>OU974052.1:0-5000000 GCA_918843915.1 Notodonta ziczac | reverse complement strand
TGGGGGCCAGCGGTGCAAGTGAGCCCGCCACATCATCTGCCCAAACGTCATCCGGAACTGCCGCGACATCGAGCAGTACAGCACGAAGTTGATGGCACCGTTCAGCAGCGCCAACGCGTCCATCAACTCTCCAAACAAATCGTAGCAACCCTTGAAGAAACACCTCCCCAGCATCCCACTCAGTAACCCTAAGATCCCTTGAGGTAACTCAGTCACTAGGAATAACAGCAGGACTGCCACTAGCATTTTAGTGGTCCTGTTTGTCCGTCTGTCGGCTTTGCACTGACGTTTCACAGCTTTATTGTTAGTTGGGCACTTGTTGTACACGCGAATTTTCTTCTGATGCTGGTTCGCACTGTACACTTCGCGGATGAGCCACAGGCTGATCACTGTGAGGATGATGCAGGGCAGGAGCTTGATGACGACGGCATGGACCCAGAAGTTGATCTGGTAGAGCTGGCCTTCCTCGTCGGAGTCCACGTGATAGAGAATCATGGGACCGGTCGGCTCTAGAACTATCGCTGTGTGGATGTCGAATACCTGTTTCAAAGACTTTGACAGTAAATAATTTATAAAAATATGGTGAAAAAAATTGCCTGGGTGCACTAAAAATCAAGAAACAACCGTGGGCCATGTAATTTATTTCATTTGGTATCGATGCCAATTCAAGTTGGGTTAGGTAGGTACCTAAGAAGTAGTCGTAACGTAAGTATCGTAACCGACTCCAAATGAAAAAAATACAACGTCCCTAGTTATTTCTAGCTCTTTAAAAATACGAGTTGAAATCCGCTCACAATTGAAGTAGTAATCGGTGATCATACACAAAAAACATACACACAGATGAACAGAGAACCTCCATCTTTTCAGGAAGTCGGTCAAAAACACAAAATCAACCTGGCTCAAATGAAACTGTCTCTTCTAAATTTATAATCATTAAATCCACTAAGCCGTCTGATCATTAGAGTAAAGTCAACAAAATAAATTCCCGGTAAAATTTTGCAAATTTCACCAGCCCGGGTTACCTTACTAAATCAACTCGATAAGAAATCCAAACCGTAATTTCCTTTAATAATAAAGCAGTCCTATCTACGATAAATAAACTTGTAAAGTAAGACTATTGTACTTAGCGCTGAAACCTGACTTTAAAATTAGATAAAACTTTAAATAGCGCGTGAAATATTAACCGGCGAGAAGGCGTCCATAGCTCTGATGATAAATTATGCGGAGCAATTGAGACACGCGAAAGGATTTACTAACTTTGCTGTTATCCCCACTTCTATGAAAACGACTATTTTTAGAGTCAATTACTTCGTTAAATTTTACTAACGTTTTAAGATTTAAAAAAAAACTATGCTTTTGTTAAATTTGTTTTTATCAATGTACCTAACATTCCTGATTTTTTAAACTCTATTTTGGGTTACAAAAGGTTTAGGTTCAGAAGTCAATGGTTAGGAAACTTCAAATAGGTACCATCCACAGATATAGATTTACATAGATAACGCAAATGTATGTACTTAGCGTGTCCGAAAACCCCGACCAAGCGTCGAAATTGGTAGCCGATAACTTACAGTCCTCGCGACTACAGATATAAAAATATGAGTATGAGCGTGATAATCACTCGAGGGAATCGTAGCGGGCGGAGGGGCATCGGCGGCATCGGTGTCTTTGAAGCCGTTTGGATTTCCCGTCACTAATGTCGTCACAGTAGGTGTTAAAAATTTGGCACGCTTGGTTTCAATACAAATCGTGATACTTGCGTTATCTATGTAAATCTATATCTGTGGTACCACCCTCGCATAGAAGATTAAGTAGCATAAAGCAGCTATTACAGCTGCGTCTCAAACGATGAGTGAGCCGGAAGCCCCTTCCTACCTCCCCTTCCTCCCTTTGTCCAAGTCCGCCTCAGTTCGTCAACCTGCGTGCCTTTGGTATTACACACGCCCATAGGCTACGGTAACTACTTAACTTCAAGCTGGTCGTGTGCTTATTGACCAACAATATATAAAAAGAGTTAAGTCACTAACCCCTTTTATTAATAAACTAGTTGCTGCCCACGACTTCGTCCGAGTCGTATATAACTTAGCAAAAATTTTGGGATTTTCGGGATAAAAAGTATCCTTTATGTTAATCCCGATTATAAACTATCTGTGTTCCAAATTTCATCCAAATCCGTTCAGTATTTTTTGCGTGAAGGAGTAACAAACATACATACATACATACATACATACATACGTCCACACTCACAAACTTTCACATTTATAATATTAGTAGGATGTGGATTAGCGGATGTATAGTTTTTTTTTTTTTTTCATATGGCTCTGCCCTTTTGGACAATTCTGCCAATGTCAAGTGAGGTCAATACACGGTATGCACTAAACCATGCTGAGTCTTCTTCTTTCGAATGTCAAATTACTGAGTACAGAAATATATGGTTCGGTGTGTAACTATTCGCTCGCATAAAAATAAGATACTTATTTACGATTGGTTAAGCACGCGTCTTGCGGGCTACCAGGTCTCGGGTTCAAACCCCGGCTCGAACCTCTGGATTTTTCGAAATCTATGTGCGAATCATAGTTTCTATATGATTATCACTTGCTTACGGTGAAGGAAAACATCGTGAGGAAACCTGCATGTCTTAGAAGATTTAACCAATTTTCGAAAGACATGTGAAATCCGCCAACCCGCACTGGGCCAGCGTGGTGGATTATGGCCTGAATCCCCCTCGTGTTGAGGGGAGGCCTGTGCCCAGGAGTGGGACGTCAAAAGGGCTAAAATAATAATATTGATGTAACACGTGTAATTGCATGAGATTGGGCTTTTGATGAGGGGCTGCAACACGCGATGAACGGAATCAACACGCTAGAGAGGAACTTCTAATTGTCCTTAGTCAAACAAATGGCGTAACTTAGGGCCTTACCATGTATGTGGGTATGCACAGTATAGGCGGCAGTATGAAGCTACTCAATATGGCAGTGCTGCAGCGTCTCTCCGTGCACAGTATGTGGTTTTTATCAGAGTATCTGTAACAAACATTGTACCTATATTATTTGTTGACGATTTCGTGGCTTCCTTCTCTATGAGGATGCCGCCTCAGTATTGTAATTTTATTATAACCATCCTCAGCGGTCTTTACACAGTTAACCCGGCACCGATAATATCTATTGGTACATTTGAATGTATACAAAAATGAAAGTATCGAAATTGTATGATATCAAAGCATCAGTGCCCCAAGGCTCAGTTCTCGGTCCAATACTATACTCTATTTACACTGCAGACTTGCCTAATAGTGAAGGAGTTGTAACAGCAACATACGCTGACGATACTGCCTGTCTTGCAAGTGACAAAACCCCATCTATAGCTGCTCACAAATTACAGAACCAATTATATAAAATAGACCAATGGCTGGAAAAGTGGAGAATTAAACCAAGAGTATATACTGGCTCATAGGGAGACAATCACTTCTAACACTAGACAACAAATTATAGTTTATAAAGCAATAATTAAACCCATATGGACATATGGTATACAACTCTGGGGATCAGCTAGTAACTCCAATCTGGAAATTCTTCAGAGGTTTCAAAACAAGGTCCTAAGAACAATATGTAAAGCACCATGGTTCTCTATAAACAATGAGATACATGAATATATCAATATGCCGACTGTCAAAGAAGAAGTAAAACGATACAGTGAAAAACATAAAGAAAGGCTTAAAAACCACATAAACGAACTAGCCAGGGAAATACTAAACAATGAAGATCATATCACAAGGCTGAGACGCTGGAAAATATTAAAATTAGATCAGAGAGACTAAAAATCACTCTTTTGAAGAAAGAGAGAGTATTCAATGGAACACCTCTCAAAAAAAGATCTGTATCTCAACATACAATCTGATTATGGATAGAAGAGACGATTGCAGATAAAAAAAAAAATTGAATGTATACAGTTATCAAATACAGCCAGTATTGTATAGACAGTAAGAATGTATAGGCAAACCGGTGTCGGCTTCTTTGTATGAATAACTGCTCAGATCATGCCGTTGTCAATGTTAAAGACCTAAAATTATCGATATATTTCTTCCACGAAAACAAAATAAGGTACGTAATTTTAAATTCGATTCAATCGGCGCAGACAGTTTAATTTAAAATAGATAAAAGAATCTCTTACAAGGTTTTTCAGAGAATAAATAAATTGTAATTGCATGCTTCCAAAGTCTGCGTTTTTCATTTCATCGCTTGCAAAGAAATAAGTAAGTATATGTATACAGACAGAATCAATTCAGTTTAGATACGAAACTCAGTAGATACAGTTGAATACAGATTTTTATCTAAACCACCAGTGTCTTGAAATGAAAAGTTATGCTACAATAAATATTGAAATAAATGGACCGTTTACAAAGTTCCGCAATACACGTCAGGCGAAATTGCACTTTTAAATTATTCAAATTGCTGAATGTGCGAGCTGAAAATATTTCAGTGAGATTGTCCTAGTCCACAATGTCGCGAGGCTTCGCATTATTCTTTTGATATAAGTATGGCTTTATCGCTTAGGTAAGTAGATTTTTTTATAGTCCTATTAATTTTACGTTCGAGTGTACCTACTTCCTGTTAAATGCAAAAGGTTTGTCGGTTCCTGCGGCGCGATACGAGAGCACATTGAACACTTGTGCAGCGCGACAGTACTTATCTACTAATTATTAATAAACAAGTATCGAAGTAACAAAAATACCCAAAAAAATAAAAAAATCGTTTGATAATTCTAAAGCCACATTATTATCTACAGAACCCTGACTGTTCGTTCAGTCCCAGTTTATTTCAGTTTTTATTAAACATTACAATTTCTACTCAATGTCTATTATGGCCAGGGTCAGGGCCCATTATTTATATCTCCGAAGACTGGCTCGAGTAATTTGAAAAAGTCTTTGAACTCGGCGACTTATTCAGGGCTTCCTTTTCAGTGAACGCTGAAACATGTTTTGTCCCATCCTAAATAATGCTTCACATAAATAAAACATGTGGTAGGACCATTTTATCCTACGGATTTAGGGCACTTATTTAAATTATGTTACATTAGCCCGAGACGCGTCGTATATCCACCCCGGTGTATATCCAACGACAGATTACCGTCTATAGTTATGCTCTGAGATCAAAGTTAATTTATTATTATTAATTAACTTGAGAAATCAAAAACACAAAAAAAACTACAGCAACAATTGCATAGAACCATCCCAAACTAACTTCTGCAGACCAAAACTAATCCTGTTACAAGTGGTTGTAGGTTGGTTTCAGTTTGTAGAAGTATTTCTGTGTTAATTTCCACTCTCTAAATCGGTGTTGAAATTAGAAAATTACAACACATAAATTGTTACGGTTCAAAACCCTCACCATCGTCATACGCATTGTCTGAAATCGGCTTCCATTCTGAACTACTAAGCCATAGTACGCTGTTAAAGCCAAGGTAGAGCCAATTGACTTTAGCTCAAATACGGGCTGGCTGGTATAGTACCATCCTCTCACAGAATATCTATGTAAAGTAGCTGCGTTTCGAACGCTGAGTGATAGAGACGGAAGTCCAACATAAAAAAACATAATAAAAAAAAAGGCAACAGACTACTGTCTATATCCAACTCCCCTTCAAGTCAAAAACGTGCGAGCAATATTATGGGACGTTACGGTAACTGCTTAACATCAGGCCGATCATACGATTACCGACTTGGTTATATAAAAAAAAAACTTCACTCGACAGTCGACACAAAGTTTCAGGAGCGGCTAAAATACTTACTTGATGGCGACGTATCTCCACACCGCTAGCGATAACGTGAGACATATGGAAGCTGTGTGGAAGATCTGTGCGAAGTGCATGTGGAAGAGCAGGTATGCCGCCCATTTGTACGGCATCTCTCTCTGGCCTGGCAATATCTGTGGGCAAAAAAGTATTATGTTCAAAAAGTATTATGTACAAATTAAACATTTGAAAATTTAAAAAACTCTCGATGCACCGATTTGCTGATAATATTCAAACGGTTGAACTGATTTTCATGAAACATACCTAAGAACACTTGCGATCAGAATACCGTTCTGCCAAATAAAACAAAATTTAAATCCGTTCATCCGTTTGGGCGCTACGTTGCCATAGACATACACGCAGATACACAGATACATAGATACACATGTAAAACACCTACTTATGTAATAACACCCCTCTGTTTTCGTCGGGAGTTATAATAATGGCTGCATCGATTCTGCTATTTTTTCTTAGAAGGGATAATGCGATTAACGAGAGTATTGTTTGTTTGTATCAAAATGGAGCGTCTATTTCATGTTGGATGCGAAAAACAGGCAGACTCCGTAATAGTAGATAATTAAATAGGTAAAGGCTTTGCGAGCCTATTGGCTTACTTATTAGTAAGTCGGTTATAATTACTTCCAATTTTTTGAAAATCTTCATTATCGTCGCATAATTACCATCCTAAATAACATTAAATAATCAAGTGGTCGCCAATTTTTTTTTTTTTTGTTTTTGTCTTAAACTTAGACTAACTTTGACTTAATTTACTTACTTAAATTACCATATATGTACTTATTATGATTTGGAGCAAAGATATGATTTTTCTCCGTGAAAAAGCGTATGGCCTACGCCATGAGTTATGTTGTGAATCTAAATATATATAACTCAAAGGTGACTGACTGACTGACTGACATAGTGATCTATCAACGCACAGCCCAAACCACTGGACCGATCGGGCTAAAATTTGGCATGCAGGTAGATGTTATGACGTAGGCATCCGCTAAGAAAGGATTTTGATTAATTCTACCCACAAGGGGATAAAATAGTGGATGAAAATTTGTATGAAACTTTGTCAATTAAATTCCACGCGGACGAAGTCGCGGGCACAGCTAGTACATTAATATGTTTGTTTAGGTCATGCTGTAGCTGATTGATTATAACTCATACCAGCTCAGCTAGCACGACCAAGCTAGAACCACCCTCACACAAAATATCGATGTTAAGTAGTTATTAAAGCTGTGTTTCGTACAATGAGTAAGAGAGCCGGAAGGCCATCCCTCCATTCCCCTGCCTGTCCCACTCCTCAAGTCAGAAATGCCAGCAACGCCTCTGGTATTGCAAGCTTTATAGGCAACGGTAACAGCTTAACATCGGGCGGTGCGTAAGCTTGCTGGCCGACTTTTTTATTACAATAAAACAAAACCTAGTCAAAGCTCCTTCTGGATAGAAAACACAAATACCTTTTAGAACTTTTCGCGGTTTACCCGGATCGCAGAGGTTAGTATAGCCCAGATGTTACGCAACAGACGTCGCCAAGGTCCCTAAATCATTCCGCTAATCCCGACCGCCTGTCAGCCTGCCCACCCGGATTACTGAGACCCTAAGAAATTGTCTAGGACTTGACTTGACCGTTGCTTTATGTTATAACTTGGTTATAACTGTCTACTTAGGGCTGCGATCAACAACACATTAACAGACCGTCAGAGTAGTAACCGATTGCTTACTGAAGCGAATCTTCTATACGGACATTCTGTGCGCGCACCGCCCGGCCACTTTATCCGTGCTAAGCGTCAGTAGCGTTACATGATGACGTCAGAGCTGCGGCGCCTTACGCTTTATATTATAAAACTTCGCTTCTTACGGGCGTCCCTAGACGGCACTGTTTTTTGTTCTGTCTGGTGGTGTGTTAGTGAACTCTACTCTAACCATGTAATAGTCTTCGTGAATATTTGTTTTTTTGTATCCCATGGGAGCGTCTCCATTTTCAAGGATTGAAATTAGATATTCCATATCACTTAGGGTGACAGCTATCGCCGTTGCCAAGGTTCTATGAAGTGTATTGATTATTATTTATTATTCTTATTTAGTGGCAATGGTGTTGTCTGCTCATATTCTGTTGCTGTTCCTGAGAATGTATACCATCTTGTATTAATTCAAAAGAGTAACCATTGAGTTTCTTACCGGATCTTCTCAGTGAAAACGATATTCCGAACCGGTGGTAGATTCTGACTATTCATAAATGCTTTGTTGGCTTACATTAATAAAAACAACATTGAGTTTGAGTTTGTATTATAAAATTCATTCGGTATCACGGCCAAAGGAGTTTTGAGAATTTTCGGGATTATCGGGATAAGAAGTATATGTTAGTCCCGGTTATAAACTATCTGTGTTCCAAATTTCATCCAAATCCGTTCAGTAGTTTTTGCGTGAATGAGTAACAAACATACATCCACACTCACAAACTTTCACATTTATAATATTACGGCCCGCCCCGGCTTCGCACGGGTACATTGCGGTTACATTATTCGAGTTTTAGTAAGGATCCCTAATTTTTTTTAAAATATATTATAGCCTATGTCACCCGGGGATAGTGTAGCTTCCCAAAAGTGAAAGACTTTTTCAAATCGGTTCAGTAGATTCGGAGCCTATTCATTACAATCAAACAAACAAAGATTTCCTCTTTATAATATTATATTACTAGCGGCCCGCCCCGGCTTCGCACGGGTACATTGCGGTTACATTATTCGAGTTTTAGTAAGAATCAAATTTTTTTTGAAAATATATTAAAGCCTATGTGCCCCGGGGATAGTGTAGCTTCCCAAAAGTGAAAGAATTTTTCAAATCGGTTCAGTAGTTTCGGAGCCTATTCATTACAATCAAACAAACAAAGTTTTCCTCTTTATAATATTATTATTATAGTATGATATATATATAAGTACGATTTTTCAGCATTACTTAAACGGTGGTAGAGCCATGTTGTCGCTAATTAAGTACGTCTCATATACGGGGTGGCTCGGGGTGGTACCGCGTTCTCACATAAAATTTACGGTAAGTATAATATATTATAGTTGCGTACGACGATTGAGACACTCGAAAGTCCAACCCCCCTCGCTTCCTTCTATCCCACATTCATTTTCAAGACGAAAACGTGCGAGCAATGCCTATGGTATTTCAGGCATATACCAGGTGAAACAAAACGGGTTTACTTATTTTTTTGCAACTTAACTTTGTGAATCTAAAACTATTGGCTTTGTGGGACAGTTGAAGTACTAAAGGTTTTGTAGACTTGTGCAATCTGTCAACAGCTGTATTCCTATAAAACTTTTTGTTTTTCAAATTGCCTCCAAAGCTGATAGTTTTAGAATTACAAAGTTAAGTTTTGAAAAAATAAGTATACCCTCTATGTTTCACCTTGTATAGGCTCCGGTAAATGCTTAACTTCAGGAGAGTCGTAGGCTTTTTGCCAACATAATAAAAAAAATAAAAAGTTGTAAATTGTTCACGCACCGTTTGCAGTCGCATCGGCGATAGCGCCAATCTATTATTACGCCATGTTATTTTATCTCAGGCGTCTGATATGGCTGTTGATAATTCCAGTAAGTCCTTGGACGAGCTTAATTCACGCATAAATACAGCGTTTGGCCCACGCTAATACTGGTAAGCGAGGCAAATCGTACTTAGATTATACATTACTGATACACTGATACTGATAACTCTGTTAGCTTGCTAAGCTCGAGAGAATATCACGAATCACGTGTATTCATAACTAACGAAGTATGTATAATGGTCCATTAGAGGATCAATCTGGAATCAGATCAATCCGTAGTTAGATTAATATTAGGAATAATGTCAAATTGAACCCATGTGGTGTGTGTTAATATATATGTTGATCATGTACTCATGTCAGATTACTCTGTTTCTGATGTCAGATAAATTTACGATTTACCAACACGTTTCAATGAGCTGAATTAATTGAAAGTTACAAAATAACATACCGATGAACCGCACTACTTGTAAACTTACCCACAAAAATGAAAATTCTTGATGTTACTAAAGCAGGGTCGCCGAGCACGAAGAATTTCGTACAATGATCTATTATTACCTGTCTCTGTCATTCCCGCGTAAATATAATACGTCTCGCTCACATAGTTGCCGTTCACACGCAGTTCACGGCTAGGCTCTCTGTACGGTTTCGATTCCTGTCGACCACTTTCGGGAATGGCTTTTCGTAATTTGCCCTGCACCAAGCAGTCGTCACTAGGAAGAAGAGCAAAGAAAAACAGTGCCGTCTAGGGACGCTCGAAAGAAGCGAAGCTTTATATTATAAAGCGTAGGGCGTCGCAGCAGCCACTCTGTATACCTATATATATATCGTGTAACGCTACTGATGCTTAGCACGGATAGAGTGGCCGCGCGGCGCGTGCCCAAAACCCCCGTATAGAAGATTCGCTTAAAAATATGACTAGGGAAAATAATAATAATAAATAATTAAATATCGCCAGGCGAACACACCAACCGTATGGTCCCACACTAAGCAACGCTTGTACTATGGGTACCGTACAATGGACTGTGGCAATCCCAGTGACACCCAGACCAGGGAAAATTACGAAAAGGCCATTCCGAAATTTACCCTGACGGGAATCGAACTCGCAACCACCCGATGCAGTGAGGCGAGCGGCCGACGCTCGAACTATCTTGAATATTTACCAAGTATTTGTAGATCGCGAAGGGGACATACTCCATCATGACGAAGATATCGGCCACCGCGAGCCACTTCAGCAGCCTGTTGATGGGAGCCGCAGCCAGGTCCCTCCTGGTTAGCACAGCCACGTTCAACGCATTTGCTAAGCTACCGAAGAAACACACCTGCAACAAAGTTAAGATCTGTAGGTCTTGTTAATTTATAGGGTTATCAATTGTTTTTTGGTTATTGTATACTTACATTAAGTTTTCGAAATTCAGTACTATCAGAGAAATAATTACTTATCAACATGATTTTAACATTGACAAGAATACAGACGTTTATAGTTTCCAATCAGAGAAATACGAAAATAAGTCTGGTCTTTTCCAATGTGACGTCATTGCCATAATTCAGCCCTTATACAAAAGAGAAAGAGCGTAACGAATTACTTTGTAATAATTTGATACTTTTGTTACCTATTTAATTAATACTACCATAGCATGATTAAAAGTTATTTATGTCGATAGAAACTCAAAGCTTACAAATTTTATGAACCTCACAGCAGCAATATCTGTAGAGCAATCCAATCAGTTTAAGAAGAACTTCCAATTTTAAGATTAATGACGTACCACAGACTACGTAATGAGGTGTTGTTTTATTTTTGTTTTATTCCTGATAAAATTGTCTTGATTACTTCAAAGATTTTGTCCCTTCCTGGAATAGTACGGTAATAAAAACACGGAAGGCACAACAAGTCTTATCTCAGTATAACGAAATTCCCTCAGACTTTTCGATCAATCATTTCAACACATCAACACCAAAGAGCACGCCCTTCCTATTTTTTCACAAACCATCTTTCTCAAGCCAACTCGCTATTTTCCTTCGTCATTTCCCACGCAGTCTGCAAGCATGACATGTCATATTTTTTATATAAAAGATCGGATAACGTGATCTATAAAAATGTCTGTATTTTATTAGGTGTTCTGTAGCTGTGTGTGTGTACATTAAAGAAAGTGGCAATAGGTCCATCTATCCGTCCATTCATCAGCCAAAAGATGTCCAAGGCTGGACAAAGGCCTCGTTAAATAACTCAAACTCAAACCCCAATTTATATTTATTAATGTGACTTACATAAGCATTTATGAAAAGTCAGAATCTACCACCGGGTCGGAATGCTGCTTCCACTGAGAAGATCCGACAAGAAACTCAATGGTTACTCTTTTCAATGAATAAAATATGGTGTTAATTTTCAGGAATAGCAACAGAATGTGAGCAGACACACCATAACTTCTTCACATCACACTATTATTTTTTATGTATGTTCTATTAGATTTTTTATGTAATCAAGCATCACGCAATACCGCAGCTCTATCATGAGTTTCTACGTTTGCTAGGAGTCGCTAGTCGCTAACGTATGTGTCAAATATTATATTTGTATGACACGTATTTAGTTCTTCAAGTGCCCGTTAGGAGTACAATTTGCTTTACAATAACGTTAAACTTTAAGCAAAATATGAAGTTATGTAGTGTACATTATCATTACGCTTTGACCTCGAGTTGTGAAACTAGATGCGCTAGTTGCGATATTACAGATGGAGCCGTCTGCAAAAACTACTTAGTTATCTAAGTCATAAAGGCGTTACTCTCTACAAGAGCTTTAAGCTTAGTAATATAAGATATACAATACCATCAAGGATTCGTAATACCAAATAAAATAAATAGTCCGGAGTTACACAATACATGTTTACTACGTATGCTAATGAAATCTGGTGGATACCGATAGGTCTCCGAACCTATTTGATAAAGGAAAGTCAGCTCAAATGCATTGTGTCCCTAGTATCCATGCTACTTCAGTTGCTAATCAGTAGTAGGTACGTTATCTCTTTTATATACCTCTTTTTTTACGTTGGAAAACCCTTTATGGGTGGTCCCCTCACGCCTCGGGGGAGACGAGAGGGGTATGTGGGAGACCCTGCACTTGAAGGGCGCAGTATACCCACTAAAAACCAACGGTGTACCACCCTCTGCCATGCAGAGGGGCGCCCCGGGACCATGGGAAATGCTCCGAGACGCCCCGGCGGACGGCCCGGCAGTGACATGCCGGGCCACAGGCGCTAAGAGGGGGACGACCTGGTACCACCCCAGTCATCCCCCATCTCTTTTATATACCTAGGACAACCTAGGTCAACGAATTCCTTGTTGGAACGAAGTTCCTTATCGCGCGTTGCGAAAGGGGGCTAGACGGAAAAAATGAAGACCAAAAGTTGTAACGACACTTTTTGTTATAGTTGTAAGCCGTGCGGCGTGCGCGTGTTTCTCTGTCTGTCTCTCTCTCTCTCTTATAGAAAGCAATCCAGTTATTTTTTTTGAGTGTATACAGGTTTTTTGTACATAATAAATAATAAAAAATAATTACAATAATGAATCCTGACAGTGTTTCTGCACAAGTTCCGGATATTGCAACTTCGTTCCATCCGGGTGTCCCTTGACACCTCTCAAGTTTATCTGTCATACCTATGATTATTCATAGGTATAGACCATACTTATCTATAATTATTCATAGATAAATATTTTCAACTACCTAAATATCTGATAATACGGTTGCTACATTACCATTGAGATGAGCTGAATATTTTTTGTAGAAAGCCAACATAATCACAGAGAGTGTGATTTTTTTTTAGGTAGGTACTGTGAGCAGATTGAAAACGTCAATCGTCCTGAGGCCAAGTATTTAGTTCGCGTAATAAATAGCTTTGTATTGTATCCCGACCACCTAACACTCAGTTAATTGGGATTAGGTAGGCAGGTAACAAAGGACAAGAAAATACGTCTTGAATGTTGAATGTGTCCTCGGAAATGTAGCAGGCGACAGGGCATTATTAATGAGATAAATTAGTTCCACCGTTGCTTTCTCCTTTTCTAACTTCTCTACTTTTCGCAAAACATACCTACCATTTTTCTCGCATTAGGTATTCGTTTTTTTATATAGATTATAGACAACAAAGGGGAATCATATTAATACAACGTATTTTTTGTTTCGTAATTATAATATTAAATGAATTTACCTTGAAGTCCTTGTTTTTGTAAAATATTAATAACTTAATTTTAGGATGAAGAAGGTAATTTTAGGTTACATACAAACAAGTAGGTATGAATAACACTTATCTATGCACAAAAATAAACTACACTTCAAATGCAATTATGAAATAAAAGTATATTTTACAGCAAAAATAATCATAAAAGCTGAAACCAAAAGGCATAAATTGTGAAACTTTGACACTAATATCTAATACAGCTGAAATGTATTGCATCCGGCCCTGTCTTTGTAAAAAGAGATGACTTGTTTTTGGCACGATAGATGCAAGGAGTTAAATTTAGTTATACTGAAACTGAAATTTGAAACTCACATTGCAACTTCACCCTGGGAGCAATGAAAGACTATATGAAACTTCACCACCGACATATAGAAAGCTATGAAGGGTTTACAATGGCTTTACAAAGAATTTTATTGTAAATGGATTAATGTTCCTGTATTCCTTGAATGGGTAGGCAGAGGATATATATCGTGGATGGGATTTTTAACCTAATGAGGAAGCGAGTTTACTACAATCACCCTCAATTCACGGATGATTCCGGCCATATTTCCACAGTGTTTCCATTGCGAGTTGGTGAGCTTCACACGACTTTCGAAATTGCGATGTTTATCTTCACCGTTTGATAAAAATAATAGCCTTTGAAAGCATATACTTACTTATTCATCGCAACGCAAACAACGTACGTATAAATATGTCTCCGTTCGCAAATCTGTCTGCCCATCAGAAATTCATTAATCCCGTTTAATGTCCTTAATTATGGGTTATCCGATACCAGCGGCCGTCATGTTTGTGAAATTTATATCAGGGTTGTTGTTGTTCGAGCCAAATCGACAGGCAATACGGTATTAGTTGTCTCGTCATGTTTTATATGAAACGTATTCTATAACGTTGTGGTTTAAAAATGTTTATTTTTAATTTTTATTGTAAAGTAAATAATAAGTAATTAATAAATTAAATTAAGTAAGTAATAAAGTATTTCTGTTAGCCCCTCCAACTAAGCTTCTGCCTGTGTTAGGAGTGGGCTCTTATGTCAATATTGTAATGTCCAGAATGGGGATCGAACTCGGAACCTCTCAGTTACGAAGGCAGTCCCTTTAACCAATCGACTATTCACGCTTAAGAAAACTGTCTAAAATGATTTGTGGGGAAGAACCCACCCACTCATCCCCGGCACGTTAACCTTCAAAATTCTAGACCAAATAAATTAATCGATAATAGAGAAGGCCTATAAGACCGAACTCCGTTAGTCAAGAGTCTATCGATTGTCAGAGTCCCTAACAATATTCCATTTTCCGCGGTACAATTAATCATTTAATCAGTAATCTGAAACTACCCACACTGACTAGTGAATAAGAGCTACGTAACTACGCAGTTATTTTAATTAAATAACTAAATATCGTAGAACGAACACACCAACTAATTATGTATTCCCTAACTATGAGAATGCTTGAGCTGTGAGACCTTATAATGGACTGGGGGCGGTCCCAGAGACACCCGCCTACCACCTAGCTATTACCTTAAAAATAAAACCACAACTAGGTGTGCCTAGGATTTCGAGGTAAGTAGTTGAAGCTCCGTATTTTTCAATTTTCTTCGTATAATATTTGATCAAAATATTCACAAACACGTTTCCAGTAGAGTGAATATGAATCAAACATGCGGGCACGTAGAGCAAGTCAATCTTGGTGAAACATTATGAATTCATAGAGCGATATATTTTAATATTTATTATGTAGCAACTTTGTGTTTATGACCCTCGTTATTTACTTCAAACGTTATTATCTTGGGGGTTATATATTCTACAGGATAAGTGACTCTATATACGATGAAAAGTATCATGGAAGGTATAGATTTATACAGATAACGCAAATGCATGTACATAGCGTGTACGAAACCCCGACCAAGCGTCAAGGTTGGTCGCCGCTAACTTACAGTCCGCGCGACTACAGATATAAAAATATGAGTATGAGCGAGATAATCACTCGAGAGAATGGAAGCGGGTGGAGGGGCATCGGCGGCATCGGTGTCTTTGAATCGGTTTGGATTTCACGTCAATAATGACGTCACAGTAGGTGTTAAAATTTCGGCACGCTTGGTTTCAATACAAATCGTGATATTTGCGTTATCTATGTAAATCTATAACTGTGGTATTTACCGACAGGGAGATACTTTTACCTATCTAAACTCCCAACTATTATTAGGACTTACGAAACACCCTGTATTATAAGTAATAGACGATGAGACATGACGTCAAATGTTCATAAAAGTTCGCACTGACTCGGGTGCCATAGAAATAAACGATACGCCGACGTGTACACGACATGACCATTAAGCTCGGATAAGCTTTTGCAAATGTCTGCGGCTACAGCCATTCAAACACGGATTAAATCCACATCGACGGCTACAGGTTTGTGTAATGTAATGTTCGGGATTACGACTATTTGTTTGATGTTAATGTTGCTGTTTTAGTTATTGATGGCGAAGGTATTTTTAGATAATATCAGAAAGAAGTCGCTCTACCAAACAGGGCATGCTGGGTCAAAACATCTACAGCGAGAGCCGCCGCCCCCTCAAGAGCCTTGAATCAGTCGAGTTTGCGTCTTATTGCCGCACGGCGAGAGAAGCTCTTTTTGTGACATTCCATTCATGTACGTAGTACTTAATAATTATGTAATAATAAAGTACTTACAATAAGACTGATGTATCCATGAATGCTGTTGTAAGCCAGTATAATATCTCTGAAGTTCCCTTCGCAGTAGGTGCAGCTCGGTTCACTTGACTTCGTAAGATTCAGACGGCTCCTCCACCCGTCCACCAGCTTCACCAGCGTTCCGAAATCCAAGGGCTCGTGGGTACTGTTCTTCGAAGTTTGTTCTCTCAGAGCCGACAGGAACTGCGAAAAGTCCACATTACTCCGATTATCCCCCGCAACTTCGGTTTCCAATAACATCTCTTCGAATAAATTTGTAAGTGTTTGAGTTATATTGGAAGTTTCCTCGTTCATTTTTCATGGAGCATATTCAGACTCGTAACTTTGGAAGCGGTCGACGGTTCGTTTATTCTTGCCTTCATCCTGTAACAAGCATTCAAAAGTTACGGAACCATTTGATCTCATAAGAATTTTGATCGAATTACAAAGTGCTATTGTTTTACAGAATGTTTTAAAAGGTGAAAATACTCTAATATATAAGATACTCGTGTACCAATTAAGGTCATTCACACGGTTTATCCGGCACCGATTATTTATATATTAGTCTACGGTATTCTGTATTTAGATGTCTAATATAGTTGTCTGACCAAAATGTTTAGAGAAGAAGCGAAAATTTCTAAGGTCTTTGGACACAGCGATATCGGCTTCTTCGTGCGCATGTCCTATTGATTTAGGATCGATCAAACTGATTGAGAATATTCGCCTAAATGCGATATTAGCCATTTATTGTGATCATGTACATACAGAAAGGGAGGTGGAATATTGAATCTATGTGCCCTCTCAGATTTTAATTGGGTTAGTGTACACCATCAAGAACCCATATCACTAGCGTAGATTATATTTCCTTATAATATGAGAACCCTCGGGCTTTCCACCGGGAGTATTGCAGGCCCAATGCGGATACCGAATACAAGAAGGTAGATTGTTTAGTTACAGAAATATGTACTTCTTACAAAATTTAAAACACCAATAATTAGTCTGGAAGTCTAGACTGAGATCATCATGAAACATGTGGGCGTTTTAATTTGTAAGCGTGATGAAAATAGCTAGGCTGACCAAATCTGCCGACACAAAATATTTTTGCACCGCGATAAAGTAGAATGGATCCGCAGATAAAATCTAAACAGAGGTGTGAGCAAAAGATTCTCTCTAAATTAATCTGGGATGAAATAGAAGATTGAATTGGATTTCACAGTTCGTTTAACATTTTTATGAACTGAAATAATTCAACGGCAGTAAGACCAGATTTCACCTCGAGCGTTTCTAAACAATAACGTAGACAATAGCTTACCAAAAATAATGAAAGTTTAGGAAGATGTAGCATGATAAGACTAAACTGTGGGCCCACGGAATAATTAATACCTTTTATGAAAATAGTTAGCCAGAATAACTCACCAAACCATAATGGTTTGAGGTTTTGTGAGATATATGAATGAAATGTTCTTTTTATAAGTTATATTATTATAATGTACATATTAGAAAGAGTTAGTGTTCAGTTAATTAGTGCAATTAGCGCTTGACCGTTATAATTAACTATAAATAAATTAATGGTCTCAAACTAAGCACCCTTGTACTATGAATACCTACCGTACAATGAGGATATCGATGGGTCGTAGAATCGCTTGAAACTGTGCACCATTGGGGTTCTAGTGACTAAAAAGATGTGCCTACGTATTTGTTTTTTCACTGCTTTAGTGTTCGTATCCGTACGCTTTTGCACTACACTTAATTTTCGAATACAGTGAGCGGAGATGCTTAAACAACCGGGCCAACCGATGGTCGAATATTCGATATTCGAATCGATTATTCGAAGGATTTACGGTGGTAGAGCCAACGGACTATCCTACTAATATTATAAATGCGAAAGTTTGTGAGTGTGGATGTATGTTTGTTACTCCTTCACGCAAAAACTACTGAACGGATTTGGATGAAATTTGGAACACAGACAGTTTATAACCGGGATTAACACATAGGATACTTTTTATCCCGATAATCCAGAATTTTTTGCTAAGTTTAATACTACGCGGACGAAGTCCGTGGGCACAGCTAGTAGCTCATATACGAGATAGCCAGACCAGGCTAGTACCATCCTCTCACAGAAAATCGTCATAAAGTTGCTATTAAAGCTGACAAATTATAGAGCCGGATGCCCAACTCCCCTCCCGCTATCCCCTTCAGGTCGGCATAGTGCGGGCATTGCCATTGGTATTACAAGCATCTGTTAGCTACGGTAACTGCATAACATCAGGCGAGTCGTCCGCTCGATTGCCAACTTTGTTACATAAAAACAAAGCAATACATAAGAAGAGCAAAACACCAAAATAACTGAACAATAAAAGTTTATAAATACTGTTACAGCAACAAAATTGTGTTGCTTCATGTAACTTCTTATCATTTAACAGTAAGCAGTTTCTATCTATCGTCCGCAATATACTAGCCACTTGTGGCTGTTGGCTCGTAAATATCGAAAAAGATAGCGTTATAAAAAGTTCCTTTATAATCAGATGGTGCTGTTGCTTTTTTTATTTAACATCAGATATTATTTAAGGCGGTAAGATTATCCTAAGATTGCTATGTGAATAGGAAGATGAATGTTGTTTACTTTCTTCGCTTTATAATATCCTTTTTCTAAATTGATAACGGCCTTGCCCTGCTGTTCCTGGGACTAATTATTTTTCTTTTAATACGAGTACACATTGCGTTTCTTGCCGACTCTTCTCAGTGGAAGCAGGATTCCGAACCGTTTGTAGATTTCATTCATAACTAACTGCTTTGCTGGCCTCTGTGCGTTTATTTTTGATTTGATTTACAAGTTATTAATATTGGTAAAATATATTCGTATTACTAGGGTTTTGGTTTTACCTAATACTCAGGTAAAACTGCACGTAGACATAGGCATTTTCAGCTTCAGGTTGATCATGTTGCAGTTCAAAGACATTTAATGCCGCAGTTAGACCTATTTTTGACCGCTATATAATAATTTATTATGTACTAGCTGAGCCCGCGACTTCGTCCGCGTGGAATTTAACTTAACAAAAAAGCCCGCTCCCGCGTTCTGAGCCCGCGCGACGGTACCCATTTAAAAAAAAAATGTTTTTCTAAAATAAAAGTAGCTTAAGTTACTGCTTATAACATCAGCTATCTACCAGTGAAAGTCCCGTCAAAATCGGTCCACCCGTTTCGGAGATACTCTTTGATTTCATGTGTTTTTATTTTTTTACGCGGAACCCTAATTGTTTTTCTAAAATTTAAGTAGCCTAAGTTACTCCCTGTAACATCAGCTATCTGCCAGTGAAAGTCCCGTCAAAATCGGTCCAGCCGCTTCCGAGATTACCCGGAACAAACACACAGACAGACAGACAGACAAAAAAAAATTAAATCGCGTTTTTGCTATAGGTGTCGTATGTACTTTGATATGCACTTAGTGAAAAGGTGTTATTTTGATATTACAAACAGACACTCCAATTTTATTTATTTGTATAGATTGCATTCTCTACTTTTCTCTACTAGGAAATAAAAAACAAAAACATCTCATATTCAGCCTGCCTTTGGCAAATAAATGAAAGTTTAATATGCGTATTTCCTGTAAGTTAAGGTAAGAGCGGTCAACACAAAAAACATCTTTAAGAAAAATATGAGGTTTTACCGCTGGACCGGCTTCGGTGTTAAGACCACATTCGGAAAAAAACCCTTGGCAAAAAAGGGCCTGTAATGTATAATACAAGCAAGGATAGAAAAAAGTCTGGATTTATGTGAGAGCATCTTGACCTCGGAGACCGGAGTGGTAGGTCCTTGACGAGGCGAGACCGAAGGCTTTATCATACGATATTGAATTATAACTCGTACATCATAATGATCATTCTCCGTGAACCATTAAAATATTGAAAGAAGCGTGGTTATTGCACTGTAAGCAAAAATCTACGGCACGTTACACAATGTTCCCACGATGAAGAATTTTTTTACAGAATATGGCCGTAGCGGGCGGGTACAGTAAAATGTATGGAAGAACCATTGTCACGTTAACCGTGAGAATGGCCGCACGCTAGTGTTTTCAGATCTGTTTTATGTTATCTTTTTTTTCAGTTTTAGAGCTGTTCTGATATTATAGATTTCTTTGCATTATTCTTCTACTTCTCAATTAGTACCTACCAAAGAATTTGTAATAATAAGACATTATTTATTACAAATTCTTTGGTACCTACTTACTAAACTATTTTCTTAATCTTATTTTAACCGTCTTCAAAAAAGGAGATTCTCTTCGACCTTTGCAATTTTACTACAAACAGTCCATCCTTCATTATTTTTCCTCTATTCCCAAAATAATTTAAAACGGTCTTATAATTATTATTTTTTTACAAAAATCTGTAAAAGCTTTCGATCCGCTGGATGTCAAGCAGATACCATAGCCTACTTATCGATGCTTGCAATACCAAAGGCTTTTTTCGCACGTTGTCGACCTATATGTGAATGGGTGGTATTACCCCGGTGGAACTAGCCCGTAAAAGCGCTACAGTTCAGCTCTACTCTATCGTAAAATATGTAGTTTCGTCCTAGGATGCTAAGTACCAGTCACTTGCAAAACATGCTATATTTCATTCCACTTAATATTCAAGGTCCCGTCTTTCAAATAAACTTGAAAAGAAGGACATTCGTTGCTTTCAAACTCACTCTATAGTATATAGTGGGCAGCAACTCTATATTTATATAAGGCTAGACCGCACTCAAACAAAATGGTATCAAGAACGTATTGGATATGAATATGAAATGAAGTGTAGTGTGTCCTGTGTCGTATTTCCTTTTGCAAAATGTGTACCTCTCTTGCCGTATGTATTCATTTATTTATTTCTAGAACACTGACTGCCCTAACCGGATATTCTAAGAGTAACCGTCCACTTAAAATGGGATCGTCCGCTTCGACCAATGGCATTGCTTTATTTCCCCAGCTGCATTGGGCTTAGCTAAAGTTAACAGAAAATGAAGCGATCCTATTGGTCGAAGCGGGAATTTCATAGCACAACCAAGTGTATAGACACCCTAATATAGCAGCGTGGTTCCTAATTATATGTTACATAAAGTATAAAGTTATTTACGCAAATTCTCTCAGAGGACAGCCAAATAGTGCACCGTGCGATTACATAACGACAAAAATGCAACGAGATTCCTCATGATAATGTGTTATAATTCGTAATTTCATTTTATGTGTACTAGCTGAGTCCGCGACTTCGTCCGCGTGGAATTTAACTTAACCGTTCCCGCTCCCGCGTTCTGAACCCGCGCGACAGGACCCATTTGTTTTTGTTGTTTTTCTAAAATTAAAGTAGCGTAAGTTACTGCTTATAACATCAAGTATCTGCCAGTCAAAAACCCGTCAAAATCGGTCCAGCCGTTACGGAGATACTCTTTGATCCCATGTGTTTTTATTTTTTTACGCGGAACCCTAATTGTTTTTCTAAAATTAAAGTAGCCTAAGTTAATTCTTATAAGATCAGCTAACTGCCAGTGAAAATCCCGTCAAAATCGGTCCAGCCGTTTCGGAGTTTACCTGGAACAAACACACACACAGACAGACAGACAGACAAAAAAAAATTCAATCGCGTTATTGTTGTAAGTATCGTATGTACTTTCATATGCATTTACTGAAAAGGTGTTACTTTGATATTACAAACAGACACTCCTATTTTATTTATTTGTATAGATTTCTGGACTACCAACACAAAAAGGTTTATTAATCTGAATGTTTGCAAATACATTGTTGTTAATTATTGCTGTTGCTTTTCCGTTTTCGTATCTATATACGGCACTAAACCTTTTAAATAGGTTTAAATAAAGAAACAAAATGGACGCAAAAGTCGAGTTACAATAACTTCCTACGTACAATATACTTATTTGTTTTTATTCGTCTCATATTTTCTCATTGTTATTGTTATTTAATGTCAATTACCGTTTACTGGTAGAGACAACCTTAATTTATCACGGGGTCCATTCATATTTCTTCATTTCCTGATGAGTAGATACCTACATAATATACATTGTTCTCAAAATGTTGTAACCCAATTTATTCATAAAATAAATACTTGCCTTTTTATTTTTATAGTCGTACTTAATTAGTTGTCTATGAGTAACGTTACTCGATCTGTGCGTAAACTAAGCATCGACAGCATGAAAGCAAGCATGTGTATAGGATTAGACATTTAATGACCTACATTTATTTACCCTTTATAGGAAGCTATTATCAGACAAGCGAAGTGTTTCCTAATTACCCCCCACATCCTTATAAAAGAATCCAACCCCTGGGGTGCAACGTCCATCACTTTACTAAAAGTATCACTATTATTTATTGCTCGGGTTCCGTATAATAAAAACAAATGATACTATTTTTTATAGAGATCAGTGCGTTGTTTATATTTGGTATATTATGTCTATGTCTGACATTTTTTAAATCATTAAAATTTGGAATCCGATCCCCTTGTGGTTCGGATTGGGAAAATATAAAATAATGTAATAATGATACAGATTCCAAAGGGATTCGTTAGTTAGAACCAAATAATTTGTAATAATATACAAATTCTCTGGTTGGAAAATATAACCACTCAACATTGATAACCATAACATAAAATAATGAAAAGGTGTTGATACCGAACAAAGGGAATTCGTCAAAGAGTTTCATCTCAAATCCGAGTTTCATCTCAAATCCAAGTTTTTTCACGTAAAGACAGAAAATAATACCGTGTTTTTATGTTTTACGACGAAAATTTATATAACCCCGGCATTGATTGGATTGAGTAGGTAAATGAATAATATTTATTATGAATCGTGCCAAAAATCTTAAGTAGTAAGTAGCTACTTATTTATTTGTGGAGCAAGTGACGCTGACTCATCCAGCTGAAGGTCGAGAGTACAACCCATTTCTTCATACACTCGAGATTTACTATATATCACTGATGAGAAATAAAATAAATGTACAAGGCGTTCAAGAAAATGAAAAGTCTATACAAACTCTTCCTCTTCTTCTTTCTTTAAAAATATGGCCCACCCGAGTTAATAGGTGTTTCGCCAGTGTCAAGTAACAAATAGGAATAACATAACTCTAAATTGTAAATTTAAAAACCCCCGATGCGACGACCTTTTCATCAAATGTATACAAGAATCAACAGAAAATCTGTGTAAAAGTATGAGACATTATTTTGTTATGACATTATAATAAGTGACATTAGAATAGACAACGAATCTAAATATTGATGCCACGGAGGTTTAATTCCTAGTAAAATATTATCAATTATGATTCAATTTCATGTAATAACTCTGGTTGAGGTGGACGGGAGCAGCCCAGGGGAAGAATTTTCAATAACGCTAATTTTTTTTTAAATTAGATTTGTTTTTTTTTTATATTTTTTCTCAATGGCGGATCAGCGACCTCTAGAATTATTATAGCGCAATATTCCATGACCATTAACAAAGCAAACAAAATTTAACGCATGCGCGTATCCATCACTTGAAACGTGACTTATGGAACGTCTTTAGTTCATACACAAATCTCATATAAAAATTCATAAAATATACATTTTTCCAGAATCAGGGAAACTTTTCAAAATTATAATATTGTAAAAAGCCAGTTCAGACTATTACGATCATTTAAAAATATAATAAATCTAAATACAATCATCTCAAATTTCGAATGGATTCGAGCCGAGGGCATTGGTTTTGGCCGTGAATGTGGCTTTTTTAACCTACAAAAGAGCTGATGATCTTCAAACGGCTGAACCGATTTTCATGAAACATAGCTAAGAACAGTCTTGATCAGAATACCTATCTAACAAAAGAAACAAAATTGAAATCGGTTCATCAGCTTGGGCGCTACGTTGCCACAGACAGACACACAGATACACAGATACACATGTTAAACTTATAACACCCCTCTTTTTTCGTCGGGGGTTAAAAATAACAAAAATGTGACAGTCCACTTTGGAAAACCAAAATGGAGGCCTATACAAATCAAATTATGAATTACTGTTTTCAATGCCAAAGGCACCTCCTTGATTGCCGAATATCGTAGCAACGGTTCGCAAAGGAATCTTTAATATCAATAAGTTTACGTAACCAATTCCAACTTCTCTATACCTAAAAGCAACGGAAAATATTTCTAACCATAATGATAATATTTATGGTCGGATTATTTCAAGATGGCAAATCAAAGTACATAAGATATTTATGACTATTTTATTAAAATTGATGACTTAAGTATCTCGTGTCTTTGAACTTTTAAATTATGTCCAATGCATTGGATAGGTGCCATCCAATGTAGTCTGAAACGTAGCTGAATAAATAAGTAAAGGACAAAGAAAACAGCAGTGTGAAAATCTAAAGAATAACTGCGCATAATAGCGCTTTTCCTATTTCTACCTATCAATAGGCCTTTACCTGGTAAGAATTAATTTTACCACGACAGCGGTACATATAATTAATAGGTATGCTGAGGACTTTTCTATATTGTCTTATGTTTCAAGTATACTTATGTCAGCATATTACACTACTATCAGATCCAATTATTCCAAAGGGCAGGTATCCAATCAACCATCCATCCATGATATGTTCCGTAATAGATGACAATATACCTAATTGTTGAGCAGGCTAGCGTATTATCGTAGATATGTAATATTGTCACCGATTCTGTGAGATAGGTATTAGATAATAAATAGGACATGAATAAATATAAACTGAACTCAACTTACAACCACGTAAAATGGGGTTTGTTTTGGTCTGCAGAAGTCTGTGTGCGTTTTGTTCTATTCTGCAAATCTACCTATATCCAATTATGAATTTAGGGCCTGTATCAGAATTTTCAGATATTGTTTGTAATTCAAATAAATAACAATACTGGCAATACACTTCAAATTTATTTAATAAATTACGCGTTATCTGACGGTTATGAAACAGGTGCTCAATCAACATATGCCGGCGGCTGCTCTTCATAAAATATTTGTAGGGACAATATACCTTCCTCATCTCATCCCCGTTTAACAAGTTTCAACTTATAGCCAAAGGGTTCGAATGAATGACACATTGTTTAAATTTAGCCTTTCCCCGGGACCCATCGAGTGTCAAGTGTCTTTGTTTGAGCCATTTGTAGATCCTAACTTATAGGAGTAACAGTGATTGGGAGTGTGAATTCGTCACAAAATTAAAAAAGATATTTGAATTAAAAAAGGAATTAAACTATTAATTATGTAAATATCAAGTAACTGAAGTACCTACATAGGCATACAATTCAATGACGTAAATAATATGATATATAAGGACCAATATTAATTATTTAGAAATAAATTACTCTACCTATTTGGCGGTTTATCAAAAAGTGGATTGGTTCATTATAATTGTTTCATTAATAAACGGTACCGAGAAATTTTAATAACAATTGACTCATTAGTCTATGTAGGTACTGTGTCTATGTGCCTGGTAGCGTTAATTAGGTTTACTTACCTGCGCAAAATTAATTGGTTCAAAACGTGTTAAATATGCGGTATAATTGACGTAAATCAATATTTACATTTAGTATGTATCACAAATTACAGTTAATAATATGAAGCTTGTTAAAAACTCATTAATTATCATAAAAGACTAACATTTATATTATATTAGGCACTATATGTAATAATATATATAATAATAATTTGAATAATAATGTTAACATAACCAAAACCATAAAAACTTATTAAAAAGTATTTTGACAGCACTCAAATATTGTGATCAGGTAATTTTCTAGACAAGAACTCACCGTCATAACAGGCCACTTATAAAAACAACAAACAAATCAATTAAGTGATTCGAATTTCAAAAACACCAACACATTCGAATTCCGAATTCATTTTGTTTCAGTTACACTTGCTCCGAGCTTTCTCACTGACCGGGAGCGACGAGTACACTTCCGAACGAGTGTCGGCGAACCACTGAGATTCTGGCCACGTTTTCGTCATCCAAACGACTCTTTTAGTAATATTTATTGATATAAAAACAATGAAAATGTCTTCGTACAGCTATCAAAGCTCTATGCTAATGGTGTTTCATTGTATATTCGTTGTTTATGTTCAGTCTCTGCATTCGTTTTTGAACATTCTGACTCAGATGGGTTATGTAATTTTTGTTTACCTGACATGTTAAAATTAAATTCTGTACACAATGCTTAGAGATAAGTGCTAAGTTCTACATGTTGTCAACCTTCATTTATAAGCTTAAAGTTCGCCGTATGCGAGTCTAAAATTAATCACTTGGATAACCTAATTTTGTGGCTTACCTGTTTTAATAACTTCCTACTAATATTATAAATGTGAAATTTTGTGAGTGTGGATGTATGTATGTATGTTTGTTACTCCTTCACGCAAAAACTACTGAAGGGATTTGGATGAAATTTGGAACACAGATAGTTTATAACCGGGATTAACATATAGGATGCTTTTTATCCCGATAATCCCGAAATTTTTGTTACGTTAAATACTACGCGGACGAAGTCGGGGGGCACAGCTAGTTTGCTTATAAAACAACCAAACTATGTGCGCATTTTCTAAAAAACAATAACTCACTTTGATTCGTTTTGAGGAGGAAAAAGTCTTGAATCGTAATGATTAAACAGTTAAATATATATTGTCATTATTGTTAAAAGAACTATTTATTATTAGTTGTTCTTTTCACTTATGAGTAGAATATCTAGAGATAACAATTGAAGTTCGTGACGGGCTTAGAATTTTTCCATGGACGTAATTTATTTCCTTTGGATCTGTGTTACGACCAAGTTACGACAAACGTTCAATTTGCCATTTTATTTATTGTTTATGACATGGGTACAGGAAACAAAAGCCTCGTCGAAAATAACAGGACAAAAACAAATTTCTATTATTAAGGCGAAGGCGCCTGTCTAGCCCGCGAAATTCAAAATTTTCGAGTATTTTTATAGTTTATCCAAAATCTGAAAACATTTAAGGTAGCATTTTGTGATTTGCGACAAACACAGTATGCAGTGCGTTTATTAATACATTTATTTTACTCTAAATATTATCACGGTGGATATGATAGTAGTTAATCACTAAACAATATACAAAAATTGCCAGATTATCTGGATAGCTGTCGTTCTTAAAATATTTTAGAGTAAGTTGGATATATTCATACACGGTCTTTGTCGCGAATTACAAAATGTGCCTTTTATTATTGTCAGATATTGAAACATTTCTAAAAAACCTCAAAAAATTTGAACTTCGCGGGCTAGATCGGCGCTTTAGCCTTAAGGGTTGGAATTTGTATCCATAAAACAAAAATATATTAAGATGCCCGCCAATTTATCTTTAATTACTTTGTTGCAAAGTTAATTATTGGGAGTATTTACCTACTTACATTAATCATTCATTGTGTCCCCGACTTCTGTCTTCATAATTAATGAACGAGGTCGAATGAAGTGGCATCTCTCAAGCTTCTAAATACTTTACTTATCAATACTAATAGTTTAAATACGACTGTGAGTTTGTACCAAAGTTTGAAGCGAAGCTTCTATACGGACGTTCGGGGCGCTAGTAGTGTTACACGATGACGTCAGTAACGTTACACGATATATAGGTATACGGAGTGGCTTCGCTAAGCTTCATATTTTTCGGGCGTTCCTAGACGGCACTGTTTTTTAATTTTGACTGAGTATCAAGCACTCCTTACCAGGTTGGTAAAAAAAGATTAAGTACTTATTCTTGAAAAATATATAGGTTCATTAACCCGATAATATAACTAAAAGCAAAGCTACGGGTAAAATATAGCAAAATTATTGTAACTACTATATTCCATAGATGGGTAATGAAGCGTTACAGTAGTCTAAAGTCGGTATTAAAAATAATAATAATTTTAGCCCTTTTTGACGTCCCACTCCTGGGCACGGGCCTCCCCTCAACACGAGGGGGATTCAGGCCATAATCCACCACGCTGGCCCAGTGCGGGTTGGCGAATTTCACATGTCTTTCGGAAATTGGTTAAATCTTCTAAGACATGCAGGTTTCCTCACGATGTTTTCCTTCACCGTAAGCAAGTGATAATCATATAGAAATTATGATTCGCACATAGATTTCGAAAAATCCAGAGGTTCGAGCCGGGGTTTGAACCCGAGACCTGGTAGCCCGCAAGACGCGTGCTTAACCAATCGGCTATCACTGCTATCGGCTGCTGAAAGTCGGTATTATAAGATCTTAAAATCTGAGATCATACTCATTATATCATACGACAATAGCGTACTAAAGATCGCTTCCACACTTTAAACGATATATTAATACAGACGGCTCAAATCATGCATCACATAAGGTAAAGGACCCACATCTAGGGCGACGCCAGTTAGTAATTGGATGTGGTTTTGCAAAATAGAATCAACCCCCATCTACTACAGCAAACCAAATCCAACCCTAGTGTGTGAGTGGTAGGTTAGTTTCAGTTTGTAGAAGTATGTGGGTTGGTTCCAGTTTGCAAAACTACGGCCAATTATAATAGTTGTAATTACTTACTAATCTTACTATCCTGAATATTTAGTAACGTTAGGGATGTAATTTAAAGATTGACGGCTTGTACTTATACGGTCGGCTTTCGTAGTATCATGTTCATTCCACGAATTAATTATAATTAACTCGCTTGCTTTACCTACCTGATACGAACTAATTTGATGATTGAGGGTTTATTATTTCAATAAAGGTTGTTTATGATTTCGCGGAAATATTAAGTAATTGTCGAAAAAGTCCTCTCTTTATCTATAACTAAGGGATGTCCGTTTGGCGCAGTGGTTCGAGCTTAGACCGCTCGGCTCGGCACATGGTGGTTGCGGGTTCAATTCCCGCCGGGGCAAATTTTGGAAATTGCCTTTTCGTAATTTGCCCAAATCTGGGTGTCAATGGGATCGCCCTCAGTTCATTGTTCGGTATCCATAGTAAAAGCATTGCTTAGTTTGTCAGTCTGACTATATGTATGTATTTCTGAGATAATAGAAAGGATTAGCAGGTGAAACGGATGCGCGATTTGTAGTGTTGTACCCGTGAGCGTCTCGAGCGCTGCCGCCCGCCCAGAGACATCGCCCGCCCAAAAATAAAAGCGAACGACACGGCAACGCCGCCGCCGCCACGCCGCGCACCTTCCGCCCAACCCTTATTGTAGTATTCATAGACATGTACTTGACGTAATTTCTTACCCCAAAATAGAAAATCATTATCCAAATTCCTTTCTTTTTTTTTTGGAAAAGCTTTGCACAGCGGTAACAAAGCACGTTTCTATAGAGGGACTTTATTGTTGAAAACTGGATGTAAATAAAGAACATTAATAGCGTTAAGTTTTCATAAGATGTATAACTGCTGCGTAGGTCTCTATTGTAGCTATTACAACATCTCTCGTAACTTAACCTTAAAACTGTATCTATTATCGGGAACCGTTCAATATTATGTTGCTTAAAGTGCCGAACTTCGTCCAAAATTACTTAAACTGTAACTTTATAAACATCAATACGATAAAACGACTCGGGATTAAAAGCTTTTAGGCCTGTTTCAGGAGTAATGCCTTGAGTTGGAGTTCCGCAAAAATATTTCAGAACCAAAAACTGATGCGGGTTAATCCTACTACCAGGTTGTCATAAAATGCGAGACAGTCACGAGTACCAAATCGAAAAACTGTCAGATACAAAAGTCTGAATAATAGAAATTAGAAAGTCCAGATCCATCTAGACCAATGGAGTTTATCCAGATTTTTACTGACGGGGGATTCAAAGATCCCATCTCAGTATTCGTGTATTAAAAACCATATTTATAGTAAGGATAGTTATACAGTGCCTACATTTTTGATAATCCTCAAGTTTATAGTAGTTTTATTCAACAGTTAAACTCACTAGTGGCTGCTAGGTGAGGACGAAGTTATACTTTTTTGCCGAAATACACAATACAACTGGCGCTAAGGTGTAATCAATAAAGTCACTCAGCTAATTACTCAATGGAACCCTCGTTAATTTCCACCAGTCGTACTTCACCTGATCCACTGGTGTTTGTTTCCCCAAACTTTTAACATTACGCTAAGCGATCCTCCGCGTTGTTTACCTAACCTGTGGGAATCGCAGGTGATTCAAGTTTATGTATTGGTGAGCGGTGAGGTCGCGGCGAGCGGGAATGTAAGGGCTTCAAAGTCTGAATTCGGTTTTGAATCGTGTTTCAGGAAATCCTAAAAACATCATAGCTGGTGAGTAACTCTATGCAGTGATACCTCGTTGCAGATATATCGGTATTTGTTATAGTCCGATGTTTCTCTATAATATAATAACAACGGGCAATCACCGGAGAGGTAAGAAGTAATTGGAAAATTTAAAACAGAATTGCTACAGCATCTTGAATAAGATAGAGTAGTTTGTTGATAGACAAAGGTGTTAAAATTATTTCATCTCTTTCTGCAGTGAAGCTGATAAACTTATCATACCCCTCTTTGAATTGCTTTAGGAGTAAAAAAATGAAGCAAATGTAATCCTAGCTCAAACGACTAAAGCGACCTCTGTATAAAAATGGACAATTACCACTTGAACCCTTTATTTCAGACAGTTAATCCATTCAAGGGCTTTCTTGACTCCGATGCTTACCTACCATTGTAACGTAAAACGGGGTTAGCTTTGTGCGATCCCACCATTAAACCCCTTTTAACCTAATTTGATTATTTTCAATTCGTCCTTTTGCACTTGCTAACAAGAAATAAAGGTGAAAATAGTCCAAACATTTATGATGATGTTGCAGTAGTTTGAGCGTAGGCCGCTCGGCTCACTGCACCGAGTGGTTCCGGGTTTAATTCTCGTTAGTATGGGTGTCACTGGGATCGCCCTCAATCCATTGTGTGGTACCCATATACAAGCGTTGATTAATTTGGGACCTTACAGTTGGTGTGCCTGTCTTGCGATATTTATTATAATTTTCTATGTTATCGGTCTGATTTAATGAAGAATGTTGGCGGGCAACAGCCGTAACTGGCAGGAACATTCCTGGTACAAATTGCCGGGAAAATTAGCTTCGAATATTTAACAGAGTACGCATACCTTTGCCTTTCGCTCGGGATTAATAGTTGGATGCAAATGTGTGCATACGAATTCCTGTGCTGTGTTAGAGCAGAGGTTCTCAAACATATTTTGTTTACCGCCCACTTTGAGATTCAATTTGTTTTCTAGCGTCCCCTAAAATTTTTAATTTTACATTATATTAAAAAACGCAATCGCAATTATTACTTTAGTAACTTTAGTTAATACAATCAAACTGGGAACGAAAGAACTTAAAAATGAATGTAGTGTACTTAGGTACGTTGATTGACTACGTCTGATTTGAATTTAATAAACTTTAATTAAAATATTCAACAAACACAAATCAGCCATCGCCTCCCTAAGCCGCTTCAATACCTCCCAATTTTTTATGTGCCTCTTAATCGCAACCCTGTGGGCCTGCAGCGCCCACAAGGGGGCATTATCACCCAGTTTTAGAATGACTGTTTTAAAGGCTACAAACAAATATTCACTATTAATACCTGCATTTTATTAAACGGAGGTTTGTAACGATTTTGGGCTACAATCACAGGAAAAAACGACCGCGTTTATTCATGCATTTAAACATATTTTACTGTGTTCAGCGGTTACTTTGGCACTTCAATACAGGTAAAATATATGCATAATCCTGAGTAATAACGCCTAATGACAAAGGAGTAAGGTCTCTACTGGTTTAAGGATATATGATTTAGCAGATATGTAGGTGGATCTGGAACAAATTGTATTAACACGAGTGTATATAAGGTTGAAGTGAACGTGAGATGGAAGAAAAAGCACACTGCGACGACCCCAGATAATAGAATAAGAAGAGAAAGGGAGGTTTTTTCCGAGCATTCGTAGCAACACGGGCGGTGCGACCTTCGAACAGTAAAAGAAAATTGAAATTCATTTGATTAACCTGCCGGATGTGATGCCGAAAGAAACTGTTTATGACTGACTACATTTGTTAACATAGAGATGATTGCTAGTAGGGCTACCTAGCTGTATGATGCTCAATTTCAGGACAAGTTGATCTCGAAGTAATTATTTATAGCAAACAATGTCCAGACATTTTCAAACGTTATTTATTTATTTCAAAGAATGCCTGATGCGTGTCTTAATTTAATTTAAAAGGTTGATCAATCACTCAATAGAGAAAGTATGAAGCCAGCCGCACGGTCTTTGCTATATATTTTTGACAGATCATTTTCTTATTTGACACTTAAAAAATATGTATGACAATTGGACGTAGTTTTGCAAAATGGAACCAACCCACACACACTTCTGCAAACTAAAACCAACCTAGAACCACTAACACAAGGTTGGTTTTGGTCTACAGTAGAGCATATGGGTTGATTCCGCTCTGCAGAACGCTATCCTATTATCGGGCGATTGACCGTAAAGGTTAACATTGGAACGGGACAGAAATTCAGAGCTCGGTGTAAAGCGTTTCGATATAAAATATATTCTATAAATATGACATTAGAACTCAAGATTCTATGGATTCTATTCTATTAAATCTATCTCAAGCCTAAGAGCGATATTAGTTTTGTTTTTGACATGACTTGTAATTTTGTAATGGTATGACATAGAATGAAATTTCCAAGATCTCAGAATTGAGATTGATATATTAATACAAGTCTAAATCCGATTTTCTATACAACCGACAATCCTCTCGCGATTAGTCAGGACTTCCCTATATAAATGCCATATCTGGACACTTTAGTTACACAGGGTGACTCACAGTAAATATACTTACGATAGATAGGAGTTCCTACATTATTTGGGATTCGAAATACGTTGCGCAAGCGCCGACGTAAACAAAGTGGTGGCCGCCCACCCAATTAGTGTTGCCTTATTATCGATTGCCTATCGATAGGTTGTCAATACTATCATGAACTCGACAAATAGTCAGAACATCGATAGCCCTATCGATACTATTAAAATTTTACAATACTATCGATACCATCGATAGTTTTACTACATCAAAGTGATTGCAGTAAAGTACAAAATAATAGTGTTACAATCTATACTATCGATAGTATCTATACCCAATAGTATCGATAGGGCTATCGATACATCAACTATCGATAGTTAGGCAACACTACACCCAATGCCCGATTTAAATTTATCGCCAAATGATTTCCACACATTGCCCGTCAACTCGATCAAATTGGCAATCAGATTGTGTCGTGTGGTATGTTGGTATGATGTTTCAGAAATCTATAGGATTTTTTAAAAAGGTTACTCGCAATGTGAATTTAACATTACTCGTATTCCCGTCAGCCCCTCCAGCTAAGCTAATGCTGGTGTTAAGAGTGGGCTCACGTCAATATTTTAATAGCCAGGATGGGGACCGAACCCGTAATCTCTCAGATACAAGGGCGGCCCTTCTAACCACTTGGCTATTGAAGCTTCCCTAATATAAAACACTAGCTGTGCCCCCCGTATTTAACGTAACAAACATTTCGGGATTATCGGGATAAAAAGTATCCTATATGTTAATCCCGGTTATAAACTATCTGTGTTCCAAATTTCATCCAAATCCGTTCAGTAGTTTTTGTGTGAAGGAGTAACAAACATACATCCACTCACAAACTTTCACATTTATAATATTAGTAGGATTGATCTAAGGTCTACGTTAATAAATTATTGTATACATAAGTAACTAAAAATATAATTCGTCCAACAGTGATATTATTACTAAGTTCCTTTTTTGTAGAATTTTCAGACATTCTTCATTTCGCGTTTTACCACGCCTCAAATACTTACAAAGCAATAACGACTTACTTATTGATAGCAAAAGAATACGAGTATAATGCTGGTCTATTACAGCCGCCATTCTGGCCAATATCCAGGATATCGAAAGTGAACCCCGCCAAGCTTGCAGTTATTGGCTTTCCCAAATTGCATGGCCTGGAGTGCAGTACTAACATAGCCAGCAATTTACTTTGAAAGTAATATATTATAAGCATCATGCACCATCCTACTAATATTATAAAAGTGAAAGTTTGTGAGTGTGGATGTATGTTTGTTACTCCTTCACACAAAAACTACTGAACGGATTTGGATGAAATTTGGAACACAGATAGTTTATAACCGGGATTAAGATATAGGATACTTTTTATCCCGATAATCACGAAATTTTTGATACGTTAAATACTACGCGGACGAAGTCGGGGGGCACAGCTAGTGGAATAATAATCGAGTTTTGATATTCTATGTATATATACTCGTACGCTATGTTTAGTATGTATCTTGATATAGGTACAAAAAATATATTGGAAAGCTAAACTAAAAGCTTAAGGTATTAATGAGGTCCTAAAAGCCCTTTCGCTCGGTCGAATCAACGAGCCAACCAAAATCCAAATAGACCGAGTTATAATTAAGATAGAGTCAGTTGCCGCGCGTCTTTTTATTAACCGACTTCCAAAAAGGAGGAGGACCGATTAAAAAAAAAATGTTTTTTAAAAGGTTCCCATAGAAAATTTATCAAAATCGAAAAAAAAGAGATATGGTCGATTTACAGTTTCTAGGAAATGAAAGAAGGTCCCGAGGTCCCTAGTTATTTCTAGGTTTTTAGTGCACCCAGGTTTTTTGAAGTTGGTTTAAATGTTTTTCTCCTGGGTTGGGTGGTTGCTCCGACGGTGCAAAAGGCTTTTAAAGGCTTACCCCTATGATATTTCCAAGTTCATTTTGTGCCCTTAAGCACGTACTATTTACTCCCTAAGTATAAATGGGAAACTGTAACGAGATACGTGTGAAAATAAAAGCAATTTTATGTAATTGCGATACAGAAACTTGGGGTGTAGTTTCAGTCGTTAGCCTCTGGGGTCATTGTCCGGTACCTTGATTCCATTTTATTTTATCATCCTTATAATTATTATGATTATTACTTAAGGTACATATAAATAAAATAATCTTCAGGATATGAGAGAGAGTTGTAACTAAATAAATATTTTCCATGAAAATTGGAGCAAAACAAGATAACATAGAGTTATTTATGAGTAGATATTTGTACAGCCAGTCACCAACCCCTAATTTCGATAGGTCGGAAACTGGAACTAAACCACTTTAGGTAATTTACTGACTAGGTATTAGGAACGATAGTGATGCCAAATTAATGTATTATTACACGAATAGAGAACTAATAAGCCTTGTCTTAATTAATTGGCACTGAAATAATCCAATAATTTACGCTTAAACTCCAGTTTTAATTACCCCATCTAAACCATTTCGCAACTAATATCTGCTTTGTCTACAATATTTTTATCTCATAACATCTGCAATTTAATGAAACTTTAATAAAAAGTGGTTTATATGAAAATATACACATATAAATTTAAATAAAGAGGTTTCAACGAGGCAACGAAATAAAACAACTGAAAATATGAAGAAAGGGTTAGTTAGTAGTACAGTACGATATCCCTCTTCTGTTTCCAGATAAACCTTCAGGGCGTCTTTCATCAATGAAATGGAAATATGATGGCAGACGTCCTCTGCATGTGAAGCTATGAAATATAGCTTTGACATCTTTGTATTATCAGAGTTGCCATGGCACACGCACTTTCAAATACCACATAATTATGTCTATGTTTCCAACACACATCATCCTGACCACCACACTACACTACACAGAACTATATACATCAAAAGACGGTTATAACATCGGTTGGTTTCATCAAAGAAGCATATCTTTTATCATATTCGTTGTTTACTTAAATTTATTTTTATCTTGGACAGTATTACTAGCTTTTGCTCTTAGTAGAGTTACTTCTTTAGGTATAAAAATGATGCATATTTATTTTTCTGACGGCTCTTCGTTCGGGTAAACTGGAGATCAAGTTCACTATTAATGTCTATTTATTTTTGTGATTCTGTTGAAAGCAGTAGAACAAAAACAATAAGGTACCTAATTTAATCTATGTTATGGTTGTGTTATCTTGTTTTATTCTATGTCTGCGTTATAGGCAATTATTTTACAAAAATAAAATGTTTCAGAAGTAAGTGCGCAATTGTTTTCTGAAATCAGTGTCTCATTTTATTCAAAGAAGATCTGGGGGCACGGCAGTGCCCCCCCAAGTCGAGCACGGCACGTCGAGCGCGGCATGGCCGTACCATCTTTTCTCGAAGCACTTCGGGCCATTTTCGACCCCCTATAACTTCGTTGTGGATAAAACTAGAACCCCGAATTTTCAGTAACCAAGCAGGCATTGTATAAACACGGTATATTTCAAATTTCATTCAAATTGAACCAGTAGTTTAAGAATTATAACTAGTCAAAATTCTTAATTTTGTCACTCACTGACTGACTGACTGACCGATCATCAAAACTCTAAGGCACTTCTAGCAGACATAGAAGCTTCAAATTTAGAATACCGTTAGTGTTTAGTGTATAAATCAAGGGAAAACTAAAATATTTTATAATTTCGGTCCAGTTTTCTAGTTACACCAACTGCATAAATAACTTTGTAATCCTATATAAATATATAGGATAACAAATTTACATATGCAGTTATTGTATCGGTGTACCTGTACATATTATGTACCTATATTATAATAATGGAATGCAATAATAGGTACCTAGATATAATTATGTTGAAAAGTAACTAGTAAAATGGTCAACGGAATGAAAAAGCAAGAATGGGACATGTCTTACTTATGATATGAATTGTACCAAAATCCCTCCATAAAGTATTAAGTAGACTAAATTGCCCGAAATGTCTATGAAAGAAAGAACAATATCTACAAAAAGAAATGAGATCCCATCAAAAACAAAACTTGTGAAAAAACCAAGTCTCGCAACTCTGTTCTTCTACCGTAAAAAGTTGTGAGATCTATGTAATACCAAGTCAGTTACTATATTAAGTCCCCAATAAAGGGACCTTCTGTCTTAAGTTATTTTAAGTAGGTAATTATTACCTAACAACATCTTATAGTGACAATATCAATATTAAAAATATTTTATGTTTTAAATTAAATAGATTGACTTGGCAATCGCACTATTAAACTAAACTAAATACATTGTGTTTTCATGCGATGGCCAAGCCAACTCTATTTAATTTAAAACATAAAATATTTTTAATATTGATATTGTCACTATAAGATGTTGTTAGGTAAGCTAATTACCTACTTAAAATAACTTAAGACAGAAGGCCCCTTTATTGGGGACTTAATATAGTAACTGACTTGGTATTACATAGATCTCACAACTTTTTACGGTAGAAGAACAGAGTTGCGAGACTTGGTTTTTTTACAAGTTTTGTTTTTGATGGGATTATTTGTTTCAGTAGGCTGAAAGCTATAAATAGTTATAAGCACACAAATAATTCTATGAATTTGGGCGAATTTTGTCTGTAATTTATAAAAAATAGACTCTTATTTCATTTAAGCATTTATTTACGTCGGCGAGGAGCGTTGTTAACGAAAATATGAAATGCTAATAAAATAGCCCCGTCCAATAATTTGTAAGAATAATGTTATTCTGGGTATTGTTTACTTATTCCTGTAGGTAGCGCTAATTTGTGCTTAAAATAAATATGAGATGTATTGTGATACATGTACCTTTTTCACGGGTTTGGAAATAACTAGAGACGTATTATAAGGAGTTCGGCCTAAGGGTTCGACTTAAACCCACACTAACACTGGTTTAGGGGTCCGGTATTTCACACAGTTCGTTCTTAGTCAGCCCCGGATCTTCAATTTTTTTTAGGCGGGGCAAAATCTAAATTGTGCCGCCCCCGCCCACTTATATTTATTTTTACCACACATTTTTTTTTTTTATGTGAACTAATTAATTGACATTTGGACATAGGCCTTCCGGAAATAATGCATCCATCGCATTTTGATCTGTGAAGCCTATGTATGTACAGATATATATGAACGTGTAGGATATATATTATATACCCAGCATAGGTTTAGGATTTGAACACACCTATTGTATGGTCCCAAACTATGCAACGCTTGTACTATGGGTACCGTACTATGGACTGGGGGCGATCGCTCAAACAAATGCACCAAGCGGTCGTCATCAAATAAAATCGTCGGTCTTAAAAATATGTATCATAAAAATCTAATATATTATAATTTTACTCTTCGAGCTTTTGGTTCAGCAAAAAATCTATGAACTTGTCATAATTTAACTCGTGTGCAATTCGATTGTCTATCACTAAGATTGCAAGACTCGATAAGCGTTCCTGGCTCATAGAAGATCGCAAATAATGTTTAATTAGTTTTAGTTTGTTAAAACCTCTACCCTAGAGTAAATTCGCAGGGCAATACAAATATTAGGAAAAGCATCCTGCAAACCATGCGCGTAGATCTGTTGCAAGAGATAGAAACCGTAAGCTTTTTTTTGTTGTTGGCCAGAGTGGCCATAACAACTTCACCCGGACAGAGGACGAGCGGAAGTGCGCTCCAGCCAGAGGGGCAGGGGGGCAGCTAGCTCGCGGGCGCCACAAGGGACACGACCTCGGCTTGGGCCGCTGCCAGGAGAGGTGGCGAGGGTAAATCTACCACCGGATCGGAACGCGACCTCGACTGAGAAGATCCGGCAAGAAACTTAGCGGGCTTGTCGGGTACCAAGGTGCGTCTAGGTAAGTAGACGCACCTTCTAGCGGAAGCGGGGGTTCGGTCGGTGTCTGGTGGGGAGTGTGCGTGTGTCGTTTTCCTCGACATCTGAGTCTAGGAGAGCGGTGAGTGGGTCGGGGGGGCCCAGCAACACATGCCGCGGCCTGCGGCGGCATGCATCTGGCGCGTGTGTAGGTGCATAATCGGCGTCGGCGACGATTAAGGCATTGGTGTGTTCAGAAGCCTTCTTGAAATAGCGATCGGACGCTATTTTGAAGTGATTCTGGATAGAATCGAGGCGTAAGTCAGAATGAAGGTCTACGTTCCTTACGAACCACGGGGCTCCGACGGCTTGGCGAAGGAAGCGGGACTCATGGCCTGGAGGCGACTAATGTGCGTGTTGGCCGCGTGAGCGAATACAACGCTCGCATAAGACATGATAGGGCGTATGCAAGCTTTGTATAGTGTCACCTTATTTCTAAGAGACATTTTACTCCGCTTGCATAAGAGATAATGAAGGCGACCGAGCACAAAGGCGGCTCGATTGCGGACGTTTCTAATGTGAGGACCGAAGGTCATGGAGCCATCAAGAGTGACCCAGAGATATTTAACTGATTTGGACCAAGGGATAGGCTGCTTGTACAAAGAGACAGTACCTAAGTTGGAGCGAATGTGGCGTTTGGAGGGGCGTCGAGAGGTGGTCCTGGCAAAAAGCACGACTGCGCTTTTGTCCGGGTTCACCTCTATTCGCCATTTCCTAAACCACTCTCCGAGAGAATTGACAGCGCGTTGGAGAACGCGTGTGGTTTGAGCCTTGTTACGATAGGAGAAATAAAGCGCGGTATCATCCGCGTAAAGGGCGAGTTGCACATTGTTCGTGCGGGGAATGTCATTGGTGTACAGACTGTACAAGAGGGGGGAGAGCACGGAGCCCTGAGGGACTCCTGCCCTGACGGGGTGGGGTGAGGAGAGCGTGCCCTCGACTCGATATCGAAAGGTACGGTTTGACAAGAAGTCTCGTAAGATGAGCACGAGACTGTCCGGCACGCCTAAGAGGTACAGCTTGTAAATCAAGCCGTTGTGCCAGACTTTGTCAAACGCCTTAGCGACGTCAATGAAGAGAGCTCCTGTGGATAGGGGGCAACCGGGGGAGGAGTTGAGACCTTTGAGAACGTACTTCGTGATGCGGTGTACTTAGAAACCGTGAGCCTTTTCTATATACCTATAGAGACATAACCAAATAAAGAGCTTGGTCCTTAAAAATGTAGAGTTTCTGGCAGAATTCAGCGGCGCTTAAATCTCGCTCGTATTTTCGAGAAAGATCTGCTCCATACTTTTGCAGTTCTTCAATTGACATTTTCAAAATATTAAAAGGTACCATTAAGAAAAGTAAAATTCAAATTCAGCTTGGTAGCACAAACAAACCTCTTTTTCATTACTCATACTCGGAAAGTAGGTCTCAAGTTGCCTGAGGAGCGGGTTAAAAGTAATACTTTTCCACCCTAGGGAGAATCGCTTTCAACAAACAGCTGTCAAATTATTTAAAAAAAACTAGTTCCATTTTCACATTTCTATGGAACCATGTTCCAACTTTTTCTACAGTCACTCAATTACAGCGCGATGTAAAATTGATATAACATAAAGTTAAGTATTAATTAAAGAATCGATATTTTTAAATGACTTAATTATAATTTAGTTTCAACAATTTCTTTAAAAATTACATGGATTTGGGCGAAATACTTAAAGATGAAAATGAAAAATAATGGCTAAATAATGAAGTTGGCCAGCCAACGAAAAAAATAAACAAAATAGGCGGCAATCCGATCTTTTTTTTTTCGAGTTGTAGCGTATTGTTCATACTTCCTTGTATTATTTCTTTAGCCAATTCCTGTTTTTTATTTTTACTTTCCTTGTATTCGTAATGAAAAGCACAGTGTTTACCTCGGGTGAAAGACTTATTTTGTGCCCCGATCTATTGGCGCCCTTGCTAAGCTCATTGCTGATATGATTCGATCAAATAGGTACTATAATTATATCTTTAGAAAATAGTTGAATAGGTCGAAGTGTTTGTAATTCGGTGTCTCATCGAAATGTTTTTTACGTTTCAAAATTAGTTTTTTTGCAAAATATGTTCAACACCAATTTTTTCAGCAACTTCCCAGGCTCATTTATCCAATATTCCATTGGAATTTGTCTCATATTTTGCAAAGTTTTGAGCATACAAAACAGTAAATTTTAAGTAATAGGTTCAATTTAATTTTAATAACGACGATTGATGGTGTAAGTAATGTCACGTAGATATTACATTCAATTTCAAAAAAAAAATATATTAAAAAGCATAACATAGTTATGATAAAATACTGAGGCCTAGAAAGGCGATCGATGAGCTGTGATAGATTTATTGATGTGACACTAATAATAACAGTATTTTACCTTCGGTTGATCGACAAGTACTGATTTATTGTAAATAATAAACATAAACAAACAACACACATGTTTAACCAGAGGCGTGCCGCCGCGATCTGCGATTCCTGCTGGCGGGGGGCGCGTATTTTGAACAATGCCTACGCGTCTCGCGAATAATGTTCGTGCAGCGCGTCTCACTCCGCGCTCTCGCCGCCCCCGGTCACCGATACCCAGGGGTACAGTACACGGACCACCGTGTACTTTACCCCTGGGTATCGGTCGACTTGATATGGCCACAGTAAAAAAATGCTGAAATTTCTGATGAGTTGTCCATTCTTCTGTAAAGTGGGAACTTTGCCGCCCCCTGAACTTGCCGCCCGGGGCATAGGCCCCGGCTTGCCCCCCCCTAGATCCGGGGCTGTTCTTAGTGCTCGGCCTTGTAATACTTATAAGAAAACTAGCGACCCGCCCCGGCTTCGCACGGATGCAATAAATTATCAGTGTTTCTCTACTACATTATGCATGTATTATACATATAAACCTTCCTCTTGAATCACTCTATGTATAAAAAACCGCATGAAAATTTCGTTGCGTAGTTTTAAAGATCTAAGCATACGTAGGGACATACAGATAGTGGGAAGCCACTTTGTTTTATACTATGTAGTGATGTTTAAAATTTCACGCTTCTAGATCCACTGGTTGAGGCTGCGCCACTTTATAGAAGACTAGCTGTGCCCCCCGACTTCGTCCGCGTAGTATTTAACGTTACAAAAATTTCAGGATTATCGGAATAAAAAGTATCCTATATGTTAATCCCGGTTATAAACTATCTGTGTTCCAAATTTCATCCAAATCCGTTCAGTAGTTTTTGCGTGAAGGAGTAACAAACATACATACATACATACATCCACACTCACAAACTTTCACATTTATAATATTAGTAGGATAAATCATCTCATCTATATCACGGCCAACGAGAAATGATATGAAAGTAAATAGATTATTTGATCAAATTAGACTTTATTCTTAAGGTTTCGCCTGTATTTACTTTTAACCACGAATTTATAAAATGGGCGTCCGAATTTTGACGAGCCGAATGTTGAACTTGGTGATCGACTTGAACTCGACCAGTATTACGATTTCATATCGCTTCTCGTTGACCGTGGTATAGTGTGGTGTGTACTGTGTGTACTAGGTACCTTCACAAATTTGCCTAATTGTGCGTAGATACCAACTTAACTGTTGCAGGCTTTAGGTTTAATGGGTCGCCAGTAAGATTGTTTTTAAGACCCCAATTAATTACAGTTCACTCAATAAATTGCATTTCATATGCCGTAAGCTTTGTTTAGACGATAATGAAACGATATCGAATGTCAAAGATTTTAAGAATCAATTAGGTATGGATGATTGTTTGAAACTTGATCGTTGAACATCATTGAATTCACCGTCATTAAATTTCAGTAGTTGAATTAAAACTTACTTCACCAGACTACTTACAGGGCTATGGGCTAACAAATGTCTTAAATAAATTTTCTTATATTTACGCGAATACTACACATTGAAATAAAACTATTTTTCGGATTTTATCGCGTTTATTTAATTTATGTTCCCGACCTTTCGGCTGCTTTACAGCAGCCATGGTCACGGGGGGACTGAGGTGTTAGACGTCCTGATGTCATAGTTAGTGAATAAACGCGATAAAATCCGAAAAATAGTTTTATTTCAAAATGTCTTCAATTAAATTAATAATTATACGAACGAGCCCTCATGCTCGGCGCGTGATAGAAGTTAGAACAACCCGTCATATTCGATATTATTATGACTGTAAACGGTTGGCATCGTCTTTAGATTGCTACCGTTCCGAGAATCGTTATATTATTCGAATAATTTGAATACCTATCTCTGAGGCATAAAGTTGAATGTTATTGGGCAACGATAAGAACAAAATGTGAATGCAAATGGAACGTTACTGTCTAGAAACTTCAATATGGTTCAAAGTTACAATATTCTATGTATGTAGGTTACTCTGCTTGATCGAAATTGCTTTGATGTAGAGCTTCGTTGGTAATACTAACTTGCCAGTAGGCGCATCCACATCTACCGAGAAGCGCGATCAAGGCAAGATAGAGCAGTTAGCAATCAGTTTTATGTCTGAACACGGACATAATGTATTCCGGCCCGATACAGAAACCTTGAACTGCTGCGGTATGTGTGGTCGTGCTGATCCAATTTTAATATATGAACATGTTGACATAATGTCATAATTGATTGCTCTGGCACGGCTGCTCAGTATGTGAACGCGCCTAATATATATAGCTAATAGGATAATGCCTATATAGATGTCACTGTATCATGAAAGAGATCAATTAACATTGAGGAACTAGTCAAATAGCACACTATTTATACAGTTAAATAGGTAGGTACTGTAACAACTGGGCTTCAATTAATACATCATATTACTTGGTAATATTTATTATTGTTATATTATTATTTTACACAAATTTATTTATATTTAAGTACACGTCTTATCACAACGGTCCCCAGTTGTCACCAGGCTGTCGCAACTTCAGAAGAAAAAAACGATCTATGAAATGGGGTAGAACTTTAATGGTGGACGTCAGAACTAAAACGTCAGTGGCCATCTGTCACAACTGATCACTCATCTCGTCAACAACTGTTTGTTTTCAATTTTGTTTCGGTGATTACTGTGAAAATAAGTGTTACTGGGTTGTTTTTATGTTATAGTTCTATGCAAATTAAGTTTAGAAACTTTATAACTTTACTAAGTAGCTACCAATGAAATATAGAAAGTGTGATTTATGTGGAAAAATATCAGAAAGAAAAGCCGGTATAAAAAGTTTATTTAAGGCGAGATATCCCCTGGATAGTGATCGGTGAGTAGAATATTAACTAATTTACTAGGCCTATGTTTGATTTTGGGATTAAAAAGGCAGGTTATTCATAATTTCAAGAATAAAATAAAATTGTTCAGAAAAATAGTGTGGTGAAAAAATTTATCGATATTCGATATTATTATTTTTAGTTTTCAGAAAGGGGTCATGGTGAATGGAAATGAGGACTTAGTAAACATGCCCATCGCAAAACTGAATAATTTCAAATTTGTTTTTAGCAACCATTTAAAAAATATATATTTTCAGAAAAATTACTCAAATTTAAAGATAGTCGTTGCCCCGTCCTTACAACTGACTACTGAGCCAATATCAGATGACAAATTAATTGAATTTCCTTTCCACCTCTTTAAAGAACAGTGGACACCAAATAAAGGTCGATAAAGTTCATCGACAATTAATTTATACTCTTTACAATTATGCCTTTATTTACCTAAGGAGCAAATCCTTAAGTTAAATAATAATGTATTTCCTAATTTCAAATGTTTTACTCTTTCTTTATAGAAGTTCCGTCAACTTCATCAACTCCTACTGTTTACAATGAGAGTGAGCTTACTCCAATAGAAGTTCATACAAGTGGACCGCAAATTTGCAACAAATGTATCTATTTATGTTAAATATTGTTAATATACTTAAGTAGCCAGTTTTGGAAAAAATATGTATTCAACGTTTAATATTTCACATATTTTTAAATAAATGATTTGTTTTATCAATGGCTTTTTTATTTAACACAAAACCAAAAATGGTAAATGGTTGATTAGGTAATCCATCGATATCGATAATTTTCACCGTACATCCCTATTTCGTTCTTTATGTTGGTACACTGTATTATGGTTGTCAGTTTCGTTGTTAGATTGGCCATAAATGGTATGGTAGATGGCCCATTTTAAAAGCAGGGTTTATTTTAATCTATGGAGTCCCGTCTCTTCTTACGTAGTATTGTATTCTCTTTGGTTGTCACTGGCAGCGCACCGCCGTTCCTTCAAATTCAAAACAATAATGTTTTCTTAAATTTATTATTTTTTCGTCGGCCAGGAACGCCTATCGCCAGTGGCCAGTGCGCCGACATGGACCTTACAGTACACTTTAGTATTAAGTACCTAAGAATAAAAAGATACAACAAAAATAAAGACTACTTCCGACATGTGGCATTAGAGTTCAAACTCGATTGATAGGATTCGTGTAGTAATTTTTACCAAACAATTTAACCCCCTCTAGTGTGACAATCCACCATTATTAAAAATTATTTGATCGATGTCTATGAGGGAAACGTCACATAGATCCATCTTAAAGACACAAACACGTATAATTGATGTCCAGTATTATCCAGCTTGCCTTTATTTCTTCAAACGTTAAAATTTTATGCTTTATCGTTAGTCCAATGATTTGCGACCAGACACACTACGGACGGAAGAAAAACTTGGTGCAGGAAACACTTCACATTACCCTGCACCGGATTTATGTGGACATTTATGGTTGTGAGTCAGGGGAATAGATGAGATAATATCTAGACTTGATACTTGCACTTTTTTGTTTTCGTTATCTCTATGCTTTTTGCATTAATCAAATTTCAAGTACTTGAAAAAGTATATTTTTAAGATTTTTTATGTATCAACAAATGAAAGCCTTTTGACTAGGCTGAGGCGAGCGTTTCTTCTGCGCACGTGAAAGTTGTGGAATGATCTCGCTTCAGAAGTATTTCCTTTGCTTCTTCTTCTTGTCTTTGTCTTTTCTTTGACCGAGAATTTGGGCGGCAGGGGTGGGATTTACTAGTAATCGGTCGGTACGAGTGGGCAAGTGGTTAGTGGACTACGGAATACTTACAAAAGTCGTGTGCAAGTCGAGCGAGATTAGAGCGGTTTACAGAATCGGGCCCCTGGTTAGTTATTTTATTAAAATTAATAACAGCAAAATCTGGTTCCATATTAACTATTATTTTAAGTTTGCAATTTGGTTTTATGAAAGTCCGCCCAGCATTTTTACATTTACACTAAAATTTCATTTGCACCTGGACGGAATACTGTTTCGTCTGAAAGCTATTTTGCTGATAAAACATTTTTCTTGTTTAAACATGAAATATGTATCTACCTACTTAACTATAGTTTAGCAAAGTTAAAACTAGGTTATGTGTAAAACAAACTATTTATTTTAGGTGGTCTCCAGAATCGTTTTGTATAGTATACCTTCTTACAAAATGAAATTATTACTTAAATGCAATACTTTCTAAGATATAAAATATAAGATTCCGATGAAAGGGCGTCCACACTATACGGCTCGATTGCCATTTTCATCGGAATTATAACATGTGGTGAGTAGTGACGCAATAAATCTGGAATTAGGCAGATCGAGACCGGGCCAGCGTTCTGCTTCATTACAAGAATTTATCACACAAATTCTCATAATCGGTTCATTTTTAATTATCAACTGATTAATAAAACGAGGCTTTATAAAAGGTCTTTCAAAGGCGTTCCCGTGGAGATATCGCCGCGCGCTCGCCTCAGCACACGCTCTCAAACCGCTAGAGGGATAAAGCCCTTAGACTCTAGCAACTAGCGAGACTCGTGGTAGAGTACTACTCCACTAATAAAACACTTTAACAACTAGACAATTTCGCCGCAACACGTCTGAAAACATAAAACCCCTCATATTTTTCCCGAAAATTATCCGCACAATTGCCTTTGTTGTCTCCGTAACAGACTCGGTGAACGAACGTTCCTTTCCGCGAAATGTCACTAGATAATCAAATTTATTGCCGCGTTAAGCTATTACACTCTAATGATAATGGCTTGCCCTTTCAAAGGTTATGTGAGGTTACGAGCGAAAAAAAAATATTATTAATGGGTATCATTAGCTGTTAAGTCAGTACCTATATCATCATTCGCAACCCGTGTCACAGCAGTCGCAATCAGTCTTCACAGTACTACCATCAAGCTTATATTTTCTTATGGTGTGGGCTGAGGGGCTCCTGCGGTGCACCCACATTTCGTCGATGGTATTTTTGGTCTCAATGTAATAAAGGGCAAGCCTATTGATGAAAAACTTCATTAACTTTTCTTTCACCGTTCAGCAAATGATAATCTTCTTCTATATTATTATTATTATTAGGAGCCTGTAGTGTCCCACTGCTGGGCAAAGGCCTCCCCTCCCTTCTTCCATTTGTCTCGGTCTGTTGCGGTCTGAGACCAATGTGCTTCGTATGAGTCGAGCTCATCCCGCCATCGTCTTTTGGGTCTGCCGCGTGGTCTGGTGTTGTGTGGGACCCACACTGTGGTCACTTTCGCCCATAGATCGTCGGGCATGCGGCAGAGGTGTCCAGCCCAGTTCCACTTTAATTTGGCAGCTGAGTGGCCTACGTCCGCAATTTTCGTTTTGGAGCGCAGGATCGAGTTTCTTACTCGATCTATGAGCTTTACTCCTAAAATACTGCGCTCCATTGCTCGCTGGCATACCCCAAGGGCGGACTTTTGACGATTAGTTAATGACCAAGTCTGCGCTCCGTAGGTGAGGATGGGGAGAATGCACATGTCCATGAGTTTTCGTTTTAGTGAAAGGGGTAAAGACCCTTTCATTAGGTCTTTCAGTCTTTCTAGTTTGTGAGTGTGGATGTATGTATGTATGTATGTATGTATGTTTGTTACTCCTTCACGCAAAAACTACTGAACGGATTTGAATGAAATTTGGAACACAGATAGTTTATAACCGGGATTAACCTATAGGATACTTTTTATCCCGATAATCCCGAAATTTTTGTTACGTTACGTAAATACTACGCGGACGAAGTCCGTGGGCACAGCTAGTATTAAAATAAATCTCAATTTTCTTGGTCATCGCATCACGCGTGGATGGAACGATTTCGCTAATTCTTTTTTTGTTGTGCTTATTATTGTCAGGAGAAGGTTCTTGTGAAAGAAAAAATGAAGCTTTGCGGAAAAAATCGAATTTAATATTAAAAATTAAGATAGGACAACGTCTGTCGGTTCAGCTAGCCTCAGATAAAATGAGAGATGCGAGCTTTGATACTAACCTATCTACCTACCTTGTGTTTCAAAGCGTCAAAGAAGTCACATTGATAACTAAGTACTTACATAGGTAAACAGATCCTCTGGGATCTTCGCCCAGAGGTGCAAACAGTGATTTAAACCTACCTAGATACCTATCTTGTGTTTTAAAGCGACAAAGGAGTCACATTGATAAAATAATGTAATCAGCTCAATTGTTATAAACAACAATAGAATTACAGGGTTGTAAGTTGCAACAATAACGCTGAGTAACATTTGTGTTCAGACTAAGCAAATACAACAAACATCGTACGAAAACACGTCCTAACTTGCCACTTGTTGTGCCAGACATTGAACTTCGCAGACAACAGCTCGGTATCCAGACACGTTGTGCAAATGTACAAACCGTAAAATATACATTGAAATCCTAGGAATCACTTACAATCTGTAGTTCAAACATTATTAGAAAATCGGAGTATATATTACAAAAATTTATTATATAAATTTGTAAAATGAATTACAATTCAATTAATAAAAGACTAAATCTTGCATATATTAAGTATCTATAAAGTATTTCAGAGACACTTATTTCGATCGCAGTAGAGTCCCTTTATGTTTTTTTAACAGTAGCTAGGTACTTATCTGAAGCCCAATCTTCTAACGTAAATAATGTCAACGGAACGTAACACGTATTATGCATTAGACCCTGTGATAAAAGATTAGACCGTGTGCCGAGTTAATACTTTCCTTGGATTTTGTTTTTGATTCGTATAACAAACGGTTGGTAAACAAATGTATGATCTGTTTGATGTTAAGCAATTACTGTAGCGTAAAGGTGCTTTTAATACGAAAAGCACTGCTCGGACGATGTCAACCGGAAGGGAGTGGGACATAGAATAGAGAAGGGGGGAGGTTTTGGGCTTCTTTCTCTCTCACTCATTGAACAAAACGGAGCTATAATAGGTACACCGATCTTTTGTGAGTTCATATTACATGCCCCATCCATCTTCCTACCTTTCTCCATCATTCACTTGTATCTATTTATCTTGAAGTTTATTAAAGGCGTCAATAGCCTTGCGGTTAGAGGGGCCGCCCTCGCAGCTGAGAGGCTCTGGGTTCGATCCCCATCGTAGCCATTAAACTATTAACGTGAGCCCACTCCTAACACAAGCAATAAGCTTAGCCGGCGGGGGCGATAAACTCACAATGGTAGTATCATTTCAAAAATAAAATAATTTAAGTTACAAACCATTAAATGATCTCTCTCTTATATCGGCCGCCCAAAGTTTGGCGGTCAATTGGCGAATCCAGCCCTGAAACCACTGATCTATAGCTAACTATAGTTATTCGCAACAGTATATTTGCATAATTATGAAGAGGAAGACGTGAGCTTATGAATTTATGGCTCTCTGCATCCGCAAAACTCGTCTGTAGTAAACAATGCTGACGTAAAGTAGTATTTATGCACTAAATAGTATACAAGGAAACTGAACTATGTGTTGATGTTTAAGAATCACGGTTCCGAAAGTTTGACCTTTGAATTTTTTTGAAGCGTAAAGGAAAGTCATCGATCAAGTACTACGGTATATTTTTCAGATGTTGAGATAATGAAAGATTTAAAATTTTCTGGAAATTCTGGCGAACCCTGGTCTCAGAGTTTCCAGGCCGCCTGAAGGCCTCTGACATGGCTTAACGATTGTGATATCCGGGACAAGCAGCTTAACGAACAGCCCGAAGTACGAACTGAAGCGCTCAGTTGTTAATGCCATTAGTGGTCACTCATCCAGGGCCCTAACCACGCTAGCTACTCAAATCCTAATAGAAAAGCAAACGCTCGCGATTACGTTTCAAACGCTCCGCTTTTGACGTTTTGCTGACACGAGCTTCACGATTTCTACTGACATTGATATGGTATGGTGTCAGCAAAACGCGAGCGTTTGCTTTTTTATTACGATTTGAGTAGCTAGCGTGGTTAGGGCCCCGGATGTTTACCGTTACGAGTGCTGCTGCTAGAACGTGGTATACGCATAAAGACTTATATGAGAAAAGTCGATTAGTGTGCCGCTACCGTGATTGGAACTCACGACTTTCGCAATACAACCCGTGGCCTTTCTTACTGGGCTACCGAAGCGCTCTGAATGTAAAAGAAAATCAGAATCCCTTACAATGATTTCACTGATAGAAAGCTGCATTAGTACTATCCTTGAGTGATACCTCATAGGGAGAACTGCAGGTTTGGTATAAACAAAATAATCTACATATACCTACGTACAAAAATCGTGAATATTTCCATCAATAAATTACTTCTATCAGAGTTCAAATGTATTCATTTCCAAGTATTATAATTTCGTTTGATATTCATGGCTTTTTGGGATATGGAATGCTTTTATGTATAATTTTCATCATGAGTCGTTACATATTTATAAACTTAATTTTAGGCGAAATATTGGTTGAGGTATGAGTTTATGAATCCTAACGTCACTAAAAGCCTACGTAATAAAATGATGAATATATAAGTATACCATCGGTCATTAAATTATCGATAATTTTTTTGGAAACAACGGCCCCTGAATATAAATATTCCGCAAATGTACGGATAATCCGGAAGCAACTGAACATTTTAATTGATTCCGGGTAGGATTCCCTTCAAAACAGATTTTTACACGGAAAACGCAACGTAGGATATTTTTTTATGATGTTTATACATAAAAGCTTTGAAAATTACCGATCCGCAGGCACCTTCCGCGAAATGTGAAAGGGTGTTTTTTTGTAAGTTTGATTGAACATAACGTAAAAACGACTGACAGGTACGCCGGTAATGAAGTACAGTGGTTATGCTGAAATAACTTAGGGGCTGAATCATACTACACACCTTTACTGAAGCTTCAGTGGTCATGCTCTCAAATAACGTATGGACTAAATCTTACTACTGAAGCTTACGCAGGTGGGACCGCAAGAACAAGTAAGATTATCCATTCCGACCAAGAATGTTTCGCAAAGAAAATCAAGATAATTGGAAGCTACCATTGCTGTACCAAATATTTAGCTAAATGGCTTGATAAAATGGTTCTCCTGGTCTGCATAGCAAAAGACGAATTGTGAAAATAATAATTAAGTATTAAAAATGTAATTTATTTATTCGATTTTGTATCTCTATGGACTCAGAAGGAGAGAGTGCAAGTCGGTGTGACAAAACGCATGAGAGATTTTTTTTTGTGTTTACCAAAGTTGGCTAACAAACGTACCTACGATCCGCCTGATCTTTGCCTATAGATTTATGCAGTACCAAAGGCATAGCTCGCACTTTGCCTGAAGGGGAATGGGAAAGACTGAGGGGAATGGGCGGGAGGGTTGGTCTTCCGACTCTCTCACTCATCGTTTAAAACGCGATGTTTTGTGAGAGCGTGGTACTACCCGGTCTAGCCACACCGTAATTTTTTTTTTTCTTTTATTTCGAAATAGGCAGGTATTTGATCATATGAGCTCTAGCCGGCTACAGCTTGGCTATAACAACGTAAATGTCTTATCGTGTTGTTGTTCTAGGTGTGTTGAACCTCCGTGAGAAGGCGTACGTAGACTACGTAGGTAGGTATGCGTGGGTAGGTACTTGTATAAAGGTTTTCTGTGGTAAATACGAACATGACTGATATATGAGAGGTTTATACATGAGCTCTATTTTTCTTTCCTAACGAGCGAATAAAAACAATACCAAATATATGTGTTTACTAAACGAACCTCCTCATGTTTTCATTTCAACCCACATCCATGGAAAACTTCGTCGTGAAAATTATTAAGTACACGCAGTAAGGTGTCAACCACATTACTCATGAACTTTCTTTCTAATTTTCTTAATTTTATAGTGCTTGAAAGGTTTTTAAAACGATTATTGAATTGTTTTTAATAACGAAGAATAACACTTTTGAGAAGACAATAAAATAAATGTTTTGGTTTCGACACAATTTTGTATTATTTCTAACAAAGATCGAATTGATCTAAAGATTGTTATGTACTATTAAACCAATGATATTCTAGTCAACAATATTAAGTGGGTACCTATTTATACTTTTGTATGAATGGAACAATAACAACGCCCACCCATGTGAATTTAGCGCTAAGGATGGCAGTTTTAAAAAAAACCTCCTCATAAAATCGTGAATTTTTCTTTTAAGTTGTTGGACTGCTCCAGATGGTAAATGTAACTTTTATGAATAGTATTTACCAATTTAATTATATTCCTATTTCCGAAGCTTTAGAAAACGATAAATCAATTGGAAATGCTTCGTTCTCGAAGGCAGATAGAATAGTAGGAGGCTTTGAAACGTTTTAAAATTAGCAACCCTAAATTGACCACTTTTGTCCTCAATTATTTGACTATGAAACTCAATTTGTAGTTTTAGGTTAGCCCTGCATAATTAGGCAATTAGTGAACCGGTCCATATTCAGCTCACAATTTTACAATTTCCACAATAATAGGTAGCAACTCTAATTATTAGTCAGTTAGAGGAGTGACTTTTAAAAGACCTTAATTAAATATGGACTTCATATCGATATTAGCCCTTTGACTTATCATATATCATCTAAAGGACTTGTGCACACCACGTTTTTAAACGCGCCGTCGACGTGTGTTTCTAGCGATAAAGAAGCCATACATACGTACGCGAGTCTGACGCGGCCGGTAGACCTTTGTAGGATAAAAGCGCGCCGACGTCGCACGTTTCTAAAACGCGTGAATGACAACGTGTTGTGCACACGCACTAAAGGGATCAAATTCGACATGATTTTAAAATCGAATTTAATGTCTTAGGGCCTGTGCGTCGCGACGCTTCCATGGTGGATTCGCGACGATTCAAAAGAGGCGTCGCATTGCTTCAAAAGTGGCGTCGCATTGCTTCCATAATGGCATCGCGACGCTTTCATAGTGGCGACGCGACGCTTCCATTGGGGTGTCGAGACGCTTCCATAATAGCGTCGCGACGCTTTCATTGTGGCGTTGCGACGCTTCTACTGTGGCGTCACGACGCATCCATAATGGCTTCGACACGCAACGATAATGGCGTCGCGACGCTTTCATAGTGGCGTTGCGACGCATCCATAATGGCGTCGCGACGCTTCCATATTGGCATGCATCGCCATGTTATCAAATGTTTTTGACGATTACGGCTATGTTTATTGAAATAATCAAAAACGGTTTGCGTGACATTGCAGCACAAGTCTAGCACATTCGATTTAACTAATTGCCTAGCCGTTTAATTACCTGCCTAGCCTGTTCATTTCAATTTAGTTCTACTTTCTGCCACCTAGCGCCGAAACTCACCAAACTGTCAATATCTCTATATTCAATATTCTCTTTGGTCAATATGGCGTCGGAAAAAAACAACTTTGATGGAATAATTTTATTAGGTACTTAGGTATTTTTTTTAGATCTACCGAATCTACTTGCCGGGTGGGATTTCTGTGGGGTCATAAAAAATAACCCTAACCTAAACCCATCCAGGTCGTTCTGCTTGGGTAGTATTTTGAAAGAGTTTTGTAGTAGGTACTTAAATGTCAACCAGTTGCCTAAGCATTAGCCAGCCAGTTTATTAAATGTTGTAACAGACGATACGGCTGAATATCATTCAGGCCGTTACTTGAACGGCGCTGTTTAGTAAAGTGCCTAGGCTGTTAATTGAACGGCGAATTAAGCTAGTTGGCTGCGATATATACATATATCAAGTACAAGTGCTACTGAATTATATATTTTGTTAGTTTGCCAGTAAAAGAAATAGGTCTGATTCCCAAATAAATAGGTTTCCTCATCACTGGTTTTCTCTAGAGAAATACTCAGAATTTTGTCCGGGCCTTATGTTTCATTCGTAATAATTGAGGTAAATAATGGCTCTAGAAGAGAGGAATATCTTTATTACTTTTTTAACGTCATAACAACAAATTGTCCAAAGCGGGTAGCCAATTAAAATCCTCGACTTTGACCGTGAGACGATCTAATTTATTTATTGTTTACTTTAATACGTGCCTACCTTTTGATATTTTTACTGTGTTCCTCTGCCTTCTTTTTTATTTACTTGGTATTCATACTGAAACTATATTCGCAAATATATTTTTTAAAACCAAGAATTGCGAGCTGGGATTCGAACCATGATCTGGGGTCGGCGCTTTCCCGTCATACTCACATCCACTCCAAACTCGTTTATATCAAACCATATATATTTTATTGGGCCTTCCTCTCGCACTGTATATAATTTAAAATAATAATTCAATATTAATCTTAATTGTTAATTGAAAGCAGTGATAGCCGATTGGTTAAGCACGCGTCTTGCGGGCTACCAGGTCTCGGGTTCAAACCCCGGCTCGAACCTCTGGATTTTTCTAAAAATCTATGTGCGAATCATAGTTTCTATATTATGATTATCACTTGCTTACGGTGAAGGAAAACATCGTGATGAAACCTGCATGTCTTAGAAGATTTAACCAATTTTCGAACGACATGTGAAATCCGCCAACCCGCACTGGGTCAGCGTGGTGGATTATGGCCTGAATCCCCCTCGTGTTGAGGGGAGGCCCGTGCCCAGGAGTGGGACGTCAAAAAGGGTTAAAATTATTTATTATTAATCTTAATTGTGACGTTTTCAAGTTACACTTCTGTCGTTTGCGATAACTATTATTTTAGTAAGTACTAGATGTAGGTGTTTTATTGTTCTTCAAAATAGACGTTTGTTAAACAAATATTGAAATGTTATTTAATACGCTAGTCTAGAGACTTTTTCAATCAACTTTGTCTTATGAGAGTCTTCAAAAATATGATTATTTATTCAGTAATTCATCAGAAATAATTCCCTAGTGTCATAATTTACTAATTAGGTATTTTTACCTTTTAGGGCTTTTATGGGCTATTAGGCCCGCAAGCTGGGATAGCCGATTGGTTAAAGCACGCGTCTTGCGGGCGCCAGGTCTTGGGTTCAAGCCCTGGCTCGCACCACTAGATTTTTCGAAATCTATGTGTGAATCATAATTTCTATATGATTATTACTTGCTTATGGTGAAGGAAAACATCGTGAGGAAACCTGCATGTCTTAGAAAAACTTTCGAAAGACATGTGAAATCCGCCAACCCGCACTGGGCCAGCGTGGTGGATTATGGCCTGAATCCCCCTCGTGTTGAGGGGAAGCCGTGCGCAGAAGTGGGACGTCAAAACAGGCAATTTTTTTTTATGGGCCATTATTCATTTTCTTACAAAGTACTTCGTTATTACAATGTTCCCGAAGGTGTTAGTTCTGGTTCTGAAAACGGTCTAACTAAATCTCTGTCCGTGGTCCTACAGCCGTGTTTCAATTCACCACGAAGGTTCGCCAATATTAACATGTCCCCAACCTCCCCTTGCCACCGAGAAGATATTAATAATGTCGACCTTTATGCGTATGATTGAAATATGCTTGTTTGACTTCACAGTACTACGTTTTCAGTTGCGCCACCTTTTACGTTTTCAGAATGGCGAAGAGGGGGGTGTAGTATATGTTAATCATATACTACACCTCCCTTAATTATCATTTTCACCTTGCGGAAACAGTAGGTATATAGTGAAATTTATATAAATCACCGCATATCAAGTTTCATGTGCGTGAGTAAAATGCATGTGCATGTGCATTTGCGAAAAATGTGAAGCAATACATCGTGACGAAACCTGCATACCTGTCTTTTGAAAGGTGTGTCAAGTTCGCAAACGCGCTTACCGTATTTAACCGAGTTCCGAAAAATATTACTCCATCAACTTTGGATCGATTTAGATAATTCGCACCAATTCCAAATGAATTAAATTAGGTCCCTAGTTATTTCTAGCTTTTCAGTCCACCCAGTTTTTTGTGAAGTCGGTTTAATGTTTTATTTATAATATTATTTAACCTGAAATATTATTCAATTTTGTTTATTTTAAATAGGGCAGATTAACTGGCACTTTTAAAAAGTCAAGAGCTAGGTGCATGTTCCAAAACAAAATCCTATGGAGAAGAACATGCAAGAAACTCCATGGATACATTTTTTCTTTCCTCTTTTTTACATTATGTTTGCGTTTACAGTAGGTATAATTAGATTATTATTTATTGCTTCAAATTGATTTGATTTCACTCAAACATTTTGATGGATATCAAAACTTATCTGAATTTGACACCCCATCGCATGGGGCTTTGAATGGCTCGCAATTAATCACTTTCTTTGTACACGCTTTGACGCGCCACCACTCCAATCCGAGCTTCCCAAATTGCGGGGTTTACAGTGAAAAGCGGTGGATTACAGTCCCCACAGCAATTAAGAATGGATAAAGGTATTATGGGGAAGCAGTTGTGAATATATAGATAAGTACATATACCAATATTTAGCGTAGGGTGCTCGGCTCACTGCACATAGTGGTTCCGGGTTCGATTCCCGCCAGGCCAAATTTCGGAAGTGGGCCTTTCGTAATTTGCCCTGATCTGGGTGTCACTGGGATCGCCCCCAGTCCATTGTACGGTACCTATAGAACAAGCATTGCTTATATTGGGACCATACAGTTGGTGTCAGTATGGTAAAATTTATTTAATGTTGTAATTTTTCTGTGTATTTATGAAGAATAGTTTCAAAAACCTCTGGATTTTTCGAAATCTATGTGCGAATCATAATTTCTATATGATTATCACTTGCTTACGGTGAAGGAAAAACATCGTGAGGAAACCTGCATGTCTTAGAAGATTTAACCAATTTTCGAATGACATGTGAAATCCGCCAACCCGCACTGGGCCAGCGTGGTGGATTATGGCCTGAATCCCCCTCGTGTTGAGGGGAGGCCCGTGCCCAGGAGTGGGACGTCAAAAAGGGCTAAAATTATTATTATTATAGTTTCAAATTAAAGTCAGATCTATGTATATTGAAGTGTCGTTGTAAATAATCCAAAACTGATTGAGTTGATAATTCAGTGAACTCTATCAATTCGAATTCGCTCGTATGGAATAACGGAGTGACACGTTATAGCGTTCTATAGTATTGAGATATTTATTACAAATGCTTAGCATTCGTTCACACGAAGAATCCGACAACGTTCTTTTTTGTCAGATAATGGCCGTGTTTGACCTCTAGATATAGTAACAAGTACATACTTTATCGGTGCAGGGTAAACTGTGTGAATTAACCCGAGCTGTTAACCCGTCTTCTTTGCTGAAAGTAGTTTACATTGACATGCCAAAGAAGACAATGTTTTCGGTTTGAATGTAAGTTAAAACGTTCATCCACGGCACGTGTATGATGTGGTAGGATTGAATTAAATTGTACGAAGTAGAATTTTTTTCATCCAACTCTTTGTATTATTTCTTTCAATTGAATTCGTACGGTTTCCAAAACAATTTAGTTTTCCCCGCGTCTCATTCAGGGTCGAACCTCGGCGTCATCATGGTCACCACTGTGATCCTGGATACAGGAGTAACAGTGATGGGAGTGTGTGGCGGGACAAGTCTACATAAAAAAGGTATGACGGCTTGAGAACAACATACATACCTAACCACATTACATAGAAATATCGCAAGTCATTTTCTTTGTATATCTTTATACCTAAACCTATATGGATAATGAATGTTTGGTTATATAGAGTACTCTATATCTGTGGGGGTAACCAAATACTACCCCCTCTAATAAACTGTGACCAAAGTCTAGATACCTATCCGAATACATTGTCGGCGAGCTACAAAGTAGCGCAAACTATTCGGATCAGGATTTATGGTCGGCTGATGTGCAGGACGAACTCCGCCTTCCTGCGGGGTACCGCTCCAGTTATTCTTTGTTACATAGACCAAGTCACAGTGACTAGCTCTCACTTACTTTTATTTACTACTAGCTGTGCCCGCGACTTCGTCCGCGTGGAATAGTGTTTGTAATGACTCCGTAAATGAATCATCAGAATAGCTCTAATATTTTGTCTCTTGTCGCAAACTTATAAAACATTGACATAAACCTTACATATTTCCTTGCAAACTTTGTCTTCTATTTCCCTATTGTTATTTTACACCATTGAGGGTAAAACTACACAGCTTTGAATCTCATATTTACTTATTTCCAATCAACGGCGTAAAAAATAAGTCACAATCTTCTTGCTCTAAAAATGATGATACCTCCATAAAACTTTACACCCCCCCTTTCAACCCTTAAAAGTAAAAAGTAGCATATGTGCTTTCTCAGGCTCTAGACTATCTGTGTACCAAATTTCATTTAAATCGATTCAAGGGTTTTGGCATGAAAGCGCGACATACAGACAGAGTTACTTTCGCATTTATAATATTAGTAAGGATATAATAAAGTCTGCAAACAAGCTGACTGATGTTAAGCCGTATGATGTTAAGCTGTTACAGTAGCCTATAGATGCGCGCAATACCAAAGGCACTGCTCACTCGTCGTTGCCGACCTGAAACGGAGTTGGACAGAGGGAGGGGAAGGGCAATAGGGTTGAGTTATCGGCTCTCTCACTCATCCTATGAAACGAAGCTATAATATCTATTTTACGCTGATCTCTTGCGAGAGAATAGCAAATATAAACTATATCTAAATATATATAACTCAAAGGTGACTGACTGACTGACTAACATAGTGATCTATCAACGCACAGCCCAAACCACTGGACGGATCGGGCTGAAATTTGGCATGCAGGTAAATGTTATGACGTAGGCATCCGCTAAGAAAGGATTTTGATTAATCTTACCCCCAAGGGGATAAAATAGGGGATGAAAGTTTGTATGAAACTTTGTCAATTTTAAACCGATCGGGCTGTGACTTTGCATGCATAAAGCTACTATGACGTAGACATCCCCTAAGAAAGGATCAAAATTCCACGCGGACGAAGTCGCGGGCTCAGCTAGGTGATACATATATCCATCATCGTCATTCATTTATTTATGTATAACTTCTCTCTGTTATATTTATATTTATTTATGCGATTGCTCCGTCTATTGGGTTACTACACCTAGGCCTTGGCTGAAAATCAGCGCTGGAGGAGGCTTCGGTGCCCTTCAGCTCATGCTGAGCCAAACACCTTTTCGGCAAAGGTAACATTTAGGTTCCTAAACATTGTAGCTCACTTCCTTTGTAACCTTTTGTTTCTGTGTCGAATAAATGTTGGTATTTCTTTCTTCTTTCATATTTTCTAACTTAGACCCATACATCAAAATATTATAACGATCGGTTTAGCGTACACTTTCATATCACAACAATGTGCTGTCGAGCAAAGTGTAACGTTAGGTACTATCAATATTTTCACGAACCAGACACGCACACGGACCATTATGTCAATTTCAGAACGTACATTCATACAGCTTAAGTAGTCTAACTAAAAGTACCCACACAGTTTCATCATTCATTAAACATGTAAAACACATTATCAGCAAACTAAAATAAATTAATGGCTCCTAAATTATAGTTCCCGAAAGTTTCAATCCCTGTATCCATTAGCAGGGTTTTAAAAATAAGAAATAAAGCTATGTAACTGCTACCTATGTAATAAACTTATAATTTTCTTTTTGATTAATAAAATATTATATTCGAAAAAAATACTATCAATGTTCTCTACCCTGCCCTAAATTTATCCTCACTCCCTGACCGATATCTGAAAGAGAGGACCTCACTTTAGAATTGCCAATTTGCAGCTCCCACAAGAGAACTCTTAAAGTGCGCAATAAAATACAGATATTTGAAAAGAATGGCGGAAAATGATGTAGATCTATCACCGCTATAAAATGAACTACCTACTGTTACGTAAACTACTTAATACCGAGTCCACCAGGACACTAGCGGACCGTTACATAACCGATTGTTTGATATAATCTTTCTATTCATACGGGAAGGAAAAACTTTCAAACGCTTAATACGAAAATAGCGCGGACGGAGGACTATGAAATTTGGCACACTTATAGTTTATATAGGGAAGGAGTGCAGAATGCCCATACTTTTATATTATAATACTTAGAAATATATTAAAATCAATAAATAAAACATAACACACACTACCATAAATTGACACACACATTTGTAACCTCCACACCGGCTGACTGTCTGACTGACAAACGGTGGCAGTTTTTGGATGGCGGGACTTTCATAGTGCATTCTGCGTGCCAGTATGAAATAGTCTTTGACAATAAAACCTTAATGACGTTTAAAATTAAAAATTAAATGAATTTTAGTCGAATTTCGACAATTACAACGGTAATACTAGTTATAATAATATCGCCAGACTAACACAACAACTGGTCCTAAGCAAAGCAACACTTGTATTATGGGTACCTTACCTACACTGGAGGCAATCCTTGCGACACCCATACCATGGAAAATTACCTGACAGGAATCGAACCTACAACCACTCGGTGCTGAGAGCGACCAGCCTACGCTCGAACCACTACGCCAAGCGGTCGTCCACTAAATACCTACTGGTAACAATGGATTACTTCTGTAGCGGTCCGTTAATGTGTTGTGGAACTCAGCTCGTAAAGTGTAAGTGGTTTAAAAGTTGAAAAATAAAAGTCAATTTCCTCTTTCACTATTTTCAAAACATCGTTATTTCATATTTATTTTCTACCATACAAAACAGCACAAAACTTAAATATTATGTTTTAATTGTTATAAGATCTATGCGTACGAGGCAGAGCTTTATTTACACGTAATAGTGCCTATATTACAATGGAATTGGTATCATATTCAGTACATAATACTTATCTTATTTACATCGGTATTGTTTCCTGAAAAGATTACAGTAGTAACTTCATCTGTAGGACTGACAACAAGAATATTAAATTTATATAAACAGCTTTAAGTACATGGAATTCAATAAATATAAAGAAACCTGGGTTCAAATCCCGGTTCGCTCCTCTGGGTATTTCGAAATCTATGTGCGTCTCATAATGTCAGGAAAAAAAACAACGCACATGTCTTAGGAAATAAACAAATTTTCCAAAGACATTTGAAATCCGCCAAACCGCACTGGGCCATCGTGATGGATTATGACCTAAATCCCCTCTCACATGGAGGGGACGATCGTGCCCATTAAGCGTAGATATTAAAAGGGCTAATTATAATGATTATTTTACAGTAGGTAGGTAAGCGAAGGAACGTAACACCTAGAACAAACTGAAAGCATTATCGTCTGCCCCCTAGCCAAGATGCTTCGTCTAAAGCGTTTCTACAAAACGCTACGCTTAAATTTATGGAAATGACATTACAAGTCGATAAATAGATCACGTGACTTATGTCATCTCCATAGATGAAGCGTAGCGATTTGTAGAAACGAATGTAGACGAAGCAACTTGGCTAGAGGGGCAGGAATCAAAATACACGGTGTACTATAGAATAACTCCCCGAAATCCCATTACAGTAAACGTTATATAAAATAGGACATCATTGCACTAACGCTAGAAATTTCACTTCGTATCTGGTGTTTTTGACAACAATGAAACTAACCCGACAAGGGTCTGGCTGTGATCTGCATAACAATCACCGTGAGAGGCACAATATTGTCCCAACGTGATGCAAATTCTATTGTTACGTTCACATATTCTGGGAGAAATGAGAAAAATTTCATACGACGGTACCTACACGCTCTTATAAAGTAACAAACATCAAAAGGCAACACACTGGAGCTATTATAATATTTATATTAATATCTACTTCCCTTTGTAATCATACTAATATTATAAAGAGGAAAACTTTGTTTGTTTGATTGTAATGAATAAGGCTTCGAAACTACTGAACCGCTTTGAAAAATTCTTACACTGTTGGGAAGCTACACTATCCCCGGGTGACATAGGCTATAATATATTTTAAAAAAAATTAGGGATCCTTACGAAAACTCGAATAATGTAACCGCAATGTACCCGTGCGAAGCCGGGGCGGGCCGCTAGTTATTGAATATAAGCAACTGGCGATAAATAAAAATGACTTGTAAAATGACAAGCCCGCTGAGTTTCTTGCCGGATCTTCTCATTCGAGGTCGCGTTCCGATCCGGTTGTAGATATAAGAAAAAAATATGTAAAATTCACAATTAGTAAGTGCCCCGGAAGGCCTAAACAAAATAAACGCTTTGAATTTGAATTTGAATAGTAGGTACCTACCCAAATTGAGTGTGCGAGTGGGTGGCTGGAGTGATTCCCGAGATGTATCAAAATGAAGACTTTATCTTTTACATATTACTTAACTCAATAAGACAGCCCAGACAATACATTACTTATAGGTACAGCTAAGGCCCGCCTGGACACTTTTTAGGGTCATTTTCGCTTAGCAATACTTAGCTCTGCTGCGGTTTGTTACACCCGCTAAAAGGGTATAGGTGCCCATTTGAATAGCAGACATTAAAGTCCATTATTGTACCTAACTCACCAGTATCGAAAAGAGCCCTTTTCTATGCTTAAGGTGAAGGCGCCTGTCAGCCCGCGAAATTCGAAATTTTCGAGTATTTTTATAGTTTATCCAAAATCTGAAAACATTTAAGACAACATTTTGTGATTTGCGACAAACACAGTATACAGTGCATTTATTAATACATTTATTTTACTCTAAATATTATCACGGTGGATATGATACTAGTTAATCACTAAATATACAAAAATTGCCAGATTATCTGGATAGCTGTCGTTCTTGAAATGTTTTAGAGTAAGTTGGATATATTAATAAATGCACTGCACACGGTCTTTCTCGCGAATTATAAAATGTGCCTTTTATTATTGTCAGATTCTGAAAAAAATCTAAAAAACCTCAAAAAATTTGAACTTCGCGGGCTAGATGGGCGCTTTAGCCTTAAATATAAACCTTTATAAGAAGCCAGTCCCGTAACTCGATTTTTATATTTTTGGCGCAGACCTATTTGGTCGCAGGTAATATTAATGAAACGATTTAGGTACGTAAGTCATTAAATATTTAACTACTTTTCCAATAATCGCTGTGGTTATAAATGCGACTGAAAATACATAAAAGATCCATGTAAACTTATAAACGACCGATCGTCAATTCTTATATAACACAAACAAGATATAACACCTAGTATAAACTTGCCTCTTTAAAACGAAGATTTAAAAATAATATGGCACAAATGTGTCTTCTATACGTATACTAAAGCCAACGAGAAGCGATACAAAAATGGTCAGATTATTAACTGAACCACGAATTTAGAATAGTCCGAAAAGTCCGTTTCAGGTGAATGAGCGCAATCACAGATATAGATTTACATAGATAACGCAAGTATCATGATTTGTATTGAAACCAAGCGTGCCGAATTTTTAACACCTACTGTGACGTCATTAGTGACGGGAAATCCAAACCGCTTCAAAGACATCGATGCCGCCGACGCCCCTCCGCCCGCTACGATTCTCTCGAGTGATTATCACGCTCATACTCATATTTTTATATCTGTAGTCACGAGGACTGTAAGTTATCGGCGACCAACCTCGACGCTTGGTCGGGGTTTTCGGACACGCTAAGTACATACATTTGCGTTATCTATGTAAATCTATATCTGTGAGCGCAATCCTGACGGTGTCCGGTTTGATCTTGAACATTATTACTATTTCGTATCGCTTCTTGTTGGCCGTGAAATAGGTACCTATATTCTTATACCTAACTCGCTACGTGGTAACACACCTACTCCGTACATCTGAAATACACTATGAGTCTGCATTTATTATTTTATTGGAGGACTTAGTTACCACATCCTCCCATCATTGCTAGCTCATGTAGCCAGGATCTACAATCAAAAGAAATACACCAATAATTTAACCATTTGCGAGTCCTAAAGAACGTTTCCATTGACTTGGAATGAAACCCGTCGAATGAACTACTTGTAAACAACAATTTTCAAACAAGATCTTGTTGCAGTCATCGACCTTTTCGACCGTCGACCCTATTCCATCAGATTTTTAGTTAATATCCAATGAAATTTTAATCATTCCGAAGTACGGACTCGGCGTTATTTTCCTGTTAAAGCCGACCTTTTCTAAGCTTAAATGAATTTAATGAACGTAAATTCAAATAAGTGTACGTAACACGCCAGAACAAAATAGCCACGTGGACGGTATAAAACGAAATGGTTTAATCCATAACAAATAAACAATTCACACGTAAGTTGTCTGTAATTCAGTCTGGGAGTTGGCCCTTTGTGCTGGACCGCACCGGTTCCTGATCATCTGGCCGAAGGTGGTCCTGAACTGCCGCGACATGGAGCAGTACAGCACGAAGTTGATGGCACCGTTGAGGAGTGCTAATGCGTCCATCAGCTCCCCGAAGAGGTCGTAGCATTGCTTGAAGAAGCATCTTCCTAGCACACCGCTTAGGAGACCTGGATATATAAAGAAAACTAATTTTAAAATATCATCGATGTTAATTTTATATAAAAAGGACAGTTTTGATAATTTTGTTTCTGAAGCGAAGCATCTATACGGACGTTCGGGACGCTCGCGTCAGTATCGTTACACGATGACGTCAGTGGCGTTACACGATATATATAGGTAGGTATACAGAGTGGCAGCCGCGGCGCCTTACGCATTATTCTATAAAGCTTTGCTTCTTTCGGGCGTCCCTAGGCGGCACTGTTTTCAACTTCTGTATTTTTATTGTAATATTTACCTATATTTTATTATTACAAAAACGTACTCAAATAAGTGATTTCTGCAGCATTTACACCTAGTAGTAAAAAATATAGCTTATTTCGAGGTATCCTTTTAAAACTTAAATAGACACCTTTGGAATATTCTGGTAACGGAGAACGTAATAAATTTGATTACCTATATAAGACTGTGTTGGAACATTTTAGTTACATATCACTTTACACATAATGCATAAAGGTACATAAAACATATTTTGTGGTTTGTTACACTTTATTACATACCTACATCCCTACCTATCCTCGCAATTTGGCAGATAGAAAACACACAAAAATAACTCTTAAGATATTCTGTACATTATAGAAATACTTACCCAAAATGCCTTGTGGGAACTCCGTCAATAGAAACAGAAGAAGCACAGCGACCAGCATCTTCGTAGTCCTATCGGTCCTGCGCTCGGCTTTGGATCGTTTGGTCGGTTTTCGCGTGAACACATTCCCATTTCCATTGACCGTAGTACTGGCGGGACATGCACTGTAACCCTTAAGAGCTTTTTTCCGACTATTTGCTCTATACAAAGCCCGTATAAGCCACGCACTAATGACCGTGAGGATAACACAGGGGAGTAGTTTTATAAGAACCGCGTGCACCCAGAAATTAATCTGGTATAAACTGCCATTGTAGTTTGAATCTACGAAATACACCTTTGTGAGCATGTTGCCGCTTTTGTCGAAAGCGAAGTCCTTGTGTATTGTGAATACCTGAAAGAGAAAAATACTTTACATTTAAACGCAAATAATATTATGTCACGCAAACCCGACAAAACCATTTAAAAACAAAAAAAAACCTATTATAAAAATTTAATAACAAGCTCTCAGGTTAACCGGCAACGCATCACTGATTAATGAGTACTTTATATTCGTCTGATATTCATCATACCATTTATTTTTTTAAGATAAAACCCACAATTTCCCCCAATTTGTTGCGACATACTGCATGAAGTGTGCCTGAAGCGCAACACGCAATGTATCTAGAGGTCATTAAAGAGATAATAATGACATCGATATGCTTTTTATCACGACACCTATAAGAGGGGTATCGTTATCGATAAAACAATAAGCTTTGTCGTTCAATAAGTTCTTCACACAACACTATTGTTCGCTATATAGCGAAAGTCTCGACTCTACACAGCATATTGAATAGTATCGATACTGGTTGTACAGATTGGCCACGCACTCCGCAATATCCGGACTCCGGAGGTGCCAAGAGATATAAAGGCTATTACTATTTGAAAGGATTGTAGCGATAGAGCCACGAGCGCTCTATCCGTGCCAGTGGTAGTGCAATTTTAATTTCTGACTACTTGTAATGACAGAAAGATAGCCAGAGAGCAAGCGACCTAACTTCCAATTGAGAACGACAGACGGCCCTAACCACGCTAGCTACTCAAATCGTAACAGAAAAGCAAACGCTCACGATTACGTTTCAAACGCTCCGCTTTTGACGTTTTGCTGACACCATACCATATCAATATCAGTAGAAATCGTGAAGCTCGGGTTTGCTTTTCTAGTACGATTTGAGTAGCTAACGTGGTTAGGGCAATGTACACATAAATAAGGCATTGTCAGTTTTACTAAACTTTTCTGTATCGCTATATATCTGTGTTAACCGCTGACACTCGACTCGCAATACGTCAAAACTGACGGATCGTGTACGTCAGTTTGGACAGTTTTATATGTGAAATCTGACATCTGAAGGTTGACGTCTTGCGAGTGGAGTGTCAGTGGTTAACAGAGCTGGGCTCCAGGTCACGTGTGGCGGGTGGGTACCTTCTGTAAACATAAGGTGGATATTCAACGAACGCAATCCAATACCACCACTCGACCCGCATCAGCTCTCGTGTCACCAACTATCCAATGTCCTCAATAGGCACTTGAGCATATTGCTTGAACATCGTTATGCCCACAATGCTCTTGGCACAATAGGATTTCCCCAATTACATGAGTGTCGCATGACGAAGAAAGCCCCGAATCGACAAGTTGGAACGGAAATCAATTAATTAAAGGCGAGGCCAGCCTTGAGTAGCGGTAATGGCGTGTTTCACGGCTTTTATCAATCACGCTGCGAACTGACAAATGTTGCGAATTTATTAAAGAAAGCAATATTTCTTTTAGTAGGTTCGTGGCTTGATTGCGTGACGGCGACACAGAGCCACTGGCTGTGTAAAAATTAAGTCATCTTCATAAACCTGCCGTCCGGTTGTTAAAAAACTGTGAGTAAACCCAACTTTGAGCTATAAGCAAACACACAAAATGATGGTTTTGTAAATTGTGGAGACACAAATATGATTTTCGTTGGACCAATTAAGTAGTAAATAAATAAGATAGAAAATAAATGATTGGAAAAATTTACCCAAAGTGGCCTATTGAGAAAAGGTTGCGTTTTTATTTAATCAATATATTTAAAATTTTCAAAATATCACTTCACGGTATTTTAATGAGAGAAAGGCAGAAAACCTGACCACCCACGTAGCAGTGCATGCAATTAATGATGCACTAATTTATTTCATAAGATATTTATTAACTAGCTGTCGTTCGATGAAATAAAAGTATCCTAAGTCACTCCTTATAAAATCTGCCAGTAAAGTCCCGTCAAAGACGGTCCAGCCATTTCAAAGAATAGTCGGAACAAACAGACAGACAGACAACAATTTCAAATAATGTTTTTGATAAAAATACTGTATAACGAATGAATTTACTAAAAAGCTCTTATTTTGATAACACAAACAGACACTTCAATTTTATTTATGTATATAGATTTATCAAAACTTACTGAATCGTATTTCACGAGTTTTCCATTTATTTGTAACATATACCTGTTAATTGAAGAAATAAATGCCAGAAATGCCTTTAAACCGGAAAAGCAATGAAAAGCGCACATAAACGTGAACGATAACACAATGTAATGACAGTGACAAAGTAAGGCGACCTATATTTCGCTACCGTTCAAATATCAAAGGGAGACCTGTGACCTGTGGGGCTAACACGATATATTAGATACTTAGAACATAATATGGACAAAAGTTGTTTAAAATAGATTTTCCTAAATACTTAGAGCAATTTCAATAAGATATCCAATACACAGTGTTTCAAAAGCCTGAAATAATAATATCCAATATAATAATGTATCTGATAGTGAAAATACGTCATTATCATATTTTTTTTGTTTTCCGGGCCTTTGAATATTGTCACAACCTTCATATTGCAGCCTTAGAACTCATTAAATGCCTTAGAAGCCAGCAATATTTAAGAAAAAGTTAGTTAAAATTCTGCATCGTACTTGAATTACTTGTCATTTATAAAAAAAAATTGGAAATATAATATTTTTATACCATTAAATTCTAGTATTATTTCGGGCGTTTGAAACACCAACACAAAAACTGCACATGTCGGAAAATTTGAAACTATTCTGATACCCCACGCATCTGACAATTCTTAATTTCAGCAAATATTTAATATTTATGTTGACATCAGCGACGGGCTTTCCCGCCGTCATTCTTCTTCCCGTAATAGGAAACGTCTCTCGTAGACAGATCGTATTGCGTGTATGCCACATATGGCACCCTTGTATCGCACATTGATTTGTTTTGCTATAAATAATAATTAATGCCGACCCCGGAACGGGTACAGCAGCTGCTCTCGACATAAAACAAATTCATACAATAAAAATTATAACGAAATATTTTTTCTTTTATGACGAGATAAAAACCGTTTCATTGTTTTATATTTTTACACATCCCTATGAATGAAGTTAGAATAAGTGTACCTATAATGTGGGACTTGTTTTCCAAACGACTTCATAAACGGCTATTATTTATTTGAAAGATAAATATCGAGACTGAAAGTCTAACTTATACTAAAGGTGAAGGCCCCGCCTGTCTAGCCCGCGAAATTCAAAATTTTCGAGTATTTTTATAGTTTATCCAAAATCTGAAAACAATTAAGACAACATTTTGTGATTTGAGACAAGCACAGTATGCAGTGCGTTTATTAATACATTTATTTTACTCTAAATATTATCACGGTGGATATGATACTAAATAATCACTAAATATACAAAAATTGCCAGATTATCTGGATAGCTGTCGTTCTTGAAATGTTTAGAGTAAGTTGGATATATTAATAAATGCACTGCACACGGTCTTGGTCGCGAATTACAAAATGTGCCTTTTATTATTGCCAGATTTTGAAAAAATTCTAAAACCCTCAAAAAATTTGAACTTCGCGGGTTAGATGGGCGCTTTAGCCATAACACTTCATAAATACTAAACACACGCACTGAGCCAGCGTGGTGGATTACTTACGGCATGAATCCCCCTTGTAGTGAGGGGATGCCCGTGCCCAGGAGTGAGGCATCAAAAGGGCTAAATTATTAATATTATTACTTAAATACCAGGTACCAATTGATATGTGGATACTTACTAAATACGACGGTATGCATAGTATAGGCGGCAGTATGAAGCTGAGCAATATAGCGAGAGTGCACCGTCGGTCCGTGCACAGGGAAGGACTGTACGATGGGTACCTGTGTTGAAAACATCTTCATATTTATCACGGCGGAACATAAAGGGTACCTATACATTTGTTTTCGATACTGAACTTTGTAATTCCAAAAGCTCTGGGGGAAAGTTGTGAAACAAAAGGAGTTGCAGATACCTACGCTTACGATACCCCTACGACGATGTAGCTGTTGACAGATTTCATAAGTCTCCAACACCATTTAGTTTACAACAAGCTTTAGTTACTTCAACTTTCCGCCAAAACCGATAGTTTTAGATTTAAAAAAATAATTTGACAAAATAATATAAATTGTCTTGGAACGACCACGAATTTAATGGAAAGAAAGAATAGGAGGAGATGTAAGAAAATTATCTAGAATTTATTCATAAGTATTTTTGTATTTTATTCATAAATATACCTACTTGATAGCAATATATCGCCAGACCGCCAGCGACAGTGTAAGCAGGATAGATGCTGTGTGCAGGATCTGTGTGAAGTGCATGTGGAACAGCATGTACACCGCCCAGGAGAACGGCCGCTCCTCTTGCCCCGGGAACAACTGGAATGGACACAGTCATTAGGAGAGTAGACAGTGGATTAACCCTCCCCGATCTGGTTTGGCTAGCTTCAATCTGTTACTAGCGTTTTTAGGACCATCAAATTCAGTGCTGTAACTAGGGCGGTGCCAGCGGTGCCCAGGCACAGGGCGCAGAAATGACTAGACTAGGACCATGCTTTTGAGTTTTCAAGGCTACAGTTATAGTAGCTCGTGCCGAGGGCATAAAAGGCCGCGACCCTGCTACTTACCCCTAACTGAGTGACAACCATGACCACTCTGCCAAGAGTGTAGTCACGACGATGAAGTGTCCAAAACATAGTAAGTTTTTAATTTGCATTTATTCAAATCGATCTTCTTAGGCCCGTATTGATAAATCTATCTCAAGTCTGAAAGCGATCTTGAGTATGCATTTGACGTGTCATTTTGTACTAGTACGACGTAAGAATGACATTTCCAAGATCGCTCTCAGACTTGAGATATATTTATTAATACTTAGTACAAGTAAAAAAATGTTGTCCCACAAAATTTACGCAAAATCTGAATAGCGTAGATTAACAAAAAACTATCTGATATTAAAATTTTCTTGTTGATTTTTTGTTTTTATTATGAATTAACATTAAAAGCCTTTCAGCTATTGTTCGAAAATTCAATAAAAAATGTTTATTTAAGTTTTTAGGTCGATAGAAGACCTTTCTAAGAAAAACATTGAATCCATTTTATACTTAAAATACCAAGCTTTTAGTAGTTTACTTAAATACTGTACTTTTCATTGTATTCTCAAGTTTATTGGTACTGGGCCAGCACAATTTTTTTTAAAACACCTGCAGAACGACATTACGTCAATTGTTCCACTCCCAGCCATATGGCTGTTCCCATGAAGCTCTCACAAACGTAAACAAACATTGTTTATTTCTATCTCGCAGAATCCATGGTGGGGAACGATTACGATCCTGTCTTAAAACAATACACACAGTCTGCTAATTTCAAATTACCATTATTCCATCGGACACCATAATATGTTATCTTCGTGCCAAAATACTTTGTTAATTATACCTACTACTTTTACCGCAACCGTTCAAAGTAAAAATAACTAATGGCTAAAATAGTAAGATTGGCATATTTTATTCAGAACTAAATTTTTTCTGTTTACTCGAAACAATATCATTCTTATTATTCCAGACAATGGAGCCAAGTGGAATAATAATATTTACGTCCACTAAGAAACGCAGTAAGTACTTCAATTATATTGTTCTCGATACAGGCAATAATAGCTCTTAAATTAATCCGCATAAAAGCTTTAAATCCTGCTCACCAGATAGCGATAGATCGCGAAGGGGACATACTCCAGCATGACGAAGACGTCAGCGACCGCGAGCCACTTGAGCAGCCGGTTGATGGGAGTCACAGCCAGGTCCCTCCTGGTTAGCACAGCTACGTTCAGCGCATTCGCTAAACTTCCGAACAGACACACCTGGGGGGCACAGTGAAGAAAAATGTAATAAGTTCATGACGCCGACGGATAGATGGCGCTGAACGCGACACCTCAATACAATGTGCGCTTCTTCATAGAAAAACTGAATCACGATATTAAAGTGTAAAAGCATCGTGACTATATAATTAATTAAGTATACAAGATAAGCAATCCGGACTTCACAATAATAAATTTCAGTTTCATTTCATAGCAGAAGGTTGACCTATGTAAAGTGCACGCCATAAATATCGATTATGCGTTGAATGCATAATGAGCATGCATGACTGATCGAACTGTACTCCGATTCAGCAATTATAATGTAATTAGAATTTGATTGAACTAGTAATAGATAATTAAGTATTATTCAGAAATGCACATTATTATCAAATGACTATTCATATTTTATGATGGACAATATGTTTTCTTTATGACGTTAAATGTAACATCAAATACAGTCATATTCATAAACTAAATAAGAAACCTGAGGTCATAGTTTAGTTACAGCATTGACGGCTTCGAAAACCACATTTGATTACAAACCATTAGATCTATGGGTGTACCACAAGGCTCGATGATGGGTGAATTTCTTTTTCTCATTTCATCAGATACATATTCTAACCTCGCACGACAATCAACGATAATATGTACCTTCTTCGAAATGATTTGCGGGTAAAACTACTAACCCCGTATTAATAAACCTGGATTAGCGGTTGTATAGTGACACCATGCTTTGTCTGCTTCTTACGAATGTCAAATTACCGATGACAGAAAGAAATAGTTCGATGTGTAACTATTCGCCCGCTAATCCATGTTCATTATTAATAGAGCCGTTGAATGCTTATACAAGCTACAAGTAAAGGCTAGACCGCACTAAGCGACACTTCACGGCAGCGGCGCGACGCGACACTTAGCGACAAAATATTCTTTGTAAGAAATTGTATGAGGTATAACGCACTACGCAGCAGCGTAACTACGCGCCGCGACACTGCGCGACAAAGTTGACCAACTCATCAAATCTAACGCGCCGTGTCGCGTCGTGTAGTTCCGCTGCCGTTAGTGCGGTATAGCAAGCGACGCGACACTTCACTCTTTTCAAGTTAAAATGTGTTTGGTATGTAGTAACAAGTTGTGTTTAAATGGCTTTCGACGAAGAGAAAGTAATTATATTAGTCAGTCAGTATCCTGAGATATATGACCAGCAAAATGAACATTACATGAATTCTCTAAGGAAAAATAGCATTTGGAGGGAAATTGGCGACAAAATGGGAGCAAAGATACTATTACAATATCCAAGTCCTTTTCGTCCACCTGGATCAAAATAAAATTCAAATCAGTTTCTTCCATCTTCCTCCGTTATTGCCGAACGACTGACATACAAAATTTGCTGCAAACTGTCGCGGCACTGCAGTTCAAGTGCGGTATACCTAATAGTGTCGCTATGTGTCGCGTCGCGCCGCTGCCGTGAAGTGTAGCTTAGTGCAGTCTAACCTTAGCACCTAAGCTGTCACTTACCAACAGACTAACATATCCGTGTATATTATTGTACCCCAGAATCAAATCTCGAAACTCTCCGTAGCAATACTCGGACCGCTCGCATTCTTTCACCACCGAAATATTGAACCGGCTCCGCCAATCTTCGAGCGCGCGAAATACTTCGGAAATATTAGAGTTGTACCCTTTGTGTTTGAATATCGATATGAAGCGAGGGTCTTCGAAGAAGCTGGTGGCATTGGAGCCGTAGTCGTGGGCGTCCGCGTCCCCCAGCATTGTGCCTCGGACTCAATCAGTCTCGGTCGGTATCTTGTTCATCACTCAGTGTAGATACTTTGATTGTGTACCAATTCCGTTGTGGTTACTTGTGTGTGAGTTTTCAAATGGATTTCGCATATCGTTGTTCATTCCTAGAAATAAAAAAACCTTTGGTTTAGGCTATCACTTAGGTTTTTGTTATATAAAAGTAATTTTACAAGATACCAGAGCTCGTAGTGAGGAAAATTATAAATAAAGTAAAACGGTTTTGCTGAATTATTTTGATTGACGACATAAGTTTAAAAGAAGTAGGTATTGAAATAAAACTATTTTACGGATTTTATCGCATTTATTTAGTTTGTACCTTCATATTCAGTTGTTGTTAGCGAAAACAATAAGAAGTACGTATTTATAAAAAATGCTTTAATTTATATTAATTCCAGATATAATTGCATGGGGCCTAACAATTGCTATAGATGATGTAGGACCTACCTACCACAAACAAAATAAAAGTCTAATTATATTACCGCAAAATGCCACGAATTTATTACAAAATCTCTTGTACTTTATACTTAATACCTACTCAATAACTTTAAATGTATGTACACAAAGTATTAATATTCTGGCTTCCGTACTAAACTGTTCGAAAATCCACCTTAAATTTGTGAAAATAAAGGTTGTATATTGTTATGTATTCCAGGGTTAGGAACACCGGCGTTGTGGGCAAGCTATACATTATTAATTATTCCATAAATAACCAATGTGGTAGATACCTACCTAATATCATTCAGCTGTAAACTTGTTAATAATTGTATAAATATCGATTAAAATGCATGACTTAACTAAAGCAAGTTACACTTCACACTAGTGATGTAACGAATGTTGAATTTTTGACATTCGCGAATGCGAATGCGAATGCGAATATTTGGCTCCAACATTCGCGAATGCGAATGCGAATGCGAATGTTTTGACTTTCAAATACAAAATTTAAAGAGAAGAATTTAAAACTTAAAATAAATAAGTTGTACTTTTGAAACTACAAAAGAGCTGATAATTTCAAACGGCTGAACCGATTTTCATGAAACATAGCTAAGAACACTCTCGATCAGAATACCTTTCTAACAAAAAAAAAACAAATTTAAAATCGGATCATCCGCTTGGGTGCTACGATACCAAACACTGACACACAGATACACAGGTTGAAAGAACGAAGTTAGTCACATGAAGTAAATACGAAGAGATTTGTTTTGATTTCAGGGTAGCTTAGTATTAATGCATAAAACAAATAATTGTAATTGATATTCAAATTGTATTGAGTTACTTAATTTTTTTTTTTATTCAATTATAAGTTAAAAGTGCATTATGTACAAGTGAGTTATGTTAATAATTACATTACGATCGAAGCTGGTTTGCAGGCCGAGACAAACGCGAGGGCTGTGATGGAGCTAGAGGTGTAATGAACAATGCTCACGCGTTTCATACGACATTTTACAACACACTTCGAGTATATTGCAATCTTAATTGAAAAAAAAAAACACAATTCTCGAATTTGTTTAAGACCTAGAGAATTGCAGGATGAATGAAAAATAAAACAAGATGGCGCGCCGTAAGTTTCTAGGGTTCCGTAGTCAAACTTGGAACCCTTATAGTTTCGCCACGTCCGTCTGTCCATCTGCCCGTCCCTCTGACATCACAATAATTTTATTCAGAGACTATTATTGCGAAGTTATTCTATTGTGACTCCCACTACTTAAGAAACGGCAGTGAAAAAATGTTTACTCACCCTCTCGGGTGTATCATTATGTATTGTTCAGTAGGTATTTCAAAATAATTTATAGGATTCTTTGTCACTTTTTCAATATTAATTCCCATTTACGAAATACTGAGCTACAAAGTGGCCTTTTTTACGTGAACAGCGGATTCATCCATTAAATTAGGACCACATTATTAATGGTTTATTATAGGAAAGAAATAGTTCTTTACTTTTAAATATAAATATAATCAATTTTGAAAAAAACTAAATTTTAGACTGAGTCGCAAACCCACGCGCTACTGATTGTGCACCCAGTCTAATCACAACTTAATTATTTGAATTACAGCTCCTTATAAGAACTTTTCATCAGTCCAAAAATAAAATAAAGGTTTATGTCACTTTGCTTAAGATTAAGATAAGATGTCTATGAGTGCCAGTTTAATAAATTTAGTAACAGAATTTCTTACTATTTTATTCATACGGTAGCCAATAGTTTTTTATTTCGCAGAAATTAATCCGTTGAGATGTTTCATATTAAAAAAAGACATAACTTTATTTTTAATGTTCCATATTATCGAATCGTGGCGGGATGTCTACGAAACTCCATAGTATGCGTAGTCTGACATGCATTTGGCTAGTTAGATTTATCTATGGGTCTGGCAAGGCCCCTAACAATGATTATACTATTTGAAATATAGTAAATCGAATGTTTATATACATAATATAAATAAATAAATTGTTTATAATATTTTAATAAAAAATGTTTTATTTATTTTATAAAAATGCTTACTATTTTTAGGATAACTCTTTAATAAGATTTTTTTAAATGTAATGCCAATAGCACTAGTTCGTAATATTCTGCATTATGAACCTAAAAACGGTGCAATAAGTGCTACCCTTCGAGCAAGTTTGTTGAAAAAATATATAATTCTTATTAGTTGTATTAAATTCCATATCCATTTATACATAATTTCCTTTTTATTTTTAAAAAACATTCGCAAACCATTCGCATAGATTCTTGCGAATGCGAATGCGAATGCGAATGTCAAAAAAATATGCGAATATTCGCGAATGCGAATGCGAATGCGAATATTCGTTACATCACTACTTCACACGATAAGAAACAAACTCCCGAAAAAATATTCCTTATGAACTTATCAGTCGCTAAAACCTATACAAACAAAAGAGTTGATCTACGTCACTGAAGTGTGACAAAATAAATAATAGATTACTCGATGTTGGCATGAATTGTCAGAAATTTTAGTTGTATTAACTACGATTTATGGTACCGTCTGAGAAGCGAACCCATTATCTTGCTGTAACATCAAACAAAACGCAAAAAATAATATCAAAGAAATAATATTTTATTATCTACCTACAGTTTATTAGCGTAACCCGGCCACGCTTCGCTTTGGCTGTGTAATTAATAATTTCAAGGTCCCGTAGGACCTTTGGGATAAAAGTACCTATATAAAACATTCTGATATAGATATGTAACGTTGTGAAAATATGTCAAAAGCCAATCTACATCTACTTATCGAGTTTTGCGGACGCAATCAAACGGAAGCTGAATTTTTACATGCCAGGATATTCATAGTTTCTAAACCAGCCCTTACAGCTGTCATTATTTAATTAAATTTAATATATATTATAGTTTCCGCAATACAATTTCGAAGTGGTAACTTTTTATGGGAGGGTAAACCCCTTCGTAACGTAACGCGTTACGGCGCCAATCTTCCAGTTTAAGTTATCACTACTGTCGAGCGTCCCGAGACGCAAACGTCTTTTTTATCTCGCATCGCCGAAGCTTGCCGACTTCAAAATAGAATTCATAATTATACCGAGTTTGCAACACGTGTTCCTAAAACACGTAATAGTTATAACAACCAAATCGTAAATCTCATGGCGGGTGATGTTTGAACGACAAGGGGTGTAATTCACTATTTACGGTCGCGTTCGGTTCTGTAGGGTTGTCGCTAGCGAGTTTTCTATCTGCTGAGCGTAATTAAAAATCTTAAAATATGAAGAACTTATTCCCTTTTGACATCCATGTACCAAAATTAGTGTTTATTGCAAAAAAATCCTAGTAATAAGACATTATTACAAATTCATTGGTTTTCTTTTGGTTTTGCTTTATGAAAACGACTGTACCTTTTAGAAAAAACACATGGTAGAGCTGTAAGTACTTGTACAATCAACTACAAATGTATTTAAAGTATTATAATTAAGAAAACCCTGTGCATAATAAATAATAGGTACGTACTTGAATATCCCAAAGCATTATATAACTTACTCGTAAGTAATATTTTAAGAGCCCATTGACATTAAACGAATATAGATATAACTGGTTCATAAGTTGGATCATTTTCTATGAGTTTATTTAGACTGTTCAGATAAGTCCAGTTCGGGCTTTCAGACTCCTTAGTCTTGGCTGTAATTTACTTATCTTCTTCTTTGTCGTTCCCTCACTGCTGAGGATCGTGGCCATATATGATCTGTCTCCATTTGCTCCTGTCCTGCGCCATACCAATAGATCGTTGTAGAGTTTCTCCTGTTGCCTCTACAATACTCTTAACCCATCGCGTTGGAATTCAACCTCTGGAGCGCTTTCCCCTGTATCTGTCCCACGATCAGCTGCTTCTCCAGCTCATGCCTATGAGACCGCATTATATGTCCAAAGAAGCTTAGTTGACGCTCTCTGCATACAGAGGTAAGTCGTAAGATACTTGTCTTACAAGGATCAAAATAGTTGGCATCCTCAAGCCAATAGGGAATCCATTTAACGCAACAATTACTAGGATACCTGTTTATGTGTATTTGAATACGATACTTGGTACTTACGAATATAATAATGCTTTTCCAATACAACATCGATGTAGGTAACATTAAATCATCCAGGCGAGTTAGATACAAGAAGTAAACTCGCACGAAGGCGACTTTATTAGCGTGCCAGTTACCCAACGTTTATTCACAACACTTAAACCGTTTACTAAACAAACACATTCATAATATCTAGTTACACATGTATTCTGTTGTATAAAGATATTGTAAGTATAATCGATAAAATGTATTGAAATTATTTAACAACAAGGACTCTCCTTAAAAACGCATTTTCAATACAACAGTACAATAACAACTGAATGAAACGAAACTAATAAACAAGTCTTATACATCACGCGTCATAGAATGGGAATTCCAAATTCCTAACTAGAAATGCAGTACCTGTATAGGTCGTTTCAAAAGTCCGAAATAATAATTTGAGTACCTATATAGTAGCTGATCTACATGCCTAGTGAGAACACATTATCACTACATAGTATAAAACAAAGTCGCTTCCTGCTGGCTGTATGTCCCTATGTATGCTTAGATATTTAAAACTGCGCAAGGGATTTTGATGCGGTTTTCTTTAATAGATAGAGTGATTCAAGGGGATGGTTTATATGTATAATACATTCATAATATAGTAGAGAAACACTTTAGTATCAGCATTGCATCCGTGCGAAGCCGGGGCGGGTCGCTAGTGTTAACTATATTATTTTCTGAGTTTCGGGCTTTGAATATATTTTGACATAACCTTTCGTGTTGCGTGCGGTTTTAGAACACAGCCAATTACCTAGAAAACATTATAACCAAAATTAATATGATTAACAGTTACCAATATTTCAGTAAATAGTTATAACCATTTTTGCATAGTACCTACTAGAATTAAGTATTACTTACAGCTTTTTAAATTATCTGAAAAAATTATTGAATTATCATACTTTTATACCATTTAATTTTATGCCCGAATCTGATTTATTTCGGACTTTTGAGACACCTTGTATAGGTACAACGGGATACTTCTGAATCAATAACTGCCCGAACTGTCGTTAGCTTGAAGTATGATGAATTTCTAGTTCAAGGCAAAATATTTCTATCTGTAATCCCCACAAGTGTATTCATCAGCAAAATATTGAATGAATATGTCAATTTCATGAATTAATTTGTCAATTTTGCGAATGAATTTATCCATTATTCTTTATATGTATAACAAAGTAAGCATACAAGCGTAGGATCCGCCTTACCGTAGCCTATAGATGCTTGCCATACCAAACGAAATGCTCGCACATTGCCGACCTGGAGGATAGTAGGACATAGGGAGGTGCTTTGGGTTTCTGGCTCATTCATAGTACGGAAAATAGCTATCATAGCTAATTTACGCCAATCTTTTGTAAGGAAGTGGTACTGTCCCAGTAAAGCTAGCCCAAATTATGAGCTATGGTCAATTAACTACAGATTTTGTATCTAAAAAGATTACTAGCAATGTGAGTCTATTACATCACTTGTATTATCCTTAGCCCCTCCTGCTAAGCTAATTTCTTGTGTTAGGCTCACGTCAATAGTTTGAGGACCAGGATGGGATCGAACCCAGAACCTCTCAGCTACGAGGGTGGCCTCTCTAACCACTAGGTTTTTGACGCCTTGTTTATCTCTACTCTATTTAAGTTTGACTCTACTATAATTAAATTACACTAGCTCCTTCTCATAAATACCTACAGCTTTATTCTTCCTGTTATTTCTAACCAGATTCATAGAGTCTTACGGACGAATACTTAATCACACTCTATTGAAAGGGTAGGGGAAGGAATTTTCCGAACAAAACCCTCTCGACCGAGAGGACGCTTTTACGACGACATCAACTTTATTCAGGCATAATTTTAATTTCTCGCCTTGGTTTTGGCTATAACAATCTATGTTTTACGAGTTTGGTTTAAATGGGTAAGTTAAAGTGTCATTGTAGAGACTGGAAAATAATCTGGGTATACCGTTATTGAATTGTAGAGATCTGGAACTATCTATTTTATTTTATGTATGTTTAAAATCTGTTTGTGTCTTTTTGTTTTTAATGTCTACGTAAAAATATGATTGTAGAGACTGTGAAATAATATAGGTACGTATTCGTTAGCCGTGCGTGAGTACACTGTTATCTATTTTTATTCCAGGTACAGCTTTTGATAAAACAGGCTAAGCTAAATCAAATACACACGTTTTTGTTATGACGGGTAAAATAATAATTGGGTATAATTCAATTTTCTGTCTCCTGAAATTTTACATTCAATTTTTTTATTAAGCCCAGGTATCTGTTATTTCAGTTAAATTTAAAAATAACTGTAATATCTCGCAATTTGTATGCGTATGCATTTTCTAATTCGCTTTTAGAATTGATTTCTTGTAGAGTAGTAAATATTATATGGGAATTATTTGAACCAAATACTAGATAATGGTTCTTGTAGGTCACAGACTAATAAGACAAGACACCGCTTACATCCACTACTGTATGAGAATACAATCTTCAAAAATTGGCGGGGTATCGGGGAAGACTGTGATTTTGATTGATCCGTTCATGGTCGAGCCGTGAGTGGACGAATCAAAAGGTCAGATGCGGTCATATATCTGACCTTTGATAATGCATTTGTTAGGCAAGCGGGAGGGCTGGCTATGCGGCGTCTATGGCTTTTTGGTCTGTGTTCTAGGTGCATAAGTCATCACTAAGGAAGAATAAAAATAATATAATTTTAGCCCTTTTTTGACGTCCCACTCCTGGGCACGGGCCTCCCCTCAACACGAGGGGGATTCAGGCCAAAGGAAAAATACAAAAAGGAAGAATACAAAAAGGAAATAAACATTCGCTAGTCCAATGTCCTGATCTATCGACTGCTTACTAAACCAACAATCACCAAATCGTTTCACATTTTAAACCAGAACGGATTTACATTATCATATCAACGCAGGTGCTAAAAGGTATATGGGCGTCAATAACTATCCAAATACTTTTCTGAATGTTTGCATACAAATTTCATTTTAAAAGGTTCAGTAACTTTGTACGATAAATTACTTATCTATTAAACCTTTGAAATGTTAAATACTGGCCTGAGAGCGGTCCGCTTTTGACGTGTCATTTTATACTGGTACTAGCGGCCCGCCCCGGCTTCGCACGGGTACATTGCGATTACATTATTCGAGTTTTAGTAAGGATCCCTAATTTTTTTGAAAATATATTATAGCCTATGTCACCCGGTGATAGTGTAGCTTCCCAACAGTGAAAGAATTTTTCAAATCGGTTCAGTAGTTTCGGAGCCTATTCATTACAATCAAACAAACAAAGTTTTCCTCTTTATAATATTAGTATGATGACATAACAATGACATTTTCAAGATCGCTCTCAGACTTGAGATCGATTTAGTAATATGTGCCTTAGAAACGTTGTAGAGCGGGTGATTTGATATACACCAAATTCTCTCTTTCCGTCATCAGTAATTCGACATTTGAAAGAAGAAGACAAAGCACGGTTTACCTACACAACCGCTAATCAACGTTTATCAAGGGGGTAACTGTCTCTACATATTGATGAAGTGGTTCGAGCGTAGGCCGCTTGGGTCACTGCACATGGTGGTTGCGGGTTCGATTCCCGCCAGAGGAAATTTTCGTTGCCCTGGTCTGGGTGACACTGGGATCGCCCTTAGTCCATTGTATACCCATAGTACAAGCATTCCTTAGTTTGGGACCGTACAGTTGGTGTCAGTCTGGCGATATTTATTTATTATTGTTGTTATACCATCTTTGTAATACATATGGAATGCAATAAAGTATTGACTATTGACTATTTACTAGCGACCCGCCCCGGCTTCGCACGGCTTATCTCTACTATTTACAAATTTAATTATACATATAAACCTTCCTCTCGAATCACACTATCTATTAAAAAAACTGCATAAAATCCGTTGCATAGTTTTAAAAATCTAAACATACATGGGGATATACAGACATCGGGAAGCGACTTTGTTTTATACTATGTATTGATTTATATATTAATGTCTTTAATGTCGTTATCAATATTTATGTACCTACAATTCGTATTATGTAAATGTTGTTTGACGGTATCATCGCGATGGTCAGCTGCGCCTGCGGTTCGTCCGGCCGGCGCCGCCGTCGTCTCTACATTTGAATATTCAAAGCCATTTCACTGATCGTTTATTTTGATTTAAATCACTGTCTCGATATCAAATCTTCTGTACGTGTTAAGACGAATAAGCTACATCATATTTACCCCTATCAGTCCTATCACATAGGCTACGTAAAGGGCTACGGTAACTTCTTATCATCAGGCGGATCGAAAGCCAGTTAGAAGATTTTTAATAGACCAATAATATATAAAAAGGGTAAATAACTATTTTACGGTGCATAAGTATTCAATCATGTTTACATTACATTGTTATTGTTATTGAGGGCACGTGACGTCACCGCGAGGATTGACACCATTTGTGGCATTTGGCATTTGTCACGAGTGACATTATATTTTACTCGTTAAAAAATCGGTGTTACTTATTTACTCGATTGGGTTCTTAATTATGCTTGGCCCGAATATTTCGTCACGTTTCATTCGATGTCAAGTGACCAAATTATATATGTATTTATGCATGCTGCTAAGATTGTAATTATTTTGGCGAGTGGTAGTTGTACACCTTTATGGTCATATAATAACTCTATTAAAAACATTTGGGTTTAATTGAAAATCACATAAAACGTACTTATATTTAGAAATGAAATTGTTCAGGTTATTTTTTCAATTTGTGATATACATTGTAAATTATAAAATATACTTATTTTATAATTAAACATATTATTATTAATTACTTGGGAACCAAGTACAGGCCAACGCAAAAAGTTATAAATAGGAGAGAGGATGACAGGTGCGTATAGTAAGATAAATATAATTTAGGCTATAAGTACTTATAATAAAGGTCATAATAGTTAAACACGCGTCTTGTGGGCACAAGAACCTGGTTTTGAACTCTGGATATTTTGAAATCTATGTGCGAATCATAATTTCGATATGATTATCACTTGCTTATACGCTAAAGGAAAAGCAGGAAATCTGCATGTCTTAGAATATCCAACCAATATCCAAAAGATGTGAAATCCACTATGGCCTGAATCCCCCTAGAATTAAGGGGAGATGAGGTGAGGGGGAGGGTGTGACCCTGATTGCGATGTTAAACTATTATTTTTATAACTAATTGAATATTGGGTTCATTCTTTATCGAATCCGGTAAGTGATGTTGATGATGATGATGCCACTCCAACCGATTCCGGTAATGGCGACCGCTTTAACTCCTATCACTATCCTGACGAAGGTGAGCTCTCGTGTGGCTGACGTAACCGATCTTCTTGTTGAATATCCGCCCGCACGAGGGGCACGTGAGCACACCGTTTATATAATTATAAGTTATAGCCGCTGGTGGTCGCGCTTTCAGCTCATCTCTTTTAGTGTCAAGCTCAATAAGCCGATCCTCCTCAAATTCTTGAACCTTGGTCTTAACCAGGGTTCTCCAATCTGGCCGTTGCGCTGCCAATTTCTCCCATTGCGCCGGATTCATTTGGCACCTTTTCATGTGACGCTTAAGAACATCTTTATATCTGAGAAGTTGACCACCTTGCTTCCGTTTCCCCTTCTCCAGTTCGGAATATAAGATGCGCTTTGCGACACGTTCGTCTGCCATACGCGACACATGACCGGACCACCGAAGCTGTCGCCGCATGAGGTAAGCTTCTATTCCGCCCACATTGGCTCGTCGCAGCACCTCGGTATTCCGCACATGATCGGACCAATGGATCTTTAATATTTTTCGTAGACATCTGAGGTGGAAATGGTCTAAAATGTGGATATGTCGACGGTACACGGACCACGTTTCAGCAGAATATAAAAGATTTGGCAGCACAACGGCCATATAAATCGAGATCTTTCGTAAGTTAGTCGAAAGTGAGTATAGTGCCTTTCCACATATGACTATAGTTAGTAAGCAAAGAAACCTGATTCCCACTGGTTCTTTCATTCGCAGCACGCGCCGCCGCTACCCCGTATAATATGATTAATCGTGAATCACGAACTGAGCAAGTACTCGTGACTCGGTAACATCAATGTACACACACCCAATACACAATACCTATATGTATTATACCCCCTTTCCTAGTCCTTACACTGTCTCGCTCATCTTCAGGTCGGCGTGCGACCAAAGCCTTTAGTATTGCAAGCATAAGGCTGTTGTAACTGCTTAACATCAGGCTGATCAGGCGGATCGTATGCCTGTATGCCCATGTTATTATATATTATCAAAATAAAAATCACAGCGTACAAATAATGTAAATTTAGAAAACGTAGTTTTTGCCGGCGACTTCGTCCGCGGGGATTTCGGAACGGAACTTCCACACAATATCCGGTCCTCCTGTTGGACCCCTTAGGGTGGAATTTTCTAAATTACTTCCTTAGGGAATGACTGTGATATAAAACGGTGCCTTAGTCAAATTTGAAAGTTATTAACCCCAGAGGTTTAGGTCGTGCATTATCAATCAGCAAGCTAGTATCCCTTTTATATTTATACCTTCAGAAAATGGTACAATACACAGGGAACGATATCCGTTCAGCTTTTCTTTTAACATTATTATTACCAGAGTGCTCTGGTAATAATAATGTGAATTGGTTTGTAAGTTTAACTGAACAAGAAAAGCTGAACGGTTTTCAATGATATCTGTCCACCATTTAATTAAATTAATATTTTTTTCATTGAACGAACAACCGAGAACTCTCTTCTTCTATCTCTAGCCGCTAGAGTCTAGCGGGTTCAAAAATCCATAAGCTAGACTCCACCTTGTATTTTCTGGTCCTAAGGAATACGCAAATCGTTGGTTGGTGAACACGCAGCCTTAAAAGTAAGTGTACACCACGAGGCGCGAGCGCCGTCGTGAATAATTCATTAAGTGATAAATGTTGCAATTTATAACTCAAACAGTCATCAATTACGGCTATTTAATCAAATTACATATATGAACACCTGCGCCCGAATCTTGCTTTGTGATTTTTTTGTTATTTTATCTGACATAAATTTTACATAAATATCAATTCTGAATGTTCCGAAGTTGAAATATTCAGTCGGATAAATAATATTGTTTTCATTACTCATACTCTGAAAGTAGGTCTGAAGTTGCCTGAGAAGCGGGTTGAAAGTAATACTTTTCAGGCCCGGGAGTTTCGCTTTCAACTGACAGCTGTCAAATTATAAAAAAAAACTAGTTCCATTTTCACATTTCTATGGAACCATGTTCAAACTTTTTCTACAGTCACTCAATTACAGCACGATGTAAAATTGAAATAACATAAAGTTAAGTATTAAAACAAGAAGATTTTTTTTTAAATGACTTAATTATAATTTAGTTTCAACAATTTCTTTAAAATAACATAGATTTGGGCAAAATATTTAAAGATGAAAATGAAAAATAATGGCTAAATAATGAAGTTGGCCGGCCAACGAAAAAAAAAAACAAAATAGGCGGCAATACGATTTTTTTTTTCGAGTTGTAGAGTATTGTTTATACTTCCTTGTATTATTTCTTTAGCCAATTCCTGTTTTTATTTTCCTTGTATTCGTAATGAAAAGCACAGTGTTTACCTCGGGTGAAAGATTTATTTTGTCCCTCGAACTATTAGCGCCCTCGCTACGCTCGGGCGCCAAACCCCGTCTCAGGACAAAATAAGTAACTTTCACCACTCATGTAACAATGTACTATTGGTACCTACCGTTTAATGATCTATGAATTTATTTAATTAAATATTACTCAATCCTTTCCAGGCGATTATTAATCCATTGATTTTTTTTTTTGAAATCAAAAGTATTCTTATAAACAATTAGGGAGTAGGTACTTATCATAAATATCTTCTTGTCATACCTAAAAAATCAGACATTTTATCTTTCGATTTAGGTATCTTGTTTTATCGTACCTACTGCAATACCCACTTGCGTAATAAGTATTTTCATTGGCATTTTCATATTACTCACTTTCCGTGTTTTAATTCTTTGTCCTGTTATATTGAAAAATAATCGAGGATTTACAATGGTGTTCGTTTCCACCGTGACAGTAAACGGAATATTAGAGGAGTTTCATCTGTCTATGATCTCGCGTGGCCACGGTAAAACATAAGTATATGTCCACTAGTTTCTAGCCCGCGACTTCGTCCGCGTAGACTTAAGTAAAGTATTATATGTGTTAATCCAGGTTATAAACTATCTGTGTTGCAATTTTCATCCAAATACGTTCAGTAGTTTTTGCGTGAAAGAATAACAAACATACATCCACACTCACAAACTTTCGCATTTATAATAATAGTAGGATTGTGTCTATCAGGTAAAATCTACCCTGCTTACTGTGTCTTATAAATAAATATGAAAAATGTCAAGCTACTGGGATACCAAAAGATCACACAGAAAATCGGCGTTAAGTAGGTACCAATTGTAGCGTTTCGTACGTTCAGTGCGAGAAGTGGGAGCCATCCTTTCTCCTCCCTGTGGCCCACTCTTCTTCAGGTCGGCAACAATGCCTTTGGTATTTCAGCATCTATAGCCTACGGTAACTACTTAACATCCAGCAGATTGGAGGCTTGTTTGCCTACTTAGTTACATAAAAATAAAGCGCTACCTAACGACACTGGAAGTAAAACAATTTAGAAGAAGGACCCACCTCCAAAATTATAAATCAAATAGGTTGATCGATAATAGAAGAGGTTAACAAAACCTAACTCCGTCTGTCGAGTCTGTCAGTCATGAGTGTCAGGGGCCCTACAAGTAATAATGTGCAATTTTCTGCGGAACAAAGCGGATTAAAAGTAAAATTCGACACGTGTTTCCTATATAGGCTTCCGCCACACACTTCCACAACTGTCACTCTTGTAAACCAGGATCGACAATGGTGACCAATAATGACGTCGAGGTTTGACCCACGACGAGTCCCGGGAAAAGTTAAATTATGTTGGAACCCTCACGAATTTAATCAAAAGAAATAGCAAGAGTTGAAAGAAAAACAATCCCCTTCTCTCCGGTGCAAAGTGGGAGACAAAAATAGCTAGTGGTTAAATTGCCATAGAAGCAAGACATCTATGGCAGTCAACCCATACCAGCTATTGGGATGTTTGCCATAGAAGCAAGAGCTGTCACAGTCTTGCTAAGTATATAGGCTACAAACTACAAAATTTACACATCAAATATTCACGTAAAGTGCATTCCAACAAGAGCAAGGGGCGATGCATACATCAGTGCATCCTTCCCGCCGCAGCCGCACTCGCTCACACAACAGGAAAGCCACTGAGAACAGGATAAGTAGTCGTGACGTACTGTTTCCTTCCCTTTTCTGAGAGGAACGTTGACTGTATTTGTTGATAATACAATATTAATATACCCTAGGTAGGTAAGTACACCTGTATGCGCTGACAGTTATATATATGCCTATTCATTGTCACATTATGAATGAGCCTAATGTCCTGGCATTTGAGAACCGCAGTATTATCAGCGTAGATTTAGTTTTAGCGTTTTTGTATTTTACCCTTATCTGGGTCTTACTGGGATCGATGTTCCATTGTACGTTACCTAATTTACCTATACATAGAGACAAGCGTTGCTTAGTTTGGTACCATAAACCTTGGTATGTTTCTCTGACGACATTTATTAATTTACATTGCGACCGTAATTGGTCGGAAAATTTTAACACTGATACTTTCATTTATTTATTTACTTCAGATAACAAAGATCCAATTAATGTCATTAAATTTAATTAAATCTTTCTAAAGACTTTCGATAGAATATCTTAGAACTTTTTTAAGCCTTGCCCTATCATAGACAGTAATAATATCTTTGTAGGTTTAAAAAATCCAATGTGCGTGTGTACGTAAGTAATTATTTTCCTCCTGAACGGATTACTGATTTTGATGGGCTTTTTTTTGTACTAATGGAGTACCCTGGATTTTTCTTAGCTATAGTTGCATCTGGTATGTGGGGCTGCTGTCGACGTTCCAAAATTTAAATCTACCGTAGCAAAGCTGCAATTAATAATATAGTATAGGGGGCGTCCATTAATTACGTGAGGCATTTTTGAGAATTTTCCGACCCCCCCTTCCCCCTTAGTGAGATACCGTAAGATTTCCTTCAACTCCCTCCCCCGTCCCCTAATCTCACGCGAGATTCTTCAAAATGTATGTTTTGGCTGTAAACGTGTTGGATTATTGAGAAATAAAATTAGGAAAACGGTTGACCCTAAAGGCCATCCTTGCAACTTCCCGCTAATTCGCTGCTCTGCGGGGTTCGGACGAACACGACAAACACTATTCAGATTTGGGCATATTATATTCTAGAAATAATTTTTCACGCAATTTTACAACGTATTCTGCTAGAAAAATAATTACGTGATATTTGCCAAAACCCCCCCTCTCCCCTAAGTGAGATTTGGAAAGATTTATCGTGATCCCCTCCCCCCCTAGAACACCTCACGCAATTAATGGACGCCCACATAGTAAGTTCAGATATACCTATTTACAGGAAGGGAACCATTTGCAACATTTTCATCTCGCTCTGTGCCTCGAAATGGGAATACTCACTTACAAATTCCGTTCCTGCCTTCAACTTACCACTCCATGCTTAATGTAGGTACTAGGTCGTTCTTACAATGTTGCGAATGAGATTTCTGCAACAAATGTGCTCCAACAATAGGTGTGTTGAGTAGGTTTTATGTAAGCTTGCAATCATACACAATATAAACAATTTCCTTTATTCGACTCCAAGAATTGTTTAAAGAAGAATAAAAATGGGAAGGTAAACTGAAAATGAATCTCTATTTCCTTGGCCATCGCTTCATACCTGAACGGATGGAACGACTTCGCTATTTTTTTCTTGTGTTTATTATTGTCAGGAGAAGGTTCTTATGAAAGGAAAATTTAGAAAGTTTAGTGGAACAATTCGAGTTCAATATACAGTGTAGCTATTCTAAGCGATTTTATCACTTCGTTTTTGGGCTACCGTGCTATTTTAACAAAACGACAGCATTGGATCCGCGCTGCAGATGGGAGATTGTTTACCACGGCCGTTGCTATCGTAGACTTAAAATACCATTTGTCTATAATGAACGTGAAAGTGTGTGTTGTTTGCAAGTTTGGCTGAGCATCGGATGCGGATTTGAATGATATTTCCTACATTTAAAAGTTATATTCTGGAATAACATTGAATAGCTGATTTGGTCTTTAAAACAGTGGATTTTGAACTCCATAATAATGTGGGTGCAATCGAGAACCAACCACGGAGAAGATCGGTCACCATCCAAGATGTGACCATGTTAAATTGTCTTAACGCGCCGATCTCTCGGATCGGGCTGTGCTTCCAACCAACTCCTCTTTATTAATAACTAGCTGTGCCCACGGACTTCGTCCGCGTAGTATTTAACGTAACAAAAATTTCGGGATTATCGGGATAAAAAGTATCCTATATGTTAATCCCGGTTATAAACTATCTGTGTTCCAAATTTCATTCAAATCCGTTCAGTAGTTTTTGCGTGAAGGAGTAACAAACATACATACATACATACTTACATCCACACTCACAAACTTTCACATTTATAATATTAGTAGGATAAAAATAAATATCGCCGGGTAAACACACTAACTGTATGGTCCCAAACTAAGCAACGCTTGTACAATGGGTGCCGTACAATGGACTGGGGGCGATCCCAGTGACACCCAGACCAGCACCCTCTTCCTGCAAATTACGAAAAGGCCTTTTCCTAAATTTACCCTAACGGGAATCGCACCCGCGACCACCTGGTTTAGTGAGCCGAGCGGCTTACGCTCGAACCACTGCGCCAAGCAGTCGTCCAGACTTCATACTGCGGCGGTCATACTTCATAATACAAAATGTTATTTAATTAAACACAAATCGTTTGATTATGTGACGTAACGGAGCTGACGGTTCGCATCCGGCGAATGCGCTCGTCGTATTTAATATTCCGATGATTTAAGACGGCTTTTGATTAACATTTGGATTCCCCGTCACAGCCACAGCTACTATGTCGCTACTAATTGTTATTAGGTAGAATTAAAATATGTTACGAGTAGGTATACTGCAATTCCATTAGTATTGAAAGCATCATGGCTACTGTAAAGAACTGCTTAAAATCAGGTCGGTCGTACGCTAGTCTACCGAGTGTTATATTTAAAAAAAACAGTGCCGTCTAGAGTCGCCCGAAAGAAGCGAAGCTTTATCTATACAAATAAATAAAATTGGAGTGTCTGTTTGTAATATAAAAATAACACGTTTTCATTAAACGCATATGAAAGTCCATACGACACCAATAACAAAAACGCGATTTAAAAAAAAATAGTCTGTCTGTCTGTGTGTTTGTTCCGGGTAATCTCCGAAAAAGCTGGATCGTTTTTGACGGGACTTTCACTGGCAGATAGCTGATGTTTTAAGGAGTAACATAGGCTACTTTAATTTTAAAAAACAATTAGGGTTCCGCGTAAAAAATAAAAACACATAAAATCAAAGAGTATCTCCGAAACGGCTGGATCGATTTTGACGGGACTTTCACTGATAGATAGCTGTTGTTATAAGCAGTAACTGAGGCTTTTATTTTAGAAATACAAAAAAATGGGTCCTGTCCCGCGGGCTCAGAACGCGGGAGCGGGCTTTTTTGTTAAGTTAAATTCCACGCGGACGACGTCGCGGCCTCAGCTAGTAATATCTATAAAGCATAGGAACTAAGCGTTCTTGACGCGCGCCGCGGCCGCCACTCTGTATACCTTTATAGGTATATGTCGTGTAACACTACTGACGCTTAGCACGGATAGAGTGGCCGCCCAGCGAGCGCCCCGAACATCCGTATAGAAGCTTCGCTTCAAAAACATTTTAATGTTCACTGTTCATAATTGCTTTTTTCTAAACTAGACATATGGGTATTATTGTACCTAGTGGCAGGTAGTTTGTGTAAAAGTGTATTATTTCTTGACTAATTATCCCAGATCTCGACCTGACTTCCTTCTTAATTAAATAAATCGTTAACTTAGCGGTCTCCTGGGAAATTATAGAATAGACGTTAAACTCTCGACTCTATACGTTTGGGGCTGCAGTTGACTTGCTTGACTTAAGGTAGTGTGGGTAGTATGTTAAGGCTATCGTAGCATAATATTAAACGATGATTATTATTCTAATTGAGAACCTCATCCTTTTTGAAGTCGGTTAAAAATAACAATTCAGTAGATATTTAGGTTAACGGTACGGCATGTTAAGGTGGTGTCAGTCCCGGCTATCAGAGTCGTTAAGCCACGTCGAAGGCCTTTGGGCGGTCTGTAAACATCATGAACCTATATAACTTCCTTGGAAAACACCGACACCAGAGTTGATCACTAACTAGCCCATTCGATAAGAAGTACGTCTACCTAGATTTCAGAGTACCAATTTGAGAGTCTACATAAACAGAAATGATAAAATAAGAACTTTTTACAGTAGGCAGACAAGGTAGTGTGAAAAACTAAAACAGAAAATGTAAATACAGCGTGGGCATTACGTACCTCATTTTAATAATATTTATTTATAAACGATGTAATTTCCGTGTAACGAAAGAGGGCTTATGATAATTGAAAATCGGAACCGAACACCCACAGGTTATAAATAAAACTGTTTTATAATTTGTTTCTGTATAGAGGGCGTTGTTTATGCTAAAGCGTGTTCTTCGTTTATTTTTCTCACGCATTTGCCTAATATTCCGAATGGGTTATAACCCGATGAACGATTTGTTATGACGTATCCATTTCTATTGTGTGCAAATGTGAATTGATAGACCTATACCATATATGCGGTGGAAGATATACGGTGGAATATTTAAGGTACATATACTTACAACATATGGTTTAACTTCACGAATATAAAATAACGAGATAACGAAAGCATAAATATTACAAGATATAAAACATCAAACAAATAGCACATGAAAGATCTTTGAGAAATAAATATTAAGATAAAATTTCCAGACATAAAAGAAAATTGATTGCATTGAAACAATTTCCTAAATTGAATTTTCCAATATATATTTACCCCCTATTTTTACATTATAAATACAAATCACACTTAAAAAACTAAAATTAAATTAATAATGTTCACAAAACTAGAATTCGCACCGCGAAAAATTTCAGTGTTTACAAAACTGATAACAAGTTATACAAGATAAATTAGGAGTACTTACAATAACGATCCGGCCGCAAATTGTAGGTGGGTGTCAAAGCAAACAGACTTATAATTATTTGCCAACGTATTTAGGACACGAGTTGGAAAATATTTTTTTGGTTACGACATACGCGCTCGGCCCAACCGGCGTTTGGCACAACACTGACTGGCTTTACTTGATAGTAACTAGTCTCAGTAGCTCGAACTATCGCTTTATCTTCGATAGCTTAATAATATCACATGAAAGTCCATTGATAACACAATGTTTGCTCAGAGCTTTCCTAGCAATAATGGGATGTTTATTAACGGCGCCACTGGATCTGTTTAACGACCTGTCATTATTGTTTAGTGAGTTTACACTGGCGAACTTGTTGACCTATTTACATTTCTATCTCTATTTTTTGGTAGCACAAAAATAGAGACAACATCACGAATCGGTAATGAAATTTCGCCAATGAAAAGTCACGGTGATAGAGCAAAATGTTGTTTTAATTACAGAAGAATTCTTATGAACGTAACAAACGGAATTTGATATGTCTGCCTAGGTTTTGTTTCATGGAATTTTATTAACAAAATATAAAACCGTTTTCCTTTTTCCCAATTTGACGGGGTGCCGTTTTCAGCGCTGTTACAGAGCGGTTGCGTTCGTAAATAATAATTAATTATATACCTACATGTTATATAACTCGACCGTATACTATAAGTAATCATTATAATATTTATTTTAAAAAATTCTTGCAATGTGAGTTTACTAATATTCCCGTTAACCCCTCCAGCTAAGCTAATGCTTGTGTTAGGAGTAGGCCTACGTCAATAGTTTAATGGCCATGATGGTGATCGAACCCCGAACTTCTCAGCTACGAGGGTAGCCTCTTTAAACACTAGGCTATTGATGCCTTGTTTATCTCTACTCTACTTTACTCAAGTTTGACTCTACTATCGTTAAATTACATTAGCTCCTTCTCATAAATACCTACAGCTTTATTCTTCCTGTTATTAACTTAGACATCTACATAATTACAGAAGATACACATAATAGAAAATAATAAGCATACTACCTATGACCTATGTATAATTTTACCGATCTAAGAAATAATAATACGATGAATAAATATCTACTAAGAATACCGTTAAAAGATATAATAAACTACTTAATATATTTGGCGATACAAATGCTTAATTTGCGTATTTTTTCAAACTTGTCAAACCAGCACGTGCCGCTCACGTGTTATATACTCGTCAACCTTTCTCGAAGATAAGTTATAAAGGTGTAATATAACTTATACGGCTATTGACTATCCATAAACAAATAAAATCTTATTATTGCTAGACAAATGCTACCCTACTTCACAATGGAGCAATTCCTAATACCCAGGCTAAGGCAAAGTAGAAATATACAAATAGCGAAATGTTCACCTCATAGAAAACACATATCATAAATTGAAATAAAACTATTTTTACGGATTTTATCGCGTTTATATATACATATATAAACGCGATAATAATATATATATATCTAGTTTTATTTCAATGTGTAGTATTCGCGTATTTATAAGAAAACAATACAGATAATAAACTTATAACACCCCTCTTTTCACTTCGGGGGTTAAAAAAGAAAAATCAGAAGTGAGCTGAGAGAGCCTACGGTGACTCCACTGAACCAGTTCCACTAAGATGTCCGACATAATAATTTATGTTGGCAGTACATGAATATAATATTCAAGAAAATGTTTGTCAAAGAAATGCATAGAAATTGAGAACATTAATTTTTAAACTGGCGAGAAAAATAAATTAGAAAAGTAATATTCTAATTATGGTTGAAGTGATACACCATAATTCGATGCTTATTAAAACCTCTTGTATCACATTTTATAGTTTCTGAGCGCTTATTGACAATTAATGTTATATTCTATTTTATAACTGCTATGTGGAAGAACCTTAGCATCACATAGGTACTTCGGCACATGTTATGGCACCCTACAAGTCACACAACGGATCGTATTGTAGCTGTACCATAATATATCCCTCGTATCCTTAGTATTTACGCAAAATATTTGTATGGAAAATTCTAGAGCGCCTCTAACAACGCGGCGAACTAATAATTTACTTCAAACTCTACCTCTTAAACTCTTACCCTTAATTTATATTGACGCAATTCTTATATTGATTTATGTTACTACTGTAAATTTTTTGACATCTCGAAAAAACACCAGTGAACAGGCGTGACACTGCCCACACCCTCTATATAAACTGGCAGATCGATGGGACTTTGCTTGGAGTATTTTTGTAATATGAATGAAACTATCCCACGCGTGAGCGGCTTCATGCATTCAACTAAGGATGATGTGTATTTATATAGAGTAGGAGTTTTCAATATATCGGACTCATATTTATATATATTTAACAACAATACTACTATCATAGATATGTATATATTAGGTACTTTAAATCAATACATATATTGCGTCAGTGTAAACGAGAGGTTAGTAGAGCTATGGAGTGTAAAGCTATCGACACCCAAGCGTGTGGCTAGCGTCCGCCAATCAATCAACTACCCTTTATAAATATAGAATAACGTGGCCCGACCAATGCCAACTATACACGGTTTTATTTATACAGGGTTGCCCCTGAAAAGGGTGGCTTTATCTATGAAATACAAAGACTAACTATAGTAGATATATAAAAAAAAAATCTTACTTACAATTCATTGTAGAGACTATGTGTGTGTGGATTACGCAAATATGTATAATATGTTTTACCCTCGGTTTTACCCCTTCGCCTGTCCCTACCCTACATGTGACATTTTAAATTTCAACCCGAGTTGTTTCTTAGCTATTTGTCACGAAAACCTTCCAAGCTGTTTTGAAGATACACTCATTAGGAATTATTCATAATGTATTTACTAACTTTACCCGTGCCACAGTATAACCTAACTATGTACCAAAAAGAAACGTCAGCGAGTCGTTTTTGCGTGGTGCTAGACAAATATAACTATATTATTATTATTTATTAGGGATTCAGAGAGTTTGTTATTAGTAAGCCATATAAAGACCATTTGGCTCTTGTCGTGCATTTTATGTAAATAGAACTCTGGTGGCACCTGCCACCTAGCCGCACAGATATTATGGTAATACCACCGTGTGTGTGTACGATGCATTAATTACACGTAGCGGCTGCCAAACGAGGCCCTTGCAAATCATATTAACATCCACCCGCGGATATAAAGTGCCTAGCTTACGAGCTATTCCGGAGTATAAACAAACTGTACCAAAGGAAATGGCTAAAAATGTATGGGCAAAAAACTCAAGAATGAAATGCTTACCAATGGGTTAACTATCATAAACATTTGACGTCAGTTTAAGGGTAACCCATAAAATAAAAAACTGCTATAATTATTACGCTAAATTATTTTTATATAGTTATTTTTTTTTTGTTTTGCTTCCCCATTCCTCAAAGTTACTCACCTCACTATTTTCAACAGTGTTCTATGAATATTCACGCTGAAACAGAAAGGGAGTATCTTAATTAAAAACCGGTTTTGGGGGAAAATTGAAGAAAAAAATGTTGTTGAAAAGACATAGGTCCAAAGATATCGTAAGTACCTTTAATTCTCATAATTTGTTCTAGAACAATTTTTGTAGTAAAACTAAAAGTATAGTCTTTAGATAAAGACTATACTTTTAGTTTTACTACAAAAATAGTACCTATAGCTCTTCAGCGTTTTTGTTTTACCTTCAGAAGTGAATCAGAATTTTTAATCCCTAAATACAATAAGTAATAGTTACCACCATTAGACCAGCAGGTAGTTATTATAGTTGGATTCGAAATATTACAACTATCTTAGTAGTGTACAATATGTAAAAGTGACATCTTAATAAGTTTGCCAGAAAATTGTTGCTAAAATCGATTACTTACAATGTGTCCCGTGGACAGCAGTAGATTCATTACGCAGAGTGTTTGTTTAGGAAACGTTAGTGACCCGAAAATAGCAGTAGGTAGGTCGACCATGTACTCGTGCTTCCGTTAAAAAAATATGTTTTGGTTCTCAACAGTAAGAATATCCGAATGTGTTCACCATTTTCCTTCTTCCATTAGATATTTATTTGCGGCAAACGTGTATAAAAGCCACTATTTGATAAATAAAACATGTGTAGTAATCAGGAAACCTAATATGTGATATGATTGTTTAATTGTTGGCGCCGCAGTGCGTGCGGTGTTGAAATTTTTAAATAATTCAACGGAGAGCGACGGCACACTATATAAATATTGGCACAGAGCCTAAAAAACTATTATGTAGGCCTTTTGCTTTGCTTTGCGTCGCTCTACGGCCATAAGGTGCATCATAGAGCAAAACATTTATGTGGAACCGGGCGTAGATGATGTAGTCAGATTTTATGTGGAAGCAGATGTAGAGGATATTGTCAGACCCTGCACATTCACTAGCTAGACGTACCTACCTAGATATCATGAAACGGTTTATATTTGCATATCAAATTACAAGTATCTTGGTACCCAGAGATTACCTACTTGTCCAAGATACGGCAAACGAACCACATCCTTCAATGCAAAGTCGTCGACGTTACCAAATGATAAGGTTGCAAGAAATGGCTCTCTTATGAACATATCGCTTAGTAGATATTGGGAGATATTATCTTGGGGCATCATAAGAAGACTTTCTTATATTAAATGAAGGACCAATGAAATTAAATATTTATCAAGCACTGGCATATCATGTCGGTAGGTATCTTAGTCGTTAGAGGGCTCCCTCGTAGCTGAGAGTTTTCGGGTTCGATTCCCATCCTGGCCATTAAACTGTGGGCTAACTGTTGGCACAAGCATTCAGATTCAGACAACGGAACTACTATTAATGTGACATAAGAATAATATTTCCAAGATCGCTCTCAGATATGAGATCGATTTATTAATACAGTCCTAAGAACATGATATGACAATCTCTGCTCGTTTTGAAATTGAATCGACGCGAAGTAGTTGACGTTCAACCAACTCTTGTAGGTGCAGTTAAGTTTTAAGAGCGGCAAATGTAGATATTTGTGTTTACTTGTTAAATTTACTTATTTGTTTGGCCCACAAGGTAAAAAAAACTCTCTCAAAGTTAAATTGATCAAATCGTCCATTAAAATTCCTGACACGTTTTTCAATCAAAATAACTTGAAAGAAAATGATGTGGTTGGTTAAAATACCCTTTGGAAACTCTGAAAAGTCCGAGTAACAAGATCACAAGTTATTCGGGATATACTTAGCCTCTGTCGTAACTACATTAGCTGACCCAATCTTGATTTTCCAATCTCTATCCTCTATCCGCAATCACGTTGCGATTTTAAGAGAGATAGGTAGCGAGGCTGTAGATTGAACCCAGGGTAGCCATATTGAGAATATCGATACTCGAATATCGATTAAAACTTTACAACAATGGGTCTTATAGGTATTACTAACAATGCTATTTATTACATTTTTGTATCATCGTATTGGATCAATCAATTAATTTTGAATTAAAGTCATTCGGCGAATTAAAAAAAATGAATTTTTTTTTCGACTAGGTATGTACCTATAAGTACGTACAATATTCTTAAGTAATACTTTGCGAATTAACTCGCGTGTTCAATTGAATAAGTTACTTATAACTAGAATCAAAGCGAACATTAAGTCCCTCGGCGCGCGAATATTTTTAAGTACCTACCTACTTATTGGAATTAACAGGACTTTTTTCTTTAGAGCTTAAGCAATTGGTATACCTAGCAGTCCCTTTTCCCTAGTATATTTGGATCGTATGTATCTAGCATTAATCTATTTTTACCCACATACAAAAAACCAAAATACTAAGTTTTGGTTGTTTTTCTTATTAAGCCAGTGTCAAGTTAAATAATATTCTCAACTTTATGCATCAACGTGTAGGCCCTTAGCTGGGCTTTATATTCTTCTGATATCCTTCGCAAGCAGTTGCAAATAATTATGAACAAATTGAAAGCGGTCAATTAGTTGAGGAATTTAAATAATTTTATATTTCAAAGATAGATACCTACCATACCTAAGTAGAGGTTTTAAGTAAATGAGAAACGAATACGCGGGAACCTAAATTCTAATTAGTGTGACCACAATAAATATACGTTTATACGGTGGACAAACACGAATCCAGTTGGATCCGTGTTTAATTGAAGCCCTCCGATAAGCATGGCTTAGTCGGTGTTCCAATTCGCGGCAGATTACTCGACCCAGCTTAGAGTAACAAGCAAAGCAAACCCATTGGATTGGAGATCAAAATAATTGATTGACTTTCTACTTAGCTATGCAGGGGTGTAGGAATAAAATCGAATTTAGCCCTAAAACCAACTTACCTACCAATATCGTCGAAGCTGAAAAAGTTTCATTAGAACAAGTGGGTTCTTAAGTATGATGTACGCAAGAATTGGCGACCAGAACCACTAATCATGAAGGGAGACGTTTATTGATGTAGATAACTACATGCATACAAAATTGAAATAAATATATTCGTTTAGTAGCGACATCTTTATGTACCTATATTGAGCACTATTATTACTAGAGAGGTCGATTGCTCGGGGCCTATAACTCGTCCAAAAAATGCGCATAACAAGGAATCAAAAATTCCCTTCATAATAACTAGATGGCGCTGCACGCATATAAACAAGATAGAGGTGCCTATAAACAAACATGGATTGGGATGAGGACTAGTAATAAGATTACATTGCATAATATTATTTTCATTTTATTTTTGCAAATAGTCCTAAAAACTATAGGCATACGTTAATTGTATAAACAATTTTATAAATGAGTGTTTATCATTACATTATATTATCTGTGTTTATTGTCTATGGCAAATCAAAATGGCTGATTGTAGTGATGTCCGATCCGAGTTTTATATTTCTTTGTTTACGTTAAAAACATATTATTAGTTTCAAATTTCTGACTTTTGTGTGACAAAATAAAATGTTTATAGATGAACAAACTTTGGACAGTTATTTGGCTTCATACAAGTGTGTGATTTGACATAAAACAAGTGGTACCAGTCTCACCTTGTAAAGAGAAAATGGGGAACTGCTTTAGTAGTACAGGAGAAAAGGATTCTAAAAGCAAAAATGAGAGGACCAACCCTCACGAGGAGGATCCTAGGCAGTTCCAGACTCCTGTGCCAACACCACCGCCCGATCCAATAAGATCTACAGTGAACCAAGGCACAGATACGAGCGAGGTCCCTCCCACCCGAATATTCGTCGCCCTATATGATTACGATGCCCGAACAGATGAGGACCTTAGTTTTAGAAAAGGCGAACATTTAGAGATTTTAAACGATACACAAGGAGACTGGTGGCTAGCTAGAAGCAAGAAGACCAAACAAGAGGGTTACATTCCATCCAACTATGTCGCCCGCCTGCAATCTATAGAAGCCGAACCGTGAGTAATCATATCTGTTTTTATGCAATCATTTCAATAGTGAACGGTTCCTGCGCGATTTCTTTTCCTTCATATGTTATTAGGTACCTATGTATGTATACGCTTTGAATTTGAATACATTGACTGACATTCGTATATAAGGGCCAATTGGTTGTCTACATATATATAGGTGCTAAACTAAATTTCACATTTTAAATATTTTTGTTTATTTTATTCAATATTATCATGAAAACAACAGCAGTATATTAAATTTTGTGTCAAGTGTCTTGTGTACCAATGGAATTAGCATCATTGTATACCTAAACTAAACAATAATAAAAGCACCATAGAGGCACTAACCTACCTACCAAACTAGGTATTATAGGATGTGGGGTTATTAGGTACCTACGTAATAACTCTGTTGCAATTGCTGTTGTAGCAATAATTTCTTACTTTGATATTGCACTGAAGCTTTTACAACAATTTATGTTGATGTTTCTATTCTCTGAATGCACAAAATAGATATGGACAACATTATAAACTAAATTAAAATTAAAAAGAAGTTAAAATTAAAACAAATTTATCTTCCTTGCTGGTTTGTATTTACGTTTTCATATAACAAATTGTTCACATATCTGCCTTGTTATCCGACAGTCTCAACATAGTCCTAACTTCAATTTGGTAAATTTGACACACTGATCAATGTATAAAGATAGGTGAGTTGCTTACTGACCTAATAATAATTAACCTTTTTATCATTGCGTTACATGCATGCAATGTCTCTTCTATAGAAGTGGCCACAAGATAGAATTGTGGGTTCATTAGATTTTTTTAAATTCCATGACCCAATTGCACCTTAAATTAAATGTCATTTTATAAAGTGCACCCACACATATTTTCTGCAACCTGTAACCAGCTTACAAATACTTGTAAGAGAGTTGGTTATGGTTTGCAGTAATAATAGTGTCGGTAATATGTGTCGGTTGGTTCTAGTTCACAAAATTACAGGCTGTCATGTAACTGTTAGTGTAACCAAATGACAAGATAGGAACACATGAACAGAAACAGAAGTGAAAGCAATATTGGCATGCTCACATTATCACAGCACCTTACACTGTTAATAGACTGTGAACATGACATAGAAAAAGTTATTGTCCAAGCTAAATTCACACTTTATTTCCTCTGAATTGTATGTCATCAATTTTATTTGGTTCTATATATCCAGATAGATAATGTTAATGGACTTTTACAAGTTACTTTTGAGGTCTCAATATGTACCTAAGTAATCAAAATATTTGTTCACTTTCACAAGTTATAAATTACCAAACTTAAACTTAACTGGCACATTATGATGACAGCACTATGCATCCTGCAATTTCTGAAAGACGTAAGCAGAAGTATTCTTATATGTTCACAATCGAAATTGATCTACACTATTCCAATTCTCTGTTAACCACTCTTATCTCGATTGACCCACACTCACCTCGCAATACGTCAAAATTGACGTATCGCGTAGGAATATAAGTACGTCAGTTTTGACAGATTTTCTGTAATAGGAAGCCAAGTAAAGTGTGAGTCAAGTTAGATACGAGTTGAGACAGAGTTGAACAGAGGTCCAGGGACCCAACTTCAGGGGTTTAATTCAAAGCCTGCATCCTTCTTTTACAAAGAATTAGATGAAGGATGCCAGCTGTTTTATCCGACACGGAAACTTTCCATCGATTGTGAATACCTACCCTCAGTGGTGACGAAATCTGGTACTAACATTGTCATTACTCATTACCAAAAATATTATAATTATTGGCCACTAAGCACCTTCGTCAACTGAATGGATATGTTGATGTCACTACACATAAGCTATTTGTATAATATCTATTTTCCCATTTGCAGGTCATTTATTTATCTCCTTTCTTTCCTTATAATGATATTTATTTAGTTACCATAATTATTAACTTTATATTTAAATCCATTATGTTTCTTCTACCAAAGACCTCTAGAGAGATGACTGTAAATATGTATCTGGGTGAATAACCCCAGTTCCTCAGATTAAGGGTAAGTGGGTATCTCATTTACAGTTGCTCGAGAACACAATGCCTAATTAACATAAGATTTATGGTTTTTAGCTATCATTTTCTAGGTATTGAGAAATGGGAACGATAATGAATTATTGAGCCTTGCTTGCCTTACTTGCACTAAGTACCTATCTATGGGTAGGGTTGTCCAATTTAAATATTAATACAATTGCTCTTAAAAAGGTTTCGGTAAGTCCTATTTACTTGTGAGTGATTGTTTATTAACAATGTTCTTTGTTATTTGATGGTAAACAGGTTAGTCTAATAGTCAACATTTTATATTAACCTAGTTTAGTGAAGATGTTATTATACCTTATTATAATTAAAATACTCGAAAACATTCGAGGCGTATTTGTAACCAAACATCCGGCATTTAATACTTCAACTTTTGGCGTACCAATTAATTACCCTGACAAGTACTGACAACAGCGCCAGTACATTTGTTAGCGAGAGGGCTCGTTAACGCTTTCTCGCGGGCGGTGCCGTTCAGATTAGAACGGTTTTAAAATAATAATTGCAAGTGTTTCTGAGTATTGCATAACCGATCGACACTTGGTTGTACTAGAAAATTTGTAAGCGAAAGTAGGCACATTGCGGGCATACAATTCGGTGATAGATCATGCCAATAAAAACGAAGTGGACCGTCAATATCAATTCTAAACAGTTTAGATCGAGCCTCGTTAGACGAAACTGCGCTAGATGGCTCTGTTAGTGCTAAACGACATTCACAAGTATGAAATGTTTCATACAAAATTGAGAATAGTCATATACATAACCTACTTATAATAATAATTAAATGAATTAGTCACCCGTTCGCCGCATTTGCATTATTTCAAGGCGGTGCTTTAAAAAAGAACCCATCTAGTATGATATGACGTATTTATCAGTATTGAAAGTAAAGACTTATGAGGCAACGCAATTCGTATTTTTTTTAACTGGAATTTCTTATTAATTTATCTTAACTGCTCCTAATCACATGCCATTATATTAGTCATCGATTGCATTAATAAATTCCAATCCTGGCTTAGAATGTTATGTGTGTTGATGTGAAATTAATAAATAATTATATAAAATCCGTGATAATAACATAATAATCACTAGGTATAAATATACATTTATAAAGCCATTGTTAATTTGCATCAGACAGAGGATGACAAATTTGTCTGTCAGTGTCGCTCAATGATGACAAGGCAAACGAAGCACTATAAAAATCTTAAGGATGACCTACTTATTGCGCTATAGTAGGCAACAGTAGCAGTAGAAAACATTGTCAAACATAACCTGGACTTCCTCCTCAAACCCAAACTAGCGACCTGCCCAAGCTTCGCACGGGATTTCTCTACTATTTATACATTCAATTAGCATGTATTATACCTATTAACGTTCCGGAAGAAATTCTCCAAATGACAGTAAACGCAGCGAGTGAGCATCCATCAAAATCCGTCGCCTAGTTTAGAAGGACTAAGTTGAAAAACAGACAGACGCGGATAGCGACTTGTTTTATATGTAGTATTCGGAGAAGTTTGGCGCCGCTATCACTTATTAATCATATTTCTCTTATATAATATCTATGAATTTATTAAATACAGTATTTAAGATGAATCATGGCCATATGAAAATAAGACATCACACAATTAATTATTGAAACGAAGAAAGGAATTTTAATGATATGCAAAATATTTTACTTGGCCATCTGTACAACTCGTTCCACAACTTTTAGATAAATACCAAGTTGATTTGCATCGCGGGACATCACGTTATCTTCAAAGCTTATGATCTAATACCAGGTATATTGTATCGAGGTTATTTTAACATCCAAGGGTAAAAAATAAAGGTAAAACGTTTATTTTGTCTTTAGACGAGCGAGGCGGTAAAATCTTTGTATTATTTCTCACCATACAGGCTGTAGTCAGTTAGTTCCGAAGGTGACTAGCGACTGAGGTTAGGTAATGGGCGTGTTTCGATGGGTTTCCATCTCCTTGCACCTGGACAGAGTTACACACACACACACACACACACACACACATTTGATGATGGGACCTATTATAATTATAATTTTAGCCCTTTTGACGTCCCACTCCTCGGCACGGGCCTCCCCTCAACACGAGGGAGACGATGGGACCTATATGGAATCGATTTAAATTGTCACAGTCCTACCTACTGTAGGTAATGAAGAATTAACCAATTCTGTATCTCGGCTCAGGAGTTGCGGTACCACCTCTTTGTCTGGCCCAAACAGCATATGAACAAAAAACGAAGTCAACAAAGATGTGCATTTGTATTATGGAAAAACGTAGTTTATTTGAATCACTTGTGAAGTTAAGTCCTTATTTAAATATGTTTAAGTTTTTCATATTCTCGGAAATCCTTCAAGTAATTATGTCAAATGACGCGCAAGCCTATTCATGTCAGCCGGCAGAGTTTACAGGGTGTATCTTTTAAATAAGTAGATAAATTAAATTATAATTCAAACTTCAAACTCTGGTGTAGGTACAATAAAGAGTTATTATGTTCTATTCTATAAATATCGACAGACTAACACACCAACTGTATGGTCCCAAACTAATAAGCAATGCGTGCACTACCAGTCCCGTACATTAGACTGAGGACGATCCCAGTGACACCTATACCAAGGAAAATTACGACAGCTTATTATCGATATTTGCTCTGCCGGGAATTGAACCTGCAAACACTTAAAAGTGTCGTGTGGTGAATCGAGTGGCCTATGTTCGAAGCACTACGCTAAGGAATCGCCAAAAAGAAAAAAAATCTATGCAAAGATTTGCTTTTTTTTCTTTCAAAACTAGTTGAAGTTTGAACATCAACATCTAGCAACTTCCCTCTTCTCGTTATTACGATGTTGCAAAACCACACTATTGATATTGACGTCATAATACCTTTGTTGTTATCTGTTGTGCTTAATCCGATATCCCTTCAGCGCAGTTAGTGACTCGTGAAGGACTTACAAACGTCAATCACCGTCATAGACACTACTAGACATTACCTCTTTATTCATATAGTCGTATATATTGTTAGATTGGGTTTTTTTTTGTTTGAAATAAGTATTAAATAATTTTTTGTAGTCTACTTTGCACTTCAGAGCTATTATAAAAAGTCTGTTTGTATTTATCCTTCAACTTCGTGAGTTTATGAACAAATATACCTATAAAAATCAATAACTAAAAACATTTTAAACATATTTTTGATTCGGCGAAATTGACGTCATTGTAGATCACGACTCGGTCTCAGAATTGGTGTTCGTCATAATTGCTAAGGCCGCAAGAGACGGAACTAAATTGGCATGCAGTTAAGTTTTATGGGAACGCAAACAAGTCACCTTCGAACAATATGACAATTGGGTAGTTGCGCGAAAGACGAACGACCTCGGTAATTAAAACTGCATCGCGTTCCGCACGAATGCTGCACGCTGGCCGCACAAACGAGGTCAGCCGCAACAACCAGCACCAGGACTGCTAATTACCGGTGAATTTTAAACAGCCCTTGAGTACCCCTGAAACAATATGAGATACGTTACTTGTTTACACCGAACTCCGCCCGATCGCTGTAACATACGCAAGAATAAACAATGGCTAATGCTGTCCGACTAAACGCGGGAGGCTTACCGGGAAACGTTTCCTAGTCAAACATGCAAATTGTATGGCAAATACTAAAATGGCAAGGTTCTTATACTTTGTATGTGACTGTCGCACCGCTAACGTACCGACGACTAACTAATAGCTATTCCTTAGCTGCAGCTTGCTTAACGGTATGCATGATGACTTGAATAAAACCAACGGAGCCAGAAAAACAAACATTTTATCGCTCCTAAGTATTTGAGAACACTGCGACTTCCGTTGGACAAGTCGAAGCTTTCGAAGTTCGTGATTTACGTTCTGTAAGAAAATTTGAGTTTCATGAACACTCTTGATCGTTTGCTTACTGGTAACGAATTTCGAGGAGAGTCGTGGTGGAAGACGTGTTTATTCATGTCGCATGCCTGGGCTGCAGGAAGTTAGCCACTTCGTTGAATCGAACGACTGCGACGTCAACCGACATACGACACCGCGCCGGCGCATTCTGATGGACCATTACATTTTACATTTACACTAACAATAACCATCGACACATATTTCTGGTCGTACATATTTATTTCTGCATAAATTATTCTATTTATGAAACCGACGCATCCTATTTTTGCATAGCTATTGCATGTTTAGGCTCTTTCGAGTTGGAAGATGATTGTGGATCTGTCGCCGCCAAATAGCTTAATTCGCCGTTCAATTAACAGCCTAGGCATTTAACTAAACAGCGCCGTTCAACTAACGGCCTGAATGATATTCAGCCATTTGATCAAACAGCTAGGCAAATGACTTGGATCGATGACGTTTAACTACTTGCCTAGCCGTTTAATTACCTGCCTAGCCTGTTCATTTCAATTTAGTTCTACTTTCTGCCACCTAGCGCCGAAACTCACCAAACTGTCAATATCTCTATATTCCATATTCTCTTTGGTCAATATGGCGTCGGAAAAAAACAACTTTGATGGTATAATTTTATTAGGTACTTAGGTTTTTTAAGATTTTTTTTAGATCCACCGAATCTATTTGCCGGGTGGGGTTTCTGTGGGGTCATAAAAAAAATAACCCTAACCTAAACCCATCCATGTCGTTCTGCTTGGGTAGTATTTTGAAAAAGTTTTGTAGTACTTAAATGTCAACCAGTTGCCTAAGCATTAGCCAGCCAGTTTATTAAATGTTGTAATAGACGATACGGCTGAATATCATTCAGGCCGTTAGTTGAACGGCGCCGTTTAGTTAAGTGCCTAGGCTGTTAATTGAACGGCGAATTAAGCTATTTGGCGGCGACAGATCCACTGTCCTTGTAATACAGTACAAATGTCATGTGGGTATATGTAAGGTTTATTACCCGCATGTTATGTTAATTTAATGTGTGTTTATCGTAAGTACTTAATGTAAACATTGCTGCAAAATTTTGAAATAACTATGCAAAATATTATCCGTCCATACAGAATGAAGAGGTGTGTAATTATGTCTAAACAAGGCTCACCTTAGCTGTCGTGTCTTTAGATACATAGAAATGGAACTTTAGGAAGACACAAAGCGACCAATTGACCCGGCTGCGATGATGTGTGAGCCGGGCTGTTCCACTTGCTCGGGCTTCTAAAAACCAACATTTCCTAGTAAAGATAGCTGGCCGACATCACCGACTTCGGAGACAGGATGTGCCGAGTTCACCGCCCTGCTCCCGTCCCTCACGCGACGGCGACGTTGTAAACCTACACTCAGTGAACATAAATGTGGTTATAACTGATACTTTTCCCCGATATAGATGCAACGCTCCATAGTTGCATTTGATTTGCAGATAAAATGCTAAAATATATTAATAAAAGTGATTGCGCTGCTTGGAACGTCTAAGTAAAATCATTTCGAACCATCAGAAAGCTTTCGAGCTGCAGTGAATAACAGTACACAAAATTAACAAGTCCCTCTACAAATGACCCTATCATTGAATGAAATACAACACAAACAAGACGAAGAGGTCAGTGACTTTGGTTGCATAAGACACGTGAATGACTCGCGTGTAGGGCGGATCATCTAGCGTTCACCTTGATAAGTGGGGTTCTAGGGCTTACAAGTTTGATTTAAGAGAGAGCAGTGGCCCAGATCGCACACGTAATTAAGGTCGATGCAGACGATGTGTCGCGCGTGTCGCTTGTGCGTCGCCCGTCATACGAATTACTTACCAGGCAAAGATAACCTTTGGGCCTTTTAATACTTAACTGCCTTCATCTGTAAAAAAATATGTTTATTGTAAATGGTATTCAAGGAATCTATTCATTTCAAATTAACGTTAACTGCGCAATTAAAATGCAATATGCACACAAGTAATTAAAATGTTGGCAAAGTCTGCTTTACCCGGTAATCAGCCCTGTCGTGGCGTTAATGACAGCTTCCCTAATGGTACTAGTGCTGGAGGGAAATTCACATCGCACGCGCAGACCGACGATTAACCGCCGTTGGCGCCACTGATGTATTAGTCCATGTCACGGATATACTTACTGCGGTAAAGTATAAGTTTCCACACACCCTACATAAAATTCACTAGGAAATTACCGTTACCACCCTGAACTGACGAAGCAATTAACTAAAATTATATTTAATGTTAACAGCAACATAAGCAGACCATTGTAGATCGCTTGTTAATTATTCTCAAACTACAATTATACGACTAAGATTGAGGTATTCCGGTTTATATCCTTAAAAATACAATGTAAATATTTTTACTTCAGAAAAACCAAACTTATTAAAAAGTATAGGCACCTAAATAAACAAATCTAAATGGCATATTTGCGTATGCATTTGATGGTATGAAAAATTATTGTCTTACTTTCTCGCAAGATCCCAGTGGCGCCGATGTCTGCGAAGCCTACGATTATTTTTAGATTAGAAATGGCTCAACCGCTTTACGTAATTGCACAAGTCGCATGCGCAGCTAGTTCCAGAGCGTTTGCTGCTAAATATAGTCACAGTAGTGCTGTGCAATTATACCTTATTATCGCATGTTTCCACTGGAAGCCAAGCCGCGTCTTGCGCTTGCCTGCTTAATACCAACATGTTGCAGTTTCTTTAGAAAGTGTCCAGATATGACGAAACTGAAACGCATGTTGGGCAGATTACAGAATGGTCGCAGAACGGTTTCCCTTCCCTTCGAGCACTGCGTAATGTCGCGTCCGTGCCTAAGGTAACTTCCCACAGTATTCCATACCGTAAATTACTACCACAAATTAGGGCAGACTACCGTTCGAAACTAGCCGAAGCTATACCATGTTCTCTGTACTTTTGCGAAGAGCTTTATATGCCTACCGCGTACTTTCTCCAAATCTGGAAAAAAAATAATGCATCTTGATATAATTCAAGTACAAGGCGTTGTGCATTCGATCAGACCGGATGTTATTTGAAGGCACCCACACGGCACGCCTCGCGCCCATCCCATGTCATGGTCGATTTTGTATAGAGCAGCGGCAAGACCGTGAAAACGACTTGACACACATTCTATCTGGTACAGCCTGCCTGCAAGTGATGGCACTTTCAATTATCACTGCATCGTGGTAGACCGCCCACATCTGATTATTGATCATTTTTGATGCAGTGTTTTCGCTATGTTATTTTACGAGTACTTTCTCTCGTTTCCTAATTTTTTTGGTCATGTAAATACATATCTAACGATCTCGAATGCGCCTGTCATTCAATACATATTTTCACTGTCTCCTAATATGTCATGATGTCGTCGTTGCTAATCTTAATTACTAATTCAAATCGAATGGAATGTGACGTTGCATTACAGATTAATATTTGAGAGATCTCATATCGGTAATTCGATTTTGGTTGGCCAATAATGACAAAAAAACGTCCCACCAATTAGCGTGCGTGCTACGTCTCATGCAGATCGGATCCTGGTAGTACCAGGTGGCCGGCGTCAGAATGTGATGTAAAAGGCTTTCAGTGAATCGTTCGCGTCGTAAATTTCCGCTGACCCAGATATGATGTGATTAGAAACGTATGTACGTCGACGTACAGCGAAAATGATATTTTTTGCTAGTGCCAATTTATCGGTGATGGAGCGCCGTGCACCGAGATGCGATGTGACATCCGTAAGTGAGAGTTTCTGAGGCTTGTCACCGAAACTGGTATGCGAACCGATCTAGCGCGAATATAATTATTGTTGCTTACAAAGTATGATATGTCCGGTACGGCGTGTCAGCAAAAGTGTAAGTGAGGTCGTTCATTAAACCCATGGATATAAACATAAAACTACTTGCGCCATAAACTGGGTGGATTACGTTACCATATCGAAGCTCTTGCTAGTCTTTTTATCTGCCGGTCATAAAACACATCTGCTGCTATAACGACCTACCTATCTTATTACATTTTGTATTTGCATAATAGGTAGGTACCTACTATACTAAATTTTGCGTCAACGCCTCTGACGCAGGTAGAGGCTTTTGTACATTACATCACTCACATTACCAATTACAATTGGAAAATTAATTACTTTTGATGTTATGAATTCGTACATATTAACTTACACGTTTGTAAGTGTAGATTGTATAAAATTGTATTTAAATAAAAAATATGAATGCTTTAATAATGACATCCAGATAATTAATGTGGAAGAACGCACGGCTAAGTAAACAAGTATAGAATGTGTAGGCTAGCGCCAGCGTTAACATGATTCATACAAAACGATTAAGTAGACATAAAACAGACAAACGTTATGAAAAAAGTTTTTTTTCCCTAGCGGCTTAAATCACGTTTATTATTTTAGATGTTTACTCTGTATCGAGGCAGACGGAACGGGGGCGGGTCCGTAGCGAGGGAGCTGCCTCGGCCGAGCTAGGTCGTTCATCGACCCGCGGCGCGACGGCAACACCGCAGATGCGATTGTTTATACACCACCATTATCTAAACACTGTTTTGCTAAAGCCCCACCAACTTATCTATTCAGGTGTCCAAAACTAGAACTAAAGTTGTTAGTATGAAAATGTCGTTGCTTTGACAATTTCATGAAGACAGTGGCGACGTCGGCCCCTGAACAAAGTCGTTGGTATTGTATACTTCGTGACATACCTTTGTAATCACACCGAAATGTAGGTTAAGGCTTCTCTTTCAAGAAGGCATGACACGGCTCACACCCAATCCTTCACATAGCTCTCGTAGGAGTCTTGGTATCTCCTACGATTACCCGTTGAACGCTGAAAAATGATAATTGGATGTTACATAATTCAACGGGTTATTGAACGTCATGATTTTACAGTTATGTATTCGAGAAGAATAATAATACGCAATTCCTTTTGTGAAGGAGGATCGTATCCTCGACAGGAGGAGGCCAAGATTAATGATTCGAAATGAGTGTGCAGTTATTTTTAAAATGATATTTTAAAATTGCATTCGGCGGCTGCATGAAATTTCATTTGGTTATGCCGAGCGTATAAATTATTTTTGTGTCTGAAAGACTTGAGGAACCACTGTTATGCTTTCTTTTAATAAAAGGACAAAGAAAAGTCTACAAAAGTCGCTCCTAATTTTCTTATTTTATTAAAGCGTCTATAGCCTTGTCTTGTACCCCCGAAAAGGATGAACCAATTACATCGCTGTTACTTGTTTGATAACTGTTATCAGGCCAGTATATTGGTACTGGTATTTCTTACCTAGCTAAGTGTGATATAAATGCACGCATCGGTTGCCTATAAATTGTCTATTCAAAATATTCGCGCGATTTTGCTCCGTAGCTCCAACGTTTGCATGGTAACTTGCCCTCCGAGATCCGAGCCTCGTTTAATTTTATTCGAGCCACTGCATTCTCTATTCCCTATTTAATCTTCTAAAGTAATTACACTGCGATACAGTGTATTTTACGATGTTGCTTTATATGTTTTTTTTGTTTTATTGTAAAGCTTGAAAGGGAGAATGCGGATCGCAGGACATGCGCGGGCGCCGTTCAGTCGCGCCGCAAGCAACTTTCTACAGCCGAGTCTAGAACGCTCTTAAACCGTAATCTGCAGATTGACGTACCTTCGAGATGGTTACGACAGGCAAATTAAATTGCACATTAGTGTTAATAATGTCCAATTATCTTCGAAAATCTTCCTTAGCATTTGCACTCTTGGCCGTGAATTTCTCTCCTTCATAACGGAAGATTTAAGTAGTTTTAAATAGTCATGTCTTATTTTAGTAAGTGCAAAACCTACGACCGCTTGGCGCAGCGGTTCGAGCGTGGACCGCTCGACTCACTGCTCATGGTGGTTACGGGTTGGATTCCCGCTGGGGCAAATTTCGGGAATGGCCTTTTCGTAATTTGCCCTAGTCTGGGTGTCACTGGGATCGCCCCCAGTTCATTGTACGGTACCCATAGTACAAGCGCTGCTTAGTTTGGGACCATACAGTTGGTTGGTGTGTTAGTCTGGCGATATTTATTTATTTATTAATAAACGTGGATAAGCGGTTTGGTAGTTACACCATACTTTGTCTTCTTCTTTCTAATGAGAAATTCTTGATGACAGAAAGAGATAGTTCGGTGTGTAACTATTATTATTAATAAGGGGGATTATGTTGAACGACTAAATTCAAGTGTGGTACCTAGACAAACTGACAGACATGATCATAATGCCTGAAAATTTGTGAAAACTACGAAAATTGATGACGACCATCTATTGTTTGTTACCTCTATCTTTTATCTTATTGTTATTTTATTCCATGATTACTAAAAAAAACAGTTGATGGGTAATGTAAGTAATATCTAGTTCATAAATTTATGAACATTGAAACTGAAGAAATGTGCGACTTACGATTTGGTACTTACAGATATTTAAAACACCGTAAAATCGTATTATTCAAAGATTTCTTACATATTCTTATTTACCTCCTTACTTACATATTCATTTCGGTAATTTGAACTTCGAGAGTCTTCCATAATTATATTCACGGATAAGGTTGGAAAACATATCGTTCAATTTATTTATTTCTTTGACATTGTATCGATTTATTTACATGGACGTTACTTTTCGGATTCAAAGTGAACATTTTGTAATCATCTCGATTAGTTACGGTCAAGTATTTCTCGGATCTGTGTTTATTTCTTTATAACTACAGTAGCTTCGTGTTTCATTTAACGCTTTTATTCTTCATGTTGTCCATTTATTAGGTGAATAATCGGTATAGCTAATGAACCTTAGTAGTAAACGTTTGGTATTTTCATACACGTTCCAGGAGGCTCAAAATAGAAGCGGCGTTTTTAGATCGTATATGTTACATAGCATACAATGATTTCCCACACAGCTTCGCTATGCCCACATATGAAAATTATCTCACTTTGTTTGAAGAATCGTTTGAAATTTTAGTCGCCCACTAATATTTAATCGACTCCGACCACCGTCCCGTTCTCATGCAGCTCGGACCTTCCCCTCCATCTCAACCGACCACGCGTTCTGTGATGGATTGGCAAAAGCTAAGTACTTCCTTAGCGGATGTCTCTTCTCCACACCTCGCCAGCATCCCTGATCTCCTTACGTCCCCTCAGGACACGTCTCAGGCTGTAGATGCCTTCTCCAACCATCTCCAGTCGGCCATTAGTCACTCGTCTAAGCAGGTCGAGGTAGGTGACTCTCACCGCTTCGTTCTGCCAGACGACATCAAAGCCCTGGTCCGAGCTAAGAATGCCTCCATCAGAGCTTACGATTCTTACCCCACCGAAGCTAACCGTGTTCGCATGCGCGCTTTACAGCGTGATGTAAAGCGTCGAATCGCCGAGCTTAGGGACGCCCGGTGGGGTAACCTTCTCGAAGGAATCTCGCCATCGCATCTAGCTTACTGGAAGCTGGCGAGAGCCTTAAAGTCCGACTCTACTGTCACAATGCCCCCCCTATTACGCCCTTCAGGCGACCCCCCTGCTTTCGATGACGACGAAAAGGCCGAGCTTCTAGCCTCCGCTCTCGAGAGCCAGTGCTCCCCTAGCACCCAATCCTCTGATCCCGACCACCTGGAACTCGTTGATAGGGAAGTCGAGCGCAGGGTTTCCTTACCCCTCACTACCGCTCTCACACCGGTTACCGAATCCGAGGTGAAGGATTTGATTAAAGGTCTCAACTCCAAGAAGGCCCCGGGCTCGGACGGCATTAGCAACAGAGTTCTCAAACTCTTACCCGCCCAGCTTATCTGTCTCCTAGTAGCTATCTTCAATGCCGCTATGACGAACTGCATCTTTCCCAATGCGTGGAAGGAGGCAATAGTCATTGGCATTCACAAACCCGGTAAGCCCCGCAACGTCCCTGCGAGCTACCGTCCCATCAGCCTCCTCAAGGCCATTGCCAAACTCTATGAGCGCCTGCTTTTAGCAAGACTCAAAGAGTATATCTTTTCCAATCATCTTCTCATTGACGAGCAGTTCGGCTTTCGGGCCGGCCACTCTTGTGTTCACCAAGTACACCGCATCACGGAGTACATTCTCAAAGGCCTCAACTCCTCCTCCGGCCGCCCCCTATCCACGGGAGCTCTCTTCTTTGACGTCGCTAAGGCGTTTGACAAAGTCTGGCACAACGGCTTGATTTACAAGCTGTACCTCTTAGGCGTGCCGGACAGTCTCGTGCTCATCTTACGAGACTTCTTGTCAAACCGTACCTTTCGATATCGAGTCGAGGGCACGCTCTCCCCACCCCACCCCATCAGGGCAGGAGTCCCTCAGGGCTCCGTGCTCTCCCCTCTTTTGTACAGTCTGTACACTAACGACATCCCCCGCACGAACAATGTGCAACTCGCCCTTTACGCGGATGATACCGCGCTCTATTTCTCCCATCGTAATAAGGCTCAGATCACACGCGTTCTCCAACGCGCTGTCAATTCTCTCGGAGAGTGGTTTAGGAAATGGCGAATAGAGGTGAACCCGGACAAAAGCGCAGCCGTGCTTTTTGCCAGGACCACCTCTCGACGCCCCTCCATACGCCACACTCGCTCCAACTTAGGTACTGTCTCTTTGTACAAGCAGCCTATCCCTTGGTCCAAGTCAGTTAAATATCTCGGGGTCACGCTCGATGGCTCCATGACCTTCGGTCCTCACATTAGAAACGTCCGCAATCGAGCCGCCTTTGTGCTCGGTCGCCTTCATTATCTCCTATGCAAGCGGAGTAAAATGTCCCTTAGAAATAAGGTGACACTTTACAAAGCTTGCATTCGCCCCATCATGTCCTATGCGAGCGTTGTGTTCGCCCACGCGGCCAACTCTCACATTAGTCGCCTCCAGGCCTTACAGTCCCGTTTTCTTCGCCAAGCCGTCGGAGCCCCGTGGTTCGTACGGAACGTAGACCTTCATTCTGACTTACGCCTCGATTCTATCCAGAAGCACTTCAAAATAGCGTCTGAACGCTATTTCATGAAGGCTTCTGAACACACCAATCCCTTAATCGTCGCCGCCGCCGATTATGCACCCGCACACGAGCCAGATACATGCCGCCGCAGGCCGCGGCATGTGGTGCTGGACCCCCCCGACCCACTCACCGCTCTCCTAGACTCAGATGTCGAGGAGAACGACACACGCACACTCCCCGCCAGACACCGACCTCGCCGGCGAGGTCGACGAACCCCCGCTTCCGCTAGAAGGTGCGTCTACTTACCTAGACGCACCTTGGCACCCGACAAGCCCGCTGAGTTTCTTGCCGGATCTTCTCAGTCGAGGTCGCGTTCCGATCCGGTGGTAGATTTACCCTCGCCACCTCTCCTGGCAGCGGCCCAAGCCGAGGTCGTGTCCCTAGTGACGCCCTTGAGCTAGCTGCCCCCCTGCCCCTATGGCTGGAGCGCACTTGCGCTCGCCCTCTGTCCGGGTGAAGTTGTTATGGCCACTCTGGCCAACAACATATAGTCAATTCAAAAAAAAAAAAAAAAAAAACTAATATTTAAGTAATTTTCAAGATACTTATACGAGTATATTTGAATTTGGTATTTATTCGTGCGATATATAATAAAATGATTTCAAACGTGTTTTCCTAAATTATTGTTAGCAATAAACTGTCTTCGGAATTTTATTCAGTAACGTCTCTTCCGTTTTGGAAACAAAGAGCGGATATTCTGATTAGACATTGATGTAGCACGTATAAAACTTGACAGAACCACGGCTCTGCCTACTTATCATATCAACAAAATGCGATCAATAAAATAACACTCACCTACAGTGTAATCAAATCAGTAAGTACTTACAAATAACCTACCTACTTCCTACATATTTATTTACTTAGCCTTATCGAATTATGAGGCCGCGTCATGCGAGCGTGCAGCACATTCATCAATGTTGTAAGTAATCAAACAGTAGCGTTATTATTGTATACGATGGATGGCACGGTTAATAAGTTTATGATGGCGAGAAGAAAATCGCGCGGCGCGAATTGCTCGCGCAGGCGCCACCGCACGGCGCCACAGCCGCCCGCGCCGCCGCCGGGCGCCGTTTGCTTCCTCGAACCGAGCTCGCTGGCCGACATTATACAACAAGTCACAAATTCGCAAATCCGCATCTCATTAAAATAATTCATTAATGTTTAACACACTGACGGCGAAATTCTCTCACACTTATTTCAATCTCCTGTTCACAATGTGTCATTTTTTTGTTATTAGTGAATTAGATTTTTTTTAATCGGTAACTCCTAACATGTATTTATGCTGGCGATCACTTTCAAACAACCTAAATAAATATGGATTTTTAGCTTAGCAACCGTTGGTAGTTGCTTAACACGCTGATGTGAATGAAATTTTATTTCAAATACGGCAAGTGTTTCGGATTCTGTGCAGCTTGGTACGTGAGACCTAGATTTCAGATGTAATAAATACGCATCTCTATCGCATCAGTGTAGAACTGACCTAATGAGGCAGACAGACTGCATACTCCAACTGCAATTAACACAAGTATTTCCGTGATTTTTCTCATCGTCTTTACCCTTTTATTGTCGGTACGCAAATTCTTATTATTTTTTAAAAATTAAGCTAATCAAATATATCTTTACTGTGACTACTAGAGCGTAGTGTGTGTTTCACAATTATATGTTAATATCATTTACACCCAATAACCATTATGTAAACACAGAAATACAGAGTTGAATGTGAATCACGTGAAACCACCTTAAAACCTATTACCCTTGTACGGATTCAGAAACAAAATAAAGAATGCATTTTATTTTTTCCTGATATCGATAAAACCGATAGCATGGTATAAAAATAAGTTGCAATCAGTGTCGATGTTTAAGATCGAGTGGAGCTCAGAAATGGAATGGGTCATAATTATCATTTATATAATTGTCAAAAAAAACCTACCACAACAAATCTATTGTTTCCCATGATCGATATGAATTCGTAGAAGTGATTCAAGATTCAATATTCCTAGCAACACCAAGGTCTGTATTTGCTTACTGTCTTGCATCCAATCCATGTTAATTATTTAAATAAATATTATTTCATTTTTTTCCTGTAGACGACTCGGACTTCCCCAAACCAAACGTTCCGCTGAACGGAAAGTGATTCCTCGAAATTGAGGCGAGAAATCGTTTGGTATCAGCCTCTGAGGTCGTTCATACTTCGTTCGCTTGCATGCCGCCCACGCTTAAAAATATATCCCATCTATAAAATTGACGACCGCTTGGCGCAGTGGTTCGAGCGTAGGCCGCTCGACTCACTGCACATGGTGGTAGCGGGTTCGATTCGCGCTGTGGCAAATTTCGGAAATGACCTTTTCGTAGTTTTCCCAAGTCTAGGTGTCACTGGGATCGCCCCCAGTCCATTGTACGGTGCTCATAGTACAAGATTTGCTTAGTTTGGGACCATACAGTTGGTGTGTCTGGCGATATTTATTTATTTACAATTTAATAATGCGCACACACACCCCACGGTGTACTCTTGTATTTCAAGCAGTCATCTGACTAATCCACTAGACACTTGAGTAATCTCAATGTCCTACTGCTCAGCATCCTGAGGTAGATTATATTTAACACAAATCGGTTTAGATTCACAGAATATTGTTAAGATTGCTGAGTACATGTTTAGTAGAGAATATTCATTTTTAAACATTCCTCGCTATGCGCGTTGGTTTAACTGTAAGTACGGCCGGCAAATGAAATTAAATAAATAATGATTTCTGCTATCTGAACTTACGAACATATAACCAGAATTCTATTGGTCGCACAGTTACCACCTCCAGGAAATAGTTAGCAATAAACAGACGCGGTAAAATATCCCATTAAGTACTAATTTAATATTCTCGCACGATTAATCCCACATCACATAAATATTTTTACTGTTATTGCAGAGGTATTAAGAAAGTACAAGCCAAAATAGCTTAATGCAGTTTGACACAAGATACTTGCATTTTAAAGGAATGTTCGATTGTCGTTTAACTATCGCATAAAGGGTTCATTAAGCCTCGTATGGGTAATTAATACTTGATTTGCCCGTCCCAGATACGGGTGGCGCATCGCAAGCTGGCCTGGCGCCAAGCCTAACTGTCCAATGGCATTTGCGCTTGACGATGTTACATGCGTATACCCGTTTAGACAGGCACGATCTATGGGCATTATACCTTATTCATCTGATGGATATTAATTATTCCCCATTTGCTTCTTCGACTTCTGAAAGTACGCAAATATATATAATTGTTAAAAAAACCAGGGTGTAATAAAAAAAATCCTTAAAGAAATTTTAATGATGTATGTATGCTGAAACACGATTGAGTGGATTTACTGAGGAACTTGAGAAATCTGTGAATATTTCAATCAAGATGGTGTGCTTCTCGTGTGCTTGCATAAAGCCTGCGGTATTGCATCGGACGCGCGGCTGAGTGATGGGCCGTCCTGACACGAATAGGGCCAACACAAAGCGAGCTAACTGTACGCGACAGGATGACCCGGCATGAGATAGGAGACTTATGACTTTCTGCTCTCGATTGCCTACTTAACTTGCAACAATGAGATTCGATTCCTTTTAAAATATTGAGTCCAGTATAAGTTATTAATCACCGAGAATCTAAATCGTTGATAATGACTATAAACGACGTCCGTGGTCGACGAATGTTTTACTAATTTTGGTACGTATCGGTTACGTCAGCGTAACAAACCTACTTGAATTCCAGTCCTTGCATATTTTATGCAAATAAAATGAAGATTGCAAGACAAGAAACAATTGGCATCAGTTTCGGTCTAGACTTTAAAAAGTTATTTAATGGATGTTTACGTATTATTTGCAATTAGAATATCACGAGCTGGTTTACAGTGTGGACAACCATTTCGTTGTGTGGAATACTATTCTTATTTAATTACGGACTGCATTGGCGTCAACAGAGAGGTAAATAATTTTAATTAGCTATGTATGCCCGACTAGGTTGGTTAACGGTTAAAATGGGTCATCCATACCGTTACATAATTCCCTAGAGGTGTGCATCGGATGAAAATTGATGTATGATCGAAGGTGATGGTGCGGCGGTGTGGCGGGGCGTGCGGTGGGCGACGGCGTTGCGCGTGCGACTCTCACCGCCTTATCTCTCGCGACCTCCGCCGGACGCGCACGCTCGCCGCACACCGTCCGCACCGCCCGTTGCCGCGCCGCGCTCGCGCTATGCCGTCTCTTCGACAACAAACTTATGTGCACGCTTATCGTAACTTTTTTTGTTTACAAAGTGTATGACGTACCCCGGAAATGCACCAGTGAAACAATACTCAAACAGTAGTGATTAATTATTGGACTTTAATGCTGTTATTTATTCTGGATACTAGTAACTTTAATAAACTTATTTTTAATACGAACGTAAGGCCGTAACGACGATGGTGTCAGAAGGGGCTCTGCCCGTAGTATGGTGTATACGCGATAATCAACTGGTGCCTCACCAAGTATCTGGTGTTAAATTACAGGGAGCCGTAACAGGGGCCCATATAGCTGCTGTTACAGACTTTTTGCGCATGGTAGCAGGGACGCCCATTGTTCTGCCACATACAGCGGTTCCTGAAGATTTCGATAATGACATTAATCAAGAAAAAGAAAACTCAACAAGAAGACGTAAAATGTCAATGCAAGTGGAGGTGCCTTGTGTTTTTCTCACTGAAAGTGCCTTACAAAAAGCTAAAAGCCGCAATAATTCTAGAGAAGAAAGGGTAACCATAGACACATGTAATATACCTATAGCAAACAAATTATTAGACTGTCATTCTTCATTCCTGAGTTCGTCGGAAATTTTAGAAATGAGAGAATTAGAAGATAATAATCAAGTAACAGATAAAGATAGTTTAAAGATAAATTCCATAGAATCTTCATTGTCGTATGGCGATAATCACTTACAACGGATTACTAGGATCATAGAATTGGATGATTTAAATCCAAATTCAGCTAATATGGAGTCCGAAAGAGAACCCCTTCAGAGGATAACTCGAATAATTGAATTTGAAAATGATAAGGCGCCTTCCCCCGTATGTACTGATGGAGATAACGAAATATTACAAAGAATTACAAGAATAATAGAATTGAACGAAGACAATTCTTTTTCGACTATTACAAATAGCATGGATATTGAGAAAGAATGTCCACAAAGGCTAACGAGAATAATGGAAGTTGAGAAAGAAAACAATTTTCCAAGTATGGCTAAAATTATTGAAATGGAAAATGACATATCGAATGAACGAAGAATTTCTTTGACCAATGAACGCGAAACCGGAGGTGGACATGTTGAAAATTGTAATGAGGAAGTGACTGTTAGGTCTAAGCTTGTGCATCGAAGTACCCCTAGGTTTAGTCTTGACTCTTCATGCTCCGAAAACTCTTATGTTAATATTGAGTGTATAAAGAGTTTGCAGGATGTTAGAAAAGAGGAAATAACTGAGGGTGGTACAAATCTCGAAACGCCACCTGCTGGCAGATCGATCCGTTCTCGATTCCCGAGGAAAAAGACCTCCGTATGTTCGATTGGCTCCTCGGACTGCGACGACGAGATAGATGTTATATTCAAATCCAAACCGAAATCTAGTCAATGGGTAAGTTTGGATTGGATTCCGCCACCGCCCAAAGAAGAGCCAGTGATTATGCAAGTCTGTGATAAAAACGATTTCATAACAAAATGGATAGCAGAGCAGAACGCTCAGGACTCTGTGATTATTGCAGATGAGAGAAGAAAGAGTCTTCCACCAAAATCAAATGAAGTATATCTTCAAAATATGCGAAGATTTAGTGACGGTTTACAAATATGCAAAGAAGATGCTGCCAGCGATTCACCAGCTACAGTGAAATGGAAATGGCATGACATTGTCAAACGTCATCTACAATTATTGAAAAGTGAGAAAGGTTCCCGGCGGCAAAAAGGCAGTTGGATGCGTACAGCAAGACGATTGTCTGGTACTAATGTCAATCATAAAGAACTGGATCAGCTGCCAGCGGATTCATACATGAAACTAAATACTATGCCGTAAGTAGTCTTCCTTAAAGATTTAAATGCTTTCATTGATTATTTTCATTAATTGTTTTTGAGTGCACTACTCATATTTTGGACATAACCAACCGTGCAACAGCCACATCGGTCTACTTACCAAAACCAACTCGTTCAGCGAGTAGAACTGGTTATTAACTGATGAACGGCTCGCGGTGAACCACAGCTTTGTGCTAATCATTCCCAATGACTTAAGTGGACTTACGTTGTAACTCTTTCATTTTACATGCACTTACTAGCAACATAGTTTGCTTTTGTGGTTGGCTACCGGAAATCTCCGCGCAGTCAGGGCTCAAAGTAGTTTTCATTCATTCTTAAAATTTCATGTATTGTATGTCTTTCCCTTTAATTCTAATCAATCCCACTGCTATCCGAATGAGATAATTCCTTATATGTCGGTGGGGATTCCGGCGCTGTTGATAAGGGGCCGTGTTACGAGAGCGGGTCCGAGCACGCGCTTCCGCAAGGCCGCCCGATTAGAATGCAGGGAGCTCGCGTCCAAGGCTACGGCTGCGCGGTCGGTCGGTGCACCGGCGGTCGCTGTCTTCCTCCCCGCAGTTCGGCGACTGGAAGCCGGCTCAGGAAGTGAGCCGTGAAGGTGACGCTCACAAAATTCAACGGCCTATAGATCGGAAGCGGCTGTGCTTTGAATTTTTGACGTACCTTTGTTTGTAAATTTATGCGCTTCCTCGAGTATCTTCATGAATAATTAGGACACGAACAATTTATTTTATTACCGCTTGCAACAAATACCTGGTTCTGCCGTATTCATATTGTATTGACGTATTTGTTTGCCCTTGTTTGTGCAATATTTGTCTTTATTTGTTTTCATTATAATCCTTTATCATTGAACATTCAACTTACTAACAACGGTAAGGGAAACAGCCACAGTTGTGCTGAAACAAGGTAAACGGATGCGCTAGCGTCAGTTTCACTGACGAGCCTTGAGAGAATTACTCTACTTGCACAATAGGTAACAGCATAATTGAAATTATTACACAAGTCCTCGTTTGAATTAATATGATAATATTCGGGCTTGAAGATATTATGATGAAGCTCCCACGAAGGCCGAATTTAAACGTGTTTTTGTCAGAGTCAATGCACCGCACATTGGTTTGTATTTCATTTTGTTGTTCCCAACACCAGTTAGCTCTTGTTTGTGTAAGCCACCGTTCTGAAAACACGAATGTTGTGCCTGATGTGCATCAACACGCCTATTGTACCAAAAGAGCATACGCGTTCTTTTGAGGAAACAAACGCATTCACATCGAAATATTTGTTTGTTTTGCAATTTCCCACAGTTTCTTGTTATTTGGAAATCCGATGCCTTTTCTTGTTTTTAATACGTCATGACAATTATATATTTTATTGTATGTATGTTAGTCCCAAAAGTGTAATGTCCGTGCCCGGGAGTGGGACGTTAAAATGGCTAAATTATTGAGTTATTTATATATATGTATATTTCTGTAAGGAATTTGATTGGTCATATGAACGTACTTCCATTAAATACTATCTTCAATAACGCGTAATCGTAATATGTAGTACCTATACTAATTGAAAATTGATAGGCTAATTCAAAATCGATACGAACTTGTAAACGATTTCATTATCACAGCATTTGTAGATATACGCGTGTCGGCGACTATTGTGTTTGGTGTATTCATATATTAGGCACTTATTAAAATGTCTGCAACATGTGTTTGATATGATATTTAAAGAACCGCTGTGAATTTATTAGTATCCGTCACAAAAACAGTAACGTTGTCATTGTTTTCATGAGTTCGCCAGATTGTGATAGTGGATCGTGATGCCGCCGCGCCAATTATGCTTGTTTGTGCAACAAATCATGCAAGCAGATCTAGCCTTCGAAAACGAAACACAACTCAGTTGGAATCAAAAGTAACCAAATTTTCCTTATGTATTTATGTCAACCAACACCGAAACAATCGCAGTTCAGTTTATGACATGCGGTATTAATTGCGCATTTTTCAACTTTACATGACTTAATATTGATAATAAATTAGATTGAACTTCAATTTGTTTTATAACACCAATTGCTTACTGCTTACTTTCACTGTGTCGAATGTTTAGATTCCGTTTCGTGACGTCTCACAGTAGTAGTCTCAGTGGTGTTAAAAATTTGGTGCTTGTTTTTTCAATATCTTCCATGTCGCTTTCTATTCAAATGATGAATCATGTCGTTTATTATATTTTGTGGTAACAATGTCTCGCAGTAGGTAATCTTTGGGGTCTGGATGAGTGTATATTTTAAATGTTCTGTGTTATCGAACTGTTTATATTGCATTTCAAATATTTATTTGTTATATAACAGGGGCACGTGTTAGAAAATCAATGAAACAGACTCGTTTCTTATCAAAAGAGTTTGAAGTCGTCTCTTGCGAAAGAACAATACAACTGGTTTTAAGTTTTTACTTTTTGTGCGCGACGAGCCTGCGCCCGCGCACGCCGACCTCCGCCGCCGGTAATCATTTTATGTTCTCGTCCAAACCGTTTTCGAGTATGACTAACTATAACATCAATAATGGCATGTACAATACAATCAACCGTTATAGGAGATAATTATTACTTATATTAGATAACTACGTGTTCTTTAACAGATTAAACTATCCATTTAGCAATCGTTTCCCGATATTGTTCCGCATCGTCAATCGTCACTGAATCTACTGGAACTGTGATTGACGTCTATGGATACCTAGTTTGATCAACAATTCGCAGTACCTACCATCAATGGTTTTACGTTTCGCATCATACCTTTACCAGATTAACAGGGGGCAGTAATATTTAACGACTCATTGTAGCCTCTACTAATAGCTTTTGCGACGCTGCTAGATTCCGAAGTGTATAATCATTGTTATAACAATATAATTAACATTCTTGAATCGTTAAAAAAAAAAACTGTTTTCTTGTCAACGCTTTGTCGGATAGCTGTTTCTAAGATGTAAAGAAAACTTGCAAATTTATTGTTGATTTTTTTCGTATATTATATGTGTCACAGTTCTTAGCACCTATCAAGTGAGGCACAGTATTACCAACTTACCTGTGCAGGTGGCCACGTCTAGAACTAGCGGTGTCACGGCCAAAATGTCTTTGTTTTATGGTTGTTATATAAAGACAGTAGCGACGCCTTCACCTGAACAGGTAAGTTGGTGGCACTGGGGCTGGTAACTCCTTATTGTCAATTCAATCAATGTCGCGATTTGTATGACTGTTATCCTTATCTGTCACTTGTCCGAACTGAACATATAACGGACCACCCCATATTGCTCGCGAAAAATACCGGTTCGCAGTACAATTATCACGAATGAGGTTTATGGTTCATACATCTCGGTTTTTCTCAGAAGCTGATGCACTCTTTTCAAATCATTTAATGTATTTGTATACTTACGATCCTTTTGTGAAACAGTCGTAATAAAATACATAAGCTGGATAATGAAAAATAATTGATCAATTATGTCGAAGTTGATCATCCGTCTATCCGTCAACAAAGAGGTCTCTCACGATAAACTAACAATGCAAGCGACGATGCTTGCGGGATCAAAAACAATTTACTCGAAGCTTGAAACACGGAAAATAACACGCACTAACAATTACTAGCCACTTGAGGTAAACTCTTTTGTCACACGTGGATTTTTTATGAGGCTCCTTGTACGATGTAATGACACCTTGTCAGAACTGATGCAGATGAATTTATTTATTCAGATATGATAGGAATATTGTAAAATAAATAGAATCCCTGATGTGTAATCTAGGAATGTTAGAACAAATTTCCAATATAACATTGGTGTGATATACCCACCTCTCGCCAACACTAGCTTCAAACTAATAAAGATTGAACTGTTTAATTAGTTTTTTGAGGTTCGATGCCATGCCACAGAGTAAGGGCTCCAAAATTATAAACCACTCTGCATCCAGTTTTTTCGGAGTCTAGTCCAAGTTTCTACTCTCAAACATTTTGTTCCAGTCGTAATTCCAAAACCTTTCCGGATTGTAAACTCTTTAAAAACAACGAAGTAAAGGCTTCCGTTTTACTTCTAACGTACAAACACCTCTTCGGTTCGCCTTGTGATTAAAAAATGGCATGTGAACGGTACCAATCGATTCTCTAAAAACTAGTAATAGTTAAAGTCCAGTACCTGTCCATCCCGAGAGGGAGACCCTATAATTAGATTACCCATCTAGTGAGCACTTGGAGCCAGGCAAGACAGGCTTAGCAAAAAAGTTGTGGCTATATCGGCACGCTAAGTTCGATGACCGGCGCCTCTGCTTACCTCGCCATATTATAAAACTCTGAGCGAAAGTCACGTAATTAATTCTCTTTTATCACACTAGTTAACTTACAAGGTGTCAAAGGGCAATTTTGATATATGAGCTTTAAATTTTGTTAAAATACTTATGTAACATAAATTCAATCAATATTATTACTTAACAATATTCTTGTATATCCTTTGTCTTGACTGAAGTATCCTGTCTTTAGTTACGAAATAAATATTCTCTGCATACTCGCATACCTGTGAAATATCTTGCAGGGATTTGAGTTTAGAAGTCAATGAGAAGAAATTTTGCCGAAATAATTCTAAAATGAAATTGATACACTATACGCTGTAAAGAAAGATATCAATGTTTGCACGTGGTGCTTATAAAAGCCATTCATTCAACATGTTGTCAATTATCGTAAATAAAATTTGCATTTCCAGTTTTAATAAAGTGCCGGTGAGTTATCATGCTATAGGATTACAGATTGAGATCGTAGCGAACCGGAAACACGGTTGCATAACCAACCCAATAACGATGTGTAGAAGGAATTTCCGTTTCCCCACCTTGGAGTCGCACTCTGACGACATTCCACTTCCATGTATTTAATTTGACAGTAACCATTATGCAGCTGATTAGGTTTTTTCATGATGATCAACTGCTAACTGGAAACTGGCTTGAAACGTAAGATTTGTAGTCACACGTCTTAATTACACCTATTATATTGGCAAACGAACACTTTACTTAACTTTTTCCAAAGTCTAGACAATAAAAATGGTTATATTTGCACAATGCTATTTGCGCTTTCGAAAATCTGCAATTGAAACTTACTTAAAGTAAATATAGCGGCAAGTAGCCTTGTTTAAACAATGTCTTTCAAATCGGGAACATGCTTGCCTAGTGATGCCCGACATTTTGTACAAATACCTATGCGTATTTGTTAAACTTTTTATAAACATTGATAATCGATATTGACGAGAGGATAAATATCTACCATAAATTAAGTATATAAGAAAATTAACAAAAGGTACTTAGATACTTAGATGTATATTCTATTTACATATATCGTGGTTGTCTTTGGTCACCATTATCGATCCTGGCTTATAGAAGTAACAGTGGTGGGACATGGTTGCTACGACTCTTTTTCCCAGGAACATGTACGTAGTATTATGAAGTTCAAATATCTAATACTGAAGCTCCGTGGCGGTGCAAACATTTCAAGCTTCTAAGTCAATGCAATCGATAGATACGCCCATTTAGGTAAAATATTTTGATACTCGTCGCGAACTCACTCATCAAAACGAAATAACCCACGCACAGCCCGAACCGCTGGTGTTAGAAACCTGATATTTTGACAGTAGGTACCTTGATGCTTACGCAGATTTTTTTTACGCAAGTTACCTTTAGTTTTTCCGCCAATTCAGTGATATCATTTATTAGTATAATGGCCTCGATACTACATGAGGCCATTATACTAATATATGCAGGTATCATGATTCATGTATTTGATGGCGATTTCTCTCCAAGTGTAAGGGGGTCAAGGCCGGTCTACCCGACTGCCACTGTGCGCACTTCGTAAAAGTTTACAGGTTACTAGATCAAACTTTTAAATTGGGGATTTCACGTGACACTGAAATTAAAATTTACCTACTTACTCGGTGCCTCGCTACACGAATTAGAATCCCCGACCTCTCGCTCTCACTTCAATGAAGGCTTGAAATTGACTTAATTTGCAATTTTTTCTGCGTCTCAGACTACACTTAAGCGTACTTTTGTATCGGTCACGAAATACTAACTTCATTCGGAATGTAGTCCACTTGTGAACTCTATTTTTGTGGTCGTTAAGCTTAACTTGATAATTTTTAAAATAATATAAAGCCTAAATTTCCTTCCTCCCGTGAATTTCCTTCTGAATGTGTCCTTTTTGGTGTGAATTTTCTGGGTTTTATATGTTGACTTTCTATATCTGTCTTACGATTTATCGAATTTCATCTCGTCGAAGCCCGGATTCTTAGGCAAACGTTACACCTCCTTTCTGTCTAGTCATGCTTACATCAATGTGCCGTACACTTTCTATTTCATATTTATAATAAGAATCAATTGCCTTAGATTTTATACTGATATGAAAAAAGGAGCCTAATGGCACTTCTCCTCAGAAATTATATCTTCAATGAACAGCCAACATTGTTTTATGTTGCCGAAGATCTATAAAAAAAACTTTGCATATCAACTTGCAACTTTTTCAAACAGCTAGTTCGCAATAAAGGCAATTTATTCTGGCCCTGTCAAAAAGTCCCATGCGTCACATAATCCCACTGCGGCGACAGAGTATTAGCTCGTAATAAATATTAATTAGCCTACCAACATGTGCATTTTTATTAATATATTCTGTATGTGTTTCCCACCACGTGACCTTCGACGGTATCTGTTAGCTACCGATCTATGACCCTAGGAATGCCCTTAGCGCGTGACGAGGTCTCGCTGAAGGCATTCTTAGCTCTGAATGACGCCCTTTTCAAGTCTCAATTTTTATAGCTATAGCGACATTGCGTATAGTAATTTTCCTCCATCCTGTTATTTGAAATGTTATTGGCTAGATAGCCTCTTTGACGATACTATAATTTTAACTGCTTTGAGGCGCAGCTGGTTTATTGAACAGCGTAAATCTATCCAAGGGCCGAGTCGGGTTAAGAATAAAATATTACATCTAGCTAATTACTTCGTTTACTACTTATATATTAGTTATTATACGGAACCTGTCACCCTGACATTAACTTTCTTATATTTGACGTTTTAATAGATCCACACACCTAAAGTACCTTTCTATAAGTGAGATAGGTATTTATGTTCTTCAGTGCTTAAATCATAAAGTTTTATTAGTGTTATCTCATGTAAGTTGAAATAACACTTGATTTTTTGCCATCTCACTAAATATTTGTTATTTATAGCAGTTCTTTATAGGTTTAAGATCTTTGGAGAGCACAGAGGTTTCATCATCAAGTTTCGCAATTATTTATAACTAGTTTCTGCCCGCGACTTCATCCGCGTAGACTTGAGTAAAGTATTCTATGTTAATCCAGGTTATAAACTATCTGTGTTCCAAATTTCATCCAAATCCGTTCAGTAGTTTTTACGTGAAAGAGTAACAAACATACATCCACAGTCACAAACTTTAGCATTTATAATATTAGTAGGATTTTATGTATTTAACTTTATGCTGGCGGAAATGTGGAATATACTTGAGTCACGAAGAGATCCTAGTTAATGCGATTTGATAGTTTTGTAACGCGACGTGAATTTATACTTACTAAATGTAGGTTGCAGGTCGGCCTTAGATGTATTGTGGATTACAAAAATTCACATTATTCTGCAATTGCTCTCAGCTATATACATTCGCATGTGTCTGTTGTGTAAAAGTGTTATTCTTGGAAGTAGCATAAAACTCATCCGTTCGAGTGTTCAGCTTGTTTGCATTAAGTTTATTTTCTACACACAATCGTCGAGATAAGACTAACAAAAAATTTGAAGCTATGACATAATACTGTTTCGGATACTTCACGAAGATGTCAATAAAAAACGTGACTTTCTTTGCGAATTATAGTTTCGTAACTTAGTATTTTAATACTACTGGGCATCGCAATAATTTTTGAATTTTATTAAAGCGTGACTTCGGTTTATAAAAAAAAACAAATGTTTAGTAACTTTCACTGACTGAGCTAATTTAAATACCTATCCAAATACATTGAATTTTAAAGTTTAGTATTCAACTACATTTGCTGAATTAAACACTTGTACTTTTAATTCCGAAGATTATTGGTGCTCTATACATCTATTCTGAACAGAATCTTTCATTTAATTATAGTGCTAGGATTGGTCCGTGCTTCTCCGTCGGAATAACCCAACGTACAATAGTAGGTAATCAAACAACAATCAGCGGCTTATCGTCACGAACCAGATGGAATTATTGTTTAAACACTACTATAATTTTATCTAAGCCTTGAAATCCTGAAAATTGCCAATCATCCAGCAAATTAGCCTTAATTGTGTGCTCTTAAAGTAATTGCTCATCGATTGTTCCCCGGATTAATTGACCACTACGAATTACTTTGGCAAAATGTATTGAACAAAACTCACTAACATCTAATCGGTCTACATCGATTACCTGTAAATAAATTACCAAACGGCGCAGAATTGCTTGTAAACATTTTTTCTTCGTTTATAAAAACGCAAGGCTAGACTAAGTTGCTGCAATTCTAAAAATATGTTCGCTCCAAGCGATCGTGCCTCTTTTTACTGCTTGTATTTTACCGTTTTACAGCCGTACTACTTAGATACTATTTTTATATCAAGCGAGCCCGTCGACCTCGCCCGTCCGCCGCGCGGGATTTGATGCAATGCCACTATTGTCAGACCCCTGTAGTTTCATTACAACACCGGCTACGAAAGGAACCTGAATTGAACTTATATTATGCCAATATAGCAAAGAAAGGAAGTTACATATTAAAAAAAAAACATAAAACATCTCAGGTTTTAATAAAGGCTATGACTTCTAGATGAAATAAATATTAAATTAACAAAACAAGGAAATTTATATAAAATAAAAATATTCTAACATTTAATAAATGAAGTATTCATTCACAACAATCACTATGATAAAATGCACCCTTTTTAAATGTATGTAAGTAATTTAGAAAATCTGTAACACTCTTGAATATGATTTGTTTACTAATCAATTTTAAAGTTTTTCTTAATTTGCTTTACCCTTTCCAACTTTTAGGGATATTATGGAATATAATTAGAGCCGTGCAAAAAGCACTCTTGAGTGTAAACAGTGCTTACTGTCATCCCGTCTGTTCGAGGAGCTAAATAAATTGTTAATGGTCTTCACGAACATTGCAATTTCTAAGATGTCAATTATAGATGGTAAAGACAATATTTTATATTTTTTAAAGACAGGGTAGCAGCTATCTATAGATTACAGTCATAGCCATGGGCCCCATTCCAATCCAAATTCGAATAAGAATATGTTAGGAAGCAGAGACATGCCTTGTGATCCATAAAAAAAATAATCTTATTAAACATGGAATCTATTTTTATCGATTGTCTGCTAATTTCACCCATATAAAACAAGCAGGCGAAAATGAATTGGCTCTAACCGATAGATCAAATATTATTATAAATGCAACTTTGTATTTTAACGTCATTGTCAAAATTCGTCACGGTTGTACTGTACAAGTTCTGTTATACCTATAAGTTGACAAATTATGATTCATCGTCCGCGCCGGGTCTCATGTTAGAAGCGTTTATAACAATAAGTTTGTCGCTACCGTCGAACGCCCTGTACAAACGTCAATTGAATGCAGAATACTATTCATTCGCTGCCGTTGAGTCACCGCCGCCGTTTTCCAAAGCCCCAACGAACGAGAGCGACACCGGTCCTTTATTCTCATATTGTAATTGCAATTTCAATGATAATGACATTGTATTGACTTCTAAGAAATCGGCGATGGGTATCGTTATTGCTTCAACATTACCTATTTAATATCTTATAGCATTTGGAATATAATATTGTGGTTAAACCTTCTTTTTATTGCAGATATGTTTTCTTATTTATAAGTTGAAGGGAATGTTGATCTTGATTAAGTAATTCCGGATTTAAGAAAGTTTTGACGGACAGTCATGACATGTATTATTTTGCTTTTCTGGTATATGCACTCGACCTTTGTCTAACATCTTTATAAACACAACGTAACCAAACCAACCATTATCGCTCGTTATTAATTTAGAATCGTTGCTTCGATTTATGAATATTTATACCGGTATTGTCTTTGTTGCAGATGGTATTTCCGCAAGATAAAACGAATCGAGGCGGAGAAGAAGTTACTCCTGCCCGAGAACGAGCACGGCGCTTTCCTCATCCGCGACTCCGAGAGCCGCCATAACGATTTCTCGTTATCAGGTAAACGACGTTTTATAATAGTTGCGACACATTTCAATACATTTAATACGGCTGTGAAGCACCTTGTCAAGCCAAATTCTAGTAGAACTAGCGTGCAGCACCGTGTGTAATATTACACGGGCCATTTGGAGGCACTTTTCACCCCCTCATTACTCAAAATCTATTTCACATAAACATGTCAAATTTGGCTCATATATTGAGACTTGCGAGATACATTTTATTATGTGCTCCAAATTTCATAAACATACCTTAAACGGTTATTTGGATATTAACGTCCAAAAAACGTCATTTTTATCACTGACTCACCTACATATCAAAATTCTAACCCAGTTCCAGAAGACCTATTAAGTTCAAATTTGGCATCCAGGTAGGTAGTTGGGTGAATACAAAGGGAAAATCAGAAACTAGTAACTTTATATCATTAATTTTACTAGGTACTTATAGTTTTTATTCAACTCCCAGCCAGCGATGATTCATCGGTGGATGTTCTGTGCTAAGTGCTATCTTTTTACAAACGCATCCCTAGCATGTCTGGACGATTCGATCACGGAGCGAAACCGGTTGAAGTTTTTCTAAGACCGTGGCGTTGGCGCCGCGTGGGAACAAAGACCGAACCACTGAATAGCTGCCTCGATATCTGCTAATTAGTTTTGTTTATAAATACACCTAAGGAGTCTGTTGGGCGTGTTTATTTTTGCTCTCTATGGAGCGAAAGGGTTACTCAAGTCAAATATAATTTATTTCTCCAGGAAGAGTGGATACTAGGGTATTTAGAAAGTTTAAAATACATAAGTTATTTTAAACAATAAAGTGTATTCATTGAAATAAAACTATTTTTACGGATTATATCGCGTTTATTTTTACTTTTTATGTTCCCGACGTTTCGGCTGCTTTACAGCAGCCATGGTCACGGGGGGACTGAGGTGTTAGACGTCCTGATGTCATAGTTAGTAACTGGGTACCCTCATATTTAGTTGTTGTTTGCGGTCCGATCCACGCAGAAAGTGCTCACAGTGTCTCGAGGTCTTGCAATGGTACACTTGGTTTTGGATTTAATTATATTAATTACTGGATCCCAAGTTGGTGGTAGCACCCAGCCATCTTCCCTATTCAAATTTGGATGTTTTTTAATTTCAATGGCGATTTTAAAAGTAAAAATAAACGCGATATAATCCGTAAAAATAGTTTTATTTCAATGTGTAGTATTCGCGTAAATATAAGAAATCAATAAAGTGTATTCAATTAAAGTCTTGACTAGATTTTTTCTCCTTAGAAACATACAGCTAACGTTTTTCTGAAGATGCTTATTATAAAGGGGACACATTTCTCTCATTACATAAAGTGCGTGAAAATAATACAAAGCTATATTATTCAATCGAAAATGGGCGTGTACAGTGCTTAAGGCCAACAGCATATTAGATGCTGAGAACTTTCAAACTAATGCTATGACAACAGCTATAATCCATGACTGCAGCTTGCTCTTACTTCCTATTGGTCATTTTATGTATTTTTATAAATAAATTTATTTAGTGTACTGATTTTATTATATTATCGATTTTCCTTCACTAGGTACCAGGGAAATTCTTAGCAATATAAAAGTTAAGCGTTGACTGGCCTTCTTTCACTCCTCGAGTAACCAATTTATAACTTTATCTAAAGGTTGCCTTGAATCTGATGTAGAATGGGTCACCAATCGATGACGTCTTTCGTGCGTTTCGTATGGATTTATCACGTCATTATATATTGCGGATCTGACTAAAAAAACATTTTGATTAGTAATAGTTTCGTGATTTCAGTCACGACTTTAAATGTTCATCTCGCTGTCCTGCAAGTATCTCCACGTAATCATTTTTTTATCTCATTTGTAAATCATCATTACCTAGAATGAAGAATTCTAGAGAAACTCCTGTAACTGGAACTATGCTATTTATTTCAAAACTATTCCCACTATGTAACTAATTATAATTTCGCAGGAATGTTTTAATTAATTCAATTCTCTAACCTAACACATGTTATTGCGCACTGATAATATCTAGGGCGATCGTCGCTCGGCAATTACATCATAATCGCATTATTAAAACATCAAGGACAATTTAATATCTACTTTTTATTCTATCGGATTCTCGGAACAATTTATGTAATAGGTCTAGACCTACCTACCTTACGATGCGGCTTTGCTGGCGTCGTCGAATAAATAATTAATTAACTTAACACTTTATTGATCTCTTGCGCAGAAATTCTAAGAGTTTCCTAATTTGATTAAAAATTTAGAAATTTGATATCAATGTTTTCATAAATACCCTTGCAAAAAAAAAAGAATTTGTTATTGCAATGATTTCCTTTGTTTATTATTTTATGACTACGGTAAATATTATGACGGCAATCATATTGTATTCAGCTAATTACTATTGTTATTGTAATTTACATACTTGGTTGATTTTGCATACTATCACGTCATACTTTTTTTCTCAAAATGATCAACATCCTTAATAATATTGCTTCATAAGTATTTCGAAACCAAATCGACGAAAATCACCAATTATTTATTTATGATTGGGCTTTGTAAGGTCTTCTTTATCTTAAGTACCATAGATTTATTTGTATATGTCAAAGCGTAACGACTTATTGTTTTACGAGGTGAAATCGTCCTATTATTAAGCTAGGTTGATAAGGTATTACTTGCAAGTCACTTACAGTGCGGATTTACTTGTTTAGTTTAATTTATATTGGTACTAATAACATGAGCGATGTTACTTACCCCCTTATTAATAACGGGTGAATAGTTATACACCGAATTATTTCCTCTATACCCCGCAGCCTCACTGTGCTTAAGGATGAGGTGCTGGATTCAGACGGAAGTATAGATTTGTTGGCGGATGAATGGGCGAAGATTCTGTCGATATGCTTGAAGTTCTGCGAGATAGATGCGTGATCGATTTCTATTTTTAATTTGTTTATAATTGTTGTTATTTTCTATTATTAGTGTAATTGGTCCTAATTAGACCGTTCTAATAGAATAGAAAAAAAAACTCTATTATCAGTAATTTGAAATCCGAATGAAGAAGACAAAACATATATACAATTCAACCGCTAAACCACTTTTAATAAGGGGGTTAATTATCTATTTTTGCTTAAATTCGTGGCACGAATGAGTGACCCACAATCCTAGGCTCCGCTCTATATTTAACATGGATCGATACTCTTTCGCGTATCTATTTGATTTTGGAATTCCCAAGTGTGGCTATTTTGCGAATGTTCGAGGTTGATTTCATGTAGCTGTCCAATACGTCATCGGTATTATTTTTTATTTGCAAAGGTCAAGCTATGATAATTTAATTAAGCCCGTATATCAATCAATACATACTTATCTATACAAATAAATAAAATTGGAGTGTCTGTTTGTAATATCAAAATAACACCTTTTCACTAAATGCATATGAAAGTACATACGATACCTATAGCAAAAACGCGAATTAAAAATTTTTTGTCTGTCTGTCTGTCTGTCTGTCTGTCTGTGTGTTTGTTCCGGGTAATCTCCGAAACGGCTGGACCGATTTCGACGGGACTTTCACTGGCAGATAGCTGATCTTATAGCGGGTAACTTAGGCTACTTTGATTTTAGAAAAACAATTAGGGTTCCGCGTAAAAAAATAAAAACACTTGAAATCAAAGAGTATCTCCGAAACGGCTGGACTGATTTTGACGGGACTTTCACTGTTAGATAGCTGATGTTATAAGCAGTAACTGAGGCTACTTTTATTTTAGAAAAACAAAATTAAAAAAATGGGTCCTGTCGCGCGGGCTTAGAACGCGGGACCGGGCTTTATTGTTAAGTTAAATTCCACGCGGGCGAAGTCGCGGGCTCAGCTAGTATCAATATATACTTATATCTTAAGTCTGATCTTGAGAACGCATTTGACGATGTTTGACGACAGGTGCAGTGTTTCGAGCGTGAGCCGCTCAGCTCACTGCACATGGTGGTTGCGGGTTCGATTCCCGCCGGGGCATATTTCTGAAATGGCCTTTTCGTAATTTGCCCATGTCTGGATGTCTCTGGGATCGCCCCCAGTCCATTGTACGGTACCCATAGTACGAGCGTTGCTTAGTTTGGGACCATACAGTTGGTGTGTCAGTCTGCCAATATATAGTTATTTATTTATTAAATAGAACATGTTCAATCTCTTCTAATAGTTAAAATTATTTCAGGACCAACTTATTAATGTTTACGTATATATACACATTTAGTTTAATCTTTGTCCAACCAAGGGTAAGCCATTGATGGCGAAGAAGTAAATATTTATAGTATACATTTAAATAATGTACTTATCCGATGTTTTTTTCTCGTTGCATACAATATTGAATCAGTGCAAATATTGTAGACAACGCCGGCATGGCGCGACGTGGACGTCCAGACGAGCCATTTAACAGTTATGAACTTTTAAATAATCCAACTAATCCAGCTCTGGTATATTTCACTTATATGATGAAGAGTAAATGCAGCAAACCGATTATTCATCCTCGTTAAGCTGTGACAGGTCATAAATTATGCTAATATTTATACTTACGTAGACCCCAGCTCTTGTGTGTTCCGCAGAAACACGCTGAATAGCAGCTCATGCCTATTCAACAGTGCTCAATTACTGTCTAATTGCCAATCCATCATAAATAACATAGTTGTCAATCACACCGGTCCAACCTATAAAATGATATTTATTTCTATGATACAATGGGCAACGCATAAATTCTCCCGACTGCTTTCTCGACCAATGAAAGTGAAATTTCGATTCTTTCACTTCACTGAATTAGATTTCACGTGGAGCCTGGAAGGAAGGCGTAAAAGCATGTGTCTTTGTAATTTGCAAAAAGTTTGGTTTGGTGACGTAATCCGTTCCATTCCCTACATGTCTTCTTCCAAACGACGACGAAGTTACTTCATAACTTTGTCAGTGGGTAGGTTAAGCGATCGAACAGTTTTAACAGAAAAAGCATTATGTGCCTTCTTTGATCAATTTAAGCATCATGGCGCTGGTTTTGTCACTTTTTGTATGGTATCTCAAAGATACGGATGTACCTACTTCTCAAATATTAGAGACATCTATTGTGAGGTGGTTAAGTGTCTTCACTTGACTCTTTTACATTTAAATCAAGCATCCGGTAATGAGCGGCTCTAGATTGAATATTGGCATCACCGGTCCAAAGAATCGTTTCAAATTAGATATTAGATATTCGATACATGATAGTAGCTAATTTAAGGCCCCGGTGAGTTGAAACGTTATCTTAAAAATGTCAACAAGTATACTCACTGGAATCAGCTAATGATACTGGTTATGGGAGCCGACTTACGTTTCTAGGTATTCGTTTGGCCTACTGTTTTCGCCTAACCTTGTTTTTTTTTAATAAGTATACTTAATGGAAAATATGTTTGTTATTAGTTTGATATCTTAGTCTAGATTGGCGAGATGATACCTATTTAGTGTTTGATGGTAATAAAGTTATTGCCACACGTATGCGGTAGCAGTTAGTTTATATCATGAAAAATGTTATCATATCACGTTAGCCAGAAGATCCCACTGATTTATAACTTTCTAACTCATCTTTATTTATGCATCACGTACTTATAATCAGTTATAACTATTACAACCTGTCTTTGATAACAATTTTGTAACAACGAATATATTTGCGTATATTAAACGTGTTGCTGATTTTGCTATGTTATTCACTTGATGCTATTATTTTATTCATCATCATTCCTTGACACTCTGGCTACAGTGTTACAAACTTTATTTGGCCGGTGGCCAAAACTATTCATTAGAAAAATATCTTCTTTTGACAGTCTTGTATCGATACTAGCGACGCTCTCGCGAGCCATATAAAGTTTGTATGACTGCTGTACTTACTGCATCTACACTTTCTCTGACCCGTTCTAGAATAATCTAGGTTTATGTTCCTCTCAATACATCAGGGAGTTCTTCAAAAGACATGTCCACAGGTTCCTCAAAGGCCAGCACGTGTCTTTTCCTCTTAAGTTGCAGATGTCTTGGGAAACTTACCTCATTAACCTTCTGTCAGTGTGCTGACCTAGGCAAACAAAATACGTTCTATTATATTACGTTAAGATATTCATTGGTACCATCAATGTTTTATATGTAATTTTCAAATTGACCTCAATGCCAGTTTGGAACACAGATAATGTTAAAAATGCGTTGCTAAGCGTGTGGACGATATATACAATATTCTAAACATGGGTTGATGAATGCGTAATTATAACCGTCAGTTAATATTACCTTCATCAACTGAATCAAACTGTCAAAAACGAACGTCTGTGATTCTCGGAACGTGGTTAATTAATTACAGACTGGTACGAATCGGCAAGCTCGGGATTGCAAGTCTCGCGACCTAAACAAAGTATGACAGTCTCGAGATCTGTGCCCCGATAAATAAAAGAACCACTTAGTTTCTCATTCTGTGACTTCCTAGAATAAGAACTTTCTTTTGCAGACATTTTGATAGATATTCTGTTCCTATTTGGAACTCGTGTCGCGTCGACAGTGGCTGGTGACTGGGTTCACGTCGATTTGTAATCTGCCGCAAAATTTGCTTTGTTGTTGCCGTGACGAATCGACTTTTCTTACTAAAGTGCCAGTACTTTATCGGTTGGCAATGTTTTTTCCGCCGGAAAATCTATTTTTAACGTTCAATGAAGTACGCTTTGTAGTTTATTATGATCGGTAATATGAATCAGTTTTGCCGCTGGTTACATCAATATTGCAACATTTTGATTGAGTTAATTGTACTCCAGTTTTGCACAATTTATTGCGATAAAATGCAAATGTATGAATGTTTGTTCACAGTGCGAGACGGCGATACGGTGAAGCATTACCGCATCAGACAACTAGACGAGGGCGGTTTCTTCATCGCCCGACGCACCACCTTCCGCACGCTGCAGGAGCTCGTCGAGCATTACAGCAAGGACGCCGACGGCCTCTGCGTGTCACTGAGCAAGCCCTGCGTACAGGTCAGTTATACCTACCATTACGTGCACATGCTAGTTTAGTACTCAACGATACCAAATGTGTTGGCAACGATAAATATAAAGTTGAATAGATGTCGGGGGACATAGAAAAGGTCAGGCGATTGGATAATTTGGAGTAACTTGCAACACCATTTCAGAAAGTGACGGGGCGAGCTAAAAGTCAGCCGTGAACGTGACTGTACCGGTGTATTGTCTTACTCTGCATTTCACTCAATTTACACTCTAAGAAATGCCACCCAAAGGTCCCTAAACTAAATTTACATAAGTTACTTATATTTTGTTTTTATTACCTCAACATCCTACAATTAAGTTCCTCAGCAGTTCATGATCTAATGCCAAGTTTGCACGCGAAATTTAATGAACCACAGCGACAACACTCGCATTTCACCGATTGCATTAATGCCAGACAGCGCCACATCGACCTCCAATTCCGTCATTCATATCATACAGTATCATAACAAATGATTGATCTCAACGTTTGGCGCTTAACACATAGTGCAGTTAAGTCAAGGTCACCGAAACAAATAATTTGAATACATATATAACACAGGCGCATAAATCGCAAAATTCAATATCGGGACGACAATAAAATTTATGGTATTCGACGGTCAACCTTTGTGCGCGGCGTGAGAAATATTACGAGGCATTGAACCACCTCGAGGATACTTTAAATTCACAGAAGGACTCCACTTTTCTTGGACAAAGAGCATCGTCATATTCCAGTTATTTAAGTCGTGTATGTGCTGGCCATTCATTTTCAATTTTTTTTTATGTATTACTTCTTCCGTCAGCGGCGATGAGTACTGTAGATGTGTTCTTAGTTGAGCGTTCGTTCGCCTCCAGCCGGCGAGCCTTTTTTGTTCTGCGTCACTTGCGTGCTTTAAATTGACAATGCACCAATCATTGCGACACGTGTACATTCCGTGTTCAATGCAAACGTGGAGATATAGCACACTGTCACGTTATTAAATCCCCTCTCTATAGATTCCTATTTAATTACTGTTTGTAGGATGTACGTGATCATTTGCGTTGCGATCAGTTTGTTTTTCCCTTTATTGGTAACATCGTTTCATAGTGCGTTGTTGCCATTATTAAATGTCGGAATTTTCGGTTACGTAATTAATGTTACTGGTCAAAATTGCCTGTTCCAGTTTTGTCTTAGCCGACCTAGCGGCAAGGCCGCCGAGGCCCCGCTTTCGTTACGGACGATGCGTATATAACTCAAGACGTCCAAATATGACAAAAACTCTTTGTTGTTGATGGTTTTCCTCGATTCTCGACGAACTCATAAACTACAGTTTTGTGTCAACTATAATTTGTCTCCGTTTTACAAAATGTCTTAATGTCTTCGACGTGACAAATCAACCATTTTGTCGATATCGAATTATCACCATCTTTGTGTGAGAATATTAGTGTTATTGCAAACATTTAGTTGCCAAATCGCTTGAAATTGCGTTGTTACTTAACAACGCAGCCGTCAAAACAATATTTCAAATGTAAAGGAAAGGTGTTGTGGCTGGAGCCGCGCCTGATATTTCTTTAATATTTTTTGATGTTTGCCGGCCTCCATATTCGGGTTTAGAAAGTACGTAGGTAGGATCTGAAATATTAGTTAGTACATTCTTACCTATATTATATTTTAGTAACTAGATAAGTACGTGGGATGAAATAAAATATGATATGAATAACTAAGTCAATCCTGAGGAACTTATTTCATTTTATCTTACTAAAAAGCTATTAGGAGTATTTTTCATTGAATAGCTACCTACAAACCACTTATCTCTTTCTACGTGTGCCACATTAATGAAATGCTTCAAATGCTTCGATTAATATCTAGCCGAGGTTCTTAAATTTTATCTAGAACTCACCGGGAGCATCAGTGACATGCGTATGGTTACGTAACTATTTGCAACAATTTCGTCCTTCTTAACCAAGACGACTTTTGATATTATGTGTTTCAACTTGAACACACTGCCTCTCAAAAACGTGGAAAAATTAAGCATAGTGACCTTCGTTGCTACGTTCTACTTGTCCTCATCCCATCCACGTGTAGTCGCAATGTCTCTCCCTCTTTCTCTATGTTGATAGAGTCATTGTAAATATGTAGTTTTTGGCGCAATAGGCGTTATTTACATATAACCCCTAAACACAAGGCACACACTTCACGGACTGTGAACAGTAATGTAATTATTTGATGAACGATGAAATAAATAGTGTAAACTTGTGACGTCAACCAATTATAACGAGCTCCATTGTTGGATTTGAGTCTCCACTCACAACAATTGTGTTGATTTTTTATTCTAATGAAGGATTTGTTCGTGTCATCTGTCCGACCATTCACTTTGTAACATTTCGGTGTCACAAAATATTATATCTCGATATCCGTCTCGTTTTATCACGACACTGAAGAATTTTAAGAGCAACACTGTATCAAATTCAAGACCATTTCCTATTTCATGCAAATACCTAATGTATAAGGGTGTAGAAATGTTGGAAGAGGTACCTATATTGCCTTTATAGAGCTTGGCAACAAATATAGAAGCGATAGAACACAAGTCAGCCGAGGGATGTGATGTGAGTCACTGTGGCAGAAGCGTGCTGATGCGTCGTGCTAGCATACATCCTGTAATCCAAATACTTTTTACAATTTTTTTTTCATTGTATTATAATATCAATGAATACTCGTCATGGTCTAAGTATTGAGCTACACGTATCATGCCCGGATTCAAACTCATCTCCTGCATGAATTTACCTTACAATATAAATTCGTAATGCGTGCATCTGTATATCTTATTTCAATTAGTAATAAGTCACAAGTTTCTTTAACAAAACCAATCAATATCTTACCAATCTGAACACAACAATATGAATAATCATGTCTAATAAAATAATTCAGCAAGCACCCACCCGGTGATTTGGCATACACTTTTCTATGGACAAATCAATTATTTATTACTCGTATTGTTAACTATTACAAGAAGGCAATAAAATAGAAAGTTATCTTAAACCCCCGCGATCAAAATAATATGAGTTATCTTATTGTGGTCGTGACCAGGCTTTGTTGCTTTTTTATATACGTCACAAAGTCGGCAAACAAGCGTACGACCAGCCTGATGTTAAGCAGCAACCGTATTCTATAGATGCTTGCAATACTAATGGCATTGCTCACATGTTGCCGACCTGAAGGCAATTGGGGATAGCGGGTAGGGAATGCACGTACGAAACGCAGCTATTATACCTAACAACTTTACGCCCATTTCCTGTGAGAGTGTGGTATAACCACAGATATAGATTTACATAGATAACGCAAATACATGTACTTCGCGTGTACGAAACCGCGACCAAGCGTCAAGGTTGGTCGCCGCTAACTTACAGTCCGCGCGACTACAGATATAAAAATATGAGTATGAGCGAGATAATCACTCGAGAGAATCGTAGCGGGCAGAGGAGCATCGGCGGTTTGGATTTCCCGTCACTAATGACGTCACAGTAGGTGTAAAAATTCGGCACGCTTGGTTTCAATAAAAATCGTGATACTTGCGTTATCTATATAAATCTGTATCTGTGGGTACAACCATGGTCGAACCAGCCCGAGTATGAGCTGTATACAATTGTCTGTAGTGACGTGTACGAACGCAACGAGACATTTCATCACGATTTTGACACAATTGCTCGCTTTCTTTCTTAATTCATGAGTGGGAATAGGCCAAAACCAGTCTTGTCCTGTCACAGTCGGTCGTGCTATTTCGTCCGGCAAGGTTATTAGTGCACTGAGACACAATCGACAGCACGAGACGAAGATCAAGGTCATCTCATGAACTATAAGGTGCGGCTACACACAGCGACATTACTTGGCTACACACAGCGACATTACTTGGCTACACATAGCGACATTACTTGGCTATATACAGCGCGAGCGCATTCAGCACAAACAGTTTGGGCAAAATTGTCTGTGCCCTGTGCGCGCGCACTGGGAGCAATTTGTGACGAGCGAAAGTCGGTTTTGCAGTCTTACACCCTTATTATTAAGGTGAAGGCGCCTGTCTAGCCCGCGGAATTCAAAATTTTCGAGTATTGTTATAGTTTATCCAAATACTGAAAACATTTAAGACAACATTTTGTGATTTGCGACAAACACAGTATGCAGTGCGTTTATTAATACATTTATTTTACTCTAAATATTATCACGGTGGATATGATACTAGTAAATCACTAAATATACAAAAATTGCCAGATTATCTGGATAGCTGTCGTTCTTGAAATGTTTTAGAGTAAGTTGGATATATTAATAAATGCACTGCACACGGTCTTTGTCGCGAATTACAAAATGTGCCTTTTATTATTGTCAGATTTTGAAAAAAATCTATAAAACCTCAAAAACTTTGAACTTCGCGGGCTACATGGGCGTTTTAGCCTTAAACGTGGAAAAGCGGTCGTGAAGTTTCACCTGGGCAAAAATCTTTGTGCCCTGTGCACGCGCACTCGAAGCAATTTGTGACGATTCAAATTCCGTTTTGCCATCTTACCCCCTTATTAATAAACGTGGATTAGCGGTTGTGTAGTTACACCATACTTTGTCTTCTTCTTTCGAATGTCCAATTACAGATAACAGAAAGAGATGTTATTGAGTAACTATTCGCTTGCTAATCCACGTTTTTTAATAAGCTGTGAATGTGCAATTTGGATTTTGTGCCTGTAAGATTGACCGTGTAGCCGAATCTTTATAGGGAGTGAGTGCCCCCCTATATTTCAACATCTCTAAAGCGGTACTATCAGTTTTCGTATCTTGAGGTTCTCGACACGTTGCATGTGTATTGTTGGTGCGAGCGTGGTGTGGGCACGTCATTAAACATTATCCACGCTTCATACCATCGTATCGTGGTAGGTACTGTGCAATAAATACGACAATAACGCGCTTGTGACAAACAACAGTCTTCTCGTAGAGTTCATAAAGTTTAAAATTCTGAAAATTAGGCTTTCCAACCCTGTTTCAGCGCATTACAAGTTTAAAGTGTTTGTTATGGACAATTGTCACTAGATGGCGGTATATCAAAATTAGATCGCGCGTGTGTGGTAGTTTATTTAATATAGTAAGGTTCTTTGATGTTTTTGTTTTGTATGTACAATTTTCTACTAGTTCGCTTGCTGAATAAACCTTTAGTGTTAGACATAAAGTGCGTTTTCATTTGAGACCTGGACCGTCCGTGGTCAAATCCTATCTTCATTTGAAGAAGCTTTGTTCTGCCATATTTGTCGTAAAAGCTCTATTTCGCTAGAAGTCTTTGCCACCGTACTACTTACTCGTGCTTCTTGTTACTTCTTGGTGCCCTATCGTTATTAGGTACCTAGGTATTATTTATTATGATCGCCTGCCATAAAATTAGTTTCATACCTAATACTGAATCAGTATTTTATCATTTAAAGCCACCACTTAAGCTTTATCTTTACATTATTCTTACCACATGTCAGGGTCCTATAATAATCGAGAGATGAGATTAATTCTTGCTAAGTGGCTAGGCTTATAGGTTTCCTAAATGTCAGACGTATTTTTCAATAAAAAAATCGTTATTTTTCTCGTGAGTCGAACAAATTCCTTCACTGCTATATACCTATGTAAAATACAAGAAAATGTGAGTAATTGCTTATCTCTTATTCATGTACATACAGTTTCTCTAGATTTAATCAATTCGTTATGTTTCATTTTAACTACCTATATTATTAAGGATTTTATGATGGCTACTAATGTATTAGACCTAAACCAATTAATGCAGCTATATTATACTTAAAACGTGGTTTAACGCAATAATAGTGTGGGTTTTTAATATGGAAATCAACTTTATTCGAATCCATTAAAAGTAATGTAAGGGAACTGTTCGTGGAACGAGAAAGAACGCCTCATGAAGAGCTATAATATGTTATTAATGGTCTTTTAATATAGGTACTGTGGACCCCATAAACTGATAGAAATCTCCTGGAATCCAGACTTTATTTCTCGTTTCAACGCGGATCAAAGAACAATTTTCATGATTTTACTTATGTCTAGCTATTGTGCACTTTTGCATTATACTTACTCGTATTTGAGCACATATACATACCTACACTTTATGTTTGGTTTGACCTACGTCAAGTGACGTAATGCCCAGCCGTGTTGCACAGTTGCCCCTTTACACGCCGGCTTATCAGCATACTGTTAGTTTAGTGCCCATATAAACTTGCGGTACCCGTGAGCCCAGCTGCTATTGACCGCAAGCAAAAAATGTAGTTTATGATACTTTTTCTAGCATTGCAGGCTATTACTAAAACGCCGCGCTCGCTTCAAGAGCTGTATTGCCTCGACTTGCTATCAAACATGTTTCATTCGTATGCTTTTGCGATCACCCGCTCAGCTAATCCAACCAAACTATGCACGCATCCATGCAAATTATGCATTCAGTTCAGATTTCGTAACTGACCTACGGTTTTGCCTACAGACACGCTTCTCGGTATCACCAAGTTCAAAAATAAGAGGCAATGGTTTTCCCTAACGATAACAAAAGATATATGAAATATGCTCGACTTTGGATGAACCTTCAGGTACCTACCAAACATTTCGAGTCCCCTTGCAAAATTAGGTTTTATTCTCGATTCAGAAATAGTATTCTCAGAAAAGCTTCGCCTTAGATTGTGTATTCTAATTCTTACAAAACCTCAGTCCTTTTAAAAATTAATCACAATTCTGTTCACAAAAAAAGAGGGATGTAATTAATATGTTTTGACGCATCAGAACTTGCTGCCTCGATTTCGAGATGGGATTTCACTTGTCTGACCGCAGACGCCTCGTTCGAATGATTGATTGTATAACATTGGCGCTTTCTGCAACAAACTTAGCATCGAACTTATTACATCAAGTGTAAACAAGTACATAATGTTGAATAATGTTTGCATTTTGTATTACATTCAATGTGGATACGGGAAGGTAATACCGTTTTGAAAGGTGAAGCAGAAATGAATCATGATAGTTAAAATTAATCGTTACATTATAATCACATCAGTAAGGGACATGGGACAAAAGTTGTCTAACTATATAAGGTGAGTGGTCACGCGCAATCGACTAATGTCGTTTACACACCACCTGCACAACACTAGTGCAGGCGGATGTCGGTGCCAGGCAACCCAGCCGCCGTTACCCAAAAAATATGGGCGTTGAAGGAAACCTAGTACCTATTGTGGCCAGTGGTCAACCACATGATTTAAAATCTTCAAACGCCCCTAGCTTCAACACGCGCCGTTAATGGTAGATGTTTAGAATGATTCGAAATCGAAAATCGTTTTCGTATGCTATCAAAACAACTCTCTGTAGGGAAGGATGCTTATGTGCAGTCTTACTACCTGTTTCCAACTTTATTGTTCATTACAAATACATACTAAGTCAGCGAAAGTGCACTGCACGTGTGCATCTAATTACACTTCTCCGATACGGTACGCCATTTCTATTTTAGACCGCGTCATTGTATCGTCATAGATCGAATCAAACAACCAACAAATGAGTCGTGTAATCGTCGCATAAGTCGCAGTCGATACGTTTATGTGACGCATGGATTAGCTATTAGGTAATACCTAATAGGTATGTTCGAATTATGAGGCGTCGCATAGACTAACAGTCATCGAACCAGAGTTGATTATGATGGCAAATTAGGAAAAGGTTGTGACGACAAATTCAAAGTTATCTATATATATATATAACTCAAAGGTGACTGACTGTCTGACTGACTGACTGACTGACATAGTGATCTATCAACGCACAGCCCAAACCACTGGACGGATCGGTCTGAAATTTGGCATGCAGGTAGATGTTATGACGTAGGCATCCGCTAAGATTTTGATTAATTCTACCCCCAAGGGGATAAAATAGGGGATGACAGTTTGTATGAAACTTTGCCAATTTTACATAAAGCTACTATGACGACGTAGACATCCCCTAAGAAAGGATCAAAATTCCACGCGGACGAAGTCGCGGGCTCAGCTAGTTATACATATACAAGTATACGTTTGATGATCGTAAGGCGTCAATAGCCTAGTGGTTAGAGGGGCTGCCCTCGTAGCTGAGAGGCTCCGGGTTCGATCCTCACCCTAGCTATTAAAGTTGACGTGAGCCCACTCCTAACACAAGCATTAGCTTTGCTGGAGGGGCTAACGGCAATGTGATAAATACACATTGCTAGTAACTAAACTTTAAAAAAAAAATACGTTTGATCATAGTATGCGCAGGAGTCTCAGGACATGCTCTCTGTACGGACGGTCGCGGTTGACGGGCGCCGTGGCATACCCCGGCTCATGTTACTACATACAACGCGGTGTGCATTAAAAAACCCCGCCAGTAAATACATAATAGTGCAGGGATGACCTTTTGATATTGTTTCAAGGGTGATCGGATGCAAAAAAATAATTATTATAATGTTTAACATATAGGAAAACTCTACAGACTAATAAAAGCAGAAAAACAAATAGTTGCCAGTACGTATCTATGTCATGTTACTTTTAATAACTCTCTTCTCACTTTGTCGTCAGTCATCGGATCTGAACGTCTGTAGGATATAAACATCCTTATCTGGCTTTCTGCTATCATCATCATGCCTTACCATTATCCCATTATCTGGGCTCGGCGCAGTATATATTTTTCTTCCTTTCATCGCGCTTTCCCGTCATACTCACATCCACTCCAACCTCGTTCATATCACTATAAAAATATGCCATCAAATTTCCATATTATCTGTAAAATAATCATAATGACATCAAAATATTTAGTCAACCATATTATTATGGTTCTGCGATGTCCTAATAATCAGTAGTACTTACCTACAATGAACTACAAACAAGTGTTATAATCAATCCTACATGTGATGACTGTTACATAATTAGAGAAGAATTGTTGGCAAGGGAATTTATATTCGATTGTGTAACATGCAATAACTCTGCATACGTATATCCATAGAGCATCAGCCGAGCATACTAAATCTATAAGTTATCGTCGAGGTCTGATCGCGCGCGCATACCATGACACCTTACGACGCCTGATTGTCTACAATATTGTTTGATTTATTGTTTACTAGCTGAGCCCGCGACTTCGTCCGCGTGGAATTTAACTTAAGTACTTAACAAAAAAGCCCGCTCCCGCGTTCTGAGAACACGCGACAGGACCCATCTTTAAAAATTTTGTTTTCTAAAATAAAAGTAGCATAAGTGACTGCTTATAACAACAGCTATCTACCAGTGAAAGTCCCGTCAAAATCGGTCCAGCCGTTTCGGAGATTACCCGGAACAAACACACAGACAGACAGACAAATATTTTTTAAATCGCGTTTTTGTTATTGGTGTCGTATGTACTTTCATATGCATTTAGTGAAAAGGTGTTATTTTGATATTACAAACGGAAACTCCAATTTTATTTATTTGTATAGATAACAGCCCACATAATCTGTAGCCATTTGACCACAGATCATATATAGGCGGGTTCAATCTGGGTAGTACCACATTCTCACAGAATAAAGCACGGCTATTATAGCTGCGTTGATGAGTGATGCAACCGGAGCTTATCCCGCCATCAACCACTCTCTTCCCCTACCTCTTTTCCACTCCTCTTCAGGTTGAAAACTTGCCAGCAATGCCATTGTTATTGCTTGTTCTATAGGCGACGGTTACTGCTTAACATCAGGAGACCGCACGCTTGTTAACCGACTTCATTAGGTATATATTAAATAAAAATAAAACATTGCATCTTCTAAGTATACCATATTTTGCCGTTTCTTGATAATGGACCATAAAATATACGAAATATCGTTAGTACAATGGAAAAAGTTCCATCAATAGGTACTTACTGTCCCTCATTTCCTTTGAACTTTATTATGTCCCATTACAAGCGTGTGTTCAAACTCGTGACGTAGGTAGGTATAAATTATTGTATAATTGCTATTGCTAATGCAAATATGTCAAATATTACGTATTCGCGTGTAACCTTCGTAATAGTTAATAATTGTGCTGTAAAGATTTTCACGGTTATTGAAATAATGATTACCTCTCTGATAACGCACCTAATTTACGGCTGTTGCGTATACGCAGTTTTCGTTAATCGGTACATATACCTACATAATAAACTATTCTATTATGTAGATGTACCTAAGAGAACAAAATAACATGTCTGATAAGTAAACATATATACTTAAAACAAGCTTTTCTGAGTACAGAGTCCTCCGGAATCGCAACAACTTTGAAAGCTCTCTAGTATAGGTATATGAGTCACAAGATCAGCGTGCATCTACTAATCGAATAATTCACCTTATCAAAAAACGTTACATTTGCTTTCAACATTATTAAAATGTTAACATATTAAGATCTCTATTCATATCCCATTAGCAGTTTAACTGAGATTAGCAATGGATAGTAAGTCGTTTATCTCAGATGTTATTGGTAGTTGCGATTCCAAGATTCGAGCTTATAAGAAAAGTACGTATATATAGTCTGCTCGCTGTGGATTTTTATGTTCGTACCTGTATAATAGATCCTTTTATAATACGAATATAAGTCTGTCCTAACATAATAGCCAACAATAATGGGGGAGAATCTAGACGACTTAGGTACAATAATGTAATCTAAAGAGTAACATAAACATTATCTTATTGTTCACAGATCGAAAAACCCGTGACTGAGGGCTTATCCCACAGAACGCGCGACCAATGGGAAATCGACCGATCTTCTCTGAAATTCGTACGAAAACTCGGCCACGGCCAGTTCGGCGAAGTATGGGAGGGGCTCTGGAACAACACCACGCCGGTGGCTGTCAAGACACTCAAATCCGGCACCATGGACCCCAAGGACTTCCTCGCAGAAGCACAAATCATGAAGAAACTTAGACACAATAAACTTATCCAATTGTACGCGGTCTGCACGCTCGAAGAACCCATTTACATCATCACTGAACTCATGAAGAATGGATCTCTGTTGGATTATTTGCAAGGTAATTTAATTCTTAGCGTGTTTTGTCTTTACATCACTGTAGTACACAACGCAAAGGAGCTGTTTGAGCCGTCAAGCCTTTGTCTGCAGTGTACGTAGCTCTAGAACGAATGTATTCACAACGTTTTGGGACGACTTGCGAAGGTCTCAGTGGCAAGTAAGTATTGTACTAATAAGTATAGTATTGTACTATTTCGTGTCCCTACATCTGGTTCGATTGCCATGTCAATACAAGGTGATATCAGCGGAGACTGGCATAGCATGTCCTCTGAAGCATGGAGGTCAGATATCACAAATTGATGCCTCGTCAGACCGGACAAGGTAACACCTCACAAAGGCGAATATTAAAAAATATCAACAAAGAAATATTATAGATTCGTTATTGCGAAAACCAATTAGAAGTAATTGATATTAAAATGGACAGTCAACATCGTAGCTGCAAGCTTAAATCGTGAATGAAAATGATCATCATAATAGCACGTGTTCAACACTTAATAAAATAACCGACTGCTCAAGGATTCACGTCTCAGTCCGTTGCTTTATCTGTTAAAATATGCACCTAGTAGGTATGGTATTTCCATTCACAGTTTCTATGTTCATAATTTTCCTTTGATATTTGATTGGCCACACAAACATTTTTGACAGTATTTTAATGAACATATTTCACAAGCGCAACTAAGTTGTGCTTATACTTATTTCAAGTCAGAAAACCTTCACACCTCGTTTTTAGTGCAGATGACGTGAAAACCGAGTAAGTTATTAAGTATGCCATTGACAATTAAATGCTTAGTTAACATAAATCTAATAATGGTGAAAAGTGGATGTTGCAAATCCGTTTTATTCATTTGGAATAACGCTTACGAGCATTTAGGTATGTATATTTGTTTCTCTGATAGCAACCTGCTACTTTCATTATGTACGCAACGTCTAATGGCGGCGGCGTGAAATTTAATTTCACTCAATGATAGGGTCTGAAACCGGGCGGAGTGACATCTCAGATTTTCCCATTGGGTGAAATGAAATATCACACTGCTATTGCTTTTTCTATCGAAAAGCGACTAGAGTTCATAGTATATATTTTTTGTTATCAGGCAAAGGTCGTGGGTTGAAACTGCAACAGCTGATCGACATGGCGGCCCAGATCGCCGGCGGGATGGCCTACCTCGAATCCCAGAACTACATTCATCGCGACTTAGCCGCGAGGAACGTGCTGGTCGCCGATGCCAACATCGTCAAAATCGCTGACTTTGGCCTCGCTAGGCTTATAAAAGTAAGTTGTTTTACCCATCTATGTTTCAGTAACAGATCTCAAATTTGAGTTTGATTTTCACGCGCTCATTACTCAAGCATGACTCAAAGAGCTTAGTGGACTTTCTTGTAGGTAGGACAACGTTCTCTGCCTAAACTTATTGTGATATCCTCAAGGTATTTTATACATTGTGTAACTTTAAAAATACCATGGTGTAGATAACCTGTATTTTATAATAGCTAGAGCATATTATGTAAGGTCTATTAAACAATTATTGTACAATGCGTTTAAATACCAATTAATTAAATTGTAATACTACACTAGAATTTTCCTTCTACCGGGAAAATCTACGCACGTCAGCGACGAAACAAGTATTTATGTATGTAGAGCCCATTATAAAAAAGTTCCAGTATCCATTTATAAAAAAGTTTACCTACAGCCAAAAATGTATCCTCATAAATAAGTTACTTATACTCTTCAAAATAAAATAGATATCCATATTGATTCGACTCTGAAGTGTGCGTGTGTGACGTGCGTTTAAATTAAAATTTTTCAGTTAAAATATAATAGTTACCTACTACCTATACTGAATCATAATCTTTCCTCATCAGGTCATGATCTACTCATAGGTATAGAATCTTACCTCGCCTTGTTTAAGGCTAAAGCGCCCATCTAGCCTTTTTTGAGGTTTCTTAGAATTTTTTCAAAATCTGATAATAATAAAAGGCACATTTTGTAATTCGCGACAAAGACCGTGTGCAGTGCATTTATTAATATATCCAACTTACTCTAAAACATTTCAAGAACGACAGCTATCCAGATAATCTGGCAATTTTGTATATTTAGTGATTAACTGGCATCATATCCACCGTGATAATATTTAGAGTACAAGAAATGTATTAATAAACGCATACTGATATTTTCAGATTTTGGATAAACTATAAAAATACTCGAATTTTGAATTTCGCAAGCTAGACAGGCGCCTTCACCTTAACTGTAAATGTTAAGGAAAATCAACCGACATTTCCATTTTACAGAAATACATCATCTAAACCCGCGTATAGGTATAATTTATTTGCGGTTTACTGTGACTCACGTTGTTATGTAATTATCCTAAACGCCACCTATAAGTAGGGTGACAAAGACGAATAAAAGTTTAATAGATAGTTACTAATTGTAATTTGCGGTTTATACTACATCATACAATGGACAGTCGCGCGATACCGTCCGTCACGTGTGGATTCCTTGTAAAATCAAACATGAAACATCAAAACATAATTAATATGTGGGCACATAATAATTATGAAAAACTTGAGGTTATGCAAATATTGATTCGCAGAAAATAGGTTATGCAGTCCGGAAGGATACCGGAACGGTACAAAAAATATTCTCGTCAATATTAACGCGTATAAGCTGTGCGCTTTTAATAAGACCGCAGGATTTACCCCTCTCGGCACACCCGCCACAGGACATTGCGAAATCGAATTATACCAGGGGCGCTACTCTTATCAACGATAATTGATATATCGTTACATTTGTCGTGTGAAATACTATTCAAAATTCTGTTTTTTTTGCTGTCGTATCGATTACTGAACGAACGATAATTTTGTATCGTTCGTTCAGAGGATATACGACGGCAAAAAAGATGGAATTTAAAGTAGAATTGGAAACTACAAAAGTCACGATATATCGATTATCGTTTTTAAGAGTAGTACCCCAGGTCAATCATCAGAGTTCGCAAGTGGACTTTCCCTTGGTCTGTCTCTGTTTGACTTAAGAGACACGTAGAAAGGCTAACTAGTTATACTATTATAAGTACGACTTTATGGCCTTTGGCTAGATTAGATGGTGTGCACTAAAGCTAAGACGAGCTGAAATATGTCTCCAAAAGAACCTATGGGATTCCGATATTTTTCAAAGTGCTGCTTTCTAATTTATTTCTTTAGTTTTGAGTAAAACCAACATTTAAAATAAACCAACAATGACAATAGATTGCAATTAACCAAATAAAGGTGTCCACGGATAGCAATGAATAAGTATACAGAGTTTTAGCGATCGCTGGATAGCTTAATACAAAGTATATTCTAAAAATAAACGCCAATTAATAAAAAAATTGTCGGGAAAGGTGCCTACTCAATAATATTATTTAAAGAACTCAAGGTTCATCAGCTACCTCCCCACGTGGCTTTAAGTGACTAATGTGGTAAATGTTTGTTATGAATAGGAAGACGAGTACGAGGCCCGCGTGGGAGCCCGGTTCCCCATCAAGTGGACGGCGCCCGAGGCGGCCAACTACAGCAAGTTCTCCATCAAGTCTGATGTGTGGTCGTTCGGCATCCTGCTGACGGAACTCGTCACCTATGGCCGAATACCATATCCGGGTAAGCCATACTTACCTCACCAAACATGGAAAGAGGGAATATATATATTTTTTAGTTACCCCATCATGTGGGGCCATCTTTGAAAATGTGACACTTTACTACTGTCAATGTCAATAGGTACTTGGAAATTTCTTACCCGTGCAAAATTACGCCTCAATAGCGTATTCATCGGGTCACATTTTTGAATTGTAGCTATTGTTATTGTTTCTTATTGCAATTTGTTACTCAACATTGGCAGAATCACATTGGGCCTTACCCAATGGAAAGAGGCCATTCATATAAAAATATAAAGCGTATTCATCTTTGCTCTAAGAACTTAGGCCCGTATTAATAAGTCTGAGAGCAATCTCAAGTGCGCTTTTGGCATGTCATTTTGTACTGGTATGACATAAGAATGGCATATCCAATATCGATCTCAGACTTGAGATAGATTTATTAATACAACCCTTAGTATACCACCGAAGTGTACCTAGTAAACGGCAAAAACTCGCTCCTTAACCATTGCCTAACCGTGTTACGTCGACCAGGTATGACGAACGCCGAAGTCCTGCACCAAGTGGAGCACGGGTACCGTATGCCGTGCCCGCAGAACTGCCCGGCGACGCTGTACGAGATCATGCTGGAGTGCTGGCACAAGGACCCGCTCAAGCGGCCCACCTTCGAAACGCTGCAGTGGAAGCTCGAGGACTTCTTCACCATGGACAACTCTGAGTACAAGGAGGCGTCCGCGTACTGAGCCCGGCCCTCCCTGCCGCCCCACCGACACGCACACGCGCATCATGTAAGACAATTGTTTTATGAATGAGGGCAAAATATTTTTGGAAAACTAAATGTGTCTTGAACTGGAGTGTCTCTGCACTACAATTACTAATTATTATTGCAAGCCTCGAGAGAGAAAGAGAGACAATCTGAACTGACAAGTTCCAATTTGAAACCCTTGCAACGTGGCGCCGCCCTGGTGGCAAAAAATGAATGCCCCCATTCGGTCGTGCTTATTTCAGCTACTTGTATTTCCCCTGGGATCTCTATGGATCGTTATGAGTTTGTCTTCTATCGTATTTCAGAAAGGATCAACTGATGTCAATTTCGTTTCGTTTCCTATTTTGTATTGCCAGCTAGCTTTGACGATATGCCGTTTTTCAATTTATTTTTGGAAACATTAATAAGGTCAGGCTTGATTTTCAGTTTACCCTGATGACTGATGATCTATATTTATACGGAGCAATTGTCATCTGTTCACCAAGATCTATCTATCTAAGGGTCACAGAAATGTACAGGCTTCATAGATCCCGTAACGACCGTCCAAACTGTTATCATGACAACCAAGACCAGCTAACGTGACTTATTCTTCAAGGTTTTAAATACTGAATTTCCTATCAACAGACACCAGGCCTGTACCATATGCCGCCGGAATTGCAAATGCTGCACAACAGTGCTTCGATGCAGTTCCTGCAAATGCACCCGATGGCGGCGCAGACCAGCATCGCGCAGATGCAGGCCGCGCACCAGGCCAGCATCCAGCTGCAGGCGCACCAGGCCAGCATGCAGGCCCACCAGGCCAGCATGCTGCAGGCCCACCAGGCCAGCATCCAGGCCCACCAGGCAGCGCTGCTGCCAGCCGCGCCCGCGCCGCGCCCGCTGTGCCAGCACCACGCCCGGCACGCGCCGCCGCCGGCGTATCGCGCGCCTTAGGATAAACACTACCACCAATAAACACAAACCCGATGTTGCGAGCGTGTACAATAGCTATACCGGCTTCCTAGCCAGGTAAGGATATAACTGTTATTGTTTTGCGAGCTGTACCACAATATGAAAACAGTATGTTACGCCAATGCAATATAAAGCTATATAAATATATTTAGTCAACCCCAAATATAGTGGCGGTTAGATGATGATAGGCTAAGCAAAAATGGCAAATTGTGGTTTGGCGTCATTTGTAAGACACGTTTGCAAAGAACGGTTTGTGTTTATGGTACTGGTGTTCGCCGGGCGCGTCGCCGCCACGCCGCCGCACCGCCGCCGTCACGCCACCGAACCCTTCTCAATCTCCCACATTTCCATTATATCCTAGAATGGTGTTGCCATACTTCAGTCTCAATTTATTGAATTTAAAAATGTTCTATGTTCTGCTATTTATTCGATTGCACCCGATTACTTTATTCTCATACTTCTTTGGCAACACTGTTCTTGAATTTGTTCATCAAAGGTATACCCCATAAAATATGACGTGGTTCGATTGCTCACTGTTATATATGTTATATATGTTTATAATATGTATTTTATACTTTAAAATGTTTCTGGGATGTAAAATAGATCAGCCGAGGTTCATGTTATAACGTTTATACCAATTGTTAACATCTCAAATGACGAATCAAATCAAGAAGGGACTTTATTGATGTACACAGGCAGCGATATGGGCAAGACTCACTTCCACATTCCGCTTTAGAAGATTGATAGAGCCCACGCTCCATCAGATCAGATAACAAGTCGTGGCCGATTTTTTCGTTGAGCTCCCCACTGGGAGAGGTCATGATTTTATTTTTGCAAGATGAAGCGAGTTCGATAATAGATGCAAAATATTAACAGCGACGTAGACGTTTTATTACTCTTCGATCGGTAATAAATTTAGTTAGACTGTCTACGGTTTTCTAAATGTATTTAGCAATAGGTTAACTTTTACGGTTTTTCCAAGTATTAAATAAGCCTCTCTTGTAGGATGAGATGACCATATTCAATATAATAAACAGTTAAATTAATAAGTTGTAGGTGTTTCAGGGCCTTGATTTTTACATATTTGGCAATAATTTGAGTGCATATCATGCTTTGTCATTTTCATTACGCTTTGAAATCGTGGATGTTAGAAATATTTATCGCGATCGCTTGTTACGTCATTTCTCTTGCAATCTAATAAAATGTGTTCTCTGCTTCGCTGCATATACGAATCGTTAATATGAACGCTAAGGGATACATTCAATAAACATTTCTCAGAGGGCTGAAATCGTTAAAATTGATATTAGAGGCTATTTCGTGTGTAAATTAAGTACGAATTGGTTTCGTTTTTACAATATTAATGGAATGCAAGTGGCGCTACGGTGCAGCCGTGCGTCGGACGCGTGGCGCGACACAGTGCGTAATGTGTGCGACTAGGAGGAAATTTAGGAATCGGCAGGGATTTATAAATTATCGTGCGGGAAGCACGACTTTAAGGATTTAAGTTCGAAGAGGCGCATTAACAGATTAGGTATTTTCACCTTCGTATACCATGTTTAGTAGAATATAATAACGATAATTGGTGATAGATGCCAAATAATCCTAATAAAGAACTGAATTTTATATACATAATTGTTCTGAGGGTATTTAGACGTTAGGATTTAATTTAATTTAAGCTTTTCTAAAACAACTGGACGCGACTCGTTTTATTTATGTCATCATATTCGTAGCGAACTTTCATTAATTCTCAAATAAGGCAAGCTTAGTTTCGTAATGTGTCATGCTCAACAACAGTAGTAATTTCGATGATAACGTATCTAATATTAAACCCAAAACTGATATTTTATTTGTGCCAACACTTTTAGTTTAAGTGGAAATTTAATGTTGCCACACCATAACGTAATCTAAATTAATATCTACTGAAAAAAGTACGTATTTAACCACTTATGTTAAAAGCTAAGATATAATTGGCCTAAGTAAATAAGTATTTTTGAATGTGTAAGTTTTGTATCCTAACTTATTAGATTAACTTAGTATGTATTAGATATTTTTTTCAATTATAAACAATATCAGACCATATTTTCATTTGTTAATACTGCACATTTTTTATATAAAGTGTCACAGTTATTGTGCAATATATATTGATTTCCAACCCGGTGCTTATTGTATTGTATGCTATGAGATAACTGTGAACTTACATCCTCAGAACACTTAACAAGCCGACGATTAAAACTTAGAATCGTTAATATTATATATTTGGTAGTAAATTGCTAATACAAGTAAACAGTACAACAGTGATTTGTTGTTTTGTACATTGATGTTTCCGCAATTTTTAGCATGTAAATAGTACCAAGATTAGTGCTGGTTATTAATGGTAATGAGTGATATTAGAATGATGGTATTACGGTGTAACAGTGCGCTGCATACTCTAGGCACACTGGCTCGATCATTCCAATTGGATCAAGGCAGTTTACTAAAAATTTCGACGAAAGAGTTAGACATTAGCAAAATGATATTTCATTATCACGTTGAATTATAAAATACAACTATATCGCACAAATACTAATTAATGAACATTCGTAACGTATTTGTAAGGTGCCTGAAATAATTGCATTTGTACGTCACAAAAATTAACTTCTGGTGACGAGTGAATGCTTCACGAAGGGAAATGTTTGAATGAGTTATTTTCCTCTTTATTTCCCCACTTCGGAATGATCAAAATAAAAAGCAAACACTCGTCACCCGATAGTATGTTCTCATTGCACTGTGGATAGAGCACTATAGAGAGTAGGAACGGAAATTTATATTCAATTTTGAACTATGTGTGAACATACAGAGAGTAGATGTTCAAGGCTACGGACCGTATTTTAATGAAAATTGTATTAATGTTTACAATAATAACACTATAAATTCCAACGTTATTTTATTATTTACTCTCATATTTTACTTCTATAATTTATTTCTTTTAAATATTTTAAGTTTTAGCTGTATAATAATGCTTTAGGCTTTATGCTTTACTGGAATGGCAGGCCCGCCACGTCTCTCCTCTATGGCAATATTATCATTGTATTCAATTATTGTTAATTATTAGTTAGCCAATTATTAAGTGTTTTCTTATAAATTTCGCGCCATCACAATTATAAAGAGATCAATCAAATCGCGTAGGCTAAGCTATCTGAATGATGAGTGTTAGAATAAATATTTAACTAGAACTTTAGTAACGGTTGGTATGTTACAAGACACTTTATACCCTTGGTTTACGGTACTGTACGACTGTACCAGGTGTAAGTCTAGTGTTACGGTGGACTCATCAATTTCATGTGCGACTGATGATGGTTGATACTGTTCGACGAGTGAGCTAAGGTCTTATTACCTCCGAGTATCAATTAAATATATTTTTAGTTTATCCTCGTAGGCCAGTATTGTTACACTGCCTATAAGTACGTGTTATACCAACGTAACCACTAAAATGTTATCACTAAACGATGTTCAATATCTAAACATAGTTATTTTATGTCAGTGTAGATTGAATACTGGCCTTAAGTATGGTTATGATAACGTTTATTATATATTTCACTTATTTGTAAAGATTTTTTTAACACAACAATAAATATAAATGTGAAATAATCTTTATTTTTATTTGTAATAAATCCAACACTAAACACAAATTAGTTAAGAACAATAGACTATAAATCCTTTTTGTTTCTATGAAATCAATTACAGCTTAAATTCATTCAAGTATATTGGCCAACCTGTTACATATTTTCTTAATTCTCTTTTGGTATTCAGGGATCATCATATTTTCCTTCACCTTGCTAAGTGCCAAAGTATCTTCCTCCAATCTGCTGATGATCTCATCGACCACTCCGTCTGGGTTTAGTTTCGCCTTCTTACTGACGTGTTCTACACCTTCAGTGTCGAACAGAGTGTCGATGTCGGCGAAATCAAAATTATTACTCTTTGACTTCGCCAAACTCACAGTCTCAGGCTGCTGTCCCAACTCTTCACCGTTGCCAATACATTTGTGGGAATATTTATTATCTGCGACCGCTTGTAATTGCTGTTTTAAATTTATTATGGATGTATCATTCAATGTGCCATTTCGTTCGAAGTGAACCCATGTTTTTCGCAATGAATCGTCTTCATTGATAATTTTGGAAATGATTAAATCCAAATTATAACTGGCATGTTTCCGCAAGTCATTAAACAATTTATTCCTAACGGCGATATCCGCGTCGTGGAATAAATAGCGAAATATTTGTGTGATGATCGACACCGTGAGATGTTTATTCATATCTTGTATTTGAACATTTGCTAACTTGCATAAAATATTAATTAACAGCAATTTTATTTCAGTACTACCTGATTGGGTAATTTCAGAAATCGTGTGAAGTACCTAAAATGTATAAATAATTGTTTGTAAAATAAATACATCTATAATGTTGTCAGTACCGACGAATAATGACGACCGCTTGGCGCAGTGGTTCGAGCGGAGGCTCACTACACATGGTGGTGGGTGCGGGTTCGATTCCCGCCGGGGCAAATTTCGGAAATGGCCTTTTTTTAATTTGTCCAGGTCTGGATGTCACTGGGATCGCCCCCGGTACATTGTACGGTACCCATAGTACAAGCGTTGCTTAGTTTGGGACCATACAGTTGGTGTGTCAGTCGGGCCATATTTATTAGTATTATTATTAGTACGTAGTGGCATCTCCATGGGCTATCAAGACCGCTCTTTCCCTCGGCTCATTGAAATGAAGCGAACCTATTGGTCGAAGCGGGCGGGCTGGCTGGGCTAGCCGGGCTTAGTGGACAGGCTCCCCCAAAATAAAGCAATGCTTGAAACTTTTAATATAAATACGGGCCAACATAGTGACACCCAGACAAGGGCAGGTTACGTAGAGGTCATTTTCGAAACTGGCTCTGACGTTAATCGAACCCCAAACCTATGCCCGCAACCAACGGATTCACTCAACCACTAAACTCAAACTCAGCACTATTTTTATTCACGTAAGCCAACAAAGCATTTATGAATAGTCAGAATCTACCACCGGTTCGGAATGCTGCTTCCACTGAGAAGACCCGGCAAGAAACTCAATGGTTAGGTACTCTTTTCAATGGATTAAAGTCAAGCGTTCGTAGGAATATTAGTCAATTCAAATGTTACAGAGGTGCATTTTTACCCGACCACGGCAAAGCCAAAAGGAAGCACACCCCACTAAACTAGCTTCCTCATTTAATTTAAATACCTAAATCCGAGTGAGATTTGATTATTATTTACTATTACTTATTAAGTGACAATGGTGCCTGCTCATATTCTGTTCCTGAGAATCTACATCATCTTTTATTAATTGAAAAGAGTAACCATTGAGTTTCTTACCGGATCTTCTCAGTGGAAGCAGCATTCCGAACCGGTGGTAGATTCTGACTATTCACAAATGCTTTGTTGGCTTACGTGAATGAAATCAATTTGAGTGAGTTTGAAGGACTACGCTTTTAGCAGTCTAGTTTGTTAGTATGATTTAATATAGCAAGATACTCACTTACCTTCACAAAGTTGGCACTATTTTGAAAAATATTTGCCATAGAACTGGTTAACATAACCAAGCCTTGGACATATTTATGATACCATGCAGTACTTTTATTTATAACTTTCGTCATACTACTGACAGACCTGTCGTTTCTCGGACAGGCTTTACTCCAAGCTTTTATTACGAACATTTCCATTTCCTCGTCGATATTAACTAGTTTGCACGTGCTTGCCAAATTCATTATTCTTATCTGGAAACATGAATATATTTTAGTAATGCCAATTCCTTCGGCGTTATTCACAACTATCTTGACGATTAACAGCAGTATTGAAATAGTATACATCTATGATGGTATATAAGTGGATTTATTTTTCTTCCAACTCCTATTATTTCTTTCGATTAAATTCGTGCGAGTTCCAAGACAATTAAACTTTTCCCCGGGACTCGTCGAGGGTCAAACCTCGACGTCATTATTCGTCACCATTATCGATCCTGGCTTACAGGAGTTACAGTGGTGGGATGTGTGGCGGGACTAGACCCTTTAAAAAAATTAAATCTATTATAGTAATAGCTGTTCAGTTTAAGTTAAGAATAAATTAAATGTATGATACACAATATCTGGGTACCGCACTATATGTACAATCAACAAACTCGACGCTTGATCACCTTAAGGTTGCATTTTGTGTGCAGTGACCAACAGCCACCTACGGCTAGCATGGTCATAAAAACAATTAAAACAAATGGCTTTCGAAAAAAAGGGCTTTTGTCTCATCGGACGCTTTTCGTCTCATTGGACAACAACATAATGGGCGAGGCAACCTAAGATTACTGCCTGCAAGCGAAATGTGTTGAAAACTGATCAAGCGTCAACTTTGTTGATGGTACATACAGAAAACAAACACAAAGGACATTCGGAGCAACCGTACTAATATCAAGAAATTATGCGCAGTTTTCCGAGATAGCAGAAAGGTGTTAGGTGACTAAAGTTTAATTTTTTTATTTTTAAATAGTACTATAAATGTGATTTAATTACATTACTAGTATTCCCGTTAGCCCCTCCAGCTAAGCTAATGCTTGTGAGCTCACGTCAATGGTTTAATGGCCAGGATGGGGATCGATCCCGGAACCTCACAGCTACACGAGGGCGGCCCCTCTAACCATTAGGCTGTTGACGCCTTAAATCCTTATCAATAACAATCAACTCAAAAGCGTTTTAGAAACATACCATATCATCAATATCCACAATATTGTCGTTAAACATCCTCCTAAATTGAAGTTTAAACTTATCAATAACAATTAATTCCGCATCACTCTGTACATTTCCCGGTAGATTACAAATTTTCAGCACAGTCCATAAACTGATATTCTTTTCATTCTTGATGTCATACAGATTGTATATTTTAGATTTGTCTTCATGCAGCATGGTTTGGAACAAGCTATCGATTGTAGAAGCTAGCTGGATCTGTTGAGGTGAATCCGCGAACAGTTTATTGGTTTCCAATTTCTGATAGATGCTGCATAGAGACACAACTTGGTTGAAAAGTAACTCTCGACTGATTGACCTGAAACATTGAAATATTGTCCGCTGTAATCACTGCACTCAGTGGTTGCAGGTTCGATTCCTGTCAGGCAAATTTCCTTTGGTCATGGTTATGATGTTAAAATTAATACCTGCTCATATCAAATGATTTTGTTCTTATAAAATGTAGCATTAAATCACTCGGACCAAAATAACGTATAGATTGACACCTCGATTCATCAAAATCAGTCCAGCCGTTTCGGAGATTAGCCGGAACAAACAAGAATATATACAGACAAAAATTGAAATAGTTTTTTTTGTAATAATATCCTTATACTTTTTTTGCAACTTTACTTTGCAAATCTAAAACTATAGGCTTTGTGGGTTCAGTTGAAGTAAAGGAAAGGTTTTGAAAGGTCTCAAGTTTCCTCCAAAGCTGATACTTTTAGAATTACAATGTTAAGTTTTGAAAAAAAAGTATACCCTTTCTGTTTCACCTAGTATAATTTCATATACATTTACTAAAAAGCTATTGTTTTACAAACAGACATTAAAATTTTAATTATTTGCATAGATTACATACCCAGCTAATAATCTCCATAGATTGGATGAAAACATACCGCTATAGCAATCAGTGCTCAGTATCGCATCCACCATTCTCTTCTCTAAAGCGTTGAATTCTTCAGCTTTCATCGTCCCGACGAGTGCCACAGTGTATGTGAGTAAATGTTCGTATAAGCCGCAAGTATTTTGCGGACCTAACTTAAATTTCAGATCGATATTGAACCATGTATGGCCTGGAAACACAATCGAAATGATGTATTGACCACTGATATGGATTTACATAGATAACGCAAGTATCATGATTTGTATTGAAACCCAGCGTGCCGAATTTTTAACACCTACTGTGACGAAAAATCCAAACCGATTCAAAGACACCGATGCCGCCGATGCCTCTCCGCCCGCTACGATTCTCTCGAGTAATTATCTCGCTCATACTCATATTTTTTATATCTGTGGTCCTGCTCACTCACAAGTTAGCGGCGACCAAACCTTGACGCTTGGTCGGGGTTCGGACACGCGAAGTACATGCATTTGCGTTATCTATGTAAATCGATATCTGTGGTATTGACCATAATAATATTAATAGTCCTTATGTCCTACCGGGCACATTCCTCCTCCACGCGGCTTCCGATCCGGTGGTAGACTTACCCTCGCCACCTCTCCTGGCCCAAGCCGAGGTCGTGTCCCTTGTGACGCCCTTGAGCTAGCTGCCCCCCTGGCCCCCTGGCTGGAGCGCACTTGCGCTCGCCCTCTGTCCGGGTCAAGTTGTTAGGGCCATTCCAACCAACATTTAGTCATTCAAAAAAAACATCAACGCGAGGAGGATTCACGCCATAATCTACCACCGTTGTTACCCAGGGGGGCAGACGAACTTCACACGTCTTTCGAAGGACATGGAGCTTTCCTCACGACAATTTCCTTAAATGTTCTGCAAGTGATAATCTCAGTTGGAAATGAGATTAGTAAATGAAATCGAAAAATCGCAGAGGTGCGAGCCGTGATTTGAACCTTCAAACCTTATATTCCAAAGTGTCTGTGCGACCACCGATCTCTGAACACTGACCATTTTTTTTCGCTGACTTTCCCCAAAGACTATCTCCCCCGGCATATCAATACTTACAGAATGGTAAAACGCTATAAATTAATGCAATGAATTTGTGTTTGTGGAATATGTGCGGCGACGTATCTTTGCTTTGTAATAACACTTTAATCATCGCCAGTACAAGATGCATCAATCCCACCATCTTTTCTTCATTTCGTATTTCGTTCACGTCATAGGTAAATACGCACTGAAATAATTAACGAATAGGGTCAACGCAGAAGGACGGAGTGTCGTCAAAACGATTTATTTAGTAACAATTGAAACTCAACTTTATTTCGCCATGGTTAAGGCAGTAATTAATGATTAAATAGATAACAATGCGCGGCTCAGAGCGGAAAAAGGCGGTCGAGAGGCTGGTGAGTTTCAATTAATTAGTCGCTTCGCCGCCAGTTCCGTCCAGATGGATTGAAATGACGGAGAAGGTCACGTGTTATACAAACCTACTGTTAGGGCGGTTTATCACATTACTAGTATTCCCTTTAGCCCCTCCAACTAAGCTAATGCTTGTGCTAGGAGTGGGCTCACGTCAATAGTTTAATAGCCAGGATGGGGATCGAACCCGGAACCTCTCAGCTACGCAAAATATGGCGCACGTCTAAGCCCGTATACCAGCTTTTACTGGCAAAAAATATATTAAACTTAACCGCCCTTACCCATCCATGGACTAGCCGCAACTGAACATTGCTTACCATCATCAGTTTTGTAACATAATTTATTTGGCCCATTGTGAGAAAATGACTACTATTATAATAAACTAGCTGTGCCCCCCGACTTCGTCCGCGTAGTATTTAACGTAACAAAAATTTCGGGATTATCGGGATAAAAAGTATCCTATATGTTAATCCCGGTTATAAACTATATGTGTTCCAAATTTCATCCAAATCCGTTCAGTAGTTTCTGCGTGAAGGAGTAACAAACATACATACATACATCCACACTCACAAACCTTCATATTTATAATATTAGTAGGATTAATGTAACTACCTACCTACATCACAGACAATCTTTCCCATACATAATTCAATTGTTTTCGTTTGTTTGTTCGTCTTAACTTTAAAATGTTTGATATTGTTTTAATTGTTCAGTATTTGTATTCATTACCATATTTGAGTACCTATATTATTTAGCTTTTATCTTTTTATTTTAATGTCCCCATTTGAATGTTACCTAATTTCGATCTCAGACAATGCTCCCAGGTAAAATATAAGCCGGCTTTCACGAGACAGGCTTGGCCCAGTGTGGAAGCCACAGGTACCTTCATCCATTTTTCACTTACCATTGTTTTATAACCTTAGTTTTTTCATTTATGTACCTACCTAACCTACTAACATGTAAGTCAGTAGAAATTGAAGGCAAAGATATTTTATTTTTACATTCGAGCTCATAAAAATACGAAGTAACACTCATATGGTCTAGCCCATCTTAAAAGTAGAATCAGCAAGAGATCCAATAGCCTCAGTGATGATACAGTGAGCCAATACATTTTCGTTTGTTCGGTTTTCCAAATTTTTTCGATGCTTCATTCAAAATCTACCAAACACATTGTACTTACATTTACAAATTTTTCATCGGCATTTAGTTCAGTGAACAGAGTGTGGGCCAAGCTCGAAACATAATTATCGAAGTGGTTAATGAACTCCGCAGATTTTTGACCCACAGTCTCAAGATATGCTTCATCATTCCTGGAATGATCAAAATAAAACAATTAAAAATTATCCCAATCTCGAGTGATTCGAAAATTATTTCGGATACTTACACATAAATATACAATAGCAATTCCAAAACATGCTTTTGATCTTTCACAAGGGCGTGTCTAAAAATGCTGCATATCTTGAGCAATATGTTTAGGGTGAAACGGCATACTTTGAGTGACCTTAAAATTATTTTTTCGTCTTGATTTGTCTGCAAAAGATTTAGATCATTAGAATACACGAAATACTGACAATACGACAAATATAGCACTGATAGCCGATTGGTTAAGCACGCGTCTTGCGGCCACCTAGTCCTGGGTTCAAACCCATACTCGCACCTCTGGGTTTTTCGAAATCTATGTGCGAATCATAATTTCTACAGGATTATCACTTGCGTACGGTGAAGGAAAACATCTTGTGGAAACCTGCCGAAAATCTAGAAAATTTTCGAATTACATGTGAAATCCACTGGGCCAGCGTGGTGGATTACCTGAATCCCCCTCGTAGTGAGGGGATGCCGGTGCCCAGGAGTGGGACGTCAAAAAGGGCTAAATTATTTATATATAATACGACGAATACCGATAACGAATAACTCTTAACCGGGATTAATCAGTAAGTAACCCAAATGACATTATTTTATCTCGTTAACTATCTAGGTACTTTATAGTCTGCGTATTTGTATTTTGTACGGAAAATCGAACAGCGCCCCTAGCGAACAGTGTTTAAAACTTTCAATTCTCCATAAAATCCGTTTCCAATATCAATCCGAAATATTCAAACCCAGGCCTAGTCAATGGTCCTTATTTTATTGGTACACAAACCCTTAGTATATTGGCATCCTGATCATAGTCGTCACGCATGAGCAACACAACAGAGTCAGCACCAATGTATTCATAAAAATCATTGTGCATAACTACAATGGAATATATGCCTTATTATTATAGTAATAAAATATATAACCTCTAGAGCTGTTCTTATGTTTTTCAAAGCCATACTACAAAGGACCCTAGTGCAATCATCATAAATACTCTTATCCATTAAACTGGTGGAATACTTCTCACATAATGCTGCGTAACGCTTCCATTGCTCTGCGGTTGTTTTAACATCCAAGCATTGTACAATATCTCCTATCTTTACGTTCATGTTTAAAGCTGTAATAGAGGAAAATATAGATGTCAGCAACCCTTAGGGTGACCGTCAACTTTGATGTGCTATGAAGCGGGGTCGTCCGCTTCGACCAATAGGATCGCTTCATTTCCGGTCAACTTGACCTAAGCTGAGTGCAACTTAGGAAATGAAGCGATGCGATTGGTCGAAGCGGGTGGGCCCACTATATAGCACAGACCAGTTGAAGGTAACCCTAACTGCCTCTTCTGGAATACAGGCATCATAGAGAAAGTATAATAATATACAATATACAGACATCATATATTATATACCTTCAGTGTTTCGTTTTTTCATTAAGATCAGTATTTTGCGCGGAACCCTCACAGGGGCTTTGCAGAGCCCATGACTGAGCTATGACATTTCATTATACCCAAAGTGGTCAGTAAAAATCATACTGATGAAGTCTTTACCTTCAATCAATATATCCTGTTCTTCTCTCTCAGTCAAGTCGAAGATGAAATACTTCTCAAGCACAGTCAGGTAAGTGAGTTGTAACCCATGACAAGTTTTGAATAGATCCTTTAGTTCCTTCTCCACACTTTTCAGGTGGCTGCCGTAAAATGATGTACTGTTTTGTAAAAAAAAGTTGGCCGTCACTGGACGCGCGGTAGATGTGAGACATGTGTAGTATACGCGCGTACACACATAAGAGCAGTGGCGGATTTACCAGCAGGCTGAGTAGGCTGGAGCCTAGGGCGGCAGATTTTTGAGGCGGCAAATTTGGGGACCGAATTTAATTTTTGTTTCTGTTAGAAATGAAAAATATTTCTGCATGACGGTTTTCTGATGTTTTACAGATATAACTCTGCAACAAATTTAATTTTGCCGATGACTATTTTACGTGCAATGTCAACGAATTTTTTGTATTGTAAAATTAAGGACATGAAAAGTGTAGAGGCAAGGGCGGCAAAAACTTTACAGTCTATAACTTGGAATTTTGTAAATCCGCCACTGCATAAGGGACTGGTCCCGCCACCCACTCCCACTACTGTTATTCCTGTAAACCAGGATCGACAATGGTGACCAATAATGACGTCGTTGGACCCTTGTCGCGTCCCGGGAAAAAGTTAAATTGTTTTGGAACCAGCACAAATTTAATCGAAAGTAATAATAGGAGTTGGATGAAAAAAAATCCACTGGCAATACTTGTAGTCTGTTGGTACCAACTAAATTTGCACTACTATCCATAATATACATCTTCATACGTAAAATTCCAGTTTGTATATGTTTGTAATTTTTCTTCTAAACGGCTAACTTGTTTTGATCAATTTTTTTGCACTTATTAGGTCACCTAAATGGTTCTTAACTGTAGTTGGATGCGGTAAGTGGTGCTTTTATCCATATCCACAGAAAAAATGTATGCTAGCAGAGCTGCAGCCTAATGCCAGTATGTATATAAAAATTAAGATGATTTTGGTGTCCCATATGCATTTAATTACAATTCATCAGATTATGATGTAAACTTTAGTAAATGGTTTTGCACTGCTATGCATTGCGGAACAGCTATAAGAGATAATTTGTTAGTAGTTAAAGCTGTAAGAGGTACGAAATTAAAATGTTGTGTATTTCAAAAAGTACACAAAAAGAGCTCTTTCTTACACCTAAGGCTGCACAGGAAGAGTGTTTGTATACAAGCATTATGAGGGTGGTATTTATTTCAGCCAGACATACTTATGATGATAAATAATATAATATAACAGTTATTCCAAAAGAAATGCAGTATAAGTAAAAGTGATGAAGTAGACAGTTTAAAACCCACTCTATTGTAGTATTAGCACTGACACTACTGGCTAAATAAATAGAAGAATAATTATCATACCTGTCTTTACAGTGCGTGAACACAGTACTTATAATGTGGGCAATCGTTGTTGGGAATGTTTTCATGGTACAACATGTCATGGAGACAGTCTCTATAACATTATTGATGCAATCAGACAACAGCTGCAGTAAGCATACTGCATTATTAATGTATTCAATCAAGTTGATTCTATGCACGTCTGAATCTAATAATATGTCTGTAATAAGACCTAAACTCTGCAAATAATTAAAAAAAACGATAAATATAAAATTATGACCCTGTGACAGACTGGGACGGATGGACAGACTAAATCTTATAAGGGTTCCTCATAGGGATTACGGTACCCTAAAATTTAGTATTTTAGCTTGTTATTGAACTAGCCTTATGATCCACATACAGGTTGAAACATAAAGGGTATATTATTATTATTTATTTACTTTATGGCTTCCATTGTTTATTGATGATTTCGCCAGTGTCAAGTAACAAATAACAATTACAAAGAATTAATAACAATACAATACAAAAACGTGACCGTCCATTTTGGAAAACTAAAATGGCCTTCAAAATAAATCCAATGCGGAAATCAAAAGGTGTTATAGTGATATAGCTGTTGACATATTTCTTAAGTCTACAAAACCTTTAGTACTTCAAATGTCCCACAAAGCCGATAGTTTGAGATTTACAAAGTTAAGTTGCAAAAAAATAGTATACCCTTTCTGTTTCACCTAGTATACCTATACATTTATGCAATTTAGGGTTTAAAATTGTCACTATACAGTTTGTTATCGACATGTGAGAGAAATTCGACATTATAATATCAGAACCGCAAGGGAAAATTAGCTTAGGTGTTACGATTACGATTCCGATTCTTCGACTGTAGGTACTTACTTATTTCGTAGTTTTGGTGATTAGAGGTAGTAGGACGTTTATACTTAAATAATCACTAACTCACCTGAGAAATACGCGCTGCGCAATCTTCTAAAAGTTTTGAAAAGTATGCAGGAAAACTTGGCTCTCCGATTTCATTTTGAATGTTTGAAAATGCCTCTTTAGTGCTAGATACGAGGGAGTCGTAAGTCACAGCATCCATCTGGGAATACAAACACGAAAGTTGTATTTGCAATGTAAATACTTTACTAAGCAATTTAAAAACAAAAGGAAGAATACATAGACACATACATTGGATTTGTACGTACTTTAATTTTACAATGTTTCCAAATTCCAACTAAATCAAGTCAGCCCGCGCAAAGCGCAAATAAATGAATTTTTGGCGGCAAGATAGCCATGTTTTTTCCTCGCTGGTCGGTTTTCACATCTAGCCAGTGGCGAAAAGATTGTGACTTCAGTAACGGCAGCTTCCATCCTTTTTATTTACATAATGAATTAGAGGAAGGATGGTAGCTATTGTTTCCTTTTGTTTCCGACATGGAAACTTTCTTTCCCTAATACCTTACCTTAGTAAACTATTTTTTTATTATTATTTTATTTATGGCTTTTTGGACGATTTACCTTCATCTGCCAAATTCATATATTAACGAACCAATGGATAAGTGACGTACTTCATTTTACGAATCAAATTTTCTGTCAGATTTTGGGGGAGACGAGGTAACCACTACAACGAAACGATGCACAATTACAAAAAAACAAATTGTGTCATTATGAATGCACACTTAAATAAATGTTCAACACTAGTAGCTTTTACGCACACTAATCGGTCAAATACGTCAACATGCAAGAATTTACGAGTGTATGACACTAAGTGCAATAGGGAGATACCAATATCGATATTTCTAATTAGATATATCGATAGTTTCACTTGCTCATCATCACAAAAATATTGCATAGACGTGTGCATTTCTTCTTCTAATACAAAATAAGAATTATTTTGTATATGATGGTATCTTATACAGTACGATGATTTATCGTTTATGAATTACTTTAAAAAAAATCCCCTCGCTGTGGTAATGAAACATCTAAAATAAATAATATTTTACAACAATATACAAGGTGAAACTTCTACTACATAGTCTAGTCACAAATATTACCACACAAACACTTTACGTGTTTTCAGTGAAATATTTTTTTAGAATCATTTCATTAGAAGTATAAATCAAATACTTACAGCATCAGCTAAAAAATAATATTGGTACGGCATTATCTACTAATTTTCGTCGTTTATTAGATAAACATTGGAATTGCGACGAATCAAAGTGTACCGAACAAATAATACTTGTGCGAGTGGGTTCCCAACCTCTCTTTCTATTGCAAGATTTTTCCCATTTGGTTTTAATTGAGGGTCTTTGCTTTCCCTATTTCTAGTGGAATAATGATAAGTTAAAAAATTAACAATAAGTAATATTTTTTTTATATTTGTCTTTTTAATATTTACAGTATAACAACTATTTATAAACGAACTTACAGTAAATTTAAATAAAAAATAAATAAACAAGATAAAATTATATGTACAAAAGTGCTTCCACATCGTCGTCGATACCAAAAGTGCCCAGGAGGCTGGCCGCATTTCCGCGCTGAATTGCGAGGCTTATTCTTTGCGCGAAAAACAGACCAGCCCGCCGGTCACGTGATGCGGCGAACAGACGTGCTGCTATCTCCTTGTAGAGGAGACGCGCGTTAGGGCCCCATGAGCCTAAAGTTTCGACCCCAAAAGGCTCAAACAAATAGCCTCCAGGAAGGCCACTATATTTGCGCCTCTTGAGGTTTTCAGCCTCTGCAGCAGCAGCGCCAGAACGCATTGACGTGCTTGGAAGATGTGACGGTGCCAGGGTATCAACACAAGTTGCATCCCATACCAGGGGCCGTCCCATCCTCCAAGCCACCAGAGACATACCATCGGGCCTCTTGCCATCGTCACGCACCAAACCATTGGGTTCCAATACGGCTGGCACGCTGGCGGAGACAAGGGCCCGACGAATTATGTCATTGATGCTAGCATGACGCGACAAGCGGCCCGCGCTCCTGCCGCAGGATAACCCATGGTGGCCCAAGCTGTCCACCGCCTCACCGCATCGACAGCGATGTGGAGCATTACAAGAAGCCCCTAATCGGAGGGAGGTGGCAAGACGAAACGTCGTGTCGTCTAAAAGTGTGCCGATGTTAGGCGAAGGCAGTGCCTGCAGCCAGAGACCGGACTCCCAATCTCCCACAGCCAACAGGCGCGCACGCTCTGCAGTATTCCTGCACGTATCAAGGAGTTCATTCCGTGCGGAAGTGCAGAGCGGCGCGTCCCACTGGCCCTGAGAGGATAGGGTATTGGGCAAATCTGAGCTCGGGCAAGCTAATTTCCATGCGTCCACTGCATCGGACAAATACGGCATGACGTAATTAACCATGGAAGGTGCTAAGATCTTCCTGGTCAAAACTTCAGTGCTGTAGACCGAGGAGAGGAACGCAGGTAAACTGACACTTGAAATTTTGCGAATACCGAGGCCACCGAACCGGATCGGTAGAGAGGCTTGCAGCCAAGCTCGGTCATCCAAAGGAATATTGAGAATTTTGATTAAGGTTTGGAGTATAATGTTATCCAATTTTTCCAAAAGAGCTGGGTATTGCCAGAGGTGAGAAGACCGGAGAACATACGTGAATTTAGGCACAAATAAACAGTATCTAATAATGGTAAATGCCGAATGCATATTAATTTTGACAAGTCTGTCAAAAATTGCACTAAAATTTTGTATCTTTTCTTCAACGAAGGAAGCAAAAGATTCACTTAGGATAGGAGACCCGAGGAGGTGAAAACAGGATCTGTCGATTATTCTTAAATTGGGGGCTTCAGCTTGAAATTTTTGTATGATGCCTATTTGGTCCAACACTTGTTTTGATGGATCTACAAACAGTTCACACTTGGTGGTGTTTAACTGTAGGCCTATATTATCAAAATGCTGTTTTAAAAAAATCAAGTCTTTTAGGACTGTATGTACATCACCTCCCAAAGTACCGTCGTCTAAGTACCATACATTAAATTTGGAATTTAGCTTTTTAATAATAGGATGAATCGCGAGACTGAAAATAACTGGCCCGAGAGGGTCACCTTGCTGACATCCGACGGCCGAATCTATAACATGATTATGATAGAGTAATTTAGAAGGAGTGCGATAGCATTGCCAAAGAAAATTGTAAATTTCAGGTGTTTCCTTTTTGATTTCGGTTAACAAGGTGTCCCTATTCACAGAATTAAAGGCATTCCTGATGTCTACCTTTAATATAACCTCTCCAACACCTGAGCTCAAGTAAGTAGATAGGGCGTGGATAGCGGCCTCACAACCACCCTTGGAGCCGAAACCCAATTGCGTCGGCTGAAACACGGATGATATTTTATCAGAATAAAAGTGGCAGCAGACTTTGGCAACCATACGCCGGTATGTACAGCCGACAGCAATTGGGCGAAAACCCCCCCCTTTTTTACGCAGGGCGCAGAGGTTGGCTCCATATAAGGTGGAGGTTATGGAGTCGCAAACATTTCCGGACAACATTAGATTGGCCAAGGCAGTCAGCTCCTTTAAAAGTTTCTCACCTGCAGCGCTCGCACCTATTAGGTCTTTGAGGTGTTGTGGAGTTAATCCGTCAAGGCCGCCCGCGGACCCACTCCGAAAGGAACTCACTGCCGCGGCCACTTCACGGGTCGTGACACGTAGAACGTTCACGCTTGAGTCATCAGGTGGATCAGGGAAAGAGAGGTTAGCCGCTGGAGGTGGGTGTTTCTCCTCTAGCGCTTGTCTTGTTTCAGCACAAAACGGAGCAATCTCGTCACTACTAAAAAGAAGTCTAGCGGCACCCCCAATGTCACCGTCACCTAATTTTGACTCAACGTGGCGGAAAATGGGGTATGGTCTATTGTAGCTGCTAGTAGCTGTGGAAAAATTAGGACTCGGTGGACGAAAAGCCGTGTTGCAATTTTCTTTTATAACGGCTGTAAGGGATATATTTTTATTGTGAGCGTGCAAAACGGTGTATGGGAAGCTCAGCAGATTTTCCCAGGCACTTAGAGAATTTTGACTGATAGTTGTGTGTATAGTTTTGGCTAGGTGGTCAGCTACAGTAGCACGAGCTCCACGGGGAATCCTCTTTAAAATGGGAACCGTTTTTTTTAAGGTGGACAACTTTTGCCATAAATCTGAGGGAGAGGGGTTCTGGAGGCCTAATGTGGAAGGTGCGGATTCGAGGCTAGACGGAGCATCTTGGCGTTTGTGAACTCTACCAAGATGGACCTTCAAGCCCCGCTCACCTTTGAAAAAACGTGCCTGGGAACAAAGAGGACAAGGCACGAGATTGCTCCGAGATGTGCTGGGCTGAAAGCGACTACCATCGGCGACGCTTGGCCCACTATCTCCGTCCGACATAAATACCTAAAAAAATATATATAATAAATAAATCTATATTTTATGCTAAACTACCTATTTAATATACAATACCATACAAAATGTGTTAAATTACGAAACTTCTGGAATATAATTGTTATCATTGCACGACGAGAATTGTTGTTAAGAAAATTGTTAAATAAATTGATGAAGTTGAAGGCACTGGAGGTTCTGTCAAATGGATAGTCAAAAGTGGACTTCGTTGCTTGGTTACGAAGTACTTCGTGGTACACGTGATCCGGTTGCTAGGAAACAGTGGCGTCCCACAGTTGTCAAAAAAAAATATATGGCTCTGACTTGGTGAAAAACAGCTGATTTTGAAGACTAAGAAGCCCCCCGCACACCGATGAAACTAGTTTATCTTTCGAATGCACTAATAGGGCACTTTTACGGGGAAAACACATCAAAGTAGTAACAAAAAAGATTTTAAAAATATTTTTTGTGCTGTAGATGACAGCTGTTCGTGCTATCGTTTTTTTTGATCCTGTCATTAATCAGTCAGTAATTATATTTTTACTATTTATAATTTAAAAGAAATATATAATAAAAACTCTAAAAAATATAATTCTATCGATACCCAATCATAAATTATCACTACCACAGCACTATTCAAAATGGCGAACTCGAGATACCATACTACACTTTTCAATTATTTCGTACTCGATTGTTTAATCGATAATGTATTCGATTTTTATCACATTTTATATTTTAATTATTTTTATTAGGAAGAAGGGATTAATTACACCAAAAACACTTACATATGAAATGTTACTGCGTCTTTTTGTAGATTATAGGTGTTTGACCTTTTCTTGCACAGGTTAACAGCACAGGTCGGCATTTTTTACGGAGCTCCTTACACCGCGAAAACGATGTTGACTTTGATAAAATCGATTCCGTAAACAGTTTTTATAAACGTGTTAGACCTTCTTGGTCTTATACCTTGGCAGAGGGGAATGATCATGTAAGTCTTGTCCATAGATAAAAGGTCTAAGGCCAAATTCTTAGACCATGCCAAATTATATTTTGATCTGTCCGTTACGTTACATTATTCCGTTCACTCAAAGTCATTTGTCAAATAAAATAGTGACCAAAGAGAATATATGATAGTGACTGAGCGACTGACAGCCAGTTTCACGTGGTGTTGCTTTGTAAATTCAACAACACGCGGCCGGCTCGCGAGTTTTCTTACAAAAATCTTAATTTGTAACAGATACATTGTTCCTAATCCAACGGAATGATAAAATGTCGCTGTGCGATTTATTTGTGGCTCTTAAAAATATAGGCACCGAAACTAAAACTGCTGAACTGGACATCGCGTGCCAAGAACTGCAGGTTAGTAATATTTCATTTTCAATTAGAATTATTTTACAGTTGAATACTTGACGGCACAGTTATACTTATTTACTCATTCAGAGGCCTATTTATCGGGCCCATGTCCCCATGAAAGCCTTGCATAGCCGAGTGTAGCGAAGAAATAAAATGTTTCGATTAAAACATTATTTGGTGGTTACAACTTATGATATTTGTTTGTTATTTATAGGTATGTCAATTCCAAAGCATAAACATAGATAAGTTCAATATTTATACAGTTAGCTATCACAAAAAAATAGAGGTATCACATAAAACTTTTCGTTAAGTACTCAAAGTACTTAACGAAAAGTTTTATGTTGGTTACTTTTTGTTTGAATGACATCATGGTTCACTGCAGTCTGTCTGTAGGTGTAAAGTTGGTGACATAATAGTATTTGTAATGCTAATAAGTGATGCAAAAGTGAAGGTCTCATGAAATTTTGATATGGTGATAGTCAATGCCAACTCTTTGCGTACTTTACCTACATCATTAAAACCTTGATAAATATTGTTGTATGTCTTAGGCTTTCTCTCACAGAAATATTCACTAGCTATGCAACTGAAATGTGATCCTGTAGGTCCCCAATTAATATTCTAATCTATGCAGTCTGGAATAGAGTTGAATGTAATGTTATATATAGTTCAGTTGTTATTTCTTGCCACCAGAATGAGTAGTATTAATTAGTACTAATAATAACCAATTCTTTACAGAAATCACTCAATCCTAATGCTCTAGAGATCGAAGATGCTGTTCAAAAGTTATCAGAGTTTATCTTGAAGGTGGAGGATGCAAAACTGTTCAAGAAATATCTGTCTAATATTTTACTTGCTTTGGTGTCTGCTAAAATTCCATTGAAACCAGTATTTTCCAATTCTAACTTTAGCATTTGCAATGATACTGAGAAATGCAGGCATTTGGAGTACTCCATTGTGTTGGCAGCTCTCAGCGATCACCCTGATGTTCTTCAGTAAGTGTTATAACTATAATTATATTATTTCAAGCATTGAAATTTCAACCAAAACATTGCTATAATAAAATACAAATTGACTTTTCATAATCCCCAATTTTCGATTTGAATCACATTTTGTTTTCATGAAAATGGAAGAAAGTAGATGATTAAGCTTGCATTGCACACTCTCGCCAAGAACCTGTTAGAAATGCCGAGAACAATTCTACAACTCTTGTACTGAGTACTGTATGAAAATAATCTCAAAGTTGTCTTGGATTCCGCCTGTGTTAAGGATTCTTGAAGAGCATTTTTGTTGGTAGTTTGTTGGTGGTAAAAGTGTTAAAGATATGGTGTGCAGTGAACATTTTCTAATTACAAAATACTTACCTTACATAAACATGAAGCAAAACTATTTGAGTGTACTTATCTATTTATTTCAGATATGCCCTCAAATATTACGAAATCAACCCAGTACCGCCATTCGAAGTCTTCATTCATCATGAGGACTCCTATAACGTCGCGCCCAAGAAGCGGCGGCTCCTGCATTGCGGGCAGAAGATGAGTGACATGCAAATAGTGTTGTGCTGCTACACATTGCTTAGCAAACTCCCCAATGAGTTATCAGCGAAATGGGACTGGACAAAATTCGTAACTAATTTTATTGACAATGAAAATGATGAGATAAGATGGTAAGTTTTTTCGTACCCTATGTTTGGACTGGACGACACTTTATCACAAATCATATTGTTGTCTCTATCTTTTGATGGCACAAAATATGTACAACATACTAAATCAGTGTAAATGATTAATTTAAAAATAAACTTTGGAAACCAGGGGCAATAGGGGTAAATGTTACTATATGTTTATTTTACTAAGACATAGGCAGACAAGCTATTTTGTATATATGTCGCCGCCAACTAGCTTAATTCGCCGTTCAATTAACAGCCTAGGCACTTAACTAAACGGCGCCGTTCAACTAGTGGCCTGAATGATATTCAGCCATTTGATTAAACAGCTAGGCAAATGACTTGGATCGATGACGTTTAACTACTTGCCTAGCCGTTTAATTACCTGTCTAGCCTGTTCATTTCAATTTACTTCTACTTTCTGCCACCTAGCGCAGAAACTCACCAAACTGTCAATATCTCTATATTCTATATTCTCTTTGGTCAATATGGCGTCGGAAAAAAACAACTTTGATGGAATAATTTTATTAGGTACTTTGGTTTTTTACGTTTTTTTTTAGATCCACCGAATATATTTGCCGGGTGGGGTTTCTGTGGGGTCATAAAAAAAATAACCCTAACCTAAACCCATCCAGGTCGTTCTGCTTGGGTAGTATTTTGAAAAAGTTTTGTGTGTACTTAAATGTCAACCAGTTGCCTAAGCATTAGCCAGCCAGTTTATTAAATGTTGTAATAGACGATACGGTTGAATATCATTTAGGCCGTTAGTTGAACGGCGCCGTTTAGTTAAGTGCCTAGGCTGTTAATTGAACGGCGAATTAAGCTAGTTGGCGGCGACATATACACAGCCTAGTAGTGGTTAAAGGGGCTAATAAGAAAAGAATTGCATTTTGAAATGTTAAACAGACTCAATAGCTTTCTGCGATATGTTATACATCTAATTTACTCCTGACCTGAATTACTGACGACGGCTTGGCGCAGTGGTTCGAGAGTAGGCCGCTCGGCTCACTGCACATGGTGGTTGCTGGTTCGTTTGCCGCCAGGGCAAATTTCGGAAATGGTCTTTTCGTAATTTTCCCAGGTCTGGGTGTCACTAGGATCGCCCCCAGTCCATTGTATGGGACCCATAGTACAAGCGTTGCTTAGTTTGGGACCATACAGTTGTGTGTTCGTCTGGCGATATTATTATTATTATTACTTATGCTCAATCCTTTAATCTGAAGTCTTATTCTTTGCAGGATGGTCAAAGAATGCATAACTATCATCACTAACATGACTGAGGCTCAATCAAAGACACTGTTAGAAGTATTGAACATACAAGTTCAGGACTGCTTGCAGACCATACAGTCTACTGAAAAGGATGAAATCTTCACATTGAGTGAAGTAATCAAAGATCAATTGAACGTGGATAGTGTTGTAAACATTAATGGCATATTGTTATCAGTGTTTGACAAGAACAATGTTCAGAACGGCAATTTGGTTCCAGTGAAATCTACTATTAATAATTTAAGGAGTTTAGCGCTGGCAGTCGCATCAGGTAACAAAATAATTATTTTTATAACAATATTTGAGCTCTCCTACCCACCATCTTTTCCTGGGTTTACCCCTGATAGTCGACTTCTAATATCCAATATGTGATACCATTTATTTACCTATGCGGGCCCATACGTGTCACGTGACCAGCCCACTCCCACTTCAGCTTTGCAGTCTTTGCCCCCATGTCAGTGATGCGAGTAATGGAGATACGTGATACCTTATACGGGAGATACATGTATCTCCCGCAAAAGGCTCGGGACAGGGCCCGAAACAGCACAAAACCGTATTTTGTGGAGAATTGAGGAAGAGGCCTTTGGTCAGGAGCGAGACACATAAATGGCCAAAAAAAAGTCTTAACTATTTGGTAGCTGAAAGTGTGCTAGTTCACCTGAATATAAACCTTATATCCACTTCTTAGAACTTAAAACTGCTTACTCTTTCAACAGGCCAAGCCCTCTGCCTAATGGGTCCAGTGGGGTCCGGCAAGACCTCTCTAGTGGAGCATTTGGCAGCTATCACAGGGCGAAAAGGTGTAGCCTTTAAGAAGGTTCAACTTGGTGATCAGACTGATTCGAGGATGTTGCTTGGCTCTCACCAATGTACCGATGTTCCGGGGGAATTTGTATGGAGGCCTGGGGTTTTGACCGAGGTGGGTGCAACAGCAATATACAGGGTGGTTTAAGGGGCATTGTAACGAAAACTGATATCATGCATTAAACTCATGATTCTGGACCCCCTCAGAGTTGGAATTTTCCGCCGATATTTTCATGAATTATATAAAATGTTTCACAAAAAAAATGCTGAACATTTTTAGCATCATTCATGAAAATATCGACGGAAAATTCCAACTCGGGGGGGGGGGAGGGGTCCAGAGTCATGAGTTGAATGATGCCCCTTACACACTGTATAATGCTGTATATATTTTTTTATCCGGGTCTCTATGGCCCGGCCGCGTTCACCTCTGATATGGGGGTCAGAGTCCTTAATTAACATGTGTATAATAAATGTACAAAACTTTTTTATTGTGTGTGTGTATAAAATGTTATAAATCACCACCACAGACTAGGCAGGTTTGCAGTGCACTAACATGTCTCAGATAGTAATTTGGTTACCATGTAATAAGGGCGAGGATATAACAAGTACAAAAGAACGGAAATAGTTCATTATTATACTGTAGGCTGCCTATTAAAATTCAAGTCTACACCAGATTTTAAAATAAGTAACAGTGTAAAAAATCAACACAGGTATCCTATACGAAAGCCTTATATTTGTTTTGTGTGTTTAAACAGCTGCTCTCTATATAAACATGCATATATTTACTCACTAGCTGTGCCCACGGACTTCGTCCGCGTAGTATTTAACGTAACAAAAATTTCGGCATTATCGGGATAAAAAGTATCCTATATGTTAATCCCGGTTATAAACTGTGTTCCAAATTACATTCAAATCCGTTCAGTAGTTTTTGCGTGAAGGAGTAACAAACATACATACATACATCCACACTCACAAACTTTCACATTTATAATATTAGTAGGATGTTGTGGAAGTAGTATTTTAAATTACAACACCTTTAATGCAGGCTTTACACTCAAAACAAGAATTATTTGGAAGGCCTTTAGAAACATAATTTTTCTCTCAATACATATGAAGCTTCCAAAAACTAATTGGGTCATTCCCAATCTCGTATGTATCCGCGAAAGTGTTAGGCTTAACATATTATATGAAAAAAATATATACAGAAGTAATGAGACAGACAAAATGAATAGATATCGAGATTATATATAACTATATAAATTGATTTGAATATTTCGATTTGTAAGTAGACCTATTAACAGGAAATAATTTGTCCTTCATAAAATACTAAAGAAAAATATTTTCAAATATTTGTCCCTATTGTAGGCAGTTCAAAATGGCCATTGGTTACTACTAGAAGACATAGACAGCGCCGCACTAGACGTAGCATCGACATTGAGCTCGCTCCTTGAAAGGAACTCACTTTGCGTACCGGGCTATAGGGACTCCTTACCCGTCACTCCTGGATTTCAACTGTTCGTCACGCAAAGGTTTGTGAAAATTAAAATTGTACTTTATTTACTTGTGTATATAGTTTGTTTCACCTTGTATTACATTTTCAGTTTTAAAATTTGTGTTTGTAATTTGAAACGTTGCCTTGAGTTTAGTTTACCATGCAGGCTAAGCAATATCTTATTTTGAATTACCAAATTGGGCCTTATCTGCATTGATATAAACCTCATTTTACCTGTTATTACATTTTCGTTACAGGACCTTGACTACTAACTACGGCTTCCAAAAGAAAATGTCCAATTCTAGTACATTGCTGCAGAAACATTTGACGCAAATTAACGTCGAGCCGCTTTCGAGGTCCGAACTCGGGGAGATTATACAAACACTCTACCCCACTTTATCTACGATCTGTTCCAGAATGATCGAAGTCTTCATGATGTTTTCCGTAGGCAGTCACGATACCTCCTTACAGACCACTGAAGTTGTTGACACAAGCAAAGAAAGCATCATTTTAATCAGAGGTTCAAGATTAATTTCTACTAGAGACTTAATGAAATGGTGTTCGCGATCAGTCATAGGCTTCGACGTGACCAGCCCAGAGTCGGCCTTGAAAGTACTCCAAGATGCGTTAGACATTTTCACCTGCTCCGTATCGTCCCCGGAACACAGGCTGGAACTCGCTAAGAAAGTAGGCACATGCTTAGGCATCGTCGAAACTAAATCTGAATTCTATTGCAAACACTACAAGCCAAATGTCTCCTTAAACTCGAGGTCGTTAGACGTGGGTAGAGCGAAGGTCCCGAGAGTGGAAAAGAGTTTGGAAACAGTCGATTTTGATAATAAACAAAGTGTATTTTCTTTTACGCGTCAATCAGCGTGCTTGCTCGAGAGAATAGCTTGCTGTGTGACGTCCAACGAACCGGTCCTACTGGTGGGTGAGACGGGTACTGGGAAAACATCCTCAGTACAATATATAGCCAAACAAACTGGACATAAACTAATAGTAATCAATATGAACCAACAATCCGATTCCGCTGATTTATTGGGCGGTTACAAACCTGTAGACTTGAAATACGTAATACGTCCAATTAGAAACGAATTCGAAGAGTTATTCCGTAGTTTCTACAATGTGGCAAAGAATAAGAAATTCTTAGGGCATATAGAAACGTGCTACGATACGGAAAATTGGACGGCGTTGTTAGCATTGATGAAGCAGAGCCACAAAGCGGCAGTCACTAGACTGACGAACGAGAACAAGGAGGATGTATTAAAGAAATGGCTCACATTCGGTTATAAACTATCCAAATTGGATCAACAAGTAAAAGCAGCGTCGAAACTAACATTCGCTTTCATCGAAGGATCTCTAGTCAAAGCGATGCAGGAGGGACATTGGGTGTTGTTGGATGAAATCAATTTGGCTTCAGCGGAAATCTTAGAATGTTTAGCCGGTTTATTAGAAGACAAAAATGAGAGTATAGACTTGTTGGAAAAAGGTGACAAGGTACCTATAATAAGGCACCCAGATTTCACTCTGTTTGCTTGCATGAACCCTGCTACAGATGTGGGTAAAAAGGATTTACCAGCGGGACTCAGGAATCGATTTACCGAGTTCTATATAGATGAGTTGACTGAAAGGAACGATTTAATGCTGCTAATTGGCGATTATTTGTACCACATGAACTTGAGTGGTGTTATATTGGAAGCCATTTTTATATTCTACGCGAGTGTTAAGAAGGAAGCGAAGTTGAATCTCGTGGACGGAGCGGGTAAGATTTGTATTTTTGTATGTGAAACATCTGTTGGCGCAAATGGCATGACGCTCTCATGCCGTCATGCCCCCTCTATGCCATCGCTCTCGACGCACTTTGGCAGTAAAATCGACCAGTTTGCCGTCACGGCAAATGGCCTGCGCTCTCTCATGCCGTTATGCTTCCGCTACGCCACCACTCGACCCCCTTGTGTGTTTGTGCGCGCATTCACATTACGGCCATCTTTATTTAAAATTTAAATAGGGACAAGGTTATTAGGTCCCGCTGCAGTTGATGCAAACAGGGTATAATTAGTGTAACGATTTCTGTCATCATAGCTCCAAAATTAGTACTAACGTCAATAGTTTAACTGCGGTGACGCGATCCAACCCGATGCCTTTCGGTCTGCAGGCGACCTAGCACTTTTGTAATGAAATAATAAGGCCCAATGATGAATGGCCCTGTTAATTGGTTATGTCACCCGTATGATATTATTTTGTTTCATGCAGGTAATGCACCTCACTACTCTCTGAGAACATTGTGCAGAGCGCTGACGGCCGCGGCTAAAGCGAAGTGTGGGACTGTGGCCAGGTCCTTATACGAGTCCTTCTGCCTGTCCTTCCTCACCCAATTGGACAGTTCCTCGCATCCGAAGGTAGAAGCCATGATTGCCAAGTAAGTTGTTTATAGTATTTTTTTTTTCGTTTTGCTTTCATTTATCGCAGTGAGCCCGTGTCACGGAAAATGATATTTTCAAGTTTTATTTATGCATCGAGTACATTAAGGCCCTTGGCTGGCCTAATACACCTCTCCCTCTCTTAAACCCTATCAGTAAAGTGGCGTATACTGACGAACTACCAGACTTTTTGGGGAACCCGAAATATCATGTTTCACCTTTTAGTTCCAATTAAAAACAATCACGTACATTTCCCTACATAGGTATGACGGTTAATGATGATCAATACACCACCACAGTATAATTAAAAGAAGCACAGGATTTGGATATTAAAACTAAACTGTCAACATCACTTTTCCACTTCCCGCAACAAAACTACTTAATGGTTTTTATGAGGTCTCGTTACTAGTAGCCCTATGAGCCTGTCTGATTAAATCAATGCATGAGCTAGGTTATTTTCCTTCCCAGTCAAGTTGTGAAGTATGTAATGGATTTTTCTTTTATTTTTAGGGCAGTAATAGGCAAAAAGAACGTGAAATCCGTCATCAACCAATTAATACCTGAACCACAAGTGTTAGGTCAGAATTACTTGCTCTTCGAAGGTCATTGGATACCTCAAGGCAAACTGGATATAGCTATACCGGAAGGCTATATTCTAACTCCCACAGTCAGAAAAAACCTTCGCGATATAGCAAGAATTATATCATTAGGTAGACTGCCTATTTTGCTACAAGGCGACACATCAGTCGGCAAAACGTCCTTGATAACTTACATAGCTAAAGCCTCTGGCAATTATTGCGTTAGAATAAACAACCACGAGCATACCGACCTGCAGGAATACATAGGGTCCTATGCAGCAGATTCCAGTGGCAAACTTGTCTTCAAAGAGGGCGTTCTAGTCGAAGCTATGAGGAAAGGGTATTGGATTATTCTCGACGAGCTAAATTTAGCGCCTAGTGATGTTTTAGAAGCCCTCAATCGCGTTCTAGACGATAACCGCGAGTTGTTCATACCAGAAACACAGCAAGTTGTCAAAGCTGACCCCAATTTCATGTTGTTTGCCACTCAAAACCCACCAGGGTTGTATGGAGGTCGTAAAATGCTGTCTCGAGCGTTCAGAAATAGGTTTGTCGAGTTGCATTTTGATGAAATACCCAAAGCGGAACTTGAGACTATTTTGCATCAAAGGTGTCATGTTCCGCCTGCGTATAGCAAGAAAATGATCGCGGTGATGGCCGATTTGCAAATACGTAGACGGGGTTCCGCGGCTGTTCAAGGCAAAGACGGCTTTATCACCCTAAGAGACCTCTTCAGGTGGGGTCAAAGGTACAAACACGCATCGCAAGACACTCTCACAGATGACAAATTCTACGACTGGGACCAGCATATTGCCGATGAAGGATACTTAATATTAGCTGGAAAAGTCCGACAGACCGATGAACGGACGATCATAGAAGAAGTAATAGAAAAACATATTAAAAGGAGAGTGAGTCCGGATAATCTTTTCAGTCTTCATCCAGCGACTTCCCCTGTAACTAAACCGACTTTGGAGATCATTCTCAATAACCAATTGCCAGAGTTCTCTCACGTAGTTTGGACTTACAATATGAGGCGGCTCGCAGTTTTGATAGCTAAAGCGTTCACCTTTGACGAACCTGTATTGCTGGTTGGAGAAACTGGATGTGGAAAAACGACTATATGCCAAGTTCTTGCAGCGTTAAAGAAACGCCAGCTCTTGTCCGTAAACTGTCACATGCATACGGAAAGTTCTGATTTCCTCGGAGGATTGCGACCAGTCCGACAGTACAACAATGATGGAAGACTATTCGAATGGGTCGACGGACCTTTGATAAAGGCTATGGAGACGGGAGACATGTTCCTAGCTGATGAAATTTCTTTAGCCGATGACAGTGTACTAGAGCGATTGAACTCATTGCTCGAACCTGAACGACAGCTTGTACTAGCTGAACGAGGAATGGAAGACAACTCTGATATAGTTGTGATTACAGCGAATACAAACTTCCATTTTATTGGCACTATGAATCCCGGTGGAGACTTCGGGAAGAAAGAACTCTCGCCCGCTTTGCGGAACAGGTTCACCGAAATATGGTGCGACAGTGTCACGTCCAGAGAAGATTTGCTGAAAGTCCTCGAAAAGAGTGTCAATAAGGGCGTGTCTTTAGGCAACCAAGAGGATGGAAGCTCAGGAATTGGCAACTCCATATTAGATTTCACTCACTGGTTGAAGAATTCTGAAGTAACAAACAAGTTCCCATTCAGCATACGTGATCTACTTTCCTGGGTCCAGTTTATTAATATAACAGTTGCTAAAGGACTCTTGGATCCTCCTGAAGCATACGTACACGGGGCGTGTATGACTTTCCTCGATTGTTTTGGCACAGCACTAACTGGACATATAGATTCCGATACCTTAGTTTTGCTAAGGAAGACATCTATTAATTTCTTGCTGAGCCAGATCAAAACTGTTGGTAATGAATACATAGATAGTTTGAAAGATATGCTCAGTAACAAACAGACTAAATTTGTGGCCGAGTCTGATTCAGATAAGTTTGGTATAAAACCGTTTTATATAGAAGTGGGGCATAATGCTGATATTTCGGAGCAGGAACAGAAATTCACGTTCACAGCGCCAACGACTGGCGCGAATACGTTGAGATTGTTGCGAGGCCTTCAACTGAATAAAGCCATACTTTTAGAGGGCAACCCTGGTGTCGGAAAGACAAGCTTAGTGACCGCGTTGGCAAAATCTTCAGGACACAAAGTTGTCAGAATCAATTTGAGCGACCAAACTGTAAGTAACCTTTATATTATTCCTTTCCTTGTTTGTACATGCATTTGGATAAACAGGGTTATTTTTCTTTCTAGGATATAACAGATTTATTTGGCACAGATCTGCCGACAGAAGATGGCTCTTTCACTTTCAAAGAAGGTGCTTTCCTGAGCGCCCTTCAAAACGGTGACTGGATTCTATTAGACGAACTAAATTTAGCACCACAACCGGTACTCGAAGGTCTTAACGCATGCCTGGACCATAGAGGCGAAGTATTCATTCCCGAACTGGGGAAAACATTTAAAGTTAAACAACAAACTAGGTTATTCGCTTGCCAGAATCCTTTGAAACAGGGTGGGGCCCGCAGAGGCTTGCCAATATCATTTTTGAACAGATTCACTCAGGTATACATAGACACTTTAACAAAAGAGGATTTAATGTACATAGTGGAGTCTCAATATAACAGTATACCCAAGGAGATTTTACACAGAATAGTGACATTCAACTGTAAGGTGGCACATGATGTGACAGAGGTCCAATCATGGGGTCACAGAGGGGCACCTTGGGAAATGAATCTCAGAGATATACAGAGATGGTGTGAAGCACTCATAAATGACCAGGAAGTCGGTAAACCACTATGTCCTGGTAAATTCGTGGACATGCTATACGTGAATCGCATGAGAACTAGCGAGGATAAGGAGAAAATGACGCGCGCGTATGACACAGTGTTCAATCCCGAATATCCTAGATCCGATAGTAACCCCCAATTCGATATAAGCGACAGAGAGATCACCATAGGAGATGTATTGCTTGAAAGAAATAGTGAGAAAGTTTTCAAAAATCGACGAGCAATCGAAACAAACTTGTTAGTTCTGAGAAACCAATTACCAACTCTAAAGTCATTAGCTCAAAGTGTCAAAATGAATTGGCTGACAATATTAGTGGGGTCAACAGCTACCGGGAAAAGTAGTATAGTGCAAGTGTTAGCTGACTTGACGGGCAATGAACTGCAAGTGGTACCCGTGACGTCAGCTATGGACGTTTCGGATCTATTAGGGGGTTTCGAACAAGTGGACTATAACAGAACCCTCGAAAACATTTACGATAAGATCGAAACACTGACAATACAAACCGTTAGACATATTTGGTTGAAGAAGAACAAAGATTGGAAATCAAATAAACTACTAAGTCAGTTGTATGAGTACAAAAAGTTCCAAGCAATATCTACTAATGCCTACTCGAATGACGAGCTACGTAAATTCAAAGAAAGAATAGAATTGCTTAAAAATCATTGCGACCAATTACTCGAACACAATGAGCCCTTCAATCCCGTTTATACAAAGCTACAAGAAGCGTTAACTCAATTGGATAAGGTCCAAAATAAAGTATCTAAAGTGGCATCCGTGAACCAGGGCGGCAAATTCGAGTGGGTAGATTCTTTGCTGGTTAAAACAATGATTGAAGGGTCTTGGTTGCTTTTGGATAACGTCAACCTCACGTCTGCTGCAGTACTAGATCGACTGAACGGCTTGTTGGAGCCTAATGGGGTGTTGAGTATACCAGAAAGGGGTGATGTTAGCCATATAAGGCCACATCCGAATTTCAGGGTGTTTTTCACCATGGATCCTAAATATGGGGAGATTTCAAGGGCGATGAGGAACAGAGGTGTGGAGATATTTTTGCTTAGAGCCGAAGATTGGAGTACTAATCTGACTGACACGGTGGGGTATATGGATTTGACCGCGTTGCTGGCGTCGTGCGGTTTGCCTTGCGCGTATCATGAGCTGTGTATCAAGTGCCACGAGCTTATGTCGTCGTTTATACAAGGTATGTTTTATTTATTCTGTATTGGTTTTTAGATTTTGTGTTTTGATTATGTTAATATAGTATAAAAGGTACCAGGATTTCATATTAAATAAAGTGATCGCAAATATATCACAGACATTGAAAATGTACTAGGACAGTATAACGTTTAAGAGATGCTGATACCATTTTCGGTGTGGGTTGTGCAATCCCTGATGTTTTATCAATGGTTTTTAATCATGTAAGCCAACAAAGCATTTATGAATAGTCAGAATCTACCACCGGTTCGGAATGCTGCTTCCACTGAGAAGATCCGGCAAGAAACTCAATGGTTACTTTGAGCCAATTGAGCGACCACTTATTAGAAACTAAGGTTATAGTACTCTTAAAGGATTAATAAAAATCAAATCTGAGTTATATAAGCCAGAGTAATTAATACTTGTTTGCACCTACAAATCATTTAAATTGATTATTGTTGTTATTTCTATTTAGTGGGGGCAAAAAATTTAGCAACAACATAAATAAAGATACGCCGAAATATGTGAGAGACATCTGAAAATACAGTCGTGAAACCCATAATTTCGTCCCATTTGAGTCAATAACGAATAGGGCACGTTTTGTTTTAAAAATGACTTCGACTTTAAAAAATCTTTTGCAGGATTTGAACGTCCCACCATCTCCCACCTGCTTCAAGCGGCGTATCTAACATGGCAGCAAATAGTTCGGGGTATTTGTGTCAATACCGCTTACATTAACAGCTTCTCCGACGTCTACATCAAGCCCAGATGCGGCGGTGACTTCACCTCAAACGTGAACACTTCTCTTGCCGAAATGAAAAACAATATGTTAAAATCTCTAGAGATATGTATAAATGAAGGTAAACACGGGAGTTTGGATGCTATCAGCTCGGATCACACGTTAACAGTGAAAGGGTTGTGTGCAAATTCGTCTATACAAATCGCAAAGCAAATAGCTTATACAGCCGTTCAAGAAACTCGGGAATCTGACTGCAGGTCAAGTCTACTGCATGTGTTATTTAGCCTCTTCACGGCATATAAGAAAATACCGCCAAAAATATTGCAGACCGCGTACACTTTCATTGGGCACAGTTTAAACAAACAATGTCGATCCGAAATGAATAAATTAGCTCTCCAAATCAACGACAGGGCTTACGAATATCTAAAAGAATGTACTGATTATCAATCGTACAAAAGATTCTATCCAGAATCCCATATTTTAGACGATATCGTCATAAACTTAACGAACACAGAAGCGCTTTTGTTATTCAATGACATGATGAAGATGTTTTTGTTAGTTACCATATCTAAAACCAAATTCTCGGTACTGGATTATTCTAAAGCAGTTTTAGCTGGTAGTTTGACTGACGACTTTGTCGAATATCCAATATTGAAGTACTGCCAACGGTACCTCCAAATAATAGACGAGTATATTGAGAACACTATCAAATATGCTCACGTTTCGTTGGACAACAGAACGTCGTGCCTGTTATTCCAACTTCTGAATTGGCGAAACAGATTCGTGAAGCTTTCCAACGAAGCCATATTTGCGCAAACAGAGACAAGACGACGACAAATCTTAAGAGAAGACATAGTTCCATTACTATACATTCATAGTAAATGGTTACACAAGTATTTGATTAAAGAATTGGCCAAACTCAGTCCGGAAAATGAAAAATTGTTAATAGAATTCGATGCCGCTGTTCAAAACATAATTTTAAATAGCGATCAAGACAATACAGAGATAGCGAAAATAAGTAAAAAGCTACGGAAATTGTATGGACAGCCGAAATTGTATCTAGATAAAGAACAATATGATACTTGTATCGCGAAATCAAATGTCTACAGCAAATTGACTATAGATATGACTAGACCTGTCTCCAAACAATTAAACAAACTGTCAGTAGAAAACTTTTCAGTAACGGACCTAAGTCTAGCTTTAGATGTGGCGAGGCAAGATAAATTAGATTTGGTTGAAGAAAATGTTTCTAAATTCGTAGACAGTGCAAAAATTGACAAAGCGAATCCTGAAGTTACTCTTCTTCCAGTAACTTCATACGTTATTCAAAGAGTACTGACATTATTGCAGACTGGTTTCTTAGAAAGTGTGTCTCAATTGACCTCTATTGAAGGCCAGATCCAACCAAGTATGGAGTGTTCAGAAGTCTTAGCAAGTTTAGTACATCTGGGTAAAGTTATGAAAGGATTCTCGCCTGCATTATTAAATCTTCTAGAAGTTTTACTTAAATCGCAAGAAAATAATGAAGAAATCCTTAGTCAAAGGTTGGTCATATTTTATGATTTATAATTAATAATAATATAATCTATAGATAAATCAAAGTCGCTACCCGCCGCGTCTGTATTATTGTCTGCTTATTTCTACTAAATTACGCAACGGTTTTGATGCTGTTTTTACTATCATCTAGATAAATTCTTCCCGAAGGTTTATGTATATGCTACTATTTCTATAATTCTAATTATACATATAAATAGTTGAGAAAAGTCATGCGATGTAGGGACGAGAAGCGAGCTGTATCCAGAGGCCGAGAGAAAGGACTCATGCCAGCAAGTCTACCAAGTTGGTCTCATTATCTCTGAGATATCGTAATGAGTAGAGTCATTGGATTTCACTTTTTTGTTTGAGATACTTAATTATTAAACGGCACTTACATAGCACGCATTAAAAATAAATAATGTTTTTTTCAGCATGTCATCTGTCCCCGTAAAATTCTGGGATGAATTCTACAAAGTCCTCGTCACTTCTCCTGCCTTTTATCCGTCGCCATTCTTGACGGTGCATTTAGCTCTGAACTCTGAAGAGTTCAGTGAGGAAGTCCCGGTCAACAGCAAAAGACTGTCTAGAAATCTCCCACTGTTGCCGTATTATGTGCAGAAGTTTACTATATCAACGGAGAACACAGGTTTGTTTATTTTTACCATCGCTAGTCGCGATCTAGCATGTTCTTGTGCTATAAAAGGTGGTGTCGACATGTGGAAGTTTTTTTTTTATACAGTGAGTAAGGGGCATCGTAACGAAAACTGATACCATGGTATTAACTCATGAGTCTGTATACCCCAGAGTTGGAAACTTCCGTCGAAGGTTTCATGAATTATGTTATTTTTTTATTCAAAATGCTATATACAATAAAATATTTTGTGTTTTTAGATTCAAGACATTTATTAGCATATGAAGCCGTATCAATGGAGGGTCGTGCGGAATACTCTGTGCAATTGGGTACTATTTTGAATATACTGTGGAAGAATATAGCTACCCTGGATTCAGCATCATCTTTGAAATTGTAAGATTTGATAGTTTTCCCCGACGAAATAAGGGGGGTTTTATCACCAATAAATAGGTACTATTTCACCATTTCTATTAATTTTCAGGATATCAGAAGCGAAATTTGAAATGAAGAAATACGAAAAATTCGTACATTACATACACACTATTTTTGACTTGACCAACGATAAATCATTCAATGATGTATCCACAGAAGCGATCGCAAAAGCCATTGATTACTTCAAAGAGAAATCCTTCACGGAATGTTTGGTACAAGCGAACATAATTTATACCTACCTTAAAGACATAATCGACACTGCCAAAGATGCTTCGAAAGCGAAAATATTAACAGCACAATTGTCTTTACTTACAAGTATTCTATTCATTAAAGTTATATCAGAAATGTCCCCTATAGACCACGTAGAAAAATACCGTTTAAAAGTAAATTACATAGATGAGGACATACAAATGTTTGATGCACTTTTAAGCGTGTACTACATACAGGGTCTGGTCTCCGGTAGTATTACCGACTTTAGTAACACTCAAAGGCCGTCAGATGTCGCTATTGGGGGCTTAGATTTGAGTAAGAAAAGTGATTTGAAGAAAGTGCATCCTTATTGTAGTGTTATAATGGAACTGAAGGACAAGACTGCGGAAAGGGTTAAGAAATACGCCCTCGGGAATACCTATAGGCCTGATGCGCCATCGTATGCTAGTTTTGTGAAGGTTAGTGATATTTGAACACTTATTATAAGAAGTTAGAGTGGGAGGCGATCAGTGAACTGTGGACACTTAAAGGGCATATTATTCAATAGATTATATGAAGCTTTTTATTATTATCTTACCTAATGGCAAGTGACTATGAGGCCATGTGGCTCGCTGACTTAGTAACAGTTTGGTTTCTCTAGATTTGAAGAGACCCCAAGACATATCTCTCTGGAAACAGTGATGGTGGGAGCGAATCCTAATCCTTTTCAAATCGAATATTATAACATCTTCTTGTTTGTTTTTTACAAAATATTTAAGTCACATGTACTAAGCGATGACCTCGCTAGGCTACTTCAGGCACATGCCGCGTTTAGTTACCTGAGTTTTATCCCGAATCGGCTAACGTGAAATTGACAGAATATGCAGCAGAGCCGACAACGGCAAATCGGGTACTAATGTCAGCATTTATATCGATTGAGCCTCGAAATGTTGCTCGGGCAGTCAGGACACGGATATTAGCTAGGGCTGCTCTAGCAATACATAATAAGGCTTTTAAATGTGTTTAACTATTGCGTAGGCTACTCGGCTCCCTGCACCGGGTGGTTGCGGGTTCGATTCCCGCCGGGACAAATTTCGGAAAAGGCCTTTTCGTAATTTGCCCAGGTCTGCATATCACTGGGATCGCCCCCAGGCCATCGTGCGGTACCCATTGTATAAGCATTGCTTAGTTTAGGACCATACAGTTGGTGTGTAAGTCTGGCGATATTCATTTATTTATTAAATCTTTTCCAGGACTGCAAACACTTCACAAAATCCGTACTGTCCCCGAAAACAACAAAAGATATAACTACAAACTTAATAAATGCATCCAACAATTTGCACCTACAACTGCAAAACACGTCGGTCAACAAATCCATCCTCAAATCTAGTCACACAGTCGTAAAAGAGACAGCTTCTTGGCTGTACTCGGTCAACGCATTTTACAAGAAAATCGAGGCTTATTCCGACGCATTTCCGGACTTGGCTAAACCATTGCAGACTTCAATATCTCAAATAGTCTACTCCGTTACATCTTTGAACGACTTAATTAAAGAATTGATAGTTAAAATAGAACAAGGCCCGTCGCTGAAAGAGGTTGTTGTTGATTTAATGGTGTTCCCTAATGCTATACCTACGGGTGGTAAAGAGGTGTTCCTAAATAGATTCGTATCGGACAAGTTTGTACAGCTGTTGAATAGAAATGTGTTGGCGGCTACTGATGATGCCTTAGTTGCTGAGTTGGAGTTTATTGAGTAAGTATTTTGTAATTACTAGTTTAGCGGAAAAGGGAAGATCTTCCAGCGAGGCGGGCGTTATGCCTGGCGGGGCGGCCGCTATGCCCCGCTGGTTATTCTCGGGGTCTTGTATACAAGGTGACACATAATGGGTATACTTTTTTTCTCAAAACTTAACTTTGTAATTCTAAAACCATCAGCTTTGGAGGGAACTTGAAAAACAAAAGGTGTTATAGGAATACAGCTGGTGACCGATTTCACAAGTCTACAAAACCTTTAGTACTTCAACTGTCCTACAAAGCCGATAGTTTGAGATTTACAAAGTTAAGTTGCAAAAAAAATAGTATACCCATTATGTGTCACCTTGTATATAGTCACGATGCTTGCGAGTCTTAATATCGTGATTCAGTTTTACTATGAAGAATCCGTACATGGTATTGAGGCGGCGCATTTAGCACCATCTGTCCGTTTCTGTCGGCGACGTGAATGTGAGGTCGCCACACTAGTTTCTGCCCGCGACTTCGTCCGCGTAGACTTAAGTAAAGTATTCTATGTGTTAATCGAGTTTATAAACTATCTATGTTCCAAATTTCATCCTAATCCGTTCAGTAGTTTTTGCGTGAAAGACTAACAAACATATATCCACACTCACAAACTTTCGCATTTATAATATTAGTAGGATGATTTCATTGTTTAATAGCTAGTTGGCACGGATCAACCATCCTTAGACCTCCGCACTCCAGGATAAAGTTTCCGAAACGCATACGCTTAATAAGGTGTATAAGACTTACGATAGACCAATCATAATGCGTTGTTTCTGCTCCCAACCAATCGCGATGCATCCGTACCCGCCATCTCTTTAGTTTGTTTCTCTCTCTCCGTCGCAAAGATGTCCAGAAATAGCCATCAATCGAGACCAATGGCAGAAGAGGTGTGAGACCTTTACCCAAGAGTGCAACAATAATGAGACTATACATAAGAAAAGAAATGGTGTTGGTATGTACAAGCAATATTTATCTTTACAGTGTTCTGAAAATGAATCTGGCAGAGCTCAAAATGCACTGCACTGCCCTCGATAGGCTGGACCAAACGACGATGAACGCCGCAATGACCACTCTAGACGCGCTCGTCAAAGCATGGGAACAACAGCAGAGAGATATCGAAAGGAAGAAACAGGACGATGAAGCTTTATATGTTACCAAGTAAGTACCTACACTTTTTGATATAACTTTAAAATAATAAGATGTATATGTCGCCGCCAAATAGCTTAATTCGCCGTTCAATTAACAGCCTAGGCACTTAACTAAACGGCGCCGTTCAACTAACGGCCTGAATGATATTCAGCCGTATCGTCTATTACAACATTTAATAAACTGGCTGGCTAATGCTTAGGCAACTGGTTGACATTTAAGTACTACAAAACTTTTTCAAAATACTACCCAAGCAGAACGACCTGGATGGGTTTCGGTTAGGGTTATTTTTTTTATGAACCCACAGAAACCCCACCCGGCAAATAGATTCGGTGGATCATAAAAAAATCGTAAAAAACCTAAGTACCTAATAAAATTATTCCATCAAAGATGTTTTTTTCCGACGCCATATTGACAAAGAGAATATAGAATACAGAGATATTGACAGTTTGGTGAGTTTCGGCGCTAGGTGGCAGAAAGTAGAACTTAATTGAAATGAACAGGCTAGGCAGGTAATTAAACGGCTAGGCAAGTAGTTAAACGTCATCGATCCAAGTCGTTTGCCTAGCTGTTTAATCAAATGGCTGAATATCATTCAGGCCGTTAGTTGAACGGCGCTGTTTAGTTAAGTGCCTAGGCTGTTAATTGAACGGCGAATTAAGCTATTTGGCGGCGACAGATCCAAGTCATTTGCCTAGCTGTTTGATCAAATGGCTGAATATCATTCAGGCCACTAGTTGAACGGCGCCGTTTAGTTAAGTGCCTAGGCTGTTAATTGAACGGCGAATTAAGCTATTTGGCGGCGACATATATACAGGTTTAAACAGAAAGGGTATACTATTTTTTTCAAATATTAACTTTGTAATTATAAAACTATCAGCTTTGGAGGAAACTTGAAAACAAAAGGTGTTACAGGGATACAGCTGGTAACAGATTTCATAAGTCTACAAAACCTTTAGTACTTCTGTCCCACAAAGCCGATAGTTTATTTTTTTTATTTACAAAATAAAGTTGCAAGAAAATAGTATACCCTTTCTGTTTCTCCTAGTACAAAAATCTCGTGTCACGGTGTTTGTGGTAGCACTCCTCCGAAACGGCTCGACCGATTGTGTGAAATTTTTATGTATATTTGGTAGATATGACAATAGGTCGTAAAGTATATTTCATGCTTAGAAATATTTTATATGGCATAACAACGTTTTCCGGGTGGCTAGTATTTCTATTATATGTAATCGGGTTTATATGGGAAACAGCGTTGTCTCAAGATAAATTACTACGGAATATATACAAGGGTGTATAGCGACCAATCCATTGGCACATTTCAATCTATTCCATATTCGAAGGCCGGTACACGCGGCGCTATTGTCGTGTGCCAGCCATAAGAACTAAACTTAGTACAATTTAGTTCCTATTTACGAGGGATGCCTTTTAAGTTTTGTCGTTTGAAGAAAAAAACACAACTGGAACCTTATAGTACTTTTTATTGTTTTTCAAAGTATTCACCACGTGGCTGAATACACTTTTCCATTCGCTCAAACCAGTTATTATAACATTTATTCCACTCTAAAGTGGGGGTGTTCAAAATGGCTGACTTGAAAGCGTCGACTGCTTCTTCACTGGACTGGAACCTTTGACCACGAAGACTTTTCTTAATTTTAGGAAATGTAAAAAAATCGTTAGGGCTTAGGTCAGGACTGTATGGAGGATGGTCAAGAATTTCTACTTTTTCCTGCTTCAAATACTCAATCGTTTGACGAGCGCTGTGTGAACTTGCATTGTCGTGGTGCAGGATGATGCGTCGCTTTGAGTTAGATTTTCGAAGTTCGGCGATGACTTGTGGTAAACAAACTGTGGTATACCACTCTGCGTTAACCGTTCTACGATCATCAAGTGCAATAGTCGCAACATGGCCGGTTTTTCTAACGAACGTGGCCACCATCTTCTTTGAAGTGCTTCGAGAACGAACAACTTTAGTCGGCTTTGGCTCGTCTTGAAAGACCCAGATTGTAGATTGTTGTTTGGAATCAGGATCGTAGGCATAGATCCAAGATTCGTCACCACTGATGATGTCGTAGACGTGATTTGACTCTCCTCGGTTGAACCTTTGCAGAGTTTTCTTACACCATCTGACGCGGGCCGCCTTGTGATCGTCGGAAAGCAGATGCGGTATCCAACGGCAATCTAGCTTTCTTACACCAAGCGCTTCATGCAAGATTTTCTGAATGGTTGTCCCTGAGATGCCTAATAGAGCCTCTATCTCTCGATAAGTCACATGACGATCTTAGAGAATTTGTTGTCTCACAGTAATTATGTTATCTTCAGTGAAGGCGGATTTTGGCCGTCCTTCGCGAGATTTGTCACTAAGACTAGTATGTCTACGCTGGAATTATAAATACCAGCGTTCGACAGTCCGCAGACATGGGGCTTCATCACTGAACACAGATGTTAGCTCTTCAGAACACTGAAGCCGTGTCAGGCCTCTTCTAAAGTTGTAGAAAATTATTGCACGAACATTTTCCTTAGAAAGATTCATTTTCGTACGTAACCTGACAGATTCTAATCGACGCTGTGACTAAACAATAGCATCAATCCCAAAACTTTCAATTGTTTTGAGATTCGAAATTTAAACACATTCGAATATAGAACAGTTCCAAATTCAAAATTGCCGGGAAATATAGAAACGACAGAACTTAAAAGGCATGCCTGGTATCCGCGAGTGTATTATGTGGAATAACCTATAATGCTTTTTGTACACCTTTCAAGATTGCGCACATAAGCGAAACTTTGTATAAAAATCGCCGTTACATCGCAATCGCCTTACCGGTGGAGCCCTTGCCTTATAGTACGTGTTGTGAGCTGTCAGTTTGATGATTGCTTTCGCTGGATGTTGTTTAAATGTGAAGTATTAGATTATTCAAATATTCTTTCAGATCAAAATGCGAAGACGAGGACGAAGAAGCTATAGCAAAGGAGGAGATATCAGAAATGTTCCCCTCTTACACTGAACAGGACTTCGGCGAATTTAAACCAGCTAGCCTTGAGCAAACACCCGTAAAACCTACTCCGAACGCTGAAAAAACTAAGACAAAACACCTTATCTCTTCAGAAGACGTTTCTCTCGTTTACAAATGGCATTCGAGCTTAGTGCGAAACATGACGTCCGCGGAATGGCTACCCGCCCGAAAGAAGTTGGTCGGCAACGACATAATAAGCGCGTTTTTGCAGAGGTATCCGATATTTAGTCGGGTTGTACAGAATGTGTGGGAGGCTTTAGATGCGGACTTCGAAGGGAGTATATTACCGAGTCTGATGGTCCTGATATCACAAATTAAAGACAAAGTTGATGGGGAAGGTGAGTTCTAGTGCTACTCAGTACTTCTATAATAATAATACACCATGACGACCGAAGGGTTAAGCAGAGGTGCCTTATATTATTTTATTTACTAGCTGAGCCCGCGACTTCGTCCGCGTGGAATTTAACTTAACAAAAAAGCCCGCTCCCGCGTTCGGAGCCCGCGCGACCGGAACCATGTTTTAAATTTTGTTTTTCTAATATAAATTAGCCTAAGTTACTCCTTAAAACATCAGATATCTGCCAGTGAAAGTCCCGTCAAAATCGGTCCAGCCGTTTCGGAGATTACCCGGAACAAACACACACACAGACAGACAATTTTTTTTAAAATTGCGTTTCTGTTATAGGTGTCGTATGGACTTTCATATGCATTTAGTGAAAAGTTGTTATTTTGATATTACAAACAGACGCTCCAATTTTATTTATTTGTATAGATTGTATAGATTTAACAAAGTCGGCAAACAAGCTTACGATCAGCCTAATGTTGAGTAGTTACCATAACCTATCGATGCTTGCAATACCAAAGGCATCGCTCGCGCATTGCCCCCCTGAAGGGGAGTGGGAATTGGGAATGGAAAGGGGGGGGGGGGGGGAATTGTTCTTCCGGCTCTCTCACACATCGTGCGAAACGCAGCTATCCTTGCTACTTTACGCCGATCTTCTGTGCGAGTGTTCTACTACCATTGCTCTTTTACAAGACGCTGCGGCAGCTGTCGTTTCTGAAATCGGTACTTTTCCGTCAGCTGTGAATATTTCTCCTGTAGTGCCCACAGATAAAGATTTACATAGATAACGCAAATGTATGTACTTAGCGTGTCCGCAAACCCCGACCAAGCGTCAAGGTAGGTCGCCGATAACTTACAGCCCTCGCGACTACAGATATAAAAATATGAGTATGGGCGAGATAATCACTCGAGAGAATCGTGCCGGGCGGAGGGGCATCGGCGGCATCGGTGTCTTTGAATCGGTTGGGATTTCCAGCCACATGGCACGCTTGGTTTCAATACAAATCATGATACTTGCGTTATCTATGTAAATCAATATCTGTGGTAGTGCCATTATTTGGGTTTGTACTAGAGCTCAATGTATTCAATCAAATCGATCCAAGTCCAATATATTTTATTGCAGACTCAAGCAGCAAATTGGATTTCTATCGTTCAGCATGGGTATCTGAAACGAGGCAATGCGTGCCTCTTCTCCAAAGAGTTAAAGAGGGTACCAATGAGCTCCTCGACCAATGGCCTGACTTCCCCACCCTGAAAGAGGTATGTCGACATTTGATATATAACCTCTCGTTCACACTGACGCTATACTCATGCTGTTGTCTCATATTTTTAGCTGTCGTAAAGCAGAGACAGCTACATATATAAGTATTGCGTCAGTGTAAACAAGGCCTCATACACGAAATATGGATGATACTAGTACCATTTAACATAGAGTTACGTAAACGTAAGCGTGTTCTGTCACGTTCAAATTACAGATTTCATAAAGAATAAAATGACAGTGAATTAAGGCTATACATTACGTCAGAAGTTTATACGATAGCAGTGTGTAAGTCTGTGCCTATCCTACTAATATTATAAATGTGAAAGTTTGTGAGTGTGGATGTATGTATGTTTGTTACTTCTTCACGCAAAAACTACTGAACGGATTTGGATGAAATTTAGAACACAGGTAGTTTATAACCGGGATTAACATATAGGATACTTTTTATCCCGATAGTCCCGAAATTTTTGTTACGTTAAATACTACGCGGACGAAGTCGGTGGGCACAGCTAGTATCTATAAAATTCTTCTTTTGGTTTTAAAAGTGAATTAGTCTCATTAATATTTTTTTTTCGATTAAATTTGTGTGGTTTCCAAGGTAATTTAGACTTTCCCGGGATTTACCTCAGGGTTTAAAACTCGTCTTCATTTTTAGACCCCATTATAGAACCTGGCTTCCAGGCGTTACAGTTAGAAATATATGTTTAGGCCTAATACTTACAAATTGTTATTTTCAAATATTTTCTTAAGTCTACCACCGGATCGAAACGAGAACTCTACTGAGAAGATCCGGCAAGAAACTCAGGGGGCTTGTCTTTTTAATTTTTGTATTATTATTTGTGTATCGTTTTCAGATAATAGTGATAGTGAACAGAGTCCTCAGCTTCCCAGTGACGAGTCCCGTGAGTCGATTCCTCACGGGGCTCGAGTTGCTTCGCGACAAGATTGAGGAGTGGAACAAGAACGCACACAAAGGGAACAACCTCATTGACATATCATTAGCCGTAGGACAACAGATCGTCAACTGGAGGAAACTCGAGATGGGACATTGGAAGGAATGCCTGAATAATTTGTATCAGAGGTAAGGAACTATTTCGTGTGTAGTAAACGCCAACTAAACAATACTATACCCAAACTAGATATGGAATGTCCATCAACAATTTGTTGTTATTGTTATATTGTTGCTCTTATTTATTGTTTGTTGATTATTAGAGATAGTAATAACCTACCTATTCATATAATAACATATTGAAATACCGAATACTTATGCTAAAATTTACTTTTGACCTTAAAAAAACTTACGTCAAACTTCTCAAACTTCTTTAAACCTACCATAAATCTCAGTCAGATTGAATCATTCCATTTCCATTATGAACGAAATAGCAATAATTGGGTGTGTGAAAACATTTTTTGTTTAAAAATTTTTTTATATACAACATAGTCGGCCAACAATCGTACAACCCGCCCGATGTTAAGCAGTTACCTCAGCCTATAGACGCTCGCACGTTGCCCCACCTGAATGGAAGCTGGATATTTTATTTATAAATCACCTCATTTACAGAAAGCAGTCTGAAGCGCACAAGTACTGGTTCTACTTGTACTCGGTGATAAACTCTTACTTGGACTCGAGCGCGGACCCGGTGCAAGCAGACCGGGTCATAACTGTGCTGAAAGACTTCATGGAGAAGTCCAATCTGGCCGAGTACGAAGTGAGGCTGGACATTATCTACGTCTACCACTGTCACCTGGTGCATTTGGAAGCTTCTGCAAAACGAGGTAGGATTAATAAATCAATAATGAATATCGCCAGACGAACACACTAACTGTGTGGTCCCAAACTAAGCAACGCTTGTACTATGGGTCCCGTACAATGGACTGGGGGTGACCCCAGTGACACCCAGACCTGGTCAAATTACGAAAAGGCCATTTCCGAAATTTGTCCCGGATCCAACATGTGCAGTGAGCCGAGCGGCCTACGTTCGAACCACTGCGGCAAGCGGTCGTTTGACGTCCCACTCCTGAGCACGGGCCTCCCCTTAACACGAGGGGGATTCAGGCCATAATCCACCGCGATGGCCCAGTCGAGACAGTTATTAATGTAATAATTTAAGTTTGTATACCCCTCTGTTCATTGCAGACGAACTCCTATCAATTCTATGGAACACGTACAACTACTACGCGCAGTTCAGCGCGCAAGTGGCGGCGCACATCAAAGAGAAGCGCGCGCCCATCGAGAAGAAACTGCGGGACTTTGTCAAGATCTGCACGTGGGAACGCGACCTCAGCTACTGGAGCGTTAAGGACACCGTCGAGAAGGCGCACAAGGCGTTGCATAAACATACCAAGGAGTTTGAGGTTTGTTTTGTTATATTATTCAAATTCAAACTCAAAATTGTTTTTATTCACGTAAGCCAACAAAGCATTTATGAATAGCCAGAATCTACCACCGGTTCGGAATGCTGCTTGCACTGAGAAGATCCGGCAAGAAACTCAATGGTTACTCTTTCAGGAACAGCAACAGAATATGAGTAGGCAACACCATTGTCACTAAATAAGTAATTGTAAATACGAGGCATGCCTTTTAAGTTCTGTCGTTTCCATAATTCCCGGCAATTTTGAATTTGGAACTGTTCTATATTCGAATGTGTTTAAATTTCGAATCTCAAAACAGTTGAATGTATTAGGATTAATGTTATTGTTTAGTCACAGCGTCGATTAGAATCTGTCAGGTTACGTACGAAAATGAATCTTTCTAAGGAAAATGTTCGTGCAATAATTTTCTACAACTTTAGAAGAGGCCTGACACGGCTTCAGTGTTTTGAAGAGCTAATATCTGTGTTCAGGGATGAAGCCCCATGTCTGCGGACTGTCGAACGCTGGTATTTAGAATTCCAGCGTGGACATACTAGTGTTAGTGACAAATCTCGCGAAGGTCGCCCAAAATCTGCATTCACTGAAGATAACATCATTGGAGTGAGACAACTAATTCTCGAAGATCTTCATGTGACGTATCGAGAGATAGAGGCTCTATTAGGCATCTCAGGGACAACCATTCAGAAGATCTTGCATGAAGCGCTTGGTGTAAGAAAGCTAGTTTGCCGTTGGATACCGCATCTGCTTTCCGACGATCACAAGGCGGCCCGCGTCAGATGGTGTAAGAAAACTCTGCAAAGGTTCAACCGAGGAGAGTCAAATCACGTCTACGACATCATCAGTGGTGACGAATCTTGGATCTATGCCTACGATCCTGATTCCAAACAACAATCTACAATCTGGGTCTTTCAAGACGAGCCAAAGCCGACTAAAGTTGTTCGTTCTCGAAGCACTTCAAAGAAGATGGTGGCCACGTTCGTTAGAAAAACCGGCCATGTTGCGACTATTGCACTTGATGATCGTAGAACGGTTAACGCAGAGTGGTATACCACAGTTTGTTTACCACAAGTCATCGCCGAACTTCGAAAATCTAACTCAAAGCGACGCATCATCCTGCACCACGACAATGCAAGTTCACACAGCGCTCGTCAAACGATTGAGTATTTGAAGCAGGAAAAAGTAGAAATTCTTGACCATCCTCCATACAGTCCTGACCTAAGCCCTAACGATTTTTTTACATTTCCTAAAATTAAGAAAAGTCTTCGTGGTCAAAGGTTCCAGTCCAGTGAAGAAGCAGTCGACGCTTTCAAGTCAGCCATTTTGAACACCCCCACTTTAGAGTGGAATAAATGTTATAATAACTAGTTTGAGCGAATGGAAAAGTGTATTAAGCTACGTGGTGAATACTTTGAAAATCAATAAAAAGTACTATAAGGTTCTAGTTGTGTTTTTTTCTTCAAACGACAAAACTTAAAAGGCATCCCTCGTAATAATCAAATCTCACTCAGATTTACGTATTGAAATAAAATGAGAAATATAGTTTAGTGGGGTGTGCATACCTACCCATACTTACATCAAATTAACGTTTGTTTGTATTTAGTTTGTCATATGTCATTATGTCCCAGAATTTAATCCTTATTAGTGACACTATCGAATGGTGTAATTATTCAGTGGACGTATTTTTTTTTTTCAAATTAAACTGTTCGGTTCCTGGCTAGAAAAATATTTAGTTTTCAAAAATCCAATCGAGCCTCCTTTGAGTATATTTTGCTATTCCTTGTAGTTTCGGATTTGGATATCCAAGTCCTCTTAAAAAAAAGTCACTGTGTATATGTCGCGCGACAAATTAAACCTTGTCATGTCTTCCGGTTACTTATGTTCAGCCCTTATCATGAGCTGACAGGAAGGTAACATATATTTTTACTGTGGATAGAGCTCTGTCTACCAAAGATTCGTCATAGGACTGCGCAAAAAATCGTTCACTTTTTGAAATTAAAAATATATACTATGTCTATGCAGATTTTAGGGGAAAGATGTTCCTAAGTTCCTGACTAAACTGCGATTGATTGATATATTTTTAACTAGCTGAGCCCGCGACTTCGCCCGCGTGGAATTTAACTTAACAATAAAGCCCGGTCCCGCGTTCTGAGCCCGCGCGACAGAACCCAATTTTTTATTTTGTTTTTCTAAAATAAAAGTAGCCTCAGTTACTGCTTATAACATCAGCTATCTAACAGTGAAAGTCCCGTCAAAATCGGTCCAGCCGTTTCGGACATACTCTTTGATTTCAAGTGTTTTTATTTGTTTACGCGGAACCCTAATTGTTTTTCAAAAATTAAAGTAGCCTAAGTTACCCGCTATAAGATCAGCTATCTGCCAGTGAAAGTCCCGTCGAAATCGGTCCAACCGTTTCGGAGATTACCCGGAACAAACACACAGACAGACAGACAGACAGACAAAAAATTTTTAATTCGCGTTTTTGCTATAGGTATCGTATGTACTTTCATATGCATTTAGTGAAAAGGTGTTATTTTGATATTACAAACAGACACTCCAATTTTATTTATTTGTATAGAAGATATAGATATTTTGACGGCCGCTTGGCGCAGTGGTTCGAGCGTAGGCCGCTCGGCTCGCTACACCGGGTGGTTTCGGGTTCGATTCCCGTCAGGGTAAATTTCGGAAATGGCCTTTTCGTACATTGCCCAGGTCTGGGTGTCACTGGGATCGCCCCAGTACAATGGTGTACAGTACCCATAGTGCAAGCTTTGCTTAGTTTGGGACCATGCAGTTGGTGTTGCAGTCTGGCGATATTATTTATATAGATAATCCTAGGTTCTACTATGAATTTGCTATCTCAGTACTATCATCATGCCAATAACACATGCGACGATATCCGCAGAACGTTCTGAAGGAGAGCGTGTCCAGATGCCTGGTGGACCGGAGCGCGGAGGCGGCGGGCGAGCACGTGGGCATCTGGGACCGGCCCAAGCGCGCCGCCGCCGCCGCCAGCGCGCCCGCCGGCGGCGCCTACATGACCGACCTGCAGAGCCATCTCGTGCCCGCCAGGAACATCAAGGTAACATCTCCTACGATCTGAGCCAATTTCATTTAGACAAACTGGATGGAGGACTTATTCAGACCATTTGTCAAAGCCTAAATCAGAAGTTGCTAAAAAATTATGTGGTTTGGTGACATTCGCACAGCAGTGTTCACCAAGCTAACTATTTAGAAAGGTAAATAGTTATAAGGTACGATGGGCTGGCAAATGCTAATTGGAAAAAGCTCAAAACAATATGACAATAAAAAATTCTCTTACGAGAGCGAACATGCACTTTTAAGATACATTTTTTTGTTAGGTTTGCTATTATCCAATAAGTTTGGTCTCAGTGGTGAGCTCGTTCTATTAGCCCCAGCCTTATATGCACGCTTGTAATATACTTCTTAGGCATTACATTTTGATGGCTATTCTTCAACTTTATTAAACCTTCTTAAGGCGTTTGCGGCGTTTCCATGAGAATATGTTGCGTTTGCTTGCAGTGTCTACGCTCATTCGAATCAATATCGGTAATTAATTCGGAAACTTTAAAGGTCCGTTCTTTTGCCTGCTTGTTAAAGGTTTTTTTAAAAATAATTTCACTGTTAGTAATCGTGAGACATATTCGATTACTAAACTCCAAATATTTATCTGAATATAATTTTAATTTGTTAAATAAACAGACGTTTAAAGTTTGCGAATACAATTTCGATATCGATTCAACAAATTTAAAATACCCTCCCTGATGACGAGGCGTGACTTGTGACGAGAAAATGAACGCTTATATCCGATCGCACCTGAGCAGCTAGCTTTAACTACCCAATTTCACCTCTGTCTGTAATTACTTCTTCTCGACCTATTTTCTACTAAAACCGTAATATTCTTGATTATACATAATATACTCCATAACAATATCACACATTACTAATATACACAACTGATGCACTGATTAATTTTTCTTTCCTTTTTCATTCACAGCACTTGCAGGTAGTAAATTTAACACTATCTCCCTTATTATAAACATGGTATAACAAGTTAATAGTTACACACCGAATTATCTCTCTCTGACATCACTAATTTGACATTCGAAAGAAGAAGACAAAGCATGGTGTAACTATACAACCGCTTAACCACGTTTATTAATACGTTTTTAATTATTAATTAGTTTAATGGTAGTGGTGAATAGTCTACACGTTTGCGGTTTGCAGTGTAACAGCATTATATCTATTCATTTAGAAAAAGGGGCTTGGTATGAGTTTTGAATGTATTAAAATACCGATTTAGTAATCAAACGCCTTCATATATTCACCAATAAAGCAGGACGTTTCTGCTAGAAACGCTTCTGTAGAATTTATGGATATACTAGGTGATACAAAAAGGGTATACTATTTTTATTTGCAACTTAACTTTGTAAATCTCAAACTAACGGCTTTGTGGGACAGTTGAAGTACTAAAGGTTATGTAGACTTGTGAAATCGGTCAACAGCTGTATTCCTATAACACCTTTTGTTTTTCAAGTTCCCTCCAAAGCTGATAGTTTGAGAATTACAAAGTTAAGTTTTGAAAAAAAAAGTATACCCATTATGTTTCACCTTGTATTTAAGTTAAAAGTTTATTGTCTAAATAAATTACAGTTTCACTTATAAGAGAATTTAACTTAGGTTATTATAAATTTGTTTTTAATTCAGTGTGTAAAGTTGTAAGCAGTTTAAAATCTAGACCGGCTCAAATTCCCAATACTGGGTCCTGATTGTTAAAGAGATATTACTTAACATTATTCTAGACTATTAGTCTTTTATTTTCTTTTCAGTTTTTATTTAAAGTTTAGCTTTTAAGCAGTCGGGTTTTTTAAATTTTATTTTTTCCCATAGTTTGTTCTTATGGAAGATAAGTGTACATTTTGATAACCTGATCGGTATTTGACTCTGTCATAACGTGTAGCTTCTAAACCCCCAATTATTTATCTGTGTATCTGTATATAACTAAGGTGTAGGTACGCATTAATAGTTGAATTATATTAAATTGCTATCAATTTGGGTAAAGCATGGTGTTTGCATCCACTTCGACACTTTGAACATTTTAAATTGATTATTATGTTTCTCATTAGAAATATCTAGACGAAGCGGAACAACCGTGCAAGGTCATATCCGACGGAAGTCTGCTGTCGAAGGTGTCGAGCTTGTTGAATAAAGCTAAAACGCTTTGCAAGGACACTATCACGAATACTGGCTACCCGTCCCTGGTGCAGGCGTTGGATGACTTTGTCACTATGGTTATCGAGACAAGCACCCATCTTGGGTCTTTGGAGGTGAGTTTTATGGTTGTTATATTATTATTCCAGGGGTTCCCAACCTTTTCAGGGCCTCAGCCTTTTCACAAAAAATATATAAACACATATTATATTATAAAAATATTATTATATCCATAGAAATAAATGAAATTGAAGTGTCTGTTTGTAATGTCAAAATAACAAGGTTTTAATAAATGAATATATAAGTATAAGCGGTACTCATAATAAAAACATATACTTAATTAAAATATATTTAAAATTGTTGTTTGTCCGTCTGTTTGTTCCGGGCCATCTACGAAACTGGCCTGGCTGGAACCTTTTTTACGGGACTTTCATAACATTGGCGCTAGCTGATGTTATAAATAAGGAGTGATTACTTTTATTAAATGATGAAATATTATTCAGGTGGATGCCGCTCTTCCAAAAGAGAAACAGACATCCCAAGCGAAGAACTTTGTGCAACAGAAGCGAAAGGCCTTAGCCGATCTGTTCAAGTATCTAGCCAAAATGGGCCTTAACTACAGGACGGGACTGGTCATATTGTCTGCGACTGATAAAGAGCTGTATGACTTCACGATACCGCCCGTCGATTTGGAAGCCGCTATGAGCTATTTGAAGAGCAGGTTAGTTAATTGACTTTGTACCTTATTGGATACGTTTTAAGATGTATTTATTATGTTGAATTTTCGCTCACCTAGCTATATTCTTTATAGGCACTTAGTATAAAGTTTTGAAAGTTAATTATTATGTAATTTCTTCCGCTTCTCCTAGATCAAATTTACGCAGATAATACTTCTGAATTATTTTTATTTTTTATACATTATGTACAATGGTTAATATCTTCAGTGAGCAATGAAAATATTATTTAAAATTATTTTACAATTTCAGAAGATGTGATGCATCTCTTGCTCTATTATGGTCGGGCTGTGAGAAATACTTCCAAAAGAACATCGCCCGCCACAGACTTCTGACCGTAGCATTGCAGTCGCCCCATCAAGACCTGGGCATACAGAACATTGAGAGGTGCAAAGGATTCGCAGCCCAATTAGTGGTGAGTGATGATCTATTTTCTAATGAACTAAATAATAGTTACAATTAAAACAAAATGTTTATTTGTAAACATGGGTAATAAATGTGCATAGTACATATAACGTGACAAACAAAACAGAATAAATTAGATTTCCATATTTCACAAATTGTGGCACGCAATTGAAGTTCATGTGAGTTATTGAAATCTATATTACAATAAAATATAAGTAATATATAAAAATCCATAACCATGTCAAAATACAATTTATTTGTCAAAACTTAAATATAATATGTATGTGTATATGTTATTTTAATAGTATGTCAAGTGTTGGGAATAATTGTTATAAGAAATATACAATTAATTCATTTTGTCTAGATATTCCCTTACACTGTACATTTTGGTGTATCAAAAATTCTTCATAAACCTTTTTAAATTCATGTGTTCGTCAAATGGACTACTGGTACTGAATAGCAATGCATTCCATTTCAGAAAATAACAAACACCCAAAAGAAATCAATATCCAAATACTCGAGATATCTATGCGACCTACGAACTCTCACCACAAATCTTACCAACGCCTTAGACGTAGACGTCAGTGGTACAAACATATCTACGGTTCAAGATAAACTGGACATCTTTACGGAATGTTACGCTTACACAAGTATTCTACTCGAACAGTTTTATGTTGTCATCAAGTCGTGTCCTGAACAAGGCTTGACGTCAGACTCCGAACCAAACTTCGACACAGTCCTCTCCGATTCCAAAATTGTACGATGCTACAAAAGCACAGACGAATGGCGCGAATTAAATAAAAAAGTCAAATCTCTTATCACTTCTGTCAATAAACAGAAGAACGCCTTACACAAACTGTTCAATAATATGCCTACAGAAATTTCCAAAATTGATAAAGAAAGCCTGATTATATCACAAAGTCATATCGATACCGTTGATGACTCTAAAGCCAATTTAGAAAACATGATACTCGATATAGACGCCTTAGTACAAGCTTATCAATTTAAACTTAAAACTCCAATTCACGATTATGTCCCACAACATCCATTACTTAAAATTATAGTTAATTTATCAGATTATTTGAAAGCCACTGTGCAAAATCTTGAAAGTTTAGATGAAAGTACCGATGTTTCAATGGAAGCAGTTACCAGTGAAGAGATAATTAAACAAACTGAAGATTTGATAGCCACAATGCTACTAGTAATACAATCTTTGTACAAAAAACATTTGCCACAAGATAATTCAGAGAACGCAGAAGTAATAAACGCGATTGATGAGATCATAGAAACAGAAGAGAAAGAGGAATCGAAAGATATACTGGAAGACAAACATTTGAAGGAACATTTGCAAGAGAGACTCTCCAACGATACCAAGATGTTGCAATTAGAAACCCTTATAAACAAGACGCAAATTTTGTCATCAAACTACGTCCAATACTTAGCCAAAGGTTGTCAAGATATCGATGACGTCAGGAGTGTTGTGATGAGGTTGGTGCCAATATTGGAGCAAACAGGGTTGTTTATTCAGTACTTTATAACCCAGAAAGTGGCGGTGCATAGAGTGTCGTGCAAGATGCTATCTGTATTGTTGAAGATATTCTCGGATTTGGCTACTAAAGGGTGAGTGATATCTATATCTATATTATCTATATAATCTATATCTATTATAAATAAATAAAATTGGAGTGTCTGTTTGTAATAGCAAAATAACACCTTTCCACTAAGTGCATATCAAAGAACATACGACACCTATAGCAAAAACGCGCTTTAAAATTTGTTTGTCTGTCTTTCTGTCTGTCTGTCTGTCTGTCTGTCTGTCTGTCTGTCTGTCTGTCTGTCTGTCTGTCTGTCTGTGTGTTTGTTCCGGGTAATATACGAAACGGCTGGACCGATTTTGACGGGAACTTTACTGGCAGATAGCTGATGTTATAAGGAGTAACTTAGGCTACTTTTATTTTAGAAAAACTAAATTAAAAATATGGGTCCTGTCGCGCGGGCTCAGAACGCGGGAGCGGGCTTTTTTGTTAAGTTAAATTCCACGCGGACGAAATCGCGGGCTCAGCTAGTTGAAATATAAAAACATGTTACGTCTTACTTTTAATAATCCGTGACGCGTCGCGTACAGAGTGTTACAAAATTCCGAAATAATGCGTGGAAGTATGGATAAGTATCAGGAAGGATATTCACAATTCACGAAAGGTTTCCGATATCGGAAATGACAGCTTACACCCTTATTTTACGCATGAATTAGAAGAAAGGTGAAAGCTGGTATTTCCGACGCGGAAACTTTCCGTCAATGTGAATAGAATTTCCCCTAGGTTTCAGAGCTTTCTAGGCCATTAAAATAAAGTCGCCAAACTGACACACCAACTCTATGGTCCCAAACTAAGCAATGCTTGTACTACCGTGAACTGCGTGTGACCGGCAACTGTGTGAGCGAGACGTATTAGATTTACGCGGGAGTGACAGAGACAGGTAATAACAGGTCATTGTACGAATTTCTTCGTGATCAGCGACCGTGCCATACTAATTTTTTTCGGGTGTTTTGCCGTTTACTATCGTGCCCAATCCACCCCCGAAAAGGTGTTGTTAAATTCCATTTCTCATCAGGTTCTGCAAGCCGTCAGACTTGGATATGGAGGAGGGCGAAGGGGAAGGCGGGCCCGGCAAGTTGTCGGGGGGCATGGGGCTCGGTGACGGGGAGGGGCAAAAAGATGTGTCCGAGAGAATTGAAAATCAGGTAAATAACTTTAACACGTCCTTGCATGTGTGTTCATCACATTAATTAGTAGTATTCCCTTTACCCCCTCCAACTAAGCTAATGCTTGTGCTAGGAGTGGGGTCACGTCAATAGTTTAATGGCCAGGATGGGGATCGAACCCGGAACCTCTCAGCTACGAGGACGGCCCCTCTAACCACTAGGCTATTGACGCTTAATAAATAAATAAATAATCTATCTATATAAATAAAAATGAATATTTGTCTGTATGTCCTTTATAAAATCGTAAACTCTGCGTTTGATCATGTCATGATTTTCAGCAAAGTGTTGTGAATGAGCCCACATAGATTTCTGAGTTAGCACGACCAATCTTTGACTGCGTAGCAACGCGCGCAGGGTACAGCTAGTAATCAATAAATATCGCCCGACGAACTCACCAACTGTATGGTCCCAAACTAAGCAACGCTTGTACTATGGGTACCGTGCAATAGACTGGGGCGATCTGGGCCCAGTGACACTGGGTGCCACTGGGAAAATTACGAAAAGGCCATTTCCGAAATTGATCCCTGACCGGTAATTACGCTCGAACCACTGCGCCAAGCGGTCGTCCGGCCCGTATTAATAAATCATTCTCAAGTCTGAGAGCGATGTTGGAATTGTTATACCAGTACAGTAAATGACATGTCAAAAGCGTACTTGAGATCGCCCTCAGACTTGAGATCGATTTATTAATACGGCCCTACGTTTGACCTCAAAATTCAGCATCTCTTTTTGAGTTGCGAGTGATTTATATTTGTCGATATGTCGCCGCTAACTAGCTTAATTCGCCGTTCAATTAACAGCCTATGCACTTAACTAAACGGCGCTGTTCAACTAGTGGCCTGAATGATATTCAGCCATTTGATCAAACAGCTAGGCAAATGATTTGGATCGATGACGTTTAACTACTTGCCTAGCCTGTTCATTTCAATTTAGTTCTGCTTTCTGCCACCTAGCGCCGAAACTCACCAAACTGCCAATATCTCTATATTCTATATTCTCTTTGGTCAATATGGCGTCGGAAAAAAACAACTTTGATGGAATAATTTTATTAGGTACTTAGGTTTTTTACGATTTTTTATAGATCCACCGCATCTATTTGCCGGTTTGGGTTTCTGTGGGGTCATAAAAAAATAACCCTAACCTAAACCCATCCAGGTCATTCTGCTTGGGTAGAATTTTGAAAAAGTTTTGTAGTACTTAAATGTCAACCAGTTGCCTAAGCATTAGCCAGCCAGTTTATTAAATGTTGTAATAGACGATACGGCTGAATATCATTCAGGCCGTTAGTTGAACGGCTCTGTTTAGTTAAGTGCCTAGGCTGTTAGTTGAACGGCGAATTAAGCTATTTGGCGGCGACAGATACATGATTTCAATAACTATTATATAATTCAGTATTATTGAGTACCGTCCTAATTAGCATTGCTCGCTCGATAATTTCGCATGGAGTTTGTAAGAACTGTTCTTGAGAGTGAAGGTGATTAGGACGAAGGCTATTTCTGCACCGGTGGAGGACTCTGGAGTGCTACTCTTAGCAACGATACGATTATCGTTGCTATATATCGATATATATCGTTACATTAGTAGTGTCCAATTCTACTCTAAATTTCATATATTTTGCCGTCGTATCGATTACTGAACTAACAATACTAAATTATCGTTCGTTCAGACAATATATGACGGCAAAAACGATGGAATTTAGAGTAGGATTTGACAACATTAATATCTCGATATATCGATTATTTATAATAATTATCGTTGCTAACAGTAGCACCCCTGATTATTTGTCAGTGCTTTGTTGGCTTAAACGATTTAATATTTTTATGTTCATTATTAGGACCAACTAGATGACGCCCACCGTCCAGGCGAAGAGAAGAAAGATGAAGAAAGAGACTGCAAGGAAGAGGAGAAAGGAGTCAACATGACTGACGACTTCGACTCACATTTGCAAGACGTGGAGAAAAAAGGTATTAAAACGAGAGTCCATTATGAATTGATCTGTATTCTATTTGGTGCTAACTGTTGCCAGTGAAAGTCCCATCAAAATTTGTCCAGCCGTTTCGGAGATTAACCGGGACGGAGTGACAAAAAAAATTTATAAATTGTTTAGTTTTGACATAATATGCATTTAGTAAAAAGCTGTTCTTTCGACTTTACAAACAGACACATTGCATTCACTCCTAACACTTCGCGCTCCACATACTTAATCATCTTCGTCTTAGATAAAGTATAATATTATTTTTTTGTTTATAGAAGGCGAGAATTCTGATCAAGAAGACGATGAAGATGACGCCGATAAACAAATGGGGGACACTGACAAGGCAGCTGAGAAGTAAGTATAAGGCTAAACTAATGGTAGTTGCGAGCGGAGGATAGCTCCAGTCTGATCGATCAGTCCTCGTCGTATTATTGATAAAAGAAAGAAAACACATTTATTCGACACACATCGCAAGACACAACACAGACATAGACTTAAGTAAAGGTTTCTATGTGTTAATCCAGGTTATAAACTATCTGTGTTCCAAATTCCATCCAAATCCGTTCAGCAGTTTTTGCGTAAAAGAGTAACAAACATACATCCACACTCACAAACTTTCGCATTTATAATATTAGTAGGATTTATAAAACACACAGTTCTCTATCACTATACCGATAAGAAAAGCACCGTTTACGTCCACTATTGTATGAGAATGCAATCGTCAAACGTTGGCGCGGTATCGGGAAAGACGGGGATTTTGATTGGTCCATTTAAGGCCGAGCCGTGAATGGACTAATTAAAATATCAGGTGCGTTTATATGATCAGTGCATATGTATGCGAGCGGGGGTACGCGGCGTCTATGGCTTATTGGTCTGTGATCGCGAGATGTGCAACAAAACGCACATAATTATAATATTGCTGTCCTAGGGAGGGGTCAGAGAGTGCACCCTAATGGGGGAGAGGTATTCACTTGTACTACACGTTTCTAGTTCATACAGGGCATTTCACAAGCCAAAAATTGTTCTAATTGCTACATAATTTCTTATCCAAACTTCGAAGTTATTATTTAAAAAAGCAGTGATAGCCGATTGGTTAAGCACGCGTCTTGCGGGCTACCAAGTCTCGGGTTCAAACCCTGGCTCGAACCTCTGGATTTTTCGTAATCTATGTGCGAATCATAATTTGTATATGTTTATCACTTGCTTCCGGTGAAGGAAAACATCGTGATGAAACCTGCATGTCTTAGAAGATTTAACCAATTTTCGAAAGACATGTGAAATCCGCCAACCCGCACTGGGCCAGCGTGGTGGATTATGGCCTGAATCCCCCTCGTGTTGAGGGGAGGCCTGTGCCCAGGAGTGGGACGTCAAAAGGGCTAAAATTATAATTATTTAAATATTATTATTTCAAAAAAAATTAACAACCTGTATTTTAATAGATTAGACCAACAAATTTGGGGTTCGGAGGACGAGGAAGATATAGATGAGGAAAAAGACGGAAGCAAGGATAAAGATGAGAAAGGCAAAGGCGAGAGCACGGGGGAGAAAGAGATGGGCGCTAAGGACCAGAAGGAAGAAGATGGCACTGACGACGGCGAGCAAGGGAAGGAGAAGAAACAGAAGAAGGACATCAACGAGGTCGACGAACCGGAGGTTGATGATGATCATGTAAGTTTAAAGTAATATTTCTTTTTGATATAGCAAAGCCTGCATACAATCGTACGACCCGCCTGAAGTTAAGCAGTCACCGTAGCCTATAGATGCTTGCAATACCAATGGAATTGCTCGCACGTTGCCAAAGGGGAGTGGGAATTGGGATTTAAGTATGGGAAGCCCAACTTACAGCTCTCCCACACTCATCGTACGAAACGTATCTATTATCGTTATTTTACGCCGATCTACTGTGAAAGGGTGGTACTACAAATTTGACATGTTGTCTGTTCTCGACAGTTTCTTGCCATAAACATTAGTTTTATAATATTATTTTATCACAAGGTGGATCCTTATCATGGTAATCAACAACCACTTCCTGAGCCTGAAGACTTTGAACTGCCAGACAACATGGACGTCGACGGTGAGGACCCCGATAACGAAAAGGTAATACTTAATAAATAAATAAATATCGCCAGACGAACACACCAACTGTATGGTCCCAAACTTAGCAACGCTTGTACTATGGGTACCGTACAATGGACTGGGGGCGATCCCAGTGACACGCAGACCTGGGAAAATTACGAAAAGGCCATTTCCGAAATTTACCCTGACGGGAATTGAACCCGCAACCACCCAATGCAATGAGTCGAGCGGCCTACGCTCGAACCACTGCGCTAAGCGGTCGTCGCTGGTAGATTAAATATAATTATTATTTTTCATACTCGGAAAGTAGGTCTGAAGTTGCCTGAGGAGCGGGTTGAAAGTAATACTTTTCCGCCCTTGGGAGAATCGCTTTCAACTGACAGCTGTCAAATTATTTAAAAAAATTATTCCATTTTCACATTTCTGTGGAACCATGTTCCAACTTTTTTACAGTCACTCAATTACAGCGCGATGTAAAATTGAAATATCATAAAGTTAAGTATTAATTAAAGAATATATATTTTTAAATGACTTAATTATAATTTAGTTTCAACAATTTCTTTAAATTAACATAGATTTGGGCAAAATATTTAAAGATGAAAATAAAAAATTATGGCTAAATAATGAAGTTGGCCGGCCAACGAAAAAAAAAACAAAATAGGCGGCAATCCGATCTTTATTTTTTTTTTCAACTTGTATAGTATTGTTCTTACTACTTTGTATAAATCTTTAGCCAATTCCTGTTTTTATTTTTACTTTCCTTGTATTCGTAATGAAAAGCACAGTGTTTACCTCGGGTGAAAGACTTACTTTGTCCCACACTATTGGCGCCCTCGCTACGCTCAGGCACCAAACCACGTGTCGGCCCAAAATAAGTTACATTCACCCCTTGTGCAACAATGTACTATAATCTACTAGCCCTTGCTCACAACTGCGCCCGCGCAATGTTTAGGATTGTTTCTGTACTGAACCCGTGACGCGTCGTATACGGAGCGAGTTTTACAAAGCTGCTTTGCTAAACAAATTTGTTACTGACTACCGAAAAATACTCAAAGGAGTCTCAGGGGCCAATTTTGATGAAAACCAAAAGTGTATTATTCGAGTTTGAAAAATTTATTTCCCTAGCCAGGTTTCAAATATATTGATTTTGAAAAAAAAACACCCATATTATTGCCTTATAGTGTAACTTATAAGAATCAAATTATCGGTAAACTAAAGGCAGGGGCTAAAATCGAGCAATAAATTGATAGGTAAATTGACGTCGAATCTGAGACAGAACTTGGTGCGCTCTTGAGGTACTATTTCTGTAGGTTTATACCTACATAAATTCATTCATTTCACAAAGACGCGTGCTGTGATTCTTATGGCATTAGCTTATGACTCAATTGGCAATAATTCACGCGTCTTCGCTAAATTATCTCACTATACTAGAATATTTATAATATTAAACAAGTTCGCACTTGGTTGAAATCATAGATTATTTTAATCTGTTTCCAGTGTTCCGTATCTAAATTAGCAAATCGGAACACATACATATAATGAAACGTCGTCTTAGTTTGACTGTTTCATATAGATACAAGTTTCGTGGTTTCATAGAATGTGTCCTAAAACTTTCAAGTTCCTTGTTTTGTTCTTTCTTCATACCTTATGTCCTTTTCAACACAGGAAGGTGATACAGAGACCGAGAATCCCTTCGAGATAGACGTGATGAAGGAAATGCCGGAGGAGCCGGAACATGACGACAAGGGAGAGGAGAAAGACAACAAGAACGGTCTCGAGGTGTCCAGCGACGAGGACGAGGAAGGGGAGGCGAGCGAGGGGCAAGAGGATGGCGGGGGGGAGGATGATGACCAGGTGAGAGGACATAGATATAAGAGTTGGCTCAATAGAGGTGGCCGTCTTGATGAAGAAATGTCAACCAAAGACTACCGCTCGGTGAAGTGCTCGGAGCATAGGCCGCCCGGCTCACTGCATCGAGTGGTTGCGGGTTCGATTCCCGTCTGGGTTAATTTATAAAATGGCAAAATGTCAGGTGCGGTTGTATGACCATATGTATATGCAGTGGCAAAGCATATGTTAAGTGAGCAGGGGGTCCGGCTATGCGGCGTCTATGGTTTATTGCTCTATGATTACATGAAATGTAAAGTCTTATAAAAAATATACTTAATACAATAAAAAAAAATCAAAACAATACTTCTAATTAATTTAACGGCCGTATTCACAAACAATACTTGTCTCGTAAGAGACTAACACTGCAGAAGAAATGATGTCAATATTCACAATAGGCTGTGCGTTCGCGCGCACTGTGAGACCTCATAGCAATATTTGTAAACACGTGCCTAATTCACCAATACAATACACCACCTCTCCATCACAGGATAAACAAGACGGATCCGAACAACCAAACACAGAAGACAACCAAGAAGAGAATCAAGAAGATGACACCGAAACTAACGCCGACAAACACGCAGACACTCCAGAAGATGACAAACCAGAAGACCCCGAGAACCCTGAAGGTCAGGATAAGGAAGACCTTCCGCAAAACCCGGAGAAGATAAACGAAGAAGATGAGATAGAACAGAAGGCACAGGAACCGAACCCGCAAGCGAATCCGTCGAACGATAACCCAGCGGCGGAAGACAAAGCTGAGAATGCGCAAATGGACAAAGGCACAGATGACAATGTTGAGACTAATGCTGAACAAGAGAAAGATGAGGACGCGGCCCCCTATGTAAGTGTAAAAAAATATAATTAAAACTAGATGTGCCCGCGACTTCGTCCGAGTAGTATTTACCTTAACAAAAAAATCGGGATAAAAAGTGTGTATCCATGTGTTAATCCCGGTTATAAACTATCTGTGTTCCAAATTTCATTCAAATCCGTTCAGTAGTTTTTGCCTGAAAGAGTAACAAACATCCACACTCACAAACTTTCGCATTTTTAATATTAGTAGGATAAATAAATATCGCCAGACTGACACACCAACTGTATGGTCCCAAACTAAGCTACACTTGTACTGTGGGTACCGTACAATGGACTGGGGGTGATCCCAGTTACACCCAGACCAACCAACCCGCCCGGCTCAAGTGGACGGGCACCCTAAATGGCATAAACGATCTCTCATCCAAATGTTTACCGTCACGAGCGCTTCTGTTTTGGAAACGTGCACGGACCAATCATCCTTTGTATTCACAAGTTTCCGAAACAGATACGCTTAATAAGGTATATATCATCGAGTTCGTCCGTCCGTCCGTCCCAGTCTGTCACAGTACCATTACTTCTACATTTTTGTAGGAAGTTGACAAAATTTGGTACAGATATACCTTAAGAATAGATTTCACTTAAAAAAAATGCAGGAAATTTCCTTTTTTTGAGTAACCTCATGGAAAGGGGATATTTTTTTTGTCACCCCATCATTTGGGGTTTTGTTGAAATGGTATTTTCAAATGAAATAGTGTTTCCATACAACATTTTACTATAAGAAATTCCGTTTGCGAGATTTTTTACTTTAAAGATTTAATCAAAAACTAGTTAACCAAAAAGATAATTAATTCTTTATTGAAATGGCTACGGAACCCTACATTGTACGTGGCACGATACGTACTTGGCCAGTTGTATTTGTTTTGTAATGGGACTAGTCCCGCCACACACTCCCACCACTAAGCCGGGATCGACTATGGCGTCCAATGATATCGCCATGGTTTGACCATCGACGAGTCCCGGGGAAAATAAATTGTCAGCACAAAGTTTTGTGATACTATTGATAAGGAAATGCTATAGGATCAATTACAAGAGCAAGTGGGTGAAGAGAAACAGTCCACGGGTCGGTCGGAGTTGGATAAGAGCGATAAGGGGCACCGCGGGGAGAAGCAAGCCGCTAGTCGCGCTGAACGGGCTCGCGAGCAGAAGGACACGCGCGACAACAAGCCGGGGGACACTGACCAAGAACGGACCTTAGGTGAGGAGACATTGAGTCTATTTTTAACCGACTCCAAAAAAAGAAGAAGGTTCTATGTTCCTCTGTAATTGTTTTTTATTTGTTTGTTCTACGATTACTCCGTCAATTGTGGACCGATTCTGAAAATTCTTCCGTAGTAGCTACTTTAATCGGGATTTTTTGTGTAAGGATGGTACTGCCCTGGTCTAGTCAGCCTGTAATTAATTGGCTTTGATTGATATTTTATTGGAGTTTTGACCAATTTATTCATGTGAAATCCGGCAACCTAAAATTTAACCACATTAACCCCGCTCCACATACTGCAGGAACCTACTTAGTTAAGCGCCTATAATAAGTCGTGATTTGATAATAAATTAATTGACATTATTAATTATTACGTTGTTAATTATCTAAAAAGCAGTGATAGCCTCTTGGTTAAAGCACGCGTCTTGCGGGCACCAGGTCCTGGGTTCAAACCCCGGCTCGCACCTCTGGATTTTTTTCGGAATCTATGTGCGAATCGGTATTTCTATCTGATTATCACTTGCTAACGGTGAAGGAAAACATCGTCAGGAAACCTATCGAATTTTCGAAAGACCTGTGAAATCGTTCAACCTGCACTGGGCCAGCGTGGTGGATTACGGCCTGCATCCCCCTCCTTGTGAGATGAGGTCCGTGCCCAGGAGTGGGACGTCAAAAGGGCTTAATTATTATATTATATAATGATCAAAATCGTTTGTTTAGGTGACGTCAACGAGAAGAAACACAAACAGACCCACACCCTGAACATAGAGAGGGAAGAGGAGGCTGAAGATGGCGGGGACGGCGATGAGGATGATGAACAAGACGCCGACGCGTACCAGCACGTTAAACAAGCCAAGAAAGACGACTTGCAGGTAAGCTATGAATTTTATTAGTACATTGTTACACAAGGGGTGAATGTAATGACAAAATAAGTCTTTCACCCGAGGTAAACACTGTGCATTTCATCACGAATACAAGGAAAGTAAAAATAAAAACGGAATTGGCTAAAGAATTGGACAGGACTGGCTAATACAAGGAAATATGAACAATACTATATTTTGCCCAAATCTAATTATAATTAAGTCATTTATAAATATATAATATACTAGCTGTGCCCACGGACTTCGTCCGCGTAGTATTTAACGTAACAAAAATTTCGGGATTATCGGGTTAAAAAGTATCCTATATGTTAATCCCGGTTATAAACTATCTGTGTTCCAAATTTCATCCAAATCCGTTCAGTAGTTTTTGCGTGAAGGAGTAACAAACATACATACATCCACACTCACAAACTTTCACATTTATAATACTAGCTGTGCCCACGGACTTCGTCCGCGTAGTATTTAACGTAACAAAAATTTCGGGATTATCGGGATAAAAAGTATCCTATATGTTAATCCCGGTTATAAACTATCTGTGTTCCAAATTTCATCCAAATCCGTTCAGTAGTTTTTGCGTGAAGGAGTAACAAACATACATACATACATACATACATCCACACTCACAAACTTTCACATTTATAATATTAGTAGGAAGTAGGATTATAATATTAGTAGGATTCTTTAATTAATACTTAACTTTATGTTATTTCAATTTAACATCGCGCTGTAATTGAGTGACTGTAGAAAAAGTTGGAACATGGTTCCATAGAAATGTGAAAATGGAACTAGTTTTTTTTTTAAATTGGACAGCTGTCAGTTGAAAGCGATTCTCCCTAGGGCGAAAAAGTATTACTTTCAACCCGCTCCTCAGGCAACTTCAGACCTACTTTCCGAGTATGAGTAATGAAAATATTATTTACTAGGTGAAACAAGAAGGGATACTATTTTTTTTTGCAACTTTACTTTGTAAATCTAAAACTATTGTTGTTGTACAGTTGAAGTACTAAAGGTTTTGTAGACTTGTGAAATCTGTCAACAGCTGTATTCCTATAACACCTTTTGTTCTTCAAGTTTCCTCCAAAGCTGATACTTAGAATTAGAATTTAGTCTTAGAATTACAAAGTTAAAGTTTGAAAAAAAGTATACCCTTTCTGTTGCAACCTGTATAGAGATCTATTAGAAAATTATTAATGCTTGTTAATACTATTGTCTCCTAACAGGCGGTCGACGCGGCTACCAAGGAGCAAGCGGAACAGCAGCCCACGATACAACAAGAAGACGAGGACGCCGAGGAACTGAAGGATGGTGAAGAGGTGCCCATGGAGGTGGACGATGAAGACATACAGGTGTGTAATGACGCGTCAAGTATCAATGATTACTGTAGCAGCACAACCACTTTCAAACTCAACTTTTTTATTTATAACATAGAATAGAATAACTATTTATTGTACCAACGTTCGATATCGACATAATAACATAAAAACAACGCTAGACATTAGTAGCGTAGTGCACATTTGGCGGTGCTAGCGCAGGCTGCGATCTCTTCCTTCCTTAAGGTTGTCTAACCTTTCGATGGAGAGAATATTTAATCCCCGACGAAAATAGTGGTGACACCCCTGTCATAACTTTGAGATGAGTATATCTGTGTGTCTGTCTGTGGCATCGTAGCGCCCAAGCGGATGAACCGATATTAATTTTGTTTTTTTGTTAGAAAGGTATTATGATCGAGAGTGTTCTTATCTATGATTCATGAAAATCGGTTCAGCGTTTGAAAATTATGAGCTTTTGTAGTGTAAAAAGACGTCGCATCGGGGGTTTCTAAATTTTCAATTTTAGTTATGGCATAGTCTGTAATCAAGCGTACTAGCCGCCTTATGTTAAACAGTCGCCATAGCCTATAACAGTGGTTCCCAAACTAATCTTGTATACTGCACACTTTGAGAATATATTATTTTTAGCGCCCCCATTTTTTCACCTACTTAAAACCCACTATAACGTCAAATTCAATTAATTGATTATTTGAGCTAAACAACGCCCCCATTTTTTTCTGGGTCTCTTACCGCCCCCCTTTAGGCCTGCAGCGCCCACAAGGGGCGTTATCGCCCACTTTGGGAAAGGATGGCCTATAATATGTAGATGCTTGCAATACCAAAGGCATTGCTTGCAAATTGACCACCTGATGGGCAGAGGGAGAATTGGACTTCCGGCTCTCGCACGCATGATACAAAACAGCTATAATAACTACTTTAAGCGTCAATAACCTAGTATATACAAGGGGCCCTCGTAGCTAAGAAGTCCCGGGTTCGATCCCCATCCTGGCCACTACACTGGACCTGACCCCCTCCTAGCACAAGCATTAACTTAACTGGAGGTGCTAACAGGAATACAATTAGTAATGTAACTCACATCGTGAGTAATTTCCCAAAAAATAAAATCATTACAATGATCTTCTGTGAAAAGTTCGTATTACTATCCGGCTCGAGCCAGCCCATACAAGGTGACACATAATGGGTATACTTTTTTTTCAAAACTTAACTTTGTAATTCTAAAACCATCAGCTTTGGAGGGAACTTGAAAAACAAAAGGTGTTATAGGAATACAGCTGTTGACCGATTTCACAAGTCTACAAAACCTTTAGTACTTCAACTGTCGCACAAAGCCGATAGTTTGAGATTTACAAAGTTAAGTTGCAAAAAAAATAGTATACCCTTTTTGTATCACCTAGTATATGAGCTATATTATATCGGCTACAGCTTGGCGCTACCACCCACGTATATTTATGACAATAATTATTACAACAGGTGGAAAAATCAGAGGAACTAAAACCTGAAAAGATGAAAGACGGCGCCGACAAGGAGAAAGATAAGTCCGGCAATAAGAAAGATAACGCAGAGGAGCCGACGGGGGAGACGGGAGTCGAAGTCGAGGGGGAGAGTGTGGTCACCGCACACGTGCCGAGGGGTAACGAGACTACTTACCATACGCGGTGAGTAAACAGGTCTTTCACTCAACAATGACAAATGAATAGCGACTCTTGTTACCACGCAATAAAGTGCTTTTCAGCTTGCACTACGCTGCGTGCCTAAATATAATTCGCTTATAGTGGTCTGTCTTTCTATTGCGTATCTTTTCTGCAGAGCGACAACGCATTTATTGGATCCACCAAATCAAAGTCGCCGATGTACTCGTAACTTCGTACCTAAAGTTTGCAGTGCGCCAGGCATATTGGAATAGGAAGTTTTTTTTTGTTACTCTTAAGCATTATTTTGATATTTTTTGTTTTCTAGTTATATTTCCCGCTAGATTCACATCTTTATGTGTACAATTCCGGTGTATATGTGTTAGTAATTTTTCTTCCAAACGGCTTGACAGATTTTGATGTTTTTTTACCTAAAGGGTCGCCTTGATGGTTCTTAGCTATATGTGTGGCTTTTGTCGACATGAAGCAAATAAAAACTGCGGGCAAAAGCTAGCTATTTAATAGGTCCTCACTGGCGACCGAACATCACATCTGGCTGGAGCGCACTTGCGCTCGCCCTCTGTCCGGGTCAAGTTGTTATGGCCACGCTGGCCAACAACATTTAGTCCAAATAAAAAAAAAATAACGAACATCATAGATACGGAACACCTCTATTTGAAAGTGCTCCGTTATTTATTACCATCCCCCTGTAGATTGTACGAAGATCAATCGCAGCCGGAGGACATGACTATGGAGGAGTACATGGGTATCCGCGAGTGGTTGAGCGGCGCGGGGCGGGCGGGTGCGGGGGCAGGGGGTGCGGGGGCGGGCGTGTGGCGCGCGCTGTGGCGGGACTCGGCCGGCGCCGCGCGTGCGCTGTGCGAGCGGCTGCGGCTCGTGCTGGAGCCCACCGGCCGCTCCAGGAGGGCTGGTCAGTACTGTGGCAACCGGGTTTATAATTATATTAATAACTCAGGTTGCTTGGTAATATAAAATTTATTATAATATTTATTTTTAATACATTTATTTAAATAATTATTTTTATATTCAAATACACTTCCTATCTTAGCGGTCCCCCGGTTGTCACTGCCAGCGCACCGCAGAGCTTTTTTTTTCAAAATTAATCTTTTTCTTAAATTTAAATATTCTTGTCGGCCAGGAACGCTTATTGCCAGTGGCTAGTGCGCCGACATGGACCTTCTTACAGTACCAATGTGTTGGGTCTGCGGTGATGCAATGTACTCGTATAGCGTGATTCGATGAAAGCTTGGCGCAGTGGTTTGAGCGTAGGCCGCTCATTTCACTGCACCGGGTAGTTGCGGAAGTTTGCGAAAATTTCGGAAATGCCCTTTTCTTAATGTGACCAGATCTGGTTGTCACAGGGATCGTCCCCAGTCATTTGTGCGGTTTCCATAGTACAAGAGTTGCTTAGTTTGGGACCATACAGTCGATGTGTCAGTCTGGCGATATTTATTTTTTCGAAACTTCCAAAGAATACTTGAGCAAAATCAAAAATAGCATTATTCATGTAGGCCAATAAAACACTTTGAATAGTCAGAGTCTACGACCGGTTCGCAATGCTGCTTCCATTAGAAGATCCGGCAAGAAACTCAATGGTTATTCTTTTCAATAGAATGAAAAATGTTGTTATTTGATTATCAGGAACAGCAACACAACACCATTGTCACTATAAAGTACTATAATACACTAGTAATTCAGTATTACCAAGCTAATTATCTCACTCCGATTTAGATATTTAAATTATAAAGCTAGTTTAGTGAAGCGTGCATGGAAGAGTAGCGGGCATATAATAAAATGGTATAGAAATTTATTGAAATTTTAAAAGTTAAAAAAAAAAATTACATCTTAGTACTTACTTATTGCAATTTTGTGGTTGCAAATCGTAAATGCGTCCAAAGGGCGTAACACGAAAGTTGAGACAAATATACAAAGACCCATTAACTCAAACAAAATATGACAGTTCCTTATAGTCTGTTATCACTGGGCACCTACATAAACATCCTGCCTTAATTCTTATTTCGGACCTTCAAAACAGTCTTTAAGGTCTTATTTGACTAATGCACGATATTTTACAACCGCCTCAGTACCTACCACAAAAAACACTTCAATCTCAAGCATGATCTTGCACTATTTTTTTTAAGTTTGCTAGCAATGTGAGTTTGTCACATTACTTGTATTCCCGTTAGCCCCTCTAGCTAAGCTAAAGCGTGTGTTCCATTACCCAGGCGACTTCCGGACCGGGCGCGCGATCAACATGCGGCGCGTGATCCCGTACATCGCGTCGCACTTCCGCAAGGACCGCATCTGGCTACGGCGCACCAAGCCCGCCAAGCGCGAGTACAAGATCGCCATCGCCGTGGACGACTCCAGCTCCATGGCCGACAACAGGAGCAAGGAGCTCGCCTTCGAGAGTCTCGCGCTCGTCTCGCAGGTATTGCCGTCACAGATATAGATTTACATAGATAACGCAAGTATCACGATTTGCTTTCTTATATTTACGCGAATACTACACATTGAAATAAAACTATTTTACGTAAACAACAAACAAATATGAGGGTACCCAGTTATTAACTATGACATCAGGATGGCTAACACCTCAGTCCCCCCGTGACCATGGTTGCTGTAAAGCAGCCGAAACGTCGGGAACATAAAAGTAAATAAACGTGATAGAATCCGTAAAATAGTTTTATTTAAATATCACGATTTGTATTGAAACCAAGCGTGCCGAATTTTTAACACCTACTGTGACGCCACAGCCGAAATTTAGTCCAAACCGCTTCAAAGACACCGATGCCGCCGATGCCCCTCCGCCCGCTACGATTCTCTCGAGTGATTATCTCGCCTTTTTCATATTTTTTATATCCGTAGTAACTTACAGTCCGCGCGGCTGTAAGTTAGCGGCGACCAACCTAAACCCTTGGTCGGGGTTTCTTACACGCGAAGTACATGTATTTGCGTTATCTATGTAAATCTATATCTGTGATTGGCGTCATCACGTTGAAAGTTTGCACCGATTCCGACCTACTATCGGTGTATACTATGCGATTCAAATGAGGATAGGATCGACTTTGCGCCATATTATGACGTCATAGCTGTCAATTCCAACCAGTAAAGTAGGATGAGCAAAACAATGTCTTTTATTAAATAAAATTTATTTGCAAATATTGAGTGAAATATGTTCAATCAGATTTTAGCTCTTCAATGCCGATCATCTGTGCATTGCCATCCGAGTTGTCATCGTCGTCGTCAACACTATCACAAACCACTGATTTGCCTCGAGCTTTCTTTTTTGGTGTCGTAATCTCGCTACAGCTAGCCTCCGCTTCTCTCTTCTCGCGTCTGATACGCGTTAATGTATTTTTATTTATCCCCGTAGCCAAATGAACTCGCTCGCCGACTTTACTTGCATTTTGCAGTGTTTGCAAAATGGCATCGTACAATTCACGAGTCAAACTTACATCTCCTTCAGGTCCCGAGAGGATGCTTGCTGCCTTTAATTGTTGAATTAATTCTAAATTTTGCTGTTTCTCGCTTTCAAAGTATTTGTCTACATTGCAGATAATTTCTCGAGCTCTCCCATGTAACACAACGCCTCGTTTACTCATTTTCAAGCAAAATGAGTGAAACAATAACAAAAACAGACTTAAATAAAGAAACAATATCACTTCACAAGCACATGCACTGAGTCGCACGACGAAGCACACTAACAACGACAAAATGGCGACTGGCGTCCTTATTTTCTTTTTTTTAATACTTTTGGCATGGCTTCTCGGCCTTTGAGCCAAAAATGAAAATAAAAGAGGTTATGGTATGCTTTTTGAAACGAATTGTCACTTTAAATAATGAATTATTGTATTAAGACAATTTACTAATAATTTAACCTTTTTATGTAAATTTGATGTAAGACTATTATTATTGACTAGCTGAGCCCGCGACTTCGCCCGCGTGGAATTTAACTTAACAATAAAGCCCTGTCCCGCGTTCTGAGCCCGCGCGACGGGACCCATTTTTTAAATTTTGTTTTTCTAAAATAAAAGTAGCCTCAGTTACTACTTATAACATCAGCTATCTAACAGTGAAAGTCCCGTCAAAATCGGTCCAGCCGTTTCGGAGATAATCTTTGATTTCAAGTGTTTTTATTTTTTTACGCGGAACCCTAATTGTTTTTCTAAAATTAAAGTAGCCTAAGTTACCCGCTATAAGATCAGCTATCTGCCAGTGAAAGTCCCGTCGAAATCGGTCCAGCCGTTTCGGAGATTACCCGGAACAAACACACAGACAGACAGACAGACAGACAGACAGACAGACAGACAGACAGACAAAAATTTTTTAATTCGCGTTTTTGCTATAGGTATCGTATGTACTTTCATATGCATTTTGTGAAAAGGTGTTATTTTGATATTACAAACAGACACTCCAATTTTATTTATTTGTATGTATGTATGTATAGATTTGCAAATAAGTTTTTTGCAAACCATACTTTTCAAGTGACATTTGACAGATAGAGGTTATTGACGTTCCTATTTTTATTTGGATCGCATTGTACAGGGTGTAGTGGGCATCGTAAGGAAAACTGATACCATGGATTCAACTCGTGATTCTGGACCCCCACAGTTGGAATTTGCTTTCGATATTTTTATGAAATATTCCCAATTGATTTTAGCATGAAATCATTATACAAGTCTATTATAAGTGATTTTAAGATTAAAATAAAAAATTTCATAGAGAATAACTTACTGTATTTTGAAAGAAAATTGACTTGACGTAGATTGCGATTTCTTTCCGATAACTGTTGGATATTGAGTTCATTTTCTAATTTTAAGTCTGAAGTCAGCGGTATAATTGCTACACACTTGGTATCAAAAACGGTGCTAAGTTACCTACGCATTTTTCTTCGCAGGCTTTGAACCTCCTCGAGTCCGGTGACCTCGCCGTCCTAAGCTTCGGCGAAAAGCCGAACCTGCTGCATCCATTCACCGAGCAATTCTCAGAACATTCCGGGTCCAAGATACTTGAACAACTGCGCTTTGAACAAACAAAGACTAAAATAGCGCAGCTCTTAGATTTCTGCACAGTAATGTTTGAGGAACAGTCCATTAGAAGTGAAGCGTTGAATGCCAAACTGCTGGTGGTGGTGAGTGACGGCAGGGGGATATTCTCTGAAGGGGAGACGAGGGTCATGCAGGCAGTGAGGAGGGCGAGGCAACAAGGCGTCTTCCTGGTTTACGTTATCATCGACAATCCTGATAATAAGGTAAGCTTTATACAGAAACGTTAGGGTTAAGGCCACATATCGCTAGACTGACATAGTGATCTATCAACGCACAGCCCAAACCACTGGACGGATCGGGCTGAAATTTGGCATGCAGGTAGATGTTATGACGTAGGCATCCCTAAGAAAATGGATATTGATTAATTCTACCCCCAAGGGGATAAAATAGGGGATGAAAGTTTGTTAAGTTAAACTCCACGCGGACAAAGTCGTTAGCTAGTGAGAAATAAAACTAGCTTAGAACGACATAAATTGGTCACAATTTTTATCAAGTTAAACAAAATTGAAATTTATTTTCATTGTCACAGTTGTTCTGAAAAATACTGTGTAAAACCCATTGTAAATGGATTTAAATTTATGTAATCTTCCAGGTAAATCTATGGAACCTTGTCACCAGTAATTTAGACTTTATGATACCAATTTTATAGTTTTCAAATGAAATATGAATAGGACGTTTGTGTCGTCGGTTAAATGCTCTGTCAGTGTCCTTCTAAACTCGTGATTTCCTTACAGGACTCCATCATGGACATCAGGCGGCCGCTGTTGGACCCAGTGACGAGCTCCCTCACGGGTTTCGTGTCGTACTTAGACACGTTCCCGTTCCCATTCTATCTAATTCTGAGAGACATGGCCGCCTTACCAACAGTCCTGGGAGACGCCCTGAGGCAGTGGTTCGAATTAGCTGCAAACACAGCCAGTTGAAAATGAAAAATGGTAGATAGGTTATTTATCTTTAGTCCCAATGAAGTCTTAAATTTTAATATAAATTGGATATCGTTTTGCAGATTAGAATCAACCTATGTGCACTGCTGTAAACCAAATCCAACCTTATGTTAGTGGTTCCAAGTTGGTTTTATTTTGCAGAAGCGTGTGTGGGTTGATTCCATTTTCGCAAAACTACGTCCAATTATAGTTTGTATCGAATATAAATAAATGACTGTTTTGGATAAGAAAAATCTAGGAATTAAGTTATATTTTACTATGACGAAAATATATATTTTTAATTACATTTCAGCGTTTCTTTCCTACGCTGGGGCGTACAATGATAAGGCGAACATTTTAAAAAATATTATATTTGTCAACTGAATATTAAACAATATCTTAACATATTTCACTTATCAGTATTTCGGTGAATTAACACAACTTGCAATTACATAGTTAACATTTAGGCCTATGTTAATTAATAAATTATTTCAGTTTTACTTGGACCAATGTCTCAGATGGTATATGCGAGCGCCGTATTAAATACCTAAATAACTAAAAAAATACCGCGTTCCCGTCGGAAACAAACTTAATGCACCTCTTAATAACTAAAATTCTAAATATACATACAAATGTAGCATTAGTTTGGATTGTATACGATTTATAAAGAATGTGATGCTACTTAGAAATGTAATTGAAATTATATGAGTCAGTATTGGGAATCAATACAGACCAATAAGAGAAGACACCGCTTAAGTCCACTATTGTATGCGAATGCAATCTTCAAAAGTTGGCGGGGTATCAGAGAAGACGGTTTCACGGACGGTTTCGGATTCACGGTTCAAAGTAGAACCGTGAATGTACCAATCAAAATGTCAGGTATGGGGACGTACAATATAAAGTGGCAATGAATATTTTAGGCCAGATATGTCCGGCCATGCGGCGTCTATGAAAACATAGACGCTGCATGGCGTGTGGGATTGGTCTGGAACTCATAACGAATCATTAGAATATACTTCTTACCAACCTCAACGAGTGTTCCGTACGTTTTAGAAAGTACATTCAGCAAATTATTACATTTCCAAGATGCCGCTACTAATCTTTCCACGAATAAATGTAACATAATTAATCTACTAGTACTATCATAGCCGAGAAGGTGAACTTAATTCTTATAAAAAATAGGTGCCCAATTCACAAATAATAATTATTTGGAGTGTTCAACTCTTTTCACCGTACCCCGTCAGCTATGACAGTATAATTTCAGAAATAGCAAAAGTATAAATCATGATAAAGTATACATTTTAAAAAGCTAACATATTTAAAATATTAAATATATTGACATAACATCACTACGCCTAGGATATTGTTAAACACGTCTTAGAACCATTGTCTTACTATTAAATGGTCGGTGTTGTGCCTCAATGGACCAAACCACAAAATGTACTTACCAAACAACTGAATTTTATTGATTTTTATGTCAGCTAAAAAAATTACGAAGTATACCAGTTCAAAGTTTAAAATAATCGTAGCGATTAAAATTTCCCTAATTCACAAGATCATGGTTCATTTTGGCACAACACGGTCCAATAATAAATATGATTTAAATCTAAACAAAATAAACCTTCCATCTCAGTTCACGTTTGAGCAGTTTTAAAGCTGTTTGTATGTCCAGCGAACTAATAGAGTAAATTTATCCATTGCGCCTGTTATCCTGAGTAATCAGAAGTGTTAAATTCCAACTGCTAGTTTTATTTAACAAGAAAAAATATAAACACTGCTCGCTCGCTCGACCTCCGAATCGTATTCGCTCATGGCCAACGAAACGCAAATTCTATACTAGGTGAAACAAAAAGGGTATACAATTTTTTTAGCAACTTTACCTTGTAAATCTAAAACTATCGGCTTTGTGGGACAGTTGAAGTACTCAAGGTTTTGTAGACTTGTGAAATCTGTCAACAGCTGTATCCCTATAACACCTTTTATTTTTAAAGTTTCCTCCAAAGCTGATAGTTTTAGAATTACAAACTTTAGTTTAAAAAAAAAATTGTATACCCTTTCTGTTTCAACCTGTATATATATGATCAAAATAAAAATTAAATTACTTTACATATTTATACACCACAACTGTATCTCACCTATGACTTATACGTTCACTTGGTATTTCTACGTAAATTACTAGTTCTTCAATTGACCGATAGAGGCGCTGTATAATTTGAGATTTAAATATTTCACGAAGACGCTAGCGAAAAGCGAACGTATAAAAATACGACTCATAGTAGAGCTACTAGTCCAGGTTATTTTTTCTAATTTGTATAAAAATTACGCGATTTATGTGATCCATTTAAAAGATTTATCTAACTTTAATTCCTATCCTATAAAATTTTAAAGGCCATCATGGTAGATAATGTTAAGAGACCGTCCATCAGTATACATCATTGGTTACGTTTTGGGACTTTATCTGATAAAAACATATAAATCTACAGTAGTTCAAACAATACGAACAGTACTCAATATTAAACAGGAAAAAGTTTAATTTATAGGATTTTGAACTTTATAAATTTGGAATAAGTATAGAATTTACCTAACTGCTTTGTCCTTCCCAAAAATTTTTATAGAATAAAATAAATGCGTAAGTTCAAATTTATTTCTCTTACAAATAATAATAATAATGTTTATCGTAAATTACAAATATATATTTGTATATCTGTGACGGAGTGTGGTCTCTAGTTATGTTTCACTTGGCGGAATCCTTGGACGAATGGTTTACTCAGTCTTATCGCCGTCACTGTAGAACTTTGGCTGTGAATGGCAATAAAAAATATTAATAGAGATGCGTAAATAAATATGGTTTAATGAGGATACCCTCGTTATGCACGTAAAGGAATAAAATAAACATAAGCGGGCTCTTATAGTGTTCCCTGACTATCGGCTGTCTATCGATAGCTAGTAACAATATAGATGTCAATAGTATCGATATTATCGCTATTATACCGCGTATTGTATAGCGATATTATCGATATTATGGATAGTACGTTCGATAGTTAGGCAACACTAGACTCTTATCTATATATAGCCTGGCGCTACCATGACGACATTAAATTAACACACGTATTAGGCTTTGCATTTTCTGATTTTCGAGATATTTAAATTTTATTATTCAACATTTTCTGAAATACCATTTTGGAGCAGCCTGTACGTAAATGACTCTAGCGCAGAGGTCATCTGCCGAGGTCACGGATAATAACATTTCTTCAATTAAATTTAAACGAAAAAGAAATACTATTAGAAATAATGATAATAATATTAGCTCGCCCCGCTGCGAGTAGTAGGTAAGAGCGTAAGAGTAGCTGAATGAATCGGATTTCAAGGGTGATGCCAATTTGATTACTTTATATATTTTCTATTTAGTCGATTTTTTTTTTCTATTTACGGACTTTTCTTTTTTTATTACTATTATGATTATTGACCACCAGCCCTACCTGTGTGTTAAATTAATGTCGCCATGGTAGCGCCAGGCTGTATATAAAAATGAATGTTTGTCTGTATGTCCTATATAGAATCGTAAACTATGCATTTGATCATGGCATGATCTTCAGCGAAGTGTTGTGCATGAGCCCACAAAGGTTTCTGAGTTGGTACGACCAATCTTTGACTGCGTAGCAACGCGCGCAGGGTACAGCTAGTTGTATAATAAAATACTAGCATTTTCCCGTTGGTCCGCCCCCGTCGACTTTGATAATAAATTACCTGGTTTTATTTTATAATTTTATTAAATCCCGTCCAGTCGTTTTTGCATACCTAATGCTTAGTCACACTTACAAACAAACAAACAAACACTTTCCAATTAATACAAGGATTAACAATAAATTATTTAAAAGGATCTATAATCAATTCATGAAGTGCATCCAAATAAAATGTCTGCTCTAAACAATAAGCAAATGGCGATATAGCAGCTAAAAAAAAAGAATGATGACACAACACTATGGATGAGTAGATAAAAATAAAACAACACAACAAACGGATTAGTGAAAATTCCAAACTCAAAACTCAACATTTACCCTCAAATTGTAATAACCAAAAATATAATCACAATAAAATAACAATGCAATTGAGGAGCTCCGGAACAAAAACCGATAAATCCACTTTAGATGAAAACACTTTTTTTTTTTCCTACTCTCATAGTACTCTTACATGCCATACTTTAATCGGACGCATCAAAAACCCGTTAAAAACGTACTAAATGAGACTCTAAAGATGGGCAGCCAGAACAAAATCCGACAATTACATGATCAATGTTTTGTGTTTTCCCTAAAATTACGAAAAGTGGATTTATCGGTTTTTGTTCCGGAGCTCCTCAATTTTGTTCTGTTTTGTAAAGTTGTTGTACGTCGCTTATTTTTTTTATAAATTTTGGGGTTAGATTGGAAATACGCTAATAGTAATATGTACTGGATGCTAACAATTTTAACCCACTTCAAAAAAGGAAGAGGTTCTCAATACGGTCATTTGTTTATACTTGTCTTCAGGAATGCAATATTCAAGATAGATTTATTAAAATATTAAAAAGTTGCTGAAATTAGGTATCTTGTCAACATCTTTTCCGTTCAATAATAACTTAACATTTGGCTTCATCATCAAAATACAACAAGGGAGGTGGTATAAGCTAATTATGATATCAATTCACTACGATTACAGGTTTTTACAGTAAAAAAAATAAACAAGCCAGACAACTAGATGATGTTGCAAAAAATCTTTACATTATTTAAATAATAGGTAAAAATTTGCTAATAAGTTGTATATTAACTATGTATCAAATGAAAAGTGATAAAAAATATGGAATATGAGGGACAAACAACACAGTGGCCAAAAGGACCACACAAAGCATGAGTCTAGCGTTTGTTCTGGACTTACACAATCTCACTATGTACTATACTGTCGTCACTTTATTTCCGATTCCATTTTTGACACCGTTATAACTTGTAAATCCCTAAAAATAAACAATGTCTGTACTTATTTAGAAAAATGAAGGTAATCAATTAATGAGAAGAATGTGGAAGTAAATTATTGAATTGGTTTTATTCTTTGGTGTTTTTTGTACACAACTAAACATGACCAATTAAAATGTATTATTGTCATTTTCACACGCATAATATACGAGCGAAGACAGCAAGGGTCAAATTCAATTTGATCATAATTTGACTATTATTATATCATCACCTTTTCGAATCTTGTACTGTTTCCGAAACAGAACCTCATAACTTACAATATAATATGCATCCACAAACAAACTTTTTTAATGGCCTAGGAAGTCACACTGGCAGACGGTCCAGATGGACGGATGGTTAGTGGTAAGTGGTAACCATCACCCAGGACATCTGTTATTTAAGAGGACCAGACGCGATGCTGGCTTCGTCTTATAAAGGACTAAAGAACGTAATATTACTATGTCGGATTGGTCCCGCCACACATTCCCACCATTGTAACTCCTGTAAACCAGGATCGACAATGGTGACCAATAATAACGTCGAGGTTTGACCCTCGACGAATCCGGGGAAGAGTTAAATTGTCTTGGAACCCGCACGAATTGCATCGAAGGAAATAATACGAGGAGTTGAAGAAAAAAAGTTCACTTCTCCCCTATGGACTATGTCAGATTATGTAGTCAGTTAGATATACTATGTTAGATTGTTTGTGTGTCTCACCTCGTCGTGTTTCTCCTCGGCGTTGACGCGGTCGTCCTCATCGTCGCTGTCCTCGTCCGCCGAGGACTCGCCGCCGGACCCCGCGGCGTCCACTTTCACCGTACCGATTTCCACTGGTAACATTCAAATTAAAAATATTTTTATTCACTAGCACTAATGAATATTTAGAATGTTGTTCCCAGTGAGAAGATCCGGAAAAAAACTCAATGGTCTAAAAAGTTGGTGTACATTCGCAAAAACAGCAACGAAACATGAGCAGGCGTCATATCACCATGATCACTATAAATTACTAGAAAATACCACACTGGTAATTCAATAATACAAAACTAATTAAGTCTCACTGATATTGAGGTATTAAGATAGTACTAGACAATTTAATATGGCTTTAGATAGCTTTCAAATAAAAATTTTATACATTTATTGATTTCTTATATTTACGCGAATACTACACATTGAAATAAAACTATTTTTACGGATTATATCGCGTTTATTTTTACTTTTTATGTTCCCGACGTTTCGGCTGCTTTACAGCAGCCATGGTCACGGGGGGACTGAGGTGTTAGACGTCCTGATGTCATAGTTAGTAACTGGGTACCCTCATATTAAGTTGTTGTTTGCGGTCCGATCCATGCAGAAAGTGCTCACAGTGTCTCGAGGTCTTGCAATGGTACACTTGGTTTTGGATTTAATTATATTAATTACTGGATCCCAAGTTGGTGGTAGCACCAAGTTGGTGGTTCTTAGAGAACACATAGCTGACGTGAAACACCGGCGCTCCACAAAGTCTGCAATCTGTAAATATGTACAGGACCGCACCCGCCATTATATCAGATTTGATAAACCACAGATCCTCGCAAAAGAACACCGATTCCGACCAAGGATGATACGTGAGGCCATTGAAATTAAAAAACATCCAAATTTCAATAGGGAAGATGGCTGGGTGCTACCACCAACTTGGGATCCAGTAATTAATATAATTAAATCCAAAACCAAGTGTACCATTGCAAGACCTCGAGACACTGTGAGCACTTTCTGCATGGATCGGACCGCAAACAACAACTTAATATGAGGGTACCCAGTTACTAACTATGACATCAGGACGTCTAACACCTCAGTCCCCCCGTGACCATGGCTGCTGTAAAGCAGCCGAAACGTCGGGAACATAAAAAGTAAAAATAAACGCGATATAATCCGTAAAAATAGTTTTATTTCAATTTTATACATTACTAGCTGTGCCCGCGACTTCGTCCGCGTGGAATTTCATTGACAAAGTTTCATCCCCTATTTTATCCCCTTGGGGGTAGAATTAATCAAAATCCTTTCTTAGCGGATGACGTAGGCGTCATAACATCTACCTGCATGCCAAATTTCAGCCCGATCCGTCCAGTGGTTTGGGCTGTGCGGTGATAGATCACTATGTCAATCACCTTTCGAGTTATATAATATATATTTAGATATTTATATTGTATCGGGACCGCAAGCGCTAGACCCTTCATCGAATTTAAGGCCCGTATTAATAAACTCAATCGATCTCAAATCTGAGAGCGATTTTAGGCACGCTTTTGACGTGTCATTTTGTATGCACTTGTGTGACATAATAATGACATTTTGCCTCCATTTTGGTTTTACAAAGCGGACGGTCACATTTTTGTATTGTTTTGTTATTAAATGTGTTTCTTATTACTATTAATTACTTGACACTCGCGAAATGCCTCGGTTTTCGCAGTAATTAAAAAATATAGAGTCTTAGTATAAGAGAAGAGTCATCTACAAAAAGCTCTGTTTCATAGATCTGCGAAATAGTAGGTGCAACTTGGTGGGCCATATTTTTAAAGAAAGAAGAAGAAGAAGAGTGACTGACCGGGCGCCGTGTTGGCGGCGAGGGCGGCGCCGGCGGCGGCGGGCGGGCGCGCGCGCTCGCGGTTGAGCTCGTCGAAGCAGTGCAGGCACACGCGCAGCGGCTTGTCGCTCTGCCCGCGCAGGATGTACCGCTTCGACGAGCACGGCCCGCACACCACCGAACCACACTTGCGGCAGTGATGCTGCACAAACCCACTTGTTAGGGTCCATCCACACATTATTGACGACCGCTCGGCGCAGTGGTTCGAGCGTAGGCCGCTCGGCTCACTGCACATGCTGGTCGCAGTTCGATTCCCGCTGGGGCAAATTTCGGAAATGGCCTTTTCGTAATTTACCCTGGTCTGGGTGTCACTGGGATCGCCCCCAGTCCATTGTACGGTACCCATAGTACAAGCATTGCTTAGTTTGGGACCAAACAGTTGGTGTGTCAGTCTGGCGATATTTATTATTCATTTATTACGTCACACGTTAAGGGGGTCGACGAAGTGTGACAATGTGTGACAAGGGGTGGGGAGCGGTCCCAAATTTTGTGACATCACATCATTTCAAAATACAATATTTTATATCTAGGTATTACAACACTAAATTTAAACCACTTACATACCTACTAAAGAATAACATAAAAACAGTTGCAACTCTATCTGCATGACCGTAATTTTTTTATGTTTTGTTAAGTTTCATGCCTATGTTTGATTTGATGTTGATTTTATTGAAACATAATTTAAATGGAAATCAAAATAATTTCGGAACTGCTGTTTTAATTTCATATATTTCTAAATGTAAAAATGCGAAATATGTGACATCCACTATTGGGGTGTCTCACAAATGTGACCAGCTGTGACAAGGACGGGGAGGGGTCAAAAAAACATTAAATTCGTGTGATATAATTTGTGGATGGCCCCTTAGTTGTTACACATACTCGCTTACGGTGAAGGAAAAAATCGTGAGGAAATCCGCATGCCATTTGCGAAACACATGTGAAATCTATCAACCCACGCTGGGCCGGCGAGGAGGATTACCGTGGGGCCCGCGCCCAGGAGTGGGACGTCAAAAGGGCTAAATTATTTACTTATACTAGGTGAAACAGAAAGGGTATACTTTTATTTGCAAAACTTAACTTTGTAATTGTAAAACTAGCGGCTTTGGAGGAAAGATTGAGAAACACAATGTGTTATTGAGATACAATACATCTGTTGACAGATTTACAAATTGTACAAAACTTTAGTACTCCAACTGTCCTACAAAGCCGATGGTTTAAGATTTACAAAGTTAAGTTGCAAAAGAAATAGTATTTTTGTTTCACCTAGTCTATGTCATAGTAACATTCTAGCTTAAAAGCTAAACACAGCTAACAAGTCGTGTCAAAGAAATTAAACTAAATACATAAGATAATTAAAGAGTCAATATTATAATATAGTTTATAATCTGGGTAGAGGGACTTCCACAGTGTTAGTTTAATTGATAATGTCTTGTTAATGGTTGTCTGGAAGAGATCGCAGCTAGCGATAAGACCACCCACTGTACATTATACCCATTTGATACTTTGATGCTATAAAAAATGTTTAAGTTTTGTATGTTTTTTGTAAAAATTGGTGTGCAATAAAGAGTTATCTATCTATTCAGTGGGGCCGCTTACCCTCCTGTTGAGAACAGTGAACTGTGTCTTCTTGCAGTGCATACAAATTGATGCCTCGTTGTCCGGCACCCACACCGCCGCGTGCTCTGACGGGGGCTGTTTGCCGCCTAAAGAACGAGGACAATTAATTCACACTTGCCATAGAAATATAATCCTTAGTACTGTTTAGGTAAGCTTCATTTAGCAATAATGGATAAGCTTATGTCAATAACTGCAGGCAGATAATTATTTATTGAAATAGTCAACGGATTCAAATAAAATTTCCGAGTTTATAATGAGCAATATGAAATCATTGTAGGGTTATAATAGCCGTTCTAATCATCATACTCTAACAACTTTTATGAATATTTACTTTTTAAACAAGATTATCAATATTCCAAGTAATTTCACAGTGCTTCAGCTAAGTTAATGAATCTTTGCACAAGTCTGTTGGCAAAATTGCCACCAAAAATAATTTTGAGAGTGGGCAACTGGGCCAACCCTGCCTCAATTATTTTCGCTGAAGCATTTTGATTGTAAACGGTATTGTTTTGATGCTGTGTTAATTCTTGTTACCTACTTGAGGCATTATTATTGATTGTATTACCAGATCATTTATCGATGAAGGAGTGGGCCGCTGGTATTTTATTTATTTATTTAGAAACTAGTATTACTAATAAAAAACTTGTCAAATTAGAATAATAACTTACTTTTTCTTAGAAGATCTTCTATACATTTCTCTATGTGCGCCATCCATTCCTCCTTTTCAGTGGAAGTGGCAGCGTACACGGCGAACGACTTTGACGCGGTACGAATTAGCCAACCGTTGCGGAATTCTAGCAGATAAAATATATTTATTAAAGTTATATCAGATTCTGATTATATGTTTTTAGGTTTATATAAAAATATTATTTAGTTTGATAGCTATGTCTTGCTAAGCCACCCCTCATTGTGATGGGGATGTCACAGGGATATGATAAAATCCATCCATCTGAATTACCTTTTCCCATTATCTGGGGTCGGCGCAGTATGTCTTTTCCTTCCATTCATCGCGCTTTCCTGTCATACTCACATCCACTCCAACCTCGTTCATATCACTCTTGATACAATCCATCCATCTTTTCTTTGGCCTTCCTCTCGCACTGTGTCCATCCACATTCATATTCATCATTCTTTTAGTCACATGTTTCTCATCCCTTCTCATCACGTGTCCAAACCATTCCAGCCCTACCTCTTACTTTATCGGTTATTGGCGCTACCTTGACACTGCCCCTTATGTACACATTCTTCACTTTATCCATTCGCGTAGGGATATGATAAAATCAGGGATATTAAATCGTCATTTATATAAATTACCAAATCATGTTGTAATTATAACAGTCTGTATGATTCAATCAAATCCCCGATTTTAACATTACACTGCTACAGTGGTTTGTACAACTGTTCTGTATTATTTATAGTTATTACAATTCAATCCTAATATGATTTCTCTAGTCAGGGGAAACACATAAAAGTAAAATGAATAGCCACAATATTAGAGCCTATCAATTATTTATTTTTTTCCTCTAATGTTGAATAATGCAACATAGTTGAGTCATAGCTTTCAAAGATCAATGTCAACACACATTTACAAATGATAATATTAAGGATGAATCAACTGGACAATTACACTGACTCACATGCTAACCAATGAAATATGTAAAATTATAATTTAGTACCTATTCATATTGAAATGATAAAACTGAAATTATAGTGTAGTAAGTATGCAATAGACAACAATGGTTTACATGAAAATTTAGAAGTATTCATGTTATATTCCTGTTTATAAAAAAAGGAAATTAAAAAACAGAAGGAATATGATATGATTTCAATGTCTCACCCTAAGTTAGGGTTGTAGTAGCTCAGGGAGAATGGCCCCGACTTTGGTTCTGAAAGTTATGGGTTCAAACCCCGGTATTCAATGTACAAAAATGGCCAATTCTCACACCAATAATATGTAAGTCAAATTATCTCTCAGTAATTTTGAGTATGGTGCGTCAAGCTTTAGACATAATTATTTTAATAAGACATGGAATATTAAGCTATTCCTTGGGCTCGTCAAGGGTCAAATCTCAGTGTAATTGTTGACCCCATTGTTGATGCTTTATGTGCAAGCGAAACAGCAGTGAGAGTATGTAGCAGGTCTAGCCCCAAAGAAAGGTATGGGTTGTTGAGTCAACAAGCTTTATAGAAGTATATAAAAAATAGATATAGTGAACTTACGGCCTTCATCCTTCAAGGACTCCAATTTAACAACTTCCAGTGGAATAACATGTTGTTTGTTGTATTTCTTTTTGTTTATAACAATGTTTCCATAAACAAGTATGTCGTTGAACAAGAAGAATTGTCTCGCTTTTGGTTTCTTGCGGCACATCTTTGTCAGGACACCCTCTCCCACAAGGACCCTGCCTTTCTCGGCCAGGGGCTAAAAATAAAATTATTAAAATTTTGTATGTGAATTTACACTAACTTTCAATGTGAATGTATACCTATATAGGATCCAAATGATAAACACTAACATAATATTATTCTATTTACAAAAATATTGTTTTAAACACAGTATTCTCGACCACATTCACCGACCGTTAGAGCAGTAACATCTTGTTTGATATACTATTGTGCACTGCTGTAATTGTCAGTTAGTGTGTTGGGGAACTCAGCTCTAAGGTTCATCTATACAAATAAATAATCTATACAAATAAATAAAATTGGAGTGTCTGTTTGTAATATCAAAATAACACCTTTTCACTGAATGCATATGAAAGTACATACGATACCTATAGCAAAAACGCGAATTAAATTTTTTTTGTCTGTCTGTCTGTCTGTGTGTTTGTTCCGGGTAATCTCCGAAACGGCTGGACCAATTTCGACGGGACTTTCACTGGCAGATAGCTGATCTAATAGCGGGTAACTTAGGCTACTTTGATTTTAGAAAAACAATTAGGGTTCCGCGTAAAAAAATAAAAACACTTGAAATCAAAGAGTATCTCCGAAACGGCTGGACCGATTTTGACGGGACTTTCACTGTTAGATAGCTGATGTTATGAGCAGTAACTGAGGCTACTTTTATTTTAGAAAAACAAAATAAAAAATGGGTCCTGCTGCGCGGGCTCAGAACGCGGGACCGGGCTTTATTGTTAAGTTAAATTCCACGCGGGCGAAGTCGCGGGCTCAGCTAGTATTAATCATAAGTATGCTTTTGACGTGCCATAATGTACTGGAATGACATTTCCAAGATCACACTCAAACTTTATATCAATTTATTCATATAAGTCTAAGATGGAAAAGTTATGACAGGTTGTCTAACCCTTACATTAGAAGTAGCCCCATCATTAAGATCCAAGAGCTGTCAACATAAAAAATGATAGATAGGAAACCAAAGCAACCCTATTTCATATTGGTAAAATGCTAGAAAGAGCATTAATACTGAACAAAACTAAACAAGTAAGCATTTACCACATAATGTTAGTTTTGTTATCAAACTGGTAATCACACTGTCAACATTACCTCAATTTAAAAAGCCCTTCATCTACTATGAGGTCTCACCAATTTCAAGGTGCAATTTATTTAATCACTTATTATTCCTAGCTAATTTGGAGTTCTTATAATTTCATACTAAAATAAATTTCGAACATTGTTCACAAATATCTCAGTGTGAAAAATATGACTGATAAACGAGCGATATCTTCAGTCGGACAATCCCACCCGATGTACTGAAGATTTTATCTTGTCAAGTTTGTCGGCTGATAATACCTACAGCACTAATTTTATTGACAAACTTCTAAAGTCCCAATGGACTTGCATCGCACATTGAAAACATCCTCACCTGTCCTGAACCGCCGAAGCAGTTCTCCACCATAGCGATTCTCCTAGCATTGGCCTCACTGTTCACTGAAAAAAGAAATTTGTCTACTTTGAAATATCACTGTACGGTACAAAACTTTGACGTCAAAGGAAAGTGAGCGAACTAGCAAACAATGAAAGCATTCACCCACAAAACTAAACACAACCGTACAAGATATATATTATCATATTAAGAATTATTCTAACTTGTTATTCCTCAAAAATGATAATATCCTACCTAAACGATCCACCATTATCAAAAAATATTTTTTCGTAGATACGACCGAGAACTCATCAAAAATATTGCCAGTCTCAGAAGATATATTTCTTCTAAATATCTTTAATATATTTTTTTACAAAACATTTGTGGTTCTGGCAATGTCGAAATATAAACAAATTTGTTACGTATTCTTTTCTATTTAAAAACCATAATTTCTCTAACTTTTAAATTATATTAGGTATATCAGAAACAAAACACCTGTGCAAAATACCACCAATATACTTACATTTGCATCCATAGCTGAAAATACAATATGATGCTTCCCGGTTTCGCCCGCCAGGGATATCTGTTATTATTGTTACGTAGCCACCTGTAGTGTATTGTGAAAAGGAGTCATGGATTTGATCTACCTGGAAGGCACCTGACGAATCGGTACTTATGTGCCAGGCAGATTTTATAGCTGTCCAGTGATACTTGGGAGATGTTTCTGAAGCTTCATCAGTATACTGCTGGAAAGCCGGAAATAATTATGTACAAACACAGAGGTGTGTACAAAGTAGTAGAGGAAAATATATTTACGTAAATTTCTACCATAAGTAACTAGTCAAATTTGGGAACGCGATAAAAGAATTTTTAAAAACAATTATTTATTTTACACAAAGAATTACATTTGAATTAAATAAACAATTAAACCGAGAAACTGTGCACCGATTTGGAGGCGCTACGATAGTTTACTCGCGAGACTTGTGCATCGAGTCGGAGATGCTTCAAGAATGACGTCTCCAAATCAGTGAGACATATTTATAGAGAAATTATGCTGACTTAACACTTACAATGATATTGAAAGGGTGAATAACAAGTCTAGACGCTTGGTCAGCGATATAGGTGTTTACGAGTAATCTGATCTATGTGTTTACCACGGAATTCAATGTAATGTAATATGATATACTTGTTGACCGTCTGGGATAATAGTACTAAGTCAGCGTTTAGTCTAAGGGCGAAGGGTGGTGCTCTAACATAACTCCTCCCTCCTTAAGAGCGAAATTATCGGAATTATGTTTTTTAGAATTCCGATGATTTTGCAAAAACTTTAAAAACTTATTTTTAAACTTTAAATAAACAATTAAAACTGTAAAACTAATAGCCAATAAACTTAGGCTAATATAACCTAAACACTCACTGAAGCTAACATTATTTTTAGAAAAAACACTTTGTATCACATCACTATTCTTCAGTGCGTGAGACATGTAGGTCAGAGCGTCCAGGCTGACCCCTTTCATGTCAAGGACAGGTGTACTGGATACTCCTTCTTCTTCTATGTGAAGTTGAGGTAAGGTGATGACAGGAATTGCTGTTATATCTTCTGCTTCTTCTATAATGCGATGATGCTGTATCTGGATGCCTTGAATTTCTAGATTACATGGTTCATCAAGAGTAATGAGATAAGTACCAAGGAAAGGTTGCTTGGTTATGTCTTCACCACAAATTTTAGTGAGTGTGGTTTGAATCTGACTGTAGATTATCCAATTGTCAGCATCTACTCTCTGTACTCTTATTTCTTCCAATTGAATCTGATGAGGTACACAGCTGGTGAGGTTGACTTTGAATTTCATCAGCTGTTCTATGCAGGTAGGCTCTGGATATTGGGCCTTGTTGTCATCTGTGCACAGGAACTGGTCACCAGCAGCAAGCGGGCGACATGGCTTCACGATTGGAAGGTATTTCATCCCTTTCGCCAATAGGTAAGGATGTTGAGGAAATATAGAAAAGGTTTTATTTTGGAATTGGTGGAAAATTGGAATGGAATATATTTTAAAATAGTTATAGGTACAATTCTCAACTAAAGGTATATGCATTATAAAAGTGATCTGATTCTTCCTAAGGAATGATTTTATTTCTATGGTATCTTCTAATTTAATAAGGTTTTCCTCTGAAGGAGAATACATTAAATTATCTGTTTTAGAAATAATCCTTAAATGATATAATAACTCAGTAGAGTTTATGATAGATTGATGTAATACTGAGACTTTACTTAATGCTAAAGCGGTTTCTATTTCACTTAATTTTATGAAAATAGTACGGAAACTACTTATAAATATATTAAACAATTCTATGATGTATGTTGAATAAACCCATTTATTCTCTTTAATCGCTAATTCTTTCAACAATGATTCAACTTTCTTAAGGCGAGTTTCCAGAATAATTGAGTTTTGATAGAACGTATCTGTGACGTTTATAAATCCATCCAACATTTTAGTAATTAAAGTAAACTTTTTATTTGTTACAGTCTGATCGTTTTGCAATTGTGAAATAATTGTATCGTATTTAAGAGCGTCATCATTATCAAGGTTTCCCGTAATTAATTTGATGAGGGAACCTAATGGATTTAAAATGCCTCTCTTAAAACGGTGAGGTACTAATTGTTGATATTTTTGAATAGTAATGTCTCTCACAAAGTCTGTATGTAATTTAATACTATAAAAATCTTTTGGATATTCTTTTGGATCATTCCTTTGTACTATAGCATTAAATTCATTATAATTATTATAGAGTAATTGTAAATCATCATTAATTTTATCTAAGTTAATAACTTTAATTATGGTCCAATAATCTATTTGTTGAAATGCTTCACCAACTTTAATAGGAAGTATTCCAGGATTTTGTTGAAGGGATTGTAGATGAAGGGCCAACGTCGGCAACGCGGTCACTAGCATCAAGCACCACCTGCAAAAGGTGTTTGATTTTATTTAATTAAACTTTAACCTTCTCTCTTGTGCAAATCAAATTTCAAGTAAGGATGTAGAATTTATTAATATTTCTTGCATCATCTTTTAAACCTGTCTTTTAATTTTGACTTTAACTTTTCTTTTATTTGAATCTTTAATTATAATAGATTTTTCTTGTGAAGACTCATTCATTTTTGATTTATTTAAATGAATTATAGGATTGGTTGTATGAGATTGTGGTTTGGTTGAAGATTTATGAAATTTAGTTTTAAGAATTGCTATTTCTTTCAATTCATCTATTAAGGTATGTATGAGTTCTTTAAGTTTTCTGATTTGTTCGTTAATATTTGATATTTCTAATTCTTTATTATTTTCTATACTATTATTATCCACATTTACAATCATGGAAACGTTATCTGTATTTAATTTTATTTTATTTATTTTAATTTTGGAAAGTGCATTTGCGTTATCGTTTTGTTTACCAGATTTATATATAATGGAATAATCATAGTCTTGTAATTTTAATCTCCAACGAGTTAATTTACTGCTTGGTTCTTTAAGAGAATCTAGCCAAGCCAACGGCCTATGGTCGGTATATATGAAAAACTTTCTTCCATACAAATATGGTCGGAAGTGTTTAACTGCCCAAATAATGGCAAGTAATTCACGTTCGATCATACTATAACGTGACTCAGTATCACTAAGGGTACGGCTTGCATATGCAACTGGTTTGTCACTGCCGACTTGTCCTTGAGACAATACTGCGCCTAACGCGACTTTAGATGCGTTCGTTGTAAGGATAAAAGGTTTATCATGATCCGGATATTGTAATAACGGAGCATTTACAAGGAGTTCCTTACATTTGTGAAAAGCGTCAATATAATTTTGATCAATTATTATATGGTTACGTTTCTTTAAACAAATTGTAAATGGTTTAGTTAAACGCGCAAAATCTTTAATGAATTTTCTGTAATATCCTATTAAACCAAGAAAACTTTTAATTTCGGTTGTGGTTTTTGGAAGAGGAAAATTAAGGACTGCTCTAATTTTATCATTATTTGGTCGAAGTCCATCTTTAGTTATGGTATGTCCTAAATAAAGAACTTCTTTACGTAAGAATTCAGATTTATCCAATTGAACCTTTAAATTTGTTGCTCTAAGGCGATCAAATACTGTGCGTAATTTTTGAATATGTTCTTCTAAACTATTAGAAAATACTATAATATCATCCATATATATCATACAATGTAAACCTTGCAAACCTCTGAAAATATTATCCATAGCTCTCTGAAATGTGGCAGGAGCTGTTTTTAAGCCAAATGGCATTCTAAGAAATTCAAAATGTCCATTTAGTGTGCTGAAGGCAGTCTTCTGTCTGTCCTTCTCTTCTACTTCTATCTGATGGTAGCCACTTGCCAAATCTAAAGTTGTGAAGTATGAACTTTTTCCTAATTTATCAAAAAGATCTGTGATATTAGGTAATGGGTATTTATCATCTGTTGTAATTTCATTTAATCTTCTATAATCTATGACCATTCTAAATTTAATTTCACCAGAAGCATCCATTTTTTTTGGAACTAGGTGAACAGGAGCACTCCAAGGTGAGTGAGACTCTTGAATAACATTATCATTTAATAATTTGTCAACTTGTTTTGCTATTTCATCTTGTTGAGCAGGGGCTTGTCTATATGGTTTGATATAAATTGGATCTTCATTTTTAGTTCTAATATTATGTTTAACTTGATTAGTAAAAGTTAACGGCAATTGATCACAGTAAAAGATGTCCTTATATTCTTGACAAAGTTTTAAAATTTTAGACTGTTCTTCATTATTCATATGATTAAGTCTGAGTTTATTTAAATTTTCTTCAAGTAATTGATCTATTTCAAAATTATTTATATAATCAATAGTATTTAAATTTGTTTCTGGTTCATTAAATTCAATAACTGAAAAAGGATGTGTAACTGTTAATCGCATATTTTTTTCCGATGCATTTTGAATTATAGTTGATGCATATCCATTTACGCAATTAACGATTGCACTAGGCATTCGTATGCCATCAGCAAGTTCTATAAAATTTAAAATTGCATTTCCTGAATACTGATCTACCGGTAATTTAACTCGTCGCTCCGATCGAGGAGGTAAATCAACTATGTAATTTAAATTATTATTTATAATAGGAATTTGTGTGGATTTAGTTCTAAGTAAACGACGTTTTAAATCAATGACAGCATCAAGTTGTTCTAAAAGATCGTTTCCAATTAAACCGTCATAACGTGGATCTACATCGTATAAATAAAATTTATGCCAATCTTCACTGTTAAAAGTTGGTAAAAGAGGTATATAAATGACTTCACTATGAATACTGGATGCATGAGTACTAACTACTTGAAATCTTTCCTGCTGAATGTATTCGCTAAAATATTGATAAGCTAACCGGGGACTAATAAAAGATCGCTGACTTCCAGTGTCTATCATCATATTAGCGTTTAGTTCAGGGATATTTATATGAGGTAATTTTAAATCAGGATTGCTATGCAGTTCTAGGATTTCTTCTCCGGGATCGAGGCACTGTCCCGAAAATCCTGGTTTTCATCGAAATCCAAATTTTCAAATTCATCTTCATTATAATTTTGTTCATTATTAAAGTCTTCATAATATTCTTCGTTAAAATCCTGTTCATAATTGCATTCTTCGTTATTATTGTTGCATAGTTCTAATTCATTCAATTTAAAACCATGTTGAGTTTTAAGTTGTGGTGCAGTTCTCATGGTCACGTCAGTCGAATGCATTTGGGGTTTATTTATTTGTGGAGGTTTATAACCGAATTGCATGGGTGGTTTATATCCAAACTGTTGAGGTGGTTTATAACCAAACTGTTGAGGTGGTCTATAACCAAATTGTTGAGGTGGTTTATAACCAAACTGTTGAGGTGGTTTATAACCCAATTGAGGCCTAGCTCCGAATTGTTGTTGGGGCTGAGCACCAAATTGTGGACGGTATCCAAATTGAGGACGATACACATTTTGATTGGATTGTCCTTGAGGCTGAAGGCCAAATTTAAATTTAGGATTATTATCAATGTATTGTTTAAATCCAGAAGATTGAGGTTGAGGTTGTGTATTAGCAAATTTAAATCCTGAAGGATTTGAAACGGATTTATTATTAAGTTTATTTTTCATATTAAATTGTTCCAGAAAATCAACTTCCTCTAAAACAATACTTAAGGCTTCTTCCAGGGTTTTAGGAGATTTTAACCTTACAATTCTGATGAGGCTCTCTGATAAATTGTACAAGAAAACATTCAAAGCAGAGTTGTTATATATTATTATTTTAGCCCGTTTTAAATTTTCATCTTGTATCAAATTGACTTTTGATAATAACATGGAACGAACTGATTGTATCCTTCCACAGAAATCTAAATAATTTTCACCGGATTTAATTTTTAAAGACTCTAATTCAATGCCTACGCATTCTTCAGAACGCGGATCACCAAAGTGTTGTTGGAGTACGAATTTTAATTCAGACCAAGATAAAATATCTTCTCTTTCTGAAATTAAAGCAGCAGCACGTTCTGTGAGTCTGCTTGTAATAACGTGGTAGACATATAAATTTTGTTCGTCGCCACCACGATATTTTTCAATTATATATTCACATTTTCTAATATATAAATTTAAATGTCTGGTATCCCCACTAAAAAGAGGAATAAGCTTTACCATTTCCGATGGTATGCGAATTATGTTTTCTGTAGCCATTTTAAAAGAGAAAATAATTTATTTTAATCACAAAAATCACTTAATTTCACTTAAAAACACGTAAAAACTGAGAGAAAATCAAGAAAACACAATAAAATTCAATAAAACCTACTAAAAACACGAGAAATTACAATAAAATGAAAGAAAACACTTTAAAATTAAAAATAATCAATTAAAATAGCTTTAAAATTAAAATTTAACTTTTAAGATTTGTTTTTCAATAAAAAAATTAACTTTTTCTTTAAAATAAGCAAATTTTGATGCTTTTCTCTTAACCTAAACCAAATAATCAAAATATGAGAGATTTGATCACTTTAATGACACTTGGTTACGCCTATCTAAATGAAAAATACGGGAGGGTAAAGGAAGGAATTTGGCGAAAAGTTTTACTCACCAACCAACCGCTACTCCCATACTCGAGCGTTTAACACCGTCCCTGATGACTTATTTTTTTGGTTCGAGGATCGTACTGCTGTTGAGCTGCCAGAAGACACGATGACCAGCAAAATTTGATGCCTGTGAAATCGCGAAAGACAGCGCAGCTTATAACGCACGATCCTACCGGCTGCGCCAGTCAAATTTGGGAACGCGATAAAAGAATTTTTAAAAACAATTATTTATTTTACACAAAGAATTACATTTGAATTAAATAAACAATTAAACCGAGAAACTGTGCACCGATTTGGAGGCGCTACGATAGTTTACTCGCGAGACTTGTGCATCGAGTCGGAGATGCTTCAAGAATGACGTCTCCAAATCAGTGAGACATATTTATAGAGAAATTATGCTGACTTAACACTTACAATGATATTGAAAGGGTGAATAACAAGTCTAGACGCTTGGTCAGCGATATAGGTGTTTACGAGTAATCTGATCTATGTGTTTACCACGGAATTCAATGTAATGTAATATGATATACTTGTTGACCGTCTGGGATAATAGTACTAAGTCAGCGTTTAGTCTAAGGGCGAAGGGTGGTGCTCTAACATAACTAACTTCTATTTTCATAGAAACATGCAACATTATAGTAACACTCCATTTCACGCACCTTTTTGGTATCCACTGCACACATAAATTTAAATATAAATTTCTCTAGTTCTTTCTACTTTAGTTAATTAACAAATTATTCAAACAATTATAATAATTAGATTCCCGTATGCCTTGATTAAGAACATAATTAATCAAATATTTATAGTCTCGTGTAACTTCTATTCCGAAGGCCATAGACAAAGCAAAGATCATGTGAGTGTCCATTTTTGACACCAGCTGACAGCTAGTGGTCGATACCTTTACAATTTTAGTGTTCGTAAAATTAATAAATAAACGAACAAAATGGTGTGCAAAGTGTGTGGCCCTAAGCTGTCCCTATGCGGGCTGGTATTGAGCGTCTGGGGAATCATACAACTGGTAAGTTTGGTACTTCGAATTCGCTAAATTCTGCATACATAGTCCTCGATGCTGTGATAACACTCGTGATTATTTCAGACGTTGATGGGCGTCTTCTATAACATCGGAGCCGTGGCTTTGTTGGAAGATCTCCCTCTAGAAGGAGCTGGCGGCCACCACACAGTCGAGGACTTCATGAATACGGTCAAAGCTGGCTACCTTCAGGTGAGTCACTTCACAGTCCACTCGCAACATCGCAGCTCTTGATTTGTAACTAATTATAAACTGATTGAATTAACGCAGGTATAAAAAGTGCTCTAATGAGCTAGGTTATTGTATTTTTCCTTCCCTTCCTCCCCTTAGAATGTCTAAGTAACCTCTTGGTGAATAAGTATGTATAATAGATGGCCAAAGATAAAGAATATAAGTGCATATTATATTTAGGGGTAGCAATTAATATAATATGCATGTACTGTAGGTGTATAGTTAAGGTAGGTGTCCTGAAATTTACTGAGAATGTCATTGATAAGCTCACAAAAGCTTGTATGATTATTAACTTTTACCTCATTAAATCCTAACATTTGAGATTACAACATTAATGGTGTTTGAATTGAACATAATCATGACTGTCACATCATTACATAGTATAAAACAAAGTTGCTTCCCGCTGTCTGTATGTCCCTATGTATCCTTAGATCTTTAAAACTATGCAACGAATTTTGATGCGTTTTTTAATAGATAGAGTGATTCAAGAGGAAGGTTTATATGTATAATACATGCATAATATAGTAGAGAAATACTGATAATTTATTACATCCGTGTAAAGCCGGGGCGGGTCGCTAGTTACATATAAATGTGAAATTGATGACCTTATAGTTGCATTAAATAAGATGGCAAATACTAATGTCTTTGTTATAGCAAAAGTAAATTAAAACCTGAGATAATGGTTCAAGCATAGGCCTTGGTTCATTGCTCAAAGTGGTTGTAGGTTTAATTCCCACCAGGGATATTTGGGAAATAGCCTTATCATAATTTGCCCTGGTTTGTTTGTCACTGGGATTACCCACTCAAATCACATGGGTTGCTTTGTTTGAGAACATACTGATAGTTTAGTCTTGAGGTTTTGATGATTTAATTATTTATTTCTCAGTTCTCTATTTAGTTAAAGGTTATAAGTTTATTGTCTATTTACAGAATTCCTACAACTGCTGGATCGCTGCTCTGCTGTATGTCATCACACTTGTCATCTCTGGTCATCAATTCTGGATGAACAACCGTTCTTCAGTTAGTATGTAAAATGTTTTTGTCACAATAAGTAACAATGGGGTACTCGCATCAATGGTACGTTTTGTTATAATTCCATTCCAATTTTAATTTATTTTTAATAGAATGTATAAAATTGATTTCACACATTATTTTGTTGCAGACAGTCTAATTTCGATAAGCTATGTTTGATCAAATGATTTGGCAAATATGGTTTTACAATACAAATGTTGTACTATCAGCACAAAGGTTGTCATAATTTAGCATTTAGCAACCTCAATTACGGTGCAGTGTATGATCCTTTTTTTCGAAATACAACTCAAATGATTTACTAAATTATTCTTTTAACTTTGAAATCTGGATAGGTTTTAAGACTACCTACCTTATTATGTTCATAAAATTGTAAAGATAATCTTATGTATATATTACACACATGTATGAGATTTAAGATTCAAATGGTTAATACTTATAATTAGCATTCAATGTATAACATAAAATTACACAAAAAAATATTGTGCATTACCCATGGATGAATGCTATAAAAATTGTACATAATATAAGTATCTGTTATTGTAGGTACATTGTATAATGCTTAGTGTTTCTTGAAGTAAAGGTATTAATGTTATATTGTGGTTTTTATTGTGTTTCAAGTCTACAGGTCCCTAAAAACCCCACACTGTGTCTGCTCCCCTTAAGATTCAGATGTCCTTGCCATCCGGTGGATGGTGGATTGTCTGCCAGTGTGGCTCCCCAGGAAATAACAAAAACTAGGTTCACATAGTATTTACCTACATTGTACAAGTGTTGCTTTAGTTTGTTTTAGATAACACACTGTATACATATTCCTAAACTAAATCTATTGTAAGGCCTTAAGTTCCAGTCATAGTCCATAGCGTGGGCCCAGAACATATTGGCTTGGCGAACTCTAGACTTCCTTAATTCCCTATCATATTCTCGCAACAAGGTATAAAATTCTTGTAGTCTCGCGAGTCAAGGCCAAGAATATGTAAATCTACGTTTAAAGCTTGCATTTGGTGCTTTATAAACCAAAGACAATTCTGTTATTAGAAAAAAATCTGTGAAAAAATAGATTACAATTTTTTTTACCAAACTTGACATAATTTTAGGAATATCAGTGTTATAGTCAGTTCAAGAAGACGTGAAAATTATTGCAAATTGATCCATATACCAGTTTCATAAGAGTCACAGCACGCGCCTTCTTGAAATCAAAGAGAATATAATAGAGACTTGAAATTAACGAACTATAGTTGATTGATACATGTCAAAGAGACAGAAGTAAAATTTCCAGAGACTTGACAGTTCTCACTTCCCTCGCTATGGAAATTTCAAACTTCTTGAAAAAAATATTGTTATAAAAAGAGCCAGCCCTAAGAATTCGTTAGCGTATTATTTATGATGAGTGCGTTGATGAAATGCGGTATATGTTGTATGTTAATAAGTATATGGGGTGTCGTACAACTGGTAAGTCATAAAAAACAGTATTATTACAATATCTGTAAGTATGAACGATTTATAATATTTTGTTGATCTATATCCTATATCTATATTACAGTCACTAATGGGGTTGTTTTACACACTCGAAGCGACGATTTTAATTGAAGATGTTCAAGCACGTGACTACGAAAATTACAACGATTTTATAGAGAAAACAAAGCACAATTATTCCATAGTAAGACCGTAATTTAACATTTGTGTACTTAGGTACTTATTTATTTTGACCAAATCATTTGGTATCTACGATCTGTTTATACGTTCAAATAATCTATATGTCGCCGCCAAATAGCTTAATTCGCCGTTCAATTAACAGCCTAGGCACTTAACTAAACGGCGCCGTTCAACTAGCGGCCTGAATGATATTCAGCCGTATCGTCTATTACAACATTTAATAAACTGGCTGGCTAATGCTTAGGCAACTGGTTGACATTTAAGTACTACAAAACTTTTTCAAAATACTATCCAAGCAGAATGACCTGGATGGGTTTAGGTTAGGGTTATTTTTTTTATGACCCCACAGAAACCCCACCCGGCAAATAGATTCGGTGGATCTAAAAAAAATCGTAAAAAACCTAAGTACCTAATAAAATTATTCCATCAAAGTTGTTTTTTTCCGACGCCATATTGACCAAAGAGAATATAGAATATAGAGATATTGACAGTTTGGTAAGTTTCGGCGCTTGGTGGCAGAAAGTAGAACTAAATTGAAATGAACAGGCTAGGCAGGTAATTAAACGGCTAGGCAAGTAGTTAAACGTCATCGATCCAAGTAATTTGCCTAGCTGTTTGATCAAATGGCTGAATATCATTCAGGCCACTAGTTGAACGGCGCCGTTTAGTTAAGTGCCTAGGCTGTTAATTGAACGGCGAATTAAGCTAGTTGGCGGCGACATATACATCAGCAAGAAAACGTCAAATAAATCATAAATACATACATATTCATTAGACTTCTCCCAAAGACCTAAGCGCAATAAACAATGCCTCAGCCGTCTAGTTCCGTTACCAAGCTTTCAAACAAATCACAATTAAATTGAAATTGTCTTGGAACCCGCACGAAATTAATCGAAAGAAAGGCTGGAGTGGCTATCAGGACTACTAGTAGCTAACGCGATAAACGCACATTGCTAGTCATCTTTTACCATACATAAATATCCTAAGTTCCTTCCTTATTCTACCTAGTACCTACTACTGCTAGTACCCGATATTATATTCTAGATATAATAATATTATATTCATGTATCCCTGTCCTTTTATCTCATTATAGTTCCCGACAGTCCCTTAGAAGTAGTTAAGTACTTAGCTATTAACTCTACTGCTTACCTGGATATCGTTTTGCCGAACGAAATCAACCCACATGCACTGCTGTAGACCAAAACCAACCTTGTGTTAGTGGTTCTAGGTTGGTTTCAGTCTGCAAAAGTGTGTGTGGGTTGGATCCATTTTGCAAAATTACGTGCAACTGAGGCAGTTCTTGTGGCAACACGGTGCGAGAAGACGGGTGTTTACTTCAAGAACTATCCCAGGTAAGCATTAGGAAGGCCTATATTCATGAGTTCCCCTGTTCCAAGGTGGGTATAAACTGCTTTGTCGCAGCGGCGATATACGTTGTAATGATTGGTATTTCGTACTGGTGTGTACGGAAGGCTCGTAAAACTGCGATAGAAGAGGCCAAAATCCAAGAAGACGACGAATTGAGCTGCACGCCCCGAGTCCCTAAGGTTAAGAAATCGAAGAAATAGCCATACACTTATGGTGCTATTGTAATATTAATATAAATATTATAAACTAGTTATTTATTGGTTAAATACTTCGTATTTTATTTTAAACTAGCTGACCCGACAGACGTTATCTTTGCTTTGAATATTGAATTCGAATTGTTCCGCCCAACTTTCTTATTTTTTTCTTTAATAAGAACCTTTACCTGACAATAATAAACACAACAAAAAAAGAATTAGCGAAATCGTCCCATCCGTTCACGCGTGATGCGATGACCAAGGAAATATAGATTCATTTTATATAGGTATATATATATATATATATATAGATTACATCTATATATTGGCCTACAGTTGAAAACGATTGACCTGCATGAAACAACTAAAACGCATAGGTCACCATGGGAAAATAATGAATGGAATTGAAAGCACGATACCGAATGGGTTCGCATCCATGTTATTGGTTTTCTGGACCTGCGCTAGTGATTGATCACTTGCTGAACCTAAACTTTATACTAGACACCTACCACTCAATAACTACTGGTAATGATAAAAGAAACTGCACAAACAAGACATAATTTCGTTTATTTCAAAGTTTCCTCTTTTTATTTCACTTCTTCTAATTTTCTATCAAAAGTTACGGTGCCAATGTTCACGCTCTTAATGTCTTCTTTGCTGACTGGCGGGTTTTCCTGGAATGGCATTTCTGCTTCAAATAACCAATTACGACGCCTGCATTGCTGTTTCCTTCTCGAGTGCCGTAATGTCGTTGCTTAGACACTATCGACTGTGTGCCATTATAATTCACAAAGTAGTTTACCCAATGAAGAATGATACCAAGAACGAATGTTTCGCTCACTCGGATTGCAGTGTTCGATCTAGTAGTTAGATAATTATAACGTAGGTATGGTACCTACCTAGCTACCAGTTAGTTTCTATGTAAAGAAGGCTAATTTCAAGATTTCCTGCCACATTAAAACACCCATTGGTATTAAGTTGTCTACTTGACCGAGATCGTAAACGGTCAACATCCACACAAAAATATGGCTCCAGCTAGCTTATACTCCACAAAATGGCAGTGCTACACTGACCACGACCTCAATTCTAGATCTAGTTATACTTATTTGGCTTGATGGAAAGTAAATTAAGGAGTCTTGATTCCGGTTCAACCGTGACTCCTTTACAAAGATGAGCGATCTAGCTTGCGCGCGACCAGCCAAGAGTGCTAAAGCGAAGCAAGATCCTATAGGAGGGTGTAACCAAGTCACCTGTGCATCTACTTCTTCGTCTTTAGAGGGCTGGTTGGGGTTGATCCAGGGGTCGGCCAGGATCTGCGGGATCTTGACGCGGACCTTCAGTGGAGCCAGGACTTTGGTGATCAGCTTGCGACACTCCGTTGACACTTTGGGCTCGCGAGGGAAGGAAACCTTGTTTTGGACTTGCTGCAGGGGAAAACAACGGTATACTTAATGGTTTTAGGGGTTACCTACTAGATAAGGATCTAGTATATCCACATCAGTATACTTATATAGTAATTTAAGAATGTAAACTAATTATTACTAGTTATTTATGCACATAAATTGTCTCAAAATATTTAAAACTATCTTCTCTGATACCGCATAATTCTAAGCTATTTCTAAATATTTGATACCTATCACTGATTTCGCTAGTGATAAAAGGGCAAGCACCTAAAACAGTTAGGTACGGTTTTGTCTACCATCTACCAATCGTCATACCTTCAATAACTGCGTATAATTCGTATCATCGAACGGCAGTCGTCCGTACACAATGGCGTACAGCACGACCCCCATGCTCCATATGTCCGAGTCCTGAGGCCTATACGGCACACCTTTCAAGATTTCAGGAGATGCGTAAGCGTAACTGCCGCAGAATGTCTCGCTCAGTGCGAAGACACCGTTCTTTGGCTTCATGTGGCCCCTCGCGAAACCGAAATCCGATAGTTTTATGTTCAGGCAGTGGTCCATCAGCAGGTTTTCGCATTTTATATCTCTGAAATCATATCAATGGAGGAGTCTCATCATCATAGAGGTCTAAAACTCCAAAGATAAGACCTACATAACACACAGTTCCTTTACCAATTAGATCCCATTTATTCACAGACCAAATATGTAATGAGTTTCTAGCCAAACTGAAAGTTTTTAAAAACGTCTTTAGGTACCTACGGGGTACATAATTAAAAAGACATAAAAAATATTCCATTATAAATCACATATAATTATCATTGGAACTCAAACTAGGCGCGCAGGGCAGCCTGTAACATGAGTCCAAGGAACATGTTAAAATTGCTGAATTGGTTCAGTGAGGAACGTATGAGTTTACAAATTAGTACACTTTAGTGTTGTCTAAAAGTAACTGTTATAAGAATATGTAGTGTGTTTGAGTGGGTATGTAGTATGTTTGTGTGTAGTGAAGTGTGTGTGAGATGTAATTAAATAGGTACTTACCTATTTACTTATATATCTAGTTTTATTGGGGGCCTGTCGAGAATTAGGTTCATCGAATATTCCTACCAATCATATTACAGGTACCCGTATTAATAAATCTATGGCAATGTGTCATTCCAGTACAAAATGACATCTCAAAAGCATACTCAAGACTGCTCTCAGACTTGACATAGATTTGTTAATACGGGATTTAGGTATGCTATTTTGTTGACCTTAGCATAAACTTACCTATGAACTACACCCCGTTCATGGCAATAATCTACTGCTTCAACCAGTTGACGGAACCACCGGCGACCTCGGTGCTCATCTATATGCTGGTCTTTCCTTATTATATCCAGTAGGCTTCCATTTTCAGCATATTCCATTACAATGTAAACCCTGTCGATCATAAGAAGTTACCAAGTGAATACCAGACTTATTTTTTAATTCATTTATACCTACCATAAACAAGATAGATGCTACTTCCGCAATTGAACTTGCACACTTTAAATAGCAATCAAAGAATGAGTAACAGAGTTAGTGCGTGATAGGCCAGACTAGCCTCCCTAGCCAAGTGTCTTCGTCTACAAGCGTTCTACAAATCGCTACACTTCATATATGGAAATGACATAAGTCACGTGATCTACTTATCGACTTGTAATGTCATTTCCATACATTGAAGCGTAGCGTTTTATAGAAACGCTTGTAGACGAAGACTCTTAGCTAGGGGGGTTAGTGATTTAATCTAAACTAAATAAGAAGGAATCTAATCTGAATAAGTAATTCGAGTCTGCTACCTACAGCTTCTCTTTCTGGACCGGATATTATACCAACAAAGATCCCGAGGAGGGTAGTCCGATTCTTTGTACTTTACCTGTGAGTCGTTTCAATGGCCTGAAGGAACCTTATTAAGTTTTCATGTTTCAATCCCTTTACGACCTCTATTTCTCTGGGTAGAAACTTTTTTAAATAATCGCCGGGCGCTTGAAATTTGCTTATTATTTTTATCGCCACTTGACAATTGTGTCTGTCGCTGGTAGCTACCTAGAATTGGAAGAATACATTAGAATTTGTTTCGTGTTCTTAAGCCCGTATTAATAAATCGATCTCAAGTCTGATATCGGTCTTGAGCATGCATATGTAACATGTCATTTTGTACTGGAATAACATAAGAATGGGCCTCCATTTTGGTTTTCCAAAGCGGACGGTCACATTTTTGGATTGTATTGTTATTAATTGTGTTTCTTTTAGCTATTTGTTAGGTACTTGACACTGGCGAAATATCTATCAACTTGGGTGCGTCATATTTTTAAAGAAAGAAAGAAGAACATAAGAATGACATTTCCAAGACCGTTCTCAGACTCGAGATATATTTGTCAAAGGAGTTTGCTTTCGGGTATCACCTTGACTGTGGCGTAGGAGCCAGAACCAATCGTTCTCCCAAGTACATATCCATGTGATTCTAGGACTGTTAGTTTCCGGTCAGCCTTTGCTTCTACACCGCTATGGACAGTCGCCGTGGGCTCAGTCGACATCTCGCCGAGGACATTGTCATTGGCTCTCACATCGGGCCCCGGCATATCATAGAAAAGTTACTTTTTTATAAAATTGAAGCGTTTTATAAGTCACATTATATTGAATTTGGCCACATATTTATGTATTCACGTGAATTTTTTTGGTATTATACATGCTGTCATTTTGTCAGAACCTATGAATTTTCAGTGACACAAGAACGTTTTAAAAAATGCCGCCGCTGATTCATAGACAATTTCGTGCCAGTACTTTTATGCGACAGGCAGCAAGCCTCCATGTGCCACAGCGAGGTTAAAGGCTACCTACATACCATTTTCAATATAGGTAAGTAAGTCCCTCGTTCATATTTGTGAAATTAATTCAATGTGTGAATCAAGCTAGCCTTATAGCAGCAAGTAGGTAAGTAGTTTCAAATGTAATTCTTTATTTATGATTAAGTAGTAGGTACTGTTGTACATGATTGTAAATAAATCTTTATAAACAGTACAGTATAAAGTTAGTAGATAAGTGCTAAAAGTCTAAGGTTACTGTATGCATTAGTAGTTGCTTCTTATATATAATTATTGGTACCTAATCAGCGCAATCAAGTATGCAAGCCGACACCGCTGTAATTAGGATTGCGAAGAAGTAATTACGTTTATTACGCAGTATCTAAAACTACTCCTATCCTAATGTACCTACTACTTGTACCTGCCCTTTGTTTATCTAATTATTGTGCTACACCCAAAACCAGACGGTACGGCGTGCAAACTAACTAAAACACAAAGCCTGAAATCTGAAACGTTAATGTATTTTCAGCTATTTCTAAGCTCTACACAATGCGTCCCGCTTTGTATCCCAATCCAATTAAGCTCAGAATACTCGAACATCATTGGCTTAAAAAGGTATTTGGCGACACGGCACCAATACTAGTGACAGATTTGTTCTGATGGACTGTCGTGGCCCGCACAAAGAAAACAATTGCAGCGATTGAAACTGGCTGGACGTGCGATTCGTGTCGTGTGTTCCATTCCATCCCATCTATCTCTACTACCAATTATCCAGGGGATCAACTCTGTAAACCGCTGTCGCTCGACTTGCAATACGTCAAAACTGACATATCGCGTATCTGAATACGTCACTTTTGACAGTTTCTTATAGAAAAACTGTCAAAATTCATTGAACATGTTTGCGGTTAACAAAGTTGGGCCCCATGACCATGATAACACTATCACAAGGCTACTTCGTAGGCCCCGTTTCATCAATTCACGAGTCTCAACTTACACTGGCCGGTGCATTTCATTCGATGACCCATTTTCGTACGTTTACCTCCATTTTTCGTTTGTTTTTCATTCATAAAGCTTTTTCGTAGATGCTCCCGTGTCCTTATCTTTTGTTACCTTAATTGCGTATTCTGTTTGTATTGGTACATGCATGTTGAGTACAGAACTGGTTTACTGAGCTGAAGCGAACAAAGGATTTCAGTGTTCAAGAATATACAATTTCAGTTAGAGGCGACTGGGCTTCTAGATTTGATTAATTAACCTATTCACTGGATCTTTTCTTAAATTTTTATAAAACTCTCAATGAAAAATGATCTCATTTTCGATCAAAGACCAGCGCGGTGTCAGCATAATTTATACTATTAGGAAAAGTTGTTTAAGCTCAGCCGTAAATCCTTTAAAAACTTGAAATTTGTTCGCAAACAAGATAAAAGGTAACGAGACGGGTTCCCCACGTCTCCGCGAAGCGTCACGTCAAACAATTAAGAGTTATCACGGGAGTTAGGTGCGGACGATATATCGTAGACTTGATTACTTTTTCTACTTCGGGAGCTAATAAAAGTTGACCAGTGGACCGGCAACGCGCTAGTCTTGTTTTTAATTGAAAAGAGAGTTTTAATTCCAAATTGATAACTTGTCAAGTGTATGACATCCTACTTCCTACTTAATATTATAAATGCGAAAGTTTGTGAGTGTGGATGTATGTTTGTTACTCTTTCACGCAAAAACTACTGAACGGATTCGGATGAAATTTGGAATACAGATAGTTTATATCCTGGATTAACACATAGAATACTTTACTTAAGTCTACGCGGACGAAGTCGCGGGCAGAAACTAGTAATATATAATTGATTGATTCAGGTGTTTGAGGAAATCATTTGTTGAAACTTTAAAACTTGATCTAGCTTTTCCCCTTGAAAGTTCACATTGTCGATTATATAGATATACCTATCCATTACTGCCCAAGGCTGCTCGTATGTTGTTGACCTGAGAGGGAGGGGGACAGAGCGGGGAGGGGGTGGGGTTGGTACGAAATGCAGTTATAATAGCTGCTTTACCCCGGTCTTCTATGTGAGGGTGGTACTACCGAGCCAGCCCGATGTGCAGTGCCGGATTAAGCAAGCGCGGGGCCCGTAGCAAAGCGCGGGGCCCGTAGTCGGTTACCGAGTGCCTGACATGGATTGTCTTAGTAGGAAAAGTTGTAACGTTTCACGTTTTTGTGACATCAAGTAAATTCAATATACCACATCTTAATATTTTCACTAAAAAAAAATACGCTAAGGCAGAGATGAGTGGGTTTGAATATAAGGGGCCCCCTTTCGCGCGGGGCCCGTAGCAATTGCTACTCTTGCTACTATGGTTAATTCGGCACTGTCGATGTGCTGTAGTGAGTTGGCCACAGCTTCGCTATATCTCCATAAATATCTTCTAGGCCTAATGCACTTTCCTAGTTAGCAATCAAAAGTTCATTACCGAACCGGTGATAGCAAGAGATATTTGAATTGAATGTAAGGCTAAAAATACCTCGGTCCGGCCGTTCTCTTGGATCAAAGACTTCAATAATGGAGTGGAAAGCAAAAAGTTTAGTTGGAGGCAAGTTATCAATTGTATCCACCAAGTTGAAGCAGAGTTTTTCATTCGTTTATTGCACGCAGAGCGAAAGGAAATGCTTAATGGTTATTCTTTAAGTCGTAGTCGCATTTGATGTAAAAGCTGAACTTTGTCGCTATCAGGGAGACACTTTGTGGCTTTTTATTTGTTCTATAAAATGCGATTTTTGCTAAGATTCAAGTCTGTGATGTAAGTAAATGGATTTGTAGAATCATTCAAATGGATTTTTTCCGCTTCTTCTACAAAATGAGCAAATGTGTGTTTTTTTGTAACTTAAGTTGTGTTGGAAGTAAATAGATTACTATGAGGATATTTCTCAAATTTAGCGTAGGTTTTCTATATATAGGTAAGTTACATATTCAAAAGTAATTGTATATGTGAAAAATATGTTCATCTTCTGCGCATTTGAACTTCTAGGAAATAGATGAAATAAACTACAATAATTATTATAGGTTATAAAGGTATTTAGGTAAGTAATTATTTTTCTTTAATATTTGAAACAATACATTTTCTAATTCTTACTTCTCCTTTATTTGTCCTTAGATCCTAAGAAAATGCAGATTAATGTAGGTAGGGAACTAGTTTTAGCCCGTAGATTCGCAAGCTTATTTCCTGGACAGTGCCATCTATTGAGCCCGACTAAAGCAATGAAACATCTAGATGACCCTATAAGTACAAAAAAGTCATTAAAATCGGACTAGCAATTTAGGAGGAGAAGAATACACGCACGCTGGATTTTTTAAGGTACTAGGTCGTTGTACTTTAATTTAATAAAATAAGCATAAGTTACTCCTTATAACGTAAGCTATCTGCCAATAAAAGTCCCGTCAAAGTCGGTCCTGCGTTTCGGGGATGAGCCGGAACAAACACACATGAAAAATAAAAATGTTTTTTTTATACGTACTTAGGTACCTAGGTAAATCTTTCACATGCATTTACAAAAAAGGCTACTATTTTGATATTACTAACAGACACTATAATAATATTTTAATATATGTATAATTTATATGTAGATAAAGATTATCCTCAATACATTATAATTTAATGTGAAATAGTTTTTGTCACTCCCGCGTAAATCTAATACGTCTCGCTCACACAGTTTCCGGTCACACGCAGTTCACGGCAACTGTGTGAGCGAGACGTATTAGATTTACGCGGGAGTGACAAAGACAGGTAATAACAGGTCATTGTACGAATTTCTTCGTGATCAGCGACCGTGCCATAGCAGGGTGATAGATAGTTGGTCACCGGAAAGCCATTTCTCTCGTATCCGCGACGCGCCATTGTTTCACCAAACGTCGCCGTATGAGTTTCCGCCGCGACTCATCTACCCGCATTTAGTTTTACGAGTTCTCACCTGTTGTGTCGGTCAGTTTGGATCTGTTTTGTTTAATATCCACGTGTTTACCGTTTCCAGTGGTGACCGTTTGTCGTGAACTTTGACGAGATAGGGCCAGAAATATAGCAGAGTATTTTAAAATGAATTGAAGCGAGTAATAGTGACAACAGAACACAGCACAAAAACGACGCGACCGCAAGATAGAGATGGTGTACATACCATTTACGATAAACTACTCACAAGTCTGTTTCGCGTTTAGTTATAACAAACTTTTACGCTAATTCAGATTTAAAAATGAATGGTATTGGCACATCATCGTCGTGGAACAGCGTAAGCAGCGTGTCATAGCCAGTAAGTAATTATCAGAATAATAATATGTAGTTAGTCTTAGTCTAATAAAATCAATATGATGGATGTTACATCCAAAAAGTAGGTGTACTCTGTGGGGTATTTGAAGTTTTGTTTTGGCTATCGTATCGTATGGGATGTCTAATGAAAGAAAATTCTGAGTACAAAAATATAAATATAGCAGGATCTAAAATATGTAACAAAGAAAGTAGAATAAGTACCAGGTCTCGGGTTCAAACCCCGGCTCGAACCTCTGGATTTTTCGAAATCTATGTGCGAATCATAATTTCTATAAGATTATCACTTGCTTACGGTGAAGGAAAACATCGTGAGGAAACCTGCATGTCTTAGAAGATTTAACAAATTTTCGAAAGACATGTGTAATCCGCCAACCCGCACTGGGCCAGCGTGGTGGATTATGGCCTGAATCCCCCTCGTGTTGAGGGGAGGCCCGTGCCCAGGAGTGGGACGTCAAAATGACTAAAATTATAATTAATTATTTATATATAAAATAAGTATATCTACAATTAACAGAAAAATAATTTTATCATATATTTCAGCATTTATTTGATATTTCGTGTAATTCCGTAGTGTGGTTATAGTTTTTTAAGCGTTTCAACTTGTTAATAGAAACACAAACTAACTTATTCAAAGATTCCGCAATCCACCCGCCCATTCAAAGCGGTAATGTAAAAGTGAATAATGAAAATAACTGGGATTGTATTACATTCCTTTTTAAACAGGGGGACAGGTAAACAGACAGAGGCCAGTGACACCTCGTCCCCTTCGTTATTTGCAGAATTTTAATAGAAAGGTCCGCGTTTAGGCTGCCCACAGCGGTCATTCAAGTTCACTGGATCACAGAATCGCGCGTGTTTAAAATAATGACGGTTGAAATCCGCGAAAATCCGCGTGTGTGATACGTTCTGTGACATTATTGCGGCATACCGGTTTAATGTCGTATTATTATGAAAATTTTAGGGACAATGTGCCTATACGCGCTCGTAAATCGAATTTGTTAGCATCATGCTACTTATGATTTTTTATTGTCTTGATATTATTAAGAATGTGAATTATTGACACCAGACAAAGTTGCTCTTTTTGTCGGAGGTGAAATATAATTCCCGTTTTAATTACATAATCAAGTTGATATTCTGTTGCTGTTCCTGAGAATGTACACTATCTTTTATTTATTGAAAAGAGTAACCATTGAGTTTCTTGCCGGATCTTATCAGTGGAAGCAGCATTTCGAACCGGTGGTAGATTCTGACTATTCATAAATGCTTTGTAGGCTTACATGAATAAAAACTATTTTGAGTTTGAGTTGAGTTTGATATTAGAATTCTAAATAGTATAATATACTACTAACAACTAAACACGATAATATACGTGTATATTATACACGTATATTATCGTGTTTTAGTAAGCGTTCATACACACGGTTAAATCCAGATATCCAGATGTCAAATATAATCAGTCAAAAAACAATTAAAGTATATTGTATTGTATTGAAACAAGTGTATAACGGTATTAGCTTCTTCGAGTGAATGACCGCTTAGACCACGTATAACTGCAGCATTGAGAAATAACCTATTTACACCAAGTACTTGGTAGAACGTACAAAACTTAATTCGTATCAACATTATCAGAGTATCATTAACGAGACCACTCCACCGGCGGCGTCGCCTAACTACGTGTATTGCGGATCTTGTGTGCTTAACAAACCTATAAAAATATTCAGAGCAACGAAAATTCACGAGTTCGTGGCAGTGTAGGGACGCGTTTATAATGGGACCAAGTTGTGTGCGGTTGGACTCTCAGAGGCGTAGCAGTCTTAGTCGGACTAGACCGTGCAGTACCAACCGCCCCCTTCTCAGCTCTTCGCTTACTGGGAGACACGTATAACTATTTACTTTCTGATCCACCTTTATTAAAATCGGTTTAGAAGTTAAGTCGTGAAAAAGTAGGAAACGCTTAACAATAAAATATTTTTTGCCCTAGGACTGGACCTAGTCAGACTTAAGGGAAGTCCGCCACTGCGAACTCTTCAATAGCTTGTAGAAATAATAGCCTAAAGGCTATACGCGAAAGCCTTTGAATTAGAAAACATGTCTAATATATTTAAATATTAAAAGCTTAACTCCGGAAATCAATAACTAACTTTGTATGTATACTCGTAGTTCAGCCATGAATCAACATAATTATGACAGTTATATATCTATTTGTGTAACATATTCTCTGTCATAAAAAACACAATTTCTGTAGATATTGGCACAATATTAACCGTTCTATTGTTGAATACTTGCATCATTGAAGTATACTTGCATACTTGCATGCAAGAATGGCCAATTGGTTAAAGACGAAGATAACTAGCCTTAATAAAAGTTGGTAGCGGATAAAAAGGTCCGTATCAAATATTCGTTACATGACCGCGCCCTAAGGTGTTCGTAGCGCTACGTGAAGTGCTACGGCGGTGCTACGCTAGTCGCACCCTCGTAGCATACATAGGCCGGTTTCCTTTTTTACACGTTACACTATCGTAATTTATTAGTTTATAGTTCGCGCTCTATTTTTGTTTGGATACAATATTTTTGGTCGGGTTTTCTTTTATTCTAGCTTGTTAGGTCATATCGAAACCTGGTAACTTCTGAAGCTCTACTGTAGCTCTACCATCTTAAAATTAGCCACCAGAAAGCTACCTAACCAGCGACTCTTAACGAACGTATAAACTTGTGGTAGAGTAACATAATTCATTAGTAGAGTAAGGAACATAATACTCTCTTGGTAGAGCTACTGAAAATAAAAGAAAAAGAATATAACAGAAAGCGTTACCTTGTTTAAATATGTGTCTCTTGTAACAGCCCACATTGGTCATAGATGTGCGTATTTCAGCTAATTTTGCAACATATCTAATTATCTGTTACAGTTTTAATTAGTTTGGGTCATTAAAATGATAATGAGCGATGCACACAACGTATCGTAGCCAGCTAATGTGCGTATGTTTGTCAGCGTAATGTAATTTGACCGGATGTTTGAACCTTTGTTTTGGTATATTCGAGTGTATCCAATAGTTTGATCAAATGGTTAATGATGCAGGCTGATACAGTTTGTAGTTATAATATTCTATCTTGTCCTTTTAATAGGCATACGTCCTTCCAAGTACCTAAGCACTGAACTATAATTTTACCTTGTATTTAAATTAGATTTTTTCTTTCTTAGAGATCTGGTATCGGCGAGATAAATACAGATGAACTGGGATGCTACTCTTTGCAACGATAATCGATATATCGTGACATTCGCACTGTCGATTCCTACTCTAAATTCCATATTTTTTGCCGTCGTATCGATTGCTGAACGAACAATGCAAAATTATCGTTCGTCAGACGATATACATGGCAACAAAGAGCAGCACCCCAGTCATTTCAAAGATATAATATGCGTCGGAAACAATGATATTAAAACTAAAGAAAGTCTTGTATTATTTTTTGAAACACAATACAGAACATTCTTCTAATATATAAAATTCCCGTGTCGCGGTGTTTATTGCCAAACTCCTCAGAAATGGCACGACCGATTTTCATGAAATTTTGTGTGCATATCGGGTAGGTTTCAGAATCTGTCATCATCAATTTTTCATACCTTGAAATCATATGGCAGAACAACGTTTTCCGGGTCAGCTAGTGATTATGTAGAGCTTATATAGGGTCAACAGTTCTGGCTCTTCAGCTATTCTTTAAAGATATGTTTTTGGACAGTTAATTGTCCAAACAAATATTTAGTAGGTGCTCACAGCTCACCAATTAACCAGAAGTTATTTGCACCAATTCAGCATTCGCCGATGAACGTAACATATTATACGTCAATGAACGCTACAAAGAGTAGCTCTAGAATAAGTTTGTTCTGCTCTACCTTGATTAATTAGCTCATTAATTGTGCTCATAACATTTGCTGAGAACACTTATATGTTCCTGTTTATTGGTTTGTTAACAGCGAGTTGTGTTTTACAAAATATCGCAAGACTAAGGGTAACCGTCCACTTTATTATTCTACTACCCTGTGCCCGCGACTTCATCTGCGTAGTATTTAACTTAAAAAAATCGGGATTATCGGGATAAAAATGATCCTATGTGTTAATCCCTGGTTATAAACTATCTGTTTTCCAAATTTCATCCAAATCCGTTCAGTAGTTTTTGCCTGAAAGAGTAACAAACATCCACACTCACAAACTTTCGCATTTATAATATTAGTAGGATGCAGCAGGCCCGCTTGGACCAATAGGATCGCTTCATTTCCTCAGCCTCACCCGGCTGAGCTTAAGTTGACAGGAGCCAAGCTGTAGCCAATTGTCTCAGCTCATATACGTGGTTTGACTGGTGTAGTACCACCCTCTCACAGAATTTTGGCGTAAAGCAACTATTATGGCTGCTTTTCGTACCATGAGTAAGAAAACGGGAAGCCCAACACCCCTCCCTATGTCCCACTCCGCTTTAAGTCGTCAACGGGCGAGCTATAACTTTAGTATTGTAAGCATCGATTGGCTACACTAGCTGTTTAACATAAGGTGGGTCTACGTTTGTTTGCCGACTTTATATAAAAGTAAAAAAAACCTAAGTTATGGAATAGAAATATTTCTGTTGGCGATTATACAGGTTGAAACAGAAAGGGTATACAATGTTTTTCAAAACATAACTTAGTAATTCTAAAACTATCATCTTTGGAGGAAACTTGACAAACAAGAGGTGTTACAGGGATACAGCTGTTGACAGATTTCATAAGTGTACAAAACCTTCAGTACTTCAACTGTTCCACAAAGCCGATAGTTTTAGATTTACAAAGTTAAGTTGCAAAAAAATAGTATACTTACCTTTTCTGTTTCACCTTGTATACAGGGTTATAGGGTAAGTCGACCTAAATCCTTTAAGAGATGGTAGTTTCCATCATTCCTGACAGATTTGACTAGGAAACCCCATATACCAAACTAAACCGTTCTCAAGTTATCGGCCTTTGAATTTATTTTATAAAAATTACAGATTTTTTGTCGATTGCCCCCTTCTTTTGTGTTTTGTGTTTCAATTTGTTTTGTTTTTGCTATTTTTGTGTAGTAGACTAGTTGCTTTATTATTTTAAACCATAAAACTGCAAGTAACTGTACCAAATGAGTCATAGTAGACAGTCAATTGATGAAAAAATTAAAAAAATTGAAAGAATTTATTTTTCTTTGTAAGATATTTTAAAAAAAGTCTATGACAGATGTGCTGCAGATGTACTATAAAATATCTACGGTTCTTCAGCTTTCCGATAAGGTATAACATGCTAGGGTATTGTTAGGATTCTCGGAAAAAACTTCAAACAAAGACGCCCAAGTAGCAAACGTTAAGTTGCTCGCAGCGCCTATTGTCCAGCAATGGGTGCGAGCGGGACATCTTTCAATGTAAACAGGTACGAGTGAGACAAGTTATTCCATGTAAAAACTATTTTGTTGTTATTATGTGTATTTTTTAGTCAGTCTGCTTACGCGATTCGTCCGTGGTAGATGCGATACTTGGTGTTCTTTGTTTTTTATTCGATTTGGCTTGTTTTCTGGACTGTTTCTTCCTATTCGTGACTGTGCTTGTTAACTGGACCTTGATTTGTGCTTCTGATTTTGAACTGTTGAAGATGACGACCTTTACGAACGAAGAATATGCTGATATTTTGATTTGTTATGGGTACTGCAACTGTGTATCTTTACGAGCCCGTGAAGAATACATAGTACGTTATCCTGGCCGCCGAATACCGGATATTAGTGTCTTCGACGGAGTTTACCGACGACTTAGAGAGACTGGCTCTGTTTCAAGGCGACGAACAGACCTGGGTAGACCACGTATTAATGATGACGATGAAGAGCAAGATAATGAGATAGTTCGACGATTTCGACAGGATCCGACTACGTCAACCAATGTTGTTGCTCGGGAACTTGGACTCTCACAGTGGAAAGTGTGGTTTACAGTGCATACTGCCGGTCTCTACCCCTACCACTACACGCCAGTACATGTCATCGAAGAAGGAGATCCTGCGAGGAGGCTGGACTTCTGTAGATTTATGCTCAATGCAGATTTGGAAGATCCATCCTTTTTTAGAAGCATCTTGTGGACTGATGAATCGAAATTCGATCAAGACGGGATAACTAATTATCACAACGCACATTATTGGGCCCCAAAATCTCAAAGAAATCCCAATAAAAAAAGGATAAAGGGTTCACAGAGACGTTTCAGTCTTAACGTGTGGATGGGAATAATTTCCAATCATTTGATTGGGCCTTACTTTCTACCCCAAAATTTAAATGGAGAAAACTATGAAAATTTTTTGAGACAAGATTTATCTGGTTTGCTCGACGATATTCCATTAAACCTCATCCGTGACATGTGGTTTCAACACGATGGGTGCCCCGCGCACTTCAGAAGGAGTGTCAGAGAGTGGCTAGACACTAATTATCCCAATAAGTGGATCGGAAGAGGTGGACCTATACCGTGGCCAGCCAGGAGTCCAGACTTGACCCCTATGGACTTTTATGTGTGGGGACACATGAAAAGTTTGGTGTACCATGAACCGAACCCAATACAATCGATTGAGGTTTTAAGACAAAAAATTATTGATGCCGCTAACGAATTAAGAAGAGGACTAACGACTGGTGTTGTAAAAAGTGGCCTAAGACACAGAATGCGTGTATGTGTGCGAAACAGAGGAGGGCACGTGGAACATTTTTTATTGTAAAAAAGACCAATAAACAAAATTTGATATGTATTTGGATTGTTTTATTTTGTTTTCTGACTCAAAAACAACGCTTGATTATCGTTAGTATTTACTACTACCTGGTAGTATTTCATCAATGTTTTTATTAGATAAGTCTAATAATACCCTATGTTATTATACCTTATCGGAAAGCTGAAGAACCGTAGATATTTTATAGTACATCTGCAGCACATCTGTCATAGACTTTTTTAGAAATATCTTACAAAGAAAAATAAACTCTTTCAATTTTTTTTATTTTTTTAACAATTGACTGTCTACTATGACTCAGTTGGTATAGTTAAAAATAATAAAGCAACTAGTTTACTACACAAAAATAGCAAAAACAAAACAAATTGAAACACAAAAAAGGGGGCAGTCGACAAAAAACCAGAAATTTTTATAAAATAAATTCAAAGGCCGATAACTTGAGAACGGTTTAGTTTGGTATATGGGGTTTCCTAGTCAAATCGGTCAGGAATGATGGAAACTACAATCTCTTAAAGGATTTAGGTCGACTTACCCTATAACCCTGTATAGGCGATATATTCCATTCAAAAACCTCATTAGACCTTTGCGTTGCCCGTTAAAAACCTACACATTAAAGTATTATCATATTCATTTTGAAACATGAAACTTCAACATAAAAAATAATTAACGAAATTAAACCGTAATCAACAACTATTAAAGTACATTCAAACGGCGCACCTGTGAAAAATAATTTCTGAATTACCGTACGGGTGGACATTAGCAACGAAATTTCAAATGGCTTTCGTTTTTTACATGAATGCGATGGGCTCGCGGCTCGAGGTTACACACGAAATTAAATTCGTGTATTCGATGATAAAACAATTATTCTAATGTGTTTCTGTAATGGCAATGTTGTCGTTATTTTACATTTGGTCACACAGTCTACGTATTAACATAATTCTGAAACGTAACTCGGCTGTTAAGTACCACATGTTAGACTGTATCAAAGGCTGTCTGCTTAAGATTTTCGCTTTTGTAAGTTCAGACCATAAATTAGTATTTTACACGTCACCACGAGACTAGTGCATACGTGTGTCAGAAAGAGATCTAAGGCGAGAAAAGTTTGAGAAATTTGAGATATATTTAGGTATAATGGATCTCTAGTTTGAGGACGACCATGGAAATCTCATTATTTTGTCATACCAGTACAAAATGACGTATCAAAAGCGTACTCAAAACCGCTCTCCTATTTTAGATCGATTTATTAATACGGGCTGTAATCATTTTTGAATACGCTAGCTACCTGTAGCTGCCCTTAGTTGTCATCGCATATAATCATTAAAATGTCCAGAAGATATTAACCAATCACATGTCAGCTCATGCATCAACTGAGCCTCATGTCACTAGAGCCCCTATGAATAAATTGATCTTAAGTTTGAGAGCGATCTTGAGTACGCTTTTGACATGTCATTTAGTTATGGAATAATGTTAGAATGACATTCCCAAGATCGCTCTCAGATTAATACGTTCATTGCTGGGCACAGACATACAGATCCCGATCAAAAAATAATTACGACTACGTTTAAAAAAAGATATATGTAAGTACCTAAACGCAGTTGAAGACCGCTCCGAAACTAATTTCCAAATTCATGTTACGACGCCACCCTCGCAACCACTATTATAGAACGTAAAAACTCATTTTATGGTGCGTGAGCAAGAAATCTCCTAATTAATTTGTGCATGAGGGGAAAAAACTAAATACATTGCTTTTTTGTAAAAAATAGGCGGCGGCGGCGGTGGGAGTATTTTTGAACATTGTTAAGTAGTTTCGAGTTTCGACAAAGCGATGGATCGATTTGATGTTAGGAATAATCAATAAAAACAAAAATAAATTACAATACTTTGTAATTTATTTTTGTGTCACCTGCATGTCTTAGAAAATGTAATCAATTTTCGAAAGACATGTGAAATCCGCCATCCCGCACTGGGCCAGCGTGGTGGATTACGGTCTGAATCCCCCTCGTAGTGAGAGGAGTCCCGTGCTCAGGAGTGGGACGTCAAAAGGGCTTAATTATTATTATAATACTTTGTAAGAGACTACTATAATAATCACCATTAGGTATCATAGCTATTGGCAATATGTTGAAGCATAAATGCCGAAACACCTTCTACAAACTAATTTAATATCTTATGTATCGTATGGCCAAACTCTAGTGTTGAAACTTACAGGCCTGAAGGCCTCCGACATGGCTTAGCGACCGTGATAGCCGGGACCGGCAGCTTAACGTGCCCTCTGAAGCACGTACGGGCGCGCTGAGTTGTAAATGCCACTTGCAGTCATCCTTGAGCACTTTTGTTTTGGAAATATTGTATATTAGGTATAATCACAAATATAGATTTACACAGATAACGCAAGTATGTATCACGATTTGTATTGAAATTTGAAACCAAGCGTGCCAAATTTTTAACACCTACTGTGACGTCACAGATGGCGGGAACTCCAAACCGATTCAAAGAAACCGATGCCGCCGATGCCCCTCCGCCCGCGACGATTCTCTCGAGGGATTATCTCGCTCATACTCATATTTTTATATCTGCAGACGCGAAGACTGTAAGTTATCGGCGACCATTCTTGACGCTTGGTCGGGGTTTTCGGACACGCTAAGTTCATACATTTGCGTTATCTATGTAAATCTATATCTGTGGGTATAATAAATAATTGTCGAACAAATGAAAACTAGACAGTTACAATGAACGGTATTATTTCTTAACCAAAACTGAACACTCTCTATTATTTAGCCTTTGTTTTATATTATAGCATCTAATCCTTATTTCTCGCCGTTGTTTTCAATTATTTACTATTACAGTGTCTGCTGGTGTAAGTGAACATTAATTTTTGAACGGCATTGTTCCAGCCTGACGTCCATCCCGCGGTCGAGTTATGATGATTGTAGTGGGTTTTTATGACTCCTACTTTATTAGGGAAAGTGGTGGGGGTGAGCCCCCACCGTTTTGTCGTGACGCGCGTTGTATCTTTCATAAGAAGGACATTCGTTCGACGACAGGTTTATTGCTTGTCCTTTTGTATCATGAGGGTTATGTTATGTGCAAGATTGTTTGAAACAAAAAAGGTTTTATAGTTCGTGTGTGTGGTGAGAGATTAATTTTTTTCTAGTTCATGGTTAGATTTGATTAAATTCAATAAAAAAAGTTTGTACTTATTTAAGTACATTATTATGTTCATTCTTAGACCTTTTATGTGTTCATTCAATTTCATTTTATAAATGTTTGTCTCACGCTATGGTTTTATTGTCATTACTGATAGCCCTCAAAATGACAATTTAAATTTAAAATCGAAGTATGTTACCTTTATCCAAGAATGTCTTGTATATATAAGCTTCTAGCCTTTATCTCATTGAAAACATTTCCAATCGAAATTATTGGTTCCAAAATCCAATTTCAATTATATAACGTTGAATAACATCGCAAGACTTTTGGGGATTCAAGTATTATCCCACTAATATTATAAATGCGAAAGTTTGTGAGTGTGGATGTATGTTTGTTACTGTTTCACACATATACTACCGAATGGATTTGGATGAAATTTGGAACACAGATAGTTTATAACCGGGATTAACACATAGGATACTTTTTATCCCGGTAATCCCCAATTTTTTGTTACGTTAAATACTACGCGGACGAAGTCGGTGAGCACAGCTAGTAAGCATAATAAAACCTTTCGAAAGAGCTGAGTGAAAATATCAACATCGTGCCTATTAGTCCGAAGTTTGTCAAACATTGATAACAGTAGTCCATTGCGGGTTACGAATCGAATGTAAAAGGGTTGTTTGAACAGTATAATGGGAAGAGTTCAAGGGCGGGCGGGGGCGGGCGGCAATTTCAATATAAATATTATTGCAGTGGCAGGCTAAACGCAGGATAACATTTGCATATTTATAAGAGAGCAACCCTCAGCAAACATGGAGGGAATTGGCTACGACGCCGGGTTTGTTTTTGACATAATGGGCCCTTTGTCGATGTGCGCTCCTTAGTCATATCACTCAGTGCCATGGAACTAGGCTCTGCTCAGGGCTAATTCATGTTTAAGATAGGCGTTTTAGCGAGACGCAGATTGAAATTAATCACGTGAGGCAGCCGACCACACCCGACACAAATATTTTTGACAAGTGTGCCCGCTACTTCGTCAGGGTGGAATTTAATTTACCAGAAAAAATTAGTTCTGTTCCCAGAGTTTACGAAAAGTTAATAAATAAATACCTATGCTAAGTTTAATCGCATTTTTAATTTTTTGCGAGTCGATGTTTCGTGTTATACAAGGTGAAACAAAAAGGGTATACTAATATTTAGCAACTTTACTTTGTAAATTGAAGTACTAAAGGTTTTGTAGACTTGTGAAATATGTCAACAGCTGTATTCCTATAACACCTTTTGTTTTTCAAGTTTCCTCCATAGCTGATAGTTTTAGAATTACAACGTTAAGATTTGAAAAAAATGAATACCCTTTTTGTTTCACCTAGTATATACCTTCTATCGCAAGAGCACGCTCGCGCGTTCTGGGCCTGCGCGATAATTGTCCCACGGAAACATATAATCGGGATGAAAAGTATCCTATAAGATTATAAACTATCTATGTTCCAAATTTCAACCAAATCCGCTCAGTAGTTTTTGCGTGAAAGAGTAACAAACATCCATACATCCATACTCACAAACTCTCGCATTTATAATATAAGTAGGATTAATAAGAGAACATAAGAATGACATTATCAAGATCGCTCTCAGACTTGAGATCGTTTTACTATTTATTAATACAGGCCTTAATTAAGGCTATCAGACTTTTTTTGCCACCAGGGCGGCGCCACGATAGACTAACTGACATTGACACTTGTCTCTCTCTTTCAGACGTCGCGATTATTCGCATTTGTGAGAACGAGATAAAGTGACAGATAACGTCAGCCCAATGAAGCGACACCTGGTGAGTGAGCTAAAAATGTTTTGTCCTCATACAATCCAAATAAATCTAAATAGCGTTAATTTGAAACTACGTTCTGCGAAATAAATTCATCATTACCTGTTCACAGTTTATGTATTTAATCCGGTTTAATTAGACCGCAGCGGTATAATACGTGTCGGAATTAAACATATTATGTGGACGGTACTGTTGGGGGTGATGGTCCCTGACACTGCACATCCTGAGAATGCAAGGTTTGCTAATAAAACCTAGATATCGTGGAATAAATTTACTCTTCACACTTTATTGTAGCACTTAACGGAATTGCAGACAAGAAGGAGATAAAAATATTATATAGTTTTATACCTACGAAATTTGCAGAAGTATTTTCACTTCATTGATAACGTGTTTATAATTAAAATTACTTTAATGATTGTTTGTAGAGACAGTACTTAAAATCCCCTACACATAAAGTTTTAACCAGAGATATGACAGTTCTCGGTTTAAAGATTAGTTTGTCAAATATATACTTTAAGAAACCATCTTGGTTCAATTACTTTACCATCTCCAATTAACGCTAATTCACGCTCACTCTAAGTAATAGATAATTTAGAAATGATTTATTATCCATACAATAAAATCACAATATATAACTCACGCGATACTCATTACAACCACAACACTGAAGTTGCTGATTACTTTAATACCTATTTGATGGTTGAATGGCTCAAAGAACACATAAAAGGCACTTTTGTTTCACACTCAACTAATTACTTCATCTACCTAACTAATAATTTAGTAACCAAACCCGAGTACACATAGTTAAAAAGTTCTATTAAGGAGCAAGTGTAAAAGAAATTAGTGTAGGTACATTTTGGACCTTATGTTTAGGGGAAACGCTCAGGTGATTAAAGCCTGTATATCCTACTAATATTATAAATGTGAAAGTTTGTGAGCGTGGATGTGTGTATGTGTGTATGTTTGTTACTCCTTCACGCAAAAACTACTGAACGGATTTGGATGAAATTTGGAACACAGATAGTTTATAACCGGGATTAACATATAGAATACTTAAGTCTACGCGGACGAAGCCGCGGGCAGAAACTAGTCCATAATAAATCGTGCTCAAGTTTGGACTGATCTTGAGTAACCTTTTGACATGTCATTTAGTGTCGGTACGACATAAGCATGACATTTCCAAGATCGGCCTCAAACTTGAGATCGATTTATTAAAATGGGTCGGCCTAAGTCGTTTAGTAAAATGAGATTCAGATTCTTGAACTTGCTCCCTCGATCATCAAGTGTTCGAATTTAAGCGGCATGCTTATACACCACTATCACTATAGTTACTCTTTTTATTCCAAATTTATTCTAATTTATCAAATTAAGGATTAAGTGTTGTGAGAAAAACCTGTACTAAAGCAACTCAGAGGGCGCGCTCGGTTTCCAAATGTCTATCACTGCTCTCACTCACATATGTACAATATAGAGAGAGACATACATACCGCATACGAATACATAAGCGACGTCGCGTCGCTGTGTCAGTCGGGTCATTTATCCTGGCGTTTTTATTAAATGAATTATTCAAGCTGCTTCTACGCTTGCGAATTTATTACTCATGCTCGTATACTTTTGTTTGCGCAGACAATTAAAGGGTAAATATAAGTCTAGTGGAGCTTAACAGACGTTAACCTTATACTCGATGCCAATTTCAAGAATGACATTGCATTGTTTGCCTTATGGAATTAGACGATGAATATCTTTGAGTCTCTTCAGACGATCTGTATTGCAGTGCGAATGCAAATATGGACTCTAGATGTGGTTGTGGTGTAGTTGATGAAATGAATACCGGACTAGCTTGGTTGCAGTTGAATTCGATACAGTTGGTTAGCAGTTTCAATGCAGTTTGTCAGCAATTTTGATGCAGTTGGTTAGCAGTTTCGATGCAGTTAGTCGACAGTTTCAATGCAGTTGGTCGGCAATTTTGATGCAGTTGGTTAGCAGTTTCGAGGCAGTTAGTCGACAGTTTCAATGCAGTTCGTCGGCAATTTTGATGCAGTTGGTTAGCAGTTAGTCAAGAATTTAAATGCAGTTGATCGGTAATTTTGGTGCAGTTGGTTAGCAGTTTCGTTGCAGTTAGTGGACAGTTTCAATGCAGTTGCTCGGCAATTTTGATGCAGTTGGTTACCAGTTTCCATGCAGTTAGTCGACAGTTTAAATGCAGTTAGTTAGCAATTTTGATGCAGTTGGTTAGCAGTTCCGAGGCAGTTTTATCAACTGCACATAAACATCTAAATTGAAATTTTGCTGTCGGATTGAGCTGGTTGCAGCTTGTCTGAATAGTCCTTTGAGTTATTATAAAATTAAATGCTTATCTTGATTTAAGAGTTTGATTAAAATAAAAGAATACGTCGTGTTCTTATCAACTAATTTTCAAAACCGTATCTATTAGCGACAATTTATGGCGGAGCATTCAATCTTGCGACTCTACAAATGTACCGTAAATTACACAAAGCTACTCTATTCCCATTACCATAATAGAATACGCAATTTATAATAATTTACGTTGAAAACCACTAAAACAATACGTCGCTTCCCCTAAGTGGGGAGTCGCGGGCAATTTGAAAAAGTACAAACCACGAATCATGATATTCTTTGACTGTAAAATTCATGTTTTGCATACTAGAAATAAATTCCCCTGTTGCCGCCAACCGTCCTATCACAAGGAGAATTATTCGCGAAATTCAACACTACATTTACACCTGACGCGACCATTTGAAGAAGACACGCCGTGCCTCCCGCGATCGTACCCAGTTTGCATTAGAAAGGGGTATCTCTTGAGTTGAATGGGGGTCATGTTGTTCGGGTCACGCTGGTAGATAAGGACCTGGGTATGCTACGCCGGTGACGCCCAGAGGTGGCCGTCTGGATTCCAGAACTATGTGTAGCGTTCTTGTTGTTTGCTCATTTCGTGAACGGTCCTGAAATACCCATTTAGAGTTCATATATAGTTGTACGATAAGCAGCATTGTAGCAAAATAGACTGGAGGCATTTCCTTGAGTGTATTTAGGTCCGTATTAAAAACCTATCTTAAGTCACAGAGCGAACTTGAGTACGCGTTTGACATGTCATTTTGTACTGGATGACGTTAGTATGACATTTCCAAGATCGTTCTCAGACTTGAGATCGCTTTATTAACACGAAACTTAGTAATCGTTGTAAAATTATAAAACATGTGCACTATTTTGTAATATTATTTGACTGGGTTAGCAATATATCCGAGATAATAATTAAGATTGAAGATAATAATGTCTGAATAATATTTATAGTGTAGAACCACTTAGAAACTACCGTGGAGTTAGCTCATTAGTTATAGTCTGTACAGAAAAGTGAAGAGTGTTCAATTAAATGCGTACAAACGGATGAGTTAGCACTACAATAATCGCCACTGTCTGTAGGAAGCTTAACTTATAGTATTACTTAACTAATGAACAAGACCATTTTAATCAGCATCACATCTCTATCTCGGCATCACCCACTAATAAAAAGCAACTGCATACCGGAACAAATCGCCGAATCCCCAGCGATTTAGGGTGTGCAAAATTTAACATTGTAATTTATTTTTATGTCCTAACGACCCCTTGGTTTCATCTCGTCTCGGGACCAGAGGATTAAATAATCACATCGGCGGTACAAATGTTTATATTTGTTATTTTGTTACATGCAGTGCGTGTGTGTATTAGCCGTTATTGAGTATTTTCTTGAAGGCATTTGGAGACAGGAACCAAACACTTCATGATTATCATCTTTGTTTTTTATTTCTCAAAGCTTAACTACCTATACTAATTATTATTTTTCATGCTGGCGGGCCATTTGTGATATGACGATTTTACAGCTTTTGAAGTAAACATATAGAGCATTGATAATAGGCTATTTCACTGTGAAAATATCTAGAGATTAGTAATTGAAACAAAATAGTTATCCGAAGCGTTAACGTAGCCAAAGTTCGTATCGATCAATATTTTCTAGCTAGCCTCACAGAATAAATAATAGTACTACGCACCACCGCTTCGCCGTATCAATTTCTTCGGGCTTACGATAATATTTGAACAACTCGGAAAACCACTAGACGAAAGGCCTTTTCGGTAATAAACTTCTGACACTTGAGACCTCGAGGGAAATTATTTGGCGCTAAAATATTTTGTTTATATTCGAAGATAATATTATTAAAAACGGTGGTAGACCCTCGCTGTTGCCAAATGACTACAGCCTACAGCTCACATACCGACTGGTTCGAACGGTGTAGTACCACCCTCTTACAGAAGACCGGAATAAACTGCATTTCGTATCATGAGTGAGAGAGCCCCCCACTAGCTTTCAGCGCTTGCCTGCTGGTTTTGTTACTTAAGTCTAAAGCGCCCATCTAGCCCGCGAAGTTCAAATTTTTTGTGTTTTTTTTTTAATTTTTCAAATTCTGACAATAATAAAAGGCACATTTTGTAATTCGCGACAAAGACCGTGTGCAGTGCATTTATTAATATATCCAACTTACTCTAAAACATTTCAATAACGACAGCTATCCAGATAATCTGGCAATTTTTGTATATTTAGTGATTTACTAGTATCATATCCACCGTGATAATATTTTGAGTAAAATAAATGTATTAATAAACGCACTGCATACTGTTTGTCGCAAATCACAAAATGTTGTCTTAAATGTTTTCAGATTTTGGATAAACTATAAAAATACTCGAAAATTTTGAATTTCGCGGGCTAGTCAGGCGCCTTCACCTTAAGCATATTATTATAATACTGTGAGTACCTACAACAGCCTTCTCAATGATAAAAGAAGAATCGCAGTAATTATTTTGTCTCCATTGTAGTTTAGTTGTTCTCCAATTCGTTAGCATAAAATAAAACACGATTGTAAAACGTTCGCTATTTTGCTGGCTTTAGAAATTCAACGAAGTCAAACAAATAAATGAATCAAATATTTGTTTAGTCGGTGTTGCAATATAAATGAAAGTCAAATTATATTCAGATGGCAACACATCAAATTATAGAACATATTTGATTTTAAAACATATTTGTTGTTAAATTTTATAACCATAAATGTATAGAGGTTACTTTCAAAGGTTAAATTCGACGGTAAAATTGGTATTTTAATTTAGGAATGATCTTCCGATAATGCTCTAATCTGGGTGGTACTGGGATCAAACTCATACCCCAGTTTATAGAAACATTGATAAGTAAAGTCATCTCGCGATATTTTGACGCTATATTTAACTATTAAAAAATACAGAACGACTCTCGTATAGACCAAACATAAATTAAGTCATAATAGAATTAACGATAACCAACTTCCTTCATTATTTACTCCTGAATTTTATAGTCATTCTAAGACATAGGGGTGTCAGGTACTCATAGGTTAAAATTTTACCTACACCTACAAATCAGACTTGGCCTTCTATCGACTTTCTAAATTTGAATCGCGGTTGCCTGGCTAGGTACCTTGATGAGACATCAGTATAATAATATCTCTATTGGCTCCACTTTCTCGCTGAGCGAAAGAAAGATATGTAATCTTATGCAAGCCCACCGGGTTTGTAGGTTATGTATTATCATCAAGATTTACCTAAAGCAATGGTTTGTGCATTTAAAACTTCATACGATTTGAATGTGGGAGTAACCCTAAACCGCTCCATTACACGTTTTAAAATCAATGTGTTGAAGCCTTTGTGCGAATGAATGCGTTCGAATTTCTATTCTATTCGCGTCGATCTGAACAATACAGCCTATTAGAATTTATTTACACACACCCAATGTAATTTATTGTTTTTTAAATCGACTCCGCTATTGTGTTACAGTGGTTGCTGTTTTATTGGCCGGAATAAATTTGAGTTTTTAGCAGAGATGGGATTCGATGATAAAAACAATTAAAGTGTACAAGTTTCAGCACTTATATTTATTGCTTAAGTACTAGCTGACCCGACAGACGTTGTCCTGTCTTAACTTTGAATATTGAATTAGAATTATTCGGCTCAACTTATTTTTTTTTTTCATAAGAACCATCTCCGGATCATAAACACAACAAAAAAATAATTAGCGAGATCGTTCCATCCGTTCACGCGAGATGCGATGACCAAGGAAATAGAGATTAATTTTTTATATATATAGATATAAATAGATAGAAGATATATATAAAGTATTTATTTAATAATGCACGAAATTTTGCATGGCGTCCTAGTTTCTGCTGAAGATGAAGTACCTTTCACAAAAATAGATTATCTTCTCTTGGACTTTTTTCTAACAGATGATCGCAATGCAAAACATCGTGGACTATTAAAATAAGACCTTTTGTAAACGTGTCGAAGAAGAAGAGAGTGATCTTAAGAACGCTTTTGACATGTCATTTTATACTGGTATGACCACAGATATAGATTTACATAGATAACGCAAATTCATGTACTTCGCGTGTACGAAACCCCGAGAAAGCGTCAAGGTCGCCGCTAACTTACAGTCCGCGTGACTTCAGATATAAAAAATATGAGTATGAGCGAGATAATCACTCAAGAGACTCGTAGGGGGCGGAAGGGCATCGGCAGCATTGGTGTCTTTGAATCGGTTTGGATTTCCCGTCATTAAAATTTCGGCTGTGACGTCACGGTAGGTGTAAAAAATTCGGCACGCTTGGTTTCAATACAAATTGTGATACTTGCGTTATCTAAGTAAATATATATGACATAAGAATGTCATTTCCAGGACCGCTCTCAAATTTGAGATTGAGATTTCTTATTACGAGCCCAAGTTAGATATATTTTTGTCTTAAAACAGTTCCTTCATTACACTTTATTTTATATATATTTAACTCAGCATAATTGCGGCTTCACTTAAATTTAACTATTTTTCTTGAGGTCACCTTGAGATTAAAATACTAAAACGGATGTAAAGGTGAATTTTATTACTGCTCATAAATCCACCTTTAAGAGGAAGTTAACTTTTAATGTCGGCGAATTCGACTTCAGGTAAACATTATGGCCTAAAGGAATATGCGGTTAAATATTATATCGAACACGAATTATATATTGCTTAAAGGAAACCACTGCGATGTCACCTACGTTTATCGAAAGAGGTTTGAAAACCCGCACCGCCATTGACGTCGACCTCACCACCTATGGCCTCCACCTATGACCTGAAATTCAATGGAGTGCGTCCGGTAAAATATAAATATTCGCCCTCTATACATTGGGACTATACCATAGACAAAATTTACGGGCATAGCATAACCTACCCTGTCGGGGCATACAGGCGTGATGGAGATACAAATGTTTAGTTTAAACTAGCTAAAGGTAGTTAGTAACCTTATAACATCAGCTATCTGCTAGCAAAATCGGTCCAGCCGTTTCGGAGATTAGCTGGAACAGACAGACAGACATATTTTTTTTGTTTAAGTACCTACGGTGTATTCATATGCATTTATTAAAAAGCTATTACTTTTATAGTACAGTACAAACATACACTTCAATTTTATTTCTTTGTAGAGATACTTAAGTAATCAACAAAATTAATGATGGTTGGAATAAAGTTTTTCTTCGATATGTGATAATGTCTCTATATTGTGCCTTCAAAATATATATTGCTCACGGTTATAATAACAAATGTAGATAAATATAATTATGTTTCAAGTTCAATAACCTGTGTGTGAACCCTGCCGTCCTCCATACTTCAAAGTGACTTAATACTTCAGCGGTGAGCAGTGTCTAAGCATAGACGGGAATAATGGTGCTCATTAGCTCGCTTCAGCTAAAGTGGAACGCTGAACAGACTCGGATTACTGTAGCGGGCAGCCTCACGAGACTGTCACAAAAAATACTTAGTTGGAAGATTAACGTCTACGCGAATAAAAATTTGAAGTAGCTACGACTACAACCACTATTTACTTATAATGATATTAATAATTTAGCCCTTTTGACATCCCACTCCTGGGCACAAGCCTCCCCTCACTACGAAGGGATTCAGGCTGTAATCCACCACGCTGGCCTAGTGCGGGTTTCACATATCTTTCGAAAATTGTTCAGATTTTCTAAGACATGCAGGTTTCCTCACGATGTTTTCCTTACCGTATATTTATACTTAGATATATATACGTATGAACTTATGTAGCTACTAACTAATTTTTACTCAAAGATATATAATTTATTATTGGGTTTGCCGAAATCTATGTGCGAATCATAATTTCTATATGATTATCACTTGTTAACGGTAAAGGAAAACATCGTGAGGAAACCTGCATGTCTTAGAAAATCTAACAAATTTTCGAAAGACATGTGAAATTCGCCAGCCCGCTCTGGGTTAGCGTGGTGTATTACGGCCTGAATCGCCCTCGTAGTGAAGGGAGGCCCGTGCCCAGGAGTGGGACTTCAAAAGGGCTAAATTATTATTATTATATTATGTATTACCGACGCTTAAGAAATATGCTAAAACCCAGTAAGGAAATATCTGATAGAATTTGATTTCACATCACAGTACCTTCTCCACCGCTCGCATGTACCGGCTTCCTGCCATGGGATGAGACGTCGTCGGTCCCTTTTTACCCGATCTGCCATCTGTATATTGCTTCTTCTTCTTCTTCTCAGTCGTAATACTCTTGTCAGAGCAAGCGTGGTCATGGTATAATATAATCTTTCTAGATAAGGAACACAGATATAGATTTCCATAGATAATGCAAGTATCACGATTTGTATTGAAACCAAGCGTGCTGAACTTTTAACACCTACTGTGACGTCATTAGCGGCGACCAACCTTGACGCTTGGTCGGGGTTTCGTACACGCGAAGTACATGCTTTTGTGTTATCTATAAGGAATGAAATAAAGAAAACTAGTATCAAAAAGTTCCGTATCGTCGTAAAACGAAGTGACAAAGAAACAAGGCTTCATTCCGATGCTTTCGGCTTTCCCCGTTAATTAGGTTAAGTAGTTAGCTCCTAACGCCTCGAGTTAATTCTATAAGGTTTCTGTAACTCGATGCGATATCGCGCGCGCCTCCCGGGCCGAGCTTAACGACGCCCCGGCCTTATTAACCCTTCCATAGTCTATTTTGGGAACTATCTGCATAATTGTATCAAGCGATTTTAACAGATTTTAGCTAAGTACTAAGTGGGCGATGATTTTAAACTGTTTTACGTAGCACGAGAGTTTTAATTACAATGTCATCAGGCCTGCTGTAGTCCAAGGGAAAGGCAGAAGTGCACCTTTAGAAACTCACATTAAGACGATCGTATGTCTACTTAACTATTATAAGGACGAAATATAATAAGGGCTAGTACACTTTTTCTGCTGCCCGCGTGTTGCGTGATCTTTGCGTAACATAGGCCCGTATTAATACTTAAATCGATCTCAAGTCTGACATCGATCTTAAGTAGTCTTTTAACAAGTCATTTTGTAAGTACGGGTATCAATCACATAAGATTGACATTTCCAAGAACAGTCTCAGACTTGAGATAGTATTGTCCTTAGACGCTCTACTCATAGTAACGTGACTACGATCTGGCATATGACATGTCATTCATCAGAAATTCTAGGATAGTTCAGAAATCACGTCATTACCAACCAACACAATGCTCACATATTTATATTGCGAGTGGCATGTCACGCGCCATGTCATGTGTCTGATGACGGTCATTTGACTAGGATAGGCACAGTGCCTCACTCATCATGAGAACCCAAGATCTCATGATGGGATAAGCTATGCTCAAATCATACATACAAAGTCGTTTAACAAGCTGATGCAGGCAATACGTACCAAAGACATTAATCGCACGTCGCCAACCTAAAGAGGAGTGAGACAAGGTGAGGAGAAGGGAGCGAGGGTTGTTGTTCCGGCTCTCTCACACATCGTACTAAACGCCGCTATAACAGTTATTTCCGCCGATCTTCTGTGAGAGGTTAGTACTACCCCTATCAAACCAGCCGTATGTGAGCTCTCAATTGGCTACAGCTTGCCTTTACCACCTTTAGAAATCTATACATCTATACAAATAAATAAAATTGGAGTGTCTGTTTGTAATATCAAAATAACACCTTTTCACTCAATGCATATGAAAGTACATACGACACCTATAGCAAAAACGCAATTTTTTTTTTTTTTGTTTGTCTGTCTGTCTGTCCATATGTTTGTTCCGGGTAATCTCCGTAACGGCTGGACCGATTTTCACGGGACTTTCACTGGGAGATAGCTGATGTTATAAGCAGTAACTTTTATTTTATAAAAACAAAAAAAAAACAAATGGGTCCTGTCGCGCGGGTTCTGAACGCGGGAGCGGGAGCGGTTAAGTTCAATTCCACGCGGACGAAGTCGCGGGCTCAGCTAGTACATAATAAATAATAGAAATATAGCCAGACGAACACACCAACTATATGGTCCCAAACTAAGCGACGCTTGTACTATGGGTGTACTGTACAATGAACTGAGGCCGATCCCAGACCAGGGCAAATTACGGAAAGGCCATTTCCGAAATGTACCGTGACGGGAATCAAACCTGCAACCACCTGGGTGCAGAGTGCCGAGCGGCCTACGCTCGAACTACTGCGCCAAGCATTCATGAAATTTAATATTTATGTATTCTGATTTAACTGAAATATTGTGAGTTTACACAGAAATATTCTGAATACCGTGGCGGCTCGAAACAAGGTTGGTCAGAGTCGCTTTATTGAAACTTATTGTCTCCCAGGAAAACGTTTTAGATAAAGTAATCTTAATCTGAAACGTTAGTAGGCAGCTACTGTGCTTATTTTATTGTTATTTAGATGTTTACACAGTCTTCTAGTAACTTAAGTCAAGATATTATATGGTAGCATCGTTAGCATATTCTGATATTTAGGCAGGTATAACATTTTCTAAGTTTCGTAAAGTCTGCGGTAATAAAGTGAAGATAGGAAGTTTTGTTGGTGTATAAGATTGATGGATTATAAATGTTTTATTTATATTGAAACCTATAACTACGGATGTTGAGAGGAAATAGTTATTTTATAAAGTTGATAGCGGCCATTATGCACACATCTTTGGACGGATGGGGTTCTCTATCTATATCTAGTATCTCTATCATGAGTTTTGCGTGTCTTACGCTACTGTACAACGCCTCTACCGACCTTCTGAGGAACTAACAACTTGCTATAATATTTTACGTAGACGCTTGATGAAAATAAGCTTCAGGGTACTGAGCACGAAATATTTACCGTAGCGTAACGCTAATTTAAGCGAACGCTCTCCCGCTTACATGACAGATATCGTACATAAGAATGACAGGGACAGCGAGCTTTCTCAATGACGATCCGATTACGACATGAGTTCCTTCTAGGCATGCTAGGTATTCCTTACTGCTTTACTGTTAATGGATCTACTTACGTCATTCCTCCAATAAATTTAACGACTCACTTATAATAAAATTAATTATACACTCCATCCCACCGTGTAGCTCATAAGAAAGTATATTCGCAGGTGGGGTGCCCACGCTAGCGAGGGTGGCAAGAGAAAAAAATGCAAAATTTAATTAACAAAGTTATCTCGTAGCTAAAACACAAGTTCTTAAAGAAAAACGAGAGAACTGACACATTAATTTGATTCCATTGAATTACAGGTCGCGTGTAAGCGTGTCGTGGGTGGAATATTGAACGATCAGGATATTTTAAACGGATTTGCTTCTGGTTTTGTAGTGATGTGAACTGTATTATTGTCATCCTCGGTAGAATAGTCACTATTGGTTTTCGTCAACTATAAAGGCATATTTAAGGCGTCAGTAGCCAGAGGGGCCACCTTCGTAGCTGAGAGGTTCCGGGTCGATCCCCATCCTGGCCATTAAACTATTGATGTGAGCCCGCTCCTTACACAAGCATTAGCTTAGCCGAAAGGGGCTCACGGGAATTCTAGTAATGTTATAAAGTCACATTGCTAGTATTTTTTTTTTTTTATAAAAATAATTGTTCATCATCATCTGCCTCTTACCTTTTCCATTATGTGTGGTCGGCGCAGTATGTCGTTTCCTTCCACTCATCGCGCTTTCCCGTCATACTCACACCTATACCGACCTCGTTCATATCACTCTTAATACAATCCATTCATCTTTTCTAGGGCCTTCTTTTCGCAATGTATCCGTCCACATTGATTGGATCTTTTATAAAGTTTAAATTGAAATTTTAAATCTTTGTTTTAAGCAATTAAAAGCAGGTGGGGTACCTACTTTTCGTTATTCCTTTATTAAAATATCGGGACTTTAATGCCACAGGATTGGTCGCAGAAACAAGTCTACCTAGAGAAAAAGGCAGTATCCTAAGACCCCGTAAAAACCCAATCCTTTATTGTACTCTCAAGTGCGATCTAACATAAAAAATTCAAACACCAACAAAATCTCGTTAAGTATATTTTATTTATGCTAGATTTAAACAATACCGCGAACCACCTGTTGGCAGTTTCTAAAATCTCAACAAAAATCAACTATCATTCAGAGAGGACAAAGAAAAGCAAACAGCCAGCTCATGGCGTCAGAGTCATGTTTATTTTCTTTATAAAGTGGGTCGTGGATCGATCCCCGGTTATTCAGCTAAGGATACTCACTTCATCTACGTTGCACTTGGTGAGATAATTTCACGCCATCCGCCGTCGGGGCTGGCTCGCCATCAATTCAATTTCATACCTATAAATTCCATCGGTAACTATCTATGTTGGTTCTGCGATGAGTTTCCGCTGACTTATTACTTTATGTTGCTGTATGATTGAGTCCTTTACCAGCGTACGATCCGCCTGATGTTAAGCTGTTACCGTTGCCTAAGATGCTTGCAATACCTAGAGTATTTCTCGCACATTGCCGATCCTGAAAAGTTGTGGGATAGAGGAAGGGGAAGGGATTTCGGCTCTCTTAGCAAATATATCTATAACATCCGATCTTCTATGATAGGGTGGTATTACTCTGGGCGACCCAGCTGAGTCTGTAGTGGATACCAATATTCCATCGGTAACTATGTCCTGCGATGATATTCCGCTGAGTTTATTACTGTCGCTTGATTTATAATATTTTGCTCTATGTTATTGGATCTTTGAATTGGAGTCGATAACTTGTGTGGACTGAGTCCTATTCTAATCTCGATGTAATCTGGTGCGCTGTAGCTATGATAATCTACTGCTGCTTGAATAAATCCAGATAATATTAAATTTATAAATTCTTAAAAATGTGCCCAAACCTGATACATTATAAAGTTACAACAATCAAATTGTATATAGTTTCTGTTTTACCTTGTATTATTATTTCAATATCCACCTTTTCGTCTGTTATCTTGTTTTGTAGTTAGTCTAGGTATTTAATTAAGATACACAGACACTCAATAAAAACAGATAACAATATTATTTAAATTGGTTCAGTGCCAAAGTTGCGTATTGTTGAGACATCTCAGACGGTCAATGACCGAAAGAAGATTAAAATGAATGTGTCTATTTTAAAATTTGTAGTTATCGTTATCTTCTTTCATTGTGGGGTCCAGCTGAAAGCGCCCGGACTTCACAATGCCTGACCTATGAGCTGGGACCCAATTCTGCTAACGATTCTCGCTCGATTGGACTCACATTCTACTAGAAATACGTCACTTTTGACAGTTTGCCTATAACAAAACTGTAATAAGTGACGTGTTTAGATAAGCGATACGTCAGTTTTGACGCATTGTGAGTCGAATGTGAGTCGAATCGAGCGAAAGTCATTAACAGAGTGGGGCCCCTGGGCCCTAACCACGCTAGCTCCTCAAATCGTAATAGAAAAGCAAACGCTCGCGATTACGTTTCAAACGCTCCGCTTTTGACGTTTTGCTGACACGAGCTTCACAATTTCTACTGACATTGATATGGTATGGTGTCAGCAAAACGTCAAAAGCGGAGCGTTTGAAACGTAATCGCGAGCGTTTGCTTTTCTATTACGATTTGAGTATTTGCATGGTGCAGCTATGGCACACATATAACACACTACAGCTGATACACTATTTCAGTCAATAGTCTGCTAGTAATCAAGCTATAGCTCTATTGACTACAGCTTATATATGGACTGGCTCAACCGGGATAGTACCACCCTCTCACAGAAGATCGGCTTAAAGTAGCTAATATAGCTTCGTTTCGTGAGTTGACTGAGAGAACCGGAAGACCAGTGAAATTCTTAGTTATATTTCCCACTATTGCACTATTGTTATATGTTATCGCTCAGTTTGGTAGGTAGTCTTAAATACTTCTTATTTACTTCTACACATTTTACAATGAATATTTTATGAGTTCACAGAAATAATATAAAATGTTTCGCTTTAGCTTTCTGTTAATTCATTCCCGGAACAGAGCTGTGTGGCACCGAGCTTCATCATTTATTTCGTACGGCATAATATGTTCGTATGTTACTTCATTCAATTTAAAAGATAAGTAGTGTGTTGTCATATTTTGTGGCAAGTACTTACCTACTTATCGAATCAAATTACTATCGCATAAGAGATTTTATTGCATTACATTATTTATTCAATAACTAGATAAAAATGTCAATAAATTTATTTATATCAATAGAGGGGTCGGATCGAGTCGAATTCGGATTCGTATTATTCGATATTGGAGTAACCCTCTGCATACATCAAATGAAGTCTTTTCTGAACTATTCGTCAGAGGAACGATTCGATTGGCGAACGGTATACGCGGAGCAAATCGTCTTGATATTTTCAAAATTTTCGCCTTGATATTTTAAAAAGTATGCCAGTTAAAGGCCTGTTGCAAATTAAATAACATTTAATTATAACCAAGGTTATCACATATTTGTTACGTATGAGTCTCCTTGGAGATGAACTTATGCCTGAATATGTATTATGCGATTCTTGCACTGAATGAAACATTGACACAAAAGATGTTGTTGTCTCTATTTTTTGATAGCAAAAAATAAAATAACATCATAAATCGGTGTATTTGTTTCAACAGTGCGAACCAGGTGCTAAGATCATCAGTTGATTGTGTTACTTTCAAGGTATTTGATAATGTGAGGAAAAGGTGATGCAAGATGGATTAACTTGTAGAAAAAAAGGAAATTTGAACTGACCGCAGAAAGTAAAGATAACGCCTGTACGTCTACGTTGATAACTGTGAAGCAATCTGTCAAATACCAAATTTTCTTGATTTTGACAAGTATCAATTCGAGTCGGTTTCGCATCGCTACGGGATCGATACTCATATGATTGTAAATGTAGATTGATTGGCTGCATCTCGTTTCTTTTTCACACGAGTCGCGCGCCGGTCGCTCTATTACAACACTATTCTACGCGATTTACTGACTGCGCAGTTGGTTGAGTTGCGAGCGGGCGTTTTGATTGGTCGAATGTTACTTTAGCTGAGATTTTGGATCACGAATGTTATCTTTGAAATGGAAGATACACTTTCTATGGAATCATCCTTTTCATGTAACAAATCCAGTATAAAATTCAAGGTAAGTTTTTCTAGGATTTGTAGAATTGTCACGGATGCATCAGTCTTTGCAGCGTTGCTTTCGTTCGTCAGCAAAAAATGCCTTTTTGTAGAAACAACTAGTCCATAAAACGATTCTTGTTATATTAGTATTTTTACCTATTTTTCAAATAACCTTTGCAGTGTACTAAATAAATGTTCAAAGTTACGGGTAATAGACGTAATAAAATGTTGTGAAATCACGCTATACCGCTCGCGGGGTGAGAAAAACGTAGTTTATAGTGCCCGTGATTGTGGACGTTTAGCACGCGATTCATCTGGTCGAAGAAGTGATAGAGCTTAGCGGATTCTTAGTGAGTAGGTAACCTTGAAGTACAACTGTGCGAGTAGGGATGGGCAAGTGAAAAAAATATAAATATAGCAAGTGTATCGATATTTGCCAACGCTTATTAATCTTTATCGATGATACAATATTAATACTTCAATGTATCGATATTTTTAAAGAGAAAAGCAACTGGTGCACGTCTGCTACCAGGATCTAAGACTTTAAGAACATTTAAGCTACGGAAAACTACGAAGAAAAAAAAGAAGCGAAGCCTTACAGTATAAAGCGTAGGGCGCCGAAGTTGCCACTCTGTATATCTATATATATCGTGTAACGCTACTGACGCTTAGTACGGATAGAGTGGCCGCGCGGCGAGTGCCCCGAACGATCGATAAGCTTCACTTTAAAAAAAACGATATAATAAGCATGCAATGAGTGAAATTAATCACAGATCCATTCGGTGGTAGTAAGCTGAACGGATATTTTCGTTTCGGTCGCCGTCAGGGCTCATGAGCTACTTTTTGTGGTTGAGCTCGCTAGTGATGAACCAACGTGAACTCTCTGTTTGATGTTGGATCCTGGTAAATACTTACTTAGGGTAATGATGTGTGATTTAAGGCATTGTCTTTACAAAGTTATTAGAACATTTGGTGAGTAAGTGAATGGTGTTAGTTAGACCTGTTTTTGATTATTCTGGGAACTGGAAAGACTTCGTATCTCCTGAAGACGTAGTTTTTTTCACCTAGGTACATTTCACAGGAGATGTAAGGCCTTAAGGTGTGCGACAGCTTATCACCATTTACTGAGCACATTGCTAGATTTTGTGTTATTATTTATTATTTATTTACAGAAAATGTGCGACGCGAGAATCGATCTCAGGAACGAATGAAATGAAATGAAATGAAAAATATTTAATCAGCACAGGGAACACATAAGGAAAGAACAGCACATAATTATTAAATAAGTGAAATATTTAGACCTAAGGTCAGTAAGCTGCATTTGCTACAGTGTGAGCTGTACCGAAAGGCATTTGGCTCAGCATGTGCTGGAGGGGAGCGAAATCTCCTCCAACGCTGATTTTCAGCCAAAGCCTCCTCATACCTTGTCTTGCATACCTACACCATTTGCTACCCAAATCACTAAGCTATTACAACAATATAAGTACTTATACGTAATAATAAATATAATACATATTTAAATAAAATTAAAATGAATGATCGGTAGACCGTACTTGCCACCTCTAGACCAACGAGAATATATTTATCTTCACTAAAAAGAATAATTATAGACATTACTTACGATCACAGATACAAATATAGTCCAATCCACCGAAGTATTAAGAACATTGTTTGGGTATTTGTTGATGCTTACATTCGTAAGACTTCAATGGTTCCTTTTCAGTGAAGTCCAAAAATACCTCCCAAAATGAACAAAGTATCTCCGATCTTTAATCAGGGTTGGTGGTTCAAAAACATCTATGAATGGTACTATAGATATCCATCAATGAATGTATCCGTTGAAAATACGTCAAGAATCCGTATTTTTGTCCAGAAAATGGTCCCCAAACGTTTGCTTTGCCACAAATCAAGAGGAATGACGTAACACGACAGAGCCTTTGCCCTGTCGCACTAACTCTTTGTATTATTCCCGTCGTATAGGATTTCTGTCGGTGTACCGCGATTTATTCTGGTCGTTAAAACAAGCATTTTTGAGTAGCGACTGTTGTGTTTGAGTCGTTTGTTGACATAAGCGTCTATTTTGTCGTGATGTGTTAAAATAGAGAGCTGAGACTGTTGAAATTAATGTATTGAGACGAGTTAATCTACAGCAAATACCACGCCGTTATTCTAATTCTTTTTTGAGATAGGATTTTGGAGATGCATTTAGCCATTATGAGGAACTTGCTTACTGAAGTTAAAATTTATGTAACTAATCTTTGTTTCATTACAGAAGACTTTCTTCAAAGTTTTATAGAGAGGCAAATTATTTTTGCAACAGAGATTATATACTTCCTTTCCAACATCCAAGTGCAATTATCATGACTTATAATTTATTTCCTTAATTAATTATTAATTCTTGCCGGCATTGTGTCCTCTTGGGCCGAGGAGGGGTCGAGTGAGGGTGACACAGGACTTTGACTTTGTTCTTTTGTGCTCTAAAGTAGAGAGGGAGAGATATGTTTTATGTTATTCCACTTCTAATTCAACGTAATGAGTGACTATAGCACATATAATAGTTAATCTATTGTTTACAATTCCTTCGGATACCTATATGTGGGTACCTACGTACGTCACGAGTAAGACCCTTATCGATGTAGCTAATTAAACTTTTTACATCGATATTTTCCTATATCTAGCTTTTTGACAGTCTGGGACTTTAAAAGATACGCGACCAACTACTTACACTCAGTCTTTGTAGATTATTTTTCGTAATAATTTTGTGGACTATATCCGTTCTTTGGTTGTGCGGAACAGATGGTTTTTGGACCCATTAGCGTGCTGATTGCATTTTGATCTCCTGCCCCAAGTCTTGATTTGCAATTACTTATTGCTTTCCAATTCTTTTATTGTACCCGGTTAAATGGCGATGTTATCTAGATCAAAAAATGCTACCTGTATTTTCCAAAGGAATATGTAGAATGTAAATCTGAATTTCGTCAGATCAAGAATCTTTCCAAAACAAACATAACTGCTGTTCTATGTTTAAGTATGCCATACAACTAACGTTATTGACCACTCAGCTTGTGTTCAGTAAGTAAGTCAGCACAGGAATGAATTTGAACCCCATGCAATAAAGTAAACATTAGGCTCCGGCCCAAACGCACCCGGCTAGCGACGCAGGAGTCGCACAGTAAATGTTTATTTTATCGATTTTCACACGAACCGACACAATGCATCTCGCTGGTACCACTAACCGTACTCTTATTACTTCGACAGAGTTCTAACTGTTCGAATAACGTGACTGGGGAACAACTTTGGGCAATTAATAATAATGAACGCGCCAGGGAGCCCTGCCGGTTCTACAAAAACGTTTTATTTCGATAAAGTTGCGCTCTCCTCTATCCGATATGGAATTAGAACCTTGTGCAACTGCTTTTATTGTAACGCGTGTCCATTTCACATGTTATTCCCAGTTTAGTTACAATCGATTAATTTTACGATGAGTGTAATTAAAATATGAGAGAACGGGCGTTAAAAATTGGTGTTTACTTTATTTTCAGCATAGAAATTGACGGTCGGCGACGATAGTTGTCAGAAGTTCTATTTACCGCGAATAAGACTAAGGGGAATTTAACAACACAAATAATTAGTATAAGTACAGGTAGTCAAGTCGGTCATTACGAAATTCGTCTGCGTGCCTCAATTAGTGGGAAAGCTCGAGTTCAGCTTTTTTCCGGAAGGGGAAGTAATACGAGCTTTCGCAACGAATTCGGCCCGACACCACCGATGAGTTGTAATCGCGACCTTACGATTCGCTGAACTGTCACGCCCTCGACATACCCCTTAACGAATTTTTAATACTGCTAAAACGCGTATAAACAAAGGCGGGCGGCCTCCGGCGACGCGGCCGGTTTAATTGCAGGTTTAGTGTCGGCGTTCATTAGGATATGCAGGCGCTTTTTTAACGCGATTATGACGTCGCAGGGTCGCCGAGGGAGCGCTGGGGCGAGGAGGGCTGCGTCACGTGCGAGGTCCGCACTCCGCAGCCCCACGCATGCGAGACCGCGGGGCGCCGGCAGCGCAGGCGCGCCCCCCGCCGCCCGCCGCCGCCGCCAGTCCGCCGCCGGCCGCCACGCGCCCCGCCCGCCTATGTCGTGCTGAGTCGCGCGCCGCGAGTGCTCTCCAAGTGATGTCGACTTGTGACTAGTGCCATGTTCGTGTTGCACTGTGCCCTGATCGCGGGGCTCGTCGCCGCCGCCGCCGCTGCCTGGCAGGAGAACGTCAGGCCCAAGGTCTTCGCACAATTAGGTGAGTCCACCGCTGCGCCGACCGCCGGAGAAACGTGACGGTGTTACTGAACCCAGTGCAACAATAGACTTAATAGCCCTCGAAGCCGATCACGATGAGACCCCGCGATGCTCACCACCGCGACGAGCCAATCCTGCAATGTTTATGTTGGTTTGTTTGACGACAACGCGCAAACAACGCCATTCAGAAGTTCTCGTGTTTATGTCACAAGTGTCGCGAGTGTATACTGAGAGCATATCAATGTTGTCGCGATAAAGATCTTCAGAAAAGTAAAAAAAAATGTGTACTGAACTACCAGTAAAACAATGAAGTTGAAAGTTCAGCCAAAGTTTTGAGTGCAGTGGTAGTGAATGAAGATAGAGGTTAGGTATAAAGAATCCATGAAAGCTTTGTAAGAATCTTATTGGAACCGGAAGTTTGTTTCCTACTAATAACAGGACAATTTAAAACTTACAATTCAATGGTAGCCTAGGTCTAGTGATGCTATTCTATTTAATGAACACTCATGAATGAAGTAACTTGAGTATTATCTCAAATGGAGATAAACAATATTGAAGTAAGTGCTGTACTTGAGAGCTTTTGAGAGAGAGGGCTAACCAAAACGGAATGTAAAGTGAATTATACAATCATGCTCAATATTATCATTTTAACGAACAACCTCCAAAGGGCAAAGTAATAAAATGAGAAAGTGGAACAAAAGTCATATCAACAATAATTTCGGTAACATTCGCCGGCATTCCCATTTTAAATAGAATAAACAGAAATGGGTCTAGAAGCGTGCCTTGCGGTACACCCATAACGAGTCGCAGTCACGCGACAGTTAGTCCTGCAGGAATAAAGCCAGAGTGCACAAGTGTGCCGTCATTGTTTTATTGTGCAGTCTGCATTGCGGGGGACAGCCACGTGGCTCTCATTAGTGCAACACAAAGCGAAGCAGTTTGTTCTGCGTTTTGCAATGTTACGCTCGGATTAGCGATCCACGCGATGTTTAACGTAGCGAACGGAACTTTGTCAGTGCTATTGTAGGCATTAGTGTATTCTCCTTTTCAAGCCGAGCCTGCACCGATTGATGTTGAACCTTGAATTAGAATAGACGTCACACGTCCAGACGCGAATGCGTCAGGCACATATCCTGCCGGTAACGCATATCCGGCTATTGTCTCAGTAGCAAATGCTTCAAAATGTTAATGAACCCGAGCAAATGATGCGCTAATACGTAGGGGAATGAGAACATTTTGAAGTGTGCCAGGTCAAGTATATGAGGATCGTTATATGAGATATCAATGGGCTGTAATAGTGTAAACAACTCTGGGGATATTGACAAGCAGAGTTAATTAGAGTGCTATAGTTACTGTGTTTGATGTAGGGACACTCGTAGCGAGCGTGTCAACACCTCTCTGGTAATATGATCTTCCAATCGAAATTAGAAGGGTCAAGCTGACCGCGGCGTGCGGTTTAATATATGATCTTCTGTCAATAAGTGAGGGGGTTTAATAAATCACTTTCGATATAATAAATTTTGACAGCTTAGCATACGTGAAGCTATTTCAGCCTCAAATAATTTGTTAGGTAATTTAGATAACCGAGTTAAAATGTATAAATCTGTATGTATTTTATTCATTAAGATCTCTCATCCATCGATATGTATACCCAATTCGTTGTTACGAGTACTATATCAAGTAGGTTCTTACTAAAAATATTAACATTAGTCTCCTGTCCGTTAAATGGTGGATACATTTTGTGCTTCATACATCAAGTTTGTTTTCATTTTAATACTGAGCAAGTGACCTTCTGTGGTGCGATAATACATTGCGACAACACAATCTGTTCCAGTGGCTCAGACCTTACAAGTAGGCAGCGCAATACCCCAGTATACAGAACCGTTACACGCCTTAGGTAGGAGATAAGTGGCTGCAATCTAACTAACCTAATTTGTGGGCAATGTTGGTGCACTCGCGTCCGCAATTGATATCGTTATATTCCCAAAGTATGCTAGTAGAGTAGGTGTACTGTGCAATGTATTATCAATAAAGTTTATTACATTGAACTACTTTCAATCTACTATCATGTGCAGACTGAGTAATGAAAGTAGACAACTAATTAAAATTCAAATTTGGCTAAGGGCTAGCCGGGAAAAACACTGAATATAACTAAGAATTCGGTGTTTACCGGTAAACCTCTTGCGAATTTAATTCATAAAGAGTGAGAGATGAACTAAGAGCGGCCGATCAATGTCTGGCAATATTATTTATTCACTGTACTTTATAAGAAATTATTACCAATTACAATTATACTTAACAATGTCAGTACCGCTTTGCAAAAGGATTTGTACGTTTCCACTTCTGCCCCTAGTCGAATAATACAAGGTTTAAATTCTCGTAAAATAGAGGAATAATTAAATACTACCTAATAGTAAAACATTGCAAATTTAATCAAATTTTGTCGACTTGGAGTAGTTTTCACTTGTCATCTAATTGAGATTCCCAAAGACATTACGTTGCTGAAAATGAATTAATATTGGTTTTGTAATGTATCATCACTGTGGTATAAAGTATACGCAAGATCGGTATTCATAGCTTTATCCTATTAATATTTATAATTCAGTGGCTCATTTGATTCGACTCTACAGAAAGCTTCTGTAAAAAGAAGATTCTCACAAATATATATTCCACACTTATTTGTTGAGCTAAAGATTAAGTACATACTTCAAAAACTAATCTTAGTTTCATTTGATAAAATGTTATTCTAGGAAGAAATACAAACCCGTTGTAAAAAGGAATGTAGTACAGCGGCAATAAAATTCGCTATAAACATTTCTCCTCACAAAGAGGATATCCAGTTTTAGTTCATTTAGACCGGTTCACCAAGAGCAAGTAGGCAGTGAAACGAGCCGCTGGATGCTGGATGAAATCTCTCTGACTCATGGGCCGATGACTCAGGACCCCTCGAGATTAGGACAGGTCAGTGTTAAAAGCTACAGCTTTTTATGTGCGAGTGATGAGGAAAGACGGCCGGAAATTGAACTTAAAATATTTGAATTTCCAGACAAAAATTCTTGAAACAAACATAATGGAGATAATGAAAACGTAATTAAATATTCAAAACGATGCCTCTACATCAAAGAATGAGGAAGAATAAATACAAAAAAGTTTCTACACTCAATATTAAATCAATGTAAGCTCCGAAAAAAAATCTTAGAAAACGTACTCTTATTATGTAAGCCCGCTTTTAAAAAAGGAAAGATTTATGGACCCAGATCTGTACAGGTGCCTGAGTCTTTAGTTCAATTCTTTACCGTTTATGGTGCTGCGTTATGGGGCCCGACACCCTCCTTTAACTGCGATTATAGGTTTAAGTGGTGCCATAAAATAACCGTACACTTAGAACCTGAAGAAGAAATAAATTACTTAACAGGATAATACTTTTATGTCGGTGGAATGTTTTGTCCGTGTCGCGTTCCAACCTTATGGGTATTTATTGGGTCATTCGTCAGGAACCAATACATTGGGGAGCTGTTATGTGGTGGGGTGCATAATACGGCTATGACGGAGTGTTGTTTATGATTCGACTCTATGGCGTACAATTTATTAAGTTTTCTGTGGGGTCTTGGGAGTGAGACCATTAATTCTGTTTTACGGCCTTGTTTAAAAGTTTTATTTGAGAGTTTCCTGTAGGCCGCGCATAAGACAATATGCTAGTATATATTGAGCTTTATACCGAACCCATTTCTTTTAAGCGTCACAGGGATTTTGTGTGGTATTATGAGACTTTAGAATTTATAGATGTTTGAGCTTTTGGCATTGGTTTTTGGCTATACTATTTTATTAGCTCATACAATTACACATAACATTTGATGCCTGATTTCGTTTTATTAAGGCCACTAAGTCACGACTCGAATCTTTTGCATTATGCATTTGCATCCATGCATTTTGAAGTTGCAGTAAAGATGTCACTTTCAAAATTAATTGCTTAGTGATAAGAATTCTGAACAGGACACTAATTAATCTCTTGCATTATCGCGTCAAAAGTCGTTTGAAGCGTCAAATCATCTAACTTGAATATACTTTATTAATAAAATCGTGTTCGCTTTGATAACCGCCAATTAAAAAAGGACAAAAGTTCAAACATGCTGCAGCACAATTGGTTTTGGAGTCATGGAATGTGACAGTCAAGCAAAACAAAAATGTGTTCAATGGTAACGAGATATGGTGAATTATAGATTGTGCGGTCTTCTGCGGTTAGATAGATCGCAACCGCAAGGGAAAATAATATTTGAGGGAGGTAGTGATAAGGTGTATTATTGGCTGTTCAAATTTCTGAATGGTTGTCAAGTAGCACGCACGTGCGTACGGCGTCGTTGCGGGGCCGGGGGCGGGGCGGGGGGTCCGCCATGGCGCCGCCCGGCGGGAGAGGGACAACGTCATGACGATGCGATGTATTGTCTTCCCAGTGTGGGATTTACCGTTCCTTTTGTTTTTATTTTTTTGGACACGCCGATTAATTTATTTTAGTGGGCCGTTCGGGGTCGCCTCCTTGTACAATCAAATTTTCCGCTTTTGTTTTTGAGGCTTTCCTTAAGTGCACTCGGATTTGCGAGTCTCGCTCCGCCATTCACAACAGAGTAGCGAATATATTGGTTGCCATAAATAAGTCTGTTGAACGCATGTGCATGACATTTGTTTTGCTGTGCGTTTCCTTTGCGGGAGTTCGAAAGAGCTTTTCTAACTTAACTTTCTTGAATGCGTTTCGAGGATTGTCTGCAACTTGAATCGGCGATGAGAAAACACTTTCGGTACAATTTCTATTGGACTTCGTACTGCAAATTCAATACACGAACTTTATACATTTTAAGTTTTAAAGACATATGGAAACTAAATCGAGTTGTATGTTATTGGATTGTGGTTTCTCAATAATGTTTTTACTTATGTTTACTTTGTTATTTTTCAAGCTGTGACAATTTTCGTAAATGAAAGCTCGTTTATGATATTCATATCATACCATAAGGAAGAAAGGTGCGGCCAATCGATCGTGCCAGCTGTTCTATTCATATTCGCATGGAGAATGGACTAGAAGCGGAATAGCGGAATCAAAGAAAGATGGCGGATTGAATGGTGTTTTATCCCAACCCCTTGCTGACGAGGGCTCGGCAAACATTGGTTTAGTAATAAAAATATTTGTCGAAATCCTCAGAGGAAACTGTCGATGCTTTGCAAAATGCACCCGGAGTGTGTTCTTTATTGTGATGCAGTTTTTAAACCGGGATTAAAATGAAGCTAATCATGAACCCGGACGGAAGGGGATGTATCAGGTTTTGTTACTTTCACTGAATAAACTTTTATTTATTGGCGCACAAACATAATTAAAAACATTTATTCAAGAGACCCTCGCTTTATAGTCGCCGGGTTAAAGGTGACAATTAACTAAGTGTTTTCCTATATCATGCATTTTAGACTATTATTATTTAAGTCTTAAGATTTTTATTGCTGCAATCTTCTTTGAAAGTGTTTTACTTGATCTCATATTCTTAAAAACCAAACTACAATGGGTTGACGTTACATTGATATGTTTATTTCTGTTCACCTTATTATTTAAAGCGTATTTTTTTGCTTATCTTTATATATTTCTATATATTGACATTGTTATATTCATAACTAACTTTTTTGGTGACATTCCACACATTATTAAACATTTATTCCACACATATTAGCCCAGAACAAACCACAATAAATCCTCACGCGTCCTCGTTTGCAGCGAGACGCATTTAAAACCCCTTTCTCATTTGAAAAGGCACCAATGAATGGCTCAGAGTCAATGGATCGTAAGAAATAGGCCAGTGACGTGAGGTAAGGCAAGTGAAACGGGTTCTGAGACCATTATAACATGGCCTTCGAGGGCTTAGGATTCCGCTTGGCGCGTGCGATAAGTCGCCCGATTTTGCGATTATTTTCTGATAAGCTGTCTTGTGGGGGTATTTTGTTGGTAGTATTTCTCATTTTAAAGCTGAGACTGAAATTTAGATTTTGTGGATTGAGCTTTGTACAATTTGCTGTTGAAGTTAAGTAGGTATCTCAAACACTTTCCGTTTGAATTTTATCTAAAATGTAGTAGGTACATAAAACCTAAGATTTTAAGGGGAAAGCACCTCGAAGTTTAACGCTTCCAAATAGTGTTAATATGCAACTTCCTGCTACTATTGGATATGCCCTCATTCGCTTTTATCCAATTTCCTTGCAGAAAATTTCAAAATTTTTTTTACAAATAGGCCAGATTAACTGGCAATTTAAAAAGTCAAGAGCTAGGTCCATGCTTGCGGCTTGCAGTATGTATCTGCTTTGGCTTTTAGGTTCTAGGTAGTAATCTTGTTCAAGTGTTGTGGACTGAAATAGGCTAGGCTTGCTATTTCTCAGACATTATGTGTATTTTTTTAATCTGTAAGATCGAAATTGGGAGCTAGAAAGGTCTAATTTTTATCTGTGATCGCGTGATCGCTAGTCTAATAAATCATCCATAATTAAGTGACATGCGAACTACGAAGTACAAAATATCACACATTCTATTCTTCGAATCGTCTGTCAGGATGACTAGTTGACTGGAATCGGCGTGTGCAGTGTTCTACAAAATCCAATACTTTGTTTCTTCTTGGACTTTATATCTCTTAAAAATATCTCAGAGATATATCGTATGAAAGCTTTTCAAAGATGTCGCCAAATGTACATAAAAGCGAGAGGTCTGCCAACGCTGGTGGTGATCCGGGCCCCGCTAATGAGCCAGGTGGTACGGCACAATGTGCCTCGCCAACAATAGGGATGTAGCTGCTAAGGGCGGATCGCACCCCGCACTGGCGCGATATGGGACTTTATGCGAATTTATTTATAAATTTCCGCTTTTTAATTTGTTTCATTTTTCTATGTATAAAATATTTTCAATATAATTGCATTTTACAAATACTTATATAAAAAAAAGGTTTAACAAAAAGAAACTCGAAATAGAGAGACATTTTCACAATATAAATTTTAATTATAAGGTACAAAAAGCATAAGGTTGGCGCCACCCATATACAGTTCTGTCATCTGGATTTATCCATCCATCTTTTATGGTAGTGTTCATTTGTCAGCCATAAATGGTACTTAAATGTCTTTACTATTTACGGAAACAATGGGTGTTGTTGTTCTACAAATAGTTTACTTCAGAACTGCGTGGGCGCAATTTAACAATTTATTGGTGGAGTGGATGACATCAGTAACTGAACGATCTTACATGTGGCAAACCATGTGACTCCCGCTCCGTTCTTACATTTCGATATCAGTTTGGCTGCGTTCATATTTTGTTTCAAGTTCTCATTCGTTTTACAATCGAAAATGTTTTTTTTTACGAATCCTCAATAAACTCACCATAAAAAGTGATGATTTTGACATTTGTTTCATTTTTCGAGCATTCTTACTTGCTCCAGTGACAAGTGAATGTTTATGGAATCATGGATTCCATTTTTTCTGACAACAAAGTTAACGAATTTCATAGTTTATAGATGGACGGACTCCTATGTTTCCCGTGTGCACTGTTGTTCACTCACATTTTCAACAATGGTGTTTGTTGGTCCCAATGTAATAAGGACACCAAATGGTCTCAAAAGCTCGCTAGGCAATATTATACAGGTTAAAACAGAAAGGGTGTACTTTTTTCCAAAACTTAACTTTGTAATTCTAAAACTATCAGCTTTCGAGGAAACTTGAAAAACAAAAGCTGTTATAGGGATACAGCTGTTTACACATTTCACAAGTCTACAAAATCTTTAGTACTCCAACTGTCCCACAAAGCCCATAGTTTTAGATTTACAAAGTAAAGTTGCAAAAAACATAGTATACCCTTTTTGTTTCACCTAGTATAGGTAGTTTATGCTTCGTTTTAACAGAATCTAATTAACTATTATAGTCATGCCTTCACTTCCTCACACATTAGGAAGTCTCCTCAGGAAATATAAACTTCAATTCCTGGTATTAAATTGTGTGTATCATAATGTTTGATCTTACCATTACCCTTACCAGCGCAAGTTTATTTACGAAGACATTCGCAACTTTAGTCGCGTCTAAGCCAGTGGCAGGAAACATAACTTCGAGAACGGGTTAGTATATTTAGTGCACTAAAAATAAACCGGGAACGTGCGTCCCTTTTACACTTGAACTTGGTTGAATGACCGAGAGCAAAGTGATAAGTGTACAGTATCTGTGCGTATGGGATTTTTTAACAGTTCGCCGTATTGTTCAAGGGATCATTCATCATGAGATTATGGTAAGTTTATGGTGTGTGCTTGTGATCTTGATTGATTGTGACTTCTCATCTTATGGGGGTATTTATTCCTGTTACAAGTGAATTATTATGATATTATTACTTATATGACTTAGGAATTTATTATCATCATTTTTTGCGATCCACTGCTGGATTTTTTGACATTTTGTAATTATCTTTTATGTTCGTTTACATTTATAGAGATACTGTCTATGTTATGTATTAGTACATAACTATCCTACCTTATACTATTGAGATAATATGATTCATATGTTTGATAATCAGATACTTATTTCAAATCTGTCGATATACTACTAAGTTGATTTTAGTTTGCTATGTATGTCATGGTATTAAACGGTCATATCCGTCTCCATTTTCATGTCTCCAAACTGTGTATCGTAGCTTTAGGTCCATTGAACTATTTGATACACGATCCACTACAGACAGTACTCAATTTGTCACTTGTTTATGCAATAATATATTCAAGTAGATAATGGAGTCTATCGATTGCTCTATATTGGGAGCCGCGTCTGTGACGCCCGAGCCTTTTGTTCTAATAATGTCTTCCGCAGTACTTACTCACTTATGTTTCAAAGAACAGACGTTTTGTCCTTTGGTATTCCTTTTACGGTTTGTTAAATTTAGAATTATCACGTTTAGGTTTATAGCAAGGATTCATGGGACTGGTTATTTCTTATCTAGAGTAAGTTTAATCATTGCTCATAACCATCATCATGTTCATCTGAAAGGTATAAGAAGGTAATAAGAAAGTTGTAGTTCTGTGTAAAACATCAGTTCTGTGAAATATTTGTCAAAGGTTTATAGATTTTCCTAAAAACGTCACACTTACTGGTGTTACAAGTGGTAATAACACATTCAGTGCAGATGTTGGGGCCGGCCAGTTCTACTGTTGATCAATACTGTAAGGCTGCTCTCGTTCTCAAGCGGAGCGAAAGGCGATTTCGGGATTTGCTATTTACTTAAATAGCAAATCCCGAAATCGCAGGTTCTTACCTAATTATAAAGTTGACTTTTCTATCATTAATTGAATTTATTATTATTACCTTTTTATCCCTGTAACAATTTGAATTGCTGCCTCATTTCAATCGTGGCTTTAATCAATTTTATTAGCCGAATAACTAAGTTTGTGTACATATTAATAATTATATTCTTACTTTCTTTTTTAAGATGAAGCATTATAAACAGTTTCGACGGGCATTTTTTAAATAAAACAAGTTTAACCGTTTCGGAGTATCAATTGCATAAATCGCTGACAACTATGTTGTTACTGTTGCTAAACCACAACCTCACAACTTTACAACTCGAATAATCGAGCAATTCGACGCTGTTCCGAAATAGTGTTGTTTAAAGAAACATACAGAGCGCATCTAGTTTATTTTGTTAGTTACGTGAGGAACGCTCGTTGTGGAATTCCGACTGCATCAAACGTTAACGCAAGGTGGTATGTTTTCGGTAACATAATATATTGTTACTGAATGTGGTTTTCCATTTTTAGTTAATGCTAACTATGAGCTAATAGCTTCAGTGTCTTAGAATCAGTAAAGGTTGATGAACTCAACACGTCTTTCAAGAGCTATCGTAACAAATACAACTAACTTTATGTTTGCAATGGACGAAACATTCATACAAAACATGTTCTCTTATTTACAATATCGAACACGATACTGAAACTTCGTTTCCAGACTTGAAGGTTTCGCAAACAATGTTGATAGACCATACCTCCTTGTTTCACAAGACATCACTCCACGGATCAATATATTAATATAAAGAGTTCTTAAAACATTACACCATATTGTTTTTATTACACAGGACATACCGCTGCTATCCCTATAAGTTGTGTGCCCGCTGTCATATCGTGACTTTTTACGACACATGTCGTATATAATTGCTTAGGAGCTGCTATATCCCCCAGGCTCCTCATCGAATATCCCGCTGAGCGATTATAGCCCTTAACTTACAGACATAAACAATAGTGTCTTGCTGTTTTATTAGTAGTTAGGACAAAGTCGAGAGGAAAAAAAGAAGGTTTTTCTTTGGTTGTTAATGGGGTTTGCGATATTTTGTCATTTTGAATGCAATGGGCGATGTGTGACGCACGCTGAAGATATGGGTGTGGTAGGAACACAGATATAGATTTGCATAGATAACGCAAGTAACACGATTTGTATTGAAACCAAGCGTGCCAAATTTTTAACACCTAATGTGACGTCACAGAAGTCGGGAAATCCAAACCGATTCAAAGACACCGATGCCGCCGATGCCCCTCCGCCCGCTACGATTCTCTCGAGTGATTATCTCGCTCATACTCATATTTTTATATCTGTAGTCGCGAGGACTGTAAGTTATCGGCGACCAACCTTGACGCTTGGTCGGGGTTTTCTGACACGCTAAGTACATACATTTGCGTTATCAATGTAAATCTATATAAATCTATATCTGTGGGTGAAAACATAAAAGTACCACAATTCTTTGATTTTATGTTATTTTATTACTCGTATTACAGCTAAAGAAAACATTTTTTGTTTTATATGTTTGACTAGTTGTAAGACCAGCGGTAGTCGCTCATCGACGAAATCGACCTCCTGCCCGTTAAATATGAAGAGTCAATTTCATCCCAACAATCTTAGCCTACATCAACTCATATCGTGAGAATCACCTATCAGAATCCATCCAGCGTCCGTTACGAGCGTTTGACCTATCTTTACACATTGCGAAAAAAATATCGTCTAAAGACAAATGAGAGCATCGGCCTTTTCCTTTTATTAAACGGTATACCATCGCCGGCGAGCTGCCTGCCATGTGCCAAACATCTGCGCTCTACGATTTTTTTACCAACTTCAACTTTTGACCCCACTTCGCTACGATCATTCATGTGGGAATTGAGTTTTGTGGAGCTTACCAACAATATTGAAACTTAACACTCGCTTTTTAGGGTGACTATTTGTTTGCGTTCGCATTGAATTCATTTGAAGTGGGTGTTATTCTTGTTATTGCATTAATTGCTTTGAATTGTTAACGAAATGAAATTGCTGCTTTCTTATCGTAAAATTTTTAGACTTCTGTTAAGTAGGTACATTGCTTATACATAAACTATGATATACAATAAATACTAGCGCCCCCCTGGCTTTGCACGGTTCTAAAATGATCAGTGTTTTTCTACTATATTATGCATGTATATGTAGTGTCATGTCATGTCATGTATATGTACTCACATATAAACCTTCCTATTGAAACACTCAATCTATTAAAAAACCGCATCATAACCAGTTTCGTAGTTTTAAAGATCTAGGCATACATAGGAACAGACAGACAGCGGGAAGCGACTTTGTTTTATACTATGTAGTGATTTAAAAAGTTATTACAAAAATCATCAGTAGTGGTATTTTCTTCATATTTTCTATCATTCCGAAGACCTCTAACTTCTTTCTCATTACTTACATGTCGGAGTTGTGAAGGTGGCTATTATCGAGATGATTTGCCGTCATTTTCTTTTATTGGGTCACACGCAACTAGTAACGTTTCTTGTTGAGAAACACTGCGGCAGATGTTCGACTTGCCGATGCGACTTCCGAATTTTTTTCCCATAACACAAACCAAAGTAATCTCTTATGAGTTGCTATTTTGCGTAAGAAAATGGCGTCGTATTTGCATCTGGCGTCTATAAAAAGACTGGGTATATGTTTGCTTGACAATCTGTTAAAGCTTTTGATTAAGTGATAATTGGTGAAGCTTATGTAAAATCTTGCGATGCTGCGTTCTAGCACCGGCAACTATCCTAAAATGAGCCAGCTGTTGTGCAATATTATGTGTGTAAGCAATTTTGAAAAGCAAGCTGGGTTTTTTTTGTTTCTTCGGTTTTTTTTTTTGCATTTCCCCTTTTTCGGTTTCTTGTATTGGTTAGGCAAAAAGTAGCCAAACATTTGCAGCACTCTGAACAAGCGTTCTAATTCTCCATGTTTAAACAGTGTCTCACATTTTTCGGCACAAAATTATCCGCTTGACAAATTAAGGCCGTTGTTTCCAGGAAGGAACCGACGAAAAACTTGAGAATTGTTTTAAAACAGTTTTTCTTTTGTAATTTGGATATCGTGTTACGTTGCGTTTGCCCAACAATCCTAAAAATATGGGCTAGATAAATTTAGAAGTTCAGGAAAGTTTCCGTAAGCAAGTTAGTAACTCGCAGAAAGGTTTGCCGAACGGAATCGGTAATTAGGTACACAAGTTCAGTTTAACTTTTGTTTGCTCCCGGCGGGGATTTTTACGACTTTTATTGACTAGTTTGCCAATTACCCTACCTTATATTTGATTTTTGGTGCCCCTGGAGATATGTAGAGATTTTTTTCTCAGAATAATAACACGTTTGATTAGATCAGCAAGCTTTACATAAAGCTTCTGAAAAAAATAAAAAAACTCAAAAGAGAAATCCTATCCCCATCACAAATAGCAAAGAAAGAAACATCTTGATAACAGCTTTTAAAATCGCGCTCAATCAGGAGCAACGGTGACACATACGGAATAAACAGTTTCTCACTCGCAATCCCCTTCTTCGCGTTCCGAAATCATAACAAAAAACATTGTCAATTCTCGAATTCCATCACAAATTGCAACCGATCAACATTATCCCCGTAACTCGCCTTAAGACCATCAAACAATCTATTCAGTACTAGTCAGTCGTCACCTTCAGTTATAACCGGCCATAATGGATTGCACGTTTGCCAGTATTTGTCTCACTCTAATTACTTGAGAGCAGATCTTAATTACGGCCATCCGGGCCGTTTGATTGGGACCCCGCATTGTTTGTAGTCTCGGCTAACAGGACAATTGCAACCGCACTTAGTCATCGGAGTCGCGGGGTTAATACCTATTCAACTTAGGTTGTGGGCCGTTGCACTTTAACACGTAGCCTTTTGTTGTAGGTTAGGCTTGAAGGGGAAATATTGTAGAGTATTATTCGTTTTTATTTTACGTAATACATACTTATGGACGTTCTGATATACTGATTTTGAAATGGATCATATTTCACAAAAAATTAGTTCGGGAGTAGCTTTCGAAGGACTCTAAAAGCTCGTTACCATCCGTAAGATTCGACAAATATTATGATTTAATATTCTTGAAATATCTTGATGCTGTAGATAAATATCCATTATCCACCTGTCTCTATCCAGAGCAGCCTCTTCTTATACATGATAATATTATCATCTTTCACACTTTCTGTAACCTTCATCTCGCAAGATGTTATTTTTTGATGACATTAACATCTTCTATTCTATGGTATATGAACACTCCGCAAACATTTTCAATGTTCATCTTCTATCTACCCGAGCCATCATTAGAACTGTGTCATTACAAAATAAAATCTACACATTCTATTTTTCCATATCCCTACAAAACATTTCACAGTGAAAGTCCGCTTTGGTTTCTAATTTCGCTAGTTAACGTACCGACCACACAATCGCCGTTTGAATGCAGTCGTGAACCGATCGTTGAGCTTAATAGACCCAGATTACTCTACCATTATGACCGACCGACACTGTCATTGAGTAATTCAAAGTTGTGCAATATGGAATCATGTAGCCCTTCGAAATTATTCGTAAATTGGTGGGAACAGCTTGAAAAGAGGGTATTTTTTGTTAGTCGTTCATTGTTTTAAGGGTCAGATTGGTCGGGGTGATTGCTTTTTATTTTTGTTCTTTCTAATTTATTTTATTTCATTTATTTATTTATGTTCAGGTATCGTAGGCCCATAGATAAATACCTTATAAACTAACATACATATTAATAATAACTAAACTAAACTATGGGTGGTGACGGCGGCAATCTCCCCCGAAAGCGCCTGAACACCACACCCTTCGGCCAGTAGTCTTCCTGCATGAAAGTTGACAGCCTGTCCGTGTAATATTTAGCGTGTCTCCACTACTATTCTTTGTGGCTCCACTACAGCTTGTAATGTCATGATTTGTGTTTCGAAATAATCAAAAGTAGAGTGAAGTATACGTTATACTCAAGAAAAACCATTTGATTTCGAGATTATGTTCGGATTCGAGATAAAATAGTTTCGAATTTCTTCTTAAAGTAAAACAAGTTGTCAATATGTCGTTTGTCTTGTAACTACTACTTCTTCCTGGCTTGTCTCTTTATTTGATACACCAAAATATCCTTTATCTTTGTCAATAGATACGGACCTCCAGTTATTAGAAATTTGGATTTCCTCCACCATAGGAATTGATACGACGAAGAGTTCGTTACACAAGAAACACTAAAAGTACTTAAGTATATTGAAAACACACTGGGCTCAAGTGACATTACACTTAGACTAGGTAAACAATAAATTTATACGCGCAGATACTCAAACATTGAATAGTGTGCTCTCAAATTAAGGCAATAAGGTACGAAGTTCTAGAGCACGAGTTCGTGTAGAAATATGTGTTCGGAATATAGGCACTAGCACATACAAAATGTATGATTACTGATATGATCTGATACGTTTTCCTTGACTCACGTTCGTCGTTCACTACGTGACGTGTCTTGAGCCTAAATATTTTTGCTGTATTCGTTTGCCGTAGGTATATTGCAAGGATATTTACTGAATGATGAATATTAAGAACATGGGTATTTTTTAAATGTAATATGTTTCGTTATTTAAAATTGATTATGTCTTAACTGACTAAACATAAACAATATTGCAAACACGGATTGTGGTCAATCTCTTTGGTAGACCGATGACAAAAATACCCATTTTAGAAGCTTGATCGACTTGAATGACTAATAGGTTAATTCCTTTCAAAATACGTATTCCAGGAAGTAAATTATCGTACACAAACTCTTTAATATAAGGCAATCATGTCTACGAAAACAATTATCTGTTCTCGACAAGTAACAAATTAAAAATCAACAACGTAAACATATTTAATATACAACCGTATACATTTCATACAATCCCAATATCCCTGGGGACGGGAGTACAAAAGCCTTAGAAACGTTTCCGCGGAAAACTGCCACGTCAGCGTAAAAAAATTACAATGGCCCCGGGCCCTACAATACATCCCGAGCAGTTGTGAACAGATCACTCGTGCGGTCTTCCCGAAATAACAAATGAATAGAGAAAAATCCCTATTGCTACCGGTGTAATGTGATCCCCTCCTTATTACTGAGATGTTGTCAATGGTATGATGCATTATGATCGAAATTGTACGTGGATTGTGATCGTAAGGTTGTTTTGTTTACTTTGGGAATTTGTTACTTTACTTCTTTCAACCTAGTCTCAGGGTACGGTCAAATTAAATTCGAAAGTTATCAGCTTCAACATATTGGTTTGGAACTAATTACGGTAGAGATCCCAGTCTGCGATAAGACCGCCCAACGTACACTATTGTTTTTTATGTTATTAGATATATTCCGAACTTTAGTGTACAATAAAGAGTTATGCTATTATATTCTACGGTATATTGCGGAATTCCTTGTCCATTCTTAGCGCAAGCTATTCTTATTCGTAGCGCTTTCAATAATTGATATATTGGAGTTACGGTGTTTTTTTTTTCTTACGTCGATGATTTTATTGCATTATCATTATATGCAATAAGATTAAAATTTGTGCCACAAAGTCTATCGTACATGCTTTAAAGATATCTTTAAATTTTCCTTACAACTGAAACAATGGAAAGGGTACTTATCCAAATGGCCGCCACACACTTTTGATTTCTCTATCGACTGAAGGGTTATTCAGAAAATTTAATTTCCGCAAACAGATCGAACAATTTCGCTCCAATGTGGTGTTCGCGGACCGTAATTGGGTCAACCCGACGGACAATAGACTCTGACAATGTTATTATTAGTGAGTAGACTTCTTATTCAGTCACTACATTGAGAACGTTTTTCCAACGAGCGCAGTCGGAAAGTTGAAGTAAATTATCGTTTTGTGATCATGGAAAATGAGTTTTCAAATTGAATTCACAAATCTGATTTTATGCTTTAATAATAGGAGTATTTCAGTAAAACCGGCTATTGCTTGGGGAAACATAATAACGAGGTAAATTATTGTTGATAACGTGCTTAAGATACTCCGATATTGCGGTTTAGAGGTGAGCGTGCCAAAAAAGTATAAAAGATGCTTCGAATCCATTTCATTTCTAAAGTATTTTCATTCAATATCTCGTGTTTCCCGCGTAGATTAGCGTTAAACTCGATCAAAGTTCGCCTCGATCGTAATACGATTCCGAAAATCCCTTTATTGTAAACGGACAAAACAAGACAATTAATCACGAATACATCTTTCTTTTAGCGAGTAATGAATCGAAAAGATTAAGACGCGGGGCTGCGAGGGAGCGAGAATCTAATCAGCACTTCAATTTACACAAATCGTTCCGACCACTCAAACGTGTGAAGTAAGAATGTCTTCGTTAATCTAACCAATAGATTATTCTGGCGGGTTAATAAAGAATGGCAGAGAATCTTTCTCACCGACCGAAGCCTTCCGTGTGGGCACAGAGGAGCACTGTGTTGGCAGAGTGATACACACAATTTGTGATCCCCTACGAAAATTGGCCTTTATTGGTTGTTGGAAAACAGAGCGGTCCTTTGAGATTTGTTAGACCTATCGCAAATTCGATTACAGAGGTGACGTGAACGTCAATTTTGGATGGAATGTTGGTCAACCGCAGGACAGGTTTCAAACCGGGTTTCGAATTTCAATTAGGTCGGACCCCAACTGTGGGGAAATTTCATAGAGCCTCTTTGTAGTTTGTGATCTTCCGATTATAGGCTTGAATGTAAATATTAGAATTAAAAAAATATGTGTCTTAAAACTCATGACAACACAAAAGTTTCCAATAATCGAAGATGGTTCTGATAGGTTTTAGTATAAAGATAAAGAAAACTCACAAAAGAAACGAATCCAACCAATGGATTAATAACTCGAGCCGAAAATAGAGTTCGCTAGATAAATTAACAGTTTTATAAAGTTTTAATGTTGTTTAAGCTCAGTTAAGACCCAATAAATCGTGATAGAGATTAAAGGATTGGAACTGTTACAAGGTCTACGGCAGATTATAGGGCAAACGTGAGGTGAACTATCATAATGTATTCTAATAGACTATGTTTGCCTTGTATGGCTTTAATTACTGATCTTGTTGCATCTATGTTTGCTGTTTTTTATATCTAACTATTAGCCATTATTATGCAGTGTGATGATATTGATAAGAAGTTCATTTTAAAATATTTTTCTTAAATTCTAGAGGTGGTGTGCGTCGTGACTGCCCGGTGGAAATGTAGAGTTAAAAAAGTCATGGGTTCAAATCCGGGTAGCTGTCTTCCACCAATGGACTTTTCTTACGAAATAATCTATATGCGCATACCGCCCTTCCAAAAGCGTTCGAGGGATAGATGACGACGATGAGGGATGATGATTTTTCAATTTCAATTTTAATGAGGGTTAAGGACATTAACAATTGAGCGCTTCCGTTCGTGCTTCGAAGGGCACGACATGCAGTCTGTCTCGATTATCTTAGGCGTTAAACCATATCAGAGACCTTTGAGCAGCCTCAAAACTCCGTCACCAGAGTTGCCCACTAGCTTATACGATAAGAATAATAAATAAATAAAACGAAACGTCGGGAACATAAAAAGTAAAAATAAACGCGATATAATCCGTAAAAATAGTTTTATTTCAACAAAATAAATAAAAATTAAAATATAAAAGCCTTTTATTTCCTACAAATAATAAGAATAAGAATGTTGAATACTAAGCTCGATCCTTGCATATCGACACTCATCAGCAGGTGATTGTTGGAAGATTTGTACAAGTCTAAGCACATAAGGGTTTCGGTTTTGGTTGATAACGAAACACTATTAACTAATATTCGCAACTTTATGAATGATTGTCAATGCAAAAAGCTGACAACAAATTAACTTTTTGGCGAAATGTACACAGTAAATAAAAAAGTTGAGACGCATGTTTATTTAGTACGATAAGTGAGCAGCCACAGCCTGGGGATGTTGATAAAGATATCCGATTGAGAAGAAAAAAAATGTGACTTCTCTTACTTATTTTTTTTAATTGACCTTTAGTGGCTACAGAACGTAAACCTTAAAAATCATGCAAATAATTCGCCAAGATATTTCTAACACATTGTCACGTCACCGCCAGCTTTCCTAAACCCGTTTGTAATAGATCGAACAAACACTTAAATGCTCTATATGTCTGATCGTTTAGAGATTTTTTTAACAAAAGGCCACAGATAAAGCAAATACTCGCGCAAAGCTAAGAGTATCTCAGTTTCCTAGCAATAACCCTTACAATGTGAAAAGTTAGTCATACAATGGAGTTATTGTGGATCGGGTAAACAGAGGGCTGTAGACGGGGGCTGCCACGGTCGGATGCATACATCCCCACTCCCCCCTTCTTTGTTGAATGGAGACACACGAGGCAGGGTTTGGTACGCGCCCGTTTTATTTTGTTGATACATTGCGTTTGTTATTTTTTGTTCAATATTCCTATTTGTTTTTTCGGATATTATTTTGTGATTAAATACAGCTATTGTTCTTGCGACCGGATTTCTTCAGCGGCTTGTACGGCATTATAATTTTTTTTATAATGATTTACGAGAAAATCTTTAGTGATGTTCTCGTGTATAAAAGCCCGAAAGAGATTTCCGTAAATATTCAAACGGATTGATTTTTGAAATATTAAACATTTTAATTTATTTTATAATAATATTAAATATTGTTCCAATGAACGATCAAAAAAATCATTTTTGTTATTTCATAAACGCTCTGTGTGAACGGGTGCTAATATTGTTCCGTATATCATATTCCCTTGTTTGGTATAAACGCCGCTTTGCAAATATCCTCCACAGTCTGGTGGGTTTACTTTTAAAAATCGTGCTTTACCTGCAGAATACATAATCGGATCACGCGATTGTATGTAGGGAAATGAACGTTTGATCAGCTTATGCAAACATCCCTTATCCTTTTACGAGCATAATTTATACAAATATATATATATGTTTCCATCGTAGAAGTATTAATAGGACTTGGCGACGTGGTAATGTCCAAATGGCGTCGTTGGTGGTAGTCGATATCTCTGGCAAATTGATCGCAGATACAAAGGAGTTCCTTCACGAAACCTTTTCCCGTCTGGGCTGTCGAGTCCTGCTACACAATGCCGACGCCCACTAGCCCCTTTGAATTGTTCGCTGACGTATTTGAAGCTTCGTAACAAATGGTAGCGATCCCTGATACCGTTCTGTGAGAACGTAAAGAAATAAAAAGAGTTCGGGCAAAGTTTAATTTCCGTCACGCTGGCGATTGCACGAATCTGTGAAGATATATTTTTTTCGGCACAAAGAACTTTTTAATTGAGCCTCAAGAAATGAAGACTTACAGATTCGTTATTGAAAAGCTGACACTTTGGCGGTATCTCGATTCGTTTCAGTATCTGTCTTCGGTGCGGTGGGCGGCGAGGTTCCCTCAGACAAAGAAGTGTAAATATGTGGAGGCGTGGGGAGGCAGGTCGGGAGGTCACGTCCAGCGACAGAGGACTGCCTTTATGCCTCAATGCCTCCGCCGCTGACGTTGGCAGCCTTCCCTCCACTGAAGAATATTCAGACGCTTTAATCCTGTTTACTTATTCTTAGCACTTATACTCGCATGTTACTTATTTATGTTACGCATTCAGTATTCTCAAATGGATTCAATTTATCTATGTCTGTCAGCACATCGCTCGAATGCTATGAGTAATGTGACTGAAGAATTTAAAGGTCATAATGACGCGACGCCCTTTTGAACCCTCTTACAACTTTGATCTAAAATTAATCAAAAACGAATCCTCGCTCTGGTTCGGTGGTGTATTCAAATTCGCAGATTGAATATTATATGTGTTCTACATTTGTGCCTATTCGTATTTCAGCGGCATGTTTTAAAAGGAGATAAATAAATTAATGAATTTTGTAAATAATCGCGTCGTTTACATACAAATTAATTGTTAATATGTCATAACATTCCGAGCGGTTCTCGTTTACAAATGTGATTTGTTTCTAAGTTGCCGATACGAAATAATTATATGTTCGAAAGAAAGTAAAAAGGAAACATTTATAACGAGAAATCCTAAAATTACTTCTTATTTCGTGCTCGCACCGCGGAAAGTTCAAAAGTTTCAAGGTTCCGCGGTTTTCCGTGTTAATGAATTTCCAACTCCCATTTTTTACGAACCCACCGTCCAAATATGGTTTTAAGCTCCTAAGCCGATTACATTTTTTAATACGATCTCCTGCGGAACGTTCAACCGCATCGATTGTAATGACTTACAAACGATCCGAATGATGGAAATCGATTACTCGAAACTTTCGCATATCGAAACTTATATCTGACCGAGTAATCAAGCGGTTAAAGATAAAATTTGAATGATATCTCGGCTTATATCGTTATATCCCATATTAAAGGGACAGGAAACCGTCAAGTCACTTCCGGATGGAGTCCCTCTTGTGTGAATACTGATTAAATAGACAGTTCTGAGATACCTTTGTTTTTTTCGCCGCGTGGTTCTGTGTGCGTGCTTCGAAATATTATAGTTGAGCCGCGTGGAACACTGCTAATAGTATGGTTATCATATACCGTTGTGAATATTTTATTATTCATTTGTGTTGTTATTGCTATTGTATTTTTTTTTCTACGTCATCGCTCATCCTGTCGAAGTATGTTGTTAACTGTGCTAACAATTGTAAAACATGATTATGCTAAATATTTGTTTGTATTATGTTAGATCAGTAGTAAAATTATGATATTTGACTTAAAATTAAAAAATATATCTTTTTCATTACTCATACTCTGAAAGTAGGTTTGAAGTTGCCTGAGGAGCGGGTTGAAAGTAATACTTTTCCGGCCCGGGAGAATCGCTTTCAACTGACAGCTGTCAAATTATAAAAAAAATACTAGTTCCATTTTCACATTTCTATGGAACCATGTTCAAACTTTTTCTACAGTCACTCAATTACAGCACGATGTAAAATTGAAATAACATAAAGTTAAGTATTAATTAAATAATATATATTTTTAAATTACTTTATTATAATTAAGTTTCAACAATTTCTTTAAAATAACATAGTTTTGGGCAAAATATTTAAAGATGAAAATGAAAAATAATGGCTAAATGATGAAGTTGGCCGGCCAACGAAAAAAAAACAAAATAGGCGGCAATCCGTTCTTTTTTTTATCGAGTTGTGGAGTATTGTTTATACTTCCTTGTATTATTTCTTTAGCCAATTCCTATTTTTATTTTTACTTTTAATGAAAAGCACAGTGTTTACCTCGGGTGAAAGACTTATTTTGTCCCGCGAACTATTAGCGCCCTCGCTACGCTCGGGCGCCAAAACCGCGTCTCGGGACAAAATAAGTCACTTTCACCACTCGTGTGCTATTGGTATATAAAACTATTTTTTTGCTTTTCTTATTTCTAATTAAGTAAGTGCCATACTTGACATACTTGCTACGAATAAGATTAAATATCAACCTCTATCAATTTTTAAATAAAGTGCGACGACATGGAACCGTCATATTTATTCAAAGCTCATTCGACTCTGGATGCAAATCCTGCAGACGGGACTGCTAAGCAAAAAGGTCACGCTTTACCAGTAAAAACTATGGGAGTCGCGTCCCAGTCACCAGTTGCGAGATCCTAGACTGCATCTGAGCAATTTTTTATATGTGCTGTTTTATTTTCTGTTTGCCTGGTATTTTACTAGCGCTGACACTTGGAAAACTGTGAAGTCTTTTTGCTTTTTACGTAATTTTATAATATTTATTTCTGTATTTGTTGGTTTTGTTAGACAAGATGACAACAGAAATTGGGGGTAAGTAGCAAGCTTTTGTCTTTGCGGATCTAAAGCTTGAATCATCTGGATATACCTGTTTGTTTTTGTCATAGAAAATGATCCTTCTCGCAATATTTTGACAGAGCAGTTGCGTGGATAATAAAATGAATCACTTCAAACATATTTTTGGAGTAAAATACAAACATATAACGACATCAACTTACCAACGAGCTTTCAACTTGTCAGCAGTCGTTATCGTGTACTATTTTTTGTCTCAAACAAGAATGAATCCAATCGTCTGACATAGCTTGTCGTCTCCATCGATTAAATTTTTTCGCATCGTCCGAGATATCTCGAGAACGGGCCGATGGCAAGTGGGACGAGAGTTACGTGACTCTTTGTAAGGGAATGCCTTATAAATCTCGCTTGGTAGCATTCGGAGCAATTGAAAAAATCAGTGAAGTAATAAATCCCGGAAGGTCCTTTCTGCGCTACATAGGAAACGATCCAATTGATAGGAGTGCAGTGACGTTTTAATTCGCTTTCATTGGCGTTGAAGCGAAAAGCTAAATAAAATTTTTCAAATTTTTATCCCTCCCATTTAATTTTAAATATTATAACTTCATTGGTTTTAAAAATAAACTTATCAAACTATATTTAAATACTTAAATAAATTAAGTAGATAAATTTGACCAACTATTAGTTGAACCAATGTTAGTGCTCTCTAGTTATTCGTATATTAATGCTCAGATTCCAAAAAGTTATTTCAGAAAGCAGATACTTTATTTTATGAGTAGAGAATAAAGAGCCTTACCTAGGCTCTATATTCTCCACTCATAGTATATTGTATTGAGAGATCAAACAATCCAATTTTCCGCATCGATACTGCTGGCCTAGCAAAGAAGAGAAAAAGTTTCGATTAAAAATACGAGTTAATATCGTTAGCGATAAAATTCTAAGCGATACGAAGACGTCCAGCGCTATCGGCGACTTGACAGTGACTGATCGCCGGCTGGCCTCGACACCGCCTCTATCCCCACCACCCACCACCCTTCACCCCACTCCTGATCCGCCGTCACTTCGATATTCACTTTGTTAAAAGAACATACGTATTCTTCAAAGATTATTTTGTCGTCTGGCTTGAATATTTTGACAGTCAATCCCTAGCTATGCTTGGGACTTATGATCAAGCTAGAAACATCTTAATAATGTTCATAAATAATTTCGTATATGTACTTACCTAAGTGAGTAAATGTATGCTTACGAGCCAGCGATAGTAACTTTAGTCAAGGTTTTCTTTACTCCCACTTGTTCTTTTTCTATATTTTTTCTATGGTCTTGATGGTGTCAAAACTTAATTGATTGATAAAGCATCTTTAATCAAGGGTCGAAATATTGTTTTCTTCATTTCTAAGTATCAGAATTACTGTTATTTGAATACCTTCGTCCACCAAACTAAACGGCTTTGCGCCATGAATCGTTTTATCACTTACTATAGGTATCGAGATGTTTGGCAACCGCTATTCGATACCGAGTACACAGTGTTGTACACAGATCGGTTTTGAACTTAAAGCAGAGTTAACTCGTTGTTGGTGTATCGGGGTTTACTTAATTGTTCGCGAGTGTAAACTCGACTTGTGCGCATCATAACCGCGTCCGCCACGGAAAGTTGTACTGAAATCGAGTTGTTATTGGTTTATGTACCTAAGGATGTATACATACGTTCTGCATTCGGACAGCAAAATTAAGCGAGTTGGCGAACTTCACTCCAAATTCGAATTAATTATAATTTTTTTTTAAATTTAATTAATTCGAATATTCAAATTAAAATTATTTTTATTCATGTAAGGCTTATGACTAGATCTAATAATTAATGAATATTACACCGGTTGGGAATGCAGCTTCCACTGAGAAGATTTGGCAGATTCGGAAGATTATTTTTAATTAATAAAAGATGGTGTACATTCTCAGGAACAGTAACACAATGTGAGCAGGCTGTTTCATACATTGTGTCACCATAGGTACTTTAAGTGTCAACGGTGTTCGATTGACACTTAAAGTACCAGAGAGTAATACACTACGTCTACTCACGACTTTCGTAATCCGCATTTTCGTACTTATCTGTTAATTTAATAAGTAGGAAAAAAATGACCTTTAAAGCTTTATTGTTCAATATTAATGAACACTCCTTTGTTTCAGGTAACATGCACGTAATTAACTCAGCTAGAGCCGCGCGGAGTAAGATGCTTATAATTATTATTATCGAAAGACTTTAATTGGCCAACTTGGTAGTACGAAAATTAATAAATGATATCTATAACCATATAGCAAGCAGTTAATTTGTTATGGTGTTTTAGACTTTAGGCAGATAGGTATAGTGTTGAAAATGGCGTATGTCCAGCAGCTCTGGATGTTTGAAGACATTATATAACGCTTTTGTCCGATATTATCTATGTGTGGTGTACATAACCAGAATGATAGGTATATTATAGTATTTGATTATTTTTGAGTATTATTGTCTACTAGCTGTGCCCATCGACTTCGTCCGCGTAGTATTTAACTTAACAAAAAAATCGGGATTATCGGGATAAAAAGTATCCCGTCTATATAGATAGGTGTTAGTCCCGGTTATAAACTATCTGTGTTCCAAATTTCATCCAAATCCGTTTAATAGTTTTTGCGTGAAAGAGTAACAAACATACATCCACACTCATAAACTTTCACATTTATAATATTAGTAGGTTTATTGTGGGTACCAATGGTTTGCGCGTATGGAAAACATTTATAGACACTTTCAATCTCATTAAAGAGATACAACCAAAGACTTATGTAAATTCGTATTTCGTTGCTCGTCACTAAACCTCGGTCTGACAGACAAGGCTGCCTCTAGTGGCTTTACCGAGGCGAGGCTAGGCTCCTTGCATAATGTCAATAGTCTGGCCCCTCGTGAGACCAGCCCTCATTGTGATGAGCCGATTTAAGAAGTTTTTAAAGTTCAAAAACCAGACTTACAGCGGTCAAATTGCGATGAAGCAATTGTTTTTTTAAATGTGCCTTTTAATGGACTCTTGTGAGCTGAACTTAAAGACTAGACAGAGTAGGTACACTTGCAATGATAATACCTCTTAAGGCTTTAGTCCCAAAAGGGTTTTGAATTGAGTAATTTCAAAAGGTTTTTAAATGTTTTATCTTGATTTTCATGAATATAACTGAGGGCTAATATTTTTTATTGACTTTTGTTTGACCAAAGAAATTGTAATGTTTCGACACTTGAACACTAAGCAGTGAGCTAGCTAGCGCATCAACTAAAAATGATGTATAGCTTATTGTACAGCCAACATAAGAAGTGGCCTTGGTACTTGAAATGTCCATAATAATGACCTTTTGTTGTCCTAATATTATGGCGTGTCTAACAATGTGATTCTTTTGGGCATTTCAGATACCAGTTACTTTTTGTGTTGACTGTATAACGCACTAATTTGCCATTCGCGAAGCTAATGTCAATCTAAATATATATAACTCAAAGGTGACTGACTGACATAGTGATCTATCAACGCACAGCCCAAACCACTGGACGGATCGGGCTGAAATTTGACATGCAGGTAGATGTTATGACGTACGCATCCGCTATCAAAAGGATTTTGATTAATTCTACCCCCAAGAGGATAAAATATGGGATGAAAGTTTGTATGAAACTTTGTGAATTTTAAACTGATCGGGCTGAGACTTTGCATGCATAAAGCTACTATGACGTAGGCATCCCCTAAGAAAGGATTTTGAGATGCAGGCTGTATAAAGTAAAATTTTTGTTAAGTTAAATTCCACGCGGACGATGTCGCGGGCTCAGCTAGTACACTATATACATACAATGACATACAACGCTAGCAACTGTCGAGTCTTAGGCAAACGTATAAACTTATGGTAGAGCTATAGCCGTCTTTCTCAGATCGCGGCTAATTTGACGTCTAACATTAATTAAATTAGCTAGTTTCCATGTGCTAATTAGGAGCCATTAGGTATCCGTTAAATGAACATCTTATAAACGGTTTGTTTACGTAGGTATAATAATAATATTTATTTATTTTTTAAATAATAAGCTGTCTCTAACGGTTGCAGCCAGCACTCATAATAGTATTCAAACTGTGCTATGAGTGCTGGCTTCCATCAAGTTATAGTATGTACAGGTTTTATGTTATAAGAAAATTAAGATGTGATGATATAATAACTTATATAAATTAAGTTAAATAATTAAATTAATCAATAAAATTAATGACAATGGATAATAACAATTGTGTGTTATATTTATAAATTTTCTGTATATTCATAAGATAATTGAAGGAGCCATTCACTCAGGGTTTTTGCATGTATAATGAGTCATTTCATCTATTATGTATGTATTATTATTGTATCTATGAAATCTGTAAAAAACAATTGCTTTTCTTCTTCTTTATAAAATTCCGGTGCGTGTGTGTTTGTAATTCTTCTCCACCTAAACGGCTTGACCGATTTCGATGATTTTCTTTTGGACTTATGGTGTCATCTGAATGGTTCTTAGCTATTGTTGGACCCGGTAAATGGCGTTGTTGTCGACAACTAGAAAACAAAACAAACGCATGAGATGCTGCGGGAAAAAGTTAGTTAGAAAAAAAGTCTGCGATCTCGTGTGCTTGATACGTTCATATACCTATTAAACATCTTTAATAATTGTATTAAAAATAAATTAAATAAGTGTATTAAACGTCTTTAGAAATACACCTACACGTAATCGAAAGTTAAAACGTAATCAAGGGTAGATTACACCGAACTTTTAACTCGAGTTGACGTCAAAAAGCCGTTAATCCTCAGTTTGTAGTTAATTGTTAGTATAATAAGATGAGTTCCAAGGTTTTGGAGCGCAGAAAAGTAATTCACTCAAAAAGTTTGCGAAAAAAAAACTAATATAAAAGTTGTATAGACGATTTTTACTTCGCGAAGTTCTTTTTCTCTTTATCGTTAAGTTGGTAACAGTATTCTTTTTATTGAATACCGTTACCAACATTACCGAGTTGGTGGGAACTCGACTTTATGACAATATGTCTATAATATTATGATTTGCATTGGAAAACACGGAGGTTTGAATGTTTGGATAGAACACAGCAAAATACTGGAGCTGTGAACATTTATTCTAGGTTAGCTTTACATTTTAGTCCATGTTTTTACCAATCTATGTGTAACCACTTCCTTTAACAATCACACCATGATCTTATAACAATACTAGCTGAGCCCGCGACTTCGTCCGCGTGGAATTTAACTTAACAAAAAGCCCGCTCCCGCTTTCTGAGCCCGCGCGACAGGACCCATTTTTAAAACAAAATCTATAATAAAAGTAACTGCCTAAGTTACTCCTTATAACATCAGCTATCTGCCAGTGAAAGTTCCGTCAAAATCGGTCCAGCCGTTTCGGAGATTACCCGGAACAAACACACAGCCAGATAGACAGACAGACAAAAATTTTTTTAATCGCGTTTTGGTTATCGGTGTCGTATGTACTTTCATATGCAATTAGTGAAAAGGTGTTATTTTGATATTACAAACAGACACTCCAATTTTATTTATTTGTATAGATGTAGTAGTTATAATAGTATTTTATTAGGTACATAGAGTAAGAAATATTGCGCTCAGAATTTAGTTTTATTTGAAGTCGTGTTCAGTCAAAACTTAATTCTATTCTTAGTTAATTCTAAGTTAAGGCTAAAGCGCCCATCTAGCCCGCGAAGTTCAAATTTTTTGAGGATTTTTAGAATTTTTACAAAATCTGACAATAATTAAAGGCACATTTTGTAATTCGCGACAAAGACCGTGTGCAGTGCATTTATTAATATATCCAACTTACTCTAAAACATTTCAAGAACGACAGCTATCCAGATAATCTGGCAATTTTTGTATATTTAGTGATTTACTAGTATCATATCCACCGTGATAATTAATATTTAGAGTAAAATAATTGTATTAATAAACGCAATGCATACTGTGTTTGTCGCAAATCAAAAAATGTTGTCTTAAATGTTTTCAGATTTTGGATAAACTATAAAAATACTCGAAAATTTTGAATTTCGCGGGCTCGACAGGCGCCTTCACCTTAATACATTACTTTAAAGTTATAAGCATCATAGAGGTGTTCATCTCAATACAGCCTAAATACAAATCTTTGTTAATGTTGCGTCAGTGTGCAACGAGGTTTAAAGAAGCAGGTTTTTAGTTTGCTCTAAGTTATTTACCTGATACCTAAAAAAATATTCATTTATTTGTAGTGTCCTCTTATCATATGAGTTAGTTTCCAACCCTGGTGTTGTATGTTTCTGGCCGCCTGAAGGCATCCAACAAGGCTTAATGACTGTGACAGCTTAACGTGCCCTTCGAAGCCTTCGAAGCACGATTGGAAGCGCTTGGTTGTAAATTCCACCAGCGGTCACCTATTCAAGTGATTACCGCTTCGAGCGCTTCTGTTTTGTGAACATAGTATGTGCACATAGATTTTCTTTCGTGTTATAAGTCCATCGGTGCACGTCTGCCACCTGGTTTTAAACCCACGACTTTCGGAACACAAGTTTAACTAAATTAAAAATGTATTTGTAGTGAGGAAAACCACATTAATTAGCACAATGCACCTCTCCGTTAATCCTCTCATTAACCTTATCACACCTAACATAGTTCGTTTGTTATTAGCAATAGCAAAAACTTTAATCAAACAGTCAATTTGCAATAAAACTGCAATAGTGTCGACGCCGGTGTGTGGTAGCGGAACCGGGATTGCACGACGGAAGTACTCCGGGGATCGCGCCTGACAAATCAGTTTCCATGCCGCGTTTATTTATGCAAAAATTAACCTTATTTGAAATCTTTATCTCTACAAATAAAGGTGTTTTTGTGTTTAGAAAAAGCTTAAAGAATCATTGCTACCTCAGACAATCGACACCCAAATAGACCCCTGTAACTTGAGTGTGTAATTTTGAGATGTAATACAAATTTGCGTCGAAAATGACTACGAAATAATATTCGTCCGTAAACTGTAGTTCAATTAATAAACTATTTTACTGAAAGCCACTTACTTCGTCAAAATTAATGTCTATGAAAATGGCGTTTGACAATGTTCTATAGGACACCTGACAAAAGTGACGTATTCATTTACGTGATACGTCAGTTTTGACGTATTGTGAATGGAATGTGAGTCGAATCGAGCGACGCTTGTTAGCAGAATTAGGCCTCTGGTATATGGTATTTGCTTTAATAATATTAAGTGGTAGAATATATATTTTTTCTCGCATATACTCGCACGCAATTCACTCGCATTCTGGCTATCTGGCACAGGCTTTAGCCCAAATTATTAATGATCAATCGGCCTTTGAACGCCAGACTAGTGCTCCAACGACCAATCCTTTAATGGTCTACGAAAAAACTAAAAACTGTCTAGACTGAGTGGGTTATTGATAGTAGAGCGAATTATTAGTAATTAAGGCCCCGTTTGGGTTTTAGAGGACTTTGATTTAACTAACTAAAAATATTTTGAAGTCTAGGCAATGATTTTCGTTAATAATGAAAAGTTTCGTTAAACTCAATATTAATCCAGGGTTCATTTGAACTAACACAGACCTCAAGTTTTTACATTCACGCTTATTATCAAAGTAGGTCCATCGAAAATAAAAGGATTTTTAATACGGATGAAAGTTTGTATGAAAAATAATTGCATTTAAAAAAATACTCAACGAAGGTTGTTTTTTTAGTTTTAAATCTACTCAATACTCTAGTTTAAAGCCGTAGAAAACAGTCGTAAATCAGATAAAAGCAATATATAAGGAGTAGTTATACTACTCAACTAAGTTAAGTCTCTACTCTACCGAAGTTAAGACTTTGACTACGACTTTCATTAGTCTTTAGTTAACGAGCACATTAATTCTAGCAAAATAATTTTATGACGACAGACGCAGCTGAAGGTTTACTGAAGGTTGTTTTTACAGCCTATGTAGCGAAACTAAAGACTATTTAAATTGACCTTGACAACACTTTCGTAATTATCTTATCGAATAAACATGCGGCCAACTCTGGTATTAGAGTGTTCAGACTTCGTAAATGCCTCTGTGATAGCCGGGACTGATAGCTTAACGTAGCCTCCGCAGGACGAACGGAAACGCTCAGTTGGAAATACCTCTAGAGGTATTTCCAACTGAGCGTTTCCGTTCACGTTCCGGTCACCTATCTAAGTGTCCACTGCCTCTATTGCTTCTATTTTGGGAACATGGGTGGTATTCTTCTGTGGGAAAAGTCCATTGAGTTCGCTACCAGGATTAGAACCCACGACTTTCGGAACACAGGCCGGGGCCATTCCCACGAAACATAGCTCCCCCACGAATACTTGCCGTATGTAACTTAACCCGGCTTCAGTATAAGCGACCTTTTTAAATATTCCAAGCATATCTTCCAGACTTGTGTGTAGATCCGTACATATGTACGCAAATCTCCTGATTCGCCCCGGGCGCACTCGTGACTACACGAAGCGTCAAAAAACGTTTGAGGGAGGCAACACGAAGGATAAACTTACGTATATCTGTATACTTGAGATTCTTAGCCTATTGATGACAATCATCAGATTGTCTTATGAATATATTCGATACCAGATCAATTCAATCTCTTCATCAAAATTATGTTCTTGATTAGTTGGGAACGGGTGTCATTGCGAACCGCCTTGTTCCAAAACATACGATCAGGGACCAAATTAATGAGTAGTTTTGCTATTTATCGGGCACTTTTACAAATATCTACTTAAGTATCTTCTTCTGCGTCGCTATACTCTGGCCCCCTTATGAACAAACGTAGATTAGCAGGCCAATAGTTTACACACCGAACTCTCTCTTTTTGTCATCATTAGTTTGACATTCGAAAGAAGAAGAATAAGCTTTATAATCCCTGTTTATTAATAAGGGTATATGAGTGGTGGTTGTTACCACTTAAAGCCATATTCATTTCAATAATTCCATACCCACCTACTCTTTACAACCACGGATTAACCGCCCAAGAGAAGAACAGAGTAAAATGCAGTAACAGAGTAAATGAGAGTAAAATAAGAAGGCATAGTAAAACGCCGCGTGTCTCATTCCTACTTGTAACTCTATCTCTCTCTGTGAGCTGATGATCCCGCCATGTACTAGGGCTTTCACAATTAATGAGTGGCTTTATTTACCTGCAAAAACCTTTCATTTCCGCACCCATTAAATATGCATTGTGTATCAACATTTTGGGCCATTAACGAAAAAAGTTAATATTTTGGCTGCGGCAATATTGTCGGCATATGTGCCGGGTCAGTGACCCCGGGGCACTCCCGGCTGTCCTGGCCCCACCCATGGACTCGCTTTGGTATTAAAGTTGCATGTTTTTCGCCCTTTGTGGCTGGTTTGTTTGTTTTGTTTTAGTTGGATATACCTGAGTATGTAAATTGGATTTTATTACAGTTTATTGCGAACCATTTTTTAGAGAAATGCAAATCGTTAGTTCCTCGAGCGACCGATAGGGGCGCAGCACTATTTGCCAGAAAAATATTTAAGTTCATCGCTAGCGAGTAGCTAGCGTAAAAGTCATAGTAAGTCCACAGAAATTAGGATCGAGAATTGTGAGTTTATTTACACGTATAAAAAAATAGGCAAGAACACCATTTATACATTGTAATGCACTGACAGGTCGCTACAATCGGATTTATGTTTTATTACAGTGCTTTTAAGACTCGCTATTTAGTCCCGCCAGGTCCTGCAAATGTGCGCGAACTCTTATCCTACTATATATATCCTACTATATATATCCTACTAATATTATAAATGTGAAAGTTTGTGAGCGTGGATGTATGTATGTATGTATGTATGTATGTTTGTTACTCCTTCACGCAAAAACTACTGAACGGATTTGAATGAAATTTGGAACACAGATAGTTTATAACCGGGATTAACATATAGGATACTTTTTATCCCGATAATCCCGAAATTTTTGTAACGTTAAATACTAGGCGGACGAAGTCGCGGGGACAGGCTAGTAAAAAATATATATTTAAAATACGGGAAAATGTGTAAGCGAATATCAAAGAAAGCCAGTACCTACTAGAAAGGTAATAGGTACTCACGAGTTGTCCCATATCCTCCCTGAGGTGTAGATAATCAGGTAATGAAGCACTTAATTGTGAACTCATATCCCAAGAGCGTCTCCTGCATACTAACTATTAATGAAATAACTTTTGCATATCAAATACCGTGCGAGACTTGCAGATTAATAAAAGTTTCAATGTAGTACAGTGTGTATAATAATACCTGTTCTCACCTAGAACCATAGACGAGCTAGAACCTTGGACAGAGCGGGGTAGATGCCATCAGGATCTGTACTACCTTTTTTATCTAGAACTCATATTTTTGAGTCTTACTTAAGTCTATACAAAATTCTTGTTTTTTTTTCACGATCTCTGAGTACCTACTTATTAGTTTTTCCACCCACTGATGACCCAGTAGTGACACCCAGACTTGGGCAAATTACGAAAAGGCCATTTCCGAATTTTACCTCGACAGGTATCGAACCCGCAACCACCATGTGCAGTGAGCCGAGCGGCCTACGCTCGAACCACTGCGCCAAGCGGTCGTACCTAGTGATATCACTTTCAAATAATTATTTTTATTTTCGCTATATTTAGATGTTTGCTAGGAGTCGTCATAAAATGTTTGTATGGATTTTTTTTTGTTCTAGCAATCAACGAATTTTGCGTAATCATATATTATTTTACGTAGACGATAGCGACTAGCATGCGTACAAATAATAGTGTAGCAGCTGATTAGTTGTCTTTAACTTTATATTTAAACGCAAAGTATTTTAATTTTATCCCTGCGTGAAGGATCTCGAGAGCCTTTTGTTTTATACAAATTATGTGAAAAGAAAAATCGCACGCAATTTTGTTGGGCTAATAACTCTTGGTAGGCGCTATCTTGGCACTAGATGGCAGTTAAATAAGCCAAATTGGTCCATCCCGTCGTCGGTGGAGCCCGCTTTTATAGAGCTTTACATCTTCTAGGCTTTCTGCTGCCCTGGTAATTGTATCGATTACTTATGCATTTACGCGGTTAATAATTGAAGTAACTTAGCAAGTTTGTTTGTTTAATTATTTTTGATATGAAATAACCGGCTTTAATTACTTTAAAGTAACGTTTTTTTTTCTTTTAAATTTGCACAAATTTACTTAAAATAACTCTTCTCATTCTACCATTGATCGATGGATCGATAGTTACCACTCAAACCTTGAGTACTCTTACATAGTATCGAACATTAATAATATTTAATCCATTAGGTGTTAGGTTTCTCAGCACAAACACATAAGGACAACTATCGAAAAGATGATATCGCAAAACCTACATCTTTTGTCAAAATGTCTGCCCTAACTCAAGTCCTATGTACAGGTGCTATGTAGCCTTCTACCACAACCTACACTTGCGGCAGGGAGGATACTGCCGTGGTTTACGATGTCCACCGCTCTTTGGGTACATACCAACGTAATATAACGCAAATTGGCCGAGCTATGTACACCGAAGCCACAATTCAATCGTTGCTGACAAGATTCGAGTTACTAGAATCGTGGTAAGGGTTCTTATCGGGTAGGCTTAGTTTTTCGAGTAAAAGTAGGTTACGTGTAAGACTGAACAGAATCTCTAAGGTTAAAAGAGGTTTTTGTTTGTTTTTGTAGCTTTTGTGAAGATGATTTTCGGATTATGGCGACCGCCATGAATTTTTATATTATGTTGCTGACTAAAGATATATGATTATTTCTAACTAGAGACCAGGCCCGGTTTCGCACAGCTTCTATATCTATATTTAAAATTTTAATTGGAATGTATTAAGTACTTATATCTTTCAAAAGATTGTTTCTAAATAATAGTGAAAACTACAAAATCCGTTGCGTTATTTAGAGGAAGTTAGCGGACAGAAGGAAGTAGCGGATAGGGACTTGGTTTTATATTATTTAGAGAAGATGTCTTTGGTTATATGGGTCACTGAATAACGATACTGGAACTTTAGGAATTAGATCATAGCAAAACGCCTTAAAACACGAGCCTAGTTGTTTAATACATGATAAGTTAACAATCCCGCCCCCTATCGGCCGCAGGCGGGAATCACGATGAAGATATTCTGCGTTTTCGTCACTTTCATCCCCCACCCTCATTTGGGAGGGTGCCAATGACGTAATCCTTGAAGATAACTAATCTCCTTAATTGATCTCTCCCTTGTTGAGTTTAATGAGGAATGTAGCCGATAATTGAGACGTATTTTTGGATTAAGAAATGAAAACCTAGGCAGACATCTTTTTTTCACATTCGTAAATAAAAACGTGAGTACATAAAAGCAATAGCTTGTAATTATTGATTTAGTTCTCGACTCGATCGCTAGATGGTGTTAGTTTCTAAGTAGGTCGCTAGATCCTAGTTCCATGGAGGTTGCCGATTGCAAAAAATATTGTAGAAGTAGATAAATTAATTATGGATAAATAAATAAAATGAATTCAATAAAGAAATACCTAGCCTACTTCAGATAAACCCGAAATAGTATTTTTCTAATTTGCAATTTCCCACGTAATATCTAAAAACGCAATTAATAAAGTACCTACATACATAGTTGTGGCCAAAAACACCCGCAACAATATAACCATATCCATAATCTTTACCGCCGATCTACCAATTACAACCCTGGATAGTTGAACGGCAGTTGTAATCGAAAGCGTCTGAAACTAAAACCAAGTCGAGTTACAGCTATAAGCCCGCTATTGTTGAATAAACACATCGAAACTGCCTTCGGATAGGCAGCAATGGCCAAATACAGACCCCGGTCCGGCTTCAAAAGCTATGGAACTTGGAAACTTGGTCTAGGAAACAACCGGTCAACTCCAAACTCGGAAGGAACCGGAAACTTTCCCTGGCCACCTAAATTAAGCGGAGCTTGCTTGAATAGATTCATTTTTAGGGTGCCGCAAGATGACAAAGAACACAATGGACGACCGGATGGCACAGTGGTTCAAGCGTAGGCCGCTCGGCTCACTGTAAATGGTGGTTGTGGGTTCAATTCCCGCTGGGGTAAATTTCAAAAATGGCCTTTTCGTAATTTGCCCTGGTCTGGGTGTCACTGGGGTCGTCCCCAGTTCATTGTACGGTAACCACAGTACAAGCTTTGCTTAGTTTGGGACCATACAGTTGGTGTGTCAATCTGGCGATGTTAATTAAATTTTGATAGATTTAAACCCTTATCAATTAATCCATCTCTAGTCTGAGAGCGATCTCGGAAATGTTATTTTTATGTCACACCAGTACAAAATTACATGTCAAAAGCTTACTCAAGACTGCTCTCAGACTTAGATCTATTTATTAATACGGGGCCAAATTTTTCTAATGGTAAATTTGTCCTCTTCTTATTATTAGAATTGACAATACTTAATCTACTTAACTTACTTAGTAAGTAGATTCTAGATTCTAGTATATTTATGACTCCTTTGTCGGCCTACATAAATCCAATTGTAATATGGACCTTACGAGTTTTAACCTTGAACCATTCTGTACAAATATCTCTGTATGTTCCATGATAAATAGCCATGAATAAAGCCTACTTTTGTTCTTATCTACCTACCTACTAACACACTTGAAGAAATTCAGCGCCTATATAAAGTGTTAGTAAATTCTTCATTACGATTATGATAATGTCACCCTCATGGTGGGATTCCTTTTCGTAGGTACTCGTCCGGTTTTAGATTTCATACTCACACACAAAGATTCTATGCATGAAATAAACATAAGTATCCTTGATCAAATGGAGTGTCCCGAATATAATGTTAGGAGGGAACATTTTGTTAGGAAGGAAAATGGTATAGGATTTTATTGTTCTTTTTATGACTCTGCTTCCTTAGACTAGTGCAAGTAGTACAGTCTAACTTTAATCGCAAATCTTTTGATATTTATCATTTCGTGAATTGGTTATAACTTTTATTTGAGGAACAAGAATTTGTACTAAAATGTGTAGGATTGTTGGATGGATGATTTCCTTGAATTTTGCTAGATATTTAAATAAAAACATTAATAAAAATTTGCAGCACCAGCAAAATGTACTTTTGAAAGCTTGATGCTACTAAAACATGCTTGACCCATTTTAATTTCGTCCTGTTGTGACGTAACTCGCAAAAGTATTTTTGAGGTAGCCTTTTTTTAATTCCCTATGTAATCGTCGAGAAAAACTAGTGGTACCCTGACTTTTAGTGAATACTCGTTATTAAGCTCGTGATTCAGCCCAAGTTTATCATCGCAGTAAGTTCGTTTTGGTATGCCGGCTAGCGTAATAGCGGGTTAGGCTCAGACCACATCGGTAAGGCGATTGCTATGCGACCGCGATTTATAAACAATTTTTCGTTTATGTGTTGCGGCCACAACCAAATGTTTATATTAGGGGTTTGTTTTAAAGAAATCGCCGTCGCGTCGCTATCGCCTTAGCAGTGCGACCCCGGCCTAATATCTGTTTGATCCTATGACAATAATAAAATTTTCGTAGAACGAAACAAGAATATATTTCGGTTGAGTATGGTTAAAATAATAGATTGCGTGGGATACATTTGGAACAACAACAGTCTGGCTATTACCGGAACGAGCCAAACATTTGGCTCGTTGAAAGAGTTCATTCGATCGTACTATTTCCCGACTTGTTTCACCGTTTGGTTATTCCTGATAGAGAAATTACTGGCCCGAGTAATTGACCATCGTGTTGTATAATTTAAAAATTTCATTCACCCGGTAATTTGGGGGAAATCACGCGGTGTTTCACATTGGATCGCATGATTTCATTTCATTAATAATGTCTGATTTTTTGGTTTTCGTGGTAGGTTTGGGACATGGGACTACAAATATAAGTTACGGCAATATTTGTTTGTAGACTTCTTTCGGATATCTCTTTTAATTTTATATTCAGGTATAGGCTATGAGCTTACCGAATTGGTTTATCGAAGCTTGAGAAATTTTTAAATTAGTTTAGCGTTAATGGATTTATTGAAAAACTAGCTAGTAGAATTTAACTTAACAAAAAAGCTCGCTCCCGCGTTCTGAGCCCGCGCGACAGGACCCATTTTTTTAAGTTTTGTTTTTCTAAAATAAAATTAGCCTTACTTACTGCTTATAACACCAGCTATCTACCAGTGAAAGTCCCGTCAAAATCGGTCCAGTCGTTTCGGAGATACTCTTTGATTTCATGTGTTTTTATTTTTTTACGCGGACCCTAATTGTTTTTCTAAAATTAAAGTAGCCTAAGTTACTTCTTAAAACATCAGCTATCTGCCAGTGAAAGTCCCGTCAAAATCGGTCCAGCAATTTCGGAGATTACCCGGAACACAGACAGACAGACAGACAGACAGACAGACAGAGAGATAGACAGACAGACAGACAATTTTTTTAAAATCGCGTTTTTATAGGTGTCGTATGTACTTTCATTTGTTAGTACTACTTTGAATTCATTTTAGTTGTATCCAAAGAATTTATAATAATAGGAGGTTCAACATTCTTGTTGGTTGTATCAAACAGTGTTTATACCTGACTCTTTATTGTTCCACCACTTCATCAATAATAAAAAAAATCCGTTGGTACTTGATTTACACCCAAATTTGGTGGCGTTTTGAATGAATAGCCATATAATCAGTTATACAGTACATAATACAGTTCCAATTACATGTGCAATACATATCATACCAATATTGAAATCATTTTCATGTAAATCCAAATCTCTAATCAATCTAAAAACCGCAACTATAGGATTGTATATATGCTAAGTGCGGTACTCCGCAGTAAAACACAGATCCATTTATTTTACAAGTATAATAAATACGTAATTATTAATACTGAAATTCGGTGACTGCTGAAATAAATGCAATGATGGTTGACGTGGCTTGCACTATTGGCCCATTAATTTAACGTATTGCAGTTAAATTGCCGTTATTGGTGGGATTATTTGTTTTGTGGTAATTATATTGTAACTGTATATTATTATTATTATTATTATTAGGAGCCTGTAGTGTCCCACTGCTGGGCAAAGGCCTCCCGTCCCTTCTTCCATTTGTCTCGGTCTGAGACCAATGTGCTTCGTATGAGTCGAGCTCATCCCGCCATCGACTTTTAGGTCTGCCGCGTGGTCTGGTGTTGTGTGGAACCCACACTGTGGTCAACCGTATATTACTAGTGTAAATTGTATGTACCCCCATAATACCTAATTAACCCTTTTAAATGAATCGTTAATAGTGTTGTGATTAAATGAGCTCATAATCGAAGATTAGTATTGGTAACCAAATTCAAAAAGCGGTCCTGTTTTCCCCACTAGTCTTGTATGTTGTATGATGACCACGGTAAGCTTTCTGGCTCAACGGGAGTAGCACCACCATCTCACAGAAGATCGGCGTAAGTAAACTATTATAGCTGCGTTTCGGTCGAAGTGTGAGAGAGCTGGAAGCGTCCCTCCCCCTCTCTTACCATACCTCTGCCCCACTCCTCTTTAGGTCGACAACTTCAGAGCAATGACTTAGGTATTGCAAGCATCTATAGGTATAAGCTATCTATAATTAATTAGTGTTAAAATTATTAAATTTATTAATAAAAAATATCTTGTGACAAGTAAAAATTTGGTGTGTCCCAGCTTGGATTTTAAACATGGAACCCGCATCCACGTGAACGTGTTATCTCGTCGGGTTTTCAAATTGCCGTATAAATGGCATTTCATTTTGACACTGATGCATTATCGGAACGTCAAGGGCCGTTCCCGCGAGCGCAATAATGTTCAAACACAGCGTGCAACTCGGCAAAAAGAATTAATTTGCCGTAAATTAATTGTATGTAAATCTGACACGTTGGAATGATTGTTATTTCGCATTCTTTTTATTTAGCTACGTGTTAATTTTGTACATTGGTATTGCCGTTTTGTTTCATTTGACTAGCGACTTGTTCCAGCTTCGCACAGTTTTTTTTACTGTTTATGAATTGAATTACAATGAATGCATTGTATAAAAAGCTTCCGGAAGAAGTTATTTAAATGATAGTGAAAACTGCATCAAAATCCGTTGCGACTTTAGAAAAACTAAGAGGGCAAACAGACAGACAGAAGCGGATAGGGACTTTATTTTGAGAATGTCAAATTAATGTTTCATGTGTTATGTTGCATTATTTTATATGTATGTACTAATGTACCTACTAAGATGTGTCTGTGACTTCGTTCTTATTTCGCCAATTTTGTCTTTATTTCGCCAAAGCATATTACTATTATATATACTTAGTTTTATACATACTTGCGTAGTATTATAGTATAAAAAATTGTAGAAATAGCAACGAGGCTGGGTTACCATTATCGGTCTCCTATAGTTCAATGTACCTAAGTATATTGAGCCACCTAAACGACTATCCATATTTTATTCAGTGCACATGCACTCAACATTCGGTAAACAAGCCTCATTATTGTCGCTTACGAATTTGTGAACTGCATGAACAAACAAAATGGCTTTCAAGTTTGACAGGCCAACAAAAGGCTGACATTCTGATAGCAGCATGTGTACTGCGATAACGCAGACAAACAATGCATAATATACAAACCTACAGACGCACTATTATTTTTGATATTACATGGTGTAGAGGCTTTTGTGGTGGAATGAGTGTACAAAGTATAAACCATCTTTATTTTATGAGCTTTCTATTGTTTATCGAGATAGATCTCGGGAGTTACTAGATCTCTGGGGAATTTTCTTATTATAGGGGAAGTGCAAGGTAATGAAATAAGTATCTAACAGTTAAGCTCGCTATTAAATATTTGAGAATAATTCGGAGAGATTTATCGATTGGACAGTAGGGTGGTATTTTTTTAATTGGTATAATTGGTTATCAAAAAATAAAACAAAATAAATGAAAAAGTTGTCGTTGTATTATCATATCACAGAGGTGTAAACATGAAAATACAAATTGTCGAGTATTTACAAACTTAATAACAAATGTTTGGTGTATGAGAGCTTATCATTGGTTATAGAAACAAAGGCAAACAGTACTTAAAACTATAACGTTATAATATGCTATATAAACTCGTATAATGAACAGGTACTTATGATGTAGGTACGCGACTTTATTATTATGTGCACAGCAATTCTTAAAAAAAAACATAAAAAATACAACATAGCAACATCAGAATTAATACAGGCATGCTGGATTTTGAATACACTTTTCAGATAACTGTGGCTCAAATTTATGACATATTATATCTGTCATATAATATAGTGTTGGGAAAGCCAAGCAGTAGTGTCGATTGATAGATATACTAGCATTTGGGTTACGGTTTCGCAGTTAATGCCTGCATACATTCATAAGTAATTATTGCACAAATTAGTGTATGAATCAACTGTCTGATTGATTTACGCCAAATTTTGTTACGTGCTATTTACAACAATAATCGTGCATTACAAATGCTGCATCGATAGATATCCACATTCCAAATACGAACACAAATAGCTACAATTAGTTCGACAACATCATTGGTGCAATCAAAATAGCAGTTGTGAATTTCGCAACCAAATTGATGTGATTTATTGGTGAGCATTTTTTAATTAAATAACGTTACACGCGTACTACTCCTCATTAAGGGCTCTTAATTTAATTAATTTAACGAGTGTCGGCGGGCATCATAGTTTATTTTGGCTGTGTAAATTTTAAATGTCGGTGTCATTTTATTAAAATTGGCTTTTCAGTGGAAAATTAGAGGTACGATATTATTTCTGAATCTTTACTAGATAATTCGTGTACGCAAGTACTTATGTTGTATCTAGCTTACCCCCAAAAAACTCATCGGGAAGCGTTAATATCATTTAGCTTGAACACATTCGAATCTCGACTTTCCTGCAGAACTTAGACTAAGAAAACTGACTTCAGTACAAAAATAACCATTGCTCCTAAGCCTAAGTTTACATGCTTAACCTTAAATTTATTTACACGCACCTATTTTAAAAACTAAGGCCCATATTAATAAACCTATCTCAAGTCTGCGCTTTTGACATGTAATTTTGTACCTACTGGCACGACATTCGAATTAAATTTCCAAGATCGCTCTCAGACTTGAGATCGATCTATTAATACGGCCCTCAGCGACTACACGCTCAAGCAGTCCTTAATTTGCGCAAATTAGTAAAAATTGCAGATTATGGTAAAAAATAGTGTCCACCCACAGCGCTTAACTGCGCAAATCGGTTTGCGCGAATAAGCGCGATGGAATATGTGAGCGTGCAAGCGACTCTTGCTATAGTATTTTTAAGTGCTTTTTACGTGTAAATAGGATAATATTTCCTAATGCCAAGAAGATAAAGACAGGTGTTCATTGTAGGGCAGGAACACGGGTTTCTCGACGTGGACAGTGTTGTACACTGGAACTGGTACAGTGTGGACTACGGGTAGAGTTTTGACGATAGGCACCTCTTTGATGACTGGCACCTCTTTGAAGACCGGGACATGTTTGATGATGGGTACGGTTTCCACGTGGTGGTGGTGGACAGTGTGAACGTCGTAGGGGACGTGGATTCGGATGCTGAAAGAAAATAAACAATGTGAAAGTGGTCCTTTGACTTTTGTCAAAGGGTTATTTTTGTAAGAATTTACATTGCGATTTAGGCCTTATTATCCTTTTGTGTTATCAGGTTTAGACAATATGAAATATTCTTATGTACATTGCTGGAGAAACATACCTAATTGGGAACATAATTTGACTTCCCGGACCCCCTGTTGAGTTGGAATTTTCCGTTGATATTTTCATAAATTATGCTCAAATTTTTCAGCATTTATAAGTTGATTTTAGCTCGAAATCATTATACAAATCGATCCAAACGTGATTGCACATAAATATATCATTAATTACCTTTTATTTTAGACATAATACTGATGTAAGTATATGAAAACTCAATGCGCGCTCGAGCGTATTGGGTTTTAATTTACAGTGAAGTGAAAATATCGACGGAAAATTCCAACTCAGGGTGGTCCACAATTGCGGATGCTCATTGCGTTCCCTGGTCCCCGAGCCATGCGGCACAGAGGACACAACGTTGGTTTTTAGTTGGTATACCATGCGCCTTCGTGGTGCGGGGACTCCCATATACACCTCTCGACTCCCCCGAGTCGGGAGGGGGACCCATAAAGGGTTTTCCAACGTAAAAAAAAGGGTGGTCCACAATCATGACTTCAAGCCATGGTATCAGTTTTCATTACAACGCCCCTTACACCCTGTCTACAAGGATACATTAACGACACGCCTAGTACATAAGTCATGTCGCACAGGCGCCATTAGCGGTTATGCGTGCAATAAATCTGATGGATAGACACGAGTGTAAGATATTATCTACATTATCGCTGGATCGCCCAAATCTCGTGTATATCGTGGAGATAATGTTACACTTATCAAGCAGTGATAGCCGATTGGTTAAGCAGGCGTCTTGCAGGCGCAAGGTCCTGGGTTCAAACCCCGTTTCGCACCTCTGGGCTTTTCGATATCTATGTGCGAATAATACTTTCTATATGATTACCACTTGCTTACGGTGAAAGAAAACATTGTAAGGAAACATGCATGTTTTAGAAAATCTAACCAATTTTCGAGAAACATGTGAAATACATCAACCCGCACTGGGCTAGCGTGGTGGACTATGATCTGAATCCCCTCGTATTGAGGGAAAGCCTGCGTCCAGGAGTGGGACTTTAAAAGGGCTTAATTATTATTTTTACATTTATAAATAACTAGCTGTGCCCGCGACTTCGTCCGCGTGTAATTTAGCTTAACAAAAATTTCGGGATTATTCATCCCCTATTTTATCCCCTTGGGGGTAGAATTAATCGAAATCCTTTGTTAGCGGATGCCTACGTCGTAACATCTACCTGCATGCCAAATTTCAGCCCGATCCGTCCAGTGGTTTGGGCTGTGCGTTGATAGATCACTATGTCAGTCAGTCAGTCAGTCAGTCACCTTTGAGTTATATATATTTAGATAATGCGGAATTGTACATTGCCTACACTTTTTTTATTGCTACTCGGGCCGGAGTCGAGATGAATGGGGCCAGTTGCCATCTGTGTGTATCATATAAACACGGACAAGTTACCCCAAGCAAGGTTAAGTTTATAGCGTGCCAGTTGCTACCTTATCCGTTCAGTCGGCATCAGGGGAAACACAATGGACCCATTATTTATAGCTGTTAGTCGCCCAAATATTGGAATATTAATTTAAATGTTCCGAATTTCATATAGTCCCAATGATCTTAATAAAATTGCCGTGAATTCTAAATTAGAAAAAAGTGTAAATAACATAATTATTAATAAAACCAATTAAGAAATTACTTACTGTGTCCTGTGTCCATGTGGGTCAGGCACGGGGCTGGCTCCGCAAAGATGGCTGGCGACCATAACGGCCAGGGTCAACTGAAAATAAAATTGTATTTTTAAAGGTCTATGGTTACAGTGATGGGCGCTGACGTCAGCCTCTTCGTTTTAATATCGGTTATCCTAATTAGGATAGATTGAATACCGACCCCATCACTACATAGTATAAAACAAAGTCGCTTCCCGCTGTCTGTCTGTTCCTATGTATGGTTAGATCTTTAAAACTACGCAACGGATTTTGATGAGGTTTTTTTTTATTAGATAGAGTGATTCAAGAGGAAGGTTTATAAGTATAATACATGCATAATATAGTAGAGAAACACTGATAATTATAGAGCCGTGCGAAACCGGGGCGGGTCGCTAGTTAATACATAAAAATATCAATAGACCATCTCCAGTCATAGTATAATGAAATATAAGGCAATGAAAAGTAAAGTAATAAGAGATTATATATAAGACATCAACAGAAGACAGTTTTAGAACGCTATATTCTTTTTATTTTTCGTTAATTAATTAATTAAATAATAATAAGGTTTTACTTACAGCGATGTTACGGTACATGTTGTGTGGTTTGTGGCGTGTGGCGTGACACTGTGTGTGATGCGCGCGCGCACTCAGTTAATATGCACCGCGGTTGTGCAAGCTCCTGCCACCGTCACGGTTCCTGGTTGACTTGCGTAGAATAAACTATGTAACGATACTGCATGTACATACTAGTTTGAAGACCTAAGGGGCTTCCTTAAGAATGATTAGAAAATGTTCTATTAGCACCTTAAAGAATTTCTACATATAATTCGTTATAAACTTTGAGTACTTCTCAGATACCATTTTGAATTGGGATGACATTAGAATGACAGTTCCTTACCTTAACCTTTGTATCTCGGAGCACAGGTACAAAATGTAAAATGCCAATAGACTTTTTTTAATTCACACGTTGTAGGGCTGTATTTTTAACATTGTCTGGTCTTTAGTAGGCCCTAATGTCCTTTTAACAAAACCATTCACATTTGCAAATGTGTCCTATTATTGACCCCCATAATCTTGAGTAAATACTTCAGTCACTTATTTTATTATATAGTTTAGAAAATTCTTAGTCAATTGATTATCGCCGATGTATTTATTTTTGTTTTTAATGGATCTTCTTCTTATCTTTTTAAGAATATAGCCCACCCAAGTTAATAGGTATTTCGCCAATGTCAAGTAACAAATAGCAATAACAAAATCAATTAATAACAATACAATACAAAAATGTGACCGTCCACTTTGGAAAACCAAAATGGAGGCCTAATACGCCTTAAATGGCTCTAGTTTAGTAATTAATAAATGCCAATTGTTTTGACAGCTGCATTACTTGTATATATAGAATACGAAAAAATAATAATTCCAAACTGTCTCTATGAATTATCTGGGAAATTATAAAGAAATTACTTAAGAACAAGTGATGGCTTGTTTATAGAATACGGATGGACACCAGCGTTCATTAACAAGCCTTTAATAAGTAATTACCGTCAAGGGACACGTCCTACTGGCCAGCTGGTCCGACAGATGCAATTAGACTACTGGCTTGTGGTCTACCTTTCTGTCTGGCGGTGTCGGTAATTCGTTTAACTTGGAATCCATTCCTGGATTTTTTTTTTTTATTTGGGGCCGATTGTTCAAATTAATCCTTAAGGACCTCAGATAAAGGTCTCTAAATAAATTTGACTTTCTGACTTTTTTTTCATATAAGTTTTTGCAAATACCTACATATAATTCATTTGGCGAAAAAGTGATCTTTATTGGGCATTGAAGAATTGCCCTTTAAATTAAATAAGTAACATTTTTTTTTGTTGTATTTAAAAAAAAGTACTTAGGTATAACACAATTCACATTGTAATAGTTTTAGGACCGATTGTTATTCCTTAAAACGTTTATTTTATTTTTCGGTAATTACTTTTAAATTTTTGACAAATTTAGCTCATGACATCAATTTAGTTACTTACCAAACACACATAATTTATCGATTTCAACAATAAAAATATATACCTATTAACCTATATTGACATTAGCAGCTAGCTACGCATTTTATAATAATATTTTAATGTGCGGTCTCCGGTTTATTCAAGAGTCTCGATACCCATTTAACAAAGTACGATGAAACTTACATTCATTACCTACTTCAAAATTAACACTATCAGAACAATTTAGTCGTAACTTATAATGCGGTTACGGAATCCCCTAGTGATGTACCCCAGTATTTATGCTCCAACGGTTATATAGTGTTGTACTTATTGTTGTTTCACTCGCCAATGGCCAGGATGTCAAGGATTCGTGTATAATTAATGAGAAAGTTATATTGATTACACGTAATTACTCGTGTGTCACTAATTGTGTATTATTATCCAACGTGTGGGTACGTAAAGGTATGTTAGCACCAACTTTTACTTTATTAGGTACTTGAACTTACATCATTCGGGGCTGTATTAATAAATCGATCTCAAATCTGAGGGCGATCTTAAGTACGCTCTTGGCATGTAATTTTGTACTGGAATGTCATTTCCAAGATCTCTCTCAGACTTGAGATATATTTAATAATACGGGCCGTAATTCATACAATAGTTAGTAAGCCACGAAAGGTAATTCAAATACATTCCAAATATTTAAGGTCCATATTAATAAATCAATCTTAAGTCTGAGAGCGATCTTGGAAATTCAAATTCAAATATTTTATTTTGTTTAAGCCTACGGGGCACTTACCAATTGTCAATTTTTTTTTTCTTATATCTACAATCGGATCGGAACGCGACCTCGACTGAGAAGATACGGCAAGAAATTCAGCGGGGTTGAATTTAACATTTTATTAAATTACTATTTAAATCAAATGAAATGTCATCCTACCGTCATCCCAGTACAAAATGACATGTCAAACGCGTGCTCAAGACCACTCCCAGACTAATTAAATTATTAATTATATTAATAAATGTACCTCAAGTCTGTACATTTATTAATACGGGCCTAAATATTAGTTTTTTTTTTTTTTTTAAACGTATATATTTTTTAGGTTTTTTATCAAATTCGGTAAAGAAACGTATGCTGCCAATGCTGACGGCATTGCTCGCGTGTTGCTGATATGAAAAGGAGTGGGACAGAGGAAGGGGAAGGGAGGGAGTTTGGGCCACCAGGTCTCTTGCTCATCGTTTGAATCGCAGCTATAACAACAACTTTTTTATTAATCCCAAGAAGGATCTTGAAATATAGATCGGATATCCATGCATGTTTGAGAAAAAACCTTTATTATTATTGATTAATGTTTATGTTCGTTTGCGGAAGAGATTCGTGCGTCGTATTTTACAAGTAGCCGCTATTTTACGGGCCGCATTCATTGGGTTTAAACTGAATACAAATGTTATGTTAAATACCATTGCTATGCGATTACGTGTTATTAGCTTACTTGATTCTGTCGAAACATTATACATTGCAGCATAATAGGAACACACAAATCAGAAAAATTAGGTTGTCATCAAAATTCACATGGTGTACGCCGGATTGCTACTATTCGTTCGATATTCAAATTTTCGATGCGTCTTTGTTTTTTGCGTAATTTTCTTTTTTATGTCGTTGTATAGTGTTGCGAGTCTTTAGTAGACTTTTGACTTCGTGCAAAAAGGGAAGCCATCAAGAAAAAAAACGATAACCATAAATAGTTAAAATAGTTTAGCCCTTTTGACGTCCCACTCCTGGGCACGGGCCTCCCCTCAACACGAGGGGATTTTGTTAATTGTTACACAAAATAAAACATGATAGGTATATATAATGACAGAGGATGTTTTTTTATTTCAAGAAGGACTCTCCAGTCTCTTTGTTCTTGACATTATAATTATTACATACACGTTATTGTCAACAGCCGACTATAGTCTAACAAGTCACGTGTAATCTGTATGTGAATTGTTAATGTGTTGATGATACCTCTATGGTAGAACGGTGTTCGATACGGTGACGACTGTCAATTACAAATTGAACAAAGCTTGTTCTTCTTTCTACCATTTATCAGTTTACTTATACTTATAGCAATTTATACACTAGGCACCCTATAGAACAAGGTTAGGTTGGTAAATGATGGATCTATGTTGTAGTTTATTAACTTCACACACATTTAAGATTCATTCGAACTCGACTCTGTGTCTTTTCATAGAGTGAATTGACCTTTACGTTTACATATCGATGCCTTCCGGCCAAAAAGGGATAAGCGACATTTTGGGCGAAATCGACTTATATATATGGTTGGAATCGGCTGATTTTTCTGCGTCGATTGGTCTGGGTTTCATGGCTCTACGACATACTTTTTGTCGCTAACGCAGTTCGTAAATTGAGGCCTTGAGGCAAATTTCTTGGACGTAAACGAAGAATATTTTGATGATTTTTTTATGTTGGTGGATGGATAAAAATTGTTTTCTAGAACTGAGATTTATGTCATTTGGGCGTAATATAAATTTCTCCTGCCTGAACGTTAACCTTTTTGGGCTGGAAGTAATCTATGTAGAAAGATGCGTTAATCAAATTTTGCTTGCAATTTTACCATCAAGAATTCGTGTTAAGACGATAGGGCTGTTTTATGAAACAAGATAATTTGAATGTATGACATTTAGGCCGGATTTTTAGACATGTATTTGGTAGCTTAGTGCTTTTTTCCCTGTCACTATACCCATTTTCGAAGGAGCTTAACCCAAATTGCCCTAACGAATTCGGCCTCTAATTTTGTCGCTTGGCCTTTTTTTCCCTCCCGATGAATATAACGAGTGTGGTGGTTAGATAAGAAAATAAAACTATAAAGTGACACTTTTGTCGGTTACCCTGTGCAACAAAAACTAAAAAGCGAGTTATCTCTTCCATTCGTTCGGTACAAAAGGGGTTAAGGTCACACAGGGTACATCCGATGCTTGGGCAATCGCGGCACAAACGCCAGAAGTGCACGCAGGTTATTTCAGTGAGCCATTTTTTAGCTATAATCTACAAGTTACTACAGAAGGATAAGCTCTTGTTCGCAATATCAATGCTGCGTCTGGAGAGGGTACGATTGGCGAATGATTTTGGTTTAATCGCTTTCTTAGTGGTAACTTCAACTTATGGAACCACGAGGAAGACCAGGCACTAATGAAATAAAAGTAATGGTGGATGCCGATTTCTAGCAATTAACGACATGGTTTGACATTAATATACCAACAATAATATGGACTCTTTTGCACTTAAAAAAACCTGATAAATGGGAATCTTATGAATTAACTGATGAGAATATAGAAGCCACCGTTGAAGCATGCCTTGATTTAATGAGAAGGTTCAGAAATAAACGGATTTATTAGACTGAATTGTTCTCTAAGATGACTGCAAGCGAGAAATTTAATGTTTCAAATACTGGAACAGTTTCCTAAGGCAACGCTAACCCTTAAAAAAGTTATGATATCTGTTTGGTGGTCACTTCATGATGTAATTCACTATAGCTTTTTGAGATATAGTGCATTAATAACAGCAGATATCTATTGTGAAGAACTTCGAACAATGATGACGGAAACTCAAATAGCATCTTCGCCATTATTGCTGCATGATAACGCAAGACCCAACTAGCCCAAGGACTCACGACAACCCATTTTAACATTAAAGACCTGCAGTTGGAAACAGCATCCTCCGTACTCGCCAAATATAGCCCCAACCAATTACCGATACTCCATAATGAAGAAATGTTCGCGTTTATGCCAGAAAATGCACATGCGTATACCGCAGGACTGGTGATTAAAGTTTTCCAATCGTGTGACATAAATTACAAAATATAAAACATGCATGGGCACTAGTTGGGACCACTAAAAGAGAGAAATAAACACATTCAACACAGACACATAAGATAAGAAAGAACTACTTTCGAAGTTGTCGATGAATACATCTAACTGGGGGAAGAAATTCCAATTAGGCAAGTTGAATTTCAAAAGACAGGTCGATCATCGAATCTAACTCGGCTGGGCAGCATTTGGGATGCTTCAAAATGTATTTTCGACCGAATTACCTCCGTGCTTAATCACAAAGTCTTTAACGATTATGTGCTACCGCTGATGAGTTATGCCACTGAGACTTGTTCGTTAACTATGGGCCTCATACGAAGGCTTGGATTATCACTACGAGATCGCATCAGTAATGAAGATATTCATAGACGAACAAAGGACACCGGTTTGAGTTTGAGTCCTACGGATTAGTAGGCTGAAGTGGCAGGTGGGCGGGACACATAGTCCGAAGAACCGATAGCTGATAGGGCAGAAAGGTTCTCGTATGGCGACCACGCACTGGAAGGCGAGGCGTGTGAGGGCCACCAATAAGGTTGACTGCCGATCTAGTGAAGGTCGCCGGAAACCGCTGGATGCCAACAGAACATGACAGGTCGTTGTGGAAAACTTTGCGGGAGGCCTATATCCAGCAGTTGACGTCTCTGGGCTAAAACGATGATATTCAGCATGGCAAGGAGATGCAGCACCTTAGCCAGTGGATCAAAAGGTCCTACTGATTATAGCATGGAAAACAACACACCAAAGCAATTATCTTGTTACCCACCTCTGTTTTATTAATAATTATTTTGCTTTTTAAACATTTAAATTGATGTAAAGTGTGAGTCGGTATGCATACCTCACTAAACTAGCTTTCCCATGTTATTTATATAACTAAATCTGAGTAAAATTTGATTACTATTTCCTTATTAATGACAATGGTGTTGCCTGCTCACATTCTGTTACTATTCCTGAGAATGAACACCATCTTTCATTAATTTAAAGAGTAGCCATTGAGCTTCTTGCCGGATCATCTCAGTGGAAGCAGCATTCCAAACGGGTGGTGAGTCTCACTATACATAAATGCATTGTTGGCTTACTTGAATAAAAAAAATAGAGTTTGTGTTTGAGAACATCGCCCACGCCCCAAAATGCGTTATAACTTTTTCTGCCTTTTTTATTTATTATTTTCTTACGTCGACACTTTTTTTGTTATTTTTAGAATAATTTTAATAATATTGCTTAAAATAAGGCTTTTTAATTGAATAAAAATTGAATTAGCAAGAAAAATGTATTCAATAATGTTGGCTAGGTAGCTACAACTAGTTAATTTAGCACCTCTTGTCAATAATGCTATACAGCTACTAGAAAACCTATTTGATCATTTAATTTTGGAAGACTTAAATACAGCGTTTGATAGTTTTGCTATATCTTTCATTGATGTTTTGTTAACTTATTACAATTTCCTTGTCCGACTATCATAAACCAATAACCGGTTATATCATTATGGCCCCAATTTGAATTATCAAAACTCACCATTATGCCATTTTTCTTCGATTTAAATAAAACATAAGTTGCAGTTAAATCATTTAGGCTGGAAGTGAATCACTAGTGGTTTTCATTTAAGACGTTTTTCCTGTTGGTAAAATTAGGGTCATTTGGGTGTAAGCGACAGAAAGTGGTGTTAGGAGGCTGATTTGTGTTTAATTAATGATGCCATTTTGTAGAGAAATAATTAAAAGCTATATGTGCAAAATTGCAAGCTTTCGGAATCTATAGAAAAATTTATATGATTTTTTTTCGTTTTTTTTCAACTTTAAACCTCTCTCCTGTAAAGTTTGCAAAGTGTCGGTTATCCCTTTTTGGCCGGAAGGCATCGATATTATGCCAGTAACATACGTCGCCATAAACGATGAACTTCTATATCACGCAATTCAGCGCGTAAAAATTCGCGCGAAATTTGACATTTCACCCGCGGAATCACGAATGAGATAATGAGTTCGTCGTTTCAGAATGCACTACAAGACAGGTGAAATTAATTTGTCACGCTACATCGGAACGCTTGTGTGTCCATTTGTGTATTGTTGAATAATCAAAGCGAACGTTTACGAATAAGAAGAAATGGGTTGAAATTGAAATGTTTGCAGTGCGGTAGGTACAGTGGAGTTGGCGAGCGCAATCAGGTGTATTTCCCTCGACGCCCAACACTGGACGGTGCAGGGAGTGCAGTGTAGTATTTTTTTTACTTACCAAAAAAAATGTACATACAGTTGATGAATGGAATTTTTATAAATTACAAGCGGCCTCTAAAAACGTTGTTCTGCCATATAATTATTTCTACGTATGAAATATACTTCACGACGAACTATTATAATACCTACTTAATATACATAAAAAAATCATAAAAATCGTCAAGTCGTTTCGGAGGCGTGCGACCGCAAACACCGTGTCACGAGATTTTTAGATATTAGATCATGTTGGCCATTGCATCGTTTTTTTACAATGTTTATTTCAGTATATATTCTATGTAAACTTACACACATATCATTGTAAATAGTATGGCAAAGATGTGGGTCGCCATTCGCCTCTTAAACGATTAAAAATACTTTCATTTCAGGCGTCATTTTTGGGAAGAAACCGGTAAAATAAAAGTTGATCCCCGAAAAACCAAAATGCATTTTGCAGACACCAAGCGGCATGGTGAGCGCGCGCAATCAAGTGTATTTCCCCTGGTACCTTGTCGCGACCGCGCAGTGGACTGACAGGACCGAACGAAAATTTCGGTTTTTTCTATTTTGCTATCGGTGAAAAAGGTAGTCTGTTACTACGGAACTCGGAAAAAGAGTCATTGGCACTAAGTCTTATGTAAGGGCCTATGCACACCACGTTTTTAAACGCGCCGTCGACGTTTGTTTCTAGCGATACGGACGCGATACGCACGCGAGTCACACGCAGCCTGACGACTTTAGACTTCACACTCTACAGTCTATGAGTCTACACTCTTGTAGGATAAAAGCGCGCCATCGGCGGCGCCTTTAAAAAACGTGGTGTGCATAGGCCCTAAGAGTCACAAACGATACGTATCGCTATCCATATACTTACTTCTTTATCGCTCACGCTTCTTACATCGTTTGATAGTACGGGGTGGGGTGAGGGACGCAGTCGTTCGCATAGTAAATATGTTTTGCGATTTAGCGTGGATTACGGCGAGGAGAAGAACTAGGACTGGTACAGAGATTGATTGTCCCTACGGTACGTTTAAAGGTTGGTGTCCTTTTGTCCACGTGTCGCAGAATCTTAGTTATAATTCTTTCTTAGCGACATTAAAATACTGTGTTGAAATAGAAAATTAGGTAAAAGATGGAAATGAATACATTAAAGTATTATACCTTATATTATTTTGGCTCTTGTCTTGTCGGCGGGAGTTCAAAAGTCATCCCATACATTAGTCGCTTTCCTCTTAAACATATTGCTGTACCTACTAATTATACATAGTAACCTGTATAGAGCTCATAAAACCTCCACAAGAGGTCTGTAAGTCGGCCCCACTTTGAGGCCGCGATCCTTGAGCGGCTTACAGGTGTAATCCGCTCACAGGTCACTCATGACGTCACATGTGTGCTCGGATTTTGCTTTTTTATACCGCGCCATATGTTGTGTTTTGAACGGTTGAAAGAAAACAATTTTACGGATAGGGGAAGGGAAAACGGTAGACATGTTTTTATTGTAAGCGCTTTTTGGGGCATGTTACCTGTCGGATTGTATAAGTACTTACTCACTTTTATGTATAAAATAAATTAAAGGTATATATTTAAACACATATGATGAATCCGTTTTTCTTACCCGTCAATCCTTGTATAAATATCAATTTAGGTAATTAATTTACTTGTAACTAAATAGTCTACCTAGTAAATTGGCTGAATATACTTAAATCAATATTTTGGGCATCGTTTACATATTTCATGGGATATTCAAATTCAAAATAAATTCGTTGTTTAGACCTACGCGCTACGGGGGCACTTACAAATTGTAAATTTTACATATTTTTTCTTATATGTTCAACCGGATCGGAACGCGACCTCGACTGAGAAGATCCGGCAAGGAACTCAGCGGGCTTGTCTTTTTATATTTCTTTTTTTTTATCGCCAGTTGCTTATCTAGTAGTAGTAATATAAATACTAGGTGAAACAGAAAGGGTATACAATTTTTTTTCTACTTTACTTTGTAACTCTAAAACTATCAGCTTTGTGGGTTGTTTTGCAAGTTTCCTCCAATGCTGATAGTTTTAGAATTACAAAGTTAAGTTTTGAAAAAAAAGTATACCCTTTTTGTTTCAACCTGTATAATAGCTGCAGTGTGTTGCCTTTTAAGATTACCAAGAAATGCATGAGTAATTCGTACTAGTAGGGCAAAACACGCTACGCTTTGACATTCATTATTATTGACTGTCGAGATTTGAGCTGCTTAGTCCCAAGCTGATCTATCATCCAAATAATTCGAAATTTTGTAATAACCCTTTGCACAGAGCTTAGTTTTAATTATGCTTTTAAACTTTTTGATAGGTAAATCTTGGGTTTCAATGGGAAGCTTATTGTGAAAACGTATACATTGATAGAAGGTAACAAATCATTTGGGTCGCCATGCCATCGGCATGCATTCATCTCGCGCGCTTTTTGACAGCTCACTGCAGCCGCCATATTGGTGTGACAGAAATCGTGTTGCAAAATTTTGTGCTGCAATTTAAAACTTGCCCTTACTTTTTAATAACATTTTTATATGTCACAATGTTCTTTCTTAACGCAGTTACTGAATGAAAGGACTTCTTTAATACTGAGCAACATTCCTTATAGGTTTCAAATATTAAACGTAAGTAAGTAGGTAAGTAAAGTGAAAGGTACCTACATTTTCTTACCACGTCACAACAAAGCGTTTTGTTGGTATGTGAAAAGTATTGTTGAGCGAAAAGGAACGTTTGTGTAAGCTAGTTTACACTCACGTCAATCAATTTGACAGCCGCTTCACAAGCTGAATACGTATTTTTCAGCTGAAATACCTTTAACATAAAGATGATGTTTACTCTATTTAGTGCCTCCGCTTAGTAGGTTCTTATAACTATACTATACATTTGTATCGATAAATAGAGAACAGTTGCGAAATACGAGTTTCGAAGTTACCAAGAAGATGATAATCTTTTTAGTTCTAGTTTTTAACCCCCGACGAAAAACGAGGGGTGTTATAAGTTTAACATGTGTATCTGTGTATCTGTGTGTCTGTGTATCTGTGTATCTGTGTATCTGTGTATCTGTGTATCTGTGGATCTGTGTGTCTGTCTGTGGCAACGTAGCGCCCAAGCTGATGAACCGATTTCAATTTTGTTTCTTTTGTTAGATAGGTATTCTGATCGAGAGTGTTCTTAGCTATGTTTCATGAAAATCGGTTCAGCCGTTTGAAGATCATCAGCTCTTTTGTAGGTTAAAAAAGCCACATTCACGGCCAAAACCAATTCCCTCGGCTCGAATCCAGTCGAAATTTGAGATGATTGGATTTAGATTTATTATATTTTTAAATGATCGTAATAGTCTAAACTGGCTTTTTACAATATTATAAATTTGAAAAGTTTCCCTGATTCTGAAAAAAATGAATATTTTATCAATTTTATTGAGATTTGTGTATGAACTAAAGACGTTCCATAAGTCACGTTTCAAATGATGGATACGCGCATGCGTTAAATTTTGTTTGGTTTGTTAATGGTCATGGAATATTACGCTATAATAATTCTAGAGGGCGTTGCTCCGCCATTGAAAAAGAATATAAAAAAACTAATGTAATTTAAAATAATTTTAGCGTTATTGAAAATTCTTCCCCTAGGCTGCTCCCGTCTACCTCAACCAGAGTTATTACATCAAATTGAATCATAATTGATAATATTTTACTAGGAATAAAACCTCCGTGACATCAATATTTAGATTCGTTGTCTATTCTAATGTCAATTATTATAATGTCATAACAAAATAATGTCTCATACTTTTACACAGATTTTCTGTTGATTATTGTACATCTTAGATTATAAATGAGGAAGCCAAAACAATGGATATATGAAGTAAACTATGGATACTGACTACGGGAGCTACGCAAATCGCGCTAACATCATTATTTGGAAGAACTAGGTAAATTATACATTTGATGAACAGTTCATCGCATCGGGGGTTTTTAAATTTTCAATTTAGAGTTATTATATTATTAACTTTTTATTTTTGTTATTTGGCGTCACCTGCCAGACTTTATTGTTGTTTACAAGTGTTTCTACGAAACAAGTAGTATTTAGAAGTCTGTGCTACGAAATAATTTTGAATATCATTCGATATTTGAGGTAATACCAAGAAGATGATAATATATTAAACCGTCTAGAGCACTCTAGAGTGATATAGTATTTTAGTGTCTATGGTTGTGACAGCCATTCAAATTTCGAAGTCAATAAATCTTTGTAATAAATGTAGTACGCATAAATACCATACTGAGTGAGGTACTATGTGTTATGTCACATTTCGCTCGCGAGTAACATTGTTTTATGTGTATTGCAGCTGTTACTTGATCGCTTAGTATGTACATATTTATGTCACGATCCGCGTGTGCGCAGAATGACAAGTAACATGCGTTTATGCGTAGAAATCGTTTATTACCAAATATCGTATATTATTTTAATAGAACGTAATATTATATTGAATATTGAAAGCTTAGCAAGTGGGGTCAATCGATCGACAATTAATACTTGGGTTAGATTTCCGGTAGTGTATTCCGAGTTTTCAGGAAATCGTATGCAAAATACGTACTTTTGGGACCCAACACCATTGGTGAAATATCTTCTTCTTAGTCGGGCACTCTTGTCAGAGTGGTCGTGGTTGCGCTAAGGAGTTATATGGTGGAAGGTTTGTTGAAATATAGGGTTTTTTTAATTGTTTTATGTCCTTACAACACTATAGGGGTGTCCGTCCACTTGAGCCAGCATGTTTGCTGGGCTAGCTAGCCCACTCGTTTAGACCAAAAAGATCGCAAGGTACATTATCCTCAGCCCGTTAAAATGAAGCGATCCTATTGGTCAAAGCGAGCGGGCCAACTTGCCCACCCAGCCCGCCTGGCTCAAGTCGATGGGCACCCTAAACGTATTTCAAAGTGGCGTAGTGAAGTCATCTATCACAGATTATTTAATCTATCAAACTAATTTAGTATTACCCTCTACAAATAACATTATGTCTAGGTCTAAATATATGATAGACCAGAAATTCTGACGTATTCCTACCTTCGGCTTAGGTCCGCTTTCAAACTAAAGTAATTAATTTATTTGTCTTGTATTTGATATCCAAACAAGGGAATTTGCGAAACACTAAATTAGGATTAATTTATCTGGATGAAGGGACTGGAGAATCATTCGATTTTAGATAGACAGTAACAGTTTTGGTATTTTAAAAGGTATACTAATTTGTTAAAAGCAGTGAAAGCTAAATGGCCGGAAGCGCGTATTAGAACATTAGATTCATCAGGTTCAAATAACGGTTCGCATCTCTAAGATTGTTGGGTTGGATTATGAAATGTGTCAATCTTATTTCAAACGACGACCGCTTGGCGCAGTGGTTCGAGCGTAGGCCGCTCGGCTCACTGCACATGGTGGTTGCGGGTACGATTCCCGCCGGGGAAAATTTCGGAAATGGGCTTTTCGTAATTTGCCCAGGTCTGGGTGTCACTGGGATCGCCCCCAGTCCATTGTACGGTACCCATAGTACAAGCTTTGCTTAATTTGGAACCGTGCAGTTGGTGTGTCAGTCTGGCAATATTTATTTATTTAACAAGGATTGTCACTTGATGACCGGTGAAAGAAAACGACGTGATGAATCATACATGTCTACAGTAGTAGTACAGTAGTACTTACCCAAGCTGTACCCGATTGACTACAGATAGTCATTCACGAAGGCGCGTGAATTATTGAAAATTGACCCATATGCCAGTGGCATAAGAGTCTGGGGAAACGTAGGCGCACTGCAGTGGAGTTACCTATTCGGGAATAATTGCAAATTGAACGTAGAATAGCAAAATGGAACCAACCCACACACACTTTTGCAAACTGAAACCAACCTAGAACCACTAACACAAGGTTGGTTTTGGTCTACAGCGGTGCATGTGTGTTGATTCCGTTCTGCAAAACGTTATCCAATTATTGTCGCCTATTATAACCCGTCACGCTTTCCAAAAGGCTTTTACTCTGATTCATAACTCGTGCGAAGTATCTCTTTCAAACATAAAAAAGCATCATCCGACTATATGATCAATGCGAACGCACAACACGGCGAAATGAAAGAGTCGTCACTCCACAACGCCCTCAAACACACTACCGACCTATCACAAAGGCTAGGGTTACACTGAGCGGCTCTTAAAGTATCGGGTGCCGTTCCGTAAATGGGACATTCTCTGTAACTCTTTATCAAGTGTTGGTGTTTGGTTACGCTCACCCCTAGGTGCGTGGAATGCAACAATTTGCTTTATTTGGACACTAGCTTGACCATATCGATCGGTTATTCCATTTTCGACTGTATCACGCGTGGTTAGCAACGAAATTTGTACGGTATGCGTGTATTTCAAGTATTGTGCAATGGGTTGCCTTAAACGTATCGTTATTTAAGTACTAGTTGTGTGCATTATTATGTCATGATTGTGTAATTGGAAAGTCTGGAGTTGAAGGGAGTGGTTGATTAGGCGTTTGAAGCAGTTTTCCTTATATTAAATTTACATTTCTTAATGTTTTTTTTAACTTTGTTACGATGAATTTTTAGTACATTGTTATTATGAACTCAAGTGTGTATGGCTCTCTTAAAAATACGCTAAGATTATAATCTTCCTATAATATAATCAACCTATTTGGGAAATAATTTATTTGCAACTCGTCTTCAAAATTTCTTGATGTCCGCTTGACGAGTGGTTTGAGTGTAGGCCGCTCGAGTCACTGCACTGGGTGGTTGCGGGTTCGATTCCCGCCGGGGCATATTTCGGAAATGGCGTTTTCGTAATTTGCCTCAGTCTGGGTGTCACTGGGGTCACCCCCAGTCCATGGTACGGTACCCATAGTACAAGTGTTGCTTAGTTTGGGATCATACAGATGGTGTGTGTCAGTCTGGCGATATTCATTTATTTAAGTACCTTTTATTTTTTGTCATGTCAGTTTCGGAAAACAAGCATACGATCCGCCTGATTTGAAGCAATTACCGTAGCCTATAATAGATAGGTTCTTGCAATATATATCATAGCTATTGCTGGAGTGGGAAAGGGTGAGAGGAAGGGCGTAAGGGGGTTGGACTCATACATCGTATGAAACACAGTTAAAAGTTAGTTTACACTGATATTTTGTGTGAGGGTGGTACTACAATCAAGCCAGCCAGTTATATGTGCTAACTAGCTGTGCCCACCGACTAAGGCCGCGTAGAATTTAACTTAACAAAAAAAATTGATTATCGGGATAAAAAGTATCCTATGTGTTAATCCCGGTTAAAACCTACCTGTGTTCCAAATTTCATCCAAATCCGTTCAGTAGTTTTTGCCTGAAAGAGTAACAAACATGCACACTCACAAACTTTCGCATTTATAATATTAGTAGTATGTGCTTCAACTGGTTACAGTTAGACTCTACCACTGTTAAACTACTAACGGTTACTCGTTACTTTTGCAAATTACTTTGCAAGCAAAGTATTTTATTAAATTTCAAATTTATTAACTTACAAAAAGGTTCAAAAACGTATATAAATATCGTTATACCTATGTCAACACTCAACTTGGAGTGTATTTCCAATATAATAATGTAGGATGATACGTACTTACCTAATATCGAATATCGATATGAAATTACGATCCATCTTGCCAAGATTGTACGAATTGGCTGGAACTAGTATTACCTGTCTGAATCGGTGGCTGCGAGACTGCGCACTGACGATCGCAACTCACTTCAATAAGCAATAGTTGTCTTGACTTACACCCCAGTCTAGTAGTGTTAGTATATATCTCGATTTTTCAGGGACTGTCCCGATTATATTTTGTGTAGCTGTGAAAATATTAGTTAGTCTCCGATTATTTAAATTTTAAATTGATAGTTGAAATAATCGTATCGATAAATATCGTATCGAAATTTACAAACTTTCGATATTTATTGAGAAAAAAAACTATAGATATGTTTGTTTAAGGCCAGTTGTTATCCAAAAGTATTTCCAAATTATCTTAATGAAAACGATGAGAAATGCTATAAAATAAATTTGATCGAATGGAAAAATATCATGTTTTTAATTATGTTGCCATTGAGATATTTTTCCTTAGCCTATTATGAACCTATTTGGCAACTTATTAACTATTTAAATGATTATTGCCTAAACTACTTTCTTCTAATTTTTTAACTACAAATAATACATGGAGGAGTCTGAGAGAACGTAAGAATTACGTTTCCAAAATAGATTTATTTATACGAGCCTAAAAAGCCCATGAAGACATATTATTAAGACGTCTCTCAATGATTGTATTAGCTATATATTTAATACTATGTAATTTCCAAACTTCGTAATCAAAATGGCACAAAACCCGAAACTATTCCGTTACAGTTCAATAAGCAATAATTGTCTCGTATTGTATCTCAGTTCCGAACAAGTGGTCACATCCAATAAGGCAAGATTTGAATCTCGGAATTGGAGTTCCACAATATATTCAGAAACTAATACAGCTGTCTCTTCATTTTGCTTTGACGCTATCATATTTGTTTTTATTTTAGTGAAAATTTTCATTTGTCCTTATTTAGGCATACGATATGGAAGCCCTGATAGAGGCGTGCATTTACATTGGGTAGAGTGAGGTAATGTGGACGTCTTTGATATTCAAATCATTATGTAAGTTATAAGATCGATTGGATGTCTGAAATTTCAGGAAGCGTGGTATCCATGCACGCAGTGATGACAGACTATAGGGTACAGTTGAATTCAGAGCAAAGGTCTCATTATTTCTACTTGTTGCCATACACTGAAGCAGTTTAATAGCCTTTTTATGGCGGATCTTTGAAAATGGCTTTGTCTAAAAATGGCTTTGTTCCAGAACGAGCCGCAGAATAAGTGCAGCAAAGCCATTATCTACGTTATTATCGCTTTATATTATAATTTGGCAGCGGCCAGCAGCGTCACGTCATAATATGATATTCAACACGCTCTTGGCTTACGAGTGATGACATGCTTATGTATGTAATTTTCACAGTTTCTTTTTCAATAAGTAGAAAACAAGCACAAATTATTTCTAACAATTACCTAGTAAGAAAGGTAGTAGAAAGCCGAAATTTTAACTTTGTTTTTTTTATATTTTATTTAGTAGAAGTAAGTTAGTATGAAGTAGTCTAAAAAAGAGAAGATTATACTTGTATTGAACAAAAAAATTATTTCTAATAAATTTATTTTTGTATATCTAATGTTTTAAGGCTCATGTTTACTGCAGTAGTTTAATTTGAAACCGTAAACTCTCTAAGTGCAGAACAATTCATGAACTCATAATTCGGTGGTAGAATACATCACGTAACTCGATATTTAACACGCTCCCGACACGTCACATGTGCTTGTACGCGTTCATTATAGTTATTAAAGATGAACAACTTAGCGATGTCAGTCGGGCTCTTAATAAATCACATGGCGCGCCACTGTCTTGAATGGTCCCTTGTGACGTCATTAATTATAAAAGACGTGGTCTTTTTATCGAACCTTAATTACTTTAACGTCCCTATAGGTAATACATTTAGCATAGACGGACTATATTTTAGTTTTTCTGACAATTAGAATCGATAAATGGAAGGTTACTAAATGCCGAAATTCAAGTCACTAGTTGTTTGTTTATCGAAATGTAAGACAATAGCGTGACACACAATAACTATTGATATAAAACTATTTTTACGGATTATATCGCGTTTATTTTTACTTTTTGTGTTCCCGACGTTTCGGTTGCTTTACAGCAACCGTGGTCACGGGGGGACATGACCACGGTTGCTGTAAAGCAACCGAAACGTCGGGAACACAAAAAGTAAAAATAAACGCGATATAATCCGTAAAAATAGTTTTATTTCAATGTGTAGTATTCGCGTAAATATAAGAAATCAATACACAATAACTATATAAATAAACTAGCGGTGCCCGCGACTTCGTCCGCGTGGAATTTAATTGACAAAGTTTCATACAAACTTTCATCCCCTATTTTATCCCCTTGGGGGTAGAATTAATCAAAACCCTTTCTTAGCGGATGCCTTCGTCATAACATCTACCTGCATGCCAAATTTCAGCCCGATCCGTCCAGTAGTTTGGGCTGTGCGTTCATAGATCACTATGTCAGTCAGTCAGTCAGTCACCTTTGAGTTATATATATTTAGATAAATAACTATCGCCAGACTAACTCGCCAACTGTATGGTCCCATACTAAGCAACGCTTGTACTATAGGTACTGCACAATGGACTGGGGGCGATCTCGGTGGCAATAATTATAGGTTAAAAAACAAGAAAATGTTTTTTATGTTATTTTTGTTACCTAAATGTTAGACAGTAGCGTGATTGCACGCTTAGTTAACTTCACAATTTTACTGAATAACTTTAAGGGCCTGTGCATACCACATTTCTAAAACGCGCGCGCTCTTATCCTTCAAAAGTCCACAAGCTGCGTCTGAGTCGCGTGCGTATTGCGTCGGTATCGCTATAAACGCGCGTCGACGGCGCGTTTATAAAATGTGGTGTACACAAGCTCTAAGTTAACTAAGCAAATGCATCATTCTCTAGCGTGCTTCTACTAAATTATATATACATATTTCAGTTCAGTGGGAAGCCGTATCACGTAATTTGATATTAAACATGCTTCTGACATGACGCGACTGCACTGCGCTTTCATTATCCTCGTTAAGCCGAAGACCTGTGACGTCAGTCACAGTATAAACAGGTTTACGTCAGGAACTACGACGATACGTAGTGACGTCAATTATTCGTTAGTAACTTGGTCGTTGTTAAATTCCTTCAGTAGATGAGTAAAAGTAATTTTAGTTAGTAGTAAAGTTGTAAAAAAAGTGTATTAAACTCCGTACGGTTTTTCTCAATTACGTATTCTGTTCAGTTCGCTGGTTAATGGAATGCATTGGATCGTCAACTTCTGTCCTAAGATAATAAAACTTTCAGGATCAAATTGTTGCGCGTTGCGCAGCTTAATTGTGTTGTACTGTAGATGTTGTAGGGCTGGTAGATGGTCACAATAAAATACTTTGGAGAGTAAGTTAAAGGCGATGTATTCGGTGCAGCGTGGTGGTGAAGAAGGGCAGAGACAATATTATATAGTTGCAAACATAGAGAGACAATACAGTGTTACAAACATAAATTAATATTATTGTTGTTGCTCTATGCAACATGCTGCGGCCTCTTACAAATTAAAACAATACAAAATCTTAAACAAGTAAACCTTAACTCTAAAATTACATCTGGTTATCATCAATAGGTAATAAACAAATTTTGTGTATACCTCGAATATGAGTTTTATTATTATGTTTTTTTACTTCTACAGCTCTTATTTTTCCGTCATGCCCAGGAAACACCTTTACTATTCTGGCCATTGGCCAACACATAGAGGGCATGTTATCTTCTTTTAAAATAACTAAATTACCTAGCTTTACATTACAAATATCACTTCTCCACTTGGGTCTATTTTGTAAAACATTCAAGTAATATTTATGCCAGGTCTTCCAAAATGATTGTTTTAAACTAGTACATAATTGCCAAAACTTAAGCCTGTTCTGTGGCACATTACCTACGTCATTTTCTGGGTACATAGTCAAAGATTCACCTATAATAAAGTGACCTGGAGTTAGGTAACAATAGTCATCTGGGTCAGAGGATAAGGGTAAGAGGGGTCGTGAATTAAGCACAGCCTCTATTTCAGTTAGGACAGTATTAAGCTGTTCATATGTCAATACAGTCTTTTGTAAAACGCGCTTTAAATGATATTTAGTACTCTTCACTGCAGCCTCCCAGAGTCCACCGAATGTAGGCGAATAACTCGGTATGAAATGGAAGCTAATGCCTCTTTGTGTAGCAAAGTTTTGTACATTCGCTTGGTGATCCTGGGAAGACTGCAGCTTATACAGCTCGGCTAACTGGCTCCTTGCACATTTAAATGTACTAGCGTTGTCGCAGTGAATTTCTCTGGGTAAGCCTCTTCTAGATATTAGTCTTCGAAAGCACGCGAGAAAGGTTTCTGTAGTCAAATCTGAAGCCAGTTCCAGATGGACGGCCTTTGTAGCAAAGCAGACAAAAACACATATGTAACCTTTTCCTAAAACGGATCGTCTCACGCGGGAGAGCTTAACATCGATCGGCCCAGCGAAATCCACTCCAACCACTTCGAAGGGACGACTGGTAATATTAACACGCCCAGCTGGCAAGGAGCCCATCAGCTGTTTAGCCACTGTGGCTTTCTGTCTGAAACATATAATGCACTTATGCGTTATTTTCTTAACCTCTAACAAGCCATTAATTATCCAAAACTTTTGATTCAGATTAGAAAGTAAGAGCCTAGGTCCCGCGTGCAGTAACCTTTCATGTTCATTCTTAATGAGCAACCTAGTAACATAAGAGCCTTTGGGAAGTATGACAGGGTGTTTCTTATTATAACTTATTTCAGCATGATGAAGCCTGCCACCTACACGTAAAAGCCCTTGATCATCAATAAAGGGATGCAAACTAGCTAAATTCCCTTTCACATTGGTATTTTTGCTTAAAGCTTCCTGTTCGGATTGAAAGTGTGTACTTTGTTCATATTTAATTATCAACAGTAGTGAATTATTAAGCTCAGATGTGGTTAAATAGCGTGCGTGTAATTTAATGTTTTTATTATTTAAATTGTGTAAAAATCTTAATATATAAGCTAAAACCCTGACCATTTTATGTATGTTTGAATAATTATGCAAGCGCTTGAACACAAACTCAAGCGGATTTAAGCTTTTACACACCAGGTTGCTGGAGAGAGCCGAGCAGAGCCTTACCTCGGGTAAATCGCAAGGTAGGTCCATATCGCAGCAGGCAAAATTGTACTCACTGTTCTGTAGATACTGTGGACCGTGCCACCATAAATCGCAGGTACCCAGCTCGCCTGGATTAACGCCTCGGCTTAGTAGATCAGCTGGGTTATCACCTGTATTGACATACAACCAACGCCACCTAGTGGTGTGCTCGCGAATAACATTTACTCTGTTCGCCACGTAAGATTTAAGCTGTGTTAATTCAGTATTTAACCACGCGAGAACAATCTTTGAATCACTGAACAAATAGACGTCCGTTATGCTAACCTTGAGCTTCAACACATCATGCACCTTAGAAATTAGCTTGGCAAGCAAGAGGGCAGCATTCAGCTCAAGTCTAGGTACTGTCATGCCTTTTTTCTGGACAGGATTGATCCTCGACTTCGAACAGAGTAAGTGTACATTTGTGGTACCTGTTGAATTAGTGTGCCGAAGGTACACACAGCATCCGTAGGCTGTAGTGCTCGAAGCATCCGCGAAGCCAACCAACTCAGCTGTGTCCATATCTGAAATATCTATGTTTCTATCTAAAATTATAGGTGTCATAGTACCTAGGCTAGCTGTAAATTGCAGCCACTCTTGCCTGACTTCAGGCGGAGGACTGTCGTTCCAATCAATATTTTGTAACCACAATTTTTGCATAATAGCCTTTGCTGTGACAATAATAGGACTGGCAAAACCCATGGGGTCATAGAATCTACCTATGTAACTTAAAATACTTCTTTTTGTTATTTTAGAATTGAATGGTTCTGGGGATGAAATAATGAAGTGGTCCAGCTTAACGTTAATAGTTAAACCTAAAGCCTTCATGTAATTATTGTCTTTTTGTAAATCTAGACTATCAAAATGTTGGTCCTCTGACGGTATTATTGATAGAACTTGACTGTTATTGGATGACCATTTATGAGTATGGAAACTACCTAAAAGTAAAAGAGTGTTTAACTGGTCTCTGGCAGCTAATGTTGTACCAATATCATTACTCGAATATAAAATATCATCACAGTAAACATTGTTTTTTATAATTGATGCTGCTAAAGGAAATTGTTTTTTATTTCTTTCTGCTAGCTCATCAAGGCAGCGTGTCGCAAGGTAAGTAGAACTTTTCAGTCCGTATGTCACGGTATCTAACCTAATACACTTAACCATTTCTGAGGGATCATCTCTCCACAATATATTTTGAAGAGAAGTGAATGTAGGATCAATTTTAATATTGCGGAACATACGTTTTATATCTGCTGTAAATGTGTACCTACCTAAACGGAATAATAATATTATGTCAAACAAATCTCTTTGAACGACTGGCCCATTGAGTTGCAAATCGTTTAAAGATACTTTCTTATCTGTTTTCATAGAACCATCAAACACAGTCCTGAGCTTAGTGGTTTTGCTATTCTCATTAATGACGGCATGGTGCGGGAGAAAATATACAGCCTGCCTATCTAAACTAATAGACTCAATATCCACATAGTGGGCATGTTTTAGTGCCAAGTATTCATGGATAAATGTTTTATATTGTATGAATAACTCGGGGTTAGCATGTAATTTCTTTTCTAGGTTTATAAATCTTTTAAGTGCAAAGTAAAACGATTCGCCAAGAACATTATTAATTTCAGATAAAGGTAATTTTAAAGGTAATGCAACTTCAAATCTATTATTATGTAGCTTGACAGAATTTTTAAATATTTCTTCACATTGCTCTTGTTCTGGGGATTGCTCATTGTACAGCTCAGGCACTTTCTCAGTAGCCCAAAACTGAGCAAGTGTATCAGACAAACCTAATTCACATTTTAAAACTACTTTGTTACATGTTAATGGTGACAAGTGTCTATACAGACTACCTGCCACTATGCCACCAAAATAAGTATTAATAATATAAAGTCGAGGGATACTAAGCTGCCGAGCAGACTGGTTGTTGCCCGCAGACTCGGCAGCCTCACTCTGTGATGGCCCGGTCGATCGAGCCGAGTCCGGCCTCTGGTTGCAACACACCATCTGTTGGCTCGGTAACAGCGTCTGGAAAAACACATCCGCGCCAATTAACATGTGAATGTCACTAGGCATATAGAATTGCTCATCTGCTAAAGTTATATTGGGGGGAATTGCCACTTCAGACATATCTATTTCTTGTTGTGGTAATTTACAAGTTATTTGTTGAACCACATGACAGGTTATTAGCGTTTTAAAGGGGGTCTTTAATGAATACACTTCCAATGGGATACAGAATTTAATGTTTTTACTAGAATTTGAAATGCCGATTATATTAGTGTCACTTTGTTTAGGAATCAAACCTAATAGCTGGACAACCCTAGCGGTTACAAATGAAACCTGGGACCCACTGTCCAGGAGTGCTTTAACATGATACTCCGTCCCATCTCTCCCAACCAATTTTACTCTAGCAGTAGGAAGAAGGACATTATTGTTGGTGTTTCCTGTCAACGTGACAGGGGATGCAGAGGCAGGATCAAGACCACTGGTGCCATGTAGCAGTGTGTTGTGTGCCATTTTGCACTGAGCACATCTAAAGTGGTACCTGCATTTTGCTGTATGCGCACCTAAACATATAGTACACAATTTATTATCTTTGACAAATGTTGCCCGCTCAGAGACAGGGAGTATATTAAAGGTTTTGCATTGGAATAGTTTGTGTGATGACTTACAGTAACTGCATGTTGGTGCCGCCTTCACATTGTGCAGGACTGTCTTGTTATTGTTGTAGGTGACTTGACCCTGCTCGGCGTTCTCCATAGCTAGAGCCCTGTGCTCTAAATATTTCAGAAATACATCTAACTCCGGCTCCAGTTTTGAGTCTCTGTGCAGTTGATATTCTCTAGCTGTGTAGACATCTAGTTTCCGAGATAATATACATATTAATATTGCATCCCAGTATTTTACTCTTGCATCAAGGGCTTTTATGGCAGCCAATTGTTGTCTCACACCTGCCACAAATTCTCTAAGGCTACTAGCTGTGGACCTACCTAGGCTCTTAAGATCCAGTAACATATTGATATGTTCATTTATGATTTTATACTTGTTGGCATATCTATTGTTAAGTAGCTCTTTAGCTTCCACATAGCTTTCACTTGTTAATGGCAAATTTTTTATCAGGTCTAGTGGCTCATTTTGTAAGTAGGTTCTTAGATAATACAATTTTTGAACAGAGTCTAACTTAGTGTTGTTGTCTATCATCGAATTAAATAGGTTAATAAATGGGACATATTCTGTAAACTTACCATCAAAAACATTAATATGAATAGGAGGTAATGTAACTTTAGCCGAGGGTGGTGTCTTGGCGTCTGGAACTTTTTCTGCGCGCCTGTACATAGTGCGGTCTAAGGCCGACAAAATTGTAAAATAATTCTCTTCCACTACCATTACGTCCTCCGCGTCTTTAGGGTTTAGATAGAGAATTTCTTGGCTAAGTTTTTCATATTCGGCAAAGGAATTGACCAGTCGCTCGCGCTTCGCCTCGATGATGCCGAGCGAAATTTCATCAAGTTTAGAATCATTAACGAACGCTAATAATCTTGTGATTATCGCTTTAGCGTAACCCCGAGATACGACATTTCTTTTCAGTTCGACTTCCATCTTGTTTTTCTTATTCGAAACCACCCAAGTGCTTCACAAATTTGATTTTAAGTAATGATTTGTGTGGGTCGTATTATCACTAAACACTGTTGAATATTTATAGCTAGTTTTACAATATGACAAATAATACTCTGAATTACAATAATTGTTTTCAGTCTTAAAATTACTATCGCGAACGACCAAACAATTGACTGAACAATTAAATGCCAACGCATGCGGCGCTTTCTGCTTTGCTCGATGGGCAGCGTTCCGGCGCAGGCGACAGCGGAGATTCAGCGCCAGTGGCGATCCGGCTCGAAGGACCATGTTGCGCGTTGCGCAGCTTAATTGTGTTGTACTGTAGATGTTGTAGGGCTGGTAGATGGTCACAATAAAATACTTTGGAGAGTAAGTTAAAGGCGATGTATTCGGTGCAGCGTGGTGGTGAAGAAGGGCAGAGACAATATTATATAGTTGCAAACATAGAGAGACAATACAGTGTTACAAACATAAATTAATATTATTGTTGTTGCTCTATGCAACACAAATGTCGTAATAATGGCTAATCCTTGTTTTAATGAGTTCCTGGAGGCCTACTTCCCGAGACTTTGTTGTGCCCAAAAAATGGTGAAATGTGTCCAAGGTTTACTTTTACTATCTACTTATTCCAGGAAATGAGATCTTTATAGAAACGAATGTCAAAGCTATAGTGTATTATATGACATATTTAATTTCAAATGTGAATTATTCACTTTAATACAAAATTTCATACATTTATTGTAGGGTGTTCCACTGTTACTAAATTGATTGTACGCCTATTTTAATGCTTCAGTTAAATTTCTACCGTCGTAGTGTAACAAGTTGAGCCGGCTCGTTTGAAATGTGACTTTCTAATACTAGAATTTATAGGCTGACAAATTATCTAATACCTACATTATTTAGGTTCGAGTAGCGGCGGGTGGTGTTCGTAATACCATATTTAACACGCGGGTGACGGGTGACGTGACTGTGCTGTGGCTTTGTCACGCTATTGGCTTACAATAGCTGGCATTTATCAGTGTTAAGTTAGGTAACAGTGATAGCGCACAGGTTGAGCACGCGCCTTGCGGGCATCAGGTCCTGTGGTCAAACCCCGGATCGCACCTCTGGGTTTTTCGAAATCAATGTGCGAATCAATACTTCTATCTGAATAAAGCGTTTAAGCGTCAATAGCCTAGTGGTTGGAGGGGCCGGCCTCGTAGCTGAGAGGTTTCGGGTTCGATCCCCATCCGGGCCATTAAACTATTTACGTGAGCCCACTCCTAGCACAAGCATTAGCTTAGTTGGAGGGGCTAAAGGGAATACTAGTAATGAGATAAATATTCATTGCTAGTAATCTTTTTTTTTTTTTAAAAAAAAGACTCTTTCCTTGACAAAACTGAAAACGATCTACAGTAAGGGTCAAAAACGTATATACATTTCGTAATACCTATGTCAACACTCGTAATATACTCCAATATAATAATGTACGATGATACGTACTTACCTAATATCGAATATCGATATGAAATTACAATCCATCTTGCCAAGATTGTACGAATTGGCTGGAACTAGTATTACCTGTCTGAATCGGTGGCTGCGAGACTGCGCCCTGACGATCGCAACTCACTTCAATAAGCAATAGTTGTCTTGACTTACACCCCGGTCTAGTAGTGTTAGTATATATCTCGATTTTTCAGGGACTGTCCCGATTATATTTTGTGTAGCTGTGAAAATATTAGTTAGTCTCCGATTATTTAAATTTATAAATGATAGTGGAAATAATCATATCGATAAATATCGTATCGAAATTTACAAACAGTCGATATTTATTGAGAAAAAAAACTATAGATATGTTTGTTTAAGGCCAGTTGTGATCTAAAAGTATTTCTAAATTATCTAAATGAAAACGATGAGAAATGCTATAAAATAAATTTGATCGAATGGAAAAATATCATGTTTTTAATTATGTTGCCATTGAGATATTTTTCCTTAGCCTATTATGAACCTATTTGGCAACTTATTAACTATTTAAATGATTATTGCCTAAACTACTTTCTTCTAAATTTTTAACTACAAATAATACATTGAGGAGTCTTAGAGAACGTAAGAATTACGTTTCCAAAATAGATTTATTTATACGAGCCTAAAAAGCCCATGAAGACATATTATTAAGACGTCTCTCAATGATTGTATTAGCTATATATTTAATACTATGTAATTTCCAAACTTCGTAATCAAAATGGCACAAAACCCGAAACTATTCCGTTACAGTTCAATAAGCAATAATTGTCTCGTATTGTATCTCAGTTCCGAACAAGTGGTCACATCCAATAAGGCAAGATTTGAATCTCGGAATTGGAGTTCCACAATATATTCAGAAACTAATACAGCTGTCTCTTCATTTTGCTTTGACGCTATCATATTTGTTTTTATTTTAGTGAAAATTTTCATTTGTCCTTATTCAGGCTTGCGATATGGTAGCCCTGATAGAGGCGTGCATTTACATTGGGTAGAGTGAGGTAATGTGGACGTCTTTGATATTCAAATTATTATGTAAGCTATAAGTTCGATTGGATGTCTGAAATTTCAGGAAGCGTGTATTCCTCCATGCACGCAGAGATGACAGACTATAGGGTACAGTTGAATTCAGAGCAAAGGTCTCATTATTTCTACTTGTTGCCATACACTGAAGCAGCTTAATAGCCTTTTTTATGGCGGATCTTTGAAAATTTCTTTGTCTAAAAATGGCTTTGTTCCAGAACGAGCCGCAGAATAAGTGCAGCAAAGCCATTATCTACGTTATTATCGCTTTATATTATAATTTGGCAGCGGCCAGCAGCGTCACGTCATAATATGATATTCAACACGCTCTTGGCTTACGAGTGATGACATGCTTATGTATGTAATTTTCACAGTTTCTTTTTCAATAAGTAGAAAACAAGCACAAATTATTTCTAACAATTACCTAGTAAGAAAGGTAGTAGAAAGCCGAAATTTTAACTTTGTTTTTTTTATATTTTATTTAGTAGAAGTAAGTTAGTATGAAGTAGTCTAAAAAAGAGAAGATTATACTTGTATTGAACAAAAAAATTATTTCTAATAAATTTATTTTTGTATATCTAATGTTTTAAGGCTCATGTTTACTGCAGTAGTTTAATTTGAAACCGTAAACTCTCTAAGTGCAGAACAATTCATGAACTCATAATTCGGTGGTAGAATACATCACGTAACTCGATATTTAACACGCTCCCGACACGTCACATGTGCTTGTACGCGTTCATTATAGTTATTAAAGATGAACAACTTAGCGATGTCAGTCGGGCTCTTAATAAATCACATGGCGCGCCACTGTCTTGAATGGTCCCTTGTGACGTCATTAATTATAAAAGACGTGGTCTTTTTATCGAACCTTAATTACTTTAACGTCCCTATAGGTAATACATTTAGCATAGACGGACTATATTTTAGTTTTTCTGACAATTAGAATCGATAAATGGAAGGTTACTAAATGCCGAAATTCAAGTCACTAGTTGTTTGTTTATCGAAATGTAAGACAATAGCGTGACACACAATAACTATTGATATAAAACTATTTTTACGGATTATATCGCGTTTATTTTTACTTTTTGTGTTCCCGACGTTTCGGTTGCTTTACAGCAACCGTGGTCACGGGGGGACATGACCACGGTTGCTGTAAAGCAACCGAAACGTCGGGAACACAAAAAGTAAAAATAAACGCGATATAATCCGTAAAAATAGTTTTATTTCAATGTGTAGTATTCGCGTAAATATAAGAAATCAATACACAATAACTATATAAATAAACTAGCGGTGCCCGCGACTTCGTCCGCGTGGAATTTAATTGACAAAGTTTCATACAAACTTTCATCCCCTATTTTATCCCCTTGGGGGTAGAATTAATCAAAATCCTTTCTTAGCGGATGCCTTCGTCATAACATCTACCTGCATGCCAAATTTCAGCCCGATCCGTCCAGTAGTTTGGGCTGTGCGTTCATAGATCACTATGTCAGTCAGTCAGTCAGTCACCTTTGAGTTATATATATTTAGATAAATAACTATCGCCAGACTAACTCGCCAACTGTATGGTCCCATACTAAGCAACGCTTGTACTATAGGTACTGCACAATGGACTGGGGGCGATCTCGGTGGCAATAATTATAGGTTAAAAAACAAGAAAATGTTTTTTATGTTATTTTTGTTACCTAAATGTTAGACAGTAGCGTGATTGCACGCTTAGTTAACTTCACAATTTTACTGAATAACTTTAAGGGCCTGTGCATACCACATTTCTAAAACGCGCGCGCTCTTATCCTTCAAAAGTCCACAAGCTGCGTCTGAGTCGCGTGCGTATTGCGTCGGTATCGCTATAAACGCGCGTCGACGGCGCGTTTATAAAATGTGGTGTACACAAGCTCTAAGTTAACTAAGCAAATGCATCATTCTCTAGCGTGCTTCTACTAAATTATATATACATATTTCAGTTCAGTGGGAAGCCGTATCACGTAATTTGATATTAAACATGCTTCTGACATGACGCGACTGCACTGCGCTTTCATTATCCTCGTTAAGCCGAAGACCTGTGACGTCAGTCACAGTATAAACAGGTTTACGTCAGGAACTACGACGATACGTAGTGACGTCAATTATTCGTTAGTAACTTGGTCGTTGTTAAATTCCTTCAGTAGATGAGTAAAAGTAATTTTAGTTAGTAGTAAAGTTGTAAAAAAAGTGTATTAAACTCCGTACGGTTTTTCTCAATTACGTATTCTGTTCAGTTCGCTGGTTAATGGAATGCATTGGATCGTCAACTTCTGTCCTAAGATAATAAAACTTTCAGGATCAAATGTCGTAATAATGGCTAATCCTTGTTTTAATGAGTTCCTGGAGGCCTACTTCCCGAGACTTTGTTGTGCCCAAAAAATGGTGAAATGTGTCCAAGGTTTACTTTTACTATCTACTTATTCCAGGAAATGAGATCTTTATAGAAACGAATGTCAAAGCTATAGTGTATTATATGACATATTTAATTTCAAATGTGAATTATTCACTTTAATACAAAATTTATTACATTTATTGTAGGGTGTTCCACTGTTACTAAATTGATTTTACGCCTATTTTAATGCTTCAGTTAAATTTCTACCGTCGTCGTAGTGTAACAAGTTGAGCCGGCTCGTTTGAAATGTGACTTTCTAATACTAGAATTTATAGGCTGACAAATTATCTAATACCTACATTATTTAGGTTCGAGTAGCGGCGGGTGGTGTTCGTAATACCATATTTAACACGCGGGTGACGGGTGACGTGACTGTGCTGTGGCTTTGTCACGCTATTGGCTTACAATAGCTGGCATTTATCAGTGTTAAGTTAGGTAACAGTGATAGCGCACAGGTTGAGCACGCGCCTTGCGGGCATCAGGTCCTGTGGTCAAACCCCGGATCGCACCTCTGGGTTTTTCGAAATCAATGTGCGAATCAATACTTCTATCTGCATGTTTTAGAAAATGTAACCAATTTTCTAAAAACATGTGATATCCGCCAACCCGCACTGGAGGATTACGACCTGAATACCCCTCGTAGTGAGGGTAGGCCCGTACCCAGGAGTGGAACGTCAAAAGGGCTAAATTATATTATACTAGTTTCTGCACGCGACTTCGTCCGCGTAGACTTAAGTAAAGTATCCTATGTGTTAATCCAGGGGCCCAATTACGCTAGCAACTTAAGTTGCAATTGGAAATCAAACGCGAGTGTTTGATTTCCAATTGGCTTTCAAACGCTTGGGCAAATAATTGGTATTCTACAAGCGACTGAATTGCGATTGGCTGCTGATATGCATATAGGCTGATATGATTGGCTGCATATATGCGTTCGAACGCTTGGTAGTTTTTTTAATATTTGGATTTTGCATATGGCTATTAGGCCAAAACTCATAAAAAAATCTCCGTGAGTAGGGGCAATTGGATTAATAGTAATGAAACATGATTTTTCGAGTTCCCCCAATAAGTCTGGTAGCATCAGGCCTAGACAAAACCTTCATATAAAAATTTAAAATCTTATTTTACTCGACAATGGCTAAATGCGAAAAGCAAATCAACGCAAATAAAAAAGTAATATGTCAATACATGCTCAAAATATTTACATTACAAGTATCCTATTAATTTACTCGGTATAATGTGTTTAAAGATTTAAACACAATACTATTTTATCGTTTGTTGTTGTTGTCAATGTGCAGTCAATGTGCAGCAAATGTTGCAGTCCACGCAAATGCCGTAACCGGTAGTTTTGACTCATACCTATATTATGTGTATTGTGGCCGACGTGGCGTAGCCTGTGTCGTAAAAGCAGTCAGCAAACAAATGGTATGATTGCTGTAAGGATTAATAAGGTATTTTCATTTTGAAATTCCAAGTGATATACTGGGCTTCATCATGATAATTGGTTTGTTTTAGTTTCTCCTGCGTACTATATACTGCGTACTGTATACTACCAATAAATTTGAATATTTGCACCATGTCGAGCTACAGTCGTCGCAACAGAGATTCGAGCGAGGAGGGAAGATAACACTGAGGGTTTATTTGGGCACTCTCATCCCCTACGTTATAATCCAATAAATATTGCATCTTTAGTACATAACTGTTTTTTTTCATTTCTATTTACTCAATTATCCTCAAACAAAAATTAAGTTACGCCTGTACTAATAATACGATAGACAAATAATAAGATAGGTACCTACGTACCTAGGTACTTAGTACTAGGTGTTACTATAGGTATAACAAGTGTAAAAAAGAGCTAGTTATTATCATCATCATCATCATCATCAGCCTATGTTTGTCCACTGCTGGACATAGGCCTCCTCTAATGAGCGCCATAGCGCCCTGTCTTCAGCTTGCCGCATCCAGCATCTGCCTGCAGTCTTTCGCAGATCGTCATCCCACCTGGTCGGAGGGCGTCCTACACTACGCTTGCCGAGTCGAGGTCTCCACTCAAGAACACGTTTACCCCAGCGGTTGTCGGTTCTTCGTGAGATATGGCCAGCCCACTGCCACTTCAGCTTGCTAATTCTTTGAGCTATGTCGATAACTTTGGTTCTCTGTCTGATGTATTCATTGCGAATCCTATCCTTCAGAGAAACTCCGAGCATAGCTCTCTCCATAGCTCGCTGAGCGACCTTAAACTGGTGGACCAGCCCTACCGTGAGTGTCCACGTCTCGGCTCCGTAGGTCATGACGGGTAGGACGCACTGATTGAAAACTTTCGTTTTCAAGCATTGCGGTATGGATGACGAGAAGACTCGACGTAGTTTCCCAAACGCTGCCCAGCCCAGCTGGATCCTCCTCTTGGCCTCCTTCTCAAAATTGTTTTTACCTAACTGCAGAATCTGCCCAAGGTACGTGTACTCGGAGTTATTATACTTATTTTAAAATATTATAGAAAAAAAGTTCCAATATTTTTAAAGGAGTGTTTTTAAATGTTGCTTCTTGAGTAGAATAGAATAGAGTACCTACTTGTAAAGTTTTATTTCTATTTAAAAACAATTATCAGCAATCATAAAGTAAGTTACACCTATATTAGTACTGTGATAAATAAATATATAATACTGTACTAGCTATAGGTTGTGCACAAAATTTAAGTAAAGAGCTTTTACTTTATAATATAATAAATAATTGTACACTTTTTTATGAATTACTTACTAAGTTATCTCCAAATTAAAGGCGATAAGTACCTCCATAACTATGTACCTACTTCACTACTCAATATTGTATAGTAGGTATGTTTAAAATATTTACCTATATACGGTAAGCAAGTAGGTATAATTTTAAGGTAATGTTTATTTCAAAAGTTAAACAGTTCAAAATGTGTAAAGAATGTTGTGATTATTCAAATACTTAATAAGTACTATATATTTGTTTGTATTGTGGTTTCTTAAGCAGGTAGGTACTCATGTTAGGGATTAAATCAAACAAGTGTATGTACCTACATTACATTTGAATATAATTCATTCGTAAATTCTAGCTAGTAAATTATGGTGCAGTCTACACAAGTAGAAGCACTGCTTGATTTCTTGGAGCAGCATCCATCGGCATCAACGAATTCTCGGGGTTATTGGTGTGGTTCAATGTTTTCAAGAACACAACTTGCATTTATAATTACACCTTGCCATGTGCTGCCAATATGCTGCTAGTGAACACCTAAAACAAATGTTTTACAAAATATAATTATATGCATTTTAGCCCATTGGTAGTGGGCTACATACAGGAAAATACCCACTTCTCTGAAGCGAGCATTCCAATGCAGCATTCTACTGTATTGCAGGCAGTCAAACGGTTTTTCAAAGGGGATGACAATTATCACATCTGAAATAAGAACATTAATTAGGTATGTTTCTGTAAATTCATTACCAAACCAATTATAAGTAGCTAGTCATTATACTAACAAACTTATACAACAAAAACACTTTTTGCCACTCTTTGATAAGTAATTCAAATTGTGATTCAAGGTATGATTCGGCCACACACTGGAGTCATAGCAGAGCCAAGACTGCTAGCATCCACATTCAAAATGGCATATCTGTAGAATTTTGTGTTATTACAAAAAAATATCAAATTATGTATTAAGGATAATTGTTAGAACTTACTGTCATAACATTTAAAGAATGGAATTCTTCTCGGTTATAATATTGCTTCTCATACACATGTGACCTTAGAGATGCCACATGGATACTGTCAATGCAGCCTATAACTCCACGGAACCCAACTTTTTGGTTGAATCTAAAACAATATAGTTTGTAGTCAACACCTGCAAACAAATTAATGTAAACTGTATTGGCAGTAGCTGTGTATTTCTTTTTTTGTTTCAATTACACGTCATATACATAAATTATAGTGCAAAGTAAGTTAAGCTAACCCAGGGCTTGTTTTTCTGACGTAAAATATTTCTTTTTATCAATTATAAGTACAAAAAACTAATGGTTGAGTGATTTAGAGAAAAAAAACTAGGTTATTGTCTTACCCTTGCCTTCGTCTTCAAAATTAAGATGCTGCAACTTTTACCTCATAATCAGCTTATTTGAGAGGGAGAGATTATTTGTTTTTCAACACACAATATATTATTTAATCAAATTCCTACACTATATACGTTTTTTGTCACCCAAATAAAAACACCAACCACAGATAGCTACGTGACCATTGCTCTTATCTCCTTTTTTCTTTTTGCGTTCCGTTTCAGTCTGCTTTTAATTAAATATATAATTGCTAATTTTTAGAAATTATTATGACAATTCGTTGTTTTGCATAATTATTGGTTTGATTTTATATGATTAATATTTTAGAGGTAGAGCAGAATGTAATTTACGTATCGTTCAGTGGCGACCTATCAACCACGAATTAATCACAATTAATTTAAAAGTTAAAAATGTGTGGTGTTTTGCTCAAAATTATAATACATTTCAAAAAAAATTATATCCGCTATAGTGCATCGTATCAAATCCATGGAACTGCAAAAATAATTTTATACGAAATGACTCCAATTGCATTATGCGCAGGGCCGCAATAACTTTAAAAAAAAACGATGTCAGTCGCAAGCTCAAGGTCAAAATCTGAAACGCCAGTCGCCAACATAATACCAAAACAAGCTCAGTTGCAAAAGTGAATCTGTTGTTTGTGGAATACGGAAATTCGTCAAAAGCTGAGCATTTGACAAGCTTTTGCTTTCCAATTGCAACTTAAGTTGCTAGCGTAATTGAGCCCCAGGTTATAAACTATCTGTGTTCCAATTTTCATCCAAATCCGTTCAGCAGTTTTTGCGTGAAAGAGTAACAAACATACATCCACACTCACAAACTTTCGCATTTATAATATTAGTAGGATTATATAAGGTAGGTACAACATGTCGACTGCGGTTATGAGGACTTTCGCTCTTTAGATTAATTTTAAAACATTACATTTTTCGGAATAAAAATGAAGTATTTCATTTGTATAGCTACGTACCAGATATAAGACAAAACTCAATATTCTTGTCGTCCTCTCAATTGATAGTTAGTTACTAAGATTATTCACACATTTAACTATACGGTTCTTTTACCGTTTCATTATTTATAATAATATCTGATTGGTACACTATTTAGTACATTATTTAGGGTTTAGCAGACACGACGGTAATGGCATTAGGTAATTCGATATTAAACACGCGTGTGACAGCTGACGTGACTGCGCGCGGGGCTGTCACGCTGCCGTGAATACCGCCTTTAATGTAGGGTTGTACGGAATGATTTAATAATAGAATATCGTGATATACAAGCATGATGTTGTATGAATCAATTTATATGAAATGTGTGTAAACATAATTGTATAATTGAGGTCGATTTCGATAAGCAATATCATAATACTTGTGTTTTTCTGAGTTCATTTTTGTGTGATGTTATTCAAAAGAGCAATCAAATTTGAATGCGTACTTTGTAAAATTGTGATATAGTGCATTTATTTAACGAAGACTCATGCTGTGACATTTATGACAGTGGGATGTCGGTCAATTTGCAATAATCCGCGTGGCTTTAAACCGACTATATCTATGTACCTGAAATAAATTATTATTATTATTATTATGTATCTGGTAATTTAACATTGCAAATACAAACAACCGGCATATGGCCTCCACTACACTTTGATGGATCCCCTAAAGATAATCTATAAGAGAAATTCGGTCGCCTTCAGCTGCCACATAAACTAGATCTAGGCTGTTGATAGCAGCAACCCTGTTTTGCATCGCGTCCACATCAACCTACGTAGGCACCGCGGTCTTGCTGTCTGCAGACTTGCCAACTGATATTGCTGAGTTATGTTCAGACGTAACAGTGCAGAGAATTTCAGGGGTTAGAAATGGATTAGTAGTTTTCTTTTTAAATATCTTTGGACATAATATTGAGCATAGAGGGTTGCGTCTACCAGTCGATTCAAAATAATGTCAGCTTTTGAGACGAAAAAGTACACTTAAAAGCACTTCTTCTTTTCTAAGTCTATAGAAGATCGAATCTCAGAAGTCGTCTCAAAATATATATATCAAAAGACTTAGCTGTCATAAATTGGATAGGTTACCTACTGAACAATTAAATTGAAGTTTGTTTAGAATTTATTATTCAAACTGATATAGGTACCAAGATCCATTACTCAGTATTAAATTATAATGGATTTATAGTCGTACCTTCTGCTTAATTGTTATAAATTAATTACAATTAATTTAGACTAATGGTAATCTAACCTCAACGTCAATTTGCGGGCTGTTTATTAGGTCTTTGCGAGGCTAACTCACTGGCTTCTATTTGCGCTAACAATAGAAGCATTTCTTCGACATTCACTTTTTCTACCTCTGGAAGACCTTGAATGTTTTACATACTTATATCATGGTCCACTTCTCGCAACAATTTTTTGATTAACTATGGGTTCTTAACCATAATTGGCTATAACAACTTCACTGGATAGAGGGCGCGCGCATAGTCCAGCCTGAGGGGCAGAGGGGCAGCGGCTCAAAGAGGCACCATGGGGCAAGTCTTCGACTCAGGCTGCTGCCTAGTGAGAGAGCGGGGGTAATTCTACCACGGGATCGGAACGCGACCTTAACTGAGAAGATTATGCAAAAAAATCAGTGGTCTTGTAACCGTATCGTCATCGAGAAATCATGCTGTTACCGTCATTCTTATTTATAAATCTGTTATGTGAGCGGGGCGTCACACGCTTACATTAACATTACAGGAAATATTTCGTGCTCGGAACTCTGAAGATGAAGAATCAGAATTCTAGGACGTATCTAGATAAGTACTTTCTGACATATCTCAACGCCGTTCACGTCTTTAAAACGTAATAAGCTCCATTGACGCTACCGTTCTGAGTTTTTCATCCGCCATCTTAATTAGTTCGTGACCCCAGCACTTAATTAGTGCAATTACGAGATGGCGCTTTATGTTTCAGCGCTGCAATGCATTCGGGCGGCCATTGTGGGAGATTAAATTAACCCTGAAATTGTTTTACGTTAAGATAGTATGTGGAATGTGCGCTGATGCGGTAAATGGCTTCATGGGTACGCTGTTCTCTTTAGCACCAGTTCTGATTCATATTTGATAGTAGAGTAAATCTAGGGATAACTGGCTATAACAGTAGTCAATTATACCCTAAAGTTTTTCCAACGCGGCCCCTAACAACATAATTACAGCTATAAACAAATAATAAAGAAAATAAACCATACCGAAGTACAGTATACTTCATTCATATTATGCAAACGTGCTTCAACGCAATTATCCACTTAGTGTGTCAATTTTATAGCGTTTCAGTTTAGCAGAAATAAATTACTGCTAATAGTATGCATTGTTCTTAATTAAAACTACACGGAGGCTTTATTTTTAACCTTTGAATTACTTGTTTTATTACCATTAAGTGGTTGAGGAATTGATGTAAGCAAGTGAGGTAACCATTTTCCTTTCATAACCCGCACCTAACACCCAAAAATATCTAGCTTGCCAAATTCAAGTATATATATTTTTTTCTTTTGATTCCATGAGCCCTTGACTAACTCTGGTGTCGGAGTTTTCGGACCTTCCGAAGGCCTCTGACATGGCTTAACGCTGGGTACTAGCCAGGACTAACAGCTTAACGTGCTGTTCAAAGGATAGACGGAATCGATCAGTTGCACATGCCACTAACAGTCACCCATATATCTAGGTGGTTACCGCCTCGAGCGCTTCTGTTTGGGAACGTGGTTTACTCATATAGATTTTGAAGCTTTAATACGGACGTTCGGGGCGCTCGCCGCGTGGCCACTCTATCCGGGCTAAGCGTCAGTAGCGTTACACGATGACGTCAGAGCTGCTGCGCCCTACGCTTAGTACTATAAACTTCTTCGGGCGTGCCTAGGTGGCACTGTTTTTTTTTTCGTGAGGCACGTTCATAATTTACGCAGCCGGGATTTGAGTTCACGACATTTTGAAGCTTTATGCAGTTTTGGCCTTGGTTTTGGAGCTTGTGTTCCGAAAGTCCATTCCCACAATATGGCCAATTTAAGTTGGTAATTTCGTAAATTAGTCAGTCAGAACACGATATGGCAAATTCTATGATGAAGCTACGACTAATACAAATAAGAATAACTTTGAATTGTGAACACTAGTCTACCCCAAAATATGTATATTAGTATAAAATTGGATCGAAGCTATTCCGCCGCCTAGCATGCACATAAGTAATTATAATGCGCCGCCCGCCCACTCGGAGTTATTTAGGTTAATTTCCTGCCTTTTGATGACTTGACACGGCCCGTTAGTTAGACTTTATTGAATTTTCTCATAGAATGCATTAGCAGGAGGATTGCAGGTGGAATGTTAGTGGGTCATGTGTTTTTATGAGGTCTGTACTCGCTCGTGCGTTCGTTTGAGCTGGGCCTGTATTAATCAATCGTTCTCAAGTTTCAGGGCGATCTTGGAAATATCATTATTATGTCATACCATTGAAAAGTGACATTAAAAGCGTACTCAAGATCGTTCTTAGACTTGAGATCGATTTATAAATACGGACTCTTGAGGCCAACTTCGATGCCGGTTTCAGGCCGTCCAAAGGCCTCCAACATGGGATAACGACTTTGATAGCCGGGAGCGACAGCTTAACGTGCTCTTAGCATATTCTCCAGAGCAGGAACGGAAGCGCTTAGTTGTAAGGTGACATTTGTAAGAGGACCAGTTCTGTCAACATTGCATTACAAAGTTAATTAATGTTGCAACATCTTGGTCTGGTATACAGAGATGAAAGTAGCTTTGGATATAATTTTTTAACTAGAGATCATGTTTTCAATCAAAAATATCTCAAATATGCAGAATATGTATGAATATTGCATAACTTATCTTTACATTGTTTTGAACTAAAGTCTTCCTTGTGAAGGGATTATATTTTCAACTCGCCAGTCTGGCCGGGCTCACTTGGTCAAAACATGTACACCGGTGCTCCTCCGTAGAACGTCGAAGGAACTCAAAACAGTCGAGTTTGCGCCTCCGTAGAACGTCGAAGGAACTGAAAACAGTCGAGTTTGCGCCTTATTACCGGGTGATGACATTAGCTTTCTTTTTTTGCCTTTGCAAAGCGATTTTTCCGTACATAGCAATAAATATTTATTCTTAGTCGCTAATCCAGCACAAAGTTTTATAAAAATTGTTTAATTTCCATCTTTTTCCATTCTCACTTGTTTAAGAATAGGTAATTATTTTCCTTATAACTGAGTTGTTCTGGCGAAACATCTACACCGATTTTGTGGGTGACTCTATTTTTGACTGAACAATATAGAGATGACACCATAAAACAAAAATCTACTTAAAACAATCTAATGTTTTTCTTGTTTTGTTCCAGGTACGTCCCTATTTCAACTTGGAGGAACAAAAAGAGTGGACACACTCTGAGATTTCACTCCGTTGCCCGTTTCTCACTACATCGCGATGGTAACTTAGAGAGTAACTTAGTTTTTAAGTCAAAACTTTCATTTCAACGTTATAGGTGGATTATTGCAGGGTTTTCACAGGAAGATAGCAACAAGCAAAGAAAATGAAATAGTAAAATTCATTCAATTTTTTTTAGATTACTAGCAATGTGAGTTTATCAAATTACTAGTATTCCTGTTAGCCCCTCCTGCTAAACTAATGTTTATGTTAGGAGTGGGCTCATGTCAATAGTTTAATGGCCAAGATCGGGATCAAACCCGGAGCCTCTCAGCTACAAGGGTGGCCCCTCTAACCACTAGGCTCTTGACGTGTTATACTCGTACTCGAAAATATAAAACAAAAATAAGCCTTCATTTGTTTTAAGAACGTTAATGCAATCAAAATGTTAAAAACATAAATTGTCTTTAAAAAGTCGCCTCTATGTTTACGCTACAAACCATTATTATTAACTAGTGTCTGCCCGCGACTTCGTCCGCGTAGTCTTAAGTAAAGTATTCTATGATCCAGGTTATAAACTATCTGTGTTCCAAATTTCATCCAAATCCGTTCAGTAGTTTTTGCGTGAAGGAGTAACAAACATACATCCACACTCACAAACTTTCGGATTTATAATATTAGTAGGATTTATATTATGTTACAAAAATGTATTAAAAATCGTTCTGTGTACAAAAATGTGGCCCCAAAGATCCCCAAATATAGTTACATTTACCTATATGCATGTAAACTTTACAAACATTCACGACGTAAACGCAGAGTCTTTATTATTCAAGTAAACACCCTTAATGACAAAACTATAAATAGCATACAATCATTTACCGCTTAAACGGTGAATTAGAACGAGGCATCATAAATTCACGCTACTAACCAGCGCGTGGTGTACAGTTTAAGACAAGGGTATAAACTTTATTGGCTTTATTACGACTAAGGTTTTGCGCAGCAAAAACCGACGCAGAACCCTTACGGAAGCAATGAGAAAGCCCTAAAAACAAAACGCATCATCACCACAATTTGGGATGAATGAATTTGTGTCATAATTCTCAAGGGATAAGGTTGAAGTTTAAATCGTAGGACCTTAACCCTCAACTGCTGAAAGCCCACCGCGACATCTTTGATGTTCGCCCTCTCGCCTCGAGCACCAAACGCTTTCTTAGATAAAGTGCATTTCGATATTAGAAGTCTCAAACATAGTTTTAAAGTGAAATTTACGGTATGAAATTGTTTTCTTCGTTCAAACGCGGGGATGTTTTGACCCGTGAAAATGGATTGAAGGCTTGTTGAAAACTACCGTTTTTGTATGCGGAATTCGTATGAAATTTCTTTGTATTTAGGGTTAACTTTTACGGATGTTGGATTCTTTTTGTAACCTAGCATTTTGCATATTTTTAATGTAATTCAAAGAGGGGGTTATATCTTCATATTTATAATAATTTAGCCCTTGTGACGTCCCACTCCTGGGCACGGGCCTCCCCTCAACATGAGGGGGATTCGGGCCATAATACACCACGCTGGCCCAGTGCGGGTTGGCGGATTTAACATGTCTTTCGAAAATTGGTTAGATCTTCTAAGACCTGCAGGTTTTCCCACGATGTTTTCCTTCACCGTAAGCAAGTGATAATCATGTAGAAATTATGATTCCCACATAGAATTCGAAAAATCCAGAGGTGCGAGCCGGGGTTTGAACCCAAGACCTGGTGCCCGCAAAGCGCGTGCTTTAACCAATCGGCTATCACTGCTATTATATATATTCATATTTATCTTAAGAATCAATTACAATACAGTTCTATTTTATAGCTTGTATCTCTAAAATAGTTCTTAGGTATGTTTGGTACTGCTATTACACACCCCTTCTAACTCACAATAGAACAATCACAAACTGATTCTAACAATCGCACGGCCGCACTAGAATTACTATAGCAATGTTTTAACAAGAAAATTGCCTGTGAACTGTGTAGAGGACCCGGCAAGGGTTTGAATCAAACTCGCCAACTAGTTTACCATATTTTGATTACCCCCGAGACTTAACTTGGGCAGTGCGAATGGTAAAATGGAACCCACAAAGCGTCGGGTGTGTTATTGATTCGTTACAAGTGTTGAGCTATTTGCTTCTTGCAACACAAATGTGTGACAAACACTGGCAAGATGTATAACGAATTGTTTAGTGCACATGCACTTAATAGAAGTTTACAACTTTGGGAGCCCCATAAAAAAATGTTTAATACTAGCTGCTTCATCCACGTGGACTTTCATATTGATTCACATTTTAAACCTCTTCTGGACTTCCACAAATAATTCAAGACCAAAATTAGCCAAATCGGTCCAGCCGTTCTCGAATTTTAGCAAGACTAACGAACAGCAATTAATTTATATATATATATAGATGGATTAGAAATAGAGGTAATATAGTGCATTCATTTCACGATGACGCATGCTGTGATACTAGCTTATGGGTGAATTTGCAATAATTCACGTGTCTTCGTGAAATGTACTAATTGTACTGTGTATTAGCGTTCAATACCTATAATAGGGATAGGGACTTATACCGGATACAATTACAGTCTTCGGGATTTCTTATCTATTATGTGCTGATACTTAGAGTCTGTAGCACTCGATTCAAAAATCGAATTCGAGTCGTTAATTCTATCTGAACTTACGACCAATGAGGTAATTTTTATTAAACCTCTTTCCTCCCAATGCTGAACCTAGATCTTTCCAATGGCCTCTATTAATCTCGGTCTTCAGTGGCGCTTTACCAGACCTTCCCGAAGGCGTCCAGATCGTCGCGCCATCTGGACACCTTCCGCTGACTCGATGGAAATCTTAGGCCACTCGTCCGAGACCATTCTATTTGCATGAGTTATCAATACCCACTTAAGTCTGGCAGTCTTGTAGACTTAATCCATTATTTTGATGTGGAAATGGTAGTGTGATCTATCTTCTAACTTGGAAGGTATGGGGATATTGCGTCTAATGACGACCGGTTGGCGCAGTGGTTGGAGCATAGGCCGCTCGGCTCTCTACACCGGGTAGCTGCGGGTTCGATTCCCATCAGGGTAAATTTTGGAAATCTGTTTCGGAAGTCTGGGTGTCACTGGGATCGCCCCCAGTCCATACAGTACTATTACAAGCGTTGCTTATTTTGGGACCATACAGTTGGTGTGTTCGTCTGGCGATATATATATTTTTTATTTATTTAACACAGAGGTACGTAAATAAGTGTCTTCAGGAAACCGGGAAATCGTTATGAACAAAAAATCGTTACTAATATTGACTTTATATTCAGTGAATTCCCAGCCTTTGATTCAATCGGCATCAAAACGCAAAACATTCTTACTCCATTGTATGTATTAAATGTAACGTTATCCATCGTGTTGTCGATTCCTTCAGGAAATCGGATTATCCGATTATTTGTATCGTGAAATCTCGAATGGATCGGATTTTGTCTCGTTACTCTACCTCGTTACGGATCCGATGTTTTCTCTTTGCATGCTAAAGGATTAGTTAAGTTAATATTCTTAAGATGTTTAAAGACGTCTGCTTGTTAGCTATTGTGGAAATGTTTTGCTGTGCATCTATTACAATGGAAATATTTGATGTATGTTTGTTATCCTAAGATTCTTTGGATTCGGTTTTGTTCCCTAAACAGGGAGGGTTCTAGGGATCATATACGGCGACTATAAGTATGTGGAATGGCCCATAAAAAAGGCTGTAGAATTTTCTGATATCACTCTTTATGTGTTTTGTATTTGACCAATATATAATATTTTTTTCAGACATTAAAAACTGTAATAATTCTGACGTAATTTGTATGCTCATATCAGAATACAAAGACATGGCGGCGCGTAAATCATTTCAGAATTTTCGATATACTTATATTTTGCGGATTACATAAATGTAGGTACGTTAAATATTAATCTCGCTTACGCCTTTAAAAATAAATCCATAGGTATTCATTTTCAGCATTTTTCACGTAACCCTCTCTGCAGAGCGTTGGAAATGAAATACAATTTCTTTCGTCTGTTGTAAAAATTTAATAATACCAACTTTGGTTACGGCGGTGAGCAAAATGGATTCAGACTTCATAAATATCTTATTTGAGCACAAATGTATATTCCAATAATAAAAATCTATTTGTAAGGGCATAGACAATCATCACTTGCTATTGCCGATGAATTTGTAACTTAATGTTGGGAGTTGTAACGAGTTGGGGTTCATTCCGTCAAAAACCAAATTGGTTCGAGTATTCAATTGATTCGATTTGCGAAACGCGTACCTTTATTTTTATAGCTCTTTCTTATTTGTTTTTTTTTTTGTTATCGGGAATTATACAAGGTGTGTTATATTTCCCATCAAACTTTGTATTTATACGATAATGTTAAAAAGTTTAATAAGTATTATTACAATCATTCTAAGCAGTGATAGCCGATTGGTTAAGCATGCGTCTTGCGGGCACCAGGTCCTGGGTTCGCAACTCTGGGTTTATCGAAATCTGTGTGCGAATCATAATTGTTATAATGATTATCACTTGCTTACGATGAAAGAAAACATCGTGAGAAAACCTGCATGTCTTAAAAGACCTAACCAATTTTCGAAAGACATGTGAAATCCGCCAACCCGCACTGGACCAGGGTGGTGGATTATAGAATATTACACGAACCATTTGGAGACCACCTTTTGACCGCCTCATAACTCAAAATACATAAACATGTCAAATTTGGCTCTATTGGAGCCAAATTTTGAAACTGAATATGATATTTATATTTACTAGTTCTAATAAGTATATTAGAACTAGCCAAGTCAGAGGCTTCAATATAATATCCTAAGTTATAAGAAGAAATGATATTTTCATTGAAATAAAAAAAATCAGGACTCATTATTCAACTTGGCACCCATTTAGATCTCACTTATTTTGTTGTTGAAGTCAACCACCAAGGCATATATCATAATATTGCACTTGGCTCTCATTTCATATTTATGTTTTTGATGGGATGTTATATATACTGTGTCTTCAATATTCCCTCACGAATACACATCTAACTGAGTTATTGTAACACTTCCCTGATATGGAACTCGCAATAATTCGATATTTAATAAACATCAGTAGGCCTGATTACGCGAAGTTCTGATGGACTTACTTTAATGGTTTCCGTTCGCCCAACTTTCTTCCGAATCACTTAATCTGCCACTCTCTCGACGTATTTTTATGTGATTTATGAACGCACGACGCCGTCGTGGCTAGACGAAAACATTTATTTTGGATTTTCTCAAGTATTTTATGGGGCACGGCGATGGGAGTTAGGTTATTGTCCCTTGCATGAGTTTTCCTCATTCCTATTCTTAATGTATACGTATGTGAGGTCGGTTTTGCTTGCCTGATGTCATATTTTTTTGCTTGTTTTGGTGAGATATTTTTTTACATCCTGTACACACTGTGGTTATATAAATCAGTTTTTGCAACATGTTTCATGCCTGTCGCCGATAGATACAAAAGTCACAAACCGATTATTCCCTATTTTGTTTTTCACCGCTCTATTATTGTATTACCTATTGATTTCTTATATTTACGCGAATACTACACATTGAAATAAAACTATTTTTACGGATTATATCGCGTTTATTTTTACTTTTTAACTATGACTATGGCGTTTATTTTTATTGTTTGTATTACCTTACCTTGTATTACCTTTAATTAAACAAAAATAAGAATATAACGTTATGCAATTCCAGCCTAAAACCGCTATTTTTACGTGTACTTTTTTATTGAGACTAGTCCCGCAACACATCTCACCCCTGTTATTCCTGTAAGCTAGGATGGACAATGGTGTTCAATGATGCCACCGAGGATTGAACCTTGATGAGTCTAGAGGAAAATTTAAACTGTCTTCGAACCACTAATTTAAACGAAATAACAATGGAATAAGTTAGAAGAAAATTATATACTTACTTATACGTCTATAATAAAGTATATTTCATACATGATATGTAATAAATATATACAGGTTGAAACAGAAAGGGTTTAAATTTAACTCCGTAATTCTAAAACTGTCAGCTTTGGAGGAAACTTGAAAAACAAAAGGTGTTATAGGGACACAGTTGTTGACAGATTTCATAAGTCTACAAAACCTTTAGTACTTCAACTGCCCCACAAAGCTCATTGTTTTAAGTGTACAAAGTAAAATTGCAAAAAAGTTAGTATACCCTTTTTATTTCACATTGTATTTCACCTTGTATGGCGGGACGATTTGGTCACTTTTGCGGGAGATTCGGGGCCCGAAACAGCACAAGACCGTATTTTGTGGAGTGTTAAGGGAGAGGCCTTTGCTCAGGAGTGGGACACAAGAACAGGCTAATAAAAAAAAATAGATATACTGTATCCTATCGGCCACCGGAGGAACTAACATTTGCTATACAAGTATTTTACGTAGACGCTAGCGACTTGCGGCTCCTAACGTTCGTGTAGACTTATAGTAGAGCTATCGTGCTATTAAACAGGCGGAATACCCCACAAATCCCATTCTAATGCACCTGTCAGGTGATCGTGGCTTAATGCTTCTTCCAGCCTGACAGCATGGAAATAGGGCCTGGAAAGATATAATGCAATGTATTTAATGGGATTGTGTATAGTAAATAGGTCATAATATACGTCATAGATATTTGTATATGACAAAGACAACCCATAGAAGCTTATACAGGGTGTAAGGGGGACGATATCGTAACGAAAACTGATACCATGGATTCATGTCATGATTCTGGACCCCCAGTTGGAATTTTCCGACGATTTTTTCACGGCACTGAATAAATGACTGTATGAACTGCAATGTACATTAAAACACAATATGCTCAAGCGCAAATTGAGTTTTAATGTAAGTAAGATATTATTTATTTACTTACTTATGTAAAATCAGGTCAAAATTGCTTTATATATTTTTTCCATGCTAAAATTAATTTTAAAAACCTGTATGAAAATATTTTAACTCATAAAAGACTCTGCAGGATCCAGAATCATGGGTTGAATCCATGTTATCAGTTTTCTTTACGATGCCCTTTACATCCTATATATGTATTACTAAATCGTAATTGGGTTACAGGTTAAAACAGACGTACGATACTCTTTAATCTTCATAAAATCAACCATTACCGTTCAAAACACTGTCTTAAATGCCTACTTCATCTTTCTTCCAGGGCATTTATCTATCGTGTAAGTAAATTCAGTACATTTCAGGCTTCCAAGGATTGCGTGGGCTGTCTCCGCCAGAATAGACACGGCTAATTTGGCCGAATGCCCCGTTACCCTCGTCTGCATTAACCATTAACTTGTGACATGCTTAATTCGCTAAGTGCTGTGGTCAGACGGACTTTTGAGGGGGCGCAGTGTAAGCGGAATAACTTTATTAATATTCTTTCTTTAATTGAATTAGGCACGTAAGTTGAACTCTTACATCTTTATTATAAGACACATTTCATAATCCTGAATTATGAAAGCACAAATATGTGATGTAGTGTTTAGTATATGTTGATGATTTTATAGTTCTCCGAAGTAGGAAATGAAGAAGGAATACTACTTACTCGCCTTCTCCATTTTGGAGATGAATAATCCATTTCAATACTCTAAATCTAGCTGTAGACACCGGAAATATTTTAATTTCAGGATCCTGAAATGAGTTTACAATATTATATATAATATAATGTTAAAGCCGCCGAAACACGTTCAGTACGGTTACCGAATCGCCAAACTATATTAGTCTATTAATTGGAATAATATTTCCTTAATGTATAAAACTAATTAATGTGATTCCTCGTATCCGATTAATGAGGATAACTAGTGTTAGTTACGAGGAAAATAAATAAGAGCCTTAAGATCATAATGCCAGCGTACATAATTCTGGAAATTGTGTGAGATCTATAACACAATAATAAAAGAAAATATTAAACAAAATAGTAATAATATAAATTTTAATACTTTCCACGCTTCAACAGGCACCACGACCTCGGGCGGATCGTTGGAATGACCGAAACGTAATATCCTATTAACTGGACCACCTTTGTTTAAGTAAATCGGGGGGTTTGAGTCGAGTTTAAATTATTTATTCGAGCGTAAAGGTCAGTAACAAATGTCTTTGGCCTAACATAGCGCGGCAGTGGGTACTGACCACTACTGGAATTATTAAAGCTGGTAATTATAAATCTATCTCAAGTCTGAGAGCGATCTTGAGCACGCTTTGACATGTCATTTTATACTGGAATTACATAAGAATGACATTTCCAAGGTCGCTCTAAATCAGATTTGGTTACTATTTACTTATTTTGTGACATTGGTGGAGCGTGCTCACATTCTGTTGCTGTTCTTGAGAATGTATTTTCATTGAAAAGAGTAACCATTGAGTTTCTTGCCGGGTCTTCTCAGTGGAAGCAGCATTCCGAACCGGTGGTAGATTTGACTATTCATAAATGCTTTGTTGGCTTACATGAATAAAAACAATTTTGAGTTTGAGTATGAGTTTTGAGTTTGAGTTTGAATTTGATTTATTAATACACGCCTTAGTATGATAGTAGCAGAGACTCGACAGTTCTCGTTCTGAGAAGGCGAAGTTTAAGATCGGGTGCTATGGTAACGGAGTGGCTCCTCTTCAAAAGCTACATAAGTAGGTTTGTATTTTGTACACATTGAACCATTTGTTTAGAAGGTACACAATGGAGAATATCGATTGGTCGTGAAATCGGTTGAATCTGGCAACAATGAGGTTTTATGGACTTCGTCTCGTACATTTCATGAAGACGTGTGCTGTGACTCTTAATACACTGGCATATGGGTCAATTTGCAATTATTTATTTATCTCCGTGAACTAAACTGTCTTTACAAAGATATAAGTTTTTGTTTCGTTTAATTTGATCAAGTAGTTTCGAAGTTATATGCATAAAAACTTCGGGCAATTTTAAAATTAAAATGAAAAATATAGCGTTGGTGTTTGTTATCATATAAATTGGCACAAAACATAATTCCCAGTTCGTGGATAAGCAAGCTATTATAAGAGTTCTGGCTTAAAATTTAAGACTTTAACTAACTTAAACTTAAACTTTGAATGTACGGCAGCGCGTACTGCCGACTCCGCCTAAACTAGCCTAACTACCTACTACTAACTATGACGTCACAGTTAAAACTTATCACGATAACTATTGGAGATATTATCAAATATTATTTAAACACATTTTTTCTCTCTCAAAGAAGAATACGGGTACATGACAGTGATAAAACTGTGACAGGTATCGATATTTTCATTACGGTTTTGACACAACTAAAGTTAAAAAAACATACATACTGCCTATTTATTATTAGCGACTAAAAATGTCTGATGTAAGAACATAAAAACATATTATGTACATATTATGTTTTATGTCATGTACGTACTCTGTTAATAATACTCTCTTTCACGTACTTTTTAATACTTTTGATTAGTTCCCGCCGAATTAAAAAGAATAACACTTGTTAAAAAGTTTTCTTTTATAATTGAAAAACTTCCGCACATAGGATATAAAAGAAATAATTGTTGAAAGTTGTCCGAACTGTTCTAATTTCGTCATAATTCTTGATAACAACTGTTTAGTTGTTTTCCTCGACTGATTGGCGAAGTGGTTTGAGCGTAGACAGCTCGGCACACTGCATATGATTTCGGGTTCGATTCCAGTCGGGGCAAATTTCGGACATGGCCTTTTCGTAATTTGCCCAGGTCTGGGTGTCACTGGGATCGCCCCCAATCCATTGTACGGTACCCACAGTACAAGCGTTGCTTAGTTTGGGACCATACAGTTGGTGTGACCACACCTTCTACAAGGCTTCTTTGGAGGAGGGAGAGAAACTAGGACGAGAGGAAAAATATCCAATTTTTTCACTTCTTAACCATTCTCGACCCATCGTCTATTATTCAGAACGTCTAGTCGAGTGGCGGAAACTAGCAAACTAGATAAGTTTTAAAAGGAACAAGTTAGATGAATCTTGACTGCATAATGGCAGAGATTAAAAGTTGTTGACTGTGGCAACTCTCCTTTCGACGCTATAGCACTCGTTAAACCGTGAATTTGAAAAGGTCTTCCTATGTGAAATATATGACTTCCTATGTGACTCAATTAAAATAAATGAATAAATATCGCCAGACTGACACACCAACTGTGTGGTCCCAAACTAATTCACACTTGTACTATGGGTACCGTACAATGGACTGGAGGCGATCCCGATGACACTCAGACCATTTCCGAAATTTACCCCAGCGCGAATATAACTCGCAACCACCATGTGCAGTGAGCCGAGCGGTCTACGCTCGAACCACTGCGCCAAGCGGTCGTAACGCCTTTAGTACTTTAGGATTCAGTTTTGTCAACCGTACATAATACGAGTAATACTCGCTGACCTCTTTTAGTTCTAGAATAGCCAAATAAGTCTTTTAACAGTCCTCAGCGTCGTTTGTCTGTTCTATCTAAAGCTGCTGCTTTAATTTTAACGAAGTCAGCTGCACTATATCCCTTTGGGATTTATGGTCCAATTACCGGCATATACGACCCATTAGTCGATTCGCTTTTACATGGTAATCTGTTATTGATAGAGGTCAGCTTGTGTTAATTACACCCCCTGTGGAAGCTGCACATAATAGGGTGTGTCAGAAGTCCGAAATTATAATTTAGGTACCTATTTTGGTTTTTTCTTTTTATTTCATTATCTATGAATGCATATTATGTCGTATTAATTTCGAACGCACCAAGGTGACAGGTCTGAGTAAGGGAGAGCGACGAAAAGGAGAGAAAAAAGATTTTGTGTGGAGGATTTGAATATATTAAGTAAACATCAAGAAGATAAAGACAAACTATATAAGGTCTTTATTTATTAAAGATGATGTACGTATTACAATAAAATTGAATATAAGTACCAGAAGGTTTTAAAAGTAAAAATAAGTGATCGATTTTCGTTATCATTTTTATATGATTGAGCTGCTTGCTGCTCATGCATGTGTGAAAGTGCAATTTCGGACTACTGGAACAACCTTAATAATGAATTATTGGTCATATTTGATATCTATTACTTCATACGTCTCGTCTTCATCTTCCATAAGTATAAGGTACCCACTTCGTAGTATTATTACAAAACACATTAATATAATTTCCAACCCCTAGACCATGTTGTGTTTATAGATAACATTACCTTGTCTATTTAGGACCGCTTCACATTGATTCCGTACCTGCGTTGGCGGGTCTTGTTATATCAATATGATGAAAGTAATGATATAATATGTAATGTGAATTAATTTTGTGTAACATTGCTTATAATGCCAATTATGTTGTCCATATAATATTAGAATATGGACTATGATAAAAAGTGGAATTATCTACGGTTTAAACTAGAGTACGCTAAAAAAACCGGTCAAGTGCACAGCAGACCACGCATGGGTTCCGTAGTCTTTACGGAATTGAGTTTGGCGATCTAAGATTTCTAGATGGTCTTAACTTGTTTTATACAGAGTTGGAATGCTAACTACACAGTATTAAAAATATTGTATTGAAACACTTTTTAAAATGTTAAAAGATCTTTCCAGCATTACCCCACATCATGGGGTAGTAAGAAAAAACTTCACCCCCACTTTCTGTGTACGGGAAGGGACCCTCCCAAAAGGAGTCTCTGTACAATTTTTACCAACTTCCGTCCGAAAATGCAATAGTTTTGGCGCTATGACAGACTGGATAATCTTATCACGGTTTCACGTGGAGACTACGGAACCCTATTTAACAATAACTAGGTATCTTTAAAAATAGTGGAAGTGTACAAAGGCACATTTCAGGTTGATCACCACCTTGCATACCGATATTTTCTGTTATGTTACACACGGTACCCGTAAATTATAAAATCCTGTAACTATCCAATACAATCTTGGTGCGCATGCACTGAATATTAGCCAGGCTCCCAGGTGAGTTCTCAAAGGAGTTTGCAAGTCGCATAACTTGAAACTTTAGACCACTTCAATAGAGCAAATTGCGGGCCAATGTAGTCTCGACACGTTCTAACCATGGCCGACTCATTATATAGCTTGTATGCAGCGCAGTTGATAATTATATTTTACATTGACATAATAAAGGTAATTTAGCCCTTTTGACGTCCCACTCCTGGGCACGGGCCTCCCATCACCACGCGAAGCCTGCAATCTGTGAACATGTACAGGACCGCACCCGCCATTATATCAGATTTGATAAACCACAGATCCTCGCAAAAGAACACCGCTTCCGACCAAGGATGATACGTGAGGCCATTGAAATTAAAAAACATCCTAATTTCAATAGGGAAGATGGCTGGGTGCTACCACCAACTTGGGATCCAGTAATTAATATAATTAAATCCAAAACCAAGTGTACCATTGCAAGACCTCGAGACACTGTGAGCACTTTCTGCGTGGATCGGACCGCAAACAACAACTTAATATGAGGGTACCCAGTTACTAACTATGACATCAGGACGTCTAACACCTCAGTCCCCCCGTGACCATGGCTGCTGTAAAGCAGCCGAAACGTCGGGAACATAAAGTTAATAAACGCGATAAAATCCGAAAAATAGTTTTATTTCAATGTGTAGTATTCGCGTAAATATAAGAAAACAATATTTGTCCTTATTGCTAACAGCGACTGTTTTCAGCTGTTTGATAACAATATTATATTTCTAAAATATGTACGTAGGTATATATGTAGTTACATCTAATCTAATTCAGTTATATATTGATCGTTTTGTCTGCGAATTCAAATAACAACAATTCGATAAGACATTATAAACTGAAATTCTATATAGAATCTCAAGCTCAAATCCTCTGTAAACATTTCTTAGACAGTAAACCGCAATTCGGCTTGAGTTTATTAACTTGAACACAATATTTCGGTCTAAGATTCAAGGGCTGGTCTGCACTGGACCCTTTACCGCAGACCTCGGATTTCAGGCTGGGTATAGGTAGATAATTTTGTGAGACTAAGAAACGTGATCCAGCCTAGTCAACTAAGATAACGAACAAACGAACTGATAAAATATTAAAAAAAAACGCCAGACTGACACACCAACCGTTTGGTCCGAAACTCAGCAACGTTTGCACTATTGACCTGGGGGCGATCCCAGTGACACCCAGACCAGGGCAAATTACGAAAAGGCCATTTCCGAAATTTACCCCAGCGGGAATCGAACCCGCAACCACCACGGGCAGTGAGCCGAGCAGCCCTGGCTCGAACCATTGCGCTAAGATTTTTTTGTGTAATTCTTGGTAATATCAAAAGGCAACACACTAGAGCTATTACAACATTCATATTAATATCTACTACCCGTTGTAATTATTGAATATAAGTAACTGGCGATAAAGAAAAAAAAATGTAAAATTTACAATTTGTAAGTGCCCCCGTAGGCATAAACAAAATAAATGATTTGAATTTGAATTAAGCGGTCGTCTAAACTGTGTACAGATAAATTGATTTTAACGACCAATTAGCTGGGTGATATTTTGTTTAACTTGGGAGATTGTGTTGCTGTTACTGCTGCTGAACGGGGGTGGGAATGAGTGAAGGCAAGGGTGGGGTTTAGTTGGGCTCTCATTCGTTATACAAAACGTCGCTTTAACAGCTATTGAACTTTGAACAGCGATCTCTCAAAAACGCTTCAACGATCAGGGATTTCAGAAATGAAAACAAACAAGACCGAAAAGTGTGGATTATTGAAAGTTGCAACAAGTATGTAGTAGGTAAAAATACAAAAGTCTCAATACTTTATACGGAAACATAAACTGACCTTAGCACCGCGATGCAAGAATAGCCATAATTCTAACAGCGCCATCTATCGGGAACATTAGACAACTATTTTACTCCGATCTTTTGTGATAGGGTGGTACTACCTCAGTCAAGCCAGCCCTTGTATGAGCTGTAATCAATAAGCCACAGCTTGGCTCTATCACCATAAACAAAATGTCAGAATAATAATAATCCAGAGCTAATTTAGTAGTCAACTACATAGATGGTGGTCGTTAAAAAGTCCAAATTGTACTTGATATCGCAGATTACTTCGGGCCCATTATACTTCAGATAATTTCAAGTCGGTCCTCGATTCCGTCGACCGTCGTAATGAAATTAAATGTATTGAATGGTACCTTGCGATTAATACAGGTGGATCCGCAATTAATTCTCGGTATAATTGATATTTATTATGTGGGATAATTCTGGGAAGCCGAAAAAATAGAGGCGTATTTCCTGAAGGCTCTAGCTTTGTTTTTGCAAAGGTTTTGTCTCATGTATACAATAACAATACAAGAATAGATCAACAGTATTTTCTGTTACCTCAGCTCTGTCCATTTCGTCTTTGTTGTGTAGGTGCCAGTGCTACCAAACGCTATCAATTGAACATAGTTTACCAAAATGGAACCAACCCACATACACTTCTGCAAACTAAAACCAACCTAGTATCACTAACACAAGGTTGGTTTTACAAAGGAGAAATTTCGATGAAATTCTACTCTAGCCAATCTTAGGTCCGCATTATTAAATCAATATCAATTCTGAGAGCGATATTCCGAACAAGTTTGACATGTCATTTTGTACTGATATGACATAAGAATGACATTTCCAAAATCGCACTCAGACTTGAGATCGATTTACTAATACGGACCTCAGATTGGCTAGAGTGGAAGTCCACCGAAATTGCGTCTATATTTCGACAATACATGTCCATTTCTTATCTAAGGTCCAAACAGTAAGTTCAGGAAACGTCACTCTGACCTTTGTCACGTAGTAGTGACAGGGCGTTACAAAAGACACCGATACATAAGGGTATGTTTACGTCACAAGCGGAGCGGGGAGTGTAGCGTGTTGATACATGAAAGTTGAGTATTGGCCTGAGCATTTTAAGCGCCGCTTTCGTTGATGCACGAGAAGTGGCGAATGGCCCGCGCGTTGAGCTCACTCACCTGTAGTATCCATTCATATGAATACACTAGCTGTGCCCGCGACTTAATCCGCGTGTAATGTAACTTACCAAAAATTAGGGATCATTCATCCCCTATTTTATCCCCTTGGGGGTAGAATTAATCAAAATCCTTTCTTAGCGGACGCTTACGTCATAATATCTACCTGCATGTCAAATTTCAGCCCGATCCGTCCAGTGGTTTGGGCTGTGCGTTGATAGATCACTATGTCAGTCAGTCAGTCACCTTTGAGTTATATATATTTAGATTAAGAGCATGGCCACCAAGCGCAGTAGGTACGTCTGTCTGGTGGAGCGCTGGAAGCAACAAACAATTTAATGTTTTAGCATACCCTGACAGTCAGCAATTTTCTTTTCATTACTCATACTCTGAAAGTAGGTCTGAAGTTGCCTGAGAAGCGGGTTGAAAGTAATACTTTTCAGGCCCGGGAGTTTCGCTTTCAACTGACAGATATCAAATTATAAAAAAAAAAAACTAGTTCCATTTTCACATTTCTATGGAACCATGTTCAAACTTTTTCTACAGTCACTCAATTTACAGCACGATGTAAAATTGAAATAACATAAAGTTAAGTATTAATTCAAGAATATATTTTTTAGTTTCAACAATTTCTTTAAAATAACATAGAGTTGGGCAAAATATTTAAAGATGAAAAATAATGGCTAAATAATTAAGTTGGCCGGCCAACGAAAAAAAATCAAAATAGGCGGCAAGCCGATTTTTTTTTTTCGAGTTGTAGAGTATTGTTTATACTTACTTGTATTATTTCTTTAGCCAATTCCTGTTTTTATTTTTATTTTCCTTGTATTCGTAATGAAAAGCACAGTGTTTACCTCGGGTGAAAGACTTATTTTGTCCCTCGAACTATTAGCGCCCTCGCTACGCTCGGGCGCCAAACCCCGTCCCGGGACAAAATAAGTGTCTTTCACCACTCATGTAACAATGTACTATTTTAAACCCCCGACGAAAAAGAGGGGTGTCATAACATGTGTATCTGTGTATCGGTGTGTCTGTCTGTGGCATCGTAGCGCCCAAGCGGATGAACCGATTTTAGTTTTCTAATTATTTTTTTGGAAAGGTATTCTGATTGAGAGTGTTCTTAGCTATGTTTCATGATAATCGTTTCGGTCGTTTGAAAATTATCAGCTCTTTTGTGATTTAAAAAGTCGGGGTGGCATCGGGGTTTTTTGAATTTTAATTTCTTCGGTGTATTTTTTTTATAATGATGCTCATAACTTTCTGAGTCTCACGTTTTACCTAGTTACATCTACCATGAAATGGAAGAATCTCAGGGCTTGAAATTTCATAATAAAGTAACAAGTTATTTAGTAAATTGAAGACCTTTTTTATTCCAACCCAGACAGCGTGACATACGCTTAAAATGTCTGAAATTGACTGATGTAAAGAATGAGTTATCGATTTGTTGACTCTGTTTAATTTTATCGATGCCCGCTTTATTTCAGTTAACAAAGACGTTAGATGTTCAACGGTATGGTATTTTTAGTAGATACTCGTGTATGGGGATTAGTGCAATTACTGATTATAATATATTATAATAATTTAGGCCTTTTGACAACCCACTCCTGGGCACGGCCTCCCCTCACTACGAAGGGGATTCAGGCCGTAATCCACCTCGCTGGCCCAGTGCGGGTTGGCGGATGTCTTTCGATGTATTTCACATGTCTTTCAAAAATTGACTAGAGAGATTTTCTAAGATATGCAGGCTTCCTCACGATTTTATCTTTCACCGTAAGCAAGTGATGATCATATATAAATTATGATTCGCACATACATTTTGAAAAACCAGAGGTAAGAGCCAGGGTTTGATCCCAGGACCTGGTGCCCGCAAGATACGTGCTGAACCAGTTGTCTATCACTGCCTCTCCAGCGAGAATATATGCATTAAATTCACACTATTAAAATTCCAACACAAATCATGTAACGTTATATTTAGACGGCATCGCGCAGGCGTCGCCCGGACGCGAATCGAGATTATCCATTTCCTCCCGATAAGTGAGAAGTTTCCCTCTACAAGATTAAATATTGCAGCCCCTCGGATCCCCGCGGCGCGTGAGTAATGTACTGTCACTACTTGGATGCATGCGTGGAGGAACACGAGGAAAACTTGTTTCGGATCTGTTTTTAGTGAGTACTGTTTGTAATGGAAAAATATCTCTACGCGGCGTTACGTAGTCGAAGCGTTCAATCGCTCTACCATGAGATTTTAGTCGGTAATCGCGTGCTTCTACGTAAAATAATAGGTTCGTTCACCCGAGCTAACCCGAATTATTGTTTTGCAACGACTTATACCTACTACCTATACATTTGACAACTTTGTTGAGTATTGGGCGCGAGTTACAGCTTTAATGTCATAAAAATAAGATCAGAAATAATTAGATAAAGGCTGTTGAAAGGTGGTCAGCCTATCGCCAGATGCAATTTCACAACATTCTATAACTTATCCATAGTATAATGACTTGAATTGCATATCCCATTACGGACAAAGTTCCTGTATTTCCTAACGCCCCTCTTCGAGATCAATTTTCACCGCAGCGGCTACGATTCGAGAATAATTCCGACCCATTACACCCACCAATGTGTCGATATCCTGCCGATTTTGTAGCTTGAATATTAAATTATTTTTACATTACATTTCTATTCGATTTTAATGGTTCCAATGTTAGTGGAGGAAATGGAATAATTGAATTGAAATTGTGAATGGTACAATACCTAATATATTTAACTCATATTCTTTAAATGTTACTGCAATTACTGTGTTACGAGGTCTCACGATTAGCTTGCTCTTGTTTAACGACCGTCATACACAAGTTTAAGCCTACATCGATAATTTATATACATTTTACTATGTACGGAGGTCATATATGGCCAGTATCTACCAAAAATACCACACATAGTTTAGTTTAGTTATTAATAATACGTATGTTAGTTTATAAGGCATGTATCTATGGCCCTGAGACGCCTGAATAGAAATAAATAAAATAAAATAAATAAAAATATATTGACAAAACGGTGACGGCTTCTTCGTGTAAATGGCCGATGTAGCCTGTCAAACGTCAATAAGAAGCCTGGGGTCGAAGTCTGGTAACCGCTGGAATCTCACTTGACTTGCACTTGCCTCGCAATACTTTGGTTTTGAAAGTTTTCCGTAGTCCACTAAGCACTCGCCCACCCGTGGTGAGTAGTAGAGTCCACCCGTGCGAAATGATTTCTACTAGAAATCGGTTAGTTATTTATAGATCGATCTCAAGTCTGAGAGCAATCTTGGAAATGTCTTTCTTTTGTCAAACATACATCAGCCTATATCAGTCCACTGCTGGACATAGGCCTCCCCTAATGAGCGCCATAGCGCCCTGTCTTCAGCTTGCCGCATCCAGCATCTGCCTGCAGTCTTTCGCAGATCGTCATCCCACCTGGTCGGAGGGCATCCCACACTGCGCTTGCCGAGTCGAGGTCTCCACTCAAGAACACACCATAACATATCTTTTATCATACCAGTACAAAATATCTTGTCAAACGCGTACTAAAGCCTTTAAAGCCTTAAAGGAAACTGAGTTGTGTGCAAGTCGAGCGAGATTCATGCAGTTAAAAGACTTGGAGTCATGGCCACTTCAAGATAGGTCACAAATAAGCCTTCTATAACACCTAACTTCCAAGTTCAGATATATTGCTTGTGCTTTGTGTAGTGAATGTTTGGCATGGCAAGGCCGCTGGCGCCGTGCCACGTGACTGTTCTGCCATGCCTTGCGCCATAAACCGCTCCAGACTTGGATTAAGGAAGATTAATAGGCGTGTGAGCCGTTTCGACGTCGTGTTGCCAATAGATTATTCAAATTCTTTTAGACAGTCAAGCACTGAAAACCTAAGGTAGCAACCTACTAACGCTCTTGAAGCCAACTCTTGTACCAACTGTAAGTATATTTTTACAAAAAAGTTTAATTTTAATTTTATTTTTGTTTCACCCTTATAATTTTTAGGTATTTTATTATATATTTAATGGGCAAATTAAAGGTGCAAATGCGGATAGAAATAGTTATATGAAAATGTTGTACCCGTTCATTTTTCTTGTCGTAATTCGAAAAATAATTATGGCCATCTAATAAGAAGGTAAAATAATGGAGAGAAAGGAATTGTGTCCACAGATTGCTATACTCACATAGATTTCGAAAAACCCAGAAGGTGCTAGCCGGGATTTGAACCCAAGACCGGCTATCACTGCTCATTGCTAGTAACCTTTTTTGTTAACTATTTGTCATAGCGGACTACCTAAAAGCATCTTATTCGTGATGTTATATTTACATCGATTATTTTTAAACTTCCCAGATAAAAATAAACTGTATAAACACCCCATCAACTTATTTCCCGTAAGTTGGCCGGCACTGCGCGCCTTAATCCGGATTGTTGGCTCGAGCCGAATAGTTTTACGGCAAATCTTTATTGCACTCGCTTAATTTAGCCGAACTATGCATCGGACCGGGGTGAATGAATTTATTACGCGCTACAACGCCTCTACCCTTGTAAATGACGCTATTTTCTCCTCTTCTTCCACGTCTCGTATAAGCTTGTTGGCAACTCTAGTGTCGGAGTTTTTATAGCTTAACGACTGTGATAGCCGGGACTGGCAGCTTGACATGCTCTCGGAAGCGCTTGGTTGTAAAAGCTACTAGCGAAGCCCTTGTCGGTGTTTACCGCCACGAGTGGGGTATGTATTTTTGGAACGTGGTATGCTCACGCAGGTTTTTCGCGAGGCAAGTCCATTCCTGCTCGTCCGCAACCGGGATTTAAATACGCGACTTTCGGAACATAAGCCGGGCCATTCCCACCGCGCTGCCACTCTTATATCAGGAATGAATACTTGTTCTTCTTTCTTAATATTAATTAGAGTTGATACTTCTGAGACACAAAAAAAATTGAAGAAACTATGGTAAGGGTTGGGGTTGGAACCGGAGTCGTGTATAAGTTTCACAATTGACCAATCACAATCCTTTATTATTTTCGATAGACGAATGGCGTTGCTTCCTCTCTCAACCAATCATAATGGCGATGCCTTCGCTCAAGCCCGAAACTTTTTCGCAATTATAAATGTTGAAATTTATTACTAGTGCTGAGTCCAAAGGAAGTTCTGTGCTATTTACTTTACTAACTAAAAGCACTATTTGTGAATACTGTAATTACAAAACATGCAATTTGCCAATATATTCCGGAACATGCTAAAGTTACATTATGTATTGCAGCGACGAAATCCATCGGGACTAGTGATGGAGTCGTCTGTATCGATATTAGTAAGTTTTACTACCCGCATATTCGATCCCGCGTGTTTTAAATGTTTATGTGTAGATATCCGTCAATTGTCAGTTAATTTTGCGTGAAGTTCAGATCTATTTTCCGTTGTGTGATGTCCTAAATGTTTAGTATCTACTACCAACATAACTAAATCGTTAGGGCTGTTGATGTTAGGCAAGACCACAACATTTCTTCCCGGCCACTGTCATATATACAGTAATTATGCATCGAGAAATCGGTTCACAATTGGCGAAAATGTCGAAAAACATACACAACCAAATAAATCAAAAAATACTTACATACGAACATAGCCTCCTCCTTTTTTGGTAGTCGGTTAAAACCCAAACTATCGATACCGCCCAAATATCGAGAAGTATCGCTCCAACTCTACATCGCACGCCAGTTTCATTAATAATGTTCATCAATCAAACGGTGGCAACCCTGGCTGTAACGGGGACTGAATGGAAAAAGTTTTAATGTCGCTTAAGTCATGGGAAGCGAATTATGGGTGAATTACTTGTGTCATCATCATCACCGAGCCGCTTTGCTTAACGTGGGCGTATGCCATTATACGCTTTCTGTTATAGTTCATCTGAGTATGATGTTTTCACACTGGTTAGCCAAGATGATGGAAAAATAAGTTAAGCTACATTTACAAAGTTCAGCAAATGGATGGGTAGGCGTTTTGGAATCATGTGGATTCAGTTGTATTTTTTTGTAATCCCTAGTTTCCGTCAATCACTCGATATTGCTCACTTTGTTTCTCATTATCTTGTGTAAGTGATTGGAACTACTTGTATTGAATAAACTCAATGAATATACCTAATTTATTAAACACCTGAGAATCTAAGATAATCATTTCACCTCTATCGTTATGTAGTCTCCTTCCGGGTACCCGTTATATTTACGACATACAAAGTGCATTTGCAGTACAATGACGCATCGTTCTATAGTATAAGACGACGGTCTAACCCATGAAATATTCAAACTTGAGCCATAAGTCCTAATATCTATAAATATCACTGAATTCACTATACAACATATATCTCCATTTGAGATGATCTTCATAGTGATCTTGGGGTATGAAGACTAATATTGAATCTTGCACCAATTTGCACCATCTATTCGAAGTTTGTATGTGACTTTCGTTAGCCTGTCTTACTTCTGGACAAAGGTCTTCTCTTTTCCTCACTGCTCTATCTAGGGCATTTTCCGGCCACAAATTGCCGAAAAAGGTCTCTAGGTCATCTGATCAGAGTATCAGGAGTGTGGCAGTGGATTTTTTTTCTTGCAACTCCTCCTATTATTTATTTCGATTATATTCGTGCCGGTTCCAATACAATTTAACTTTTCCCTGGGACTCGTAGAGGGTCAAACCTCAACGTCATTTTTGGTCACCATTGTCGATCCTGGCTTACAGGAGTTACAATGGTGGGAGTGAGTGGTAGGTCTAGTTCCTTAAAAAAAAGACTATCAGCAGCCAATAAGTCAGTCGGTGAAGTTGAGTTGAGTCTTTGGTTGTCTCAGCTAGCATAGGAGACTTGCGCTCAAACGTGGACTAAAGCATCCCCCACATTGCGAAGAGTTAGCTATCGTATCAGCCTGTGTCTTTTGTGTCTCGTGGGTCGGCCCCGACGGCGACGGCCATAAGCAACACCATTGCAGCACGTAGGTACTTTCTCATACACTCAAAAAGTGGAAGAGGCACTAAAAGGGCACAGCACTAAAATGCCAGAAATAATGAATACATTCTATCTATTATTTCGAGTCAGCAAATTTTATACGTCATAAAGTCTTCATTGTCGGCATATGTTTGCTGTGCCTTTAGTACTCAAAGTAAGAAGATACAATCACATCTACTCAAGATGGAATGCATCAATTATTTTACGCTTAGTTTTATTTGAAGGAGATTTTTCCAAATATTGTTTTAGCTAGTAATCTATAAAAAAAAATCCTATATTTCCTTAGTCATCGCATCACGCGTGAACTGATGGAGCTATTTCATTAATTCTTTTATGTTGTGTTGATTATTTTCACAAGAAGGTTCTTATGAAAGAAAAAAAACAAGTTGAGCGGAACAATTTGAATCTTAGACCATTTATTTATCTATGGACTAGCCTTACATGATCATTCCCCTCTGCCAAGGTATAAGAACAATAAGGTCTAACACGTTTATAAAAAGTGTTTATGGAATCGATTTAATCAAAGTCAGTATCGTTTTCGATGTGAAAGGTGCTCCATAAAAAATGCCGACCTGCGCTATAAACCATTGCAAGAAGAGGTCAAACACCTCTAATCTACAAAAAAACGGAGTAACGTTTCATATTTAAGTGTTTTTGGTGTATAATCCCTTATTTCTAACTAAAATAAATAAAATATAAAATGCCATAAAAATCGAAAACATTATCGATTAAACAATCGAGTACGAAATAATTGAAAAGTGTAGTATGGTATCTCGAGTTCGCCATTTTGAATAGTGTTGCGGCAGTGATAAATTTATGATTGTGGACGTGTATCGATAAAATTATATTTTTTTGAGTTTTATATTATATTTTACTTTAAATTATATATAGTAAAAATATAATAACTTATTGTTATTTTTTAACTTATCATTATTCCACTATTTTTCCAGATTTCCCAAAGACCCTCAATTAAAACCAAATGGGAAAAATCTTGCAATAGAAAGAGGGGTTGGGAACCTACTCGCACAAGTATTATTTGTTCAGTACACTTTGATTCGTCGCAATTCCAATGTTTATCTAATAAACGACGATAAAATAGTAGATAATGCCGTACCAATATTATTTTTTAGCTGATGTATAAGTATTTTATTTATAATTCTACTGACATGATTTAAAAAAATATTTCACTGATATATACACGTGAAGTATATATAAGTGATGCAGTAGAAGTTTCACCTTGTATATTGTCGTAAAATATTATTTATTTTAAATGTTTCATTACCACAGCGAGGGATTTTTTTTAAAGTAATGCATAAACGATAAATCATCGTACTGTATAAGATACCATAATATACAAAATAATTCATAATTTGTATTAGATGAAGAAATGCACACGTCTATGCAATATTTTTGTGATGATGAGCAAGTAAAACTATCGATATATCTAATTAGAAATATCGATATTGGTTTCTCCCTATTGCACTTAGTGTCTTACACTCGTAAATTCTTGCATGTTGACGTATTTGACCGATTAGTGTGCGTAAAAGTTACTAGTGTTGAATATTTATTTAAGTGTGCATTCATAATGACACAATTTGTTTTTTAGTAGTTGTGCATCATTTCTTTGTAGTGGTTACCTCGTCCCCCCCAAAATCTGACAGAATTTTTTATTAGTAAAATTAAGCACGTCACGCCTCCTTTAGTTAACACCTCTCTGATTTGAATTCAACATTCAAAGTTAAGACAGGACAGCGTCTGTCATGGCAGCTAGTTCTTCAATAAAAATAACTTTATTCAGTTTGTTTTTTCACCCGAACTGTAAAAGAGCAAGCGTTTACCACTCATGACGTCAAAGATGACGTAGCCTTGCGGTATAAAAACAAAACTACATCTAGCAGAGCTTGCGAGCTCAGAATTAACCCAGATCTAGTCCATACGAGATTACGTGCAGCCCATCTGCATCGGATAAACCTGGTATTGTATCCAGCTTATTGAATGGCTCCCTGTCAATATCTGGATCGGTGTCAGACGTGTGTAGCTCCCGACAGCTTGCGGAACCTAACGCTATTGTTGGATATGCGTCCGCGATGCGTATCAGATTCGAATTGATGGCTATTGTTATGTAAAGGGCAGTTTGGAAACAAAAAAGTGTGGTTAAGTGTCTATGACGTACATATGTGGTGGACAAACAGCTCCTGTATTTTAATTATTCAGCGATCACCAGTCTTTGCAATTTTTTGGTACTATTTTTTCTAGCCTGGGTTTCAATCTGCACAAAGGTAAATTGTACACTAAAAATCCGAATGTTTCTATTAATGTACTATGAGGTACCTACATTATACACACAATATAATCCGCGTGGAATTTAACTTAACAAAAAAGCCCGCTCCCGCGTTCTGAGCCCGCGCGACAAAACCCATTGTTTTAATTTAGTTTTTCTCAAATAAAGGTAGCCTATGTTACTCCTTATTACATCAGCTATCTGCCAGTGAAAGTCCCGTCAAAATCGGTCCAGCCGTTTCGGAGATTACCCGGAACAAACACACAGACAGACAGACAGACAGACAGACAAAACATTTTTAAATCGCGTTTTTGCTATAGGTGTCGTATGTACTTTCATATGCATTTAGTGAAAAGGTCTTATTTTGATATTAAAAACAGACTCCAATTTTATTTATTTGTATCGAAGATGATGAAACTACGACTTAATGCTACTAATTTGAAATACCCATTACTAGACACAATCTCCTCAAGGTTTACTCGTTTAGGTAAACCTTGAGGAGATTATCATTATTAATATTGTTGTACAACATTTTGTACAATAATATTAATATGACGTCATACGATAGTATCGTCGTCGAGAAAACACGCTGTCACTATCAATTTTATTCGAGACTCAACTAAAGTTTAACTTCCACACAGTTGTTACGTTATTTCGATGCAATAGTTATATCTATAAGATCTAAGAAGTTCTCAATCTCTTTGACGACCGCTTGGCGCAGTAGTTCGAACGTAGGCCGCTCGGCTCTCTGCACATGTTAGTTGCGGGTTCGATTCCCGCTGGGATAAATTTCGTAAATGGCCTTTTCGTAATTTTCCCTGGTCCATTTTACGGTACCCATAGTACAAGCGTTGCTCAGTTTTTGACCATACATTGGTGAGTCAGTCTGGCGATATTTATTGTTATTATTTATTTTCGACGTATACACCTCCTCAATATACAGCTAGCTACACGGCCCACATCTAGGCATTGCGGAGTGCAAACATATCAGAGTAATTAGTTGTACGAATACCCATCGCTGCCGTGGCGCGGTGCCAGCACACTGGCTGTATAAACCTTTAGTCTATTTTGGCTCTATTTGCCAGTGCTTAAACTCTATTTTCGTGCCTATTTAACTTAAAAGGGATCAAGAAAGATGGGTAGATAAGTTTACATAAAACAATACAGTATACGAGGGATGCCTTTTAAGTTTTGTCGTTTGAAGAAAAAAACACAACTAGAACCTTATAGTACTTTTTATTGTTTTTCAAAGTATTTACCACGTAGCTTAATACACTTTTCCATTCGCTCAAACCAGTTATTATAACATTTATACCACTCTAAAGTGGGGGTGTTCAAAATGGCTGACTTGAAAGCGTCGACTGCTTTTTCACCGGACTGGAACCTTTGACCACGAAGACTTTTCTTAATTTTAGGAAATGTAAATAAATCGTTAGGGCTTAGGTCAGGACTGTATGGAGGATGATCAAGAATTTCTACTTTTTCCTGCTTCAAATACTCAATCGTTTGACGAGCGCTGTGTGAGATTGCGTTGTCGTGGTGCAGGATGATGCGTCGCTTTGAGTTAGATTTTCGAAGTTGGCGATGACTTGTGGTAAACAAACTGTGGTATACCACTCTCCATTAACCGTTCTACGATCTTCAAGTGCAATAGTCGCAATATGGCCGGTTTTTCTAATGAACGTGGCCACCACCTTCTTTGAAGTGCTTCGAGAACGAACAACTTTAGTCGGTTTTGGCTTGTCTTGAAAGACCCAGATTGTAGATTGTTGTTTGGAATCAGGATCGTAGGCATAGATCCAAGATTCGTCACCACTGATGATGTCGTAGACGTGATTTGACTCTCCTTGGTTGAACCTTTGCAGAGTTTTCTTACACCATCTGACGCGGGCCGCCTTGTGATCGTCGGAAAGCCGATGCGGTATCCAACGGCAATCTAGCTTTCTTACACCAAGCGCTTCATGCAAGATTTTCTGAATGGTTGTCCCTGAGATGCCTAATAGAGCCTCTATCTCTTGATACGTCACATGACGATCTTAGAGAATTTGTTGTCTCACAGTAATTATGTTATCTTCAGTGAAGGCGGATTTTGGCCGTCCTTCGCGAGATTTGTCACTAAGACTAGTATGTCTACGCTGGAATTATAAATACCAGCGTTCGACAGTCCGCAGACATGGGGCTTCATCACTGAACACAGATGTTAGCTCTTCAAAACACTGAAGCCGTGTCAGGCCTCTTCTAAAGTTGTAGAAAATTATTGCACGAACATTTTCCTTAGAAAGATTCATTTTCGTACGTAACCTGACAGATTCTAATCGACGCTGTGACTAAACAATAGCATCAATCCTAAAACTTTCAATTGTTTTGAGATTCGAAATTTAAACACATTCGAATATAGAACAGTTCCAAATTCAAAATTGCCGGGAAATATGGAAACGACAGAACTTAAAAGGCATGCCTGGTACTATTCAATTGTGTCGATTTTGCAAGCTTATAGAGATTGGCACAAAGATACGCTATGTGGGGGATGATCTAGTCCAATTTTGAGCGCAAGTCTCCTGTAAAGATAAAATAAATAAATATGGCCCGACGAACACACCAACTGTATGGTCCCAAACTAAGCAACGCTTGTACTATGGGTACAATGAACTGCGGACGATCCCAGTGATACCCAGACCTGGGCAAATTACTAAAAGGCCATTTCCGAAATTTGCCCCAGCGGTAATCGAACCCGCAACCACCATGCAGTGAGCTGAGCGGCCTACGCTCGAACCACTGCGCCAAGCGGTTGTAACCAGAGACTCAAGAGTAGAGTAGGCCACCGACTTATTGACCGCTGAAAACCTGTAAGAATGCTGATGCTATTTAATCTATAATACGTAGGTACTTTTAGAACCTTCATTAGCAAAGTAGTTTTTGTTTTCAGACCGTAAGTAAACTAGATTAATTAATTTCATCAGGCGACTTTCATAAAAATGAAAATGTATTTTTAAAATACGCCGTCTTGAAACAAATTCCAAGTATTATTAAAATTTATTGTCTGAAATAACAAAGGCACTTTCAACATTGATATAGCTGCCTTTAATTTTTTCCAGAATTCTGTTACTCTAGATGAAATGAAGTAGAGGATTTCGGGAAGTACTATTGTTGTTTTTATGTATTTACTAGTGTCTGCCCGCGACTTCGTCCGCGTAGTCTAATATTATACGTGTTAATCCAGGTTATAGACAATCTGTGTTCCAAATTTCATCCAAATCCGTTCTGTAGTTTTTGCGTGGAAGAGTAACAAACATATATCTACACTCACAAACTTTCGCATTTATAATATTAGTAGGATAGAGAACCTTTGTTCGTTAGTCAGCGGTCAATAGAGAAGCATAGGCTTTGTACTACCCTAGTACAAGGTGGAAAGTTGACACGATTTCTAAACCTTAAGATTCAATCTATGTTCGTGTCCTAATAGAATTTAGATTGGGATCATCCACCGCACGACCCACCGGGCTAGTACCCCCTTCTCACAGAAGATTGCCGTAAATATGAGCGAGAGAGCTGCAAGTCCAAGTCAAGCCATTCCATTCCCTTTCAGGTCAGCAACATGCGAGCAATCGCATTGGTATTGAAAGCATCTATAGGCTACGATAACGGCTTAACATCAAGCGGGACATGCTTGTTTGCCGACCATCCTACTAATATTATAAATGTGAAAGTTTATGAGTGTCGATGTATGTTTGTTACTCTTTCAGGCAAAACTACTGAACGGATTTGGATGAAATTTGGAACACAGATAGTTTGTAACCTGGATTAACACATACGATACTTTTTATGCCGATAATCCCGATTTTTTTGTTACGTTAAATACCACGCGGACGAAGTCGGGGGGCACAGCTATAAAAAAAATCCAATCGGTGATTTCAGACCACAAACCATTTTTAGGCCATATTTTCGTACACAACAAACTAGCAACACTGAGAACTTCTAGAGAAGTACAAAACAGTAAGCAACAATAACAGAGCGGGTTGTAAGTTGCTAAATTATTCTGACATGTGAGGCAAAAACCCGACACTTTGTGCTGCCTTCCGCACGAGGATCGTTGAGGCTTCATTAGAGAGTTGTACTACACAACCTTTACTAGTACAAACACGACTTTGGAGACATATTTGTTGTGCAAATTGTTGTCTCTTGGTTTTCTAGGACAGTATAAATAAATAAAATAACGAATATCGCCACACGAACACACCAACCGTATGGTCCCAAACTAAGCAACGCTTGTACTATGGGTACCGTACAATGGACTGGGGGCGATCCCAGTGACACTCAGACCAGGGAAAATTACGAATAGGCCATTTCCGAAATTTACCCTGCAACCACCCGATCCAATGAGCCGAGCGGACTACGCTCGAACCACTGTGCCAAGCTGTGGTCAATAATATTAGGTCAGTATAATAGTATTAGCTCATATTTAAAGTCTTAGGTCTATTACAAGCTGTAGAGGAATAACCACTTTGATTGAAAAAGTAATAAACATCATACGGTCCAAATCTGGATGAAATACACCACTGCTTTTTGTTATGTAAAGATGGCTTTACACATAGCCGGTAAAAGGGCTCAGCGTAGCAACAAAATGATGATTAAAACTGTTCTTTATTTAGTACGTGTCTAGGTAGTAGCTTATTTACAAAGTTGAAGTTATCCTCAACGATGGAAATAGTCTAACTAAAGGATTTTATTTTTAAAGATTACTAGCAATGTGAGTTTATCTCATTACTAGTATTCCCGTTAGCCCCTCCAGCTAAGCTAATGCTTGTGTTAGGAGTGGACAATCAATAGTTTAATAGCTAAAATGGGGATCGAACCCGGAACCTCTCAGCTACGAGGGCGCCCCTCTAAACACTAGACTATCGACGCCTCAAAAAAAAACAACCTTACGCCTTAATGAATTGACGTTCAGCGCATACTCTGTAAAAAAAATTATGGCACCACCATCTATTTTGACAGTGCACACTAATGTACAGATTTTCCGCCTCATAATAGCCATAAAGCTATCCAACTATTATCTCTACATCTTTTGTTCCTGTCACGACCAAACCGGCATACATATTCCGACTTCCCCCCGTCACCCATTTCCATACCCCTCAAATATATCACTTGTTCAGAATATTTTATGCCGTCGGTACCCAACACGCGTTCTGTGGTAATGTCGTAGTTTGATGTATAGCAGTCAGGAGCACTCGCCGTCTAAATATCTTGCCATTATGTATATTGTGGCCACATTAAGAAGTAACCTCGCAGAAGCGAGCCTCTTAACGTTTTTTCCCTTCGTAATCACGATTCAGATTGCTCTGTCGCGAAACATAATGCCGCATCGGCCGGGAAATTTGTTAAAATTATAGGCGAGCATTTATTTCTCGAGTCGAAATATCGAATATGGCCCGACTTCCTTTTAGTGAAAGTCCGATGAAATTACAGGGCAAATGGCCCTCGTTTGTGCTAATTTGCACATTTGTTTGTGCAATTTTTTCGACGAGATACGCCGGCGAAAAAATAATTGAAACAGCTATTTTGTACGGCGAGGGAAATTAGCGCCGAGATTGTTCTTTGTTGTGTTTAATTGGATCAGATTATAGATGGCGTACGGTGGCTGCGCGATGATAGGGAGAGAACATGAAAGCGTAATAAAACGGCGGTACGGAGTGCAAAGAATTATGTATGAATTACAAATGAATTTTCAGGAGTCGTTCTAAAAACTCGCAGCGCAATCTTCTACGGCTACTTCGTTAAATAATGTAAGGAAGTAGGGATGTGCGAATTGCGGCTCTGGCAGAACGCGGCGGGACGGCATGAATTTGCAATTTCGTGGCGTTCCGTGCTCTCACAATTTGCCTATGCCGAGCCGCACGTCGGCTGGTATTCCATGTAATTCGGTCCACGGCTGCACTAAACTTAAGTAATCGCCCACCGTCGTAGCTCCACGCTCGTTCCTACTCCTTATTTTTTGGCATCGTTTCAAATTAAAAGCGTAAAGAATTGAGCTCTACCAACCACCACTCGCGCAAGAAACAAAGCCATACTCACGGCGTACACAATTCATCACCCTTTGTTGGTAGAATGTCAGAACTGTCGGCCGACACTATAGCTCAAAATTAACAACTAATGATGTCTGATTCCCTTTACATGATTGCGATGTCTGCAACAAAATTGAAGTCATTCGTAATACGGCATGGGAATTGAAACTTAATTTAGTTATGATGTACCAAAGCTATATGAGCAACACTATGAAAAGCGGTGAATCTCAATGGAGGTCCGGCATTTCATTTTCTCTTATATTATAATGGTCGAGAACTGACCCGCTCGTATAAGCTGTACGAAATTTAATTTTAATATACCGGCTGGCCACTATCTGGGGCGTCGGCTAACAAAACAGCGCCTGACGCTGCCCAGATTAGAACTCGCTTACAACATGTTTGCCCGTAGCGAACGTTTTTGACACCGGTCATTATACGGTTATGGAGAAACCATATCCTTAATCTCTTAGTGATTATCATCATAGAAGCTGCCCTTTTAGTGCCCGTAGCATAATATAATCATGCTGTCTCTGATAGCCTTATTTATGAAGTCTGTGGTGCAAGCGGGATGGATCACACTCTGAGTTATTGCTTTAATTTTTGAGCGCTACGATGTTTGGCTACGCTATAAAACTTCGTAGCACTATGCTACGGCGTAGTATTTCGCAATTGTTGACTATTCGACACGTCCATATATAATAATGTTCTGGTATAAGAACGATGGTATTACAACTAAGTACCTACACGAATATAATAAATAGGTACCATAGGTAACTATGGTTATCTGCCTCATAAACATGATGAATGATGTTTGCACAGTGTGTACTGCATTTCATGGTCTTTGGTACCTCCAAAGACATTTTATTTTAACTTTCATGAAATTCGGGGCGCTGCGGAAATGATAATGATTTGAATACAGGGGTTTCCAAACTCCAAAATAATAGTCAAGGGTTTTGATTAGTATCGGCGGTATCGGGCGTGGAATGTAATGGTACACGTTTTTATTTTTGACCAATTTCTTAAAGGTTTTCCTGTATATTAGCGGATTCTACTCGTAAAACAGTTTCCACGGTTCTAAAGTTGCAACATGAAAATTTTGATTTGATTTTGAAGCTGTACAGCTTGTCTTATATCTGGTTAAATTATCATCTGAATCCTGGGCCGTTACTAACGAAATCACAATAGAACGTCCAACATTCTTCCGAGCAACAACTGGGGTGAAATTCGCTGCAATTTCATGAATTGTCGTCGGTTATTATTCGGCGTGTAAGCGGGAATTTGTCTCTTCGGAACATCGCTGGTTTTGTCCTGGAGTTTCCCGTAAATTCGCACGGTTCGCTGGTTCCTTTCAAAAGTCCGTTGGTTTTAAGCTTTCTGTGTTGCTGGTGGCGTTTTGACTCTACATTTTGAGCAAGTATGGTGGCGTAGAAATTGCGCTGCAATGAATAATATTTGGCGTTGCTATTTAAGCTTTAGTGCCGATTGTGCATTTTGGAACTGTATTATTTTTTGTCATTGTTAAACTTCATAGAGACCATCTTCGTAAGCGGTTATTCACACAAAGATGCCGACATCGTTCTGGCTATTATATTTTTCACAGATAACGACCATACTTGACATCTGGATGCAGTAGAATGTAAGAAAATTATAGGTACCGGCTTAACATTGTAAATCGCCCAGCGATGGGTCCTTAAAATCCTCACTTTTGGGTCCGCATTAATAAATCGATCTCAAGTCTGAGGGCGATGTTAGAAATCTCATTATTATAGCATTCCAGTACAAAATTGCATGTCAAAGGAGTACTTAAGATCAATCTCAGACTTGAGATCGTTAGTATCGAATGTTAGACTTAAAGCTACAAAAAACTTATGGCAGTTTTGAGTTTCAAACGTAGGGAACAAATGAACAAACATACTTTTTGTTGATATCACAGATATATATTTACATAGATAACGCAAATGCATGTACTTCGCGTGTCCGAAACCCCGACCAAACGTCAAGGTTGGTCACCGTTAACTTGCAGTCCACACGACTACAGATATAAAAAATATGAGTATGGGCGAGATGGGGGAATCACTCGAGGGAATCGTAGCGGATGGAGGGTCATCGGCGGCATCGGTGTCTTTGAAGCGGTTTGGATTTCCCGTCACTAATGACGCCACAGTAGGTGTTAAAAATTCGGCACGCTTGGTTTCAATTCAAATCGTGATACTTGCGTTAGCTATGTAAATCTATATCTGTGGTTGATATGATGTAATATTTGATTCGAACCAACTCAAGAGAATCCTCACATCAACAAAAAGCGTCCGCCATTATGGAATCCTTTTTTGCCGTGAAAGATCCTCCAGCTGAGCGATATAACTCCGGCTACAGATGCATTCGACGTGCCTAGTCTCTCAAATCCTCCGGCGGGATCCCTTCGTCGGCCACTTGTACATTCGAGCAGTACGATTTTTTTTTACCAAAAATATAAAGGAGCGCCTGAGAAGGGAGATACTTCGTCGATACTTTTGCGGTTTTGAATTTTGTGTTATCCATATTATAGAAAAAAAGCTGTGATAGCCGATTGGTTAAAGCACGCGTCTTGCGGGCACCAGGTCTTGGGTTCAAACCCAGGCTCGCACCTCTGGATTTTTAGAAATCTATGTGCGAATCATAATTTCTATATGATGATCACTTGCTTACGGTGAAGGAAAACATCGTGAGGAAACCTGCATGTCTTAGAAGATCTAACCGATTTTCGAAAGGCATGTGAAATCCGCCAACCCGCACTGGGCCAGCGTGGTGGATTATGGCCTGAATCCCCCTCATGTTGAGGGGAGGCCCGTGCCCAGGAGTGGGACGTCAAAAGGGCTAAATTATTATTATTTATATGTCGGCGCAACACTGTTATATTGTCAACTCCAATACCTAAAAAGTTAGGCTGTTAAACAGTTAGGCTGTAGTTCCATAATGAACTCATCATTTAAGATTAATCAAGTGTGATTTGGTTTGTATCTTTCGATTTTTAGAAGTATTGAGTATTCAGTAACTCCGTACAAATCGATGGTTTATCCTTAACAATTATTGTAATTTAATAGAAAGATTATTAAACAATAAGGAATGTGTTTTCATCGAGATTTATTTACTACAACTCAATTAAGTTGTGAATATGATTACAGTTGGAAAAATAACACATTGCTTGTTTATTTATTTATTTATTTATTTATTAAGGTCTACCAACGACTGTTACAGTAAAACTTACAAGCTAAGTGCACATAAAATATCTTGCCAACTGCACAGCCAATTAAAGGTAAACACCGCTTGCAATTTTTTAAATAGCTAACAACTATAACTAACAACTAAATAGTTTGGGTACATTCCGTTACAATACAATAATAACACTGAAGAAATGAAAAATCAAAACAATGAATGTAAATTGGTAAGTATATAAAATTAAAATTAATCTTTTGATACAGTGAGATGCGTAATAGTAATACTATATAATAGCAATAGCGATGAGTCTTATAAGTAAAGGGATAACTAATAATACGAGTAGTGCCTTACAATAGAACAGTGCAGTAAAAAGTAATAATACTAAGGATTAGTCTGGAACATTCTCGATCAAGTGCCTGCGGAAACCGCTGATATTTGTCGCTAAGACGTCCATTGAAACAGTGTACTTATTTAATAGTCTAGACAATCTCGGGATAGGTGAGTTGCTGCCCAGGAGAGTTGTTCGAAATGGGGGGACTAGTAATGTCTCGGGGTATCGGGGACTCCTTCTAGGGACCCTAAAGTTCAAAGCCGTTAGTAACCTTGGGCAGTCAATGTAGTTGTGTAAAATTTTGTATAGAAAACTTAAATCAATAATTGTTCTACGCTTCTCTAGAGATGACATTTTAAAGTGATCCAACCTTTGTAAGTAGGGCAACTTCTTGTGCAATTTGGAAGAATTTACTAGGTGCCAAAGGAAACGCTTTTGGATTCGTTCAATTCTCAAAATGTGTGTTGCATAATGTGGACGCCAAACAGTGGAAGCATATTCAAGTATGCTGCGGACCATAGTGTTGTATAACAATATTTTGGTTTGCGGATTCGTAAAGATCTTAGCGTTTCTGATAATAAAACCTAACATTTTGGATGCTCTTTTGATAACGTTGTCCAAGTGGGGTATGAAGGTAAGTTTTTTATCTATAAGCACTCGAAGATCCCTAATACAGTCTACTTCACTGATTGATTGCCCTCCTATGTGGTATTTAGAGTTGATGAAATTATGTTTCCGTGTAAATTTAATGTGATAACACTTCCCAATATTTAGGGTCATACCATTATTACAACACCACTGATGTAGATGATTTAGGTCACTTTGCAGAAGAGTGACATCTTCGTTCAATTGTATTTCTCTAACAATTTTCAGATCGTCAGCGAAAAGATAGAATTATTATAGCATTTCCGAGCATATTCATCGCACCTCTTACTAAGAAGACGAAATGATACTTCATCCATGGGGTTCTTATACCTTTTTATCCTCTCTCGTAAACTGTTTTTCTCACGCAGCATACCTATTAACGACTTATTAAACCATGGTGGATATTTTACTTTTTTGATTTTGCTAAAAGGTACATATTTTTGTATGATTTCTTTGAGAACGCCATAGAAAGAGAGTACCATACTATTAACGTCAGCGCATTCCGAAAACAGTACGCTCCAGTCAACCTCTGCTAATTTTTTATTCACTGCTTCATAGTCAGCTTTGTGATAATTTAATTTACGGTTATCTGAGTTTATATCAAGACAAGTGAGGTTGTCCAACTTAAATTCAATATTAAGAGGTGGGTGCAGAGGATCAATAGAGCACAGTATATCATTTGAGGATGATACGAGACAGCTCGGGAGATCCACCAACACAAGATCGAGAATTTTATTTTTAATATTGGTTACGAAATTACACTGTTTGAGGTTCGTAATGTAACTAAAGTCGATAAGCAATTGATTAATGGATGAGTTCTGGTGATTGCAGGGTTGGTTATCATTTGAGTTCCAATTAATGTTGCTGAGATTAAAATCACCAACTATACAAGTATATCCTTCAAAGTGTTCAAGAATGGAGTTACAATTCTCTATGAAATTTTCCAATAATATACTTCGAACTGGCGGGGGGATGTAAACTGCGCATATTGCCACACATGCCAACGATTTATTTTGTGGGACCTGAATCACTACCCATAAGTCCTCACACATACTATCCCAGGTAGTAATTCGATTGGCAGATAAGTGTTTAGATACAGCAATTAGAACTCCTCCACCATCTTTTTTGCTATTAAACTTTGACAATTGTCTATCCCTTCTAAAAACATCATATCGATCGTCAAATAATTCGGAACTAAGTACTGTGTCATTTAGCCAAGTTTCTGTTAAGACAATAACATCGTAGTGGCTAGTTGCTACATTACGATAAAAGTGAGTTTTAGTTCGTAGGCCACGAGTATTTTGGTAATATATATTTAAAGGAGTGAATTTTAAAAAAGAATACAAAAAAAAAACATAACATGCAAATTATAATGAGTGAAGAAGAATGTTACTTCAAGTTTGCCAAGATACTCATGTCTTTGACAAGAATGAAGCCGGAATCTTCACTCTTCCGCATGAAGACGCGACCACCACGGACCCACACAAACTTAAAACCCTTATCCTTTGCTGCCTGTCGAGCGGCTGCATGTAACGCTTTGTTATGCGGAGATAGGTGTTCCATGATGAAGATAGGTGTTTTGGCTCCCTTGTAGTCCAGATGTGTACTATTGAGTTTGGCGTCAGTGCTCTTCTTCTTGTTGAATGTTATTGTAGATGCTAAGAAGTTATCTCTTACTTGTGGACTATTTAATTCAACAATGATAGAACGAGGACGAGAATTATCTGGGTTTAATTTGGCAACTCTAGTGACACGCACAATGTTTTCATCTTTGATTTCGCATTCAATTACATTACCAATCTTCTTGACGATAGAGATCAAATTTTCGGATTTATTTTCAGGAACACATTGGATTTCTACATTTTTATAGCGGGCATTTTGCTCCAGCTGGTTTATACGCGATTGTAATCCAGAGATGGTTGTTCTCATTTCATTATTATTTTCTTCCAGTTTTTTCATTTGGGTCTGAGTCATTTTATGTCCCTTCATTACATCCTCAAGTTGACCGTTAATAAATTCCATGGCTTCTTTAACTTCTCTTATCTCATCCTTGACCGTATTTAGTTCAGTCCGCATGTCACTACTGAACTGCTTAATAAACTCTGACATATGCTTTTTTAGGACGTCTTCCATAATTTCTCGGACTTCGTTGCGTGTAACAGCATTATTATCGGGTGGGGAAGAAATGGCTTGTCTCTTAGTGGGACGAGTGGTAGTCTGAGTTGCACGTATGGGTGTATTATCATTTTTGGTGGTTTTCGAAGTCAGCCCGATGCAACGTGGGCATATCCACTCTTTGGTAGAAGAAGAAGGCAAATTTCTACCCTTGTTATTGGGAAACAGACAAGCATTATGATATGCAATTTTACACTTGCAGCATTGTGTGTAGCTTTCATCTGAATTGCCCAGCGTACAGCAACCCCACTCCATTACTTAAACAAGATGACTCGCTGTCACTGAGACCTTAATAAATAATATAAATTGTAGGAGCACCGTAGTAAATGCCCCTACACTAGCATCTAAATTGAGCACACTAATAAAGTCTCCGTGGGAATGCAGATAGCAACTCCGCGAGAAAAAGGTATTAAGCGCCGTGCGTTAAGCGTCACTTACGCGTTCCGGCCGTGAATCGTGAACGTTGCAGTAGTTTAACCACGAGGGTAGTTTGTGATTTGCACTCGCTATTGTTAATGTCCACAAAACACAATATAACAACTTTTAGGTGTAGAGAATTTATCTTGAATGTCCTATAGTATTTAAAAATTACGTTGATTTGATTTTCGAACACTATTTTACACTATTAACAGCACAATTTAAAAAAAAAACGGAGGTGTACTTGTACAACGGTGTTACCCGATCCGAGGTTTAGGAGTGTATGTTGTTATTGTTGATATCGATTATTGTTTAAGCTAAAATAGTTAAATCTGGTTGTTTGACAAAACATGTTATAATTTAAAAAGAATTATCGCTAAGCAAAATAAGTTTAAAGGCATTGTTTAAAATTATGAGTTGTGTATTGACGCGAGTGCTTTGAAATGAGTGGGGCGCGACGTCCATATTTAAATATCAAATCAAGGCACCGCAAAGTCACTTTGTTACGAGACGTTGAGGTGGAAGGACGAAATATTGTGAGTATTTTGATAATTATATTGTCAGTTAAACAGTGTGCGTCTATGTTAGTATTTATAATAAATTAATATTGTGTTCCGTATTCCGGTGTTGATTTATTGGCCATGTGCGATCAGGATATAGGAAATGGTGACGTCAGCAATGCTGACGTCACTCTTTCTAAAAACTTGAACGAAGTTCCTGCGTCGTAATATATTATATTAAAAAAAAAATTAACCATGTCACCATACTAGTCTACGGTCGGTCGGATGTTAAGCAGTTACTGTACCCTATAGATGCTTGTTATACCGTAGGCGTTGCTCGTAAGTTGACTACCTGAAGGGTAGTGGAACAGAGGGCTGGGTTTCAGTATCTCTGACTCATGGTAGGATACGCATAATATATATTAGCTACTATACACCGATCTTCTGTGGTACTGCCCCAGTTGCTCCAGCCTATAATACAAGCCCTTTTAATCATACTAATATTATAAAGAGGAAAACTTTGTTTGTTTGATTGTAATGAATAGGCTCCGAAACTACTGAACCGATTTGAAAAATTATTTCACTGTTGGGAAGCTACACTATCCCCGGGTGACATAGGATATAATATATTTTCAAAAAAATTAGGGATCCTTACTAAAACTCGAATAATGTAACCGCAATGTAACCGTGCGAAGCCGGGGCGGGCCGCTAGTTAATAATAATTGGCTATTGCTAGAGCCAAGCTATTCTATATCCCAATGTCAAGTTTATATTTAGTTTTATTATCCGTCAGAATATAATATATGGAATTAACTATAGATTTACCTAGGAGGGTCAAATCGAAAATTACTAAAAACTTTTTGGAAAAAACGATGAATAGCCTCTAGTCTTCTGAACAGCACAATATTTTGGGTTCCGTAGCTTAATTAGGTAACTTTTTCAGGTTGTCTATCTACGACTGTATTAATATAGACACTGTATCAATGTAGGTATACCCATCCATTGTACCTTCGTATGTGTATCATGAAAATATATCCCGGAAAAGTCGGATCTCAGTGCGGACAAACAATAATATGACATCCCACTCTTCATTTCCTGTGACTGACGGAAAATTCTATTCAAAACATTCATTTCATATTGTGATGCGATTTCAGGAAAATACAAACTCAACCGGCCGCTTGGCGCAGTGGTTCGAGCGTAGGCCGTTCGGCTCACTGCACGTGGTGGTTGCGGGTTCGATTCCCGCCGGGGCAAATTTCAGAAATGGCCTTGTCCTAATTTGCTTTGGTCTGGGTGTCACTGGGATCGCCCCCGTCCATTGTACGGTACCCACAGTACAAGCATTGCTTAGTTAGGGACCATACAGTTGGTGTGTCAGTCTGGCGATATTTAGTATTGATTATTTATTTATGAAACTGTTACATGCGATGCTATCACAATAGTCCATTAAGTTCTTGGTTAAATTCCCTGTTCGCGCATTTTTATCTATGAACATTCTAAGGAGAGTCTCCTCCTCGTAAACTCTACCTCTCTGATGCCTCCCCTTTCCACGATTGGCCAAGCGGTCCGCACCTCTTTTAAGGTGTTCTTGATCTAATTGCACCCCCGTACCGTATCTAGGTTTACATGGAGCGTATAGCCTTGGTCGTCTCGACCAATACCACTAAGGATCTTGAGTACGCTTTTGCACGTCGTTTTGTCCTTTAATGAAATAAGAATGACATTTCCAAGATTGCTCTCTATTTATTGGTCTACATTATCTGCGACCATACAAACAAAAAACAAGAACAAACTGCTTGGATATTGGATCATACAAAAGCAACATCAGATGAATCTGAAGACACATAGTATGTAATTAACTAATTAATAGGAAGGCAAAGACTGTAGGCTAGGTACTAGTATAGTTAATTTCTTAGTCATAATATTTCGGTATTAATGTAATCCTACTAATATTACGAGTATAAATGCGAAAGTTTGTGAGTGTGGATGTATGTTTGTTCTCTTTCACGCAAAAACTACTCAACGGATTCGGATAAAATTTGGAACATAGATAGTCTATATCCTGGATTAACACATATACTTTACTTAAGTCTACGCGGACGAAGTCGCGGGCAGAAACTAGTACATAGATAATTTATTTTGTAGAGATGTAGTAAGCTATTATTGTAAGCCTGCATTAAAACCCTTAGGTACCAGCTGGTACCTAGACATAATCAGTTAATAGGATGTTGGCATGGTCACCCAATGAAAATCATTTAACGAATCATTGTCAGCATTCAAATATGTCAATTTTAACCAAAGGTCAAAATGATATCAATTTTTAATATCAGGCATGTCACCTTCATCCGACTTTTACGACTTTCAGTGTCATTGTCAGGTGGGTATTCAATTTGGCCAATCAGTGCGTCCGATCTCTTATTTCCGTTTCATTATAATTCGATTACGGCGGGGCGCAGGCATAATTTAGCCGATGTAACTTTGTTATTTTCTATTGGAAACGTATAAAATACAAGTTTATTGTATATGAAAACCTAATCGGAAAATACATTTCAATTTATAGAAAAGTTATAATTATAGTTTTGTTCATTGTGTTATTCGCTTTTTAATATGAAATATAAAAATTGTTTAGTTTATAAAACCATAAATAAAGTTTTTATTTGGAGAAGTTAGAAGCGCTTGACAGCTGGTACCTTTGTATTACAGTAAATGGGTTGCATAGAGCATCTTTTGTCTTGCTCAGCGTATCGGTTTTTAGTTCAACCAGCACCAATTTTTTGGTGCCAACAAAAATTAGTTTGAGTCGTTATGGTGGGTTATGTGCATAATAAAAACCAAAGCAAGGTGTGTCTAACTACAATATTCGACTATGTACCTTAAATGGAATTTAAAAAGCGGTTGGCTAAACTTTATTTTTTATTTTTGTGTACTGTTGCTGTCGCTTATGTTGGGTGTACGCATAACTGAACTTCTATTGACAATTATTGTTCTATGACCAAAATAAGCGACCATCTCGAATACAAACACATTTTAAGACATTTAACATCCGAGTATGACGTCATTCAGCCTTCCATATTTCGTCACGCATGCTCAATTCTCCGTCCCATCGTAAACCAAAGTACCACTTAATCCGAAGCACCACATATTATAAAGTACCAAATAATCCCGGTTAGGATGGTGTGTAATGGAGCGTACTAGTGCGTCCCGCCGGCAAGTGTTTCTAAGTAATTAATTACCATCGACTACCAGCGGGTGTCATCGCGAGATTATTGTTGCTAAGCCTTAGACGCTTACTGAATCTGTGCCATAACTATTTATATTATATATTTAGCGCAGCGTTCGTAATCGATTATGATCAGCTCTAAAGGATCATCAAAAATAATTGAAATTTTGTGACATTGAAAAGGAATTTTACAAATCAAAAAGTAAGCAGAGATAGAGTTAGTTTGTTGTATGAGATATTAAAAAATAAAAACAGTGCCGTCTAGGGACGCCCGAAAGAAGGGCAGCTTTATAGTATAAAGCGTAGGGCGCCGCAGCTCTGATGTCGTCGTGTAACGCTACTGACGCTTAGCGCGGATAGATAGGCCGCGCGGCGAGCGCCCGTCGTATAGATGCTTCGCTTCAAAAAGCGTAGTCTTATCGTCGGTTACTTCTATGGAACTGTATAATGATTTAGGAACATGGATGTAAAAAAGCCTCAGCATAGTAGCATGTGTAAATAAATTGTTCCCAGCAGGTTTCCTCAACAATATATTACCGTGAAGTTTTAATACATTCGACTGAAAACGTGATAGAGCAACAACATAGCTCTAGAATGATCAATGTGCCACACATACGCGCGGTCGGCTTACCAAATTTCAACGCGAAGTAATCTCGGGCCCGCGCCCCTCTATATATCACTAACTTGTGACATTCCAAGCTAATATTTCAACTGGGCCCATGTTACTACATAGTGTAATTAGCCCTACGAGAAATGGGCGAAATTTTAAGATCATTTACCAACAAACTAATGTGTTAGAAAGGTCAAATTACCATCGGTCACTGTGGTATAATTGGACAGATTAGTGCGATTTAAATTGAGTTTTGTTTTTGTGTTTATAGTCTAGTTTACTACCTCCATATTTGTACGGCGCTCTCGCTGACAATCTCAAGATTCGTGCGTTGAATCATTGCTGAGTTTCTTGATTTAATTAATATATTTTGGCTTTACGAGAATGCCGTATTGATCAGTGCTTGTGTAATGAATTTTAATAAAGTGTAACACGTTGTCCACATACAGGGCTACCCTTCTCGATAGATCACCCTGTATTTAATATCTTTATATATATTTTTCAACGAATACATTTATGATTCTAAACCTATACCTACCAAGAATATGTTTGAAACGTGAGGCGGGGCTAATAATCTTCGAATAAGACTCCTTTCGAAATAAAAAAAAGGCTGAAGTCTTCCCATGACAAAAAGCATGAATCATGGAGTTCTTCAAAAGGCAATTCTACAGGTCCGTAAAAAGTCAAATATATTTGTAAAATAGGCGATATAAAATTTGAGCATTGTGACACATGAACTAAATGGTATTTTTTCCTCACACTTCCTACGCTCCGTACACATGTAAAGCGTTATATTTTCGCATACATACTCACCTATATATATGTGAGCACATTTACTCGAACCACTTAAGAAAATTTCGCCTCGGCTGCGCCTCCAACAAGGCGTGTAAAGGTATAAACTGTACTTTTCATCCTAAATTAAGACACCCGCAAACATGAAATACGGTTGGCGATGTAGTAAATGTGTGTGATGTATAATGTAAGTATTTCAACGACTACGATCTCCCAACATGGGATTATAAATGTTGGAGTTTAACGAACTGTTTTCGGTATCTAAATACCAACTAGTATTCGGTGAAAATCACAGACAGGTTGTTCATTGTTTGGGGAAAATTTATACCTACTCACTTATTAATAATAAATCTGACTAAATTTACAAACAGTTTGGGACCATATAGTTAATATGGTCCCAAACTAACCAACGCTTGTAGTATGGGCACCCTACAATTGGCTGGAGGCGATGCCAGTGAAACCCAGACTAGGGCAAATTACGAAAAGGCCATTTCAGAAATTTACTCGAATGGAAATCGAACCCGCGACCATTTGGTGCAGTAAACCGAGCGGTCTACGCTCGCTCTCTACAACAAGCGGTCGTCAAACTTACTTTATAGAATTTTGGTTATTTCTTAATTAAGAGTTAAATAACGCTTTAGTATCCTAGAACAGACTGAGATGTTGTAGCAATTCTAAACTGCACTGAAAACTCAAATATAATATTGCAAAAAATATATCAAAGACGCAGACAGAAGAGACCTAACTGCTAGACTTTATAACACACAACAGGATATCACTTTTATAAACAATTCCGTATGTAATAAAGTTCAATGAAATAAGATTTTATTATATCGTAACAATGAAAGGCGGCTCGCAATTTTTCGCGTTAAAAATGCAAACGTTAATCTGTAGTACAACGTTAGGGTTGACCCTACGGGGCGGAAGTAGGGTTGGTACATAGAGAATAATAAACCGAATTGAGGGAAACATGAAACATGCTCATTTTCTTTTGTCCTTTTCTCAGATTGTTATGTGGTCAGTTTACAACCTACCGGGGCCCTAACCACGCTAGCTACTCAAATCGTATTAGAAAAGCAAACGCTTGCGATTACGTTTCATCACCGTCACCATACCATATCAATGTCAGTAGAAATCCTGAAGCTCGTGTCAGCAAAACGTCAAAAGCTGAGTGTTTGAAACGCAATCGCGAGCGTTTGCTTTTCTATTACGATTTGAGTAGCTAGCGTGGTTAGGGCCCAGATATGATTACTGGTATTGAGACGCCTTGAATCCGTCTGCCTTCGGAGGTTCAACTAGTGGTCAACCGAGTACCTAAGCAGCCATTCACACGGTTAACTAGGCACCGGTTATCTTATTTTCAAGAGTTACTTTTATGCAACAAAGTCGGTTAACAAGTGTACGAGCCACCAGATGTTAAGCAGTTAACGAAGTCTATAAACGCTTGCGATACCAGCGGCATTGCTCGCTTTGACTCACCTGAAGGGAAGTGGAATAGATGGAGGGAGTGAGGCTACCCCCCTGTTGGGCTTCCGCTTTCCTGAAGGTGAAATCGTAGAGGGCTGCATCGCTAACGACCCCGAAGGCGAATTAGATTTAATTTTTGATTCTGTTTGCTTCCTCACGACTGTTACATATAAATTATTCACTAGTCTGCAGCGAGAGGGTATGCACTATAATTTATACCGTTATATACTGGATTGATGTTTCTGGCGCGTTCCAGAAGGAAGTGTTATTGAAGCAATTTACGATTCACTAACTAAATAATAATAATAATAATAAATCCATTTATTTCAGGCAAATACCCATATTAAATTAAAATTAACATTACAATCAAATTGCAAAACACAATAACAAATAAATAAATATATAAAAGCGAAATAAAATTACAATAGCATTAAATAAAAAATACAATTACAATTACATTAGGTCACATAACTAATTACTGTAATTGTAACGGTGATAGAGTCAAACCTGTAACTTATTTGTACTAAGCTCATATAAGGGCTGGCTCGATTGAGGCAGTACTACCCTCTCACAGAAGTTCAGCGTTAAATAACCACTATAAGGGGACGGCAGCCCGACCCCTCTCCCTTCCCCTCACTCTGTCACACTCTCTAGCAAGTCGGCAGCGTGTGAGAAATACCTTTGGTATTGCACGCATCTATAAGTTAAGGTAATTTATTTAACATCGTGCGAGTTGTTTGCTTGTTTATCGAGTTTGTTATATATTTTTTGGAAAAAAAAAACTCTCATTCTATTTTTTTTTTTCAAACCGGCCCCTAATTTCAATTTTTCGTATCAAATACAAAGTTTAAATCTGATTGTTTTGAAACACAGCCCACCTATGCTAAACCAATTATTCAACTTTGAAGAATGCTTATTACACACGTAGGTGTACTGTCAGGAGAATTGCTTTGATCAAGTAAAGTTAGCTTTCATTAAACCGTGTTGAGCCCATTACCTCCACACGGAAGGGGCGCTTATTCTGGGTAATACGGTAATGGATGCTTTTTACGAATTATTTCCGGGAAAATTATTATTTCGCTGATAACATCTATTTCGCTACGAAGATTTCAAACAACCGACACACTCAGAAAAGTTGAAAGGTTGCGTGTGATCCCACATAATACGTGTAATTTGGAGTGGAGATATAGAACCATCAAAAAATAATTATATAGTAAAAGAAAATATCACTCTCTGTAATCCTCGATATCGAACACTTTCTAATAATTCTGCTTCAACACAGGCCGTTCGGTGAGCGTTTATCGTGCATTCTTAGAATAATCGCCGCATGTTCTTTTAACTGTTTTCACTGAAACACGCGATGGCTGATATGTAGGCTCAATTTCCTTTAATTTAGTGCACCCATCATTGATTCAGGCGGTTCGAACGATCGCTCAAGGAAATTACGGTTTCGGCTAGTTGGAATTAATAATGCATTGTTGAGAATAGGGTTATCTAGTAATCAAAATAGTTTATTGCAATATCATAACACAATTATAGCGAGTAATCTTCGCAATTGAAATTACTAACACAAGACCCCAACAAATTCTGTTTATCACGATAATAAATGATCGCGATCGGTATTAAACAAAGCCAAGTCGGAATAATTTCTGGCTAACTAGAACAAAGCCTTAACGTAACTTATTTGATGCATGAAATATAATAGGGCGACTACACCTATTGTAGGAACAACGTTATTCATCTTAAACGTATTTCCTAACACATTAATCGCAGTAAATGCCGGATACACCGAGAATTATAACGCCCACCTTCCGGCGATTACCTTGCCCGAAAAGGTCCTACTGTACACTGGGTTTCATTGTGTTAAGTCGAACGGGAAGATTTATTTATATAAATATACGTAGGCCTTTTTGTGAAGTAGATAGTATTGGGTTTTCATTTTGATAGGATGAATAATAATAATAATTTAGCCCTTTTGCCGTCCTCCTGGGCGTGCCCAGGAGTGGGACGTCAAAAGGGCCTCCCCTCAACATGAGGGGGATTCAGGCCATAATCCACCACGCTGGCCCAGTGCGGGTTGGCGGATTACACATGACGTCTTTCGAAAATTGGTTAAATCTTTTTTTTATATTTTTTTATATTTTAATATAATATGCAAATATTATTTAATATATTTATTTTATTATAACAAAGTCAGCATACACGCGTAATATAGCTTCCAAGCAGTCGATATAAGACAAAGTTAAGTCATCATAAAGCCCGATAAAATAGTCTCAGCCCCATCAATTTCTAGCGCCTTCAATAGATGCGTTAGAACCGTGTTACGCAAGAAATAAGAGCCATAATATGTTGACCTACTTTATGAGCGATAGCTTAGCGATTGAACTTGCTTTATTATGTTATACTAGTTGCTACCCGCGACTTCGTCCGCGTAGACTTAAGTGAAGTATTCTATGTGTTAATATAGGTTATAAACTATCTGTGTTCCAAATTTCATCCAAATCCGTTCAGTAGTTTTTGCGTGAAAGAGTAACAAACATCATCTACACTCACAAACTTTCGCATTTATAATATTAGTAGGATTTCTCAAAATAGATAGGGGACGCGGACGTTACACACAGTAACACACAGTAACACACAGTAACACACAGTAACACACAGTAACACACAGTAACACCTAGTAACACACAGACCAGGATAAATTACAAAAAGGGAAAATTCATAATCCTACTAATATTATAAACTAGCTGTGCCCACGGACTTCGTCCGCGTAGTATTTAACGTAACAAAAATTTCGGGATTATCGGGATAAAAAGTATCCTATATGTTAATCCCGGTTATAAACTATCTGTGTTCCAAATTTCATCCAAATCCGTTCGGTAGTTTTTGCGTGAAGGAGTAACAAACATACATACATACATACATACATCCACACTCACAAACTTTCACATTTATAATATTAGTAGGATTTGTATGCGAACGTAAAAGGTTAAACGTACTTATCATTTTTGTCTATTAGCTCCTTTTGATATGTCACTATTTATATTATTTTACTAAGCGTACCATTCACCGTATATTCAGCAGTTATCGTTGCCTATAGATACTTGCAATACCAAAGGCATTACTCGCACTTTGCCGGCCTGAAGGGGAACGAGACAAAGGAACGGGGGTTTGCTTCTGTCTCTATCACTGATCGTACTGTGACAACTGGGTTTTAATTAATAAATTATATTGCTTGGTAATATTTATTATTGTTAACTATTTAATAAAAAATATAATAAAATAAGCCTTTATTGCTGTTTTACAATAGTTTAAATATTCAATACATTTTTTTCACTAGCGATCGGTTTTCCAACAACAGCTTGTCTTTCGACAAAGGCCTCCTCCATAGATTTCCACCTATCTCTGTCACGTGCCATTCTGATCCATTCTGGACCAGCAGCTCTTTTGAGGTCATCTTCCCAACGTTTCGTTTGTCGACCTTTGCTTCTTGTTAACTATTTATTTATATTTAAATACATGTCCTATCACAACGGTACCCCGGTTGTCACTGCCAGCGCACCGCCGTTCTTTCAATTTCAAAACAATAATGTTTTCTTAAATTTATTATTTGCTCGTCGGCCAGGAACGCCTATCGCCAGTGGCCAGTGCGCCGACATGGACCTTACAGTACTAAATGCAGCCACTTTACGGCAATCTTCTGTGAGAGGCTGGTACTAGCTTGGCTCCACCGCCGTCTATGCTTGTTGTTACTAAACGATAGTTAGTAACAGTTTATTTTTATAACCCCTAAAAGGTAGAAACAGCTGCCGTGACCCACTTACCCACATCCGTGGCACCAACAAAAAGCCCTAAAACCTTTTCGGGAAACTAAAATATGGATATAGCCATCATAAATTTATTATTAGTGAAGATGAAAAGTTATATAAGGCTATATTCGCGCGAGGCACGCTTTATTAAAGATTCATTTGGTGGGGTTCACGGTGGGATGAGGCGAGATGGAGTGCGAACAAATTGTGGACAGATTTTGTTATTTAGGCCAGTAGCTGTAGGTTGAGGTACACGAAACTGTTGTGTGTCTGATACACTAAAATTTTAAAAATATTGCAATTTTTAATTAACCCAATTACGGCAAATATATTTTTGTGTTTTCTTGTATTATTAACTGAACATTTTGTAAATTATAATGTCGGGGTAAGGAAGGATGAAGCGTTTGTTTTGGAGTGTCATGAGCATGGCACGATGACGATTTCTAATGCGTCTTGACGGCTCGATGGTGCAAATCGTCATCCGCTCGCTGCCGATCACAGCCAACGCAAGAAGACTTAGTCCAACACCTACAGATGGCGCTGTTTTACCAAATTGATCGTTTCTATACTTTTAGCAGGTTTATTTCGTTATCTATGACTTTATAAAATTATTTAAATTATAATAAGACCGCTTGGCGCAGTGGTTCGAGCGAAGGCCGCTCGGTTCACTGCACATGGTGGTTGCGGGTTCGATTCCCGCCGGGGCATATTTCGGAAATGGCCTTTTCATAATTCGCTCAGGCCTGGGTGTCACTGGGATCGCTCCCAGTCCATTGTATGGTAAACATAGTACAAGCGTTGCTTACTTTGGGACCACACAGTTGGCGTGTCAGTCTGGCTATATTTATTATACATTATTATTATAACGACATAATATTAACGTAATTTTTTTGCAGTCGTAATTTTTTCGCTCATTGTATAAGTATCAAACAATAAATTATTTATTGTGGCACCATGATCGCTAGTTACTTAAAAAAATCTATCGTTGACATGTCTAAGTCGAAAACTTGTCCTTGCTGGAGTAAAAACGTACATTTGACGTTTGCAAAATTTTTATTTCAAACTGTGGATCGCTAATCAACGTATATACTTACTTTATTTATGTTTCTGCAGGATAAAATACTTTTTTCATTACTCATACTCTGAAAGTAGGTCTGAAGTTGCCTGAGAAGCGGGTTGAAAGTAATACTTTTCAGGCCCGGGAGTTTCGCTTTCAACTGACAGCTGTCAAATTATAAAAAAAAAACTAGTTCCATTTTCACATTTCTATGGAACCATGTTCAAACTTTTTCTACAGTCACTCAATTACAGCACGATGTAAAATTGAAATAACATTAAGTTAAGTATTAATGCAAGAATATATTTTTTTAAATGACTTAATTATAATTTAGTTTCAACAATTTCTTTAAAGTAACATAGATTTGGGCAAAATATTTAAAGATGAAAATGAAAAATAATGGCTAAATAATGAAGTTGACTGGCCAACGAAAAAAAAAACAAAATAGGCGGCAATCCGATTTTTTTTTTCGAGTTGTAGAGTATTGTTTATACTTCCTTGTATTATTTCTTTAGCCAATTCCTGTTTTTATTTTTATTTTCCTTGTATTCGTTATGAAAAGCACAGTGTTTACCTCGGGTGAAAGACTTATTTTGTCCCTCGACCTATTAGCGCCCTCGCTACGCTGTCAAGTAACCTTCGTCCGTAGGAAAAATTACCCTCGAGATTCCCTACACGTGACCCTGGGTGGTGCCAAATAGGTTACAAATTCTGGTGGTAGGCTTCGGCCGCGGCTAGTCACCACCCACCAAACAAGGCCGTGCCGCCAAGCGGCCTAGCCGTGTTCCGGCACGATGTTTGGTGTAGCCCTTCATGGTTGGCGGGTCAGATCAGTTACGCTGTATGGTCTACAGTTGTTTGCCACAACACTATGAAGCTGTGTCGGGAAACTGGCCTTGGAGAGCAGCGGGATCCGAAGCACGGTTTTCCGCTGGCCGACCGCAGTTAGTAGGGGGCCCAAGTAGTGAGCTAGCCACTCATGAAAGGCTGCCCCGCCAACTTGCGAAAAATCCCGGGGTGCGCCATCGTGCCGTTTGGCGACCGGATGTGAGGACCCGATGGACACTCCCGGGGTTCGGGCGTCCCCGCGGTCTCCAGTCCAGTTCCCCAAAGATGTAGCTTCGTGTGATGTGTCATTCGGTAGTGAATGCAGCGTCTCGATCTACTGCCGCCATCCTTCCCATTCACCCTCGTAATCATGAAAAAGCACGTTAAGGGAAAAAGGAATATACAGCGGAAGCACGTCCTCGCATTAAAAGTGCACCTCACAAATATTAGAGGACTGCACTCCAATTCCGATTCAGTCCACCACCATCTAGAGACTGCAAAACCTCACTTGCTTTTTCTTACGGAGACGCAGATAAGATGTCCGAAGGATGTGGCATACTTGTCGTACCCCGGCTATGTCTTGGAGCATAATTTCAAGCCACGAGCTGGGGTATGCGTGTATGCTCGCGATGACCTATCTTTTCGGCGTCTCCGTAACCTTGAAAACACCAGGTTCTCCGTCATATGGGTAATGGTGGACACCGGTGGAGAGCGGATCATCTACGCCGGTGTCTACCGATCGCACAGCGGAGACCAGGAGACAAGTAGGCTCATGGACTACTTAAGTGAGACGGCAGGCGTGGCCCAAGAGCGGTACCCTTCCGCGCAACTCGTGTTGCTGGGGGACTTCAATGCTCACCACCAAGAGTGGCTGTTCCCATACCAGAACACTGACCACGCTGGTAGACAACTTTATGAGTTGTCCCTGACATTTAATCTCAGCCAGCTGGTCCATGACGCGACTAGGGTGCTCGATATCGAGGGCCACACAGCCAATTGCCTAGACCTTCTGCTGACTACTGATCCAGACCGATACTCAGTGTCGGTATCATCACCATTGGGTAGCTCCGACCACTGTCTGGTGAAGTCAGTATCTACATATTCTCCACCCGACCTAAGCCCGAGAGGCAACCGTCGTATATGGAAATACTGTTCAGCAGATTGGAATGAGATGCGATCATTTCTGGCATCTTATCCTTGGCAGCAAACATGCTTCTCTTCTGGCGACCCCTCAGTCACTGCGGATGCCGTTACAGAAGTTGTGCGTCAGGCTATGGAATATTTTATCCCCTATACTGACGCACAGCTGTCCGGCAAAGCTCGCCCATGGTTTGGAGCTGAATGCAGACGTGCGGAAACGCTGAAGCATGAGGCATTCCTATCTTGGGCTGAAGCTCGTAACCGCAAAACTGAGGACATAGGCCTAAAGAAGAGAGCCTTTAACAAAGCTGCCAAGTCTTGCAAGAAGGCTCTTCGGAAGGCACGCTTTGACCACATAAGCCGAATAGGGACCAAACTTGCTTCGTACCCAGCTGGGAGTAAAGCGTTCTGGTCCCTGGCTAAGTCGGTTGAAGCGAACTTCTGCCAACCTTCCCTGCCTCCACTTACAAAGCCGGACGGATCACTAGTTCACACCGCTATTGAGAAAGCAAACTTGTTTGCTTCTCTTTTTGCGGAGTCTTCACGTCTCGAAACTGCTGGTGAACTACCTCCCAATTTAACTCAATGCGAGGCATCTATGCCAGATATTCGCATACGTCAGACTGAGGTACGTAAAACACTGCGGAATCTAGATGTGAACAAGGCTAGTGGCCCCGACGGAATACCAGCAGTAGTCCTCAAGACATGTGCGCCAGAGCTTGCTCCTATACTGACACGCTTATACCGCCTCTCCCTTCAAACTGGGCAGGTACCAAAGGCGTGGAAGCCTTGCTAACGTACAACCTGTACCGAAAAAGGGCAGTCGTGCTGACCCTGCCAACTACAGACCCATATCGGTCACGTCCATACTCTGCAAGAGTATGGAACGTGTACTGAACAGTAGGCTCCTGGCATACCTAGAAACGAATGACCTTCTCGGTGACCGACAATATGGCTTTCGCCGGAATCGGTCTACCGGAGATCTTCTAGCGTATGCCACGCACATCTGGAGCGAGGCCATCGAAAGGAATGGAGAGGCGCTAGCCGTCTCTCTTGACATTTCGAAGGACTTTGACAGAGTCTGGCACGATAGTCTTCTTAGCAAGCTTCCATCCTATGGTATATCAGCAGCCCTGTGTGTTTGGATATCAGATTTCCTGAGGGAACGGTCGATACGAGTAGTCCTTGACGGCTTCACATCTGACCAATTGGCAATTAATGCCGGGGTACCTCAGGGGTCAGTTCTCTCTGCTAGTCTTTTCCTGCTGCACATAAACCACCTTCTTAGACCTGGTATCTTTGGGTATGCAGATGACAGCACAGTATCAGAGAGATACTTCTCGGACGCACGAGCCGGGGCAACGCTGATTCAGTCCAAAAGAGAGGCTATGGTCGAAAGGTTGAATTTGACCTTGCAGGCAGTCTCCGATTGGGGCGATGCCAACCTGGTCAAGTTCAATGCTTCCAAGACCCAAGCGTGTCTGTTCTCTGCAAATCGGAGTCCATTCCAACTGACTCCGACTTTCCGGAATGTATCTGTGCCCGTGAGGGACCATCTTGAGCTGCTGGGTGTTACACTCAGTTCTAAGCTCAATTTCGGTCCCTTTATTGAGTCCAAAGCCAAACTTGCTGCAATGAAGCTGGGCATCCTGAGGAAAGTCAGGCGGTACTTCACACCGGGGCAGCTTCTAAACCTATACCAAGCTCAAGTCCGATCGTGTAGGGAGTACTGCCGCCATCTTTGGGATGGTTCAGCTAAGTATCAGCTGAAGGCTCTGGACTCAATAGACAAGCGGGCTAGAAGGCTCATTGGCAGCGAATCCCTAGTGCAGGCTAAGTTGCAGAGCCTGGAACACCGACGCAGGGTTGCCAGCCTATCAGTTTTCTACAGAATACATTTCGGGGAGTGTGCGATGGAATTACACGAGTTAATTCCCCCATCTCCATTCTACCATCGGACGACAAGACGCACGAACACAATGCATCCATACACCGTGGACATTCCTTCAGTTCGTACCAAGCGTTTCGCTTCCACTTTTATTGTGCGAACTGCCAAGGAATGGAACACCTTGTCACCTTGTCCTTGAACACGGCGTCTTTGTTCCCGGTTGACTATAACCTGGATGTTTTCAAGTCGAGAGTGAACAGGTACCTTCTAGGCAAGTATGCACCACCGTAGACCACATCGTCACTTAACATCAGGTGAGATTGTGGTCAAATACTTGCCTATACCGCAATAAAAAAAAAAAAAAAAAAAACGCTCGGGCGCCAAACCCCGTCTCGGGACAAAATAAGTAACTTTCACCACTCATGTAACAATGTACTATTACTTTTTCGTTCCCGCAATAGTTGCATGCAGATGTTGCCAAAACAATTCCACCCCGTATTTCTAGTTCGTTCGGAAACATGCAACGTTCCTCATGTGACTCGATAACTCGAAATAAAAATTGGCGAATATGAAATTCAAGTTCGAATCTTAAAATTTAAAAATAAAAGTTGCCATACGAAACGTTCAGAAACCAAATAACGAATAAAGTGCGCCAGAACCAATATCTTCGTCCAATATTGCAGCCAAACACATATGGCGTCGTCGTCTATTCACCGGGCCTGCAATAGAGGCCTAGATCGCGATAGAAATTGCAATTAGGCCTCAATTTACGCATAGTTTGGACTGGAATTTCATTCATAGTCCTGCCTCTATGTCGTCGCCAAGAATGCTTCGACTTTCCTTTACGGCTTCCTCGGCCGTTGGTCGATAACTGCGAACTGAGGTATTTGTATGACACCTGTATTCCGTATTGTATTGGTCTAGGGTTATTTGCATTGTTTAGTACAACATAATTTAATAATAACAAAATATATTAAACTAAGTTAGATATTTATGTTCCCAAAGAGCAATAATTAATTCGTGTGAACTAGTCTAAGTTCATGCGAACCAAGTCTCATCGGCATCGTATAAAACGCAGCTATGGCACGGTCGCTGATCACGAAGAAATTCGTACAATGACATGTTATTACCTGTCTTTGTCACTCCCGCGTAAATCTAATACATCTCGCTCATACAGTTGCCGTGAACTGCGTGTGACCGGTCATTGTACGAATTTCTTCGTGATCAGGGACCGTGCCATATTATAACTAATGCATGCTGATCTTCTGTGAGAGGGTGGTATTACCCAGCCAGCCCATATATGAGCTGTAGTCGATTATCGTAACAAGTTGTGGATTGATCACACTCCTGAAGTCTTTTCTTTGCACTAAAATAAGGGGTCCTTTAAAGGCCATGTTTACATGTCCCTAAAAGACATTAATTTTATACGCAGAGGTAAATACCGGTAACATTATACCTAACACCCGACCAAGAGTACAAGAGGACATGAACAACTTTCAGCGCCTGATAGAACTCATAAATTTAAATAAAGAACTTCGTATCTTGTTTGTGTCATGTCCCACGCTCCTGTTTATGTAAAAGTTGTTGCAATACCGAGTAATATAGCTCAAGTTACTGTACTAGCTATTTTTCCGGGTTCGCCCGTACATAAGCGACCCAATGGTGCTTATAGATACAACCAGTAAATCATTGGTATTGATTGACTTGAAAATATTGACAAAATGTTTGGGTTTCATTATTTTATCAATACTACAAACTCAGTTTGAATTTAGAATATTTAGTCGTCCCGTTCACATTGCACATTTCATAAATAAGAATGACAGTGACAACAGGTTTTTACGATACGATAACGATAGAAGATCCTAACAGGCACACGGCCCTCGGGGCAATTCGTGAAGCCTATCGTCGAATACGTCCAATATAGATTGTCATTTACACTTCCTAGATTGTACACGCGCGTCATCCTTTCATAATCGTAGACAAATATTTTAGTCTCTGAAACCTCTGTCATTCGTTGAATGGATTCAATCGATAGTAAGTTCCTCTCCCATCGTCCGCTCACTCCCCAGTAATAACCCGGTCCAACAATAGCCTCATCGTATATCGATATCCGCTAATGAAGGTCGCCAGAGTTTTTCCCGAAATTGAATGCTTCAGCGACAATCAGGCCACAGTCCGCAGATCATATTTCAACGAACGAGATAAACTTGGACAAAGGGGAGGATTCCTCGCTTACCCAATTGGGTAATGGCCGAGCTCTGTCGTTATCTCCCCCCATTATTTCTGTTTGAAGGAGGCTGTGGTGTTCTACTTAATACTAAGGGCGAAATCTTTACAAAGATCTTTGATAAAGTTCCGGCACTTGATCTTGTTGAGGAGTAATGCTTGGATAAATTGCTTTTGCGGTCGCTCAATAGGTTTACGTTACATGCAGGCTACCTTGTAAACGAACGGAAATGTATTAAAGTTTTGCCCTTTTAATCTTAATCAACTTGGTTTTTTATTTATTTAATTCAAAGGCTTTGTAACTTTGCAGTTGTTTCGTGTTTCTCTTTCTGAAATAATATTGAAGCTGTATTTGTGCGATTAAAACGTGCGTGAAATAGTAGGTAGTAGTAGTTTCATAGTAATCTAACGGTTATTTTTAACAATTTTGAAGAAATATGTAATTGCTTACGAATAATTTAAAAAGCCTATTTCTAATATTTGCCCTGGCGGGAATCGAACCCGCAACTACCCAGTACAGTGAACAGATCAAAAGTTCGTCAAAATATTAAGTTTCCGATGTTATTCAATAAATAAGTATTTATTGTTTGCCACAATATAAGCGGTCATTTACACCGTTAATCCGGCACCGATAATTTCTATTGATTTCTATGTATATCGATGTCAAATGGCCGTATCATCCGTCAAAAATGTATCTTTGGTGTGAATCCCCATTCCATCATGCCCATTTTACATACAACTAATAGTCTAAAAAGCACTCCTTTACTTTCAGCCCACTGTAAGCTGGCTGAGAGTATCTTAGAAAGTTTTCAGTGCCATATTTTCCGACGACGCCTGTTTTTAAAACGTCCAGTCCGAACTTTGTTCTTATTTGTTCCCCTGCATTCGGCCATAACTCAGTCCTATTTAGCAAGCGAAGTGTGGCTCGGAGAAGTTTTATTATGAAACTGTAGCTGAAAACCTCGTGATTTACGTAGTCAGTTGATTCTTTTGAAACAGTGACTATTAAATTTTACAAAGTCGGCAAACGAGCTGACGACCCGTCTGGTGTTAAGCTGTTACCGTAACCTATGTATACTTGCAATACTAAAGGTATTGCTAGAGTCTTCTGTACTGAAAGTTAATAAATCCACGATTCTATAACCTGAAAGGCTCTTTTATATTCCTTTTGGAAGGTCCCTAATTGACGACGCTTGGGCGAAAAAATATGGCGTATTAAAGTAGTCAGCAGAAGCTTAGTTTGGGATTATACCTACTGATTCAAACGGTGACTGCAGTTAAAAAGTTTAAGCTTTCGACCGCTTGGCGCAGTGGTTCGAGCTTAGGCTGCTCGGCTCACTGCACCGTGTGGTTGCGGGTTGTGGGTTCGATTCCCATCAGGGTAAATTCCAGAAGTGGGCTTTCCGTCATTTACCCTGGTCTGGGTGTCACTATTGGGACCCTCAGTCAAGCGTTCTTAGTTGGTGTGTTCGTCGGGCGATATTTATTTTACTTTATTTATTTATTACAAATAAATCATCGTAAAGAAGCACGAATATTAAAATACTTAGAAGCTAGCTGGCTATACCAGTTCTCAAACACATCAATACAATTGACGAAAGCCACGTTACTTTTTAATTTGAACCTTTCGTTGCAAAAGAGACTTTATTACTGAAGGCATCCCCGCTTTTGACCCGTGCCCTTTGTGCTAGCCTATTTTTTATTCATTCCGGAGGATTCATACTGGGGCTGGCTCAGCCTGCCTTCACTTATGGTGCTCTCCATATGTATACCTAGGTATTTTCGCTGCGGTTTTAGATCTAGAAAATAGAGTTCAAAATGATTATAGGCGAATGTACGGGGACAAATATAAATTATTTTTAAGCGTCAATAGCCCAGTGGTTATGCCGCCGTTGTAGATGAAAGGTTCCGGGTTTGATCCTATTGACGTCAATCCACTCCTAATTCAAGTATTATCTTAGCTGGAGGGACTATTGGGAATCTTAGGCTCGTATTAATAAGTAGATCTCATGTCTGGTACCGGTCTCGAGTACGCTTTTGACATGTCATTTTTTACTGGTATGACGTAATGTGAAATTTTCACAATCGCCCCAGTCTTGAGATTTAAGACGAGTCTTAGGAATGGGATTAATTAACATTGTTAGTAATGTTTTAAGAAAAGCTATATATAGTTCAGTCACAATATTTAGAAATCTAAACAAGAAACAACTTTCCGCACGTAAGCACTGAGTGCACTTTGCATTAGTACCATTTTGAACTAAAAAAAAACCGAACAAAACGGTACAAAATTATGACAAAATATTTTTACGGTAAAATATCAGCTACTCTTTCAGCTCTCATTGTATTGTGAAATATTAATTGAAATTCCCATCCTTGTTCCAGGTACGTAACGACACCCGTGAGGACGGCGTTCAACGAACTGTACCAAGTACTTTAGCAGAAGATAATGTTAGAAGTAACCAGTTTATTTTATGTAAGTAAGTAATAAGAACATAGAAAATCGTGACCGAAGGTATTCAAAGTTGTATTTGAAGATTGAACTCTAGAATAATAATGCATGTTTTGTATGACTTCGGCTACCCCACTTCAATGTTTTTTATACATTATTTATAGGTATTGTCATTTATACAGTATTAAATATAATAATATTATTTTTTAAATATGTTAATAGTAGTAACAAACAGTCTCTTAAAAACAGAGGAGAAGTTTTTGGCTCCAACACTGTATTCACACAAAATAACAACTTTAATGTAATTTAATTTACCACCAAAAACGTGCGGTGTTATGTCGTGAAATGAGCGGTTAAATATATATATTATTGGACCTTATTTATTGATATAAACACATATTATAAAAGTCAATTATTTGCAGCAGCGTCGTTACAATGCAGAAATATCTGCGCGGGGCAGTGACGTCCGACTTTAATTTTCCGCACTCGTGGCCACGACAGGCTGACTCTTCGGGCGATAGCCATACATATAGTACGTAGGATGCTACAGTTATTGGGATTAGATTTCTTATCCCTTGCGATGGAGAACATTGTGATGAAATTTTCAGCGATCATAAAAAAATATCGCTAAATATAAATACTTACGCTTTTGTATATGGCAGCCGATATTCGTATCGTTATTTCTGCGTACCTACCACCAGTATATGTACCAAATTTTCATATCGTTATTGGTTGCCGATACGATACATTGTTAATATTAAGCGAAAACTTATGACAATTCATGTTATTTGAAATACTATTTTGTTACAGACAACGAAACGACTACGATTTCTAGTAAATCATTAAAAAATAAGTAAATGTATCTTAAAATATTACAATTGAAAAATACTAGTTTTTACTGGTTTTCGATTTTCAACCTTGTGCGCCGGTCATTAAGTATCATAAGCATCCGGTGTTAATATCTAATGCTAGATGTTATCGGAATCCGTTGTCATCATAACACGGTATCGGATATCGGTATATCTACAAGAAATAAATCGATGTCTAGTATCGTTATTGTAAAAACGCCCATATCTACCACACACACAATACTGATCGTTTAGTATGATCTCAAACTAAGTTGAATTATAATATGATTGACCGTATAACACAGATCAGGGCAGATTACCATGAGGCTATGATGCCAGTTTGTCCGTTCGTCTGAGCTGTTGGCAAACTCTTGCGTTCCAGTCTTCAGGCCATGATTAAGGTTCGTCCATTCAAACTAGTCAGACGAGCGGCCCACGCTCAGTACGAAAGGCTAAAAAAAGTACGAAAACTGAAATTGCCCTTGTTATAATTAAGTAAGTAAGTAAAGTACCCACTTAATGTGTAGTAAGAGAGAGTTGTTAAGCAGTTCCAGTTTCATATAAAAATGTGGCACAAATACTCGACATACGACCCAAATTCAACATGATTTAGCGAATTGTTTCTATGAATAAGATCATAATAAATTAAACGCAGCCCACTCATACGTCGACCTTGGCGTGTTACTTACACAGAAAAAATACCTCATGAATACCAAATTCACATACTTTGCTGTTTCTAATATAATTGTTCGCATACCTATGATGGCCCAATTTACCACCCTATTTTGTGGACCCCATAAATCATAAACGTCATAAGTATCGAGATAGTGCTGCGTATTAATATCGATATCGATGCCGCATTATAGCGATACTTAACCGATGTCCGTAACCATAGAAGCGTAAAATCGCCAGTAAAATTTTAGGTGCTTACGTGTGTTTATGAACAAAGAAAATGATGAGCTAGACAACATCGTAAACCAGATGTAAGTACTCGGACTTGCTATCAAACATCGTGGAGAAACCTGCATGTCTGTAGACAAATGTGTGAAGTTCGCCAACCAACCAGTACTGGGCCATCGTCCCTAAATGGGTGCACTTCTCTACTCGCGGGATACAATTCAAATTTTCTTGATAATTTAAGCATACTTTTAAGTTTTTTCTTGTTACACACCTTTCTTTCAGTCACGTGTAGTGAAGAAGGCGTCTCCAAAAATTCTATTACATTGGGATTATATATTATTATATAAGGGGTTATCTATAATGTTTGGCTACGCAAAACTACCAGTTTGTTCCCGGCCATCTCCCGTGAATCAAACAATACCGCGTACAAATTTCGACTAGCGACATCTAGTTCTGTATCGTGTAAACTTTGTTGGTACCTAATTGAGAAAGACGGGTGGGAGCAACGTTCGAGTTACAGGTTACAGGCTTTATCATAAAATCGGTGTTTTATACTGTTTTTTAACATGCTCAGTAGTTGTATAACTTCGGTATATTATATTATTAGAGCAAGAGCCAGCGATAGCCAGACGTTCCATATTTTATAAAGGATGTCAATTTCTCAGAGCATGTCCCCAACACAGGGAAGAACGATCATCGAGTATGGAGTTGGGAGTGTGGTTACTTGGGCAGTTAACAAGTAGTAAAGGTGAATAAAATAGTACCTCAAATTCGTTAAAGCATAAAGCTTAATTTTTATATATTTCCTTCGGAATAACATTAGAAGTCACGTCATCCATTGCCGGACACTTAGTACGGTTTCAACCCCCTGCCAGACACCCCTAATCTTCAATAAATTATGATCATACTTTCGTCATAGTATAATTACCGCATTATTTGTGATTCGACATTGTATGGATAATAATACTTTATTGTAGTGTGAACAACAAGTTACTAGTAATGTAAAACTAATTCAATAAGTTATCCCTGTTTAATAAGTCTACTGTCGTTTTTCTTTTCGTGGGTCTTTATAAAATTATTTCCATAGAAATATCTCAAAAAGGATTATTTTTTAGGTCAAGTCAGGTTTGTTACATTTTGGCTCCTATCTACTAATAGCATACATCATATGGGATACCTCAAATTACCCGTAATCATGTATAGTAAGTAATATAAGCATACGCTTTACTTTTTTCGTGTGGAATATTTTCCTAGCGTTCCCTCAGATTTTCTGAGCTCAAGCCTCCTTCATACGCAATACGCATTTTTGCGATGTTTTGACGGAAACATTGATTAGTTTCTCAAACGAGTGTATGTATCGAACCGTTTAATTAAATATTTATAATCGACGGTTTGTATAACAGATGTTGAGAAAAAGTTAAATATTCATTATATCTGCATTCCACATGTGGCAGACTAGAAACTGTTTGGTGTTTAAAGGCCTATTCACGTTTCCAAACGTGATGAAGGCTACTCAAAAATAATATTATAGCTATCGTTTCGTACGATTTTTATGAAGAGTCGGATTAATCAAATGACGTCTTTGCACCAAACATAAGAAACACTTATGAAACAAACGATACCGCGCACAAATTCGTAGCAGCGACATCTAGTTAAGAAATATGTAAACTTTCATTGTTACACATTATTGGCTGTCTGCATAGACTGAAATGAAATGGGCACATTCTTTAATGAAAAATATGCTAGCGTATTTTCTTCTTCCAAATATATATTTGGAATATATATACATAGAATCTCGCAAACAAAAAAAACGTGCAGTGAGCCGAGCGGCCTTCGCTCGAACCTCTCCGCCAAGCAGTCATCTATAATGTGGCTAGTAATATTTTTATAGGTTTCCTTAGGTAGTAGTTGTTCTAAAGATGGCAAGAGCAGCATACTGATTAAAGCCTTCAGTTCGATTCCCGCGACTTACAAATGATTAATAAGTAGGTAATTGTATCTGAGTATGAAGTTACATAAAAACTTTAGTATCAATAACAGTGTAATGTCCGCCTAAAATCTACAAACATACAATGGTATGCGTGCAAGGAGACCTCTGATTAACCCTACCCAAAACACAGACGTGATGATCATGAATATCATTGGCTATCACATCACATCGCTCAATCTTGATAACATAGCAACCAATTATCCATTACACGAATTTCGATTATACTTTTAATTCATTCTCCATATCGGGTTACAAGAAACACATGAATTATCGGCATTATTTATTTATGTGATGATAGAGATGGATTTTAAGGTATTGTTGCATGTGTAAGGGAGATGGAATTTCTAATGAACGTAACATGAGTGGGGCGGAGGTCAACGACCTTTTCCTTAGGGTTGGTCCCCTTCGGAGTCCATGGCACCCAGCACTGCGGGCGGTGCGATGCATTTCCTAATTGAAGCGTTCATTTGGGCATTTTAGTTAAGCAATGGTGCTAATTCTGTTATATAAACTAAACCTGAGTCAACTAAGTGTGTCACCGTACTCATAATCGTAAAATCCATCAGGAAGACAAACTTTATTAGATGTTAAACATTACACCAGAAGATGGTTAATAAAGAGCGGAGTTTTCTGGCTCAAAAGGCTTAGGGTGTAACTATATAAATTGATCAATGGTTGAAGGAGATGCAACGGTCAACGTCGATCAACAGTGTTCGATAAATAAACATTTTTTTTAAAGATGTGTCAAAATAAAAACTCAATTTGTGATTTGTGGAAAAAAGCGGCACCAACGGCGGTCCTAATTTCAAACTGAATGTACTTATTGCCATCTTCTTGGTTGTAATGTATGAGCAAGACAACGATAGATATTCTTAGTTATTTTCAGTTTAGTTTAGTCTTGCACAAGCGAATTGACGCCAATATTTTCGTTATTAAAATATCCTTGTCTTAGTTGTTTGTAAATATTTTGATGGGTTTTCCGAATGGAGGTATTTCATGTATTTGAGGGGCACAGGCAGAAATGTAAACAGTTAGTAATATCTGCCTTGACATGAATTTTATTTGATCTTTGAATAGTTTTGGTGAACTGTTTAAGAAAAGCGGAAGTACAGTTCATTTTAGTTCATTTAGTTACAATTCATTTATTTGATTTGCAAACCCGCTGACAATTTAATTGTTTTGTAAAGCAACACTTTTTAATAGGTATATATACAGTCAGCTCAAAGTAATTGTGGTCAAAGGCACATATTAAAAATTAGATAAAAAAATGCGAATATAAATGTAATAGAGAACCCTTCTAGTTCATTAAAATGTAATAGTTATGATTGTTCATTCTAAAAATAAAATCAAACAAGTGAGGAATGACCAATCAAATCATTTTTTCCATACATTTATTCTCAATTTTCAAACGCATTCTATTTTTCAACATCAATTTCACGCTCAACATACTTTTATTACGTTTACAAACTCTGCCAAAAGAGAGAAACAAACTGCATGTTTATCCAATTGGTTCGAATGCAGGCCCTTTATGTGGCAGGTTTGGACTGGACCAGACCCGCCCGTTTCAAAAACTGGGCCTCACTGGGCCGTGATAAACGCGTGCAATCGGAACCGCATGCGGGATGTGGATCCAACGGTGTTGCCACACCAAATAAAAAAAATACTACCTAAAAAAGTTATGTATACTCATGGCATTTTTCAGCTTGACTGTAGTTTGTTGTTAGCAAAATGCAATAAATCGTCATATCGGAACAATTATTAATATTTTTGTTCTCAGAGCATACAGTGCAAATAAGTTATGCCGAATTATAAAAGTAGCGTTCGGGAATTTGTGATTTTAGTATTTCAAAAAACTATTTTTAAAATCCATGAAATAAAATTATAAGGCTTGCAACACTGCTGTTGAACACAAAATCCAATCAACGTGAATCAAAGGACCGAACGGACGAGCACGATGTAAGTGAGCATTTGCTAGCGAATTATGTAAACGACTGTACATGTTTTCGATGTAACAAATCCAAGCTGGCCATTTTATGTTCGAATGTTAAAATAATTCGAATACATTTTTTGTAAATTGTTTCGTAAATTGTTGTAATTTTACACAATTTTACTCGTATATAGTACCTATTTTCTTGGAGATATTGACATTTTCTGTCCTCTGAGAGTCAACAAGTTACTGGTAATACTAGACCATTTTTTATTTAATTTTATTGAAGGAACTTTGTCGCTTGGCGACCACATCGTCCCGTTAGACGTCGCAAAATACTGCACAAACAAAATACATTAAAGAGCAAAGATATCTACTTATAGGTATCATTGCTTAGCTAAACCTAGATCAGCTAGCTTAATCAACATTTTGGTTTCTTCTGGTATCGGTTGCGCTAAAATACTATTCGGAATGCCAATGTTTGCATAGTTGCCCTTTGAAAACCATGATCTCACGAATCATTTAGGGATTCGTTCCGAACACACTCTATCAATATATGTTGTACATCTTCGTACTAGACCATGGTCAGTCCAGTGTGCCTAGCAGGAACTCCTAACGTATCGAATCATTGAGAAAGCATGCTATCACTCTCATTCTTATTCATAAAATCTGTCAAGTGAGCGGTTCGGCACTCGCTTAAGTCGTTACGTCAAAGCAAATATTTCGTGCTAGGGAGTCGGTGTACAAAATTCCCCTGGTTTCTCACTCATTGTGACTATCAGACGAACGAGAAATAGGTTCGCCATATTATTATTACACTAGCTGTGCCCACGGACTACGTCCGCGTAGTATTTAACGTAATAAAAATTTCGGGATTATCGGGATAAAAAGTATCCTATATGTTAATCCCGGTTATAAACTATATGTGTTCCAAATTTCATCCAAATCCGTTCAGTAGTTTTTGCGTGAAGGAGTAACAAACATACATACATACATACATACATCCACACTCACAAACTTTCACATTTATAATATTAGTAGGATATTTTCAAGCCACGGAACGTTGACTGTGTTGCCAGGAACCTCGCTCCCAAATCCACCTGACTTAAAATACTCAACCGAACTAAAAATAAAAAATGGGCCCACTTTACCACAGTAGAGGCACATATTTTACGGTTTTTCGTGTACTTATCGCGCAATATGTCCTGGCTTACTGGATTTACAGTAGTGGGCGTGAGTCGGCCCGCACGGGCGGCCTCAGAAACTAGGGCAAAGGAATATTTTCAGATAGCAACCGTATAATTTGCGGAGTAAACAACTTAATGGGCAGGAAATAAAGGTGTTTTTTGTTAAATTGGGAGCTTCTATACGTAGATTGATAGTTAAGGCCTGTGGTTCTGAGATAGCGATGAGAATAATGTGAATGGCCCAAGCCGCCTTAATTTCAGCTGTTAGCTACAATTCCGGTAAAAAGTCTCAAAAATCTTGTTATAATTAAAATAGAAAACTGTCAACCCAATCCGCACGCGCTGTACTTTAACATTGAAGTTACACCACACGATAAAAATATCAAGTAATTAACAACAAGTTTCGAAAGTCTTGTACTAAACTTGTGAACTGAAGTTAGGAATATAAATATTGTACTAATGCAGGCTAGATTGTAGCAGTAAAAATAATCTTAGTATTTAGTAAAATAAAAAAAAACAATTTCCTCTCAATACGAGAGGATTCAGTCCATAATCCTCCACGCTGGCCCAGTGCGGGTTGGCGGGTTTCACATGTCTTTCGAAAATTGGTTAGATTTTCTAAGATGTTTCCTCACAATGTTTTCCTTCACCGTAAGCAAGTGATAATTATTAGAAATTATGATACGCACATAGATTTCGAAACACCCAGCGATGCAACCCGGGGTTTGAACCCAGGTTTGACGCGTGCTTAGCCAATCGGCTATCACTGTTTGATAGTATTTCAAAAGAAATCACTGCTACTATTTAGTAGCTGTTGCTGAGGGTCCAACCGGCGACCACAGCTATGTAATATCGTTAGATCAATTGCTAAACTTTCGGCTGTTCACACAACACGGCACACATAGTTGCGGGTACAGGCCCCTAAGGCTGTATCCATAGGAACGTTTGAAGAAAAATATTGGATTTCGTTTTGCAGAATGGAACCAAAGCATAATCCTACTTCTGCAAATGAATACCAACTTACAATCATTCGATCTAGGGTTGATTGTGGTCTGCAGGAGGCCGTGTGGATTAGTTCCATTCTGCAAAACTGCATCCAATTATAATAATTATACCAGTAAGTATGACCTAATTCTGGGGAATTGGTAGTTTTGTGACGCCTTGCGAATACCGTTGGCTGAGCTAGCTAGACTCGACTTAATATTTTACAGTTCTAAATTTATGCCTAGACGCTATCGCAACATGCAGTACTATAATACACCATTGTAACAAGCTCGGTTTGTTAAGGCTAAAGCGCCCATCTAGCCCGCGAAGTTCAAATTTTTTGAGGTTTTTTTAGAAATTTTTCAAAATCTGACAATAATAAAAGCACATTTTGTAATTCGCGACAAAGACCGTGTGCAGTGCATTTATTAATATATCCAACTTACTCTAAAACATTTCAAGAACGACAGCTATCCAGATAATCTGGCAATTTTTGTATATTTAGTGATTAACTAGTATCATATCCACCGGGATAATATTTATAGTAAAATAAATGTATTAATAAACGCACTGCATACTGTGTTTGTCGCAAATCACAAAATGTTGTCTTAAATGTTTTCAGATTTTGGATAAACTACAAAAATACTCGAAAGTTTTGAATTTCGCGGGTTAGACAGGCGCCTTCACCTTAAGACATATTTTGTGCCTAAAAATAATAGGCTTCAAGAAAAACGGAACATTATTTCATCGTTGCTATGGCAACACTCTTTGTTGACCGTGGATTGTGACTTTTGAATTCGGCTGGTGCATGTAGCTCACATACTTATATGTAGCTATTGACACTAGGCATGGAAAGGATTGCTACTTTCAATTCAATTTCATTACGTGAAATTATGTTTATCTTTCACTATTATTTAACTTATGATTTTTCACAGTTGCTGATTTTATTCTCATTGAAGCTTCACTAGAACACATAATCACATGTAGTCACTTGTCAATGATTTATCACGAAGACCGGGACAGTACCGAATGATTTGCGATTTCATTGCAATTATTTTTAACAGTCTCCACCTATGTCAGTAGCAGGTGCTAGGTAGGAAATCTTATATGTAGTGAAATGTTCCATCATTAATTGTCACATATGGCTTGAATCGTTGGATAAACTATAAGACATGCTTACTCATATGTAAATTGTAAATTATTACACAACCCTAAAATGCTCACCTTGCTTTAATATACCCCAACACCCAGCGGTCCAACCCGTTATCTAAACGCGTCCTAACCCTCTCCTGCCGGACGTAAACAAACACGCCTTAACTTTGCGCGCGTAATTTCGGCCGCAAACTTTATTACGGCTATAAGTTGGCGAAATATTATTATCTCCCGTTAGGCGTCATTATGTCACCTGAGCGGGGATTTGGGTTACTGCTGTCACTTGAGTGACGCTGTGTACTTGTGACCTACGAATCAGTTTTATTAGGGTACTTTATATTCAGTTTCTCACACACGATACCCAGGCCTAAATTTATTTTATGGGTTACTTTTTCAGTCTCGTTTTGGTAGCCAGCGCCGTACGCAGTTGCAATGCAATTTTAATTTCAAAACATGTATACCCACAGGTATTTTTTATTTATACAAAAAAGTAATAAAATGAAGGACAAATTTAAAACAAAATCGTCCTCAATTTTAGGGTAAGTATCTATAAAAAAACTACTAATTTCAAAAAGCCATTTCAGAACACATTTTGAAATTGGCAATCCTAAATTTAAAACTTATAATCTGAATTTGAATAAATTACAATTAAATCAATGCACTTTCTGCTTATATCAATACAAATAAATAAAATTGGAGTGTCTGATAGTAATGTAATGTCAAAATAACACATTTTAACTAAATGCATATGAAAGTAAACATGGTACTAATAACTAAAACGCGATTTAAGTAACAAATTTTTGTCTGTCTATCTGTCTTTATGTTTGTTTCGAGTAATTTCCGAAACCGCTGCACCAATTTTGAGGGGATTTTCACTTAATTAACAATTTAAATTCAACGCGGACGAAGTCGCGGGCACAGCTAGTATGTACATAAAACGCCTCTGAATCATATATTTGTGAATAAAGTCGAAAGAGCTACATATTAAATGGTTCACTAAAAGCGTAGCCATGTCCCGCAAATTGGATCAATTTGCAAATAATCCGACGATATTGTTGGATCCTACGGATGGAGGCGTCGCTTCAGTAATTGATGCGTGATTCTGTGCGTTACTGAGCGTTTTCTTGGTTCCATATTGGGTTACAGTTGATGGATAATTGAGTGACTAGGTGCCTTATTTTATACATAGTAGGTACAGTCAATAGCCTAGTGGTTATAGATGAGTTAAGGTCCCTCAGCGAGATTTTTTTTTATTGGGACTACTTCCGCCACTCACTCCCACCACTGTAACTCTTGTAAGCCAGGATCGATAATGGTGACCAATAATGACGTCGACGTAGCTCAGCGAGCTATGCTCGGAGGTTCTCTAAAGGATAGGATTCGCAACGAATACATCCGACAGAGAACCAAAGTGGTCGACATAGCTCAAATAATTAGCAAGCTGAAGTGGCAGTGGGTTGGCCATATCTCGCGAAGAACGGACAACTGCTGGGGTAAACGTGTTCTTGAGAGGAGACCTCAACTCGGCAAGCGTAGTGTAGGACGCCCTCCGATCAGGTGGGATGACGATCTGTGAAAGACTGCAGGCAGATGCTGGATGCGGCAAGCTGAAGACAGGGCGCTATGGCGCTCATTAGGGGAGGCCTATGTCCAGCAGTGGACTAGTATAGACTGATGAGGAGATAAGCCCGCTCTAGCTACCGAGTAGTTCCGAGTTGATCCTCATTTGGCAAACAAAAATCTACGTGAGAAATCATTGATTTTCTGATGAGATTTTCTCATGTATTCAACCTCTATATGAGCTGTAGTCAAAAGCTACAGCTTGACTATAGAGTCAAGCTGTAGCTTGACAATAATAGTCTTGGCTGTCTTGCTTATACATTAAGACCGTGACAAGAACGGCAATACAATTTATTTCGTCAAATTTAGACATGACCGGTTCTTTTATCCGAAAAAAAACGAATAGTTTGCTTCCTCCTACACGACTCTTATCTCTATTGTTGCGTATACAAAACAATATACCTAAACGATCACACAACAAGCCTTGCACAATGGCTCAGCAAATATAGCTCAGAATAGAATGAGTGACGTCGCCATTGTCACGCGAATTTAACGGGCTGACTTGGGCCCGTTTATTTTAATATCATGGCGTGGGGCTTGACTCATCACTTTTTTAATAAGTTGTCATTGTTGCCAGTTTATTTTGAATATTAATTGCGACTTTACAACGCGTGACGTGGCAGTATTTGTGAGGAGACGTTGTTTGTTTCCTTTATATTTGAAGACATTATTTGACAACGCGTCGAGTGTTACCAACTTAGCACTTTCCATGAAAGTAATTAATATACATAGGACGGAACATAATCTTGAAAACTTCATGAAACAATATCTCTCATTCCTTCCTTTATCAAAGCATACAGCTAAGTAAAAACCACGGAAGATTTCAGCCGACCAACAGAAAAAAAAACATTGTCAAGTTTCGTTTATTAGTACCAAAGCCACGACAGGAAAAAATGACAATTTTATAGCACATTTCTGTGTCGCATCGCAACCCAAAGATCTTGACGCAAACAATATCAAAATGTCTGATCTAAAAATATTGCAACGTGATAGAAATGCATTGTTGGGCCCTGTCAATATTCCTCCCCACGTCTCTGGCCGAGCTAAGCCGATTATAATCACGATAAAAACAGAGCATTCCCTACGTGTCCACTTGGAATATTAGAGAGCATTCACATGCGGTGGACGGTGGACGTCGAACAGAACTCTGAAGATTTTAGATCTACTTAATTTTGATCCGCCACATGAAATAACAGTTGTCTCAAATAGTTGATGGTACTCAAACATTTAAGTACTTATCGATTCCTATTAAGTTTTATACAGATCTTAATTACTAAGGTGCAACTTTTTTATGGTAATTGCTGGTCTCAATTTGGCACAACATCAATGGCACAATATCCGCGATGGTCGTTGATATATATTTTTTTAAAATTTATATTTAACTAGCTGTGCCCGCGACTTCATCCGCGTGTAATTGAACTTAGAACAAAAATTTCGAGATTATTCATCCCGTATTTTATCCCCTTGGGGGTAGAATTAATCAAAATCCTTTCTTAGCGGATGCCTACGTCCTAACGTCTACCTGCATGCCAAATTTTAGCCCGATCCGTCCAGTGGTTTGGGCTGTGCGTTGATAGATCACTATGTCAGTCAGTCAGACAGTCAGTCACCTGAGTTATATATATTTAGATTTTCCAGTTTGAAAATGTAATTCAGCAAATCGTAGTGTAATCATTAAGCTATGAGTATGCAATGAATTATGTTTGTGATTATACATGCCGCATCCGTTTCCGGATCGGATAAATATCCCAAGGAGAGTGTGAAACCCATCTAACGCCCCCTCCCTTTATCCGATCTGCTGTCAAAAGTCTTTCCAATTTATGTATTGCAGCTGACACCCCGCGGTATTATTTATTGGTGGCGGATGGTGCCGGAACTTTTCTTTTTACTCGATCGCCATCAAATCGAGATGTATAGCGTGCAATGGGATACGTGATATGTGTGGGTGACGCTTTCGTATAAGTATGTTGTGCTTTCGTTATGTTTCTTGCATTCTTAGAGGGCGATTTTGATAAGAAAAAATAACTGTTGTGACTGTGAAGAGGATTGATGAAGTGACAAAACTTTCCACTTTTTAAGTGTTAAATAACACTTAAAAAAACTAACCAAATTCAAATTGGTCCTACCAATGGACCTATTTCAATTTGGTACACTTTTAATAGGAATTTAAATCTATATAATTTGTAATAAAGCTTATGGATACAGTGCGAGAGGAAGGCCCAAGAAAAGATGGATGGATTGTATTAAGAAGGATATGAACGAGGTTGGAGTGGATGTGAGTATGACGGGAAAGCGCGATGTATGGAAGGAAAAGACATACTGCGCCGACCCCAGATAATGGGAAAAGGTAAGGCAGATGAATTTGTAATAAAGCTAAACAAATATTCACATTATACCACTCATGTGAATTGATACCACTCAATAATAAACCATAGACAATTTTAAAATTGGAACGATAAAGTTGAGAGCACAAAGAGCGCTCGCAAATTGTGTCCATGTTTGAAACTGTGGAAACCGCTAAGCTTTTAGCGTTAACTTGATATAACAACAACGAAAAAACAAGCTACGGCCGTGTCATTTAGACGCGACAGGCCGCAATAAAAAAACGATTTACTTGGCACGATGAAACTAAAACCGGTACATAGGTATAAAGATAAATGAATAACACCGGTTTTTATTTCTGTTGAGTGCATCGGCTGCGATAGTAGAGTGCATCGTATTTCGGTTTCATGTTGATTTGTGGAGCGAATTTTATTGCCAATTAATGGAATAGGCAAGTTTAAATGTTACCTAAGTATTATTTTAAATAAGTATGTATAAGTAAGTCTATGGTTAAACACGAGTGTTTATTTTTTACATGAAAACCGTAAACTCTATTTATCAACTCAACTGCATACTAATAAATATATAAATGTATAGTGGTTAAACTATCATTTAATATGAACTAAAAACGTTATCAAGTTGAAACAGTTTTAGCACGGACAAAGTTCTTTGACTAAAACTTAATTCCTCCGAGACAATACAATTGACATCGGAGAGCACTTGTAGCGAATAAACCAACTTACTCAATTGAAAATTAAGCTTTTTAATAACGTGAATTCTGTTTAATACCAGATTATTAAATAATTTAATATAGTTTTAGGAATATTTAAGATTAAATATTTTCGACAAAAAAATAACACTGACTATAAACATCCGAAAATTAAACAAGACAATGAAACTTACGGTAATAAATATTATTTTTAATTACCTATAAGAATGCTAACGTTCCGTTATTCCATTTAATCACATGTTCAACACATAGAAACAACACTTATCGCACCTCGGATCATAAAAGCGTCACATAAAATTAATAGACGTAGGAAAAATATAAAACTAAATTGGAAAAACGCATTTTATTAAGTGCACCCTGTTGCGGTTGCGGCTATCAAGAGGGATCGTACCCACCTACTGAGACGAGTATGGGGTAGTTATTGCAAAGAGTAATGACACACACAGTCAACGTTGTGTATAAAGACACATACATAATAATATGTGTTGTGATGAATGATGTGACACAAAACATAACAAAATTAAAAATTCGACTAACAATGTTCCGCTATGTGTATCACATGCATTTTGAAATTTGTGCAGATAAATAGAATTGGGCAGAATTGATCCCAACTTACTAGGAAACTCATAATAAAACTTAAATAAAATAAAATATACTAAGTATGCATTTGATGTTTGTCTGACAAACACCTACATATCTTAGATTTCCTGAAACAGACTGAGTTAACCCCCTATACGTTTGAGTTGTAGTTCCCAAGTGAGATTTAGTTTCAACTCAAACCGAATCATCAGCTCAGAATCAATTAAGCTAGTTGAGTCCGCGACATCCCACAAACCTACTGTATTTTTTTGATTATATATCCCAATCATGATCTTAAGTAACAAAGAACACGTCGGGTGCGACTACAAGTTGGCAAGATTGACATTACGGCAAGGTCATGTGTCGTATCCGTTACGTCACGACAGTTCTAATCGAGGCCACAGTGGTTCATATTTTTCCAATTCACTGATATTTAAGTATCGAACTATCACGTTTTTCCTTTCATTTGTATTATATTTTTTTAACCTCCGATGGATAGCGACGGGTGTTATAACTTTATAAGTTTAACACGTGTATCTGTGCATCTGTCTATCTATGGTTCGTTGCTCTCAAACGAATGAACCGATATCAATATAGTTTTTTTTTTGGTCTGGTATACTAATAGGTACTAATGACAGACCAGAACCCAATACTTACACTCGATTTGAGGAACTACTAAATTTCATTATGATAAATAGTATTAGTAAACCTGAAATACATTTTAAGTTTCTGATCCTTACTATATAATTTCCTCAAGGATGACGTCCAGGCAGAAATGCGTAGGCTTCCGATTGCAATATACTAGGTGAAACAGAAAGGGTATACTATTATTTTTGCAACTTTACTTTGTAAATCTAAAACTATCGGCTATGTGGGACAGTTGAAGTACTTAAGGTTTTGTAGACTTATGAAATCTGTCAACAGCTGTATCCCTGTAACACCTTTTGTTTTTCAAGTGTCCTCCAAAGCTGATAGTTTAAGAATTACAAAGTTAAGATTTGAAAAAAAAGTATACCCATTATGTTTCAATCTGTATACGTTATAATAATGCAATCTAATTGAAACTGCATCGCTACCCGTTTATAATTGCATCCGCGTTGCCCAAACAAATTGGGGGCGCGACTCCACCTGGCGATGCGTATTTGCGCGATCCCGCTGCGGTCAGCGTCCGCGGGTAATGAATAGCCCAATTTTCCGCATTTTCCGCCATTAACAGCATCCGGGCCGGCGGGTGACGCGTCCGCAAATAATGGAGCCCATATAGCCGTGCGTTTGTTTGACATGAGTGCGACGCGCTTTTTTATGTGATCGGTGGGCGATTTGTGATCCCGTGTGAGGGAATTGGCGGTTAGACAAATGATGACTGAAGTGGCATTCTGGTAGAGCAAGCTGTAGCTAAATACCGGGTTAGTACCACCTTCTCATGGAAGATTCGAACGATGAGCGAGACCAGAGCTCCCTTCTTCTCCCGTCCCATCCCTCTGTCCCACTCCTGTTCAGTTCAGTATCGTGCGAGCGATATATGTCTTTGGTATTGCTCGCCAGCTTCTTTGTATAAGAAAAAAAAAACAATTTAGGCCACAGAACCTATCTAAAAATAATGACTCTATCAAATCGGAGTAGTGGACAGAAGATAATTAATCTACTGTCGATGAAATAATCTTTGCACGTTTATTTTTAGATAATGATATGGCATGAGTTTAGAATCACGCATCATAAATCCATTAAACATAAATTCTTAACAATCTCGTAAATACTTGTCACACAATAAACACCTCCATAGTTTATACTTTAAAAATTACAACTAAACAGCTCAGCAAATTTGTATCTGGCTCTCTTAAGCCATAAGATACTCTGACCGCACATTATTAAGCGTATTTAGCCGGCTTTATTGTCTTCTAAAGCGCTTAATATCTGCAATAAAAGCTACAGTCAACTCGAATAAAGTAAAATATACGTTTGTCTAGGCGCAATAAAATAAAACCCTGGAAACAGTAACATAGAGATTTGCCAAATCTCCCTTTTACGTACACGCGTAAAGTTCAATTAGTGAAAGGAAAGTCGGACTGCTTGAGTCTCGATTTAGTCTCTTAGTTAAGTATACTATGTTGTTAAGTGTGGTGGACTTAGAATTGACCCCAAAATTGATGGGAAGTGTTTTGTTTTGTGCTTTTGCACAACGTAATAGACCTTTTACAGCCTTATTAATAAAAATCACCTATTGCAAGCCTAAACAAAGGTACACATAAAATTCGGAAATGGCCTTTTCGTAATTTGCCCAGGTCTGGGTGTCACTGGGATCGCCCCCAGTCCATTGTACAGTACCCATAGTACAAGCGTTGCTTAGTTTGGGACAATAAAGTTGGTGTGTTCGTCTGGCGATATTTATTATTATTATGTATGGTTAAAATGATCGAGCGTTAACGTCGTTATTACAATGTTATTAAGGTCTTAGCCAGCAATGGAGTTAATTATATAAGATCTTATTTAAATAAAGCACGATATTTTGGAAGACCCCTTTGTAAATGTTATAGATAAAGTACCTACAGACTGGTCACAAAAAATATGGATTTCTTCTTAACAACTGCTGCCTTTTCATCACATCAGTCGCGACCAACCAGCTGTACCAACATAAAATATTTATACAGATATTATTTTTCGTTGTAGATAGGTCAACTATCTTTTAAAAGGGGCCTTGAAATAAGACCTTGTATAGATTGCCGCAGATATAGGTTAGCAATGAAACACCCTGATTAATGTAATATAAATCAATTCACAGATGCCTTTGTCATCTGTGCGGAATTGAGTGCCCATGTTATTAAGAACATTTAAAAAAAAAACCAGTTTAATTCATGTTTCTTTAAAAATAACGTAAACATTTCCAAGTACTTACAGGTAACATACCGCCAGTACATCCCCCTAACCTCAACATTATCTGTGGAACGTAAAGCCGGCGAACCACCAATCATAGCGAGGCGAGGCTAACGATTTCCGATATAAACAGCAAACCTTAACGACACCACTAACGGCTGCGATACACGAGCGCACCGGTATCGCCGCCGCCATGAATTTTCACCATTCATTGAGTGGCGGGAGCGACCTATGTGGCCTTTATAGCTCAGTTTCATAGCTATCACCGCGGTGGACGGCGAGCATTAAAGATATTAGTGAATTAAGAGTACGAATAAAGATTATTTATGTTCATTATCCTGTGAGTAGTAGAGATATGAAAGAGAAAGATGCAGGTATTAAACTGTTGTTCTGTTTCAGAAACATTAATAAGTACTAATAAAAAACTCAGTTTTATAATAACAATGATAAACAAATAACAAAAAAAATCTGTCTATCGGTTTGTTCTGGCTATTCTCCAAAACGACTGGATCGATTTTGACGGGACTTTCACTGGCAGATAGCTGATGTAATAAGGAGTAACTAAGGCTACTTTTATTTTAATGAATTACCACGCGGGCGGAGCCGCGTTTAACAGCTTGTAAAACATAGGCATACGACAGCCCCAATAAAAGGAATGACTCAATGAAACTCGATCCTTTGCACACCCACTCAGTATTCATCGCTTTCATTTTTCAGAATTAGTCTATAATTCTTTTACGAGATGCTCTCACCGGTAGCTATCCCTATTTACGATACCACTTAGGTGCCTACTTAATATCCTTTGAATTTAAATTGAGTCCAAATTTGAGTACAGGTGTATAATATTATCATATAAATATACAGCTATAATCATTATATTTTATGTAATAGAATGAAGTAGAACACTATGAGTATTTTAAAATATTTAAGTAAGAACAATGTGAAAGGCACAAAAAAAAAAATTAAAAAAAAAGTGTATCACAATGTTACCCATTTTCCTATAAACCCCTACCTCCTCTAAGGAACCGAGTGTTACAAAGTATTATGATCGCCTTACCGTCCTCTTAGTCGCAAGTAAATCCTCTTACCAACGAACACAGGCGTCATAAAACTATTTACATAATTTCCTATGCCGCGAGTCGCGACGGTGTTTTAGAAAAAGTGGGAAATAAATATTTCTCGCCGCGATCCATTTTAAACTTTTTTAGAATGCCGCTTGCTCGATGCAACGCTAGCCGGATATATTTTTCTCTAGTTTGCTATTTTGTTTCTATTTGCTGCAAACATTGAATGTTGATATTGTAATCTGCAGTTATTTAGTATATTTTGTTTCCGAAGTATTTTTGTAGTGAAAAATATTTTGATAAAATGTATTTCTAAAAGCTTTGCAGGTGTAAAAACCCTTTATTTATCCGGAAAAGGAGCTAAAAATAAGTTCAACAGTCCAAAATAATAATTCTGGTACATTTTACAGTGGGTAGGTAATAAGTAGAATAGAATAGAATAACTCTACTGTACCTTTATGCGAGTTTGGATTTAACATTAAGGAAGATAATTCATTACACATTTATCTTATTTAGATGTCCATAAGGCAAGTACAGAGAATACGTACTATACTCTGTATAAGAATGATGCATTTAAAAATAGTGTCTAAGATACTTATTAAAGTGAAAGTACAAATTTAAAAAATAAATGGTGCCAAAGTATTCCTTGCTATGCTTAAAAAACCTTCGGTATAAATAAGTTAAATGAGTTTATTAAAACAAAACCTTCAATCGGCTAATCAAACCCGTCCCTGGAACAAGTGACGTCCTTATCATTTGTAATCAGACCACACCCTCTTTGTAACCGACATCTTCAAAATGAATGTCTCGCCATGCTTTTTTGAATGCAAGATGAACGATCCCCTTCACGGGGTAGATAGGGGAACATTGTATCATATCTATGTCTGTATTATAAAGTCGATGTTAGATCTGGGGAAGATTGTCTCGGGAAGCTTTATCCGCAGTACCATAGAGCTACAAATTCACCAACATGATCGAGATTGCATGGGAGGGACAGCACTTAAAGAGAAAAAGAGACAGCTGTAGTATATCTACCTACAGACAACCGCTATAATATCAGAACAGCTCTTTAATTATTCGTATTATACTCCTTTTAAACAAAAAAAAACTTTAGAAAGTTTGCTATTTTCGCCCGTCTTTACCCCTCTATTGTGTTAATGAAGTTATTGAACCATATTACGTTTCACTTCTACTTGTTAAGTGAGAATTGATGCAGAAATTTCTGTAGAAACTTAAAATGATCAGCTGTTGTGTTTCACGTATCGTAATCTTGTCAGACATTAGAAAACAAAAAGGTTTAAAAACTAAATAACTGTGTAAAAAAACGCTTTTTAGTATGTACTACATACCTACTTGCATAGATTCTAAAGTTATGTACATATTGGTCTAAGTATAATATACCTAATAGCCTTCTCCATAATATCCAACCAACCCTTTACTCGTAAAAGGAAAAAAAAACCTGGAACCAGGGAAAACAGCTTTAAATCTCAAACTTTCCAGGCTATTAAAAATTCCACTGGTTCTAAAAAAGTCCTAGGTAAGGTTGTTAATCCATCACATTGCGCCCTCTGTGACGAAGTCCGGGACTAATTGGATTGGATCAAAGCAGTTGCACTTTCCGCGTTTTACTGCTGTCCCGCCCGTTACAACTTTTTTCCTTGAAGTTTCCAGACGAAGTTTTTTTTAGGTGATACCAAAATATAGGTCTAGCAATAACAGTGTAAACCCTTTTGTAGGATCAACCGAAAGGTATTAAGGCTAAAGCGCCCATCTAGCCCGCGAAATTCAAAATTTTCGAGTATTTTTATAGTTTATCCAAAATCTGAAAACATTTAAGTCAACATTTTGCGATTTGCGACAAACACAGTATGCTGCTGTAGTACCTATAAGTAACGACAATGATCGGTCTCATAATATCCATTTCTAATAACAAGTTTAATTCTTATTATGGGTTTACAAAAGGTACTGAAACATGTTTATTATTTCAATCATTAATTAATTACTTCATCTCAGAATCTCCCGTCCTGATTATTTTTTATTGCAACCTAAAACAATTCAATCTTCTTATCAGCCATATTTGCGCCATCATCAGTCAATAAACTCACGATTCAGATTTCGTTGTTAACACAAAAATAAAAGACAAGAATGCCGGACGCGCATCTATCTTCGTCCGAACTGTAAAAAAAAATCAAATAGCTAACCGTTCAGATGCCGACCGGAATACAGATGGCTCTTCAAGATTCGAGAAAATACTCGCCATTATCAACTAAACCCTACAAAGGAAGGGTGGATACACGCAATAGTGAGAGTGGGACGTCATCGCTGTTTGGAGAACCATTTCGGTGTTGAATTTGTAAATATTGCCTCGTTTTTGAGGGGCGATCGCCGAACGATTCTCTTAAATAGAGTCATGTGTTGAGGGTGGGTTGAGGTACAGTGACGCAGTTTATTGACCACTTTGCGGCGTTGCGTGGGTTAAGAACCACCCTGTCAGGCAGTGTATGCTGAATACAAATTTGTAAGGACCATCACGAGGAGACATTTAGTAGTGAAAGGGAGCTTAATGAGATTCTTTGCGAAATTATTATACTTAGGAGAAAATTGCAGAAGTTATGGCACTATGTAACAGATTAGAACGGACTGAGAGGCGGACGGACGGACGAACTGAATCATCTTATTAGGATTCTTTGTTAGGTTCTTTGGAATCCTTAACCATTATCTTTTGTTATATTTAATTCAGGGTTTTTTCAGGCAAACGACTGCAAAATAGCCATAATTCCTACATTATTATTCTTTATTTCATTTGCAAATCTGAATGGATGCAAATGATCCTCTTGTTTTTGTATGTAGGTCAAATGGCAATTTATTTCATTTTTTTCTCTCGCGTCGTTTGCATTAATTCTGGAGCGGGGTGGGGGCAACATCTGCAAGTAATGGCGTCTCCAGCCCGTATATTATTATCATTTTATTGAATTTATCAGACCACAAAATACTCTTGTGAAAAATAGACACCAAGTGGAGATAATTGCTCTGATTTTTTGCGGGGATTTGAGTTTATTTCATGTGGCAATTATATTTAGTGATATTATGTTGCTTGACGGGATTGTTGTTTTTTTATAAAACACACTATCACGTTTGCATTCGCCGAAGGAGTAGGCAGAGGTGCAATACATTTATAGTTTGTCGCCGGTATTTCGGTACCAATTACCTAATGGGGAACTGAACCGGACACATTGCCCCTCAATGCGAGGGGCATTTGGGCCACTGCCCTCCGCGCTAGCCCAGGAGGTTATCCTACTAATATTATAAACTAGCTGTGCCCCCCGACTTCGTCCGCGTAGTATTTAACGTAACAAAAATTTCGGGATTATCGGGATAAAAAGTATCCTATATGTTAATCCCGGTTATAAACTATCTGTGTTCCAAATTTCATCCAAATCCGTTCAGTAGTTTTTGCGTGAAGGAGTAACAAACATACAAACATACATACATCCACACTCACAAACTTTCACATTTATAATATTAGTAAGATGACCCTTTCAGTTTTGCCTCACCCCTTATATTTCCCTTGGATTTAGCCCAGCATAGCCGTACCTACCTAATCACAACCCAGCACTATTCCCGCGACATACACTGATACATTAATACGCAACAAAAGATGATTTATGGTACTTACAGAATTTTTATTCCCAAATCGTTGTAAAGGAAAGTTACTCAAAATTATTCAAATGTAGATATGGGAATCGAACCTGTTGAATATGGTGCTAATGCTCCCAGAGCGGGGCAGATGTTACAATTAACTTCCTCCCGACGTAATTATGCCCGAGGCCTACACTTTGATAAGAGGGCCGTGGTAGAGACAGCAAAACAGATTACAATATAATACATTTTAATGGGTTTTACACTGAACATTTTTTACAATATAAGCGTACTTAGGTACTTAATCATTTTTATAAAAGGTGCGTAGACATAATATCAAATTAAAATAGTTATTAACTGGGTACCTAATTTGTTTCAAATTAATAGGTAAAGTCTCCATTGGCATATCGATAAACTTTTTTAAATAAATTTATTCTCATAAAAATACCTTTATCCTCTTATTAATAAACTATTACAGCTTGAATTATTTAATTCTGTCATCAGTAATTTAAAATTCGAAGGAAGAAGACAAATCATGGTGTAACTATATAACCGCTAATACAAGTTTACTAATAAGCGGTTAGAGTTTGAAACAGCGTCATGTAAAATATCGTGCGTTTTAAAAAAAGATCTTTTGTTATGACCATACTACGCATTGAACTGAAGGTAGCAGCACAACAGTGACCTCGTGACCACTGCGGGCGCGGAAAAGGTCATTTTGTAAAAAGCAATTAAACTTTAACTTCATTAATGAAATGCCTTATTTTCTTTCGCTCAAATAATGGGCCGGCCATATTGCCCCGGCAAGTAGCGCCCTCTATTGTGTTATAAATAATAAAAGGCGTACCTATTCCACTGTCCGGAGAATTGAAGAGAGATTGAGTCACCTATTGTTTTCTTTTCCTTTTTAAAAGATGGCGGGTCGTTTTGGTCATCGTTGCGGGAGATTCGTGGCCTGAAACAGCACAAAACCGTTTTTGTGGAGAACTCAGGGTAGGCCTTAGGCTTTGCTCAGAAGTGGGACACATAAATAGGCTAGAAAATTTATTATGTTTAGATCATCGTACATCTTAGCTTAGTACCGTATAATTATTTGCAAATTCCACCTTTAACTTATTAAGTTTAACGTCCAATTTGCTACATACACTTTGTAGACTGATGCCATTTAATAGGCGATAAGGTTTTAGTTTTTCCATTACTTTTAACTGCCCCCAACGCGTCTCAGTAATCACTCGAGACTGCAATTAGAATCAAGACTAGCGTTTAAACTAGCGTCATTAAACTGTTAGTGGAAGGTGAGTAATTAAGATAAGTACCGTTGTTGTGAAAATACTTGTTTTGGAGTTGAAAAAAGAAAATAGGAAGTTTCCTGTTCACAAAAGCTTTGGTTATCCAGTTTCTTTACTGAATTTATTCTCCCAATGGGGGAAAAGTGTTTAGATCACCAGATGTCGCTAGAATAGGTTGGGATAAAGTTATCGTCACTAACCTCTGCTAGTGTCACTATGTTGAGGAGATAAAGACAACTGTCACAGAGATAAAGCAAATGATTTTTGTGGTTCCCAGTATCTCTAATAGTATTTTTTACCAATCGTTTTGTAATTATTGCAGTAATTCTCGCTGAACTTTTCCTCAGTGTACAAATACAGATTATTGCGAGGTTGAAAAGCGAGAAAGAGTGTGTCCGTATAGGGTCAATGTCATTCCACCGCAATTTGACGCCGACTTAGTGGCAAAACAATGCAGGATGCCGCATTCTTGAGGTAGTTGAGGGTAATATACAACACACTAATACGTAAGCGTGCATATTATTGCAAAGACAATCATAGATAATAAGGAAACATCTATACCCATTCAATGTCCTTGTGGCCAAAGCCAAGTAAGAGCTGAATGGAGATACCTATGAAAGCTAAAATCCACGCAAATATGTCGGAGCAGAAAAATGATCCAAATATTTGTATTAATTGAGAAGGTCGCATTTCGTTTTGAGACCCAAATAATGTACTATTGAGTCTAAAATTACTTGTAGCCCTACTAGGCATCACTTAGGTTCGACAAAACAAAGCTATAACCAGATATATGGCGCCATATTTTATCAGCAAGAAAAATACTGTACATTTCTGATTTCGGTTTTTTCAGCAACGTAATTTATCTAAAAGCCGTAAAACTAGACGGCTCGTGGCAGACACGTCCGTCTCGGCATAAGTACCCTGGCGAAATGCCAAGGGTGAGGGCATTGCCCATCAACTCATCTTCGTAAGCACGCCCTTAACTGCCGATAGACTGTCTACCTTACAGCCAAACAAATAACGCCCAATTTCTTCCAACACTGCGTTACTTTTATACCGATTCGAATCACCTCAACTCACCTCAGGCTATCGCTACATCTGGATCGAAAGCGATTGCAGATTAAGCTTTATTACGTGGGTTATAAAGGCCAGATTTGATTGCGTTACACCTGATATTGCATCGACTTGTTGTATAATTTTGACGGGGTTATACGTGTGTAGAGTTCGCATCAATTTTGGACCTTCTCATTCCCAGTGCGGTATTTTGTTTCACTTGATAATAAACAGTGATTTTTAGGGAAGAAAGGTAAATGGAATCTTAATAAAAGTAATATAATATAGGCATGTTCTTGTTTAATAAAATGAGGGGAATTTGGGGAGTCAAATCCGTATTGCCTTTTATAACAGAAACGTGTTTCGTCTTGCAAATCCTATTCCAATACTTATATCTAAAATGGGTAAGAGTCTTTACCCAATGAGAGTTAAGAGATGAGTGTCATCATTGAAGCAGGCCCAGGAAATGTTGGCGTGACATCCTACTACATACTCTTTTGTGATTGGTCAGAGCTGGCCAATGACAGAGATGTAGAAGGTTTTGAGCGAGACATTTGTCCAGCTTTGGGTCAATAAAAAGTCCCTGAAATACCATTGAACTATTGGACAGACTGTACAAACAAATTGTAACCAAATTCTTCTTCAAACTTTTTTGCTCAACACAAAACTGAAGACAACGACTTCAGGTTCGCCAAACGTGTTCAAAACTACTAGTTAGTAGTTTCTAGTTAAAACTCCAGGGCGATGGTTAAGACTTTAGTTATTTCTATGCCGCGGTAACCAGAGAACCCTTTGAGGAGTTTAAACTCTTTGTGCGCCGCGTAATTAGAGTGGGGCGTGCATTACGAAATGGGGGGAAGGGTTGGTTCTTTTATTGGGGATTCACGATGTTGTGTTCGAAATAGTTTTTTTTCCCCGACTAAAGAGTTAGGTATATAAGGTAGACGATATAAATAAATATCACGAAGGTAGTACTTACATAGGTTTTTCCGTCCGTCCGTCCATCCTGTGCTTATACCACAAAAAAGTCTATTCAGGTTAACACACGAATCGATCGATGGGTGTGGAACACCATTAAACATGGCTTACAAGTTCTTAAAAAACTACATTTGAGCAGAAATAATATATAATAAGTCACTTACTTAATTGCAACTAGTTTGTCTGAATCTTTTATTGAATGAATTCGCTTCTATCATTGAAATTCTATGACCACCAATAGAAAGGGAAAATCACCATTATTAAGGCGTACCTTACAATCTCTTTGCATTTTAAATGTGTCCAGACAATTTTATTATCAACGCTTTCAATTCTGAATAGATAAAACCGTGCGGGGATGCCCCGAGCGCCACGTCTAACCATTGGCACTGTTCCAACCACCAAGCCCACCTCACAAATCCACCCTCCTCGCGCCCACCAAAGAAATACCAACTTTATACACCAACACTCACGATTGAAATTCATATGTAACGTGCAATGTAACAGAATACATTTCGAATTCAAATGCACCTCTGTGTATCCAATATTCTATATCAATAAAGCGGAATTGGTTGGACGAAATAAGCCCGATTTTACAGAATATCCTTGTGTGATGACTGTGCAGGTGTCGTGGTTCAACCACTATAGTATAAATTTATGAATAAATTGTCTTTTTTCGTCAAGCACAAGCCGAGCACAGACAAATAACCTCTTTTTTATACTGTGGTATAAGTATTTACGTGTTTGACGCAGTAGCTTCCATCGGATTTAAATATCGAACGCTAACTGGTGCTAATTCTGTTGCTACAAAAACTAAACTAGAAAGGGAGTACCGTACCGTGAGTACTAAATGTACCACCGTCGTAATGCATGATTAAGAAAATAATATTTTATTTGTAGTTAAAAAATTAACACTTTATATTACGATTGAACTAAATAGTTAGGTCTTGATAACTTGTCACTTGTATTTTCACTAACAGAATGATTTCTATTGTTACATTTTAGTTGATTTTGCTCGCAGCTTTGCTAGCGTATTCTCTTTATGTCGACAGCAGCGCCATCTACCGGTGTTAAGTCCGACTATAGCTAAATACTATCCAGGTGACCTCATAAGTACAAAAACACCAAAATCGGTCGAGCCGTTTAAGAGAGAGAGAAGAATTACAAACACACACACATGGGAATTTTTTGAATTAAAATATCCTACTAATATTATAAATGTGAAAGTTTGTGGATGCATGTATGTATGTTTGTTACTCCTTCACGCAAAAACTACTGCACGGATTTTGATGAAATTTGGAACACAGATAGTTTATAACCGGGATTAACATATAGGATACTTTTTATCCCGATAATCCCGAAATTTTTGTTACATTAAATACTACGCGGTCGAAGTCGGGGGGCACAGCTAGTTATTATTATAAAAACAGACTGCCAAATTGACAACTAAATACCTTTAGACTAGGTAGCTAACCCTTAATATAATAAATATGTAGTACCTTCAAACCCTGTTTTTAGCGCAATCGTCGACTAAACTTTATGAAGCGATGATGTGCAGAATAGCTTTTATTTTGTGAGCCATAGAGTGGTAATTTCAAAGTACTACGCAAGCTTTTACCTAATGTTATTTACTTAGGACACAACACGTTAGTGCTTTAACAAGATTGTTTTCGTAACACACCTTAATATCAGTTTAAATTCAATGAGGACCACAACACTTTTAAGGTGAAACAATTTAATATTGAAAACACGTTTAAAGTAATATTTAAGAGACTATAACGTTTTACGAGCAGCTGATACTACTAAATATTTCGAAATGTGAATGAAGAATTTTTTTTTTCAGTTAAGTTTTTCCTAAAAGTTCTTCTATACAAATACAAATAAATAAAATTGGAGTGTCTGTTTGTAATATCAAAATAAAACCTTTTCACTAAGTGCATTTCAAAGTACATACGACACCTATAGCAAAAACGCGATTTAATTTTTTTTTGTCTGTCTGTCTGTCTGTGTGTTTGTTCCGGGTAATCTCCGAAACGGCTGGACCGATTTTGACGAAACTTTCACTGGCAGATAGCTGATGTTATAGGGAGTAACTTTAATTTTAGAAAAGCAATTAGGGTTCCGCGTAAAAAAAATAAAACACATGAAATAAAAGAGTATCTCCGAAACGGGTGGACCGATTTTGACAGGAATTTCACTGGTAGATAGCTGATGTTATAAACAGTAACTTAGGCTACTTTTATTTTAGAAAAACAACATTTAAAAAAATGGGTCCCATCGCGCGGGCTCAGAACGCGGGAGCGGGCTTTTTTGTTAAGTTGAATTCCACGCGGACGAAGTCGCGGGCTCAGCTAGTAATACCATACAATGTATACCATAAATTTTATAGGTACCAAATGTCGATATGGAAGTCCCACTATCAATGTTTTTAAGCGTATGAAACCCTAGAATCGTAAACATCACGGACATAACAATAACGTACCATTCGTAGGCGTAACATTCTATTAGCGGGATTAGGATGACCAGGATTTTTTTAAATGGAAGAGTAATTTATTTGTGAATTTATTCACATCGTTACTTGATTAGTATCTTACCTTACTTCTATAATAAGCAATATATTAAGATTCTATAATTTTATTTTAAAATATTTGTGGAGTAGGTATTCATAGTATTCATAATAGGATGAATATAAAACAATAGGAATTATTTTTGTGTCATAATGAGCATTGCACTGGCTAACTAACCGAAGCCTAAGGTGATCGTTTTAAAAGACAGACCTTTACGTCTTTACAAAAGCCTAAGTATCGTCTGACAACCCTGAGCCGGATACGTCCCTATTAACGCTGAGCCAAGTTATCTAGCCCGTTTATGGTTAAATACAATCAGCTAAAAGCTTCACTCTCAGTGTTGATTTGTGATGTAAGCAATCGGTATATTACTTTCTATAAAGATTGAGTTTTATTATCGTAACAGTAAAATCAAATCAGATATTTACCTAAATTACTTCACAAATTCCCACTTATGGATATAGACATGTACCTAACGACCGGGCCTGACGCTATCGATCAGTGGTTATGAAAGTAGGAGTGCCTACTTTCATAATATTCTGTTGATACACCTATTATACTGATTAAACTTGATTCATTCAAATTCAAATCGTTTATTTCGTTTAGGCCTACGGGGGCACTTACAAATTGCCAATTACATTTTTTTCTTATATCTGCAAGCGGATCGGAACTTATTTAGTTAATAATTACTAAGGTTAGTAGATATTAATATAATAATATTAATATCAATTAAAGTAAGAGTATTGAAGTCCTTCTCATGGTCATGGGAACAGCAATATTTAGCAGTCGGTATGTATAGCAAAATGGGCACTATTTTCTTGTTGATTTATAATTTTGTCATCAAAATTAAAAAGGTAGGTTGTGGTTTCAAACCAAAATTACGGATCAATATTGGACACAAACATCAAGTTAGCGTTTTTAACTTAAAGATCTATTTCAACAATGGAGTCACACCCACGCCACGCCCATATAAACGAGCTCATTACCATCAGCCGCAAATTGCACGTCACATTATTCGGCGGAATGCACGGCCGTTATTAATGCACCCCCGAGACGGGGTCGTCGGGGCGGCGGGGTCGTTGGCGCGGCGGGGTCGTCGGGTGCGTACACTTAATACGTGGCCGGCGTTTTAATTCGGACAAAACACGCAGTCCAGTTTAATTTCCGTTGTATAATTATTTTGTGGTCACCCCATCGGGTGTTCGAAATTATGTGGCATACGTAAATTATTTATTACGATTTTTTATTTGGATATTTTTTAATTAAAATTAATATTACTATCGTACTTAATTATAAATAATTCAAAAATACCACGACCTCTTTGAGAGTTGCTGATAAATCGTAGGGCAAATTTTGAAAATAGGTAGCCTTTTAATGATTTGGCCTGGTTTGGGCAGCACTGAAACTGCTCCTAGTGCGGTACTGTAAGGTCCATGTCGGCGCACTCGCCACTGGCGATAGGCGTTCCTGGCCGACGAGGAAATAATAAATTTAAGAAACCATTATTGTTTTGAAATTGAAAGAACGGCGGTGCGCTGGCAGTGACAACTAGGGACCATTGTGATAAGACGTGTATTTATGTAAATTAATATAACAATAATAAATATTACCAAGCTAAATTATTTATTGATTAAAACCGAGTTGTTACAGTACCCATAATACAAGTTCAAACATTTGTATTACAACTTCTTTATTTTAAGTACTACCAATTTTCTTGATCAAATTGTACACTCCCTTAAGCAGATTGCATCTTCATTCGTCAAAGACAAAGGTGTCCAAATGTATCAAAGACACAACAATCAATGAGTCTCGTATCAAATCAATGTGTAGTGTATCCGAGCCAGCTGGGCCCCCAGATAAACGGATTATGTCGCCCGCTGTCACTCGGGTAGGTGACCCACCGCACTGAGGAGATTGGATGGAAGAGTTTGCTTTGTAATTTTATAAATTGTTTACAATCATGTGTATTGCTGTGATGCGATGTATTTTGGATTGCGCATTGAGTTTATATATTAGTTATTTAGCATTGAGCGGTGTTATATTTTTATCGGACTGTCTGTGGCGTTGTAGCTCCTGAATTGATGAAACGATTTCAATGCTTTTTTGTTGTTTGATAGCTGATATTTTTGAGATGATTGTTTAATGGCATTGTGCTCAACTGTTTAAAGATACTCGCATCGGGGTGTTTACAGAGTTGTGTATATAATAGGAAGCACTATAGAACACTTTTGTCTTTGGGCTGGAACATGAAATTTGGTGATAGAATATCCTAGAGTAAAATCATTCAATCAAACTCAGACCTCATGTTAGAGAATCTGAGCTAAAGATGAGTTAATTGATGGTTAACATTAAAAACAATCGATTGAAAATATCTCCCCATCAAATTGCCATACAAAATACGTTCTAAGCTTGAATAAAAACCATTTGAATTCCAACAAGTCCTTTCAAAAAGGTGTTAAGAGGAAATAAACTGCAAGATCTTGTTTAATGTATAAAGATTTCGTAGAAGAATAGCTGTCAAGCGGATGCAGCCCGGAATGCATTCTTTCAATCTGCGTAATTTAATTTGGAAAATGGAAATACTAGGAAGGGATACTGTAGACTTTTCTGAGTATTTATCAAGATTTTCCCGCTGTATAAAAGATTTGCTGAAAACTACAATGGCGCGGCGCTTTTAGATGTATTGTACTTGGGATAATGTGAATGGATTATTATGATTTGCCTTAATATTTATCTAGCTAGGCTATTATAGATTTCGGGACTTACACTGTACGAGCTTTAGAATTCTGTAGTCCCTACAAGAAACTCTTATAAGATCATCCAGACCAGCCGTCAGTCCTTTGGTAGAGATATATTATATACCTTAAGAAAAGATGTCAATTTCAATAATATAAATTGTAAAAATTTTTTTTTTTTAGTTTCCTCCCCGAACATGGAAAAAGGGGATATATTTTTAGTTACCTACACATTATGTGGGATTAATCTTTTCAAATGAAATGGTGATTTCATACAACATTTTATTATAAGAAACTCAGTTTGCGAGGTTTTAACTTTGAAATGATTTTATCAAAATTTATGTAATGATTTTCGACACTTCTTAAGTATATTTTTATGATAATCTACAAAACTATTTGACCAAAATATCATTTCTTTATTGAAATGGCTACGGAACCTTACACTGTGTGTGGTAAGACAAGAACTTGGCCAATTTTATTATTAAAAAAAATGATAAGTAGTTACTTATATCGTTCCGTGGTTATGACATTACTTATTCCGTTAACCCGTCCAACTAAGCTGAACTCTTGCTGTTTACCATTTTAATGTACAAGAAAAACGTCTCACTTCTTAGCAAAAGCCTCCTCCATTCTTTTCTACATCACTACTATTTGTGCGACGGCAATTGGATATAGATATGGGTAATATGAGATATGAAACCAACACACACATACTGCTGCAGACCAAAACCAACCCTAGTGAGAGCGGTTGTAGGTTGGTTTCAGTTCGCAGAAGAATGTGTTCGTTGGTCCTATTCTGTAAAACAATGTCTAATTTAAAAGTGACCGTTAGAAAAAAATAAAACCAAAATATCCTTCCATATCCGATTCCCGCCGGGGCAAATTTCGGAAATGGAATTTTTGTAATTTGTCCTAGTCTGGGTGTCACTGGGATCGCCCCCAGTCCATTGTACGGTACCCATAGTACAAGCATTGCTTAGTTTGGGACTATACATTTGGTGTATCTGTCTGGCGATATTTATATATATGAAAATATATAACCTCAAAATACATGACCTCGTTGTTATGTTGTGCGGGTAGGCCGCAATAACGCAGCGACCATTTGTCAGGATAAACAGTGGGCCAGGAAGGAAAAAGTGGCCGTTGCCGCAAATGATTCGCACAACTTGTTAAGGTAAAGACGCCTGTCTAGCCCGCTAAATTCAAAATTTTCGAGTATTTTTATAGTTGATCCAAAATCTGACAACATTTTGTGATTTGCGACAAACACAGTATGCGGTGCGTTTATTAATATATTTATTTTACTCTAAATATTATCAAGGTGGATAGGATACTAGTAAATCACTAAATATACAAAAATGGAGAGTTTTTCTGGTTATCTATCGTTCTTGAAATGTTTTAGAGTAAGTTGGATGTATTAATAAATGCACTGCAAACGGCCTTTGTCGCAATTTACAAAATGTGCCCTTTATTATTGTCAGATTTTGAAAAATTTCTAAAAAACCACAAAGAATTTAAACTTTGCGGGCTAGATGGGCGCTTTAGCCTTAAGGAGGTTTCACACAATTTTATTACCGTAGTAAACGCAGAGTGGGAAACAATTAAATAATTATCTTATTTATTTCTCCGTGATAGATAGATAGATAATTCTTTATTAATCCACCACTAGAAAACAAAACATTACAAAATATTACATAATTTACACAGAAAGTGGAAAATGGGCGGCCTTATCACTAAAAGTGATCTCTACCAGGCAACCTTAGGATGGAGAGGATCTAAAGAAATATAATATGGGGGGTACTTACATAAATTAACTTAAAAATATACATTACATTAAATAAACAAGAAAATAATATGACATATACTTATACCTACTACATTATGGCTAAATGAATATAATAGCACGCAACAGTTTAGACACAAAGAAAATAAATAAGAAGCAGTAATTATGGAGAAAGAAAGATTTTTTTTACCTGGTGTTTGAAAATGTGGTTTGATGTACGGTGGTACAGCCAAGCTGTAACCATATAACTAAAGTTCTTATACAGGGTAGTCCCACTCTCTCACATAAGATCTGCGTAAACTATCTATCGGACGACCGCTTGGCGCAGTGGTTCGGGCGTAGGCCGCTCGACTCACTATACCTCGTGGCCTTTTCATAATTTGCCCAGGTCTGGGTGTCACTGGGATCGCCCCCAGTCCATTGCACGGTACACACAGTACAAGCGTTGCTTAGTTTGGGACCATACAGTTGGTGTATCAGCCTGGCGATATCTAAATATATATAACTCAAAGGACTGACTGACATAGTGATCTATCACCGCACAGCCCAAACCACTGGACGGATCGGGCTGAAATTTGGCATAGATGTTAGGACGTAGGCATCCGCTAAGAAAGGATTTTGATTAATTCTACCCCCAAGGGGATAAAATAGGGGATGAATAATCCCGAAATTTTTGTTTAGTTAAATTACACGCGGACGAAGTCGCGGGCACAGCTAGTTTATTTATATAGCTGCGTTTCATAGGATGAGTGAGAGAGCCGAAAGCCCAAACTCGCCTACCCTCCCCTTTCTTCCCCTCCATTCGTCTCATACCCCTTCAGGTCGAGAACATGCGAGAAATGGTATTGCAAGCATCTATATGCTACGGTAACTGCTTAAAATCAGGCGGGTCGCACGCTAGTTTGTCGACTTTGTTATTTAAAAATAAAAATATTTATCTGGTTATTTTTGGCCCATCAAACATAATTCCTGGGGGTATTCCTGACTAGCGGCACAAAGCAGCCGCAAAAAGTAGCCTGTAAGCCTTTATTATTCCAGAGCGTAACAGATTTCTGTACCTACCAAATATCGTCAAAATCGGTTCAGTCGTTTTTGCGCGCTGCTCGTTCTAAGTTGCAAACAAATACTGCCGCATTTATACTTAGAAAAGGAATATCCTAAATTACAAACATACCTTATTTTTAACTTCACATAAAATATATTTATCTTCGTACACGATGCACTGAAATGGCTCTGGGCAATTTCAAATTCCACGTTATTGTTGTGAAGAGAAACTGAAGCCTTAGTTTTTAGTAAAACTGACACGGCCACTCGGCGTAAATTACATCGTGTGTAGTTCCAAAGTTTGTCGTGCGGCGGCGCTGGCGTGCGAAAATTTTGGTCCGACTGTAGTAGGTATGAGCAATTTTTCGAATGAAAAAACTTTACAACAGAAATGAGTTCTGTTTATTTTAAAGCTAAATTAAAGTTTTAAACTATGAAGTAATTAGTTCGTTACTTTGTTATATTTATTTGAGGTTTTTTTCATGTTTTATATGGGTACCGTAGTCTGTAGATGCTTGCAATACCAGATACATTATTTTAACAGATGTTTGCCAAACAATTTTATACTGATAAGCAGTCGAAAAATGTATTGATACATTTTTGTTAAAGGCTTATAAAAACACATTTATATTGCATTTAGCACGTTATGTAGCATAAAATGAGCGCAATTCGGCTTCACATCCGCGGCATCGGCACCACACAAACCAATAACAGAGATTATCGCAAAAATCAAATTTCCAAACGATATTTTACGATGGATACGTTATGCCTACAGGCAATGCCGGGAGAGTCCAATTCTCCGTGCTCTGAAAATGTACCGATTACGCAGGCCGATACTTTTTGATAGTGCCATCTCTGTCGTTGGTTGTAAAAGTGAAAGAGACATATGTACGACTCTTGTTAACCTAGTAAAAGAAAATTCACTTTAAATGTTATACAGAGTGGTGACGACATGACAACATAATGTTAACCACATATTGGGTATCACCATAGTAGTTCGTACACAAACTATCATCAAATTGCATGGAACGGTATAGCCCCAGGAATTAGTTTTCACTTTAAGAATTTTAACACATGCTGTGAATACATTACGATTTCGCAGGGCTAGTTTATAAGGTCATTCACCTAGAAGGACCAAAAACATTTAGATTTACCTACATGCGTATAACAAAACCAAATAAAAAGTGCGGCTCAGAAATCATCGGTTACTTAGAAATATCACAATATTGTTGATTAAATTTCGACCTTATTACCATAACGTTAAACTTCTTATTATTATAAGCAAATGAATATTTATGAGCTGTACTATTCGATTTGTAGTCGGCATAGTGTAAACAGACAGGAAGATGGCTACGTTGCCAATCAGACACCTTTGCAAGTTTGCACAAACAAAGTAAGAGTAAGTAAAAATAGTTTATAATCACTTCCGCATTTGGAAGAATTAGTGTGCAAGAAAAGGAAAGAAATCGTCTGGGGTTTTAGGCTTTTGCTGGAGTTTGTTTTTTATTCCCGATCACCAGTGCGTGACTAGCTGTCCTTGTGAGAGCTCGTTTTTTTAATAATTTCAATGTGTTAGAGTTGTTAGGCGCGCGGCCATTGTTAATTGTTTTTGTGTAAAATTGGACATTCCTTTTCTTTTGCCGTAAGTCCATTTAGTGTAGATCTAGTTTTAGTACGTACTCTTATGTTATTGATAATACGATTGTGTTGTTTTAAATGCCGCGATTTGGGAAGGCGGTGCGGTGCCTACCAAATGTGTACTCGTAAACAAGAAATAGTGTGATACCGGCTTAGTGTTAGGTACCTACCTAAATATTGTGTTTAAAATGTGACTACTTAGTGATTAATTAACGTGAAAAGTGTACCTAGTGTTAAGAAAGATTATCTACCTACTTACCTATTTGGAAGACGGTGCCAACCCAATGTGTAAACAAACAATAGTGTGATACCGCCTTAGGGTTAGGTACGTACCTAAATATTGTGTTTAAAATGTGACTATTTAGTGATTAATTACCGTGAAAAGTGTACCTAGTGTTAAGAAAGACTATCTACCTACCTACAATGTTTTAAAATAAACACTTGCCAATCCACGGGCGCCCGCCCGGCACCCGGGCGCAGAGCGCGCGGGGCGCGGTGCGCGGACTTCGATGCCTACCTACATGAATGAAACTAGATAGGTAAACCTACAAAGATACCGCGCGCACGTGTATACAAAAGCGATGTTGCCGATCTTACCCGTAGTGCCTACAGGTCAGTTGAGGTCAGTAGATAATATTACTAAAGGGTGTTGTGTTTCGTTTAGATTATTTTCGGAATTAGTTTGTTTGAAAATTTCGCTTTTTGTATGTTGATGTAACAACCAATTTCATTATCATAAAGTATTTTGATTGACTAGTAGTGATGGTGTTTTAATTTAACGTCGTTATGTCGTCTCCACCCTGTATGTATAAGCTTCTTATTTAAGGTACTTAAATATATATAACTTTTCATTATACCTAAGTAAGTATGTTGTTTAGAAAAAAAAAACGGTATTTAACGAGGCATATTTTTATTTCGGCAGGTAACCCACCATTCTTTTATTCAAATAAATATTTTCACCTATTACTTATACTGTTATAAATCACATAAACTTTCAAGAAACTTCTTTTATAAAATAATTGAACTTCGTTGTCCCACCGCTGGGTCATGGTCTCCCCATTCTCCTCCACGTATCCCTATTTTCCACGATTTCCATACAGATAACAAACTAACAGTTCAGGTCATCGTTAAAAGGTCATCACGGTAACTTTACTGGGTCCTACCACGACGGCGAGGCCCGTTATCTGATACCGATCTTGTGCACTTCCTTGTCCATCGTTCTTCTTCTTGCCCATTCTTGACCATCTGGGCTCCTGCATTCGGCCCAGGTGTCCCACCCATCCCCACTCCAGCAGAGCACTGCTCCCACCCAAGTCTCTGATGCAAGTCAACGCAGATCAAGATCTTAAGGCTCTATTTATTTTCTTATTAACTAATACTAGTTATCCTCATTAATGAGACACAAGGAATCACGTTAATTAGTTTCATACATTAAGGAAATATTATTCCGATTAGTAGATTAATTAGTTTCAATGTCTACACGCGTTCCACGTGTGTCGGCGGCCATAATAAGTTTTTAGATAACGAGATTAATTTGGGAAATCTTTCTTATTTCCAATACAACAGACAAGCGGTCCTCCAATATTCTCTTGTAATCTTATAGAAATTGAATATTAGGTACTTATTTTAAAAAATCTGAGATATTTCGAGAATCTTTTAATCTTCGACTAATCCTTTAAACTCTTGAGTTATCAATTAGGTGAAGATAGGAGGATTAAATTGTTTTTGTTTGTAATTCTTTACAGATTATTTTTGATAATCAATTGTTTTCCCTAAATATTGTTTTTTAAAAAGTATCCATCCTACAAAAAAAAGTAAGGCAAATATTTTATCTTGTTTTTTGCTCAAAGATACATTCATTATAATGTCATATACATAATACATATTTTCTTACATTAATTAGCATCGTTGCTGTTAACGAATGTGGGAACATTAATCGCCTGTTCCCAATGCTTGTTCCTTTCCTCCAACCGCCTTTTGTCCGCAAGATGGCGGGCGTGTGGCGCTCCGCTGATTTCCCAGATAATTACGTTTGTTTTCCTTATTTACTTCATCTGTGTTTGAGTACAGATAATCATATTTCTCCGCAGACGGCGAAGTATTATTTTGTATACAAATTTTGTCGTACCTAGTATTTATTTGACTTACAAGTGTAGCAGTGATGGCCGATTGGTTAAGATGGCCGATCAGTTAAGATAGCCGATTGGTTAAGATGGCTGATCGGTTAAGATGGCCGATTGGCTAAGATGGCCGATCGGTTAAGATAGCCGATCGGTTAAGATGGCCGATTGGTTAAGCAAGCGTACTTTAGGTTCAGAGTGCAAACCCTGACTCAGAATTTGCCGAAAAATGGAATCGAAATCGAATGTATGTATAGGACGGGGGGTTAAAGATGTGATTTATACTCCCCCCCCTCATCCCTCTAGAACCCATGAAGAATAATAAGAACCCAGATAGGTATCACACACGCACGTTTGCGGGCCTGTTAACGAAATTAATTTGTCACATTAAACCTCCTTGTGTACCGAAACGCGTCACACCCGTGCCTGCAACGCGTTTTGAATAAATAACCAGTTTCATGGTTACGTACGAACACAATTATCACTGGATTTATGTTTGAATAACGCTAATTCGATGGGAAATACACTGGTTTAAATGTAATTTGTGAAATTTGTTTTTATATTGTATTTTGCATAATTCAGATGGTATGCTTCTTTTTATTGAGAACTAGCTGTGCCCGCAACTTCGTCCGCATAGTATTTAATTTAACAACAAAATCGGTATTGTCGGGATGAAAAGTATCCTATATGTTAATCCCCATTATAAACTATCTGTGTCACAAATTTCATCCAAATCCGTTTAGTAGTTTTTGCCTGAAAGAGTAACAAACATTCACACTCACAAACATTCGCATTTATAATATTAGTAGGATACGAGTTACCCTAGTTATAAGCTTTTAATATACCAAGTTACATTAAGGGTGCCCGTCTACTTGAGCCGGGCGGGCTGGCTGCGCTAGCCAGCCCGCTCGATTTGATCACAAGGATTGCTTAATTTTAATGAGCTGAAGAAAATGAAGCGATCCTATTGGTCGAAGCGAGCAGGCTAGCTAGCCCAGCCAGCCCACCCGGCTTAAGTGGACGGGACCCTAAAGTATTTTTAATAGACATACACAGACAAATTTCCAACAAAAGTGATTTACGAATAGAGGTATTATATTTAGCCGATTGGTTAAGCACGCGTCTTGCGAGCACCAGGGCCTGGGTTCAGACCCCGGCTCGCACCTCTGGGTTTTTCGGAATCTATGTGCGAATCATAATTTATCACTTGCCGTGAAAGAAAAACATCGTGAGGAAACATGTCTTAGAAAATGTAACCGATTTTCGAAAGACATGTGAACTCCACCAACCCGCACTAGGCCAGCGTGGTGGATTACGGCCTGAATCCCCCTCGTAGTGAGGGGAGGCCCGTGCCCAGGAGTGGGTCATCTAAAGGGTGAATTTATTATAATATATTATTATGTATACTACCTATGTATATTATTACCTACCTATGTACTCAGTTCTAACAATACGTGTTACAATGAGGACCCGTCTACCTCGATATCCTTTGATAAGGGATACAGATCGGAAATATTTCAGATAAGTTTGGAACATTCAACTAATGATGTGCAAAACTAATGATGCCCTTTCTACTAATTCACTGAATCCGTTCGACCCAATTTTGTTCACATCACACGTGTTTGCCGTTCTATATATATTTTAATCAGACATTTTGTATATCGAATCCTTCTTTTTGTTTCAGGTAAAGCATTCAGGAAACGATCAAGGATCTTATAACTGCTGCTTCATAAATTATTGTATATTTATGTAAGTTATCTACTTATAATTACAGTTTAATTATAAGAACGCAAGAGAGAATATTACTAGGTACTATAATAGAGCCAATTATATAACGGTGGTAGAGCCAAACTGACTAAAGCAGGGTCGCTGAGCTCGAAGATTTCGTACAATGACCTGTTATTACCTGTCTCTGTCACTCCCGCGTAAATCTAATACGTCTCGCTCACACTTGCCGTGAACTGCGTGTGAACGAGAGACAGGTAAAACCAGGTCATTGTACGAAATTCTTCGTGCTCAGCGACCCTGCTTTACAACTCATATTCGGAAGAGCTCGATTGGGGGTAGTACCACCCTCTCACAGAAGATCGGCGTAAAGTTATCATAGCTGCCTTTCATACGATGAGTGATAGAGCTAGAAGCCCAATCACCTCTCATTATCCCTCCCTCTATATCACTCTTCTTCAGGTCAGCAACGTGCAAGCAATGCCTTTGGTATTGCGGTTTCGGTAATTGCTTAACATCAGGCGGGTCGTAAGTTTGTTAGCCGGCTTTGTCTAATAAAATAATAAGTTATCATTCTGTGCCTACCTTGGTATTATAGCTGTAATATAATATAAAAAAATAATAATTAAAAAATTTTACCGACTTAAAAAAAATACATACATCCGAATATAGTAACCTCCTCCTTTTTGGAAGTCGGATAAAAATCCTGGGTGCACTTAAAAGCTAGAAATAACTAGGCACCTTATAACTTTATTTTATTTGGAGTCGGTGCCAATTCAAGTAAGTAGGGGTAGTTAGGTGCCTAAAAAGCTATCCTAACGTAAGGTAAAGAGTGACAAAAATATTTTTTCAAATCGTATTATAAATGACGGAGTTGGTAACAAACATAAAAATAAAAGACACGAATTGAGAACCTCCTTTTTGAAGTCTGTTCAAACATCAAACATCATAAACTAGAAAAATAAAACCTAGTTCAGTTGATATAAACCTATCAACATCGGCTGGTCCGACATCAAAGTATTAAATTAACACAGAGGTGTCAACTCGGTCAAATGGATAACCGCCAGAGGGCGTCCTGACGACGCAAATTAAATGAAATGGAAAAGTGAATAAAAGGTAAAAGGGACAACCCTTGACCCGTCGGTGGAAAATTGCTTAAGTTATTTTTCTTTAATTATTGGTGGCACAGTATTGAATATTGCCAATTACAGATATTTAATTACGTGTGCGCGCGTTCAATGGGAATTAATGAGGGAATTGAAATGAGGTTGCTTATTCAGGCATTATGAAGTCGAGAGTTGAGACAAGTTTGGTTGGTATCTGCATCTGAATCGACACTCTAAAAATTACCCTACTACTTAATTGTTGTATATTTTTTTGTTGAAATCTAGGGTAATATACCTGTTTGGTGACTAAAACCCAAGGGTTTTGTTTGTAAAGCCGCGTTAGAGCTACTTATATTAAATTAAAGGGATGTGAAGTGTGGCCATTTTGTACGTACTACTTACTGCCTACTAATAAAATAACCTGTTACACTATAACAGACTAAAGAGCAGTTACAAAATTCTCCTTGTACAGTACTATCAAACCAAATCACTGTAAAAGGGATACTATTGTTATGCAAATTTAAATCCTACACTTTTAAGAGTGTAGACAAATGAACATTACTCAGTGTTTTGGTTTGAAATTCTAGTAGAAATAAGGTTGATAAAAAACATGTTATACTAGGTGAAACAAAAAAGGTATGCCTACAATTTTTTTCAAACTTAACTTTGTAAATCTAAAACTATCAGCTTTGGAGGAAACTTTAAAGACAAAAGGTTATAGGAATACAGCTGTTGACTGATTTCACAAGTCTATAAAACCTTTAGTACTTCAACTGTCCCACAAAGCCGATAGTTTTAGATTTACAAAGTAAAGTTGCTAAAAATATAGTATACCCTTTTTGTGTCACCTAGTATAAAACCAGTGAAGATAGAAGTTACACGTGTAACCTTCATGATTTTTGGCTCATAGGTGCGAATCTTGCGTGGCCGCTTATCTACACCACCGGGGGCCGGTTATCTTGACAAATGGATCCTGTATTACGCGCAGCAACAAAGAACAATGAGACATTTGTATACCTGTCCGCTTTATTTGTTCGCCCAGATACGAGTATGTTATGGCGCAGTTTCCGTAGGATGGGGAGACTTCCTTGGTTTATGATTTTCGATGTAATCTTTGAAGATTTCTAAAAAGTACATCCAAAAGTATTAGTGATCGTTTTCGCATAGCAAAGCTTACTTCGAGCTCAGCTTATCGTAAATCTAAATCAAATGTATTTATTTGCATATAATGTAGAGGTACATAATATTTTGGTGATATCTAAATATATATAACTCAAAGGTGACTGACTGACTGACTGACATAGTGATCTATCAACGCACAGCCCAAACCACTGGACGGATCGGGCTGAAATTTGGCATGCAGGTAGATGTTATGACGTAGGCATCCGCTAAGAAAGGATTTTGATTAATTCTACCCCCAAGGGGATGAAAGTTTGTATGAAACTTGGTCAATTAAATTCCACGCGGACGAAGACGTGGGCACAGCTAGTTGTAATATAAGTGCCAAAACAGTCTACCTTAAACTGGCATGCAACACAATAATAATTATGCTAGGATTCAACAATTAAACAGTATATAATACAATTCTGATTAATATAGTACCATTATAAAAATAATTCAAATCGAGTTAAATGTCAATTATAAATAATAATAATAATAAAATAATGTATTAAGATTTTTACAAGCAAGTAGTTTATAGTTTTTTAATATTATCGCTTAGTAAGTCATTGATTGTATAGTAACAAAGTACAATCCTGTTAATAGTAGGTACATTCATATTTATCTGCAAGTGATTAGATCATTATTATTCATGTAACACATTGTATACAATATAATTTATGGGGCCGTCGCGATATTGCTTGTGTCAGCGATAGCGGTGAGCTAGTACATACTGTGCCACTGATTGACACAGACAATTACCTTTGCATTAATTAGTGCGTGTGCACTTAACATTCGCTAATTTACTGACGAAATTCACTCGGTTAGCAGTGATAGGCCAGTTGGTCGGGAATTTGATATAGAACTGCCACAATTTAATAAATAATAAATATCGCCAGACTAACATACCAACTGTATGGCCCAAACTAAGCAATGCTTGTACTATGGGTACCGTACAATGGACTGGGGGCGATCCCAGTGACATCCAGACGAGGGAAAATTACGAAAAGGCCATTTCCGATATTTGCCCCGGTGGGAATCGAACCCGCAACCACCATGTGCAGTGATCCAAGCGGCTTACGCTCGAACCACAGCGCCAAGCTGTCGTCAAATGAAAGACAGCCATGATGAATTATACTTTTTCCATGAGTAACAAAGAACAATATAGTAGGTACTTATGTTATTATTTTTATTCCCATCTCCTTGAAAATATTATGTTTCAAGTGATTTAAATTATTCCAGCTTAAATACGTTTTACAATTCCACGACCTCAATACATTTTCTAACAAATATTTGAAACGAAAGTGACCACAAAAACTATTTAACAAGGTTTTCTCTAGTTTCAGAAATTCAGGGATAACTCGTTTTAGGCCAGAGCATGTTGTTTTGTCCTTCGGCAAGAATTACGAGGGACGACCCGAGGTCCTTTAAAAAGTACTTTTCAAATTTGATTCTTATGTTTTAGGGATAGGGTTCGAGTTGATGTGTGGTGACAGCATATTTTTTATAATAGCTGAACAGAAAGTAGCGAAATTTAATGGATTTATGGATGAGAAAGTTATGCAACATAGCTGCCATAAATTCGTTGAAATATATATTTTTTTAAGTTAATAAAGATTGAACGTATTTTATAGCTATATGGTATGTCTTACGTTAACGGCCACTGAAATAATTTTAAACGAAAACCAAACTAGCTAGTGATTTATGACGTCATAACTGATTAATTAAGCTAAGTTTAAAAGGTAACAATATATTTATTTATTCTATTGAAATAGGATTTTTACACATTGTAGGTATGTCAAAAAGTGATTAGTGAAAAGTATAGTAAATTCAATATTATTCATTTCTGGTTTAGTCACATTTAAAAAAAAAATACACACAATGCTTACCCGCTTGCGATTTTTTTTATAAATGTGTCAGTATTGGGGTTTATAGAGTTTGGTTTTGCTTTGGCAAAATAATATATGCGCGTATTTTACTCGGCAGTCAGTTGGAAGAATTTCACTCAGACAACGTACTATTTGAGTAACAAAAACAAAAAAAAGAAGTTTCTAAAAAGTATCAGGAGACACTGTTCTCGGTAGTATCTATCCATTGAATGCTCTTCAAAACCTTTTGATACTTCAAACTCGCAATCTTCTGGGATTTCTTACACGAGTGAGAATCGTTGAAATTTCTTAGGAAGTAAGTAAGCAGCGTGTTTTTTCGACATTAAATAAATTGATCACTTCAATCGGGGAGCGAGTAGGTAACGTGATGAATTATACGAATCCCGGCGGAGCCGGTTCACAAAAGAAAATTCCATCACTAAAGTCGAAAATTGCCGATTTATTTTCGTTCAATAACAAAATATCAGTTATTTTTTATGACTTCAGTATTATTCCTAGATTTATATTCCGCTGTGCGTTATTTAAATAAGAACAAATAAATAAATATTGCCAGACTGACATACCAACTGTATGTTCCCAAACCAAGCAACGCCTGTACTATGGGTACCGTACAATGGACTGGGGTGATCCCAGTGACACCCAGGCCTGGGCAAATTACGAAGAGGCCATTTCCGAAATTGGCATCGAACCCGCAACCACCATGTGCAGTGAGCCGAGCGGCCCACGCTCGAATCACTGCGCCAAGCGGTAATCATTACATATTTTTTAGTATTAACTAATACGCCATGCAATTATATTAAAATAAGACCTCATAGGTATAGGCTTTCCCTTTTCGGAGAGCGTCATATACTCGTAAAACTATTATTATTATCATCTTTGCTAATGTTAAGTAATAAAGTCATCCTAAGATGCGGTAAAAGCATCGCTAAGCGACATTACTTAGGGGCACACTAAGTATTCCGCTTACTTAGCGATATATAAGGCACACAATCTCTTAAGCTCTAGCTTAAGTATCACTCAATAATATATTATTTTTTCACTCGACGTCGCCCGTAGGCCGCCAAAGGGCCCATTAGTGTTATAAATTGCGTAATTTCGTGATGAAATAGAAATGAAAAGAGGAACTTGAGAAATGTCTTTGAGAAATATATTGAAATGCTGACTATATTGCTTTTGCGAATATGTATATCTTATAATAATGTGCTTAAAGATTTAAATATGCAATCCTGTTTCAAGTGATAACACTTCTTTTGAGTGTTAATGACCAGTATAACTATTCGATGATTTCCAGAGGAATGACTCCCAGTTGTTACACGAACTAAAATAAAATTAGGTAATTCCTACATTCATGTACTTTTGATTTTATGTTAGAAGAAGACGACACTTGTTTTTGACGATATCTGAAAGTTTCATTGAGTTTTAGAAAGATGACAAGTTTTGTTATCATTCTCAACCATGCCTTTTTTAAATGGGATTGGTCCCGCTACACACTCCCACCCATTGTTTCTCCTGTAAATTAGGATCGACAATGGTGACCAATAATGACATCAAGGTTTGACCCTCGACGAGACCCGGGGAAACGTAAAATTATCTTGGAACCCAAACGAATTTAATCCAACGAAATAATAGGAGGAGTTGGAAGAAAAACAATCCACTGAACTATGCCTAATGATGGTAGATGAAATCTGATATTTTTTGTTGCGAATGTAACGGAATTAACCACCCTAATACCGCGATACATAACTGCACTATTTCCACACATCAGTAAAATGCTCGCACGCCAGTATCAAGCACAGCACGGCACTGCGGACTTTAGCCATGTCCCGGTCCCTGAATAATTCGGAAGAGCCCTGTCGCCGTGCCACGCGGTAACATCGCCCCGCCCTATGGCCGTCCAACCCGCCTAGGCTATAATTTACGGGTTGGAAGTTACAAGATTGGTTTGCGACATGCCACGGTTATGCTGGTGTATGGTAAGAGATGTACAGTGGCATATCACATAGTTCCATGATAAGTTCTTTAGATGGGCGAATTTCTTGACGATTTGCTTTTACTAAAACAAAGTCGACAAAGAATCTTACGACCGTTTGGCGCTGGTTCGAGCATAGGCCGCTCGGCTCACCGCATATGGTGGTTGTCGGTTCAATTCCCGCCGGGGAAAATTTCGGTAATAAAATATATCATAATTAATTAATATTATAATTTGCCCAGGTCTGAGTGTACCCATAGTACAAGCATTACTTAGTTTGGGGAACATACAGTTGGTTTGTTCATCTGGCGATATCCGCCTTATAACAAGAAGTTCCTTAGTGGCATGTATAATGAATACTGGGAATACCAAACTCATTGCTCGTACATTGCCGACTTAAAGGGGAGTGGAACAGAGGAGTGGGGAATTAAGGGGTTTCGGCTTCCGGTCCTCTCACTCATCGTATAAAACGCTTCTATAATTGCTACTTACGCCTATCTTCTGTGTTAGTGTGGTACTACCCCCGTCTAGCTGTAATCAATCGGCTACAACTCCTCTCTACCACCATCTAAAGCAGCCTTTCCCAAAGTGGGCGCTTGTGGGCGCTGCAGGCCTAAAGGTGGGCGGTAAGAGACCGAGAAAAAAATGGGGGCGTTGTGTAGCCCACAATAATCAATTAATTTAATTTGACGTGATAGTGGTTTTTAAGTAGGTGAAAAAATGGGGGCGCTAAAAAATTATTTATTCTCAAAGTGGGCATTATACAGAATAAGTTTGGGAACCACTGATGTAAAGCCTCTATATTATATGGGTAAAGCAATAAAAATCCGAAACCTAATACCTAATACGCAGTTATCCGCATCATTTACGCATTGTAAGGGTCTTTGGTCATTAAAACGGCCCGGGCTCGTACGTATAAGGGTCGGCGCACACGACGCCGATTCATGAATACAATTATACGGCCGACCTGTTCGTACGGATTAAATTCTCTCGACCAATGGATCTCAAATTCAGAAGCCGGAGGGTATAATGTTAAATTGGACGTAGTTTTGCAAAATGGAATCAACCCACACATACTTTTGTTAACTGAAACCAACCTAGAACCAGTAACACAAGGTTGGTTTTGGTCTACAGCAGTGCATGTGGGTGATTCCGTTTTGCAAAGCTATATCCAATTGTAGATAATAAAGTGTTTTATTACTGCGGTGGTCTGTCTTTACGATTGTTTTGCTTTTTGATCATGTAAAAGTAGGAAAAGTTGGACGAGAGGTATATTATTAGTAGGTTATTTAGCGTTCGGCTCAGTGCACCAGGTGGTTGTGGGTTCGATTCCCGCCTGGACAAATTTCGGAAATGGGCTTTTTGTATTTTTTCCTGATCTGGATGTCACTGGGTTCGCCCTCAGTCCATTGTACCGTAACCATAATATGTACAAGCTTTGCTTGATTCGGGACCGTACAGTTGGTGTGTCAGTTGGGCGATATTTATTTATTTTTGTATTATTTCGAAAGCTTGAAAATTCAGGCATTTTTATAAATATCGTCAGACTGACACATCAACTCTATGGTAACAAAAAAAGCATTTGAAGAGGTCCCAGAAACACTCCGGCCAAGGCAAAATACGGAAAGCCCAGTTCCAAAACCTTGACGGGAATCGAACCAGCAACCACTCGGCGCAGTGAGCCGAGTGGCTTCTGCTTGAACTAGTACGCTAAGCGGTCATCTTGTTATTAAACCCATCTGCAGCTAACCCACAAGTTGGATCTTGGACGCCAGACAATTTGACTCTCTAAGAATATGATTACACATCAAAGCAATTATTATCGTAGAATTTAGATGCACGCAATACCAAAGATGATGGAGGGGAATGCAAAGGGCATTGGGCTTCCGGATCTCCCTCTTATCGAACGAAACGCATCTATAGTTGCTATTTACCCAATCTTCTGTGTGAGGGTGTACTACCCCTATCGAGCCAGCCGGCTCTACCGCCTTAATACAAGTCTGTTGTAATTCGCCTCTTTCTAAGCTCTATTTTTGAAATTTACGCACCAATAATTGCACAGTCTTGGCCCAACTCTCGCTTACACAATCATTATCTCGAGGGGTTGGCTTGCCTTGGCACCATGTGACTGGAGGCCGCCCGCCATTGTTCCGCCTTTGTTCTTCGCGAATCAAACATGGCCGCTGTTGCCGACCAGGCGTAGGGCTGCCAAAAGAAAAATAATACAAATTAATAATAATATTTCAATTTTGTCACACATCAATATCTAGAAGGCATACAAGGGGTCGTATACACAAACAATACTTGTCTAAGTAAGGGACTAACATTAATAGAGTTTCTTAATGCGCTGTGCGTTTGTGCGCACTGTGTGACCCCATAGTTATGTGTGAATACGCACTTAAAAATAGTAACTGAATCAATATGAATAGGTACGTAAAGAGACTTAGGATGATAAAATAATGGAAACTAAGTTAACTCAATTAGTTGAACTTCATAAATCGCTTATAAAACGACAAATAGATCGTTATTGTAAACGATTATAACACTCTGCGACCATTAGTAGTAGTAGTAGATTAGAAACGGTTTTATTTTAATAATTCACAATATTCTGGATAACGCCTTTTTAACCCCCGACGAAAAACGAGGGGTGTTATAAGTTTAACATGTGTATCTGTGTATCTGTGTATCTGTGTATCTGTGTGTCTGTCTGTGGCAACGTAGCGCCCAAGCTGATGAACCGATTTCAATTGTGTTTCTTTTGTTAGATAGGTATTCTGATCGAGAGTGTTCTTAGCTATGTTTCATGAAAATCGGTTCAGCCGTTTGAAGATCATCAGCTCTTTTGTAGGTTAAAAAGCCACATTCACGGCCAAAACCAACTTCCACGGCTCGAATCCGATCGAAATTAGAGATTAATGGATTTAGATTTATTATATTTTTAAATGATCGTAATAGTCTGAACTGGCTTTTTAAAATATTATAAATATGAAAAGTTTCCCTGATTCTGGAAAAAATGTATATTTTATCAATTTTTATATGAGATTTGTGTATGAACTAAAGACGTTCCATCAGTCACGTGTCAAATGATGGATACGCGCATGCGTTAAATTTTGTTTGTTTTGTTAATGGTCATGGAATATTACGTTATAATAATTCTAGAGGGCGCTGCTCCGCCATTGAGAAAAAATATAAAAAAACAAATCTAAATTAAAATAATTTTAGCGTTATTGAAAATTCTTTCCCTGGGCTGCTCCCGTCCACTTCAACCAGAGTTATTACATGAAATTGAATCATAATTGATAATATTTTACTAGGAATTAAACCTCCGTGGCATCAATAATTAGATTCGTTGTCTATTGTAATGTCAATTATTATAATGTCATAACAAAATAATGTCTCATACTTTTACACAGATTTTCTGTTGATTATTGTACATCTTAGAATACGAGTATAAATGAGGAAGCCAAAACAAATGATTTAATGGCGCTTTTATAATCTGGCATCGAAACTAGTTGTACCAGATGAATTTGCGAGATGATCTATGGATATTGAGCTACGGGAGCTACGCAAATCGCGCTAACATCATTATTTGGAAGAACTAGGTAAATTATACATTTGATGAACAGGTCATCGCATCGGGGGTTTTTAAATTTTCAATTTAGAGTTATTAAATGCCAATGATGATGATGACGTCCTAGCAAAAAATAATAAATCTGATAGGTTTAGTTGACCTTTGAGTGGATCACGCGCTACCAACCGTTACCAACTCGCTTCCAGACGTACCAACCGACGAGATGTATACCATCAGATTTTTTGTTTGTGGTGCATACATCGTCATAAGCATTTAAATAAGAATACTACTCCCTTATTAATAAACGTGGATTAGCGGTTGTGTAGTTACACCATGCTTAGTCTTCTTCTTTCGAAATTACTGATGACAAAAAGAGATAGTTCGGTGTGAATTCGCCCGCTAAACCACGTGTACTAATAAGGAGGTTAAGGTCCAATCTGATAATATTAATCTCTTACTATATTTTAGTAAATACTATAAAATAAATAAAAGGATATTTAAAACTTAAGTTACCAAATTTTAGTACCTACATTATTTAGCTTTTAAATTTTTATTTAAATGTCCCCATTTGAATGTTACCTAATGTCGATCTCGGAAACTGCTCCCAGGTAAAATATAAGCCGGCTTTCACGAGACAGGCTTGTCCTAGTGTGGAAGCCACAGGTACATCATCCTTTTTTCACTTACCATTGTTTTATAACCCTAGTTTATTTCGTCTATGTACCTACTAACATGTAAGTGAGTTGAAATTGATGGCAAATACATTTTATTATTATTATTAATTATATTATTAACTTGTTCTTCGCCAACCCTGCTCAGGCGCGGTTCTTAAAGCGAAACTTTAGCATTTCGGCTATGCCCTCTTTGTGTTTTTCATACACTGTGTGCGCGTACGAAATTACTCAGTAATTAAGGGAAAGTGTGCATTCCGTGGGTGCCCGCCGCACAAAGTATGTATGTAAATTTTTGCTTATGAATATATTATTTTGAAATACTTACACTTCTTGAGTAAATGCACGGTAACTTATCTTGTTGAAATGTTATGTTGAAAATGTTGCACGTTTTATTAAAAGGTGTTTTAATAGTTTGAAACAGCAGTGATAGCCGATTGGTTAAGCACGCATCATGCGGGCACCAGGTCCTAGGTTCAAACCCCCGCCCGCACCTTTGGCTTTTTCGAAATCTAGGTGCGATTCATAATTTCTATATGATTATCACTTGCTTATGGCGAAGAAAAACGTTGTGAGGAAACCAGTATGTCTTAGAAAATCAAATAAATTTTCGAAAGTCATGACGTGAAATCCGCCAACCAGCACGGGGCCAGTGTGGAGGATTACAGCCCGAATCCCATCGCAGTGAGGGATGGCCCGTGCCCAGGAGCCCACTCCAGGGCCTTAACCACGCTAGCTACTCAAATCGTAATAGAAAAGCAAACGCTCGCGATTACGTTTCAAACGCTCCGCTTTTGACGTTTTGGTGACATGAACTTCACGATTTCTACTGACATTGATATGGTATGGTGTCAGCAAAACGTCAAAAGCGGGGCGTTTGAAACGTAATCGAGAGCGTTTGCTTTTCTATTACGATTTGAGTAGCTCGCGTGGTTAGGGCCCTGGTCACGGGCTACCATAAACAATAATTTACCCTTTGACGCCCCAACGTCAAAGGCTAAATTATTGTTGATTGTTTGTATAATAGTTCGAAATAATAATTCGTACATCTAATAGCCGCAGTAACCGATTGGGTAATACGCGACGTGCGCCCACGGTCCTGGGTTCAACCAAACCCCGGCTCACACCTCTTTTCAAAATCTATGTGCAAATCATAGCTTCAATTTGAATATCATTTGCTTACTATGAAGGAAAACATCGTGAGGAAAACGGCAATATCTGAGAGAATCTAACAAATCTTCGGAAGAAATATTATTGCAATCATCTATAAGCTAAGTTATCTGCTTCATATAATTCAGTATAGATGCTTGTTTGTCGATTTCGTTCTATAAATAAATACAATACGACTTGTATTTTTTCATACCTATTCGTTTTGTGTCGTATTTGAGTTTTATTCACTTACTGTCTATTTTCTATGTTTAGAGGACACTCATTATGGTCTTTAAAAAGTACTCCCTGGTCTAATCCTTGGGCCTTATGTAATAATATCCAGTTTTTGTCATCCAGCCAGACTTGGATTTGCGCACTCAGCTTACCTAATCTCCGTTCTTATTTATCTCACCATAATGTATACAGCCGACCTCGTCACACAATCTTAATTTAATTACATCAAACACAGGGTTGCCAGCTTAAGATGATTTTTCCTAGATTTAGACAAAATAAAGCGGCAGGGTAATTTTTAGGGTAGCGATGTTTTTATGGAGCAGGAAAGTGATAGAAATTGTAATGGTGTTGGCAGACTTTAGCCGAAATATAAGCAGAACAATATATGTAACTAAAAATCAGGAATAAATCCTAACTGACATTTGTTTGCTGCTGTTCGTGATTCGGTTCAATTTGTTCCCCGAAATTACGTTATTTATGAAAGTAACTCTTTATATTATATTATATACATGTTGAAACAGAAAGGGTATCTTTTTTTCAAAACTTAACTTTGTAATTCTAAAACTATCAGATTTGGAGGAAACCTGCTGACAGATTTTATAAGTCTACAAAACTTTTAGTAATTCAACTGTCCCACAAAGCCGATATTTTTAGATTTACAAAGTAAAGTTGCAAAAAAAATACTCTTTCTGTTTCACCTAGTAATGGAATCGAGATCCCTCACGCTCCTCATCTTTATATTTATGTGTAATACCATCTAAAGGGAAAATTAACCTGGCAACCCTATCAAAACAATTCCTTCCGCATCACAATCCAATTAGAGATGTACACTATTACCCCGGCATTCCGCTAGAGTGGTGCAATCACAGCTAAGATCTCAAACAGAGCGTCTCGCACTCATTTACACTGCTGTACTAATTCTATAAGGATAGGTACGCAATTTTTCCACCCCCCTACCCCCTGTTTACCGCCCAAGGCGCCCCCTAGCGGACGTGACTCGAAAACAAATAGGTACCTTGGTAGAATACAGTATTTGTTCGCGCTAACTCAGGCGTTCTCAGTCGGAATACGACGGACAATGCTATTGCCAATGGAATCTTGTTACATTATAATAAATGTGTATTTTATCCTTAGTTGTGTATCATGTTTTAGTTTAGCTATCATGCATTATGCTTGTATCTTGTGAATGGGTAGGCAGATGTAGCAAAAAATCTGAGCCATTGCGAGACGCCTGGAAGGATGTCAAACATCGAAACTATTTTGTACGCGGAAGGATCGTTGATTAAAGGAAATAAATGTGGCATTATATATAAGAACAAAATATTGTATATATCTTAATAGTAATTTCTTTTTAATAGGTACCTATTTATTTAGAGAATAATAAATAAATATAACTAAGTGTGAATTGAGCTTTGAAAACCCACGCACCTAACACCTGCATCTGCACCTAACTGTTCACACGCGGTCTATTTACAACTGATCCATTTAACGTCTATAAATATGGCGAAATTATCAACTATGTGATAGTCGTTACGGCAGTACCCGGTCTGACCTTATCACATTAGATATTTCACATGAAAAATTGATAAGTTACACACTCATATTTCGCTCATAGTAAACGTTCGTAGGCTTAGCTTACGCATGTGGTTACGAATTCGATCTCCAACAGTGCAATTTTCCAGCTCTCTCGCATATAGCTCTACGCTGATCTTCTGTGAGAGTGTGGTACTACCCTGTTCGAGCCAGCCCGTACATGAGCTGTAGCCTGGACAACAGCTTGGCTCTTCCACCTTCCAATATAAAAGCGCCGATTAAAGCTAAAGCGCCCATCTAGCGCGCGAAGTTCAAATTTTTTGAGGTTTTTAAGAAATTTTTCAAAATCTGACAATAATAAAAGGCACATTTTGTAATTCGCGACAGAGACCGTGTGCAGTGCATTTATTAAAATATCCAACTTACTCTAAAATATTTCAAGAACGACATCTATCCAGATAATCTGGCAATTTTTGTATATTTAGTGATTTACTAGTATCACATTTACCGTGATAATATTAAGAGTAAAATGTATTAATAAACGCACTGCATACTGTGTTTGTAGCAAAGCACAAAATGTTGTCTTAAATGTTTTCAGATTTTGGATAAACTATAAAAATACTCGACAATTTTGAATTTCGCGGGCTAGACAGGCGCCTTCACCTTAAACTAATTCCTCTTATAATAGTTGATATCGCTAATTCTCCAAATTGACTCTTCCGTTATCTGGAACCCTGGTACCTATAATCCAATTACTATACAACTTATGAGTCAATTCCGCTTCTATTTATTTATTAATTCAGCTCCTAGAAAACCCCGTACCATATCTACAGTAATTATTATGACTCTGCCCATTGTCCTCGTACTAACAGTAAACAAGGGGCGTGTGATATATGCGTTAACTGCCCATCTTGCTAGATTACGTCTCATTACATTGCAATAACCACCATCTCCCACTTAAATTAAGGTTGTTAATGGCTTGTTACAATTCATATCAGGTAAATGTGTCGAGTGAATTTGAACTTTATGGTGTGTGTTTAGCGCGTAATTCAGATCTTAAGATGGGACCCCTTACTAAGGTTTCGTGTTAAATCTCCATCTTGTTGATCTTTAAGTAGATATCTAGAATTTCGATGCAAGATGTAGTAGCCATTTGCATATATGTATTATTATTGTTATTATAAATTCTACGAGATGGTACCTGTCTACTATAAAAAGTAGTTATACTTAGATACTAATAAAATATATAAGCCTATAAATTATTCTAGTTTTTGACCAATAACAACTGATCAAAATAGTGAAAAGACGACACTATATCTACTATGCATAAAGAAATGTTATTTTTTCACTTTTTGTAAAATATGTAAATGTTTATTTAATAACAAAATATAAAATTATCTACATAGTCTCATTTCTAACAGTTCAAGCCACAGGAATGCTCAAAACTTTGGTCACCTCGGTAAAGTATTGCGCAAACTCCGGACACTAATAACCATTAGAAAATGAATTATTTCCACTCATTTGCTTGCCGTTTGCCGCTCCTAATTCTCAAACAAATAGTGGGTGCCCCTTCCTAAGAATGCTCTAGGGTTGTCAACTTATAAAAACGATAGCTGAGATTGAAAATAAAAGTAATATTTTTTTTAATCTGACCACGACTTTGTTGCACTTGACCTCAGCGCAAATGTTGATCTTCAGACCTCAGATCACTGGTATAATAATTAATCATTTGTTTTGTTATTTTTTCAGTCAACATTTACATGTAATACTATGTAGTATGCAAACCTATGCAATGATAGCCGATTAGTTAAGCGTCCAGTGTTGAAACCCTGCCCCGAACCTCTAAGTTTTTCGAAATCTATGTGTAAATAGGAAACCTGCATGTCTTAGAAGATCTAACCAATTTTCGAAAGACATGTGAAATCCGCCAACCCGCACTGGGCCAGCGTAGTGGATTTACGGCCTGAATCCCCCTCGCAGTGGGGAAGTTCGTGCCCAGGAGTGGAACTTCAGAAGGGCTAAATAATTATATTAGTACTTACCTATAGGTAATTATATTGATTTGTGTCATCATAAAGTGACCACATCCTGAGACAACAGAAATAGTTCAAGGACCGAAATTTGAGGTACATTCTTCGTCTTACGGAGGATCGACAGCCCTACATATAGTGTAGGGTCAGTGAAATAACAAAGTGCCACTGAAACCTAATACGCAGTAGAGGATTTATTGGTTCTAATTCAAAGTGCAAAGACCATTTGTCAGGGCCCTTACACACGGACCGTAATTGTGTTCCAACGGGAAATATTTTGCTTGTTAGGGCGTGTCAGATGTATATCTTCACTATTGTTAGATCACTTTTATTGTTTTAGTTTGAGAGACAATGAATCGGTTTACAACGATGCTCTTTAAACAGTCGATATAGAGCCCAGAATACTATGACGACAGCGATAAGAATATAAATGTTAATATTCCTAATTAACTTTAATGAGCACCGGAAAGTGCAGTGGACTTATTGTTCATAGAGAGCCAGCCAGTTAGCCCTACCAGCTCACCTAGTTCAAGTGGTCGGGTACCCTATACCTTACCTGTCCAATGCTTTGGGTTTGATTCTCATGCGAGCAAATTTCGGAAATGAGTGATTTCGTAATTTGACTTTACTTATCTGTATGTTATATAGTACTTTTAGTACAAGTGCTGCTTACCTTATTAAATTTCACGGAATATGGGTACTGTTAGGAGGCCGACCCTGTATGCCTTTTTAAAAATCAAACTACTTTTTACACTGCACTAATTTATTGTAAAAAATAATATTATAATGAATAATGTACACTGACTCCCGAATTTCCGAGTTACTGTAGTGAACTCCGCGAGGTCTAAAATCTGACTGACTGTATGAACAATAAAATTTAACTCAATAACGTAAAGTGGCAAAACTGCTGAATTTTATTTAGGATAAAACAGCGTCACACGCTACTATGCTGAGTAAGCTTTAATTACATACAAATAAGTGTTATAACAGTACGCTAGATGACTTGATAATAAAAAAAAAATAAAAAAATTTACGAGGTCGTTCGTCCAACTGTCTCTAAAGTCAGCAACTAGAATATATTCTAAAAGGAGCAAAAAAACATAGTAAAGTATGGATCTTCTTTTGTTAGTAAGTACAGCAACATTGCTCTACTAAAACAAGAGGATCCAAACTCCTACCCCTCTACCCCCACTTCTCCCCATTAAACGTAGCGTTTGTTAACGCGTGATACAACCAACACCAAATTAAAGTTCTCACCAGGTTCCCAAAATGTAGAGCTGCCATAAACTGTCTGCAAAGTTGGCCCGCTAACGGAGCAGGTAGAGACCGACATTAAGATTATATCAAAGGAGAATTTGTGGAAACAAACATGTTTGCACTTGGACAAATATGTTAGAGCTTAAACTTGCTAGATGTGGCTCCGTAATAAGACTTATCAAGTTTCAATTCGTCACGTTTGATATGGTAGAGTCAGCTGTGCTCTAAACCAAGAGCGCGCCTAATGGATTTGATGTCATATTTTTTTCCGCATCATTATCAGAAAATCTTTAAAATTGGCAAAAAATCTGACACTTAAAGTCTAAAATCATTACTAGCTATAGTCGTCATATTTGAGTTTTAAACAACTTTAATCGTGAATATATTTATATTGATTTAATACTTCGTTACAATAAAACTTAAATTGTTTGTTAACAAAATAGTCTTGGACCCTTCCGTTAATATTAATTCCGCATGAAGAGCACAGTGGATGCACATTGCTTAATGAATGCGATTAACTTTCTGCGACGGACGCTTTTGTTGGTGTCTCTACCACTATCTGTTGCTATTTGCTTTGTCAAGACGTTTGTTCTAGTGTCTGATAAAATTTTACTAAATAACATTTGCATTTGTTTCAGGTAATTCAATGAGTACTACAATTAACAAGAAAGATAGACAAGTATGTACACTTTTAGACTACGAACTGCTACGAACGCTACGAGTGTGGATGAAGCGTAGCACTGGCTACGAAACTACTACGAATTTAATTTGTACTACGTAAACTTACTCCTTTATTTTACTTTTTTTACTTTGTTGATTATAAAATAACTCATTTATTATACTCTACACTCTTGACAGCTTGGCTCAGTGGTTTGAGCGTAGGCTGCTCGGCTCACTGCATCGGGCGGTTGCGGGTTCGATTCCCGTCGGGGCAAATCTCGGAAATGGTATTATCGTAATTTTCCTAGGTTCGAGTGTCACTGGGATTGCCCCAAGCCCATTGTACGGTACCCATAGTACAGTTTGGGACCATACAGTTGGTATGTCAGTCTATCGATATTCACTCTTAATATGGCTATATCTATTTATTATACTTTTATTTGTAGTTATTATTGAGATCGTACCTACTAGTACGACTGGAAGTAGCCGATCTATACCTCTTCATTGGTTCCTAACAGTTACTACCTACTCTTATAAAAGTTAAATATTTAACAGCTTCTTACGTACCCACTAAACAAACAGTTACAAAACTCCCTGAACAAATACACAGAGGGGCTCACACTCGAGTGTCAGAGACCGAAATCACTCGCTCTCTGGTCCCAGACACTAATTAACGAATGCCAGCAATTACTCTCAGACACTCGACACTCGCGTCAGATTTAATATTTGAAGGGCGCCGTCTAATGAGGCTTAATGGTGTTTCTCGCCCATTATTGAGATGTAAGCGAGTTTTTAATCACGTTTCATTTATTGATTAAAATAAATATATTTTTATTCAGATGGGTACTTATATAATCATAAAAGATATCGCCAGACGAATACATAACACAACGCTTGTACTATGGGTACCGTACTATGGACTGGGGGCGATCTCAATAACACCCAAGACCAGGGCAAATTACGAATAGGCCATTTCCAAAATTTACCCTGACGGGAATCGAACCCGCAACTACTCGACTTATTTTAATAATGCACGATATTTTACGTGGCTGATTTTATGGATCTAACACAAAATATAAGAAACAAACATTATTCAAACTGCCTTAAAAAAAAGATAATTATAATTGTTTTTTTACTATGTTAATAGATAAACAAAATTATCAACTCAAATTAGGCTCCGCGAGCAACTCAATCAAACTCGGAACAAACAGATAAGGTACAGTCAACAAATTATTAAAATACTTTTAGAAATTCATTTTAATAGAAGCACTCGAACTAACTTTTATCTCTGTAATCCGAGCCACAAGGCAAGTTTCACGAGTAAACGAGTTAACTTAAACGATTTCCTTGCGGCTGAAAAAAGGAGAAAAAAAAACTCGAGAAGTAATGGCATTTGGCTGAGAACTCCGCGATCTGGTGTTAAATAAAGTTGTGTACTTGTACTGGCATGATCGTGAGGAAAAATCCCGTGATGACTGTACTTTGTCTTCATTTTATTTCGCAAACCTGAGGCAAAAGGAATGTATTTTTTAATCAGTAACGGAATTTATAAATGAAATAAAACTATTTTTACGGATTATATCGCGTTTATTTACTTTTTTATGTTGCCGACAGCAACCGTGTTCACGGGGGGACTGAGGTGTTAGACGTCCTGATGTCATAGTTAAAAACTGGGTACCTTCAAATTTACTTGTTGTTTGCGGTCCTATCCACGCAGAAAGTGCTCACTGTGTCTCGAGGTCTTAAACGCGATATAATCCGTAAAAAAAATCGTGTAAATATAAGAAAACAATACGGAATTTATAATTTATTGTATACACTTTACAACCTTTAAGCCAGATATAATTCTATACATTTCTCCCTTCAAGTTAGCAGCCTGATTATAATCCTGATCTTAGGCAGTTATCGTAGCTTATAGATGCATTCAATACTAAAGGCAATGCTTGCACACTATCAATCTGTAGGGAAGTGGGATAGAGGTAAAAGAAAGAGAGGAGTCTCGGGCTACCGTCTCTCTTACTAATCGCATGAATCGCATTCATAATAGGTACTTACTACTTCACGCCGATCTTTCGTGTGAGGTGGTACTATCTCGCTCAAGCCAGTCCGTGTATATGAGCTTCAGTCAGTTAGCATCAAGTCAGACAGATGCATCCAAACCTGCGCATCGCATTTGACACAGCTGTATGATAACGAGTCCGCCATAAAAGGCGTCAGCGTATTGCCTCTGAATATAAATCACCCTGCTATCATTTCGATATTCGCAAAGAATCAGTGATATTTCATGAATTTCGTTACGCTGTTTATTATGTTTATTCATTGCGATAACAGTGATAGCCGATTGGTTAAGCACGCGTCTTGCAGGCTACCAGGGCCCTAACCACGCTAGCTACTCAAATCGTAATAGAAAGGCAAAAGCTAGCGATTACGTTTCAAACGCTTGGCCAATATTTGGTACCACGCTAGCGTCTCATTTGCGAGTGGCTTATGTCATCGAACGCTTTGTAGTTTTTTTTATTTGGATCTGCGTTGGTAACTACGTTTGGCTTTATGCCAATGTTCATAAAAAAATATATGTGAGTGGGGGCAATTGGACGAATAGTAGTGAAACATGATTATTCGAGTTCCCCCAATAAGTCTGGTAATATTAGGCCTAGACAAAGACCTTCATATAAAACTTGAAAATTATATTTACTCGACATTGGCTAAATGCGTAAAGCAAATCATCGCAAATAAACTTTACTTTAAAAAAAACGTCAGTCGCAACCTCAAGGTCAAACGCTAAGAATCGCGAGTGTGGTACCAAATCAATGTCAGTATAAATCGTGAAGCTTGTGTCAGCAAAACGTCAAAAGCGGAGCGTTTGAAACGTAATCGCTAGCTTTTGCCTTTCTATTACGATTTGAGTAGCTAGCGTGGTTAGGGCCCAGGTCTCGGGTTCAAACCCCGGCTCGAACCTCTGGATTTTTCGAAATCTATGTGCGAATCATAATTTCTATAAGATTATCACTTGCTTACGGTGAAGGAAAACATCGTGAGGTAACCTGCATGTCTAAGATTTACCCAATTTTCGAAAGACATGTGAAATCCGCCAACCCGCACTGGGCCAGCGTGGTGGATTATGGCCTGAATCCCCCTCGTGTTGAGGGGAGGCCGCGAAGGAGTGGGACGTCAAAAGGGCTAAAATTATTTTTATTATTATTGCGTATAACATTCAGCGGTGGACTGAAGCTCATGCACGAGCTGGATCCACCGAGGCTGTACCACCTTCTCACTGTAGATCGGCGTAAAGTTGTTATTGTAGCTGCGTTTCGCACGTCCCCTCCCTCCCCCTTGCTCTGTCCGACTCGCCGTAAGGTCAACAGTGTGTGAGATATGCCTTCATCATAAACTTAAGAGCGATGCTCTTGTCGGTGGAGTTTTTTCCATTCACTGCGATTTCCTCCCAGTTCCTTGACCATTTGATACGACACGACATTCACATAAGCTAGACGGAAAAGATAACGAACTAAGAAGTACTAGAAAGAGTAGATGAAAGGAGAAGCCTGTTGGCCAGCATAGAAAATAGAAGAGGAAAGAAGATTGGGCATTTGATACGACATGACGTTTTCATGAAAACAATCATAGAAGGCAAGAGGGGAAGAGGAAGACCTAGGAGAAGCTATTTCGACCAAGTGAAGAAATGCCGTACGTATTGCAAACATCTATCCTACTAATATTATAAATGCGAAAGTTTGTGAGTGTGGATGTATGTTTGTTACTCTTTCAGGCAAAAACTACTGAACGGATTTGGATGAAATTTGGAACACATATAGTTTATAACCGGGATTAACACATAGAATACTTTTTATCCCGATATTCCCGAAATTTTTGTTAAGTTAAATACTACGAGGACGAAGTCGCGGGCATAAACTAGTAGATCATAAATAGAGACACCAGCATATTTCATGAACATGTTTCGTCCAATGCGAACGTAGAGTTAGATAAATTTTATTGTAACTTTGTACCTCTTTTGAAAATGCAGCCCTTATACTTTTGTCGATACAAAATTGTAGGTAATTGCATTAGTAATAAATATATCTTAATCATTATTAACATTTATGTACGAACATTCTTTCCAAAAGTCACTTGTATAAGCCAATATTGCTCTAAATTTTCAGGTCAACGCTTCGTTTAAAATCGACATAAAACTCTCCATAAAACGCCATAGCCTCGCGCCATATTTTTTACGAAGCACTTAAAAAAGTACTTCAAAATAATCTAAACCTCCCCACATGATCCTTGAAGCTTGCGCGGAAATAATCGTTCGATATTCGAAACGAAGGGCTTCGCTTTTCGCGCAATTAACCGCTGAGTTTAGTCCCCCCGCTTCCGGTCGGGTACTTCCGGTGTGTCCCCCCTCCCCCGTAATGACTTGCAGTATATTGATTAATGATAAAAAGTATGCAGCTTTCTAGGTTATAGAAATGGTAAAATCATTAGTTGGTGACAATTTTTGAGCCTGAAGAAATATTTATTTGCAACACAAGAGTAGATGAAGAGGAGAAAGATGTTAGAATGTTTGTAAGACAGGTTTTAAAACTCGAGTACCTACCTAATAGTTGGTTAATTCACAAAACACGTGCTATGACTCTTATGGCACTGGAATATGTGTCAATTTGCAATAATTCACGCGTCTTCGTGAAGGGAAATGATTTATACCGACCTGTAAACAAAAGCACAACACTTTACCACTTCAAAAGCGCCTTTTATCCAGGATACACGCGCACAAAAGTGTTTTATAGTCAAGATGTGCACCTTTTTGATTATGCTATAAACGCTGACGCGCTTTAAGTGACTGTGACAAAAGTTATGATGAATTTTTGTGGAGTCTGCATCAGTTTGTATGTGACTTTATATTTATGTCCTTTAATGTCCTATACAAAAAAATATTCACCGAATTTAAGGAAAAATGCATTTGCAAATGAGGAAAACGATTGGATAGGAATCTATTAATAATAGAAGATTTTAAGTATTTAAAAAGTCGCCAATTTTTTAACACTGTATGTACAGTCGACAAAAAAGATTTTTATAGAATTTTCTTCATGGAAATTTTCCAAGCGTTTCCGCGGTATTGTATTGTTTTCCAACACTTGAGATACCGGCGCGCCAGCGGAAAACGATAATGAGCGCGCACTTTTTCCGTCTACCCTCACCCTCAGAAATGAGGTCGAATTACGAAATGTATTGTGTGTTCACTCATAAAAAAATAAATTCCGACCGTGATTGTACTTCGCTTGCCGTACCTGAATGGGTTCTGGTATTTTTGGTACACGATAAAAATGTATTGTTTGGTTTTTTTGGTACGTGTGGCGCTGAAAAACGCGGGGTTTACTTCCGTACAGTTCAATATGAAAGGAATACTGGTATTTGGTTTGTTACAAACATAGGTTTAGTATCTTGACGTGGACACATTTAAACATTTGTTTCCATTTGTAAAGCCAAATACAAATACAATATAACACAAATACATAGGTACTTTTTATATAAACCTGCTGCAATCAAGGCTGGTCTGTGTCAAATTCCACGCAAATTTTGAATATTCCAAAAAAGATTCTGCATAGATTTTTAAACACTTTTCTTCTAACCTACAAATGAAAAATTCAAATTTTAAAGAGTAAAACGTGAAATAATCAGTTCGGAGTAGTACCCCGAACCAATTCCCCGGTGCTTTGTACGTACTACGGTAGAAAAAAAGGATAGGTCAACAGACGCGTTTTATACAGCCATATAAAATTTATAGCGGTCCCTGAAAAAGCCAAATTGAATACCAAATCAGTACGATGAACTTTCCGGCCAAATTTAATGATGTGAAGTCTGGTCTGCAGCTAGTGAATGAATATTGCGTTTACTTTGACGAATTAATATTGTTGTTTAATTTTGAGAATGTACACCATGTTTTATTCATTGAAAAGAGTAACCATTGAGTTTCTTGCCGGATCTTCTCAGTGGAAGCAGCATTCCGAACCGGTGGTAGATTCTGACTATTAATAAATGCTTTGTTGGCTTACGTGAATAAAAACAATTTAGAGTTGAAAATTTTCATAATCTGACAATAATAAAAGGCACATTTTGTAATTCGCGACAAAGACCGTGTGCAGTGCATTTATTAATATATCCAACTTACTCTAAACAATTTCAAGAACGACAGCTATCCAGATAATCTGGCAATTTTTGTATATTTAGTGATTAACTAGTATCATATCCACCGTGATAATATTTAGAGTAAAATAAATGTATTAATAAACGCACTGCATATTGTGTTTATCGCAAATCATAAAATATTGTCTTAAATGTTTTCAGATTTTGGATAAACTATAAAAATACTCGAAAATTTTGAATTTCGCGGGCTAGACAGACGCCTTCACTTTAAGGAAATTCGTTCCAAAAATAATACTAACTCCCATAAATGTTCCTCCACAGAGGTTCTACTTCCCCACGCTCGGCTATCACAAAACTTTAATGAATCTTAATATCAGTGAAGGATTATATATTAAGACGTTAGAGCGCCGTATTTAATGTACCGTCAGAAGATAAACTGCGCGATTATGGCTGTGAGATCGCAAGATACGCTCAATTTATGACATTTTAACCCTTCAAGTGTAATATAAGAAGGTTCATTTTTATTTTTTGCGTGATTGTAATCTTCAGACTTATGAGTCATCTTCAGATATGGATACAATGTAAACTTGAAGCACTTTCGTGTGGTCGATGCCTATTAATTTATATTCATGAAGATTCTCCTTTTTACTAATGGGTAAGTTTTTACAAGCGTACGGTCAGCCTGATGTTAAGCAGTAACCGAAACCTATAGATGCTGGTAGTACCAAAGATATTGCTCGCACTTTGCCGATCTGGAGGGAAGTGGGGAGAGAGTTGGGGTTCCAACACTCTCACTCATCGTGCGAATCGCAGCTATAGTAGCGACTCTGCGCTAATATTCTGTGAGAGGATGGTACTAGCCTGGTCTGGCTATCTCGTATATGAGTTATAGTAAATTTTCTACAACTTGTCACAACTTGGCTACTCGCTTTTAATCTAATTGCTGTAGATTATTTTACATTAGTTCGTAGATTTAAATTAAAATGATCCCTTAAATGTTTCCACTCCATTTATTCAGTTAATTAAGTCCCTCCTCGTGTTTGGCTATGAAAAATAATTGCGAAATATTTCATTTGCCTTTTTACTGTGTGCCTTTTTCATTTAATTTACTTTAGATGGCAGGTAAGAGCGATATTTTCCTTAAACACGGTTTTCTTTAGGAATGAAAAACTTCTTTTGGTTATATATTATGAGACTTAGGAATAAGTTATTCTTCAAAATTATATTGACAACTAGCTGTGCCCGCGACTTCGTCCGCGTGGAATATCATTGACAAAGTTTCATACAAACTTTCATCCCCTATTTTATACCCTTGGGGGTAGAATTAATCAAAATCCTTTCTTAGCGGATGCCTACGTCATAACATCTACCTGCATGCCAAATTTCAGCCCGATCCGTCCAGTGGTTTGGGCTGTGCGTTGATAGATCAGTATATATATTTCGATGTTATAAGTAATATTTAAGATTGGGTCGTATCGTTAAGATTGGCGTTAAGTAGCTACTGCGCTTCGTACATTTATCGTGGCGTTGCATTTACAGAGAGATCCTGAAGACTAAAGATTCCTCCAAGGTACGTCATGCAAAAGATTGTGCATTATTGAAAAAAATAACTTATATATAATAACTGAAATTGAAAATCATCAGATCAGAATACCTTATCTAACAAAAACAAAACAAAATTGAAATCGGTTCATCCGCTTGGGCGCCACGATGCCACAGACAGATTTAAAACTTATAACACCCCTCTTCTTTGTCGGGGGTTAAAAATGAATCTCTATTTCCTTGGTCATCGCATCAAGCGTGAACGGATGGAACGATTTCGCTATATCTTTTTTTGTTGTGTTCATTATTGACCGGAGAATTTTCTTATGAAAAAAAAAATAAGTAAGTTGAGCGGAACAATTCGAATTCTATATTCAAATTTAAGACAGAGCAACGTCTGTCGGGTCAGCTAGTCAACAATAAGAAATACCTAATTTACTTATATGTAAATTATCCAATAAATAATTTTGTTATCACAAAGCAAATGCTACATTTCTATTATAAAGCTCACTGTATTCCTCATTATCTCTGTACATTAATATAGTAACGAGTAGGGTCACCATACGTCCGGCTTTGTAGATTTTGGTCCTGGTATACATCTAGAAGTCAGCGTTATAGATCCGTGGGTACCTACAGAAAAGATAGTTCTTTGCTAAAATTAATAACAAAAGCCGTCTTTTCTTACATGTTTTATCAAATAACTATCTTTTGCCCACGCCTCGACGTCGTTTGCGTGGAACACTTTTTTACCTCCCTAGGGGTGGATTAATCCAAAATTCATTCTTACACCCGTATTAATACCCGTATTAATTAGTTCTCAAGTCTAGAGCGATCTTGGAATTGTCATTCTTATGTAATACCAGTACAAAAAATAAGGTCAAAAGCAAACTCAAGATCACTATCAGTCTTGAGATCGATTTATTAATACGTATTTATTGCATGCTTATGGCATAAAAGGCACCGACTGTGAATAATTCAAGTTTCAGTCAATTTCCTCCTTTATAAGTAAACAGTTTGCTAAGCAAATACCGATGTAAGGCTTTGTTCGTGTTTCTTTTTGCTAATACATATACTAGGTGAAACAGAAAGGGTATACTATTTTTTTTTAAACTTTATAAATCTAAAACTATCGGCTTTGTGAGACGGTTGAAGTACTAAAGGTTTTGTAGACTTGTGAAATCTGTCAACAGCTGTATTCCTATAACACCTTTTATTTTTCAAGTTTCCTCCAAAGCTGATAGTTTTAGAATTATAAAGTTAAGTTTTGAAAAAAATAGTATACCCTTTCTGTTTCAACCTGTAAATGTGTCTACTTATTTTCCGCATGTCCCGCGAATTATGAAACCCGAGTCCGGCTTTTCTAAACGTGGACATAGCAACCCTAGTAGCGAGGGAATCATCGCGGGGTTAATTCCACTTTCACAGAATCTGTTGAAATGTACATAATAAACTCGGCTTACGACGTACCAGAGCGGACTGTGCACCGCACAATACCAAAATAATATGAAATTATTATCATTTCGCATCTAGTCGCTTCTGTCTGAATTTCACGACACAGTTAACACGTACCCGTACTGTCATTTGTATCCTGTGTTCTGCGTGATAGAGTTCATTTTCCTTTGGTGGTAAGTGGCTGATATTTGTAAAAACGAAACGTCCTTTTTGATCAACGCTTCCTACGGTGTTAACCAAGCGTGCTATTGATGCGACTATTTTGAGAGATTTAGTTTATATACGGTTTTTAGTTGCGGTCGAAAATAGTTGTTTGATTTATTTCTGAGACACTTTTGTATACTCGTAGATTTGGCTTTGATACTCCTCAGCCAGATTATGAGTCTATCTGGCCATGTGCATTATATACTTATTAATGTCATTAGGTACGTTATACAGGGTGAAATAGTATTCAATGGCCAAATTGACACGAGAACTGAAACATTATCGTAATAATATAAAAGTATAAGTATTATTACCGCAAAAGAAATGAAGAATTACTTATTCGCAGGTTTGTATGAAAAGAGGTCACTGTGTATATAATAGACATATGTATATCAAATATTACATTAAACAGAAACTATAAATAGCATTGTATCAACCAATTTCCACTCTAATGGCTTTAACAAGTAAGTCGATTATCGCACCAGCATTGCTATAATTTACGGGTGGGTATACCTACCATGAATCAGCCTTAATTAGTTAACAACATTCGGGAGTAAAAAGTTTTTGTGTCAAAACAACGGGAAACGGAAGTTATTGAGCGAGATGGCTAAGCGGACATTCACACGGTTAACCTGGCACTGATAATTTATATACAACTAAACTAGATGAAAACCCGGCTTCGCTCGGGTGAAATGTGACTTAATAATATACAATCTTTTACAAAATGTAGGTAGATATTTTTGTAGTTATCGGTTTTCAAAGAATATTAGGCAAGGCATAGATTCGTATGGCATTGTTCATTGTGTTTAATAATTATTATCAATTAAAGCTGCAAAAGTATGTACATTTTTTTTATTTAAAATCAACTTTGATGGCTTTGAAAACTATGATAAAAAACAAAAAAGGCATTCTTTTTATGAAATACTTTCGATTTTCGGCATGATGTTTGTACTTAATCCATACAAATTAGATCACTATGCAAAGCAAAACTAAATGAAATTAATACGAAAAAAACATGAAGACTAAATTTGTCTGTTCTGAAAGCTCAATCTTCTTTGTTTCTTTAAAAATATGGCCCACCCAGTTTAATAGGTATTTCTAATAAAGACTCATTTACACGCTCAGAACACTGTGCCATCACTGACACTAACTGACAGGGAAGCGTTCATAGAAAATATGGCGGTACTGTGCCAAACTTGACGGAACTGCCAATATGGCGAAAGATTGCCTTTTGCACCGTTAGAATTTAACAAAATGCTCGACAATCCGAATTTTGCGGATATACGGAAATAATTATTTTTTTATGTCTTATTATTCTGGTAAGGTTTCAATCGAGTCTACCGTACCCCTGAACGGAATTATTAATATAGATGTATAAATAAAAATAAGTTATTTAGTATGTATTTATTACTATTACGTATTTTTTGAAGAATATGCCCAATACGGAACTAAATATGGTTTGTTTAGCCACCCAAACTGAATGTAGGGAGATTTAGTAACCGCCGCGGCCGCCTGTGAGCCACATGGCAACACTCGCACTTTTGTTGTCTGCCACTTGACCTACATCCTCTCTACGTGTCTCCTGTAACAGGAACACTCACCCCACCAACACTACCCCCACCGAACAAAGAAATGTCGACCATATCCCCAACACCGCAAGGGCCAAACTCCCTCGAGCAAACCGCCGACTCAAAGGCGTCTCCCCACGCAATTTAACACTTTGTTTTTCCTTCAAACATGGCAGAATATTCAATGTCGGTGGAAAATGAGTTGGATGTACCTATTTAGCGATTTGCCACTCCACGCGCACGTAATAAGTTTCATATTCAAACGGCAAGTAGGCGCTTTGTAATGAATTTTTTATCCGGTTTCGGTCTACACTAGCTGCAATAATACGTGTAATTTAAACCTTATACTCGCGATCTGTGAATTCACAAGCCAAATATTTTAAAAATTCATAAAAGGGTTACGGCTGCGCCAATTTTTTTTTATTTGAGAAATAGTTTAGCGCTCCCAAAACGTACAAATATATCGCGATTTGAAACACTCAGCTTTTTGTTCTGTATTTTCTTACATGTTTATCCACTAAAGCTACTTTTCAGACCTAAAAAGAAACGAGTTTGGAAAGCAATAGAATGTATTTTGAATAAAATTGTATTCAGGTTTGTTTACCTTTACATATCAGGGTGCTGAGTGCGCCTTTATGTGTTGTACGGTGACCGTGTTTTCACGCAAAGTTGGTACCTTAGGGTAACTGACAGCGCCCCTAGTGGCGAGTTATTTGGTAAAAAGTTTCACAGTGAGCCGAGCTGTAGTATGACTACAGGTCATAGCGAGCCTGCTTTGTAACGTGTTTTCCTACCTTTACACAGTTACACACCAGCAGCTCAGTCAGCAGTTTACATGTGTGCAGGGTATGTACTTGAAGTACTACAAAAGAAACATCTGGGTTCCCGAGTCCAAGTATTTATTATGTTTCCTTCCGTTAATGCGGCCACATCATCATGATTACTCTTAGGTACAATCTTCACAAACCTTCAGGGTCACTTCGTACGCATCAGCGCCAGCTGCGCATATTGGCAATATGAACGCTGAGGTATGTCCTGTTTGGTTAAGTACCTGTCTGATATGCGTCACATGGTATGCCTGAGGAACTCGGGATTTTACATCACTTTATATTATGATTAAGTTTTTTATGTTTAGTTTAGATATAACTATAAGTATAACGAACGACCCCTGTTAACAAAGAAATAAATTTTCATTAGAGACCGCGTGGATGTTTTATTTGACAATACTAAAATTTGATTATTTTAATTTAAATTTCAATACTCACATTTTAGATGGGTCGGGAGGTCGTAATAATTTCATTTTGTTACGCCTTATTATTATTAATAAGATATTTAATTAGAAAAATTTGTGTACGTCCGTCCTCCACGTCACACAATCCAAAACAAAGAAAGCTAATTAGTTGCCACAGTCTAACTATCAAAATTACGTTAAGAAACCACAGTCTAGCGAAGATGTGCATCTATTATTTATATATATGTCTTTTATATTTTTTGATGTATGATAAGTTATATTAAATATAATATACTGTAGTTCTTAATATGTTTTTATTTAACGATTTAATGAGTAAATATAATCTCAAATTCTACGTTAATATACTGCCATCTAGTTATCCATACTTGAACTCTTTACGAAATCCAATTACTTTTATGTCTCTGAGTACTAGTGCATGAGGTATTAGTTCCTAAAATATATTCCAGAGGGAGCTTTTATCAATTAATTTATACACATATTTATTTATCACTAACTTGTCAAATTTATTTGTTACAGCTTGACCTGAGTAGTGTCACCTAGTGTCACTCACTTACTCGCGTAAAGAGTAGCTATTACAGTAGCAGTCAGCACTCGCAGCACAGTTTGAATACTATTATGAGTGCTGGCTGCAACCTTTAGAGGCAGCTGCTATTAATGACGAATAAATAAATATTATTTACTAGCTGTGCCCCCCGACTTCGTCCGCGTAGTATTTAACGTAACAAAAATATCGGGATTATCGGGATTAAAAGTATCCTATATGTTAATCCCGGTTATAAACTATCTGTGTTCCAAATTTCATCCATTTCAGTAGTTTTTGCGTGAAGGAGTAACAAACATACATACATCCACACTCACAAACTTTTACATTTATAATATTAGTAGGATTATTTTAGCTGCGTTTCGCATAATGAGTGAGAGAGTCGGAAGCCCATCCCTCATTTCCGAGGGGCAGAGGGAGGCTTCCCACTTCAGATTGGTAACGTGCGAGCCATACTGTTAGTGCTCCAAGCATCTATAAGCTACAGTAACTGCTTAACATCAGGTGGATCGTACGCTTTTTTACCGACTTGTCGAGCAGATACGTGTGGTAATTGTTTTGTCTAACTAATGATTATTGTTAAGTGGTCAAATGTCAAGATGATTGCTTAGGCGCAAACTAAAGATTCCGGAATGAGTTACTATTATCCACTGAAGTGTATAAATGGGCAGTTTTCAGGAAAATAAGCTCATAAACAACGTCTTTCAGGACATATTTCCCCGACGTGATTTAACTGCCACTGATAAAGAACATAAAAATCGTTTTACCTGCTCGCAATAATCCTATTTCTTTTATACCTAATCAAAACTTTACGGCAATTTTATATGCATCGAAAGGGGCTCATATAAAATAAAATCTGGGGTCGAAGGTTGGCAACTTTGCACAAATTTGTTGTTCGCCGAATCAGTTAATGTTGCCAACTTTTAATTGGTTTAATAATTTGCGTTTTCTGATCTCTGTGTAGGTGTTAACTTTTTCAATTATCGTTTAGTGAAGTTTCGAATCGTATGATTGACGGATGCTCTTGGCTTAGCCGATGTTTTAATTAATCAAGCTTTATCATTTTCGTTTTAATTAAAATATTTTGGATCACAGTTTCTGTGAATAGAGGATTTAAAGTTTTGAATGTCGAAAGTGGCGCCAATTATTTTGTGTTAATTGACATGCCTTTTATCAGTGATTTACTCTATGAAATGGAAATTTTAACATTTAATTAAGCAAGTACATATATTTTAGTTATCTGCGGGGACTCATAGTTTTGGCGCAGACGGTCATATGAAAAACATGTTTTGAATTCTTTCAGTTGTAAAATCCTATTACCTTTATAGTCCAATTTTACTATAAAATTTCGCATAGAGCATTTTTTTCTTATCAAACAACAGAACATTTAACATAATATATTATCATCTGCCAAACTGCATAGCAGTTTGTCGGCAGCATAGCAGTTTGTCGGCAGGCATAGCAGTTTGCCGGCAGTTTTAAAAGTACATTAAAAATATATAAACCTTTAATAAAAAATATTGGCTACTAAAAATGGTTAGCCATTGTAAGCCAATATACATGTTACCATATATAGGTCCATGCGTACTAAACTAGGACCAAACAATAAACGTACACAAATCCTCTATGTAACAGAGGAAAAACCAACTGAAACTAAATAAATGTGTTTTCCGGCTGGCACTAAGGCGTCTAATCCCCTTCTGTATATCCAATTTATATGAAAAACGACACTGAAAGAACAAAAGGTTTGTCTCAGATTCAGGGAATTCACCCATAAACTATAAAACAGTGAATTATATTTACTGCGTTGTTGAAATACGTATTTTTAATATTTTCTGTGCCAGGCCGGAATGGCGTTAGAGATGCGACAACGATTTCTTTATAATAATCCCCAATTAACATAATGGCGGCGATGACTTTGTTGAACCTATATTTACAATAACAAGGTCTGCGATATCTTTACAATATCACTAAAACCTATTTTTAACCCCCGACGATAAAAGAGGGGTGTTATAAAATTAACATGTGTGTCTGTCTGTGGCATCGTAGCGCCCAAGCGGATGAACCGATTTAAAATTGTTTTTTTTTTTTTTAGAAAGTTATTCTGATTGAGACTGTCTTAGCTATGTTTCATGAAAATCGGTTCAGCCGTTTGAAAATTATTAGATCTTTTGTTTTTTTTTAAGTAATCGCATCAGGGTTTTTTTAATTTTCAATTCAGAGTTATTTTCCTTCTTTCCTCACCTATTCCAACAAACATGTAACGAATTTATCAAGCAACTTGCGTAGTGCGGGCCCTCTTTTGTTGCTCTAAATTAAACCGTAATTAGTCAGGGCGGGCGGCGCGGTGATTAATTACGGTTTTTACGGCCAACCGGAGCAGCACTAGTTCGCGCGGCGGACCTTGTAATATCTGCGATTGCGTCTGTTATAGTGTGTAATATGGGTGGAGAGATTTATTATTTGCCGGTTTGGGGATTTTGAATGAGAAACTTGATGTATAATAGGTTCTTGCAATGCATCCGGAGAATACATTATAGATTTGAAATAAGTAAAAGACCGATGATCTATAAAACTTAGCAGGTTTTACTCATAGGCTGCCTTGAATATTAAAGCTGAGGCTATATCACCAATCGACTTTCATACCATTAGATCTTAATTTTGTCCCTTTTAAAGTAAAGCACATTTCAGAATGCGACTTTAGTACTATTTATATTAGATTTTAAACGGCGATAAAACTAGAAACAAGCCTGCTGAGTTCCTTATACCTTCTTAGTTGAGATCGCATTCCGATATGGTTATAAAGATAAATAAAAAACTTGTAAGTGGTCCCGTCGGCGTAAATAAAATAAACAATTTGACTTTGAATCTTTAACTTGTCTTCATCTTATTTCGAAACAAGCTTCCAAGGAACAGTGCACCCTTACTTCAAACATGGTGTTCAAACATGGTGTTTTTCTGCCCTTAATGTAGATTTAAATAACAGGTAATTAAAATCTATATACAAAAATGAATCTACATTTCCTTGGTTCCATCACGCGTGAACGGATAGAAAGATTTCGCTAATATTTTTTTTGTTGTGTTTATTATTGTCAGGAGAAGGTTCTTATGAAATAAAAAAATAAGAAAGTTGAGCGGAGCAATTCCAATTCAGTATTCAAAGTTAAGACAGGACAACGTTTGTCGGGTCAGCTAGTTTGAACAATAAACAAAACAAAAGTCCGTCATATTTCCATATATGTTTTCAAAAGGTCAACACCTCGGCCCCGTCTAGTTTCTAACAAGCAAACGAACTCGCCCGGTGACAGTTTAATTTAGCGAATGAATTGTTACATCAAACGATGTCAACTCGTATCGGTCAAACGTTTAAAATTTAACGATTGGGTGACGACGGTTAAACAAGTTTAACAGGAGAAACGATTGATAAGTAACGAAGGTTTGATGATTGACCCTTGGTTTTCACAATATAATATATTTTATATACTACTTAATATACGTTGTTGGCTCTATATAGTGCTGTAAACAAATAAAATCAATGACATTAATCAGTGGTCAAACGAAGGGTGGCCAAAATAACTGTTAGTTAAAGGGACCAGTGTTTGAATGCAGGTTATCACTGAATCAATTATCTTAATAAAAGTAAAATAATACGATATATCTCTCTGACCTTCAGCATAACAGAAGACTAATAGTCTCAAGAAAATTGTAAAATTAAATAAAAGATAATTAAGCTCAAAGCTGATAAAACAATCTTTCGTAGATATTCGTAGCACGGCGTAGCGCCGTAGGCGGCCGTAGCAACACGTAGCCAATTCGTAGAACTCGTAGCGCAGATGTACAGCGAGTTTATTTATTTACAAGATTTGTACAGTTACCATGTATTTACATTTGTACTTAAGTGTATTACAGAAATAGGATTTTGTTGTACATTTAGCAGTAGTGTAAACCTTACTGAAATGAATTATTGGAATTTATGGGACTTACCTAACTTCGAGTCGTAATTTATTAAAACAATGTTTTTTTACAAGCTTTTAAATTATTATGGTTTTTTTATAAACTGCTCTTAGTCGAGGGATTACTGGGATCGACCAAACGTTGTTCAGTTTTGAAATGTACGATTAGTATGTTTATCTGGCGACATTTTTGTTTTTTTTTACTTGTTTGTAGAGCTGCAGCCAAATGACTAGAGCTCATACACAGGTTGGTTTGATCAAGGTAGCACCACCTTCTCACAGAAGGTCAACGTAAAGTGGCTATTTTAGCTGCGTTCCGTACAATAACTCACTTTATTCTCTTGAATTGAAGGAGTCTAGAAAAATACAAACGAATCCCTTTTATTCAAGTACAGCCAGAATCTAAGTGAAAATTAAAATGTCCCCCCTTATAGTGTCCACGTGATTACGGGCACGTGACCGGACTGTACACAGGGTGTTTATTAAGCGATACAATCTCTAGAGCCATGAATATTCAGTGCCCGTCGCCTCGCCCTAGTGTGACGAGCTGTATTTTTAAATGTGAAATTTCTGCATGTATTTACGTAATTTGAACATGTATACTAGTTTTTGAGGTTTTCTAATAAAATTCGAGAGTCGTTTATGTTTAGTCTCACTAAGGGGAATAAATACAGATTTCACTATCAAAATGAACGTTGGCAATGTCGCCTACAGCTTAGTAAACGTATCTAATTCGACCACTTCGAATACTCAAATGTAACCTAAATTTGAGCTACGTGGGACTTACCGCTGAACACATATTCTTTGGTTAAACATTTCAGTACCTAGCGATGATTAAATATTAGGCTGTTTCACCTTATGTTTATTGCTATATACACTGTACTGACACTAATATTGTGTTAATATAGCGCAATAAGCTTCAGCAAATAAATGCTCAGACACTACCCATAGTTTCTGATACAATGCAGGCGCGGTTCAAGCAACCCCGCCGAGGCAATAGACGCTATTCATTGTATTACGAACAGCATTTATTGTCGCGATGATAGTGCCCAGGCATGTCTGTTTGTTGTGAAACGACACGGTAATGGTGTTGTCGTTTAATAATTTGTCAGCTATCATAGGGAGTGTAGCATAGAAGTACACAGAATGTCATTACTGTTTGATTTCTGTTGATTTGAAAATGGAATGAGAATCGGTATTTTCGTTTTATTTCGATGGGAAATTAATTTTAATAACTAGATAATTATATTCTAATGTACATTTACTTGATGTAATTACCACTCTGACAAGAGTGCCCGACTAAGAAGAAGTACCTTTTGAAGATAAGAGGTAAGATAAACATAAATAACTATATTGTTCTAGCAAAAACACAGCGATCTTTCAAAAATAATAAACGTTACGTTGGTATTTTATGACAAAATAAATACATAACAAAAATTTTAGTAATTCTTTTTTTACTTTCGGTTTTTATTATGTCAGCCTAGGAATTACGTGTGTAACATTAATTGGACTTTATATAACGGGATTCCAACCAACAGCAATTCAATAAGACGTGGCTTTGGTACATGTTTCCCCTAATCCCGGCAAACTTATACAAGCATAATTTAGTATAAATTACTCACAACAAAATAACACATCAAACCACCCCAATCAAAAGGGTTGCACTACACTATACTTAAGGGCGCAAAAGGCCGTAAAGTTCGCACTGTGGTCAGTAAATAACCGATAGCCGGCGTTATCAGTAAACGCCAGTGACGGCGGGCCTTTAAAATATGACCCCCTAGCCGCGGGCGCACAAAAATCACCCTGTTTTATGTACCGTAAAGATAAACACTTACATTGTTCGTGTGTACGTGAAATATGTGAGAATAACTTTTGTTGGGGATTTTCTGGCGCTGTAAGGGATTTAAGATGCGGATTATACATTTTTAAGGCGTAGGTAAGCATACTGGTGGAAGATCCACCTTGTAAGTGGTAAACGTCACCCAGAACATTTGTAACTTAAAAAGAGCAAGCGCGGTTTCCGCCTTGAAGTGACGTGGGGAACTATTTTAAATTATTCGAATACATATCGGATACATATTTTTTAGGCCCGTATTAATACCTTGATCTTAAGTCTGAGAGCGATCTTGGAAATGTAATCCTAATACAAAAGGACATGTCAAAAGCATACTGAACATCGCTCTCAAACTTGAGATCGATTTATTATTAAGGGCCTAAAACATAAAAAATTGTGTATAGATATCCTTACTAATGTTATAAATGTGAAAGTTTGTGAGTGTGGATGTATGTTTGTTACTCCTTCACGCAAAAACTACTGAACGGATTTGGATGAAATTTGGAACACAGATAGTTTATAACCGGGATTAACATATAGGATACTTTTTATCCCGATAATCCCGAAATTTTTGTTACGTTAAATACTACGCGGACGAAGTCGGGGGGCACAGCTAGTAAACAATAAAGCTGATTGAATATGTAAAAAAAAATGTATTCTTGCAAATTTTTAATTAATTTAAAACATGACATACACTGTTTGTAATCTTTATTATGTGTAACGATCCGCATCAGTGCAAGTGCATGTCCCCAGCAGCGGATATTTTACGTACCCTGCGGGTTTTTAGACCGCACACACGTTGTACCGGCCCGGTAATTGAATCTGCATCCGCAAGTATACCTCCGCTCCTTTAATTTGGCTAAGTGTTGCGGTAACGTCTGCAAACAAACCGCACCAACCCGCCCTTAACCGGGGGTAACTAGTTCCTAACCAGTTGAAACTGGCTTGAAAAATATACAGCGTGATACACGCGCGGTGTTTTGAAATGGTGATAGATTGGATTCTTTAGTGATATACACTTTATGAATCAGAAATTATATTGGGGGAATATAATATAATCGTGTCTTGCGCGCACCAGGTCCTGGGTTCAAACCTTGCTTCGCTCGCACCTCTAGGTTCTTCGAAATCTATATGCGAATCATTATTTATAGATGATTATCACTTACTTACGGTGAAGGAAAACAGTGTAAGAAAACCTGCATGTCTTAGAGAATCTAACCAATTTTCGAAAGATATGTGAAATCTGCCAACGGGCCAGCGTGGTGGATTACGGCTTGAATCCCCCTCGTAGTGACGGGCGGGCAGGAGTGGGACGTCAAAAGGGCTAAATTGTTATAATATAATATATAATTAAGGTACATGCCCTAAAATCGGGTTGGCCTCAGCACTTGTTTCTCAACATAGGTATAACCCTGCTATTCAAAAGGCTTACGTGAGCAAATGGGCCCAATGCGTACAAGCGTTCTTAAATGTTGATTATAATCAACAACAAGAAACAAGTGCTGAGGCCAACCCGATTTTTATGAATCATCATTTTGAACATGGCTTGAATAGGGCATGTACCTTAGATAAGATTATATTTGTACAAAAGGTTTCTTCTTCTACTTGTTGGATGGATGATCTCACAGTTGATTTCAAAAGGTTCCGATCATCTATAAAAACGACAGGACATAATAGCTATTTCTTTTCTTTTTCTGTATTCGTAATACAGATATCAATTCCGACACTTCATATTGCGAAGTTCCTTTCAGTCGTACAATTTATCTGATCCTGAAAAAATGTTGATAAAGGTAAATAACAAATACCTACTTCAGACGGGACGAGGTCTTGAATATCAGTTCTATAAGAACAAATATCCGGAAATTGTACTCTGAAAACTGACAGCCAAAAAACACTACCCAATCACCAATCGGCCATCGCGTTTCTGCTGACGGTACATAAAATTCCGGAGGCGCGGCACGTCCGTCTCGGACCGTACTTCGGACGGATTATGCTCCCTTTGTCGTAAATTTTATGACTTCAAAAATTAGTTGCCGTGAGCTGACTTGAACGGAGCATGGGATAGCAAATTGTTTTACGAAGAGTTCTGCGGTCAAGTTTACTGTCTTTTTGTTGGTTTTCTATACGTTGGAAGGTATTTTTATTGTTGGGTTTTCCTGAGTGAAGTGTAAGAAACATCGACTGCGTACCCCATACACGCCTCGTACTATCAATTCGCAAGGCTTACTGAGCAGTCAACTAACTGAATGCTGATTGGTCCAGACAAGGTCACGACAAATCCTGATACACAAACACATACAAACACCGATTGATTGTTAGTAGCCAATCACTAATGGGCGTGGATTTATATAATATCTAATGTCGTATCTGAAAACCTTCGAGATACTATGTGTTTATTGGATGTAGTCCTTGGAGTGGAAAAACAGGTTTTAGAAATATGTATACAATTTCAAAATTAAACATAACTCATCTAAATGTTCTCAATCATAGTAGGTTATAAAGGCTACCTAGTATTGCGGAAAATTTATTGGATTATAATAAGTATAAATTGTTATTGTTTTACTGAAGCAATGTTACCTAAAAAGAAAATATTTCAAAAACGCACTTTTCTACATTAACATGTAATGTATGGCAAATTCATATTTATGAGCAATTTTTTCCGTTGCTAAATAATGCAGCAGTAAATTAAGGCTTTAATATATCGCAAAGCCGACGCAGCGGACTGTTCGCCTAGCTACACTTCGCTTCGTGCGCCGGCGCAAGTTGCTAGCGGCGCGACACGCGTGAAAGATAGCGGGCGCGGGAAGCAGCATGCTATTTATTTTATTCTTATTTTCTTAGATATCTTAAAACGGAGAAATTAAATTTACTTTTCAAAGCCCATCCAAATCGATATAGGTACATGTAAATATTTTAGGACACTATTTAGTTTTCATGACACGCTTAGAATCTTTCTTCTTTAACATTTTAATGACAAACTCCCCTCTATTAGGTTGTTCTCTTTAATTAACAACAAGCAATTAAGACATGCCATTATTCTTATAATTGCACCTTTGCATAAGGCACTCTCGTTTATTTGTTTTTAAAATTGAAGTATTATTCCATTATGGCCACTACATGCTAAATTACCCGTCATTATTACTTTTACGACGCCATTATGCATTCATAAGACTCATTCAAATTGGATATACTAACATTTTAGTAGATTTATTAATTACTATTGTTTATAAAGTTAATTACTTTCCTCACATAACTATGAAATAAAGGTGCGGGCTTAAGATTTACAGCTTGAAGATATATTTCTGTTTTTATCTATATAATTATTTATCCAGTGAATTAATTGAATATTCAGTTTTATTTGACATGATTTCCAATAAGAATATACCAACCATTTCAGTTCCGTAATTGAGGATCATTTTATAGAAAAGGCAATGATTATATTAATACTAAACAATACATTATCACGCTACTCGCCTGTGCTATGGGCCACACCCCAACCGTAACATCGCTACGTGATTTATCGCCCGCTATACCACTGTAACTTATTACCAGCGTTTATGTTGAGCGAATATGCTGCCAGATCATGTATATCGTATAGAGTATATTATGTACGCATCTATATAAACACGAGGGTAATATAGACAAGATGTAACTATTTTTAACCGACTTCCAAGAAAGCAGGAGGATTTATGTTCCTCTGTATGTATGTCCACCGATTTGTCCGTAAATTCTGGACCAATTTTGAAAATTTTCTTTGTAAGGGTATAAGTAGGTACCTATATACTCTCTAGGTGATCCCTTAAATTTCATCAAAATCGATTCAATACTTTGTGAGATATGGACAATTTACAGTTAGCAGCTAAGTACGTGGTTCACCACAAAATAAACATGAAAATTATTTTAATAAAATAAAAATCCGACTTCTAAAGTCTAGATCGGCTCAAGTCTTTCCTACGATGGGTTCCGACTATTAAAAATATATTACTTAACAGAATTCTCCGTGGGCAGTTAGTTGGGTTTTCGATTTTTTTAATTAACTGTAGGTATTGTATATTCTTCACGCCGTACGTATTAAAGTTCATTCATTTCACGAGAACGCGTGCTGGGACTCTTATGGCAATGGTATATGGGTTATTTTACAATAATTCTCGCGTCTTCATGTAATGAACTAACTGTTGCGTCTGTCTGGTACTTTATAATGAACACGCGAAAGTCTCGCCAAGTAAAATAATTCCGTTTTTATTTTGGGTCCGCAACAATTTATTCTTCAAGATTCAAACCAAAAAGAAACCTTATTTGCTTACAAAAGGCTTATAATAAACAAATGCAATCCCCACTGTTCAACTTCCAACATAAAAAGGCAATGATAAGGTCAAGATTCTCCATTTCAATTTCCCCGCAGCGAATGATTAAAGGAGTGCCTTTTGACGAGGCCTTTCATCATAGTTTCCGTGGTTCTTAGAAAAAAATACATGTAATGTAAGGCACGATACATTTTTTTTTCTATTTGTTGAGTTGATTCAGATTCTGATTTTCAGGAGAACCACGTACATTTATAGGCGGAAGTCACAGGTGTAGCGGGAGAACTATTGTGTTGTATGAAGGGTGTATGCTTATTTTTAGCTTTACTATATATGACTTTAGATTTTGATGTGGACAAAATTTCGAATGTATATTTAACTAGCTGTGCCCGCGACTTCGTCCGCGTGTAATTTAACTTAATAAAAATTTAACTTTATACAGCCTGTGCATCTCAAAATCCTTTCTTAAGGGATGCCTACGTCATAGTAGCTTTATGCATGCAAAGTCTCAGCCCGATCGGTTTAAAATTCACAAAGTTTCATACAAACTTTCATCCCCTATTTTATCCCCTTGGGGGTAGAATTAATCAAAATCCTTTCTTAGCGGATGCCTACGTCATAACATCTACCTGCATGCCAAATTTCAGCACGATCCGTCCAGTGGTTTGGGCTGTGCGTTGATAGATCAGTCAGTCACCTTTGAGTTATATATATTTAGATTGTTTTTATTAAAAGTTCCAATTAATCTATAAGTCCTCTTTTAAACAGTCTCCAGCATCCCCCGCCATAGCAGTACCCATTATACAAGCGTTGCTTAGTTCGGGACCATACAAGTAGGTTAGTCAGGCGACAATTATCGCGCGCGAAATTTAAAATTTTCGCGTATTTTTATAGTTTATCCAAAATCTGAAACCATTTAAGAAAACATTTTGTGATTTGCGACAAACACAGTATGCAGTGCGTTTATTAATACATTTATTTTACTCTAAATATTATCACGGTGGATATGATACTAGTAAATCACTAAATATACAAAAATTGCCAGATTATCTGGATAGCTGTCGTTCTTGAAATGTTTTAGAGTAAGTTGGATATATTAATAAATGCACTGCACACGGTCTTTGTCGCGAATTACAAAATGTGCCTTTTATTATTGTCAGATTTTGAAAAAAATCTAAAATACCTAAAAAATTTGAACTTCGCGGGCTAGATGTAATGAAAGCTAAGGAATACGTCAGATTGAACCAAATTACCGTGTGCATTATTCTTATCTGAGCTTGTTGTCATCTACTAACAATGTATTTTCTTTGTTTACAGGTAAAATAAAATAATATTTAGCAGTTTTGGCAGCATTTACAATAAAGTCAGTATACATCAGGTTAGAAGGGGCTTTTCAAACTCTTTATTTACTGTGACTGTTTCTTAATTTATTTACATAGTGTTACCTCCTGCTCACATAACACATTATGTGAATAACTATGAGAAAGATAGTACGCGTCCTCGATACGAGAAATGAATATGAGAACATATTTATATAACAGCAACAAAAATTTTAGTTGTATAAAATAATTCTGATTTTATAACTTTAAATCATAACACACCGTAGTAGTAGTAATATTTATAAACGTATTTTATTTAATCATTTTATTCATAAAATAATAAGACGTAAATAACAACATACATACGTGGAATATTTTACTTGTCAATTTTATTTTGTTTGATTAATTCAGTAATAACACAGGACTTAAGTAATATTTGTAGGATTAGTACTTACTCTAAATCTTTTTAGGTACACGAAAGGTCGTCATCTAATTTAGGCCAATTAAATCAATTTCATCCTGCATACGGTCCCTAAGATCAACGTATTATATTTGCATGACGAATAAATATTTCGTCACTGTACAATTCGCCAAACAAATACTCATTTAACGTAGGCGCTAGCGACTAGCGAACTAATACTTATGGTAGAGCTGCTCTCGGTAATCTCAACTACTGTAATAAACTGTAACAGAAGACAAATGTAAACGAGGTTCTGTTTAACATTCATTTATGCTAACTACTCTGACATCTGTCGGTGAGAACAAAGGGTGTTATTATCTTCGGCGCAAATTGCTTTCAAGGGGTTATCATTTATCTCAGATTTGAGCAAGGATTTAAGTATTTGCCGCGTATAAAGCGTATATGCGGCCTGGAAGCTCGATATCGTTATTATGAAAAATAAAAATAAATAAGTAGATTTAGCACACCTACTTGTCCCAAACTCAGCTACTTCTCATGGGTACCTTGAGGTGGCCCCAGTGACACCTAGACCAGGGTAAATTATGAACGGGTCGATTCTGAAACTGGGCCTGACGAAAATTAATATATAAATTATTAGTTTCTGCCCGCGACTTCGTCCGCTTGACTTAAGTTAAATATTCTATGTGTTAATCCAGGTTATAAACTATCTCCCAGTGGGGGTTCAGGGCTGGTCGTTCGACCATTGACGCCCTGAGTCAGTTGAGAAGGCTCTCCAGGGACGCAGTTGAAGAGGGGGAGGTGGTCCTGGCAGTCTCCTTGGATGTGCGGAACGCCTTCAACAGCCTCCCGTTTGAAGCTCTTGGGGAGGCACTCCGATATCACAGAGTTCCTTTCTACCTCGAGAGGCTGTTGTTGGCGTACCTGCAGGACCGCCAGGTGGTCTGGGAGGGAAGAGACGGGGAGTTATGTCGGCGGCGGGTCGAGCGGGGTGTTCCACAGGGGTCAGTGCTAGGACCTACCTTGTGGAACATCGGGTTCGATTGGCTCCTTCGAGGGCCGCTCCTGCCCGGGATGAGGGTGTTGTGTTATGCGGATGACACCCTCGTCACAATAAGGGGGAGAAATTGGGAGGAGGTGGCTCGTAGGGCGACTGTCGGGACCACGCTGGTAGTGGACCGTATCTGCCAGCTTGGTCTCGAAGTCGCTCTGGAGAAGACGGAGGCTCTCCTCTTTCATGGGCCACGGCGAGGTCCCCCTCGGGGCGCCCGTATAATCATACATGGAGTAACCATAAGGGTAGGGGCCCAAATGAAATATTTGGGCCTAACACTGGATGGACGCTGGGGGTTCGCGGCTCATTTCGCCCGGCTTGCCCCGAAACTTGTTTCCGCCGCTGCTGCACTGGGAAGGTTACTGCCCAATGTTGGGGGGCCCAAGTCCGCGTGCAGGCGTCTGTACTCCGGAATAATCCGGAGTATGGCTCTGTACGGGGCCCCCATTTGGGCGGAGGCTCTCAACGCCTCAAACAAGATTCTCTTGCGGAGACCGCAGAGGATCATAGCGTTGAGAGCCATAAGAGGGTACCGGACGGTGTCTTGGATGGCAGCCACGCTCTTGGCGGGTGATCCACCGTGGGAGCTCGAGGCCGAAGTGCTTGCGGTGGTCTATGCTTTCCGAGCGAATGAGCGGTTGAGGGGCACCGTGCCGGACTGGGATGCGGTACGGCGCTTAAGAAGGCGGGCACAGGATGCGGTTGTGCAGAGGTGGGGGGAGCTGTTGGAGTCCCCCCAATATGGCCGGGCCACAGTGGAGGCGGTCCGTCCTCATTTAGCGGCCTGGCTCAAAAAGCGAGGGCCGCTCTCATATAGGCTGGTACAGGTGCTCACTGGACACGGGTGCTTTGGTGAGTACCTGCATCGGATAGCCGGGCGGGAGACGACCCCTGTCTGTCATGCGTGTGGAGCTCCCGTGGACACGGTGCACCACACGCTGGAGGAGTGCCCCGCTTGGGGGTTACAACGAAACGACCTGACGAGTGTCGTCGGAGGGGACCTCTCGTTGCCGAGCGTGGTTGAGGCCATGCTCGGCAACAAGAGGTGTTGGGAGGCAATGATCTCCTTCTGCGAAGCAGTAATGTCGCAGAAGGAGGCTGCGGAGAGGGTCAGAGAGGAAGATGCCTTTGCTGACCCGATCCGAAGAGCACGGCGAGGCAGAAGGAGGAGGCGCTATGCGCATCTCCTGCCTCCGCCGTAGTGGAGGGACGGGATGTTGGGTGGGGGGTCGGGGGACCTCCTGCTCAAATTGATCCCCAGAGGGGGGACCCTAGTCCCACTTTGAAGTCTGCGGCCTGGCACCAATGCCAGGCCTGCCGCCGGGGCGTCACAGTGCATATCGATCCTGTGGCGCTCCGTAGTACCGGCGGCGAGGGCAGACCGCTGGGTTTTAGTGGGTAGTCTGGACAACAGTTCAGGAGCCCCACATAACCGCCCGAGTTCCCCCCGGTATCGGGCGGTATGCGTAAATGCATTTCCCAGCGAAAAAAAAAAAAAAAAAAAAAAAAAAAAAAGGTTATAAACTATCTGTGTTCCAAATTTCATCCAAATCCGTTTAGTAGTTTTTGCGTGAAAGAGTAACAAACATACATCTACACTCACAACCTCCATTTATAATATTAGTAGGAAGTTAGATACTCAAATATGACCCAGATTGGCCCTATTCAGAACAAGTTGCGCTTTCACTCGGTAAAACTAAGTCAAATTTACTTAAATATCACTTCCAATCTTTAAGGCCTGTAAGCGATCTTGGAAATGTCATTCTCATGTAATTCCAGTACAAAATGACATGTCAGAAGCATACTCAAGACCGCTCTCAGATTTGAGATCGATTTATTAATACAGGCCTATGTATTCGAATGTCAGGAATAAAGTTCGTATTCAAATCCAAACGGTAATAGGTAAACTGTATCCATCTTAATTATAAAATTCTCGTGTCATAATGTTATTTACCATACTCCTGCGAAACGGCTTGACCGATTTTCATGAAATTTTGTGCGCATATCGAGTAGGTCTGAGAATCGGTCAACATCTATTTTACATACCTGTAAATAATTTATATGGCAGAACAACGTTTGCCGGGTCAGCTAGTATTGATATAACATTTACAAAACTCAATGGCTACTAAATAAGTACCAGCTATAAATTCCCGGATGCAGCTAGCTAGTTTGACGGGTAGGACCCCTAAATAATGGGCGGAATTTCGCGCCATATACCAGAACATAAACTATTAAATGAGACGCCAACGGCCCACTATACTATATACGGTTCACTTTTGAATATTGATTAGACTGTGATCAACATTAAAGGAAGAGTGATGCTATTTGCAAACCAATAGAGCTCGAATTGTGTTGTCTCAAAAAATATGTTACCAAAATAATATATTAAATATTTAAGCATAACAAGGAACAAATAATTACAACGAAATAAAAGTAACAAATAAATTAATCAAAAAACAATGTTTCGCTATTTATTCCTCTGCAGCTTCTTCCTGGGGTTCTTGATCGGGCTCGTTATCGGGCTCATCGCCCGCAAGCTCATCACCCACAGTCTCGTCACCCACAGGCACATTGTCTTGTGGTTCTTCACCTTCCACCGGTGTTTGGCCTTCTTCAGGTTCCGTTCCACCTTCTTCAACAGGGCCTTCTTCACTTGGCGCAGGAGCATCTTCACCGGGAGTACCCGTCTCTACGGCCACATCTTCTTGTTTCGCTTCTTCTGGCGCTGTAGGTGGTGTTATTGTGACAGTGCTTCTCTTAGCTTTAGTTTCAGGAACTGGCTCGCCTGGCGTTTCTGCAGCTGGTGCTGGTTCTGCAGCAGCTGCTACAGGCGCCGATTCAGCTGGAGGTGCAGGAGATGCCGCAGCCTTTGTCGCTGCTACAGGCGCTTCCTTCTTCTCTGCCTTCACCTTCTTCCCTAGCTTCCTTTCCAACGGTAAATAAAGCTTATAATCCTGCGGCAACTCCTCCTCAGAATACAGTCTTTCGCTGAAATAAATCCGTCTTATCCGCGCGTTCGCGTGCACTTGCACTCGTAGCGTCTCTATAAACTGTGTTCCATACGCTCTCCTCGTGAAGTCTGCGAGATTGAACTGTATTTGGTTCCAGCCACCTGACAAACCGATAGGCATGCTGGTGCAGAATGGTTTTATTTTCGTGGTGGACTGGAAATTGGAGATCCTGAAGCGTCTTCTCATGTTCTTATCGTCAAGAATGGTTATCTCGAATGAAAAGTATCTCTTCAAGTTTTTGACAATCATGACCAAAAATGGGAGCTTTATCCCTAACACTTGGTTGTTTTTAGGACACGTCATGTAAGTAGTCGCGACGTTGGTACTCACAATCTCGAGTACTATAGAGTTCACCTCGCGGTCAGTGAGTCGTTTGATGTGACCATTCTTGACTTCCATGTCCCAAATAGCCAGGGGATTAGAACCACAGCTATAGAATATTGATAGCAACCCATTTTGATACGTGTTTTTGAACATCTTTATTATTTATTAATGGATCACGAGAAGGAGCAATTATTTAGAGCTTTGGATATGTCAGCCGCTTTGACTTTCAATGTGACACACCAAAGATAATATACATTATTACATAAAAAGTGACAACTATGATTATATTATTTGGTTTCACAAATAAGTTCCATACAATTTTTGACGAAAAAGTTTGAATTTGAAGTAAAAACGATGATTTCAAAATAGGAAAAATAAATCACCAGATTAAGCCAGACTAGGTTTTAAAATAAATAAACTTTACATAACTTATAGAAATATAATTAAACAAAATATAATTCAGCTTATTCGAATATAAACTCAAAACATCTCGCATTTCAATGAAATTATCATTACTATCATCACTTGCATAAATTCACATTTTATACAAAGTGAACTAAGCTTCCGGGGCTTCAGCTGGTGGTGGCTCAGCTGGCGCTTCTTGCGGCGCCTCCGTGATTTCACCTAGAGCCTCTTCTTGAGGAGGGCCTTCATCAGCCGGTGGATTTACCTCACCTTCCGGAGCTGCCTCAGGAGCAGCATCACCTTCTGCAGGAGTTTCGACAGTTCCACCTTCAGCAGGTGCTCCTTCTGGTTGGGCTATTGCATCACCAGAAGAGACTTTGGTCGCAGACGGCACTTTACCTTCTTCTGGAGCTATGCCCTCAGCTCCTTCTCCTTCAGCTGGTACTTCCGCAGGTGCAGGAGCACTTTCTGCGCCTTCTGTGATCTCTGCGCCCTCCACTGGTATTTTTTCTGCTGATAAAATTGGGGCAGCTTCAGTTTCTGCCGGCTTATTCTCCTGGGATGGCCTCTTAACTGAATGCACGCTCTGCCTAGAAGCAGTTTTATGCTCAATAACTGTTTTACTGCCTTCCCTCTTCTCTTCAACCAGCGGTGGTTTTATTTCAGCCTCTTCACCAACTTTCGCCTGTTCTAATTTTTTGCCCTTCGTACCTTTGGATGCCAGAGGAAAGTACAGTTTGTATTCAGACGGTAGTTCATCATCAGGTACTAACCTTCGCGCGAAATATATTCGTCTCAGACGTATATTAGCATTGATTTTTACTTTTTGAACCTCTACAAATTGCCTTTGGTAAGCTCGCTGGGTGAATTTGCCGAGATCGAATTGGATTTGATTCCATCCGTCGTTTAGACCAATGGGCATTGCGGTGCTTAGTGGCAGCACCTGAGATGTGCTCTGAAAGTTGGAAACTCGGAATCTTCTCCTAGTTTTACTGTCGTCTAGTATCGTGACCTCGAAGGAGAAATATTTCTTAAGGTTCTTGACTATCATGACCATGAAGGGCATATGTATTCCTAGGACCTGTTTGCCCTTGGGGCATATCATGTACGTCGTACTCACGTTGGTGCCGCGTATCTCTAACACCATCGACTTTATATCCTCGTCTAAAAATCTCGTTATGTTGCCATCTTGTACGTGCGTCTCCCAAATTGCCAGAGGCTTGGAGCCGACACTGTAAAAGACCGTGAGCATACCATGCTGGTATGAATCCCTAAACATTTTATATAAATTAAAGATTATTTTATAGAATTATAATATTGACGTTACTGTGTCATCTTAAAGAGAATAATGCGTGCAAATAGAATACAATACTGCGTGTCATATGAACATTCTGACCATAGAGAATACGATATGATTCTGACATTCAAAGGAAAAATTTAATCAAGAACTTGATTAAAAAAGGCCGATTAGGTGTACAAACTTTTTTGGGATTAAAATTATTTTTAAATTTATCCCTGTGTTATTATTTTGACAGTAATGAACGATAACTAAATTGTATTATTTGTATTTAATAAACTGTCTATTAACTGCACAAAACCTACATTCAAGTTTTAATTGACTACCACAGTGAAACTTTTACATAACCCCGCACACAACTAAAATGTTTCAAACTGAACCGTACCTCCCAGACTTTAAGGTTGACATCGCACATAAATTATTTACACTTATTCAGCACCTCAATATAACTTGTGGCAGACATCATTGTTAAAGTGGTGAAAAACCAAATTCGAACTGCTAAGTGCTTTAGGGACGGCGCCGGCGGAAATTAGCGTTTTTGCCAACCCTAGATGGGTGGGGTTGGCAACCTTTTATCGCGACTTGGTTGTATTCGTCTCTCTTTTATGTCTGCATTATGAAAGAGATAGTAGAGGCAGTTTATATCAGGTAAGTAAATAAATAACAATATCCTACTAATATTATAAATGTGAAAGTTTGTGAGTGTGGATGTATGTTTGTTACTCCTTCACGCAAAATCTACTGAACGGATTTGGATGAAATTTGGAAAACAGATAGTTTATAACCGGGATTAACATATAGGATACTTTTTATCCCGATAATCTGGAAATTTTTGTTCAGTTAAATACTAAATAAATAAATATCGCCAGACGAACACACCAACTGTATGGTCCCAAACTAAGCAACGCTTGTACTATGGGTACCGTGCAATGGACTGGGGGCGATCCCAGTGACACCCAGACCTGGGCAAATTACGTAAAGGCCATTTCCGAAATTTGCCCCGGCGGGAATCGATCCCGCAACCACCATGTGCAGTGAGCCGAGCGGCCTACGCTCGAACCACTGCGCCAAGCGGTCGTCAAAATACTATGCGGGCGAAGTCGCGGGCACAGGCTAGTTCACAATAATAATACACCGTCACACCTGTGTTCCCCAAAGGGGTAGGCAGTGGTGCACTATAATGGACTCCCCCACAATCCAATCCGATTATGATGAAAATAAATAAAAAGCGAACCGCAAATCTCAAACTCTATAAGGTACTTTGGTACTTACTATTAAAATCAATGGCTGTTTAGCCAAAAAAAGAACACATATTCTTAACAATTTGCGCAATAACACACTTTTCAACACGAATAAACAGCAAACAGGGTAACCGCACAAGAATAAATGAGGCATTCACGCGAAAACACAAAAACTTGTAACGCAGAAATAAAAGTTTAGAAAGAAAGCTCGCTTTCTTTGTGATTTATCTAGCCATTTGTCATCGTCGACACTGGGAAAATATGTCACGCGAGCCCACAAGTTGCGTTCGCACAGCCCGTCACGATACATATAACATTTTTGTCGCCTCTAAATCACGTGACTTTTCCACTATGCGCCGCCCTTAGAGACACTCGTGTATGATGGAAAAGAAACTGGCTAAGGGTGTCACGGTCGTTCTGAGCAGAGGTTCTAAGATGTTGGTATGAAAATTACGTTAGATTTTAGTAATACGAGTATAACAAGGTCGGCAATCAAGGTTACGACGATAATAATAATAAATAAATATCGCCAGACGAAGAAATCAACAGTGTGGTCCCAAACTAAGCAAAGCTATGGGTACCATACAATGGACTGGGGGCGATCCCAGTGACACCCAGACCTGGGCAAATTACGTAATACCATTTCCCAAATTTGCCCCGGCGGGAATCGAACCCGCAACGACCATGTGCAGTGAGCCGAGCGGCCTACCACCAAGCGGTCGTCAACGATGACCTTAAGCAGTACTGTAGCCTATAGATAGATGCTTGTAATACCAATGGCATTCGCACGGTGCCAACCTGAAGGTGGTGGGTGAAGACAGGTGGGGAAGTTTTGGACTTCCGGCTCTCTCACTCATCGTGCGAAAAGCAGCTATTTGACTACAGCTTGGCTCTACTACTATACATTCGATCGATCCAATGCGATTTTATTTTTTACAAGCTGAACCCGCGACTTTGTCCGCGTGGAATTTAACTTAACAAAAAAGCCCGGTCCCGCGTTCTGAGCCCGCCGGACCCATTTTTTTAATTTTATTTTTCTAAAATAAAAGTAGCCATCAGCTATCTGCCAGTGAAAGTCCCGTCAAAATCGGTCCAGCCGTTTCGGAGATTACCCGGAACAAACACACAGACAGATATACATTTTTTAAATCGCGTTTTTGCTATAGGTGTCTTATGTACTTTCATATGCATTTAGTGAAAAGGTGTTATTTTGATATTACAAACAGACACTCCAACTTTATTATTTGTATAGAATTTTTAAATTAGGTACTAAAGTTAAAAATGTAAACTGCTTTTTACCCTCAAAATCACATGTAAAGCTAATTAAAAGTTATGTTACTAAACATGACATGTCTCTTAAGAATAAAAGCATGTTTTCTTCACGTACACAAAGAAACTATTCCGTTTACTGAACCCTAAAAACACGAAGAAACGTGGAACAAAAGAAAAATGAAAAAGTGCCTTTCGTCTGTCACGATAAGGAGTGCATGGTGGCCCCTCGTTGTTATTGCGACTACGACTTCGTGTCTAAGTTTCCACACTTTTGAAGCGAAGCTTCTTTACGGACGTTCGGGGCGCTCGCTGCCCGGCCACTAAAACGGTGAAAAGCGTAACGTGTAACGCGTAACGCGTTATTTTTATGTTACACTCTGCCTACCCTGTTTCAAAACCCTATGCACGCCACTTATAATATATCTAATATCTACTGCAAAGCTTCGCTTCTTTCGGGCGTCCCTAGACGGCACTGATTTTTCCATAGTTAAGGCGTAGTCTTATCGTATGGGAATAAGGTTGAATCACAGATATAGATTTACATAGATAACGCAAATGCATGTACTTCGCGTGTACGAAACCCCGACTAAGCCTCAAGGTTGGTCGCCGATAACTTACATTCCGTGCGACTACAGATACAAAACATATGAGGATGAGCGAAATAATCACTCGAGAGAATCGTAGCGGGTGGAGTGGCATCGGCGGCATCGTTGTCTTTGAATCGGTTTGGATTTCCCGTCACTAATGACGTCACAGTAGGTGTTAAAAATTCGGTACGCATGGTTTCAATACAAATCGTGATACTTGCGTTATCTTTGTAAATCTATATCTGTGGGTTGAATGTTGTACCTCAATATTTGATATTGAGAATGTATTGTATGTATGTATTGTATAATCTTTGACTTTTTTGCTGGATTTGTCTGATGCATTGTTTGGTTTCTTCATTATCTGAGCAGAAACTTATCGGCACTCATCTTACGAAACGCTGATTTAATGGCAACTTTACGCCGATTTACTGTGAGAGGGTGGTACTACTTCGCTCAATCCACCCGTATATAAGCTGACTACAAGTTAGGTACAGCTTAGCTTTATCACCAAACTATGTTAAGTCGTGATTTGCCGATACGAATCCTACTAATATTATAAATGTGAAAGTTTGTGAGTGTGGATGTATGTATGTATGTTTGTTACTCCTTCACGCAAATACTACTGAACGGATTTGGATGAAATTTGGAACACAGATAGTTTATAACCGGGATTAACATATAGGATACTTTTTATCCCGATAATCCCGAAATTTTTGTTACGTTAAATACTACGCGGACGAAGTCCGTGGGCACAGCTAGTATATTATACGTATTTGCCGATACGATTTTGACTTCAATATATAAGGCCTGTATTTATAATTCGATCTCAAATCTGAGAACGATCTTGGAAATGTCATTCTCAAAAGCGTACTCAAGATCACTCTCAGACTTGAGATCGATTTATTCATACGGGCCTAGGTGTCAATATATTTAAGACTAGCTGTGCCTACCGACTTCGTCCGCGTAGTATTTAACTTAGCAAAAAATTCGGGATTATCGGGATAAAAAGTATCCTATGTGCTAATACCGGTTATAAACTATCTGTGTTCCAAATTTCATCCCAATCCGTTCAGTAGTTTTTGCCTGAAAGAGTAACAAACATACATCCACACTCACAAACTTTCGCATTTACTCGTATAATATTAGTTTATAATATTAGTAGGATTTGTTTTCCGTTCTTCGTATTTCTCAACATTATAATATTTTATGGTATAAAGTTGTTACTCCCCTCCCCATAAGACCTTCGGTGTTCTTTATGCGTCAGGGGGGAACCCCACATGTTAAGCAGTTAAGATATCATTCCAATTTTTCGAAATTAATGGTGTAGAAAACGTGCTCCGATAACGGTTGTCGGAGAGGAAGAAATGAATTAGATTTGTTTGCGTATATTCTTCGGAGATCCGGGATCCGGGATCCGGATCAGGGGATGATAAATGATATTCTGATCGATATTCCAATTTGTTATTTTTTCCGTGTTACATTGATCTAAAGTACATTATGTGGGCAATAGATAATTAAGGGAACGTTGTTTTCTTTTCAGAAAATTTGTTTTCAAGTCTACATTATTTTTAAGGTACAGCCAAAAAGACAATTATTTAGACAGTTGACGACCGCTTGGCTTAGTGGTTTGAATGTAGGCCGCTCGGCTCACAGCACCGGGTGGTTGCAGGTTTGATTCCCGTCTGGGAAATTTCGGAAATAGCGTTTACCTAATTTACAAACATTGCTTAGTTTAGAACCATACAGTTGGTGTGTTATTCTGGCCATATATATTATAATAATCTTAAGCCCATATAAATTGATCTCAAGTCTGAGAGCAATCTTGGAAATGTCATTCTTATGTCATACCAGTACAAAATAACATATCAAAAGCGTACTTAAAACCGCTCTCAGACTTGAGATCGATTTGTTAATACGGGCCCTAATGTTACAACCCCAGTAATCAAATTAGAATTCTTTTATATAAATGAACATTGTTATTCAATCTGAGTTTTTTCACATTAATAGCATTCCCGATAGCCCCTCCAGCTAAGCGAATGCTTGTGTTAGGAGTGGGCCCACGTCAATAGTTTAATGGCCAGGATCGGGATCAAACCCGGAACCTTTCGGCTGCGAGGACAACCTCTCTAACCACTAGGCTATTGACGCCTTAAATCTGTCCGAGACCTATGATTTAAAAAACAAAGACGTCAATGTCTTACAACCGTAGACAAATAATACAAAGACCACTAACCTATCCTATGACGTAACTTTTCCCTTCAAAGGTAACATCAGAGGTGGGAAAAAAAGAAATAGATCAGCAAACGGATGATTTAAATCTGCCTGGTATATTTACAAAGCTCATTGGGCCGCAGCGAGCCGTGGCCTGCATAATGTATTGAACGGTGCACGACTACCTTTGTCTGCGTTATTTACAGCCGCCCCGTGTACTCACGTGGAAATTGGATTTGTAAAATAAGACACCGTCTAAATAAACTTTATCTTAAACCATATCTTGGTGGGTTCGCTGAGGTGTATAGCTTTTGCTGCGATTTTTTTACGTTAAGACTAGGTATCACTTGCCGAACGATGTTCGAACCCATGATTATGATATATTAATTTGATAATTTTATTTATTTCAGAAAATATTTCGATTACATTATGTTATGATAATTAAAATAAAACACACACAAATATACTAACACGGAAAATAATAAAAAATAATAATCTATATCATATAATACAAAAAATAATCACTATTTCCTTGGTCATCGCATCACGCGTGAACGGATGGAACGGATGGAATTTCGCTAATTATATTTTTGTTGTGTTTATTATTGTCAGGAGAAGGTTCTTATGAAAGATAAAATTAAGAAAATTAAAGGGCAGTCCAGTCTGTCGGCTATCATATTCAGATTAATTTCACCAATACACCGGAGCAAAAAAATACTGCATTGCAATTTACAGAATAAAAATTAAATTCAAATCATTAAAAAAATTCTACCTCTCCCAAAATAGAACGAAACGTAGGACAAAAGGTAGCTGATCTCCACTTCCGTTGAGGTAGCTTGTAGGTAATAAGCTGTCAATCAATAGCTCGGCTTTACCACTATCAAAATCTATCTAATCAAATTGATATTATAAATAACACAATTTGAAGGTAGGTTGAGATAGCTGTGACCTATAAGGATGTTTAGATCTCCATGAGTAGGCGCTTCCAAGACCTAAAAATACACTTAAAAACAATAATAAACGAGATATATTTTTTAAAACCTAATACAAATGGCTTTCAAAACCTGCCTAAAAGCGTTCAACTTACACAAAAACTATACCAAACTCTCTTATTTTTGGTACAAGCTACTGCTCCGTTTTGGAAATAATCACCAACGCTCCACTGGCTCGGGACACAATGTATCGAAATTAATATCCGGGTAAAACGACCGGACAATTTGTCCACCCGGAATGCGGATAATTAAACGGGCCTGCAGGCTTCAGCTTACACGGATACGTTGTTATTTGGGTTGCAGAAGTAGAAGGAATGGGATGGATGGTCGGGCGACATTCAGTTGGATTATTAAATAGTAGTGGCTATTTTTAGAGTGATATTTAGTATTTTATTGTTACTCATAAAATCATAAGCAAGTAGGGCGCACCCCACTTCGGGGGCGAGTCACCAATAAGGGGGGAGGTGTGTCTAAAAAAATATATGTAGAGTAAGCTGCATTATTGCAAAAAGAACTACAGAAAAAAATATTTGGATTAGTAAATTCCAACCACTCTCTCTACTTACGGGTATAATTTAATTGTCAGTCAATTATTTATCCGTCATTTCATTAAGAATAAAAACGAATTCTATATTTATTTTAATTAAAAATGGCGAACAATGATATAGCATTTCAAATCACTTTTAGAACAAAATGAGCACTTACTCTTTTCAGAAACATAATAAAATAATACTGTTAAACTAACAACTTCTATGTGATTACGTACGCGCACAATCTGTATCTTTTTACATACCTGGGTTGAATTTCGAAAATACTTTAAACACCAGCCAGGCGGACATGCTTTTCAACATTGTAGGCTTTAGATAAAACGTAGCTGAGTAATTATATTTTCAGACTTACAAGAAAGTAATGGGTTCACGTTTTATTATTATATTTTATGATAGGTAAATATAGACACTGCCAAGGACCTCTGCCAAGGCCCGCCAGCCTCGGTACGTGCCAACGCAATATAAGCTAAAACTAACTCAAAACTGTTGCCAGCTTTATTATATTCCCAATTGGAACCTACATTTTTCGCAGTGAGTTTGCTCCACTTTATATTTTTAAAACATTGCATCATTATAAATTCTAAAGTGAATTTATTAGGGGTGTCGCACAAAAGTTAATGATATGTGAAGGGCTAGGAAATCCCTGGAATAATTGTTAGTATATTAAAAGGCTCGTGTTGAGAACCCTTGTTGAGTAGGGCTGTTAAATCAGAAATTATTATATGATAAAACACCGGTGTAAATGTTGGTGCTAGCAACCAATCGTAATATTTAATGACTATGGGACTTTTTGCTTGCCGTCTTGATATCATTTACATCCTACATCTTGCAAATTTGAACCTGTGATACTTAGTCACTTATATAATTAAATGGCCTATAATTCAATTAGCCTATGATCACAAATGGTTAAGAAACTGGGAGAAAATCGCAATGAATGGAAAAATCTCCACCGACAAGAGCATCGCTCTTAAGTTTATGATGATGAAGACATGCAGATTTCCTCACGATGTTTTCCTTCACCATAATCAAGTGATAATCATATAGAAATTATGATTTGTACATAGATTTCGAAAAGCCCAGTGGTGCGAGCAGGGGTTTGAACCCAGGACCTGGTGCCCGCATGACGCGTGCTTAACCAATCGGCTATCACTGCCTATTGATTGATCACACCTATCAATAATTATTATACAATATTTATTTCTATTATACTCATTGTTTAAACAACAAATCTCTACATCGCGCCAATCTGATCCGACCCGTTAAATTCTCAATTGACGCGTGTGGGTGGCAACCCTATTAGTGAAATGGACAAATTTTGATAGGATTGGGGCCTGTTCACTTCGGGTACGTGTTCACTTGGGATCTATTGGGTCGGGGCAAGAGCGATTTTATGGCAGACTCTGTTATTAATTTTGGATTAGGACACGGCTGATGTGGGAGTTAATGAGTGTTAAGAGTACCTGTTTTATAATGTAAGCATTAATGGGACCGCTTGGTGCAGTGGTTCGAGCGCAGGCCGCTTAGCTTACTGCACCGGTTTAGTTTTGAAATTTACCTACATCACGTTATAACTCCGGTATATTCAAGATTGCCAAATTGTATACACAATGTGTATAATTTCGTGGTCATGTGTATAGCAGATTGACGTATCAGAAACTAATGTTGATAGAAATATAATGAATTGAGAAACTTCGATCTCTCGATTATTTTTGATCCAACGTTTCGCTTTGCTCTTGTTCACTAAAAATAGGAACTCGGAATCGGAAATAGCGCTCTCTGGGTATTGTACGTTAGCATCCAAAGCAAAAGTGACTGTCTCATTTAACTAAAACTAAATTAGTTTTTTCAAAGTAAATAAGTCAAAGTAACAATAAAAATGTTGTTTATTCGTGATAAAGATAAATAAATATATCGCCAGACTGACGCACCAACTGTATGGTCCCAAACTTAGCAACGCTTGTACTATGGGTACCGTACAATGGACTGGGGGCGATCCCAGTGACACCCAGACCTGGGGAAATTACGTAAAGGCCATTTCCGGAATTTGCTCCGGCGGAAATCGAACCCGCAACTTCCATGTGCAGTGAGCCGAGCGGCCTACGCTCGAACCATTGCGCCAAACGGTCGTCTGATGTGATAATAAGGTTGGATTAAGTATAATTTCAGGGACCCATATGTATAATATAAGCAAGCTCTACTGGCAGCCCTGTGTACTAAATTCTGAAAACACCCCGCAAAATTCACTTTCCGACTTAACATTGCAAGATGCCTTCCAATGAACCCTAAACGTGCATATAAAACCGTCTTAATGGCCCCTACTAGGGTGTTTACTGCCTCTACTTACTAACTCTAATGGACCATGTGCAGTTTATAGGCGAAAATTGCATTTCTACGGTAAAAATTCCGGGTTATATTGTCTTTATTGCTTACCTTGCTGACTGTAAAGATGTGGTCATCATAGCTGTGCTGTGAGAGCTAGTTGAGCGAGGAAAAGCTCCGTAATCATTTGATAGAGACATTACTTAGCTTTAAAAGCGTGTCTTATCACCTGTTTGCTTATTTCTTCCTCACACAGCTCTCTTTCACTCGCTTCTTCACAAATTTAATATTATACTCTCAACATTCATCGAACTTCAACTTTAATCGACTGTTTACATAATTTAGTATTTTCGAGTATATACTGATATGAGTCTACAAATTCTACAGAAACAACGCCGTTCTATCAAAAATAAGACATCAAAAGATGTCTTTAAATACTAACTTAATATGGTCATACTCGCATACAGCTTACTAAGCTCAGCTCAGCGCAGCTTAGCAGCGCTTTCACGTCAGCCAAGACAAGACTTGTCACGGATTATGACAACCCGAGTCGCTCCATCTCTTTCTTTATGTAAAGGAGAGAATGAGACAAAATCTATTTATCACACGTTTTGTATTGTCACAGCCGGCCATGCTAGGTCTGCTGTGTCCTCATGTTAGGAAGCGAATAAAAAACGGCTCCCAAGACAGTCATCGGATGTCGCCGTTAACCGAAAATATGTCTCCGGATGTGGATGTTAAGGTGTTTCAACGAAATTGTATTTATTTTTTAATGTCTTTTGCCTTTTCCAAAAAATACATTTGTTAGGATAAATTGGTTTTACTTAAGTATATAAAGAAAATGTTAAAGTGATTTTACGTAGTTTAAGCTAAGCTTAACTTTATAGTTGCAAGTTAATAATAACTATAAAATATTATAGTATTTATTAACTACTCTAAAAAATAAAACATCAACATTGCGACAATTTTGAAAGACCATTTCTTTTGAAGACTTATTTATTTACATTCCTATATCATTTTCTATCATGGTACTTCTTTAATTTTTTTTCTCATCCAAAGGAAGGAAGTGTAGGAGGCTTTAAGGTCCAAATTGCACGATATCTTTTAAAGCAATACTTTTGTCACGTGATTAAGATGTACGCTCACAGGTCAGTAGAATGGAAGTCTATCCGATCGTTAAAGGCCTCCCTTAGTTTACGTCACACTCATCCCGGGATTATCCCGGATAATGACCATCTCATGTGTTTTACTTACTGGAATCTTTTACCCGGACATTACTGGAGGAACGATCGAAAAATTGGGAGGCGTTACTCCTGTCCCAACCATCAATTCGATAGCTAAACCATTTAGATTGTGCTCAATAGGCAGAACTATGACGTTCTTATATAAGGTACAACTTCTTTATTTTTTTTAAATTTCCCAGCTTAACTATTGTTTTAATTGTGGTAGCCAAGCTGTAGCCACATGACTATAGCTCATGTACGGTTTAGCTCCACCAAGGTAGTCACAGAAGATCGGCATTTAGTGGCAATAATAGAGCTGCGTCTCGACCGATGAGTGATAGAGCCCCCCCCCCCCCATATCTTCCCCTTTATACCACTCCCCTTCGTGTCACACCGTGTGCGGACTATGCTTTATGGTATTGCAAGCATCAGACAAGTTGTACGCTTATTACCTATAAAGTAAAATTGAAATCTAGAAAAATTGGCTATCAGTTTTTTTTTTTATAAAGTTCGATCGTTCTAACACTACTAGGGAGGAGGTGACTATAACACATAATATCGATTTACAAAACTCATCATCATCACCTTGCCCTTATCCCACACTAGGTGGGGTCCGCCCAGCACGTTCTCTTCTTCCATTCAAGCCTATCATCCGTCATCTCTGCACTTACTCCCTTTTCGCTCATACCCTCTTCCACGCAGTTCATCCACGTCTTTTTTGGACGTCCCCTACCCCGACTACCGCTCATTCTCATACCTATCGTCCTTTTGACCGCATGATCATCCTCTCTTCGCATAACATGTCCATACCACGCATCGATTTACAAAAGTGTGTCCGAATATTTTAGATATTTGTCACAAAACACGGTTCCGCTCTATCATCACTAATGGCTTGCAAATAGCTCCGCCAATCGTCTTACACTCTTATATCATTCGCAGGTCGTCCGCTGCATTATTCAGTATTTTCCTTTTTAATATTCAGACGACATATTTGAGTCTCCTTTCAATTTTTTCCCGTACCTCCTGTGTACTGGTGTGCGTTGAATTTTGAAGGCTACTTATTGATGTTCGTTTCTTAATCCCAACATATCACGTTAGGAATGCCGCCATTTTTATCGACACAGCGCTGTAATGATGGGGCCAATACTTAGTTAAATACTTACTCGAGTATAATTATTACACATATAAAAAACGTTTTTAATATGTATCGACTAAAATGTGATTACTTTTCAATTGTTACGTATGGGTTTGGATGAAAAAATTTACAAGTATTTACAATTCTAGCTATCATTCAAAGCGGGATAGACAATGAATCTTTTTAAATTGAACGTCTTTTGTAAGAGCACACAGATTGTAAGTCACATACTGATTTACCTACTAATATAAATAGTAATTTGCAAACATTAAACATTCGACTCAGAATTTTAACTTAACCGTCTTTTTACTCATTCATAACTTAACACGAATCAAACATCAGATCGAATCCTTTGTCCATGATACTCGACCCCACTCGAGTCAGGAATCGACTCAGCGCATCACTACCCTTGTTCACTCGCGCCATTTTTTATACCGTCGAGTTTATCGTGGTTGATTTTCACCGATATCGACTGGGTCTATCGAGGCAGTAATTTATACGAGGAAGGAATGGATTCATAGCTCGACGGATTAAAAAGAAAATGAAAGCAAAATATATGGGTCTGTCGATTGAACGCTGAAATAGGGCGGGCGCTCCAGGTTGGTTTAATTATCGACATTCCCGCGCCGGGCCATACAAATTGTTTTTTGTCGGACGCTCGTCGGACGATATTTCATTATTATAACCGCGATATCGCATACGATACGACACGTATTTACCACTATATTTATGAGCAACCGATTAATATTGTCACACCGATTATAATATTAAATTGGCTTAAAATTTATCGGTCATTTGTTATCCGCGGTGTGACGAATTGTAGGTGGGCACGATTGAAGGATATTGAATTCTATTTATATTGCCACAACGTTCCTAATTGGTAAGAATCTGAATCTCGTTTCTTCTCTCTTTTTACAAATTAAGCAGACAGTATTGGTTCTTAGAAACAAGACCAAAATCAAGGCCTCAGTTTGGTGACTTAATAATTATAAATTAAAATACTAAAACCTGTTAGTAATCTTTATAAATTTATCTGTCTACCGAACACATTTTTAAAACTTTTTTCTTTTTCTTTTATCGGCACGCTAATAGGTTTTCCAGACGATTACAAAATTAATTAAATACCTAGAAACTTTTAATGTACCTAACTTTTTGATTAGGGAGATAGAATCTTTATTCATTAACTATTTTCAATAGGTAAGCAGGTTTTAAGAGATACCTAATATTTAAATTGACTTTATTCGTGTACATGACGTTTTGCGTGATTTACGCGTTTTACTTTATGCGGACTTATATGATTTTCTGCGTAAAATTCCACTAGAAGCTAATCAAGTTATTTATTTAGAAGCCGTAACTTGCAAATGGTCTGCAGTAGCATTACAGGAAACATTGAACATTACACACAGAGAATCGCAACTGAAAGCCCACAAAGCCCTCAGCCGCCCACCAATAACTTACAAAGATTATGGGCATCCATTCTGACAAGCAGAACAATGCCGACATGCGCTCCTACTGTCCATTATCTATCTATAAATCAGTGCGGGTTCCATTCCCGTGGATTGCCTGCAGTTACTCCTGCACTTATTGGCGATTCCTCCAATCTCGGGCCCCTTCGAACACTTGTAGCCCCCGGCCCCCCTCTGCAGGGCCCTCGGGGGCCCCTCGTTAACACAGCCGCTTCATTTGTATGGATTTACCGGATAGTGGGGCCGATGAACTTTAATGATTGTCCGCAGATTGTTGAGTCCTGTAAAAAATACAACATTCGTGTTAATTTCTGTATTTTACCACAGCTGTTTCTGCCAGAAATTATTATACTCCGCTTTGAAACTTGTTTTTTTAGTTTATTATCAGCATTGCCAGATATTTTAATTATTAATATTAATCAGTACTATCATTAAACTCTCTGAATAGGCTAAATGCACTAGGAGTGGACTGAAGACAGGATCGAACTCGGAACATCTATCAACTACGAAACCAAGCCCAAAAACCACTAGGCTATTGATTCCTTTTCTAACAAAATATAAATAAATAATACCTTCCCCTTATTCCGTCAAGAATATTCCGGCAGATCACAATCTATATCACAAATCAAAAAAAATACAAAAGCAGCTTGATCTTTTGTAGGTTTCAGCACTTTGATGTCCCCCCTTCTAATTTGTGGGCAAAACGTGCCTCCCCTACTTAGCGGGCCAATTACCAATTAAACACCTACTGGGGTGACCTACATAATTTTTTCTCGTGTAATTGGCCAATTTTTCCGTTCCCAAACACTCAGGATCGACATAAATATACCCAATTACCCCGAGCTTACCGCCATTTAATTTTCACGGTGCTTTCGGATAGAGCTTTAGAAATCATATACCACGTAGTTTCGTGTTTAGTAGATGTAGAGCCAACAAAATGTAATCGTGATCAGTTTTGTGCAGGTATGACTTACAAGATCGCTCTCAGACTGTGACTATCGAAATTTCGTTTGTTTTCAACTTTAGTCTCGGTTCCTCATTAACGGCTCAGTCAATAAGGATCTCTATCATTATATTATCAGAGATTAATTTCATTCCCATACCCTGTATAAATCATTTTTTATTAACCCTTCCATGGTCCGATTCGTAGAACTAATTACATTATCATTAGTTTCGGTACAGTGGGTCGCCCGTTACGTACGGCCGGCCGGTCCCTCCGACCCGTTTTGAAATATTCACCCGGGCAGCTCTACAAAGCTATTCGGTTTTGTTAGCAACGGAGTGTTATTGAAAATATGATACTGATGGTAATGTGAAAGGTATTTTTGGAATAAAATCTAACATAATAAAATATTTTTATTAATGTATAATGGATTGGATTGTTTGTTTTGAAGGGAAGCTTCTATAGGGACGTTCGGGGAGCCCTCCAAAAACTGTCACCGTTTGCAGTCAGTCGGTGTGGAGGTTACAAATGTGTGTGTGTCAATTCATGGTAGCGTGTGTAATGTTTTATTTACTGATTTTAATGTATTTTTAAATATTATAATATAAAAATATTAGCATTCTGCACTCCTTCTCTATATAAACTATAAGTGTGCCAAACTTCATACTACTCCGTCCGCGCAATTTTCGTACTAAGCGGTTAAAAGTTTTTGCTTCACGTATTAATATATAGATTTCTAAAAAGCAGGTTATTGCACTAACTGACTGTATGTAGCATTATTCTTTTGAAATAAAATTGCGGCAATGTTCACTAAGTGTTCTGAACGTGTCTCGAATAAAATAAGAAACAATTTTCTTTTTTCTGTGTTGCTTTATACACGTAAATACAAAATTACAGTGTGCCCAGACGCATAAAACAGAATTGTGTGGAAAATGTCTTAGTTTCGGTGACGCTAGTGTCTGCGACATGAAATTGCAAGTTTATTTACGAAATATGTTTGTGAGTTTCATCACAATTGTAGTGAATACACAAATATCTGTGTGACAAGACTTTTGAACATTTCTCTAATACTTAAGCCCGTATTAATAAATCGATCTCAAGTCTGAGAGCAATCTTGGAAATGTCATCCTAACGTCACCCCAGTACAAAATGTAATATCAAACGCGTGCTCAAGATCGCGATTTATTATTACGATTACGCGATTTATTATTGCTCAAGATCGCGATTTATTATTACGTCACCCCAGTAGGTACAAAATGTAATATCAAACGCGTGCTCAAGATCGCGATTTATTATTACGATTACGCGATTTATTATTGCTCAAGATCGCGATTTATTATTACGTCACCCCAGTACAAAATGTAATGCGTGCTCAAGATCGCTCCAGTCTTGAGATCGATTTATTAATACGGACCCTAAGTACTTAGTTGTAAATGAATACCGTCTTGACACGGCTATTAGTATCTGTATGAAAAATTATTAATTTCCGATACTTTGTAATTACATGATAACGGTGACAGAGCCAATTGTAAAATTGCCAATTGCCATTGTTGACAATTGCCAAAGTTGTAGTCAATTGAGTATTGATCATATACGGGGTAACTTGACCGAGGTAGTAGCGCCCTCACACGGAAGATTGACGTTATGTTTTGTACTATTAGTATGAGAGCGAGAAGCCCAAATCACCTCCTTCTCCGTACCCTTCCGTCTATCCCACTTCCTCTTAGGGCGGTGACGTGCGAGCTATACCTTTGGTATTGTAATTGTCTATAGGCTACGGAGTCTGCTTATCATCAGGCAACCTCGGTACACTTGTTTATATACATAAAAATAAAATTAATCTTAATAAAATAAAATTTACAAAAAAAAAATACTTTTTCGTCATGAACCTAAATTGTATATAATTATTACTGCAATTAGTTATAGCGTAGAATTCGCCCAACACGTTTCTACCTAAAAAAATATACTAAATCAATTAACTTTTTTTTATATCCGTCGTTTGTAGTGAACGCGATTGTGCAGTCCCGATGCGCGTGTTGGCCCGGCGTCGGCAGCGAGACGCAGCAATTTCCTTGCCAAATCGAGTGTGAACGAGAAACCGCCGGTTTAAACTGGGATTTTTTGTTCCTAATACATGGATCTGTTGTTTACAACTGCAGAGGGAAACGTTTGCTTTTCGCTTGGATTACACAATACGCTTATATTTTGGTTCAAACACTGGGTATTTGAAAATTCCGAAATAATAAAATAAGAATAATAATAAATACCGCCAGACTGACACACCAACCGTAATCTAACTAAGCAATAGGTACTTGTACAATGGGTTCCTAACAACTGACTGGGGCCATCCCAGTGACACTAGACCAAAGCAAATTACGAAAAGGTCATTTCCGAAATTTGTTCCAGCGGGAATCGATCCTACAACCACCATGTGCAGTGACCTGAATGGCCTACGCTCGAACCAACCGGTCGTCAAATGCATAAGGCATATAATTAAACTAGCTGTGCCCGCCGACTTCGTCCGCGTATTATTTAACGTAACAAAAATTTCGGGATTATCGGGATAAAAGTATCCTATATGTTAATCCCGGTTATAAACTATCTGTGTTCCAAATTTCATCCAAATCCGTTCAGTAGTTTTTGCGTGAAGGAGTAACAAACATACATCCACACTCACAAACTCTCACATTTATAATATTAGTCCTACTATTCCTACTAATATAAATGCGAAAGTTTGTGAGTGTGGATGTATGTATGTATGTATGTATGTATGTTTGTTACTCCTTCACGCAAAAACTACTGAACGGATTTGGATGAAATTTGGAACACAGATAGTTTATAACCTGGATTAACATATAGGATACTTTTTATCCCGATAGTATGTTCCCGTGGGACAATTATCGATAATACTGAACGGATTTGGATGAAATTTGGAAACCAGATAGTTCAAAACCTGTATTAAAACATGGGATACTTTTTATCCCGAATACTTTATAACCCGATAGTATGTTCCCGTGGGACAATTATCGATCCTACTGAACGGATTTGGATGAAATTTGGAACACAGATAGTTCAAAACCTGTATTAAAACATGGGATACTTTTTATCCCGATAGTATGTTCCCGTGGGACAATTATCGATAATACTGAACGGATTTAGATGAAATTTGGAACACAGATAGTTCAAAACTTGGATTAAAACATGGGATACTTTTTATCCCGATAGTATGTTCCCGTGGGACAATTATCGATCCTACTAAACGGATTTAGATGAAATTTAGAAACCCGATAGTTCAAAACCTGTATTAAAACATGGGATACTTTTTATCCCGATAGTATGTTCCCGTGGGACAATTATCGATTATACTGAACGGATTTGGATGAAATTTGGAAACCAGATAGTGCAAAACCTGTATTAAAACATGGGCTACTTTTTATCCCGATAGTATGTTCCCGTGGGACAATTATCGATCCTACTGAACGGATTTGGATGAAATTTGGAACTCAGATAGTTCAAAACCTGGATTAAAACATAGGATACTTTTTATCCCGATAGTATGTTCCCGTGGGACAATTATCGATCCTACTAAACGGATTTAGATGAAATTTAGAAACCAGATAGTTCAAAACCTGTATTAAAACATGGGATACTTTTTATCCCGATAGTATGTTCCCGTGGGACAATTATCGATCCTACTGAACGGATTTGGATGAAATTTGGAACTCAGATAGTTCAAAACCTGGATTAAAACATGGGATACTTTTTATCCCGATAGTATGTTCCCGTGGGACAATTATCGATCCTACTGAACGGATTTGGATGAAATTTGGAACTCAGATAGTTCAAAACCTGGATTAAAACATGGGATACTTTTTATCCCGATAGTATGTTCCCGTGGGACAATTATCGATCCCACTGAACGGATTTGGATGAAATTTGGAAACCAGATAGTTCAAAACCTGTATTAAAACATGGGATACTTTTTATCCCGAATACTTTTTATCCCGTATGCTCCGTTGGACAATTATCGATCCTGCTGAATGGATTTGGATGAAATTTGGAACACAGATAATTCTTAACCTATAGAATACTTTTCATCCCGATAGTATGTTCCCGTGGGGCAATTATCGAAAACCACGAGGGCGATGCTGTGAGATTTTCGTGTTTTTTCATGTGCAAGCCATTATCGCCAAAATAGTGAACCTCAATTACAATAAAAATTGATAATTTATTTCGAACTAACTGGTGGCCGAGTCTTATTACCTACTACCACTTACTATTAGGATGTACATTTAGTAGTAACAAATTAATCCTTAAATCAAAATAAATACTTTTATCACTTCTGGTATTTAAAGTACTGGCCGGACCGATTTTGACGGGACTTTTACTGGCAGCTAGCTTATGTTATAAGAAGTAACGTGAGCTACTTTTATTTAAAAAATACTTTCCGTAAACTCTGCGAACTAGACAAATATTTTTTGTTAAATAATTTTTTTGTTAAGTTAAATTCAACGCGGACGAAGTCGCGGGCACAGCTAGTAGGATTATATAAAAACACTCAAACACTCAAACCTCAGAAAATATAATAATTACGAATAATCTCTCTTCATAAGTCATCTGCATATCAGCTTCCATATCAACTGTAAGGGTGGGTTCCCAGTTTGACTACGTAACCCTAAAAATCAACCCTGCAGATTCCTCGAAAATCCCATCGCATGGGTGGAGGTTAAAGACAAGTGGGTCGAAGACACGATAACGCCGGCGGCGAGGGGGTTGAAATCTAATTTGCAAATGCATTCCCTGCCTTTCAGGCTGCATTGACGTGTACGCCGCTTTACATTTTTAAACACAAATTCGGGCGTTCCGTCTGTTTTCGGGTTGATAAAACATTGTATTGAGGGGTCCTTTCGACAGACGGAAGGGTTTGTTTATGATTTTGTGTTGTCGTATATTTCATGTCTCTCTCATGGAATGTTATAAGAGCTACACTGAGAAAGAAATACGACGGTAAATCATTTTTGTTGTTCCTAATATTCCTATAAAATACTAAAATCGTTTGTTGTAATTGGTCACATCGTTTTGCAAAAACAATCCAACCCATACATACGTCTGCAAACCAAAACCAACCCCAGTGCAAGTGTGAGTAGGTCGGTTTTACATTGCAAAAGTATATGTGTGTTGGTTCCATTATGCAAAAATATCCAATTGTTTTTCTCAGTGTAGAAGCGTAACATTATTCACAGTCTGAAATCAACTATATGTTGTATGATTTTAGAGTAACAAACAGCTTTAACTTTCTGGTCTCTAAGTAAAAACGTGGGACTATGAAGGCGCTGACAGACTTGAGCAAAACAAATAATTGTCTGAAAAACGTCTGAAAATCAGTAAAAATGTTTGTATATTCGTTATTCTGCTTTGGTTCGGTACTAGACTGTCACCGCCATAAGAGTTCTTAATTTAGCTACGTAACATTGAAACAGCCTGAAATACGGAGTGGGTTGAAATCGGACTAGTACCTACCGCTAGTTTTTCGTGGCAAATAAAAGGCTAAATACTTTCGCAAGCTGTGACGTCACAGAATGTAATTAAAATAGTTTAAACACATGTTTTAGTATCGTCGCTAGAAAGGTTTTAACAATGATATGCAATTACTTTTATCTTATATATAAAATTCTCGTGTCACAATGTTAGTTACCATACTCCTCCGAAACGGCTTGACCGATTTTTATGAAATTTTATATGCATATTCAGTAGGCCTGAGAATCTGCTACTACCTATTTTTCATACCCCTAAAAGACAGGACAGCGTCTGTCCGGTCAGCTAGTACCTTATAAACTTTTGTAACACGATTCAAATATATTCGGTGTCGTATTATCTCTGGAATCGATTTTATGTCAAAATCACAAAAATATGCCATGTAAGTGAAAAGTCGAGCAGTCCATCGAGGTATTGATCGCTTCAATTCCATCGCGGTGCCCGCTGTCCGCTTAATAACGCGGATTGGCGGAATTGCGATGGTATTCCGCTGCTCACGGTCCATTGCCGACGGAAATTACGTTGCGTAGGACCCCGCCGACCTTTTTGCGGACTTGTATTGTGTGTATCGATTGCGTCGCTATTGAAAAAAAACATGATTGAAATCCGTGAATGCGAGTCGACTGCGATTTGGCAAGTAACAACAGTTAATTCAGTACGTGACCATTACATTTATAGTTTGAGTTATTTACGTGCATATGTATGCATCCTACTAATATTGCCGTTCCTGCCGCATCTAATACGTCTCGCTCACACAGTTGCCGTGAACTGCGTGTGACCGGCAACTGTGTGAGCGAGACGTATTAGATTTACGCGGGAGTGACAGAGACAGGTAATAACAGGTCATTGTACGAATTTCTTCGTGATCAGCGACCGTGCCATAGATGTAGTACCAACATAAAAGTTGCAAACAACACAGAACTCACAATTATGATTGACGCGAACCCCTTTTAGAAAACTCCTCACTATCCGCAATCAATGAACAAACACTCAACTAACACAAGTATAAAGTTGCAAGATCGCCATGGTCTGTGCACATCAGTAAGTCACCAACTGTCGCGCCACCGAAACTTTTACATTAGAGTCGAAGTTTCGAACTTATACTTGGGAGTACCCGATGAGTGGAACAAATCTTCTGGAAAATACGCAACAGCGTTTTGACGACTCATTTTACGTGAGTGGTTGCCGCCAAGCTCGTGAAGGGTGTGTGTGTTTATTTTCGAACGGGGAAATTTTCGTAAGTATTCTTAAACTGTCAATTCCATGATCACTTATTTCAAACTGGTGAATTATATTTCGGACCATTGACGCAACATTTTTCCTGTCAGCCTGTGTCTTCTAGTTTTCGATGCTGCGAGCGAACCAACGAAGTGTAATAATTTTAACTAAGTTATTATTATTACTTTCGCTTCATTCCCCATACCACAGTAATTTTCTTTTTCCATTAACATTGTAATTTACAAGAAAACCTATAATTCCACTTTAATAATTTTCTCGAGATTTCAATCTCCAGATAATAGATAGACGGAGCCACTGAGATTAGATGTGAATAATCTATAACCTCCGTGTCCATTGGGTAATGAATAAATAACCCACAGATTTTTTTTTCACTCATGTAAAAATAACATTGAGATATTTTAACGACAAAAGAAGGCTACATGATTATAAGTACTGGCGATTAAAAAAAAAAAAACAAATCTTCTTAGTCGAGGTCGCGTTTCGATCCTGTTGTAGATATAAGTAAAAAATGTAAAATTGACAATTTGTAAGTGCTCCCGTAGGCCTGAACAAAATAAACGATTTGAATTAAAGAGTTATTAAGGCACGGAAATTACATCAGTACCAAGGAACTTATTTTTTTTTTTAAGTAGCAATGTCCTCAAACAAGCTTATGACCCGCTTGATGTGAAGCTGTTACCGTAGCCTATTGCAATACCAATGGCATTGCTCACACGTCGCCGACCTTTCGCTTCCTTCATCCCTCTCCCCTTCAGGTGCCTTTGGCATTACAAGTATATAGGCGACTGTTGCTGCTTAATAACAAGTGGTTCATAGCCCTGTTTACAGACTATGGAAAGAAAACTTTGGCAAATCCTACTAATATTATAAATGCGAATGTTTGTGAGTGTGGATGTATGTTTGTTACTCTTTCACGCAAAAACTATTGAACGGATTTGGATGAAATTTGGAACACAGATAGTTTATAACCGGGATTAACACATAGGATACTTTTAATCCCGATAAACCCGATTTTTTTAAAAGTGAAATACTACGCGAACGATTTCGGTGGGCACAGCTAGTTAATTCATAAATCTGTGCGGAAAACAATTGAAAAATTTGATTTATTTTATCACACTTCAGTAAGTTCAATATTTTCGTGAACTACAGGGATTTCAGCATTTATTATCGTACTTCTATATTTATTGAACGATAGTTGGATTTTATACAGCGTCATTCTACTCACGAAGGTATTTATTGGTGATTACGAGTTCGAGTAGATAGGTGGGTAGGTGAAAACAGGTTTCGGAAAAATAATGTCGAATCCTGTCATCTTAATTGGTTGTTAAAAGAGGAAAATTTGCAGAATCCTGTTTTTATTCAAACTGCTTTTTTATTATTTCAGATTTTACTTAATGAAACTTTGCATTTCTCGTAAAATCTCTCGAAAATTTATCCTTAATTGCGATTTAAAAATATCTGTGTCTTTGTTTCAGGTACGTAATATAACGACAACACGGGATTTCTACTTTTTAAACATTCATGTGAGTAAAAAATAATTATTATTTCGCTCTACATATATAGTAGGTATAACCAACTTACTGCCATTTGGATCTAGTAAATATTATGGCGTCTTAACATAATGTTTATACTGCGTATGCTTTATTTTATAAAATTCCGGTGTAAGTGAGTACGTAATTCTTCTTCTCCTAAACGGCTTCACACATTTGCTAACATTTTGTTTTTGTACTTATGGGGTAATCTGAACGATTATTATAGTGGAGCTGTTGTCGACATCCTAAAAATGAAAAGCTAGTGTATTATAAAATATCGTATGACCATAAAATCGTATCATATTTTCCACAGACATGTTATCAATACCAACATACATTTAAGATTCCATGAGATTCCCCATCATTATACGGTCCACCCCTAGTCTAAATCCGCGTTATCGATACAATATAACATCCTTAGCGCACGCCACGGAGCGGTGGTGAGTGGCCAACTTATATTAATATACTCGGAATCGATACTCCCCGATATCGGCGGTCTCTCGAATTTGTAAACGAGTTTGTAGGCTCTGTACAAGCGAGCGACAAGGCGAATCGCTAGACGTTAATATTTATTTATGACGCGGTTGGGCATGTATATTATATTGTAATGTAATATACTCTTTTATAATAATATACCTACAAGTACAATTTTATTTGATAACACATTGATTATTATCTACTTGCACATTCAGAATAGTCGCCGATTCGTACTGTTTAGCCATTTTTTGGCAAGAATTTCCAATACTATGTAAAACATACGAGTTACGTCAATTTTTAATTAACTCTTGTTTATCACGTTGGTTACCTTTATTGTAATAACACTGATTATATAAACTCTTAGACCTCTAACATCGATCTGCACTCTGAGAGCGAACCGAGAAATGTCATTCCGGAGGCAACAAAGACGACATCGATATATTAATACCAAGATACTACAAATAGAATCCAAAATGCTCAGTTGTCACTTTTATCATATACAATACGATATCAAGAAGATTTCCCGCTCTATGATACAGAGACCGCGCGACAATCGATCTTGTATAACTTTCCTAATGTCATTTGCAATGCTTGTCACTCCACCCCCGTCAATAAAGGTAATGGCACACTCCTTATCGGTCAAGATTATGTTTTATACCCCACCAAATGTCCCTTGGGGCTCTAATGCGGTTTGATATATTACTTTATTTGTCAAATATCAATATCGTCAGATCGGACCCACTTTGGCACCGACGCGAATGAATATGAAATGTATCAGTAGTGATGCGACGGCACTTTTGTTCCAGTCATTCGATATTATTTTCGGGGGTAGTTTAATCGATTATCTTTATCTTTCAATTTGATGGAGAGAGGGTTCGTTATTTGAAAATGAAATGGCGACAATAATAAAATGTATCTTATCGATAATTAGGGAGAGAAATAACCGATATAGGACGATACGTGAGACTTATTTGTTTATTTCGTGAACGCGAGACTGGATTAGCGTGGTAGTAGATCGTGGCTACAAGATTAAAATATTTATGGTGTATGTACTCTAAGTTGAAATTCGAATAGCAAGACAATGGGATAGGTCTCGAGGTACTCGTTAATGTTTTACGATTGCAATTTTTGTATTTGTGCTTTGAAACGTAATCCTCAAGTAAAATGCAAATTACCCAAATTCGAAACCCAGATCACGTCACTACCCTAGCCCACCACCACTTTACTAACCCAAATTGGATTACTTTGTTGTTAAAATGAATTCTGAAATTATTATTATAACTCAGCCACTATCAATGTTTCAAAGTTCTGCGCGAATTTCAGAATGAAACTAAGTAACTATTATCTTAAGTCTCTAGTTATAATAAAGGAGATAGTTTGGTGTTTTGGTAAAATGTTGAGTATCATTTTAGGAATAGATGGCTGGGTAAGTTGTACTAAGACATTTGGCACATTGGTCGGAATTCTAAAAACAATATAATGAGTTAGAGAGATGAGAACATCAAAGAGATGCGACCGTAAGGCCCAGCGCACACCGCTGGAGGCGCGGCGGAGAGCCATTGAAGACAACAATTTAATATAAACCTTAACTACCATGACATACGGTATGTATGAGCAGTCACGCGTATGCCCTTTTAGTAGCTTGAGGGCGCTCCGAGCACCGCGGGCGCATTTATTCAAGCGACCGTATGTCAAGGTAGTTAAGGTTTATATTAAATTGTTTTCTTCAATTGCTCTGCGCCGCGCTTCCAGCGGTGTGCGCTGGGCCTAAGTGGCTCTGCAACAGAAGATAACTACGAATCAATTTCGTGTTTTGTGAATATGGTCCTTATAGCGTGCCAATAGAGCTCTTATTTGTGTTGTTTTAGGTACAGATTTTTTAAGTCTGCACAATGTATGTAAATGAAATATTTTTTAAACACAAACCAGTAGCTACTACCTTGTGGGATTGGCTCTTATTCAGCAATTGCCACACGTCCACACATCCCCACATCCACACACATCCACACACTCCCACACACTCCCACATCCACACATCCACACTCAATTGACGGATTAGCGTATAGTAATTGCGAGTGTGGTGTGATCGTATCGGTGTAATTGCGTGCGGGACGGGGCCCCGGCACGGTGGCGGGCCGCGTGACATAGGGCTGGCACGCTTGATGGCACGTGACGGCGGGCCTTTTGAAGTAACATAGCCGGATTGAATGTAGAATCCGCAGTGTTTGAAGAAGATAATTTGATATTTTGAAACCCTATCTCAACATCTATAATAATTAGTTTAATTCCTGTCAAATTGAGCTAAACCTGTGAAGCTTCGAAAATGAAGCAATTCTATTCGTCAAAGCAGGCGGGCCCACTACTTAGCACAGTCAAGTGAAAGGTCACCCTTAGCATATAGGCTCATAAGACTAGGGTCACGCGTGTGCGTTTTATCAATTTCCACTGGTAAACCCGCCGCCCCACCACCCCCCGTGCCCTAATGTCGGAATAAATTTCGTTATTGATTCGTGACGTCACGTCGATGCGTCGATGCCATTGGCTAATTGCTCAATTCGCCGATATCGGCAGAACACACAATTAATTTCGTATTTGTGGATGTTGACGTGATTTGTTTAGAAAATTGGGGTAAATGACAGGTATTTTGGTGGTTGTTGAATACAGGAGTGGAATATCTTTCATCGCCTTTTCGTTTTTAATATCGCTGGGCTAACACACTAACTGTATGGTCCCAAACTAAGCAACGCTTGTACTATGGGCACCGTACAATGGACTGGGGGCGATCCCAGTGACACCGAAACCTGGGAAAATTAAGAAAAGGCCATATGAGAAATTTACCCCGGCGGGAATCGAACCCGTAACCACCGAGTGCAGTGAGCCGAGCGGCGTACGCTTGAACTACTGCGCCAAGTGGTCGCCTTTTTAGTATTTATTAACTAATAAGTGTAGTCTCCAGTGAATCTAAATCAAAGTCATAGTCAAAGTGTTTACTTTGTTTAGACCTGCGGGGGCACTTACAAATTGACATTTTTAGATATTTTTCTTATATCTACAACCGGATCGGAACGCGATCTCGACTGAGACGAGACGGCAAGAAACTCGGCAGGCTTGTTTCAATACATTCTTAATTAAAATTTTTTATCGTCAATTGCTTATATTCCTCATTAATAATGACAACGAGTAGTAGATATTAAAGTAAACACAATAACTCTAGTGTGTTGCCTTTTGAGACTACTTTTATAACAGCCTGTATATTCGCATTGTAAGTGGTAGTGAACGTACTGATACATTGTAAACTCTACACCACAAACATTAAGATGTAAAATATACAAATTTGGTGTCGTCTCTGAGCACGGATTTGCATAATATCATGTGTGACATTAATTTGGTCCCGACCAATATCACCGGGCCACCTGCGACCGCCACCGTACATGTGTAGATGCCTTTATAGTACATTATATGCATGTATGTGTGTGTATGGGACCTTTATTTGACGGTGTGTGTCTTCGCATTGGATTATTGTAAACAAGACGGCTAGCAATAAATATGAAAATTTGTTTCAGAGCTATGATCCCTGAACTATTTGGTTAAATTACGAAAAAGTAATGTAAAATGTAAATCATGATGTTATTTCACCATTCTTAAACTTAATACGTTTAATATAGGTCATTATTTTATGTTAATGATCACATTTTACTAACCTTTTATTTTCATATAAGATCGCTTGGAGACAATTTGTGCCCCAGACATAATATGGGAGATAGACTCTGAAATTATTACATTTACTCGGCACAGACACAGAATAAACCGAATGGATAGGAGGGAGCAGAATAACATAACCTGTCGAAACACTGTGGAAGCAGACGACAGTAATATTTTCTCAACGACGTCCTGTGCCGAAGGGCGCGGGTTGCCTCGGCATGACCTGAAAGGTAGATATACTTCTCCGACATATCAAGAAAGACAAATGATGAATATTATTTTTCAATTTCTTTATCTCAACTTTATTTAATAATCTGAGTAGGTACTCAATCTTAACATTATTTGAACTTCCAACTACTTAATTTTTTTTATATATAACGAACTCGGCAAACTGGCCTTCGATACGATACGCCTACGTTAAGCAGTTATTATAGCCATTGGATGTTTATAATACCAAAAGCGACTCGAAGAGCAGCGAGGCAAGGTCTTCCGGTTCTCCCACTGATCATACGAAAAGCAGCTATGATAGCTACTTAACGACGATCTTCTGTGAAAGCCCATTTATGAGATGTAGGCTACAGCTAAGCTCCACCAACGTCACGACGTCGTACCACAAATATTCTCTCTAATTAAAAAAATATCGCTAGACGAACACACCAACTGTATGGTCCCAAACTAAGCAACGCTTGTACTATGGGTACCGTACAATGGACTGGGGGCGATCCCAGAGACACCCAGACCTGGCGGGAATCGAACCCGCAACCACTATATGCAGTGAGCCGAGCGGCCTACGCTCGGACCACTGCGCCAATCGGTCGTCAATTACACAAACAGTTCTCAGTTCTTACAATCGAGTGCTTAAAAGAAGAAACGAGCGCCGTCGAACGGTTGCGACTTGTAAAAATAATCCAATCTGCGACCGCAGTGTCACTACGAACTAACAATCTAGAAATTTTCAAGTCGATATTTCCGACCTGATTCCCGATGTCGGTGTTCAAGTCGGTTTTGCGACTTGTTACTCTATCGACGTTCTTATTGTTGAAAGTTGGACTGGGACTGGTCGGGGCCACGCTAAGCCGCACTCGTACTTTTTTTTTCTTTTCACGACTAGGTAGGAACTTGACGATTTCACGATGACCGAACGATCGAATAATCGGATTCGAATTTCCTTTCGATTTGGAAAACAATCGAGTTAGTTGGGAAGGAAAAATTGTGAATTGGTTCTTTGTGATAGGTAAATGAAGTTATTATCACAGGACAGATATGATAATAATAAAAACATTACAACCGAAAATGTTTTTTTTCATTACTCATACTCTGAAAGTAGGTCTGAAGTTGCCTGAGGGGCGGGTTGAAAGTAATACTTTTCCGGCCCGGGAGAATTGCTTTCAACTGACAGCTGTCAAATTATAAAAAAAAACTAGTTCCATTTTCACATTTCTATGGAACCATGTTCAAACTTTTTCTACAGTCACTTAATTACATCACGATGTAAAATTGAAATAACATAAAGTTAAGTATTAATTAAAGAATATATATTTTTAAATGACTTAATTATATTTTAGTTTCAACAATTTCTTTAAAATAACATACATTTGGGCAAAATATTTAAAGATGAAAATGAAAAATAATGGCTAAATAATGAAGTTGGCCGGCCAACGAAAAAAAAACAAAATACGCGGCAAACCGACCTTTTTTTTTCGAGGTGTGGAGTATTGTTCATACTTCCTTGTATTATTTCTTTAGCCAATTCCTGTTTTTATTTTTACTTTCCTTGTATTCGTAATGAAAAGCACAGTGTTTTCCTCGGGTGAAAGACTTATTTTGTCCCTCGAACTATTAGCGCCCTCGCTACGCTCGGGCGCCAAACCCCGTCTCGGGTAGAATAAGTCACTTTCACCACTCGTGTAACAATGTACCTACCATACATGATTTGACGTAATTAAAAAACGATAAGTAAACACAATATTTTAATAAAAAACCGACTTAAAAACCTAGGTGCACTAAAAAGCTAGAAATAACTGAGTACCATATAATTTCATTTGGACTCGGTGCCACTATCTTTACACATGTTAGGACTATACAGGAGACTGGGAACTACAAAAATAATTTGCTTTCGTTTTTTTCTCAGTGTGAATGCATCATGGGTTTATGTACATGTTGGGCTTACGACTGTCTCAATCATCGTACGAAACACAGCTATAATGACTCCTTTACGCGGACCATATGTAATGGCTACAGCTTAACTTTACCACCGTGAAATACTTAATTTAACACATGCAAAAATCTTCAAACAGTATTAAGATCTCAATCATATTCGCTCATTAGTCAGCAAATCGCACCATTATTCCTGGCCGGGTTTAAACCCTAGCTTACATCTCTCTTTTTAATTGTGCCTCCTCTGTCTGACCCTCTTCGGGGTCGCTTGTTTTTCAGAATTTGCCGTCTCGTTAAACCTCGACTCGAGTTAGTTCTTGTGGTGGTCCAACGTACATGTGATAGGCGATTTAAAATACTTTTGTAGTAAAAGACAATCCGGAACTTTTCAGTAAATATACATTAATAAGTATCGCTAGACAGACACACCAACTCTACGGTCCCAAACTTAGCAAAGCTTGTACTATGGGTACCGTACAATGGACTGCGGGCGATTCCAGTGACACCCAGACCTGGGCAAATTACGAAAAGGCCATTTCCGAAATTTGCCCCAGCGGGAATCGAACCTGCAACCACCATGAGCAGTGGGGCGAGCGGCCTACGTTCGAACCACTGCGCCAAGCGGTCGTCAGTGGTCAGTAGAGCTCGCGTTTCGATCCGGTTGTAAACTTAAGAGGAAAATAATCAAAAATAAACTATTCATTAGTGTCCCAGTATAAGCAAAATAAAGGTAAGATTAAGAAAGTAACTAAAAATTACAAACAATAATATATCTAGTTACGTCATCTTAGGCATACTCAATTAGTTGCTTAAGTTAAAAAAGTCGTATTCCACTTGTTCTTTACACCACAACTGTGGTTCTGTTATCACGGTCTCGCATCCCTAAATCCTACCCCGTTCGCAGCATCATTTTGTGATTAATTAAATCCAGCCATCTCTACATCGGCCAGATGGACAGCGCAATTTGTTATAACACTTTTTATAATAATAATTCATAACATTTGCATACCTACCCCAGTTTTGTGAGTCATCTTTCGGAACATTTACTTTACACTGGATATTTTACATATTTTCAGGCTCTTTTTACTGTAATTAAGCCGCGCAATCGTGTGCTTGTTATTTTGTTAATGTCGTGACAATTTAATTTCATTCGCTAATATTATTTTCAGAAGAAATAACAAACACCGCAATCTTGGAAATTAAGGAATATCACATACAAATGACGGAAGACATAGCAAATAAACCACATCTGTAATTACAAGACGCTAACCGCATTTACCAGAAATTAAGTAAAAATTTACTTAAAAAAATATCTAATACGTATCTTCTACGTATCTTTACCAATATTTATGACTAAGTAATGAGAAAAAGTTGTTCTAAGTGCTAGTATTATAATTGAACCATTTCCTGCAGAACTCACACCAGGCCTAGCTCTGTGTCATTGGGTCCATAGTAAAGGTTTACCAGCATGTTAATGTTCAGAAATAATTGTCAGAAAAGAAAACGTAAAAATAATTAAAGCGCGACAGGCTAGGCACGGTCCTCTAATCCGTGTTGGGGTCAAAATGTGCGGATATGACAGAGCATAATCCCCACTTAATTAGACATAAGTACGCCCTTTCCCTCCATCAACAACGTTACATTTACATATTTTATGTGTAGCGTCTTATTTTATTATAATTAAAATGTATCTGAAATCCTCTGACAACCGCTTGGCGCAGTGCTTCGAGCGTAGGCCTTCAGTCATCGTACGAAATACAGCTATGGCACGGTCGCTGATCACGAAGAAATTCGTACAATGACCTGTTATTACCTGTCTTTGTCACTGCCGCGTAAATCTAATACGTCTCGCTCACACAGTTGCCGGTCACACGCAGTTCACGGCAACTGTGTGAGCGAGACGTATTCGATTTACGCGGGAGTGACAGAGACAGTGCCATACTAATAGCAATAGTTATTTTACGCCGATCGTCGGTGACAGGATGGCTTGACCGGGGCAGTCCCCGGTCAAGCCATCCTGTAATGAGCTGTAGTCAACTGGCTATAACTTGGCTCTACCACCTTTAAATGTATGTAGTATGTTACATTTGTATGTTATTTGTTCCGATTAGGTACAAAATTATATGTTCAATAAATTAATAAATAACTAGCTGTACCCGCGACTTCGTCCGTAGTATTTAACTTGACAAAAACTTCGGGATTATCGGGATAAAAAGTATCCTATGTGTTAATCCCGGTAATAAACTATCCGTGTTCCAAATTTTATCCAAATCCGTTCAGTAGTTTTTGCCTGAAAGTAACAAACAACCACACTCACAAACTTTCGCATTTATAATATTAGTAGGATGTTACATTTGTATTTTATTTGTTCCGATTAGGTACAAAATTATGTGTTTAATAAATTTATATATAATACATTAATGCATGTCCCTCTAATGGGCAAAGACCTGCCATCAACACTATGGCCATAACGCTCTGGCTTATTATTGCGGGCTGGGCTGGATTTCAACAATATTTTTAAAATTGTAAAGTTATCTTAGATATTCTATTTTCTCACGATGTTTTCCTACACAGCTCAACAAGGGATAATCTTTTGGTTATAAATCAGACACCAAGCGGATCTACACAAATTCCCCAAGACGGAGTATTCAGCCAACTCAGCAATAGCTGCTATCATAGTTACGTGGTTTGAAGTACCTATAAAATAATTTAGACCTTTTTTGACGTCCCACTCCTACGCAGGGCCTCCCCTCACCACGAGGGGGGATTCAGAACGTAATCCTCTGTATATTTCGAAAAACCCAAAGGTTTGATCCCAGGACTTTGTGCCCGCAAGACGCGTTCTTAACCAATCGGCCGTCACTGTTGTTACAAATATATCAAATACCTATATAACAAAAAAATTAGAACCTAAATCAAGAGACACAACCTGATTCACCCATAAATATCTTGAGTTATATTACAATATAGTCCGTTCGGTGTCGAGAGCACAACAAACGATACAGTAAACTTTCTAGTATTAACTTAGGAGCACGGCAAACAGAAACTTGCTACAAGATCATAGGGGCTATCCAATTTAGCATTCTTGGCCCACGGACTACTCGCTGAGTTCTCTTATTGAATTTCGTAATAAATTACTTACGTCGGGATTACTTTGCGCAGAAGAACTTAGGACTAGACTGAATATTTTATCTCCGTTATTCGTAGAGAAAAATAAATAAACGACAACAAATTATTTATGTAGTTTTTAGTATTATTTTTCTTATCTTCTTTCTTTGGTGTAATTACAAAACGTAGTGAGAAATATTCAAAATAATCCTAGGAACAAAAAAAAACATGTCATGTAGTCTTTTTTCCCACAGTGTTGTAGCGCTGAGGAACATACCTACTTAACAACATATTACTAACTAGCCGTGCCCCCCGACTTCATCCGCGTAGTAATTAACGTAACAAAAATTTCGGGATTATCGGGATAAAAAGTATCCTATATGTTAATCCCGGTTATAAACTATCTGTGTTCCAAATTTCATCCAAATCCGATCAGTAGTTTTTGCGTGAAGGAGTAACAAACATACATACATACATACATCCACACTCACAAACTTTCCCATTTATAATATTAGTAGGATTATGACGGGGAATTTCAGTTACACCAAAGCAGGAAGAATTACGAAAATGTTTCACCATTTTTCCGTAAGGTTATCGATCCTGATTCAGCGATCCGTGCGGCTATTGCTCAACTCGAACTGACCCAACTGCATCGAGTCGATTTGGATCAGATGTTATCAGTAAGACTCCACATCGCACAAAAACGCATTATCCAAACTCACTTCAATAAACCAATAAAAACACAGAAATCCAAGTTTCCACCGCTAATATATCGAATGGTAGTTTCGTGATGGGATGCAATCCGCGTGCTCAGGAGTGGCAAAACTTCTGCAAATGTATTACTTTGTGACGGTTCTCGAGACCTAGTTGCCAACAAATACTGCTGACTACGCGTGAATGGGAATATTGGAAGCCATTTTGATCCAAAGTTCATTCGGCAACTGTATTATAATGGGTCTTTGTTGATCTGTAGTGCGTTTGACGTCTCCATTGTGTGAAGAGTAAGAAATAAGGCAGATACTTATACGAATAAATATAAGTTTTTTTCCTGAAAATTGTTGTGGAAGAGTATCTCGTGGTGTCAATTGCGAAAGATGTGAAATTATATTATAACACATAGAGTATTTTCTTAACAAAATGTTATAACAACTTATACCTAGGGCCATATGAAAATAATTTTATTCAGGTTACTTAATGTTTCAATTTAGGTAATTTACTCACGAAACATTTAAGTCTTTTTAGTCTCACATTCGTGCCAGCGCGACACAACATAGAAACAGGTTTTTTTTTTAATATTTATTTATTAGGGATTTTTATCCGAAAGGATAAGTCAACCCCATCGTAACCTTACACTAGTTAAAAACAAATAAAATCTTACAAACATAGGTAGAAAGTAACAAGGCAAACAAAAATAACTTATAGAACCTAAAAGTAAACATAAAAAACTAAAAAAAAATTGCAATCCTAAGCCGAACTAAAAACAAAAACACTTCAATACACAAACAAAATAGGAATTACATCCGAGCCTTACCTACTAATTGTGTGACAAGTTTTAAGGGGGTCGTTCACGGGAAGCTGCAACTAACCTATACATTGCCACTGAGAAACAGGTTTATGCCAATCCATTCAACAAAGATACCTTGTGGTTCAAAGCATAGATGTTTACAGTACTATCAGCAAAAATACCTGAAAAATTTAAATGCTTATATGCTTGCAAATAAACACGATATTGCTTCAGTATTCAAGAAATAAAAAATACATCTTTTTTAATTGAATGAAATTAATTTTGAAGCCATATTATCTCAGAGAGCTAGTTTTCAAAGTAAATTGGATGTGCTTTTGCAGAATATAATTAACTCATACATAGCTACATCTGTAAACTGAAACCAACCTACCATCACTAGCAGTAAGGTTGTTTTGGCCAGCAAGAGTATGCGTGGATTGGTTTCATTCTGCATAACTGCATCCAATTGTCAATCAAATTCTCTTAATATATTTGTAATACTTTTCAAGTTATGCTGTGTTTTTTTTATTTTCTTTTTTGTTCGTAAAGGTTGTTGAAGTACTAATTTCGTTGCTAACTCTACAAAGTCAGGTGGATACTGGAAGGAGGATCATCTAACGGTGGCTATCGCCTTCTCTAGAAGCCGTAGCGTCGTTTGAGATAACCTAACAATGCACCGTTCTCTTCAGAACCATTTATTCGATAGTGTTGTCCCACAAAGGAACTAGGATTACGGCGAGTATGGCGCTGGAATATTAGGTTAACTGTTACTGTGACCTATACCTCGAACCGATATCAGTTCCGTTCCTTGAAACCTGTAACTTTTAGGCAAATACAATATCTTTTCTCTTTTTCTCAAAAAATTGCTTCCGTACTATCTTCTTCATATCCAAAACACTAAATAGACTCTCAGTAAATATAAATAAATCCGTAAAACATAACCCATATTGTTAATATCAATAATAATAATTTATCGTCGACCAATTCTATGGTCCCAAACTAAGCAACGCTTGTACTATGGGTACCGTACAATGGACTGGGGGCCCAGTGACACTCAGACCTGGGCAAATTACGAAAGGCAATTTACGAAATTTGCCCCGACGGGAATCGAACCCGCAACCACCATGTGCTGCCAACCGAGCGGTCAACACTCGAACCACTGTGGCGAGCGGTCGTTAAAATGTCGTAAATGATTAATGTTAAATTATGCATAATAATGAGCTTTTATTAATACGGGTTATTAAATTGGGACATGACATTAAGCATTCATATTATTATTCAGTCTAAGTAATTGTCATTACAGATGCAGTGCGCTAGTGGCACAAGGGTAGTGGTACCATGATCTCAATTTTTGTTAGGATATTTCTATTTTGATGTAAATTAATTTTGTTTTATCTATACGGAGGAATAGTTACTTAATATATGATACAGACTTCTGCACTGATCTAGGTACTTTTTATGATCAAAAAAAGAATTGTGAACATTTATAAAAAAAAATGATAGCTTCAAGAAAAAAGTCACCAGCGCCTTTTTTGCCTCGACTTAGCGGAAGTACAGTACATGCATTGTGGATTGGCTTGACCGGCCTTAAGTTAGTTTCAGTGGAGTCGCAATAGAGGTTTCATATGAAAAAAAAACTGTGTCACATTTGAACGAACTTCAGGGCGGCCAACTGACAGCGCCTAAATTTTAAATATACCTACCTATCTGTCCCACATTTTCAAATACCTAAGCTACACTAGGCATAAATCTCAATCATAATTTGTGCCCGTCAGACGTAGGCCGGCTCGGGCCAATGATTGATGGGGCCCGCGTCCGCGCGCTCATTCCAAATTCAAACGGGCCAACCGGCGGCCGCCACGTCGCAAAATGGCGGCCACGAAACTAAATTGATTAAAAATCTATTAGGCTAGTTGATTTCCGGGTCGCGGCGTCTCATTTTCGTGATAGTGACGTTTATTAAATTGATTTCGTTTGAAATAATAAATAAATATAATTATAGTTGTCCTTTATTTATGTTAAAGAGATATGTTTACCTTTCAATAGCGTGAATATATATTTTTATACTTTTATATTTTTATTGAGGTGCCTACTGTCTATGAGATGATTACTTATTAGTCTCACGAAATAACCAATCCATTTTTATTTATAATTAACAAAGTCTCTGAACGAAACTGTCTATGTCTATAGTAATTGGTGTGAATTCTTTTGTTATCAAAAATTTAACGCATCCGATAGTACTCTACCTTGCTAATACCCTACGATCATTGCAATACAGTTAGTTTAGTCAAATTCAAAAGTACCAACGGAATCACCACATTTTTAAGTACAGGTTGATTTCAAAAACTGGTTAACAGTTTTTTTTTTGAATCTCAACTTTATAAGTTAATTTTTATAGGAAACTCCATGCGGACAAATTGCTAATATCTCATAATAATAATAAATACTTTATAATTATTTGTGCATTCTCGGTACAGACGGCAGTAGCATCAAATAATAGTTTATTATTTTAATTTATCATACTCAATCCTAATAAAACATTAAACGAGCCGGCTCGCAACCCTTGCTTTGAATAGTTTCGCTTCATAATATTTGTGGCACGGCCGGCGGACCATCCCAAAGGCGGGACGGCCTTAATTTATTAATAGATTGTTTATAGCCTCGTCGGGGGGCCACCGCCGTCTAATAAATAGATCACCCTTAAAATAATAATGCTCTCTCGGCAACACCCTGTACGGAGACATAAATTTCACAGGATTAAAAGGGTGACGCTCTGTCGCCGGTTTACGGGCCGATGAAAAATTTCGTCTATATTTGTGTTTTCTGTATGGATAATGCGGTTTTATATGTAAGTTAGAATAATGAATCAATGACGTCAATTCCGTTGGCACACAAGGAGAAAAAAATGACAGCAAATTATTTTTGTAGCTCCTAGTATCTATCACGTTTAGTATATTTTACTGAATGTTTTGTAAATACGCGGTAAAAACGTGAAACGCGTTTACGTTTTTATTGTGAAAAAGAAACTCATAGTAGACCTTACTCACATCACAGATCTTGTAAATATTTTTATTCGATGACAATACGATTATGTTAGAATCTAAGGTTCAGGGTGCCAATTCTGTTAACCACTGTCGCCCGACTTGACTCACACTCGACCAGCAATACGTCAAAACTGACGTATCGTGTATCTGCTGCTCGTATTAATAAATCGATCTCAAGTCTGAGAGCAGTCTTAAGTACTTTTTTGCCATGTCATTTTGTACTGGTATGACATAAGGATGACATTTCCAAGATCGCTCTCAGACTTTGTCGGTCAGTTTTGATAGTTTTCCAATAGAGTTGGGCCCCAGGTCATCTTACATTAAATTTGGTTCAACTATAGGCATTTGCAGCAAGCAGTGATAGCCGATTGGTTAAGCACGCGTCTTGCGGGCTACCAGGTCTAGGGTTGAAACCCCGGCTCGAACCTCTGGATTTTTCGAAATCTATGTGCGAATCATAATTTCTGTATGATTATCACTTGCTTACGGTGAAGGAAAAACATCGTGATGAAACCTGCATGTCTTAGAAGATTTAACTAATTTTCGAAAGATATGTGAAATCCGCCAACCCGCACTAGGCCAGCGTGGTGGATTATGGCCTGTGTCCCCCTCGTGTTGAGGGGAGGCCCGTACCCAGGAGTGGGACGTCAAAAAGGGCTAAAATTATTAAATTATAGGCATTTAGATATGAGTTGAATAATCCCTAAATCCCGAGAACACGTATCTCCAATCCCCCAAAACAATTCCCAATCAAATAACCACATCCATCCAAATCGCGATTCGCAATCCACCGCACACGCCACGCCACGCCTATCTAGCATCTGCTACAAGATAACACGAACCTGTGAAGCGGCTGGCGCAGTTTAGTGTGCCTGATAGGCACGGATCCCTGAGAATCCCCGCCGGATCCCCGGATCCAGGGATTCCACCGTATCAGTTTTGAGATCTGATCTTGCAGCCTAATGTGTTGGGAGTCGGATTAACTGGGAATAACTATTTTAAGGGGTGTTATTGTGGGTTTGTTGGATGTAGATATCTGTAGTCATTATAGGGTGTTTTGTTAGGTAATTGGGTTTTAAATTATTGTATTATCGTCGTCACTATGTCAGCAATTTCAGCGTGTAATATTTTCCTGAAAATTTTGTAATTTCTGTTTAGTTATGAGCTTGTGGCCAGAATTGTCCACAGGCCTCTTGTGTCTGAATTTTAAAGTCGCTGAAGACCTCCGACATGGCTTAGTGATTGTGATAACCGGGACCGACCGCTTAACGTGCTAGCTGAAGCACGATTAGAAGTCCTAGTTGTAAATACCACCAGCGGTCATCTATCCAGGTGTTTACCTTCCAAGCGCTTCTGTTTTAGAATAGTGGTATGTGCACATAGATTTTTACGCGACCGGGATTTGAACCCATGACTTTCAGAACACAAGCACAAAACATCTAAATTGAGACAATGCTGCCAAGAAAAAAAGGCTGAGTTACTGTATAATTTATGAACAAACTCAAATATTCGAACCGCACATTTACTATCTAATGTGAGTTAATTGTAACACCACTTTAGTTAATACACAATTACTTAGTCTAATTACAAACAATACCTATTAACGTGATCCAGTTAAATCATACCAGTTAATGATTATCGCCCGCAGACAGTAACTTATTGCGTTAGTTGAGACGCTACGTAGTTTCAACTTGTGCCTAATTCCATTTGCCGTACTGGAAGGGAGATTACCATATATCTTTGGTAATATTATTAACGAATTTGGGTGCTATATATAAGGAGTGAGACATATAAATTGCCGTACAATTGGTAGTGACGTGTATGAAGTTTAGACTAAATTTAGTGAAGGCTTTGTGAAGGTTTTATTTACTTCAGACTTATCTCAATTTCTGGAGATGCGGTAGCCCCTTTCCACCAACGTCTGGTCAAAGAGGTAACGCAGACAGAGCGTTGCGTAGACAAGGGTTTATTAAGACACTTAAAAAACAACTTTATAGCAATTATGTTACGGTCCAAAAAAGCATTAATGAGGTTTCAATAAAAAAATACGGCTATCGAATCCGCGTTCATTTTATTTTGCACTGTATAATTTGGTACGACTGGATAAAGTCAGCCAAGGACAGGGAGTCATGGAAAAGGATGGAGGAGGCCTTTACCCAAACAGGGGTCCAAATCTCCTAAATAATACTAACAAGTAATTATAAGTAACCTTCTTAAATTTAAGCAACAACTTACTAACAAACATTGTAATATAAATCGGAAGTGAGATTTGGAATAAATGGCTTTATTATTATTATTATTAATATTTGGTATAAAGTTTATTCTTGCGATTTTGATGAAGAGAGAGAGCCGGATGACCTTCCCCCTTCGTTCCCTTCTGTAGATCAGACACACAATAAGTACCTACCTGATACTTACGAAAAATGTGAAAAGAAAAATTATGGGCGGTGCACTTATAGCAACCCGATCGTCATAATTCCTCTATACTGCATGGTCTTAGAAACTCTAAACAATTTTCGAAAGACATGTGAAATCCCCCAACCCGTACTGGGCCATCAGTGAATTAAGGCCTGAATCCCCCTCGTAGTAAGGGGAGGCCCGTGCCCAGGAGCGGAACGTCAAAAGGGCTAGATTATTATTTTTATTATTTTATATATATATGCAAGCAGTGATAGCCGATTGGTTAAGCACGCGTCTTGCGGGCTACCAGGTCTCGGGTTCAAACCCCGGCTCGAACCTCTGGATTTTTCGAAATCCATGTGCGAATCATAATTTCTGTATAATTATCACTTGCTTACGGTGAAGGAAAACATCGTGATGAAACCTGCATGTCTTAGAAGATTTAACTAATTTTCGAAAGATATGTGAAATCCGCCAAACCGCACTGGCCCAGCGTGGTGGATTATGGCCTGAATCCCCCTCGTGTTGAGGGGAGGCCCGTGCCCAGGAGTGGGACGTCAAAAAGGGCTAAAATTATTATTATTATTATATATATATGCAGGTTTCCTCACGATGTTTTCCTTCACAGTAACCAAGTGATAATCATAATTATATAGAAATTATGATTCGTACATAAATTTCGAAAAACCCAGAGGTGCGAGCCGGGGTTTGAACCTTGGTGCCCGCAAGCCGCGTGCTTAAGCAATCGGCTATAACTCCTGTAATTCCTCTATAATCGCCTGAAATCTAACAGTTAAAATATTCACGATATCGAGAATAATTTTCGTATACTGCGCCTACAGTGCCGCGGCCAGAAGGCATTGTGGTGCCATTACGCCTCGAGCTGCAGACGAACGGATAAATATTCATGAGAATAATTCGACAGATTCCCTTAGCGATGACGCCAAAAACCAACGCCGGGCGGTAGGGATTTCAACTATCGGATTACGGATTAATGACGTGGTTTTGCATGGCCATGTATAAGAGGCGTGTTCTGTTTTACATAACAATTTATCTCTGAAATCTTAAGTGTGAGAGCGATCTTGCAAATGCCACTTTTAAGTAATACCAGTTTAAGTTGAAATGTCAAAAATGTTCTCAAGATCGCTCTCAGATATAAGATCGATTTATTAATACGGGCTTTGTTATGGAACATTTTGAGGTCACAAATCTTTTGTGTATAGAGTTAGCGGTCATTCAAACCTGGCACCGATAATTACTATACATTTTACTAAGCGTTATTATGTGACAAAAATGTAAATTTTTGACACCGTTCTGTCTATAAGTACTTATTGACAGAATGGTGTCTTCTTCACACGACAAACGCTTTCATCTCGAGCCCTATTGGGCAATCGATCAAATTGAATTAAAACTATTTTACGGATTTTAACGCGTTTATTAACTTTATAACCGAAACGTCGGGAACATAAAGTTAATAAACGCGATAAAATCCGTAAAATAGTTTTATTTCAATGTGTAGTATTCGCGTAAATAAAAGTAATCTATCAAATTGTATAAAAAACTTTGACTTGAATCTAGGGATAGATACAGTTTAGTGACCTTACTTATATACAAATATACCTATATGTGTAATCCTCAAGATAGATAGGTACTTAATCTTCATATAGGTAGGTATCTACTACAACAATATATAAAGACAAAAAGAAAATATGAGTGACGAACGAGGCACAAGCAACTCTCGCAATCAAAGTGGTAGTGTCAACATTCCGTCTGTCGGGACATTAATCTCCGACCCCCTTCCAGTTATCCTCCCCCCATTTATTGCGATTTTCGCGCGAATAAAACGCCGCAAAAAACGCGACACATTACGGATACAGCTTTTTTGGAGAGAAGTGGCTAAGGGTGAGTGTGAGTTGTGGTGGTTCCGTACAATAAATCTATCAAGATTGAGAGCGATCTTGTGTACTTTTGACGTGTCATTTTGCACTGGTTTGACATAAAAATTACATTTTCAAGGTCGCTGTTAGACTTGAGATATATTTATTAACATAAGGCCGTACAAACCTTAAAGAGTACACACACGATAATAATTCCAACTCTTTCGATTAATTTCGTGCGGGTAATAAGATAATTTAGCTTTTTCCCGTGACTCGTCGAGGCTCGAAACTAGGCGTCAACGTTTTACGTCACTATCGATCCTTGCTAACAGGAATAACAGTTTGGAAGGAGTGCATGGACCTAGTCAAATAAAAAAGATACATGTATATAAGTTTTCTTAATTTTTCGTTTCTTTTGTCGTGTTTGCGTTAGCTCGGCTAATCATGTATACGATCTATGATTTTAAAATAATAATTACAACATAAATAGTATAATAATATATATAAATTGCTTATATCATTGCATATAATCCATAAACTTATTAAAAACGACTCATACCAATTTTTCATAGAATCGTTGCTAGGCTTCGTATCTATCCATAAAGTATACGGAACCCTAAAACGGGGAATTCGCTGATTGCCCTCGTGAAAAATTACACATCATCGTATGCGTCTAAAAGCCTCCTCGTATTGCGTAATGTAATGTTACATATTAGGCTTCTATGCTTATGTACAAATTGCTGCGAGTGTTACTACCAGTTTCCGCTTCCTTGGAACCTCTTTTTGGTTAAGTGTTATGACTTCCCAGCTATTTCTGAATTCCAATTGGGCAAATCAATGGTGGTGCTCTGAACTTGGAAGAATACATATAAGGTGGTATTCTAATAATGCACGGTGTAATGCATAGCACCTTAGTAAAAGCTGTCTTAGTAAATCAGTTTGAGCTTAGGATATTTCATAAATACACTATTTAAATGTTAGCCAGGTCCCTCCGAGATAAAGGTCGTGATGCTCCCATGTATATAAAATAAATATCGCCAGACTGACAAACCAACTGTATGGTCCCAAACTAAGCAAGGTTGGTACTATTGGTACAATGGACTGGGGGCGATCCCAGTCGAGATCGCTGTGCCTGGTCTGGGTGGCCCCAGACCTGGGCCAATTACAAAAGGCCATTTCTGAAATTTGCCCCGGCGTGAATCGAACCCCCAACATGTGTAGTGAGCGGAGCGGCCTACGCTCGAACCACTGTGCCAAGCGGTCGTCAGGGCATAAACTACTTTTTCACATTTCTATGGAACCATGTTCAAACTTTTTCTACAGTCACTCAATTACAGCACGATGTAAAATTGAAATAACATAAAGTTAAGTATTAATTCAAGAATATATTTTTTAAATGACTTAATTATTATTTAGTTTCAAGAAACAATTGTAACGGAACAGACTTGTACGTGGTTCCGTCTCATGCACAAATATAAATATAACTATCAATTTATATAGGCTTTTAAATAAATAAAGGAAATAATTAAATATTACTTCAAATTTAAGCAAATAATCTGTTAATTAATTTTATTATTCCGAAATAACTAGTTAGACTGACATGTTAATTGATAGCGTAAAACTCCCCTATCTGTAGTATTGAGCGTGGCGTACTTCTCATTGTTAAGTTTAAAGAATTGCATTCGGTGTTGTGGGATTGAATTCGTAGAAATTCTGACTTTGCGCGTCTCTAGTTATTAAAATATATTGAAGGTAGAAATATACATGATAGCGTCAGGTGGCGAGATTATAAAAGCCCTTGCACAGATTATTTCGTGGTCATTCTTTTAGAGTTCCCAAGCTAATCACAAGTATCAATCTTATAGTTATTCGCGTTAATATATTTAATTAATATTATTAATATTATATACCATCTGAAAGTGCTCAATATTTCATAAAGCAAGTCTTATGGCTGGTTTTGTTGAATATTGTAGGTGTATTTTCTAATGGTATCGTTGTAGTTAAACGGGGAATCTCGGTCGGTGATAGTGTTTATTCTAGCCATTTATATATAATAAAATACCATCCGGAGGTGCTCAATGTTTGATAAAGCAAGTCTGATAGGCTCGTTTTATTGAATGTTGTAGGTGTATTTTCTGGTGGTATTATGTATTTACATGGGGATTCGCGTTCGGTAATTTGATACTTGTGTGCGGCTTACTTTTATCCATGGTCATGGTTCCATGGGGTGTAATGGCGCTGGTACGCTGGTGTTCATTGCATCGTCCTCTCATTGGTTAGGTCTGGGTCAGTTGGTGCGCTCCAGAAGTCGTTTTTCCCTTGCATTGGGCTCGGCTAAGCACCCCGTTCTGGTGTATTCTATGTACGTGGGGTGAGGTTCCCGTCGAAGTGGGAGCAGGCTTAGGCAACTCACTACCTGTGCTTAGAGTCATCCGTTCGGTCTATCTATATATATTTATATTTATACACAATTATTGTCCCTGGTCCGTTGGAAGTCCACACCCCAGTCAGCCCGGCTTCGGCCACGTGGATAACCGACACGTAGGGAACGTTAGAGGTTATAGAATTCCCCTCGAGCCTAACCACCTCAATCCCTCTAGAAGTTGTTAGTTAGGTGTCCATCATTGCACCGTGATGGACAGCTCAAGTAAATGTAAATGTGAGTCGCGAACTCTAGTGTTGCTTAATTTACACACAAAGATCGAAGGTAGTTAGATGTCTTGGTTGGAGGTTATAGTTTCCCATCGAGCCTAACCACCTCAATCCTCAGAAGCTGTTAGTCAGGTGTCCTTCATTACACCGTGACGGACAGCACAATTAAATGTAAAAGTGAGCTCCGAGCTCTAGACTTGCTTAAATTACACACAAAGATCAAAGTTAGGTTTCTTGCTTAGGTGCTATTATTAGGGAATTCCATTAGGATAGGTACGATGCATCGGACCTTATTAGGTGATTAGGTAAAACTAAATAACGATGTTAGGTAGGTAGAAGTATAAGATTTAGAACGTGGCAGGTAGTTTTATTACGGTAGTACTATATGGTAGTACTGTACACGGATTAATTGGTATTTATAATTTATGTAGGTAGTTATAACCTTAAGTATAAAGACGCGGTATTTAGAACAGAATAGGAATATATTCAAGTGTTAGGAAGGTGGATAGATAGGTAGGTCGGAGTATATTTAAATATAGGCAGGGTATAAATTAGGCAGGGCCTTTGCTTCATCCATGGAGTTTCTTGCCCGTTCTTCTCCATGAGATTAAAACTTGTGAATGGGTGGTAAATTCTTGTAGTATTATAATTCACATTGGTGATAAATATATTTACTTTCATTGAATGTAGTATTTAATCAATATTTCATTGAATCCAGTACTTTTGAATAATATAACCATATCGTTTGTTCAGTAATGAGATTCTGGATGGATGGGTACTGACTGATAAGTCTATTTATTTTACTTAATGTTTTCCTCATGTAAAGCTTGATGGTTTTGGTTACACTGGGGGCGGTAGACCCTGTTGGCAATCACTAAACAGTAGATGATAGAGTTGCTAACCTGCAGTCACTGACTAAACTTAATAGCTAACACACTGACCGGAACTCATTAGTTTGTTTTCGCCCAGGCAGTAGCCTTTTAGTATTCTCATCACAGTAGATGATTGAGATGCTAATCTTCACAACAGAAATCAAACTTACTTCGTTTGACTTTGACTCAGTTATATCCTGAAGATCTCTTGCTGTCCAAATGATTCAATTCTTGTTTATTCAGTTAATGGATTTACTACAATGATACTTTTGATGATACAGTTATTCAATGTGTACTCGCATTATGACAAATAATTGTTATTAATAATAATATCAAAATATTCACAGATAATAAATAAGACAAGTCAAGGAGGGAATATAGATATGAGACGTTATCCCACAGTACAGGGCGGGGAGGGGCCCTGTACCTTGTCAAAAACCAATAATTGTTGTATTTATAATCTTTTAACTGTTCAAATGTAATGTAGAATTGACCTTATCGCGACAAAGCAATTATTATATTTAACTCTCAGAACAACCAGCTTATTAGGTACATCAATAGCTTCATTAATTACTTATTTAACAATGAAACTCGTTTAGTTATGTAAGTACAGTATTGAAGAGTTAGTCTTCATTAATCTGAGTATTTTAAGTAGGTAGTGTTGCTACATACAACATCAGAATACCAATCTTTCACTAAAAGAATTTAGGTTACTATTCAGGGTTTCACTTCGTTAGGTCCTATAACCACTAGACAATACAGATCACATGGCCATATCAATATTTAAATCCAGATCACAACCAAACTAGTTATAGATAACAATTCACATAGTGAATTCTTAGGTGCTTCATTTGGTTAGGGTAAATTGTTATATTTATAGCTATATTTATAGTTAATTATTAATTTCATTACTTATTTATATTTGTATAGTTATATTTAGCATATTTATATTCATATATTTAACTAGAGAGAGACGAGAGCGAGTGGGTGGTTACACAATTTCTTTAAAATAACATACATTTGGCTAAATAATGAAGTTGGCCGGCCAACGAAAAAAAAACAAAATAGGCGGCAATCCGAATTATTTTTTTTCGAGTTGTAGAGTATTGTTTATACTTCCTTGTATTATTTCTTTAGCCAAGTCCTGTTTTTATTTTCCTTGTATTCGTAATGAAAAGCACAGTGTTTACCTCGGGTGAAAGACTTATTTTGTCCCTCGAACTATTAGCGCCCTCGCTACGCTCGGGCGCCAAACCCCGTCTCGTGACAAAATAAGTAACTTTCACCACTCATGTAACAATGTACTATTATACCTAATATGTTCATAAAGTGGTCTAAAAATACATTCTTCAAGCAAATTATGAAAGGTCAAAAAACATATATTGCAAAGTGTCCGCAAACTCCATTCTCTCAAAGTCAACTTTTCTCGACAAATATTCACATAAAAATAGACTTATTTTTCTACTAAGTTCATAAACTTCTGAATATGGCGAAAACACTTGTTATTAGCATGTTATTGCATTACAGAATAAATGATGTTCCTGAACACTATTTTCCAAATAAAGTAGGGTCAACAATAAACACTGAATTTAATAGGGGAAGAAATAATTGAATACGTGTTAACCTACATTCTTTGGTATCTGAGTGAGTATTTACACTGTTATCTATAAACAAGTTATTAACTCTATATAATTTCTTAGCTAAGTCATAACAAAATTTTTGAATTTTTGATAAATAAATAGATCGTATTGTATACTACAACTGTCTCAACGAGAGTCCAAAAGTATTTAGTATTTAGTATTGCTAAAGTAACGACAATGGCATTTTATACGAGACTAAGAATTCTTAATGACAATACTCAATTTTGTCATTTCCTGAACTATAGAAGTTATGTGCTTGTACATCTTTATACATACAATTCTTCTGTAAGTGTTTTTGCCACTGAACTCTACACACAAACACACACAAAAAAAATGGCTTTAGATTCACAATTGGCACCTGTAGATGGTTCTGAAATCGGGTTCTAGGTAGAGCGGCACAACGTCTGCTGTCGTACCTACATTTTTTTTTTTATCTGGGCCTCTATGTCCCGGCCGCGTTCAACCTCTGATGTGGGGTCAGAGTCCTTAATCAGCACTTTATTAATAAATTTTCAGACCATTTTTATTATTATTACATTAACTTCAGCCGGCGTGATTAATAGCGCAGTGTAGTGTAAGTTGCTGTTGGAGCTTATTAACATAATACGAGTAAGTGGACAGTCGTACCTACGTTATAAGATCTGCTCTACTCTGCCCTACGTTGCGTGAAGTGCGTCGCTTGCGCCTCAACATAAACTCGTGCTCATAGTATGTAATGGGGCATTAAGCATCAAATTGGCCAACTGCCAGGTCCCATACCCCCATATCACTTTACACAACTCTAGCCAAGTAGAGCGTGCATGTTCATAATCATTGTACATAACATCACGGCTTTGATTATCGATGGCATGATCAGAACAACATTTTTACGGTGGTAGAGCCAAGTTTCTACTCTTTTCCGTGCTGGCTCGTCCAGTGTAGTACCACACTCTCACAGAAGATCGGCGTAAAGTCTCTTATAGCTGATTGGTGAACGAGAGAGCCGGAAGCTCTACCTGCCCACTCCATTCCCGTTCTTTTGTAACACTATCTTTCTGGTTGGCAACGTCCGAGCGAAGCCCTTGGTATTGCGAGTATCTATAGGCTAAGGTAACTGCTTCACATCAGGCAAGTCGTACACTAGTTGCCCAACTTTACTCTTTAAAAAAAAGTGGCAGGCCTATTGCTGCCATTATATTGGGCCTAATTGCCCTCAATACGAGGTATATTCTGCCCAAAATTCTGCTCTAATTGTCTCTACCTTTACAATTTTTCCCAGTCAGGGCGAAACATATGCCTAAAAACGGATGTTAGCGTTTTACAAAGCACAAATACATTTCAACGAAAATGGGTCATAAATAGGCATTACACAAATTGGCGAGCCGCCAGGCGCCCTCTAGTGTATGTAACGTAGTGTAGCTTAGTAGAGTTACGTACCCGAATATCGAAACGCTACTAAAATGTTTAAGCCCCACTTAGCGATTTGAGACGACTTTATTATGTTATTTTGTATCAAGCTACTCTCTGTTTTGAGATGCATTCAAGTTTTCAGTGGTAACTCTACCATAACACTGCAAGAAGCGATGATAAATGGTAATTATGTTCGTGTCGGTCATCGACAGGCTCGTCAACATTCGGGCGGCCATTATAGCTGTAATTATGGCTAACATAATATAGTATTAGCTAGTATAAGCTAGTTAGTATTACCGAACTAGCGCTCGAGCTTCAGCTAGTTTAATAAAATTATAAACTAATGAATTTTTTAATCGCTTCTTGTTGGTATATTAAAAGTAAAAAGTACCGATATTTTACATTCACTCATCATAACATTACCAAAATCAAACCATATTAAGTCAGTAATTGACGATCACTATACCACAGATAACGGATCATTAAACATCGTTGAAATAACTAGAAACGTTAACTGGGTCGCACTAATAAAGTTAACATAATAACCCAAATTATTCGCACAATTACCGACTCTATTGCTTTCGTTGTAAAAGGGAGAAACGGTTGTGGGTGGCACAAAGGCTTTGTGCGGGTTGGTTGCAGTGTGCAGTCCCAGGAGCGGGGTGGAGTCGTTAATCTTAATGCAAATTCGTGCCGAGCGTGCCTAATGGCGCCCGTATTTACTATTTACACGTCTTATTCTTCACGTTGAATTACACCGGTGCGCGGTGTGAATCGCCCGGAATCTTCAGTTGTCTCACTTGGAACGATTCAAATGTTCAGTTTGTTATGGGGTAAATTTTGAATGTGCGCGATCCAAATGTGACACTGTGAATTGATATGTAGCGCTTGATTGACTCGATTTCGGCAGAGGCGTTACCGTGCCTCTACATTGTTTTTGAAATGATAAAGTGTTATACGTAACTTTGTAACGTCCACTGTGAAAAAGTTCTCAAAAAAATTACTAGATGTCGTAAGTGAGTTATTTAGGTGAGTGGATTGAGTATCTTAAAATGTTATGAAGGTTAAACATTGAACAGAATACTACATTTTTGAGGGCTTGCCTGCACAATTTCTATTTTTAAAAAGGGAATAAAATACAGAATTTTGATTGCTGTCTCCTCTTGCATAATCAAGTCAGTTGCATGAGAATATTTTTTTTTATCTGTTTTCCTCAAAGTGTACACAGACTCTAACATGCGCCCACATTTTGCCATAAATATGGTGCGACCCTATTGCCATTTCTCCGCCTATAAAGAATAAAACGGTAAAAATTAAATTAAATAAATCCGCTTGCGTCTGTCTGTCATAACTATTTATTAAGCTATGGCGTAGGTAAATACTTATTGCAGTAAGGTCTGTATAAATAAATCAATCTCAAGTATGAGAGCGGTCTTGAGTACGCTTTTGACATGTCATTTTGTACCCTACTATGGACATAGAAATTGAAATTTCCAAGATTAGTCTCAGACTTGAGATAGATTCACAAATATACGGGCCATAAGATTCCAATAGTTTTCTTTTTTAGATTTAGACCTTAGCTACTTTACACAAAGTTGTATTTGAAAAAGTTTCATTTCAGGACACAATGGCAATATTAATTCACGTTGGGTATGACTATTATTTAGCCAGACACCAGGCACCGAGCCAAATTCACTAAATGCGGCCCTAACACAATAATATTATTTTATTATTTCAGCCATTATGTGCTTCCGATAATGTCTTCATTGTCCAAACGGAGCTATTTGATATAAACGCTGATGTCGTCATTATTTACATTGATGGCTTTTCTCACGCTTTTCTATATAGATAGGTATTTATTTAGGTCATTGTACGTAGATTTGTCCAAAATATTTTTTTTCTTTACGATTTGGAACACAGCTTAAACACATGCTAGTACTCAATATGATCATCAAGGCACGATTTTTTATTACTGAAAATGGGTTTTTACTCAAAATAACCCTTTTGCCTGCAGTCTGGCACCCAAAAAAGGCCACCCATATTTTATATACTCAATTAAGATTCAAAAAGGGCGCATACCACACAAAGAGCACTAATCACATAGACTCAGCTGCGCTTGTGATTCCGTGATCAACTAATTGCATCAAAACCCCACAGACAGGAGAGCCGCTCTAAAAATCATGAAAACATTGTATTTTAAACACTGTTCAGACTTAAACGGGATTCCGCCTTGGCTGAGGTACCTCTGAAGATTATACTTTTAGTCTTGATTAGATGATACTTTCTGTCGGAATTTGAATTATAATATTAGAACTCATTCTTACGACGGTACAGGATTGTTTGTATTATTTCGCTGTCAGTCAACAATAAAATAATCTGGCGCGAATAATATCGGAATTCCTGAGGAAATATAAAGTTGTAGATAGTTTCAATTATCTAGGTATATTCAAATTTGTATTATCTGTTTGAGTTCTGTTAGTCTTCAGGCATAAAATTGGCTAAAGGTTGAACAAAATTATTGACAGGATTTGAGGTTTAAACTTCTGTCAAATATTCTTCATCTGCCTGCTACCGAGCCGACGACGTGAATAAGGGAAAACGCCTATATCTAAATGGAGCTTAGGCCATGCGGTACCATTATTGAATTAGCGTTCGGTGCAATGCAGTCTTTTGACTCTGCAGGGGAAAGACGGGTGGTTTGTACAATTTCAACGGCTGCAATATGAGAATTAGTTTGTGAATTAAAAAGAATTTGATTGTGGAGTTTTAAAGGAGGGTGGGTACGGGTAAATTGGATCAGACTGATTTTAAGTTTTGTAATGAATATTTTTAAAATACTTTTTTATTAATATTATATGACAACGTTGGAACAAGAGTGATCTAGGGCCCAAAAGTATGTTTTTGAGAAAACTAAGGAAATGCGTTAAGCGTTGCTGATAGAAATCTATGGGATTTTTATTATTATTTCTTAGTAATATGAAAAGAGTTTTGTTATATATGCAATTTTTTGTTAATTATGGCATTCTGTAATAAACTCATTATTGGTACAAATGACACTTAGATCCCTCTGGTTCCAACGTCCTCATATGGAAAAAAGGTATATTTAACAATACTCGCAAATTATTAGCTTACCCACAGATCTATTTTTAGACAACCAAAGTTTTGATTGGTCACATTTTCAGTACGAGTATACCATCGTTTTTAACGTCAACGATGTAAGTGTTGCGAACATGAATAAATACAGACTGGTAATAAACTGACGTAACTACCGATAATGACGTAGTGCGATTGGCAGATTCGATTCGCATGTCACGTCGAAGTGCACCGTGAAAAAATATGCGCCTCTCATTATGCCAACCCTCGGCAGAAATATGAAATGTTTGCATTTTAAATAAAATATCTTCATCGTTACATTCATTTTTTAATTATAATTTAGTTAACTTTTGGAAGTAGTTGTGAATCAAGCGTTAAAATAATTAATAAACAGTATAATAATTATTATACCAATCCTGCCAACTGTATAATTTCACACATATTCCAATCAATAACGTCCACTATGAATTATTTACGAATTCCGCCCGCAGTTACCTGTCGCGCATATCTATTCTAATACAAAATTAATTAACCAATATCACCGAGACAGTGTATTACAAGGACCTTCGTGGAACCCAATCAACGTCACATTCAACCTATTTATACCGAGTTCCTACAAACTTAATTTGCTTTAAAATAGCCCTTACAATACTAATAAATTATTAAAACGACTATTCGCCTTTTATACGGCTATTCATAGCAACCCCCAATGACCTTATTAGGGGGCAATAACCCCATTCTACCCAACAAGTGCGACAGATGTGTGAATTAAAAACACGGGCCCTTAAATTTATTTACATCACGACATTCGACTATTAATCCGAGTGTATGGGGTTTAATCCGCTAATGCTCATTTTATTTTATCACTGTCTATGTTGTAAGCAAAAATAAACTTTAAAATATTAACCACTAAATTTATATTCCTTTACCTATCCGAGGCTGTTTCCAGAAATATTAGCTTTTTTAATTCTTATTTCAAAATAGAAAAGTTCAAATTCTGGGGATAAATATTGTTTAACACTTAATCAAATGGGAGGTCGGGATACTAACAGAAGACTCTGTGGACATTATGACGATATTCGGAATTATGGTAATTAACTAATGTCCAACATATTCATGATTGTTTTAAAACATTTATAATGGTTTTTTTTGTTTTTAGACACCGGTATGTTCTACAACATACAATACGACGATTTTCATGAAAAAGTTAAAACTATCTGGAAACACTATTAACTATTTAATATATGTGACTATGGTGAATAAAGATATAACATATTTTTATGCCAATCATGCTTAGCTTCTACATTTTACGACGTTGCTTAAAGCGGCGTCGTCGTTGAATTCCATGCATATCAGGTTACCTAGCACTTAAATCACCGAGCTAACAACATCGCCCCTATAAGTGATGGCTTGCTAAAAGGTACTCGATTCATATCCCTACTACTTGTAACTTCCGTGGTTTTTTGTATGGAAATATTTTAACGCAGTAAAAATTATGTGGAAAAAAAGATGTTGAAATCTTGAGTGGAGGAAAATGATGTAAAATACAAGTATTTTATTTAAATCATCCCAGGACTCAATTATTTTACGAGGCTCGATCAAAGATTCTGCAAAGAGATAATAATAATAAATTTAGCAATTAAAAATAATTACCAATCAAAGTAAATATTTTGAAAGGTCCTCCCTGAATAAATTATGAAGACAATATTCGCAAATTGTGCCGTAAAGTAAATATGGACTAAAAGGCTCAACTAATTAATTCGAATGCGAATTAAGAAGTCAAATATTTTATTTATAAAAAACATAAAATGACGAAACTCAAATAGAGCTGTGTAGGATTAAACATTTTATTCATAACTAAAACTCATTAATATTTTTATTAATTACGTCATGAACATGATTAAGACCTACATAAATATGCAAATAAACCATGTTTTCACCAAAACATACTAGTTTATAATCAATATCCAAAATTATTTTTAAATAGTGCAAAATTTTCTCTCTAGAACCTCTTCATTTGGCTGACAACCAACAGATTATTATTTTTTACAAATACTCAGGGATAAAGTCGCCAATGGATGCGGAGGGGCCGATTATTTTCAATCGGAGTTTCTCCATAGAGGAAAATATTCGTTCCCATTCAATCTGTCCCTTCTCTGCCTTGTTCCCTCTCGGCTGTTTTACTGGAACGCCGCATTGCAGCCCATGTTATGAGAAAATATTCGGATCGGTTTATACAGAACAAAATGTGGTATTCTGTACCGGCCACAAAACGACTGGCGGCTGTTTTGAAACTGATTGAAATTTATTTGTAGGTTCATACCAAAGAAAATTGTTAAAAAATAAATATATCTCTATATTTAATTAAGAAATGAAACCTAATGTGTTGTTTATTTTGTTGCAGGTACTGCTTCGCTTAGTGAAGTTTTTGAAGGATTGAAGAATAAAACAGTGTTTTCTTTTAAACATTTACATAAATTCTGAAGATAACTCCACAAATAGACGAGTAATCACAAGTCCTCTGTGAAGAATAAACCTAATTAGAAGTCTTAGTCGAAAATTTAAAGATAATTGTGCACTTTTTCTCCTTAAAGTCACGTTTTTAAGTCGTTCATTTGCGAAGTTTAAGTTGTTTTTCATTGTTTTAATGTGAGGCAAGAGTTTTATGTTATCTTTTACACCAGTCGGGTTTTTGTTTATTTTTCGCGACTCCTTAATTTTTTCGCTCGGTAATTTTTTCCGTCGCTAACGATGGGGAATTTGGAATTGCAAATGCCGTTAATTGCCCGATGGAAGTTAGCGTTCGCACTTAGAGGAACGCGACGCGACTGATTGTTGAAATATTTAACGCTCCCGAAAGCCAAATAATTCAACGAAACGCTTTTGCTGTCAAATAATCACGCCCTTATTGTGAGACTAATCTGAATTTCTTATTATGTTTGTAAATCTTTTGACTTTAATTGAACGGGGTGTATATTAAGTGGACTTTATTGACTACATGACTATGAATTACCCCGCCAACAATCGGTGACAGTAACAATCGTTTGTTAACAAGTATACTCATCTGCGTAGAATGCTAAATGAATTTGCATCTTCACAACAGAGCAAAGTTAATATTATTTAAAAATATAAATGATTTAAGCCCTAAAAGATTTTTAAAATAAATAAAATAGGAATATTTACCTATAGGCACTATGCTTCTATCTACCCCAACTCACCCAATTTACTTATTTCAATACCAAATACGATTATTTTACCAAATTTGTATTTCGAAACCATTGCACGAATCCAGTTTCCACCCAAAATGTATAACAACCGAGATCGGGTGTTACGATGAGCCATTCAGTAAGTCGTAAATTATATTGTTTTCATATTTATAGCCATTCTCTATTCAACATAAATGTTCTTGGTATTTTTTTTCAAAAGCTCTCTGTCGACCATAAAAACGTTATCTCCTACCCTCATCATGGCCTTTTCACTTACGTAGGGTAAGTAAGGGCTAAAAGTGTAGGCCAACACATAGTAATGTAACGAAGTAGATGTGGGTAGGCCCGGTGAAATGTTTCACGGTTGTATGTTACACGTACTATGTAAATCATGTACATTACATAAAAAGGTTAGATGTTCCTTTTTCAGGTGGCAAAAGTATGTAGAGTGTGGTAATAGTTGACCTTGCGTGTTATTTTAATTTATATTATGCCGGTACTCGACTTTTTATTCAATTGGCATTGTTCTTTTGTCTTTTAAAGTTTAATATAAATGTGAAGTTATCGTATTATTAATAGTGCGGTTAGCCCCTCCAATTAAGTGAAAGACTTGGGCAATTTAAATGTAAATGTTACTGATCTGAAGCACTTACTTCCAATATACAAAAAAAACATATAAATTACGGCACCCTGCAAATAACTGCCAAAGAATAAATTAAAACGCCAATAACCCGCAGACGAGACAATCTGTAAACTAAATTCACTTACATTTCAAAATTAACGGTCTCCCCCATCGATAGTATTCTTACAATCATCACGTTAAACCGATTTAATCCTGTTTGATTTATATCTGGGCCGCCATGACGGCTCCGCAGACTGATTACTTCCTATGCATTAGCCCTGATGAATGTATTTGCATTAGGAATCCGTGGATTAGTTGATCAGCTTGAATGTTTGATACAAATGTTGGCTTAGGGGTGAGGAAAGTGAAGGAAACTATTGAGGCGCCATTAGTTTGTGTCTAGTGTGAAGAGGTTTTTCTTTGTTTTTGGAACAGAACCATGTTTTTAATGCTATAGATCGTTTAGAATATTATTAATTTCGATTTCAGTTACGTATGTATCAAGTTTAGTGTTGATAAATTATGTTCATTTTGCTGGCACGTACAAATCAATCACTATTAACAATATCCAATACGCCCGCGCGCGAAGGATGCTCCAATGAATCGCAGTTTAACCAAACATTTGGTCACAAACTTGCGAATAACTTCTATATTCAAACTGTTACGTCACAAACAATGGCTGACGACAGATGGCGCGCCAGTGTTGCCAACTTAATCAATTGTTATTGGCTATTGACACATATGAACCAATCAAGCGGAATGAATCGAGTATGGGCAATGTAGTGGTTTCTGATAATGGCATTCAATTTTGTAATAGTGGGTTTCATTTTACCCTAAGAGGGGTCAAACTCCCTAGTTTAGAGTCGTATCTACTTATCGAAATAACAAAATTATATTAAATAGTAGGTACATACAAAGAATATTGTAGGTAGTGTAATATTTTAATATGAAAATATAACAACAAAATCTTAACAAGAAATTAAACCTCATTTAAATTCGAAAGAAATAATCACAACAATTTTATTACGTATAATTGTTATATTTACGGACCCTAGAAATAATCCGAGGGTAACAAAACGGGAAAATTACCAATTTATCCGAAAAGCGAAAGCAAAACACTAAATACCACAAAAATAAACACATACACAAGTAACTGTTCTTTGTTTTCCATTTCGCCCGCCTCCACCCGATTTGTAAGTAAAATTCACAGTCGGCGGACTAAAATAAATTGCTTGCGAAAACGTGAGGGTTCAAGATAAAAAAAACATTGTTATGGAATCAAGAGCAAAGTAATTAATGGAGATGTCGAAAGGGACCGTGTATAGGTACTCGCGCGCTTCTGACGTCAATACTTCTAGAGTTTAAACTGAATGACGTTATCTTGAGAGCATTGTGATCTCATAATTGGTTGATTTTTAAATAGTGGTAGGTAACTAATAATACGTGAGGGGCTGTGATATGATCCAAATATATATTTTTCTCCAGCAGGAGGTTGGGTAATATATACATATATTTATATTACCCAATCTATACAAATAAATAAAATTCGAGTGTCTGTTTGTAATATCAAAATAACACCTTTTCACTAAATGCATATGAAAGTACATACGACACCTATAACAAAAACGCGATTTTGATTTTTTTTGTCTGTCTGTCTGTATGTGTGTTTGTTCCGGGTAATCTCCGAAACGGCTGGACTGATTTTAACGGGACTTTCACTAGCAGATAGCTGATGTTTTAAGAAGTAACTTAGGCTACTTTAATTTTAGAAAAACAATTAGGGTTCCGCGTAAAAAAATTAAAACACATGAAATCAAAGAGTTTCTCCGAATCGGCTGGACCGATTTTGACAGGACTTTTACTGGCAGATAGCTGTTGTTATAAGCAGTAACTTAGGGTACTTTTATTTTAGAAAAACAAAATATTAAAAAATGGCTCCTGTCGCGCGGGCTCAGAACGCGGGAGCGGGCTTTTTTGTTAAGATAAATTCCACGCGGGCGAAGTCGCGGGCTCAGCTAGTTGATACTAGAATCTATTCTTTTTTTTACAAATTTTCTGGTGACTTAGGTACATATGAGTTTTTCTTATCCGTTCAGTGAAGTACAATACAATACAATATTGTTAACCTAACCAACATACAAATTTAATATCAAATGTATTTTGATTATTTTCAATACCCAACAATTTCGAACATACACCGCATATTTTTGCAACCGCAACGGATTGCAGAATCGTAGCGATCACGAGCCCGCAACGATGCTCCAATTAATGCGGAATCAATAATAGCTATTACACGGACCGGCTGATTGTACGACACCGCTGACCAAGCTACACGCCCTGGGTAATCCAATCTAATTCCACTGAATATAAGCTGACACTTGTACCGTATGAGATATAAATTCTAGCTTTTAAGGGCTAAAATATTTAGTTAATGCGGATTTATTTATAAAATAATGATAGGAATTATAGTCTCTTCATTCTACCTTCAGTTTAATATCATATTACCTACAAAGAGTGTCTATAACATATTTGGGTAAAAATGCAATTTGAATTATGCACCACAAGAGTGCTGTTTGAAACCACAACATACTCCCAATTGTGAACCCGCAACGTTCCAATTAATAAATAACTAATTTCATATATTTTTAAGAGTTGACTAATCTGAATAATACAATTGTATTAAGTTACCTGCAAGTATTTCATGCTACATTTTATTTTATTTTATTTTATTTTATTTTAACACTTTTAGGAAAGCTTACAGCTAAATAATACAATAACAAAAAGTATAAAGTAAGGTAAGGCCAATTATGAGCTTTCACATCTAGGTAGACGAATTGTATCAGCAGTTACAGGTTCAGGTAGACAAAACTAGCGAAAAAAGAATAGAATGTAAGAGGAAAATTATGAACATGAATAGGAAAAAAAGTACAACACAATACAATACATACAACTTAACATTAAAAATGACAATACGTATAATACAATATTTTGTCTACTATTCTAACTACAAGTGAACATAATTTTGCAAATCGAAACCAACCCACACGTAATCGCATTTGGGTTGGTTCTAGCTTGCAGAAATTCGAGTGGTTTGGTTCTTATTTCTTTGGTTCTTATCTAACTAATAACCTCATGAAAATCCTACTAATGAGATATCTCCGAAAATGTTATTACCGACTTAAGATTACCAAACGAATATTATTAATATCTCGACGGCGAAATAACTATAACTTATTTGATAACGCGACGTTATTTATACGTTTTTTGTGATGAAATATGGATATAAATTTCTCGACGTACTCGTCGTAGAAAAAAAACATTAATTTCGTCACATCGGTAACTCGACGGGCTCGCGACGCAATATCCATCACGGCATCTATTTGCATTGAGGGTGATAAATCTAGAAAAGAAATCTTATATGGAGACGATATTGAGCTTGAAGACGGCGATGTATCATAGCGGATTCATTTGTTGGCTTATTGCCCTATATTCAACTGTCGGATTTATGGATATGACAGGTTCGTGCGAGCGACGGACGTTTTAGGTGTTAAAATCATCGACCTCAAAAAAGATTTCGCTACGATTCTTTTATAATGTTAACGCATTATATCCCCATTTGAATATACTAAATTTATATTAGTGTCGATCCCTGAAAAATGCGAGTTTTCACACTATTACGTAGTTATAATCTAGAAGTCATGTTTTTGTTTTCGTTTTAACCCTAATAACCAACCAATAATAACCAATAATTGGAACCCAATTGTAGTTGGGTGTGTATGAACTCAAATATACTTGCTCGTACTTTATCGTGAAAATTAAGAGATACATATTTTGTTAGTTTGGTGTCATAGGTAATAATATTTGGTCACAATAATTTATGAAAGTGGTTAATTGAAAATAATTTCTAAATTGTTTAATAATACATTTCTTCAGTTTCAGGTGAGTCTTGCCTCTTGGCGAAGGACTCGTAAGGTACACATCCAAATATACGAATGGTTGTTGTATTAATTAATTAATTTATAAAGTTATTTATTTTCAGTTAATTAAAACAATTGGCTGAAAAGTATTCGGTGCGTGTAAGTAACTCACTTGTGCTGGAGTTCATTATGATTTTCATATATTTGGAATAAAATATACTAGATGAATCTTCAAGATTAAACTTTTTCATTTGGCAAATTAAAAAGATCTTGGCATTAGTATTGCCAACGAAATCCAGCACTAGATAGCCTAAATTTAAAAAGTATAGTTCAACGAGCCAACTCGAGCTCAGGTCTATTCTCCAAATAAGAAAGATTCATCGAAATTTAATTCACTTTCGTTCATTTCTGTCTTTTTATTTGCGGTTATTTCTATTATTTTACGAATACGCATTCACGATCCGATCGCACAAACTCCTTGAAAATATGTTTTCTTTTTTGATTATTTTCTTTCCGCCTTCAATGTACCACATACGATATGCAGTGCACGGCAATAAATATAGCACATCGTGATTTAGATGAGATACTCGGTATTGTCGTTTTTACAGCGATGGTCACGTGTCATCAATCGCTAGAAATGCAGCGTGGAGGCCAAACGCATACAATAAATTTGACAACACTAGCCGTTGTGATAAAGTCCCCAACGTTTTACATTGTTGTACTGCCCTGTGTTTTGTGCTTGTACATTTTGGAAGATTTAAAATACTATCATCATTAGCTTTACAGAAGTGGTAATTTCCACTTTTAATGATCTATTTTATTAAGTTATACAAGCAAATCAAGTGCAGTGACTAAAAGTTCTTTCGGAAATTTTTAATAAGTCAATAAATTTACAACAAACGATATTCCATGATGTGCCATATTTATCGCCAGTAACTGTAGTTTCTATCTTTACTTTCTAGTTCGTCTATCTGCTTTGTATGTCATTGTAGTAGAACTGTCATAGTCTGCAGTGTTTTTTATTTAACCCTTTCTGTTTATATTAAATGCAGTTGATTGCATCTAAATTTGCAGTAGTCACAAAGTATATAGATCATTGTTTAATGTAGATTTGAAGGTTTCTAGATCGACGATCGTCAAACTAATAATGAAAGTTTGATGAAGCCTCGTACATAAACCCGTTGATATACCTACACTTATACATAAACCAACTGCATAACTGATTCGCGCTTGATTCATTCATCGCTATTTCTAATACCCGAGTCCCGAGAAACTTCTTCCCGAATCACTTTCGCACTACTTAACGAAGTCAGGGAATGATTAGAGGAATCCCGGATTGTCAAACCCCAGGAACCGCTAGGGGGGATTTAATTACGCGGCACAACCGAAGCATTACGGAACTACTAAAAATTTCATAAGTCCCCAAGCTTGCGGACCTCAAAATATTGATCGGAGTTCTCTCTCATTCATGTCGACGTGTGACAAAGCCCGCTTTGGCTCGGTTGGTGGTCCACGCACACATACACAATGATTCACACACACGTGTCATTAAAACCGATCCAGCGGGCGTCAGCTGACTGTGGGGGGGGAGCTGCGGGGTGCGAGGGGTGTGTAAGGTTATGAACGACGCATGCGCAGTGCCGAGCAAGCGGCTGCAGCGCTTTATTCCCGAGCCAAGGGGGAAGGTAACAAGCTGCGGTTATTGCTGGCCGCGCTCGCCGCCGTTAAATCGACACCCATTCAGAAAACAAACTACGTATCGATACGGTTATGGCGAGTGCCGTAATTAGTTTCATTGTCTTCGCGTATGACTACGATTAAACTTAGCGTGTTTGCTAAGGTATCTAGAACACAGTATGAAGTGTTACTTATAAAGTTAAATGACTTCGAACTCTAAGGAACATGCTTTGAATATGAACTTACAAGTCGACTCAATTATGAGACTTTTCGCTATCAATATCTATTTAGGTACTGCGAAAGATGATGTGCTTTTTGTAATTTTGTCCTGATATACTTATTTAAAAATTAACTACAGCATCAATAATGTCTAGATTAAAATTGGATGCCTGAAGAAACTATAAACATATTCGGCATCCCACTCCATATTAACACAGTGCATATCGCAAAATGCTGCCAACATAAAAATACCAATGACAGCAACGTAAAGCACGTCGCAAAATGTTGCCAACATAAAAACACCAATGACAAAAACGCGTTTCCACCGTTCCCGATTCGGATTTTTAATTCCGTCCGAATATTCTCGTCACGTTCTGCATCGCGATAAACAATTATTAATGCGTTGTTACTGCTCTCGTGAACAGTTTTCGAGTGTGAGTTTTTAACTGTTCGTTAACACTAAGTGGACCGGGACGAGGTGAAAATGAGGTGGCTTAACAGGCACCCTTTCGCTTGAAAAAAACACTTCCAGTTGCATTTTAACATTTAACGCGACGTAAATAGGGTTGATGTACGCTTGATGCTGAAACAGATGAATTGATTTCATTGAACTATTTGTTAATGTGATTTTTGGTGTTATGTAAGTGAAATTTTATTCAAATAATAATCTTATACCATGTATTCTTTTCCTGTGACAGCTCGATCACGTGATTGGCCCGAGACGACGTCATCGGCTGTGGTGCGATTGGTAATGATACTTATTTGTGTGGAAGAGGTCACTAAGGTCCGTATGTACATGTATCTTAAGTCTGAAGCGTTATAAAGTACATATCATTTTGTACTGGTAAGATCGCTCTCATACTTGAGATAAATGTATTAATGCGGACTATCTAATCGTGACGGAGCCTTGGGCTGTCATGGAAAAAGAATTACCATGGTTCTTTGATGGCTGAAATGGCCTTAAATCTACTATATAAAAATAAGTCGGGTTTTCCTTCCTGACGCTATAACTCCAGAACGCACGAACCGATTTCCACGGTTTTGCATTCGTTGGAAAGGTCTCGGGCTCCGTGAGGTTTATAGCAAAGAAAATTCAGGAAAAATTTCAACAGAACGCGGACGGAGTCGCGGGGCACAGCTAGTAATAATATAAATAAATAAATAATTTTAGCCCTTTTTGACGTCCCACTCCTGGGCACGGGCCTCCCCTCAACACGAGGGGGATTCAGGCCATAATCCACCACGCTGGCCCAGTGCGGGTTGGCGGATTTCACATACCTTTCGAAAATTAGTTAAATCTTCTAAGACATACAGGTTTCATCACGATGTTTTTCCTTCACCGTAAGCAAGTGATAATCATACAGAAATTATGATTCGCACATAGATTTCGAAAAATCCAGAGGTTCGAGCCGGGGTTTGAACCCGAGACCTGGTAGCCCGCAAGACGCGTGCTTAACCAATCGGCTATCACTGCTATAAATAATAATAGTTCATCTTTTATATATTTCATGTCAATACGCGAAATTAAACTCCACCACAACAGTGTTAAAGTTTAGTTGATTATATTTCTCAACACAAAACCAATCTGCATACTCTTGTACTAAGACGCTATGATCATTACCTAGTTTTATTTATTTCGAATTATTGAAATTAATGTGTGATCCGAACCTAAGCTCTTTAATCCACAGAATTCAAGCCATCCACTCATCTTATAAATTTCAAATTAACGTAAAAGCTTATCTATCAACTATCTATCCAGATGAAGTGGTCGTTTTATCTCAATTTCCCGCGGGATACCAGCTCAGGTAAAGACTGGAATGATTATAACTTTTGTTTGAATCTGAATTGAGGTTGCGGCAAATTCGAAGTCTGCCTAATTTACATCTTATAAAAGTTTATTTTACTTTTTAGGTAGGTATTTAACTTCAAGTTTGTCTTAATATTCGTTCTTATTCTGTTTAAATTATTTTTATAATAACTCAATAAATTGCGCTAGTTACGTTAGCGGTTACATTCACACGGTTAACCCGGCACCGATGATTACTTTACATTTACCGCCTTACTTCTAATGTTGTATAGCGGGCGATTAATATAATTCTGTCATCAGTAATTTTACATTTGAAAAAAGAATACAAAGCATGGTTTAACTATACAACTTGTCACAACTGGTTCTGTCAAAAAGGTATAGACAGAACGGTGCACTCTTCTTCGTGTGAACGATCGCTTAGGTAACAAAAATCTAACAGCAACATTGCTTTATTTTAATTCCTTTTACAACAAATGTAAGAAAACATCGTCTCAAATAATTAAGGACTTAAATAAAGCCTTTAAGTATGTACATATTTCTACGTAGCTTCCGTTTCTGAAGAACACGTACCGTAAGTATATTATAGTACTAGCTGTGCCCACGGACTTCGTCCGCGTAGTATTTAACGTAACAAAAATTTCGGGATAAAAAGTATCCTATATGTTAATCCCGGTTATAAACTATCTATGTTCCAAATTTCATCCAAATCCGTCCAGTAGTTTTTGCGTGAAGGAGTAACAAACAAACATACATACATACATACATACATCCACACTCACAAACTTTCACATTTATAATATTAGTAGGATATTGTTATATACTGTATAATATTTATGAATTTCCTGAAAATAATTTTATGTACTTACACGTGTTGATACAATCCGACGTACAAAGAGGAATGAGGATTTTATATTATACCTTGTAGGTACTGTCTAATTAGTAACTATGATAATTTAATAATAATTAACTTTTGTGTTGCAATCTAAAGACATACAAAACAATGTAAACTGCATGCATACGTAGCAACCGACAATATTCAAGAAAAAGGTTGTAAAAATTTCACATAGTTCTTTAGATTTATTTTAAATTTGCGGAATAAATATTTGAAAAAAGTGAGTGTTCTAATTTCGTTCAAACTTTGATACCGTTTAATTATGTATCCGATACGAATCCAAACTCAACTGTATTATTCCAGCGTTTGAAACACTCTGTAGAGAACCCTTCTACCCCACAGAGAGGTTCTGCAAGCTGTGCTGGTATGGAATTCCAAATTCCAAAACCTACAGAACCGAAACCAACAATGTAACCACTCCGACAATCTGTTATTCTGAAACCAAAATTAAAAAGGCTCTTATTGTTTTCTTCATTAAAAAATACTCCATCTCAACAAAAGATAATCCTCCAATATTAAATTCGTTCAAATAATTTCTTTGTCTTCATCAAACGGCCATTATCCTGTCGCGGGCAAACCCTCCACAAATTAATACTTCAATGCTCTGTTATCTCAACTCATTTTATCCCGTTCGTTTTCCAATAGTCTTCCGTCTTTCGACATTAGCCGTGTACTGATTGACCGAGCAGCCTCGCGACGCTGTTCGTACGGGGCTCAACAGCGCTGTAATTTGTTAGTCTGCCTCGCTGTAAGCCTGGCTGAATGTCAACTTCACGATTTATTATTTAGTAAAATTCATAGCTACCGTGCTCGAGGCAGGCGCGAAACTGCTCGCTATCAGTACACGGCTATAAGCGGTGGTGAAAAAAATTAAATCTGTTTAGGGGTGGCACAATCGTTGGCTTATTGAACCCCGTACCTCCGCTGGTTAGGGTCACCAAATCACTTCATTTCCAGGATAGGTCCTGAGCTAAAGTAGGCTGCTTTGAATATCCTCTATCGGTTGACGGCAAAGGCCAAGACAATGGAATATGGTCGTAGCAAATTTCAAGATTCTACGCTGTTATAGTTCTATACCATAGCCACCGAGAAGCGATACGAAATGGGCTTCGAGTTGAAGTCGGTCACCACAGGGTTCACCAACATTCGGGCGGCCATTTTAAAATTTGTGGTTAGTTTGTTTCAGAAACCTTAATGTTAATTAAAGATAAATAAAGGCGAACCGTAAACAACAACTCATTTAATAAAATAATTCATCATTTTTGTATCACTTTTCATTGGCAGTGGTATAAGATATCTGAGATGAGTGGGAATTTATTTCAATTTTTTTTTTTTTTTTTATTTATTCAGGACAACAAACAATTGCATAATAAGCTTAAGTATAGATGATGTAGTAACAAATAAGGAGAAATTACACAACCAGCACCGTTATCCACAAAATAAAGAAAAATTCAATAAAAATTGTAGATTCAAAATCTTTCCATTATTTATTATCTTGATATTTATTTATTTGTAACTGGAAAGTATTTTATGCCCAATTATATTATTAATATCCTGGTTCCCAGCTTAGGTGTTGTCACCCTCTGCAATGGGTGCTTAAAACACTCGTTTAATTAAAAAAGCCGGATTTAATTGGAAAAGTATTCATTTACAGACTGTTTTGTTTGGTGTTGCGTGATTTATATTTCGCGACGTTCTGGATCACTGAGGATCGCACGATTTAATTTTTTCGCACCATTACTCCGCAGACACAATTGACACGTTTGCTTTATGATACAAAAGAGATAATGGAATATGTTATTGGAATAATTTGAATAAACCAACGTCGGCTGTTTGAGAAAATATTGGTTTTCATTCATATTTCGAGTGCGCTGAAATGCTTTTTGAGTGCGCAATGAATTAGTATAAGTTTGCGTAGCAAATATTTGTGTTGTTCCCTATGGAGTTAGTTATTTTTATTGGCGGATAAATTATTACGTAAGTACCAACATATTTTACTTTACCCGTTAAAAAATATTAAACGTCTACATTTACCATTTCTAATGTAATTTTGGAAATAATACCAACTTCTGGTAGTAATCGTAAGGCATACTTACTTTATATAATTATGCAATAAAAAATAATTTTCTTCCGCATTCGATACTTCATTTTTTATAGGTTACCTATCTAATTAAATGGTTTCAATAAATACGTACCTAAATAAGTAATTCTGTTATTTATATAAATTTATTTTTCATAAATCACTGCTATCATTTCTATAAATATAATAAATTAATTAATTAATTAGAAATTATCATAGTTACAAATTATCACAACAATATTTTAGGCCCATATTAATAAATCGATCTCAATTCAGGAAGCGATCTTGGAAATGTAATTCTTATGTCATTCCAGTACAAAATGACATACAAAAGCATACTTGACGACCGCTTGGCGCAGTGGTTCGAGCGTAGGCCGCTCGGCTCACTGCACATGGTGGTCGCGGGTTCGATTCCCGCCGGGACAAATTTCGGAAATGGCCTTTTCGTAATTTACCCTGGTCTGGGTGTCACTGGGATTGCCCCCAGTCCATTGTACGGTACCCAAAGTACAAGCTTTGCTTAGTTTGGGACCGTACAGTTGGTGTGTCTATCTGGCGATATTATATTATTATTATATTATACTCAAGATCGCTCTTGAGATTGATTTATGAATACGGCCTTAGACTCCAGAATTATGTCGGTAGAAATATACTTGCATGTTTTGCACAAATTAATATGCAGTGTCCCTGATGGCGAAATTTGTAACAGCACAAAGCTTTTTGTTCCCATCGTAGTTGTAAAACAGCCTGCAGCGCTCTTTGCCAGGTCTAGGCAGACAGTGGCCACAAGCTGTAGCCGTAGGGTTGACACTGGCGAGTAAAGCATAATAATAAATATCGCCAGTCGAACACACCAACTGTATGGTCCTAAACTAAGCGACGCTTGTATTATGGGCATCGTTCAATGGACTGGAGGCGATCTCAGTGACACCCAGACCTGGGCAAATTACGAAAAGGCCATTTCAGCAGCAAATTACGAAAAGGAAATTTCGTCAAATAATATCACATCAACTGTAACTTGTTGCCCTTTTTAACCCCCACATAACAGACAGACGTAGAACGATGTAGTCGACTTTCCTGAACTACCCATTTCCTATTTCGGCCCGTAGGTATGTGTCATCCACGACCAAATCTTGTCGTCTACTCTCTAGACACAACTGAAATGGAGATTCCTACACGTTTTTCATTTGTTTTATAACTGTTAGCGAGATGGCTATTTCCATAATGTTAATTATAATCAAACCATAGGAGGGTTTCAAGTCAAACCGATTTTCTTTTAAATGTTTCCGATACGGAATTAGACCAAGAGGACTAACCGTATGACACATTTCAGCATTGACAGTATTTATATTTAATTTCCTATCCATTCAATTCTACATATTTAAGGTCGATGGGGCGATCGTGTTCTCCATACATATTTCTTTCCGAATGTATACGAGACACACAAAGTTTTTCCTTACAACAATGGATTTTATCACTTCTAAATAAATTATTGTTTTCGCATCTAATGATTTCAGGCATTTAAAAATAGATTAACATAATTAAAATCGATCGTAAAATTTGATAAATTTTACGCCTGTGTGTGTGAATTTGTCAGCGCCATCTGACTAAATTAGGCCATTATTAACATAAAATTTGTACTTTGAGTAAACTGCGTGCTAATAGTGTACTAGTTGAAATGACAGATGGTGGTGACCAAATTATTATTGCAAATATGTGTATCCCTATATTGCGCCATCTATATTAATAATTCCGTCAAGGGGTACGGTAGACTCGATTGAAACGTTACCAGAATAATAAAACTTAAAAAAATAATAATTTCGAGTCGACAACATATGTCCGCAAAATTCGGATTGTCGTGATAATCAATGTTATAATTATAATATTCGGCACAGTACCGCCATATTTTCTATGAACGCATGTCAGTTAGTGTCAGTGATGACTGCGCCAGTGTTCTCAGTTGGTGGGCCATATTTTTAAAGAAAGAAGAAGAAGAAGTGCATTAATTGATTGAGCTGTCAGAACAAACAAATTCAGTGTTCAATGTTCATGATGTTTCCGTACGAGTATTCATTTCATTTAGTTTTGCTTTGCATAGTGATTAACTTTCATAATCATCATCATCAGGCTATGCTTGTCCACTGCTGGACATAGGCCTCCCCTAATGAGCGCCATAGCGCACTGTCTTCAGCTTGCCGCATCCAGCATCTGCCTGCAGTCTTTCGCAGATCGTCATCCCACCTGGTCGGAGGGCGTCCTACACTACGCTTGCCTAGTCGAGGTCTCCACTCAAGAACACGTTTACTCCAGCGGTTGTCGGTTCTTCGCGAGATATGCCCAGCCCCCTGCCACTTCAGCTTGCTAATTCTTTGAGCTATGTCGATAACTTTGGTTCTCTGTCGAATGTATTTGTATTTCTATTAACTTCGTTTGGATGTAAACACATCATGCCGAAAATTGTAATGAGTCACATTTCACCCGAGCGAAGCCGGGTTTTCATCTTTTATTATCGTAATAATAACATTCATTAAAAAAATTAAGTAACGAGCTAAGTGTTTTTAATATTTTCCGGACATATGTGGCGATCCCAGTGACACCCAGACCAGGGCAAATTACGAAAAGGCCGTTTCAGAAAATTTCCTTTTTTGGGAATCGAACCTGCAACCATCCGATGCAGTGAGCCGAGCGGCCAACGCTCAAACTACAGCGCCAAGCGGTCGTCAATTCGCCACACGAGGTAGTACGTTGTTGCAGACGCGACGTTGCCAATTGGTAGAGAGCGGCGACTTGACAACGTCGGATGTCTATTATAAAAGCATTTGCTGTCGGAAATATTTTTTTCGTTTAGTGTATAGGAGCACAGATATAGATTTACATAGATAACGCAAGTATCACGATTTTTATTGAAACCAAGCGTGCCAAATTTTTTACACTTACTGTGACGTCACAGATGGCGGGAAATCCAAACCGATTCAAAGACACCGATGCCGCAGATGCCCCTCCACCCGCTACGATTCTCTCGAGTGATTGTCTCGCTCATATTCATATTTGTCTGCTCATATGCTCATATTCTCGCTCATATTCATCCGTAGTAGTGATGTAACGAATATTCGCATTCGCATTCGCATTCGCGAATATTCGCATATTTTTTGACATTCGCATTCGCATTCGCATTCGCAAGAATCTATGCGAATGTTTGGCGAATGTTTTTGAAAAACAATAAGGAAATTATCTGTAGACGGCTATGGAATGTTAACAAGTAACAACTAGTAAGAATTATATATTATTAAAACAAACTTGCTCATAGGGTGGCCCTTATTGCACCGCTTTTAGGTTTATAAAGCAGCTTATTACGCACTACTGCTATTGAATTTACATTTTTTAAATCTTAGTAATGAGTTATCCTAAAAATAGTAAACACTTAAAACAATAAACGATGTTTATTAAAATATTATACATAAAAACATTAACCATTTAAATACATTTATTTCACATTCGATACATTATATTTCAAATAATATAATAATTGTTACCGGCTTTGCCAGACCCATAGATAAATTTAACCAGCCAAATGCATGTCGGACTACGCATACTCTAGAGTTCCGTAGACATACCGGGACTTTTTGATACTATGGATCTCATAAAATAAAAGTGATGTTTTTTTATTGATATGAGACATCGAATACAGCGGCTCACGTTAATTTTAAATAAAATAGTATGAAATTCTGTTACTAAAATTTATTAAACCGGCATCATAGACATCTTCAACAAAAGTGACATAAACTTTTATTTTCTTTTTGGACTGATGAAAATTCTTACAAGGATTTTAAATTCAAATAATAAAGTTGTGATTGGACTGGGTGCACAATCAGTGGTGCGTGGTTTGAAACTCAATTTAGATTTTTTTTAAATTTCTTATATTTTTTTTCAATAGTAAATTACTATTTATTTCATATAATAAGCCATTGATAATGTGATTCTAATTTAAAGGATGAATCTTGCTACTAAAGTAAAAACGGCCACAATGAAGCTCAATATTTCGTAAACGGGAATTAATATTGAAAAAATGTCAAAGAAACCTTCAAATAACTTTAAAATACTTACTGAACAATACCTCGATCGAGAGGGTGTGTGAACATTTTTTTTGCTCCCCTTTCTTATTTACGGGAGGTGCAAAGGAATATCTTTGCTTTCAAAATTTTAAAAAGTTTTTTAGCGGTACATAAGCTCTTTAAATTTATCGGCTAGTTTGCAGTATTTTATCCCTAATATTCTCTGTATAAAATGACTGTGATTGCAGACGGACGTGCCGAAACTATAAGGGTTCCGAGTTTGACTACGGAACGCTAAAACTGACGGCGCGCCACGTTGTTTTATTTTTAATTCATCCTGCAATTCGATAGGTCTTAAAAAAATCGTGATTTGTGATTTTTTTACAATTAAGATTGTAATATTCTAAATATTTTTTACCCCCAAGTAAGTTGTAAAATGTCGTTTGAAATGCGTGAGCATTGTTAATTACACACCTTGGCTCCATCACAGCACAGCCCTCGTATTAGTCTCTGGCTGCAGACCAAGCTCGATCGTAATTCAGCTCACTTGCACATAATGCACTTATTTACTTATATTTGAATAAAAAAATAATAACTGTCTCGAGGTAGGCAACTAAATTATAAATAGGATCCTTCTCTATTGATCTTGTTAGTCTAATTAAAATATTAACTCAATAAAATTTGATTATAAAATAAATTTGAGTAATGAAATAATACTAAACTACCCTCAAATCAAAACAAATCTCTTTGAATAAACTTTATGTGACTAACTTCGTTCTTTCAACCTATGGGTTCGGCTATGTTCGGCCAACACGAAATGTCAATCCAGTCTAACATTTTGCGCGCTCTTTATTAAGCTCCGAGAAATAGGACGTGTTATAAGTTTAACATGTGTATTTGTGTGTGTGTCTGTGGCATTATAGCGACCAAAAAAATGATCAGATTTATTCGAATATTGTTTCTTATTTAGATAGGTTTTCTGGTCAAGAGTGTTCTTAGCTATGTTTCATGCTTATGTTTTTTAAAATCGATTCATCCGTTTGATAATTATCAGCACTTTTGTAATTTACAAAGTCGTAGTTTTTTTTTTTCATTGTAGGGTTTCTTATTTGAAAGTCAACATTCGCATTCGCATTCGCATTCGCGAATGTTGAAGCCAAATATTCGCATTCGCATTCGCATTCGCGAATGTCAAAAATCCAACATTCGTTACATCACTAGTACATATATAGTACAGTAGTATCTATGGTTAGTATATATCAGGTTCGGTATTTATTTGGCAAATACAGTAAATTTTCATTTTATGTACCTATACGGTAATCCTAAGCCAGCGGCACCACTATCCTACCCACAGATATGGATTAACATAGATAACGCAAATGTATGTACTTAGCGTGTCCGAAAACCCTCAACCCCGACCAAGCGTCAAGGTTTGTCGCCGATAACTTACAGTCCATCGCGACTACAGATTAGTGATGTAACGAATGTTGGATTTTTGACATTCGCGAATGCGAATGCGAATGCGAATATTTGGCTTCAACATTCGCGAATGCGAATGCGAATGCGAATGTTGACTTTCAAATAAGAAACCCTACAATGAAAAAAAAAAAACTACGACTTTGTAAATTACAAAAGTGCTGATAATTATCAAACGGATGAATCGATTTTAAAAAACATAAGCATGAAACATAGCTAAGAACACTCTTGACCAGAAAACCTATCTAAATAAGAAACAATATTCGAATAAATCTGATCATTTTTTTGGTCGCTATAATGCCACAGACACACACACAAATACACATGTTAAACTTATAACACGTCCTATTTCTCGGAGCTTAATAAAGAGCGCGCAAAATGTTAGACTGGATTGACATTTCGTGTTGGCCGAACATAGCCGAACCCATAGGTTGAAAGAACGAAGTTAGTCACATAAAGTTTATTCAAAGAGATTTGTTTTGATTTGAGGGTAGTTTAGTATTATTTCATTACTCAAATTTATTTTATAATCAAATTTTATTGAGTTAATATTTTAATTAGACTAACAAGATCAATAGAGAAGGATCCTATTTATAATTTAGTTGCCTACCTCGAGACAGTTATTATTTTTTTATTCAAATATAAGTAAATAAGTGCATTATGTGCAAGTGAGCTGAATTACGATCGAGCTTGGTCTGCAGCCAGAGACTAATACGAGGGCTGTGTTGTGATGGAGCCAAGGTGTGTAATTAACAATGCTCACGCATTTCAAACGACATTTTACAACTTACTTGGGGGTAAAAAATATTTAGAATATTACAATCTTAATTGTAAAAAAATCACAAATCACGATTTTTTTAAGACCTATCGAATTGCAGGATGAATTAAAAATAAAACAACGTGGCGCGCCGTCAGTTTTAGCGTTCCGTAGTCAAACTCGGAACCCTTATAGTTTCGGCACGTCCGTCTGCAATCACAGTCATTTTATACAGAGAATATTAGGGATAAAATACTGCAAACTAGCCGATAAATTTAAAGAGCTTATGTACCGCTAAAAAACTTTTTAAAATTTTGAAAGCAAAGATATTCCTTTGCACCTCCCGTAAATAAGAAAGGGGAGCAAAAAAAATGTTCACACACCCTCTCGATCGAGGTATTGTTCAGTAAGTATTTTAAAGTTATTTGAAGGTTTCTTTGACATTTTTTCAATATTAATTCCCGTTTACGAAATATTGAGCTTCATTGTGGCCGTTTTTACTTTAGTAGCAAGATTCATCCTTTAAATTAGAATCACATTATCAATGGCTTATTATATGAAATAAATAGTAATTTACTATTGAAAAAAAATATAAGAAATTAAAAAAAAATCTAAATTGAGTTTCAAACCACGCACCACTGATTGTGCACCCAGTCCAATCACAACTTTATTATTTGAATTTAAAATCCTTGTAAGAATTTTCATCAGTCCAAAAAGAAAATAAAAGTTTATGTCACTTTTGTTGAAGATGTCTATGATGCCGGTTTAATAAATTTTAGTAACAGAATTTCATACTATTTTATTTAAAATTAACGTGAGCCGCTGTATTCGATGTCTCATATCAATAAAAAAACATCACTTTTATTTTATGAGATCCATAGTATCAAAAAGTCCCGGTATGTCTACGGAACTCTAGAGTATGCGTAGTCCGACATGCATTTGGCTGGTTAAATTTATCTATGGGTCTGGCAAAGCCGGTAACAATTATTATATTATTTGAAATATAATGTATCGAATGTGAAATAAATGTATTTAAATGGTTAATGTTTTTATGTATAATATTTTAATAAACATCGTTTATTGTTTTAAGTGTTTACTATTTTTAGGATAACTCATTACTAAGATTTAAAAAATGTAAATTCAATAGCAGTAGTGCGTAATAAGCTGCTTTATAAACCTAAAAGCGGTGCAATAAGGGCCACCCTATGAGCAAGTTTGTTTTAATAATATATAATTCTTACTAGTTGTTACTTGTTAACATTCCATAGCCGTCTACAGATAATTTCCTTATTGTTTTTCAAAAACATTCGCCAAACATTCGCATAGATTCTTGCGAATGCGAATGCGAATGCGAATGTCAAAAAATATGCGAATATTCGCGAATGCGAATGCGAATGCGAATATTCGTTACATCACTAATATGTACACAGGTACTAGGTAAGTATGTAATAAATATTGGAACGAAGATCCTTATCGCGCGTTCCGAAAGGGGGCTAGACGGAAAAAATTAAGACCAAGAAATGTGTAACGTAACGACACTTTTTTCACTTTATGTGCGGCGTGCGCGTGTTTCTCGGTCTGTCTCTCTCTCTCCCTTATAGAAAGCAAGCCAGTTATAATTTTTTTCGTTTCGTCTTTCTATTTCGCATTGAACAGTGTGGTGTCGTGACTTCCTTTTCCTTTTCGTTTTCCTTTTCCTTTTCCTCTTCCTCTTCCTTTTCCTTTTCCTTTTCCTTTTCCTTTTCCTTTTCCTTTTCCTTTTCCTTTTCCTTTTCCTTTTCCTTTTCCTTTTCCTTCTGCTTCTGCTTTTGCTTTTACTTCTACTACCATCGACGATTGACGACTGCTTGGTGCAGTGGATTGAGCGTAGGCCGCTCGGCTCACTACACCGGGTGGTGGCGGGTTTGATTCCCTTCAGGGTAAATTTCGGAATTCCCCTTTCCGTAATTTGCCCTGGTCTTGGTGTCACTGGTATCGCCCCCAGTCCATTGTACGGTATCCATTGTCCAAGCCTTGCTTAGTTTGGGACCATACAGTTGGTATGTTTGTCTGGCGATATTTATTTATTTATTAGTATTATTTTGATTGAGCTAAAGCTGTGATAGCCGATTGCTTAAAGCACGCGTCTTGCGGGCACCAGGTATTGGGTTCAAACCTCGGTTCGCACATCTGGATTTTTGTAATCTATGTGTGACTCATAATTTCTATATGATTATCACTAGCTTACGGTGAAGGAAAACATCGTGAGGAAACCTGCATATCTTAGAAGATCTAACCAATTTTCGAAAGACATGTGAAAAAACAGCGTGGTGGATTATGGCCTGAATCCTCCTCGTGTTCAGGGGAGGCCCATGCCCAGGAGTGGGACGTTAAAAGGGCTAAATAAATATAATTATTATTATTTTTGTTGGAACCTACGTGGTGGAAATCATCAAAGCACTGGCCTGTTTATAATTAGTTTTTAAATTCCGTGTAATTTATATTGACATTTGTTTTTACATAGAATTCTATTCTGTCTGTCAAAATACGCTGTACATAAATATCTTATCTGGCCTACGTATATGTTTTTATTAATCTGCTGAGCTTCGCAAAATTAAACGGAAGCGTCAACTACGCGACTTGGAGCTTCGCCATGAAGATGTACTTGATCGACAGCGAACTATGGGACTGCGTCATGAAGCCTGCGAAGGAAGTTGACGACTTTCAACGCAAAGATGCCAAAGATCCAAGATTTGCTTGAGTCTAAGCGAACATCTATATCTCATCGTTATGACAGCTGAAACTTCGAAGGAAACATGGAAGCGACTTCGGGAAGCCTACGCTGACAGCGGGCTTGCTCGACGCTTACAACTTATGAAGAAATAGCTTGGTACTAAACTTGTATTGTACTCGAACATAGAAGCCTATGTGAATGACATACGGCATGTGCAACAACAACTGATTGCCAATCAAGCTGGTCTGGAAGATGAACTTGTTGGTGTGATTATGCTGGCAGGACTTAACGACAGCTACAGCCCAATGGTGATGGCAATAGAGCATTCCGGCACCTCGATATCTACAGACTCGGTTGCATCGATCCTGCTGAAGGAAGAACGCCGAGATGCCTCTGCTACATCTAGTGCATTTTCGTAGTCTAGTGTAAATAGTGTGCCTAAGGTGTCGTGTACATATTGCAAAAAAGTAGGCCACGTAGTGTCTCAATGTAGGAAACACTACTAACGCTACTCTGTATAGGACTCTAGGTTCTATAATTTTGATTGAGACACGATTTTTATGTTGATTTCTTGTAATTATTGTTGTTATAAATAAAAATATGTTTACATGGAAAACCACATCTATTTCTCAGTAATGTATCTCATATGTTAGAAAAGTGGAATACACTAACAAGTGTATTACAACATATATATACAACAACATATGTATTGTAACATCTAGATATATATCACAACTCAAAGGTGACTAACTGACTGACTGACATACTGATCTATCAACACACAGCCCAAACCACTGGACGGATTTGGCATGCAGATGTTATGACGTAGGCATACGCTAAGAAAGGATTTTGATTAATTCTACCCCAAGGAGATAAAATAGGGGATGAATAATCCCGAAATTTTTGTTAAGTTAAATTAAACGCGGACTGTCGCGGGCACAGCTAGTCAGACAATAAAATTATTCTATAACAGATGTATATATTTATCGGTTTTTTAGAATGATGAATACACATACAATAATGTATTTTACAATAGCAAAAATATAATATTTTCGCTATTTATTATAAAATAAAAAGGCCGCAATTAATATAAAAGTACGCCCTCTAGTGGCTAGTGGCTAAAATACACCTTTTGTCAATGTGTGCGTGTATGTATTACAATAAAAAGTGACAGAAGTTTTTTATCGGAAAACGCTTAGATTATGAATGATTTTAGGTTGATATTATTGCATATGTCAATGCAGTATAATAAGTCTTAATCGCAAACAATAGTATTATAGCTTAGAAATGCTCAAATTTTGCGTAAAAAATAAATAAGTAGAATCTGTTGACTACAGCGTCATCTTGAGAGAAACTGCATTAAACCCGACCGACGCTTTAACCGCTAATATAGATGCTTCGTTATAATAAGGGCAATAGCTATGCCCTCTACAGTAGGCAAAATCACATCGCCTAGCCTCGCCTATTACGTTATCGCCAACCCTATTTTGGCCCGCTCGTGTGGCCAAGCCACGGCACAGGACAGTGGACACTGGGCACACGGAACAAAGAGTTGCATCGCTCGGAGCGACTGGCGCTGAGTGAAAATCCGTGTATGCAGACAGCGGTGTCTATGGAAATGTGGCGCTATGCGCTATCTAACAGTTTATAATGTCTATGTTCAGATATGAGAAGAATCTCGTGAGATTATTTTTAGTGGAACGGAAATGTTCTTTAACAGTTTCTAAGGAGCCCCAAAAATGATAATTGGATGATAATTTTGTCATTACTAGTAGGCATAATTAAAAAAATATGAGATCTTTTAATGTACCAACAGTTTTAGGGCTCATTAGAAAATACTAAAGATGATGTACCTAAGATGATAATTTTATAAGTTTTGTTTCTAACAGCCAACCTTTGATAATTATGTCAAAATTGGTTATCATTTCAGACAAAAATGTTTATTGAAATGGCATACAAATTGAGTTACTCAATGTAACTGATGCACTGTAACCAAACTTGTAGGCTCAACCCTATTTGGAAAAAAAATTGTAAATGACAGGATACTTGCCGGCAACACAATTATTTTACGTTACCGCTTCATTATTATCAAAATGTTGTCGTTGCCCAATGAAAGAGATACTCGCTTCGCAAGTCACCGCGGGGATTCCCGTCGGCACTATTTCCTGATGGATGACCGACAATGCTGATCAATCTTCATCACCCGAGATATTGTCTTTGCGAATCGCTCGCGCAATGAGACGATTGTCTATGTATAGCTTTACCAATTTTGAAGCGAAGGTTTTATAAGCGCGTTCGGGGCGCTCGCCGCGCGGCCACTCTATCCGTGCTAAGCGTCAGTAGCGTTACACGATTTATAGAGGTATACAGAGGGGCAGCTGTTTTTAACGCTTAGTTCCTATGCTTTTTACTATTAAGCTTCGCTTCTTTCGGGCGTCCGTAGACGGCACTGTTTTTTTCTTGTGAAATTTCCGAGAGCTAGAAAAGTAAGCATTTCGCACGATGGGGCAGCAGATCGAACTATATTTTCTTTTAACTATAAGTAGGCACACTGATAGATGTTTCACCTGATGGTAAGTGGTAACAGTCGCCCACAACATCTGCTACTTAAGGAGAGTAGACCAGGTGTCGGCCTTTTAGGGAGCTGTAAATATGCCTTTTGAAGAACCCTATGGTGTAATGCAGAGGAAAGACTTCGGTATTTCTTTTATACTGGCCTTAACCCTAAAGGGTCGTGGTCGACACTCGGGTAAAAACGATCCACGTAACTATGCGATGAAAACTATCACCGCCGCGAGGCAAACATACACTCTCAACAAAAGAAACGTTTTAGATCTCAAGAGATGCTGATGCCTACAGATGTGCTCTCCCACGGCCTGTCAGCGCCGACGGATGATGAATATCTAATATTTATCTGTCTATCCGCACACCCCACTTAATATTATATATGGCAAAATTGTGTTGGGTATTATGGTATCTAAGTATAATTGTGAAAATTCGTTAGTTTATTTAACTTGAGTGTGTGTTTGTGTCTGAAAATGATGCTGAATCTGTTGGCCATAAAAACAACAATTGAACTGGACACTTAGAGATATTTTTTTAAATCTGTCTTGCTCATGCATTTCAGCTATGAGATCGATGGTAGGCAATAGTCTAGTTCAGTTTGTGTGCCCATAGAATGAGCACTTTTGTATAGTCAGTACAAAAAAACGGAACGGAACAGAAACAAACTTAAAAATAATATCGTAGCAATTTGTCAGAGCAGATCGAGCTGCTCAATAAAGCAAGGTTAAATACTTCATTTAGGAGTATTAGCAAACAATCAATTTGAGATTTTTTTTAATTACTTAGTGGGAAAATATTTTTTTTATAAGAGTGAGTTTATTTACTTTAATCAAATCTTTTTTCTGATAGATATTCATCCAAAGACCGAATAATTTTTCGGAATTTCTTCTTAAACGAGATACCTAAAGACATTTTAGAAATTATTTTTTCGTAAATCTTTTTTTATATGTTGGAAGATAAAACTTGATAAGCATGAAATATGACTAGCTTTATTATGCATATTTTAAACTAGAAATTCATTGTTCAGATTTAGGTTTTTTAAGTTAGATATTTGATTATATTTATCAAATATCTAACTAAATATTTAGACTCCAATTTCTAAACATATTGCGGGTGACTCCATGTATTAGACACCCCCATTGATCTTAAAATAAAAAGGCCGCGTTCACATGGGGCGGGAGAGACGCATTAGGCTGCGTTCAGACGGCGTACTGCGACGCCCGCGGCTCCCGTCGTAATCAACGAGGCTTTGTAGCACGAGATGAGAATTACAGATACGCAACGGCCCTAGGCACCGGTGCCGCGTTTGGATTGTCACAAGTACTGGGGAGAGTAAGATCAGTAGATAAGGATGTGTTACACAACGTTTTATTGACTATTGTAATACCTGTTAGAAGTTATTTACGTTAATAATGGGACGATAATTTATTTTATCGAGTATCCAATTGTTCAATTCACTTTCTATAGAACGCTTCATTTCACAAGTAAAACGACAACGTTTCTCAGCTCGAATTACTGTCAGTAAGGGTCTAATTTCAGATGGAAAATACTCAATGCGATAGAAGGACATATTATGACGATACAATTGCACGCAAGTGGCCAAACCATGAATTCTCAGACAATTTAAGGTACTACATTGTTACTTTATTAGTTAAGTACTAACCATTTAGTAAGCGAGGACTGTCTAAGCGCAGCACCCCACATATGTTTGAGCACATTTCGTTCGCACGCCTTTGCGGCCCATGTCACAGCGCTTTTGTTCTTTCCATTAGCCCGAACTGTGTCTACACCCTTGTCGAAAACTTGCCGTGATGGACGCCACGTGAGACATAACAATGACTTGTAATGGGATATATGGGTTGTGAACCATATTTCAGTTTGCGAATTATTTTGCTCGATAAATAAAAAAAACATCAAATATTTTTATAGGACTATGTTTCATTGTCTATCAGCCTGAAGATATCAACTGTTGGCTTTCCACACATCTTCCGTTCTGCTTCAACTACATGCTTAGATCTTAGCATTCTAATCTAGAATGTTATCTACTGTATTAAGTATGAAATATTTAGTGAACATTCTTGAGTAGCCTTAGCAGTTATTCACACGATTAAACCGACATCGATGACCATACATTGTACCGTTTCCAGACGTTCTGTCAAAAATAAAGACAGAAAGGTGTCGGCTTCTTCCTGTGAGTCACCGCTTTGGTGTCGCGCTATCAGATAATAGTAATATAGACCAACACTGAGAAAAAAAATACGACATCAAATGATTTTTGTATTTCCTAATATCCCCTGTAGTATTTTATTATTAAAAGGTTTTATAATTATAGGTAATTGTATATGAATTCGAGCAATTTTCTATTAAAAAATACACACGAATTGAGAACCTCCTCCTTTTTGAAGTCGGTTAAAAATAGTTTGCTGCCGATTTCTTTCTCAATAATAATATTTGGATTCAATAGTAGCCTTAGAAGATAAATATCTTTGTAGTAAGACTTGATTGAAAACTACACCCAATACGGGAAGCTTTAGATTTAGTTTTCGAGTCAAGACTATTTAATATAATAAACCCACATAATGATCTGACGCCAGATTTAAAGAGACTAGACTAAAGGGGCTATGGGAATTAGATGACAGTACATCTCATTCTTTCGCATAGCTCCGTCCTTGATCAGATCAGACCAAAAAGAGCAGGTGTACCGATACACCCGTTGAACTCTGAAAGAGAGAACCAAAGCTTCACCTTTATTTATTACCCAAGGCCTTCCCAAAGGGCATAACAAACTACTCCCAAAGTTTCACCGACATTTCATCTATTCATAAGATACATTGACACTTATTGGTATTGTCACGCTGAAGGCATGTTTACTGAACAAGTGATGGATGGCGAGGCATCAGAACGAAATCAATCTTCGTTCGCCCGGGGCGTTATCAAACGGCTAAGTCGAAAAGTCAAACAATGTTTGGAGAGAGCATTAAAAGTCTAACCCGTGTTTAGGTCACAGTTGAACATTGATATATGAGTATTGAACTAACTTTATAACACAATTCGGTACCAATTGTCGGTTAAAGACTGAAGGAATCAGATCCCCTTTTTAAAAAAAATTAAAGCTTATTTAGGATAAGAAACAACTTTTTGCTGCTTATAAACTTATATAATGCGATCCAAATAAGAATAGGCATGTCAATAACCTCTATCTGTCAAATGTCACTTGAAAAGTATGGTTGCAAAAATATATTTGCATGTCAATAATAATAGTCTTACATCAAATTAAAATAAAAAGGTTAAATTAGTATTAAATTGTCTTAGTGTAATATTTAATTATTTCAAGTCATACTTCGTTTTTTAAAACCATTCGAAGACGATGATAATTTTTCGTTTTTATATAAATACAATAAATAACGGTTGACGTAATAAATTTTAAAACCTACAATAATTAATTTTTATTTTATGGCGGAAAACAGCAGTGATGATTTTGTCACACAACCTTTGCAAATAAATTGTATTTAAAAAAATCTTGTTTTGCTCACCCTACCTAACTGGTTAGATTTGGCAGCTATGACGCCACAATATGGCGCAAAGTCGATCCTATTCTCATTTGAATCGCATAGTACTCACTGATATCATAGTATATTGGTATCTCGATATGACGAAACATAATGCCTAGCTCTGTGTCCTATCTTAGATAAGCTTTCAATTTATAGCCACTGAACTGAACTGAACAAGCTTTGTACTCAATTTTGTTGAACCAGTTGACGTAATGGTCTCACCTAGTAGTGTTGCATACAATCGGTTTTAAACTTCTTGTCTTGGTCTTCCATTTTGCCAACATCGCCTAATTGTAGCAAGACCACGTTATCTTGTCTCGACCAAGATTGGAATTATCCTATAATAACTCTAAATTGGAAATTTAAAAACCCCCGATGCGATGACCTGTTCATCAAATGTATAATTTACCTAGTTCTTCCAAATAATGATGTTAGCGCGATTTGCGTAGCTCCCGTAGCTCAGTATCCATAGCTCATCTCGCAAATTTATCTGGTACAACTAGTTTCGATGCAATATGTTTTGGCTTCCTCATTTATAATCAAAGATGTACAATAATCAACAGAAAATCTGTGTAAAAGTATGAGACATTATTTTGTTATGACCAAAGAGAATACAATACTATGGTTATGACATTATAATATTTATAATAATTGACATTAGAATAGACAACGAATCTAAATATTGATTGAAATAAAACTATTTTTACGGATTATATCGCGTTTATTTTTACTTTTTATGTTCCCGACGTTTCGGCTGCTTTACAGCAGCCATGGTCACGGGGGGACTGAGGTGTTAGACGTCCTGATGTCATAGTTAGTAACTGGGTACCCTCATATTAAGTTGTTGTTTGCGGTCCGATCCACGCAGAAAGTGCTCACAGTGTCTCGAGGTCTTGCAATGGTACACTTGGTTTTGGATTAAAAATTAAAAAACATCCAAATTTCAATAGGGAAGATGGCTGGGTGCTACCACCAACTTGGGATCCAGTAATTAAATCCAAAACCAAGTGTACCATTGCAAGACCTTGAGACACTGTGAGCACTTTCTGCGTGGATCGGACCGCAAACAACAACTTAATATGAGGGTACCCAGTTACTAACTATGACATCAGGACGTCTAACACCTCAGTCCCCCCGTGACCATGGCTGCTGTAAAGCAGCCGAAACGTCGGGAACATAAAAAGTAAAAATAAACGCGATATAATCCGTAAAAATAGTTTTATTTCAATGTGTAGTATTCGCATAAATATAAGAAATCAATATCTAAATATTGATGTCACGGAGGTTTTATTCCTAGTAAAATGATATGAGATGTAATAACTCTGGTTGAGGTAGACGGGAGCAGCCTAGGGGAAGAATTTTCAATAACGCTAAAATTATTTTAAATTAGATTAGTTTTTTTATATTCTTTGTCAATGGCGGAGCAACGCCCTCTAGAATTATTATAGCGTAATATTCCATGACCATTAAAAAACCAAACAAAATTTAACCCATGCTCGTATCCATCATTTGAAACGTGACTTATGGAACGTCTTTAGTTCATACACAAATCTCAATAAAATTGATAAAATATTCATTTTTTTCAGAATCAGGGAAACTTTTCAAATTTATAATATTGTAAAAAGCCAGTTCAGACTATTACGATCATTTAAAAATATAATAAATCTAAATCCAATCATTTCAAATTTCGACAGGATTCGAGCCGATGGAATAGGTTTTGGCCGTGAATGTGGCTTTTTTAACCTACAAAAGAGCTGATGATCTTCAAACGGCTGAACGGATTTTCATGAAACATAGCTAAGAACACTCTCGATCAGAATACCTATCTAACAAAAGAAACAAAATTGAAATCGGTTCATCAGCTTGGGCGCTACGTTGCCACAGACAGACACACAGATCCACAGATACACAGATACACAGATACACATGTTAAACTTATAACACCCCTCGTTTTTCGTCGGGGGTTAAAAAAAACGAAAAGGCTAGGTTGAAAAACCTTGGGGTAAGGAAGTTTCAATAACCTAGTGGTCATTAAAGTAAATAAAGTAATAACTTTATTCACCTTGGTTCAAATAAACTTCTGAAAAATAGTAACGGTTCTAGAAAGCATATGCCTCCGATTCCCAATGATTTTCTTCGAAAACCAGATCGCGGTGTTCTACGGTGATGCCTGTGCGTCTAGTGGTGGGCAGTTATCGTCTGAAATAGGTACGTAAGGTGTAAAATCAATAACCGCTAAGCCAGAAGCGCATCTTTATCTAAATTAAGTAGTACTTCCATTTATCTATTCAGTAACCTTAACCGATTTCGAATAGCCCAAAGCCAGGCTAAAGTATCTCTTAAAAGTTATTTTACCGCCCATGATATCCCTTTAACTAGGCATAAGAACCGAAGCCGAGGGAAAAACCGATAGGACGAACCGTGTAGGGCGGGCGTACATTCCACCCGGAAGTGCGCTGGGCGGACTCGAACAGCGAATTTATGGCGCCACATCCGCTTCCGGCCCCGCGACATACACATTATATCGATTTTCGATTCATATTTTCGGTGGTTGTCGGGTTTTTGGGTGATTTTTTTAGGCCACCTATTGTGATTTTCTATAGATGACTTTCAGGAAACCAAATAGTCTTTTATTATTTACTAGCTGTGACCGCGACTTCGTCCGCGTGTAATTTAACTTAACAAAAAATTCGGGATTATCCATTCCCTATTTTATCCCCTTGGGGGTAGAATTATCAAAATCATTTCTTAGCGGATGCCTACGTCATAACAGCTACCTGCATGCCCAATTTCAGCGCGATCCGTCCAGTGGTTTGGGCTGTGCGTTGATAGATCACTATGTCAGTCAGTCAGTCAGACACAGACACCTTTGAGTTATTTATATTTAGATAAAAACTCAAATGAACACAGGTAGTTACCTACTTAATAAACTCTTACAAGCTTACAAGGCAATAAACCGCCATTAATTACAATAAATACATACAATTCGAGCGCATTATGCCAAAATACCAGTTCCAAGGCTTAGAGCGTCCCTGGGCACAGTTTAGGAGTGAATAGATGACTGTATTGCCAATTGTAATCGGATATTTGCACCTGAACGTCATTACTCCGTAACAACGATATATTTTAGGGTTTTATAAAGGTTTTGAGCAACGGACTATTAGGCAATAAATAAGATATTAATTATTATTTACAAAAAAATAAGTGTCATAATAACCTTATCTATGGGGAAAAAATCTACTTTAAAATATCGATTCACGTTATCATTTTTAATCATTAACTTCGTTGCCCATCCCTAGCAACTGGCATGAATAAATTCATGGCCACTCGACACAAACTCAAACAAATCGAGTCGATAATGCAAGTTCAGAACTTTGAATTTCGAACACAAATAGAAACAATAAAAATGTAACCCTCGCGCGCCGAGTGTCTGCTTTACAATCCATATGCACTTAAAAATCGCTCACACATTCGTCGCTGGCCGTATAGCCAGTAACCGCGGTATCGCGATGCGATCGCGTGGGGCCACATTGACCCAAATGAGCAGGCATTTGGCGGGGCGCCCGCGTCCCGGTCGCGTTTCAGGGTTCCCTGTAACATGTGCCAATCGATATAACGACCTTTTTAGAACGGAACACATGGTACCTATTGAAACAGTGTTACTAACGTTTTTGATAGGGATGCATTGACGTAGTAGAATAGTAGCAATAGCTAGTAAGGACTGATAGAGGTAATAAATAGCATTACTGAAGCAATTGTCCAGTTTCAACGAAGATCTTTATTTCAGAAGAAACCAGTCATTATTATTATAATATGAACTATTTTCTTGATTACTATGAATTTCACACGACTATGTAGGAATTTTGTATTTATAAATATCATAATTGCTCCGTAGAAAGCTATTAGATTTGATCCAGAATCGTCCTACGAAATCAATAAAACAGTTTCAATACTCGGAAAGATTTTGTCACAACTTTTTCTTCTTAAAAACCGCCTTTGTTTACACCGAAAAGCCTTTTAGGATCGTTGTAGGATTAATTGAAATTTTGCAACCCATCTTAAAACTTTGAGTTATCAATCTTGTAATACAAATGTTGTGTCCGTGAGTTTTGATTATTTACCACTTATATTGATTTGTATTAATTTAGTGAGGTTGTAATAATCCCAAGAATCAAACTCAGACCTCACGATCGGCACACTTGTTTAAAAGGGGCAATTGTCTTTATCCGTAGATTTACTAAGGCTAATGTAGTACCAACATTTTATAAACTCAATATTACCTACTTAGTAATACACTGCATCCTAATCTATACTTCGCAACATCCCAACTTTGTACCATTATTGCTTCTCCCAATCAACCTTGTTACCTGAACAACTCGCAAGCAGCGACCTCTGCCGGCAAAACTTACAATTACCCAACTGTACCGAACATTTTCCTTATGGCAACACTCGCCAGTACCGAAATATGAATTGAGTCAAAACAGTTTACAGTTTCCGCGAGTTTTGAGGAAACGAAGTATGGAATGGTTTATTTTATGGGCTCCTATTTTCGTTACAAACTTTATGGGTTTTCCGAAAGTTTGTGTTTCCATGTAATTACTGAAGAGGTAGATATATAAGGATAAAAATTGAGTTATATGTTGGTGAAAATCAAGTGTTTTGTACGGATTCGACGGTTGCTAAAGAGGCAGTATTTTGATAAATATTTTGGTCTTAACTGCCCTTTGAAAAAAAACATTTTAAAGTACATAATGTACATCGTTGAACACTAGAAGCTTACCTATCTATCGCAAGTACTTATTTTATCATTTTACAAAGTAGGTACCTAGAATATTCCTCCGTGAGATCGTAGCGACAACGCTGGCAACACTGTCTGCCTTTAAATAAACCTTCGGAAAAGTTTCAGCGGAAACATCTTTTACGTTGACATTATCGAGTCGAACTTCCCCGATATCGACCTCTCGTTAACAATCGAGATATGAATATTTATTCGTTTCGAAATTAACTCGATTATTGCGGCAATTTTGGTCTCATTCATTTCCGAATTTATTGCTTATGGCTATAACAAGTAGGTATTGGAAAAAATTGGAAATTATTTTCGCTGATTGATGTAAATACGATATTATTTTACTGTATAATGGTAGATAAATTTAGAATGGAATTCCTTCCACCGCGTCCACCTTATGTTTATTACCATACTACCCCCATAATCTAAATTGTTAAATAACTTTGTGAAAAAGTAAAAAAAATATAAAAAAATTGTAAATAACTTAATGTTCGTACGTAGTTCCACTAGCAATTAATTAGTATTAAGTTTTTCTATGTTTCTCATTTTAAGTGAGTTGTACTCTTATGAGAACTAAATGTCTTAAACCATATGGTTTCGTTGTAATTATGTTACTTAATGCGTGTCCTATTATTGCTAAAGCTGTCTGAAACCCTAAACAAATGTTAAGTCTTGCTTAGCCGTTTATAATGTCGTTATTAATATTCATTTTTGTACTTAGACAATGTGACACGCATGCCTCTTTTTTGTATGAAGCGTCAAAATTAGCCAGTCAGTTCATTTTAGACGTCGATACCGGACATTCCTTTACTCTTATGTTGATTTATCTTCATTATCATAATAGCATTTAAATACAAAAATACTTCTGCTTTTGAAAAATGAATATTAAGAATCTCGTCCATCCGTTCGAATATCGATAACTCAATTCTCATCATAAAAACAATGGAAATACAACAAAGTTATCCTCCAATATTGAGCGCTCAAGTGTTGATTTGCTCCAAACTATTTTTAATTTCCCCCAGGGCCGCTCATTTATTAGTTTCGGGTCGTTCCGAACGACATCTGTGCTGGACTTATACGTCGGCCAACAGATGGCGCTGCAAAACATAAAACGCCCGCGCGCGGCAAAAAATATGGACATACTTCAGCAATCAAATACTCGGCGCGGCCATTTTTTTGCCAGCGACGCGAACTCGCAATAAAAATAGTTCGATTTATATTGCGCGATCACTGTTTCAGTATTCCAGTGTTTTTCATTACGAATTCTGTGCCTGCGAGTGATTTAATGCATTTAATTATATATTCTTTTGTGTGAATTATTGCTCGCTAACGATACGCTTGCCGTGTGTCGATGTGGAATTACGAATGTATTTATTATACCTACGATATACATTCATCATTATATGATAATATCTATCTATGGTAAATTATTGCCGTCGAGTTTTTTTCTTTGTAATTTTTTTTTAATCTATATGGTATGGTTTAGTGCAATAAATAATTGATTTTAGTACGAAAGAAAGGCCATACAAATAATTTTACCGTAAGACGATAAAACTAGTTTACATGCAACGGGTAAGTGATGCGCACCTCACCAGTCACTGCATTTAAAAAATCCAATATTTTTTTAAATTATAAGTTACGTACTTTGTTCTATTTTCAAAATTTATTTTATATTTTGTCTTCAAACTATTATTATACCTACCTATAGCGAAGGTTGAGGACACACCAAACATAATATTATTATTTTCATAATGCTGTTAAACATTATTTTATTTTATCTATGACTCTTTCACGTAAGTATAACACTTAACCGTGTAAATCGTTCAACAAACATTTAACGCCAGCTTTAGAGATTATCCTACACACAAACAAACTACATGATGTTAGGAAAATATTTATTTTCAGAATAGCCGTTGTGTAGTTTTCGCAGGTATACCAAACCAATCACCCTTATAATTTTTAATATCTAAAAACTACAATATATTAAAAGCTTGCAGAACTTTCATGGGATTATAAGTAGACAAAGATGTCTACTAGCTACTACCTAGAGGTAATTTAGCCCTTTAAAAAAAAATATTACTAGCAATGTGAGTTTATCACACTTGTTTTCCCGTTAGCCCGTCTAGCTAAGCCAATGCTTGTGTTATTATTGGGATCACGTCAATAGTTGAATGCCCAGGATGGGGATCGAACCCGGAATCTCACAGCTGGGGCAGCCCTTCTAACCACTGGGCTATTGACGCTTCAATAAAACTAACTAGACCTCGAACATCACTGTTCTTTAAAAGAAAAACACATTAGGTATTCCAGATTATCGCGTTAATTTAGCAAGAAAATTTGTAGGCACAGGTGAGAGAGGTATGATTACAGTGTGAGTAATAGGAATCTCATTATCCCCAACTGCCGTAGATTTTAATTTCCTGCACGCGATCCGAGTGCAGACGGCACGGCGCGCGGCGGCGCGATTTGTACGTGTAAATAAATAATATACAACAAAGAACTTAGTCCCGTATTTATAAATCGATCTCAAGCCTGGGTGTGATCTTGAGCACGCGTTTGACATGTCATTTTGTACTGGGTAACGTTAGGATGACATTTCCAACATCGCTCTCAGACTTGAGATCGGTTTATTAAACCGAGCCTTAGTCTCACTTACACACATACATTATGATATGATGGATGCCGGTGTGAGTAATCATATTTATAAACACATTTTCGCTATAGTCCTACTATACTATAATAATAAATAATAATAATTTAGCCCTTTTAACGTCCCACTCCTGGGCACGGGCCTCCCCTCAACACGAGGAGGATTCAGGCCATAATCCACCACGCTGGCCCAGTGCGGGTTGGCGGATTTCACATGTCTTTCGAAAATTGGTTAGATCTTCTAAGACATGCAGGTTTCCTCACGATGTTTTCCTTCACCGTAAGCAAGTGATAGGGTAAAAGCCGGATAGGTGCCCCACTTTTCGAAAAAGCTTTATTTAAAAAAAATATGAACTTGCTGAAAATTAATTAGTATACATCTCAAAACATAGGTCTTTTATCTTCCATAATAGCCTATTTTTGTATACATAATTAACAATGGTTTTGAATAAATACTGTTTTATTACACCTCTCAGAAAAGGGATAGTTGCCTACTATGGCGGATAGTAGCCTAGCGTGGAAAATGCTTCGCGGGATACTTGCCTCGTGCGGGGATAGTAACCTCAGTATGATTTTTATTTTGGATTGAAAGAAATTTATATCAATTAAAGTAATATTTATTAATTATTTAACAGTCTTTATAATTTACTTCTGTCAGGAGGAAAACCGGCGTCTCCGAGCTTCAATATATGAGCTACCAGTCTTTTTTCATTCTCGAAGGCAAGAACATGATATTTTCCTTGATTTAGCAGTTGCTGGTTACTTTTTTCGTAGCGTCTTCTTAAGGTTCGAGAGGATATTATGCATGTTCGAAAAATTTCATTGATATTTTTTTCTGTCTCAATTCTTCCAAGACAAGTGCTGAGCTATCTTCTGTCCAGTTGATGTTGCGTGGCACCACGCCTGGTTTTCGCTTATATTTGAGAGGCATTTTGCTTATCTGGAATAAATATATAAAACAGTTAAGTAGATATTTATTTTATTTACAACAAGTTAGATTCACAGTAAATTGGAAAAAAACAACAAAAAATAAAATCCGTCTTTGATTGTTAAACAATATTTAGTCACTCTAGGGGCAACTATCCGCGAAAGTAAGTAGGGCGACTATCCTTTTTAATGCGGATACTTGCTCTTTTTATTTACGAAGTAAATAAAAAATATTTAGCTATAAAACATAATAAACAATGTAATTTAAACTCTAATGCATGCAAAGAAACAAAAAGTTGAGTGAAACCACGATCAGTAATAAAAATATTCAATAGTAATTACTTACCAATATAATTATAACGCCCGTCAAAGTTTCGCAGCGGAAGGTTTTTGCTCACATGGACAAAACACTTGCACCTATTCTGATGGCTTAGACAGCACTGAGGCCTGCGGGGGGTCACTACTTATTGTAGTAAAGCGCAATCACAACTTATGTTCCCAACATAGTGTATTAATAACTCTAAATTGAAAATTTAAAAACCCCCGATGCGATGACCTGTTCATCAAATGTATAATTTACCTAGTTCTTCCAAATAATGATGTTAGCGCGATTTGCGTAGCTCCCGTAGCTCAGTATCCATAGCTCATCTCGCAAATTCATCTGGTACAACTAGTTTCGATGCCAGATTATGAAAGCGGCATTAAATCATTTGTTTTGGCTTCCTCATTTATATTCTAAGATGTACAATAATCAACAGAAAATCTGTGTAAAAGTATGAGACATTATTTTGTTATGACAGTATAATAATTGACATTAGAATAGACAACGAATCTAAATATTGATGCCACGGAGGTTTAATTCGTAGTAAAATATTATCAATTATGATTCAATTTCATGTAATAACTCTGGTTGAGGTGGACGGGAGCAGCCCAGGGAAAGAATTTTCAATAACGCTAAAATTATTTTAAATTTGATTTGTTTTTTATATTTTTTCTCAATGGCGGAGCAGCGCCCTCTAGAATTATTATAACGTAATATTCCATGACCATTAACAAAACAAACAAAATTTACGCATGCGCGTATCCATCATTTGACACGTGACTGATGGAACGTCTTTAGTTCATACACAAATCTCTTATAAAAATTGATAAAATATACATTTTTTCCAGAATCAGGGAAACTTTACATATTTATAATATTGTAAAAAACCAGTTCAGACTATTACGATCATTTAAAAATATAATAAATCTAAATCCAATAATCTCAAATTTCGATCGGATTCGAGCCGTGGAAGTTGGTTTTGGCCGTGAATGTGGCTTTTTAACCTACAAAATAGCTGATGATCTTCAAACGGCTGAACCGATTTTCATGAAACATAGCTAAGAACACTCTCGATCAGAATACCTATCTAACAAAAGAAACACAATTGAAATCGGTTCATCGGCTTGGGCGCTACGTTGCCACAGACAGACACACAGATACACAGATACACAGATACACAGATACACAGATACACAGATACACAGATACACATGTTAAACTTATAACACCCCTCGTTTTTCGTCGGGGGTTAAAAACCGGGGCATGTATCCGTCCGAGGCAACTATCCGGCTTTTACCCTAATCATGTAGAAATTATGATACGCACATAGATTTCGAAAAATCTAGAGGTGCGAGCCGGGATTTGAACCCAAGACCTGGTGCCCGCAAGGCGCGTGCTTTAACCAATTGGCTATCACTGCTACTATACTATATCCTACTAATATTATAAATGTGAAAGTTTGTGAGTGTGGATGTATGTATGTATGTTTGTTACTCCTTCACGCAAAAACTACTGAACGGATTTGGATGAAATTTGGAACACAGATAGTTTATAACCGGTATTAACATATAGGATACTTTTTATCCCGATAATCCCGAAATTTTTGTTACGTTAAATACTACGCGGACGAAGTCCGTGGGCACAGCTAGTATTTTATATAGCAACTATCTTTAGCCCGCAGTTTCTATCTTTCATTTATTTTCTGACACTCAATAAAAGTACCACCTACCGGATCCAGCTATAGGTAAGAACCATCAAAGTGACCCCATAAGTACAAAATTAATCAAAATTGGTCAAGCTGCTTAGGAGGAGCAGAATTACGAACACCGGAATTTTATTTAGCCATCTAGAGATTACATTATGATATCATGAATTTCAAAAGTTGTAAATGTTACAAGGTTTGGCTAAAGAAATAAATAGTTTTAAATTCAATATTTGGAAAGCTGGTAGTATACGGAATCATCACCATTACTTCAGACGAGAGACGCCCACTGCTGGTCACAGGCATCTCCCAAAGCTTTCAGTCTTTCACAAACACAATCTCCAAGGCCCTTACCACGCTAGCTACTAATATACAAATCGTAATAGGAAAGCAAACGCTCGCGATTATGTTTCAAACGCTCCGCTTTTGACGTTTTGCTGACACCATACCATATCAATGTCAGTAGAAATCGTGAAGTTCGTTTGAGTAGCTAGCGTGGTTAGGGCCCTGATGTTCTGCTCACAAATCAGTGGTTTCTCGCGTCTGTAACTAGGGCGTCGTTCCATCTTGTTGGAAAAAAATCAATACTTAAAATAACATTTTAAATAATTCTCAGTAAAATAAATAGATAAAGAACATGCAAGTAAAGTTGTAATAAAGATAACACACATGTATAAAAAAGGCAAACCTTATATGTGTACCCATTTAAAATTTTATTGCACATGCAATACCTGTTTATTAAATTATATCGCCCACGTCTGTGACAATCCGAATCGCTTACAGAGTGCTTACCTGCGTAATTTCTTAGTATAAATGTCTCGCGAGACTGTGAGCCGGCGATAATTCTCGGTTAGCATGCAGAAATCCTTCGTCTCGGGAGCGTACATAACTCGCGCAGTGCCGCTCAGCGGGTGATATGTTTAGCTTACGTTTTATGACGTTTATTACGTCACGACACTAACAACGATGTATTTTCGCTAAAATTCACAATTGTAAGCATGATGATATATTTTGTCCTACTATAAAATAAATCACCGTTGAAAGGCTTTGTAGCCTTTAACACGTTCGTGTGACGCTGGTCGTCTTCAGAAATCTAAAATCACTTAAGCCCGTTTTAATAAATCGATCTCAAGTCTGAGAGCGATCATAAGTACGGTTTGAACGTGTCATTTTGTACTAGAATGACATAAGAACGTAATTTCCAAGATTCTTCTAAAATTAAGCTTACACAATATCGAAGTAAAGATATATTTATTTTCTAGCACGCATAATATGTTATTTTTTTATAATACGCAAAATATTTTCTTAGTATCTAACAAACAAAAATATTTAACATCGAGTCCTTTTGTACGTGCTCTTTGTCTCTCTATTTCTTAAAGTCAAATCAAAACCTTTTAAACTAGAACTAGAACTGGTAAATAAAATATCCCCACTCCACATCGGCATAGGTATCATAAACAACATTACGCTTATCTAATTCGCATAAAATCTATTACACATCGCGGCGCCCGGTAATACCCGGTGCGCCAACGTCTTTAGCCGCCTGCCGCGTTCACTGACACGATTATTGTTTAATCACGGAAGGTACACTGGCTGGTATTTATAAAATCTTGAGTACCATTTTTAGTTGGCATATATATTATACTAGAATTACTTTATTATATTTTTATAGTAGATAACTCTATACTAAACATTTTTTTTACTTAGGCATTGGGAAATAATTTAAATATAAATATAAATTAGATAAATACAAAGATATTCACTACTAAAGTTTGCTAAAACTACTAAGTTATGCCTTAATTCTTCTTTAGCTAGTACCTGTACATTAAAAATTTTAAGCGTCTGTTTTCTGCCAATTTTAAAGATATTTTTGAGTTGACATCGATTTATTAGTAATTGCCATAGACATTGCACGCTGGGTATGTTGATCGTGTTGAAAGTTCTGGACTCCTTTCGAAACGATAAGGATATTTCTAGTCAATAATACGGAATTAATAAATTTCATGACGTCATAAACAAGATCACAACTATCACTCATTAGTGATTACGTCATTATGTACTTACAATTAAATGACGTAAAAATACACGAATAGGTACTTGCTCATTGGTTGTTTGTTCGCATTTCATCAGAATTGTGAATTTTGCCCCTACAGACCGAGCAGTACGGTACACATTTCGGCCAAAATCACCACATAAAGTATTCCGTACACCTGGGGCCAAGCTAACCGACACTCATTTATAACTTTTACACAGCACGTTTCCTTAAAACGGTGCACCTAAAAATATATGCAAGTCGCTGGTATTACACGTAAAACCACCCATATTGTGCGAGATACGACTGTGTTTAAGTGGGTCATTTACTGTGCAAGCATCTTACTTCCAATATCTGGGAATATATTTAAGGACACATGAGTTCAAAGTGTATTAATTGTAAGTAATTGTATCGTAGAATATAATTTGGAAACATAATTGTTTTAATGATTTAAAGGAGTGCAGTTCTTTGTCACACAAAGATAAGTAGGTACTGTTTTATTCGATTACACAAAGTAAGTGCATTAGGGAGCAACATTTATTTGATTTACATTAAACAGAATTGATCATAGTTAAACTAGAACTGGAATACTCAAATGTACCGGGTCAAATAGACTTAGCCTGCTTTTCAGTGCAAACCATCGCACAAAGAGAATAACACGTGTGTCACATTTTATCTGTTTAAATTTTACAGTATTCATACTGCTCTGCACACTACATCATATTGGAAATAATTCCTACTTGTAAAAATTACCCTAAACCCTAAAATACTTAAATTTCACGTCGCATACTGTTATCTCCACTAGAGTGCTGGATTATTAAGGTGTTGCAGTGCATAATCCACTATATACAAGCCCAGGCCCAACCGCCCCCGTGTATTTCACACCGAGTAGTGGTATCGTATAAGCACATTTGTACCAAGACGAATATTTAAATGCCTAATGCCTGGGACTTGCATATATTTTTGAGATAGTACAGTGTGCAAGGAAAATAGGCATTAGCACCTATGTGCTGTTTTGCTCGGCCTCAAGTGTGGAATGTGACTTTTAACGACAAACTTATTTAAAATATATTTTGAAAATCGTGTTGAGGGGAGGCCCGTGCCCAGGAGTGGGACGTCAAAAGGGCTTAAATCATTAATTATTATTTGAAAATGGAACGTTAATACAACGAGTATTTATTTTTAGTTTGTTTTTTTATCGTAACTTCAAACTTCTTGCAAGTTCTTGGGCGTATGTCATATTGTTTTTTTTTACCATAGTAAAAAAAAGATGTCTTGTCACATTTCACATCTCGTGGACCACACAACACAGCATCATATAGACACGGAGTCACCTAGCACATCGCAGCGGAATATTTAAATGCGGTCCTAATTCCGAGGACTTGCATATGTTTTTGAGACACCGCATGGTTTTAGGGAAATGTGCAGTATGCTCGGAAATTTGAGGATTTATTATAACTAGTATTCCGGTTTTAATGGTCGAAATTAATTTAATGTTATACGTCATCAAGGTTTTATTGTCAAAGACTACTTGATACTGGAACTCAGAATGCACTATGGAAGTCCCGCCCTCCAAAAACTGTCTGTCACGGTTTGTCAGTCAGACAGTCAGTCGGTGTGGAGGTTACAAATGTGTGTGTGTGTCAATTCATGGTAGTGTGTGTAATGTTTTATTTATTTATTTAAATGTATTTCTAAGTATTATAATATAAACATATTGGCATTCTGCACTCCTTCTCTATATAAACTATAAGTGTTCAAAATTTCATAGTCCTCCGTCCGCGCAATTTTAGTATTAAGCGTTTGATAGGTTTCAAATCACAGTGCACCAATTGAACACAACAAAATAATACTTCTTACTCCCAACGCAATACAAAACGAATGTAGGAAAGAATTAACGGTGGCTCTATCAAGGATACGTTAGACGGTATCGAGTGCCGAGAGATTGGAGGTAGTTAAAATCATTAGTTACTCCCCTCTTGAGGAGGCGATGTCCGTATTACGGTGTACGAGAATCGGTGATTTTTAAATCGACAAAAATTTAAACACTTAGTAGTGAGGTCTGTATACGGTCAACTAGATGCGAAACATAATGTTAATCATGTTCGAGTTGAACCATTATATAAATCCGTGGTTCATTATGTGCAGGATATCGTAATATTAATTATAAAATGAACATAACGCGAAATGTAAAAAACAGCAACTAATTTAATAAAGTATTCATGTTTGCTTACGGTGAAGGAAAACATCGTGATGAAACCTGCATGTCTTAGAAGATTTAACTAATTTTCGAAAAAACATGTGAAATCCGCCAACCCGCACTGGGCCAGCGTGGTGGATTATGGCCTGAATCCCCCTCGTGTTGAGGGGAGGCCCGTGCCCAGGAGTGGGACGTCAAAAGGGCTAAAAAAAAAAAAAACAATTCATGTTTGCATCTGCTGTCGTTTTGAATTTTTACAAATCGTTGCACAGTTCCATTTTCGAATTAAATTTGGAAAAAGTTACCGCCATAATTAAATCAAAGTAAGAGCATTGAAAAACGAAGATATTATTCTTAGCTCAATAATATCTATAAGCTCTTATCAATAACTATATATTGTTTCATTGCCTGTATGATAATAATAATTACTAGAAGATGTTGACTGGATATTTTCTTTTTACGCTATTAAAACCCTTACCCTTTCCAATTTGTGTATCATAATATTATTTTCTCAATTTCACAATCGAAGAACAAAATAGGAATAATTCGTTCGTTACAACCACCTCATAATAGGGGCTCGCAACTACCCTCGCTAGTCAGAACAAAATAAGTAAGTAAGTATACAAGATTAATTGTCCCTTACGGACAGCGGTGCAGGAAGCGCATCCGCGCCGCCATTTTGTGCCGTACCCCCGCCATTTTGTAGATAACACCGTTGTACCTACACTATCGATTTGTTCGCCCTGTCAATAGTTCTACAGTCAACATGTTTGTTCGGCTGTTTGAACAATGTTTATTAAAAACTATCTTAGCTGAGAGAGTAATTCATAAATCGAATATACCTAAAGCTTATACCAAAATTCCACAATGAAACTTGGGTTTGGGATGAGTATCATTTGGCACATAATTATTTGGGACTATAACTTTTTAAACCTATTTTCGAATACATTTTGAATTTCTTAATGTACATTTCTCATTTCAACTATGAAAAAAGTTTACAATATTTATTGAATATTGATTACTGTGTACCCATAAGTGCAGTTACTGTTGTCTAATCAGTAGATGTATCAGTAGAATAACGAAAGTTTATCCGAATATTCAAAGGCCCTTAACTCAGAAAATAATTATGATAGTTACGTTTAATACGTCTTCGCCAGGCATCTTTATATTCGCTACCGCATATGTATAAATAAATAATAATTTTAGCCCTTTTGACGTCCCACTCCTGGGCACGGGCCTCCCCTCAACACGAGGGGGATTCAGGCCATAATCCACCACGCTGGCCCAGTGCGGGTTGGCGGATTTCACATGTCTTTCGAAAATTAGTTATATCTTCTAAGACATGCAGGTTTCATCACGATGTTTTCCTTCACCGTAAGCAAGTGATAATCATATAGAAATTATGATTCGCACATAGATTTCGAAAAATCCAGAGGTCCGAGCCGGGGTTTGAACCCGAGACCTGGTAGCCCGCAAGACGCGTGCTTAACCAATCGGCTATCACTGCTAATACCGCATATGTATCAGAATTATTATACCAGACTTTTAAAACACCTTGTATAATAATAAATAAAAATTGTATGTCCGTGACACCCATAGTACAAGCTTTTTAATAGGCAACTATACAGAAGATTTTCGTTTCAAAAAAGTTTATTAAATTTGTTCGGTAGGTACTTTAATGTTAGGTTAATTAATACCCACCCTGTATACCGTAACTACGTATGTGCCCTTTCCATCTCTCATGTAGCAGTCCAAAATGTAATTATAATTATAATAAAATCATCATATTTTATTCAACTCGACAGTACATTGAAACATCTTATAAGTTTCTCAATGAAAATAATTCCATCAGGACCCGACTTCAAAGGAGAAACTTTCCGAATCGGACGGATTTTAAACTTCGGGACTTTTCGATATCTCAATAGGAAGCGAATAAACTCAAAGAAAAATGAAATGTAAATGATGGTCGGACGGTGCAAAGTGGTTTGCAAGTGTCCAGCAGGCAGCAGGGTTGTCATGAAAACTCTGTGATTGTAACTGAAACAAAAAATATTCCAACTTTGTAACCGAATTCTAATATAAATAATTATAATAATTATGGATGTAATTTCCGTTCGGAAATCAAGATTCAATTAAACATGTATGTAGGTATATAATCTGATACATTTACGTAAGAAAGTTGTCAACCGCAGCGCAAAAGCATTGCTACCACGTTGCTGACCTGAAGAGAATTAGGACAGAGAGAGAAGTTCCTGTTGAGTTTTGATTTATATCTCTGAAAAAGGAAAAAGTTATATGACTGTTCATCTGTCTAAATTCCTTCACTACTGCTGGTACTAAAACGAATTAAATAGAGTATATAAACTCATCTATCGTTTGTGATTGCTTCTTATTTACCCATGGCCCTTCTGGTTATGGGCCCAGCACGCTTCAAATGCAAAATATTGCCCATGGCCTTTCTGTACTGGGTTAGGTTTCCGGTTCTGATCATACGCAGCTATAATCCCTAATTTACGCTGATCTTCTTCTTCTTCTTCTTTTGTCAAAGAGCACTTTACTCTGGTCAAACCAACTCGCATGTGAGCTGTAGTCAATTTGCCACAGCCAGGCTCTGACTGCAATAATTTCACACCTAGAACCGAAACCAGAAAGGATTAATAATAATAATAATATCGCCAGACGAACACACCAGGGCCCTAACCACGCTAGCTACACCATACCATATCAATGTCAATAGAAATCGTGAAGCTCGTGTCAGCAAAACGTCAAAAGCGGAGCGTTTGAAACGTAATCGCGAGCGTTTGCTTTTCTATTACGATTTGAGTAGCTAGCGTGGTTAGGGCCCACCTGTATGGTCCCAAACTAAGCAACGCTTGTACTATGGGTATCGTAGAATGAACTGGGGGCGATCCCAGTGACACCCAGACCTGGGCAAATTACGAAAAGGCCATTTCCGAAACTGACCCTGACGGGAATCGAACTCGAAACCACGCGGTGCACTGCGCCAAGCGCATTCGTCGATTTTTATTAATATTTTTGGCCTGATCTCAATCTGAGATCTCATATCCTATCAACCCTAGTATTGAGAGGGGCGGAGGGGGGGGGGGGCAGGGTTTCAAGCTGTTGTTCGCAGGCCTTCAGCGCTAGGGTTGCGAAGTTACACAACTAGTCCGGCTTTATCTTGCTGTAGCGATCTTTTTACACAGCTTACGGGCAAGTGTCAGGTTGGGGGTTCTATGTAGAGTGTGTTTAATTTGACGTTTACCGCGGTAGTTTTAAGGGTTTTGTGTAGAGATACTTTCGCCAATTCTATACAGAATCAAAATAGTGCTTTTAAACTTAGTTACAGGTTTTAAAAATGTTAACAAAATTTTTAATCAAGTTTATGTTTTAACGGAATAAGTTTCAATAAAATGTGTTCCATTTTTAACCTAAGATGCAATGTGAATCTTCGAACAATATAAGTTACATTTGAAAATTTTAATTTAATATAAATAACATATCCTTTTGCGGAATGATCCCTATCGTTATTGGTACTAGGTTCGTTTCAGTTAGCAGGAGTATGTGTGGATTTGTTCCCTTTCACATAACTATGTTCAAATATTATTTGACAAATAAATGATTGATGATTTGGACTGATGAGTACAATGAGTTTGCAATTATTAATATTCTCGGACTGTTTCAGTGAATATAAACATGATGGGGTGTCCATAGTCTGGTTAAAACATTTATTAAACATAGTTGTTTGTTCAAAACAGACAGTTCCTTTAATAAAATCACTAAAGCGTGAAGCTGAAATTGGCACATCGCTGGGAGGAGTTTTTATGTCAGATCCCACTTGGAACGGAAACTTTGGGACACAACTGTAGTTTTTTACGGAACACAATTTGCCTTACAAAAATAAAAAGAAAATGTTTTGAGATTACTCAAGTTTGAATTAACATTCGTTTTATATTCGTTTACTTTAATTACCGTGAACTATTTTAAGTTCAATCTAATAAAATTCCGTATTAATAAACTTACAGCAGACAGACAGCAGTGATAGCCGATTGGTTAAGCACGCGTCTTGCGGGCTACCAGCTCTCGGGTTCAAACCCCGGCTCGAACCTCTGGATTTTTCGAAATCTATGTGCGAATCATAATTTCTATAATATGATTATCACTTGCTTACGGTGAAGGAAAACATCGTGAGGAAACCTGTATGTCTTAGAAGATTTAACCAGTTTTCGAAAGACATGTGAAATCCGCCAACCCGCACTGGGCCAGCGTGGTGGATTATGGCCTGAATCCCCCTCGTGTTGTGGGGAGGCCCGTGCCCAGGAGTGGGACGTCAAAAGGGTTAAAATTATTATTACAGCTTGCGGCACTTAGTGTTAGTCTTAGTGTTAGTAGTTTAGCCTTATCTAATCTTTATCTCTCAATGTTTTTTTTTTCTTTATATTTTATATTGTTTATCTCATGTACTTACCTATTTAAGTTATACAAGTAATAGTTTAACCCTATATATGGAGGCTTGTAATAAGCAATTTTTGTTAATTTAGTGTAAGTTAAACATAGTTTTTTTTTATTTGTCTGTAAGCCTTCTACAACAGTAATAAAATAAAATAAATAAATAAAATATATTAATAAACTTGGATTAAGGAGGAAGTAAGCTAATCCGAATCTACTCTTGTAATAACAGTTAATTCATGGCGATACATAGTTTAATGGAACTATATAATGAGACTTTATGCTTACCACCTGTGACGTACCTATGCAGTTCTTCTGAATGATACTTTGGTAATAAGTAGGTTATAAGGGTTAAGTAAAGTCAAACTCGATATTAAATCGAATCGTTTTTGTTGAGTTGTTTTTATTTATTAATGTTATATTTTTTCATATTATAGATAACTTAACATATTATCAATGGTGACAAGGGAATTGTTTATTATTTAAAAAATCCATGACCATATTGGTTTTAGTAGGTATATCAATGCGATGATATTCCTCCAATTAATCCATATATAAATGTACTAGGTGGTTATGAAATCACAAAAAAACTCCCTAAAAGCTCTTAAGCACAAAATAATGTATAAATCTCGCAGCATCCAGTCCGTAGTCCTCTTAATCTCCGTCAAAATGTACCGGCGCATCGTAAATCATTCCTCTATCGAAGACGCTTATAAAATATTGAAAGTGTTCCGTTTAAAGTCATCCATCTTTAATGGATTATACTACGTTTAATGGACAGAACAGTTTGCCGACTGTTCCTCTGGAGATACTTAAAGTATTGTGGGAAGTAATTGTCCAACTATCATCTGTTAGACGAAGTCCATGGCAGGACATATTTACGCCTCGTCTAATTACTACTGCACAAAGAATTTGTAATAATAAGTCTTATTCAACATATTCTTAGTCTTATTCTTAGTCTTATTCTTAGTCTTATTCTTAGTCTTATTCTTAGTCTTATTCTTAGTCTTATTCTTAGTCTTATTCTTAGTCTTATTATTACAAATTTTTTGCTACTACACATGTTAGGTATCTGTCATTTTCGTCTGCTGGCTTCATGAGTTGCTTGGAATCTAATCGGCCTACCTTACAAGGAGGTTGGCCATTAAATAGGTGATATTAAATAAAAAATAATTAAATTCTCTTAATATTATATAATCATAATTTTAGCCCTTTTGACGTCCCACTCCTGGGCACGGGCCTCCCCTCAACACGAGGGGGATTCAGGCCATAATCCACCACGCTGGCCCAGTGCGGGTTGGCGGATTTCACATGTCTTTCGAAAATTGGTTCAATCTTCTAAGATATGCAGGTTTCCTCACGATTTTTTCCTTCACCGTAAGCAAGTGATGATCATATAGAAATTATGATCATATAGAAATTATGAATCGCACATAGATTTCGAAAAATCCAGAGGTTCGAGCCGGGGTTTGAACCCGAGACCTGGTAGCCCGCAAGACGCGTGCTTAACCAATCGGCTATCACTGCTCTTATTCTATCTAAATTAGCTCCTTCCTAAATCCTTTGCAAGCTGTCAAACGTTAGATAATCTAAAACTGTATCACACAATTTTGCATAGGTAGTTTTGAACAAACATGATAACTGTTTAGAAGTAGGTAAACTATTTAGCTCCAGGCGAAATAACTAGTATTTCAAAGCTTTGTTTTTTGTTACAGTATTTAGTATTTTTCTCGTCATTCACCCGTGGCTACATTTTTTTAAGAACCGTTGCCACGCGAACATACGTTCACGAAAGATTTAAATTCCATAAAGCAGCTAATACATATCTCCGAGATTATCTTTCTACTCCCTACTGGTCTTCAAACCTATTATTGTTTACTAATAACTTTGGCAATCCATCTCAACCGCTCGCCAGGCCACTAGGTGCGAGATTAATAGACACAGCCCCTCGGAATGCTGCGGAAACGCATCAGTAACTGTCCACAACGACCGTTCCGTGGCTCCTTGGCCGAGCAAATATAATATATCCAGGTGTTGGAATGTGTTTGCACTATCAATAGCTCTTACGCAATTCTGATAGAAACTAAATTCCACTAAACTAACGGTATTGCCATCGTTGTCTTGTACATTACGAAGGAGCAAGACATGTTTTGATTTTGTATATTATATAGGCGGCAAATAAGCGTACGACTCGCCTGATGCTAAGCAGTTACTGTAGCCTATAGATGCTTGCAATACCAAGGTCATTGCTCACACAGTACCGACCTAACGGGGAGTGGGAGGGGATTAAGGGAAGGGGTGTTAGGTTTTTTTTTTTTTTTCGATATAGGCTAGTATTTGACCACAATCTCACCTGATGGTAAGTGACGATGTGGTCTACGGTGGTGCATACTTTCCTAGAAGGTACCTGTTCACTCTCGACTTGAAAACATCCAGGTTATAGTCAACCGGGAACAATGACGCCGGCAAGGTGTTCCATTCCTTGGCATTCCTTGGTTCATTCCTTTTCCGTCCATTCCTTTTCCGGCTCTCCCATTAATTGTACGAAACGCAGCTAATAAAATACGTACTTAACGATGGTCTTCTGTGAGAAGGTGGTACTACCCGGTCGAACCAGCCCCGATATGAGCTGTAATTCATTGGCGATAGCTTAGCACTACCACCTTTCCATGTTCCAGGGCCCTAACCACGCTAGCTACTCAAATCGTAATAGAAAAGCAAACGCCCGCGATTACGTTTCAAACGCTCCGCTTTAGACATTTTGTTGACAGGAGCTTCACGATTTCTACTGACATTGATATGGTATGGTGTCAGCAAAAGGTCAAAAGCGGAGCGTTTGAAACGTAATCGTGAGCGTTTGCTTAATATATGCTTTTCTATTACGATTCAAGTAGCTATCGGGGTTAGGGCCCTGGTATTTTGTGACGAATGAGTGTTTAAAGTTGATACACTCAATTATACTGAAATACAGACACTAAAACTGTGAAAAAATTGCAAGTACCTACTAGCAAACTATTGAAAAAGACGACGTAAGTAAAGTACATAAAGTACATTATATAATTAAATTCAAATCCAACCCCTCATTTAGTTCCACCGAACACAGGCTCAGAACACATAATCAAGCCGGAACACTCCAACAGTCATTAGACCCCATTACATTATGGGGTTGATTATCATTTAAATGCGGAACACGTACAACACCTTGAAACACCTGTACCTTGGAACTTTTGAATGAAGAACACTGGCTTGAGGACTTGTAATATTTCTGTAACGTCCTCATGAACTTAATTAAATGGGGACTTTTGTGAATTTCGAAATTCAAATCAAATTTATTTTCGAAAATCAGTGTCTATGAGTGTCGGGAATTGGTATAGAAACAAAACGTGACTGAAATGAATATAGAGCCATCCTTATCATGGATTTTATGTTTGAGCACTGCAATATCAATAACAATCTATTTGTCATATTTTGAGAAGATAAAAATAATAATAATAATAAACACATAATATATTTATTTGCTATTCTATTATCTAGTTGGTATCATTTTCAATTTTTTTTTTTTATGTTAGCCAATTTTAAAGTTATTTTGACAATTGTTTCATTTGTAGTATAAAATATAATAAATAAAATAGTCATGATGTCCATAACAAGAACTTACGAACATAAACGCGATTAAGGAACTCCTTTCTGGGACCTTGGACACACACTTCATCCATTATTGCACACGTAAAGCAGAACAGCTAGGCAGCCTATAATTTGATTTTAATACATAATATTAGCAAAATAATTATTGTTATATTTACAATCAATTGAATGTTACCCACGACCTCGTAACTTTCAAGGTACCTCGGGAGTGGGTCGGGGTGAACCGGCCCAGTGGTGCACAGGAAATTAAATCAGTGTCACGTTACTCGAATAAACGTGTGCCACTTGCAATTTTATAGCTTTAAGAAAATGCGGGTCAGGTGTGTATTTTATTCAGTTGGATTGACGGAAAAAAGGGATTTAAATAAATAACTAAGGTGCAGTTTATTTTGTCTCCAAATTTATTGAAAGTTGTAATATGTTGATATTAGAATGGCTTTACAATTTATTTTAATTTGGAGGTATGTATTTTCGAATATGAAATGTAAAAATAGATAAACGAATATCGTTAAATAAAAAAGTCCATCATGTTAAAGTAATTAAGGTTCGCTATTCATTATTTTGCAACAATAAATTTAATATCGAATTATCAGATTTTTCGTATCTAAAAATAAATTATTAATAATAAACTTACTTGCCTAATAAAAATATACTTAATATAAAGCGCTATTCACAATATTTTGTTAAGCACATCTTTTCACAAGGACACGTCGCGTAGACACTTAAATGGAAACCTTCTAAGGATGCTCATTAAATCCCTACAAGTACGTCTTACTTACGCACAAATGATTTATTTCCAATCCCTAATTTCATCAAAATTCCTTTAGAAGACGCTCCCCTGAACTGGAAGACCTTCGAATGTATATTTTAAGATTAATTTATCCTCAACGATCGGGGCGTTTGTGAGCGTAGGGATGGGTGATCCAATTTTTCACTATCTCCTCTTACTACCTATATAGCGCGTAAGTTTATTATGAATTCAGGACATATTATAGCAATTGAATTATAACCGTGATCATCATACATTATACATCGGTTTAAAGGTGTGGTTATGTATATTAGTGAATATTAATAATAAATAATGATAGGTAAGTAGATGTAAGTACCTATGTAGGTAAAATATCTCATTACGAGCTTCGTTTACACGTTCAATGCTTACTTGCACATTTTCTTTACAAGCGGGTCCGCAAAAACGGTACACCCTTCGCGTAAATTGCAATGTATCACACCTACAGTGTATTCTAATCATAGATAATATTATATATTTAACATAGCATTCAGCATATAAATCACAAGCGCGACTTGCTCACCATAAATGCTTAGTTTTCATTCCCAGTTACACATTGGGTATAAATTGGGCACAGACTGTTATCAATCAATTGTTAGCCGTGGCATAGATGCAATGCACTTTACCTATGAGTAAATATCTTCGCTCTACCAGCTTTACCTTTGGGGTAAGCTCAAATTAACTGTACTTACCCTAACCTCTATGGTAATAGACTCAAATATACCGTAACTTGAAACCGAGCTTAACTTAACTTGAATAATTGGCGCCGTTGTCCAAACTTGAGCTAACTTAAGCTGGCTAGCATGTCTAATGCTGCACAGGTATGCTACTGACACACTGTCAAATAAAATGGCTAGCGAATACGCTCAATAGTAACGTCGAATTAAACACATATACAATTTTCAGATGTCTTCTAGAAATAAACATCAGTATAAAAAGTGATCAATTGTACGTCGGGTCCTACAAGGTAGGGTTCCGTGGTCAATGCGACGACGATAAAAGTTATTGTTAAAGTCGCTAAAACAGTTATGAAAATTATGATTGTTTATAATTTCAGGTGTTGCCACTAATGTGTTTGTTCAGAATGGCTCCACGTCGACTGGATCCTAGTTTTATTACTGATATTTTAAGCGATACGAAAACGAATGCCTACGTTCTTTGATTAAATTATGTAATTGTTGTGTGTACTTGCAATGTAAGTTTATCACATTACTAGTATTCCCGTTAGCCCCTCCAGCTAAGCTAATTGCTTGTGTTAAGAGTGGGCCCACCTCAATAGTTTAATGGCCAGGATGGGGATCGAACCCGGAACCTCTCAGCCACGAGGGCGGCCCCTCTAACTACTAGGCTATTAATGCCTTGAACGTTTTAAACGCCTTAACGTTTCACGTTCGTTTGTTTCTTATTAACATAATGGTTTCCGATACGGAAGGAAACACGAACTTAAAATTAAATAGCCGCCCGTATAGTATCTGATTTGAACTCGATCATTATAACTATTTCGTAACGCTTCTCGTTGGCCGTTGGCATATAACAACACCAATATATTTTTAAGAACGCCTTACTGCTAACATAAATATTGTTTAAACGAAGTGACAGTATGTATTGCCAGTTAATAACACCTAGTGTAAACTGTATTAACCTAGTCTGGGCCGCTGCTTCCGCAAGTCTGAACACCTGTGTACCATCAACTTAGTTGCAAAGAAGCCTGCACCAATACCGCAGTTTCAACTTATCCCACCGAGATAATGGGGTGAGATATTAACTAGGCTAAATTTATATTGAGTCATGTTAATGATAAACTAGCAGTGCCCACCGACTTAGTCCGCGTAGTAATTAACGTAACAAAAATTTCGGGATTATCGGGATAAAAAGTATCCTATATGTTAATCCCGGTTATAAACTATCTGTGTTCCAAATTTCATCCAAATCCGTTCAGTAGTTTTTGTCTGAAAGAGTAACAAACATCCACACACAAACTTTCGCATTTATAATATAAGTAGGATATAAGTAGGACAGATCGCTTTTTTACGCTTTTTACCGACATTGTTAATCATAAAATATGTTAGTAATATTGATTTAATCTCACGCATTAAGTAGTGGGTGGTTTATTAATGAACTTACATGGGTGCTTTCACTTTTTAATTACCAGATTTGACTATAATAACTCGGCCACTTTTGAACTAAACTTAACAAAACGGCCAAAATACTTACCGCCTACAAATTCACACAGCAACATTTCGTTGATAATAAAGGAGACTTTTTCGCGGCATTGTCCTGCAAAAATGGAAGGCGTTAACATATGAGGGCTGGTCGTTACCATGGCTGGCGCGGCCATTAAGGCTAACGAGCCAGTCGAGAGGACAAAACGTCGTGCGTGCCAACAATGACCGCTAGTGATGTAGCCGCGCGACATCAATCGATAACATCGACTATGTACATTGGACGGGTAGAGATATCTGAACCTCACTACCTACTTATAATAGATAAGTAACTTCTTAATTTAAAAAAAAACTTGTAATTTTGTTTCTTATTATATAATTAATATGCCACTAGATAAGTAGATGGTGTTTAAATAATATATTATAATATATTTATGTCAAAATCGATACGTTGTTGGACAGGTTTTTAATTTCTTACATGGCTAAAAGTGTTATTGCAACTACAGTAAAGTTTCGAGATCATATTGCTTTGTTGCTTATAATACTATAACTATACAATCAATATGATGCCGGTTTATTCGTCCACGCTTTTACACCCGATATTTTATGAAGTCATTAAGAGCTAAAGCGATGTTCAAACGCGTGCTATTAAGATATGAAAAATGATTATCAGAAAATAGAAATAGAAAAGTTTATTCTGAAATATAAGTAATAACGACCGATGGTTTTTATCAATCGCAATTTATCTGCTAGCATAGTCATTATGTCTAACGACCCGACGCTCGACTGGGCGATATGATGTTAATGCCAAAAATACTGAAGTTTTGCTATGGAATAATAATTTATTTTAATCATTATTAACAATATTTTATATACTATTTTCACTGTGGGAAAATTTCACTGGAATAATTCAAGGAACATGCAGAATAGTACAATTTACATAAACACCATCAGTATCCAATATTTTCCCTACATGGGATCGAACCGGTGACCTAATCCGACGGAAGCTTAGTCCAAACCACGGACATCAACCCAAAGGTTTGTTTACCATTCGATTATCGACTAAAATCAATCAAAGTCAGTCGATTTTTGCGTACATCACTAACGTTCTTTACCACACAATGTAAGTGACGCGACGTGTAGCTAACAACTGTTAGCCCTACCTTTCATCACGATAATTCAACGTGTCTCCTTAAAAAAAAATGTGGACAACACAATTCATGGGTAGGATTGTCCCAATTGGAATAGTGACAATGGGGACACGATTCAATGGATTTATTTCTACATTTTTGTGTGCCCTGAGCTAGTGCAGGTGCTTTTGTTTTATCTTATTTTCACTGTCTTGTGAAACACTACTCTTTACGCCTCACTCAAGAGGCAAAACAACTGAAGTCTATAGTAGGAATATCTTACAGTAACTAATAAAAATCCTGTGTTATGGTGTTCAGTGCCTGAATTATTGGCCAACACGAGGCAACTATTAACTGTAGATACCCCTGTCTCTACAGACGAATAATAACCTGTAATAATAAATAATAATCATAATATCGCCAGACTGACACACCAACTGTATGGTCCCAAACTAAGCAACGCCTGTACTATGGGTACCGTACAATGGGATGGGGGCGATCCCAGCGACACCCAGACCTGGACAAATTACGAAAATACCATTTCTGAAATTTCTGAAATTCCCGGCGGGAATCGAACCCGCAACCACCATGAGCAGTGAGCCAAGTGACCTACGCTCGAAACACTGCGACAAGTGTTACGGTGCGAGTTGTTTTGTTCTTATTTTGATGTATTCCATAGTTGAGAAAATGACAAAAGTTAGAATTCTTAGCCAAACTAAGTTCCTAGGAATACCTACAAGTAATCGCCATTGTCGTTACTTAAGCAATGCATTTTGACTTTAATTTTGACAGTTGAGATATTATCTAAGAAAATATAAAGTAATTGCTTATGAACAATTAAAAAATGACTTGTGTATAGATACGGATGATAGCCAATAGGTTATAAGCGCAAGTTATGATTAGAAATGAGCGACGCGTCCGGATGTTGACCACTCGTCTTTGTTGGCTTCTACTTGGATAAGTAATGTAAAGTTACATTAACTAGAATGTTGAGTTAACTACTCAAACTACAACTTTGTATGCTATCCTGCTACAGAAAGGAAACCGCAGTATAAGAAAATACAGCCCATGAAAAAGGTTTCACATCGTTAGTACTGAACAGTGGTCGACTGTGCAACACTTGTGTTCTCGAGTGTAGGTACCAGGGTACTGCTAACGATGACTGATGCAGCTGCCACTGAGTTTTTATCGCACTGAGGAAACTCGCTTTAAACTTGTCGCTTACTTAGGCTTGTATAAATACGTAAATATATATCAAGTCTGAGAGCGTTTCTTATGAGGTTAGTAATGTAATCCTGAGAGGTTGTTAGTGTTTTACCAATAATACTGTATACTTAGCTACGGTCAATGATAAGTGAAACCGAATTCAATAGTTATTTTTTAGATGGCTGTGCAATTTTCTAATCTAGATCATTAGAGCATTCTTCTAACGAATACCTTTTGAAGTGCGGAATCATAAATATAATCTTCATTCGCATTGGCGGCTCCTATAAAATTGGAGCCATGAATAAAAAGTTGTAAATACCGTTTCGCGGCAGAAAATCACGTGTGTGCCAATAAAGTTAAACTTTTACCAGCCGGAATAACTTCGATAAGGGAGAGGTCCCATTTGATTGCGTTTGTAAAATAACATTTAATGGCTGTAGCGATTTGACTACAGCTCATGTACAGAATTAGCGGATAGAAAGAGAAACGGAAAAACTCTTTAAAAAAAGAAGCGAACCTATATAGTATAAAGAGTATGGCGCCGCAGCTGCCACTCTGTATACCTAAATAAATAAATAAATATCGCCAGCCGAACACACTAACTGTATGGTCCCAAACTAAGCAACGCTTATACTATGGGTAACGTACAATGGACTGGGGGCGATCCCAGTGACACCCAGACCAGGGAAAATGACTAAAAGGCCATTTCCTAAATTTACCCTGAGCAGTGATTTACCCGATGCAGTGAGTCGAGCGGCCTACGCTCGAACCACCGCGCCAAGCGGTCGTCAAATCCTACTAATATTATAAATGTGAAAGTTTGTGTGTGTGGATGTATGTTTGTTACTCCTTCACGCAAAAACTACTGAATGGATTTGGATGAAATTTGGAACACAGATAGTTCATAACCGGGATTAACATATAGGATACTTTTTATTCCGATAATCCCGAAATTTTTGCTACGTTAAATACTACGCGGACGAAGTCGGGGGCACAGCTAGTATTATATACGTATATGTATATATCGTGTAACGCTACCAACGCTTAGCACGGAAAGAATGGCCGCGCGGCGAGCGCCCCAGACGTCCGTATAGAGAAGTCGCTTCAAAAACTTATTTTATCCTTTCTTAAGATAGCTTTAGACCTCAGTGCCAGTCCCACTCGTACCCCATGCGACTCGTTACCGGCTAGGACCGAAACGGAACTTCGTAATTAGTTTCAAAATTATAAAAAGGCCGAGCTAAGGCATTGTTAAACTTAAACGTACATTTTTACGTTTGCGATAACTGAAAGAAAAACGAAATGGTTCCCGTTTTCATTAGATAAGATAATGGAAAGATACTAGCATACGAAGGTCCCTTTGATAGCTCCTAATTTTCCGTTCGGGGGTTATTAGCGTTGTCCCATTCTTATTATTTTTTTCTTTAAAACTTTTAATTTTCTTGGAGGCTTATTGCGTTAACTTTTGTTTGAAAATGATATCGATGGAAATTATTTCATTTAAAAAAAATAGATCGTTTGCCTTGTTAAAAGAGGCCAAGGACAGTCGCGCACAAATTAACTGGCCTGAAATGTTTTATTTATAGTTTATACAAATTCGGTTGATGTCTTACATCATTTGGCTATGATGAATTTCTGGTAAAAAACATAGTCTGCTGCAAAGTAATGTATTTTTGTTAACAATCATAATTCACACCACGTTAAAATTAACTTTGCTGAACGTGGGAATATACAATTTTTCCATTAAAAATTTACATACAAACTAGCTATTGTTTCGCTGTTACGCGAAAAAAGAACTTGATAAATGTATTATTACAAAAAAAATGGAATTGGATCACAATTAAAATGCTAAAAGTAGAGGACACGTTATTGAAGTAATGAAAAATATTGTAAATTTTTAATGAAGCCCATCTCGATATGAAATGTTTGACAACAAACCGTGTTTAGCATTTTGATTGATTTTCATAAAAATAAATTTACATTACCACCATTTTCCAACCACGCGTTTAAATGTTGCTTTCTCAGCGTTTTATTTTTAAATATTACAAAAATAAAGAAATGATTTAGATTGACTCAAGAATTTCTCTACCATTCAATTAACGGAACACAGCACACAAAGAAAACCTACGCACGAAATTCAAATATTAGTTTGTAGCGATTTGCTTTTTTACCCCCTTTTTTAAAGGCCAGCAAATATCAAGTTGTCTGAATTATTTGTAGACTCATACAGCTATATAAGGACATTATGATTGACACTGCGCCGGATCGATTCGAGAATCTAGGCGTTGACATCAAAAGTCCCTTAGAAAGCCCTTTTGAGTAATCTCTGATTCTATCGATGCGAACGCGGTCGTGAATTTATTCGATTAATTCGATGTGTAATCGATTAAATCTTTATGGGAGTGATATCGATTTGTTTTGACAAATATTTTGTATAATGTATCAAAAATATAATGAATCGATTGTTTTTTCTAACAATAATTTTACTTAGAATTTGTGGCTAAGATTCATAAATAAACTCACAATGATATGGATTTTATTAATACTACACATTCAACCTACTTTTCTTTCCATTACAAATATCGATTAATTAATCGCCGAACTCGAATGATTGCAACAAAATCGAGTAACATTACTATTTTTGCGCACGTGCCATTGAATTGCATTTCACTTGTCATCTAACTCACATTAGAGTTTTATGTGTTTCGAATAGTAAACTCCTTACGTTGGATTTAATCGATATTGAGGATATCTGAACATCCTTAAAACGCGCAGGTATTTATAATCATCATCATCATCATCATCAGCCTATGCTTGTCCACTGCTGGACATAGGCCTCCTCTAATGAGCGCCATAGCGCCCTGTCTTCAGCTTGCCGCATCCAGCATCTGCCTGCAGTCTTTCGCAGATCGTCATCCCACCTGGTCGGAGGGCGTCCTACACTACGCTTGCCGAGTCGAGGTCTCCATTCAAGAACACGTTTACCCCAGCGGTTGTCGGTTCTTCGCGAGATATGGCCAGCCCACTGCCACTTCAGCTTGCTAATTCTTTGAGCTATGTCGGTATTTATAAATGTTAGTTTTATTAGAACAGAACATATTATATCTGTATTCGTCACAATTCTCCTGGTGTTCGTGGTCTGACCTGATTGCTAGTTTCATTCCCGGGTTGTGTAAAGTATTGTTTAGATCTTGTATCCCAAAAAATCTTAGCTATTTAAAATCAGTAAAAGTCAAGTTTGAAAACTCGACATAATATGTATGACCTTATGACAAATACCATTGACGAAATTAGATAAATACTGTGATAGTATATTAAATAAGGAAAATGTACGAGATACTTACTACTGAAGAAGTATAGGCCTATCTTAGATGAAAGAAAACAATGCATATACGCCTATACCTAATCTAAAACAACAGCATCACTTAACGTGACTTTGAAAAAACAACCAAGGTTGTCTCATGAATGTTTTTCCACCAAAATCCTCACACCCCCATCACAAAAGGTACCCTAAAGCAAAGGTAATAGAGGCGAAAATTGTTCAATAACTCTGAATAGGAATCAGATGTCAAAGGGTAAGTCGGAATAGCGGCAAAAGGAGTTTAATGAGGGCCACACCTATTATTTGGAACCTCGTTTGGACTGGAATTTAAACCTTACGACAATGTTAGATGAATCTTGATGAAGTGTGCCTAGAAACTGAAGTCACTCGTTTTCTAACGTGAATACTTACGTGTAATTAGAGCTTCAGATACTGTTAAAAAGTGCCTACCTACTTAAGGAAGTCGTAGGTAAGATGAATCTTAATACCATAACAAATAAGTGAGTGAGTCAATACTTTTTACTAACAGAATCAGCACAATTTTTAACAGAAAATAGTAAAGACCAATAGTAAAAATAAAGCTTGCGGTTCCTTTTTGCAACGGCCGCCATGTCAGACGCACTGCGTTCGCCGCCCACTATACCTACATGCAAATTCATGAATAGTTCTTGCTTTCTTCGATAAGCGCTGCGCTAAACGCATTATGCGAAACGCCTTGTAAGCTATAATTTGTGCTTCCAAAACAAAATTACCAAGATAAAATAAGCAATTTGACAACCGTAAAGAATTTGATATTATAATGGATATGTAAATTGTTTCATATCTACAAAGCACAATATCGTTACATTAATACTGATGAAACGCTATCCTTTTTGCTTTTAACCTAATTGGATTTGGATAATCGGGAACGATCAAAGGCCCCCAAATACGGAAGGCTATGCGCTGTAAGTGAAATCATTTAGTATTCAGGATCTTTTCTTTGCTACGGCACCCTTTTCCCAGATTACATCCTACAAATTGCCATGTTGACTTAAATTTTCTCGAACACTAGGCTGACAATTGCCTTAAGATCTACCTAGCTCTCAACCGCAGAAGCACGAGCAGTATAGTACAACGGATATTCGTACAATTTCTTCATATTCAGATTATTTTTCAGTTATTGAAAATTGTTTGTTTTGTTCGTAGTGCGGCTCATCGACATTAGCTGAAGCTTAATTGAAGGGCTAACGTAATTTTATAATGTATTAAACATAGGTACATATAGTAGATAGTTGTATGTGTGAATCATAATTTAAATTATTTTTTCTCATTCTTACGACAAAAGAAAATATCGTGAGAAAACCTGAAAAAATCTTAGAGAATCTTACCAATTTCCGAAAGATTGTAAAATTAATGATTGAAATGGTGGGTGAAAACCTGAATCCCCCTCACATTGAGGGAAGGCCCGTGCCCAGGAGTGGGTCATTAAAAGGCCTAATTATTATTATCGTTATTTTAACCTGACGCAACGCAAGAGTCGTGTTGAAAGTTTGATACATTTGCCGATAAAAATAGAAGATTTTTACGACGGAACGATAATTATTTGTCTGCTTTATTGACGTTGCAGCTTAAAAGGGATCTACGGTTATCTCGTTTCCAAGATACAATATTCTTGGTTTTAAAATTTCCAAAACACTATTAATATTCATTAATTTTGTGTCTAATTATGTTTTTTATTCTTGTTCCAGGAGTTGACGATACACACAAGTTCCTGGGCAACGAAACACACACAGATTACTTCAGATTATTACTGAGGGACGGAAATTATCTGCTAGTCGGCGGCAGGTGAGTCTTGCATCTTTATGCCCATAAATATTGATGATAGAAAGTTTCTTGCCTCCGCGAAATTACAAATTCAAATTGTTACTTGAGGGAAAAGGTATAGACTGTAACGACGGCCTATTAAAAGGACCGCTTTACACTGTGCTACTTACTAGCGTCTACCTATAGGTACACTGTGTTTGTTCTTTCAAATGGACATGCAAACTTCATGATAGAACTCACATCGACATCTCGTATAAAAATAGTATTGACCGTTTAGTTTTATTACTAACTAGCTGTGCCCGCGACTTCGTCCGCGTGTAATTTAACTTAACAAAAATTTCGGGTTTATTCATCCCCTATTTTATCCCCTTGGGGGTAGAATTAATCAAAATCCTTTCTTAGCGGATGCCTACGTCATAACATCTACCTGCATGCCAAATTTCAGCCCGATCCGTCCAGTGGTTTGGGCTGTGCGTTGATAGATCACTATGTCAGTCAGTCTTTGAGTTATATATATTTAGATTACATAGCTCATTTGATTTCAATAAGAAATGGTAATTTTCGTAAATTGCCTTTTCGTAATTTGCCTTGGTCTAGGTGTCACTGGGATCGCCCCAAGTCCATTGTACGGCAAGCGTTGCTTAGTTTGGGACCATACAGTTGGTGTGTTCGTCTGGCGATATTTATTATTATTATTATAGTGCAAAGAATCAGTGAATCTCTACAAAGACAGCTGCCGAAACTCGAACTGAACTCACGTGCTAACACCTATTTCTTTTTAAAGACTCACAAGGTATACATTCAAATGAGACACTTAGTTATTTGTTTACCCAACTCCACTCGAATTCGTAGACCCTTAACCACACCGTGGTACGTGCTATATCTATCCGTAGAACTCGGATGCAACTGTCTCCGTCCTTATCGCACTTATGACACCCCTGATAGTGCTGTTTCGTTTGCATTTATAAAGATTTTTGGCTTGTGTTCGGATGGAGGCAAGACGGCTTAAAACACCCCTTGCGCCCGACGGCCTACAGACGCCATTTTTATTACTCCACTCTGAGGGAGGTGGAGTGTCGATATATAACTTGCCTTACAAAATGGAACTGATAAAATCATTGTATTGTGGCTTAATCGTAGAATAGGGTATGCATGTTTTTTCGCTCACATTTTGTACTCGTTCGAAAAATAAAATATGTTTAATTATATGATACGTTGAATAACATTGGAGATATATATAATTATTATTTCACCGACATCAGCGGTGTACTGTGACTGTGACGTCATAGTTTCTAGTTTAGCCGATGTCGGCACTTATCGCTCCCGTACTTTTCTGGAGAAGTTTTAACTAAAACTGTTATAAGAATAGCTAATTCACGAACTGGAAATTTAAGTATGTGTCGAAAGTGTTTGAAAACGAACAACAATGTAACGGAAAAAAAATATCTAAAAGTATGCCCAATTGATCTTTCACTGTGAGACATAAATTGTATAAAAAGTAGGCAACAACCCAAGTCGCGACGTTTTATCGATACATTCCCATCCCTACAGCACGCCAGTACAGCTCGACACATGGGCCCTCCCCGCTCGGCCGCCGCCGCTGTTTGCATTCCACCGAATATAATTCTTTGTACGTGTAAACACGCGCACATACCCATACCCTTTGTAATATAAAGAACAACAAATGTTCTGTGCACTTGTAATTTGGTGAGACAAAAGGGTTGAATGGAGGATATTTTTCTGAAAGGATTGCTACATCGAAATGTGTAATTTTTAGGGTTCCGTAGTCCATACGAGACTAGTAGAGATGACGTTTGGGTTGTAGGCGAAATTATGTCTAGGCAAACACAACTGCTCCCCTCTCGTGAAGACTATGAAACCCTGTGGTGAACCAGTACACCATGCGGATTCAGACGCACTTGGCCAGCTTTGTTAAATAGCTGAGCGGTCTATGCTCGAACTACTGTGCCAAGCAGTCATCTAATTGATTTGAAAACATACTCAATGATAGTAGCTACAGTCTATATCATATACGAAGTCCCATAGACGCGGCGCTGTAGTCATAATTTAGACTATGTACAGTGTGGTTCCGTAGTTTTCCGCGGTACTTTCTATGTGAAATATACTGCATGTGGTAGCGCTGTATAAAGAACTCTTCACAGTAGTAGACATTTGTAACCCTATCACATTATCAAAAATTTTCCATCAAAATCGTTGCTTGGCAAACTGTAGTCAATATTGAAAACATACAACAACTTCTCAAACTTCGTCCGTATTAATAAATCGATCTCAAGTTTGAGAGCGATCTTGAGTACGCTTTTGACATGCCATTTTGTACTGGTATTACATAAGAATGACATTTCCAAGATTGGTAAATTAATACGGGCATTCGTTCACAATAGACCCCGTTGACCCTGTAAAAATGTTCATGTCATGATCCACACTGCCACTGAAAGGTCAAACAACGGAATCCATTTGGCAACGGCCACTGTACATAATTAGATAAACATGGCTGTCCCCCACCAATCCCACAAATACTCTGGGCGCTCATAAAGCATAGCAACATAAAGCTAGGAGATATGTCGCAAATTGGACAACATTTCCCACAACGAAACGACTATGCCCGTATAATTTGAAATATCCAAACGTACCAACAAAGTTTGCATTTCTTTCTAAATCTGATTTACATGACAATGCAGACGCTCCGATGAGATTCTCGTTGCATGAACTTGCTAAGAAGGATTTATTAGTAGCAAAAAATAACTGATGTCGAATAGGAGATCGCAAGATAGGGTTTACAAGATTGGGACTCTATCAATTAGATCGTCTAAATCCAGCCATTTTTTATTTAATCTTCGTCAAAGCCTTATCAGACTAGCTTACTAGAGAAATGGTGCTAATTCTGGTGTACTTAAATTAATTTTAAAGCTGCGTTTTCCCGGTCATAATGTATTAGCAAAACAGATATTATTTTATTCGTGTTATAAGTATTTAGTTTAATGGTAATTTTTCGAAACCAATGTAGGCGTAAAATACACTATGGAATAAATGTTGCTGAAACTATGGTTTGGCAATGGTATTTTATTACCCATTATATTTTAAATCGTTGCTGAAACTAAATATTTCAATTCAAAAACTTTCTCGAATAGAAAAGTAACCATTTGCGCAATGCATTAGCGTTATTACAAAGTCTAATATTTCTATGATTTGAATATCACTGATTATGGCTGACATTTAAAATTTTGAGAGAAATGGATTAAAAGTTATTCTAATTTGTAACTTGACTCATGACTCAGATCTAAATTATGTAAATTGCGGTTTTAATAATTTATGTAGAATTTTACTTTAAAATTAAAATGCTCCTTGTCTTGTGTCTACCAAGCGGTAACAAATAAATTGTTTATTAAATTATTTCTGTTAAAACTTAAGGTAAGGAAAAAAAATGTAAGGTCCTTTTACAAACTATAGATGTAATTTGTAAACCTTTTCCAATGCCTCTTAGCGTTCATTGTCACGGATAACCCAGCACCGATAATTTCTATATGGTCGGCATTATTTGTGTTAATGACCGGTAGGCGTAACAATAAGTAATTACTAATTAGATACAGTTAGCCGGAATATTATTACCTTTATTCTACCGCCGATCTAATCCGCGCTGGCTTAATGAAATTCTAATGTTAAGCGCGATAATATCCACAATAGGAACTCTTTTGTATAACGGCGGTCGTTAGATCGGGGCCAGGGAATCAGCGTTTGCTATCTCTACAAGAATAATATTAGATAGGAGCCCAAAAATAATCCTTGGACATGCTTAAATACTGTATTACGGCGTTTATGAATACTACTAGCGCTATCTATCGGCAGTTCTTAATATAAATCGTGTTATTCCATAGTCGAGCTACAGACGTTTTTTTTTTAAAAAAAGAACCACTAATGGTCGCGTTATCCCTCCAGCACCCCACCCACCTCAAGGGCCGACTATCCAGGTTCCCAATTCTGTTTCAATGACTCGCAATATGTCAAAACTGACGTATTGAATACGTCAGTTTTTCTTTAGAAAATCTTTGAAAATACGTCAGTTTTGACGTATTGCGAGTTGATCGAGATGCCAGCGGTTAACAGAGCTCGGCCCCTATAGGTATGTATAAGCTCACTGTCACTGTCGCTTATCTCATACCCTCCCCTTTAATTTTGTGAGGGCGCTTACCGCTCGGAAACGATTCGGGCCACGTCCCATCTAATGTTATTCCAGTGTCGAGTGTGATCCTCCTTTGTGGGGCCTTTTAACGAAATTAACGTTGTTTTGGTCCTATACGCCATTCAGGCCTGAATGCCCTTGATTTTCTAGACAATGTTGCTATTTCAGTGATCGACGAATCTATATAATATAAAAATGAATGTTTGTCTGTATGTCCTTTATAGAACCGTAAACTATGCATTTGATCATGTCATGATCTTCAGGAAAGTGTTGTGCATGAGCCCACAAAGGTTTCTAAGTTGGTACGACCAATCTTGGACAGAAGCGTAGCAACGCGCGCAGGGTACTGCTAGTCCTACTTATATCCTACTAATATTATAAATGTGAAAGTTTGTGAGTGTGGATGTATGTATGTATGTTTGTTACTCCTTCACGCAAAAACTACTGAACGGATTTGGATGAAATTTGGAACACAGATAGTTTATAACCGGGATTAACATATAGGATACTTTTTATCCCGATAATCCCGAAATTTTTGTTACGTTAAATACTACGCGGACGAAGTCCGTGGGCACAGCTAGTCATTAATAAATTACACATAGGTACCTAAATTAAGTATGTCTTATAAATACGTTTCGGCCTTTCGCGAGTCTTGGTAACAGGTTAAATTATCTGATGGGTAATAGAAGAGGCCAACAAAACAGAACTCTGTTAGGTCCGTATTAATGAATTGATCTCAAGGCTGAAAGCGGTCTTGAGCATGTTTTTGACATGCCATTTTGTACTGATATGACATAAGATTGACAGTTCCAAGATCGCTCTCAGACCTGACATCGATTTATTAATACGGGCCTCAGTCAAGTGTCTGCCCGGCATGAGTGTCAGGAACCCGAATTATATGAAACTAGTTGCTGCCCGCGACTTCGTCCGCTTAGACTTAAGTAAAGTATTTTATGTGTTAATCCAGGTTATAAACTATCTGTGTTCCAAATTTCATCCAAATCCGTTCAGTAGTTATTGCGTGAAATAGTAACAAACATACATCCACACTCACAAACTTTCGCATTTATAATATTTTCTGCGGATTAAAACAAAGTAAACATATAACTTGACACGTGTTTCGTTTCTTTGCTGTGAGAGTGTGGTACTACCCCAATTATGTAAAACGATCGTTGGGTGGCCCGCGTTGGTCGAGGCATGTTAGCACCGGCGTTAAATGGCCACTTCTGGCCTTATCCCTCGCGCACTCATTTTTACATAACACCCAAAAATTACACGCACTTTTATTCTTACGTCTGAAAGCTTGAAGTAACAAAGCTCATTTATATTTTTAGAAAACCAGTTCACGTATCATCTTGGTCTAGAAATAAACACATACTATAAATAGTATAGGTATGTAGTCGTGGTCGCCCAAAGAATTTGGAATAAATAGAGGGATTACGCCTTTGCAAATACCAATAGTAAGTACAGTAAAAATAAACTTTTCATTACTCATACTCTGAAAGTAGGTCTGAAGTTGCCTGAGAAGCGGGTTGAAAGTAATACTTTTCAGGCCCGGGAGTTTCGCTTTCAACTGACAGCTGTCAAATTATAAAAAAAAACTAGTTCCATTTTCACATTTCTATGGAACCATGTTCAAACTTTTTCTACAGTCACTCAATTACAGCACGATGTAAAATTGAAATAACATAATGTTAAGTATTAATTCAAGAATATATCTTTTTAAATGACTTAATTATAATTTAGTTTCAACAATTTCTTTAAAATAACATAGATTTGGGCAAATAATTTAAAGATGAAAATGAAAAATAATGGCTAAATAATGAAGTTGGCCGGCCAACGAAAAAAAAAACAAAATAGGCGGCAATCCGATTTTTTTTTTTTCGAGTCGAGAGTATTGTTTATACTTCCTTGTATTATTTCTTTAGCCAATACCTGTTTTTATTTTTATTTTTCTTGTATTCGTAATGAAAAGCACAGTGTTTACCTCGGGTGAAAGATTTATTTTGTCCCTCGAACTATTAGCGCCCTCGCTACGCTCGGGCGCCAAACCCCGTCTCGGGACAAAATAAGTAACTTTCACCACTCATGTAACAATGTACTATATACACATACTTTGCTTGTATCACACAGGTATAGGCAGACAGAAACCATTAATTTACCGTCCTGACACATTTTTTTGCCACATCCATATTCAAGCATCGTTTCATACGCCTCCGTTGCTTTAGACTTGACGTCATAATGAAACTGTGGCGACCTCACATTCACGTCGCCGACAGAAATGGACAGATGGCGCTAAATGCAGCGCCTCAACACAATGTACGGATTCTTCCTAGAAAAACTGAATCACGATATTAAGAATCGCAAGCATCGTGACTATATATACAAGACCCCGAGAATAATCAGTGGGGCATACCGGCCGCCCCGCCAGGCATAACACCCGCCTGGCTGGAAGATCTTCCCTTTTCCGCTAAAAAACTATTGATTTGGACTAATATAAATTTGGCCTACCCTATTCTATTCGTATGATATCGCAATATTAAAAATATTGAATAGTTTCGAAAAGGATTCGACCCCGTACTAATAAAAATGAGCTTGAAATCTATTGAAATAAAACTATTTTTCGGATTTTATCGCGTTTATTAACTTTATGTTCCCGACGTTTCGGTTGCTTTACAGCAGCCATGGTCACGGGGGGACTGAGGTGTTAGACGTCCTGATGTCATAGTTAGTAACTGGGTACCCTCATATTAAGTTTTTGTTTGCGGTCCGATCCACGCAGAAAGTGCTCACAGTGTCTCGAGGTCTTGCAATGGGACACTTGGTTTTGGATTTAATTATATTAATTACTGGATCCCAAGTTGGTGGTAGCACCCAGCTATCTTCCCTATTGAAATTAGGATGTTTTTTTAATTTCAATGGCCTCACGTATCATCCTTGGTCGGAATCGGTGTTCTTTTGTGAGGATCTGTGGTTTATCAAATCTGATATAATGGCGGGTGCGGTCCTGTACATGTTCACAGATTGCAGACTTCAATGTTTAGTATTCGCGTAAATATAAGAAACAATATGTGAGCATGAAATCTATGTTTTTCTATTTAATTAGACGTCCGTGAGAGAACATATTCATAACTTTATTATTTTTAGCCTAACTACTTACACCCGGTACTAATCTAGTCTTGGACGCATTGTCGTTAACGAAAACGGCGACAACCATGTTGACATCTACAGACATCCGATTTCGTTGGACCTGGACGTATAAGAAACGTATAACGAGCTATCTTTGGTTAGAAGCAATTCGTAAACTTTCACGGCTCCATGGTGGACACTGAACAGCGGTCATTTACACCACTAACCCGACACCTGTAATTTCCATACATTTAACTGTATTTCAAATACGGCAATTATGTGTTAAAAATTAATATAAAATACTGTGCCGTCTTCTTCGTGTGAATGACCCCATAGGGGTAGATGAAAATCGTTTCGTTTAAATATTGGTAGTAAACACCAATACCAATAAAATGGAAGCCAAGGAGAAATTTATTTACATGAAATATTGTGTGCATAGAGTTAGGACATTTCGCGTTCGGGCCATTTGGCGTTTATGATATTATGCGTTTAGGTCATTGCGCGTTTTGTTTTAATTATGATTTTAGAACATTAGCGTCTAGACTATCGTCATAGTGAAATGATGAAAAGGGTTGAATACATTTTATCGCCCACGAAACGTTTTCATAACCAAATTGATTTTCCAACCAGAGCCGCATGAATATGATTAATTAAGAACAGATTTATTTATTCTGGCTTTAATACAATCGGAGCCATCACATACGATGTAATAAATGGTGAGTTTTCAACCGTGGGAAATTTAACCCGTAAGCGGTCATTCACACGGTTAACCCGACACCGATAAATTCCATAGATTTTAGTGTGTCCGAGTGTTACAACAACCGTTTCGTCAACATAGTGTGAATGACCGCAAACGCGTATCCTGGGTGTACGTCCATCGAATCCATTGAACAGATATTCTTTGGCTAAACCTTCAAAATGTCAAAATGATTCGGAGAATACCTAAACGTTATCTGACGAATGTGCAATAGGTCCTAGGTATTGAAAATGTTTCCGACCGCTGTAGGAGGTAATTAAATATTATATATATATAAATAACTTACTAGGGGCACAGATACTGGAGTCGATGAAAAATACGTAACCCAAAATACAAAGTACCTTTAACTACAGGGTATAATTTGTTTGCTAGATAAAATTGTTTGGAAACATACAGAGAGAGAATACTAACTGAAAGGAAACGGACGTTAAAATACTTAAAAAAACACATTTTTGATAAATTTACACATTAAACAGGTCTATATTACATACAGTAAGTAAGACCACTTTAGAAGTAAAAAAAAAAAATATATCAATAAATTCTAAACTGGTATTTCGGTGGTTACCTTATTTTGGTCACGAAATTACTCATATACCAATTTTGCCCTGATGTTTTTTTATGTTCAATAATGCTCATGATTTAGCCAAAAATGTTACATAAACCAGTTTAGTTCCAGGCTAGCCAGTTAAAATTATTATTCTCCTAATATGCTAGTTTTTATCATTCCACATTCACACATACAAATATAATTACCAGAACACAAACGCCTATTATCATGAAGGTCCAAAAAATGCCGGCAGACAAGAGAGCGTTCGTGGCAAAAAAGGAATTAAGGCAATCATCGCATCAATCACTGACGGGCCGGGCCCCAAGTGGGCCCCGGGGACACGTCGCGGGGCCCAAATCCGACTGTGACGCATTTCTTTGACCTTCGCATTTGACGGGCAAATGACGAAAGTAATAATATAATAATAGTATAAAATATTTTATTGAAGAAAGTGCGGCTGATAAAAAAATCTCGGCAAATATAGGTTACTTAGGTAAAATACCTAATAAGGGGATAAAATAGGCTTCAAAATATTTTAAAAATATAATATTGTGATTTTTAAACAAAAAAATGCTAGATTCTTAGATCTTTGCCCGATACGTAGATAATATGCGTAAGTTTTTTATATATTAGTCACTTCTGAAACGCCCTGTATATCAAACGATATCAGTCCAAGGCTTTCTAAAATTAGTATCTATTGAACAAACATGTAAGGGACTAGGGTAGGTCTCCCTCCAATTAGAATTAGCGAAATGGGGGCGTATGGAAAATTAGCACACAAAATAACATGAGTCAATCTCACTACGCCATTTCTATGTGGAAGGTAATTTGGACGATGCCGTTATAGGGTTGGCAAACTATGATATTTTGTTAAAAAAATGCTTTTATAATAAATTAGGGTGCATAATTGACGTAGATACCTACTTAGGACTGCACACTTAAACGCTACTCATGTTTTTAAGTATCGTTTAGCCGTTTGAGATGTTACTAGCATTATTTGTATGGCGCGTCAAATGTTAGCAGCTCTCAAATTTGAGAAGCGATTAAGTTGTCGGGAGTAGTAATAGTTGCAATTTTTTTTGTATCAAATCGCCTTACTCAAAGAATATTGTACCTTACGTATCTATCGATTATCAAACTATTTCTAGACATCTTCGGAAAAACCTAAGCACGTATGTGAATAAGTTAATATTAACGGATATTCTGTAGAAAAAATGTCAAAATTGACGTAATTAGATACGCGATACCTCAGTTTTTATTGCGAGTCGATGTAGATGCCAGTGGTTTAGAGAGTTGGGCCCCAGGTATCTAGACCCCTAATTCTGGGGCTTATTGGGTCAGCCTATCACACTATGGTCTCCAACCTTGGATCAAATACAACTCTTTTATTAATACAGCAAATGTAGATAATACTTCATGTTGACCTAATTGACAAAGTATGGTAGGTATGGAAAAGTGAAACCAATTTTCTAAGGTAGAGGCAACCCTGCGTCATGTCATTAGGGCATTAAAGTTGATGGAGACAATAAAATCGTGGAAGTCATTCGGAGGAAACTTCGGTTTTCATTGAGTAGTGTTAATTTATGCTCGATAAAATCATTCTAGTTTACTTTGTAGAATGAGAATTAAGTCCCGAATGTTACGTTACATACACAACATTATAATGTATATGCACCTGTATTGCTATCCTTATCACGAACATAATTTATGAGCAAGACAACGCTATTTATAGTGGTGTCATATATAGTTCAATAGACTACTATTATGTAGACTAGAGAATTTCAGTCATTGAGGCCAATTGCCAAAATGTGTCAACTGTACAAAACTGCCTACCCCTGTATATACCATCGTGATAGCAATTAATAAGCATACCATTTAACCATAGTTTTCTCTAAGTAGTTAGGTATATTAAAATACCAACCTCATTCAGGCGCTTTCGGGGGAGATTGCCGCCGTCACCACCCACAGTTTAGTTTAGTTTTTATTAATATGTATGTTAGTTTATAAGGTATTTATCTATGGGCCTGCGATGCCTGAATATAAATAAATAAATAAAATAAAATTATAGGCTGTATACGTTTTCCTGTACATGAGTGAGGGAAATTAAGGGGCCTGGACAGGGCCCTCTGAGGGCATGCAGGGGCCCTGTGGGGCCCATTTAGAAAGTATAAAAAATGTGAGTAAAACATCAGTATGAAGACTACGTGACTTTACGACTTAAGCATTTAGAAATTATATCGTCAATTCTTAGTATTATTTATTACACAAATAATGAGATTATATTTTTCCCGTGTAAACGACGACGCGATGGCCTATTGAGGGCCCCATCAAGCGTATGCCTTGAGCTCTAGTCCCATGCCCATGGGCCCCTTACCTAAAATACGGCACTGGCCGCAGAAAGTTGGTGCGGAGTACCTATTTGTTGTGGCCTAAACAAATAAAGTAGTTTTCGGGGAAACAGATCAGTTAACTTGTTATGTGCTAGAGGGCGCCACCTCCGCGTGCTCGGATACAAATTGCCACTGTTTACTTCAGGGACTCCTTAGATATTACAATACGAGTGTTATTATCTTATAAGGTTCTGTACAAATATTATTTTGGTGTTTTTTTTTTATAGTGTAAGCAACGTTTGCCAAATTTGTTTCTCTTATTTGTTCGCTTCTTAGAAATAGTCCTGTAGTAATACTTATGTTAATATTTTCATTTCGTATAAGATGATTATCTTTTAATTGGTACCTACTGAAACAAAGGAACTTTGTTTCACTTAAAAAGGAACGGTACATTTGTATATAAAAAATACAATTATATTAAAAAAGATTAAGTACCTACTCCCATCGCTCGTTTCTTGAACTTTAAGGCGTATTCAACAATAACGTAATGAAATTAACAATTACTGTTAAGGTATTTCCATGCATAGGTGCTTTCGTCTCCTATCTAACTCCCTTATGGGATGAATTTTCAAAAATCATTTCCCAGTGCTCATCAACCTTATAAACAGAACTCCTGTGCTTAAAATCATGCCTTTAGACTCACTGGTTTAAGCTTTGTCTGTCGGTCAATCTGTGGTTTTATTAAGTTGAAGATATGAACTTAGTGTAAAACAAAAAACCGATTAACTTTTGTTTCCACGTAATAATGTATCTGACACGCTTCTTGCGGTAAAGAGATTATTTGCCACTTGACAGTGCCGATTCACTTGAACGAAATCAGGGAATTGCTCTCGCCTGGAGTAATACGGTAACTGATTGACATGTTTACAGTTAAATATTTAGCTATTTTAGGCCGCGGATTAACGTTGCCGCCGTAGCGAGCAAGGATATTCAATATTGAGGTAATCGAATCGATGATCATAGTTAAAGTAACCTTGATATCATCGTTGCCCTGTTAATATCTGTTTAAATTTGAAAACCCAATTTCCAAGCACGAAATATTTACCGTAGCTTAATGCTAAGGTAAGTTTTCAATACATTAACATAACAATTTATTAAATACTAGCTATGCCCACCGACTTCGTCCGTGTAGTATTTAACTTAACAAAAAATTCTGGATTATCGGTTTAAAAAGTATCCTATGTGTTAATCCCGGTTATAAACTATCTGTGTTCAAAATGTCATCCAAATCCGTTCAGTAGTTTTTGCCTGAAAGAGTAACAAACATACATCCACACTCACAAACTTTCGCATTTATAATATTAGTAGGATACATAATTACCCAATACAAATAAAAATATAACATATTATTTTAAATAATAACAAGTAGTATTTTTTAATATGCCGCAGGGTGCAAAATTTTATTTTATTTTTATGTACATAATTTTAAGTTGGCAACACTAGTGTGTTATTGTTGGCCATTTCGTTTAAACCACTAATGAATGTGGCTTTATTTAATTATTTTTTTTATTCATTTAAATAGGTGGTTTACAAATTCATAACCCTTGACTGTCGCACGAAAATGTCAATTGTCATTTCGCATACGAAGATGAAAGCAACCCTTCCCATTTACGCTCGCCATAAATCACGGGCACGTCAGAGCGGGACCACAATAGGGCCGGCGTGGTTGGCGTTTTCAACGGTTTAATTAAAATGTTAAGAATTTCGACTCGCACGCACTCGGTGGGTTAAGCGCGGCGGTCGACCGCTGACCGCTGCGGTGAGCGAAAAGTTAACAGCTTATATCAAACAAATTTAAACTAGTTGGTTTATAAACTGGTTGGTACTAGCTTATCAAAAATTGTTGTATTGTACATAAATCATGGAATCTTTAAAAAAATAAATCGTCTACTTAACTAAGTTTTGTATGTGTTATAGAGAACAAACTGCTAGATAAGGCCTTCCAACTTTGCTGACAACTTCCTCTTATGGACACTTGTTAAAAACTCGCACAAATCTTTTGGTAATTATTAGACCATCTTTTTTTTGCTTGCTTAAACCCTTTATTGTATTTCATGAACAAAAATAATAAATTCATGTGTCCAAAATAATATGGCATACAACTAGAGCAGAATTATTCTTTAAAATATAATATTAAATAAAACAAAAGAACACTAATAAATAATGAATAAAAAAATAATGCTGGCTGGATTTCCTCGCTGTTTACATAATATTATTTATTAATAATATTAATGATTAAAAACAATCATAAAAAAAATACAATCGCACAGTTAACTCTCTCGCGGCAATCTGCCTAGTGCGTAAACCCATTGTACTATGCATACGAGCGTACCAACATAAAAAGACCTCAATTTCTCAACTGAAATCGAGGAGACTGAAGAACCCAAAGAGATCACCGCCAACTGGTCCGAAATTAAAAGTCCACATACAAAGGCAATACAAGTAGTAAGTATATATTTGTTGCCGAAAATATTTTACCTTTTTAATTCGTTTTACGTGAATAAATATTGGTGTACATTATTGTTATAATGTATATGGGTTTGTTGTATTCATTTCAGTTCGTTAGCTAAGCGGGTTGGAGGTTTTGTCCGGCTAACATATTTGTTTTGCGGATTCAAAAGGACTATACTGTAACGTGGTCGTATTTTCACCTTACATTCCTATTTTTGTCTGTTTTCAACATTTCATTTTGCCTGAATAATTTTGTATTGTCGCAGACTATAATTATGATTTTTTGAGGAAAAGTGGGAAATAATGACCAGCTATAAAATACCTTCAACATTAGTTCCATAATTAACGTTAGGTATCTGAAAACATGAAGGCATTGACCATGATAATAATTTGTATATTATTTAAAGTGTTCCAATCTTTGTGAGCTATCGACGTGACTATAACTCTTCTCAATAATAATATAATTCAAACCTTTTAAAGTACAAAATAAATCTAATGTCCGTATTAATTAATCTCCCTCAAGTCTGAGAGCGTTCTTGGAAATGTAATACTTATGTCATACCAATAACAAATGACATGTCAAAAGCGTACTCAAAACTGCTCTCATACTTGAGATCGATTTATTATTCCTTATTAGCCTTAGTTATAATTAGGTTATTATGTTGCCGAATTTTCAACAAATCCAGTTGTAAAAGAAAAAGAAACTTCCCGCTCATATCAAGGTACTCCACAATAACCGACGCTCGAGAAACCTCATGGATTCGACGAAAGTGCCAGCGAATGTTCTGGAACAATTGCAATAAATCTCTGGGCATGCGAGGCGCCATTTCTCAGGGCGGCTGGAGCCGGTGGCGGGCAACTTTCGCAATATTGACGAGTTTGATGTGAGCGCCGACGCCCGCCGCGCATCGAAAACAATATGATTAAAATTGTAGATATTTTCTGTTTATAAAATGAATGTTATGCTTAATCACTGCTGAATTTATTGTTTATCATCCATATACATTTGAGGCAACAACTTACTATCAATAACTCTAAATTGAAAATTTTAAAACCCCCGATGCGACGATCTTTTCATCAAATGTATACAATTATCAACAGAAAATCTGTGTAAAAGTATGAGACATTATTTTGTTATGACATTATAATAATTGACATTAGAATAGACAACGAATGTAAATATTGATGCCATGGAGGTTTAATTCCTAGTATAAAATATTATCAATTATGATTTAATTTCATGTAATAACTCTGGTTGAGGTGGACGGGAGGAGCCCAGGGGAAGAATTTTCAATAACGATAAAATTATTTTAAATTAGTTTTGTTTTTTTTATATTTTTTCTCAATGGCGGAGCAGCGCCCTCTAGAATTATAATAACGTAATATTCCATGACCATTAACAAAACAAACAAAATTTAACGCATGCGCGTATCCATCATTTGACACGTGACTTATGGAACGTCTTTAGTTCATACAAAAATCTCATATAAAAATTGATAAAATATTCATTTTTTCCAGAATCAGGGAAACTTTTCATATTTATAATATTGTAAAAAGCCAGTTATGTTATTACGATCATTTAAAGATATAATAAATCTAAATCCAATAATCTCAAATTTCGATTGGATTCGAGCCGTGGAAGTTGGTTTTGGCCGTGAATGTGGCTTTTTTTTTTGTGGCCTACAAAAGAGCTGATGATCTTCAAACGGCTGAACCGATTTTCATGAAACATACCTAAGAACACTCTCGATCAGAATACCTATCTAACAAAAGAAACACAATTGAAATCGGTTCATCAGCTTGGGCGCTACGTTGCCACAGACAGACACACAGATACACAGATACACAGATACACAGATACACAGACACACAGATACACATGTTAAACTTATAACACCCCTCGTTTTTCGTCGGGGGTTAAAAATGGTACTAAAGTCGTTCGTTGAAGAGAGGAAAACATGACCTAACTTTATTTATAAAAGCTACGTGTTAGGTACCTACATTGTTTTTAATGTAGTATAATCTTAAACCACTCAATACTATAGTAAGCAGTCATAACTTCACCTCGCGGCCATTACACATTCTTAATATATACTTACTCAAATAGTAATACAATCTAATTTATACCAATATCATTTTAGGAAACGAAATACGTCCATTTAATAGCATACACGCTTAACTTAGGACTATATACATGTTATTCGTGCTCTGTTTATTTCAACAAAATATACGCAAACTTGTACAATATTCAGAAACGTCAGCTGTTTTCACAAAGTCCCTTCGGCAGTCAGATTCTGATGACAAACACACAACTCGCCGGCTCGATAGTGGCTGGCTTTCATGTTCTCTTTTTATGTGGAGTCACTGATGACGCATTAAAAGAGTGAGTTGGGCATACGCAGACAATTGAAAGCAAAAGGATTTATTTTAAAAATAAATAAAATATTGGAACCAAACACCTATCAGGGTGGCCAATATTGGTTTACGTTTTTTAAATTTGAAATAAATTCGTAATACTAAAGACCTATATATATAATATGAGAAACATGTGGATAGCTTTATAACTCCACGTCCGCATTAAGGCAATACTTATATTTTTGTCTCTTATTTTGAGCTGTCAAAAAAGAGACGCATAACCTTGCACATAATATTATTATTGCGTCAGTGTAAACGAGGGGTTTGATAAAGTACAGCATGTTTTATGTGTCATAGGGAGTATATCTATAGATGAATCTCTCAAAATGTAAATAATCATGTTTAATACAAACACAAGTTCAAACGGTGCATATAAACAGGCGGCGTAGTGCAGAGTCAATATATCGAGCACGTGCCCCAATGTCCTATTGATATTGTTCTAAACGGAACTCGTAAACTTTTCCAATATCGGGGCCGTGTCGAGTGCATGCAAACAAATTGCATCTCCCGACGTTTCAATCCGTCGCTGGCGATAAAAATTGAATTTTTTGACACTATAGCTCTCTTTTGAAAAGTCAATGGTGCATAAAAGGTGTGTACCTAACGGCTGCATTGAATGGTCTAGTTTAGTGTCCCCGCCTGAAGCAAAATTTGGAACGAACTAGAGCAGTCTATTTAAAAAATCTGTATCGAATGATTTTATTTGTTTCATTGGTTTCGAATGTATGTAGAAGAATCTAATATACCAATATAAAACAATACTTCTAAGATGGTAAAAAAAACATATTTAGAGACTAACTTAACTATACTCGTATATTTATTCGAGGCATCTGATTCAGACGAGACAAATATATTTTCTTCCTCCAATTACCGATTAGATCTCAATAAAGATCCCCCAGCCTAGTCAGTACAGACGCTACCACCTGTAGTTTTCCACTGATTACAGATAAAATAATACCATTCCATCGAAGGGGATTTTTGTACTCGAGATAAAGTCACTTTGTTAGGCTATCTATAATTTATTCCGTCGACGGCATTCTCCTTTCTCCCCTACTTCCCCTCTGTCTGTTTTACTGCGCCTAGTTAGAACACATTTTATGGACCCCCGGTAATCTCGTGACGTGTTTAAGGCTCACATATCCAACAGATTTCTGGGTGAAGGAGGGAAATAAATAAATATTGAAAATACTCGAAGATTGAATTATTTATTTGGCCTTTCTGCACAATTTATGGTAAATAGAGACGCGAAAATTGAATTGCTTATACTTTTGCGCGGGTTTGGGCGGAATATTATTAGGGAAAGAATATACAATCCAATTATCATGGGATATCATGTGGGACTCTTGCGTGTTTGTGTATCATTCAAGGACGAAATAATTGGGGGCCCGAAAATAAAGTAATTTTTTTTTTTGTGATATTGACCATGTTGAAGCTACCTAAACTTTTTCACCCGATTTTGCTCTAACAAGATATCATACAATACTATTTACGTGATGACTCCAAAATGGCTCATTGGTGTAACAGTTTCGGTGAAAACTTCTCACTAAAAACGGTTAGAGAAGTCACGTGATCACTGTTGGTTTTGTGTGTACCATCCAGGGCTTGAAACCGGTTTTGAAATACCGGTTAATTTCGTTCATGAAGCGGTTAAAATTTCGTTCTTCGAGTAACCGGTTAATGGAGGGAGCGGTATTGAGCGAAACCGAAAACATTTAGGTTAATCAATTAAACCGGTATTAAAACCTGAAAATAAAGGGTTTTCTCAAAAGTACGACACGCGCGCTCGATTACCGAGAACGGAATTTCATAACATGCGCTAACCGGTATTGAGACTCGAATAAACCGGTTTTTCTCAGAAGCACGCCGCCCGCGCCGCGCTGGCTAGTAATCATTCAAGGCCAAGCGCTGAGTCATACATGCGTTCTCTTTCCAGCATGCGCTGCCTTTAATTCGTTTGTCTCATTCACGCGGATACTTGTGGTTTCTTTCATTTTCGCCGCTAAGGGGATTGAGTTGCGTCTTGCATACACATTAACGTACCGTGACAGTCGTTTATTTTAACAATGATGATAATACTTAATTTTCAGTCAGTCGGTACTCATGAGTTGGGACAAAGCTTTGTCTTTATAATGGAATTAAGATATATTTTTGAAAAAAAACGTTTTAATGTGGGATACATCATTTTCATCCACTATGTTTTCTGGCCAGGCGCCGCACACTGATTTATATGAAGTCGATTAATATGTGTGTGGCGCATAATGATTAATGATGTTCACTTTTCTGAGTTTCCGATCACGTTTGTCTTTATGAGGATAATAACGTTTATGATAATGTTGGTTAAGATGATGACGACGACGATGATGATGATGACGATGTCACTAATTATGTCGATGGTTATGATGATGACGATGATAATGATAATGGTGATGATAATTATGAGAAATAAGTATATTTTTTAATAGGTACCTTTTTTATTTTTAACTGAATTTTTATGATTTTAGTTCTACGCTCGGTAGGTACATATTGAATAGTGTCACGTAGTTTGGCGGAATGCAATTATTGATCGCAGTTATTGAACATTATGATGAATATGATCATCACCATTATCAGTTGATGATAGGCAGGTGCGAAAATAGGTATGTACTAGTGATGTAACGAATATTCGCATTCGCAAGAAACTTTGCAAATGTTTGGCGAATGTTTTTGAAAAATAAAAGGGAAACTATATACATATATTTGGATATGGAATGTTAATACAACTCGTAAGAATTATATATTTTTTCAACACACTTGTTCTTAATGTTGCTCCTATTGCATCGCTTTTAGGTGAATAAAGCACCTTATTACGAGGGTGATACTGATAGTTCTTAGAAAATCAAAAACTGAACAAACTAGCAAGTTATTCGTTTTTATTATATTTTTTCAAAATATTGTCCATTTACATCAATACATCGCTGCATCCGATGGAACCACTGAGAAAAACACTTTTCCCACTCGTCCTTAGGGGTGTCTTCAACGGCTTTTTGAAACGAAGCCACTGCTTCCTCAGCGTCCATAAAACGTTTTCCTCGATGTTTTTCTTTTATTTTCGGAAATAAATAAAAATCGTAAGGTGCGAGGTCGGGGCTATAGGGCGGGTGACCCAGTAATTCCACGTCTGTCGTCGCCAAGTAGTCGATTGTTTGCTTGGCGGTGTGCAACGAGGCGTTGTGGTAGTGAAGAAGGATCCTACTGCGAGGTCGTTTCTCCCGAACTTCTTCCAAAACAATTGTTGCGTAATGACCTGTCCTTCCGAAGCCACCATCTTTTTTCCCGCACTTCGACCTTTCTTCACTTTAGTTGGCAACTCCTCGGAAAGAAACACCCAGATATCCGACTGTCTCTTAGTTTCAGAATCATAACAATAAATCCAGCTTTCTTCACCCGTAAGTACATTCAGTCATGAAAGTATCGGGAATGGATGATTTATTTATGGTTCTAAATTCAAATTTTGTTTTTTTTTGTTGTTGATTGGCACAACTGTTTTCTATTTTGGTGCGGAGTTTGAGTTGCATCTGTTATTTATATTAAATACAGTGCTGTTTTTAGTTATATCATATCTAGTGTGTATTGCGAATTTCATAATGGACAAAAACATCGAACAAAGATTTTGTCTTAAATTTTGCATCGCCAATGGAATTTCGTGTTCGGAGTCACTGAAAATGTTATAGAAGGCTTACGGTGAATCGACTTTATCAAACACACGTGCTTATGAGTGGTACATAGCGTTCAAAAGCGGTCGAGATGTAATAGAAGATTTGTCTCGCTCTGGTGGGCCATCAACGTCTGCAACTGAAGTTAACATTGCAAAAGTGAAGGAAATAGTGACCGAAAATCCTCATTCAACATTGAGAGAGATAGCCGCCGAACTTTCTGTGTCTCACGAGTCGATCCGTACCATTTTAAATAATCACTTGGGTATGAAACATGTTTCCGCTCGGCTAGTCCCAAAAGACCTGAATATTCTCCAAAAACTCAATCGCATGAGAGGCGCTGAGGACATGCTAGAACGAGTCAATTCCGACCCAACATTAATGAAACGCATTGTTACTGGTGACGAGACGTGGGTTTACGAGTTTGACACGCAAACTAGTCAACAAGCTTCGGATTGGCGCCTTCCAACTGAACCGAAAGCGAAAAAACCACGCCAAAGTCGATCAAAAGTCAAAGTCATGTTGACTGTTTTCTTTGACTATCGCGATGTTGTGCACTCGGAATTCTTGCCGGAAGGTCAAACGGTAAATAAAGAATATTATTTAAGCGTTATGCGGCGTTTAAGGCAGCAAATTCGACGAAAAAGGCAAGATTTCTGGAAAGAAAATTCTAGGATTTTGCACCACGAAGTGCGCCTTCGCACAAGGCCATCATTGTGAACGAATTTTTGTCCATATTTACCAGATAAGGCTCCAGCCGACTTCTTTCTTTTTCCTAAACTCAAATTACCACTTCGTGGCACCCGTTTTCAATCGGAAGAACCCATAAAGGAGAATTCGCGGCGAAAACTGAACTCAATTCCGGAAACAGCGTTTGAAAATTTTTTTGATGATTGTATTATTCGTTGGCGTAAGTCTATTGTTTCTGAAGGAGCTTACTTTGAAGGTGATAAAACAATTTTGGATGAATACAAACATTTTGAGTATTATTCATCTTTTCTCGGTACTTTCTTGACAGAGTAGTATATCGAACACAGCATTTGAGACACCTCCTTTGAATCTTTGAACCATTTCACGACACCAATCTATACGACGGAGTTTTTGGGCCTCTGTCAAATTATGAGGTATCCACCGGGCACAAAGCTTCCTGACCGCTAAATGTTCATGGAGGATTTTCAAGTAAATTTACTAAGACGTTGGACGGACGGGCAGACGGACAGATGGACGCGGTGAAACTGTAAGGGTTCCGAGTTTGATTATGAAACCCTAAAAGGATACGGTGTGCCAGCTTATTATATTTTTCATTCATCCTGCAATTCTCTAGCTATGTGTGTCTTAAGCAAATTAATGAATTGTGATTTTATTGTCAATTAAGATTTTAATATTTTATATAATATGTTTTACGCGCAATTGTTTTGTAACATGTCTTATGAAATGCGTAAGCATTGTTCATTGCACATCTTGAGGCCCTCACAGCCCTCGCATTTGTCTCGGGCTGCAAACTATCCTTGTGTGTAATAAAACTAGTTACCAACTAAGTTCACTCCATAACATCACTAGAGCCCCGCCCCGGCTTTGCACGGGTGGACATTCAGAGTAAATTTCTAAGTAGTTCTGAAAAGAACTGCCTAACTTAGCCTATTTTATAGATGAGCACACCCCTCTCTCGTAGTTATTGAAGTTTTAGTAGGGATCCCCAATTTTTCTAGTAACAAATATAGCCTATGTTACTCAGGAATAATGTAGCATTCTAATGGTGAAATATTTTTTTAAATCGTTCCTTTAGTTTTTGTGTTTACTCGTTACAAACATACAGAATTACAAATCTTCTCCTTTTATAATATTAGTGTAAATATAGATAACACTATTATTTTCGTCGTATTTTAATATCAATTTGTATAGGCTCGGCTATGTTTGGTTTAAACATATGTCTAACCTGTCTAACATTTTGCGTGTCTTTCATTTGGAAGTGAACATTCGGATTCGCGAATGTTAGAGGCCAATATTCGCATTCGAATTCGCATTCGCGAATGTGAAAAATTGAAAATTCGTTATATCACTAGATATACGATTTAAATCCAAACAAAACTTTCGCTTAAAAATGCACATTTACTACATAAGTACCTAGGTTGTACCTGCCTAGTAACTACCTACATGACGGCGTAATTCGGTGCATTTCTTGAGAAGCCTATGTAGACTGTCATTAGTAAATACCTATCCTATTATGCTATTTTAATAATATACCATAGGTACCTACATAGGTATATGCCATCTTGATAAACTCCTCGTACTTCCTATTTTAATTTTGTTAAATATAAAAAATAACTCTTAGCGTCCATTCTGGTGGCGCTAAATAGTAGTAGGTACCCTGTCAAACTTAGCTTTTTTTTATGCATAGGTACCTATAACATCTTGACAAAAAAAAAAACAGGATTATTATGTGTGTGGTACCTAATAGGTTTATTAGGTACAAACCTACTAAACCTTTACCCTAACGAAATACAGTCGATAATCTATAAACAGTAAAATATAACACTTCACCGAAATACCAATTACACTTGAAGTAGGTTCCTAACTTCCTATCTACCTATTCAATCTCTTAACTTCACGTGTATTCGTGTAAGAGCGGCTTTTATTCGGTGAAGGTATAAAACTGATGGCGCGAACAGTGTCTGCTAATACCGCCGCATCTGAAATTAACCGGTTAATTTCGCTCACCGGAACCGCAATATGTAATAAACCGGTATCTCAGATTAACCGGTTAATAACCGGTAACCGAAACCTAAACCGAAATCCATTCCGGTCCGGGGTCAATGACCGAAACCGGTTTGGAAAATTAACCGGTTTCCGAGCCCTGGTACCATCAACAAAGTTGACGCTTGATCAATTTTTAACACTTTTCCCTTGCCGGCAGTAGTCATAGGATGCCGCGCCTATTATGTTGTTGGCCAATGAGACGAAAAGCGTCCGATGAGACAAAAGCCCTTTTTCAGAAAACCATTGTTTAATTGTTTTTATGACCATGCTAGTCGCATGTGGCTGCTGGTCACTGCATACAAAACGCAACCTTAAGGTGATCAAGCGTCGAGTTTGTTGATTGTACGTACGCGTGCTAAAGCATAGGATCTACGATACGTGAATATCTACCTATACGCACCATTCGATACGGGAATATCTCCGCGGAATATAAATGTGGCGTATCCCGTGACAACCTCCGAAAACAGTCATTCGAATTAAACCAATAATATTGTTTAATATGTAAATCTCGCTTTAAAAGCGCCACCGTGTTTGACGTTTTCATTTCGATTCGATCATTGGCCGTATGTCCGCCATGTATATTGATGAGATCCATTCTGATTGGCGGGCAGACGCTTTTGTTCCGCGATTCAATTTATAACCGCCCAGATATTTCGCTTTAATCCGGATAAAGAAAATTCCCCGGATTAATTTATTTCGCCAAGAATGAGAGTCAAAAAAATAAATAATCGCGAAGACACGAAAATAATTGTAAGTTCAGACCATCAATCAGCGGCCCGACCCGGATTGGACAGAACACAAAAACATGAGCGAGTGACCGAACAATAGATGGCGCTGACGATCCGTCGCACCCAGCCCAAGATGGCCGCCGCCTTTTGGCGGGAACCAGTGAAGCGAATAATTGACAAAGGATACAGTCTTTGTGTGTTTGGGCCAGCTCGGCTGCCGGCCAAAATATTGCCCTAGAATATTTCTAAACCACACGGTTTTTTTATATTTTTTTGTTAGAAATATTGTTATTGTAAAGGAATAGGTCGGAATATTCCATTAATTAATCTTTGCCATTACTTCTTTGGTTATAGTTTGTATCGAAGCAAATGTACGTCTTTTAAAATATCCTTCAAGTTTTCTTACATTAAAAGTAAATAAAGAAATACATACATACCTACTTATGTAATAAATATAAAAGGAAAGTTCATTATAAGAACAAAGAACATTCTAGCGAAGCGTGGCACCTCATTACCTATGACGTTTTGAATTTATATAAATACGCAAACATTTTCTACTACTGTGTTCCATAATTAAATAACAACATCTATATTAGGAGTGGGACATACTTTTTTTTTTAAATCAAGAACAATTCGAAATTCGAAATCGTAATTCAACAATCTATAATCGTCATACTTTTATTTAGGTAGGTACATTTGTCTAACAAGATCACAGCTTTTTTCGCTGCCCCCGATCACTTCGTTAAACCACAAAAAAATACGGTTTGTACATAAAATACGAGCGACGACTGTCCACAAATTGGCTCCCCTCTCTGCGCCGAATTACTGGCATTACCGTTATTTAGGACCCACGGTCCCTTGCAGCGGACAAAGGACGCTGTTGGGATGCAAGACGCCGAATGTGGAATGCCTTATTTACGACATAATGTAGGCGAGAAATTTCATTTGGAACCATTTCAAGTCGAGAATATCGCTTAGGTATGTTAAATTTGTAAACTTTTTTGTTGAAAATGATAAATTCCTTTCTTCGTCTCTTTTATAAGCCAATTCACGTTTAGATGTGTGAGAGTAGGTTCATATTTGTATGGCTGTAATGCTCTAATATAGCCTTATATAGGTATTTAATAAAGATTCTAACATTTGTGTAAACGACATTCTATTTCTGAGATTCTAAGGATATTGTACGTTTTATCCAATAGAGCAATTTTGAATTGATTGATTGATTTTGATACAGCTTTCGTTAAAAGAACATTGTTCTCGGTATACTCTTAAACCTATCAACTTTCACGTAGACTACAAAATTTCTTGCATATTGAAGACAGACTTATACCCGAGTCATTAAAAAAACTAAATTAACATTCAAATAACCAATAAAACACTCGCAATGCCCTTCTAGAAACTATTTCAACAGAACTGAAACTCTTTTTGTGATCGGAAACTCTGCTCAATATGATGTTGTTTGTAAAAACAAAGAAGAGCAGTAAAAACGACGGAATTGGCATTTGTAGACTCTATTGTGATATCAATAAAATCCAAGTTATAATCATGCTAACTCAACAGAAACTTTGTCTGTTAAATCGCAAAAACATAATGTAACTCGCACCGCTATCCACTGCCTTATAATTGGCAAAGTTTACGTCATAATTTCTTTATGAAATTTTCGTGCCAAATATCTTAATTAAGGGCTGGGACTTTCGTAATTACGCCAGACAGAGAGCAGGTATGCTCAGAACTTTAATGGATCGCACCAACTTATGTCACAATTCATATTAATTTGTGTACACTAGTGGATGTCAAATAGACATCAGTTTGAAATTAGTTTATATTAGAAGTAGGTAGGTGCTTAAATCTTAGGCAAGTACTGTACTTGGTATATATAAAATCAGTACCATATCTACGACAAAATTGGTTTAAAAGTTATTTATAGTCTAAGAACACTAACGCCAACATTGAAGCACATGTTTCAAATTGATATTTGATATACTTTGACATTTAAATCTAAACTCAATCCTTTCTCAACAAATGTCCCCCAAATCTCGGTCGTTCTATCGACTAGCCGCAGCAAATCACGCATTTAATAACAAAACGGAAAATGACATTCGTGTTTCTCTATATTTCTATCGTACATCAATCCCGGGAAGGGATCAGCCCCGTGATTCGCCGTGTCACGGTACATTGTGTGTTATTCCTGCTGTGTAAGCTCGCCGAATATCCGTCAGTGAACTCTGGCATGCCAACAACATTGACAACTAGTTTATTTTGCTGTTACGAACACAATAGGAGTATATATCGATATAATATGAAATAACAAAGGCGAATTCTGTTAGGAGTTTATTTCTTATACCTTTTTCTGGAGGCTATTCTGTCTCTGAAGAGATTCCGTAAATGTTTGTGTAGTTTGTTTGATGTCTGAAAAAAGAATTACCACACTATTCGATCGACCGTCAGTTTACAAGCTAAAGACTGTTCACATTAACTTCCCAGTTATCACCAAGGACTATCCCAATAAGCAATACGGCGTAATAGTCATCAGTAAATAGGTTAAACTTATCGTATAAGTGTTCAAACTATTCCGAACATCAGGCTGAACCGCAAGGGGGAGCAGGGGGCCGCGACAAACTGCCACCACATTTGCCCGCAGAATAAACGCGGCGGCAATAGGAACCATTCCAAGTAACTTCACCTGAAATCCCCAACTTCAAGTGCGATTAAAACCGCAAACAAACATTGAGCTAACTGCTATGAGTGGAGTAGCCAGAATACGTTGGACCGCCCAGTTTGTTGAGGTTAGTATACATGGCAACTTCGGTGGGGGCCCCAGCATTCTGGTTATACATGGTCGGCCTAAAGGAGGACTTAGTAATTGGCCACAATAACAAGTGGAACAACAATTTTTGGTGCCTTTTGTTTTGGGTTGGGATGGAAAAAGTGGAAAGATATATTGGACATTGTTGAAACCGATTTGTGGGGAATTTCTTAGAACACTAAACGCTCAGAATAAATTATTCTACGTATTTATAAGCGACGCAGGTCACACATAGGTAAAACAAAGCGTTACGCTGGCAGTTTAGTGACAATGTGTTTGTGATATGAGAATTATATGAAGGTTTTCGTAAGCCCTACAAGGAACTTTTATAGTACATCCTTCCGTCCGCCCCAGTCTGTCACAGTGCCAAAACTTGTGCTGTTTTCTTTCTATTCACATCCCGTGCCTAGATAACCTGAAAGACATGAGAAATAGAGAGGTCCGGACCCAGGGCCAGCCCATGGATTACTAATAATTTATGTAAATAATACCCTGGAAGTGTATACCCTAAAAATGTGGTCTGAGATTTGACGTGGCCTTTTCTAAGCTATTTTATTTGTTCCAGAAATGTGGTGTACAACCTAAGTCTAACTGACCTGACAGAGCAGCGCCGCCTTGTGTGGTACTCACCGGAAAATGACGTCAAGATGTGCGTCGTCAAAGGCAAGGATGAGGTCAGTTCGCCATTTCATTTTATTAGCTTTAACCACGAACCTTAAACACCGATGATCATAGTGTGATAGTTACTCAGTTACTCCATAATAATGTATTAATCCTTAGAATCTTAATAAAATAAACATTGAAGTACCTCAAACTGCTCAATACCATGTTAATTTATGCATAATGGAAATACTGCAATGCTATGTCATAGAAAATAAAATTTGCTTCGTAAACGCTACGGTGTAGTAACTACGGCGTAGTAACTACGGCGTAGTAAAGTGCTACGATTAGTCTATAAAAACTTTCCACAACCCTTTCGTAGTCGGGTCGATATAATATAAATATTTAACCAATTTTGAACATAGAACATTTTACTTTATATAACCCTTGATTGGAACTACATAATTTCAATATCAACGTTACCTGACGCCATCTTGCGGCGATATAATTGAATTTGGAAGAAGCCGGTCGCGTATGAAACGACGTCTTATTCCGTTAACGTCTCCCCGCCGAATACCGACAAATTAAAAAGCCAATCGGGTGGAATTTCTCGCTGCCGGTGCTAGAGAGGATCTCCGCGTACCTGGTATAACCTTATTTTAGTTCGAGTTAATGAGCGACCTCGTTTCGAGATCTCGGAATATGAATTTGAAGCGAGTGTATGACGGTCGTAACATGTGTAAGGTGTATTACATATTCGTATTAGATTGAGAGGCTTTAAAAGATCATGAGGGTTATCAATTATAATAATTTGCAAACGACCAAAATAATAGGTAACTTAGGCTTAGCAGTGATAGCCGATTGGTTAAGCACGCGTCTTGCGGGCTACCAGGTCTCGGGTTCAAACCCCGGCTCGAACCTCTGGATTTTTCGAAATCTATGTGCGAATCATAATTTCTATATGATTATCACTTGCTTACGGTGAAGGAAAACATCGTGAGGAAACCTGCATGTCTTAGAAGATTTAACCAATTTTCGAAAGACATGTGAAATCCGCCAACCCGCACTGGGCCAGCGTGGTGGATTATGGCCTGAATCCCCCTCGTGTTGAGGGGAGGCCCGTGCCCAGGAGTGGGACGTCAAAAAGGGCTAAAATTATTATTATTATTATAGGCACATATACAATAGTCGATATATATATAGTAGGTAGTGGAAACCACAGATATAGATTAACATAGATAACGCAAGTATCACGATTTGTATTGAAACTGAGCGTGCCGAATTTTTAACACCTACTGTAACGTCATTAGTGACGGGAATTCCAAACCGATTCAAAGATGCCCCTACGATTCTCTCGAGTGATTATCTCGCTCATACTCATATTTTTTATATCTGTAGTCGCGCGGACGGTAAGTTAGCGGCGACCAACCTTGACGCTTGGTCGGGGTTTCGTACACGCGAAGTACATGCATTTGCGTTATCTATGTAAATCTATATCTGTGGTGGAAACAGACATACGTCTGTTACGGGACTGTGAGTATTTGTCACAAATTTCGTGTCGCGGCCTATGGACACAACCTGATGGTATAAATATTTTCTATTGGTTTGTTTGTATTGTACAGCTAGTTTGTAGCGAATGATCAAAGGCCATCTGTTAGAAAGAAACACTTTAGGTTATTTTTTGTGGTACGTTACATCATCTTTAGCATTATATTAAGGCGCATCGCAAAATATCGCGCATCATAAAATAAGACATATTTTGCAGCGTCATCCCATGATGGCGTCAACCAAATATTGCCGAATAGGTTACGCGATTAATAGAAAGTAGCGTCAACCAAATTTTGCCGAATAGGTTACGCGATTAATAGAAAGTAATAATAAAATAATTTAGCCCTTTTTGACGCCCCACTCCTGGGCACGGGCCTCCCATTAACGCGAGTGGGATTCAGGCCATAATCCACCACGCTGGCCCAGTGCGGGTTGGCGGATTTCACATGTCTTTCGATTAGATCTTCTAAGACATGCAGGTTTCCTCACGATGTTTTTCTTCACCGTAAGCAAGTGATAATCATATAGAAATTATGATTCGCACATCGATTTCGAAAAACCCAGAGGTGCGAGCCGGGGTTTGAACCCAGGACCTGGTGCCCGCAAGACGCGTGCTTAACCACTCGGCTATCACTTCTAATAGAAAGTGCAATAGCTTTATGTCATTAGAATCAGCTGTACGGTTATAGAGTACAGGTGAGCGTTATTTTTACGAGGGCCGCTCATATTTCACTTCGCCGGGAAATTAAGACGCTGTTAAGTGGAATTGCCAGGAGTTTACGAACATGTTATATTATTAAATTTGGTTTTTATGGCGTACACAATAGTGTTGAAAATTAAACGTAGAGGATCATCTCGTTAAGTTTTTAATTAAATTACGAGTCTTAGTCAAAAACGTACGACAACATTAACCTCTGCCTACCGTTTCGAGGTTTATAAGCGTGATGTTGCATATTAATTTAAAATCCACTGAAAATAAGTAATTATTTTAAGTTTCCTGCATGCAAAACGAATGCTTACAACTATTAACTGACTTTTATTTCCTCTCGCTGAGCGCAAGGCGAACTTTTAAAACTTATGCATCCATTTGGATTCGTAACGAGGGTCGATTAATTTAACCGCTAGTGTTTTAGTCCCTAGACTCTTTACAAGTGTTCGCCCTAGGAATGGCAATGATTGCTACTATTATTAACCCCCGATAAAAAAGAGGGGTGTTATAAGTTTAACATGTGTATCTGTGTGTCTGTCTGTGGCATCGTGGCGCCCAAGCGGATGAACCGATTTCAATTTTGTTTTTTTGTTAGATAGGTATCGTGATCGAGAGTGTTCTTAGCTACGTTTCATGTAAATCGGTTCAGCCGTTTGAAAATTATCAGCTCTTTTGTAGTTAAAAACTCCTGCATCGGGGGTTTTCTAAATTTTCATTTTTATTAGTTATTATTTCATCTGTCATTATTTTTTTTATTTCATTTTTTCGCCTGTAAATTTTCAATCAATTATTTTGTCTACAATATATTTTCGGTATAAAATTTGATCCTCTGAAGTCGCTGCGAAATCCTTCTCTGTTTCAGTAGCAAATGCTACGTATTTAACATGATTTTTCACAAGCTACCTGTGGAATGTTCCATCGCTACTTATCGCCAATTGGAAACAATAATTGTTCATTTGTTCAATAATTGTGTTGTTAGGAAAGTTTGTTGATGCCAAAAGCGTTTTGTTTAACAATTAGTGAGTTCTAATAGTTATGATTGTTGTTTGTTATAATAATTGACTGTTGTCGACAATGATTACGATAACTTCAATGAAATATCAATCTGCCATCATTGTTTACGTAGTTTGCAAGATCTTTAAAAAAACTTTAATTTTAGTGTTCTTGCAACGCCCCAAACTCAAATTTCTCTTTTAATTTAATCCTAGGCTAGTACCGTTTAACTGTTAGTGCAAAAGTTTAGTACTTCCACGTTAAGTCCGACAGGGGGCGCTACGGTCCGCGGGAGGTTAATTAAGCAACGGTTTTAAAAATATACGCTTGGAAGTGGGTCGTACCTGGAATAGTTTGTCTTAAATGCTTTTAATCTGTATAAATAATAAAGTTCCGGATTAGTTTTAACTTAAGATTATTTTTAACTGACTTCTAGAAAAATGTTTGTCTATGTGTGTTCGTTTTTATGTATTTCCACCGATCACTTACTTCGTCAATTGTGGACCAATTTTGTTTATAAAGGTACTATACTCTCTAGGTGGGACACTACTTGGAAATTAATTAATACATTATTTTGATCCAACTCGTAGGGTTCAACCACCGTTTGCAATGTAAGCGCAAAAAAATAGTTTATTTACGACATCGCCTTAGAAACCTCTAAAAATATCAGTGTTTCTCTACTATATTATGCATGTATTATACATATAAACCTTCCTCTTGAATCATTCTATCTATTAAGAAAAACCGTTGCGTAGTTTTAAAGATCTAAGCATACATAGGGACATACAGACAGCGGGAAGCGACTTTGTTTTATAATATGTAGTGATTTACCACAAAAAATCAGGAAAATAATATTTTATTAGGGAACCTACCTCTACTTAAATATGAACCAACTCCAAATGAAAGAAATCACAAGTTCCCTAGTTATTTCTAGCCTTTTAGTGCACCCTGTGTTTTTTTCCTTTTCCTACTAATATCTCTGTAAAGTACAAAAAAATAATTAGAATTTTATTTCTTCTTAATACTTAAGTATAAAAAACTATTTTTCCTGTAGAACAGTGGTTAAGTACAACCCTTGTTCCATCTATATTTCCCCCCTTCCTTTGTCTCTGTTAGACCCGCCTCGACTGATTGCAGTTCGCAAATTCACGGCTCACTTGCGAGGCGACTCGTACAGACATACACGCCTTTCCTACGTACTCGTGCCTTTCGTACGTACTTGTAGTACGCCGGACCGTCCCTGCAGACGACGTGCGATGACTGCCGGCGCTTCCTAAACAGGTTCCATTGGATTTTGTCTGGGAAGACCGTGTGGACAGAGAATTGGACGGAAGAATGCGAATTAGTTGCACGAACACCACTTTATTTTTAAAGATTCCCTTTAATGTAAAGCAAAAGATACGCTTGCCTAATCTATTCTATTTCAGCTTGCCTAATCCTTTTATCACTACATCCTACTAATATTATAATCCTACTAATATTATAAATGTGAAAGTTTGTGAGTGTGGATGTATGTATGTATGTATGTTTGTTACTCCTTCACGCAAAAACTACTGAACGGATTTGGATGAAATTTGGAACACAGATAGTTTATAACCGGGATTAACATATAGGATACTTTTTATCCCTATAATCCCGAAATTTTTGTTACGTTAAATACTACGCGGACGAAGTCGGGGGGCACAGCTAGTACTTAGTAATTAACTAAAAATTTATGTGTGGATAACCGATAACTCAACTCATAATCGAACAATATATTTTCGCAGCTCGAAATTTGAATTTCCCCGTGATTTCACATTCGCAACGGCGGACGCTCCCGCATTTAGAATTCGCATTCACAGAGTGTTCTGAATTAGAAAGTAACTGGTCAAGTAACGGTAGTATACGGAACAGGGACAGTTGCAGAGCTCCGGACATTCGGACGGTTACAGCCGTAATAGGGATTTAGGGTTGTCAATTAGGTTTCTTGGCGAGCCTTTTCCAATTAAAGATATTTAACGTAGATAGTAGAAATATCGTTGGATGTAATTAGATGGCTTAGGTTTTATATACTTTGTGGATAATAGATTGTTAATACTACCTACTGATATTACAGCAGTAAAATGAAAGCGTCAGATGGAAGTTAATTCCAAGAGGTTTGTTCAAGTAGGAGCAAGATTTATTATAATATATTATTTTTGAAATATAATTTTATAACTACACACTACATTTTAGGGTCGGTAGGATTTAAGTTAAACTGGTAAAGGTACGGTAATAAAATTAAATATTTTCCAACATTTAAAATTTTATGAATATACTCTGTCTCATGGAATACCAACCCTATAAGGTATTGCGGGATGCGTTGCGTCTGATAGGCTTGCGTATTGGTGCCAGCTGACGCCAGCCGAGTGCGAACAACGACTCACTATTGAAGCCCTCCAGAAACTTCCAACACACCACATCTATACATAGCCTGTATATAGCTAAACATGAGAACTGCTTATGTAAACGTTGTATTTATTTGGACTTGCTTTTTGTTTGTAAGAGTGTTTCAACGTTGGTCTCCTGTAAAAATGGACAAGTTCGCACTCGTCCTAAGGGTTAAAATTATTATTTAAAAATGGAGTGATAAGAAATACGATGATAAGTCTAGCGATATTTTTTACACCAACTGTAGGGTTCTAAACTAAACAAAGCTAGATGCACTACAATGGACTGGGGACGATGCCACAGTGGTACCAAGGCAAATTACGAAAAGGCTATTTCAGAGATTTTCCCGAATCGAACCCGAACCACTATACGTCGCGGTCGTAGAAGAAGCTCTAAAAATGTTATTTTTTAAGGAAATATTAGAATTCCCTTAAGCGCCTCCAGCTAAGATAATACTTGTGTTAGGAGTAGGCTCACATCAATACTTTATTGGCCAGGATGGGGATCGAGCCCGGAACCTCTCAGTTACAAGTGAGGCCCCTCTTACCACTAGACTATTGACGTCTTGAATACTCCTTATTTAACAATACTATATTAACCAAACGAGTGATTATAATCAGACAAAATAGGTAATCTATTATTCGGTATTCACCCGGCTGTTTATATAACGTATCACAGAAACGTCAGCTCCCCAATCACCACCCCTTATTGATCACTTCACAGAATATCCTTTAAATGCTTGGATAACCAATAACAACAGTTAGTCCGCACAAGTCAATAACTCAGGTAACGTAAGCCAGCTTAGTAACTATTGTTGTGTAAGATAAGCACTAGTCGTCCGGTTACAAACTGAATACTGGTATTGGGGCGAATTAGGACTGATATTTTGGGCATAACTGGAATTAGTTTCTTACCGATAGGTATTCGAATACAACCCACATAGGAGAGGCTTTTTTAAATTTTGACGCGCCATACAGAAAATACAAGTAACTCTTCCGTTCAGCTAGCGGCCTTGTAAGCGGTAATTCACACGGTTAATCCGTCACCGATAATTTGCATACATTTTACTTTATCAGAGTGTCGAAGAGACGGTGATGGCTTCATATTGTAAATGAACCGATTCACTTTTAGAAATAGTCTACTACTGTATATTACTACATTAAATTATGGTTTATACTTATCTGTACATGTAAAATTCCAGTGTACCTGTGTTCACATTTCTCCTCCTACTAAACTGCTTGATCGATTTTGATCATATTTATTATACTTATGGGGTCATCTGGATGGTTGTTATAGTTAGACGGGATAGGTGGCGCTGTGATCGATATCCAGGAAATAAAAACTACGCTACCGATGATGCTGCGGGAAAATACAAGTTCTTTAATGATAATAGTATAAAATTTTGTCATCGTCATCCTGCGCCTGTTACAAATCGTAATACTGAATTAGTAAATACAATATTTTTCCTAACGACCCACTCCACTCAGCTTTCCCTAGTAGATAGTTCCTATAGTGTCCTGATATGACATTATATTGAACATTTACCCCCAAACGACCGAGTCCCAGGACCTGGCATGGAATGGGATTACGCGCCCGACATCTGGAGGTCTTTGGATATGCAAATGTAATCATATTAGGTACTGTACTGATAGCAAATACTAGGTATATATGTAGGTACGTCTCTAGCATTGGTCATTAACTGGGTTTCATTTTGTATCGCATGATGTAATACAATGACGTCATCGTATAGAGAACATCATTATCATATCATACAGGGTGTTTACATTAATTAAATAAAGCGTTGGACTTAGTACATATCCTTGTGGTAGGCCAATGATCTCTACATATTTCCTAGTTAAAAAAGTTTGTAGTAAGATCAATCAAAAAAAAGTTAACAGGATCCAAATGCCCACGCACTCCACTAATGGTGACCTGAGCGTGCATCATGTTCAAATAGATCTATATCTCTGATCTTTAGCCAACCATAAATATAACAACACTAAGGCCCTTATCATTAAATCGATCTTAAGTCTCAGAACGATCTTGAGTACGCTTTTGACATATCTTTATACTGTTATGACATAAGAATGAGATTTCCAAGATCGCTCTCAGAGTTGAGATCAATTTCGAGTACGAGCCTAATTTCCACAAACTTTTTCAGGAGAGCTGTCAAAACTACATCCGGGTGCTGGTCTCCCTGGGCACCGGTCGCCTTATGGTGTGCGGCACCAACAGCTTTAAACCTTTCTGCCGAGAGTACGGCGTCCAGCGGGACTCCTACCACATGGAGAAGGAGAGGTCTGGCCAGGCGGTCTGTCCGTATGACCCAGAGCACAATTCCACTGCTGTTTATGCTGGTAAGTTATCATATATTATTATGATGTTACGGGTAAAGTTGCTTTTTTAATAAACGTGTGAAATTCCCTAATATGCACTGAGCTAATTTGGTAGACTGCGGTTCGAATCCGCTCGCGATGAGGGATGTAACCGGAATAAAGGCAATGAATTCAAAAAATAATAACTACTAGTATCCCTTTTCGTCGGTATTTTGTACTAAACGTTTATAGTAAACTAACGACCCGCCCGGCTTCGCACGGGTACTTTTTATCAGTGTATCTCTACTATATTATGTATGTATAAACCTTCCTCTTGAATCACTCTATCTATTAAACAAACTGCATCAAAATCCGTTGTGTAGTTTTAAAGATCTAAGGGACAGACAGTCAGCGGGAAGCGACTTTGTTTTATACTATGTAGTGATAATGTATGAATACGAGGCATTAATAAGAGCTCATAAGAACGTACAGTTCACTTATAATGAGATACAATTAAATTAAATTAAATTATATTTAACTTTACTTCTAGCGCTATATAATCAGGTTTCTAATGTATTTAAGAATTTCTTTAGTTTGTTTTTAAAGATTGAAATGTTGTCGCATTCCTTTATGTCGTTTGGTAGCTTGTTGTACAGTTAAAGCCTACATATAAAAAAACAATAATTGAGACAAAAACTAACCAGTTTTTGCTAGACAATATTAATAACAAAAAACACACTATTAATTAATTTGAACACAATCGGTGGTAAATTCTTGTGGCGGTAGAGTCAAGCTACAAAAACCATACACACGAACTGATAACCTCCTCCTTTTTGAAGTCGGTTGAAAATTGACAACAGCCCATACAACGGCTAGCTCAAAAACCTTAGAAATTTTCGCTGCGAGCCGGCTCGATGAGGGTAGAACTAACATCTCCCAGAAGATCAGAGACTTTCTGAAAACGTCAGTTTTAACAGATATTCTATAGAAAAACAGATATTAAGATATGTGATACGCAAGTTTTGACGTATTGTGAGTCGATCAAGATCCAGTTAACAAAGTTGGGTCCCTGTTCACACTTCGTCTGCATTCATTACTACTACAGTTGTAATGCACACTGTCTGTGTGTGTTGTGAATACGCATGCGGGATTTCATTGTAAACCTCTTCCAATTACAAGTGGGCTTACAAGTAAGTGGCTAAGCTTAGCTAAGTGCTAAATGTAGTTCAATCGGGTTGTACTCAAGAGAGCTCACTGCAACGTGTGAGAGTTTGGGTCCTGACGATATTAACGTGACACTTCTAGTATGGTATGAAATAACAAGACCGGGGTAGTACCACGCTCTCACAGAAAATTGGGGTAAAGTAGCTAATATAGCTATGCTTCGAACGATTAGTAAAAGAGCCTGTTTGAGTTGGTAAGGAGGTTTAATTGGTTTTAAGTATGGCTGGAAAAGTTTATGCCTTTTCTGGCAGGTTTTTCGTTTTGTTTTCTGTCACTCGTGTTTTTTTCCTCACTATTCTGTGTTATTTTCTTTTGAAAATAGAATATGTAAATTCACACTACCGGTGCCTAATTAATCGAAAACACACCCCTCAGTTGGACAGAGCCAGAAGCCCAATTCCCTTCCCCTCCTTCTGTTCAATTACCTTTCGGATCGGTAACGGGTCATTCCGCCTTTAGTATTGCAATATTCAACAGGCTACAGTAACAGCTTAACATAAGGCGGGTCGTATACTTGTTTTTCGACTATGTTATATAAAAACTGTGTTATGAAAGCTATCACCATAATCTGGTTTATATGATAATCACAGACTAATCTTTTTTTTAAGAGTAACTACTGGGGTTTTTCATTTGAATTATTAACTAATTTTGCAAACCGATAATAGTTTGATACTAAGAACCCGACAGTGCCTAAGTATACATACTACTGTTTTTTAATTATTTCTGTTTTCTAGTCACGCAAAATATTATTATAAAAAAATAAATCGAATAAATAAGTAAATAATCTACATATAGACCTATGGGTCCAAAGAGGTATATTTACATACATGCATACATTTCACAATGTATAATGCCCCATACCATAAATCATCGCAGTTTTTTGTAATATTCATTAGTGTGCACAAATATTCCAAAGACGTGACTCCCGAAATATATTTTCAAAACGTCTGGAGTAAAAACTCGTTATCCAGCAAAAACCCTTAACATTTCACATCCTGACCCTGCCTAGTAACCGGGTCACATATGCTTAGGACTCCATGGTCGTGCCATTGTCAGGAAATTAGGAGAAAAAGGGGAAATCTTTCACATAACGATCGCGCCCACTTTCACAGTCCGCCGGCGTACAATACGGCCTCATTGTTGCATTGAAAAGGCCCTGTTCAATGGAACACCAGTGGATTATGACGTGACTGTTATTTGTGTTATTTGCTTAGTAATATTAATTTGGTACTTATTGCGATGGAATACGTATCTCATCTTCAAGCCTTACTTTCACTTTGGTAGGTTTGAAGAGGTCGTGTTAGTAAACTCTTCTTTGTGCTGTGGTCAGACGATAGGCTACTCTCAAAACACGGTTAATCTGGCACATACAATATCTTTACATTTTAAAATATAATCTGATGTCAAATACTACCTGTATCTGTCAAAAACGTATAGTCAGAACGGTGTCTAGTTTTGCGTATAAATGACTTCTAACGTTTACTTTACTCGGGACTGAATAATTACAAATAACTTATAGGCCATTCTAAAAGTCGTATAAATAGTCAGCTGATTAATTAAAAAATAAATTACAAAAAGCGACCCTAATTATACCTAGACTGAATTTCAATCTAAAGAAAATTTTGAAAATGATCTTTAAGATCATTTTCAAAATTTTCTCCGCATGCAAATCGAACCCGCGACTCTATCCGATGCAAATTCACACTCAGCTGTATCATATCAATAATCTATTTTGAGTAAACAAACGTATGGATCATGCGGTTATGAACTCTATTTTCATGTGTTATTATGACCTTTGATAAATTCCTTCCTTTATCAAAGGTTATAACTAAATATGTAGCGTCATGGGTATGTATTTTACGTAAACACATTCTAAAATAGCACTTTTGCAATAAACGTTTTAAGCTCAGAGGTACAATTCATAAACATTGCTGAATTTTCCAAGTCGAAAGTTGCTCAATAACACAAACATATTGAAAACATGAAGCCTAGCAAAGTAAACAAGTATTTAAGTAAAGAAACAATTTAAAAAAGCCGTCCGCCATTACGGAACGTGGAATATTAAAGCTGCCGCCCACAACATTTGGCCACAATAAAGGGTGTATTGTTTGGGAGGGGTTGCGACACACCAACTTTGTAAAATAGGTACGGATCCCTAAATATAGAAGACAATAAGTAAGTAGGCGGTGGGTTTCTGTTTTGATACTCGTCGCGAAATTATAAAAGAATATTACTTTTTATGTTATACTAGCTGAGCCCGCGACTTTGTCCGCGTGGAATTTAACTTAACAAAAATCCCGCTCCCGCGTTCTGAGCCCGCGTGCCTGCACCCATTTTTAAAAATGTTGTTTTTCTAGAATAAAAGTAGCCGTTTCGGAGATCACCCGGAACGAACACACAGGCAGACAAAAAAAAATTAATCGCGTTTTTGCTATAGTTGCCGTATGTAGGTACTTTGATATGCATTTAGTGAAAAAGTGTTATTTTGATATTACAAACAGACACTCCAATATTATTTATTTGTATAGATTCTGACCAATTATTACTTCAATTAAGCCTATTCTAAATGAATAAATTATAAGTAGATACTGCGTAGTAATACCTTAAGATACGAATATTTTCCGTAAGTACTTACTTATCTATTTATTAGTTAGCAACACCTGCCTATTTATGTATCTGATCTAACAGAATACTTTAATATGTAAACACTGGGGCATGCCTAAAAGCGGCTGATACAAAATATTATCAGTAAAGAAATAAGGAAAATTAAATTACACTATTCTAGTGCTCCCAACGTTTCGTTGTAGGCACTTAGTAAGCACATACCTAATACCTTTATTCTTCTGTTTCGTCATTTTTCATATTACAATTTGTGTAAGTAATAAGTAGGTACTATGTATTTCTCTTTTGTGCTAACTTGAAAAGGACAGAGGAGAGATTATCTCGAACAAACACTCGACTTTTTTTATAAAACCTTTGTGAAAAAAATATGTTTGCCTGCCGGCTGTGTGACTAAGGGAGATATTGTGAAATTAATTTCCGTACCTATATCGTATATCTATGTATCATTCCATAAAAACATTTAAACATAGGTAGGTACTTTATATTATTTCAATTTCGTGACACACCTCGACACACATACAAACACCCTAACACACCTCTTAAAAGAGTATCTATACATCTATTCAAATAAATAAAATTGGAGTGTCTGTTTGTAATATCAAAATAACACCTTTTCACTAAATGCATATGAAAGTACACACGACACCTATAGCAAAAACGCAATTTAATTTTTTTTTTGTCTGTCTGTCTGTATGTTTGTTCCGGGTAATCTCCAAAATGGCTGGACTGATTTTGACGGGACTTTCACTGGTACATTGCTGATGTTATAAGCAGTAACTTAGGTTACTTTTAATTTAGAAAAACAAAAAAGAAATGGATTCCGTCGCGCGTACTCAGAACGCGGGAGCGGGATTTTTTGTTTAGTTAAATTCCACGAGGGCGAAGTCGCGGGCTCAGCTAGTTGAAAATAAAACAGCAACATATAGCAGCATTTTAACTATGTCATTAAAACCATAAGCAGTGAAAGCCAGGTGGTTTAGCACGCGTCTTACGGGCCTAGACCTGGGTTCAAACACCAGCTCGCACCTCCGTGCTTTTTGAAATCTATCATAATTACAATATTATGATTATCACTTGCTTACGGTGAAGGCAAACATCGTGAGGAAACCTGTCTGTCTTAGAAAATCTAATCAATTTTCGAAAGACATGTGAAATCCGCCTACCCGCACTGGGCCAGCGTTATGGCCTGAATCCTCCTTATAGTGAGAGGAAACCTTTGCCCGGGAGTGGGACATCCAAAGGGCTAAATTATTAATATTAAAACCATACCGCCACAGTATCGCATACAAGGCTGACCAATCGTTGCACGCCAAGAAGCTCCGAAGAATTGTAAATCAATTATACAAAATCGCCGTGTCTACAAATCCCCCTAACAGCATAACAATATCCTGTGCATCGCCAGTGAACACCATCAATTACGTCGCCCTGTCCCTTTGTGCAATTTTCTTTGCATTAAAACACCCCTCGCGAATTCACACCCATTTATCACGTAACACTATCTATACAAACTTAGGCAGCCGATACATGAATAAATATATTTCTTGAGGTGTTAAAGTCAACTACTAGACGTATACTTCTTAGCATCGTGTAATACGGCATAATTGTATAATATTTTTTTGTATATTAATAATAAAAAATAAAATAGCCCTTTTTGACGTCCCACTCCTGGGCACGGGCCACTACTCAACACGAGGGGGATTCAGGCCATAATCCACCACGCTGGCCCAGTGCGGGTTGGCGGATTTCACATGTCTTTCGAAAATTGGTTAAATCTTCTAAAACATGCAGGTTTCATCACGATGTTTTCCAGCACCGTAAGCAAGTTATAATCATATAGAAATTATGATTCGCACATAGATTTAGAAAAATCCAGAGGTTCGAGGCGGGGTTTGAACCCGAGACCTGGTAGCCCGCAAGACGCGTGCTTAACCAATCGGCTGTCACTGCTGACTATTAAAGCCGGCAAAAAGTTAAATTAAGCACTAACCGTAGCCTATAGATACTTGCAATATAACAAAGGTATTGCTCGTACTTTGCCGACTTGCAGGCGAGAGGGAGGGGAAAACAGGGGCTTGGGCAACGAAGGAATGGTAGCTACTTTACGACTTTTATCTGTGAGAGCGTGGTACCATCAACAAAGTTGACGCTTGATACATTTTTAACACTTTTCCCTTGCAGGCAGTAACCATAGGATGCCTCGCCCATTATGTTGTCGTCCAATGAGACGAAAAGTTTCCGATGGGACAAAAGCCCTTTTTTTAGAGAGCCATTTGTTTTAATTGTTTTTATGACCATGCTGGTCGCATGCGGCTGCTGGTCACTGCATACAAAATGCAACCTTAAGGTGATCAAGCGTCGAGTTTGTTGATTGTACTATCCGTACTATCATGGTCGAGCTTGTCCGTGTATGATAATATATTTTTATTTCCTAACGTCGGAATATAAAATTGTATAGGTCAAAGTGTAATCTAAACGACCGTACTCAGACAAGAAAACAAATAAAACCGACACTCGCAGACAACCATCCCACGATAAATGTAAAAATTAAAACGAAAACCCTACATTTATTCAATTCAACAAAAGCACAGTTTTCATATTGTAACAACTCATATAAAACTGGGGCTAACTCCAGCACATATTCACGACAACTTTGTTATAATAAAATTGTTGTCCTGTTAAATTTAACTTTGAACTCACACACACGTACAATACACAGGCAAAAATCGGTGTCATTACAAGAAAGTTAAACACGCGATAAACACGAGATAGGTCATATTTTGGAAGTAAATGTGACTCACCTAACGTGTTTAACGCGTGTTTATCTTTTTCGTAATAACAACGATTTTATTCGTGCATGGTTCGTTTGCGCACGTGTACCTATTCTATTTTCAAATATCACACACACCTACGTCACACTTTTATTTTTCGAACACATTCCAACAATCCTATTTCAAATATTCTATCACACACCCACACACACACACACACACATACACTTCATACGCGCATTACGGATTGCGGACACGGTTAGTTATCTCCTATTGATCTGGTTCAATTAAGCGCAGCGACGCCCTAGGGAGCTGTGTCCAATGGGTCTTAGCCAGGTCTGCTAGGTATATCTGTTGGTACCGGCCATGTTGTAATTTTGTCGATGTAACAGTGCACCGCTGTGAGTACTGACTACCTAGAACACAACTGATTGGAAATGTTCCAATTGCCGTATCTTATTAAGTATTTGTGCCGTAGGGAGTTTAGATTAGTATATTTTTGATAGGTACACTGCTTTTCTTTGATCTGTTTAATTAATTGCCACAATTGTATTTGTAAATCACACCTAATTAGAGATGAACCTTGAGTTGCTTTGACAAGTTACTTAGAATATCCACGGTCATAATGATGACTTCTTTCCTTCGAGCTTGTATCCAACCACTTTGAATTTTGTATTTCACTGCACTCGTTTCGGTCCTTTGCCAGTCTTGTTCAGCAAATGCCGACCACCTTCCTAATGTCATGAGACCATCTGACTGATGGACTGCCCCTGGCCTACCTACGTCTCCTTCTAGGATGCCACTCTTTTCCACCTTCGGTCATCCCGCCTAATCAACTATACCACTCACTTTAGTTTCGCGATCCGCATACCAACGTTCACATCCTACTAATATTATAAATGTGAAAGTTTGTGAGTGTGGATGTATGTTTGTTACTCCTTCACGCAAAAACTACTGAAAGGATTCGGATGAAATTTGGAACACAGATAGTTTATAACCGGGATTAACATATAGGATACTTTTTATCCCGATAATCCCGAAATTTTTGTTACGTTAAATACTACGCGGACGAAGTCGGTGGGCACAGCTAGTCTATAATAATAATTATTATATTTTGATGGTTTCATCAAACATAATGCCGTTCATCGTCCTTTTACTGCTCAAAATTCCTAACGTGATTCGTTTACAAGCAAAATATTGATATGCTCGCGTAATATGGGTATGTAATTAGTCCCCCAAACACTCAACTATTCGATCACTCCGTTACGTATTAAGCACCTTTACCCAATTAACTGGCAGCAGTTCGTATTCGGGGCACGTAAGCCGACGGGCTCGCGTCGGCCGCGGCGTTCGCATCGAATTATAGGACTACAGAGTAGAATAGGCCGATGGGAATATAATTTGGGAAATTAGAACTTGAAAATGGTTTGAACCTTTTGATTTGCAGCAGGTACCTACCTACTCTGCATTTAAACACCATTACTCATGTTTTAAATCCAGAACGGGGTCTTTCTGCTTTTTCTTTGTTATAAGTAGGTACTTATAAAATTTCGGTCCGGTGTGTTCTAAACGGCTTGATCGATTTTGATTTGTTTTTGGTACTAATGGGCTCACCATGATGGTTCTTAGCTATAGTTGGATTCGGCAGGTAGCGCTGTCCGACATCCAGAACAATCCAGAAGCTTCGAGTAAAAACTAATTATGTACTTACCAAAATCCTTTCATCCGTTCCGACATAAAAGTGTAGCAAATTTATAGAGGCAGGTACTGTTGGGATTTTAGGGAGAAAATATTCAGAAGAGAAACGAGTTTGTATGCCGTGAAGCCATCCTGAAAAGACCAGTTTTCTATAGGTATAACGTTTGCTAACCCAACCTGAATACCCACTATGTTGAAAGGAACGCTGTGCATATAAGTGGGACATTACCAGTATCCAAAAAATGCTGTACAACGAAGGTTATAGAATAAAATGAAGATTAACAGCTATGTTGTACAATAAATTGTTCTAGTGAATAACAAATTCTACCTTTATTATGTTTAAACTGTGCTTGTAAACTAGACCCTAAGTGATAACAACTAAGAATAAAATTTCAACTGTTTTACTTTACAGACGGGGAACTATATTCTGGAACAGTTGCAGACTTCAGTGGAATGGAGCCAATCATCTACCGAGAACCATTACAGACTGAACCGTACGACTCCATGACTTTGAACGGTAAATATTCAGTACCATTATAGAATAATAACGCTCATTACAGGAGTTTCGCAAAGTTAAACGTTGTTCAATTATTCTAGGAAGGGTTACGTCAAGTTTTGGCAAAGTCGGAATTTTGTTGATTTAGAAATATCACCTTACTCCCAATTCGTGCGTAATTAAAAAGTTTTTTTAATAAATAATTGTTAATTAATTAAACAATAAAACTCGCACCGGAAATAAATTATTTAAGCCGTAAACAGTCGTCTGCATACGCAACAAACTAAAACCTAAATATACAGCAACAAATAACTACAAAAGCATAATTTATTTTCACTTCCATTAGTGTACAATAATATGCCAACAATTTAATCTAACAATATCAATACCATTCACACCATTCACGTCTTTGTTTACAACTTGTCAGTGTGCCGTCCGCTCGCTTGATTGCCCCCGAATGCGGCTGTCAAACATACATCCGTCAATTTAATTGAATTTAGAACACATTTCGCCGGCAACTCGCTGTCAGGCGCGCGACGTTTGACGCGCTAACAATCGCCAAATCCGATTAGGATCGTATTAGAATCATCGGCATAAGCATCGGTAGGGTTACATCGCTTTGCATAATTTTGTATTAAAATTCATTTCGTTGATGGGGGGTTATCTGTTATAATAACTCTTGAAAGTCATGATAATACTACAGAATTTATTTATTAGTAGGTATGTGTATATGGGGGTAGATAACGCAGGGCGGTATTGAGTACGCTTCTGACATGACATTTTGTACTGGTATGACATATTGAAGATCGCTCTCAGATCTGAGATCGTTTTTTCATAGTGGCATATTATTTTAAATCTTGTTTTAAAGTTTTATCTTGTTCTGTCATTGTTCACAGCTCCTGATTTCGTAAATTCCTTGGTACACGGCAACTTCGTGTACTTCTTCTTTAGGGAGACAGCTGTAGAGTATATCAATTGCGGAAAGGTGAGAGTTTACATTATACTTATCGAGCTTTTACTGCATCAGGCTCTACAAAACCTGGGTGCAATCCACAGACTTTATAACTCTGTGGGCCAATCACAAACACCCCAAAAATACTTATCTATTATTGACGTAAGATAAATGTAGTAAATTACAGTGTAAATACATTCATTATTTGTAACAATCCATTTCTGTATTTTATTGTTATTAATTGTGTTTGTTATTGCTATTCATTACTCGACATTGGCAGAATCATATTGGGCTTGACCCAATTGTAAGAGGCCATTAATGTAGGTATATAGAAATATATAAATAAAAAATAAATAAAAATCATGGGGAGGGGTATTAGGCATTTCCTATAGATTTAGGACAAGGATAATAGGACTCAAATATGAGTTGTGAATGAAAATGTTGGAATATATACACATAACGTAATTACTACAGCTCATATGCTGGGTGGCTCGAAAGAGGTCGTATCACCACTCACAAGGGATCGGCGTAAAGTAGATGTTATAGCTGCATTTTGTACGTGCGAAAGTAGCCATAATAGCTGCGTTTCGCACGACTTGCAAGTAATTCCTTTATTATTCAAAGCAGCCTAAAGGCTTCGGTAACTGCTTAACATCAGGCAGGTCGTGCGCTTGGATGAGAAGCATGTGGCTAAAAAAGTGATGAATATGAATGTGGATGGCTGTATGCGAGAGGACGGCCCAAGAAAAGATGGATGGATTGTATTAAGAGTGATATGAACGAGGTTGGAGTGGATGTGAGTATGACGGGAAAGCGCGATGAATGGAAGGAAAAGACATACTGCGCCGACCCCAGATAATGGGATAATGGTAAGGCAGATGATGATGATGAGGTCGGACGCTTGTTCGCGACTATGCTATAAGAATAAAAGAGAGTATCATCATACAATATAATGTTCGCCAGGCGGTGTACTCCCGCGTGGCCAGGGTGTGCCGCAATGACAAGGGCGGTCCTCACCGCTTCAAGCAGCGATGGACCTCGTTCCTCAAGTCGCGGCTCAACTGCTCCGTGGCCGGCGACTTCCCGTTCTACTTCAACGAGATTCGTAAGTTAACCTTAGACGGGAGAATCAGTCTGGCTTCCTGAAATGTACTCCTCTGTCAAAGCTATTTAGGGCTATCTGTGGGAATGGGCTCAGATGTCTCTCCACTGCTAAAGCTATTTGGGTATATGTAGTCAAATTCTCTTTGGCATCAGCTAGTTTGACAATTGTTTGTGTTTCCTTAGTATGTGTGTATACATCCAAAATTATAAACCAAACTAGTTCCTGCCCACGACTTCGTCCGCGTAGACTAAAGTAAAGTTTTCTATGTGTCAATCCAGGTTATAAAGTATCTGTGCTCCAAATCCGTTCAATAGTTTTTGCGTGAAAGAGTAACAAACATACCTCCACACTCACAAACTTTCGCATTTATAATATTAGTAGGATAAGTTAATCGATTAATAGAAGAAACCAACTAGACCAAAAGACAAAGAGCATTTATGCCATGAGTGAAGTAACGCCTGAATCAATCACCATGCAACTTTTTCCTTCCCCAGAATCGACCACAGAGTTAATAGAGGGTGTGTACGGAGGGCTCAATGCCCAGCTCATGTATGGCACCTTCACGACGCCACCGAACAGCATATCAGGCAGCGCCGTCTGCGCGTTCAGCATGCAGGACATCGCTGACACCTTCGAGGGAACCTTCAAGGAACAGAACGCTATAAACTCCAATTGGCTGCCCGTCAATAGTGCTAAGGTAAGCTTGTTATTTTCCCATAGATATGTGAAGCAACCGGAAAGAAGTCAGCTCACGCTTGACTTACCTGCTATCACTCGAAAGAGGTTCTATAAAGCTTTCTCAAGTCTGAGAGCGATCTTAAGTACGCTTATAACATCTTTTATTTGCCTGGTATGACATAAGAATAAAATTTCCAAGATCACTCTCAGACTTGAGATCGATTTATTAATATGGGCAAACAGCTAAGTGGGACTTAAAGCTTTGCGTATAATTTCAGTTCTCTAAAAGTCCTGAAAGTGAATGAAAATGTTCTCTTCTCTGTTCTCTTATCGAGAACACGGTTCTTCTATACTCTCTTCTGATGTACGAATTATGCTTTAAGGTCCTTTTTTGTAATCCTTGCAGGTTCCAGAACCCCGCCCCGGGACATGTCACAATGACTCCAAACAACTGCCGGACCAGACGTTGAACTTCATCAAAACACACGCTTTGATGGACGAATCTGTTCCGGCGTTCTTTGGAGAACCTATTGTTATAAGGACTAGTTTTCAGTGAGTACTCAGACTTATTGTGAGAATATCTTTGCCAAAAGTCGTTAGACTATTAAGACCTAATTAACTTTTCCCTGGGTCTCGTCGAGGGTCAAACCTCGACGTCATCATTGGTCACCATTGTCGATCCTCGTTTACAGGAGTAACAGTGGTGGGACTGTGTAACGAGACAAGGCCCAAGATCTTTAAAACCAATGGAGAAAATAAAAGATCTCCTTAGTCCAGAAGTCATCAAAAAGGTCTATCGCGAAGACGCGGCGCTAATCTATAGATTACCTCATTGTATTTGATGTGTGATTCTTGGTGTAAGACCTTGTTATTAATATCTTCTCATTTCATTTGCAGCTATAGATTTACGCAGATAGCTGTAGATCCACAAGTGAAAACACCCGGGGGGAAAGCGTACGATGTCCTATTCATTGGAACAGGTAAATTAGTCCTTGTATTCCAACTGTCTACTAAAGGGATAGTTATTAAAAACTATAATCGTATGTACCATACCATGTAAGGTAAGTTCTGTATTGTACTGAGGTCCTTAACTTTAGAAGTTGAGATTTGAGGCAGACATGGTCATAAACTGTACGTAAAACGTTCATCAACGTTTCGATTATGACTTACCTAAGAACAATAGACCGCAGCATTCTCGAAATAAAACTTACCGGAAGGTAAAATCCTGACTCGATCCTGCGCTTCAGAATACGAATTGCAGATGTAAGCTATTCAACTGGAAAACAGAAGTAGAACAGGAGCCCAAGTCAGTTAACGGTTCGCATCTTGCTCGGCTTGCAATACGATACTCGATACGCGACACGTCAGTTTTGACAGTCAAAACTAACGTATTGCGAGTCGAGCGAGATTCGAACGGTTAACGACTGCCGTATGCGGGATACACTATGGGCACAATCAACCTTAGTCCTTAACAGCGGGTGAAAGCCCTACTAGTCCGAATTATTTGTATAATTCTTGATAACATCAAAAGGCAACACACTGGAGCTATTTTAATATTTATATTAATATCTAAGTACTACCCTTTGTAATTATTGAAAATAAGCAACTGGCGATTAAAAAAAAAAAAAAAAAGACGTAAAAAGACAAGCCCGCTGAGTTTCTTGCCGGATCTTCTCAGTCGAGGTCGCGTTCCGATCCGGTTGTAGATATAAGGAAAAAATATGTAAATTGACAATTTGTAAGTGCCCCCGTAGGCCTAAACAAAATAAATGATTTGAATTGAAAGCAACGCAGCAAGCCCGTTAGGCGCCCCCTAACACCCAACTCAAACTCAATATTGTTTTTATACAACAAAGCATTTTTGAATAGTCAGAATCTACTACCGGCTCGGAAAGTTTCTTCCACTGAGAAGATCCGGCAAGAAACTCGATGGTTACTCTTTTCAATTAAAATAACATTCTCAGGAACAGCAATAGAAAATGAGCAGGCCATACCATTTTAACTAAATAAGTAAATAGTAGGTACCTAACAAAATCTCACTCAGATTTAAGTAAGTAAATTAGAAAGCTAGTTTAGTGAGGTGTGCATACCTACTCACTCACACATCAATTTAAATGTTTACGAACCAAAATAAATAATAATAATAATAAATAAAACATAGGTGAATAAGAAAAAATGATATGGTGTGATGCCTTCCATGCTAAATAAATAAATAGAGTTTAACAACAATATTGTTAAGAGGATAATGGGGATCGGTCCCCGCAAGCATCGCCCGCGCACGGGCATGGCTTAAGAAGCGGCATCACTCTCCTCAACCATAATGAAAGGAATAGGGTTACCCGCTCGACAGAGCCACCTCATGACCAACCTCACCTGCACCGCAGCTAAAGCCGGGCCTGATATAATTGCAGACAACGGGAAAATCATAAAAGCGATCAACGCGGTGTCGTACGACTCCAACAAGCGCGCCGTGCCCGTGGTCATCGAGGAGCTGCAGGCCTTCGCGGCGGGCTCGGCGGTGCGCGCGCTGCGCGTGGCGCGCGCCGCCCGCGACGCCGCGCGGCTCATCGCCGTGTCCGACCGCCAGGTGCTCAGCCTGCGCCTGCACCGCTGCTCCAGCGACAAGATCAGCTCCTGCTCGTAACTACCGCACACTTACTATACTATCCTACTAATATTATAAATGTGAAAGTTTGTGAGTGTGGATGTATGTATGTATGTATGTATGTTTGTTACTCCTTCACGCAAAAACTACTGAACGGATTTGAATGAAATTTGGAACACAGATAGTTTATAACCGGGATTAACATATACGATACTTTTTATCCTGATAATCCCGAAATTTTTGTTACGTTAAATACTACACGGACGAAGTCCGTGGGCACAGCTAGTACTACATACTGAACAGGTTGAAACAGATAGGGTGTGCTTTTTTTCAAAACTTAACTTTTTTAATTCAAAAACTATCAGCTTTGGAGCAAACTTGAAAAACTAAAGGTGTTACAGGGATACAGCTGTTGACAGATTTCACAAGTCTACAAAACCTTTAGTACTTCAACTGTCCCACAAAGCTGATAGTTTTAGATTTACAAAGTAAAGTTGCAAAAGAAATAGTGTACCCTTTCTGTTTCACCTAGTACGAGGGATGCCTTTTAAGTTTTGTCGTTTGAAGAAAAAAACACAACTAGAACCTTATAGTAATTTTTATTGTTTTTCAAAGTATTCACCACGTAGCTTAATACACTTTTCCATTCGCTCAAACCAGTTATTATAACATTTATACCACTCTAAAGTGGGGGTGTTCAAAATGGCTGACTTGAAAGCGTCGACTGCTTTTTCACCGGACTGGAACCTTTGACCACGAAGACTTTTCTTAATTTTAGGAAATGTAAATAAATCGTTAGGGCTTAGGTCAGGACTGCATGGAGGATGCTCAAGAATTTCTACTTTTTCCTGCTTCAAATACTCAATCGTTTGACGAGCGCTGTGTGAAATTGCGTTGTCGTGGTGCAGGATGATGCGTCGCTTTGAGTTAGATTTTCGAAGTTGGCGATGACTTGTGGTAAACAAACTGTGGTATACCACTCTCCATTAACCGTTCTACGATCTTCAAGTGCAATAGTCGCAATATGGCCGGTTTTTCCAATGAACGTGGCCACCACCTTCTTTGAAGTGCTTCAAGAACGAACAACTTTAGTCGGTTTTGGCTTGTCTTGAAAGACCCAGATTGTAGATTGTTGTTTGGAATCAGGATCGTAGGCATAGATCCAAGATTCGGCACCACTGATGATGTCGTAGACGTGATTCGACTCTCCTTGGTTGAACCTTTGCAGAGTTTTCTTACACCATCTGACGCGGGCCGCCTTGTGATCGTCGGAAAGCAGATGCGGTATCCAACGGCAATCTAGCTTTCTTACACCAAGCGCTTCATGCAAGATTTTCTGAATGGTTGTCCCTGAGATGCCTAATAGAGCCTCTATATCTCGATACGTCACATGACGATCTTCGAGAATTTGTTGTCTCACAGCAATGATGTTATCTTCAGTGAAGGCGGATTTTGGCCGTCCTTCGCGTGATTTGTCACTAAGACTAGTATGTCTACGCTGGAATTATAAATACCAGCGTTCGACAGGCCGCAGACATGGGGCTTCATCACTGAACACAGATGTTAGCTCTTCAAAACACTGAAGCCGTGTCAGGCCTCTTCTAAAGTTGTAGAAAATTATTGCACGAACATTTTCCTTAGAAAGATTCATTTTCGTACGTAACCTGACAGATTCTTATCGACGCTGTGACTAAACAATAGCATTAATCCCAAAACTTTCAATTGTTTTGAGATTCGAAATTTAAACACATTCGAATATAGAACAGTTCCAAATTCAAAATTGCCGGGAAATATGGAAACGACAGAACTTAAAAGGCATGCCTGGTATAATAGTCTAAATATATATAACCCAAAGGTTACTGACATAGTGATCTATCAACGCACAGCCCAAACCACTGGACGGATCGGGCTGAAATTTGGCATGCAGGTAGATGTTATGACGTAGGCATCCGCTAAGAAAGCATTTTGATTATTTCTACCCCCAAGGGGATAAAATAGGGGATGAAAGTTTGTATGAAACTTTGTCAATTAAATTCCACGCGGACGAAGTCGCGGGCACAGCTAGTAAATAATAATAATAAATATCGCCAGACTGCTACACCAACTGTATGGTCCCAAACTAAGCAATGCTTGTACTATGGGTACGGTGCAATGGACTGGGTGCGATCCCAGTGACACCCAGACCAGGGCAAATTACGAAAAGGTCATTTCCGAAATTTGCCCCGGCGGGAATCGAACCCGCAACCACCATGTACAGTGAGCCGAGCGGCCTACGCTCAAACCACTGCGCCAAGCGGTCAGATAGTGGTGGGATAGGCCATAGTTCAAGCGTTTCTTAGTGTGTCAGTCTGGCGATATTTATTTATTTTAATATGTCCCGTGGCCCGTCACGCACTTGGCCGGTTTTTATTAACCAAATCTCAGGCCTGCTCTCAATTCTGAGAGTGATCTTGAGTACCTGTGCTTTTGATAGGTCATTTTGTACTGGTTTGACATGCAATGATATTTCCAATTTCGTTAAACGGGTCTTACTGTGTACTCGTTTGACATGTCATTTTATACTGATATGAAGAATGGCATTTCCAAGCTCGCTCTCAGATAGATTTTCATGAATACGGGCCTAAATATACTATTTAAGATTATATACTCATACTTACGCCTTATTTCAGTGAGTGTGTGGCCCTTCAAGACCCCTACTGCGCGTGGGACAAGCAGGCTGGTAGATGCAGGGCATTCTCCCATGGGGTCAGCAGATGGCTGGACGAGAACTCCTTCTACCAGAGTGTCAGCACTGGCAGCCACGCGGCTTGTCCTCACAGTAAGTTGACATCATGATTATATTAGCATGTCAAAATACGACCGCCTTGACAAAAAGCATCAAATAATATAACAAAGTTTAATTAATTATTTATTTTCTTTATCGGTTTTTCTTCGAGTTTAATATACTAGGTGAAATAAAAAGGGTATACAATTTTTTTGCAACTTTACTTTGTTGATCTAAATTATTGACTTTGTGGAACAGTTGAAGTATTCAAGGTTTTGTAGACTTGTGAAATCTGTCAACAGTTGTATTCCTGTAACACCTTTTGTTTTTCAAGTTTCCTCCAAAACTGATAGATTTAGAATTACAAAGTTAAGTTTTGAAAAAAAGTATACCTACCCTTTCTGTTTCAACCTGTAGTACTAGGTCTGGAAAATGCCACTGTTATTGATGGCACATCTGAAATATTTTTGACTAATCTAGGTAAGGATGCTGGTGCAGTAGGCGGTCTAAGCTCTGGTCTATATGATGATGCCCGCGGAGAGTCGAAGGGAGAAGTGATCAATATTGTTCAAGACAAAGATGGAAAGGGAGGAAGCCATAGCAACGAAGGTAAGGAATTTATTACAGATAATACGCACCCGGTAAACCAGTTGATAAATAATTATTTACATAATTTATGAAGTGAGATTTCAGTGAAAGTGCTACTTAAAAATCAAGCACATCATTTAAAAGATATTATTACTCCAAATGTTTATATTAAATGCAGCATTTTCTTCTAATCCACCTATAAGCTTCAAAAGTCATTCACTCGTATAGTTCGTATTGGGGTGAATTTGCTATTAATTCACGCATCTTCGTGAAATGACTGTGTCGAGTGTGACAGAAATGTGCCTCTCGCAACTGATAAAAGACGTGATTGTCAGGTCAAGAGTATGTCTCCAGCTCAGAAGAAGGATTCGCTTACAGCCCAGAAAATCATAGTTCCGTAATCTCTAGTCTCTAGGCATACTCTGAACAACATAATTATTTATGGGATTGATGCTGCCACACAGTCCCACTAGACACATACTCCTGTAAACCAAGATCGACAATGGTGACCAATAATGACGTCACTATGATTATTATGCCATAAAAGCAATGAGTGATCATCCCCATTGAACGGTGGCGCTTGCGATGTCACCCAGGTCCTGAAGTTCTGGCCGCAGATCCGCCGCCGGCCGCGTACTCCGTGGAGACGCTGGCGCTGGCCGTGGCGGCGGGCGCGCTGGCCGCGCTGGCCGCCGGCTTCGCGGCCGGCTACTTCTGCGGCCGCCGCTGCAAGAAGGACGACGACGACAACATGCCCTACCCCGACACCGAGTACGAGTATTTCGAGCAACGACAGAACATCAACAGGTTTTCGAACATTTCCTAGTTTTCTGTATCATCTTGGGAAGTTATTCATCATATATCATTCATGAGACCATTAAGGATGTTACCACACAAATTTATCGACCGTCGATCGATGATCGATCTACCGTTTATCGATGATCGATCGACGGTCGATCGATGACCGATCGAATATTGCTTTATGTGGAAACTGTATATCGAAGTCGACTCTTCTTATTTTACCATCAATCGATGGATCGATCGATCGGTGAGGCAGGTAACACTCTTAAACAGCGGTACCAGCTGTGCTATTCTAAAAAGTTCATTTGCAAAACTTCTTCTGAATCAGCCGTGAGATTTAAGTTTCTTATTTCTACAATAAGTAGGTTAATTTGACACTAGCAACATAGAGTTAAGGATGACAGAAGTGAGGTTAATTAGGTACGTAAAGCGAGAATATTTTGACGTTTTTCAATAGGATTAAGTATTCTGAAACGAAATTCACACGCTATAAACGACATTTAGTATCTTACACAAGAATTTATCTGAAGTCAGTGTGACTTTCGAGGTGACTTGTGAGATTCCTTTTCCAGAATAGCATAGATGTTACCAAAAATATGCAGATTTGTAGACGTATTAAAGATTAACATTTGAATTTGGTATTCTTACCTTAGTAATTGCTAAAGATGTAGTATTAGATACCACAAAAAAACTAAATTATTAAAAAATAAGGACATTCTAATACAAAATAAAGATGAATGTACAAGTAAATAGTAACTCTGTTTAGTGAGATTGTGTATATTTTTACAAAACGGTTTGTTTGCACTTTCATTAAATGTAACTGGCTTAGAATGTACATACTGTATCTGAAGCGTGCCACACGAATCAACACCTTCCATTGTGCCCAGGATCCAAGCGGAACCGAAGCTGCTACAGCAAGTGGAGGAGGTGACGTACGCGGAGCCGGTGCTGGCGCCGCAGCCCAAGCCGGCGTCGCCGCGCGCCACGCTGCGCAAGCACGCGCCGCACGCGCCGCACGGCACGCACGGCACGCACGGCACGCACGCCGCGCACGCGCCGCACGCACCGCCCGCGCCCGCGCCCTACCACCCGCACCACGAGACCCTCTTCCAGTTCCAGCCCGACGCCTACCGCCGCGACAACTTCGGAACGCTCCGCTCGCATCAGGTCAATGTCAGTTGCTCACCTTTTTATACTTCTGCATGGCTTGCAGTGCTTGTCAAGTTTACAGGTTTGATGGGACCCGAAAGCTCCGAATCAAGGTTTTGGGTGGAATCAACGTTTAGATGGACGGAAACCTTAAGCCATTAGGATATTAAGGATTTCTCATTAGAATCTTTTGAAAAAGCTAATATTCTTGTCTTATCAAAATGTGCCCGTGTATATTTCAAGGCCATGTTCAATTTCGATATAAACTTATCGGGTTGTAGACAAAAAGTATAGGGTGCAAAACTGATGCCGATAAATAATAGTTTGAAGGTAATAAGGGAAAATTATTTAGTTCTGAAGATTACAGCATCTTCAAGACTAATGGAGCTTTAATGCAGAAACATCATAACATCGGTTTGTCTTTTCCATCTGAGATCGTTTTAATTAATGCTGAAATAATGCTAATACGTGCAATTTTACTAATTTCCCTGTTTCAAAAAGGTGTATTAATTAGCACTAAAATTGATTTATGCAGTAAAAGAAATTAGTAAGGTTTCATAATCTTTAAAAAAAATCTATGTGTTGCATGTTTTTAGATAAGTAATTTAAACATAATTTTGTAATCTTCCCTCAGTGTATTTATGTTAACCCTTAACCACAATTGTCACAATTAAAACTAAATATAATTCAAGCACAAAGTAAGTTGTTCACGTCTTGCGAATCAGCCTCCATCAGCTTGCTAATATCATTAATTTCTGCACGATTACCATTATTAATCTAAATTTGATCATACTCATCTCTACTATCATAATATTCATTCATTCATTCCATTTTTATTGCCTAATCATTGGTCTAAATATTCATGAGATTATTCTACGATGACATAAAAACATCGTCTACATATTCAAATAATATTTACATAATCACATTTCTAATAAAATATTTTGAATTATTACGATAAACGTCATTTAATACTCCGATCGATATATAAATTTAATTATTAAGTGGTAATTTATGAAAATTTCATGAACAAAATACCAAGTCTCATGAATATAGCAACCTGCCAAAAACCTATCACTATATCATCGAACTAACATACGCACGCATATTCACCTCGGCATGTCAGTTAACACAGGGATATTCGGACCGCAGGGCGATGGGTACCGGCGTGGCAACGACAATGGATTCTCGACCACGCGCTCAGTGAAGAAGGTGTACCTCTGAGAAACAAGCGGGGCGGACTCGCGCGAACAAATGCACCACCATAAACATAATACGCACCATCACCATACGTTGGGTGAGTGGTTATTTTTTTAAATTCTATTACATTCGCATAGGTATTCTCTTCCCGTGATAGCTAGGTCTCCCGTGATACGCTAGCCCGGGACTATGTCATCGGCTAAAATTGTCTCCAGACTGCATAATGAAACTGCCGATCGACATGTTAACAGGGAAGTTGGATCCCCGACTTGCACATCCTCAGATGAACCAATTTAGCCTATATTGTGCCGAGTAGACTAAGTACTTAATTTTTGTTTTTTTTAATAGCCTATTTTATGTCCCGAGCAAAGGCCTCCCCATTTTTGTTGCCACAGTTCCCTATCTTGGGTTTGTTGTGGCCATGATTTACCCGCAAAGGTGTTCAAATCATCGCACCATCTTCGCCTTAGCCTACTACTTAATGTTGAACCTTATTTTTATCGATGAAATCAATCATTATCAACATTGATGGTGACGTTATAGGTTATCGTAGGACGAGAATACCTGGCTAGCATATTATTGTACCATTTATAATACGTGCGTGGTGTTGTGCAGTGTCGCAGCGCAGCAGCGGGTCGGGAACGGGGTCGGGGTCGGCGAGCGGCGGCGCGTCGTCGTCGTCGCCGTCGCCGCCGTCCTCGTCGCCGTCGCCGTCGGTGGAGCGGCCGCCCACGCCGCCGCCGCCCGCGCCGCAGCCCTGCGCCTACATCTACCGCAACTAGCGCGCCGCCCCGCACCGCCCCACACGCGAGACCCACCGCCCCGCCGCCCCGAATGTGACACGAACACTACCGACAACGACCGAAGCGATCGTACGCTCGTCGATAGAATCGGAGGTGTGTGACCCACTGAACGCGCTCCAATATTCGCGAATGAACTGTGAATCGAACGTGTAGACATTCCAAATTTAAATTTTGTAAGGATTGTTATTCGGATTGTATTCGAACGGCCGAACGGTCGACCGTCAATCATTCGAGCGTATTTTGTTATTGCCTACGATGAAAAATCTTTGATAATACATAAGTAGTAATTTTCCTGTGGATACGTCGTCGTACAAGATTTACCTGAGAAGTTAACATTCAAGCCTATTAAAGCGTTCTGTACATGTATCTTTGAAAATATGTATGAGTACCGACCGATGTATTACTAGGTACACACGCACGAACAAGTGGATGATGATATAGTCACGAGCGAATGTGCTGATAAAACATTCTTCCATGAATATAAATATATACGTGCTGGTGATTATACATAATCTGAGTCGATCCTATCTACGGTCAGATGTGTGACAAAAAAAAAAATAATAATATGTATTTTTTTTAAAGACGGAACAATATTATCGATTGATGTGTGTAAGATGAATATTGTAACAAATTGTAGATTGTTTAGAATATACATAGTTTACGAATAATTTAGGTGAATATATAAGTTTTTGTTGGTAACATGTTGATGAATAGTTAATGTGAAACTGATTTTCATTGCAGTTTTTCCAACATCGCTTTGTTCAATCCAACAATGGAAGAGTTGCAATGGATTCACGAATCGCTTTTTTACATACCTACTACTTGTAGAATTACATCATTAATTATAGGGAGGGAGTTCTCTTATTCTAAAGCTCTAGCGTTACTGTAATATACAATTCTCATCAAGCGGGGCCCAGCGGAGAACAGTAACAATGCGATATATAAAATTGAAGTGTCTTTACAGTAATTCAAAGTTAATATTTCCTGTGAAGGCGATGGATTCCGGCATCGCTGCGCATTCGCGCGTATCCCCATGGAAATATGAACTCTAAAATTACTAAGAAGACATTTCAGTTTCCTTTACCGCATTGTAAATATTCTCCGCTGGGCCCCGCTCTGTGTGAATTGCACATAACTCGACGAAACCGGACAACACCGCTTACTGCCGGTCCTCATAACATTACTGTTTGTTATTCTCTCATTCAATGCATTTTACTGTTACTGTCCGTACTGTCAGTCAACAAATATAGGTAGATAACATTTCTAGCTGTGATACGAATAGCTACTAACCTTCAAAACTATTGGAAGTTATTAAAACCGGCCGTTATAGATTAAGGATCGAGTTCACCAACATAAACGGACTTTAATGTGTTGGTGAACCCGACTCTAAGTGTTGTCAAGTTCCACCGAGCGATGTTAGTTTAAACGACGATTATAACATACTATAGTTGAAACCAATGACATTATGAAACACAAAATATGATATAAAATTATATTTACCATGTATAAAAATGATATGTAAAGTTCTGATACTTATTCATTCATTAAAAAGTGCTTCTTATGGGTGTAACTAGATTATTAGGGGATCGTTTTGATAATTCGATAATGTTATAGATTTAGCTATTATGGATACATAGATGAATAGTGTAAGCGGGCACTGCGATGCCACATTGCCAATTTAGATTTGCTGATGCGCCTGAGTAGTTACATAATGTAACTGTGATCATGATGTACCTACATACATTATGTGACGCTAACTCCTTTTTGTCTACTGTTGTTTCTATATTTTCAGAAAATGTGGGCCAAAAAGTTAGTAAAAATCCTTTCCGAAGATGTCCTAAAGTTATGTTCGCTAAAAACCGTAAATTATTTCAAACTTCGAATCCCACCCAGCAGCGCCCCTAGCGGTAAAGTGTTTACTAGTGATGGAATGATTCGAAAATAGTAGACCCCAAATATTTTTTTGTAATCGTCATGAATTATGTCGTATTTGTTATGCAATGAAGAGTCTCATCGCGAACATTTCAGATCGAAGTAAGGAGCACCCTATTAAAAAGTTTCAAGAGTGAAGCTAGCATTTTTTAAATAAGACATATTAAAAATACTTAAGATAAATAACACGATAAAAATAATTATGGACCTCAAACTAATCGTCATCGCCTATTAATGAACCTTATTTGTATTGAATCTGTCAATCAATGACACACAACAGTGACGTAGTCTTGGGCCACCGTGGGAGGAGTACCTGGCGTAGCATTTTATTGTACCACGAAAAAAGGAATCCTGCCGCCAAATGTTCGCGTTGGGAACTTTTCGTTACCAATCATTCGTCTGACATTTTATTATTATGGAACGCTAGCTGTTACTACCGACCCCGATTACGAATAGTGTTCAAATCATCGCTCATTGTTGACAATTGAATGTGTGTAAAGAAAATGTCAATTCTATTTTTAATGACTAGTGCCTAAGTGTGTGTGGCAGGTTAGTAATTTGTACATTTGCAATTCAGTTACTCATTTGGACTGATGTTAGAGACAAATAGCGCCATTAGTGTAGCGATTAACAGTAGACAAGACGTATTGAAACGTGTGGTAAGTATTACTTTAGAACTCTGATGAGGTTTCATCTTTGATCTTATTAGTTAGATGATCCAATGGTTTCTTCTCCTTGTACAATCAGTGACATAAGTCACTGAACATTCTCAAATTAAAAAACCGGTAATGCTTTTTATTTTTTTATTTTACAAACCTTGCTGAACATTGTCGTAACCAAATATTGACAATATGTTTAAATATAGTATTAATTGATTGATTTGATGCGAAACAAAAGTATGTAAGCGATTTAAAAAACGGAGAATGTTCAGCGGCTGTACGCTATAAAACAAAAATTGTAGGTTTGTGGTAGGATGAAACAAAAAAGTATTTTAATTAATACCTACCTACTTACGGTTCTTAGGATTTTTTTTAATTGTTAATGACCTTGAACAATATTTTTATGGTGTAACACTTCTAACACAGCAGATTCAAGATTGAACCGTAACCAAGATAGAGAAGATAATATTTGAGAAAGTCTTACTATTTTCTCTATCCGACCGACTGAGAAGTTAGCCGGTCGGATCCAACCAAATTAATGTGTCTATTTGATTCTGAGTCCTCATTAGAGTTATTTGGTAATACCTATACAATTTTATACACCATGAATAATAAAGGCATTCTCAAAACTGCCTTCAAATACTCACATTTAATATTCTTTTTTACATTAATAATAATACCAAAGATGCCATGTTTTTTTGTGTAAATTATTTATTGAAACTAGTGTTCGCTATATTGTAATAATTGTTATTTTCTATAAAAATGAACTGCCAATTTGTATAACTACATAATTTAAGTAACCAAAGTAAACGCACAGTTTTTTTTAACCATCGATAAGTAGATGCTTTTACGGCCTGTCTGTTTCGAAATTACATTGCGGACCGGGAAAATGATAACTTATTCATAACTTATAATGAATCGGTGATTGTAATGTAAAATGTATTTAAAGAGCATAGGTAATAAGTACCTACTTATATCTACTTGGATTTGGCATGAATGATCGTGATCAATAAATCATCTAAATAATTATCTTACTTGAGTTATATTCTAAAACGTGAAAAATCGCGGTAAAGGTAATAACACACCCAATCTGTAGCTCTACTAATTTGTAATGACATCGCTGGGAGGCGCTAGAGTCGACTCAAAATAATTTCTGTCAAATTTTTAGTTCCTCGGGTGGCCGATAGTGGCGCTGTGCGATTTGCCATACTATTTTACGTAGATCTTAGCGAGAGTAAAAAAAATGTTAAACTTATAGTAGAGCTACAGAACGATTGGGCTCGGTTACCATTTTCGCAGTCTGTAAAAACACAGTTATAATAAATACGTAAGTGAGGCTAGTACCTGTATATAGCAAGTTCTGTAATTTAAATTAGTTTTCGTCGAGTAAAATAAATTAAGCGTTAGTATCTAAGCGCAAAAAATTTTGAACGTGAATTGTTAAGAATTGTTTTCTTTTTGTAATAATTAAAAAAAATGTTGATGAAATGTACAATAACCATTTCTACGTTTAAATTACTGAACCACCTTTTTATACTCGTAAAGTTAATTGTAATCATAAACATGCATAGGAACGTATATTTAGGCGTAACATATTGATTTATAATAATATATTGAGAAAAAATATACCTAGATTGTATCGTATCGTAGCTATGATAGGTAGACCGCTTAATTTTGTTTTGAAACTGGAAGCCTTAGTGTTAGAAATTGAAGACTTTTATTGAAATAAAGAAGTAACTGTAAAGATGATTGGATTGATCCGGATCCGCAATTTTTATTATTAAAAAAAAACTATAATGTTAAGGTATATAGCTCGTTACGACACGTTAATCTCAAACTATCCATCACATTTACTCTATGTTATAGCGTGTAAATATTAGGATTGAGTTGTCTGCATAATAAGCACCGCTCTCCACTGACACGTAAAAGTTCAACACACTAATGCAACAAAAAAAACTTAATGATCACTGCCTGAGTAACGAAGTAGAAGATAAAGATTGGTCGATACGCCTCAGTGGACAGCGTGCCTAAATTACCACAGAATAAACAATATGGTACTACTAATTGTTTGACTTGCTGCGTGTGCAATATTTTTCTACTTAAAAAAATATACTTACTACTTCTTCGAATTGCTAATTTCAAAATTGTGAATTCAGACATAAAAACTCTAGATTTGTTCGCCGCGAGACCGCGTATTGTTCGTCGCGTATAAGTCCCTTTATCGGAAAATACTAATAATTTAGCGAAAAGCCATAGGTAATCACGTTTCCGTTTGATTACGCAGATTTTAATGAGAAAGTCTAAATAGATATGAGTATTTTTGTCTGTCTATTCAGGACCCCGAGTGTACTTTTTTCCCATTAGCTAACAGTAACTGTACTCTTTAGAGTTCATAGTCCACGTATGCTTGGTATGAAGAATTTAACGTTTTGGATACTTAATAAATTCTGTGAGTGATGCCCTATTGCCAAACAAAATTACGCGGCCCAAGAAGCTTAAAGAGAGCAAAAAAAAAATTGTGGTCTACGAGAAAAAAATACACTTGGTGTACAGAATTTGAAGCACAGACACGCACGAGAAAGGGAATGTTATATCGTAAATTTACTACGGGAAGTGCCTAACTATGTTACCTAATTGCACCTGTAGATTTAACCGCATACCTAACTCCCACGAACCGACCATTATCTCATTACAAGATGTAAAAATACACATTCGTTTAAATTTAAACTATGTTTCGTGGCTAACACGGCTTAAAATTAAACGGTTAACAGTAGTGAGTTTCTAATAGTGTGCCTTTAGCATCGCGTAGTCGAAACTCGGGAGTTTGAATGTTATAATTTTAAAAAACAAACTGTTAAGGTACCTACTAATTTCCTCGATTCCAGTTGATTTGACTTGGTATAAAATTACTATGGAGTAAATGACTGACCCCCAAATTTAAAGAAACTTTAAGCCCACCGGCTTCTAAAAGCGTATTTCACAAATTAACTAAAGTAATTCAAAGTGTATTGCCACTGTAAATAAATTGCTTTCCATAAATTTTGGGTAGATGTACGGGGTCAAAATTTTTCTATAGAATTCGAGACAGCTTCCTCAGCAAAGTACCAATGTAATCCTATGATACCTATCGATATGTTATAAAATCGAGAAAATTTGCAGGAACCTTACCTTCTTACTGCGTTAAAGATTACTCATAAGAATGTATACGTCAACATTATATCTACTTATCTTTTTTTTTCTGGGATTACCTAGTATGATTTTTGAATGTATTCAAATACAGATCCAGTGATCGAATGTTTCCAAACCAAACTCCTTATTGTGAAATATATGGGAAACTTCGATCATTCGTCTGGTACCTAATTTGATCCTGTCACAACTTTTAAGCCCCCAGATATTCTAATTCATCATCTTTCAAACCTGATGATAGTTTGGATTCATATTACTACCTACCTAATATAATATAGGACCTTACATAAATGTAAAATACATTTTTCATACATACGTCATCATAACGTTGTTTACATTATGTTCTGTACTCCTTCGACTTTTCATACTTAACGGTTTCTGTTTTAAATCTAAACTATGTTTTGCCCAAAGAGGTATGACTAGCATGCAGCCCGCGTATTTGATTGAACATTAAAAATATATCCGATGGTATCCTTCTTATTTACTTTGCTACACAAAAGACAGGGACAGAAGTACACAGGCAATCCTATATTGAAATGCCAATAAAGAAGAGTATGCTATACATTTCGGCAAAAGCCCGTTACAGCGTTCAAGACAGTCCATTTGTTGTATAGCTATCTTTTTTAAGACAACAGTAGAGTTCTTTAATCTCGAGTTTGACATGTAAATAATAGGTACGTAAACCTACCTTAAACACTTCAAAAAGATCGTACTCCATGCTTGTCATACCTCATTGGTTTTGCCTCTTAGATTAGGTATGTTACTTGCGAGACGAAACATATTTTAAAGTTAAACCAGACCTTAGTTATAGTTTCAATTTAAGGCATAGATTTAAGTAGGGGTTTTATAAAATATAATGCAAAACGCAATGCAGTGATAGAATACTGTTACACCTTATTCGCTGCCCGTATTTACTATTTATATAGAGTGCAATTTTTTTTTATAACTAGAGACAAATAGATTGCAAAAACATTGATTTGCAAAATATGAAATAGTCGAGCTCGCCAAATGAGCAGTTTTATATTTTACTCTTCATTGTTCAAATGTTATGATCATTTTCTCATGAAAATATTATTATTAATATTATGCTAAATATTTTAGCAAAGGATAAAATGTATTCCTTTTCTTTAGTAAATAAAATATTGAAACTCGATATTCTTCTTTAATTTTGTGAGAAACTAAGGTGTATGTAGATACTTTTTTCAGTGGTAGGTTCCTTTCGATAAAATAAAAGTAGGTAATCACAGGTACCTACTACTTACTTATAACACTTATAACATCAGCTTTCTGCTAGCTGCGAAAATCCAGTCAAAATTATTCCAGCCGTTTCGTAGATTAGCCGGAACCAACAGGCATAGAGACAGACAAGTAAAGTTTTGAATCGAAGCTTCTATGTATGAGACGTGCGGGGCACTCGCCTCGCGGCCACTGTATCCGCGATCACTGTAGCGTCAGTAGCGTTACACGATATGTATAGGTATACTATACAGAGTGGCAGCTGTGGCGCCCTCCACTTTATACTATAAAGCTTGGCTCCTTTCGGGCGTCCCTAGACGGCTCTGTTTTATTTTTGTGAATTTTATGCCGTGCACACATGCCGTGCGTTCGTTTTTGAATGTCTCGAAGATAATATGATCTAGGTTACAACACTGGCAAAATACAAACTTTGGGACTTGCTATAAGAAAAGAAATCAAATTATCAAAATACTGACATTTCATTGATGGAAGATCGGCTGCCAGATTAAAAATTTATACAAAATCGATATACTATAGAACTTTATTACTGATGGTATACCATAATTTGATACTAACACTGCTCTTGAGTTCCATAGTAAAATATGTGAATAATTAATTATATTTAAAAACTGTTAAAGTATAATTTTTTTAAAATCTTAATGGTTTTGCTGATACTGTATAGAATTTATAAATATTTATACGGGCAGCCCAGCCGTCGAGACTGTCAAAAAACAAAACATGCTCCCTGATGGTTTCTTGTTGAAGAAGAAATGTGAAACTGTTTGAATTGTGTTAATACTTTTTTTGTGAATATAATGGATCCCAGAATGAATTCACTATTGTATAAACCACATGTTGTAATTGTAAACTGATCACAGATATATAGCGTGCTTCGCACAGGTGTGACGTGCGTTTATCTTGATTTATTTATTTACTCTAAAATGACGAATATGGGGCAAAGTAGCATCCTCAAGAACTTTTCCCTCAATTATAAAGAAATATTGATTGATGAAATAGCTTTAGAGGGATTAGAAGGCATCGGAGTAAATTTATTATGGAGGCGAATGGAGAAACGCATATCTTCTACAGTCACGGAGAAAATGAAACACCGCTTTTGGGTATCTGTAATGAACAATACTAGTGTTACATTTTATGAGCTTCCGATACCACTGCCTCATGTAGAAATCTTGGATAGATTCTCAATTATCCATAAAGAGTCGGGTCAACTGCAGCAACCAGTAAGTAATACTCAAGTATTTAACTTTTAACTGACTTCCAAAAGGAAGAGTTTCTAGGTTCATCTGTATGTATGTACGCTTATTCCTCCGTTAATGGTCAACTGATTTCGAAAATTACTTTTTTGTTTGAAAGTACATGTTCAGATGGTCCCATAGAAATTTCATCAAAATCCATTCAGTAGTTTGGGAGATATGGACTATTTACGGTGACCAGCAATTCAATACATAGTTAACCAATAAAAATGATATATTTAAAAATGTTATCTGGCACCAAAAAAGGGCAAAAAGACAGGATTCAACAATATGAATGTCACAATATACAGTGCAACCTCAATATAACAAATCGGAGGGGAACAAGAAAATATTCGTAATATCAAGTAATTCGTTGAACTGAGGTTTGTTATGTTGAGGTTAGATTGGTCTAAAATTCGTTATAAAGAGGTAAAAGAATAGTTTTGCTCTGCCAGTTTGTCTTTCCAATCATCATATACTTGTTCATTAACACTACCACTTTCACCGCATATTTTTCGAAAAACAACCTCGTTTCGTTTTTTGAAATTTTGAAGCCACCCGTTGCTAGCACGGAACCCTTCGTGTCCCAATTCTACTGCAAACCGCTGAGCCTTTTCCTGAAGAATAGGGCCTCCGATTGGGATTTTTTTGTCTCGGCACTGTTTTAACCACTTTAACACACATTCCTCTACGTCCTTGAACTCGCATGATTTTAATCTTTTACTGTTTACATTCACACCACTTTCTTCTGAAAACTTATCTTTAAATTTTAAAATTGTAGCCAATGTACTTGCGGGAATCCCGAACTTATTAGCTATGTCTAATTTTTTCGTCATGTGATTTTGGTCAACATAATTAATGATGTTTCGCTTTTCTGCGACCGATAAGGAACACCTTTTACGTTTCTGAGCCATTTTAACTTAAATCTTTAACAATAGTGACGAGCAGAGGTGTTTACATTACTTTCCATCAAAACAACAATGATTACTTTACAAACAAAAGCGTGTCGAAACATGTCGAGACATGAATCACATTATAAGATTAAGAGTTATATTATTGGTGGAAACTTTATATAAAGGTTTTGGGTTGGCAAAATTCGTTAATTAGAGGTATGAATACTTTTTCTTGATAGTTGAAAATTCGTTATTAAGAGGTTGTACGCAAAGAATGTTCGCAATGTAAAGGTATATTTTATATTGACTCTTATGGACAATTCAAGGGGATTACGAAGAATTTGTTAAATCGAGGAAGTCGTTATATTGAGGTACGTTATATTAAGGTTGCACTGTATTGATTATCGTTACTAAGAGTAGCACCCCTATCTTCACTTTTTATCATAGCATGTCTTCTAATAATGTGTCTGATTACAGGATGATTACCCCGATGGTCCATATGAATACTGTCCAGTGGCGAATGAGTATGGTTCTAGCAAATATTATCTTGAAAGAACACTAATACCACAATCGGAATTGAAAAATATGTCATATGAAGAAATGGTACAGAAATATGGTGATAAATTAGTGATTGTTGCCAACTTTGAATCGAGGTGGAAAGCGCTGGCCAGCCACAGGCCAATCACACAGGTGTCTTTAATAACATCAGTGAATTACTGCATACTAGAGTTGGTTGGTAAGGCTAGGGAAAATGTGAGTTCAATACTACTTCTTCTTTGTTATTGGTGTTTTTAACTATTTGCCACAACTCTGCCAGTGTATGTGATGCTGGTGTCACAAACTGGTGTCTAGATAACATAGAGATAAAGTCTTTACAAATAAATACAATTGAAGTGTCTGTATGTAATTACAAAACTTTTGCTTTTAACCAAACTCATTGTTGTCTGTCTATCGGTTTGTTCTGTCTAATCTCTGATACGGCGTGACCAATTTTGACTGGACTTTCTGATGAGGACTTAGGCTACTTTAATTTTATTGAAGTTACAATGGGCAACAGACCCTCCACAGACAACAGCTAGAGTTTATACATATAATTACATCAATTTGGTCATGGCTAAAACATGGCCAATTGCATGCAAACATGTATAGTTTATTTTGAGACCTTCATATTATGGTTGAAAATTGTCATGCGATATTCTTGATTCAATTCTTTTTTTCCAGGGACAAATGACTATAGGCCTATCAAATTTAAGCAAGATTGTCAAAGATCCAAAAACATTATTCTATAACAGGAAAATTTTGCAAGACTTTGATTTGATAAGAGTCATGCAAGTCACCCAAGTGGTGGCCAACAAAGGCGGCAAGAGTTTGCTATTACGGTTGAAGAGGTTCCATGAACCCAGTATATTGACGATGCCGAAATCCGGTGCATTGCATGATATTATTGGTTATTTATCTGAGAAACCAGGCTACAGTGAAAAGCTTGATGTGCTGATGAAACTAGGCCTTCTGACGTCAAAACTTAGCAAGGGACTCCAGAGAACTATTAATGTATTCAAATTTGTAAGTTGTGTTGTATGCTTAAAAGTCAGTTTTTTAATTAAGGCATCTTTCCATTGAGTCACACCCGGTGTGATTCTGCCATTGTCAACATATAAGAGGAGACATGATGGATATTGGTTGATCAATTTGTGTTTATTCCATAATTAACTTTTTGTTGAGATTGGCTGGTTTAAAAGCCAGTTGCCACTGAAAGTTCTTAGTGTGAACATTGATTAATGTCATTATGTTAATTATATTTTTAAATGAAACTATATTGTTCCCTTCCGTTTAATAGTTTATCTGTTCTTAACTTGTCCCTTAAACTTGTCATCGGCAGAATTATCAGTAGTTGATGGGATCACACTTTTGATCCAACTTTAATTGGAATTGGAAATAATTAAAAAATAAATATCGCCTGACTGATACACCAACTGTATGGTCCTAAACTAAGCAACGCATGTACTATGGGTACGCACGCACGTACAATGGACCTAGACAAATTACGAAAAGGCAATTACCGAAATATACCCTGACGGGAATCGAACCCGCAACCACCCGGTGTAGTGAGCCGACCGCCCTACGCTCGAACCACTGCTCTAAACAGTTGTAAGCTATATATTTTGCATATGTCCAATGCTAACAACCATATATTCGAGAGTTAAAGATTTGAATTCTAATAATAATTAATTCGATCTTGCCGGCAGGAGGATAAACAAATGTTGACAAACAAAACGAAACCAGTGAAAAAGAAAATAATGTCATTGTTGTGTGAAAGCGACGAGTCTGGCCAATCCGACGAGGAAGCCGACGGTGCCCCGGTGAAGTGTGAGTACAAAGTGGGCGTGACCCTGCTGCGGCAGGCGTACGAGATGTTCCTGAACGCAAATCTGGACGGCCTCACGCAAGTGGAGATAGCTCAGATGCTAGGTGTAGAGTTCTATACTAGCAGGTCCATTTGCAGGATTTTCAAGGCAAAGAAAATCGTGCGAGAGTATTTGGAGGATAACGGGAAACAGCGGACTGCCAGGTAAATACGACCGCTTCGCGCAGTGGTTCGAGCGTACGCCGCTCGGCTCACTGCACATGGTGGGTGCCGGTTCGATTCCCGCCGAAGAAAATTTCGGAAATGGCCTTTTTGTTGTTTGCCCAGGTCTGGGTGTCACTGGGATCGCCCCCAGTCCATTGTACGGTACCCATAGTACAAGCGTTGCTTAGTTTGAGACCATAGAGTTGGTGTGTCAGTCGGGCGATATTTATTTATTTATTTAAATACTAAGAGTATCTTCTTCTATACCACGGCCAAAGAGACGAGATACGAGAATGAATAAGTTATTTAATTAAAGTAGTGATTTTTAAATTTCGCCTTTTTTATGTGTATTAACATTACGGTTTCAAACACAGAAAATTTACCACGAACTTATTAAATGTTGGTGAGCCCGGCGGTGAACAACTTGAGCTCGCACATTATTATCATTTTGTATCGCAAAACCTAAACTTAGTGGATCTAGAAGCGTGAAATCTTGCAAAGGAGTTTCTAGGCGAGTAGGGACTTTTGAAAGTTTATGCAATATACATATAGTTTATAGTAATATGCAAAATGTAAATCATTATTTTTTTAAACTCTCAATCTATGATGACTATCATATTTCAAAGATTCCTTTTAAGAAAGATTTTTTTTTTGTAACCATAAATACAATATAAATTTATTTATTTAAATAATAATTTGTTTATTTAATAAATAATATGTTGTATCACGTCATATTCCAGATACATATCAGTGGTCGCCACTAGCAAAATGGATAAAAAATACGCCGCTGAGAAGCAAAAGCTTCAGGAATACCTAGTAGAAAATATAATTCAGGAACCCCAGCCCGAATGCCCGACGGCCGAAAGCCCGACGCCCGAACCATCCACCACCCAATCCGACGATGAAGTGCCACGGAAGAAAAGAAAACTAGAATGGTCGGATCTCGATAACAGCATTGAATGTCTTGATTCTGAAATGACCTCTCTCATAACCGAAGTCACGATACTAGAAGGGTGCGACGGTGTTAAGCCCCTCGGCAGCGCAAAAGACCCCACATTGCGTCAGTTAACATTCGCAAACGGTATCCTTAAAGTCCTCAAGGAAAACCTCTGCATCATCGGCTACCAAAACTTGAATAATCTAGCCGCCCAATCTGTCCACGAACCGACAATGGATATGAAATCGTTGAAGTTTTTCATGCAGAAATTAATTATGGAAGACTATATAAAAGTATACAAAATGAAATGGCCCGGTGTGCTTAAATATTCGACGCTCATTTGCGCTCGCCATGTTAAACCTACAGATCCGGTGATCAAAGCTAAATACAATGAAACATGTGTTAAGGTAGCCACGACCCAACATAAAATAATGAAAAAGTATTTAAGTGTAAAGCCAGCTATAGCGCATGTGCAGTGTTCATACCCTCCATATTTGAATGTACAAGACTTGCATGAACACATTATGCGTGTGGCTTACTTTGAATACGTAAAACCCGACTCGCACACTCTGCCACAGGGTTTTGTGTCCGTCGTAGATTTAATGCCGGAAGTGTCGGTCGAATTCGTGATCAATAATATTACCAACATGGGCAGTGTAGACATAAGGCGAATGCAAATATCAAAGAAACAGCTACAGATGAAACTTAAGCAAGCGCCATTGAATGTGTACAAGCTTTTGATGCGGTCAAGCAGTCTACACAACAGGATCAGAACGAACCTGAAAGTGCTCGGTATGTTGGGCCTCATACAATTGATTTCCGCGCCGACCACTTCTGTTACTAGTGCTGTGAGAACCTCATTCATATTCTACGCCAATAGAAATGCCAAAATCCTGAACACATCGGGCACTTGGCCCAGGCCATTCAATGAGAATATTGAGAAATCCTATCACTTCAGCACTCCCGAAGATGTTACGAACTACTGGAACGACGTCGTCAATTTTAGCACTAGCACCGTTATCGATTACCCTGGAAGACGCAAGAAAAAACTGCAGCCTCCTCTACGGTTGGACACAGAAGTGAACGAGTACGATACAGGCGCCAGGTATGGGGACGGCAAAGGGCCGTGTGGGTTCGACTCGTCCTTCTATATGGAAATCCCGCGGTTATGGCGAAAATTCAACATCAAACCCGTGCCAAACACAAATAATACAGTCAAGGTAGCAAAATGTAAAATAGGGAAAATAGCAAAGCGGAAATTGAATCGTTCCGATCCCATTCAAGATGAAGCAAAGAAAATACCCCGCAAGAGACCTGCAGCAGTTGTAAAGTGGACGCGGCAGGAGGACATGATAATAACGATGTGCAAAGCTGCTATCACGATCTTGAGTCCCAGGGCTCAACCATGCAGTCTTATCATCAGAAACATTGTCGCAAAAGAATTGCTTTCAATGTTTGACCCCAGTAAAACTAAAGGCGTCTGCCAGTCTCGCGCAGTAGCCCTCGAATCTAATTTGAGTCTTACTCACGAGAAACAGTGTATTATAAATGAATTCCAAAGGCAACCACTTTTGAGAGCAAAGTATGAAAATCGTTTAAGAAGAATTAGAATCAAGTACTCGCCTAACTTAGCGAAATACATCACCAAATCCAAGGTGCCTATGCTGGAACTACTTTGGTCACTGCATCTATTGATGTCTCGTAAACCTTACATTCGTAAAACGAAATGCGTCGCAACTAACATAAAGGAATTCTGTGAAAACTATAGTATAGAGGCATCAACTTCAAATAAACAATGTAACCTTTACAAGAGTCCTGAAAACGCCGCTCTTAAGGAGGTCATCCTGCTCACTGTGATGTTGTCGTTCCACCGCGAGTTGACTACCGACGGAGCTACACAAATATATGATATTTTAAGAACATACCCAGAAGCTGATTTGCGGATCGCTTTAGATCAGCTCAGAAAATCTGGTGCTATAGCTGTGAAAGACAAAGTTTTGAACAATCAATTGCACAAACTCGATTTAGAGGAAATTGTACAGTCAACATATAAAATATCCGCAGCATACAAGCGCGGGTGGTCCAACAGAATGAACTCTGAGTTTGTTGATCATTTGGCAAACTTTTTAGATCAGGAAAGTTGTCAAAAAGAGTATACAGGATCGCCCGAAGTAAACTGCTCGTTCTTTGAATTGCAAGCCCGTGACGTAATAGAGGTAGTCTCGACGACCGTTCCTGTGATAACTAACAGAACTGGATCCATGCTCATTCAGGAGGAAACGAATGCAATCAACATTGAAACTAATTTTAGACTGAAGTCAGGGCCGTTGTCTTGGAAAAACAAATGTGGCAGTAATATGGAAAAGTTATCGCAGTTTTACAGTGACATCGATGTAGACAATATTATGAAATATAAAGGAAGGTAATTATTCTTATATTACAACAGAAACACGTTGTTTTTGTCTGGGTAATGTAGTGATAGCCGATTGGTTAAGCGCGCGTCTTGTGCAGGCACATGGTCCTGGGTTCAAACCTCGGCTTGTATCTTTTTTTTTATCGCGAATCATAACTTCAATAAGATGATCACTAGCTTACGGTGAAGGAAAACATAAGGAGGAAATCGGCATGTCTTAAAAATCTAACCAATTTTCGAAAGGCATGTGAAATCCGCCAACCCGTACTAAGCCAGCGTGGTGGATTTTGACCCGAATAGTAGGTGTGACGTTAAAAGGGCTAAATTATTATATTTTATTATGAAACTTTCAGCTTTATACTCTATAGGATACTTTAGTTTTCAATATTATGGGTTATGAATAGATTTAGATTCACTATAACAATATCCATGTTTTCAGGTCTGTATTAGCGTGTGAAAATGAAAGTCTACCTCAAATAAATGATAAGGATATCATAATATCTTATTTGGAAAATATGGCTGAAAAAGGCTCTACATTTTATGAGATAGAGGTAATTTGTTGTATTTATATTACTCAAGCCCGTAATAATAAATGGATCTCAAATCTTAGAGCTATCGTGGAAATGTCATTTTTATGTCAAACCAGTACAACATGACACGTCAAAACTACTATCAGACTTGAGAAAAAATTATTAATATGCGCTTCACAAATCTAACCTTTCTTTATGTCCAAATAATAATATAATATACTCTTAAAGATAATTCTTGATAATTATTTTTACGTTATTGCAGAAGCACTTTGGCAAAGACCGTCAACATCTCAAGGAAGAATTAACTACACTCGAATCGAGGAACATAATAAAAGTTGTGGGTCTCCACGAAACCAAAATAGTACTGCATAAATATGTAGACGCGTGGTCGACAAAGATCTGCGATAAACACATTATAGCAACCCCGTGGCTAAAGTTGGATTTGAGCATAAGACACGATATATTTTTGAAATGGGTCGGGTCTGTGTTGAACAAAATATTCGAAGCGCCTGGAAGCCCTATAACCTATATTTCGGACAAATGCGATTACCTAACTTGCAGGAGCATTTTAGACATCTGTCTATTTCTGATACAATGTAAATGTGTTAAGCTTTCAACAGTGAGAAGTAACAAACCAAATTTGTTCTCTGAGCCCGACAATGAACCTGAATTTGAAGATTACTACCAATTTGCCCCTACCGAAAATGTTCTAGTGTTCCCTGAGAATGACTGTTTGACGAGATATGCGTATATACGTAAAGTGATTTTAGAAAAATATGTGGACGACAGTGATTTAATCGAAGAAATGTTTTAAGTAGACAGCGCTAAGCAGAGCTTATTCGATAAGGACTTTATTTCAAATATATGTATAATATGTATGAAATAAGTAGGTATAAGAAATGTTTATTTAAAAATCTATACAAATAAATAAAATTTGAGTGTCTGTTTGTAATATCAAAATAACACCTTTTCACTAAATGCATGAAAGTACATATGACACCTATGACAAAAACGCGATTTAATTTTTTTTTCCGGGTAATCTCCGAAACGGCTGGACCGATTTTGACAGGACTTTCACTGGCAGATAACTGATGTTTTAAGGAGTAACTTAGGCTACTTTAATTTTAGAAAATCAATTAGGGTACCGCGTAAAAAAATAAAAACTCATGAAATCAAACAGTATTATCTCCGAAACGGCTGGACCGATTTTGACGGGACTTTCACTGGTAGATAGCTGATCTTATAAGCAGTATCTTAGGCTACTTTTATAATAGGAAAAACAAAATTTAAAAAATGGGTCCTGTCGCGCGGGCTCAGAACGCGGGAGCGGGCTTTTTTGTTAAGTTAAATTCCACGCGGACGAAGTCGCGGGCTCAGCTAGTATACAATAAAATACAATCCAGATCTAAAACTCCCATGATAATTCCATGGAACATGTTTAGTTGGCATCAGTGAGTAAATATTACACGTTAATAACTGGCATACGCGCGAATACGAACGTATTTCAAGACATAAGTTCCATGAAAAAATTAACTTTAACGTCTATTAGGACAGCGATTTCCTTTAGCGCTTTCTATAATGCGCTGCGCTCTGACGCGCTCCGCTTGATATAAATCGTACATATAAAGATCAAAGTAGACTAGACGCACAAAACTGACCAAGAGCGTGCGTGGCACACACAAGGTAGGGTTCCGTATCTATTTCAATAACAAAATGATAGTTTGACTAACTAGTTTTGTCGATTACCATAAAAATGTATGAATTAATTACGTTAAATCAAAATGATTTAATGTTTAAAAGTTAAAAAAAATCTAATCATAAAAATGTTGTAAGGAAACACCATTTCATTTGAAAATACCTTTTCCACGAGTTGTTGATCTAAAAACCGATACTCTGAGTGAGACAAAATATACTCTATGCGCGGTGAGCCCCATCGCTCTAATGCAAGGGTATTTGGTTTTCGCATATGCAGCTGTCAAAATTTTTATAGCGAATCTAACTTGAACTTTTTTTCTTTCTCTACGATATCGCGAGAAATGCCTCCGGATCGCGTCATGCATGGGATGCCGCCCGGTCAGCCGATCGATTGTCATTTGAAATTGTCTATGGACATATTTTTTTACTACACCTATTACCAGTGGCTGAGTGAAGTGAAGTGAAGTAGGGCAATCCAAAGAGAATATAATAGAGATCAATCCAAAATTCGCCATTTTTGCTTTTAGTGAAGGGAGATATTATAAATTGTCAGGCTGGAGGACGAAGAATATTTTGTAAAAAGTGTGTCATTAGATTTAATTTCCCGTAGCGAAGACTTTATTTGAACAGAATCTTAGTATAATAGTGTGGTTTTATTTAATACTAACGTTTGTATGTAGTGCTACTTCCCCATCGTAAATGCTCGTTGGTGTGTCGCTTTAGCTAATTCAATGGCTATGATATCGAAATTGTAATCTAACGTGTCGGTTAGACGTTCTCCTCACGGAATAATAACGAGAAAAAGAGGCGACGCCTTTAGAAATGAGCAGGCCCCAAGGCGGACGCATTCAAGTCCCGGATGACCTTAGAGAGATCTTATTGGAGTTCACCATAAGTTATCTACTGGAGCAGCCGGGAGACGTGATTAACTACGCGGTAGAGTTCTTCACAAGGTTACAGAACAACAGGACGACAACCATAGTGAAGGGCCCAACGGCCGGCACTCCCGATGAGTCCATAATATCAGACGAAGAAGGTATTATTCCAATATTTCTTTGTAAATACTACTATTACCTGTCGGGACTGCAAAGGTGGGTGCGGTAGAGCTGTGCCAATAGCTGGAAGGTCTCATTTCTAGATCATCTGCTTGTCCTGTGATTAGTAGGTATACAGTCCACAGTACATCATATAATCACATAAGTACTGTTGTGATTTCATATTCTCAGTGACAGTTATCCATGAACCAAGCAGTATCATATAATTCAGATCCTATCTATAAAGTGTATGATCAAATTAATATCCAAACTCCCTAACCTTAATCTAACACCTTGTGTATAAAGATGTAGAAATTCCATCCTGGCTTACAGGAGTAACAGTGATAGAAGTAAGTGACGGGACTAGTTATTCTATTCTAGTCCCATAAAAAATACTTAAATAACACTGTACCTAACATTTTTTTATGTGGTTCATGAATCTGTCACTGAGAAAAATGTATAATCATATTGTAATCAATAAACGGATAATGCGAAAAAGTACTGTAGGTAGATATCATAATTCTCAATTCATGAATACTTCAAAAGTCATTCAAACAACAATTATTTTACACATTAATATTTCCTGTGTTAGTATGACCTAGTTTTGATTGACACACACATTAGGTGTGTGGACAAAAGTAACAAATTATTTAATTCATTATGTGATTATTTATTCCTTGTAGGTATCTCTTGCTTAACTACTTTGAACATTATGTACATCTAAATTTAGGATGTTACATACTAAGTGTTGAAATAAAAAAAATATTTATAAATACACTGTTATAGCCAGCAGCTCTAATGATAAAATTTTTGGCATGCTGCCATTACAGATTCGAATAGTACCTATATAATCCTATTTACATATAATATGTAATATTTCAACAGTTGCCAAGTAATAAATAATGATTGGAGACATAATATTTCCAAGTTTATAGTATTATGTTTGGTACATCATCATGATAGTTTCAAAAATCATTCCAAAACAGCATCGGTATTTACAACTAGTTTACAGTAAGTACCCAAATAAACATGGTTGCTGTTTGTTTCAACAACATTATATACCTACATGTAATTTGAAGTACAATTGAATACTTAATATCAATAAACTTTCATAAAACACTAACAAGCTTCTGGGAAGTTAAAACTAATGCAGATTTTTATATAAAAACTGTTTGGAGAGGCATAAATTTGAATTGTTTACTATACGCTGTTCCTATTTGCGTGTTTGTTTTTAATGCTTTGAACTTGCGACGGCGAGATTGGCTTATTTTTCCAAGTCCACCGCTGGATTTAACGTCGTGAACCGAACCAGATGTCGGCGTTTTACGCGTGTATTACGTAAAATAATTTCGAGCCTGCGTAATGACAGTTGTATCACAAAATGTTCAGGTGTTAACCAGACCTTGAGTTGTGTTTGCGTAAGAGGTTCTCCCATTGTTATTGCTGCTCAATACTATACATGACTAGATGGACTTAATGAGTCATTTTGAAAAATTACCTTTTTTTACCCACTCTATGAATGTAACAAAGTGGAGTGATTACCTTATTTCAACAGCATATGAGTTGTAAACACCTGCTGGCTATGAAGTCATCTTTACAGCTAAAATTTTATTTTTAAATTACATGGCTCACTAGATTAATTTATGAAATGTTTGCACAATGTTATAATTAGTGGCTGATATAATTTGACACCATTTGTACCTAGTTTTGATGGTGGCATTATGAAATGGATTGATATTATGCAATATGATTCTGATCTTGGTTTTGGTAGGTGTATATACAATCTTATCAATAGAGTTGATAATAATAACTGAGTGGTGAAAAGTTAATATCAAATTATATGTGCATAATATATATTACTAGGTTCTGCCCGCGACTTCATCCACATAGACATAAGTAAAGTATTCTATGTGTTAATCCAGGTATCTGTGTACCAAATTTCATCCAAATCCGTTCAGTAGTTTTTGCGTGAAAGAGTGACAAAAATACATCCACACTCACAAACTTTCGCATTTATAATATTAGTAGGATATTTACTGTACTTGCTTGCAGAATCTGTAAGTAAACATAGATATTACTATTATTTTTGTAGGCAACTTATTTAATTGATGTGTTAAAACAACACCCAAGAATATTATCCTCATTCTGATGTGGAAAGTAACAAGGCAAGCACTATGTAGACAATAACAACAACTCTAAATTAATTTAGTAAAATAGTTTACTTAAAATAAGATGCCAAATTTTAAGGTCAACTTAATAATACTTGAGATTGCATGATGAGTGGCATGGATTCGGATTTAAGGCTTATGTTAGATTTCCAAGTGTAAATTACACAGTTGATATCCCTCCATACCTACTGATTTGAATACAAAATGATTAGGTAACCTGCACTTTCTCTGACTGCATCGTTTCATTTTATGTGTCTTGTTGTCACGAATCATAGGTATGCAAATAACTAGGTCTGCATTAAACAACTAGTTACCTATTCAATTTTAAATGACGAGCTAGCGTTATAGTTATCCGGAGCTAGCACTTTTTTGAAGGCATCTAGTTAGTCTAATGAGCTCATACCGCCTTATTAATAAACATAGATTAACGGTTCTATAGTTAGACCATGTTTGGTCTTCTTCTTTCGAATGTCAAATTATAGATGACAGTAAGAGATAGCTCGGTATGTAACTATTCGCCCGCTAATCCACGATTATTAAAAAGAGGGATACGGTTTAACCTTTAAAAAATTATCAGAATTATGTAATACTAGCTGTGCCCACGGACTTCGTCCGCGTAGTATTTAACGTAACAAAAATTTCGGGATTATCGGGATAAAAAGTATCCTATATATTAATCCCGGTTATAAACTATCTGTGTTCCAAATTACATCCAAATCCGTTCAGTAGTTTTTGCGTGAAGGAGTAACAAACATACATACATACATCCACACTCACAAACTTTCACATTTATAATATTAGTAGGATGCTACATACTGTTCGCATTTATTTATGTGATTGCCCTGAATCACAGACAAATTACCAAGCAACAATTATTTTCTTTCCTCATACAAAAATCATCCAACAATCCCGCGAATGTTCCGCGCAACACTTATGTCTCCTTCGGGACCTAGATACTGAAGATGAAATTGATGGCACATCTGCATGCATACCTACTCAGTCTCGGCTGTGAGGCTGCACGGAAGATTGCCCGTAAATCGGTAGTTCGCCTAGCAACTTTAAACGGTGTTTGGGTTTTAAATACATCACAGACAACTACACATGTGTCGACCGAATCATCTGTTAGAGCTTGCGTCATATAGCACAAATATGTGTATGAAGTAAACGATCAAATATTAAACTATCGAGATTGATACGAATATAAAATAGGATCAGTTAGGTGCACCTATCCAAATAATGAACCTACACGGACTGAAATCTAAATTAAATAGTTACTAAGAGAGACTTTTTGTAATCTAGGTTTCATGTGAACAGCTGTGTATCCAATGAGTGAGTAACCTTTCGAGCCTGCCTTGGGCACAGGCCGCATGTGGCACTTTCAATTTGACCCGAGCAATCAGTTTTATGCGAAGTTGACATCATTAATCCGGGCCGATGATAGCGAGACAAATGCCAGCGTTCGGGCGAGGCGATACGATCGTTTGCCTCGGGTTAGCCACGCACTGAGCCTCATGAGGCTCCTCGGTCAGTCTGTACATAGCTAATGATTAAGTTCCGAAGCATGAGCGCGCAATCTAGAATTTACTTAATGGTTAGGAATTCGAAACATCTGTTAGCTTTGAAATTACAGTTGCATAACTCTGCCCTTAGTTACAAGAACATTTGACTCCCACTACTGGTTGGGCAACGACACTTTTTATACACAATAGTCGTGTGTTTGAACTTTGTATTAACGTGTGAATTTTCGAGTTTTCCTGCTGAGTTGTTTTTGTCATACTTTTTTTATTTGATTTGAATGAGATTCCTACTAAAATATACGTTTCTTTTTTTTTTTAATTCTGTTTGATTTTACTGGCAGCTTTTAAAAGTAGGAAGCACGCGTGTAACGGTTTGGTTATGATTTGTACGTCAGAGCCGCCGGTGGCGCGCTTCAACAACCGACGCAAGTCGGTGTTCGCGGAGACATACGACCCCGAGGAGGATGACTCGGACGAGGGCGCCCCCGCGATCTTCCCCAAATCGGACGCACAGAGGACGCGACTCGCTGAGGCCGTGCGGAGCATTCTCCTGTTCCGCTCACTCGACGTTCAGCAAATGCAACAAGTAAGTTGTGTTGTTATCACAACCTACCACCTTTTGGTATCTACACTCTAGGGTTACGAATCACAATGGCCTTGTCTCCGCTCGCGCCTAGCAACATTTTTCGGAATTTTTTGATATAAGTGTATTTGTGGTGCGGAGTCCGCAGGTTGGTTGGTTCGCGTACACTACATGGGGCCTCATTTTCATAGCCAGTTGCACCCCTTAAATATCTTAAAGGCTCAAACTGAGGCCAACAGCTTTCTCATTTCTTAAAAAAAAACTTTGAATATGTGGTTCAAAACGCGTATTATATGTCTGGTAATAAAAAATGTTCAAAAATAATACGACTTGACCTTTTCATTAACCTTCACACATAACAAAGATTAAACTTGACTGAAACAGCGCCCTTAAACTTTCGAGGCACTTTGAAGTATCCGCCTAATTACGTCAAGCGGTTACAGTGCAGCTTTAATTAGTCTTAACACGTCCAGTGGTGATAAAACACTGTTCTAAAAGTCTTACTCTATGATACGTTAGCGAAAACAGCCATCCTGTTCGTTCTTCAGTTAAATAAATTATACAATTTGCCTTGTTCGGGCTCGGGTCGTATCGTACCTACTTGAAAATGAATGTTTATGAAGTACAAAGATTAGGAAGAAAATGCTAGCAATACTTTAAATAGCCCTGGACAGCAAAATGATGACCAACAACGCCTTTCAACTTATAATTTTCTGCTACTACACTCCCTTACAAAACAGCTCTGTTGAGGTGTGAGACACCACTGACTTTTTATTACCTCGTAGTTAAGTGAAGTAGCAGTGATAGCCGATTGGTTAGGCACGCGTCTTGCGGGCAACAGGTCCTGGGTTCAAACCCCGGCTCGCACCTCTGGGTTTCTCGAAATCTATGTGCGAATCATAATTTCTATATGGTTATCACTTGCTTACGGTGAAGGAAAACATCGTGAGGAAACCTGCATGTCTTAGAAAATGTGTAACCAATTTTCGAAAGACATGTGAACTCCGCCATACCAGCACTAAGCTAGCGTGGTGGATTGCAGCCCGAATCCCCCTCGTAGTGAGGGGAGGCCCATGCCCCGGAGTGGGACGTCAAAAGGACTAAATTATAGTTAAGTAGAGAATACTGAGTCTGAGAGCCAATGCCCAATTGTCATTCTTCTATAAAAGATAGTGTTCGAATTTGGCGCCATGATTGTCCATTTGCTTAGGTGCTGGACGCCATGTTCGAGAAGCGCACGGAGCCCGGCGAGTACGTCATCCGGCAGGGTGACGACGGCGACAACTTCTACGTCATCGAGAACGGCATGTTCGATGTCCTTGTCACTGGAGACGACCGCATCGAGAAGGTACGTATATGTACTGGGTGAAACAAAAAGGATATACTATTTTTTTGCAACTTTACTTTGTAAAACTAAAACTATCGGTTTTGTGGGACGGTTGAAGTACTAAATGTTTTGTATACTTGTGAAATCTGTCATCAGCTGTATTCATATAACACTTTTTGTCTTTCAAGTTTCCTCCAAAGCTGAGAGTCTTAGAATTAAAGTTATGTTTTTTTTAAAAATGTATACCCTTTGTGTTTCAACTTGTATAAAGAAAGAAACTGTACTTTAAGCTAGGCTGCCAATCTAGCCTTATTAATGTGGTTATAGCCTTATGCACCATCGTTTTGTTTGATTTCGTTATTGGTAGTTTTTCTTAAGCTATCTTGAGTTCACATTAGTCACAATTTTTCTCCTCCGTAACATAAGGTACCTTAGTACATCCACTGACTACCTTGTTTTGGAACACCAAATCCTCTCGAACCATATGGTTGTTGGAAAAAGGTAACAGCTCGCGATCGCCTAATCTCTAATCATAATATCTATCTAGATATAACTTATAAATAATGTCTTATACGCAAATTGGCCTTTCAGCCGTGCCATTGCAAATAAAAAATACCTTTTCAAAATATTAGAACAAATTAAGTATGATTCTTGTCTTAACGTTTCGTTATTTTAATTACCGAAATCTTTGATATTTCATAAGATTGGTTTACTATTTTTCGGTCGTGTTACTTAAATTCCCCTTAATCGTTATTCGATAACATTTGTCGAATACCAATGTCCTAACCCACGCGGCAATGCTCGGACATTGCGACTTGAAGTGGAGTTGGACGGAGAAAGGGGAAGGCAGGCGGGACTTGGCTTCCTGCTCTCTCACTTATCATACGAAACGAAGTTTATAATGACTACTTCACGCCTATCTTCTGTGAGAGTGTGGCAGTGGGGGATTAACCCATCTCCCAAGTATAGGCTGTTCATTTTTGACACCCTTAACTCTACAACCTAGATTACTTTTACAAACCATTTTTTTATGCACATGAAATAGGCTTTTCTGAGCTGATCAAAGGGCTCTAAAGGGGGTTGTTGCAGTTTGTCCCCAAATTTGCCGCCCCTAAAATCTGCCGCCTAAGGCTCAAGCCCACTCAGCCTGCTGGTAAATCCGCCACTGGAGGGTGCTATATCCTATAGTCAACTACAGCTTGGCTCCGCCACCAAGAATATCATATCATGGCGCATCGCCACCTGTGGCCAGCTTTAGTGAACAGATCTTGGCGGATCTTCTCAGTAGAAGCAGCATTCCGAACCGGTAGATTCTGACTATTCATAAATGCTTTGTCGGCTTACATGAATAAAAACAATTTTGAGTTTGAGTTTGAAATGGCGGTATCCAACCAGGTGGTGCACACGTACGAAGGCTCCGGTTCGTTCGGCGAGCTGGCGTTGATGTACAACATGCCGCGCGCGGCGTCCGTGCGCGCGCAGACCGCCGGCGCGCTGTGGGCCATGGACCGGCACACCTTCCGCCGCATCCTGCTCAAGAGCGCGTTCAAGAAGCGCAAGCTGTACGAGGAACTGCTCGACAAGGTGCCCATGCTGAAGACTCTGCAGGTGCGTGCGTCACTCTATTCCGTTCAACTCTATGGCCCGTATAGAGCGATCTTGATTACGCTTTTCACATGTAATTTTGTACTGGGATAACGTTTGGATGACATTTCCAAGATTGCTCCCAGATTTGAGTTCGGTTTATTATAGGGCCTTATCTAAGAGACTTAATTAAATTACGTGGTAACTATATTTTTTTGTATAATCTGCAGTTATATTATTAGTATTTTATAACCACCTATTGTACATTTTTTAGGCTGTGCATCTTCATGGGCAATTCGAAAAAAACAGTAACTAAAGAGTTATCAGCATTATAAAGAAAATCATAAATAATTTGTGCGTAAATATCATAAACCTACTTGGATTACATTATTTGCTCATCGTTTATTAAACAAACAAGTAGCATAAAGCGATCACTGAGGAGCACTAAACTTTATGATGTGTTAAAAAAAGATTAACTACTCTAAAACCTGTATTTTTTTTAAAGCGGTCATAATTATTTATCTTAAAACTATTATTATACAGCTCTAGTGACCCGCCCCGGCTTTACACGGTTTTTCTCTACTAAGAATAATCAAAAGGAATTATACATACATATATAAACCTTCCGGAAAAGAACTCAAAATAATATTAGTAGGTTAAAATAAGTAAGAGAAGAGGTTATACATTATTAATATTTTGTGCATACTACTCGAGACCGCGACTTATATATATAGCTCTCTTTTTTGAGTGAGGAGATGAAATGTATCTTTAATCTTAATACAGTATAACACCATATTAACTTTCATTATAATTCAAGCAGAAATAATGCTCTTTTGGTCTTCCTATCATTAACAACGAGATATCCAATATAATTGTTTTTTTCATTTTCAAATAATTTTGAATGCACAGACTCGGCCCCATTACGGTTTACATTATAGATAATGGGTCTTTAAACTCAACATCCTTGGACTAAGTACCACTTATCTCTTAAGAAATCTTTCCCACACAGCGGTTACTTGAACAATAATTTCGTAACACTGTTAAACTTGAGTTTTTAACAGCATAAAAAACATGATATTTTTCGTTTAGAAATGATTTTATACCTACCTTTTCTTTAGACAAATCCAACTAGCTAAATTTGAAGTTGTGAGTAAGGTTGAATCATATTAATACCTTTTAAGTAAATAAAATCATAGTACCTACTTAAGACAAAAAACTATTTTTAAAATGTGTGTCCGTCTATCTGTTTATTCCGGCTAATCTCCGAAACGACTGGACAGATTTTGACGGGACTTTCACTGGCAGATAGCCGTTGTTACTAGGAGCAACGTTGGCTACTTAAATTTACCGAAATACCGCGAGGCTGCTGGCAACACCTAGTAAATAATAATGTTCGTAAATATTGATTGTAAATAGGTCTCATGTCATTGATGTGACCGAACTGCAAGGCCTATGTTAGCGGGCTCGGTCCAGTCGGGGGAATAGATACAAAATACAAATGTATGTTACATTAATATTAATAACATGAGAAAATGTCGTGGCTGTCATAAGTACCTGTTGCGTGCGACTCAGTATCGCTACATATTATAATCTTTCATACAATCTACGAATGCGATTTCACAGCTAAGCGTGTGACCACACCATTCTATCGATTCATTGATCGATTGTAGAATTAGATGATTTTAGCTGATTATGTTCTGTATCAAGTTATGTGTAGTAGCTTATCAATGGCTGACGTTTTGTTGTTATTTTCTATATCACCCCAATCGATTGACATTCAATCGATCCATCGATTGATGGTAGGTGTGGTAACAGCTTAAAAGACGAGACAATAAAACTTTTTTGAGGACTTGTATCTATCAAGTTCTAGATATGTTATAATGAAACAAAGTATTAAATATTACGAGTAAGCTTTGCTTAAAGCTACTCGGTATATTTTATTTCTGATATACCTACAGACATGAAAATCAGTATTAATGCACAAATAAAAAAATATACTTTCAGTGTATTTGTAAATTGAACTCCTAGTGTAAAATAAGAGATACAAAGGACTGATATCTAGTCAACATCCGTGATGAAAACAGACAAATATCGTCGAGACTCTCGCATCCCGGGATGGATGAACTATCTAGAAACATAAAAAAGTTTTTACGGAACCCTCAGAGCGCGAGTTCTACTCGCACTTGTGCGGGTTTTTTTGTATTTCAGTTCGTTAAAATTTGCCAGATAACTTTTATTGACGATCGTTTAGTCTTGGTTTGAGCGTGGGTTCGGATCACTGCACCGGGTATTTGGATCCCCATAGCACAGTTGGTTGTACATCTCAGGGAACATTGTCAGCACAAGTATTTGTAACGTGCCACCTTGCTGGAGGTATTCGGGAAGTCTGAAAAGACCGGCATAAAATTAAGAAGAGCTTACCTTATGCTGGCATTGTTCACTGAGATGAGCGGCCTACAGTACAAGCGTTGTTTTCTTCACTAGCTGTGCCCGCGACTTCATCCGCGTGTAATTTAACTTAACAAATTTCGGGATTATTCCTCCCCTATTTTATCCCCTTGGGGGTAGAATTAATCAAAATCCTTAGGGGATGCCTACGTCATAAAATCTATCTGCATGCCAAATTTCAGCCCGATCCGTCCAGTGGTTTGGGCTGTGCGTTGATAGATCACTATGTCAGTCAGTCACCTTTGAGTTATATATATTTAGATTGCTATTTGGAATTATATAGTTAAAAAGACCAGATTGCCAATTAAATGTATTAGAATAGACAAAAACATTGCTGCAACTGCTCTTCAATCAGCTGTAACAGTCTTGTTTCTATGGCAATCAGCCCATACCAGCTAATTTTGTCTCCCGCTTTGCACCGGAGGGAAGTGGATTTTTTTTCTTCCAACTCCTATTATTTCTTTCGATTAAATTCGTGCCGGTTCCAAGACAATTTAACTTTTCCCCGGGACTCGTCGAGGGTCAAACCTCGACGTCATTATCGGTCACCATTGTCGATCCTGGTACAGGACTTACAGCGGTGGGAGTGTGTGGGGCTAGTCCACAAAAAAAAATACAAAAAACTTTAACAAGTTATGAACGCGGTTCCGCACCATTCTCACACATGAATGGATCCGTTGCTCAATGTCCCGAAAATATTCGCTGACCGCGCTCAGACTGGGGTTATCAATCAATACGTGGCTGTCTGTGCCACCACCCTCCGATTCCTTGTTCACTATAAATAGATGTGTTTATGAACAGTGAGGAAATGATACATTTCCATACGCCTGTGGACGTCACTGATCAAAGTTTATGTCTCGATAAGATGTATGGTAGATACCTAAAGCCTGCGGGACTAGACACTAGGCAGATGTCACAAGACAATGTGATAAATCTCAATTTGGACTCATTCTTTTATAATTTCAAATAAATATATGTGATAAAAAGTCGACTTCAGAACTGGAATTTAGAAATAGTTCGTGATAAAGACTCAATTTTGAAAATCAATTAATTTGTAATAATATTAAAATAAGAACCATTTTTTTTGTTGAAACAACAATTATTTTATATCAGCCGTGTAGTCCTAATACTCGGCGAATAAAAGTAAATATTTTTTTGTTGCATTATCCGCCTTAACTTGCGGATAGAAATAAGCCAATGATATTCTACAGTATTAACTCAGACGAATATAACTGAGACGCAAAGAGGCTGCACCCAGCAAAGAGGATCATTCCATACTTTTTAATCCAAATTTTGAATACATCTATTATTCCGAATATCTTGTGTACGGTACACTTTAGAATCCGGCTTTTCCAGGGAAGACCCAGTAAAATAAACAGATATTTTCATAAACCGTTTTTAATAAACGGCAACGGAACGAGGCCAGCGTTACGCAGGATAACTCGATGTAAATAATATAATTTAGGTAAGCGCCGACCGACGGCGGCGATTACATATTTTTTGTGCTAGTTCTAAACTTAATATTTCGTTCCTAATTTATCTCTTGCTTATTACGTTCTTCGGTAGCTAGCTCATTGTATATAAACATTCACAATTCTCAGTAGTAGCACGTGGGGGTTATTATGATCGGCTGGAAATAAGATAAGTACCTACCGTACCGACTAAATGAATTAGTACTAAAATAATTATGAAATTTGCGAGGTACCAATGGGTATTATCGTTAAAAACACTTTAACCTTTGCAAGAATGAATATTAATGATATAAAGATAATATACATTCAATTTGATTAAGTGAAATCTCTCTATATAAATATAACTCAAAGGTGACTAGCCAAGGACTGACTGCTGACTGACATAGTGATCTATCAACGCACAGCGCAAACCACTGGACGGATCGGGCTGAAATTTGGCATGCAGGTAGATGTTTTGACGTAGGCATCCGCTAAGAAAGGATTTTGATTAATTCTACCCCCAAGTGGATAAATTAGGGGATGAAAGTTTGTATGAAACTTTGTCAATTAAATTCCACGCGGACGAAGCCGCCGGCACAGCTAGTAATATATAAAATTCTCGTATCACAGTTTTTGTAACTAACTAAACCCCTCCGCAGCGGCTTGACCGATTTTTTTTTGTGTATTCGGTAGGTCGTAAATTATATTTCATACCTATATAAATAATTTGTATGGCAGAAAAAGGTTTGCCGGGACAGCTAGTCATTTTATATAAGTACCAAGCTATTCGAGAATTTCAAAGTGATCGACTTTGTGACACTATCATACGGAGTATAATAATACAAAAAGGTTGTAACGTATAAGAAACAATTGAAAGATAGCGATATCAATTGGAAATAATGTAATGGTTAACGTCACGATATCACGTCACGATACGGTAACGCGATAAACAGTTATCACTTAATACAGATTTAACCGAAGATTACGGAGCGCTGATAACTGTCGGTGAACGTCCAACCAGACTTGAACCATGAGTGCGGACCATGACAATAATTTATCACTATCAATTACACTGTGGAACCGTTTCCCTGAATTTCCATATATATTGGTATTGGCGTATTGGTCAAATAAAAAAACTTAACCCAAAATATAATAAAATAATAATAATTTAGCCTTTTTGACGTCCCACTCCTGGGCACGGGCCTCCCCTCAACACGAGGGGGATTCAGGCCATAATCCACCACGCTGGCCCAGTGCGGGTTGGCGGATTTCACATGTCTTTCGACAATTGGTTAGATCTTCTAAGACATGCAGGTTTCCTCACGCTGTTTTCCTTCACCGGAAGCAAGTGATAATCATTTAGAAATTATGATTCGCACATAGATTTCGAAAAATCAAGAGTTTCGAGCCGGGGTGCCCGCAAGACGCGTGCTTAACCAATCATCTATCACTGCACACATTTTAATACACATATAACGCAAATTCATACAAATTTTAATTTGTTAGTATCAAAACAAAAATGCTTTGAAATGCTATTGTGAATCGATTAGAACTTTTCCAATCTAAATATATATAACTCAAAGGTGACTGACTGACATAGTGATGTATCAACGCACAGCCCAAACCACTGGACGGATCGGGCTGAAATTTGGCATGCAGGTAGATGTTATGACGTAGGCATCCGCTAAGAAAGGATTTTGTTCTACCCCCAAAGGGATAAAATAGGGGATGAAAGTTTGTATGAAACTTTGACAATTAAATTCCACGCGGACGAAGTCGCGGGCACAGCTAGTAATATATAAAATTCCAGTCTGCGTGTGTTTGTAATTCTTCTCCTAAACTGCTTGACCGATTTATGTGTACTTATGAGTTTACCTGGATAGTTTTTAGCTTTAGTTGGAACCGGTAGGTAGCGCCTCGACACACAGGAAATAATCTACGCACAGATATAGATTTACATAGATACCGCAAATGTATGTACTTAGCGTGTCCGAAAACCCCGACCAAGCGTCGAGGTTGGTCGCCGATAACTTACAGACCTCGCGACTACAGATATAAAAATATGAGTATGAGCGAGATAAACACTCGAGAGAATCGTAGCGAGCGGAGGGGCATCGGCGGCATCGGTGTCTTTGAATCGGTTTGGATTTCCCGCCATCTGTGACGTCACAGTAGGTGTTAAAAATTTGGCACGCTTGGTTTCAATACAAATAGTGATACTTGCGTTATCTATGTAAATCTATATCTGTGAATCTACGCAAGCGAAGCTGTGGTCAAAGATCCATGGGCAATGGGCATGGGCAAGAACATTCAGCGCAATCCGTGTCAATTGACCAGCTAATCAGCTTTGTATGGGGAGTGGATTAATAAAATGAAAGTGTCACGACCTTGTTACTGTTATTCACACATATGTAAGAATTATCTTGATATGGTCTCCGGGTGAATAAATACTTAATGGTCATAAAAATAAGCGACGTATTAGGTTTTCTATGAGGCTCGGTTCAAAATTCCACATTGGCTGTGCTTATTGTACATAATTGTTACAGGTTTTAGCTACACTCTATTGTAATATTAACACTTATGTTTAAATAATCATTAAGTAAATTGTGTTTAAATAACAATAACACAGTTAGTTTAACTCGTTTCTGCAAACTCATTCGCGTGTTTTGTTTATAAATTGCCGTTATATGCGAATTATATTTTCTTTTCGCACGATTTTGTTTAAAATACACATAGCTCGTGGGAAAAGTTTACATTGGAATTTTTTCGAATGCAGCATCTAGTTTCTCGTCATTCTGGTGTCTAGGACGTGTAAGTTCACAAAATAGAGACCACTTATACGAAAACGGCCAATTTTGATTAGACCAATCAAAATGTCAGGTGCGGTCACACATGTGGTAATGCATAGGCGAGTGCGGGTGCCCGGCTATGCGCCGTCTGTGGCTTGTTGGTCTGTTGACAAAACATTGCGAGCAGTCCAGAAGCCTGAAACTCACACTCAAGAAGTCACAATATAAAATGGTAATAGACCAAATCAGGGTACACAGACATAAATCACACTTATGCATGAGAGATGCTTGAAAAAGCAACATACAAGGAAACATGTTTAATTCGGGGTTTGTTGTTAAAACAATTACATTGTTTTCCTACCACATTAGATATTCATGATAGACAACGCATTTGCTGACCCTACATGAGGTCGTTTACTAAGGTACGTTTACCTTCAATAGTGACAGTGATTTTTATATTCAAATCATTTATTTTGTTTAGGCCTACGGGGGCACTTACAAATTGTCAATTTACATATTTTTTTCCTTATATCTACAACCGGATCGGAAGGCGACCTCGACTGAGAAGATCCGGCAAGAAACTCAGCGGGCTTGTCTTTTTACATGTCATTTATCTTTTTATATATCATATGTACGTATGGCCCCAAACTACGCTTGTCCTATGGATACCATACCATTGACTGGGGACGATCCCAGTGACCCCCAGACAAGAGCAGATTACGAAAAGGGCATTTCCGAAATTTATCCTGACGGGAATCGAACCCAAACCCAGTGAGCCAAACGGCCTACGCTCGAACCACTGGGCCGAGCGGTCGTCCAAATGAGGAAGCAGAGACACAAGCATCCGTAATTTTCCATTGGTTTCTCCGCGGAAGCATAAAACAATGTTTTCTTTTCCGTTCCCTAAGTATTGTGTCCACATAACGCTGTATAATTTATGAGCAAATAATATTATCGTCCAGTCCCACCCGCGGACGGTAAGATAACATTCGCCGGATGCAGCTGCTAGTATCAGACTCGTTCACCTTCCTACGTTCGTGCGGTGCGGCGTCGCTTAGTTTATCTTCAACTGTAAAATGGTAGCGCGAATTCGATAAAACTGTAATATTATATAAGATAAAATAAATAAATATCGCCAGACTGACACCAACTGTATGGTACCAAACTCAGCAACGCTTGTACTATGGGTACCGTACAATGAACTGGGGGCGATCCCAGTGGCACCCACACCTGGGCAAATTACGAAAAGGCCATTTCCGAAGTTTGCTACGGCGGGAATCGAACCCACAACCACCATGTGCAGTGAGCCGGTGAGGCCTACGCTCGAACCACTGCGCCAAGCGGTCGTCAGATAGTGTGGAAAACGGTACTTATGAATTTAAAGTAGGGAAAGCATTTGGAAAAAAAAACAATGATTTGATAATTTCCTCTTAACTACTTAAGTAGCTCAATGCGTCTTGGCATCCACTCAATTCTTGTGAAATAAACATAAAACTGACCTTTTTTCTGTGTCAACAATCTTGAACAATAGAAGTTTTCTTAGAGATCGTTATCTCAAAAATCTAAAATATGCTGCTAGTTTACAGTAAGAACAACTCGCAAATTCATGTCCTAGTAAAAAAAAGCATTGAATCGATCTTTTCTAGCTTAATAAACCAAAATTTAGAACAAAAACTTCATAGCCTTATAGTTAGAGTTATCACTTTCTTAACCATGTGTTCCGCGTTCGATCCCCATCCGGGGCATTAAACTATTGCTACTATTGATTAAACATTACTATCTATACCACCAAGAAACACACGTGCCAAATGTGTACTCAAGTTCGTTCTCCGTCTTGCGATCGATTTATTGATACCAGAGCCTACTGGTAACGTAAACATAATATTTATATATTTTTGGAACGAAGTTCCTCAACGCGCATTGCGAAAGGGGGCTAGACGGAAAAAATTAAGACCAAAAGTTGTAACGACACTTTTTGCTATAGTTGTAAGCCGTGCGGCGTGCGCGTGTTTCTCTGTCTGTCTCTCTCTCTCTTATAGAAAGCAAGCCATTTATTTTCGTTTCGTCTTTCTATTTCGCATTGAACAGTGTGGTGTCGCGACGATTATTTTTGTTGAGTGTATACAGGTTTTTTGTACATAATAAATAATAATAACAATAATGAATCCTGACAGTGTTTCTGCACAAGTTCCGGATTTTGCAACTTCGTTCCATCCGGGTGTCCCTTGACACTTCTCAAGTTTTTTTATAAATATATATTTGTATCGTTTTTCCAGGCGTACGAGCGCGCCAACCTGGCGGACGCGCTGGTGCCGCGCACCCTGATCGACGGCGAGCTGATCATCCGGCAGGGCGACACCGCCGACGGGATGTACTTCGTCGAGGACGGCTCCATCAGCATCCGCATCACGCGCGACGACGGCAACGAGCACGAGATCAAACGCCTCGGTAGGTACCACCTCACGCGTTTTAAAGATCCATACTCAAACTAGGAACCTTTACACCTTTATTAATAACTAGCTGTGCCCACCGACTTCGTCCGCGTAGTATTTAACGTAACAAAAATTTCGGGATTAACGGGATAAAACGTATCCTATATATGTTAATCCCGGTTATAAACTATCTGTGTTCCAAATTTCATCCAAATCCGTTTAGTAGTTTTTGCGTGAAGGAGTAACAAACATACATCCACACTCACAAACTTTCACATTTATAATATTAGTAGGATGTAACGACCCGCCCCGGCATTGCACGGATATTTTTATCAGTGTTTCTCTACTATGTTATACATGTATTATACATATAAACCACCCTCTTGAATCGCTCTATCTATTAAATAAAACCACATCCAATCCGTTGCGTAGTATTAAAGATCTAAGTATACATAGGGGCAGACAGCGAGAAGCGACTTTGTTTTATACTATGTAGTGATGACGTGTAGCGGTTGTATGGTCAAATCATGCTTTGTCGTCTTCTTTCGAATGTCAAATTACTTATGACAGAACGAGATAATTCGGTGTGTAACTATTCACCCGCGATACCACGTTTATTAATAAGGTTGTTATTGTTTTGTCATGTCCGTCTCTGTGTCTGTCCGTCCGTCTGACGTCATTTAATTCAGAGACTATGAGGCTTAGAAGGCTGAAAATTATGTAATGCGTCACGTAAAACAGCTGACTGAATTGGGAGGGGTGTCATTTTATTTCTTTTTCTGGCCACCAGGCCGGCGCCACGTTACCGTGGGGGGACTCCAGTGAGCTCCAATGTGTTGCCATATAAAATATATACCTAATCTCGTGTTTAATTTGTAGGCAAGGGCGGTTACTTCGGCGAGCTGGCTCTGGTAACCCACAAGCCGCGCGCCGCTTCAGCGTACGCCGTCGGAGCCACCAAGGTGGCATGTGAGTATTATATCCTCGAACAAATTATAAAATACGATGGCATAGCGGTTGCGGGTTCGATTCCCGTCCCGTCCAAAGTCCGCAATTTGCCCTAGTCTGTCACAGGGATCGCCCCCAGACCATTGTACGGTACCCATAGTACAAGCATTGCTTAGTTTGGGACCATACAATCGGTGTGTTAGTTTGGTGATATTTTCGTTTTATTGGCCCTATTTATAAATTAGGCGAGTTATGAACCAAATAATGTTTACTTCAAGTGATAAATAATCGCGTATCCATAAACAATTGTGTACCAAAAATAAAAACTTGGAATGTGTTTTTTTTTGTTTCACACTTAGAGCTTCCGTTCGCGCTTCGCAGGGCACTTTAAGCGTTCAGTCCCGGCTATCACAATTGTTAAGTTTCATGTCATGTCCAATGTTTTGGAGTCACCACTTATACGCGACCAGATTTCGCTTCTGGTCCATAAGAACGAACGAGAACGAGAACAACTAGTGATGTAACAATTCCAAATGGTTCCAGTCCTGGACGTGGAGACGTTCGAGCGGCTGCTGGGGCCGTGCATGGAGATCATGAAGCGCAACATCGACGACTACGAGGAGCAGCTGGTGAAGCTGTTCGGGGACAAGAGCAACCTCACCGACGTGCGATGAGCGCCCGCCGCTCCCCCCGCCTCCCCCGCAACCACCACCACCAGCCCCCCCGCCTCCCCCTTCCACGCAACGTTATCCGCGCATATATTATGTATTACTCCTTACAATTGTGTTGTGATCTATCGACGTATCGTGAGATTTATATTGACAATATAATATTACTATATATCAATATATAGAGACTCTTACTTGGCGGTAATAACAGTCTGCTAATTGGCGGATTTTTGGACGATTTTGATTGGATGATGACGACGTTTTCAATGTTCAATTCTTAGAAAAAAAATGAACAAAATATTATTATTATTCAACCAAGTTCTGGTAATCGCGTGAACTATTCCTATGGAAATCTTAAATATTCGCGAGCGTCACTAAAAATATACGTTACTTTACAAAATTCCATAAAGTAATGTAACTTTCAAAGTATTCGCTCTATTTTCAATGATCTCACGATCGTCCGATAATTGTTTTGCTCAGAAAACGATCGCTTAATAAATAGCTAACTGATTTATTACCTGCTACTAATATCTAGCAGCAAAAATACCACTCTCTCTTACATCCCTAGTTACTGTGCCATGATACCGTCGTTTTTAATAGATGCAAGCGGATTACTCGTGGGTTGGGGGTCGTCTACCGAGCGAGAGTTCGATACTATTGCATTGATACAAATATACGCTTATTTTAGATAGAGAAATGCCTTAGTAGCTAAGTAAATATAAGGTACTCGCAGCAGGCGGCCGGCGACCGTACGCACGCGTAGAAAACAAAATGAGAACAGTTGTACAACTCTTAAAAGAGCTGCTTAATTCGCTAACCCAAACATTTCCGAACAAACAATACTTGTGGTGTTACTCTCAGCAATAACAAACTATATATCGTGACATTTGTATAGTCTAATCCTACTCTAAATTCCGTCTTTTTTGCCGTCGTATTGATTACTGAACGAATTATGATTACTGAATCGTATCGACTTAAATCGATACGACGGCAAAATAATGGAATTTAGAGTAGGATTCGACAAGACAAATGTTACGATATATCGATTACCATTAAGAGGGGGATTACCACACCAGGGGGGTATACACCGTTGACGGAAAGTTTCCGTGTCGGACACGGCAGCTTCTCACCGTGAGTTCGCACTGAACGAAACATGTTGCTGTCACTATTTTATGAAAACCAAAAATAGAGGCAACAATATGTTTCGCAAACATGTTTCGTCCAGAGCGAACTCCCGGTAAGCTTCTTCTTCTTTCTTTAAAAATATGGCCCACCCAAGTTAATAGGTATTTCGCCAGTGTCAAGTAACAAATAGCAATAACAAACAATTCATTTCTGGGAAAAGAAGGATGACAGCTTTCGCTTCTGACATCGGAACGTTCTCGTTAACTGTCAACATTACCTTACCATTACCATTTTTACGTCATACTGGACACGATTAATTGCGATCACCATTAATGATTGTTCGTTTCAGAAGTGATTGCGTATGCGGGTTTTAGGGTGTTACCACACCGGTCCATCGACATCGACCAATGGTGGACTGAAAAGAGCAACGTTCGACCTATCGTCGATTGGTGTGGGGATACACCCTTATTTATAAACGTGGTGTAGCGGGCGAATAGTTACACACCTAATTATCTCTTTTTGTCATCAGTACTTTGACAATCGAAAGAGGAAGACAAAGCATGGTGTACCTATACAACCGTCAAATCACGTTTATTAATAAGGGTGTTTGTGTACAACTGTACATACAAAATTATGCTCAGTTTATGTGCCATAATATGTTGGGAAAATTACGAAGATTGGATGAATATTCTGTTATTAGAACTGATGCGTTTCTACAAGAAAGTCTTCAATTTTTCTCGTGCAATATTTTATTTAAAATGCGTTCCGTATTACTTCTTAAAGTACGGAACCCTGAAGTGTTAATTTATTTTGAATGTGTATGTATATTCGCGGATGCGTTTTGCTTTCTACGATTGCCGAGTTCGCGGTATCCGTGAACGTACGATTCGAGGGTAAAAGGCATTAGATTTAAATAATAAAATTACCATAACAATGTTATGTAGTGATGGGACACAATGCAATACTATTGGGCGTCTCTCTCTTATCTTGGGATACTCTCAATCGTTATCGCCATTTCTATTCTAACTTAAGATTTTTCCACTGACACCTGGCTTGCTGAACGATAACAAAAAACATAATATTTTATACCGTGTAGGTAAAGTATATAGTTTTACTTTTTTTTTGTGAGTAGATGAAATCTATCTCTGTCTATTATTTATTTACTTAGCTCGTTTAGTTTCACATCTGTAGTGTATGGTGATTGTAATGAGGATCAGGTTATTTATGCCAAATTAAATTATATTCACCTACGTTATTGTTACCGGACATTGACGAATAAATGCGTGTCATTTGGCCATACCGCAAGTGAGAAGTCTACCTAACTAACAATCAGATTGGTTATCACCGGAAAATTTATTGTTAGCTAAATCTATATGAATTGTTTACTTCCACATAGTATTTTATTTAACTATTAATCCATAATGGTTTTGTTATTGAAAAGGAATTGTTTTATGTTGTCTTTTAATTAATTTAATGCTTCTTTTCTGTTGTAGAGAGTTCCTATTGTTTTGTTTGCTCTTTAACATGTTTACCTTATAGATCTGAGGTGTGTGTTGACTTTGTAATACTTTTGTAGCGAACACTAAGCCCCGATGAACAAATAGTATCGTCTGTCGAGTTATAGTACAAGTTTATGATTAGATAGAGCGGGAACCCGCTGGCCGACCCTCAGGTAGAATTTTCCAGTATTATTTAAATTAGACACCTCCTACGGCCTTTGTTTGTCTTGAATCCAGCCAAAGTAGGTGAATGCGCAGATGTCATTTGTAGCGCAGCGCGTATTTAAGAAGATATATTTACTATGTAGTAGTTAGTTTTCGACATTTCTTATTGTAATTTAAATATTAGTAGATTAGGAAATTTTAGTGGAATATAGTCAAATCCTGAGGGGTGTGGTGTATCGGTTTTGACGCCATGTACAAATTGATTTCAGATGCCATAGATGATTTATTGTTTTATTTAATTGGAGCAATGTATGTTATTGTTAAATAAATGTATCGCTCCTCAATCTCGTCCTGAACGTCTAACGTGCAGTGTCGACGTCGTGTCGTTGCGTACGCGTCGCTTCGCTTCGCTTTATTTAAATGCAGATATAATTATATATTCTAACCATAGTTTAACGTTTGGTTGACGTAGCTAATACATTCCCTGTTTGCTGGTCGATATTTTGTGTAACCTTTTAATTTATTACTGATATTTATAATCCGGCCATCGATCGCGACGATGTGTATTATTACATGAAGTGCCTGTTTCCATCGAACATCAACCAAATAATATTTTTTCTTACGCCACTCACTAACAACTATAATATTTAATCTCGTGTTTTTTAACTTAACTGCCTTTTTCTATTTGAAATTGTGAAATGTGTTGTGAGGTATGTGTATTGTGTGCATCGGACAATGAACGACCCTAATTCCAGTGGGTTGTCTTTGCATTGTAATAACTAAAATTAAATTTAATTATTCAAATTATATTTACCAATAAACAAAGTGATTGCGTATTTAGCATTCGTATGCGTACAATGATGTTATGGTAAATGTGTTTTGACTAATATTACATGATTATTAATCAATTTAATAATGTTTTACGATGACTGTTTACGAGTTCACTGTTTACATATAACATAATATTGATTTCTGTGTGTGCGCTGTGGCGATTGGTCTACCCTACTGGGCGTAAACATAGTTCCCGTGTATAACATTCTGTTTGTTACACAGGTGAAGTACGTCACGCGTCCACCAAACATTGTCTGTGTGTCCCCAAGTGTAAACCAGTAGTTAATAGTATTGTGCAATAACTAATTACTGTCATTAATCTATGTCGTCGTTTACATCAATATCATGTGTTAAATTATGTCTGTGTGAAATTTATTTATATAGTATAGTATTTAATGAAAAAAAATATATAAATAGACTATAAGAAATATAATATTGCTCTTGAATACTGATTGTCTATGAATGTTCCGCGTGTTCAGTGTAGTAGGTATGCTAATTAAACTACACGTGGACATTGGTTTTCATTGAGTAATGTATCGGCTCGCAAGGTCTGTAATGTCGACATAGAAGCACAAATATCTAAACGCGTGGCCCGGACAGGTTTTGTTCTGTTGTCTTCCATGGGACGCACAGAAGCTCAGCCGCTGATACGATCCTGACGCATTATTCGCCGTTACTATGCATTCTCTGGCATACTGATGTAGTTAAAATTAAAATTCTATACGCTTAACCGTAGCGTAATTTTTTTATAAATTATACTAGTCATTGGTGTCTAATGTAGATTTGTAACCTGACAGCACATTGATATGGTACATACTCCATGGTTCACTTCACACTCACATTAGGTGTAAGTCGTCATACCTGTCCCATACGGCGTGTAAGCATATCAGCAACCCACGTGTATCGATTATAATATGCACCACATTGTACATCCGGTAGCCAGTTCAGAACTAGTGCCGCTTTCCCACGTCATGAGCTTACCCTGTACATTTATAAAAATTATGTATCGTAAAATGTTAGAAAACTGAATTATATTTGTTTGTAGATCTAAACAGTGTTGTTTATTTTATACCACGTTCCTGCTACTCATAATTATTTCCATTACAGTGTCGGTGGAACAGCAGACTCTACAGACATTTTGGTTGCAATAATTTATCGGGCTATAGTATCTTTTTAACTATAACCGTGAGTTAGCACTGGACGAAACATGTTGGCGAAACCTATTGTTGTCTCTATATTATGAAAAAAAAAACAGTGCCGTCTAGGGACGCCCGAAAGAAGCCAAGCTTTGCAGTAGATATTAGATATATTATATTAACGCGTAACGCGTTACGCTTTTCACCGTTTTAGTGCCCGGGTAGCGAGCGCTCCGAACGTCCGTAAAGAAGCTTACAACACTCAGATTTTACATTGTTCACAGAAACTGCATGTTTTTTTCATTGATACTTTATGTTCAATGTTTCTTCTTTCTGCTTTCACTGGGCCAGTTTTCAGGGTGAAACTTCATGTTGCAAAGAATTATAAAATTAAGACAAATTCTTGTAATATTATCTTAGTCAATGAAATCACACACGAAATCTTTATTATGAACACATGAAACCTTTATCATTATTACCACACATTTTAATATAAAGTGCACATCATTCAGATACTTTAAAATTTATGCTATATTGGTTCAGGTTCTCTGCTGTAGACCAACATGATTTTCTCCATTATATCCCAGTTCTTCTCTTTCTGGAGGTCTTTAGTGAATACCTGAAAAAAAATACAAATAGTAATTTTAATATGACAACCACTTGGCGCAGTGGTTCGAGCATAGGTCGCTGGTGGTTGCGGGTTCGATTCCCGCCGGGGCAAATTTCGGAAATGGCCTTTTTATAATTTGCCCGGGTCTGGGTGTCACTGGGATCACCCCCAGTCCATTGTATGGTACCCATAGTACAAGCTTTGCTTAGTTTGCCACTGTGCAGTTGGTGTGTCAACCTACAAGGTGAACATTAAAGGCATATTGCACACATGACTTCAAAGCACACGCCCCTTCGCACCACACCACTACTGCAGGAACCTACTCAGTTAAGTGCTATGGCTGTGTGAAGCAGTGAAGCAAAATTTAGTGTTTTAAGGGAACTGCCAATCTCTCACACTATTGTCACTCTTGCCAGGGTCAGCAGCAGTATCCAATAATGATGCCCAGGTTGCACCCTTGATGACTCCCAGGGAAAAACTGAGTTGTCTTAGAAGTCAGAAATCAACTTTCATCAAGAGAATAGGAGTCGGAATTATACACATATAAATTATAACAATAATATTTAAAAAATGGAAAGGAAATTTAAAAGGTCTCCCCTTTCCCACATAGTGGGACAAAGGTTAGAAATGAAATTTTCTTTACCTGCTACCTACTTAAAATCCCACCTCAGATTAAAATAAATATGAATCCTACCTACCATGTCAATTGAATAGTAAAAACATTTTTAACTCACCGAGTACCAAGCAGCATCATCATCCAATGTCGATGCGAGAGGAACAGAGACGCCCAACACATGCAATGACAGAGTGAGACAAGCAACAGCAATATGCGACGCTCTGTAGTCCAATATCAAGGGGGAATGGTGGAAGTCTTGCAGGAAGGCCATCGCAGTGCGAGCTATCGGTGCCGAGCGCCACTGAGAAGGCGGGAACCATTCTTGAAGAGAACGTAAGTAATGAAGCAAATATCGGTGCGGAGACGGCGTATCCAAATTGAATTCCAGTAGTCGCAGCACCAGCAGCTCGGCCTGCGCGACTGCACCGCGCCAGGACCAGTACTCTTCACCGAGTTCCAAGGGCCCCGCGCCGCGGTTGATGGAATTATGCGCTACGTTCACGGCGTCGCGGAGCCTCACAGGCTCGTCCCGCGACTTCCCAGCCGCGCAAAGACATGCCGTACATATGACATAGCAATCGTAATCGTTCTTGTCAGCGCTCTTGAAGAATTTGTGGTAAAATATAGCCGCCGTAGCCACAGTCGCCGGTTGCAATCCAAGTTTTATACCACATTCAAATATGAATATCGTCGCTAAACTATGGCCTGGAGCACTGCGATAGTCGGGTAATCGCCTCTCACGCCTGCTGCTTTGCAAAGCCATTACATCTATTACGTCTTTCATGTCCTATGATAGTATTTTATTTATGTATGATGAAAAACAACAGAAAGTCAAGACAGAAACAAACAAAATTAGAGAGGTTATCCATAGACAATAGACTATTTTTTTTGTGACAAACTTTTATTTTGTATTTTGAACCAATCACAAGGTTAGGTTCTGCACAGACTACTAATAATAGGTTTAGATACTGACATTTGGCACTGACATACCCAGTGAGAGAATCAGTGGCCAAACTTTTGTTTAGGTGAAAATTAGGAGTAAAATTGCTTCAATTTTCCAAAAATAGTTTTTATGAAAATGCACGAAAGTAGACGTATGTTTATGGTTGTTATCATAGACAATGAGGACTGAGGTAGATTGGTAGAATCATCATCACGCTAAGACCATGGTCACAGGAGGTCGATCGAGAAATTCGATGTTCAAGAATATTGAACCCACTGCCTGTGTACCAACTGTCGAGAAGTTCTCCATTGACCTCCCCATTGCTATATCGCGATGATAACAATCAAATGACGATGTTTACTCATGTGAGGCCTCAGGCCACGGAACAAAAGCTACCTCTCAAATGTATAACAGCTATTTTCTAGCAAGTACCTGCAGGATTCCATAGCTTTGTTTACTGCATGCGTCCGTGTCAGGGAAGTGTGGGGATGCAAATAAAACAAACATTTATTTGAACATAAAAATTAGAATATAATCATTTTCAGTAATTATTTAAAATTATACACTTAAAAAGTACATTTATAGTAAATTCAATAAAAAATACCAGTGCAGACGAGATACAAATAAGAGAAAATATTGTTTATTACATCGTTGGTTAAATACATCATCGCGTTCAGTAAATGCAATACAAACATAAGTCGGAAAATAATGTAACAAAAGTTATAATGTCACTTGATATAGAAAAATAAAGATAAGATTGAATCACATTCAAAAATTACCCACTAGTGACTAAAAATTTTACTTTCTTAAACGTTTGTTCAATAGAGGGGTTCGCTCAGCGTGGGTCGCGCGGGCGGGGGCGGGTGGGGCCGCGCCCCGGCCGCCGCCCGAGGTGGAGGCCGCCGAGCGACCCCTCCCACGCGCTACAAATTAATGTTTACATGTTCATCAATTCTAAATAAGATATTTTTTAACATTGTACTCTGATCAGTACCGTTACGACTATATTCGACGCCGGGGCCGCGCCGACGGCGATGCGTGCGCCGCGCCTCCGCCCTTACCGCGAATCTCACACATAATTTAGTTATCCAAGAACATACAGTAGGTATAAATAGTGAGGTTAGTATTAACTTTGGCAAATATGAATGAAGCATGGTGATATTGTTTTAGATCGACGACATCGTGACGAATGCTCAGCGTTTAATATTAAAAATTAGAACCGAACGTCGCTCGTTTCGTTAATACCAACGGTGAGATGTCGATATGGGTGGTCTTCGAATTACCTCATGCCACATCACAATTTATTATAAGACATATACCTCGACCGACCACTAAACGCTACTTACTCTCTTAAAAAACTCTGCAATAACTTCCTCAGTTGTGGATCTAATAAAGCGCGAGAATATTTTGAGCCGCAACAATTCAGTCTTCAAATAAGAAGCCTACGCACATACCACGCGATGTGACGCCCGGCCGAGGTCCGCTGATGTGCGCTACGCTACGCTACGTTACGCTACGCTGCGCTGCGCTACGTACGAAGCGCGTCGCGCACGCACGTCGACTACTCCGCGCGTACATTCGTGTCCCAAACATGTCACATGTGGCGTGTGCGATTCGTTCACTGTCTCAAATCTTATAAACTAAATGTGATTCGAGCGAATAAACAATGCGGCAGTGTACAAAATTTACATCACATTCACTCGAAATATTAAAGCATACAAGTTAAATGATCTGCGGCGGAGGAACACACTGAAATGCGAAACTGACGACTTTAACTAGACATCCGACGTCATCTGCTCGGCCGTGGCGCGCGCGGCGGGCTGCGAGCGCGGTGATGACGCGTCTGCGAGAGGCGCGCTCGGCTCGCTAAGCTCGCACCGCTCGCTCGGTTCGCTCGCCGCCGCTCGCGCCCCGCGCACGCGCGCACGCACATCTCACAACACCAACAGTCATCACTATTGTACGAGCCCATCTTAATTAGGTACGAGGCTCTCACAATGAAGACGATCGAGTGATCGACTCGCATCGTTCACAAAAAAAAACCTTTCAGTTGTAGTGTGAAGCTTACTTAAATGTAGGTTTTGGGTTGAATGTAGAACTGCGCTAATATTAATTTTATTAGTTTTACGTACACATATTGTTATATAACAGTAAAAAACCTACCTAGCAACAAGCGAGCGGAGCGCTCGAGCCGCGGGCCACAGCCCTACTGTGCGGAACCATCGATCGTAACCAACACCATCATTATAACAAACTTGTGCTAACAACCGGCGGCTTTATACGCAATTATTGAAATACATTTTCCCTTGATTTCACATCTTAACCAATTTTTTTTATATGTTTGTTGTTAGTGGTAATTAAATAGTGGATATTTAAAAGACAATCTTTGGTTTTGTATGGAGCTCGCGTCGCGTACTAGCGTTTGTGCTGACAAGCGGCGTCTGCGGCGTGTGGCCCGCGCGGTCACAGTGTAGGCGTTACATTTTCATTTAATCACTTTTTACATACTCATAAACGTAAAATGAAAACAAATCACCTAACTATGACAATAGTAAAGGTTACTGTCTAATTGCATTATTAATTAATGTTTATTGATACAGTTACTGTCCTAATGCTTAAAAGTAAGATTTTTTTATTTTTATAATTAATAATAAATTATGTTATATAGTATATATATGTATAAGTGTTTGATTACACCGATTCGCGAGTGTATACAAAGTTTATATACTCACATATCTTACACGTCGATGCGAACAGAACGTCGGCCCGCGGCGTGGCCACGTGACGCCGATAACTCCTCTCCCCTATGATAACGACCGCGCCTAGTCGCCGACAACTTCTCACCTATGATAACGATCGCGCCTACTCGCCGACTTACCGTTACAGACTCCGACCACTTCACAAAACAATCACGAAGATTAACATGATCATAAACATTGGTTAATTATATTTTTTTAATATAAAAAATAAACATGACAAGTTTACATATACCACGTTTAATGCGAGTACGCTAGATAAAATAAATACCTAACATGATTTCAATTATCGAATACAAGTATAGGATCTTAAACGGCTACACCTTATGGTTAACTGTATAATGATATAGCAAAATAAGTATGAACACAAAATATATCATCAGAAACGTATATAATATGGCGTAACAAACAATGCTCTTACTGGAATAAATAATTTGTGCGTAATACAATGCTTAACATAAAGGACGCGTCTCATCGAACCGACGGCGCAGCGCCGCGCGACGGACGGCCGGGGCGAAACTGAATCATGGGCCTACCCCACAGAGCGGTCAGTTTGTGCATTCAAAAGTTTATAAAAAATAATTTCTCATCGCGATTTTAATACTTATTAATGGAATGATGTCTCGTTATCAGATTAAGTAGGCCTGTGAACGTATTCGTGCTCGCGCTACCGCGTTTTACTTCAATACTAAATATTGGTTCCTTTCCGTTTTTGGTCCGTAAGAGAGTGAGTATATAAGCGCGTGTCGCGCCGCTGCCGCCGCCCGCGCCGCGGCCGCCGCCGGGCTCGCCGCCCGCCGGGCTCGCCGCCCGCCGGGCTCGCCACCCTCCGCTCGCCGCTCGCACGATCCGAACGCTACACCAACGCCTAGCACCAAAATTTAGAATCGAACACTAGATCGCTAACTCACATCCGTCGGGGGCGGTCCCGCGGGACCGCGTCGTCGAAACGATAACGAAACTACGGTTTTATATTACAGGGGACACGATGCGGCGGGCGCGGCGGGGCGGCGGGGGGCGCCTTGATATGCGTGGCCCGCCTCACACCGGCCTCGACGCCTCCGTGCGAGGCGGCCCCCGCTGCCGCGCGAGGCGCGCGAGGCGGGCGAGGCGAGCGACGGAGCGGAGCGGAGCGAGGCGGCGGCGCGAGGCGGCTCGCGAGCGCTTAGTACAGGCCGCAGCCGCGCAGGTTGTTGGCGATGATGACGTCGGTGACGGCGTCGAACACGAACTGGATGTTGTTGGTGTCGGTGGCGCAGGTCATGTGGCAGTAGATCTCCTTGGTGGTCGACTTGTTCTTCGCCTCGAACTGGGCCTGGATGTACGCGGCCGCCTCGCCGTACTCTTGCGCACCTGAACATAAACATACACAATAGATAATTCAGACATGATTTTGCAATCGCTGCCAATATAAGCCTAGCACAGTCAACTCTGACAAGACAAAAATGTGTGATAAATAGATTTTAAAAAATCCTCTTATGCATTTATTAGAAAGAGAAACTTGGTGCGACATGATCCTGTGGCAAGTGTTATGCCTGCCCTGCTAGACATAGTGTAGGTCAGCCTCTTATATGGACCAATGACATTACACGTCACAGAAAGTCGGTAGAAGCGAGGGGCTGAGGACGGGGACATGTGGAATTCATAAAGGCAGGCCCACATCCAGTAGATATCTGAATGGATACTGACCCGTGTACTCCGGAAAGCAAATGGTGAGCGGCGACTTGCGTATCTTCTCCTCAAACAAGTCCTTCTTGTTCAGGAACAGGATGATGCTGGTGTCGGTGAACCACTTGTTGTTGCAGATCGAGTCGAACAGCTTCAAACTCTCCTGCATGCGGTTCTGGAATTTTACAAGTGCACAGTGTTGAGTTCTGGTGAAACAGTAACTAAGGCGATACCAAAAGGCCTATCCCATTGCTGTGCACTGAAGGATCTCTACAAGCCATTTTGTACCTTTTACCCACTGCTTAAAGTGTGTGCTGCACTGGCAATATGACGCATACATGGCTGTTGTAACCTGGGTGTGAGGGAGGCTTGCACTAGTAATATAGGAGTACTAAACGCAAAGAGAAGCACTTATGATACAAATTGACGGAAGTTATTCAGTCCAGATATGGCAGAAACACCAGGAATTTAAATTTGACATCAAATGGAGATACTAGTTAAGACATAACTTTTCGAAATTTAACCCCAAAGAGTTCAAAACAAGGACCTATTTTGGTTGACGAGTGCCGCTAAGGCACTGCTGGTTACCTAACAAGCTACCTTAAATAGATACAAAAGATAAATCTATTATCCGATAAACACCCGTGTGATTAATAAAAAAGCTAGTCACCGTTGTCTCATCTTCGTGCAACACCTGATCGTACTCGGACATGGCTACGCAGAAAATGATCGCGGTCACATCCTCGAAGCAATGGATCCATTTCTTTCTCTCGGACCTCTGTCCGCCCACGTCGAACAATCTGGAAACAAACCGTGTCACCTATAGGGCCTATGCACACCACGTTTTTTAAACGCCCGTTGACGGCGCGTTATTCCCTACAGAGCAGTTTGTTGTCGTTTGTATCGATACCAGAGTTGCAAAAAATCAGGAAAATTGAAATAAAAAATGATTTTTTTGTTTTATTCATTTTAATCAATGATTTGATGATTAATTCATGATTTTTTTCATATGCTTTTACTATGATTTATTCATGTTTAAAACACTGATTTAAATCGTTTTTTTCGATTTTTATTAGCGGACATAGCGTGGATCGGAACGCATTCTACACAAATCGCGTCTTTGACATTGACACTTGACATCTCGATTGTGTGTTTCTTTCCTTCAGAACTTGTGATTGTACACAAAGTGTCAAAAACCTTTAAATTTAAAAGTGATTTTGTTATTTTTAAAGCTATACAGCTTTATTTATTTTATAGACCTGTATTCTTTATTTCCTTATATCAACATGCATGACCTCTGCACCTTCTACCAAGAAAGAATACAATATTTGGAAGCACTACATTGAAGTTCCGAATGTGAGGCTGCTAAAATCTAGTAGAGTTAATCTAGTAGAGTTGTGTGGAAGTATTGTCATTTTTAGCGCTAGAAGCTTGAAACTTATTTTTTAGGCTGTTGATTGATCGCCATAAATAAATCATCATCATCATAAATAAATATGACATTTAAAGTTGAGGGTAAAAGTTTTACCCTCAAGGGTTTAAAATAATAATAGTGTTTAGGGGATGAAAGTCTGCATTAAATATAGCTCTCACAAACCTACCTACTTAATCACTGCAAATAGCTCATTAAAGTATGTATGTGTCTTATTTGTGAAATAATTAAAACTGCTACCATAGTGTTTTTGACTATTCCACGCGGATGAAGTGGCGGGCACAGCTAGTGCAAAATATGTAACAAGGAGGTCATAGAGCTAGTGGTAAGAATGAACACACATTATGCAAATTGCAAAAGTATTGAAAATAATATGATACGGCCACCACAATAACAGACAACTCAGGTGATTAAATAAGTGTGTTATATAAGAGCCTGTTTTAAAATCGTCCCAACTTTTATCCACAAAATATGGCGTCATGACAGTTTTTCCTTAGAACATCATGTCAATACGCTATATTTATTTGGTTGATAAGTGTTATCTGATGATTCTGATGCAGGCCCTTGATAATATAAAATATTTTAAATAATAAAACGTTTATTTTCTACATGTACTAATAAAACAGCGTCATGTACATGACGCTGTTTTATTTGACTATCAAGTACGGATTAAATCATGTTTAAAACGTTGTTTAAAACATTGATTTAAATCAGGAGGAAAAAATCAATGATTTTTTCCCAAAATGATTAAAACATGTTTTAAACAAGGTGATTAAAATCAAATGATTTTTTTGTAACAACCCTGATCGATACACACGCGCGTTAGCATCGCGTCTGTATCGATAGACACGCGCGTCGACGGCGCGTTTTAAAAATGTGGACAGGTGTGCAAAGTTCTACAGGCTGCGTCTGACACGCGTGTGTATCGCGTCTGTATCGCTACAAACGCGTGTCGACGGTGCGTTTAAAAAACGCGGTGTGAATAGGCCCTTATTGTCAAGGTGTTAAGGTCCAACATGCTATATATATGTCGCCGCCAAATAGCTTAATTCGCCGTTCAATTAACAGCCTAGGCACTTAACTAAACGGCGCCGTTCAACTAACGGCCTGAATGATAATTATTCAGCCGTATCGTCTATTACAACATTTAATAAACTGGCTGGCTAATGCTTAGGCAACTGGTTGACATTTAAGTACTACAAAACTTTTTCAAAATACTACCCAAGCAGAACGACATGGATGGGTTTAGGTTAGGGTTATTTTTTTTATGACCCCACAGAAACCCCACCCGGCAAATAGATTCGGTCGATCTAAAAAAAATCGTAAAAAACCTAAGTACCTAATAAAATTATACCATCAAAGTTGTTTTTTTCCGACGCCATATTGACCAAAGAGAATATGGAATATAGAGATATTGACAGTTTGGTGAGTTTCGGCGCTAGGTGGCAGAAAGTAGAACTAAATTGAAATGAACAGGCTAGGCAGGTAATTAAACGGCTAGGCAAGTAGTTAAACGTCATCGATCCAAGTCATTTGCCTAGCTGTTTGATCAAATGGCTGAATATCATTCAGGCCGTTAGTTGAACGGCGCCGTTTAGTTAAGTGCCTAGGCTGTTAATTGAACGGCGAATTAAGCTATTTGGCGGCGACATATACATGGCCATATGACGCCTAACATGTTGTGGGAGATCCCGTCCAGTCATATTAAGACCAAACTTTATGTTTATCTACAAACCGTGTTTTGTTTCTAGGAATTTGTTAGTAAATACATGTTGAGTGGTTAATGTACATTGCAGAAAACACTGAGAAAGTACCATCTATGTATAGGAAATAGTGATAATATTACAACATTAAGTAGAAAATAAATCAAAACCCTAAACATGGTTTGTTGATAATGATTCTATATAGAGTTTGGATTTATTTATTACTAGCTGAGCCCGCAACTTCGCCCGCGTGGAATTTAACTTAACAATAAAGGCCGGTCCCGCGTTCTGAGCCCGCGCGACAGGAACCTTTTTAAAATTTTTGTTTTTCTAAAATAAAAGTAGCCTCAGTTACTGCTTATAACATCAGCTATCTAACAGTGAAAGTCCCGTCAAAATCGGTCCAGCCGTTTCGGAGATACTCTTTGATTTCAAGTGTTTTTATTTTTTTACGCGGAACCCTAATTGTTTTTCTAAAATTAAAGTAGCCTAAGTTACCCGCTATAAGATCAGCTATCTGCCAGTGAAAGTCCCGTCAAAATCGGTCCAGCCGTTTCGGAGATTACCCGGAACAAACACACAGACAGACAGACAGACAGACAGACAGACAGACAGACAGACAAAAAATTTTTAATTCGCGTCTTTGCTATTGGTATCGTATGTACTTTCATATGCATTTAGTGAAAAGGTGTTATTTTGATATTACAAACAGACACTCCAATTTTATTTATTTGTATAGAAGATATGTATAGATCATCCTCAGAATTGAGAGAATATGGAGGTGAGTAAACTGCTTTTGAAGACCATACATATGTCGCAGCCAACTAGCTTAATTCGCCGTTCAATTAACAGCCTAGGCACTTTACTAAACAGCGTCGTTCAACTAGCGGCCTAAATGATATTCAGCCGTATTGTCTGTTACAACACTTAATTAACTGGCTGGCTTAGGCAACTGGTTGACATTTAAGTACTACAAGACTTTTTCAAAATACTACCCAAGCAGAGCGACCCGGATGGGTTTAAGTTAGGGGTTTTTTTTATGACCCCACAGAAATCCCACCCGACAAGAAGATTCGGTGGATCTAAACAATTTCGTAAAATATCTAAGTACCTAATAAAATTATTCCATCAGTTGTTTTTGGCCGACGCCATATTGACCAAAGAGAATAAATATAAATAAGTTTGTTAAATAATTTCCTAATAGATAAGGCTTATTATACTGTTGACGAATTTTTAAAGGAAAACTAGATTATTATTATAATTGTTTAGTATTGAATGAATATCAATGAATGTATAATATAATAATGATAATAATTTTAATTTAATTGGATTGACCCTTTTAATTATTTTGAATTTTGCATGCCAATTGGTAGAATATAGCATAAGCACTTTTATAATCTGTAACATCTATGTATACCTACCTATATTCACAAATAAAAGTTATTGTATTGTAATAATAGAGATATTGACAGTTTGGTGAGTTTCAGCGCTAGGTGGCAGAAAGTAGAACTAAATTGAAATGAACAGGAAGTAATTAAACGTGATCGATCCAAGTCATTTGCCTAGCTGCTTGATCAAATGGCTGAATATCATTCAGAGCACTAGTTGAACAGCTCTGTTTAGTAAAATGCCTAGGCTGTTAATTGAACGGCGAATTAAGCTAGTTGGCTGCGACACATACATTATATTTTACTACTCCAGATTCTAACTATTCCAGATGTCTGTCCAATTTAAACTCTTTTGCAAGATAACAAAGTACATATTACTATTTCTTTTCCTCATAACGCAATTTTAAACAGACACGGGTAGATGTGTCAGTCACTATCCATATTAGATTAATTAAAAATGTTTTCGGTTAAATGGTTCGGACACGCTACGCTCTTTCGACGATCCGTGCTGAATTAGATTTCCCATTAATTGTCACACACGCCCCGGCTTCCTAGTATTGTTACTGTACAATTTTAATGCGGAACAAATGAGTTTGAGTGTTGTATAATGAAATAGATATAATGGATCTCTTTTTGTTTTGCTATTCCGGGCGCTATGAGGACCGGTCCACGAACATCTATAACATGGGGGTCTGGATTATACCTAATAATGAGTACCTACATATATACATTAGTCTTAGTGTTTGTAAAAAATGTTTGGTTTTGTTTGTATCACAGACACTCAAAGAAACCTTAAAAAGTGTTATAGTTTGTAAGCTGAACATCAACATACAAAAATACATGAAACATAATCTTGGTATATCTTGCATTATCTTTCATACAGGTTGAAACAGAAAGGGTATACATTTTTTTCAAAACTTAACTTCTAATTCTAATCAGCTTTGGAGGAAACTTAAAACACAAAAGGTGTTACAGGGATACAGCTGTTGACAGATTTCAATACCTTTAGTATTTCAACTGTCCCACAAAGCCGATAGTTTTAGATCAAAAAAGAAAAGTTGCAAAAAAAAAATTAGTATACCCTTTCTATTTCACCTAGTACAGGGTATGCAAGTATGTGTGGCATCACTGTACTCACTTGAAATTAAGGTTTTTGAAGGAGAAGTGCACTTCCACGATGCCAGTGGTTTTGACTCTGGTCCTTAAAATATCTTGCTCGGTTGGCTGGTAGTCTCTAGCACCTAACCGGTCTAGATCGTCTAGGAAACTGAAAAAGAAGAAATATTTTTTTGAAAACAATGAACTTAGAGCTGCATATCGTTTTACAGAACGGAATCAACCCACATGCACTGCTGTAGACCAAAACCAACCTTGTGTTAGTGGTTCTAGGTTGGTTTTAGTTTGCAGAAGTGTATGTGGGTTGGTTCTGTTTTGCAAAACTACGTCCAGCTTGACTATGGAAAGAAGATGTTAGCCAACCCGCATTGGGCTAGCGTGGTGGACTATGTCTCATTCCCCCTCGGGGAATTTCCCCAATGGGGGAATGTGTCCCCTCGTATTCAGTATTGCAAACATCTATAGGCTATGTTAAGTGCTTAACATCAGGCGGTTCGTATACTTGTTGGTCAACTTTGATGATAAACACATAAAAATAATAATTTAAGCAGACTCCGAAAAAACCTGGGTACACTAAAAAAGCTAGACATGACTAGGGACCTTGTAACTTCATTCATTTGAAGTCGATCCCACTATCAACTTCTACTGCTTCTTAGGTAGGTAAGGTTAGGTTAGGTTAGAAATTCCTCCTTTTTTAGAAGTCGTTTAAAAACATGGCCAGTTCTACTAGGTTAGCCCCAGTCATTAAATTCATAATACAAGGATTACATAGAGTGGGACAACACAGGTGATATATGACAAAAAGATATACAAAAACAGACATAGTTCCGGTGTCATTGTGTCAATGGGTTTATCAATTAGCAATGGCGTATGATTCATGTGAGAAGTATGTTGCTGCGTTATTGCAACACGGCTCGATAACCACCACATATTGAGAGCTTATGTTGAGCTTAGGTATGCGACATGAAAACATTTAATTATTTGACTAATACATATATTTTATAGTCTTTGAAGTCCATCTATATTTACGATGGAAGAAACCACTCTGTAGTCTGACTACAGCCCATGTGCGAGCTAGCTCTACAGGAGTAGAGACCGCGGGATACAGGAAGGAGGGTTGGGTTTGCAGCTTTCTCACTCATCGTACGAAACACAGCTATAATAACTACCTCACGCCGATCTTCTGTGAGAAGGTGGTACTACCCGAACCAGTCCGTCTATGAGCTGTAGTTAATATATTGGTTATGGTTTGACTCTACTCCCGAAAAGAGACTATGGTTTTCGTAGGATGAAACTCATGACTATTGATCAAAAAGGTTAGGTTTATTAAAAGTTAAGTAGCTCGATGGACACTTGCGTTCTTGTTTTGACGAGCCACCCGTTAAAATCTCGAAACTGGTACGACCGATGATTGCAAAGTGCAACAAGACTACAATCAACTTAAGTCCGATGTAACTTAATTACCAATATAACGAGAAATCGTCTTACACTATTCACTAAACGAAACAATTATGCATTCACGTTAAATAAAGCTATCACGTTTTTCCAGTAATCGATTACCGTGCAATCGGGACTGAGACACGTAAAGACTTTTAACCTACTCACAAACAATGAAATAGCTCTTCAATTAGTTGTCAGGGTGGTGATTACTTGTATTGTAATTTATTGTTTTTGTAATTTCCATTCAAAAGTTGTGTATATAAGGTGAATCAGGAAGGATATAAGTAATTTTTGTAACATCGGAAATCTTAATTTGGGAAAAATAGTTTTTCCCAGTTAAAATCCCAATGTTGCAGCGATTTAACCACCCATCGATATTCTCTATTAATGCACATGACATTGAGCTCATATCAACTTGCGATCGAAAGCTTATATATATTATTAGCTTAACAATCATTATACATTATTACTATGAAAAATTTATAAAAGGTTAAATACCTATGTAATGTTAATCTGACATAAAGATATAAAACCTACTTATTACATTACCATAATTGGACATACTTTTGCAAAATAGACCCAACCTCACACACACTTCTGCAAACTAAAACCAACCTAGAACCAGAAACACAAGGTTGGTTTTGGTCTACAGCAGTGCATGTGGGTTGATTCCGTTCTGCAAATCGGTATCCAATTATCAACAGGCACAGTAAGCGCACAGCACCGGTGATGGGTTCCACGTAGACGGTGTGTGGACGTGTGGCGCATCACACATTCCTGGGTACCACTGGTGACCGCTCGCTCTACTGTTTGTGCGCACAATGCCCGCCACTTTTGGAAAGTATTTTAATTTCTATTGTCATGGCACCAACCTCGCAGATAATTAATATTTCGTCCGATTTTCGACATTATTACATTATTATGCTATGACGATTTCTACGTACAATACGTTTGAAGATGAAACCAAATCATCAGCCACCGTCTCAGCATTGTACTGCTGGTCTCGCCGATCAAATAATACGAAAGATATACTGCAGATAAAGTCATGGTAAGCAATTCATATAATACTTGCGAATAACCAAAGCGAGTTAACTGCGAAGTATACGTTTTCACGGCAAAAGTTAAATTGCATTCGCACCGGCAACCAATTTAATGTAAAGATATTGCAGACAGAAGGCAGTTTCAACTTTGCTCTTTAGCAGCGAGCTACTGCAGCGTAAATTTTTATCACGAGCAACTCAAAAGGGTGGTGCAAAATGAGTGAGAAAACAGATCGAAAAAGTTGCCAAAGAACGGAAAACAAATGCAGCGAATGTTTAGTTCTTTATAAATGTTACCGAAGGTATCTACTACCAGCTACTTGTAAGACTAAAAAAAGTAAACACACTGAGAGTTGGCAAACCTCTTTCAAATGCTTTAGTATTTCCACGACGTTTTCCTTCCCGTATGAAATGGAAATAGAATATGCCTTGAACTTAAAAACCCTATTGACATTGAGAGTCTGTATTCCTAGGGTAAAACCCGGACGGAAATTATCCTTCCTATGCAAAAAGACTGCACAGTATTAACAGGTAGAGTGAAATGATAATTCCGCAGGCTATGCCGCCGCACATCCGGCAGGCCGGTAGCCGCAATCAGCGGCGGGGAGCCGCTGGGCCCCGCCGCCGCATACATATTAACGAGCCAGATAACCACGCGAAGACGACACGCTATTTCTGATTGAATATAACAGCTGTACGGTCCCTTTACACCTCTGCCTGTTGATGAGTACTAGGCGAAAATTCAAAGTGATTTTGATATAAGATAATCAAGGATGGCTATTTCTGGGGGTCTCATAACAATCTGAATGACAATCGAGTTTTAGTTGCTCGGTTTTGTCAGTTGTCCATAGTCCACTAACCACTGGCCCACCTATACCTACCCACCTTAATTGACATTAATTTCGTAGTCTGGTAGCCACTACACTTCTGATTGCACTGTCAATTTGGCATGCTCATATTTTTAACGTTTCCACCAACCGATTGCAATTGCATTGACAAACAGTTGTTACCCAGCTACCAAATTTTTTGCACGATGCTTAATGTAAGTATTTTACAAAAACCGAGCAACTGAAACTTAATTGCCACTTAGATTGTAAGCAGACTTGGCGATGTAGGCGAAACAATATAGTTACTTATTGGTGAAGAGATGAAAAAATATATTTCTAGAAAAGAAAAAGTTTAAAGAGGATTATAAAGAATAATGGACAAAGATCTAACATTAGTTGATCTCAGTGCCATATCACTTGAGGCACTGAGGCAATGTCGCGTACAAGAAGCTGCGACACTGGATCACGAGATCGTCCAATTGCCGGGTGACTCAGTGTGGCGACATAGAGCCGTCCACTTTACCGAGAAACGTGACTTTGAACTTGCTACATCTCGACTGAGATTAGTCAGAAACCAACGCTGTCTAGCTGGAAACTCATTCATTAAATTGTTAAGAAACCTTGAAATAAATCAGGTTAATACAAATCAATATAAATAATTCCAATTTTTTTTGGGATACCAAATGGATTGTTCGCACGTTCCTGAAGACGACCTGAAGGGGACTGGGACAGAGAGAAGGAAAGAGAGGAGGGGTTGGGCTACCGGCTCCCTCACTCATGTATAATACCTACTTTATATCGACCTTCCACTAGAGGATTCTACTATCCCAATAGCGAATCCCAATAACATATACTGCATGCTAGGTTTATTAACACTTAAAATGGGTCAAATTATCGCATTCACTGCAGTGGGCGGTGGCAGTTAGAGGGTTATGTGAAAGTCCAACCGGCACGACCCGCGGTAACTGCTAGCGTAAATGAAAAACGGCGGGCGGAGCGGGGCGGGGCGCGTCACGCAAACCTCGTCGAGTGTAAACCTTTGTATTACTGTGAACGACTGACTAATGGATAATTGGATATGGTTTTGCAGAATGGAATCACCCCACATGCACTGCTGTAGACCAACACCAACCTTGTGTTAGTGGTTCTAGGTTGGTTTTAGTTTGCAGAAGCGTGTGTGAGTTGGTTCCATTTTGCAGAACTACGTCCAATTGGAAATTATGGAACAATGATTTCTATTTATAACCCTCAACACAGGCACGGTGATCGAAAACCTCTGTGATTACGTAGCTGTCAAAGGTAAATTTGTAATGGAAATATGGAAATTTACTGGAGCGCCCAGTCTAGCCAGATGTCATTCTCTTGATATTGATTTTCAACTTGCACACTAGCGGCATGTAATTAAAGCATAAGTAGTTCATACTTATTCATGTATAACAAAGTCGGAAAACAAGTGTACGACTCACTTAATGTTAAGCAGTTACCATAGCTTAAAGATGCTTGTAATACCAATGACATTACTGGCACGGTACCGACATGAATGGGAGTGGGATAGAGCGAGAGGAAGGGAGGCGGTGGTAGGGTTGTCGGCTCTGTCACTCATCGTACGAAACACAGCTACGTATGATAGCTACTTTACGCCGAACTTCCGTGTGAGGGTGGAACTACCTTGGTCGAGCAAACTTAATGCTGTATGTAGTTTGTTAATTGGACCTACTTTTGGAAAATGTAACCAACCCGCATGCACTACTGTAGACCAAAACCAACCTTGTGTTAGTGGTGCTAGGTTGGTTTCAGTTTGCAGAAGTGTGTGTGGGTTGGTTCCATTTTGCATAAGTAGGTTCAATTGGCTACACCTTGGCTCTATCACCAGCCATGATTCGCGTTAGACGTTTTATTAGATAGGTAATGACGTTCTGTGAAACATGAATACTGAACTTAATTCTGCTGGTCTATATCTATCACTCAATAAAAATAAACTTAGACACAAAAGATAGAGAACTAGACCAGCAAAATTAAATATAAGAGTACGTTTGACGACTGCTTGGCGCAGTGACCATGGTGGTTGCGGGTTCGATTCCCGTCGCGGCAAATATCGGAAATGGATTTTTAGTAATTTGTCCTGGTCTGGGTGTCACTGGGATCGCCCCCAGTCCATTGTACGATAATGCATAGTTTGGGACCATACAATTGGTGTGTCAGTATGGCGATATTTACTCTTCTACTTTAACTTATTTCATCTGGAAGTAAGAAGACCAAAGTAAAGCGTTCCTAAAACCACAATCATGTCTATGGAAGTGATCAAACGATATATAGTAGAATAGACGGTAAATGATACGACAATAGGAGCAATGTCGCGATTGGTGTCAGTACCAAGTGCAGTACAAGGCCAGGCCAACACCTTTGGCCCGCTGCCAGGAACCTAGATCACCGAACTTGATAAACTTGTCGAGACGAATAAGCAAGGAGCGAAACTTGGCACGAACCATCTAGTCAGTGGCCACAGACTTTCCTATAGTCCTGAAATTGAAGGTGAGCAGATGACCTAGGATACTATAAGTATAGTAATTTGGGTTCAACGAACAGTAATAGTGGATCAGGGGTGACAACATTTATTGATTTGTAAGTACCTAGAGTGTATTTTTTCAATGCAAGATTCTACATTTTCAAAAACTGTTGAGCTAAAGCAGGATATATCTGATGTCGGTGTTGGTTGGCCTTTTGGACTCGTGCCCACAAAGGGCCATAGACCACGAAATTATTATTAATGTGGTTCGTATGTATGAGACACACAGCAGACTGCTTTTTATATCATTACAGCTAAATCCTCCGCAATATTATATTATGGATTGCTGCAGTGTTACTAACCCGGCCAATTTATTTACTGATAAATAATTCTGCACAAAATTCTACTTTAATAATGTATACTTTACTTCGAAAATATTGGTAAGGCGTGTTGCATTTCAGTCATGTCAAAAACCCGTGCATCGCAAATGTTTATGCAGCAAAATTTTATGCGCGCTAATAAATCACGTTGTTCATCATAATGACAGCTGGAGCACCGCTGATAACCCTCTCGCGGAGTGGTCTTATAATTAAAACATATCATAAACATAGCACACGGACGTGTTAAATGTTCTAAGCCGAGTGTTTATCGCTCGGGCGCTTTTTTGCGCCGGTCCTGGCTACTGACGTCACACCTCTGTCAACATGAACTGGGTCAGTAAACAAGGATGAATTACATTCGGAGCAGTCGAAATCATTTCGGATTTCATTTTACTATTGAACCTCGATAAACGGATGCCAATGTTTATCTGAGCAGGATAATTATTAATTTTTAACCGTTGTGCCCGAACAATCAATGGCTGAACCGTTATTAGGTTCTGCTCAATATTTACATAACATAGTATACCTAGAACGGAAACTTTTGATTTATCCTCACTAAGACGTCATGAATGATCGACCGGAAAATTATTGTTATTTTATTGGGATGTGACGTAATCGCGTTGATCAACCTAACAAATTTGTCGTTGAAACGGTACAAAAATGGTCCAAGTCGTATGTAGCGTACGAATCGATCGTCATAGCTAAACAAATAGGCTCAACAGACAAAACGATGGTGCAGACTGAATGCATAAAATGTACGAGGGTGCGAGACGAGGCGAGGCGGCGCGCGGCGCGCCGGTGGCCGCGGCCGCCGCCCGGCAACAGGTCCGGCGCGATCAATACGCCGCGCCGCCGCACGCCGCGCCACCACCGAGCCCTTTCGATATCTACGCGATTCGCCCGCCGCGCCGCGCACCCGCGCGACACCACGCGTCGCGGCGATGCTGTGCGAAGTTCGCACTGCGAACCCATGAACATATTGAATGTTTCTCACACATGAGTGTGTATATGCGCATGTACAACATAACAATTGGTGTAGCTATATGTACAACTGATATACTGATTGCTTTGTGACTTGCTTCCCGTTCGGTACCCTGTTACACGTAAGATACGATCTCATCAGGATGTAAGAGACAGCCATGAGCGAAAATGAAAGGCAACACATTATCATTTCTATGTAAATTAGGTAAGCAAGATTGTTCGGGGCCCGGGAGTCTACTTCACTGCAATGCAACATGGCGTGAAGTTAAACACACAGTGAGAGATGTAGTATTTAGGACCTTAAGATCTAATGCACCAAAGGACTTTTAATGTAACGACTAAAATCCGAATAAACCTAAATTAGAATCTGCAGCCAGTTTGGGAATACTTTAGCTTTTTGTTTGTGGAGTTCATAACATGAAACATTTGTAAGTTCTAACGAGTGATCCAGTTCTATCGATAAATCGGGAAAGGGAACTCACAATCCATCACACCTGTCCGAGTGAAATGAGATGTTGAACGCGTATCGGCAAAGTTTTCAAAATAGTACGGCTAATTCGATAAAAGTAAGCGCAGTGACATAGGTCGCAAGTTTGTAAGATAGGGGGCTCATTAGGTATTAAATGGGGGGGGCATAGTTCAGGGCCCCAGCTGGTGGTGCTGTAAAGTGCTTCCGGAATTAGCGCGGGCGTCATGCGATCGGCGCATAAATCTGTCGCCAGCGGCGTTCCGCGCGCCACTCGCCTCAGACGACGTGGGCGGCTTGTAATACTCGCGAAGTCGCGATACTCACGATCATCTTAATTGTTTTACGACCAACTCCTGTTAATCCTACTGACAATAGCATACAATTGATCATTCTTGAAATCACGACAAAACAGAAAACTCCAAGCGCGCCACAAAGTCCGCAGTCATGAGACTAACCAGAAAATCTATAGTTGCACACTCCTGATAGTTTCCTAAGGAATATTTCCAAACATTTGGAATGCTTTGACTACTTTATCGGGATCGCATTCTTTTGAAATCTTTTCTTTTTTTAGAGTCAATCCAAAAAGAGAAAACTGGGGATAGATTGTAAAAGTACAGATTTCTCATACCTTGCGAATTTCATATTTGAATAAGCTGTCGTATTAAAATAAACTTTCTTAAATACCATCTACCAAATACACAGCAAAAGACATCGTTACACGAAGTTAAGCGTATTGTATTATGTATTGATATATCTCGATGCGTAAGTTCTGCGATACTTGAGCGACCGTATAATGAAAGAAAACATTCACGAATTATCCATAATACTTTTTCAGCTTCCAAAAGAAATTAACCTCTTTGTCAATTCTAGCATTAAGGCGCTGTGTGCAGAAAAATGAATATCAGTTTTGGCCTATCTGACACTCGCGTTCGCTAGCAACGTCATTACGTCGGCACTACGGAAATCTATGGAGCAGTCTAAATAGTTATTTTTTAACAGAAATAAAAATATGGATGAAGTTCTCAGTTCAGTTGTTTTTTATGTATGTTACCTCAGATCTCCGTCATTTATAAACCAATTTGAAAGAATATTTATTTATTTGATATTTTTTATTGTTTATATTATTATTTATTGATACTTGTAGGACCCATATAAATTTCACCAAAATCAAATTGACCAAAACTTAAAAAAAAATATCGATTCCAATAAAACTGGGTGCGCTAAATAAAACGCTAGAAATTTGGAGGTCCCTAATTTGGAGTCAGTGTCAATTCAAGTAAGTAGGAGTTGGTAGGTACCTAAGAAGCTGTCCTAACGTAAAGATTCCACCAGCGCAGCGACTCCATATGACATAAATTGTCATTTCTAGCTTTTTAATGCAGGTTTTATTGAAGTCAGTTCTATTTTTTTTTATCATTCCTTAGTCCCCCATTACACCAAAAATTTGGGCGTCAAGTATACTGATTCCATGTGCCCGCGACATAGTCGAAGTAAAGATGTTCCGTTTAAAAAACGAGGTAATAAGTCTTAAAACACAAAGGCAATTGCAAATTGAATTATGCCGAAAAATGGTATTTTCTTAAATTCGGTAGTTAGCTAGATTATAAACCGATAGTAAGGTCGGTCGACTGTCATCTTGGAATCCAAAATTTACGTCATAATCGTAATCGGCACGCCAAAAACCTAGAAAATTATACCCATATGCCAGATTTTCCAAAATATTATATAATAGTCCGCAACTTGGGATTAAAAAATTCTCTTATACTTCATAAAATATAGCTTGATCTCTGCGACAACTGTCAGTAAAATCACGCCTATGAAGTCTTGAATTTCATAATAGTACAAACAGTACCTGTCAATGTCATACTTTATGGGCATGCCGATCTAATTAGTGATGGGCGATGAATCATCGTGACCACAGACGATATTTGAAATAAAACTTAATTTATCTTTTAATTTTATTGTATATTTTAATATCATAACATTATTTACATTTGTGCATACTGGATCTAAAATAATAGTGAGTAAATAAAATCTAATTTCGGGAGCGGGACGTCCGATTTGATAATATTTGCGAACAAGAGTTTATAATTAATTTACAAGATTGTTTTAGCGATTCAGAAACTGATCCAGACATGGATTTGGGTTGTACTCCTTTAAGAGAATAAATGTCATTTTATATTAAAATATTAGTTTTTAGCATTGATGATAGCAAGAAACGTCCATAATTTCTATCGACATTTTTTTATATCCTCACAACCCTATAAATATCACTTTGACTTAAGTCGCAGATATCAATATTAGTCATGGCATCTCTTTATGACTCATTATTGCAGAGCTCAGTGGGATGGAAATGAAATCTATACAAATAAATAAAATTGGAGTGTCTGTTTGTAATATCAAAATAACACCTTTTCACTAAATGCATATGAAAGTACATACGACACCCATAACAAAAACGTGTTTAAAAAAATTTTTGTCTGTCTGTCTGTCTGTGTGTTTGTTCCCGGTTATCTCCGAAACGGCTGGACCGATTTTGACGGGACTTTCACTGGCAGATAGCTTATAAGGAGTAACTTAGGCTACTTTAATTTTAGAAAAACAATCAGGGTTCAGCGTATAAAAATAAAAACACATGAAATCACAAATAAAAAAAACATGAAATCAAAGAGTATCTCCGAAACGGCTGGACCAATTTTGACGGGACTTTCACTGGTAGATAGCTGATGTTATAAGCAGGTTAATTAATTTTAGAAAAAAAAATGGGTCCTGTCACGCGGGCTCAGAACGCGGGAGCGGGCTTTTTGTTAAGTTAAATTCCACGCGGACGAAGTCGCGGGCTCAGCTATATTTGACACATAAAGGAACGAAAAATTACAAGAGAGTGACAATTGATCTTCTTAAACAATTGACAGAGAATAAATCCAGAAAAAGAAATCAACGATGAAATTTAAATAAAACCTTATTTTATTTCTAACAATCAAGCTATGTTTTATGAAGTATAGTACTCCTAGTTATCGCTTCTTCCTATATCTATGGTTCCCCAGATAATTTGGTCATGTCACTCTGTCCGAGCGCCCGACGTCACAGTCCTTTTATTCAGAGGCTAGAAGGCTGCAAACTGGCGCTAAAATGGATTTTTGGTACCGCTACAAAACTGTGTTTAAATATTGAAAGCAATATAATTATAGGGTAGGTTACCAGTTTTAAAAAATAAATCCCATTTACTAAATATTGCCGATTGGTTAAGCCCGCGTCTTGCGGGCTATCAGGTCTCGGGTTCAAACCCCGGCTCGAACCTCTGGATTTTTCGAAATCTAAGTGCGAATCATAATTTCTATATTATGATTATCACTTGCTTACGGTGAAGGAATACATCGTGATGAAACCTGCATGTCTTAGAGGATTTAACCAATTTTCGAAAAACATGTGAACCCCGCCAACCCGCACTGGGCCAGCGTGGTAGATTATGGCCTGAATCCCTCTCGTGTTGAGGGGAGGCAAGTGCCCAGAAGTGGGACGTCAAAAGGGCTAAAACTATTATTTATATTATATTACTAAATATTGAGCTCCGCAATGGCCTTTTTCACGTAATCACCTCTAACTGGTGGTATTTTAAATTATTCGAATTGATATCGGACACGGATAAGATGACTTACACGTCTGTGTTAGTGCCAAATTAAAATTTATTTTGAATATATTTTCATGTCATTTTATTGTTGTATGTTATGACATATTCGATTACGTCATACGAATATGTCATACGATTATTAACATACAAATAAATAAATATCGCCAGACGAACACACCAACTGTATGGTCCCAAACTAAGCAACGCTTGTACTATGGGTACCATACAATGGACTGGGGATGATCCCAGTGTCACCCAGACTAGGGAAAATTGCGAAGAGGCCATTTTCGAAATTTACCCTGTCGGGAATCGAACCCGCAACCACACGATGCAGTGAACCCAGCGGCCCACGCTTGAACCACTGCGCCAAGCGGCGGCCAAATTATATTTTTTAGTACATTTTAAATAGTCAAAAATATAAGTTGACTTTTAAAATACCCCTTCCCCCTGAACGACGTTATAAATAAACAATGATTATAATATAAAATATAATTAATAAATCATTAATAAAATAACCATTTCGTTAAGTAATATTCAAAAGCAATATCTACTGAAATACATGTCTTTAAATAAACGTATGTTTTCTCATAATGTCTCCCTTCGCCGTTCAGCAAGTGAAAATTTACGTTGGAAATTATATGGAAATAGAATAATGAACTTTTAAAAAAAGACTGAAAATCTGTCAAATTACTACGATATACAAGTACATATAGTATCGGACTCGCACTTGAAATATTTTTTATTTGACCAAAGGAGTTTCCACTCTCTCCGTTTACGTATTGGTTACGAGGAATTTATTTAAATTCGGATCTGAAAAAAATCGGCATAGGTCCGACCTCGATGACGTCCGCAGACGACTGAGCCAGTTAGAATATGACAGTGATGCAATGACTTCATGTATAGAAAATATGAGATGACACTAGTGACCGCACGCTCGGAAGTAAACCACATAAGCGCTAAACAATATTTCTTTGGTTATTAACAAAACTAGGGAATGGATTAAATTTTTTCTTATAAGCGATCCTAGATATTATCATTTACTATGTTTTAAAAAAATATCGTCATCTAATTCGTAATAATATCGTGGATGAAATGAAAATAAAAAGCAATAACAGCCAACTTTGGATTTTTTTTCTATCGAGGAAATTTCACTTAATCGTGTTTTCCTATATATGTAATCCTAGTTAATGTTCTTGAATAACACATATCTGAAAATAAGCTTCTTAATCTATAAAATTATAGAAATATTTCGAATTAAAAACCCAAAAAAACCGAATGCCTCGACTTAATATGTTAAATAACAGTCGCAGCGCGCACAGTATTCACGTAATACATATTTTATCCTAGTTTAACGAAGGCTTCAAGTTAGTGATAAAATGCTTGAACTAGTATCCTATTTTCATAAACTAACTGTTAACACGTTAAAACCATAGCAAACAAGAATAACAAAATCTGCGGTAAGAAATTAAAAATCCACCATCAATTTAAAATCTAAGGTAATCAGAAACATTTCCCGGCATTGCATTGAGACACTGACATAACAGATAACAGCCACTTAGTTCCGCAAGAATTATATAGATGATGCAACGATAATCGACTCGGATACCATATATTACTATGACAACAAGCTGCAATTTTTCGCTGATTGAACATTGAAGCTAATGGAAGGAAAAAACAAGGCATATACATTAATCAATCAACAATGCCTAACGAATATAGCACGAATGTGGAGGAGGCTAATAATAATTGCAAGCATGTAGGTAAAAGCCGCATAGAAGCCGCTGCTGATATGACTTCGTATCAAATCAATTTGTTTTATAATGAATCAACTTTTCCTCATGATTGATACCAGACAGGCAGATAGGAACGTTGATCTGAACACAAAGAGTTCCTTGTTAGTGTTGCAAGAGCATCCGCTGGCCGCGATTCACAACTACACAAATTGTACAAAACGAACGTCCTTATCGTGTTACTAATGTATCACTAAATGGTTTTATAAAATACACCGCATGAGATGATTATTTTTGGAAATGTAACACCAGCATAAGTATTATTCGGATGAGTGAACATAATAAAATTTTGAGCTATGAACATTAAATAACAGACGTGCTTCCATTAATGCATACAAATAGACTCCTCAATTTTATGAACTAATAAAGATACAGAAGCAGATATCGTAGAGTAAGGCTTTGCCATTTTATTTGTTTGTTTGTGAATGAACACCGTTATTGTAGACATTATTTAATTGATAAGTTATTCTTGTAGTAGTAGATGAAGATGTTATTAATTGTCATTTCTGTACAACATTTACTCCTATTTGTACACCGCTAAAAGTATGGTATACACATTACGTTGCGTACAATGCAGTTCATTGCTACACAGCTCAGCAACCATAGTAGGTGCGTTTAACGTATCTTTATTGGTTTTCTAAACTGTTGGAATCTCTCTAACCAGTTGGTTACATTTATTTTATCACCATCAAGCTATGGTTTTCTCATAACTGGATGGTGACGAAAAAAATATCATTATTGTTTTAAGTGGAAACCTATCATTCAGGTTGATTCGTTTCAAAATACTACATACACAGTGAGATTAAAACTAATTAATGCAAAATTAAGTTTTTCTGTATCGACGGTATTGCGGAAGAAGCACAAATGTATGAACGTTCAGAGACCGGACGAGTCAATCGGCGCAGGCGCAGCGCTCCCTGCTTCTATCGAGGGATAGACAAATTGAATGGACGATGACGTAACGGTTACGCTTGACAACTCAACAACAATTTATCGGACGAATGAAGTAACAAATCATAGGATTTGTGCGAAGCTCCAGGACTCTGGTGCCTGATTAATATTATATCATTGACAAAAGACTAGAGTATTAAATGAATTCTCAAAATCTTATAGGCGTATAATATTTGCGAGTAAAATTGGAAACGTAAGACATGACTTGCGTTTTTCTTTAAACACTTTCTAGTATTTCACATGTGCGTGTTAAGTAGGCAAGTAGATGGTGTCCCAATGACCACAGATCAGAAGAACAGACAGATATTTCTATTCTATCCAATTTAACTTTAACCTCAAATAGGGAAATATTAATGAAACTGAGATAGCTGGGTCCGAATATCAAGTAATCATGTAAGACAGATACAATCTCTAACGAGCGTCGCGCGCTGAAACATAAACTAATGAATATCTATCAAGTATCCCGAGTATATTTCTTCAAATAACATTTGAGTTTGGGTTGATTTATATAAATAGGAAATTGCTATAAGTGGTATATTCTCGAAGCACTCCATGTGCAATGGGGCTTCATATTATGTTGCATGTAATGTATCTAAACAATGGAACCACAACATTGCGCCAATAAAACATACAAGTTACAACTAATTCATGTCATGTAACTCTACTGTGCCCGCATTCTCTAGATAAACTTGACAGTTATAATCATACTAACTTCATCATATTTTAAAATAATCAAAGGATGTTCTAATACTATTCCCTTACCTATAGAACAGATTACCTGTAGAAAAACCAAGCAGGCAGGACCTACAAATTTGCAATTTATGTCAATTATTTGTACACATGTACGAGTATGTGTACTTCGTCTTCGCGACCGGTGGCGGGTATTACGCCATCGCCGGTGCTGAAAACGTAACGCAGGTTGAGCCCCACTGCTAACAACGTTAAAATTCTAGGGGCTGGAGCTCAGCCATTGACAGTACGAACGCGATGAACAGCGCGCGGTGCTACGCGGTGATGCCGGGCCCGAGGCCCTTGCCTCTTCTCGGTAACTCCTGGCGCTTCGCTTTAGGCAGAAAGCCATGGAGAACGCGAACGTTAGACGTTACTTTGTGGTTCTTGAGAGCTTTGGCCGGCGCCGGCGGAGCGGCTAAAGTGGCCAAACTGTTTGGACATCCAGATCTGGTGTTTCCATTTTGTGCTGAGGAAACTGCGAGAATATATAGACGGGAAGACGCTATGCCTCATAGAGCTGTCGCACCGTGCCTCAGGCATTACAAGCAAGATTTAAGGAAGGACTTTTTTGGAGATGAGCCCGGGCTTATTGGAATGTGAGAAGTTTGAATTTTTAACTATGTTTCAATGTCATAGTAACCTGATCTAGTATAACAGGGGGTATTTTCTCTGCAGACATGGTGAACCGTGGTCGAGGTTCAGATCGAAAGTGTCAAAGGCCTTGGTAGCACCAGAAGCAGCGAGGGCCGCCGTACCAGATTTGGAATATGTGACTAACGATTTCGTCGACAGGTATGAAACGACTGTTTATTTACTGCCTCGCCAAACGCCTAAAAAATTTTTTTTATTTTGTCAGTTTTAATAACTTGCAAACTAAATTTTTTATTTTTTTTTTATTTTGTCAGTTTTAAAAATTTGCAATTTTTATTAATTGCTTAAGTAGGTATTTTAAATATAAAACAAATACTGCGAACGATTATAAAACCTTTTAAAAAGTACCTACCTAATATTACTTCAAATGGAAAATGATTGCATAAGAATATATTACAATTCAACCAGTATTTGAATTATCAAGTACAATCGTTTTATGTTGAAACATCAACTAAATAGTTGTATTCTTGACTTTAGCAACATAATAAATCTTAATGAATATAAGTTCAAACATAAAGAGTTTGTTTAAGTTATTCACAAATCGAATAACTTAAACAAACTCAGCTGTTTGTGGTCTATTACTTTGTGTAGCCTCTAGTGATCCAACTGTAGAATCTCAGTTTAATGACCACATCCCGTTTTCAACAACGGCGTCTGCGCATTTTGTTTTGAGCAACGGGCACTGACTCATTGTGAGGAACAACAAACCTCATTCAATGAGAAACGTAACGTTCCGTTTGAGTGACTTTAACGCGGAATATTTAACGCTTAGACGAATATAATTGAGAATTTTCATTTACATGTGGGCGTCTAATGAATATGCTTCACATTAGGAGATAATAATATGAAGTAAGTGATCATATTCAATGTCACAATAAAAACTATTTTCTCTTTCAGAATGGAGAGCATTCTTGACGACAATCGTGAGCTGCCTAAAGATTTTCTCACGGAACTTTACAAATGGGCTCTGGAGAGTAAGTGATACTCGAGCAGGCGAGACCACCGCTACCTTTTGAGGTCCTGTGCTTACTTGTAACTAAATCACTTATGTTTTCGAATTTTTCTAGGTGTCGCAGCATGGGCATTTGGCAGCCGATTGGGTTGCTTTAAAGATAAGGACACAGAAACACAAGAGATAATTAGATGTATTCATGGATTTTTCCACAGTGTTCCCGAGTTGGAACTGTCGGCGCCATTATGGCGGTTATACTCTACGCCTGCTTACAAAACTTATGTTGAAGCTTTAGACGCTTTCAGATCACTCTGTTTGAAAAGACTGACTGACAAAGGCGTCTGCGCACAAATAGCTAAAGCGTCAGGAGAGAAGGTAGCAACTATACTCGCTCTGGACTTGTTATTGGTTGGCGTCGACACTACGGCCGCCGCCGCAGCCAGTACCATTTACCTACTAGCGAATAATAAAAGAGCACAGATAAAATTACAAAATGAATTAGACAATAATCTTCCTAAGAACAGAATTATGCATAGCAAGGATTTGGACAAGTTGCAGTATCTTAAAGCGTGTTTAAAGGAATCTTTAAGGTTAGTATTTTGTAAAAGGCACTTAAGTTCCGCCCTCTATTTGACCACGGGTGCTACTCTTAGCAACGATAATCGATATATCGTAAGATTCGTATTGTCGAATCCTACTCGAAATTCCGTCTTTTTTCCGTCGTATATTGTCTCAACGAACAATAATTTTGTATTGTTCGTTCATTAATCGATACGACGGCAAAATATATGGAATTTAGAGTAGGATTCGACAATACGAATGTCACGGTATATCGATTATCGTTGCTAAGAGTAGCACCAAAGGTTTCGTGGTGCTCGGATCTTCATTTTGAATTCTTAATACCCTGACTTATCTCTAGTATCTCACGGCAGCAGTTTGGATAATATTTATATTGCATACAAGGCTAATGTTATTGGAGAAGAAGCAAGCATTGGCTGCCCATATACGCGGAGCTACTATGCTGTGGAAGCCGAGACAAAAGCGTTTGATTTATAAAGTGGAAAATGTTTCTTTATAGTCATGGCCTGGCCTTTATAGAATGATTCATCCCGTAGGTTTTGCGGTTTCGTAAACCTACATTGAAATGATACTTCAAAGAATAATATTTGCTAGAAATGGAACTTCCTTCATTTTTAAAAATACAAACCTAGAAACTATTTACATTTAAAATAAATCTATTTCAAAGGAATGATAAAGACAATGACAATTTAACTTTACGCTAGGCTTCTTAAATGACTTTCGCTTTTGAGTACCAACAAGATTTGCAATCATTTGCACTTGGTAGTTAAGTAATCCAAGAGACCTCCCAGACCATAGTACAAGTTAATCTTTATGTAAAAGTACACAGACCTCCAAACCAGCCACATTACATGATATAAGAAATTGATACAAATGTATCGTCTTGTGGTAACGTGACCAATGATGGTCAGCGTCGGGTTACGGGTGCACCTGAGCCGCGGCCGCTGGCGCCGCGACTCTACGCGCCGTAACACTTAGTTGGATCATGAATCGTGTTATGTTAATGTCAACACATGAACATAATGCTTCAAGACACGCGCTGATAACCGCACAGCTATTTGACGTGTGGATTGATCGTTTTAGTTCGAGCCAGTTATTTTGGTTACGTACTACTTTTTCTTGACTCATAAACGCTGCCAACCAAATCCGTAAATCTAATTATTTTAATACTAAGGTAGGTAATGAATCACATGACCTAACTGACCTATCTCGTAATTTGTTACGACAAACATTTTATCGACATTGTCTGTTACATTGCCGTTGAGACATATATTACGAATGTTGATAAGTGTATAAAAGAAGTTTTAGATTCAAAATGTGTAAATTTCAAATAATTTACCGATTGTAGGGATGGCTATGTAAAATCTCAACGGATATTATCAGTATTGTGCTGAGATTTTCAACGTCGTCTATTGTAGCTATTCAAGTATGAAATGAATAATAATGTGTAATCGCAACAGGCTCGTTTGTAGCAAAATCTATGTCATTGCGGCACCTATTGCGTGAAAACAGGAAACACACGGCTCACATAGAATTTACATGTCCAAGGAATAGTAGTTGTTGTTTCACCAATTTATTTAGCCATTGAAATATGGTCATGGTAATTATCAAAAATATTTTGTTACTGTGTTACTTATTATTTTTACACATATTGATAGTTTAACTTTGCAGAATGAAGCCAGTGATTTTGGGGAATGGCCGCTGCATCCAATCGGATGCTGTTATATCAGGCTACGAAGTACCTAAAGGGGTGAGTCCGGATCTAATTCTGAAGCATCAAATGCAGCCAGCAACTACTATAACAATGTTCCTCTCTTTTCAGTCACACATAGTATTCCCACATTACATAATGTCAAACGAGGAGAGATACTTCCCGTCGCCAGAAATATACGCACCGGAGAGATGGTTACGTGAAAGCGAAGTTACTGAACAGGTAGACGTGAAATGTCCCTTGACACGTGCGATTAAGAACATGGGCTCAGTATCGGTCCCTGAGCGCGACCCAGCGACGGAAGTTTCCCGCAAGCAGAAGGAAGTGGGGATCCACCCGTTTGCGTCGCTTCCCTTCGGCTTTGGCCGACGCATGTGTATTGGGAAGCGGTTTGCCGAAGCAGAGTTGCAGATTTTATTAGCTAAGGTACGCTTAGTAACAACTGAGCTTAACTTTTATTAATAATAGAATTCGCCAGATATATATTAATGTTTATGTTGATTTTTTTAGATATTCCACCGATACGATGTCTCCTGGCGACATGGGGAGCTAACATATAGTGTGACTCCAACCTATATACCCAATGAACCACTGCAATTCACGCTCAACAAAAGACATGGCGAAGAATTACCTGTGTCTTAACTAATATAGAAAATGTAAGGTGTAACTAACATTTAACTAAAAACTAAATATTAGTTAAATTTAGTTTAATGACTTTGTTTGTGTTGTTAAAACCTTTGCATTTTGGTTATTTTTAAATTTCACAAATATCATCCATCATTGTCACCATGTCATTGTTATTGAAGTTGTTAATTAATAAACAAATATTACAGTAAGCTATTTTGTAATAAAGTACCAACAAAATGTGGTTACGGAGCAGGTAAAGTTTTAACAATCACCTTATAATATGTCTAATTTATTGTTAATTTGACCTATTCATTTGTCCAATATATAACATGTACAGGTGGAAACAGAAAGGGAAAAACATACTTTTTTTTCCAAAACTTTGTAATTCTAAAACTATCATCTTTGGAGGAAACTTGAAAAACAAGAGGTGTTATAGGAATACAGCTGTTGACAGATTTCATAAGTCTACGAAACCCTTTAGTACTTCAACTGTCCCACAAAGTCGATAAATTTAGATTTACAAAGTTGCAAAAAAAAATGGTACACCCTTTTTGTTTCACCTAGTATAACCTATTACCATATTATATACGCGTTAATATATAGTACTCACTATTTGGCGGAGTCGTTGAGCTGATACTCGTTGGAGCGGCCGAAGCACTCTTGGACGCCGGCGTCCGCCCAAAGCCTTTTCATCGCCGCCAGCAACTCCTCGCTAAACGGCTCCGTGTCCTCCATCCGCTGGATCACGTCGAACACCATCTTGCCATCGGTCTGGAAACAATGTGAGGAATTATGAACTTGATCGACTGTAATCATTACTGGATTAGGAATCTAATATATAAAATTTTCGTGTCGCGATGTTTGTTGCCAAACTCCTCCGAAACGGCTCGGCCGATTTACATGAAATTTTGTCTGCATATCGGGTATGTCTGAGAATATGTCAAAAAGTATATGTCAAACCTAAGTAGGTTTAGGCTATATAAGTATATAGAAATATTTTTATGGCAAAACAACGTTTGCCGGGACAGCTAGTATTTTAAATAATATTTGAAAGATGCAACTTAGACAGGAAGATAAACTAGCATAAGATGAAGCGACATCGTAGAGGATATTGTGTCCACATTAGTAGGAAAACTAATAAGGCTGAGATTTTAAGTTTGCAAAAACGGATAATACTATGCCGATCCAAGAAGTCCCCATGCCAAGGCAGACTGGCAAGTTGGGGACGACGTCAAAAAGTGAAAAAAGGTTATCAAATTGTTCGCCTATAATTATTGGGCGGTCATATTAATGATCGCAAAAGGTAATTAAAATTCAAATCATCAATCCCTTTATAATACACTAGCCACAATTGCTATTCTCTAGTTTAATTATAACGTCTGAACAATACAATGTTAATAATAACAATTACATTCTGTCAGTCATAACTCTTCGTGTCTGAGAGCAGTATCGGATCAATGGGAGTTTACTGACCCAGCATCTCTCCGAACATCGCTAATCCAATTAGTAATCCGTTTAGCGAACACATCTCGTGAAACCGTACGCTTTAGTTACGCAACACGATGACTCATGTGCGAAAGAATCCGTGTGACTATTGGAAGTGTCGAGACTAGAGTCGGAACACGGAACACTAATCGCTAGAAAAAATACAAGTCAGAGACCTAAATTGCACAAAGTTTGACATATGGATATAATAAATATAATTCATAAATATCGCCAGACTGACACACCAACAGTATGGTCCCAAACTAAGCAACGCTTGTACTATGGGCACCGGACTGGGGGCGATCCCAGTGTCACCCAGACCTGGGCAAATTACGAAAAGGCGATTGCCGAAATTTGCCTCGGCAGGAATCGAACCCGCAACTACCATGTGCAGTGAGCCGAGCGGACTACGCTCGAACCGCTGCGCCAATCGGTCATCACAATGAAACTTAAGTTACGGTATCACAAAACAGAGAAGCCAAAGGGGTGTTCGCAGCTATGCTGCATGTTAGTTGTATCGTTGGTAATCGATTTGTAAACACAGCTGCGAAATTTGCCACCGCCGAGATGCCCTAAATGTTGTAGTACGATACTAATACGTCTCTAACTACAGTTACAACGAATGATATCGATCGATAATAATCACGTCTCGGTCTAGCATATAAAATTGAAGGTTAAAAAGCAGATATAACGAAACCTCTATTTTCCAATAAGTATGCAAAGAAAGTTTACAGCTAAAGCGTATTTCATCGGCATTGCGGCATGAAATTTCTTTCTTCCAGTTGTTGCGAGTTTTCTGTGAAATATTCTCTAATTATGAAGGGTTGTGCGCGTATCGGGGCGCATGCGCGGCGGCCACCACGAGAGCCCCGGAGAGCGACCATTCACAACCCCACCCACCCCTGATACCAACACACATTGCATATTCATTTAAACTCGTCGACGTCAGCAGTTACCTATTTGATATAAGAGTGTCTCTTGTGACTACAATACAGAGGTTAATGATCGTAAAGCTATTTCTAGTTCCAAAGAAATTTATATGAGAAAGAGCATACCGATTTTTTTATAATACTGACACGAAAATGTGACTATTGACATAAGGCCCGGACTAATAAATCAATTATAAGACTAAGACGGGCTTTAGTACGCTTTTGTCATGACATTTTCTACTGGAATGTCATAAGAATGACATTTCCAAGATCGCTCTCAGACTTGAGATCATTTTATTAATAGGGGCCTGAGTATCCCACTTACAGTTACGCTACGAATTCAGCTGTCAAATGTCATCAATTAAAACCAGCTGGTTATTCAGCTTCTACATTTTAGTTTCATGGCTAGAGCATTCAGTACCATCTAAGGTTACGTCAGACATTACAGCACTATCTGACAGAACTGACAGGTCGCGTCCATCGCTTTCATCATGTCCCGCATTTGATAACGCGATACACACACGTTTTGATAGGTTAGATTGACGGTGTCGTTTAAACGACAACTCGTTATATGAGTCACGTTGGTATGCAAAACTAGAGGGGGGACTAGGGGACTGCCAGGTTGCGGCCTGAAATAATCAATTCGCCCGACACACCACCTCACAGGCGAATAAATAGAAACGGATCGATTGTTCAAACACTGGCTGGAGCGTACCAATACTTTATAAATGCAAAGTAGTTTGCCATATTCGTGCTTTGAGACGGGCTATTTTCATCGCGGAATAACTTGGTTTAGGAATATTAAAATATTGCTTCCGCTCGATGTATCTCCTGCGAGTGAAGAATATGGTGGGATCATGGGTTTGGAGTTATAATTTTTTACTGGTGGAATTTTAAGGTTGCATGCAATCGCAATTAATTAACTAAGAATATTTATTAAGGTACTGTTGATATCCTAATTTTATTAAAAAAATACCATTTATATAAAAATTGCACTTTTAAAAGTCATATAAATTCATCGCACGGCAAAGCGATCATTGTCTCACGCCCACCACACTGCTTCAGCGTATCAAGGAGGAAATTCTGACAGATAAATCTTTTATTGCCAGCACTTTCATGAACTTTTAAGATCCGTTTACGAGCGAGTCACCTACTATGTCAAGCATTCGGTTACGTCACACCTCGTGACGATGGAATTAATTACAGTTTTCAGATCAGCCACCATTGGCGTTGTGTTGTGTAAGCTATGACGTGGGTCGTACGATACGACTCTTCGAGAGCAATCGTAACAGTAATATCTTATCTTGACGCATTCCAAGCAAACACCTTTTAATGATAACGATGGGAGCATTCAAGGGTCGTTTTCCAGATTTTCTTATATAAACGAATTGACCTTCAGATTGTAATAAAATGGTATAAAAAAATTGATATGAGATTGATTTTGATATGATGAGATTGTATCATATTATTGTAAAAAAACTCGCAAGGGTCGGCTACTCTAATTCTCGCTGATTGTTTGAGAACTGCATACTCCTATTACAAAACATCCTGTGATCCTGTAAACCAGAATCTATACTCAGTCTGCATGAAAGCTTGAGCCGATATCAAAAAAACGTTAAATGTGTAATTATTAAACTAAAAAGGTACCCCCTGTGTTCAAAACGGGTAAATATAGATACCTTGTGGGAAATACCCGGTGCCTATACTTTGATGTGGTTTTAGAGAATGTGTTCATTATTCACAAACATTATAGCAGATCGTTTTATTTTTGGAAATGTAAACAAATCGGACTTAAACTGATATGGGAAATCCCAATAAATTGAATTATATTTTTCACATCCTAAGGCAAGTGTAAGTTACCAATCTACCTCGATATTTCCACCTATGAGTGGGATATTAAAAACATTGAACCATTAACCCTAACAATCCTACTAATATTATAAATGTGAAAGTTTGTGAGTGTGGATGTATGTATGTATGTTTGTTACTCCTTCACGCAAAAACTACAGAACGGATTTGAATGAAATTTGGAACACAGATAGTTTATAACCGGGATTAACATATAGGATACTTTTTATCCCGATAATCCCGAAATTTTTGTTACGTTAAATACTACGCGGACGACTAGTAGTACATATTTGTATTCAAACAACATTCATACCAAATACAGGGAGGTATGAAATATTGCAAAAAGCTGTATTACAGAGTGCAGCCCGCCTCGGAACACAAAGTGGCAGTCTCATGAATAATGAGCACACAATTGTCAATATTGATCAGCGTACATTTCGCAGTCGAATCAGGTACGATGAAGACTGTTATGTCCATTGGTATTTTATGTTTTAATAACAATAACTATTGGAATCTGTGGAATAAATGTTGGAATATAGGCGGTATTGAGATCCAGATTCAGAATAACTTGAAGTTAAAATCTACTGTCAGCAAATAATTAGATTTTTTTAATTATGGCTTCCATCGTTTATCGATGATTTTGCCAACGACAAGTGTTCAGAGAAGAATAATACTATTGTGCGGTTTTTGGGACGATTGTACGGTGGTATAGAGCTCTGGTTTCAGTTGGATGATATGCTATGAATTGCATGGAAATATAAAAAAAATATTGAGGGCTACAACCTGATGTTGTTAATGCTAATAAATTTATATAAAATATTGATTAAAGGAGTATGAGCTAAGAATTGACGCCGTAAGGTTAAGACGTCTGACACTCTCGACGGGAAACATCAAAATGGACTTGCGATGGCAAAATGTTACGATGCAGCGAGTATCAATGATACTTCAATATATCTGCTCAATTGCTTTGTGATCAGTATTAGAAGCAAGTGGAAGTCAGAATGTTTATCCCGCGCGAACGACTCGATGCAATCGAATCGACATTATTTTTTACTGGCCATATTTATAGAATACAGCCGGCACGTAATCGAAGCAGTTTATCGTTTACGCAACTACTGCTCGCTTTGATTTTCGATTCTTAATACCGAGCAGTTGACTATCAGAACAAAAAGAAAATTGAACTGTATATCACTCATTTACCAACGACACAATCATAAGCTATTCTTCTTGGTGAATTTCTACATTTTATCCTTATATACTAACTGCTCTATCATATAGACGCACTTTAAAAGAACCTAACAATCCTTGACATAGGATTTCCACAATTATTTATTATCTGTTACAATAGAAAAGTTTTCACTGTAAATAAATTACATAGTTTAATGCTAAACGCTTACTATGCATACACTATGCGATTACCACTTGCTTATTTTTCATCAAAGTAGAGTAAAGAGTAAAGTAAAGTTATGTTTAACTTTACCTCGCGATCCTTGTTGCCGTAGGTGATGCCCAGGTTAGGCATGGCGCGCAAGATGGCGACGAGCGACTGAATCGTGTTGCTGTACACCACCGGCCGATACTGTTTGAAGTCCTCATTTGTGAAGCCACTTTCGTGGATGATTCTGTTGGCAACAAACAAAACATAAGCTTCTAATACTTCCCGATATTGATAAGGTAAATCGATATTGACAAAACATATCAATCTTCGTTATCAAGATTGATTTTAATTACGTTTTCGTACGACGTTTAATGATGTATCGTACCAAGCGAAGGTATTATACGTTATCAAAGCTAGTCACAATATTTGTACATAACTAGAATTGATAATAATTATAAATCAGAAATAATCACTGAGAACAACAAAAGGAATGTTAAGAGTAGTTTTGTATACATTTCTCTACAATAGCTAGTAATAGCTACTACTAATACTACTAACAGCTAATAACAGCACGGAAGTAGGGCAACAGTTGCAAATGCCTCAATGAAATACCTATTTACCTATGACACGAAATAACTTGCTTCCTAATTGACTGAACCAACATTGTAAATGATGACTCATCGATAAACTTCAAGTGATTCATTCATAGTTCCAGTAGCAGACACTGAGAGACAAGTTTTTCTAATAACCTCCTCAAGAGTAAAGCCATCAGACACATCAAGTGATCTTAATATCAACACAGATGCTTTTCTAACATTCCAAAAGACTTGCAATTCAAGCAATATGAAACGCTTGAAGAGTATCTAACTGATTCCCTGTGTATTTCTTGTTGATTTAAATCTTAAAACGAGTATACAGATCAAAGTGAGATTCCGCTGCTTATTTTATTTAACGCCCGTCTTCGCCTGTATATTGTATTTATGATGCATTTGTATTGTCAAGATCGCTCTAAATTATTTAGTTGATCAGACATTCAAATTGCATGTACATAAATAAATAATGTAGGTGAGGACAAACAAGAACATGGCCAATCTGGGTCGCAAATGAAACGAAATATTGGTAAAAGATTTGTTCAAAAACTTCATTGCTTATGCATGTATTGTGGACCCAAGTCCCCAATAAACTGGGAAGGCATGGACCGAAACATACAATATTCTGCCAAAGACGTTTTTGGGACATTCTTGGCCGTATTTCTTGAGATTGTATTTCAATAATTTTGAAGAATTCGAACAATGGGAACAGTGCGTGTGGCTGAAAGCATGTAATGCACTAGTCATTTTTACGAAATTGTAGTTTCATTTTGTGTTGAGACATCGGTTTTTCACAAGTTTCGGCATCTTAACATCTCTCTTTCCTTGGAAAACACCTTCTTAGTTCGATGAACCGATTGTTGTAAGCCAAAAGGGGACTGCACCCCTGACTCATACCAGATATTTAATTTGTTACTAAGTACTGGAATTTCCAAAGCTGTTTAAACTCAAACTTCTTCATTAAATTGGAGCGTTTGAACATCGTCAAGCACGTTATAATCATATCGATAATTTGACTTCAAACGTGTTTTGTATCTCCCACATCCGGGACGCCAGTGACGTCATAGTTTGCAGTAGTGTGAAAACAGCCAAGAAACTGGCTGTCGGGCAATATTGATGATTGGACCAATCCGCGCAGGACGTGCTCTAATCCGAACTTATCGAGATTTGTTGATATTGCTAGGACAAAGATCGCGGTGGGTACTTCACCATAAAATGGGCTATTTTTGCCTGAAATTGGATAGGATTTTTATAAATTATATTTTGGTAGGATTGGAATCCTACCAAAATCCTAATCCGAATGTCTGGGACTTCTTCTCGTATGAGTAAAGTGGCCAACACTTTTGTCGGAGTTTTCAAGCCGCCCGAAGCGCGACATAGTTTAACGACTGTGATAGCCAGAACAACCGGAAACTCTCAGTTGTAAATACATCTAGCGGTCACCCATCCAGGTGTTTACCACCACAAGCGCTTCTGTTTTGAACATCAATTTATTTCGTGGGAAAAGAAACCAAGCCCAGATTCGTGAGCATTCCTAACTTAGACCCGTATGGCTTTTGACATGTAATTTTGTACTGCTATGACATAAGAATGACATTTCCAAGATCGCTCTCAGACTTGAGATAGATTTAACTATACGGGGCTTAGAAATGGAAGTACGCAATGGTGACAGAAAAAAGCAAGGACAGGAGATGGGCAGGTTGAAAGCCATCACATTAAAGTAGCCGTAAATGCGACTACCTAAATCTTCAGCGTAGAGACAGGACAATTAAATCTATCTAAATATATATAACTCAAAGGTGACTGACTGACATAGTGATCTATCAACGCACAGCTCAAACCACTGGACGGATCGGGCTGAAATTTGGCATACAGTTAGATGTTAGCTAAGAAAGGATTTTATTAACTCTACCCTCAAGGGGATAAAATAGGGGAATGAATAATCCCGAAATTTTTGTTAAGTTAAATTACACGCGGACGAAGTCGCGGGCACAGCTAGTGGAATATAATTATGTAGGTACTTATTCGTTACACTGACATTATCCTATTCGCATTGATGGCTGCTGTTTGAGTGACGTCACATTATATTGATGCGTAAGCGTTACTCACGGCGCTTTGGCGTGACGTATCAATTTAAAGTTAACAACATGAACAATAAACGTATTGCGGAACTATTAAGTATTTTTTTACATTTCCTTCTCAGCTTCTGTTACTATCGTGATAATTCTCTTCTAGACGCGTATTAATAAATCTGTCTGAGAGCGATCTTGAGTACGCTTTTGACACGTCATTTTGAATTGGAATGACATACGGACATACGGAAGACATTTACAAGATCGCTCTCAGACTTGAGATCGATTTATTAAGACGGGGCCGTGAGCCAAAATAATTTCAACTGTATCCCTAAATAAATACAACAAAGATTTTGTGTACACTTTGGATTACGAAATAACTAATCAAATCAATTAATTAAAATGATAATTGGAATATCTCACAATCTATAATAATCAATTTGAAATATTATTTAATATTACAATATTAACATTGTCTGTATTATATCAACTTTTGATAGGTACAGCCGGTAATCTATTATCGGCGAAATGTAAAACGCTTGTTGACACGTCGTAGATAAATAGATAACGGACAATCAGTCGGCATGTATTATCTAAACAATAATAAGATAGATATGAATAAATACAAATGATAACTGATTTTGTGAAATGCGAGAACATTGGGGGATATATTTCATCGCTACGAAGACTCGATTGCACTGTCGATAAAATAAATTCCAGACTGCCGGTAATCTAATGTCATAGTACTATTCCAATGTTAGAATTATCGGATTAGCATTTTCCCAGCTTTATTTCAAGTATTTGGTGTTAAAAAAATATGAATCCAGGTTATGTATACTCATTTATATGATAAAGATAAATTAAACTTACTTCATTTGCTTAACTATAGTACTTTTGCCCGATTCACCAGCACCTGTAAACAAATAAACAAAATTTAATACTATTTCGTGAACACTTAGGATGATCTTTAGTAGGATTGATACTCAAAGTAAAGTTTATAGGTATGTATTGTGTTTGAGAGTCACATTTAAATTGGCAATACAATAATATTGTATGCTGCACTTATTTATACCCTTTAGATCGAATAGTTTCTTAACGTTATCAAGAATATCGTTCAATCTTCAATATGAATGTAAATCTTTTAATTTGGAGAAAGCTACAAACGTCGTAGAGAGAGATGTTAATCGAGTAATGCCGAATATTTGGGTTCTAAGCCGGCATTCTGCCCAACCGCCGCAATAAAACACGCGATGATATAAAAACATTTAATTACCACCTAAATGTAAACTATTACAGTCGGCATTATGCACGTCTCGGAGGCAGTGTGAAAATAGCATGGAAGAATAAATTATACCGTGTCATGGAACTAGCTACAACCTACATGTACGCACTACGCATATAAGTAGGGTTGGTTGTAGGGATGGCAACCACCTGAAACCTTTGTGGACCCCTCTGAAAGTTGAAGGGAGGTTTATTTAGATACGTCATTAAAGGCACGCAAAGAACGTCGTTTAATATGACGAGACAGTTTATAGTAGCTTAGTTTTGAATGCAAATGCGTCTTCTATTTCTTTTTATCCCCGGGAACAATGATAGAAAAATAAAATAATGCTATTTAGATAGAATGAGCATTTGGTCGTCTAAATCCACTTTTAGATGTCTGCCATGTTTAACCATCGCCCCTGTTGATAATTATATTTCTCGCTTATGGCTAGCGAACCATGAGTAACTATTATTTTGAATTCCTAACAAAAGGTATATTGAAATACACGGTAATTTCAATAAACAAAATGAATTACAGTATTTTCTTCTACCTAGCACAAGTTAAAGTATGTCGTGCTAATTGTCTGAATGATGAAATTACGTGGGTGTAGCAAAACGAACCCTGTCAAATACAGGTTTCAAGTATCGTGACCCCAGTTGGCTCTAATTGGCTCGCCAGCGCGAACGGCCGATCTCTGACCCCCCGATACACAATTATCAACAGACAAGTGCACTACTGATTTCTACATTGCAACTCGTGAAACGATATCTACGGAAGCTTAAATTGTAACAAAAATTATGGACACAATTTGTGCTTCAACTAAGCCTTTAAAAATACAAGACCGAGACTTGGCCTTACGTTGTTCAGACCTAGTTTATTTGTAGATTAAAAGATCCAGACTGAACACGTATAGGTATATGTCCTCAGTCGATTCACTCGGATAAGTAAATGTTTTGACTCTTCTTCAGAATAGAACACTAGCACACCTCATATAGCTCACCCCGTACGTCTTCTCACCCGGAAAATAGAACCATAAGTCAAATGACTGAAACTTTTCACTTGGCTACCTCATCAAAAACTTATCCATGCCCATTTCTGTCACAACACTAAAATAAAAAGATGTCTTATTTGAAAACAATGTATTAAGTTCACATCAAAAACCAAGGTGTCATTTATTTTATATCCCACTGCAAAGAACTTTCACAATAAAGTGGTTATCGCGTGCCAACAAACTATTCTCACGAACACCTTAATAATGTCTTTTGAATTATTATGCGAAGCAACATTATTCGATGTCGAATACCTAAGAGTTTTAGTAATTTTCAAGTTATCTCACGCAGTTCGAATAATCTTAGCTACAATAAATATAGGCATAGGTATTCATGAGCGACCATCATTATGCATACTTTTTTATACCAGTTGCTTCATTGAGCTAACCAAACAGCTCTCACGGGTTTTTTGGAAGCCATCGATAGTAGGTAGGAATTCAAGAACATCAATTTACTTGATGACAAACATTTAACCAAAATGCAAGACTATTTGCTTGAACGCCGAATTGATATTACAAAGACATACGATGTGAATAAATCATCGGAATATCATGATATGCCTCTTTTACGTAAACGATTCGGGTCAATAATAAATACGTTACACACTCTCACATTAGATTGTTGCTACCTGACATTGCCAGCGCTTTTATTGTCTTTAGCAGCATTTACATGCGTTGCGATAAAATACGCTCAAACATAGCTCACAAGTTTATTATCGCGGCATAAATCTCGATGAAAAGCGCAATATATCAAACTTCTGTATCGAGTGGTGTTACAGGGTGACTCGAGACGGCGCTTCTGTGCCTTTAAGCCGTGTCATCACGATAACATCGCCGCGAGCTCGATCGCCGGTTGGCTGATAAAATACCTGTCTGTAATGTGCGTGCGACTGCCTCTTCTGTGCTAACTTAACAACACGTGCCTCTTCGGACGTACTTCCAATATCTATGCTAACTGGAGCCTTAGATTATTATTTTAGGAAGTTTTTAAAACTTAGGTCATAGAGGGGAATTTAGCGTCGGTCACATTAAGTAACTATTGTTCTTGCGTTCGCATGCTACATGCACAGTTCACTTGTACTTTCTTACCAGGCATCATAATCTTATTTGAAAGCCCTGACGTATCCCAAAGGGGTTTTATAAGATGTCTGACTGAGGCATCGTATCTCCAGAAAGAATGAACGGAAAAATTTTGAAGCACAAAGTTTTTGCGGAATTGCAACAGCAATCCTAAAATAAACATATTTTAGGATCCACCCATTTCATGTTGTTATTATAACATTTCCAAATAGACATTTGAGAACCCAATAATTATGAAGTGGAACAAAAACTCTTGGGCCGTTTTTTCATCTGACGTGACACTTTTACAGATGGTATTCCCGCACGAGGTGTGGTTCGTTACATCAATAACCCATTTATGGCCAGAATGCCACGCACCGCGGCGGCATGACGTGATACATCAATTAACTACCAGCCCAAGATAGTTGACATGCTTGTCACATGCGTATTTGGTATGAGCGTGCTTGTTACGAGATTGCTAATAGGTAAGTTTTGTATATAAATCGGGCTCTAGGAGACCGAAGTGTAGAGGAGAACAGTTAAGTACCTATGTTTAGGTATATTGTAGGAGTGGTGTTAAACAATGCCAATAATCAACTAACTAAACGTGGTCAGTTGGTTCTTGGCATGTTTAACAAGTCTTGGACTAATAATTTCAAATCTGTCACCCTGAAAACTGGTCCATCCTAGTGAACTATGGACTGGCTGAATCATCACTTCAAGCAAAACCATATTTATGTTATTTATTAACCATTTCTTCAATAACAGCACAACAAAAATGTGTGTGATAATAGCCTAAATGTAATAAGGATATCCATTTTTCATACCTACAATGAAAAATGACATGGCTTTCTATGAAGTAACTAGTTTAATGTATTAAGTAACTTTGGATTATTATTAATCATCAGTTTCAATAGTAACAATAAAAGCAGAATTATTCATAATAGATACAGCATGACTAAGTGGTCCATACTTTAGATTGGATTTCTACTGTTACTACTTTGAAGGGCATGGGTAAAGCACTGATTCATGTAGAATAGAACTAGCAGGTAATTCAAGTTTGTTATGCTCCATTTCTTTTCTGTGATCTGATTGGATCTTTAATAAGCTTATTAAAAAGCTGATATTTAAGAGATTTTAGGTCAATATCAGGGTTTTATAAGTTAAGGAATTGAACCAATAAAATCATGACATAACATTATAATGTTGAATTGTAACAATATTTCAGGAACAACTGGAATCAGAACAATATTTTTTACTCGATAAACCATTTCAGTAGTTATGAATGAATTGCCAAAATGTCACAAAAATTTAGATATACCTAATAAGACTCTTCTACTTGTTGGAAATGCCAACACCAGTTCCTATAGAATACTAAGAAGATTTATCTTATATTTGTATTCGGTGTCACTATCTTTACACAATGATAGGACAACTTCTTAGGCACCTACCCCTACTTGCTTGAATTGGCACCAACTCCAAATGAAAGAAATTATAAGGTCCCTAGTTATTTCTAGCTTTTTAGTGCACCTAGGTTTTTTGAAGTCGGTTCCATTTTTTTTATAATTTCCTATTTGATCCTTAAAATTGGAATGAAAACATATAGCTATGAACAAATATGTAGGTCACATCCAATTACTTTTTTACTACAAACTACCTATAACCTGAAGTCAATGAACATATCAATGTCAAGATCACAGCTGTGTGCCCAATTAAATCATTAATTATGATTCACTTGCAAAATTTACTGCTAACCAACCGATTCTATAAGGTGTAGATGTTATGTTAGTCATCATTTCCTCTGAATATAGTTACCTTAATGATTTCTAAAGTAGCTATCAATGTCAATAGTACTACTAACCTGGAATTTATTTTTATAGAATTCAGATTCTACACAGTAAACTTGATGCTGTGAATTGTCAATTTGAACATTAAACATTCTGGAAATAAATAAATAGGTACCCACTAAACTGTAGTGGGTAGGCCAACTACTATGAAGATTATTTTAAAACTACCCTCAAATAGATATCCTGTGGATGTACTTATTTGGATAAATGACAAATTCATAGAAAGGTAAGTAACTTGTTTTTATTAAGTTGTATTAGATTACTAGACCCCTGTTTGCCCTGGACAAAGCATTCACACAAAACATATTGTTGTCTCCGTTTTATGAGAATAAAAAATAAGAGATATCAACATATTTTGAGAGAATGTTTTGTCCAGTGCAAACATACAGCTAGGATGTTCTACCCATGTTTGATATTGATTCACATAATACCAACTCAAAGTATAGGAAAAAGGAGATTATAAATATTACTGAAATCCATGTGTCATGTGCTTGGAGCGATTGTATTTTAATGTAAATGTCTATTGTAGAATGGTCATGAATGGCATTCCCACTCTGAAGTATTGGCAACTGTTCAAAATACTGTCAACAGGTACTGCCGTTTGTGGCAGTTTAAATTCTTTTTTAACAAACCATTTGTTTACAGACAACATTTCATTATGATTTTATAGTTGTAGATAATTTTTATCACTCAATTTTTTTACAGTGATAGTATTCAGAATTCTCTATTATATTGAAACCAAAATACAAGTGAATGTTTTAAGAATACAAGGGTGAGAATTTACTTTGTATATGCAATAAGGTGTAAGGGATAGAAGATGTAGGGGAACATAGATTGAATGAATTGAATGCATAAGTAATTTTACCTAAAGTGTTAATAAAATTAAATTATTGAAATTCTACTTGAATTGGTACTCTTAATCATTCAAGGTTATCTTATCAGGGCCATCTTTGTGAAAGCCAGTGAAGAGTGATGAAACTTGCTTTTGTATGTAAACTGAAATACCTACATCATTTCAATTTAAGACAGTGATATTGTTTGGTTGATATAAGAAGATACAAAATGGGTAAAATAAGCATAAAGCTCACACCAGATACACTATTTGTTTGAATGTGGTTATCTTAAAATAGGTACCACTAAAACTTTATACAATAATAGGCATTTAGTTCAATGACCAGTTAAGTTCTGTCCAGACTTACGAGAAATCTCGCATAACTACGCGTTCTGGATATGCTACAAGGAAAAATAACAGTCAAATAACCATCCATGACATTAGCATAAACATCAACACATTACAATAATGAGTTCATACACAAATGGTTCCTAAATGTAAATTGTAAAGGAACTTTCATTTGCGCACGGAACTACGTGCGTGCCGGCATAACGATGCGCACAGTAGAAAGCTACTACATTATTCTGCTCTTCAATCAAAATAAACAGCCCCCGCCATACTAGGACGCGTTGATTCGGTAGAACACCGAATCAACGGAACAATAAGAAAAATCGACGTAATCGAATGTGGGTATCGCGAAAATTGTTATTAGCCCCAGTACATGGGTGCGGCCGCGGGACGCGGACAAATAACAGGGCTTCACCGTACCTAATAACAATAGCTTGATGTCTTTAGAAGCCTGGAGGCCATCCTCTTTCAAGTTCCTCTCGATCTGTCTGCTGCGAGCAGCCGCCGCGCGCTCCTCGGCCGACTGGGCGCACCCCATGTCGGCAGATGTCCCTGTTCCTTGGCCGCCGGCCGCCCCGACCCCTGAGCCGGGCGCGCTCTCACCGCTCCCTCTGCATGCGCTCCACACGCGTCCTGCCGCTCCGGCCCGACCGGAGCCACCCTACACAACGTTAGCACCCAACACACAGTAACCTAACAGTACCACTTACTTATCACTGTCCGTACGACTCTAAAACACACAATTGTTAGATAGACGGCCGTGACTTCGATTCTTAGTCGAACTTTTACTGCACCGAACACAATTAACTCACGGCGACAGTGCGAACTTTAATTGATTTTACAAATCCGTTTAAATACGAGATAATGGCGGCCGGATGACAAGCACCAACTCCGCTCCGTGACAGCGACCGCGCCCCGCTCGACTGACGTTCGGGTGCGTTCGGAATTCTTCGTTCGGACTCGCTCACACATGCGTGAAGGTATTCACATACGAAAGAGAACAAGAATAATGCGCTAAAATCAAAGATATTTGTCAAAGACAATAATATTTTTTTTATAAAAATAAAATTTTTCGGCAAGTTTGAAAAATATTAAATGTATTCGACACCACACTGACTGACTGAATACACTGCGAGCGTGATATAAATTTCTAAATAATTCTCGCATTTCTTACACTGTTCTCTCTCCTTCTACTCTAGAAGAAATCCTTTTTTACCCTATTGCCCTACATCGTCACACAATAACGTATCCAAGATGTAAAATTAGTTTAATTTGCTCACAAATAAACAGTTACTAACAAGTAGTCAACACAAGTGTAACAGGTATTCGGCAGACACATTCAACAGGAATGGAATCAGGGGTAGGTAGGTATATCAATCATCCACCTATCTTGTCGCAATTTACTTCCAAAATCCATTCCGCTATGAAGAAGCTAATGAAGATTCCCTAAAGATGGATAAAACCAGCTGTGAACCTAATTTACTCTTAGATAAGGAATATAGTGTATTAATAAAATAATTAACACATAATATATGATTTACTAAATAAGTAGGAATCTATCACGTCGTTACACTAACCTAGCACCGATAAACAATAATAAAGTTGCTTTTTTAAAACTGTTTGTATTCAACAAATCTTACCTACTACTTACGCAAACGGAAAGAAAGGAAATGCATTACCATTCAATGAGTTAGACTCAATCGAACGAAATGAAGTAGTAGTAAAATCACAGATATAGTGTAAATCTATATCTGTGACTAAAATAGATAGATGGGTATTGGGTACACTACCATCAGCACGATTGTAATCTTTGAAGTAGTCGGCAGAAATATACATTTCCCCAACGGATTGGGATCCGTGCAGATTGCTGCAAAACAATGTCCAATTGATGTGAACTTGAACACGGTTTTGGGGGTCTTTTACCCACCACAACAAATGCTGATTCCAATAAACCGATGTCACTTATGGAACTACGCGAAATCCTTGATATTACTTAGTTATGTACCATGGTTTATTGTTTATTTCGTTTCAGCCATTAAACATGGCAGCATTTTCGGAAATCAGTATTATAGACAGGCAGTCTATCCTGCAGATACCTACAATAAGCCAAGTTAAGTGATACAGGCGTCATCTGGAAATAGACATTGTAATTTGTAATGTAAACGCTGTGACCGACAACGTCAACAGCGACCGACTCGAAAGTCTCAGTCAATAGAGCTCGAGTCGACGTGCGCGCGCATCGAACCCGACAGAGATAGGGGAAGCCCCATTACCAAGGAGCAGCAGCTTGATGTCCTTGGCGGCCTGGAGGCCATCCTCCTTCAGGTTCTTCTCGATCTGCTTGCTGCGCGCAATGGCGGCGCGCTCCTCGGCGGACGAGGCGCAGCCCATGGCGATGGCGCGCACGGCCTGGCTCGCTACGCGCGGCAGCGCCGTGCCCCTCGCATGCTCGCGGCCCGTCGTCGCGCGCAGGTGGCGCCGCGCACGCGCGAGCGAGCGCACGCGTGCTCCGGGACCAGGGGACGCGATCAGCGCCTGGCGCGCGATATTCCGCCGCCGGTGACGAGGACCGGCTCGAGCGTTCTACGCGGGCGGCGCGGCGAGAGCTCGGAGGACGAGCGGAACAGTGGTATGCGGTCGAGGTGGCGCCGCGGCGTTGGCCCGCGTACGAATGACGGATCGCGCAGGCCTGCCGCGCTGCGCTTACTGCGCAGGCTCCGCTCCCGCCTCCGCCTCCGCCTCGCCGGCGTCCATCCGTACGCTGGCTAGTCGCCTGGTGCCTTCCTGACATACTAATTACAAGTCGCTCTACCTCAACCTTCTGCGATTCGTAGCTTTTCTCACTCTCGCTTTTCGTACACACAAATGATTATGACATCTTTGTCAGTGCGTATCTGGATAACTTACGCATTATGTAAAACCTACCGATGTTTAAGTACGCTTATCTAAGTAATACTTAGATTAATAATAGGTAGGTAAATATACTTTGAGCAGGAGCTTTTTGTTGCAGAGCAGCCTGTGTAGCTCCAACGAGAATAAAAGTTTATTTTCTTGGGTACAAGTGATAGCGGAAGAGCTTGCCAAAATGTACGCAGTAACAAAAAGTACGACTACGTAGGCAGTGTACACAAACACATAGTACCTACTACCTACCTAGCGAGAGCCAATCTCGCCTGTCAAGAAGAACAGCTGCTGAAAGTAGTATTCAAATAATATAGCTTAAAATGCAGGAATGGCTATATACCTACGGCATAAAAATACTATACTTGACTATCACATGCAACGTGGTGAAATGCCTTTTGAAAAACCTCACGAAATATCAATAAAATATTCACTTTGTATCCACTATTTTAGTAATATGGGCTGGTGAACAAACAAAAAATCCTAATTTATTTTAAGGATTTTTTTTCTACTGGCTCTATGCACAAAGTGTGACAGCCGCGATAAAAAAATTGATTGTCAAAATCTTGACATATCGTGACGCACGTCACATCAACGTCACATCATTGTCAAGCATGTTTCGACTTGCTTGCTAATATTTTTTAAAAGTGAATTGAAGTGCTTTGTATAAACGAAAAGTTAATAATTTTCCTGTGATATCTGTATTGAAATCATTTTTATCATGCTTGCATTGTTATTTTAAATAATTGGAGATTAAACTATCTGCTCTATAATGGCCTCCGACGACGAAGATGAAGAATTTTCCACATTCAAGGGTATTCCCGCCACAATTATATACATCAATAGTTATGATCCTGGAAAATTAAATACAGCTGAAGTAGCTCATGCTGCAACATGTCGATTGATGCGCCAATACCTTCGAACATCAAACTCTCAGTATATAGCAGTCTGCTTATACGGCTTAGAAGACCCAAAAACATCAGTGTTTGGAATAAAAACTGTTCAGGAAATATTTCCGCTGAATTACCCTACTTTGGAAGCCTTTAAAAGTCTTCAAAAGACCAATATATCTTCATTAAACCAATCAAAGGAGCTCATTTTATCAGATGTTTTGTGGCATTCGCGGAAAATGTTCGCCAATTGTAAGAAACAATTACTATCACGCACTGTGATTATACTGTCTAAATTCGACATTCCACCATCGCAAAACGATCAGAAACCAGCATTCAAGGAAGCTGTTGACTTGTCAGACTCAAATATTCAATTAAGACTTATAAATGTCTCCAAAACTGATTACACTGTTGATCAGTTTTACAAAGATTTTTTAATAAACGCCAATAAAACGCACGAAGACGATTTCCCAAACCATGTCTGGGACCTTAAGGAAATTGAAAAACAAATGCATCAACAATGTAATCGTCATTTGGCTGTTGCTAAACTCAGCTTCGAAATTGGAGATGGGTTGTCAATTGGAGTAGGTGTTTACAGTCTTCTGAAAGGGAAAACGGGGTACAAGACAACTCCTTTAGATGGCAAGACAAATACAATATTAACAACTGTTAACAAAACCCTCAAAGTGAGATCAGATAATGAAGAAAATATGGATGTTGATAGCAAGCAACAACCAAATGCAATGCCTCTATTGAAGTCTGAAACTCTATATTATCAAATATATGGAGGGGAAAAAGTTGAATTTACAGATAATGAAATGAAAATACTAAAGAACCCATTTGGAGCACCAAAGATAAAACTTCTTGGATTTAAACCTGCTCATATCCTGTGCAAAGAAAAATTGATATTTAAGCCATGTTACTTCATGTTCCCAAATGAAAGCATAATAGAGGGTTCCACTGTTGCATTCAAAGCTTTCCATCAAGCCTGCACTGAGATGAGTATGGTGGCAATCTGTGTTTTATGCACCAGAGTCAATGCAAGACCCACAATTGTTGCTCTTTCACCATGCAGTAAGCCATTAGGTTTAAATGTGGATGTGGGATTTGATGTACTTCGCATACCATATATGGAAAACATGCGACAACTTCCCGCATTTGAAGACGATGAGGACATAAAAATTGAAGAGGCCAATAAAACAATAATGAAAGATATCTTAACTGAACTGAAATTTGATTACAAACCTGAAATGTTTGAGAATCCAAAATTGCAATCACTGTACACAGCATTAGAAGTAATAGCCCTGGAGGATGATGAGATTGAACCATTCACTGATACAACAAAACCAGATCCAAAAAAGTTTGATGCAATCAATGATGACTTGTTTTATGAAGTGTTTGGTCCTTTCCAAGTAGGTGTACCGAAAAAAGTTGCAAAATCAACTGATGGACCTAGAAGCAAAAAAATGAAGACTGAAGATGATGAGGATGCCTTGTTACAAAAGCGACTTGATAATGAAGAAGTGCATAAATACACAGTTGCTCAGTTGAAAGATATACTGAAATACAAAGAATGTCCTAATTTACCTGCTTTGACAGGCATGAAAAAGGACCAACTTGTTAATTTGGTTTATAAGTGTTTAAAATAGTGTTGTGTTACTTTAATTTTGTAATCAAACTCGGCCATAAATTAGACTGACTGGCTGTAATTTGGATAGTATTGCAAATTAATATTTTTATAAGCAATAAAAGAAACTGTTACTGCTGCATTACTTTTATTAACATAAGAAATTAATCATTATGTAATGAGATAGAATTCACCTTAACAACTTATCTATGGAAATAAATGATGTGTCTGTTTGTAATATCAAACATAATATATATATGAAAGTATATATTAGATAAATAAATATCGCCTAGACTGACACACCAACTGTATGCTCCCAAACTAAGCAAAGCTTGTACTATAGTTACGATACAATAGACTGGGGGCGATCCCAGTAACACACAGACCAGGGCAAATTACGAAAAAGCCATTTCCGAAATTTACCCCAGCAGGAATCGAACCCACAACCATGTGCAATGCTCGAATCACTGCGCCAAGTAGTTGTCGATATTACACTCTACTTATAATATTTTTTTAGCCAAGTCTGGCAGGACTTTTACAGGCAGGTAGCTGACGTTATAAGGAGTATCTTTGCCTTTCTTTATTTTAGAAAAGTACCATGTTGGCTAAGCCGTTAACACTAGTTAAACCTTAAATGTATAGAGAACCATCTGCAGGCCCTAAGTGGTGAATTCCAATCAGTAGTGCATCTACCAGTGTCCATACACCTAATCCACCAAAGCTGAACAGTTTCCCTATTCCCTCTTGCCAATGCCCCAGGTAGAAGCGGTCAGCACCAAACCCACCAAGGGTCAGTGCGAGGATGAGAGTGGTGCTCCACCGAGTCCCTGCTGTCCAGGAACAACGGATTTTCTTCAAAAACCTTCTTTTGCCTAAGCAGACCACATCATCGGAGACAGTGCAATTAGTCCTGTAATGAATACAAGTTTATTTTATAACTTATGTTATTATAATAAGAGTTTTGGAAAATATAGATTAGAGAATACATACAAATAATATTTTAAAGGTGAAGCCAGTGAATTGCAGTTGGCTTTCTGGTCACAGCGATGTTCCCATTTGTCTGTTTGGTAACAAAATCTGCACATAGCTGTTCTATTGAACATTTTGGTACCCTAGAAATAAGAAATAAAGCTTAATTTTAAGGTAGGTATATAAAGCTTTTAAGATAGTATCACAGTCCGAATTTGTGTAACAGAAAACAATACGAAAGTACTCACATTGCATACAATCTTAGATTTGACAGAGCAAGTATAGTTGTATAGGCCTCCGTACCGGCAGTCTACACTCCCCTCGCATACTATGCAGGGATACTGGAGCGTAGAACATTCAGGAATATTCTCTTGGTCGACCGATGGACAACTCTTCAGATAATCCTCATTATCACTGAAATCTCTCACTCCTTTATCAATTGAGTCATCTTTTATTTTATTCTCTTTGCTCTGGAGGTCCATGTTATTATTCGCTTTAATAAGTGAACAAAAACATAATTACAATAAGAAGAAGTCTCAGGATATTGTAAATAAAAATTCGTAGATAGTATTTAATTTACTCACCCATATCTGTTATATGAATAGTATTGAAAATAACAAGTAGAACTAAAATAAAACAGTCTCTTATACCAATCCTCAATGGTACACCTCTCGGCATTGTGAAATTTACATTATATTTGGTCTCAGCTTTGGGTTTTCGCGTATTTGTATTTATTATCCCAATTCCCTATTTTTCTTGTATTCTACCAATCAATCAATACTGATGCATAAACACGGAGAGCGTTGTTTGACAGTGAGAGCAGGATAGCTCAGAATGCTTTTTCAACAAGGGTGAAAGAGATAGCCGTAATTGTAAAGTACAATAACAACACAGTACGAGTATGGAACGCGTTACAACGTCATGCTAGTTCTGTAAATGTCAATACTAATAATGCCATAAAAACAGGCATTTTGCTCATTTAGCCAATGTCAGGTGATTTTTAACCCCCGATGAAAAACGAGGGGTGTTATAAGTTTAACATGTGTATCTGTGTGTCTGTCTGTGGCAACGTAGCGCCCAAGCTGATGAACCGATTTCAATTTAGTTTAATTTGTTAGATAGGTATTCTGATCGAGAGTGTTCTTAGCTATGTTTCATAAAAATCGGTTCAGCCGTTTGAAGATCATCAGCTCTTTTGTAGGTAAAAAAGCCACATTCTAGGCCAAAACCAACTTCCACGGCTCGAATCCATTCAAAATTTGAGATGATTGGATTTAGATTTATTATATTTTTAAATGATCGTAATAGTCTGAACTGGCTTTTTACAATATTATAAATTTGAAAAGATTCCCTGTTTCTGGAAAAAAGTATATTTTATCAATTTTTATAATGAGATTTGTGTATGAACTAAAGACGTTCCATAAGTCACGTTTCAAATGATGGATACGCGCATGCGTTAAATTTTGTTAATGGTCATGGAATATTACGCTATATAATTCTAGAGGGCGCTGTTCCGCCATTGCGAAAAAATATAAAAGAACAAATATAATTTAAAATAAATTTAGCGTTGGGCTGCTCCCGTCCACCTCAACCAGAGTTATTACATCAAATTGAATCATAATTGATAATATTTTACTAGGAATGAAACCTCCGTGGCATCAATATTAAGATTCGTTGTTTATTCTAATGTCAATTATTATAATGTCATAACAAAATAATGTCTCATACTTTTACACAGATTTCCTGTTGATTATTGTATACATTTGATGAAAAGGTCGTCGCATCGGGGGTTTTTAAATTTTTTTAGGAACATTTTAACTTTACTTTTTGTGGATCGCCCACAAAACCACCTAAAAATAATATAAAATTATGCCTTCAAACTATTGACCACATTTCATACGTTTGGATATAACACCTACTTCCCAAATATTAGTTTTAAAACAATAACAATTACAAACTGGGATGAACAACTAACATGCACCTACTTGCAACAAGAGCAGATGAGATTCTTTTCTACTCCAAATATTTCGTACAGTCGAAAGCAAAAAAAAAGCAAAGGTGAGCGAGTATTGGATAGGTCTATTGATTGCCACAAGGTCCTGTTACCATGATTAACGATTTGTTGTTGTTTCTGTATTTCGAGTGCAATAAATAGAAGCAACATCATAATTCGGTGTAAATATTTCGTCAGAGCAAAATGAATGGTTAGATAGAACTTTAGACGAATTTGAACACTTGCTGGCTTCATTTACTAACTAGACGCGTTCCGTCTATATTATTATTTTCGCCTGAGGATAGAACTATGTACTTTAATACGTACTTAAGCAGCAGTGATTTCAATTAGAGACTAATGACATGACTCAAATAAAATACAAAAAAATATTAGGTATCAAATTATCACATTTATTAAATTATTAAACTATAAAACCTAGGACCTACTTCTGCAAACTGAAACCAACGAACCACTAACACAAGGTTGGTTTTGGTCTAGAGTAGTACATGTGGGTTGGTTCCATTTTGCATAAGTAGGTCCTAATAGCATAACACAAAGAAAATACAAAAAATATTAGGTACCTATCATATTATCACATTTATTAAATTATTAAACAATAAAAAAGCAAAAAACATTTAAATATAAATTTTGGCTTAAATAGATCATGGCACCCGGCCGAAATAGTCAATAAATAGAATCAAACACACTGCCCGAACAAACCGTATCACCTTCAGTGTTCAAAGTTGGTTTCCTGCTGTCGTCGTCGTTGTCTTTAGACAATTCGGTAATTGTAGACAAGTTTGGTACGGCGTAAGTAATTGGGAAGATTTGTTTGAGATTGGCACCAAAACTTGGGACGCTTGTTGCCGCAGGACTATTCGCTAAGTTGCTATTCATGGTTTCCTCTTCACTGAGTAAGTACCACTTCGAAGGACGATCGGGTGGCTGGGTGTCGTCCGAGAGGTCCTCGGTAATAAGACTATTGTGGGATATCTCGGTGCCAGCCGGACTATGGTATACTGTATCGGTTGTATCTTCTATGGTATTCATTTTAGCTTCTGTAAAAGGATATTTGTAATATACTAATAATTAAACAAGAACTAAAGAGTATTTATCTACATCTAACCACGAATTTGTAATAACGTGGAACACTCATAATGGCCCGATTTCTTTAGATTCGACAGAGCTGTCCTTATTCTAAATCTCAATACAAAATTAAATGAAGCCTCTATGAAGGCAGCTGCCACTTGGTCTTATTGGCCAGAAGAATTCAACTAAATGGGAATTGGTTACTAGTGCTATAAAATCCAAATACCGAGTTCTTGAAGATTAACTTTGAACCAACGAAAAAAACTATCCATATAACGACTTAATAAATTCAACATACATACCATTGTAGAAACTATGCATATCTTGTGCATTGCTACTTAAACATTCCTGCATCATATTCTCATTGGTATATTCCAATTGGCTTTGCGATTCATTTGATTGTACAGAATTGCTGTTTAACGATATAACGGATTTGGCATTTTCTATAAACTCGACGCTGTCTCCGCAACATTCATTAGCGAGCAGACATGTTTCGGAGTGATTGTGAATCAGGTCTACACTATCACTGATAGGAAGAAACACACCGGAGCCAGAGTCGTTAATTCCGCTATCTGTGTAAACTGACACCTTACTGGCATTGGTTGATGTAGACCTTTCCTTAGCAGACTTACTTTTAGGTCTTAATATCTTCACTTTGATAACGTCTTTTACTTTTCTTCCTTTACGCTTAACATTGGCTTCGCTGGTAACAGTTAAGTTGGCGATCTGCTCGTCCAATGCGTTTTCTTCGAATAGATAGTCTTGAATAACTGGTGGGCAAGATTTCCTGCCGCCGAAAGAGCAAGCCTCGACATGTTCTTCCTCAACGAGACGCGCTATTTTCGGGGCTGCAGACTTTTTAGCTCCTTTTCTTTTGCGTGGTGTCGAACACCTTTTCTTGTTACCGGCTTTGGTCCGAATTTCAGTGTTAGTATCATCCACTTCCATCATGTTCTCTTTACACTGCGTAGTTTCCGACCGAACCTTCTTTGCGCTTTCCAACAGCAGATTTCTCAGCTTTTGGTTCAACGTTTCAGTCATAGGGGTCTGATCGCAGAGGTTGAATGTGCATATTTTGTTTAACAACGATTCGGTGACCGCATTAGCCGCGTCAGTTGGACTGTTTACTACCGTGTTACTATTGCAACTTTCTATTCCACAGTCTTGTTGCATCAAAGGCATGGTGACATCGACGCCCGAAATTAAATATTTGTTGCAAAATTGTATATCGCTCATCTCGTTGCATTGTGTTTCATTTAAAGTAGGGTTGTTGTTGACACAGTTTAGCATGTCCTTTGAGATAGATATGTTTTCAACGACAGACAATTCGGGAGATAGCGGTAATGAGATGTTGCTTGAACTGGCTACGTCACTATTAATATGGCCCGTAGCTAGATTGTTAGAAGTTTCTGAATGGCGGGCCGAATTCATGTTATTAATCGGAGCAGCTTCGTCTATTCGCTCTAGGCTTCTAAAGGAACGTCTCACTTGGGGCATCAGTAATTGGTATGATTCTGATCTGTAAGCTTCAGTATTTAGGCTAGAATTCTGTGCAATGATATTCAACGGTGCACGAACCGATGAGTGGCTGAAGTCATTGGAAGTTTCGCAATACAAATACGGGTGTGATCTCCGTCTAACATTGCGATGGTATTCGTTCCTATTTCTCAGCGCGTATGTAGACCGGTTCATCAATTTCTTCTTTCTAATATCAGTTTTAGCTGGACTTATATCGGAATCTTGATATCCTTGAGTGCTATCCAAAGAGTTCAGCGAGAAATTGGAGGGCGGTGAAACTATTTTGCCCACATTTTCGGTGCTGCAAAGGAAAAGGCGAAATAAAGAGGGTGCTAGGCGATGGTCAGGCGTGAGTAGCAGAAGCTAAAGTGCAATTTAGGATGTAAGCGTAAGCGACACAAGGTTGCCAACTTTTAAAATGTGAACCTAACCCTATATTTTAACCTAACCCAATACACGGCTAAAACAAAAGATTTTATTTAAACAGCAATAACTTTGAAATCAAACTATTTTTCGGATTTTATCGCGTTTATTAAATTTATATTTATGTTCCCGACGTTTCGGCTGCGTAGTTTGATTTCAATGTGTAGTATTCGCGTAAATATAAGAAAACAATAAGCAATAACTTTATTATATTTTTTTAGAGAATAGAGAAAAGCAATAAGCCATACATAATTACAATATTTATAATACTCAAACAAAAAAGTATACAGTCCGAATTGAGCACTTTCATTTTGAAGATTGTTAAAAAATTGGTAGAATAAACGCAAGTTAAGTAAAAGCAATTAAGTGTTTAGAAGACAGAGGGATAACTCATGCCCAATCAATTCCCGAACATTATCAAATGATGAGATTATCAAATATGCGGGTGAATACCCCTCCAAGTTGGCAACCCTGAAACGACATGCTATGTGCAAGCTTATTGCTAATGGAAGCAGGTTCACAAATGAATGTACTCACCTATAGGTACTTTAAGCTCTAAAATAGTGTCGTCTTAAATTAATGAGTAACATAAACTAAAATAATACACAAATATTAATTGAAATGTTTATTGACCAACGTTCCACCTGCTCCCATTTACGGTACTTACATTTCATTTTGTAAAAATACAGATCTCATTTAGCTCCTTTAACGACTGCTATTATTGTACACAGTGAATGATATTATAAGTAAAAATATAATGCCGCAAGTATTACTTTGACGTAGCCCGAGCTGGGAAAAATACTCGAGCGTTGGTATAAGAGTATGACATCTCCTTAATTTCTAAAGGTGTTCCCACACTAATCGATCGATGGCAGAACCGATGACAGTTTCTACATCATCAGAGCGTCGTTCGATCGATTGATGTGGAAACATCCGTGCAATGACAACATGCTTTCTCGCTGCCGCTATTTCGCACTCAGGCAACTCATATATCGGGATCATACATCAAAAGTGAGAGTGCATAAATATAATTTATTTTATGTTTATGTTGATTACAATTGCAATAAAAAGATCTTATTATTAAGGAAGAAACAGACTTCAACTTGATCCAGATCATGCGTACTTTCGCAAATAGAGCTAATCACAATAACAATAAAAAACTTTAAATCTTTGTGAAATCATCCATTAACTTTATGGTGTTACACACCAATCGATCGATATCGATTGAACGTTGTTCTATGTAGACCCAGTCGATCGTTTCGACCTATCTCATTCTAACATCGATCGCTGGATTGATCGACGTTCGATCGATTGTTGCAGTAGCGCCTTTAGTTATCTTTGAACTCATTATCATGAAATTGCAGTGATTATGACTGGCCGACGTGACCTCATTCGGGGGTATTTTCTTTTAAAATAACATTAAGTTAAATAAAACGAGATTGATTCAACAATATGATCTGATATGTTTCGTGTTTATTATTTTTAAGGGCAGTTACACATGTCGGCTGAACAAGGCAATGACGGCTAACCTCCGTAAGTGAGGTGTGAATGGACGCCGCGTGCGCAAGTGACTTGATAGTATTAAGTGCTTGCGCGGACATGTGTAACGAGTTATATATTCAGGTTATAGTGCCACAAATATAAGTTGCCGGTGTAGTTTGGATGTGATTCGAGTAGAAATACAAAAAATATTAACGAACTTATGAATACACGAAAAGGTACCCTCTTCCACTCGAATTAGAATCTCAATCAATTTTTTTAAGATAGTTGTATATTACTAACATACTTGAGTATTTATATTATTCATTGGTTGAAAGAAACTGACAGATTCTAATGTCACTTTGTAATGGAAATAGAACAAATGAGGTTCAAATTCGCGGAAACGTGACATATTTATCCGTCAGTTTACTTCGGCCAATAAAATAAATAATTTTTTCAATCAACCAACAACTTATATTGTGGAACCGTACCTGCCTGACTATATAAACCGCGATATAAAATAACACACAAGTAGAAACAGAAGTTCACGCGAAATACATAATACGAGGCTGTACTAGATATTTTTATTGCCTAATGCGGGTAGTTCTATTGAGGACTCAATGTAACTACCCACATTCAACTTTATATCATTAACAGTCAGATTTCTGTTCTGTGTTTTATATATGTATATCTTGTACTTTAACTATTTACCGTTATTATATCTACCATAAATACATTATTGGTTTAAATCATACCTTTATTGATAAGTAAGATATTTGAAAGGATATAGAATTAAAAAAAATACATAAGATTTGAATAAAAATATAAGTTAAGATACTTACACAGATTGCGAGAATGACAACAATAGAATTAAAGATGTTGATGACATATTCGACTTTATTCGGTAAAAATAAATATTCCATAATTAAATACATTAAAATCCATTAACAATGGCATTACAAAAGCCATTAAACAAAGGCCAATTTGACAAAATGTTCTATTTTAGGTTTTAGTTTAGATAATACGGGAAGAATTTTGTACAGTAAGTATGTATTACCCAACCAAAATGTTTTCTTTTCCTAGTCCATTTTCGAAACGTCAACAAAATCAGACATGCATACATTCATACACGTCTTTCTTCCCACGGGTGTAGGTAGAAACCGAACATTGATTGCACACGTACTGCGTACCTGTCACACCTCTTCCAGAACATAATATTATTGCACAAAACTCATCAACAACATTCATCGATGGAGCGTTATACTGCTGAATATTCTGACGCATTTCTAATTTGAACTGTAACGCTTTTCAAAATGCTTCAGAGTATTCTAGTTATTACTGCTGCTTGTTCCTATCTTTAAACTGTTGCAAATAGTACTTATTAATTCATGGTTTTGATCACTACCGATGATTTTGCCATAAGTTAGTTTTTTTTTTTTTTTTGATCTGGACTATATGTTGTTGGCCAGAGTGGCCATAACAACTTCACCCGGACAGAGGGCGAGCGCAAGTGCGCTCCAGCCAGAGGGGCAGGGGGGCAGCTAACGGATTTGGACCAAGGGATAGGCTGCTTGTACAAAGAGACAGTACCTAAGTTGGAGCGAGTGTGGCGTATGGAGGGGCGTCGAGAGGTGGTCCTGGCAAAAAGCACGGCTGCGCTTTTGTCCGGGTTCACCTCTATTCGCCATTTCCTAAACTACTCTCCGAGAGAATTGACAGCGCGTTGGGGAACGCGTGTGATTCGAGCCTTGTTACGATGGGAGAAATAAAGCGCGGTATCATCCGCGTAAAGAGCGAGTTGCACATTGTTCGTGCGGGGAATGTCATTAGTGTACAGACTGTACAAGAGGGGCGAGAGCACGGAGCCCTGAGGGACTCCTGCCCTGATGGGGTGGGGTGGGGAGAGCGTGCCCTCGACTCGATATCGAAAGGTACGGTTTGACAAGAAGTCTCGTAAGATGAGCAGATAAGTTAGTTTTTAGACGAGAAAAAATCAAAAGAAATACAAGTAGTTGGAATTAACGAAATTACGATAGATGGAGCGCTGCTTTCAATTAAGCAACTATGTAAAAATGTTTCGTACTCTAGATGAAGAAAACATTTATGGATTAAGTTAGAGTCGCTTTTAATATTTTGACAGCTCCGAAAACGATATATGTACGCATATACCTTTGCATTAGTGTGAATAGGATGTTTAGAGCATCTCATGTCTTGCGTTGCGTCTTGTTGGTTATTAGTTCGACCGACACAATTTTTTTGGTGCCAAGCAAAATCAATTTCTGGTGTTGTTGTGTATTATTTACATACTAATGATGTATCATTGATATTTAATTCTGTGTTATGAAAGTAATTGAAAAATGCTTTAATGAGTAATTTCTGTCTGTTGCTGTCCTTTACGGGTGTATGCAATATCGCGTTTGCATGGCATCCTTATTCCATGGACGTGCCACATAAAAAAAAGAAAGATACCGCACCGGAGTCTCAAACAGATGGACCTTAAAATTTGTGTAAGTGTTTCATGAATATTGAAGTATTTGGCAGTTAAACAAGCACAGCAGATAAAACAAACAGTAAATCCACTGAATGTATGAACATATTCATTCTCATACTTCTAAAGTTAAGTCTTTATTAACTTCTCGGTTGGATTATACACATCAAATCACTAATGTTTAAAAAATAAGATTACATCCCGACTTATTTAATAATATTTACTAATGATAACTTTATCAATAAAATGTATAAAACACAATTCATTGAAGTACATACCTACTATGATTAAAGTCTCGAATCAATGTCCTAATTTTGGAATTGTCATTTCTATAGATATCCGATTTCACTATACTATACTAATTACCGTTAACAACACCTGCAGTGCTATTCCGTAACGACAAACTCACGCGAAACACATCTCACATTATCTCAGGCGTGAAATTTTACACTGTTACAGAATAGTCCTGTTGATAGAGAGTACATTTAGAACAAATAAAGTGAAATGAAAAACATGACTTTTAATAACATTACTGTTGCCTAGTTATCTCTTACTAGTGTTTCTTATATTAACAAAAATACTATAGCTAACGGCGATATTAATTTATTTATTAACTATCAATAGACAGAGAGCCGAAATTGTTCATATTTGACGACCACTTGGCGCATTGGTGGTTGCAGGTTCGATTCCCGCCGGGGCAAATTTCGGAAATGACATTTTCGTAATATGCGCTGGTCTGGTCGTCACTGGGATCGCCCCTAGTCCGGTACCCATAGTACAAGTGTTGCTTAGTTTGGGACCATTCAGTTGGTATGTCAGGCTGGCGATGTATTTATTATTCATTTGGATTGTCACTAAACCTCAATCAGGCTTTTAGTTTATAGCAAACTGTACGCCATCTCTATATTTAGCACGCGCCATATTTTTGCTGCGTTCTGTTGTTTTATAATAAAGGTGACAAAAAGCAGGCTCATATTTCAACATTTCACATTTTTGTTCTAGATGCAATGTCAGCAGCACAGATATAGATTTACATAGATAACGCAAGTATCACGATTTGTATTGAAACCAAGCGTGCTGAATTTTTAAGACCTACTGTGACATCAAAAGTGATGGGAAATCCAAACCGATTCAAAGACACCGATGCCGCCGATGCCCCTCCGCCCGGTACGATTCTCTCGAGTGATTATCTCGCTCACACTCATATTTTTTATATCTGTAGTCGCGCGGACTGTAAGTTAGCGGCGACCAACCTTGACGCTTGGTCGGGGTTTCGTACACGCGAAGTACATGCATTTGCATTATCTATGTTAATCTATATCTGTGATCAGCACTGTCTATGTCCTTGGTATTACCTTTTCTGTGGCTTCTGTTCCTTCGTCCTGGAGTTGGACGCGGACCGCGCCTGCCGCCTGGTGTTCGGCGGAAGCATGTACCTGACGTCATCGTCGTCATCACCTTCCACAGTCTTGTCCAATTTAGTTTTTGATCTCCTTGTTTGTATTGTCTTAGCTTCATTGGTGTTTGCAGATTCTGTAAAATTATAGTATGTCATATGTAGATTTATTCAAATTTCATATGTACACCATCTTTTATTCATAAAAAAAGAGTAACCATTTAGTTTCTTGCCGGATCTTCTCAGTGGAAGCAGCATTCCGAACCGGTGGTAGATTCTGACTATTCATAAATGCTTTGTCGGCTTACATGAATAAAAACAATTTTGAGTTCGATTTTGTTGCAAATCTTAAAGTATCGGCTTTGGACGAAAGTTGAAGTAGAAATGGTGTTGTAAGGATGTATACTGTTCAAAGTTTAGTTTTTATAACTCTAAATTGAAAATTTAAAAACCCCCGATGCGACGACCTTTTCATCAAATGTATACCAAAGAGAATACAATACTATGATGTATACAATAATCAACAGAAAATCTGTGTAAAGGTATGAGACATTATTTTGTTATGACATTATAATAATTGACATTAGAATAGACAACGAATGTAAATATTGATGCCACGGAGGTTTAATTCCTAGTATAAAATGTTATCAATTATGATTTAATTTCATGTAATAACTCTGGTTGAGGTGGACGGGAGCAGCCCAGGGGAAGAATTTTCAATAACGCTAAAATTATTTTAAATTAGATTTGTTTTTTTATATTTTTTCTCAATGGCGGAGCAGCGCACTCTAGAATTATAATAACGTAATATTCCATGACCATTAACAAAACAAACAAAATTTAACGCATGCGCGTATCATTTGACACGTGACTTATGGAACGTCATTAGTTCATACAAAAATCTCATATAAAAATTGATAATATATTCATTTTTTCCAGAATCAGGGAAACTTTTCATATTTATAATATTGTAAAAAGCCAGTTCAGACTATTACGATCATTTAAAAATATAATAAATCTAAATCCAATAATCTCAAATTTCGATTGGATTCGAGCCGTGGAAGTTGGTTTTGGCCGTGAATGTGGCTTTTTAACCTACAAAAGAGCTGATGATCTTCAAACGGCTGAACCGATTTTCATGAAACATAGCTAAGAACACTCTCGATCAGAATACCTATCTAACAAAAGAAACACAATTGAAATCGGTTCATCAGCTTAGGCGCTACGTTGCCACAGACAGACACACAGATACACATGTTAAACTTATAACACCCCTCGTTTTTCGTCGGGGGTTAAAAATGGCCCCCAAAGTCGATAGTTTTAGGTTAACAACAAAAAATACTATAGCCTTCTTGACTAATCTTGTGAAGTTAAAACTGATTTTTGATATTACAATTCGGGCGGCCTACGCTCGAACCACTGCGCCAAGCGGCCGTATATAACTTTTGTCAATTAACTGTAGAGCTTGTCTCAACCAAGAACTTCTTACTATAAAATCCTACTTAATATTATAAATGCCAAAGTTCGTGAGTGTGGATGTTTGTTACTCTTTCAGGCAAAAACTACTGAACGGATTTGGATGAAATTTGAAACACAGATAGTTTATAACCGGGATTAACACATAGGATACATTTTATCCCAATAATCCCGAAATTTTTGCTAAGTTAAATACTACACGGACGAAGTCGCGGGCACAGCTAGTCTTACTATAAAATACGTACCATTTAACACTTTCCTCGGCGCTAGATTATTGTTTCGTCTTGTTGATACTCTATTCGCGGTCTCTACACTGGTTGCTTTGTTCTCAGTTTCCGCGGCCGGCTTAGCTGCGTCTTCTTTAACTTTAGATGCGGATCTCTTGGGCCGTTTCGTTGGGCTCTGTGACGTCGTCGACGATGAGGATTTCCTGGGTCTTCCTGCTTTCCTGTACGGTGACAAATAAATAAATAAATATCGCCAGACCAACTGTATCCCAAACTAAGCAATGCTTGTACTATGGCTACCATACTCTGGACTGGGGGCGATCCCAGTGACACCCAGACAAAGGGCAAATTACGAAAACGGCATTTCCGAAATTTTCCCCGGCAGGAATCGAACCCGCAACCACCATGTGCAGTGAGCCGAGGGGCCTACGCTCGAACCACTGCGCCAAGCGGTCATCTAATAGATATTAAATGTGCTTGTTTGGGCTAATTTCCTAAATCAGAGATAGAACTTGACTGCGACTCCGCCTTTGTAGACTTCCGACGAGAAAAAGTGGCTTATATGTGAATGTTATATGTGGTAGACTCTAGATTCTAGCTAGAGCATAACTGAACTGTTTTGTACCAAATGTATTAAATATCCATTCAGCCGTTTTGCATAATGCGGGCCTGTGCACACCACGTTTTTTAAACGCGGCGTCGACACGTTTTGTAGAAACGTTCGTCGATATCGCGCTTTTATCCTACAAAGGTCTACAGGCCGCGTCTGTATCGCTACAAACGCGCGACGACGGCGCGTGGTGTGCACAGACCCTTAGACATATGAAATGAGAGAGCCGGAAGCAACGGAAATGTAGTGTATGTGTCGCAGCCAACTAGCTTAATTCGCCGTTCAATTAACAGCCTAGCCACTTTACTAAACAGCGCCGTTCAACTAGCGGCCTAAATGATATTCAGCCGAATCGTCTGTTACAACATTAAACGGCTAGGCAAGTGATTAAACGTCATCGATCCAAGTCATTTGCCTAGCTGTTTGATCAAATGGCTGAATATCATTCAGGCCGTTAGTTGAACGGCGCTGTTTAGTAAAGTGGCTAGGCTGTTAATTGAACGGCGAATTAAGCTAGTTGGCTGCGACATATGCATATAAAATACCTTTGAGTAATATTGGTGCCTACACCATTTTGCTTGCTCTGTTCTTCTTGGTCTATCGCCTCGATTTCTTTGAATATTTCTTTTTCTATTTCGTTCACCCTCTCGTGAACCGCTGCAATAGAATATTCTTATTTTGGCATGAAAACGCACTGTATCTCACAAGTAATACATATATTAAATAAGATTGTATAGTGCGATTGCCAAGTCAATCTATTTTATTTAAAACAGAAAAGATTTTAAATATTGATATGGTCACTATAAGATGTTGTTAGGTTAGCTATTTACGTAATAACTTAAGACAGAAGGTCCCTTAAGTAGGCACTTAATAAAGTAACCGACTTGTTATTACATGGATCTCACAACTTTTTACGGTGGAAGAACTGAGTTGCGAGACTTGTTTCTTTTTTCAAGTTTTGTTTTAGATAGCATCATACAGGTTAAACTGAAAGGATATACGTTTTTTTTTCAAAACTTTGTAATTCTAAAACTATCAGCTTTGGAGGAAACTTGAAAAACAAAAGGTGTTACAGATTTCACAAGTCTACAAAACGTTTTAGATATACTACAAAGTAAAGATGCATAAAAATTGTATACTCTTTCTGTGTCACCTCGTATATCAATTTATTCGGTTTATAATTGTGAAGGTTGAAATGCCGTAAGTGTCAGTGGTGGGGACCTTCTCCCGAATCATGTTACTATCTCTTAACCACCATACCTGGATCACCAGTTGTGATAATGGCAGGGATGGCAGGTGTGGAGCTTCTGGTGCTGGTCCCCTTCGACTCCGGGGCTTCCACAAGCATTTTAGGCTTGTTCTTGTCGACGCTCGACTCAGACTCCTGGTGGAATATTTGCACCACCTGGGCTAACACCGGGTGGATCTGGGGCCAGTGGCCTTCGAGGTGCACTTCCTGAGGACAGAAATGGTGATTATTATTAAAAGAAATGGTGTTTTTTTTTTTTATAAATAAAATAAATATCGCCAGGCGAACACACCAACTGTATGGTCCCAAACTGAGCAACGCTTGTACTATGGGTACCGTACAATGGAGTGAGGGCGATCCCAGTGACACCCTAACCAGGGCAAATTACAAAAAAGCCATTTCGAAATTTGCCCCGGCGGGAATCGCACCCGCAACCACCATGTGCAGTGAGCCGAGCGGCCTACGCTCGAACCACTGCGCCGAGCGGTCGTCAATGACAAATAAATTCACATGCTTGTGTCCGAGACTATGTCATCGGCCAGTAAAGACCTTTATTTGTATTGAAAATGTCAATCAATGGCAACACGATTGTGCCGTAGACCTGGGCCATCGTGGGAAGAGAATACTAGACATAGAATGGATAGACAGGATTGAAAGGGTTGCAAAAATAAAAAAAAAACGAGCGGGGTGTATTCCTACCATCGGGCGTTATCTTAAACATAACGGAGGCTAACAGGATTACCCACTAGTGGTTAATAACTGTATATTTCTTAAACGAATACCTTTGATAATATTGTTCTTAATATATTGTATATGTCATACCTCATCGTTTTTTGTGAATTTTATTTTTATTTTCTCCGGAGGTATGCTCACTTCCTCTTGTTTCTGAGCTTGTTCTGGTATGCACAATTCTTTGCCTAAAATGAATAAACATTTTATGGTTTTCTTATATTTACGCGAATACTACACATTGAAATAAAACTATTTCACGGATTCTATCGCGTTTATTTACTTTTTCTTGTTTTCGACGTCCCCAAACAACAACTAAATATGAGGGTACCCAGTTTATTAACTATGACATCAGGACGTCTAACACCTCAGTCCCCCCGTGACCATGGTTGCTGTAGAGCAGCCGAAACGTCGGGAACGTAAAAAAGTAAATACACGCGATAGAATCCGTATAATAGTTTTATTTCAATAATAAACATTTTGTAAACGGTGGTAGTGCCAAGCTGTAGAATATTAACTCCAGCTCAAATACAAGCTGGCTTGACCAGGGTCACACAGAAGATCTGCGTGAAGTAGCTAATATAGCTGTTTCATACGATGAGTGGGGGAGCCTGAAAACCAACCTTCCCCTCCCGCAATCCCACTCCTCTTTAGGAAGGTAACATACGAGCAATGCCTAAGGTATTGCCAGCATCTTTGGATACGGTAAGTGCTTAAAATCTGGTGGGTTGTATGTACCCTTGATTGCAGACGTTTTCTATAAACATAAATAATTATAAATAACTAGCTGAGCCCGCGACTTCGTCCGCGTGGAATTTAACTTAACAAAAAAGCCCGCTCCCGCGTTTTAAACCCCGCGCGACAAGACCCATTTTTTAATTATGTTATTCTAAAATAAAAGTAGCCTAAGTTACTCCTTAAAACATCAGCTATCTGCCAGTGAAAGTCCCGTCAAAATCGGTCCAGCCGATTCGGAGATTACCCGGAACAAACATACAGACAGACAGACAATTTTTTTTTATTCGTGTCGTATGTACTTTCATATGCATTTAGTGAAAAGGTGTTATTTTGATATAACAAACAGACACTCAAATTTTATTTACTTGTATAGATAAATATCGCCCGTCTGACACGCTTACTGTATGGTCCCAAACTAAGCAACGCTTGTACTAAGGGTACCGTACAATGGCCTGGGGGCGATCCCAGTGACACCCAGACCTGGGCAAATTACGAAAAGGCCATTTCCGAAATTTGCACCGGCGGGAATCAAACCCGCAATGACCATGTGTAGTCAGCCAGGCGGACTACGCTCGAACCACTGCGCCAAGCGGTCATCAAAGTCCTATTGATTGATTACTTTTGTGAATGCCTTTGATATTACGTACCATGGTTATCTGAATTTTGTTGATTCAGGTTGTGTGATGTTTTAGGACTTCTGTAACGATATTATAAAGCATTGTTATATAAATTAACTAAATTAGTGTTCAATTTAGATATTAATACAGTTGTTTTTTGTTTAACATGTCGAAAAGTTGCTGTTTTTAACACAGTTCTGGTTTTAAGATCTACATACCTTGATGACTTAGGCTGCAAAATTGGCGACTTCGAGTCTCTCACGCTCGGTTCTTTGACCTTTTGCAATAATCTGTAAAATAGTACCATTAAAGTTATTTGTCATTACTCGTACTAGGAAAATAGGTCTGCCTGAGGAGCGGGTTGAAAGTAATACTTTTCAGCCCTAGGGAGAATCGTATTCAACTGACAGCTGTCAATTTTTAAAATATAACTAGTTATATTTTGACATTTCTATTGAACCAGGCCGGCCAACGAAAAAAAATCTAAATAGGCGGCAATCCGATCTTTATTTGTTATTTCGAGTTGTAGAGTATTATTCATACTTCCTTGTATTATTTCTTTAGCTAATTCCTGTATTTATTTTTACTCCCTTGTATTCGTAATAAAAAGCACAGTGTTTACCTCTGGTGAAAGACTTATTTTGTCCCTCGAACTATTGGCGCCCTCGGGTACTTCTACCTTCGGTAACTATTACCTTCACCCCTAGGGTAACAATGTACAATTTCCACTAAAGTAAGAGCATCACATTAACTTACTTCTTTAGTTCATCTGATTTCTTCTTCTCCTCAACATATTTCAATTTCCAGTAGGATTCGTCCTCTTCTGAATCACCTGCACGTAAAGGAAATTGTAATTTCAAGAGACATATCCCATATACAATCAACTTTTTTTTTATACAAGTAATTAATATAATGAAAATTGAAAATTTAAAAAATCCCCATGCGACTACTTTTTAAACTACAAGAGTGCTGATAACTTACACACGGCCGAATCGATTTCATGAAACCTAGCCAAGGACACTCTCAAAATCAGAATACCTTTCTAACAAAACAAACAAAGTTAAAATGGGATCATCCGCTTGGGCGCTACGATGCCACATACAGACATACATGTTAAACTTATAACACGTCTCTTTTTTCGTCGTGGTTTAAAAAGACTACGTTGTACATAGGCAATTAGCGAGCGTACTCGTACCCCTCCCCACATCCATTTCCACTTCCCTTCATGTCGCCAACGACCGAGCAATGGCATTGGTATTGCAAGGATCTATAGACTTAACACAGATATAGATTTACATAGATAACGCAAACGCATGTACTTCGCGTGTACGAAACCCCGACCAAGCGTCAAGGTTGGTCGCAACTTACAGTCCGCGCGACTACAGATATAAAAAATATGAGTATGAGCGAGATAATCACTCGAGAGAATCGTAGCGGGCGGAGTCACTAATGACGTCACAGTAGGTGTTAAAAATTCGGCACGCTTGGTTTCAATATAAATCGTGATACTTGCGTTATCTATGTAAATCTATATCTGTGGGCTTAACGGTAAGTAATAAAAAAAACATACTATCTGGGAAATAAGTAAGGTAGTTCTTGACATTTCTCCCATCTTTGACGAGCGGGTATATTTTTTTTCCGTACATGACGAATAACCCTCCTTCCTCTTCTAGTGACAGTATCCTGGCGGACTCTGGCTTCCTGTAAGGCAATAGATTACATTATCAATCCGTATCACTGGCAACACCGATCCAGCTACTCTGCTCGCAATACCATTGATAGAACTGTAATATGGACCGTGAGAATTGTGATATGTATTACTGATGGTGTGAAAGCCAGCCAATGGCATCGATGGACTAGGGGCGTATTAATAAATCCATCTCATCATCATTCATCTCATGTCTGAGAGCCATCATAAGTACGCTTTTGACGTGTCATTTTGTATTGGTTTGACATAAGAATGACATTTCCAAGATAGCTATCGATAATGTTGTACAATATCAAAGAGTATGAGATAATCTGAACAACGATATTGGGCCAATATCGAGTTGGTGTTGTTATTGACCAATGGGAAAAGGCTAAACCAGACTTGATACAGATTTATTTATACAGGCCTAGGAGAGTACCTATCACGACGGACACACAATTTAAGTTAGTTGGAGATCGACCGCCTGGCGCAGTGGTTGGGTTCGATTCCCGCCGGGACAAATTTCGGAAATGGCCTTTTTGTCATTTGCCCAGGTCTGGGTCTCACTGAGATCGCCCCCGGTCCATTGTACAGTAACCATAGTACAGGCTTTGCTTAGTTTGGGATCATGCAGTTAGTGTTTCAGTCAGGCGATACTTAAAAAATAATAAATAAAGAACTCCTCAATTCGAGGGGGCCTTCGGGCCATGGGCCACCACACTGGCCCAGTGCGAGTTTGCGAACCGCATACGTCTTTCAAAAGACTTGCAGCTTACCTATGTTCTAATGAGACGAGTAATTTGATAACTTGTAACCTTTTTTCACTGTAATCACACACCAATAGGACACGACATGCAATGGTCAAACGTTGTGGGGTATTGAAGATGGCGAATTTTGATTGGTCTGTTCAAGGTCGACGCGTGAGAATCTAAATATATATAACTCAAAGGTGACTGACTGACCGACTGACTGACATAGTGATCTATCAACGCACAGCCCAAACCACTGGACGGATCGGGCTGAAATTTGGCATGCAGGTAGATGTTATGACGTAGGCATCCGCTAAGAAAGGATTTTGATTAATTCTACCCCCAAGGGGATAAAATAGGGGATGAAAGTTTGTGAATTAAATTCCACGCGGACGAAGTCACGGGCACAGCTAGTTGCATATAGTAGGCGAGGGCTCGCCTACTATATGCAACTAGCCGGGCGGCTATGCGGTGTCTATGGCTTATTAGTATGTGACTGTAATAATGCAAGCTATATTATTTTTCATAATAATGAACTAAACGCGATCCTAGTAACACCAAGATTATAGTAGATTACGAAAATCCTGTGCCTACAACTTACAAGTATTTCCTGGTTGGTCTGTTTTTACGGGCGCGGGGCGGGGATACAAACATCTCACTGTCTGTCTCTGAGGTCCATTCGCTGGAAGGCGAATCGTGGTGGTTGCTGAAATAGAAATAACTTTGTAGACATTCATACATTTGGCTATAATATATGTAATAATAATACATATATCGCCAGACTGACACACCAACTGTATGGTCCCAAACTAAGAAACGCTTCTACTATGGCATGGGTACCGTACAATGGACTGGCGGCGATCCCAGTGACACCCAGTACAGGGCAAATTACGAAAAGGCCATTTCCGAAATTTGCCCCGGCGTGAATCGAACCCGCCACCACCATGTGCAGTGAGCCAAGCGGTCTACGCTCGAACCACTGCGCCAACCGGTCGTCGTATATTCTAATTAGATTTGTAAATAGTATAGAAAGGCTGTGCGAAGCCAGGGCGCGGGTCGCTAGTAATCATAAAACATTTATACGTTTCCTTTCAAAATCCAATTAGCAAACAGACAGAATGATGCACCCTGTATTTGAATTGGAAGATTGACAGATCGGAGAACTCACAACACTATTTTAGCGAGAATTAATGGAAATATACATACTACGAAGAATTACGTGATCTGTTCTTCTTGTGCAGACTTAATCGCCTTTTACGATGCGACGAAACATGACCTATAAACAATATTAACGCATAATCATTATGAGCCTTATTACTGGGTGATTAGAGCATAATCTAATAATATCATTTGCATTTTTTAAATAATGATTTACATGTTATTTCAGACCTGCAATGACAGCCACAACCATAAATTAATGGAAAATATTTACGTTCTTAAGACATGCACAGCTTTTTTTTTATTCAAATGGATAAAATGAACATGAAATGGCTGAAAACATTTGTTGCAGTGATTTGAAAAGCTTTACAGTTTATCCCATGAATTTCCCGAACTTCATGCTTGGCCAAAGACTTACCACTTGAGAATCCAAAGACATTAGCTAAAGCTTTGTCCCTTTGCTTTTTAGAGATACCACAAAGCTTGGGTTTTTCTTTCTGAAATTTCTCATTGCTATCCGTATCAGAATGTGATTTCAGCATCACCACATCACCAAGCGCTTCATCATTTACTTTTTCCTTCCCCAATGTTGGTAGATTGTTTGGTGTCAGTTCTTCAACTTCACTGGTCTCGGATGTATCATATTTGATATTATTAAACTGTTCATCAAATAAGCTGACATTTTTCAAACAAGGGTTCTCAATTTCTGCTGTTGGTTTTTTAGTCTTTGATGGTAATAGAATGCTTTTAATCTCCTTGCTGGTTGAAGGTTCTTCAATATTGGTAAATTTACTTTTTTCTTGATGCTTTTCAGGAGGACTCTTTGATTTTTCGTTATTGTCTATGCCTTTATCTATTTTATTAGTATCACTAACAGAGCCGTTTGTTTCAATTTTTTCAATATTTGTTGTTTTATCTTCATTAACTTTCTTTTTCTTGGTATCAATGAGTTTTTCTGTGTCTTGGGAGGCCATTCTTTTTCTTGTAGCGGTTTTGGCGACATCCTCAGATAATTCTATGATGCTGCCATCATCTTTGTTCTGAGTTTCAGTGTCATTAGAGGTCCTTTTACCCAATCCTTCAGGGTTATTGGGCAGCAATGTGTCAGTTGTACTGTTGGAACAATTCTGAGTAACATTTTCAGGAGTAGCCTTGTTTTTCTTATCAACTGAAGATGTATTTTCTGTGGTGTTTGAGTCATCAGTGATTAGGTTTATAATCTCATCTACTCTTGGTACTGCTGTTACTTCACTTGATTCTGTTTCAGTATTTTTCTCAGTATTTTTTTCATTGTCTTTACTAACATTGGTATCAGAGATTTTAGGCTGATGATTCTCAGTAACTGGATTTTCAGCGTTCTTCACCTCTTTATTTGTAGTTTCATTGCTTAACTCTTTAATCTCATTCAACAGTACTTCCTCAACGACATCTGAAGAGAGTCCCTTGGCATTTTTCGCATCATCAGTGACAGCAACATGCTCTGGTTTTGTTGCTTCTTCTGGAGTTTTTGTTTCCCGATTTGGTTTTTCAGATTGATCAGAGTCAGGAACGGTACTCTCAACTATCACCATTTGTGGTTCATCTTCAGGTTCAGAAGCGAAATCGTCCAGCACTTCTTGAACCATAGGAGTTAAAGGTTCAGAATAAGTAATGCGATCCCTGAGTGATTTAGCTGCTTCACTTATCTTTTCAGTTCTCATATCTTGGACTGGAGACTCTAAATCCCTTTGTATGTCTTCAGTGGTTTCATAGCAGTTGTCTAGTATGACTGTCTCCGCTGATGATCTAGATCGCGATGGGATCTTTGAACATTTAATACCCTCACCTGCTAGGTTCCGTTCTTCATTAGCATTGTCAGTATCTGGTTGCTTCTTGTTTTCCGCTAAAATAAATAAATAAATAAATTTCGCCAGACTGACACACCTTCTATAATATAGAATAGGGGGTGGCCAACCGATCGATCGCGACTATTAGTACAGTCTATCGTGGCAAAGGAAAAAATAAATAAATACGTAGAACAGATTGTGCAACGTAATTACCAACTGCAGCGCGCATCATCTTGTATCATTTGTCAATGGCCGTTCCGTCACGTTATTTGTCCTGTCTTATGTAATTGGTAGATCGCACAGGGTTTCGTCAGTAAACAGTAGATCTTGGGTCTAATTAAGTGGGCCACCCCTGTATGGTCCCAAACTAAGCAACACTTGTACTATGGGTACCAAACAATGGACTGGGGGCGATCCCAGTGACACCCAGACCTAGGCAAATTACGAAACGGCCATTTCCGAAATTTGCCCCGGCGGGAATCGAACCCGCAAGCGCCCGGTGCAGTGAGCCGTGCGGCTTACTCTCAAACCACTGCGACAATCAGTCGTCATTAGTGAAATAAAAATAACAATACAATCGCGGACCAAAACAATATGTTTCAATGTATTGAAAAATATAATACCATTACAGCTTGAAGTGGAGTCTTCACTCACTGCGCGAATCTCCAGTTTGCTTTTATTCCTCTCTGCAACATCATACCTGGAAATGTTTAATGTGATTAAATATAGAACTTTAACATTTATTGTTTTCTTATATTTACGCGAATACTACACATTGAAATCAAACTATTTTACGGATTTTAAAGCATACATATTGTAAAGCAACCGAAATGTCGGGAACATAAAGTTAATGAACGCGATAAAATCCGTAAAATTATTTCAAACTGTAACATTTATTATTATCGCTCCATGCCATGAGCTATTCCTGGTCCTTTGGGAGGCTTGCGTGAGGATGCGTGAGGGTCCAACATGTAGAGGCCATTTGTGACCATTTTATAGTCATGTATGGCATTGTCGTTTTAAGGTCAACGGCTGCAAATGATGAACCATAGACGGCGACATTACCCAAACAGTTTAGCCCTTGAAATGTCCCACTACGAGGGGAATTTGGGCCATAATCCACCACACTGGCCCAATGCGGGATGGCAGATTTCAAGTTCGAAAATTGGTTAGATTATTCCGATAACTCTATAAAGGCTCACCCATTTCTGAAATTGTTTATTTGCTCAATCGTCAACTTGTAATACGGGTTGTGGATGTCTGGAAGGATGCGCTTCAGAAAGGTCTCCTTTAAACTTTGCCATGTTCTGTTTGTAAGCTGAAACATTCATCCTGGCATGAGAAGATTCACCAGGATTTCGTGGGGACAGTGCTCAGTAACTCCCACCAGTAAGCTTTATCTTCAATATACCATTACTATCAAACCTATAATCCTGAAGGTATAGGTAGAAGTAAATTGAGCTACACTTATATTTATTATCCCTTTATCTTAGCCTTTAGTATTATGAATCATTATCATTTTTTTTGTTATACTAATATTATAATGAGGAAAACTTTGTTTGATTGTAATGAATAGGCTCCGAAACTACTGAACCGATTTGAAAAATTATTTCACTGTTGGGAAGCTACACTATCCCCGGGTGACATAGGCTATAATATATTTTCAAAAATTAGGGATTCTTACTAAAACCGCAATGTACCCGTGTGAAGCCGGGGCGGGACGCTAGTATTTTATATAAGTAACAATCTAGCTTATGCGCTGTGTGATATTAAGAATTTTGTGTAACCTAAGCATTCTAGGAATACCAAACACACTGCTCCCATGTGGTTGCACTGAAGGAGAGTGGGACAGAAGGTGTAGGGAGGAGGTTGACTGTTCACTGTTGGGCTCTTTCACTCAATGTACAAATTGCACCTATAATAGCTACTTCTATATCTTATATTTCTATTCCTCTAGCCAATCTATTAAACTAGGGTAGTCCTACACTCCTACCCCGGTTGAGGCAGCCCGTATCTGAGGTACAGTCAATTGAATACAGCTTAAAATATTTGTTGTTAAGAACATGCTATTGTATTTTTTGCTTAATAACCTCTTACCTGAGAAGAAGCAAATTCCGTCCACATTTTTCGACCCTTGGTTTCTCCATAAGCTTTATGTTCTATGATATAATCAACTATAGTCTTCATTTCTCTAATGGAATACGCTTTCCTAAAATAATATATGTATAAGAAATGTATAGAAAATTATGGTGGGAATATAATTATTTCTATAAGTATATGAGAGGGTAAGTCATTGGCATGGATCAAACTTGGATATTTACAGTCTATATAATTATTTTATGTTTCATTAGACTCACCCGGACATTTTGCAAGAAAATTAGTAGCTTCTCCCGTTGCAAGCAAGAATTCTGATAAGAGTATCAAACAATGTTACATGACCACTGAATAATGCACCGCATATGTTTATAGATGTGAAGTTCAACAGGAACGACCAAAATTAAAGTTTATGCAAAACGTAATATCTGAAATACGAAGCTAACCCGCGGATTTTTATCGGCAAGGCAAATAGTAAATAAAATTGGTGCGTCGACAAAACTATTATCCCCAACTAGTGATGTTACCGGTTCATAAACCCAAATTTCTACAAAATCCGGTATGCACCGGTTTTATTGAAAAAACCTATTACTTCTATTCAGAGAGATGTTACTTACTATAATAGCTTATATTATAAAATATACATGTGCAATATTAATTCGAATTTTGAAGTGTATTCGTTTCCCCTGGTTTTCCCAAAAAGTTAATATCTAATTAACGGTTTGAAGTGTGTTTATGAAATTTCGAGCACATATGTATCTCGCAAGTCTCAATATATGGGCCAAATTTGATATGTTTATATGAAATAGTTTTTGAGTTATGAGGGGGTCAAAAGTAACTCCAAATGGTTCGTGTAATATAACACACGGTACTGCTCGCCAGTTCTGTTAGCTTGAACTTAGCTTGACACGCTATCGCGTATCTAGATATATGTATACATAAATGTTGTATATTAGCTTCTTGGGTTTCCCCCGAGAAGTCTGGCCTTACTATGCTTGACACTCAATAAACTTTTTTTTTTTTATATATGGCTCTGCCTTAGAATATACACAACTAGAAACCCAATCCGCGTAGCTACCTAGTTGCCTCTTGGTCCCACACAAGGTGTTGCCGACTAAAAAGTTGTACCCTATATTTGGGGTAATCAATAAATACGTTGCCTTATCCAAGAAAGTACTTTCTTAAACTTGTGGTAGCTGATATTTTATTAACTTTTTCCTCATTTGCATACAGAGTTGGTATCATCATCATCATGATCAGCCTATGCTTGTCCACTGCTGGACATAGGCCTTCTCTAATGAGCGCCATAGCGCCCTGTCTTCAGCTTGCCGCATCCAGCATCTGCCTGCAGTCTTTCGCAGATCGTCATCCCACCTGGTCGGAGGGCGTCCTACACTACGCTTGCCGAGTCGAGGTCTCCACTCAAGAACACGTTTACCCCAGCGGTTATCGGTTCTTCGTGAGATATGGCCAGCCCACTGCCACTTCAGCTTGCTAATTCTTTGAGCTATGTCGATAACTTTGGTTCTCTGTCGGATGTATTAATTGCAAATTCAAAAACTCCGAGCATAGCTCTCTCCATAGCTCGCTGAGCGACCTTAAATTGGTGGACCAGCCCTACCGTGAGTGTCCACGTCTCGGCTCCGTAGGTCATGACGGGTAGGACGCACTGATTGAAAACTTTCGTTTTCAAGCATTGCGGTATGGATGACGAGAAGACTCGACGTAGTTTCCCAAACGCTGCCCAGCCCAGCTGGATCCTCCTCTTGGTCTCCTTCTCAAAATTGTTTTTACCTAAGTGCAGAATCTGCCCAAGGTACGTGTACTCGGAAACAATTTCAAGAAGGTGGCTATGTACGACCACCGGTCCTGCTCCTGGATCAATGTGGCCATTGATCATGACTTTGGTTTTATCCAAATTCATGCCAAGACCGATGCGTCGCGAGGATGAAGCTAGTTGTTGGAGTTGGTATGGTGAAATGAAACTCATAGTCGTATTCTATGGTATTTTAATTGAACCATAATAATATCTACAATATTTCTTATCAATTATAGAATGTTACAAGTCATCATCATCATCATCATCAGCCTATGCTAGTCCACTGCTGGACATAGGCCTCCCCTAATGAACGCCATAGCGCCCTGTCTTTAGCTTGCCGCATCCAGCATCTGCCTGCAGTCTTTCGCAGATCGTCACCCCACCGGGTCGGAGCGCATGTTACATGTATCTTAAATAAAATAATTAATTTAACTTAAATAAAAGAGAAGCCTTATCACGCAGCAATATTTTGCGCGCTCGATCAAGTGATAGAACCTATTACCAGATATATTCTCCCGTTTTACGTATTAACCAAATAACTGGAATTTTGATTTCCCAGTAATCACTAGGGATTACTGGAAAATCAAAATTCCAATACTGGCAACACTAGGCTAATAGGTTAGGTTTCGTATTTCTGTAATTATTCAATGATTTCACTGTCTAGTGAAACGTAATTCCCGTATTTTTCACCTCCGTGCGGCTTTGGCAGCCCAAAACACTACAGCCACCCATTGTCCTGACACTAACACTTCACAAAAGTCTCCTTTTCGAGGGTTTAATTTAGTATTTTCAACAATTTTTGGTAAAATAAAACAATTAAACTTCGGTTTGTTTACGTTCTGGGCGCACTGGAGCAATTGCGCCAAGTGGGCGGAGCCTATTACCCTACCACGCCGATAGGGACAGAAAATTTTGTTTTTATCTCTTTCTGCCTAGTGCTAAAATGTATAGCGCTATCCTTGTTACCCATTATGACGTCATTTCATTACTTTTCTAGTTGTGTATATTCTAAGGGCTCTGCCCTTTTGGACAATTCTGCCAATGTCAAGTGAGGTCAATACACGGTATGCACTGGAGAGTTTGGCCAGTGTGAAGCGAAATAAAAATAAATAAAATAAATCTGAAATACAGTGATGGTCACCCTTCTTAGGTCAATTGTTCATGTAAAAAATATATGAATATAGTACGAAAAGTACAACAGAAACTGTTATATCATTCATCAATAGCCACACAATAATAATAATTTATTGATGTTTTATTATGTCTCCCACTAAAAATAATATAAATATGGTTAAATACGGTTATTAGCGTAAAATACAATCACCCGTGAAAATTAATGTTTGAGTTTGGTATCCATACACTTCTGCAATTTTGCACAACACAATACATCGTTAAAATTACAAGAATACACTTTTATTTAAATATTAAACTAATTTAAAAATACGAAGTGCTTGAAAATCTTTGACAGATTGGCCATAGTGTCAAATTGAGTGTTCTATCAGTATTGCTAAATTATTAAAATAGTAGCTACCGACAAACAGGAATGTGAACGGTTGATCTATTTTTTGTTTTCTATATAAAAATAAATACTGAAGTCAAAAGGGGGTTCTCAAATTGATGCATGTGTAATTTGTAAATAAAATCCATTAAAAATCAGATACGAAATCCATGGACTTGCGAAATCTTGGCTCATCACACGTTAGTTTGGGTATTTTTTGTGTTTATGATGGCAATTTTAGATGAAGTGTGAGAGGGACAAAGTATAGACTTGAATGTAAAAAAACCTGTCTTCACTCCATAGTTCTACGTGCACTCTCCAGTGGTATTCTAAGCTTCTTGGCTAAATACGAGAAGCGAATCTACGTAAAAAAACGAAAAAATGCAGTCAACTGTCAAGTCGCTAACATCGGTTATAGTTTATTTATAATGAGTTTATTTTTAAATAAAACTTCCTAAACCATACTTTCAACGAAATAAACCAAACACAAATTTATTTTAATGTACATTACTGAACATGGAAAATTCAAACTATTTGACAATATCGGACATTTTAGTCACTAATGAAAAGGTTCCCTGTAAATTTTTGCACGACTTGCCAAAAATGGGTCTGTAGTTGCATTACCTAAGATCTTTAGTGTAATGCTAGATATAAAATGACTTCATAAATAAATAGTATTATTTCAGGTTTCCTAGATCCTTCGGCAGCAGAAGCGGATTTAAAGGCGGGATCTAATGTAGAAATCCCCATATGGTTAGCGGAATCATTATATTCAAGAAGACCGCCTTTGGTTGCTGTTGAGTTGCCTAAACTGTACAAGGATTCATATAGAGAGATTCTCAATGCCGACGCTTGTACTGTGGACATGCACAAATTAGGACAATATTTCTATGAACTTGGATGTTATGTAGCAAAACATGATATAAAAGGAGAAGTTACTGCTACGCTATTAAATGTAAATAATGATTTGATTTCTTTTTAATTAATAGTATACTTCAATGAAAACTATACTTAATGGCAGAGAACTAGTAGCAATGGCACAGATAAAAAAAAAGATTAAATTGTTAATTTTAGGTTCAAAAATACTTGAGAAATAGCAGCACTCCATGCATAATAGCAGCAAGTGGCATGCTAAAAGATATTTTTTAAGTTTTATAATTTCTAAATGTTTCAGACTTTCAGGCAGAGATTTAAAATGCTGTTATCAGCAAGGGTGTCTACTGACTCGGTGGGTGCCATCCAACCATTATCAGCCAGTGAGCGTCAGCAGGCTGCCGCCGCAGCCAGCACTGAGAAGGCGCTATCCTGCTGGCTCCAAAGAGGCGAGAGTCTCCTTACTACTGCTAACATGGTGGCCAACCATCGGAAAAGAAAAAGAGCTGAAATGGAAATGTTATAACAAATGTTGCTATAATAAGGAACTGAAAGAAATAAATTGTTAAATAAGAGTTGTAAGAATAGATAATTTGTTTGTATAAGTTTTTTTTATATAACTTTTTTGCCACAATTTATTTGATTTTATCTGTAATAGATACCCTGTTATATTTTAATTGAAGAGCCTAGTGTCTAATTTAGGACAATAATGAAAATTGCATGTATTTAATACATGCCATAGAATGCGAACATAAATTTATGACTACCTACATTAACTTTACAGTTTACTATGACTTTAATGTTTGCTTTGCTAGTGTAAACAGAATAACTGTTGGTCATCATAGGTATAATTTTATTTACAACTAGCTGAGCCCGCGACTTCGTCCGCGTGGAATTTAACCTAACAAAAAAGCCCGCTCCCGCGTTCTGAGCAAGCGCGACAGGACCCATTTTTAAAAATTTGGTTTTTCTAAGATAACAGTAACCTCAGTTTTGAAAGTCCCATCAAAATCGATCCACCCGTTTCGGAGATACTCTTTGATTTCATGTGTTTTTATTTTTTTACGCGGAACCCTAATTGTTTTTCTAAAATTAAAGTAGCCTAAGTTACTCCCTATAACATCAGCTTTCTGCCAGTGAAAGTCTCGTCAAAATCTGTCCAGCCGTTTCGGAGATTACCCGGAACAAACACACAGACAATTTTTTTTTTAATCGCGTTTTTGCTATGTAACGTGGCGTATGTACTTTCATATGCAATTAGCGAAAAGGTGTTATTTTGATATTACAAACAGACACTCCAATTTTATTTATTTGTATAGAAGTATTACAATTTATTTCATTATTTAGGACTTAACCATAGTACCTACGTAATAATTCGATGGACTTAACACAGTCAATGTCATTAAGTAATTCGATCATGATTCTAATTATGTATATTCTTATTGGAATACACCCACCACAACAACGCGATAAATGTCATTCTATTTATAATAAGCATGAAAGTTCGAGTGTTCGTCATTGATTGTAAGTACCTATTGATGCTCGTCCAATTAGGGTTGAGAGCCTACTGCATTTAATTATCATCTAGAGGAACTGTGGTAGGTTAAATTAGAATGAAAAGAATAAAAAACCGAAAAGAATAAAGAACAGTTAGGGAATAGCCAGCTATATCATACTGCAAAGGTACTAGATGGTGTGGTGTTCATTTCCTTTAGTCGTATTTTACTACATAATGATAAAATAAGACTAAAAGGTAAGTACTTAAACGAAGTCTTTGTTCGAAGAGACAACCATACGATCAATCCGGAAGAGATCCAACTACCTAGGTATAAAAACATTTGGCACACTTTTTAATCTCAGTTGTTTATCTCGCCTCGCACTGTCCTCACGTCCTCAAGATGGAGTTCCCAAGGCTCTGTCCGGCGCGTTTGCTATCCGACCAAAACTTCAGCATGTGTATGCCACACGATTATTTGTTCCCATTATTCGATATGAGTTCCAATTATTACCGACCATGGAGGTATGTTCAAAAAACTCCCAAAGAATTTGGTTCCACAATAGAAAACGACCAGGGAAACTTAAAAATTACCCTGGACGTGCAACATTTTCGGCCCAACGAAATCACCGTCAAGGTAACCGAAAGTGAAATCATAGTGGAAGGGAAACACGAGGAGAGAGCCGACACTCACGGATTTGTTATGAGACAATTTAAAAGGCGTTATGCTTTACCAAATCACTGTCCATCGGAAAACGTGACATCAATGCTATCTTCCGACGGCGTTCTAGTCATAATCGCAGAGAAAATCACATCCAAGGACAGTGAAAAGATTGTACCAATAAAGCTGTGTGGATTGAGTCCACGGAAGGATCGAATCGATAATAAAATGAAAGCAGAAACAACAGAAAAAGATTGTGTACATGAAGCTAATGAGACTATCAAGAAGGAAACCAATCAAATAGTGTTGCAAGAGGAGCATAGTAGATTACTGAAACCTGAATTTCTGAATGAGACAATCTCTGAACAAAATGGCGCAAAAACTGAGGAACTGATCAATGAATACATGCAATCGACTGATAAAACTAGTGGTAAATTTGAAGAATCGGTCAAGAAAACGAATTTGGGAATGTTAGAGTCGGCGGGAAAGGCGGAACAGCACAGTTCAGCCTCATCATCAGAAATGTCTCGATTGAAGAGTGAGTCGCAAATTATGAGGAAAGAGAGTTCGTCGTACAAGTCTTCTATGAGCACATCTTCCAGTATGAGAACCAGTGGAAATGCGAGTGAATCTATAAATGAAAATATCAGCGCCGAACTGCGCGAGGCCGCTGAGAAGATCTAATTAAATGTTTTGTGTTTTATAGTAACATTTATTCTTACATATAAAATAATTACCTTACAGCTATCAATTTGTAATTACTAACATATTTATTACATTCATCTAACAAATTAATTTAACATCAATAATAAAAATGCATTTACATCAAAATGTAATATCAATATAATAAATAAAGGCTAAAAATTATGAGATCACTGATCTGACTGAAGGATTGAACAACCATTGAATAATTAATTTGTATAAACAATTATAAGCTTGTCATCTGAATGTACATAGTATGTTGACAATAAATTCGGCAAATGAAAATTTAGACAAATTTCTATTTCAACAGACTACCTCCTTAACTAATATAACAGCAATCTTTCCATATGATGAAAATAATAACAGGTCATATTTTCCAATAACAAACCAACCACTACAGCATTTTAATGCAATTTTAACTTTATAACAATGTTATTTAAGCTAAAATTAAGATGACATTATGATAGTGTTTGACCCATTATTGAATTGAATTGAACAGTTTCCCTTACACAAGATTATGGTATACCTAAATTATTCAAGTCTCATCATCACAATAGTCTTGCACCTCATCCATATTCTTATCACCAAACAACAGTTCTGAGGTACACTTGTAGGGTTGAATTAATTGTTAACACCTGTCATTCTTCACAGAAGGGTTGAGGTCATGGAAGTAAGCGTGTGCCATAGCATCATCGGCGGGCATTCTTAGGGCAGGGTTGCAGGTGAGTAGGCGAGCAAGGAGGTCCCTGCCTCTTGCGGGGAGCCGCGGGACCACTTGAGCAAGCCCTAAGCTGGGCTGGTAGACTGGTAGAGGCTTGTAGTCGGGCAGTTGTGTGACACCAGGCCATGTGTCTTCATTTGGAGTACCTGAAATTAATTAAGAAAATGGTTCAGTGTGAAAATGATGTTAGCCTTTACAAAAACCTTCCTTTTCTTCTCAATCACTATTAAGGGAGGAGCAGTCTTTATTAGGAAACGGATTTGTTTCAACATCAGTGTCTATGTCTGCTGCTTTGCCATTATTCATTTAGTGGAAATTAATGGGCAGCTGCTTAAGTGCAAAGGACTGTAAATATGTTGACGTAACTGTCTACAATTCAAGAATACTCACCAAGTAATTTGAAAATCCTCTTCAATTGGTCATCAACATCGGAACCAGGGAATAATGGGCGGCCAGAGTTGGCTAGCTCGGCGAATATACAGCCCGCAGACCACATGTCGATGCTGGTAGTGTACAGCTTGGCGCCGAACAACACGTCCGGCGGCCGGTACCACAACGTCACCACTTCCGCTGAGTAACACTTGACGGGAATACCGAACGCCCTCGCCAAACCGAAATCGGCCAATTTCAACTCACCATTCTTATTAATCAACAAATTTTGGGGCTTCAAATCACGGTGCAAAACGTTATGACTGTGACAAAACGCCAAGCCTCGCAGTAATTGGTACATAAAAGACTTCACCACATCCAAATCTATTTCTCCGTTTAAACTATCGAAATATTTCTTCAGGTCTTGGTCACAGTGCTCGAATACTAGGGTTAATTTCTTTTCACTGTGCAGCACGTCGTAGAGACGAACAATGTTCTTATGTTTCAACTCTTTCAAGAGGCATATTTCACGTAAAGCGGATGAGGGTACCCCTTCATCATCGTCGTCTAACCTAACTCGTTTTAGAGCTACTATTTCATGAGATTCTTTATTTTTAGCTTTGAAAACGGTACCGTATGTCCCTTCTCCAATTTTCTCTAATTTCTCGTACTTCTGCATAGTTTGTAAATACAAATAAATCCAATCAGCGGTAAAAAAATCGATTGTTTATCTACCTGCTGGGGAATTATGACATATGTTTGACATTGCTTCTCTAGACTGGTTTAGACTATAAAGTAAAGTACTCTTTGGTAACTTTTATTACAATGGCTCGTTTTTCGCATTTAGCCAGTGTTAAGCAAAATCATATTTTCAAGTTTTAACTTTTATTATACGACGCAGCGAGCACATGAAGGCCTTTGGCTAGGCTAAACCCCCCAACCCTGTGACTAAAATGGGTCAAATGATGAAAATTAAATAACTTTTCTACAAACTCTGTGTTACAAAATGACACATTCACATTTTCAATCACTCACTGACTACTACGTCACTATCAAAACAACCAATCATTCGATTCGCAAAAAAGTCAATCAAGTCCAAAAAGTTGAATTGTCACCATTACACCAAAATAGTTTTTTTATTTCGAAAACTATAGTTTTTGTAATCCTATTTATCTATCAAGGTAAGGGTACATACAATTATGAATTTACTTACTATATGTGTTTTCAAATTTGTTGCATATACGTGAATAATAATTAGAATGGTAAACATTTTATTACGATGTTATTACGTATTATCTTTGCCGATCTACACAAATCACGCGTGTTTGTAGATGAGCGAAGGAGAAGGTGGTTTAGTGGACAAGTCGGAGAGTAGTTCCTTCGAAGACTTGGCCTCAGCGGCCGCCCAGGAGATCGAAGAGGCGAAATTGGCGGAAGCGGCCTCTGCTAAGAAAGAGAAAGCAGTCGACACGAAACCCGACGAATGGCAAGATGTGTTGGGGTCAGGCGCACTACTTAAAAAGGTCAGGCAATAAACAATGGCAGTAAAAAATGAAAATTCTAGATACATGTCAAGCCAAAAATCTGTAGACAAACAGTTGTAAGTACCAACATACAAACTAACTATAAGTTTTTGTTGGATTATTTAATTTTTATTCAATTCCTCCGCATTAGGTACATATTGAAAAAAAAAACATGCTTTATCATTGTTTCTTATTCATTATGGTTGCTTAATAGGATTGCTGAACAAGGTCTCCTAAAAATACATCTTGAAAAATAGTCAAAATGCAAATTTATTCAACAAATATAATCAGTATTTTATGAATAATATTAACATATTTAACTGCTATAATAAAATGATATGATTCGCAGATTATAAAAGTTGGTGATGAGTCAAAAGGATTGAGACCTCATAGGAGTGACATTTGCAGAATCAGTTACGAGCTTAAGATTAAGGATAGTGAACATGTGGTGGAAAGACGGGATCAAGTCAAGATATACTTGGGTGACAATGAAGTGAGTATATAGAGATTTCTTAGTTTTTTTAAATTTTATCATTCATAAACAAAAAGTGTTTATCAGCAAACTGAATTTATAGCAAGCCAGTTAGAATTAGCTGTAAGTTTGAAACCTTAATCAAATAGGATTATAGTTGAAAATTGGCCAATCTCTATCTAAGAAAAGCCCAGCAGTTAAAAGCTCGAGGAATAATAAAAGAAAAGAAAATCTATTTCATATTGTTCAGAGATTTATGGTATTAATTGCTTAAATGGGCTTAATTAAAGTACATATAGTGCTGATAATTAAGAATTCCCTTGCAAGTATAAGCTGTAGTCAATTGCATTTGCTAAGCAATTGAGTCATTAAATTTCAAACATGGCCATCTACATATATTTCCTTGTTCAGGATTCCATAATATTTTAAAAGATTACAGCACATAAAATATGCCTACAAATTAAAATACTTCCATATCCGCGTGGATATGGCCATATTTGAACCTACAGGCATGTTCCATGCACTATACTCTTTATAAATATCATAAAATCCTAAAATCTGAAAAATATGGAGATGGCAATGTTTGAGATTTAACGACTCAATGAATATGTGAAAACAATCAGTTATTGACTTTATATTTTCCATGATTATGTATTATCTTATCTTGGATCTGAATGTGCTATCAGTCATTACTCGCAATTGTTTGTTTTTATCATAATCAATTGGTACCGGTGACACAACATTCAACCCTTATCTGTGCTTTGTATGCCAACAAGAACTTTTAAAAAGTAAACTATACATATCGACGGCCCCTACATATAAAGCGACATGTCTGAAAACATTTGTTTCGACATGGCGCTTTCTACGTAGGAGTCGTCGATATGTACAATGTGCAACAGAAAGGGTAAAAAGGTGTGTTTGGGTCAGGGTATTAAAACTATGGCCCATGGTAGATATTGTGAGAATGAACTGTGATGTGGACATATGAAATCTTTGGACAGCTAAATCCCTACAACACCATTTCTTCGTCAACTTTCCTCCAAAGCCTATAGTTACTACTACTACTTTAGAATTCTCAATGCTTTTTTAGGTAATACAAGGCTTGGACTTAGCAGTGACGTTAATGTACAAAGGTGAGGAATGTCTCCTACAAATTGCGCCGCGCTTCGGTTATGGCGACACAGGCCTGCAGCCTGGCGAGAGTCTGGGTCTTGTGGGGGATCTCAATGCCACCAAGTACGAGGGACCAGCAATCGGATCAGAAACTTGGCTAGAGGCTCGCTTGGAACTGCTGGACTGGACCGAGGAACCTGAACATGATACCTTGTCCATGGCGGAAAGGATGGAAGTCGGGTAAGATTGGATTTATTATTGTAACAATTAAAAATAAGCTTAAGATAGTTTAAATATGGTTGAAATTGCTTTGCTGGCGGCTGCTGCTTCAACATATTCGGTCTAACCACCACTGTCTTTCTCTGTTGGGCTTTCCGAAAGTAATGGCATAATGTAACTAAACAGAATGATGTTATTTATATCTGATCGTGTCTAGCTACATGCCCTTGAATATATTTACATAAAATTCAGTTTGGTATCAGAACCTTGACACATTTACTGTGAATAGTTGACAATGCGCGCGTGATTTGATGTACGAATAAAATATGTGGCTTAATATAGTTCATGGGTGCTGTTGAGAATCATTCTATAAGAGTTTTTATTAGGTATTAATAAAGAAGTGGCAGCAGTGATAGCCGATTGTTTAAGCACGCGTCTTGCGGGCTACCAGGTCTCGGGTTCAAACCCCGGCTCGAACCTATGGAATTTCTAAATCTATGTGGGAATCATAATGTCTATATGATTATCACTTGCTTACGGTGAAGGAAAACATCGTGATGAAACCTGCATGTCTTAGAAGATTTAACCAATTTTCGAAAGACATGTGAAATCCGCCAACCCACACTGGGCCAGCGTGGTGGATTATGGCCTGAATCCCACTCGTGTTGAGGGGAGGCCCGTGCCCAGGAGTGGGACGTCAAAAAGGGCTAAAATTATTTATATAAAGAAGTACGTGTCGGACCACGCATAATGAAGGGTTCCGCGGCCATTTCAATAACTTATTTTTGGCTGGTCAGGATTCCAGGGTGGTTATTGAAATAATACTTCTAACTTAGCCACCCAGATTATTTTGCCTGGCTAGGATATCTTGGTGGTTATGAAAAATAACTCGAACCTAAACGGCTCAGGCAATTCTGCTTAGCTAGCATTTACTTACACAATTTTTAAACATTAACACATGTGTTATTATGTAATTTTGATATGAGGTAAAGTTGGCCGTGGTACATACCCATATTACGAGGCCCATGTTTTACCCCCTCCTCCCTTTGGTGAACACCCTTATTATATGCCAAGACCTCCCCCACTAGTTTTCACGTAGTAATTCATAAAAACTGTTTTAAATATTTTTTTGCATAAACGCCGCGCGATTTATTTGAATATAGCTCCGTAAATCATGAGATTTCCTTATAGGATACTAGCTGTGCCCGCGACTTCGTCCGCGTAGAATTTAATTGACAAAGTTTCATACAAACTTTCATCCCCTATTTTATCCCCTTGGGGGTAGAATTAATCAAAATCCTTTCTTAGCGGATGCCTACGTCATAACATCTACCTGCATGCCAAATTTAAGCGCGATCCGTCCAGTGGCTTGGGCTGTGCGTTGATAGATCACGTCAGTCAGTCACCTTTGAGTTATATATATATATATATAGATTGAATACGTGACAAAAACCTAAGCCCCCGCTCTGTGACCAAGCGTGGTATTTTGAAGACTTCCCTCCCCTCTAACCTACCTACCTGATGGTGTTAAACGTGCGGTAATACCTAGGTGTTGCCAGGGTGTCCATTTTAAAACATGACTAGACACGTGTTGCTTGTGGCCAAAAAGGTAAAATACATTTTCATTACTCGGAAAGTAGGACTGAAGTTTCCTGAGGAGCGGGTTGAAAGTAAAACTGTTCCGCCCTAGGGAGAATCGCTTTCAACTGACAGCTGTCTAATTATTAAAAATAAACTAGTACTATTTTGACATTTCTATTGTACCAGGCTGTCCAACGGAGAAAAAAAACAAAATAGGCGGCTATTCGATCTTCATTTGTTTTTTCGAGTTTTAGAGTATTGTTCATACTTTCTTGTATTATTTCTTTAGCTAATTCCTATTTTGATTTTTACTTTCCTTGATTCGCAATGAAAAGCACAGTGTTTACCTCGGGTGAATAATTCATATTGTCCCTGGAACTATTAACCTCGAAAACCCCGTCTCGGGACAAAATAAGTTACCTTCACCCCTTGGGTAACAATGTACTATTTGAAATCGGCAGCGTGCGGCGGCGCGCGCGCGGCAACTGGTGGTACACGCGCGACGAGGCGGCGCTGGCCGTGCAGCTGTACCGGCGCGCGCTGGACGCGCTCGACGAGAGCGAGGGCGGCATCTCCGAGCCCACGCCCAGCGGGGACCTGGCGCCCGCCTCCGAAGCCCTGCAGGCCCTCTTCGACGAGCGGCTGCGCGTCCACAACAACATGGCGGCCGCGCAGCTGAAGGCGGGCGCCTATGAAGCGGCGTTACAGGTGAATATCGACATTATGTACACTGTGACAATACTGTTCATGACGAGAAATATTGAGTACTGATACTATCGTTTGTATCGTTATTATAGCGTGTTTTACTGAATCCACTATCGATCGTATCGTTATTATAGCGTGTTTTACTGAAGCCACTATCGATATTGTTAAGCTATCGATAGTTAGGCAACACTGGTGCCTAGTACCCATCTACGTGACCCGTTCAGGGGGGGAGGGAGGTCTTCAAAATAGCACGCTTGGTCACAGGAGCGGGGGCAGTTTATGTTTTTGTCACGCAGTCAATATCTTCTAGGGAAGTCTCGCGGTTTATCTAGCTATACTAGGTGAAACAAAAAGGGTATACCATTTTTTTTGCAACTTTACTTGTAAATCTAAAATTATGGGCTTTGTGGGACAGTTGAAGTACTAAAGGTTTTGTAGACTTGTGAAATATGTCAACGGCTGTATACCTATAACACCTTTTGTTTTTCAAGTTTCCTCCAAAGTTGATAGTTTTAGAATTACAAAGTTAAGTTTAGAAAAAAATAGTATACCCTTTTTGTTTCGCCTAGTATACAAATTTGGCGGGCACTCTGCAAGAAATGATTGAAAACCGTATTTAAGAATGACTACGTGGAAACTAGAGGGGGTTGGATCTGTCATATACTAGAGGTGGTCACCAAGGGGGGAGGGGGAGGGTTTAAAGTGGGTAGTATGGGTCTTCTTCTTAGTCGGGCACTCTTGTCAGAGTGGTCGTGGTTGCGCTGAAGAGGTATATGGTGGAAGGTTTGGTGAGGCCTTAGCATTTCCGAGGGTGGCTCTCCAGGCGATGTGCTTCCATTTCTGACGATAATAGGCGTCGCGAGTACACTGGACCATGGTGGACTCGGTAGCCTTTGTCATGACATCTATCCAGCGGGTTGGTACTCGACCGCGTGCTCTCTTGCCTTCCACCTGGCCCTGAACTACCAGTCTCTCCATCGAGTTCTCATTTCTAGAGATGTGACCAAAGAACTTTAGTATTCGTAGCTGCACAGTAGATGATAGTCTGACTTTAATACAAAGCTCTTTGAATACGGATACATTGGTGCGAAATGCCGTCCACGGGATCTTTAGGAGGCGTCTCCGGCACCACATGTCTAATGCGTCGATTTTGCGGCGATCCTGCAGTCTAGTATGGTAGCATGGGTACGTGCTCTTAATTGGTTGTGAACGATGTGTGTCCGGGGGCGGGCGCAGGCCGTGAGCCGCGTGCTGAGCTGCCAGCCGCGCAACGCCAAGGCGCTGTACCGCAAGGCGCGCGTGCTGGCGGCCATGGGGCGCGGCGCGGAGGCGCTGGCGGCGGCGCGCGCGGCCGCGGCCGCCGCGCCGGCCGACCCCGCCGCGCGCGCGCAGCTGCAGCGCTGCGAGGCCGGCGCCGAGCGCGACCGCGAGCTGGAGCGCCGCCTCGCGCGCCGCATGCTGGGGACCGCGCCCGGCGCCGCCTCGTCCGCCTCGCCCGCCTCGCCCGCCTCGCCCGCCGCGCCAGACAAGAAACCCTCCAGAGCTAATGTATGTCCCATACCTTTTTACTTTTTAAACGGCTCACCTTTTAAATAAAACTGTTTTACGGATTCTATCGCGTTTGTTTACTTTTTTATGGTCCCGACGTTTCGACTGCTTTACTGGAACCATGGTCATGGGGGGACTGAGATGTTAGACGTGCTGATCTGAACGCCGGGAACATAAAAAAAATAGAATACATAAAATGATTTTATTTTAATTTGTAGTATTCGCGTAAATATAAGAAAACAATACGGCTCACCTTTATTTTATGTAACAAAAGTCTACGAACAAGTGTCCGTTGCCAACGTGAAGGAGAGATCTCACTCATAGTATGAAACGCAGAACGCAGCTAATAATAGCTCATTTACATCGAACTTCTATGGCCCTCTTTCGCGCTAACGCAAAATACACTGATTTGACCCTATATCAATTTGAAGATGTGTCGATGTTTGGCCAAGTTATCTAAAAGGAACAATTAGGTACTCCTTCGAACACAGACACATGATAATGATTTATAAATAATGATGTTGAGTGCAGATGTTGTTGTGGGGCTCGTTCCTGCTGAGCCTGCTGGTGGGCGTGGCGAGCGTGCTGGTGTACCGGTACAAGATGCAGGATCATTGACGCCGCTACACGACGACTCTACGCAGGTTAGTCATATCATAACTACACAATTGTGGACCCTTCGAGCGGCGGGTTTCTACATACTATTAGACGCTCAACCTATCTAATAAAAGTAGCCTAAATTAATCCTTATTACATCAGCTATGTGCCATTGAAAGTCCCGTCAAATTTGGTCCAGCCGTTTCGGAGATTAGTCTGCACAAACACAGGCATTTTTTTTGTTTTTTTTGTAAGTGCTGTATATATTTTTATGTGCAATGATTAAAAAGTTATTTTGATATAAAAAACAGACACTTTAATTTTATTTATTTGTATAGATGTATATCGTCTTCATAATAAATATGACTCTGTCTTGGACCATTATCACTTAAGGCTAAAGCGCCCATCTAGCCCGCGAAATTAAAAAAAATCGAATATTTTTATAGTTTAGTCAAAATCTGAAAACATTTAAGACAACATTTTGTGATTTGCGACAAACACAGTATGCAGTGCGTTTACTAATACATTTATTTTACTCTAAATATCATCACGGTGGATATCACTAAATATACAAAAATTGCCAGTTTTTCTGGTTATCTGTCGTTCTTGAAATGTTTTAGAGTAAAATAAATGTATTAATAAACGCACTACATACTGTATTTGTCGCAATTCACAAAATGTTGTCTTAAATGTTTTCAGATTTTGGATAAACTATAAAAATACTCGAAAATTTTGAATTTCGCGGTCTAGACAGGCGCCTTCACCTTAGCATTGGTTTATTTTTCAGGTTATTGGGGTTCCATTGAAGCGATTGGACCGGGGATGGTGCATATTACTTAAGGCCACGTCATATCTGTTTGCTTATAAAATAAATCACAAGCTTTCGACGAGCTGCCGGCCCTATTTTATCGATATCGAGGGAATATTATCACAATATTATAATACAGTGTTTTGTAAATATTTTTAGTATGTATGTCTCTACAATGCCATAGTGCAGTCCGATATTTTTATGTGTACTTTATTTTTTTATATCTTTATTCAGATACTGTGCGTGGTCAAAGACACAGTATTTATCAAAGTCGAACTTTTAATTAGATTAAGTAAACTGACAGTTGACAATGTCACTTTTTGATCAAAATAGAACAGATCACTAGCATCACGGACACTGGCAGTATTGTGGTGTGGCGACCTCATATTCACGTCGCCGACAGAAACGAACAGATGGCGCTAAATGCAGCGCCTCAATACAATGTACGGATTCTTCATAGAAAAACTGAATCACGATATTAAGACTCGCAAGCATCGTGACTATATATACAAGACCCCGAGAATAACCAGCGGGGCATAGCGGCCGCCCCGCCAGGCATAACACCCGCCTGGCCGGAAGATCTTCCCTTTTCCGCTAAAGTGGCAAATAGCTATAAACGCCAATAACAAAGAAGAAGAAGAGACAAGCTGTAGCCCTATGAATTAGCTCAAATACGGGTAGGCTCCATCCGGGTAGTACCATCCTCTCACAGAAGATCAGCGTAAAGTGGTTAGTGTCGTTGCGTTTCGTACGATCAGTGAGAGAGACGAAATGCCTTTGTTATTGTAAACATCTATTGGCTACAGTAAATGCTTAACTTCAGGTGGGTCGGAATCTAGTTTGCCGGCTTTGTTATGAGTATATAAAAAAGATTTGCTTCAAATTCACAGAACAGTGGCATTTCCAGGTGTCAATTTACTTCAACGAATTAGAAAATTCGATTTAGAACAAAGTTTTCTTTCCACTATGACTATGGTACGGTCGCTGATCACGAAGACATACGTACAATGACCTGTTATTACCTGTCTCTGTCACTCCCGCGTAAATATAATACGTCTCGCTCACACAGTTGCCGTGAACTGCGTGTGACCGGCAACTGTGTGAGCGAGACGTATTAGATTTACGCGGGAGTGACAGAGACAGGTAATAACAGGTCATTGTACGAATTTCTTCGTGATCAGCGACCGTGCCATAGTCGATATAGGAGGCCAATAAAATAATTATAATGACGATTTGAACCATTCTCAAATTTAAAAACGCTACTTTAAGACTAGTCTACACTTGTGGGTGGACGGTAATTTACGCGCATGAGTAGTGTTGCCCAACTATCGATAGGTTGCCAATACTATAGTAGCCTCGAAACTAGTCACAGTGTAGATAGTACATCGATAGTGTCAATATATTGATGTCGAGCAATAGTATCGGTACTATAGACGAACTATCGGCAGTGATTTTAATAAAACACGCTATAATAGCCATAATAACGTCTGAAGAAACGATAATTTTGTATTCGTTCAGTAATCGATACGACTGCAAAAATATGGAATTTAGAAATAGGATTTGAAATTACGAATGTCACGATATATCGATTATCGTTGCTAATAGTAGCGCCCCAGGACTCAATAGTATCGATACTATTGCTCGTCGTCAATAGAAATGACACTATCGATATCTACATCGTAATTGTGCCCAATTTCTTAAAGTCAACAATCGATATATTAACCATTGACAGTCGGGCAAGACTAGTAGAAAAGATCTTAGGTATTGGCCAGAGACATTGGTGCCAATTCTGTTCGTCCAAACATGGCTAAACTAATTTTTCACCGGTAATATTTCCGTCGCACTCTAACGTTATGACAATGAAAGAGATGGTAATACAGTTTAGTCGAGTTAGTGTTTACCAACAGAATGAGCGCCATTATTTTGTATCAATTTTATTGTAAAAAGGAGATGTAGGTTTAGGTTAGACGTATATATAATTTAAAGTTTAAATCCTCGCCGCCTCACTTATTAACGTTGTTAAACGGTTGTGTAGTCAAACCATGCTTTGTCTTCTTTCATATATCTAATTACTGATGACTGAAAGAGAGGTTTCAGTGTAATTATAACTAATCACCCGCTGTAGAACGTTTATAAGTAAGACTGTCAGGGTTCTGTACACAGTCCGCCAATATCTACGATTATATCAGAAGTTGTACAATGTACCCGTGCCCGGCAGTAAATATTACACATCCGTTTTAAAAGGAGATAATTGGTTAGCTCCAGCTTTCTATAGCTTAGTCAACCCCCTTCCGTTCCCTCTATCTTACTCCCCTTTAAGGTCATGCTTAGTTTGCTGGGTTTGCTCTTTCTAACCCGACTTCCAAAAATGTTGATTGTATTAAAAACAAAAGTATTTGTCGCACGATAACAGCTCGACTTCGACTGAGAAGATCCGGCAAGAAACTCAGCGGGCTTGTCTTTTCACATTTTGTTATATTTCTTCTTTTTTTATCGCCAGTTGCTTATGTAGTTAATAATTACAAAGGGTAGTAGATATTAATATAAATATAATATCTCCACAGTAACGCTGAAGCTAGCAGATTATCTTTCCAGAGCCGATGTGTAATATTTACAGCCGGGTAGCGTATGTCCATATCTTCCTTTCATGTTATTATTATAGGCAGTGCCAAACATATTCGGTGTTGTTTTAAAAATATTGATATTTTTCGGAGCCACGTATAAAAGAACAAAACGCGTTAGTTACATATTTTTGGATACTATATAAGCTAAGTATATACTGATAAAAAATATATGCATTCCAAAATGTGCGTTTTTCTTCACGTGTTATTTCAGGCCCGTTAATTTAATTAATAAATCTATCTCGAGTCCGAAAGCGATTTTAAGTAAACATTTAACAAGTTATTTTGTACTGGTTTGACATAAGGATGACATTTCCAACATCGGTCTCAGATTTGAGATCGATTTATTATTGTGGGCCTGGGTTTGACGAGTTTAAATATAAATATCGTGACGTATCTTGTTTTTATTATCGGTGCTTTTGATTCGATTGCATTTATGAGTCATTTAGTGAATTGGGTTCGATAGGAGTCGCTGCCGTCTAAGTAAAATATGGGGTGTACTATTTGTTAACGCACCAATAGAGCAACAGCTGTTCATTAAATCAATATAATGCTCTTATCGGAATATCACGTTCTACTAAAGATTGTAAGTAATATATAGTATACATATTGTATTCACCTAAGAAAATACGTATATTTTAAAACATATCTAGTTATTTTCATAAATAAAATGCACACAGATATTGTAAAATTAGATTTATTTTAGGACATCGGTTTGGTATGTGGGTCGAAGACCCAGTTAGGTAGCTTATCAATAGTTATTAAAAATAAAAAAATGGTGGTATCCAGTATACACTAAATAAAGAATTGTTAAACAATTTTTGTTTCATTTGTTCATTTAATTTTTTCCTTAAATTCTTCTACTTATAATCTAGGGTGTATTTAAACCATAGATTATAAGTAGAAGAATTTAAGGTCTAACCTTAAATAATATGGAATTAATAAAATGAGAAATGTTTGCTATAAATAAATAAGAAGTAAAAAAAAATACAAATTTTACATCATCAGTCAGTTCATGAAACATTCAAATATATTTTTAATCATGAACACGTACAAAATAGTGAGACAATATTTTAATTACTGTTCGCACAATATTTATGTAGTTATTATAATATTTGATTGGCTTGCCTAGGAAGGCACAGTGGGGGGCGGTCCGTCACCCAGAACATCCGCAACTCAAGGGGAACAGACTTGCCACTAGAACAACGGCATACGTGTTTCTTAGTAATTTATTACTTTCGAAAAATTATGTTCAAGAGGTACGAGAGACATAATACTCATGAAGTAATGACGTCACTGTACTGCATATGTATACACTGAGAATACAGGTTAGCAGTATTACTGTAACTTCTATTTCCAAAATCACATACTTCGGTAATACTACAAGTTCATTGACAAAACAACCTTATCCCAATGGTTTAAAGTCCAAAATATCACAGACTCGACCTATATGTGAAGACTCGCGCTAAGTAACTAGTGACGTGCGTCAGCCCTTCGATCTGCGCGATCGTCGCAAGCGCTTGTATGCTGAACACGGTCGCTACGAAATCGTACAGCAGTTTAGGAGAGAAGACCGACCAGACGAACAGATGGTGTCGGAATATCGTCGCTATGATCAGGTATAAAATCAGGGCGTATGCCCTGTGGAGGGCGAGGATGTTCGTCGCTCGCCATATCGTTTGTAAGTATCTGAAAAAGTTTTATGTTTTTATTCTTTGGTCTCAGTGGTTAGTGCAGCTTACTGTAAAGACTTGAGTGGCACTGTGTTAAATAAACAAATATCGCCAGACTGAAAGTTGCCAATTCCCAGCGCGCTCACTTTTAGAATAACTTTAGACAGTGTGTGGTATATATATCATACCTAGATATGTATGGTAAACAGCCAGTAAGATTGCTTGTTAGATTATTATTTTGATACTTGGTGATAACTATTATTTTTTGCGTATAGACCAGGGCCCGTAGAATTTTCTGACCCGTCCTAAGTAGCTAACTTGGCACTGCACTTTAGTGATTTGTTTGTATGTTGTAAGAAACACTGTGGACGATGGATCCATAGTTTGACTATTCAAAATTGTCGAAAACGACAACTTCCATCATTCTTTTACAAATGAAGAACAAGGATAAAATCAGTCGTTTTTGTTACGGAAACTTTCCAATTGTGAATATCCCTAGGTGTAAAAAGTTAGTACTGACTGCCGCCAGGTGTCGCTGCCGGCGGCGACGGTGGCAAAGAGCGCGGCGCCGGCGAGCGCGGGCCCCGCGTACGCGTGCAGCCCCATGCGCAGCGCCACGCGCGCCGCGCTGTACTCGCGCAGCCCCACGTAGCCCGACCCCAGGTCCACCGACGCCAGGCTGTTGGAGTTGCCCTGCGGACCGACTTGTCAATCAAATACATAGCCAGATTGACACATAAACTGTATGGTTGTGGTAGCCTGATGGGAACGGCGCGCGGCGTCGGGTTGTAATCCGAAAATTATGGGTTCAAATCCCGGTATGATATATATACCACACACTGTCTAAAGTTATTCTAAAAGTGAGCGCGCTGGGAATTGGCAACTTTCAGTCTGGCGATATTTGTTTATTTAACACAGTGCCACTCAAGTCTTTACAGTAAGCTGCACTAACCACTGAGACCAAAGAATAAAAACATAAAACTTTTTCAGATACTTACAAACGATATGGCGAGCGACGAACATCCTCGCCCTCCACAGGGCATACGCCCTGATTTTATACCTGATCATAGCGACGATATTCCGACACCATCTGTTCGTCTGGTCGGTCTTCTCTCCTAAACTGCTGTACGATTTCGTAGCGACCGTGTTCAGCATACAAGCGCTTGCGACGATCGCGCAGATCGAAGGGCTGACGCACGTCACTAGTTACTTAGCGCGAGTCTTCACATATAGGTCGAGTCTGTGATATTTTGGACTTTAAACCATTGGGATAAGGTTGTTTTGTCAATGAACTTGTAGTATTACCGAAGTATGTGATTTTGGAAATAGAAGTTACAGTAATACTGCTAACCTGTATTCTCAGTGTATACATATGCAGTACAGTGACGTCATTACTTCATGAGTATTATGTCTCTCGTACCTCTTGAACATAATTTTTCGAAAGTAATAAATTACTAAGAAACACGTATGCCGTTGTTCTAGTGGCAAGTCTGTTCCCCTTGAGTTGCGGATGTTCTGGGTGACGGACCGCCCCCCACTGTGCCTTCCTAGGCAAGCCAATCAAATATTATAATAACTACATAAATATTGTGCGAACAGTAATTAAAATATTGTCTCACTATTTTGTACGTGTTCATGATTAAAAATATATTTGAATGTTTCATGAACTGACTGATGATGTAAAATTTGTATTTTTTTTTACTTCTTATTTATTTATAGCAAACATTTCTCATTTTATTAATTCCATATTATTTAAGGTTAGACCTTAAATTCTTCTACTTATAATCTATGGTTTAAATACACCCTAGATTATAAGTAGAAGAATTTAAGGAAAAAATTAAATGAACAAATGAAACAAAAATTGTTTAACAATTCTTTATTTAGTGTATACTGGATACCACCATTTTTTATTTTTAATAACTATTGATAAGCTACCTAACTGGGTCTTCGACCCACATACCAAACCGATGTCCTAAAATAAATCTAATTTTACAATATCTGTGTGCATTTTATTTATGAAAATAACTAGATATGTTTTAAAATATACGTATTTTCTTAGGTGAATACAATATGTATACTATATATTACTTACAATCTTTAGTAGAACGTGATATTCCGATAAGAGCATTATATTGATTTAATGAACAGCTGTTGCTCTATTGGTGCGTTAACAAATAGTACACCCCATATTTTACTTAGACGGCAGCGACTCCTATCGAACCCAATTCACTAAATGACTCATAAATGCAATCGAATCAAAAGCACCGATAATAAAAACAAGATACGTCACGATATTTATATTTAAACTCGTCAAACCCAGGCCCACAATAATAAATCGATCTCAAATCTGAGACCGATGTTGGAAATGTCATCCTTATGTCAAACCAGTACAAAATAACTTGTTAAATGTTTACTTAAAATCGCTTTCGGACTCGAGATAGATTTATTAATTAAATTAACGGGCCTGAAATAACACGTGAAGAAAAACGCACATTTTGGAATGCATATATTTTTTATCAGTATATACTTAGCTTATATAGTATCCAAAAATATGTAACTAACGCGTTTTGTTCTTTTATACGTGGCTCCGAAAAATATCAATATTTTTAAAACAACACCGAATATGTTTGGCACTGCCTATAATAATAACATGAAAGGAAGATATGGACATACGCTACCCGGCTGTAAATATTACACATCGGCTCTGGAAAGATAATCTGCTAGCTTCAGCGTTACTGTGGAGATATTATATTTATATTAATATCTACTACCCTTTGTAATTATTAACTACATAAGCAACTGGCGATAAAAAAGAAGAAATATAACAAAATGTGAAAAGACAAGCCCGCTGAGTTTCTTGCCGGATCTTCTCAGTCGAAGTCGAGCTGTTATCGTGCGACAAATACTTTTGTTTTTAATACAATCAACATTTTTGGAAGTCGGGTTAGAAAGAGCAAACCCAGCAAACTAAGCATGACCTTAAAGGGGAGTAAGATAGAGGGAACGGAAGGGGGTTGACTAAGCTATAGAAAGCTGGAGCTAACCAATTATCTCCTTTTAAAACGGATGTGTAATATTTACTGCCGGGCACGGGTACATTGTACAACTTCTGATATAATCGTAGATATTGGCGGACTGTGTACAGAACCCTGACAGTCTTACTTATAAACGTTCTACAGCGGGTGATTAGTTATAATTACACTGAAACCTCTCTTTCAGTCATCAGTAATTAGATATATGAAAGAAGACAAAGCATGGTTTGACTACACAACCGTTTAACAACGTTAATAAGTGAGGCGGCGAGGATTTAAACTTTAAATTATATATACGTCTAACCTAAACCTACATCTCCTTTTTACAATAAAATTGATACAAAATAATGGCGCTCATTCTGTTGGTAAACACTAACTCGACTAAACTGTATTACCATCTCTTTCATTGTCATAACGTTAGAGTGCGACGGAAATATTACCGGTGAAAAATTAGTTTAGCCATGTTTGGACGAACAGAATTGGCACCAATGTCTCTGGCCAATACCTAAGATCTTTTCTACTAGTCTTGCCCGACTGTCAATGGTTAATATATCGATTGTTGACTTTAAGAAATTGGGCACAATTACGATGTAGATATCGATAGTGTCATTTCTATTGACGACGAGCAATAGTATCGATACTATTGAGTCCTGGGGCGCTACTATTAGCAACGATAATCGATATATCGTGACATTCGTAATTTCAAATCCTATTTCTAAATTCCATATTTTTGCAGTCGTATCGATTACTGAACGAATACAAAATTATCGTTTCTTCAGACGTTATTATGGCTATTATAGCGTGTTTTATTAAAATCACTGCCGATAGTTCGTCTATAGTACCGATACTATTGCTCGACATCAATATATTGACACTATCGATGTACTATCTACACTGTGACTAGTTTCGAGGCTACTATAGTATTGGCAACCTATCGATAGTTGGGCAACACTACTCATGCGCGTAAATTACCGTCCACCCACAAGTGTAGACTAGTCTTAAAGTAGCGTTTTTAAATTTGAGAATGGTTCAAATCGTCATTATAATTATTTTATTGGCCTCCTATATCGACTATGGCACGGTCGCTGATCACGAAGAAATTCGTACAATGACCTGTTATTACCTGTCTCTGTCACTCCCGCGTAAATCTAATACGTCTCGCTCACACAGTTGCCGGTCACACGCAGTTCACGGCAACTGTGTGAGCGAGACGTATTATATTTACGCGGGAGTGACAGAGACAGGTAATAACAGGTCATTGTACGTATGTCTTCGTGATCAGCGACCGTACCATAGTCATAGTGGAAAGAAAACTTTGTTCTAAATCGAATTTTCTAATTCGTTGAAGTAAATTGACACCTGGAAATGCCACTGTTCTGTGAATTTGAAGCAAATCTTTTTTATATACTCATAACAAAGCCGGCAAACTAGATTCCGACCCACCTGAAGTTAAGCATTTACTGTAGCCAATAGATGTTTACAATAACAAAGGCATTTCGTCTCTCTCACTGATCGTACGAAACGCAACGACACTAACCACTTTACGCTGATCTTCTGTGAGAGGATGGTACTACCCGGATGGAGCCTACCCGTATTTGAGCTAATTCATAGGGCTACAGCTTGTCTCTTCTTCTTCTTTGTTATTGGCGTTTATAGCTATTTGCCACTTTAGCGGAAAAGGGAAGATCTTCCGGCCAGGCGGGTGTTATGCCTGGCGGGGCGGCCGCTATGCCCCGCTGGTTATTCTCGGGGTCTTGTATATATAGTCACGATGCTTGCGAGTCTTAATATCGTGATTCAGTTTTTCTATGAAGAATCCGTACATTGTATTGAGGCGCTGCATTTAGCGCCATCTGTTCGTTTCTGTCGGCGACGTGAATATGAGGTCGCCACACCACAATACTGCCAGTGTCCGTGATGCTAGTGATCTGTTCTATTTTGATCAAAAAGTGACATTGTCAACTGTCAGTTTACTTAATCTAATTAAAAGTTCGACTTTGATAAATACTGTGTCTTTGACCACGCACAGTATCTGAATAAAGATATAAAAAAATAAAGTACACATAAAAATATCGGACTGCACTATGGCATTGTAGAGACATACATACTAAAAATATTTACAAAACACTGTATTATAATATTGTGATAATATTCCCTCGATATCGATAAAATAGGGCCGGCAGCTCGTCGAAAGCTTGTGATTTATTTTATAAGCAAACAGATATGACGTGGCCTTAAGTAATATGCACCATCCCCGGTCCAATCGCTTCAATGGAACCCCAATAACCTGAAAAATAAACCAATGCTAAGGTGAAGGCGCCTGTCTAGACCGCGAAATTCAAAATTTTCGAGTATTTTTATAGTTTATCCAAAATCTGAAAACATTTAAGACAACATTTTGTGAATTGCGACAAATACAGTATGTAGTGCGTTTATTAATACATTTATTTTACTCTAAATATCATCACGGTGGATATCACTAAATATACAAAAATTGCCAGTTTTTCTGGTTATCTGTCGTTCTTGAAATGTTTTAGAGTAAAATAAATGTATTAATAAACGCACTACATACTGTATTTGTCGCAATTCACAAAATGTTGTCTTAAATGTTTTCAGATTTTGGATAAACTATAAAAATACTCGAAAATTTTGAATTTCGCGGTCTAGACAGGCGCCTTCACCTTAGCATTGGTTTATTTTTCAGGTTATTGGGGTTCCATTGAAGCGATTGGACCGGGGATGGTGCATATTACTTAAGGCCACGTCATATCTGTTTGCTTATAAAATAAATCACAAGCTTTCGACGAGCTGCCGGCCCTATTTTATCGATATCGAGGGAATATTATCACAATATTATAATACAGTGTTTTGTAAATATTTTTAGTATGTATGTCTCTACAATGCCATAGTGCAGTCCGATATTTTTATGTGTACTTTATTTTTTTATATCTTTATTCAGATACTGTGCGTGGTCAAAGACACAGTATTTATCAAAGTCGAACTTTTAATTAGATTAAGTAAACTGACAGTTGACAATGTCACTTTTTGATCAAAATAGAACAGATCACTAGCATCACGGACACTGGCAGTATTGTGGTGTGGCGACCTCATATTCACGTCGCCGACAGAAACGAACAGATGGCGCTAAATGCAGCGCCTCAATACAATGTACGGATTCTTCATAGAAAAACTGAATCACGATATTAAGACTCGCAAGCATCGTGACTATATATACAAGACCCCGAGAATAACCAGCGGGGCATAGCGGCCGCCCCGCCAGGCATAACACCCGCCTGGCCGGAAGATCTTCCCTTTTCCGCTAAAGTGGCAAATAGCTATAAACGCCAATAACAAAGAAGAAGAAGAGACAAGCTGTAGCCCTATGAATTAGCTCAAATACGGGTAGGCTCCATCCGGGTAGTACCATCCTCTCACAGAAGATCAGCGTAAAGTGGTTAGTGTCGTTGCGTTTCGTACGATCAGTGAGAGAGACGAAATGCCTTTGTTATTGTAAACATCTATTGGCTACAGTAAATGCTTAACTTCAGGTGGGTCGGAATCTAGTTTGCCGGCTTTGTTATGAGTATATAAAAAAGATTTGCTTCAAATTCACAGAACAGTGGCATTTCCAGGTGTCAATTTACTTCAACGAATTAGAAAATTCGATTTAGAACAAAGTTTTCTTTCCACTATGACTATGGTACGGTCGCTGATCACGAAGACATACGTACAATGACCTGTTATTACCTGTCTCTGTCACTCCCGCGTAAATATAATACGTCTCGCTCACACAGTTGCCGTGAACTGCGTGTGACCGGCAACTGTGTGAGCGAGACGTATTAGATTTACGCGGGAGTGACAGAGACAGGTAATAACAGGTCATTGTACGAATTTCTTCGTGATCAGCGACCGTGCCATAGTCGATATAGGAGGCCAATAAAATAATTATAATGACGATTTGAACCATTCTCAAATTTAAAAACGCTACTTTAAGACTAGTCTACACTTGTGGGTGGACGGTAATTTACGCGCATGAGTAGTGTTGCCCAACTATCGATAGGTTGCCAATACTATAGTAGCCTCGAAACTAGTCACAGTGTAGATAGTACATCGATAGTGTCAATATATTGATGTCGAGCAATAGTATCGGTACTATAGACGAACTATCGGCAGTGATTTTAATAAAACACGCTATAATAGCCATAATAACGTCTGAAGAAACGATAATTTTGTATTCGTTCAGTAATCGATACGACTGCAAAAATATGGAATTTAGAAATAGGATTTGAAATTACGAATGTCACGATATATCGATTATCGTTGCTAATAATAAATGACTCATAAATGCAATCGAATCAAAAGCACCGATAATAAAAACAAGATACGTCACGATATTTATATTTAAACTCGTCAAACCCAGGCCCACAATAATAAATCGAGCTCAAATCTGAGACCGATGTTGGAAATGTCATCCTTATGTCAAACCAGTACAAAATAACTTGTTAAATGTTTACTTAAAATCGCTTTCGGACTCGAGATAGATTTATTAATTAAATTAACGGGCCTGAAATAACACGTGAAGAAAAACGCACATTTTGGAATGCATATATTTTTTATCAGTATATACTTAGCTTATATAGTATCCAAAAATATGTAACTAACGCGTTTTGTTCTTTTATACGTGGCTCCGAAAAATATCAATATTTTTAAAACAACACCGAATATGTTTGGCACTGCCTATAATAATAACATGAAAGGAAGATATGGACATACGCTACCCGGCTGTAAATATTACACATCGGCTCTGGAAAGATAATCTGCTAGCTTCAGCGTTACTGTGGAGATATTATATTTATATTAATATCTACTACCCTTTGTAATTATTAACTACATAAGCAACTGGCGATAAAAAAAGAAGAAATATAACAAAATGTGAAAAGACAAGCCCGCTGAGTTTCTTGCCGGATCTTCTCAGTCGAAGTCGAGCTGTTATCGTGCGACAAATACTTTTGTTTTTAATACAATCAACATTTTTGGAAGTCGGGTTAGAAAGAGCAAACCCAGCAAACTAAGCATGACCTTAAAGGGGAGTAAGATAGAGGGAACGGAAGGGGGTTGACTAAGCTATAGAAAGCTGGAGCTAACCAATTATCTCCTTTTAAAACGGATGTGTAATATTTACTGCCGGGCACGGGTACATTGTACAACTTCTGATATAATCGTAGATATTGGCGGACTGTGTACAGAACCCTGACAGTCTTACTTATAAACGTTCTACAGCGGGTGATTAGTTATAATTACACTGAAACCTCTCTTTCAGTCATCAGTAATTAGATATATGAAAGAAGACAAAGCATGGTTTGACTACACAACCGTTTAACAACGTTAATAAGTGAGGCGGCGAGGATTTAAACTTTAAATTATATATACGTCTAACCTAAACCTACATCTCCTTTTTACAATAAAATTGATACAAAATAATGGCGCTCATTCTGTTGGTAAACACTAACTCGACTAAACTGTATTACCATCTCTTTCATTGTCATAACGTTAGAGTGCGACGGAAATATTACCGGTGAAAAATTAGTTTAGCCATGTTTGGACGAACAGAATTGGCACCAATGTCTCTGGCCAATACCTAAGATCTTTTCTACTAGTCTTGCCCGACTGTCAATGGTTAATATATCGATTGTTGACTTTAAGAAATTGGGCACAATTACGATGTAGATATCGATAGTGTCATTTCTATTGACGACGAGCAATAGTATCGATACTATTGAGTCCTGGTAATGATTTATAAATAATGATGTTGAGTGCAGATGTTGTTGTGGGGCTCGTTCCTGCTGAGCCTGCTGGTGGGCGTGGCGAGCGTGCTGGTGTACCGGTACAAGATGCAGGATCATTGACGCCGCTACACGACGACTCTACGCAGGTTAGTCATATCATAACTACACAATTGTGGACCCTTCGAGCGGCGGGTTTCTACATACTATTAGACGCTCAACCTATCTAATAAAAGTAGCCTAAATTAATCCTTATTACATCAGCTATGTGCCATTGAAAGTCCCGTCAAATTTGGTCCAGCCGTTTCGGAGATTAGTCTGCACAAACACAGGCATTTTTTTTGTTTTTTTTTGTAAGTGCTGTATATATTTTTATGTGCAATGATTAAAAAGTTATTTTGATATAAAAAACAGACACTTTAATTTTATTTATTTGTATAGATGTATATCGTCTTCATAATAAATATGACTCTGTCTTGGACCATTATCACTTAAGGCTAAAGCGCCCATCTAGCCCGCGAAATTAAAAAAAATCGAATATTTTTATAGTTTAGTCAAAATCTGAAAACATTTAAGACAACATTTTGTGATTTGCGACAAACACAGTATGCAGTGCGTTTACTAATACATTTATTTTACTCTAAATATCATCACGGTGGATATCACTAAATATACAAAAATTGCCAGTTTTTCTGGTTATCTGTCGTTCTTGAAATGTTTTAGAGTAAAATAAATGTATTAATAAACGCACTACATACTGTATTTGTCGCAATTCACAAAATGTTGTCTTAAATGTTTTCAGATTTTGGATAAACTATAAAAATACTCGAAAATTTTGAATTTCGCGGTCTAGACAGGCGCCTTCACCTTAGCATTGGTTTATTTTTCAGGTTATTGGGGTTCCATTGAAGCGATTGGACCGGGGATGGTGCATATTACTTAAGGCCACGTCATATCTGTTTGCTTATAAAATAAATCACAAGCTTTCGACGAGCTGCCGGCCCTATTTTATCGATATCGAGGGAATATTATCACAATATTATAATACAGTGTTTTGTAAATATTTTTAGTATGTATGTCTCTACAATGCCATAGTGCAGTCCGATATTTTTATGTGTACTTTATTTTTTTATATCTTTATTCAGATACTGTGCGTGGTCAAAGACACAGTATTTATCAAAGTCGAACTTTTAATTAGATTAAGTAAACTGACAGTTGACAATGTCACTTTTTGATCAAAATAGAACAGATCACTAGCATCACGGACACTGGCAGTATTGTGGTGTGGCGACCTCATATTCACGTCGCCGACAGAAACGAACAGATGGCGCTAAATGCAGCGCCTCAATACAATGTACGGATTCTTCATAGAAAAACTGAATCACGATATTAAGACTCGCAAGCATCGTGACTATATATACAAGACCCCGAGAATAACCAGCGGGGCATAGCGGCCGCCCCGCCAGGCATAACACCCGCCTGGCCGGAAGATCTTCCCTTTTCCGCTAAAGTGGCAAATAGCTATAAACGCCAATAACAAAGAAGAAGAAGAGACAAGCTGTAGCCCTATGAATTAGCTCAAATACGGGTAGGCTCCATCCGGGTAGTACCATCCTCTCACAGAAGATCAGCGTAAAGTGGTTAGTGTCGTTGCGTTTCGTACGATCAGTGAGAGAGACGAAATGCCTTTGTTATTGTAAACATCTATTGGCTACAGTAAATGCTTAACTTCAGGTGGGTCGGAATCTAGTTTGCCGGCTTTGTTATGAGTATATAAAAAAGATTTGCTTCAAATTCACAGAACAGTGGCATTTCCAGGTGTCAATTTACTTCAACGAATTAGAAAATTCGATTTAGAACAAAGTTTTCTTTCCACTATGACTATGGTACGGTCGCTGATCACGAAGACATACGTACAATGACCTGTTATTACCTGTCTCTGTCACTCCCGCGTAAATATAATACGTCTCGCTCACACAGTTGCCGTGAACTGCGTGTGACCGGCAACTGTGTGAGCGAGACGTATTAGATTTACGCGGGAGTGACAGAGACAGGTAATAACAGGTCATTGTACGAATTTCTTCGTGATCAGCGACCGTGCCATAGTCGATATAGGAGGCCAATAAAATAATTATAATGACGATTTGAACCATTCTCAAATTTAAAAACGCTACTTTAAGACTAGTCTACACTTGTGGGTGGACGGTAATTTACGCGCATGAGTAGTGTTGCCCAACTATCGATAGGTTGCCAATACTATAGTAGCCTCGAAACTAGTCACAGTGTAGATAGTACACCGATAGTGTCAATATATTGATGTCGAGCAATAGTATCGGTACTATAGACGAACTATCGGCAGTGATTTTAATAAAACACGCTATAATAGCCATAATAACGTCTGAAGAAACGATAATTTTGTATTCGTTCAGTAATCGATACGACTGCAAAAATATGGAATTTAGAAATAGGATTTGAAATTACGAATGTCACGATATATCGATTATCGTTGCTAATAATAAATGACTCATAAATGCAATCGAATCAAAAGCACCGATAATAAAAACAAGATACGTCACGATATTTATATTTAAACTCGTCAAACCCAGGCCCACAATAATAAATCGAGCTCAAATCTGAGACCGATGTTGGAAATGTCATCCTTATGTCAAACCAGTACAAAATAACTTGTTAAATGTTTACTTAAAATCGCTTTCGGACTCGAGATAGATTTATTAATTAAATTAACGGGCCTGAAATAACACGTGAAGAAAAACGCACATTTTGGAATGCATATATTTTTTATCAGTATATACTTAGCTTATATAGTATCCAAAAATATGTAACTAACGCGTTTTGTTCTTTTATACGTGGCTCCGAAAAATATCAATATTTTTAAAACAACACCGAATATGTTTGGCACTGCCTATAATAATAACATGAAAGGAAGATATGGACATACGCTACCCGGCTGTAAATATTACACATCGGCTCTGGAAAGATAATCTGCTAGCTTCAGCGTTACTGTGGAGATATTATATTTATATTAATATCTACTACCCTTTGTAATTATTAACTACATAAGCAACTGGCGATAAAAAAAGAAGAAATATAACAAAATGTGAAAAGACAAGCCCGCTGAGTTTCTTGCCGGATCTTCTCAGTCGAAGTCGAGCTGTTATCGTGCGACAAATACTTTTGTTTTTAATACAATCAACATTTTTGGAAGTCGGGTTAGAAAGAGCAAACCCAGCAAACTAAGCATGACCTTAAAGGGGAGTAAGATAGAGGGAACGGAAGGGGGTTGACTAAGCTATAGAAAGCTGGAGCTAACCAATTATCTCCTTTTAAAACGGATGTGTAATATTTACTGCCGGGCACGGGTACATTGTACAACTTCTGATATAATCGTAGATATTGGCGGACTGTGTACAGAACCCTGACAGTCTTACTTATAAACGTTCTACAGCGGGTGATTAGTTATAATTACACTGAAACCTCTCTTTCAGTCATCAGTAATTAGATATATGAAAGAAGACAAAGCATGGTTTGACTACACAACCGTTTAACAACGTTAATAAGTGAGGCGGCGAGGATTTAAACTTTAAATTATATATACGTCTAACCTAAACCTACATCTCCTTTTTACAATAAAATTGATACAAAATAATGGCGCTCATTCTGTTGGTAAACACTAACTCGACTAAACTGTATTACCATCTCTTTCATTGTCATAACGTTAGAGTGCGACGGAAATATTACCGGTGAAAAATTAGTTTAGCCATGTTTGGACGAACAGAATTGGCACCAATGTCTCTGGCCAATACCTAAGATCTTTTCTACTAGTCTTGCCCGACTGTCAATGGTTAATATATCGATTGTTGACTTTAAGAAATTGGGCACAATTACGATGTAGATATCGATAGTGTCATTTCTATTGACGACGAGCAATAGTATCGATACTATTGAGTCCTGGTAATGATTTATAAATAATGATGTTGAGTGCAGATGTTGTTGTGGGGCTCGTTCCTGCTGAGCCTGCTGGTGGGCGTGGCGAGCGTGCTGGTGTACCGGTACAAGATGCAGGATCATTGACGCCGCTACACGACGACTCTACGCAGGTTAGTCATATCATAACTACACAATTGTGGACCCTTCGAGCGGCGGGTTTCTACATACTATTAGACGCTCAACCTATCTAATAAAAGTAGCCTAAATTAATCCTTATTACATCAGCTATGTGCCATTGAAAGTCCCGTCAAATTTGGTCCAGCCGTTTCGGAGATTAGTCTGCACAAACACAGGCATTTTTTTTGTTTTTTTTTGTAAGTGCTGTATATATTTTTATGTGCAATGATTAAAAAGTTATTTTGATATAAAAAACAGACACTTTAATTTTATTTATTTGTATAGATGTATATCGTCTTCATAATAAATATGACTCTGTCTTGGACCATTATCACTTAAGGCTAAAGCGCCCATCTAGCCCGCGAAATTAAAAAAAATCGAATATTTTTATAGTTTAGTCAAAATCTGAAAACATTTAAGACAACATTTTGTGATTTGCGACAAACACAGTATGCAGTGCGTTTACTAATACATTTATTTTACTCTAAATATCATCACGGTGGATATCACTAAATATACAAAAATTGCCAGTTTTTCTGGTTATCTGTCGTTCTTGAAATGTTTTAGAGTAAAATAAATGTATTAATAAACGCACTACATACTGTATTTGTCGCAATTCACAAAATGTTGTCTTAAATGTTTTCAGATTTTGGATAAACTATAAAAATACTCGAAAATTTTGAATTTCGCGGTCTAGACAGGCGCCTTCACCTTAGCATTGGTTTATTTTTCAGGTTATTGGGGTTCCATTGAAGCGATTGGACCGGGGATGGTGCATATTACTTAAGGCCACGTCATATCTGTTTGCTTATAAAATAAATCACAAGCTTTCGACGAGCTGCCGGCCCTATTTTATCGATATCGAGGGAATATTATCACAATATTATAATACAGTGTTTTGTAAATATTTTTAGTATGTATGTCTCTACAATGCCATAGTGCAGTCCGATATTTTTATGTGTACTTTATTTTTTTATATCTTTATTCAGATACTGTGCGTGGTCAAAGACACAGTATTTATCAAAGTCGAACTTTTAATTAGATTAAGTAAACTGACAGTTGACAATGTCACTTTTTGATCAAAATAGAACAGATCACTAGCATCACGGACACTGGCAGTATTGTGGTGTGGCGACCTCAAATTCACGTCGCCGACAGAAACGAACAGATGGCGCTAAATGCAGCGCCTCAATACAATGTACGGATTCTTTATAGAAAAACTGAATCACGATATTAAGACTCGCAAGCATCGTGACTATATATACAAGACCCCGAGAATAACCAGCGGGGCATAGCGGCCGCCCGCCAGGCATAACACCCGCCTGGCTGGAAGATCTTCCCTTTTCCGCTAAAGTGGCAAATAGCTATAAACGCCAATAACAAAGAAGAAGAAGAGACAAGCAGTAGCCAAATGACTTAGCTCATATCCGGGCAGGCTCCATCGGAGTAGTACCATCCTCTCACAGAAGATCAGCGTAGTGGCTAGTGTCGTTGCGTTTCGTATGATCAGTGAGAGAGACGAAATGCCTTTGGTATTGTAAACATCTATTGGCTACAGTAAATGCTTAACTTCAGGTGGGTCGGAATCTTGTTTGCCGGCTTTGTTATATAAAAAAGAAAAAGCTTCAAATTCACAGAACAGTGTCATTTCCAGATGTCAATTGACTTCGTCTAATTAGAAAATTCGATTTAGAACAAAGTTTTCTTTCCACTATGACTATGGCACGGTCGCTGATCACGAAGAAATTCGTACAATGACCTGTTATTACTCTGTCACTCCCGCGTAAATATAATACGTCTCGCTCACACAGTTGCCGTGAACTGCGTGTGACAGAGACAGGTAATAACTGGTCATTGTACGAATTTCTTCGTGATCAGCGACCGTGCCCTAGTTGATATAGGAGGCCAATAAAATAATTATAATGACGATTTGAACCATTCTCAAATTTAAAAACGCTACTTTAAGACTAGTCTACACTTGTGGGTGGACGGTAATTTACGCGCATGAGTAGCGTTACCCAACTATCGATTGTCTATCGATAGGTTGCCAATACTATAGTAGCCTCGAAACTAGTCACAGTGTAGATAGTACATCGATAGTGTCAATATATTTATGTCGAGCAATAGTATCGGTACTATAGACGAACTATCGGCAGTGATTTAAATAAAACACGCTATAATAGCCATAATAACGTCTGAAGAAACGATAATTTTGTATTCGTTCAGTAATCGATACGACTGCAAAAATATGGAATTTAGAAATAGGATTTGAAATTACGAATGTCACGATATATCGATTATCGTTGCTAATAGTAGCGCCCCAGGACTCAATAGTATCGATACTATTGCTCGTCGTCAATAGAAATGACACTCGATATCTACATCGTAATCTTGCCCATTTTCTTAAAGTCAACAATCGATATATTAACCATTGACAGTCGGGCAAGACTAGTAGAAAAGATCTTAGGTATTGGCCAGAGACATTGGTGCCAATTCTGTTCGTCCAAACATGGCTAAACTAATTTTTCACCGGTAATATTTCCGTCGCACTCTAACGTTATGACCATAAAAGAGATGGTAATACAGTTTAGTCGAGTTAGTGTTTACCAACAGAATGAGCGCCATTATTTTGTATCAATTTTATTGTAAAAAGGGGATGTAGGTTTAGTTTAGACGTAGATATTATTTAAAGTTTAAACCCTCGCCGTCTCACTTATTAACGTTGTTAAACGGTTGTGTAGTCAAACCATGCTTTGTCTTCTTTCATATATCTAATTACTGATGACTGAAAGAGAGGTTTCAGTGTAATTATAACTAATCACCCGCTGTAGAACGTTTATAAGTAAGACGGTCAGGGTTCTGTACACAGTCCGCCAATATCTACGATTATATCAGAAGTTGTACAATGTACCCGTGCCCGGCAGTAAATATTACACATCCGTTTTAAAAGGAGATAATGGGTTAGCTCCAGCTTTCTATAGCTTAGTCAACCCCCTTCCGTTCCCTCTATCTTACTCCCCTTTAAGGTCATGCTTAGTTTGCTGGGTTTGCTCTTTCTAACCCGACTTCCAAAAATGTTGATTGTATTTAAAACAAAAGTATTTGTCGCACGATAACAGCTCGACTTCGACTGAGAAGATCCGGCAAGAAACTCAGCGGGCTTGTCTTTTCACATTTTGTTATATTTCTTCTTTTTTTATCGCCAGTTGCTTATGTAGTTAATAATTACAAAGGGTAGTAGATATTAATATAAATATAATATCTCCACAGTAACGCTGAAGCTAGCAGATTATCTTTCCAGAGCCGATGTGTAATATTTACAGCCGGGTAGCGTATGTCCATATCTTCCTTTCATGTTATTATTATAGGCAGTGCCAAACATATTCGGTGTTGTTTTAAAAATATTGATATTTTTCGGAGCCACGTATAAAAGAACTAAACGCGTTAGTTACATATTTTTGGATACTATATAAGCTAAGTATATACTGATAAAAAATATATGCATTCCAAAATGTGCGTTTTTCTTCACGTGTTATTTCAGGCCCGTTAATTTAATTAATAAATCTATCTCGAGTCCGAAAGCGATTTTAAGTAAACATTTAACAAGTTATTTTGTACTGGTTTGACATAAGGATGACATTTCCAACATCGGTCTCAGATTTGAGATCGATTTATTATTGTGGGCCTGGGTTTGACGAGTTTAAATATAAATATCGTGACGTATCTTGTTTTTATTATCGGTGCTTTTGATTCGATTGCATTTATGAGTCATTTAGTGAATTGGGTTCGATAGGAGTCGCTGCCGTCTAAGTAAAATATGGGGTGTACTATTTGTTAACGCACCAATAGAGCAACAGCTGTTCATTAAATCAATATAATGCTCTTATCGGAATATCACGTTCTACTAAAGATTGTAAGTAATATATAGTATACATATTGTATTCACCTAAGAAAATACGTATATTTTAAAACATATCTAGTTATTTTCATAAATAAAATGCACACAGATATTGTAAAATTTGATTTATTTTAGGACATCGGTTTGGTATGTGGGTCGAAGACCCAGTTAGGTAGCTTATCAATAGTTATTAAAAATAAAAAATGGTGGTATCCAGTATACACTAAATAAAGAATTGTTAAACAATTTTTGTTTCATTTGTTCATTTAATTTTTTCCTTAAATTCTTCTACTTATAATCTAGGGTGTATTTAAACCATAGATTATAAGTAGAAGAATTTAAGGTCTAACCTTAAATAATATGGAATTAATAAAATGAGAAATGTTTGCTATAAATAAATAAGAAGTAAAAAAAAATACAAATTTTACATCATCAGTCAGTTCATGAAACATTCAAATATATTTTTAATCATGAACACGTACAAAATAGTGAGACAATATTTTAATTACTGTTCGCATAATATTTATGTAGTTATTATAATATTTGATTGGCTTGCCTAGGAAGGCACAGTGGGGGGCGGTCCGTCACCCAGAACATCCGCAACTCAAGGGGAACAGACTTGCCACTAGAACAACGGCATACGTGTTTCTTAGTAATTTATTTCTTTCGAAAAATATTGTTCACGAGGTACGAGAGACGTAATACTCATGAAGTAATGACGTCACTGTACTGCATGTGTATATACTGAGTATACAGGTTAGCAGTATTACTGTAACTTCTATTTTCAAAATCACATACCGGTAATACTACAAGTTCATTGAAGAAAACAACCTTATCCAAATGGTTTAAAGTCCAAAATATCACAGACTCGACCTATATGTGAAGACTCGCGCTAAGTAACTAGTGACGTGCGTCAGCCCTTCGATCTGCGCGATCGTCGCAAGCGCTTGTATGCTGAACACGGTCGCTACGAAATCGTACAGCAGTTTAGGAGAGAAGACCGACCAGACGAACAGATGGTGTCGGAATATCGTCGCTATGATCAGGTATAAGATCAGGGCGTATGCCCTGTGGAGGGCGAGGATGTTCGTCGCTCGCCATATCGTTTGTAAGTACCTGAAAATGTTTTATGTTTTTATTCTTTGGTCTCAGTGGTTAGTGCAGCTTACTGTAAAGGCCTGAGTGGCACTGTGTTAAATAAACAAATATCGCGAGACTGAAAGTTGCCAATTCCCAGAGCGCTCACTTTTAGAATAACTTTAGACAGTGTGTGGTATATATATCATACCTAGATATGTATGGTAAACAGCCAGTAAGATTGCTTGTTAGATTATTATTTTCATACTTGGTGATAACTATTATTTTTTGCGTATAGACCAGGACCCGTAGAATTTTCTGACACGTCCTAAGTAGCTAACTTGGCACTGCACTTTAGTGATTTGTTTGTATGTTGTAAGAAACACTGTGGACGATGGATCTCATAGTTTGACTATTCAAAATTGTCGAAAACGACAACTTCCATCATCCTTTTACAAATGAAGAACAAGGATAAAATCAGTCGTTTTTGTTACGGAAACTTTCCAATTGTGAATATCCCTAGGTGTAAAAAGTTAGTACTGACTGCCGCCAGGTGTCGCTGCCGGCGGCGACGGTGGCAAAGAGCGCGGCGCCGGCGAGCGCGGGCCCCGCGTACGCGTGCAGCCCCATGCGCAGCGCCACGCGCGCCGCGCTGTACTCGCGCAGCCCCACGTAGCCCGAGCCCAGGTCCACCGACGCCAGGCTGTTGGAGTTGCCCTGCGGGTCGACTCGTCAATCAAATACATAGCCAGATTGATACATAAACTGTATGGTTGTGGTAGCCTAGTGGGAACGGCGTCGGGCTGTAATCTGAAAATTATGGGTTCAAATCCCGATAGCACGTGCACTAATTAACTTTTCAAAAGCTATCTAATAAATTTGCTCACGAAAACGGCCTTTTAATTACTCATACTCTGGAAGTAGGTCTGAAGTTGCCTGAGGAGCGGGTTGAAAGTAATACTTTTCCGGCCCGGGAGGATCGCTTTCAACTGACAGCTGTCAAATTATAAAAAAAAACTAGTTCCATTTTCATATTTCTATGGAACCATGTTCAAACTTTTTCTACAGTTACTCAATTACAGCACGATGTAAAATTTAAATAACATAAAGTTAAGTATTAATTAAAGAATATATCTTTTTAAATGACTTAATTATAATTCAACAATTTCTTTAAAATAACATAGATTTGGGCAAAATATTTAAAGATGAAAATGAAAAATAATGGCTAAATAATGAAGTTGGCCGGCCAACGAAAAAAAACTAAATAGGCGGCAATCCGATCTTTTTTTTTTCGAGTTGTATAGTATTGTTCATACTTCCTTGTATTATTTCTTTAGCCAATTCCTATTTTTATTTTTACTTTCCTTGTATTCGTAATGAAAAGCACAGTGTTTACCTCGGGTGAAAGACTTATTTTGTGCCTCGAACTATTAGCGCCCTCGCTACGCTCGGGCGCCAAACCCCGTCTCGGGAATAATAAGTCACTTTCACCACTCGTGTAACAATGTACTATTGTTCACGAAAAAAACTATGTCCGCATAACGTGTTTTTCAAAACTATAAGCGCTCAAGGCGTCAATCACCTAGATGGGTGACCGTTTCAGGCAATTTACAAAACAGCTGATTATGGCTTCCGTTCGTGCTTCTGAATAATGTGAGGTCACTAGCGATACATAATAATATGATGGACTTGTATGGTCCCAAACTAAGCAACGCTTGTACTATGGGTACCGCAAGATTTATGTGACACTAAGCCAAATTATGAAAAGACCATTTCAAAAATTTTGTCTGGCGGGAATCGAACCCGCAATAATCAGAGTGGCCTACGGCGCTGTGGAGGCCACACTACGCTCAGAGGACATAACTAAGTGAGTATTTCATTATATACATTATTTTACAACATCCAAACGAATATCATTTAATTTTTTTAACAGCCAAAAATATTAAATTATCACATATTTTCATGTCAATCCGCTAAATGTACGAAGCAAAGACAATACGGCCGTATTATCTGACCATATTAATAAATAAATAAATAAATTTATATCGCCAGACTGACACACCAACTGTATGATCCCAAACTAAGCAAGGCTTGTACTATGGGTACTGTACAAGATCGAGATGGCAGTGACACCCAGACCGGGGCAAAGTACGTAAAGGCCATTTCTGAATTGCCCCGGAGGGAATCGAACACGGAACTAACATGTGCAGTGAGGCGAGCGGCCTACGCTCGAACCACTGCGCTAAGCGGTCCTCAAAATAACAAATATTGTGTGGTACATAGTACACTCACCTGATAGAAATAAAACAGCATCCCAATCCACATATGCACCAAAGTCCGGCTCAATATATCCGCCGCGTCCGTCTTCTTGCCAGACTTGGAATCCAACAACTTGTGGTCCAAACATTTGGACGTCAGCACACATGTTATGAACGTACTGGGAACCATTATAACATTGTGTGGCCTCATCAGAAGTACTATTATTAGCATCAAATTGTTCAACATTAAGTGTGAAACCGACCTAGCAAGGTTTAACTTAACCTCATCGACATTCCATGGCTCCTCAACCGTTGGATTGTAGTAATAATCTTCCATTTTCGCTTTAGGCTTGTTGTAAACGAAATTATTACTGTTCAATATATCTTTGAGGCCGCATACTCGGAATACTCTCATGTAGCTTAGTATTTCGAATACGAATTGGGCGATAAGTATCGCCCAGATTACGTTGACGATGTCTACAGGGTCCCAGGATTTGATGTCTTTGACAGGTGATTCCAGGGCGTGGGAGGCGACCCGATAGCAAAGTATGCAAACGGTTGCGGCTATAGTGAACGCTGTGTGTAGATGGAATATGTTGTTCAAGTACCGCAGGTTCCAAAGGCATATTAATAGCGTCACTATTGTGCCTGTAATTGAAGAAAACAATAATTGTTATGGTAATAAATAAAATAGTACATTAGGTGATATTTAAATATGATAAATTGATGTTACTAAAATTTTTTATTATTTTTTAGTAATGGTTCAAACAAGTAATTTTATTCCGTTTCTTCGACGTACTAGTACGAACCGCCTGATCTCCCTAATTGAAGGAGGGGAAGAGGGTGTTAGGCCTCAGACTCAAAAACTCAAAATTGCTTTTATTCATGTAAGGCAACGAGGCAGTTAGAATACTCAGACTCTACCACCGGTTCGGGATGCTGCTTTCACTGAGAAGATAAAATTAATATATATAACATTATTTAATAGCTATAACTTTACGTCGATCTTCTGTGAGAGAGTGTTACTAGCCCGATAGAGCCAGTCAATACATGAGCACATGAGCTCTAGTCAGTTTGGCTATGCCACCGTAAATCATCATCATCAATTTTGTATCGCTTCTCTTTGGCCGTGGTAATGTTTGTGTACGATCAGAAATAGCCTCACCGACGTCGCTAGTCACACGCCATTGGCTCGTTTTCGAAATGCCAAAGCCTTACCTATGACTAGATGAGCTTGGAGGTAGAAAGCATTCTCGGGCGCGTTCAACCAGTCTGCCGTATCGGGCAGGAACAGCCACCGGTCACCGGTCTGGTTCATAGTTCTTAAGTACCTGGAAATAGAGCACACTTTATACATGCTTAGTGTCGACGCGACACAATGACCTTAGGGACGACCTTTAAACATAACTTTGAAGCCTTTGTAGGCCAGTCTGGCATTTAAATGCAGTTTTTTGACAGATAGCGGATATCGATTCTCAGCTGTTTTAGATTTGCAAACTAAAATAAACCTACAATCGCGAGCATTTGGTCTGCAGCAGTATATGCGGGTTGAACCTAGTGGCTGATTTACCAGCAGGCGGAGTAGGCTGGAGCCTAGGGCGGCAGATTTTTGGGGCGGCAAATTTGGGGACCAATTTTTTTTGCTACCTCATAGAAATCAAAAAGATTTCTGCCTATCGGTTTTATGACGTTTTACAGATAGAACTCTGCAAAAAAATTCCGATGACTATTTGACGTGAAATTTCAGCGAAGTTTTTGGATTGTAAAAATAATCTAGGAAATGACGATCGTGGGAAATGGGATCGCGATATTTATTATTATTATTATTTACCACAAAACCAACAGCATTTATGAATTCATATTAATTACATATTTTTATACATTGCCAACTGCCAATAACAGGTTTCTTACACATAGTTGGATCTTATATTAGTTACTAAGATAAATTACATTCTTACAGTACAGAACATTTTTTTCTTTAATCTAATTCATAATCTAATTGTATCAAAGATATATTTCTTAAATTTATACAAGTACCTTGTTAAATGTGTAGTGTATGTAGGTGTTTGTGAGTGTGCTTGTGTAGGTGTGGATGGGAAAAAGTGCGAGTGGACGTGAAGGAGTGTGTTTAACCTATACATCAATCTATTTCTTATTAAGGATTTGCACTATTTGATTTTTAAAAGAAAATTTACTCAGATTGAAAATGTCTAATGTGAAATATTCTTTGTTATAACAGTTAAGTGTTCGACTAATGACCGAATTCTGAGCGTAATTAGAGTGGCTGAAAGGGACGTGGAACATTGTGGTATGTCTTGTACGTTTAGCAGGAGCTCGTAGTTGTAAAAATAAGGACGTTAGACCTGGGCTATCTATTTTACCATTACAAACTTCATGTAAAAATAGCATCTAGAGTAGAATACGCCGATCTTTTAATTGTATTAATTTGTGGTATCTACAGGATTCCTCATAACTGCTTTCTATATTGCAATGTAATCGATAGTTAAGGGTCTTAATAAATTTGGACTGTTATTTTTCTATATCCTGTACGTATAATAATAACAATATCAGCCCTTTTTGACGTCCCACTCCTGGGCACGGGCCTCCCCTCAACACGAGGGGGATTCAGGCCATAATCCACCACGCTGGCCCAGTGCGGGTTGGCGGATTTCACATGTCTTTCGAAAATTAGTTAAATCTTCTAAGACATGCAGGTTTCATCACGATGTTTTTCTTCACCGTAAGCAAGTGATAATCATACAGAAATTATGATTCGCACATAGATTTCGAAAAATCCAGAGGTTCGAGCCGGGGTTTGAACCCGAGACCTGGTAGCCCGCAAGACGCGTGCTTAACCAATCGGCTATCACTGCTATATTCTGTACGTACTTTACGTAATTTGGATTCCACACATTGCAACAATATTCAAGCACGCTCCGAACGTATGAATAATATAACACTTTTATGCATTCTGCGTCTGAGAAAGGTCGGTTTATTTATTTATTTACTAACCTGTGCAACGCAATGAGCAATATCCACTTTGGGAGTATGCCAACTCCGAGGGCGGTCATCCTTGCCTCCAGGCCCGGCTTCTCCTGTACTTCCGTGGCGCCGTGATGCCGCTTGCCGAAGTACAGAACCACCACAGCCCCGGTGCGCAGCAGCACGAACATCATCAGCGTGTTCCAGAGGAAATACCACGTCATATGCTCCTCTTCTATGAAACTGGTGCCGAAGAACGACCACGCGTGGAACACCGTGCCACCGATCAGGAGATAATCAATCGAATTCAATTCTTTCAACGTCGACAAATCCTTGATCCTTTCGAAGGCGGTTTTGATGATGAAATACGTCATCGTCAACGCGCAGGATACTGATATGAAGGCGACGAGCCATAGGGAGGTGAATGAGCAGAGTTGGCTTTTGGTTTCGGTGATGAAGCAAGCGGTGGTGAGGGTAGCGGTGGTGATGATGAGGATGATGATGAACGCGATGATGGTGGACGCCGTGGAGCGGCGCTGGTGGTGGCTGACGCTGAGCTTGCGGCCCTCCGGCTGCAGGGAGTAGAGGGTGATGAGGAAGAGGGACGTCGCGATCTGCGGAAGAGGACAATCTTATATAATTAAATTCTCGTGTCACAATGTTAGTCACCATACTCATCCGAAACGGCTCGACCGATTTTCATGAAATGTTGTGTGCATATCGGGTAGGTCCGAGAATCGGTCAACATCTAGTGTTCATACCCCTAAATGTTAAGGGTGGTCCACTCCTTAATAATTTATGTGGCAAAACAACGTTTGCCGGGGCAGCTAGTAATTTAATAAAGTCTACCGTATCGTACCAACTTCACACTGAAGAGCGACGTAAAGTAGCTATGTTTCGTTAGCTATGCTGTGTTTCGTATGGAGTTAGAGAGTCAAAAGCCCAACCACCCTTTCACCCCCCCTACCTCTGTACCACTCTCCTATAGGTCGACAACGTGCTACCTACGACCTACGATCTATGGTCTTGACATCAGCCGGATCGTTACGACTGTTTGGTTGGTTACATAAATAAAAGATATATAATATACATATACAGCCTGGCGTCGTGACCTCGGCATTTACGTACAGGCTGCTCCAAAATGGTATTTCAGAAAATGTAGAATAATTCAATAAACAATAATGTTTAATAAAATTTTAATATCTCGAAAATCTGAAAATGCGAAGCCTAATACGCGTGTAAATTTAAATTCGCCATGGTAGCGCCAGGTTGTATAAACAGGGATTAATAAATATCGCCACACCCAACTGTATGGTCCCAAAGTAAGCAACGCTTGTACTATGGTTACCGTAAAACGGACTGGGGTCGATCCCAGTGTCACCCAGACCTGAGCAAATTACAAAAAGGCCATTTCGGAAATTTGGCCCGGCGGGAATCGAGCCCGCAACCACCACGTGCAGTGAGCCGAGCGGCCTACGCTCAAACCACTGCGCCAAGCGGTCGTCGGTATAATGCAAAAGCCGGTTACTCACGAAGTACAGCAGTACAATAGCAGTTCCAATGGCGAACAGGTCGAAGCCGACGGTGGCTTCCGTGAGATGCTCGGCCATCTTATCAAGAGACTCCTCGTAGAACTCGCGCGCTATCTTGGCGGCGCTCTGCTGCCCGGTGGCCAGGTAATGAGCGAAGTGCTTCTCCGCGCGCTTGAATTGCTTGTAGAACTCTGAACGGAAATATACAGGTGTTTCAAAAGTTCAGTGCGAGTAGTGCGTTTAGTATTGCAGGCGGCTGTATGCTACATCAGGCGAGTAGTAAGCTTCTATGCCGACTGTGTTACATAAATAAATAAGTCAGAAATAATAAGTTAAGTACATATAGGGTAGTTGATATGCCTCGGATATAGGCCTCCTCGGAGGATAGGCCTTACGCAACTACAATATTTTCTGGGTTGCGGGCTTATGAATATGTGTGACAATGAAACATGTGCCTAGTAAAGCAGACACTGATCAGGAACAAACAATGCATAAGTTGTTCGAAGTACAGTAGGTAGTGGTAGTTGTAAAAAAGTTATTATATTTAAATGTGACAACTGCGCTGCTTATTCAAACCCCCATGTATTACCTAGTACATCAACTGGAGCCATCTAATTTTGAGAGATTGTCTATGGGAAATCTGTCAAAACTGACATATCTCAATACTCGAGACGTCACTTTTGACGTATTGCGAGTCGATCGAGAAGCCAGCGGTTAACAGAGTTAGGGCCCAGGTGTTACAAAATTCCGAAATAATTATTTCTGAGTATGGTTAGGGTTCGAACCCATACTACGTGACCCGTTCAGGGGGAGGGAGGTCTTCAAAATACTAGGCTTGGTCACAGGGCCGGCGGGAGCTTAGGTTTTTGTCCGGTAGTCAATATCCTCTAGGGAAATCTCGCGCTTTTTCGAGCTATATTCAAATTTGGCGATTGCCAAAAATGATTGAGAACCGTATTTATGAACCACCGTATAGCCGTATTTAGCTGCTCACGTACTGCAGGAATGCGACGGAGTGGCCACATACCGGGCAAGCTACCTGGGATTACCAGGCAGACTCCAGGAAGTTTTCAGCAACATCAAGAAGTTGGGGAATTTCCTGGAAGAACTTGGACGGCTGGAATGACCGGCTCACCACCCCCCAGCACACAAAACAGGCGCAATTGTTGTTGATTTGTGGACACCGCCCGCAGAAGATGAAGAACATACCCACCAGCCACGACACGAGTACCTGCGTCCCCAGCGCCGGCCCCGGCGGCGGCAGTAGCAAGGCGCGCGTGGTGCGCGGCGGACACGTGCAGCAGGTAGAGGTGCTGGCGCGGGTCGGCGGGCAGCAGCGCCGGCAGCAGCCGCCCCGCGCAGTCCGCGGGCGGCGGCGCGCCCACCAGCCACGACACGAGTACCAGCGTCCCCAGCGCCGGCCCCGGCGGCGGCAGTAGCAAGGCGCGCGTGGTGCGCGGCGGACACGTGCAGCAGGTAGAGGTGCTGGCGCGGGTCGGCGGGCAGCAGCGCCGGCAGCAGCCGCCCCGCGCAGTCCGCGGGCGGCGGCGCGCCCACCAGCCACGACACGAGTACCTGCGTCCCCAGCGCCGGCCCCGGCGGCGGCAGTAGCAAGGCGCGCGTGGTGCGCGGCGGACACGTGCAGCAGGTAGAGGTGCTGGCGCGGGTCGGCGGGCAGCAGCGCCGGCAGCAGCCGCCCCGCGCAGTCCGCGGGCGGCGGCGCGCCCACCAGCCACGACACGAGTACCTGCGTCCCCAGCGCCGGCCCCGGCGGCGGCAGTAGCAAGGCGCGCGTGGTGCGCGGCGGACACGTGCAGCAGGTAGAGGTGCTGGCGCGGGTCGGCGGGCAGCAGCGCCGGCAGCAGCCGCCCCGCGCAGTCCGCGGGCGGCGGCGCGCCCACCAGCCACGACACGAGTACCTGCGTCCCCAGCGCCGGCCCCGGCGGCGGCAGTAGCAAGGCGCGCGTGGTGCGCGGCGGACACGTGCAGCAGGTAGAGGTGCTGGCGCGGGTCGGCGGGCAGCAGCGCCGGCAGCAGCCGCCCCGCGCAGTCCGCGGGCGGCGGCGCGCCCACCAGCCACGACACGAGTACCTGCGTCCCCAGCGCCGGCCCCGGCGGCGGCAGTAGCAAGGCGCGCGTGGTGCGCGGCGGACACGTGCAGCAGGTAGAGGTGCTGGCGCGGGTCGGCGGGCAGCAGCGCCGGCAGCAGCCGCCCCGCGCAGTCCGCGGGCGGCGGCGCGCCCACCAGCCACGACACGAGTACCTGCGTCCCCAGCGCCGGCCCCGGCGGCGGCAGTAGCAAGGCGCGCGTGGTGCGCGGCGGACACGTGCAGCAGGTAGAGGTGCTGGCGCGGGTCGGCGGGCAGCAGCGCCGGCAGCAGCCGCCCCGCGCAGTCCGCGGGCGGCGGCGCGCCCACCAGCCACGACACGAGTACCTGCGTCCCCAGCGCCGGCCCCGGCGGCGGCAGTAGCAAGGCGCGCGTGGTGCGCGGCGGACACGTGCAGCAGGTAGAGGTGCTGGCGCGGGTCGGCGGGCAGCAGCGCCGGCAGCAGCCGCCCCGCGCAGTCCGCGGGCGGCGGCGCGCCCACCAGCCACGACACGAGTACCTGCGTCCCCAGCGCCGGCCCCGGCGGCGGCAGTAGCAAGGCGCGCGTGGTGCGCGGCGGACACGTGCAGCAGGTAGAGGTGCTGGCGCGGGTCGGCGGGCAGCAGCGCCGGCAGCAGCCGCCCCGCGCAGTCCGCGGGCGGCGGCGCGCCCACCAGCCACGACACGAGTACCTGCGTCCCCAGCGCCGGCCCCGGCGGCGGCAGTAGCAAGGCGCGCGTGGTGCGCGGCGGACACGTGCAGCAGGTAGAGGTGCTGGCGCGGGTCGGCGGGCAGCAGCGCCGGCAGCAGCCGCCCCGCGCAGTCCGCGGGCGGCGGCGCGCCCACCAGCCACGACACGAGTACCTGCGTCCCCAGCGCCGGCCCCGGCGGCGGCAGTAGCAAGGCGCGCGTGGTGCGCGGCGGACACGTGCAGCAGGTAGAGGTGCTGGCGCGGGTCGGCGGGCAGCAGCGCCGGCAGCAGCCGCCCCGCGCAGTCCGCGGGCGGCGGCGCGCCCACCAGCCACGACACGAGTACCTGCGTCCCCAGCGCCGGCCCCGGCGGCGGCAGTAGCAAGGCGCGCGTGGTGCGCGGCGGACACGTGCAGCAGGTAGAGGTGCTGGCGCGGGTCGGCGGGCAGCAGCGCCGGCAGCAGCCGCCCCGCGCAGTCCGCGGGCGGCGGCGCGCCCACCAGCCACGACACGAGTACCTGCGTCCCCAGCGCCGGCCCCGGCGGCGGCAGTAGCAAGGCGCGCGTGGTGCGCGGCGGACACGTGCAGCAGGTAGAGGTGCTGGCGCGGGTCGGCGGGCAGCAGCGCCGGCAGCAGCCGCCCCGCGCAGTCCGCGGGCGGCGGCGCGCCCACCAGCCACGACACGAGTACCTGCGTCCCCAGCGCCGGCCCCGGCGGCGGCAGTAGCAAGGCGCGCGTGGTGCGCGGCGGACACGTGCAGCAGGTAGAGGTGCTGGCGCGGGTCGGCGGGCAGCAGCGCCGGCAGCAGCCGCCCCGCGCAGTCCGCGGGCGGCGGCGCGCCCACCAGCCACGACACGAGTACCTGCGTCCCCAGCGCCGGCCCCGGCGGCGGCAGTAGCAAGGCGCGCGTGGTGCGCGGCGGACACGTGCAGCAGGTAGAGGTGCTGGCGCGGGTCGGCGGGCAGCAGCGCCGGCAGCAGCCGCCCCGCGCAGTCCGCGGGCGGCGGCGCGCCCACCAGCCACGACACGAGTACCTGCGTCCCCAGCGCCGGCCCCGGCGGCGGCAGTAGCAAGGCGCGCGTGGTGCGCGGCGGACACGTGCAGCAGGTAGAGGTGCTGGCGCGGGTCGGCGGGCAGCAGCGCCGGCAGCAGCCGCCCCGCGCAGTCCGCGGGCGGCGGCGCGCCCACCAGCCACGACACGAGTACCTGCGTCCCCAGCGCCGGCCCCGGCGGCGGCAGTAGCAAGGCGCGCGTGGTGCGCGGCGGACACGTGCAGCAGGTAGAGGTGCTGGCGCGGGTCGGCGGGCAGCAGCGCCGGCAGCAGCCGCCCCGCGCAGTCCGCGGGCGGCGGCGCGCCCACCAGCCACGACACGCTCGCCGCCACGTCCACCTGCGCCGCGGTGGGGCCCCTGCCCACCCTGCAGGGGGCATATAAACATTAATAATCTGATCTGATCCCTTGCCCCGACTGTCTGATGGAGATAATTAAAATCATAAATAAATAAAATGAATCAATGAATAAAAGATGGTGTACATTCTCAGGAACAGCAACAGACAACACTATTGTCACTAACTAAGTAATATAATTAGTAATAAAATCGCACACAGATTTAGGTATTTAAATTAAAAGGCTAGTTTAGTGAGGTGTGCATTTCTACTCACACTTTACATTAATTTCAATGTTTACAAACCAAAATAAATAATAAATAAAAACAGGAAAAAATGATGTGTGAATGTGGAAACGAAAAGGGGAGGCCTTTGCCCAGGAGTCGGACAGTTTACAGGCTAATTAAAAACATTATTACGGGTGCGGGCACTGGAAGTCGTCGCTCTTGTAGACGAGCAGCGGCACCAGCACCTCGGCGGGCGAGGCGCCGCCGTGCCCGCCCGCCTCGCGCATGCCGTGGTCGCCGCACACCAGCAGAACACCTGGCCGTGCCTGCGCACGCGCACATACTGATCTAGTTCATCGTAACACATATTCCGCTACTAACATTCAAATATGTTTCCAAATAAATTTAAAATGGCATAAATAATAATGGCTTTAAACGCCTGCGTTTAAAGTTTCCGCATCCGTTTTCGATATCCATTAGAATGGTTTAAGCCGGAGTATCAGCTGAAGTAGCATAGATTGGGTCGACGATGGGGCAAGCTCACCCAGAGGAAGCCTGTTCATTCTTACGTTGTTAGTAGAGTATTTTACAACTATCTTAACTTTTTGCTAAAAATTAATGCGCACTTAAAATTCTTTAAAATATACTTTACAAAATAAGTAAATATAAACCAGATTATCTTACCCATTTCCCCATCGCAGTGACTATCTTCTTGACAATTCCATCCATTTCCAATAGTTTCGGCTTGATTTTGTCACTCCGAGCGCCTTCTAAGTGCCCAATATGGTCAAGCCCCAAGTAGTGTAGGACTAGGAAATCGAACGTAGGCTTTTTATTTTCATCAGGAGCTAGTGTTTTGTCCAGATGTCTTGTTACATTGTTGTCCACCTGTATACAGTTCAATCTTCTACACAACGCTCTAGCCTCTTAGGCCCGTATTATTAAATCGATCTCAAGTCTGAGAGTGATCTTGAGTACACTTTTGATATGTAATTTTATTACTGGTATGTCGTAAGTCTAATATTTCCAAGATCGCTCTCAGACTTGTGATTGATTTATTGATGCGAGCTTATATAATGGTAACTCACCAGACGACGCTCGATTGGACTGGGGTGACTTTATCTGTCAATTCACTTTTATCACTGTCATTACAAATACATATTATCGCGAGGTCGGACAGAGAGAGAGAGATTGTCTGACCTGTCAAGTGTCAATGTTACCCCAAAGCAACGTGGCGCCGCCTGGTGGCCAAAAAAGGTAACCTGGATGCGAATTTTTTTTTATAAAAGCTGTATTATGTGCAAGCCTGACCTCAGTATAGTCAGTGACGTAAAACGAGGAGGTGCCATCGTACTCGGACCACAGTCCCGGGAACAGCCTCAGCCACGTGTCGTCCCCGTACAGCACGCTGCGGCGCCCCCTGCTGGCGGCCGCGCGCAGCACGCTGTCGCCGCGGACGGCGGGCGCGCCGAAGTTGAGCGCGACGTCCGCGAACGTCGACACACTGCCTGTCATCATCGCCTGTGATGAGATGGAGTATTTTAATAAAAAAAAATACGTCAAGTGACGCCTGAAAGAAGCGAAGCTTTATAGTATAAAGCGTAGCGTTTAAAACAGCTGCGGCGAGAGTGCCGCAGCTGCCACTCTGTATAGGTATTTGTCGTGTAACGCTACTGATGCTTAGCACGTATAGAGTGGCGGCGCGGCGAGCGCCTCGAACGTCCGTATAGAAGCTTCGCTTCAAAATTGAACAGACTTCAAAAAAACCTGGGTGCACTAAAAAGCTATAAAAAACTAGGGACCTTACAATTTCTTTAATTTGGAGTTGGTGCCAATTCAAGCAAGTAGGGATAATAAGGGATAACTACCTAAGAAGTTGTCCTAATCCTAATGTAGTGTAAACATAATGGTACTTATTCCAAATTAAAGAAATTATTCAGTCCATAATTGACGGAGGAATCGGTGAACAGATATTTAAAAAAAACATACAGAAGAACATAGAACCACCTCCTTTATTTGTCGGTAAAAATAGACGTTCGGTTTTTGAATGAAATAAAAATAATGCAATAAAGGAATCTAATATTATGTTGGCCAATAGAATTTCAGTCTTATCCCAACCACATAGATACTGCTCTCATTTACTTAGGTGATGGTGTCGCTACTGTCTTTAAAAAGCCGTCCAAAACAACATAATTTGCATAATGATAATTATACTATTACTAGTTCCAGTGTTGGCTACCTGAACAGATAAGTTGGTGTCACTTTGGTTAGTCTGAAGGCAATCGGCAAGAACTTTTAAATATTAGTAATCAATGAGCCTTAAGCCAAACTGACCAAAGGGTCAAATAATAAAACATTCACATCTGTTTTAAATAGTTTTTTAAAAAAACCTCGTCAATCACAAATAGACATTACCAGTTGATTAAAGTTAATTAGATAAATTAAAGCAGCGAAAGCGACGCCATTATTAGTGATTAACATGCATCTTTTAATGTCACCATTCACCAGAACACAGCATACATTGAAGCCTTTGTTTATAAACACTTTAAGCAAGTTTAATTCGAGGGAAATAAACCGGCGATGTATTGAAAGCAAGTCATTTAGAACGCGGAAACGTGGGGTAACAGGCGACGTGGATGGGTAAGCATTGACTATACCTCCTACCGATTTATGCTGTGCAATGAGGTAGAGTATGAGGAAATAGCATAATAGATGTTATTCTTGTATACATTCCATGTTCAATTACACTTAAGTAAGATTTTATGTATTAAAAGGTGAGCAAGAAAAGTGGAAGACAATTTCACTATAATAAGTTAGGAGTTACGTTATTATGAAGCCAGGCACCCTAAGGGTGACCGTCCATTTGCCTGTGCTATAAAGACGGCCCGCTCTCTTTGACTAATAGGATTGCTTTGTTTCCTCAGCTTAGCACAAGTTGACAGGAATCGAAGCCATCCAATAGCACAGCCAAAATGGTCAACCTAATAGAGATAGTAGGACTTTGGGAAAAATCAGGGCCAGTTATAGGAGGACCTTTGCATTCGACAGAGGTTCTTTCTAAATTATTTTCATAAACAAAGGCCTCTCAAATACTACTCCATGTAAGTTTTATAAAAACAAAAGCTAAAACAAAAAATTCCAACCATAAGACCAAAGAAAAAACAATTTAGTGATGTTACTAGCAGCTGTTAAAAATATATTTGCTTTTTATTACTTAAATAAATGTGTTTTTTCTTTGTCCCTCCACTAAGCACAAGCGAGCAGCTGTAGTTACAGAATGTGACACTTGCGAATATATCCCGCCAGAAGTTTATGGTGCGCCTCCACTGTGCCTTTTCCTTCTTACGATCTGGTGACTGTACATAATACAAATTGAATGTTATTTTCTTTGGTGTTGTGAGTGAAATTGTTTGTTGATAATAATAATAATATCGCCAGACTGACACACCAACTTTATGGTCCCAAACTACGCAATGCTTGTACTATGGGTAGCATACAATGGATAGGGGGTGATCCCCGTGACACCCAGACCAGGGCAAATTACGAAATCCATTTCCGAAATTTACCCCGGCGGGAATTGAACCCGCAACCACCATGTGCAGTGCCCGGAGCGGTCTACGCTTGAACCACTGCGCCAAGCGGTCGTCATTGATACTGAAGAAACAAATTAAACACAGCTATGTATATATCAAAATTCAGGTATGTGTTTTATACATAACAAAGTGTGAGTTTTCCACTATTGTCTCACTGTCCTCTAATAATAAAAACGAGATTTTGAAGCTCCGGCAACTTAATCCAAGACATAAGGTTTGTCATAGTGCTCATATTAACCCTAAAATAAATTTGGAAGACAAGCAATGCCTCAACAGGTAAGGCCAATGTCAATTAATAATTTTAAAATAGTAAATTCATTCTAAATAATTCCATAAAATATTACTCATAATAATTTTACATTACGTATTATATATGTACCATCAACAAAGTTGACGCTTGATCAATTTTGAACACTTTTCCCTTGCATGCAGTGATCATAGGATGCCTCGCCCATTATGTTTTTGTCCAATGAAACGAAAAGCGTCCGATGAGACAAAAGCCCTGTTTTTAGAAAGCCAATTGTTTCGATTGTTATATGACCATGCTAGTCGCATGTGGCTGCTGGTCACTGCATACAAAATGCAACCTTAAGGTGATCAAGCGTCGAGTTTGTTGATTGTACATACATTCGTTTTTAATATTGTAGTTTACACAGCTGTCAGGCTATTCTCACCTTTATCCTAGGCATGGTAACGGTTGGTGGTTCAGCTAACGTCACATAGATGCAGGCAGATTTGTTCTTTAACAACTGTCCAGTGTACGGCATGTACTCTTCCGTTACAAAGTCGTATCGTAATCCGTCTATTACCATTAGGACTACACTGTTCTCGCCAGAATTGTACACTTGCTGCCCGTCAATACTGGAAAGATATATATTATTAACATTTTTTTTATTGCAGTTTGGATTAAAATATATAGTTAGATGTATCCCTAATTCTTGAATCAGGTATTAACTTGTGGTGAAACACATTTAGATCTTTACACAGGAGTTGAGCATGGAATTAGGCTAATAATATTGTGTCCAATATTTATGTATATTGTATAACTATGTCTAAAATATTACTATTTTGTAGCTTCACTATTAATGATATATTTTTAATAATTATTTTTCTATTCATAAGTTTCAATTGTAACAGCACACTTTTCTAAGAAAAACTAATCATAACAAAAGTCCTTACCTGACACCTTCAATGAAGTTAGGCAGATCATCCATATGTGCCATTTTCCCTGACTGGTACTTCAGCGGGAAAAACCCATACAGGAACAGCATGAGAGCACCCAGGCCCATGACAAGGAGGCAGAGGCCAGTCCATCTGTGCTGGACCCACGGCAGCATGACGACCGACCTTTTCTTAACTTTTTAAACACTAATAAGTTGTTCAAAACACAAACTACCGGCACAACACTACCGGCTTCACTTTCGCTTCTTAAGTATCTTACATCGCGTGTACGCACCTTCCCGTTATTGGAAACCACATTGTGCAACGAGGATGGAGTATACTCCATTCATTATTACGCGGTGAGCGTGGCGTTTATCGCAAACGAACAGTGTCCGATAAGATCACGGCTGATAATCTTTTATTATGGTGTCTGGTTTAAAATATTGTGGGTATGAAGCCGGTATCAGAAAGACAATGATGGCACTCGTATATCATTAATAGATTAGTAGTTCCATTAAATTATCCGACTATCATTTTACATTAACGCAAGTAAAGTAAATAAAAGGAAAATGAACAATTTGTATTTTTATTTGGGCCGAATCTATTTCCAAGATGAGTTTAGGGGTGGGGGAAAAAATGGCGGATTTCATTTGACAGCTGTCAACTATCAAAAGTCAGTTGTCAATGTCAAATTTGAATGTTGAACAGTCAAATTTGCAACTCTACTGTCAGAAAATTTCCTACTAGGGCCACACAAATATGAATGAAAAAGATATTCTTGAAAAACTTTCATGGAAAGTTGCTGTGAGTGGTCATTTTTTTTATGAATGACAAAATTTGAACCAATCATCTTCTATTTAGGTATAAAAAGCTGTCAAAAGCTATCTATTTCCAAGATTGAAGTTTAGCACCCACGTGTTTAATTACGCTAATGTTTACATTTTTACTACCCAAGATCGAAGTGTATGGACTACATGATTAGTAACCCTTTACGTCTTTACAAATCCACAATGATCATGAAATTTGTCATTATTTCTTGTTAAGTAAAGGCTAGTAGTAGTGTTCTGTGCTAGTATAATAACCCCGATTAGAGATAAATGTACCATTATAGTCTCGATAGAGGATCATAAACTTGTTTAGTAAGTTTTGATCGCGGCGACCGCGGCGTGCAAATAAGTTTTGCCTGAGTGAGCGGTTCCAGGGTGTTATTCGGATTTGTAGATTATTAGTTTGTAAGAAAAAGGAAATCAATATGTGGAGGTATCCACGTTCAAAATTAGAAGAACAATTCATCTGAGTCTGTTAACATACAGGTATTATAGGTACATGCCTCATGCCTACCTATTGCTGGAGGTGGAGGTGGTACCGGCCTTTAGTAAATTTAAAGAATGTAGCTACTGAAGTTAAAGTCGTGTCGTATCAAATGGTCAAAGAACTGGGAGAAAATCGCAGTAAATGGAAAAAAACTCCACCGACAAGAGCATCGCTCTTAAGTTAATGATGAATGAGCTACTGAGAGCAACATGGTTAGTAAGTATCTCATATATGTACTTACAGAATAAAGAGTGTATTTTTACTCCACACATCTCCCAATGTGTGGGGGTTCCAGGCAAGTTCACTACTCTTTATTCACCAGAGATAGCTTTAAGGTGTCAGCCAGCAGCAGTGATATTTAATTATTCTTTAGACTTATGAATTCAATAAAACAAGTGGTGCTTTTAACACAATGTTATACAAATGCATAGGTATTAACTTGTACCTATGCCTTAGGGCAATGATCTCAAGTTTGATGTGTTGTTAGAATGGTCCTACGACGGTCCTAGCCCATTTATCAAGCACAGAAAGGAAAGGTTTTAGGACTCAATGGGGTACACCTAAGTCCATAGAAATATAATGCCTAGGTCCAATTTGATTATGGTAGTAGTACCTCCCAAAAAAGAACAATTCCAAACAATTGCCCAACTGCCCAAGACTACATCTCATTTAGGAAAATAACTACAGTCCTGCCAGACCTGACTCCTCACCAGCACATCAGTTTGGGATTACCTTATAACCCAAGAGGTAGATAAGTACTTACTCAAGGAAGTAACTTATTTATTCAGTTATACTACTTCAGTCTACCTCTGTAGGTACCTAAGTATTATTTTTTGATAGAACCTAATAATTACTGTATGAGGTGGTAAGCTAGGTAGATAAGTATATAAGTATTCAATGTCGCTCATAATATAGGTAAGTACCTAATAGGTGCCTAGGTAGGTACTCATTCTTCCTCTTAATTGCCTGAAGGTACAACAAAGTACTTAACCTACTCTATGAGGTATAGCCAGGATAGCCATCCAAAGAGAATACAATACCATCTATATGCTACGCTATAGCTAGCTACAGTGCAATTAAATTGCAGCGAATGCCTAAAACCAGCCGCCAAGTGCGTATCGGACCACATATACTTTAGGGTTCTGTACATCGCTGTATGTTATAAGTTAGTCACAGGTTAAGGTTATTCATATACATAAATTAGATACAAGAAACGAAAAGCTAGTAATTTCGGTTCATATGTGTATCTTTCCAATGAATTTATTCAGCATTAGCACGCAAATAATTTCGCATTTACTGGAACGGTTATATAAATTTAACTTATGATTTATTCAATTCACGACTGTCGTAATAATTTCCAATGTAAAACATTACCATATGTAGAAGATAATAATAATTATAATGTAATGTAGATTTATTTTCTGTTTTTAATGCCTATGTTGGTAGGAATGTGATGAGTTTCAGTATATATTTTTGAAAACCTGTCAGAGAAACTAGTAGGCTATGCGATGTAGGCATACTACTTGCTTTTTACAAATAATAAAATTATGACTAAAGTCTGTTTCGCAAAAGAATTAGGTACACAGTGGAAATTATATTTCCGACAGTAATTAGGCACTCTGTCTACGGGACTGCGTAAGTGAAATAGACCTTAGGTAAGTATACTGCTTGATAGATTCCATCAAATAAATATTGGAATAATAATAATTTAATTTGGGAACTCAAAAAATGTTTCGTCCCATCGCCAAAACTTATTACAGAATACGAAGAATATTATAAATTTATATAATCTTCTTGATTGGGACATTCACTGAAAATTCGATATTTGTAATTTTCACATAGGCTGACAATAATAACGACACTATTGATGTTAAAATAATACAAAAAACGAGTAAAGGAGTTAAACATTTCCAAAAATACAACTTTTCACAGAGAGGTTTAATACAAGTAGCTATATATAAAATTCTTGGTATAATAATCATACCCGAGATTAAAATATAAAAACTTATAGTCTATGGTCCAATTAAAATCAAAAACTTATCGTCTATGGTCTTATTTAAAAAAAACCTTGTTATTATTGTCTATGGTCGCCATACGTCGGTCTTGAGAATAACTCTTTCGTTTTATTTGTCAATGTTGGTAGGTGTCAAAGTGATAAAATGTCAGTCATATCGATCGATTAGAAAAGCAACGAAATTGTGTCATGTAGCCGGTACACAAACAAAAACATTTACCTGGCAGTTCGCGGGTTTAGGTGTCTATTTGATACACGCCGATAATCATCTATGACTGACGATATATAATCTATATCGATAAGCGCCTTTTAGCAGTCATATTTTAAAAATGCACGATATTTTGCTTGGCCTTACATTTAGGAACTGAATACGCCTGGATGATGATGGACGGGTCAGTTCGATAGGTAAGAAAAGAGTGGACTAAAGTCGCGAAGACCAGTAAATACTTAAGTACTTTACGCTTGTGGCCAAGTAGTTTCCTGCGTTTGACTAAGACGTGCTTACCTACCTAGTGCCCAAAGTTCTTAGGACTTCAGGGGCTCATAGAAAGCTTCAATCTTTAAAAAAATAACAACATTAGTTGTTCAAAAAGCAATCGTGTTTATCATCAGATTGTTTTGACGCCTCCACCCAGACGACCGTTCAGTATTCTAATAATAAAATAACAGCGCACCTTTCCCACTGCAAATGATATTGAAATAAAAATGTCACGGGCCAGAATTAGAAATTTATTTTCGACCAAACGATCTCACTATAATGCGATGCATGCGATGTATTCACGCGATAAATTTAGAAATATGACAAATGTAATTCTGTTTTAACAACGAATTATGAATAGTGTCTGCCTACCTACATTTTTATTAGGTACGTATGAATACTTACGTGGCTATTGATTGTAATCATCCATCCCACGTGAAAGAGAAGCATTTTCTCGAATGACACCTACGTATTTTCAGTAGATAAATAACATTTCAAATATTTCAGAATCATCGTTTGTGGTGACCATGATTTTTGAAGATTATGAGAGATATGACTGTAGGAAAATAAAGTAAGATTAGTGCATCTTATTTCTTCGTATAGTTCTGTCCCTTGTCAAATTAAGACTTATTTCAAGAATTTAGGAAAGAGGATAGCTTGCCTATGCTAGTGATTCGACCGTAGGCTGGTCTGCTCACCACACAGGGTGGTGGTGGGTTCAATAAACTAATCATTTAGCTAAGATGTTTCAGGCTTTTTGCTAAGATATTTCAGGCTGCCCTTGTCAACAATGAATTGAACGATCTTTGAAGAAATCACCCTTGGACAAATGTGTTTCATAGAAACCGTAGAAAGGTCTAAAATGGTTAAAATGACAGTCAACCTATCCATAATGTAGGTTAAATAATGGCTACCCTAGTATCGTCAAGTTCAAGGTGTACCCCGCATGAATCAGCACGTGTGGGCAGTTGAAAATTCTATTTAAATCACATTACTGAAGCCGGAGGAGTAGTCTCGCGGACACAGCAGCGCGCGCTTGCAACGAAAACAACCACAAAGGTGATTATTATATTAGTATTATTCAAGTGTTAAAGCCGTGAAAATGATAATATAGTTCTTCTTTAGTTTTATTTAATAAGCGGTGTAAGGTAATAGATCTTTGTTTTTTTTTGTGGAATCGTGCGATTTTTTTTTATTGTGAAAGGGCCAGTTTCAAAACTATAATTTTTCATTTTTTTGTTCAGAACTCATTTATTTTACATACCGTGTTTCTTGGTTACTGAATTTTATCATCGAGAGTTTTAATAAGCTAACTAGTGCAAGCAATTTTCGGTTAAAATGATCATTTTTCGTAATATTTTGTGCATTTTTATTTAGAAAATGGTCCTCCATTATCCGACGAACTCGGTAATATTTTTTTAAAATTCCTTAAATTCATTTCTCACTGTGGAATTTAACGGTCACAATCGCTGGAATGTTTTCGTGTCTGATCAACAGCTTCTATCCTTCTTCAAATCAATATTTAAAAGTAAGATGGCAGCTGTCGTTTCGGACATCGGAATCATTCTGTCAGTAGATAAACCCCTGGTAGGCTAGGCAAGGCTAAAACTACCTATGCGATAGAACCATTGTTCTGATCAGGTAGATCGTATCGTATGTCACTTCTCGCTCCGAAGCCCTGAGTCTACGAGAACATCTCCATCTAAATTTATCACCAATCTCCATTATTACAACTCCCTTAACATAATGCCGCATAATTCTAATAGGTACCCAGAGGAAATTTAGTTCAGAACGTTGCATCAGATCTAAAACCGTTCGCAGGTGAATCATGGCGTGGAATTGTTCCAGAATTTCACGTTTCAAGGCGCAAAACATCATTAAATTGGACATTTCAATACGTAAACATAAACACATCGAGTTCATTTGGGAATTCACATTAAAATATTTAACGCTTCATTTAAAAATAACAATACCTATTGATGAAGTATTATTATAGAAGTAGTGATGGCAAACTATTGGTCAAAACCTTTTTACTTCTTATTCATAGAGTGGCCCAATATCGATGTTATTAATAGCAACACTATCTATATTATCTAAACAGACCCTGAAAGATTTGCGCAAGAATAAGAGTCTTGTCATTGGTCTTTATTTCTTGGAAACGCTAAGTAGGTACTTTTTTGATCTTAGCCCAAATTTGCTTCAGTCTAGGTGACACTGGGATCGCCCCCACCCTATGAACGGTACCCATAGTAAGCATTGCTTAATTTGGGAACATACAGTTAATGTGTTAGTCTGGCGATATTTATTATCTAATTGATTTTGTTAGAGTCCGCGTGATCCTGGTTTACGGGAGAGCTCCTGACACTGTAAAGTCATAGGAGTGTGGGGCTCTACCGCTCTACTACTGCTGACCAAATATCTAATTATTGACTTTGCCTTCGTGTTGTATAAACGATGTTTTATGGTGGTAAATTGACTACAGCTTGTATATGGGCTGCTTCGACCCAGGGTTGGCGTAAAGTAGCTGCGTTTCTTCGTACTATAACAGAGAGAGTCAGAATCCCAACTCCCTTCTCCTCGTTCCCTATGCTATGCATATATAAAAAATCACGGAAAATTCACCTTGATTCGAGAAGAAGTCAAAGCGATCATTGAAAACGGACACGTTTAATATAGATTGGTGTAATCTCCAAAAATAACTGCACTAGTTGAAATAACTCTTGTTTATCTTGCGTGGTGAATGGACATATTGTTGTTGTTTGATGGCGCCTCGAACATTACCTACGGTTTTATTGCTTACGACTTGGAACATCGACAAGAGAGTTGTCAGGAATAGAACCGTAGTAGGTGCACCTACTTCTGAAATGTGATAGGAATTGATATATTAAGGACATTTAATAAAATACCCCAATATTGTCTGACCTAGTCTTGTTTTAGCATATTGTAGTAAATCGAAGGAAATCGATTTGAGTTCATGATAATTACGATTTTAAGTCGTATAGTTTAGGCAATAACAGTTTGGGAAAAAAGGGTCAGTTAAATTAGGGCGCCTATGTATCGTGTGGTCACCACATAAAATTGGACTTTACTTATCTAGGTTATAACTTTCTTCCGAACAAAAATTTTATTGTATTCAGTAACTTGAGACGTTAATGAAACATGACGTTATTTTAAGGTTTTCTTTCTTATCTTGCTGTTAACGCATCATACACTTTTTTCATAAGCTCTACGTACATATGTAGGAAAAACTCGTAGAATACGCCTGATGTTAAATCAATAGCATTTGCTATTGATTTCACATCAGGCGTATTTCAAGATAATTATTATTTTAACCTATCACGGCAGTTATAAAAGTTTCTTTTTTGACTATTTATTAAAAAAACTAAATTGCAGTCAGTTTCATTCTATGTGCTGTTCTTTATGCCTATTCTTCTATATACTAAACCAAGTTACTCCTGATTCCAGATGTCGATAGTACCAATGATGTTCCGCGATTGGTGGGACGAGTGGGACCGGCCCTCGCGCCTCCTGGACCAGCACTTCGGCATGGGCCTCAAGCGGGACGAGCTGCTCTCGTCCCTCTCCTCCGTGCCCTCCAGCTCTCTCTTCAGGAACTCCTACTTCAGGCCCTGGAGGACCAGCCTTACGAGGCAGGAGTCCGCCTCTACTATTAATCTTACTAAGGAGAAATTTGAAGTAAGTATTAATGATAGCAAGTTAATTGTTTAATGGGAAACCTTTAATGATCCATACAACAATCTCAACAGTAGGTTTAGGGACCTACCTGTAAACTAAATATCTATGCCTATTTATCAGTTTCAGAACCTATAAGTTTAACAAAACTTTTGACCTACCTGGGTAGGTCGTTTTTGTGACATTAAAAAATATTTTTTGTAAGTTGTAGATTTTATAATTGTTGTTTTTATTTAGCAACAACTCTAGGAATTGTATTTTGTTTTTTTTCGTAGACATGTAGGTACTTATTATTTACAATGACCCACTTAATTTTGTATCCACCTACTACCACTAATTCCAAGATTTTTAGCCCATTACCTAATGGCATTTGATACACCAATATAGCGAGTTAGACGCTATTATTCACTAACTTTACACGTGTTTTCCTTTTCACACACAATGTTATACCTAACCAACTATATAAGTATCATTATGCTGTTCCAGGTCATCCTAGACGTTCAACAGTTCACTCCCGAAGAGATCACGGTGAAGGCCGCCAACAACGCAGTGGTCGTCGAGGGCAAGCACGAGGAGAAGCAGGACGAACACGGCTTCATCTCCCGCCAGTTCACACGCAGATATATCCTGCCTTCCGGCTATGACGTAGCCGACATCGTCAGCACGCTGTCCTCGGACGGGGTCCTCACTATCACAGCCCCCAAACGCCCCCCACCGAACGCCGGAGAGAGGATAGTCCCCATCACTAAAACTGGCCCCGCCAAGCAGCCTGAACCGCCCAAGACGGAACAACCGCGAGAACAGACTGTACCTATCGTCACCTCCCCCTAAACATTCATCCCCAACCCTACGAGACATCGATGTATCGATGTTCAACGATCGAATCATAAATAGCATTTATATGTATGCGCCGTCGTTGGCCAACGATTCGAAATGAACGAATTAGGTTTTTATTTAATCAAAGAGGAATGCTAACATCATTATTTTATTAAAACATATTTAATAAACTATTATTTTTTTAACTACGTGTTCATTTTTATTTATGTCCACTATGTCGTTCGCTACTAGTGGTTTGGTATACCCAAACCTTCTAAACATTGTAGAGCGGGTGAAATATGAATAGTAATACAACGAATTTTCTCTTTCTGCCATCAGTAATTTGATATTCGAAGAAGAAGACAAAGCATGGTTTAACTATGTAACCGCTAAACCACGTTTATTAATAAGGGGCACAGAGTTTAGCTCTAAGGAGAATTCCAAATTCAAATTGTAGCTTTTAAAGAGCTTTTACATTTTCACATTTATAAACAGCCCACAATAAATACTTAGAAACACTTAACCGCCGCCTCGACCGCGGCCATACATTAATGCACTCCAGAGTACTGAACGCAAAACAAAAAGCAAGCCAGTAGGTACCTCACACAAACAAATAATGAATAATTCCTGCACTAGTTAATGTGCGGTGAGACGCAAGTGTAAAAATGTCAAAGTGCACTGACAAATTTTCTATAATTCAAAATAGGAATAGAGGTGTGCCTGACTAATATCTGTGGACTAAGCTCCGTGTCTTGGACCCAGACAGATATCCAGCTATTAAAGTGCATTTGAATAAGAAAAGGATTTTGACTTAATCCAGGGCATTTTAGTGGTTAGATTTATTCAACTGGATAGGTATGAGGGGTAACATACATCCATTCTCCGGAAGATGTACTCTGAAAATAGACCTCTCGCAATGACTTTCACGCATCATGGCCCTACGTCACTCGCATTCACCTATTTTCCACGGCCCTTGTGATGTCATCGGTATGTTTTGTGGGGCCGTCTGGCACGTCGTCTTCTCGCTCGTAGACATTCTAGAACCTTCCACCCTATTGAGCTAATTGCAGTCTGTGATAAGCCTGCTTTTTTATTATGTTACTTAATGTCAAATTCTAACTCTTGTGTAGGTACAATAATGAGTTATTCTATTCTATTCCTTATTCAGAAATGGCCTTTTTATAACTATCAACGGTCTGGGTGTCACTAGAATCGTCCCCAGTCCATTGTACGGTACCCATAGTACAAACATTGCTTAGTTTGGGACCATACAGTTGGTGTGCCAGTCTGGCGATATTTATTTATTTATTATTACATTAGATGTGAACAAATTCTTAAAAAAAATGAATAAATGTATTCTTTATCCCTATGGATAAGGATAAGTATTGTTCTTGCATGCAAACTGCCCCACCTCTATTTGAGAATTTGTCGCGAAGCAAAGCAATAATGGTTTGACTAATTTCATTCACCCGCCGAGTGCTGCAGTACAATAATATTGTTAATTTATCATTGCCAGAGGGGCGCGCTGACTGAGGAATGCCTGTATTTTGCAATGCTAACTCATGGATGTACTTGGTCATGGTTTAAATTATAAATTTACAAGCTTGGGCGTTGTATTCTGACACCGAAAATTTGGTGTTTCCTAGTAGGTATTCTACTTAGTTTTATTTCCAAACATTTTGTAATTGGGTACATCAAATAATGAATAAATACGAGGCATTAGGTAAATATTTGCTGTAATGAAAAACGTTTAGTATAAAATATTAAAAATAATATTAGGGACAACAAAAATAATAGCGTATTCTTTTCTCAGTTTAGTTAATAGGGCGTAATCTATTTATGGACAAAAATTCAGAACCTCTTTGTTTTTTTTTTTTTTTTTTTATATACTGGGGAGAGCAGTGATAGCCGATTGGTTAAGCACGCGTCTTGCGAGCTACCAGGTCTCAGGTTCAAACCCCGGCTCGAACCTCTGGATTTTTCGAAATCTATGTGCGAATCATAATTTCTATATGATTATCACTTGCTTACGGTGAAGGAAAACATCGTGAGGAAACCTGCATGTCTTAGAAGATTTAACCAATTTTCGAAAGACATGTGTAATCCGCCAACCCGCACTGGGCCAGCGTGGTGGATTATGGCCTGAATCCCCCTCGTGTTGAGGGGAGGCCCGTGCCCAGGAGTGGGACGTGACTCAAACGTCCATGGGGACCCTATAACTTGGTGGTAAAGAAACTTCAGGGTTAGTGAAAGACAGCCGTATGGTAGACATTTAAAAGCCACTTTTGCTTGCGCTTCAATCTGTAACGCTACTGCCATCTGTTACGCGTTTCAGTTATCCACTGAATAGATCTACATTCATAGATCTTTACATCTAACCAACTGCTGCCATCTATTCGTTATGCAATGAACTCTCTTGATACCTTCATCTATAATTAGCGTCTTTCATTTCAAATTAATGTTGTCTATCTGAATCAGATGGATCTTTACGGGAGAGTGTAAAGGATTTAAAAACATGTGTCACTCGAAATTTTGCTTGCTTATGTTTACCATAAACTGGGCGTAGATACTCCCAATGCTGGATCACTACTCAAATGTTTAAGTCCTACTTAGCTATATGATAAATCGCATCAATGAGGAGTTCCCAAATTGAAGTCCTTTTAATTACCTCCTACATCCTCCTATATTTTTGAATGCATCGACTGTTGTTGGCAAAATCATCCAAGAAAAAACGAAGGAAGCCTTTTTTTAAAGTGATGTGTTGTTATTCTATCCGAAATTTCGGCAGCAAAACCGGTGGAAAACAACATTGTAGGTAGGTACCTATTTTTCTGCCTAACTTCTGTGGTCAGTGTTGGAGTTGGTACCTAACTAAATCAACATTGACCAACACCCATAGTTTAGCCCCGATGATAGGCTAATTATTGAAAAAAAAAAACGGAGAGAAAGACCTAATAGAACATAAATATTTTTTCATTCATCTGCGCGATAAGGATTATATTTCACTAGCTGTGCCCGCGACTTCGTCCGCGTGGAATTTAATTGACAAAGTTTCATACAAACTTTCATCCCCTATTTTATCCCCTTGGGGGTAAAATTAATCAAAATCCTTTCTTAGCGGATGCCTACGTCATAACATCTACCTGCATGCCAAATTTCAGCCACATCCGTCCAGTGGTCTGGGCTGTGCGTTGATAGATCACTATGTCAGTCAGTCAGTCACCTTTGAGTTATATATATTTAGATAGGAAGATCTTTTTAAGCAAACAACGACTATATATTTGTCATAGCATCACTTGGCCGTTATGGTTATATGCCAATTTGCAGATTAATTATGTAGATAAATAAATCAGTGTATAATTGAACCAGAAAATAAAACAAAACAAAATTTTGCGTGGTATTGTGGTAATACAGACTTGGTAATAGATCTAGTAGCCATGGATCACTCTGGCTAAACGGCAGTGGAGTCCACGCGGGGTAGGGGGAGCGGGGCGGTTCATCAATCAGCCCGGAGCGATTACAGTGAGCGGTGGTGCGAGAGACGAGCTCGAGCGGATAGACGGTTTTGAAACGAAGATTTCTGCTTCATCATCTCTCTTTTCATAATCCAATCTACCCTGATTCCTGTTGAATATTACTTGTTTAGCTTTTGTAGATAGGGAGAGACGAGAACTTTTATAGATCTGGGGTGCTACTTTAAGCAACGATAATCGATATCTCGTGACATTTTTCGTATCAAATCCTAAATTCAATATTTTTTGCCGTTGTATATCGTCTGAATGAACGATAACTTTTCAACCCCTTACAACCCTTTTTTCGCATTAAAAAGTAGCCTATGTTCTCCCTCAGGCTCTAGACTATCTGTGTACCGAATTTCGTTTAAATCGGTTCAGTAGTCTTGGCGTGAAAGTGCGACAGACAGACAGAGTTACTTTCATTTATAATATTAGTAAGGATTATCTTTACAAAGTTCTCATGCCTTGCACCGCTCGCCGGCCGCTTGCACTGTTAGACAAGCGATTGATCTGCCGACCGTATTAATTGTTGCTGTCTGTACCTATGCGCGCCTGTCTACTGCGAGTCGAATGGATAGAGCCCGTCGTATCGATTTACAGCTACCAATGGGATCCACTGCAAATGCTCTCCACCGGGGTTCTACCAAACTCACAGAAAATCTGCGTAAAGTAGATATTATAGCAACGTTTCGTACGATCCAGAAAATCAAATCACCCCTCCCCAATCCGCCTCGCCAGAAACGCACGAGTACTGCCATTGGTGTACCTATTGCAAGCATCTATAGGTACTTTGGAAGCTTAGTATAGATTCCGAAGGCTACAGTAACTGTTTGACTGGTAATTGCTGCTGGGAGTTGTGCGCTTCGTTGCCGACTTAGGTTTATATTAATTTACAGATATCAAGTCGGAGAGCGCTCTTGAGTTCGCTTTTGATATGTCATTTTCTACTGGAATGACATGAGAATGAAATTTCCAAGATCGCTCTCAGATTTGAGATCGATCTATTAATACGGGTCTTAGTTACATCCTACTAATGTTATAAATGTGAAAGTTTGTGAGTGTGGATGTATGTATGTATGTATGTTTGTTACTCCTTCACGCAAAAACTACTGAACGGATTTGGATGAAATTTGGAACACAGATAGTTTATAACCGGGATTAACATATAGGATACTTTTTATCCCAATAATCCCGAAATTTTTGCTACGTTAAATACTACGCGGACGAAGTCGGGGGGCACAGCTAGTACATAAATAAAAAAAGCTGAAAATTTTTCTACGCTGTGGGTACAGCATTTCATAGATGCTGGAAATAAGCTGCATCTCCTTTTGAAAGGAAGGAAAACAATACAGAGAATCAAGTACTTATATAACATTAAAATTCAACGGTTTTTGATAAAATAAAAAAATAATATATACCAAAGTACCTAAGTGTAGGTAGGCCCTCCAAAACTCTCATTAAGTTTTTCATTGGCTTTGTTTTCAACTAATAGGAACCTGTCTAGATACTGGATTTATTAAGACTAATTAAACAAGTAGCTACCTATTTTTGTAGTAGGTAACTACCTACAAGGCTACCAACCAAGTTACTATCCTAACTAATTTAAAATAATGGACCTACTCAAATACATATAAACTCACATAAGAACAGGTAGGTCTGTAAAACTAGAATATACTTTTGAAAACAATTATTTAATTACGGGTTTCATAATTATATAATTACACTCATCTAATACCTTTGCATCAAAGTAAAGACTTCAACGCGTTTGATGTACGCAATCAAAGTACAGTCACAGAGATAATGTCGTATCATTTAATTTAGTCTTAAAAACCAACCAACATTGAACTAAAATATGTTTTAATCTCAAATAAGGTTCATGTTGAAGGTAATTGCACGACTGTTATTTCATAAAGAAATGATCTCATTCAATCATTTCTTAAATAAAAATCCATACAAAACTATCCATCACAACCTCATCGACCATCGCGAAACCCAACCCGATTACCTCTTATTAATATCGCGTTTCACTATCGCTATTAATCACACAGAACGATCAATGCCGCGCTATTATTTTATAGCACGAATAAAAACAATATAACGCGGGCGGGCGGAGCGTACTTCAGAAATATCAGTTTGATATCGCGGTGTATGATTCGCCGCGGGACGGACGCCTTAAGGCGGGGCTTGTGCGGAGAGGGGCGCCGAGCGGCCGCGCTCGCCATACCATTTTGTGCGAGCATCCGCGCCGCTCGTCGATCCGAGCGACCCCCGGCCGGCGTACCGTCGCATGTAACGCGAGTGTGTGAACTGTTGACACGTGCCCCGTGAGCGGCGTTTTCGTACCGTGCTTTAAAAGCCGCCAAGATTCGGGTGAAGAACCGTGAGCCGGTCCCGGCGTACGCCATGGCGGATGCCGACCGCGATTCGGACCTTGGCGACGACAGTCCTGTGGTAAGTTTGCTTGTTTTCATGACTGCACTAGCTTGAGACTGGAGCAGAATGTACTGTCATACCGATGAGGGCTCCGGTTAGTTTTGCTAATTGTACCTGTCGAAATAGGTAGCTATTAAGAATGAGAAGCATTTGCTAAAGCAATGGGTCACGTACGGTTTAAGTTGAATTCCGAAAGTAGGTAGTGTATTGGACAGATTAATAAATTGATCTCAAATCTGAGAACGATCTTGGAAATGTCATCCTAGTACAAATGGCATGTCAAAAGCGTTACTCAAGATCGCACTCAGACTTGAGATTTTTTTCTAATACGGGACTAAGATTGCTTACAATCGCGGAATTGCTTTCAATTCCACGTACCGAATAAACTTACAATGTCATTAAACTCCGCTACTGTTTAATTGTTTTTAAGGAAGATATTGGGTATTTAATAAACAAGTAGATACTTAATTAGCATATTGAAAGTAATCAGCTCTGTCCCTTAACCACCAATTCAATCTGTGGTTGCTGTAGTAACCAATGAATGCAAAAATGAAATTCATACTTTAAGTTAGTAGTTTCTAGAGTTTGCGTGCGTGACTGTGTTTATGATTGTTAGCGGTTGCTATGACAACCGTTTAATACTTATGTAGATTTTACTTGTTTGCAAAAAATATTTGACCTAAACTTACAAGTGGAAACACATCTTCGTGCCTTAGATATTTATTTTTCTTTTTATATGCGGGTAGGATTGTAGACCAAAACCTTAGGAGGTAGTTTTAATTCATTACCTAATTGAGATTAACATTTTATTCGATATTTAAAGGCCTTTCATGTCACAGGTAGTTTTTTGTAATAGTACGAGGGATGCCTTTTAAGTTTTGTCGTTTGAAGAAAAAACACAACTAGAACCTTATAGTACTTTTTATTGTTTTTCAAAGTATTCACCACGTAGCTTAATACACTTTTCCATTCGCTCAAACCAGTTATTATAACATTTATTCCACTCTAAAGTGGGGGTGTTCAAAATGGCTGACTTGAAAGCGTCGACTGCTTCTTCACTGGACTGGAACCTTTGACCACGAAGACTTTTCTTAATTTTAGGAAATGTAAAAAAATCGTTAGGGCTTAGGTCAGAACTGTATGGAGGATGGTCAAGAATTTCTACTTTTTCCTGCTTCAAATACTCAATCGTTTGACGAGCGCTGTGTGAACTTGCATTGTCGTGGTGCAGGATGATGCGTCGCTTTGAGTTAGATTTTCGAAGTTCGGCGATGACTTGTGGTAAACAAACTGTGGTATACCACTCTGCGTTAACCGTTCTACGATCATCAAGTGCAATAGTCGCACCATGGCCGGTTTTTCTAACGAACGTGGCCACCATCTTCTTTGAAGTGCTTCGAGAACGAACAACTTTAGTCGGCTTTGGCTCGTCTTGAAAGACCCAGATTGTAGATTGTTGTTTGGAATCAGGATCGTAGGCATAGATCCAAGATTCGTCACCACTGATGATGTCGTAGACGTGATTTGACTCTCCTCGGTTGAACCTTTGCAGAGTTTTCTTACACCATCTGACGCGGGCCGCGTTGTGATCGTCGGAAAGCAGATGCGGTATCCAACGGCAAACTAGCTTTCTTACACCAAGCGCTTCATGCAAGATCTTCTGAATGGTTGTCCCTGAGATGCCTAATAGAGCCTCTATCTCTCGATACGTCACATGACGATCTTCGAGAATTAGTTGTCTCACTCCAATGATGCTATCTTCAGTGAATGCAGATTTTGGGCGACCTTCGCGAGATTTGTCACTAACACTAGTATGTCCACGCTGGAATTCTAAATACCAGCGTTCGACAGTCCGCAGACATGGGGCTTCATCCCTGAACACAGATATTAGCTCTTCAAAACACTGAAGCCGTGTCAGGCCTCTTCTAAAGTTGTAGAAAATTATTGCACGAACATTTTCCTTAGAAAGATTCATTTTCGTACGTAACCTGACAGATTCTAATCGACGCTGTGACTAAACAATAACATTAATCCTAATACATTCAACTGTTTTGAGATTCGAAATTTAAACACATTCGAATATAGAACAGTTCCAAATTCAAAATTGCCGGGAATTATGGAAACGACAGAACTTAAAAGGCATGCCTCGTAGTCATAGTTACATTAGAACTTAAATATCGATCCAGCCTATTAGATAATACCATTATAGATATTGATTTTGAAAATCCAAAGATTTATTAGAACTTAATACTGCATACCTACATCGTTCATATCAATTTAATGTTTCAATTGACTGAATTCAAGAATTAATGATTTAGGTACCTGACGTTACCTAAAAAATAGGGTAACCAAGAGTCTGTCTCATTCTTATTGGATAACTATTTCTGCGCACATTAGTTTTTATTTTAGTGTTATTTATTGAGTTTTCTAATAATTAGTAAATGAATCACCGCCGGTTTTAAGGCCCGATAACTTACATTTCTGAGTTTTAACATGCCACTATTAAATAAAAAAATAATCTCTCCAAGGTCTGCCTCGTGGTATTTTTGGTATTTAAAATGTAAAAAAACTTATCTTCAATTGTTTTGCCGATAACACCGCTCGCCCGCGGCCGCATCTGGTAGTTTCGGGTGTTCGGAGCAGGTACTGAGAGACCAATGCTTACAATTTATTTGACTTTATTAATGTTATTGCAAGTACCCAATCGGGAAGGAAATTACGGTGCTTTTAGTTTAATAACTTTAGATGGACAAACCAGTTTTAATTGCATAAGATATCGAGTTATAATTAATTAGGTACGATGAAGTGTTGTAGAGAGTTCAAGAAAGAACGATAGGTACCTAATATAAGATACGAAATAGAAGTGGGAAGATCTTAGGTCATCTTAAACCACATGACAACTCTATAATATACAATCTAGAGGTGAAGGTAGAACTGCGACGGGAATTTTGCACATAATTTATTTTATTTTAATTCCTAGTAAATGTAACGATAAGCAAAACGATTACTTTCTTACACAGGAACTAGGAATTATCATTTGCTTCCAGTGAATGGTCCCTCTATTTGATACATCAAAGTATTCGCCGCTAAATGTAAACTCACAAACCGAACCTCGTTATTGGCGACAGACACCTCTCGGGTCACATGTGTCACCGTCATTCAGACCGCTTTTACAAAATGGCGTCGTTATGATTATTAATAACGAATTCGGGTGCGATTCGGTTTCAAACTTGTTTTATTACCAGGAGGAAGGACGGCCCGCCATCGCGCCATCTGCGGCGACTCTCAGAAATTCGAATGCATATTGTTTATTTGGCGGAACTGTTTTTGTAGGTGTTCGAGTTATTAAAAAAAATGCTCGTTTTTTTTTGTTTGGCGACGAGAAATTTTGTCTGCATTTGAGATGCACCAAAAAAAACCCCATCACGCTTGTTTTCTCGAAGGGATAGGCAGAGGTACACTGCAGTAGGCCCACATTTAGTCTATGGTGTTTTCAGTGCCAATGTAATAGGGGGTGACCCTATGTCCATTATACGGAGCATATTCCCGTCAATGCGAGAGGGATTGGAGCCATAGTCTGACGAAGATACTGTTGAGTGTATGATTGAGAAAAAAACGTAAATTAATGAACATTTTTATGTAATTTAATTACAAAACCTCTAGGTATGCTTGTCATTGAAAAATGATTGAAATATTGAATTTGATTCATGGGTCGTAGTAATAATGACAGTATACACAAGAAAGAAAAGGCATCAATCAACCTATATGTCACCTGTAAGGACCTTGTTTTTTTTTCAATTTGAATTCGTGTATATTGAAATATATAAACATTTAGTTCATTATAGAACTACATTGTAGCCATGAATCACAAATACAAAGTACCATACAAACCATAAAGGAAGCCAATCTACACGAAGTACGCGGTAATTAAATATGAAACATAAAATAAAACAAACAAATCTCAAAGACATTCCCGCCGCACGAATCGCGAAATTAATGATATAATCCTGGAATTCTAACGATCGAGAATATCAAGAGATCTGAAGACTTTATTATCGCTTACCTGTATAACAGATCATTAGGGGTTTATTTCTGTACCAAACTGTGTAATGTCCGTTTGACTCAATCATTTATTCAGCGTGCGTCCGCGGCGACATCTCGCGGGAGGCCACAACGCACGATTTATTATCCCCACTAGCGGATAGAGGGCCGTGAATTAATTAATCAAGCCTAGCTGTCACTCAGTGCACAATCGTGGACTATACTGGGATGTAGGGCCACCAGGAGCTAGGTTAAATTTAGGACACGTCTGATAGATTTCAAACTCTCATCTCCGTTGGAAATTGTTGTTACAGATTATTATGTGAATTGAGTAGAATTTATGGTCGTTATATTGACTGCTGGATCATAGATTAAATTCTAATCTTTTACTCTGATCATTAGTGTAACAAGAAACAGTGAATGTAGTAAATACAAGATTTAGTAAGTTAATAAAGGTTTTAATTTGTCTTTTCGTGAATATGATAGTATCTATTATATGTTGGTTCACTTAACGTAAAAAAAATTCACCTGTGACAAATAAAACAGAAAAAAGGTGTTCTAGTTTCTAATGCCAACTATGTAATAAAATCTATTTAAAATAAGATTTTTGTGATTTATTTCACATAAATACCGCAATGAAGACTCGAATTTATTCAAATATTGAAGACTGTTCATTTCAATCGTGTTCGCTTGGACATCCTATACCGCGCAGAACCCGCGCGTTTCCTTTTCCTGTCGACAACGCGACGTGCCATTAATTGAAATAATTGGCGGCTTTGGCATTTTATTTTTTCGCGTTGACAACACCGAGAGACGGTTTACATTAATTTTAAGTATTTTTAATTTTACTGATGTAGAAGATAACATTTTGAAAATTTTATTTTCTTTGCATAACAAGGAGATAGGTAGGTAATGATAACTACATATCATTAACAAAATAATTTAAAAATATAATACACTACAGTCGTGTACTAAATATATTAAATCGTATAAATCTATGACACGACTGTTTGTTATATAAATTTGATTAGTGATCATAGCGAACATTTAAAATCCTAGACAAGAATGTTTTCTATAAAATAATCATATTATATGTAAACGGAGTTATTAGCTGACAATTGATGTTGTCAGGTGCGAATTATATGGTTTACTTTAACGTTCACACAAGGAAAATACGCTTTGATGTTTTTAATATATTTTCCTCAATTTCCGTTACTTTATTTGTAAGTAATATTGTGTAAATATTGAGATGATTTTCTCATTTATCAAACAAACGGTCATGACTGGCGTGCAGTTAAATTGTATGTATGTATGTTAACCATATTATATAGCATTGATAAATCCTGAGATAAAGCCCCGCAAGTAGCTTTATTTAGTAAATTACCTGCTTTGTCTATTTGAACAAATCTAAAATAAACATTATCTATTACAAACCGACCCATTTGCAAAAACTTAAAAATCTCGACACGTCAGGACTTGTCCTAAAATAATTGGTAACCCCACATACCCCTAGAAACACAGTTAGTACCTTATTATTATACACAAATACGGTGCTGGTGATGGTTTTTTGTCAATGGGTAGTGTTTTGGAACCGTATTCAATGGTAGTGTCAAAGGTTGACAGGCTTGCCAAACCCTTCTTGACAGCTAAGGACTACCTATTGAAAGATTGGTCAACTGTTTAACCATTGACTTTATATAAAACATCTCAATGGTTGACCTTCTTATATTATGGGGAGAGAGGTTACTTATTGCAAGGTGTGAACAGTGTGGAAAATGGCAAATTTTATTATAAGTAGGTAGTATAATTAAGTTTTTATTATACAGGCCAATGTTGCACTTGGCACTATAGACAAATATCGCCCAATCTGGACATCACCCTCTATTATTAGGCGCCTATTTTGACAGGCTTTTTTGCTGACGTAACCAACTCACAATGAGGTGAGGCATCCAGTTATCGGCAGGTGGAACGGTACGATTGCTACCTGGGCGCGTGCTCGCCACAATGGTAGGTGGGCTTCTACCCTATCACATCTGATGCTTGTTGGGACGAAAAAAAAACACATTCACACTTTTTTCTCTAAATGCGAAGGTAATATACTTGTTGAGTTTTAGTATGTGTAAAATATATTTTATTGTGAAGATTTATAGGTCAGGGTCATGAGTTAACTTGCAGGTATATACTTAAACTACAAAATAAACTGTTCTTCTTAAACGTGTATTTAGTGGTGTAATCCGGTTGTAAACGTACTTGCGCCGGTTACCAGCACTCTTTTAGGCTGTGGGCTGTTATTAGAATATCTTACTATACAGAAAATACATGTAACCCATACAGCTCCGAGGTATCAAAACATCAGTCACATCTTGTCATAGACATACAAGGTCTCTAAATTATTTCTTTATGAATTATAAGCATCTCACTATCATCAATCATATTTTTTTAGCGAACGCATATCAAGTTGATAAGTTTTTTCATGCCAAGATATTTAGATTATTCGACACGACCAATCTTTTGTCGACGATTTTAATTTGCATACAAATAAAATGGCTGACTCGACAAAAGAGCTATTGTGACAGTTCTTTACACAGAAATCGAACTTGATCCTTTATCTCTCATTTAAATTCAATATATCTGTCGTAAATAATCGTATTGACATTCAATATTTATAAACGAAAGGTTGCGTGGGTTCGCTGCCGGCACGCTGTCACACCGAAGCGCACGGTTACGTCACGCTTGTGGACTAAACTTGAGTCAAACGACAACATTTACACCAATTTTGTGTTGCTATCTCTCTTACAGTGTAACATCGTAAATCGGCGTAAATGCTTCGTCAGTGTAAACTCAACTAACATCACCGTGTTACGCACGGTCGTTCTACTAGAACTTGGCTGACACGCTGCCGCGTGTCTAGATATTGTGAGTTTCAACAGCTGAATTTTGAATGTATCTCGGAGCGTGTCATCCCATGTTACGCGACCGTGTAAACGGTGGCCTCCGCGGTGTCACAATAGGGATGCATTATTCTAATAATAATATCTGTAGTATCTGATGGGTATGTGCCCGCGCCGCGTCGGGGGCAATGGTATTCGCATCTCATTTGACGGGAGGCTGATAATCTGACGACTTATCTCGGGTCTCTCATATCATGGTAAGATACTCAATTTTGGTTTCCTCAGTCTCAATTTGGTATCATAGCCGATTCTGTAATCATACGGAGGTATCAGTAGTATATATACTAGATTGAGCTGAAACAGTTTAAACCTTTTAGTAAGTAGTCAACTAAGGAGTTAATTCTTCGTCAAGAATATTGTATTTTGAGACCATTGTGGACGTTTTAACTTAAACATTGTGTAAAGTGGGTAAGCTATATTTGATTAGAAAATACGCAATTAAACATTTTAATCATTGATAATATTATTCACCATAAAACAGAATTATTACGTTCGTTGAAATTCGTTATGTAATTACAATTTACATGCGTGTCGAACAAACCCGTAGCAATTCAAGCCAGCGTTATCGCATATTTTTCTATAAACTATGAAATTAAACTTATTTTATTTGTTAAATATATAATCTGAACTGATATCTACAGTTGAAGAAATTAAGTTCACTTCAGAACGCAATTATGATTGAGTTATGACGTTCCGCGGGGTTTATTCCGGTGGTGAGGTCTGCGCGGGCGCCCGCATACAGTAACAATTTATTCCATAATACCTTCCCTATTGGTTCATATCGCGTTCCTATTAATACAGTTTATTAACGATTCCGAATTACTGTTATATTGGTTAACGGTTTTCTGGTGAATTATGACATAAAAATAATGTGAATAAGTTAAACTTTCAAGATAATTACAAAATCGTAGTTTTAAATATTGCTATGACAAGAGACATAAGATACTGTTTATACAGAATGTTACAAAACTCCTAAATAATACTTAAGAGTATCGAGTAAAATTTTTATCAAAATTTGAATGCTGTCAAAAATATTAAAATTAACAAAAAAATATCATATCACAAGCACTATACATTTTTTTATGACATTACCAAATATTCATAGGTCCGTTAACTTAGACAATCTGATAGTACACGTATGTCTTTATTAGGCATCTAAATATCAGATGATTTCGCACTTTTGAAACAACCTGTATATCCTCTTATCTTTCCAGTTGAACTAAGTTTTTCTAATAATAAGAAAAACTCTACTATACTGACCCAACTTCCTCGTAAATGCAATGCGCAGTTCATTATATTCACTTCTATTCCACTTTTACATAACACTGTCATCTTGTCTGTTTGTCTGTCATTAGCGACGTATCGGCAACGACTCATTTGCATGTGTAGAGTGCCAATAAATGAGAGGGCGGTGAGACACTGAGAGCGATATATTCAAATCTATCTTCGGTGAAATGAAGGTGGTAGACCCAGGGTGTGGTCAACTGATCATCATACTAGGTGAAACAGAAAGGGTATACTATTTCTTTGAAACTTAACTTTGTAAATCTAAAACTATCGGCTTTGTGGGAAAGTTGAAGTACTAAAGGTTTTGTAGACTTATGAAATCTGTCAACAGCTGTATCCCTATAACCCCTTTTGTTTTTCAAGTTTCCTCCAAAGCTGATAGTTTTAGAAATACAGAGTTAAGTTTTGACAAAAAAATATAACACTTCATGTTTCAACCTGTATACGGCTTTGCTCGACGGTGGGGGTGCCTGCCTCTCACAGATGATCCTCGTAGAGTCGCTATAACAGACAGCTCTATAATAGATATTATAAGTCGCTCTTCACCGTTTCCTACGATGAGTGAGAAAGCCGGAAGCCAACTCTATTCTTTTCCCCTGCCTCTGATTCACTCTTCTTCAGGTTGGCAACGTGCGATCAATGCGTTTGGTATTCTAAGCATCTATAGGCTACGGTAAGTGCTTAATATCTGGGTGTTGGTACACTTGTTTTCCGACTTTTTAATATAATAAATAGAAATCTGAGGGATACATTTATGGGGTAACTTAACGTTTGAAATAATGCAGAAAGCATGTGCCAACTTAAAATAGTTTTCTTTTGTTTATCACTCTTCAGATTTTTGACTTGGATTGAAGAAAGGCTGTGTTCAACTACTGATATTTTTTACAAAGCTACAATACAAGAAGATTATGAGGTTAAGAGTATAATATGTTACTTGTCCTTTATGATAAGAACAAATGAATTACAATGAAATCTCTGACGTCATCTTCAACAATTGTCATTGGAGTTTTATCTCATGCAGGTACATAGAAAATTACCTATTCATGTTAATAATAATTTGCAACTAACGTTGGAATTGGATAAATAAATTGATTATTCATACTTTTCATTGTAACGATTTCTATTGTAATAAAATTACAATGGTAATATCTCGCGATATTCTTGGTAATCGATGACTGTGGGTACCTGTATTTGCTTTGATACATCTTGTTAGTCATACGAATTTATTAATTATAAGTACATAATGTGATTGCGCACATTCGCGAACCAACGGCTTAATCATTCCAGCTAAGAAAACAAAATAGTTTGTATCACCAAACTAGCCACTTTTGGGATCATCTAATTGTATAAAGTTGTGTCAACTTGTGTGCTTAGATTTATGAATCCTCATTTTTCAGGTTTTGGCAAAGATATTTGAATTAATAACTCTTTTAAAAATTTATAACTTAACTCAAAATTGTATCTCATAATGGAAATGTTGCAATAGCTCAAGAATAAACTTTCAGTCATATTTTATATTACGGATGTCAAGTGGAGTATAAGAATGTATAAAATATATATTTATTCCTAAATTATTACTCAAACTGCTACCTTAAATTTGAAATAAAAAAATATTGAAAGATCATATGTGCCTGAGACAGTAAAGCAACGGGGTGTCAAAGACAAGTAAACAGATAAAAAAATAACCAAATTAAGATAACGGTGTTGATAGCGCACAGGTGTTGAGTCCAGCATCTCATGCATTTCCTATCCACTATTTATCATTGATTCTGTAAAAAACAATCAAAAATTACAATTATTCGATATATAAAAAGGGGTACATTCGATATTATGATGGAATAAATGAGTTAAAACAATATTGTAGATATGTAACCCGACACCGCGGTATCACGGCGCCTCGGTGGGTCTTCGCGAAGTCATACGATTATAATCGCGTTCCGATATTGCGATCGGTGCACGTCTGTCCTTAATTAAAATGTCGCGGCTCATGCCTGGTATTATTTTATAGGAATACAGCGCGTTGATACTTATTTTTAGGTATCTTTTATAGGAATACAGCGTTGAAAATTATTTATATGTAAGTATACTTTTTATGGGACTGGCAAGACCGCCCCACCCTCCAATTACTCAATCACTGTTACTCCTGTAAGCCAGGATCGACAATGGTGTTCAATGATGACGCTAAGGTTTGACCTTCGACGAGTCCTGGGGAAAGACTTCATTGTCTTGGAATCCGTGGCCCACATTGAGACATAAAAAGGTTTAAGCATTAATATTTTCGTCCCGTAAATCACAAGAACGTTCTGGGATTGTATAAAAAAATCGCACGTAAGCATCGATTACAGTGTCGTGACCGCCGGGCTGCGCGGGCGCAGTGCGGGATCAATCATCCCCACCCCGCCCCCCGAGCGGTCGGGCTTGCTATGAACCATGCCACAGGTCATTATCGTCCGCTGCTAATGTTTCTGACGATCAACTTGTTCACTGGCCATTTTGAAATTGTCACATGATAATCAGAGGTTTATATTTAGTAGAGCATAAGAGTCATAATCCTTAACATTTCAATTTCAATATACACATGATAACCTTATGCAAACAAGTCATAAGTGGTCCTTGTTTAAAAATTATCAAATCAAGAGAAACTCATAAGTGTTTTGGAGAGTTCAACTTGTTACTTAAATCTTGTTCGTTTTCTTTAACAATTAATATTTACAAGAACACTGTGAGTGATGCTATTTTAACCAACCACCATACCGAATGATAAATTGTTTAATTTTATTAAACAATAGAGATTTTACATTAGTGGCTTAGTATAAGTTTTGTCAGATTCAAAAATCACTCATGTTCAAAAATTGTTGTAATACAATTTCTAGCAGTCCCCTTTGCAGAAACGTTCAGCTTTACTAGTGAAAATGTTTGCAGTTATGCGATCACTCAACTGGTATTCGAATAAGTAAACTCATACTAAGCTCCCGGGTCTATACATTTGATATCACAATCCGTTTAAGTAGCCCCTGTATCACAGCAAGTAGCCGGTGTAATCGAATACTCCTCGGCCGGCAAGAAGGCCGTTATCGATTGTATGCAACTCGATAGTTTTAAGCCGATGCTTCGTTTGCTTATATTGATATCTCAACAACCATGGAATATAATACTTAAGTATTATTTCTTATATGGGGTCTTCTAAATTTCGGATTATTGCCTGCAGTTTCCACTTTTCCTCGAGTTCAGTTTTCTAACGCACCTAACCGAATAGTCATCGAGAAAGTATACTGTCCCTGTCATTCTTAGAAGGTTTGTTAAATGAGTCATACAGTACATTCTTAAGTTAAAGATTTCCTCAAAAGACTGAAGGCTATATTGAGTTTTTAGTTGGACTTGGAAGAAATGGTCTTCTTCGTCTTCCAGGGCCATCTTCTACTGTCAATTATGTGAGCTATCTTAGTTTTGGCGCCGGTCTACTAACTAGTCTTGGATTTTTCCTTGCTTGATAAGGTGCAATATATTTCTCATTTCGAATCATATAATATATGTGATAGGTTAAAACGAAGAACTCGTAAGAAGGGTTTATATTTGACGCTTGCTAATGATCGCATTAGCATTTCTTGGGTTTCGCTTCAAGACTACATGTTTGGAATCGGATCGGCTATGGTTTGAATCAATAAGAACTGAGGTTTACTACCTTTGAAACCAACTAGCTGTCTTGTTAGACATACGGTATGTGTTTCGTGTACAGTCATTCAGGGTGGCTGGCTAGACGCCCGGAACCATTATTGTTCGCGAATTCAGTTGTGACGTCATATTGTTATTATTACATTTAAATAAAATAATTTATTTGCGTATAACGGGTCCTAAACTAAGCATCACTTGAATAGTAGTTATAGGTAACCGTATAATTGACTTTGGGGGCGGACCCAATCACACTCAAGCCATGCAAATAACAAAAGGAGCAAAGTTGTGCGATTGTACTAGGCTCTGTCAACCTTATCATTTAATTATATCAATATGTAAATTGGTAATTACATACAAATTCACCACCAAATTGCATCCTTATATCCACCCAATGATTACAAACATGACCGCCATTCAATCGTCGCCGGCGCACATAAACCACTCACTAAAGAACTTTCCTTCGCATCAAATTAGGAGGTTTAATTATTTACTAGCACTAAAACGTAGTGTTAACACTTACACAATATAACATGACCTACCCTCACCCTCTTTTTACTGCCGAAACTGGGCATTAGGGGGGAAATAAACCGGCGGCGAGGGATCAAATTAGGGTTGTCTTGCGGCACTAAACGTTGGAGGAAATAAAACTGATGCGGAGAACGCTCGAGCGAGGCAGGTGTATTTTTTCTTTGAGGATAAATTATTCCTTTTCTTTAATTTTGTATTAAGTAGTACACACATGGAGTTGCTAAAAGCTTAACGTTTTGAGCTCAGCACTGACGTATTTTACTTGAATCAAGTAATGATTTACAGAATTTACCCCATTTTGTTTTTCGATGCACGAAACAAAGCCAAGTAATCGATTGTTTAAAGTACTGGCAATTATCGTGTATCTACTGCACTTACTGTCCTTTAGTGTGTACCAAAACACTAAAGGACACAGCCCTAAGGTTATGTTCTATGACTTCATTAGATCGCCGTTTGTTATCTATACATCTATACAAATAAATAAAATTGGAGTGTCTGTTTGTAATATCAAAATAACACCTTTTCACTAAATGCATATGAAATTACATACGACATCTATAGCAAAAACGCGATTGAAAACATTTTTGTCTGTCTGTCTGTCTGTCTGTCTGTCTGTCTGTCTGTGTGTTTGTTCCGGGTAATCTCCGAAACGGCTGGACCGATTTTGACGGGACTTTCCCTGGCAGCTAGCTGATGTTATAGGGAGTAACTTAGGCTACTTTAATTTTAGAACTACAATTAGGGTTCCGCGTAAAAAAATAAAAACACATGAAATCAAAGAGTATCTCCGTAACGGCTGGACCGATTTTGACGGGACTTTCACTGGTAGATAGCTGATATTATAAACAGTAACTTAGACTACTTTTATTTTAGAAAAACAAATTATAAAAAATAGGTCCTGCCGCGCGGGCTCATAACGCGGGAGCGGGCGTTTTTGTTAAGTTAAATTCCACGCGGACGAAGTCGCGGGCTCAGCTAGTAAATAAATAAATGTCGCCAGACTGACACATTTACTGTATGGTTCTAAACTAAGCAACACTAGTACTATGGGTACCGTACAATGGACTGGGGGCGATCCCAGTGACACCCAGAACTGGGCAAATAACGGAAAGGCCATTTCCGAAAATAGCCCTGGCGGGAATCGAACCCGCAACCACCATGTGCAGTGAGCCGAGCGGTCTACGCTCGAACCACTGCGCCAAGCGGTCGTCAAACCGCTTATGATGGACAAAATTGATCGAGTCCTCCTCTGATATTGATAAAAATCGAGAAAGAGGCCTACTTGAAGGGACAGTCCACACTAAAGAAACTGTAATAATAAGAGATTATTATCACAATTTCTCTGGGCCACACAGTTTACCATTTTGATTATGAGTGTAATTGTAAACTCACATATTTTTTTAAAGATAATCCTAAAATGTAAGCAATCACCTTGATCTATACATCATATTATGCTGTCAAAGTTAAATACAGTAGGCTCACATTAAATAACCAACGTGTGTATATTAGTACACATAACAAAAGCATATTACAAGTCGCCTATTTGTTTACATTTTAACGATTGATAATCCCGCCACGGGATTCGCCAGCGCCATATTTGTCTGTTGACCTTCGCGAAACACGATTTTATGTGTTCTATTCAACTGTGACTAACAGCAATTCATCTTTGACAATTTTACGAGCGCGACGATTCTCCAATGGCCGGTTATAACTGCCGGTTACGCTCAATAAAATGATCATTTATTGCTATGTGCTGCGTGAGTTTTATTGGGGACGTGTACTTGTTTGCTACAAGGAAGTGTGGTCTGGTCTGTAAGTGATAAATAAGAGAAAAACAAAATATCGGGGAGAAAATAGTGTACGAGTTCTCAGATCTGAAAAGAAACCCCCAGATAATAATACTTAGGTGCGCTATCGGACATGTAATAAGCTGTTTCAGTATCAAACTCATATTATGTTTTTATCTTACAACCCAAAATCCTAGAAATTGAATATTTTTTGGCTTTACTTAAAAGATACATCATTGTCTTTGGGTGTTTATTTGCGTGCTTCTTTCACTTAACAATTTGAATTTGGAATAAACTTAATAAAGTAGCAAAAACACATTTTTTTACACATAAAAATAATGTTGCAAAATAATCCTAATACGTCTCATTATCGCTTTGCGTAAATCCCGTCAAATAATTGACTATGTAAGTATTGTGTACAGTATTTGTGGACGGTGAACCAGTATGGATGTGTCGGCAAACCTCGGTATCATGGCATGTTTACATAAACACCACAAAGGCGCCGCTTACTGACCGGAATGTAGGATTTGACATAAAAAATATCGATTCGAGTATCTACTCTTTTTCTAGTAATTTTTTGATGTTTCCGTCAAGGGATTTTATGGGAACTTTTTTAAGTTCCCAACATTATGCTTGATACCATAAATAACAACCTAACCTACTACATATGTTTACTTGAGTTCACTAACACACTAACGGACTGTTAGAAAAGTAAATGATTGTTTGTATCAGTTACTGATCGAATGATCTGTTAATGCGTTGGTGAACTCGGCCTTTACAAAAAAAAAAACGGTTATGACCAAATATTGTTTTTTTTAAATTGGTAACTGAATTAAAAAGAAGGAGGCCACGATTTGGCCCCTTGGAATAATAAAACCTGTATACACACACCATAACCTTGTCCCGTCTACGTCGTATCTTGATCTTTGACCAAGAACTTTATACATAACACTGGATGTTTTATCTCGAACAATGTTTTGAAGCTAAGAAATATGACCTTGAATAACGTCACGTGTTTGTTGCTTCTCTCTTTAGGGTGACAACATCGGATCTCAAGTGTAGGACTGACGGTTTAGGGCCCATATTAATAAATCGATCTCAAGTCTGAGAGAGCGATCTTAGAAATGTCAATGTTTCTTATATGTCATACCAGTACAAAATGACATATCAAAAGCGCAGTCAAGATCGATACAAGACTTATGTGTTAACAATATACACTGCTTATTAGATGCTACGCATATTTTAAAGCTTACTAGAAATGTCTGATTATAGGTACATTAACAACGCCGGACGGAAATGTCATTTACATTTATTAAAGAACTTCACATGGTGCAATTGAAAGAAGGGTTAAAATTGTCCAAAAAGTTACAGGTGGACACGTCAACTATCATAGTATAAAAATAAATACATATATGTACGTCTTGCAGCGCAGACACTCAGTTCTTCTGTCGCTGATGCTATTGATTTTTGTGCAACAGTGGTGATCCCAATTTCAGTGGAAGTGAAGCTACCACAAAACTTATTAGAATAGTAAATAGATTGTTTGATCATAATGAATAGTCATGTCATCATGACTTTCCTAATCTTAATCACATCACACCTGTTTTTGTATTGTATTGTTATTAAATGTGTTTGTTATTGCTATTACTGGAACATATTTTTAAAGAAAGAAGAAGAATCAATAATTTATAAAGCTTCCAAGTCACCGCAATGAAAAGATACAACCATTTAAGTCACATCACATATGTTGATACGCGTTACAAACTCACTCATCATAAACATGTAAAAAAAAATGAAACAAGCCAGTGAAACCATTTCCAAAATTACTTTAAAAATAAAAAAATATAAAAAATATAAAAAAATTTAAAAATATAAATATGCGGTATGTATCAGCTAATATATTTCAGCATATAAGTGCAATAAGATGATATTTTTGACTTTGGAACATATGATTAGTATAATACTTATGTATCCTTCCTTACTCAGAAAATCTGAAATACAGTGAGATGATGGTCACCCTTCTTAGGTCAAATGTTCATGTAAAAACTAAATGAATATAGTACGAAAAGTACAACTTAAACTGTTATATCATTAATCAATAGCCACACAATACTAATAATAATAATTTATTGATATTTTATTATGTCTCCCATTAAAAATAATATAAATATGGTTAAATACGGTTATTAGCGTAAAATACAATTACCCGTGTAACTTAATGTTTGAGTTTGGTATCCATACACTTCTGCAATTTTGCACAACACAATACATCGTTTAAATTACAAGAATACACTTTTATTTAAGCATTAAACTAATTTAAAAATGTGAAGTGCTTGAAAATCTTTGACAGTTTGGCCATAGTGTCAAATTGAGTGTTCTATCAGTGTTGCTAAATTATTAAAATAACAGCTACCGACAATCAGGAAAGTGAACGGTTGATCTATTTTATTGTTTTCTATATAAAAATAAATACTGAAGTCAAAAGAGGATTCTTAAATTGACGCATATGTAATATTTAAATAAAATCCATAAAAAAACAGGCACGAAAACCATGGACTTGTGTAATCTTGGCTCATCACACGTTAGTTTGGGTATTTTTTTATGTTTATCATGGCAATTTCAGATGAAGTGTGAGAGGGACAAAATGTATGTATGTATGTAAAAAAACCTGTCTTCACTCCATTGTTCTACGTGATATCTCCAGTGTTGTTCTAAGCTTCTTGTCTTTGACACATTTGCACAATTGATGATAATTATCTTTATAATTATAATGGTTACCAGCTCTTGTTGGATCGAATACAACATAAATACTTATTACAAAGGTTTATTATTCATACATTAGGTATGTAAATTTCATCCAATCTGAATGTTCATTTCAAAGGTTCATTTTGTAATAGATTATAATTTATAAAAGGTTTATGACCAATTTCGTTAATAAAGTAAGCCACGTATAAATAACTGTACCTTTAGTAATTAAAGCATATGATTAAGGTTTTCTTTAACGTTCAGAAAGTACCCATTTGCAGTGATTAGCATTCCTGTTCAACATAAAATGTATTATTATGTGTGTACTATTGACATAATATTTATAAGTACCAACACTGTCAATCACTTTAAACACCTTGTCTGTTTAAGCTTTGCTTCAAAACTACTGACCCTAATTGAATAAGATTTTAATGGTGAATGGTTAGAATTAAAAAAATATTGTAATGACCAAGACTCAACCATTGAATTGAAATTGAAAGACAAGACAAGACTCAACCATTGAATGGTGGAGTTATATAACGCAATCCATTAGTAAAAGTGTAATCTGCCATATCTATATTTTTATTTTTTTTATAAAGATTACTAGCAATGTGTGTTTATCACATTACTAGTATTCCCTTCAGCCCCTCCAACTTAGCTAATGCTTGTGCTAGGAGTAGGCTCACGTGAATAGTTTAATGGCCAGGATGGGGATCGAACCCGGAACCTCTCAGCTACGAGGACGGCCACTGTAACCACTAGGCTATTGACGCTTTATTAAAAACGATTTCCATGTCTGGAGCTGACACTCCTTTTATCCAATCAATTGAACGACTTCAACGGTAGATGCGCGTGCGACCACACTATACCACCATTCGTCTGTTTATAAACACTCGCTGGGTCTACGGCGCGTGCGCAGCACTTTGATCTCCCCTACCCACCCACGTGGGAGATTAATACGTAGGTACCTCTGTTTGTTAATTTGTTAGTTGTTACACAATTATACGAGATGTTACACACAAAGGTTGCGTTACTTGAGAAGCAAGTGTTTATACAACGGTCAGTGATAAGCGATAATACGAAATGGAAATAATGTTCGAGTTCAAGTTGGTCACCACCCAGCTCGCTAACAATTTGGGCGGCCATATCTAAATTCATGGTACTTTCTGTGCTGGATACCGTTATGTAAATTGATAATTAATGAAGATAAATTGATAAAAACAAATAATTTAATAAATATGCAATATTCATTTTCATATCGCTTCTCGTTGGCTGTGGTATACCTATTGTTCGCTGCCACTAATGCCATTTTAACACAACTAGAAATATTGTAATGTGTTTCACACATTACATAAGTATTTGTGATTACAACCAAATCAAATTTAGTAGGTATCTAAATCAGAGTAATCAAATCAAAATTTTGAAAATTTAACACGATTGACCTGTATTATGGTTCTTATTCCTAGTTATCTATTTAGTGCTTAATTTAAAGTTAATTCGCTTATATGTCCTTCGTGCAACGTAAACCTTAATTTAATTAATTAATAAAAAAATGGTGTCTTAATAAAACTTAAATAAAACTTAACCCCCTATACATATCTATGGATCTACTATATTTTCTTGATTCTTTATAGAGCGAAACCTTTTTTACAAGTTTATAAAAGAGTATGAATGCCATTAAATGTCAGCCATTGCGAAATCCACTTTGATCTATCCGACAAAGCTTAGCACATTCATTATGAATAACAGTTTCATAAATGAGGCACAATAAAAAAAAATATTAATCGTCACCACGAACAAACAACTCACAAAATGGTACGACCGCATTAAATATAATTAATTAACGTCGCATAAAAAGCATTAAGCGATCTTCACAAAAGCAATTCAATGAATGTCCCTTTTCAAGTAGCTGTCTCTATAAACGCGCGGCTTCGTTGATGTGGCGCATGCGTAATCCACGTGATTAATTGTCCAATCATGGCTTTGAGTAAAAGTATGTCTTTATAATTGAAGGTTAAAGGACAATATCGCGAAAATAAAATTGATTATGATAATTTATTTATATAGGTAATTAATTATCCGATCGTTGACATAGGTACCAAGTCAAAGTCAAAGCTTATGGTGCCGACCGTAAAATAAAATAATTAAAAACAAACAAAATTTAAATTTCGAATCTAGTAGCCAGAGTTTCTCAACTACATTAGGGACGTATTACACTAAGATACTGGTATGACATAATAATGTCATTTCCAAGAACGCTCTCTGACTGCATGCATTTATTAATGCGGGCCCAACAATAGTTATATTGGGTAGATTGATACAACTGTTATGCGATCGTTGTGCGGTGAGTGGTGCTCTTTATTCAGTGCCTTTATATTTATCACTTTGATTGGGTACATTGCAATTCCCTTGGTAAATTATATGTGTATATTATCATAGTAGATATCGCACGGATTCTCACGGGCATCACACGCCACCGCAGTTAGCGCCGCCGATCTCGATTCTCGGAATAATAATGTGTGTATCGCGGTCCTAATGATAGCTTTTATATAACATCTTCGGTATATCGTATAGTTGTGTAACAATCGACATTTAAATAATAATGATTTAAATGACGATCGGTACTATAAAATAGACATGAGACCTCGTGTTAAATATTTACTAAAAAGTACGTAGCATTTTACTTCCTCCATCAATAGTGCGTATTTGTAATCTTGTCAATATTTTTTTTTAATGGGTGGCCAAAGACACGAAATTATGTACTTATAATTGTTCGTAGATTACATTTATTTGTAGTGACATTGACAGCAGTTAAGTGTCATATAACGTTAAACGTTACCCACCTAGCGTAATCCAGTGACATCTGGTGAGCTGAAATTGTTTGTCCTAAGTTACATAGTGTGATCATGGAATTCTTGATTCACAAGCTATTTTACGAGCATCGACAATAACAACAAAACCTCATGCACTAAGTATATATTGTATAATGAGATTAACGAAATTTTATCGTCTTTGCAAACTTGCAAAAGCTCTTCAAATCGACAAATACTGTGTAAGTACAAATAGATAGATAAATTGTATGTAATCCTTTGCCATGGAATGTCTATGGGAGTTTATCAATTTTATCGTCCAATCGACCGCTCTATAACCAACAAGCCAGAGTGTTCGTAGAATTTCTTACACGTTTGAAATTCTAAGTATTTATCACTTAATGCATGTAAGTAAACATTTAATTATAACGTTTTATCGTTGATTCTATATTAAGTATAATATTATTGGACACAAGGAAAGTAACATCCTATTGTCATTTTACGCAGTTTTGCTCAGCAATGTTAATATTATAACAAAATATTTTTTAAACAATGTTGATAACAGAGATGTAAGATTATCGTTACGCACGAATCATTAGTTACTAAATTCGAAATCTACCCAAATTAAATAGGCCATTTTTACTAAAATACTTTGGAAAATGTTGTCTATGACCCTTAAAAGCTCACGACGAAGCTGAAGTCTCGATTTTTTCTCAAATATAAATTATATTCGGTAATAGTTAATAATAGGTAGTCTTATATTTACTTTAATACTCAAAATATCGAAGCTTTTGCGAAATTACTCAACTTAATGGATGTGAAACTTTAGACAGTAGGTAATCTAAGTACCAGTCCCTAATATACGCTTGCATTTAAAAGCTTCAAACATTTCTATGGTCTTTGAGAATGACGTCGTTTTCGGATAATTATTAACTTACGAGTACATGTGATAAATTGCATACCTACCTGCTTTCCTAAAGAGTTATTATTGAGTTACATTTTGTTATTTATACCTTAATATCCATTAGTTTTTGGATTAGTGATTGGTTAAAAATGATTCACGACGTTTATCCTTCAATTTCGATTTTTATAAGTTAATTTACCGTAACCATTAGGTATAATCTACTCCATAGATTGCTATGTCCATATCGAGAATTGTTTGCTACCGTTTAATAGCGGGCGTTTTGATTACAAATTACAGTAATTATGGATCTCGATCCCAGCCGAGACACGCGCGGACGAGGGCGGTGCGCGGACGCACGCCATCGCCTACCTTTGCCGCTCTGAGGAAAATGATAGAAAAAAAATAGAATTTTAATGTTAACAGTTCAGAAAAGAAATTGTCGATAATTGTTCTTTAAGTTGTATTATTAGCAGCTATAAATAGTGATGTAATTTTTATTGTAATTTAAAAATACTTCTCCAATACTATTTGACAGTTGGCAGTACTGTGAATTTATTGTCTGTTACTTTTAAAAACACACTCTTACCGCCTCTGTCGTAAATAATACTACTATTTCTGTTTGGCCTAGGCAGCAATAAAAGCTCAAGAAAACCAGTAAGCAATCGTTTTATACCTGAATATTGCTGTACTGATGAATATAGACAGCAATCAGTGCACACTTCTCATACATTAGAAAGCAATTATTAGTCGAGTTTTACGCCTATTTTGCACTACATGTTACACGACGTCGATATCGAGAATTCTATTTCCAGTTTATAATATCCAATATTATTTCCATAACGTTGGGAGGCACCGGTAGCTCGTAATTAGAGGATAGAAGCCAGGTCGCGCGATAACTAGTCTTAATGACGTGAAATCGCACTCGACCGCCATCTTGAAATGAAGTAGTGATGTTGGCGGGAAAGTTTGCAATTAGAAATACGGCTTATTGCTAGATTACAGCATAATAAACTTTGCCACACTTGCCAATATAAAACATCCTGAGTTAAACGTTCATACAATAGTATCATCGATAAATATCACCATTATCTCGTTTTTTGTCAAACCAGATTGCGAATAATCGATTCCCACGATTCCAAATCGAGTATAATCGGGTTGGGATCGGACATTCTGACTGAGGTTCTGACAGGCGCCAATTTGGAGCCGCGATCACGGCTACCGTTCCCCCTCCAGCAGTGATTTGAACACGCAAACCTTTGCCATTATTTTGATATTGAAGAGGAATTTAGAGAATAAAAGTAAAATATCTAAACTTTGTTGGATATTTTCACATGATAATCACAATCTCTCGTAAATATTACGTAGGTAATTCAATTACTTGGCAGTGTTTATAATGAATTGCAGAAATGTTCGGAAGAAAATTTAATTTTAAATTCTATTTTTTTTTTTCAAAAAATGCTGTCAATTTCAGTTCCTTGATGACAACATCACAAAACCCAACTTGCAAATGCATGTGGTAATGATGAAGAAGGATTAATTAATCCTTATCATTGTCATTGATTAAGTTTTCAACCATCAGAAAATAATTTATACATACATGGCACGCACTGAATATGTATGCAATTATGTCAAACTATTTATGAAATCTAAATATATATAACTCAAAGGTGACTGACTGACTGACTGACTGACATAGTGATCTATCAACGCACAGCCCAAACCACTGGACCGATCGGGCTGAAATTTGACTTGCAGGTAGATGTTATGACGTAGGCATCCGCTAAGAAAGGATTTTGATTAATTCTACCCCCAAGGGGATAAAATAGGGGATGAATAATCCCGAAATTTACACGCGGATGAAGTCGCGGGCACTGCAAGTCCTCATATAAACTGCGTCGTAGACATAACTCGTTCACTTGAATGACTATTGTTAAGACGCTAATCGTTAGAACGAATCCAAACAGATTTCGCATGTCCCCGCAAAAGTATTAGGTTGTTGTATTCGGACGATTATGTTCAAATGACTACTAAAATGTGGAGCCATCGACAATCGGTCGGTTGGAATCGGCTGTCGCCGGCGGCGCTCGTGGTCTCACGCGAATCTAGATGCGTGTGCGCTCATCTATTTAGTTACAGTTCAACATAAAAGCTAATTTGGATGAAATCTTTTTTCATGGACGGAATGAGCAAACTTTTTAATGACGTGGTTTTTGCAGACATTATTTTAACTTATTTACATTACTTACCTAATAAAAAATCGTTGAGTTTTCTTATAAATATTTTAGTAATATGGTCACATGAAGCAGTGATAGCACGCGTCTTGTGGGCACCAGGTCCTGGGTTCAAACCCCGGCCCGCTTCTATGAGTTTGTCGAAATCTTTGTGCGAATCATAATTTCTATATGATTATCACTCGCTTACGGTGAATGAAAACATCGTGAGGAAACCTGCATGTCTTAGTTAATCTACCCAATTTTCTAAAGACAATATGTGTAATCCGCCAACCCACACAGGGCCAAGGTGGTGGTTTACGGCCTGAATCTCCCTCGTAGTGAGGGGAGGTCCGTGCCCAGGAGTGGGACGTCAATAGGGCTAAATTATTATTTATTATTATAAGGTCATATTGTGCTAATAGCAATTTAAGACACGGAAGTGACGATCAATTAACTTGTAATGATGTTGAGCTTTTTTATAAGTGTTCCGTCTTAATCTTTAATCAGAATCTGAATATAGTAAATACGAATAGGTATTCATATACAACATGTTCTCTAAACTTGAAAGTAAACCAATAGGGGACGATTTCAACGCTATGAAATCACATTATTAAGTTATTTTGGAAGATTCATAAATTATTTTCGATTCTATCGAGCCAGGGAGCGTGCCACTCCCGCCTTTAATATAAATATAGAACGGCGAAGGGATGGGACATGTGTGTCGTAACGCGTTTGGCGAAATGTGATTACAGTCGGTAATTAACGAGCCTCTATTTATGGCCTACGCCGCATTATTTAAATATTTCCCTTTCATATTCTAAAAACGGCGTCATGTACCGGCCGTTTCGGAATCACACTCTTTTGTAATAATCATCATTGTATTCGTGAAAGTGTTTTTACCGTTGGCCAACCGTGTCGTGTCCGTTTTGTCCGGTCTCTTGAAATAAAGCACGCTTTCAATTGCGGACTAAGTAATTATTCCAACACGAGAAACTCATTCGGCGCCGTCAGTTTTTACGTGTAAAGAGATTAGTCCACTTAAACGACACTCGCACTCAAAGGAGCATTGTGATGCGGCCGATAATGATACTACGTTAGAGGAGCATTACATTCGGTACATAATGGGCCGTTGAAAAGGATTGTTTCTTATAAAATTTCATTTGGATTCAGCGCTCGTCTCGTCGCGGCTGTGTGTCACAGTCTCCGCTTATGAATACATTACGGTTGTACATTAATTTATTGATTGTTATTCAAATTGGGTTTCTCAATCGGAGGTTGGAGGTGATGCGACTCGTCCCGGCTTTTTGTCCCCGCTGATGTTTTGAGGTTGACTAGCGTTCGCCACGTAAATTGTTTTCGAATGTATGAACTAAGAATGGATACCTACCGGTGTTATTATTGTGTGGCACTAGTATTACAGAGTGTAATCTGCGTCATCGTTTATGCTAGAGCTAGTTAATAATGTAGGACTTGTCACTTTTGTGCTGATTGACAAGTGGAAAATTTATACAAATCATCAATCAAACCGCGAAAATGGTTTGAAATCTAATGTGGAATTCTGTTAGGGGGATTTTTATGCGAATTTAATTTATTATAGTGTGGAAATGAAAATAGGTTGAAGCAAATATACCGACAGCTTTAGGTAGTGGTTCGAGCGAAGGCCGCTCGGCTCACTGCGCCGAGGGGTTGCGGGTTCCATTCTCGTCTGGGTAAATTTCTGTAATAGTCTTTTCATAATTTGCTCTGGTCTAAATGTCACTGAGATCGCCCCCACGGTGGTGCATTCGTTGATATTTACTATCATTACATTACTTTGATATTTTTTTACTGACACTCTGTAGCTACAATTAAAACAGACACTAAATCAATTGACAATACAAAGTATTCAATAGTAAAATATTCAGCATTAACCTGTTGAATGGCTTCACACATAAACCAATACAAGTAATTACTATAGCGGCCATATTGTCGATTTGCGCGCTCCGTCCGATTGGCTGACCGATACATCGGCTCGAGTTTATTATTCGTTGCGTTATGTTGGTTCTAAGAACGTCCGTCTGACTGTTTGTCATGACAAAGGCCACTTTTTATTATTTGATCTCTCGCTCGTTTCTGTTAATTGTTCCGGAGACGTGATTTTAATATATCATGCATGTCGACTGGTCTCCTTTATCGTGTATGCAAATAAGTATCGATCCTGGCGGAGTGGCTCGGACGGGGCGTGCGCGCTGCGCCCGCGCACGGCACTGCGACGGCCGTAAAACAGTCGTTTAGAAACCGTTGCTTTGTTTTGGGGTACGTTTTTGCGTTGAATTGAATCAGGCGTTTGTCCAGCAGAACTTTAGACTTATACTTAGTTACTTATAAACAATGAAGCCAATAATTTCTTAATTTACATACGAATAATGGTATATTTAGTAATTCTTGCATTTTTCTTCGAAAGGGAGATATCCTCATGATATCCTTATTCAGTCTATTTTCAGTCAAATGACCTTTTTTGGTAAAGATTTAAATTTAACTAGCCCGACTGCGGACATAATTGTGTTTATCTCATTGTGTAAATTCAGTAGCTGACAAACCAAGCGCCTCTATAAGGCCCACATCCACTAGCATAGCGAGGCTAGGCTATTTTTCTTTTGATCGTTAACAGAAATGTAAAGTTACATTTTTTATTAATATATTTTATGATTTATTGCGGCTTTTTGATGGATATGAGAGTGAGCGGTAGTCGGGGTAGGGGACGTCCTAAAAAGACGTGGATGAACTGCGTGGAAGAGGGTATGAGCGAAAAGGGAGTGAGTGCAGAGATGACGGATGATAGGCTTGAATGGAAGAAGAGAACGTGCTGCGCCGACCCCACCTAGTGTGGGATAAGGGCAAGGTGATGATGATTGCCACTTTTTGGTATAGTAAAAACGTAACTCCTATTGAAAAGGCAAATGTACAGTACTATCAGGCAAACAAGTGCAATGATAATAAAAAAACACGCCAATAAATGATTTTTGTAATTCCTAGACCTATTCTTTAATAAGGTATTACATAAATCTCTGCTCTTATTAAAAACGTTTGGTCGCCAGCCACTAAAATCGATAGAGTCAGTTCATTTCACGAAGACCTGTGAATTATTGCAAATTGACCCATACGCCAGTGTCATAAGCGTCATAGCACGTTCGCCGTGAAATGAACTACCTATAAGTACCTACAAAAATAATTTGAAGATTGTTACCTATTTATTTTTCCGTATACAACTAAATTTAGGTGTAGAGTGTAGAAAAAATAAGGAAAATATATACAGCGCCATCGGGTCTAACCGATAAAGCTACGTTTAGTCTTGATTGCTTTTTATACAGCTAACCCTAAAATGACACGCACATTTCTGTCCCGATTTGACTTGCTGATATTAACACCGGTGGTCTCCCCGGACCCGGGTCTTTCCGACCTCTTCTATTTGTTAATAAGCTCCCACTAGTGAGCGCTGGAGGGTTATGTTCGCATCTTATTATGTTAATGCTATCGTCAGATAACTCTTCACGATTTGACAGGATTCTGGATATTAATTAATTATACAATAGCTATTGTTTTATGAGAGAGATTATAGGGTTAAAGTTCATTGAAATTTCTGCATAAATAGGAGTTAGATAATACATCTAGAAATGATATGAAATTGGTACTTCAGAAGCAGAGATGTTTAGAAGATAAACAACAATACTCAACTTTCAGAGCGCTCTGCAAAAAGTCGTTCTCATGACATTCTAGTAAGGACTACAATATTTTTTTTATTTTTTTTTCATAACAAACATAATATCATTTATTCACATATTCACATATATTATCATCTGCCAAACTGCATAGCAGTTTGTCGGCAGTAGTTCTCGATTTGCATGCTATATACGTAGATCAATATAAATGTATGTATGTATGTATGTATATGCTATAGGTACACTTCATAGATCTTTACTATGGGCACAAAGATAGGTAGAATTCATCAGTGACGTCAGACTTGAGATCAATTTATTAATACCGAACTTAGGTAATACATTTGAAGTAACCTTATCCTTATCTTAGGTTCAGTAAAAAACATTAAGGCACACGGCAGTGCACCTACCAAGTCTAAACCAATATCGATTTGGATCGATTAATAATCGATATCCCTCCCACCTCGCGCCTCCCATCGAGCACTCGTGAGGGTCATCACCAGCCACTGTGTTACTCGTCGCCCCCGCACTGTTTGCCCTCTCAAGTCCCCCAATGTCCTCGTATAATTGCCTCATGTAAGTCCACGTGTGGTCCGCTACAGTAGCTGGGACACTTGTTTGATTTATTTCACTAAAAATCACGAAAGGTCTGTTTGACGGATGTTAAAATTACTGGTTTTTGAGAAAGACAATAGGTACATACGTTAGCTGATCTGTAGATGCTTATATTTGATTGCTTATATTTTCTTAGTTACAAGCCTTTGAATTTTTGTCTCAGCTTTCGCATTGTGGTCTTAGAACACATCCGATGGCCCAGGAAACAGTGTGACCTGCATTTACGATCAGCCAACCAATATTCAAGAAAAAGTTTACATAATTTTTAATTACCTACCTTTTTTTGCATTAACCTAAATTGTCCTCACACCTCTGATTATACCTATTGTAAACATAATTTAAAAAAGAGAAACGAAAAGATGTATCCATGTAGTTACTTGTTCTTCTCCATAGGATATTTTTTGGAGCATGCACCTAGCTCTTGACTTTTAAAAGTGCCAGTTAATCTGGCCTATTTGAAATAAAAATATTAGAATTTTGATTTTTTTGCGGGAGTAGTTGAAATTATCGATGCGGCACGGTCTTAGACCTAGAGATGTCACAGATAAGGGAATGCAGCGGTCGTTTAAACCTATACATTTAGTTATTTTCGTAACACTAATTAACGATACTCCATCAAGTTGCCTGTCATATAATAATGAATGTCCTCATAATAGTTGTATAAGATCGCTGTGTTCTGGGAACAGTCGCTAATGCAGTGAGCCACGCCTCTTCCTGCGGCTCACCCCCGATGCGCGTCGCCGGCACTGCGCACGCGCATCGTTGTGCTATACCGCTGAAACTGCAACTTAGTTAAGCTCAGTAGTTATATTATTACTTAGGCAGGATATGATAAAATGTATTGTTAAAATTGACTTAAATTGGAGGCGTTTTATTACAAATTGACAGCTGAACAAAATAAAAAACAAATTGCAACTATCTTCGGTTGGTAGCAAATCGTAATGAGACTCAGTAATAGATAAACGAACTGGGTCTTCAGGAATTTAAATAATTTCGGGTTTTTGTGTCTTCATTTCCTATGGTCTCCTAATAGTTGTTCAACTCATTTATCTTCACTCATTCTTATTGTCAATAGATCTTTGTAAATAGTTGCAGACAGTCTGAAAACACAACAAACAGCCATTACAGGATTACCCAGTGATGAAACTAATTGTCCTTTCATTCATGGATCAGTTGTCTCTAAACCTAAGGTCTTAGTTTCCTTATTAGAAGTACCACTAGTTAGGTCTTGGAGGGCAGTTAGCCCCTATTGAGCCAAGGGTGCGTTAGTACCATCAATTTTAAACATAAGCCATCTCTTTTGTTTAAAATCAATATTTTATTATTGTTCGTATACCTTTAACTAGCGACCCGCCCCGGCTTCGCACGGGTGCAATAAATTATTAGTGTTTCTCTACTATATTATGCATGTATTATACATATAAGCATTCCTCTTGAATCACACTATCTTTAAAAAAAACGCATCAAAATCCGTTGCGTAGTTTTAAAGATCTAAGCATACATAGGGACAGACAGACAGCGGGAAGCGACTTGGATTTATACTATGACTATATAGACCTATCTATAGTATCATCCCGTACATGTTGATGTACGGGAGGCTAGCAGATATAATAAAAATGTAAATTCCCCGTGACTTATGCGTTTGTTGTCATGTCGTCGCGCCTGGCTACCGGCTGCGCGGGCGCACTCGCCCACACCACCTCCCTATGCCTGTTTATTCATACACCATCATATTATTTATAACTTTGATGCAATTCAATCATCTCAAGACCAGGGCCCTAACCACGCTAGCTACTTAAATCGTAATAGAAAACCAAACGCTCGCGATTACGTTTTAAACGCTCCGCTTTTGACGTTTTGCTGACACCAGACCATATCAATGTCAGTAGAAATCGTGAAGCTCGTGTCAGCAAAACGTCAAAAGCGGAGCGTTTGAAACGTAATCGCGAGCGTTTGCTTTTCTTTAACGATTTGAGTAGCTAGCGTGGTTAGCGCCCTGTTCTCTTACTTGAGCCTTAAATAAATGATTGGGCTGTTTTTGTGACTGCTAAAAAGTATTCCTTTGACAATTACTTATTTGTTCTTAACCCAACACTACTGGGTTTCTGAAGGGAGGTGTCAATTTGTGTGAATTTTTGGTCATATGGGGGTAAACGATCTTGAATTGAAAATAAGTTTTTTAGTACTATTAAAACTTTGCCAACCTGTACCAGACACAAAGCAGTTATAATGGTTACTTTACGCCGATCTTCTGTGAAAGGGTGGTACTACCCTGGCCAAAGACAATACAATATTTTTTTTTTTTTTTTAGCCCTTTTGACGGTCCACTGCTGGGCACGGGCCTCCCCTCAACACAAGGGGGATTCAGGCCATAATCCACCACGCTGGCCCAGTGCGGGTTGGCGGATTAATAAAATGTTATTGATGTTAAAATGCGTGCAACAAACAAATGAATTTGAGATTAACTTTGATATAGATACATATAGAAGAATAAATGAAACGTATTATTTATTTTAAATAAAACGTTGGTAACTATAATTAATATTTGCAATCCTAAGACACAATACGGTCATCACGCCACAATCTCGAGTATCTAATTACACTCTCACTTGAAATAGACCCGTCAGGTTCGGTGCGCGGACGCATATCAAACTGCGTGACGGGACGTGTGCCACCAAAAGCTACTAGTTTACCTGTAAAGTATACTAAGTGCTATAGTGTTGTTTTAAGGACCGATGTTGACTTGCATCTGTGTGTGGTCCATAGCTTCGCGACCTCACAAACTAAATGACATAACACAAATTTTAATAAAAAATACGATTTGACTCTTATGCCTTATACGAAATGGCTTACATTAGTTTGAGACTTTTCGGCTTGCAGGATCGCCTTCCGAATGTTTGCCTAAATAAGATAAAGTTGCCTTTGAATAAAAAAGGGTAATAGTGAAAGTGTTAAGTCGGCCTGGTTTGTAAACTTTTTGTAAACACACAAATTGAATTTGCGTTATTTTTAGTGACGGGTGTATGTGTGTAGGAATACTATGCAAATTGTCTCAAATTGCGCGCGGATGCGCAGGTTTCACGCCAGACGGTGCGTGGGTGACCCATTGTGTTCCGTGAAATACTGACGCATATGCTATTACGCATTTAATGTTGCCAACTTTAATTAGGTCATTTAAATCGCCGTCCGCAAAATCGTATCAGTGTAAATGTTTTCTTTTTCATCTTGGATAAGTGATTCTGTCGGTTATTTGCAATTTCTACTCTTGTCGTTTTAATAAGGTCAACTATTGACAACGGTAGTATAAAATAATAAGCACATAATATATAAAAGTAAGTTGGTAAGTATTTGTCTCTAAAACTCATGAGACTACAAACTGAGTCGAGGGCCCAATAAAACTCAAATAACCATTTAATTTATCAACGTGGCGTCCAGTGGCCATTAATAAGCTAATGACAGGCGAGTTTGACAGCCCGTTATCGCGCCATCTAGCGGGAACAGTTTAATATCGAGCGCGTTTCTCTACGTCAAAACGTTGTGATACGCGGGCGCTCACAATTTTTGATTTAGTACCCCTCGCGCTGAGAACTGCATTGATATATCAATTATTCCAGGTATGCGGGCCTGGTATTTTTAAGACACGATCTTACTTTCATGTCATACCGTTTGAATTAAATCATCAATTATTGTGTTCGATGCGTATTTTGGTATTATCTGATGCGTATGAGTAATACTTTAATGTATGAAAGGAGATTGAAATAACAACAGTGAGTGATCGTGGTTTTATAACAGGTATTATGGAGTTGAATTAATCTGGCGCGAATGTGAATGGTTGTGTTGTGTATTGTTTGTAAATGGGGTGCGCGCGCGCAGCGGGGTGCGCCGGTTACGACACGTATTTGTGGCCAGGGTTGGAAATTGATTTTGTCACTTCACTCTAATGTTTATTTTTAGGTGACAGTTGGAAATAAAAAATAAACTTGTCATCAAATATAACTGTTTGTTTTGTTTTTAACTCCTAGGAGGTATACATTTTTCGTCATGGCTTTACATAATTATCATAATTTATATTTTACTAGCTGACCCGACAGACGTTGTTTTGTCTTTTAGGGGTATGAAAAATAGATTTTGACCGATTCTCAGACCCACCTGATATGCATACAACATTTCATGAAAATCGGTCGAGCCGTTTCGGAGGAGTATGGTAACTAACATTGTGACACGAGAATTTTAAATACTCGTATAACATTTCATATTCTAGGTGCCCTAATACTGTATCAGGTTAAAGATCTCCTCAACAGCTACCCACTCGACTTTATTATAAAAACACATACTTACAACATTTATATTATTAGAGATATCGATTTGATACGAAAATTACAATACAATGATGGTTGACAGATCTCCGGTGTTCGATTACGCCGGGACTTGGCATTTCTTGTTCATTTTCTTTTTATTTGATCCAACATGGCTTATTTGAACGCTATCGGGAAGGGTTCGAGTTATTGATTTTAAAAATGTATGTTTGTTTTGATGGACTGACTCTTTGTGAGGTTGAAATGAAAATAATGGATACTTTTTTTAGAGACCGATTTTTTTATGGTTTATCTAGATGCGGAGGTCGCTAAATGTTGTCTATAGATGCCATGAAATTGCCCCAATCAAAGCTCTTCTAACTGATAATCTAGATACATATATAGTAGGTAGCTGTTATGTAGATGTCTTGTAAAGGCTAGACTATACGAACCTATTAGATTTTCGGAATAACGAGCCTTTGATTATTTGTAACAACTTTAGTGTTGCTGCCTTAAAACACATCTAAAGGCTTAAAAACAATGTAAACTGCACTTATTAGTCTCAAACCACTAATATTCAAGAAATAACATTGTAAAATTTTTGCCTAGTAAGTACTTGAACTGATATATTTTTTCTTAATTTTGCAGACAAGCGTTTTTGAAAAAAGGGTTCGCAATTCGATCGTATATTCGATATTTAACCACACCCTAAATATTATTTAAGACATTTGCAACAACCTGTATGGTGTTTGGGCAACAACGCCTGCGGCTTCTTCCAGTTTTCATGCCCAACGTACATTGTACAGTCCGTTTCGCTAGACAAGTGACCTACCTGCGGTCGGCGCTTAGTTTCCTGGTGCGTTTACGATCACCGCAGACCTTTGGTAATTAAACGTGTCGGTTAGGCACGGTTTAACGATACGTGTAACTGTCGCGAGACCATTGTACACCGATCTTGTGTTACGAAATACGCAACTATGTAAATAGACAATACCAAATGTAATTTGCAATGGTTACGCTATTAATGTTGCGGATTGTAAATTATTGTTGGTGTTTAACATTTTAACACAATTTTCTTAGTTACCTTAGTAGGCACCTTAGTTATGTATCATGTGGATATGTCGCAGCCAACTAGCTTAATACGCCGTTCAATTAACAGCCTAGGCACTTCACTAAACAGCACCGTGCAACTAGCGGCCTGAATTATATTCAGCCGTATCGTCTGTTACAACATTTAATAAACTGGCTGGCTAATGCTTAGGCAACTGGTTGACATTTAAGTACTACAAAACTTTTTCAAAATACTACCTAAGCAAAGCGACCCGGATGGGTTTAGGTAAGGGTTATTTTTTTATGACCCTACAGAAATCCCACCTGGCAAGTAGGTTCGGTGGATCTAAACAAATTCGTAAAATACCTAAGTACTTACCTAATAAAATAATTCCATCAAAGTTGTTTTTTGCCGACGCCATATTGACCAAAAAGAATATAATAGAGATATTGACAGTTTGGTGAGTTTCGGCGCTAGGTGGCAGAAAGTAGAACTAAATTGAAATGAACAGGCTAGGCAAGTAATTAAACGTCAACGAACCAAGTCATTTGCCTAGCTGTTTGATAAAATGGCTGAATATCATTCAGGCCGCTAGTTGAACGGCGCTGTTTAGTAAAGTGCCTAGGCTGTTAATTGAACGGCGAATTAAGCTAGTTGGCTGCGACAGATATACTATGAGTTCGTACTTTCGTTAGTCGCTAGTTGCTAGCATCTACGCAAAATATTGGTATGAACATTTTCACTTTACTGGTGGCCGATATATAGTTTGTTTTGTTAAGACCTATGGGCGCAATTACAAATTGTCATTTTTACATCATAACTGCAACCGGATCGGAATGACACCTCGTCTGAGAAGATCCGGCAAGAAACTCAACTGGCTTGTCTATTTATAGTTTTTAAAATTATATTTTTTAAATCGATTGTTTCTCAATTATAGCTTTGAAAAAATTGACGTAGGTTACAAATGATTAACGTAGTGTAGGTATGTAGTGTAGTGTAGTGTAGGACGCCCTCCGACCAGGTGGGATGACGATCTGCGAAAGACTGCAGGCAGATGCTGGATGCGGCAAGCTGAAGAGAGGGCGCTATGGCGCTCATTAGGGGAGGCCTATGTCCAGCAGTGGTCAAGCATAGGCTGATGATGATGATGATGATGAGGTATGTAGTACAACTCGATATGGTCGCCCGGTCGGGCCGAATTATATGTCTTAAATCTACGCAAATTTCTTTCTCCTAAATCTACGCAATTTTCGGGCCAAATTATATATCCTAAATCTACGTTTTGTTGAGTATTAGAGGTAGACACACCATTACACGCTCATCTCTCACGCTCAATATTTAGGATCGATAGGCACTTAATAAATACCGTCGAAGTCAAAATGCTGGGCCTCCCTAGGCCGTGGTGGTTGTCAGTGGCCTAGCTACTGTAGGGCTAGACGTGGCAGCTCCGGGGCCCCAAGCTCATTTTGGCCTTTGATAGGGAGCTGATGATCAAGTAGTTTTGCGCCTTTAAAGTATTTAGTTTAGTTTAAATACTACTCCTAATTATTTGTGTAATTCTTGGTAATATCAAAAGGTAACACACTGGAGCTATTATAATATTCATATTAATATCTACTGTCCCTTGTAATTATTGAATATAAGCAACTAGCGATAAAAAAAAAATACATGTAAAAAGACAAGCCCGCTGAGTTTCTTGCCGGATCTTCTCAGTCGAGGTCGCGTTCCGATCCGGTTGTAGATGTAAGAAAAAAAAAAGTAACATTTCCAATTTGTAAGTGCCCCCGTAGGCCTAAACAAAATAAACGCTTTGAATTTGAATTTGAAAAAATAGGGCACCAATTTCATTTTTGCGCCGGGGCCCTTGGTTACATAGCTACGCCACCGGTAGTTAGGTGCCGAATTCCTCTCGCATTGAAAGGGGAGTGTGCCTGGTAGAATGGTAATAGGCGCACCCCCTCTCACATTGGGACTACTGTAATCCACCTCTCCTTACCCTTTTCCTGACGGTGTATATGTAGCAGCCAACTAGCTGTAATAATTTTATTAGGTATTTCACGAAATTGTTTAGATCCCACGAACCTACTTGCCGGGTGTGATTACTGTGATGTCATAAAAAAATTACCCTAACCTAAACCCATCCCGGTCGCTCTGCTTGACACTACCGAAAACAGTTTTTTAGTACTTCAATGTCAATCCGTTGCCTAAGCATTAGCCAGCCAGTTTATTAAATGTTGTAACAGACGATACGGCTGAATTTCATTTAGGCCGTTAGTTGAACGGCGCTGTTTAGTAAAGTGGCTAGGCTGTTAATTGCACGGCGAATTAAGCTAGTTGGCTGCGACATATATATAGTGAACAGTACATTTAATAACTAGCTGTGCCCGCGGCTTCGTCCGCGTGGAATTTAATTGACAAAGTTTCATACAAACTTTCATCCCCTATTTTATCGCCTTGGGGCTAGAATTAATCAAAATCCTTTCTTAGCGGATGCCTACGTCATAACATCTACCTAGATACCAAATTTCAGCCCGATTCGTCCAGTGGTTTGGGCTGTGCGTTGATAGATCACTATGTCAGTCACCTTTGAGTTATATATATATAGATACATTTATCATCCGCCTGATGATCTGAATCACTCTACGTTTGTTGACATCTATATAAGTACTTATGGGTATTGGCGTGGCGTTATCGTTATAATATTATTTATTTCATGTATCTAGGGGAACTTCCATATACGACTCTATATACACAGTTCGATGTTTACACAATGTATGTTGGCCGTAATAGCTCGTGTCAATATTTTCATCCTTATTTTTACAAAACACTTTATCGTCGGTTGTGGCCTACTGATCTGATTGTAAATTTATTTTGTTAAAAGTCATGTGTGAAATCCGGTAACTGGTCTCATCGTGGCAGAATTTTCATACATTTTGAACACCGAATCCAATTAAAAACATACTCTTACATAGTTTAGAGTTAAAGTTCCCGCAAATTTTATCAACTATCCGGAAAACTTCAATTACTTATCCAGAGCCGCACCGCTATGGCGATTGCGATGCGACATAGGCCTCCCGTCACCCGGGGATTTCCATACCTAAAACTTCATCGCCACTCATATCGTTCGACTTCTAGCAATGTACGTGATGTCATCGATGTGTATCTTGTGAATCTTAAAAATTGTATCCTTATGTAGTTTTATCAACATACACTGTCGAGCAATATAAGAAAATCCGAGTTACTCCGGTCGGATGGATCCCTCGTAACTGATACCCTGGGGGATCAGATTTATTTTATTATCCACTGACTTATTATGAAATACTTCCAATATAACAATGTTTTTTTTTCTATCCATGATTTCCAAAAGGCTATTGTGTAAAACGAGAGTGCAAGTTTTTCTTTTACGTCATGAAGCAAATTTTTGTGGTTTAGGAGATATTAAATTTTTAACGCATTTTGCAAGTGGCTCTTTATATTGCTCGTCAGTGTATCACGTTAAAACTACACTAATCCATAAAAAAACCTTTCCCAATATAGCAAAAGCGATTCGAACATAGCACACAAAGATACTAATACTTTACAACTAAACATTTATGCAATACAAAGCAAACAAGCTAGCGAACATCGTGCAAATCCTAAATTCCTTAAATATCCGCTCATTACTCATGATTACCCGTCAATACATACATCAGGGCTTGTCTAAACGAAGCCTGCCCATTTCCTCAAAGGAAATGACACAGGCCAACCATCTTTTATTCAAATACTGAGAAAACCACATCCGCTTGGCGCCTCCATTGATCGCCGTGTGTCAATACATCTCACTGCAAACTTAATGATGCAAGTTGCATAAGTGATGTCGCTAGCGAATTTGATCTCTAATTAGCTAACAATTGGTATGTTAATGAGCTGAAGTTGTTAAACTTATGTGCAATGTTAAATTTGTTGTGCTAGCGGTAAAGATGAGGTAAGGTTGTTGAATTTAGTTAAGAAAGTTGCCGACTTTGATCTTTGTAGGTGTCAAAATGTTACTGATATGGTTAAATATAACATAGTCCGAGTCTATGTTGACTCAGATGAGTATGTTAGTGTAAACAAGTAAACGCGAATCCTGTTTGAGAGATGAGAGGGAATTTTATAAATAAAAAGAAGATTAACTTCGTTGACTCAACCCCGCCACGAAATAAATAAGGGTCACCGAAGCTTCTCTTTTCCCTTCAAATAATGACTCAATCCACACACGTCCGCGACACAAAGGACTTTATACATGATGATGGGTGTTTACTGGCTTGCAGAACAAGTTAATAATGTAAACAAAGCAGTTTCCATGTTTACCTGACATACGAGTATTTCACGATTCGCGCGAGATGCGTCAAGTCGAGCGATCGAGAGAAAATTGATGACAAAGATTTGAGCGTTGAACTTTGAACGTTGATGTTGGTTGTATGTTAATATTATGTAATAGGTGACTAGGTCTTGTAAAAGTGTGTATGCATCATACAAATCCATATGTAATTCAAATTGTATGGAATAGTACCCATTCACATAAAAATATTGAGGTCACTATACTAACTATTCGGTGTGAACTAAAATATAAGTAAGTAAACCAGTGTTTTTCATAAATTAGTTCTTCTATTATTGCACTATGTTGGTACCACCATGATGAAAAGTGATTTGGCATCGTTAACACATTTGTTCATGGAAAAAATTGGCTTAGTTTATGTGTTGTGTGTGTTGGTACCTATCGTTTATCTTTGTTAATTAACATAAACTATATTTAGGATTACAATAAATCTATACCACAGTCAAAGAGAAGCGATTTGAAAATAATTAACGTGGTATTGAGACAAGTGATCCGTAATCAAATCTAGAAAAAACATGAATTCTTTAGAAATTTCCATATCTGCCGCAAATCAAAAAAATATGATAATTTAATTGTGCTATAGTCTTGAGGTCGAGAATATGAATCGACCGATTTGAGAGTATTTGTTTTGACATCACTAAGCCGACCTTCTTACATTTGCCTGTTCCAAGTGACCGCGTATTCCATTGAAATCACGCGTTCAGGATCGCCCCGGTTTGTCTGTCCACTTAACGCGCCCCCTGCGCCCGACGTCCAGACCGATTGGATATTTCACATTAAAAGTTTCCTCGAAATATCACCGTCGTCGGCGCGCCTACACACGACACGCAATAAAAGCGATCGATTATTACCTATACGTGTGAAAAGCGGAAGGAATAAGGCTCGGCCGGCCGTAGCACGGGCCGGCGTCACAGACGCTCGTGAGAACTGTCAATATTTGACCCCGATGCTTCGCTTCGAAATTGTCTCAACGATTTCGATATTTTCCAATCACAAATATTGTCTTAATAAGCGACGAGATGCCCCGCGCGTAGGTATTAATCTCCCATCGTCATCCGTCTCGAATCGCGCGCCTCTCCGTAAACATCGATTCATTATCTCGATCCCGATGTTAAAGAACTCGTTTTTATTTGCGCTTTCTACGCATAAATAAATATGTATAAAGGTATATTACAGCGGAATCTGGCACGCGTCAATCAAACGGAACGTACACGAAACCCGACGATTTGTCACTCCGCCATTTTGAGGCATTCACAATAACGGCCGCCATTTTGGTGACAATAATTAACAGATAGGCATCTTCGTGCGACCGCTTTCTAGTTTTTGTTTTCAAAAATAATTATCATCACAATAAGCGTCGCGATCTCTTTTTACTTACCGCTGTTGCGGTATTTTGAATAAAATTAAGAGGCCAAATGATTTCGAATTCAATAGCGCCGGTACGGTTGTAATGAGCATCTATTAGAAACCGGTGGAACAAATGTTTGCGTTGCCGTCGAGTTGCATAGCCGGTGCCTCGACTTGCCGACTTGTCTTGTCGACTGCCCTGACCTCACTATCCTGATATGTCGCAATAAATTGTTTGGGGCATCGTTCGGAGAGTTCGCAACAGATCCGTTGAGCTGGTCGGTCGGTTGAAATACTAAGTTGTCACTGAAAATGTTTTCAGTGATGTATTGGCGGCGTGTAGCAGCTGTTGAGCGGCGCTAGTAGCGCCGGCGGCGGGCGTCGCTGTGTGCGCGCGCGCACGCGGCGCGGTACGCAGCGCGTCGCCGTCAATGGCCGGGTTATTTACCTCTGCTTATCACCTTTTGTTTTGCTCAAATACTTGGCTCGTTTCGTGTTCCACTCGTAGCTTCCTGAAATGTTACGGCGCGTTTGCGTTGTGGGACGTTCCGCGTGCTTGGTGTGTGACGTCATAGAGTGAAGCTATCCATAGAAATCGACTATAATAATAAAATGACTAATAGTTGACCAACAATTTTCGATTGAATAAATGAAAATTCAATATTAATTATAGCTCTAGTTACGAACATGAGGAAACTTGATAAAAATATAGAAAGAATTTCCATGTTTGCACAAGTTATCGGTCGGCGTATCGGAATGAAATAGAAGAAGCCAAAGCCATTGGAAGGGCTAACAATAAACGCATCAGAGGCCGATCGGCGATACTGGTCCTTGTGTCCACATTAGCATCTCGAGCCAGGAGTGTGTGCAAACATCGAGGGTCATCTGATGAAATGTTCAAAGGCTTTTAGTTCCCGAGAATTATTAAATGAAGCCCCAGGATCGTAATGTAAACACATCGTGTTTGCCGAGCCGAGAACCTGTTGCTTTGTCCAACTTTTGATGCGTACTTCTTGGGCTTATTGGCGGTTGTTTTACGTTCGCTAATGTTGACGCGAGTGTTGCAGTCGGTGCGGCAACATTGTCACACTGCGTTCCGTATTAATAAACCAATCTCAAGTCTGAGAGCGGTCTCGAGTACGCTTATGACAAGACATTTTGTACTGATATGACATAACAATGACATTTCCAAGATCGCTCTCAGATTTGAGGTCGATTTATTAATATGGGATTGCATGCTCACCCGACGGACCGCTGCCATAATTGTTAATTTATTACCTTTTTCATAACCAATTTTATGCATCAGTCGTTAAATATATGCATCGAACATTATAATCAGTTAATCCATAATGTCACGGAATATGCAGATTATTAGTAGCGTCTTGTACAGTCGACATTCCCTTGTGTGTTACGCAATCTAGAGGCAGATTTCCCTTCATCGACAGTAGTTGCTCAATTGTGTTGCGAGATCTCCGCGAAACATCAGATATGTGTGGATATCTAGACAAATATGGGGTTATGTCTAGGCAAACACGCAGGTAGCCGGCGTCCCGGGCGCTAACTCTGCTAATGTGTGGACAGAGCCCGTCGTGACGGGTTCTGCTAATAAATATTCCTGGGAGTGTGGATGCGAACATTACCAGGGCGATGCCACCTAGGGCCTAATGAAGTTCCTTGTCCTCTGCACTGCATGACGCTCTTTCAAATAAGTAATGAGAGAATGTCATGTGTTCATTACTAAGATTCCTTTCTACAAAGTTAATGTAATACTGTCGTAAGAAATGAGCACGAACGTCTACGTTTTCAACATCTGTATTAACATGAAAATATTGAATTTGAATTTAAACTTTTATTATTACATTTCTACCATTAATCAATACAGTCACAAATTAATGTGTCCGATCTATGGACATGGTCGTCAATGTTTCCACCTCACATCACCTCGACGATATCTCCATCAGTTAACAACTAAATGTTCAATATTTTATTACCGTACGTATTTGTCTTGCATGCCGACCAAACATGTTCCTCGCACACGACATCTTCCATTACAAGTTTCTATTTGATTTCGCCTCATAAAATCCACTCGCATAGACACGATTATGATTTCTATCACAAATATTACATTGTATAAAGCAACTGAAAGTTTATCTTCCTTTACAACTGTCAGCGGTGGCTCCGCGGCGTAAAGTTCAATATTATGTGCCGTGACTGCCGCATAATTGATGGCTCAGGTCGATGCTTCTGCGTCCTCAGCGTAGAGTAGCGTTTCCTCTACAACTATTTTTGTGTTCTTATCTTCATTGATATCGGTAGCCGTAAATCATGTTCTATTTGGAAATGAGCTTAATTCCGGACGGTTTAAGATTACTTTTGGTAGCGGCGTACGCGCGGTAAAAGGCGTTAATCAATGGTGTGTCCTCCTGCTTATATCTGGGTATTGCTTCGGGATTCTTCTGAGAACGGCATCGGGTTCATACCTTGTTTATTCAAATAATAAGCGAGCGGGTTGTTTAATGGATCCGATGGATGAATTCTTTCACTTTCCGTTTTTTTGTTGAGGTCACGATTTAAAGTGTATCAGTGTGCAGGAGTGTGTTGATGTTTACATGCTACAAGTTAGGTGCAACAGTGGTCTCTCCGCCGCCGCGCCTCGCGCCGCGAGCCGGAGTCCTATTTATCAAGTTAAATGTAGCGACATCCCATTCTTCATTTAAGTCGACGATGTGCTAACGCGTAGTGAAATTCCGGTCGGTTTTATTGACTCGTCCAATACGGCGTACCTTTTCATCGGCCCACTAAACAAGTTACAGTTAATATTATATTATAAAATCACGCGAGAGATTTCCACAAAGCGACTAAGTCGCTCCGATTCTGTTTGTTCTGGCATTAGCACGAGCGCTAACGTTATCCTACTTATCGGTACGTGCAACTGTTGATTTTTACAGTTCGTCACACGATAATAACATATCAACATTTTAGTGTGGAAGTTTGTTTGTTTTGTTTCTTCTGAATTTGGTAAATCAGCAGCTTATAAGGTAGACGAACTTGTAAGTATCGCCTTAAGTGGTTCATTTTATTGATATAACGTTTAAATAAAATTGCGGTCACCTTAAAAAGTAATAAAAGGTGGAAGGAATCCAGTAGCAGTGTGGAACCATGAGAAAGAAAAGACGAATTAAATGACAGGGTGTGTGCGGGAGCGCGATTAATGTGGCCATAGGGTTCCGCAACTCGCACTAGCGAGATTGATACAACCGACGCTTGATGGTTGGAAAAAAAACAACATTGTTTGCGTGATCTCGAGCCAGTTCAACGAACGTACTTTATGTTCAATTTGCAATGTCAGTATGAGCTATGAATGATATTCCTAATTACTCACAATCCCAGATCGTCATCAAAATATACTCAGATAATTTGTTTGCACAATTGTTTTTGTGTTTGTTTCCATAGTTATGAAGAAGAGGTATAGAAAATGCATGTGATTTGTTACAAATTTTGCCATTATAGTCCTTAATTAGGGTAAATCGCGATGATCATACGGAACCCTGAAATGAACTCCTGTCGAGGGCTTGCGTGTCCCGAGCGGAGCGTTTATCCGAACGAAACATTTCACCGATAATAACTCCACACAATATAATAATGCGAATAATAAATAAAAATGGAAATAAAATAATAATTTTAATGTCGTAATTGCCGGCCGGGGGCGTTGTCGGCGCGCACTCACTTATTTCGAACAATTTGATTGCCTCGCCACATTTCTCTCGATCGATTCGGTAGGATCTTAAGAGCATTGATACTGGGCTTGATTTCGAATGTCTCTTCTGGTTTATAGCTGCAATTGTTGTAAGCGAACACACTCTTGGTACTCAGTGAAGTACAGTGTTCACAAGTTTCCTTGAATCTGATTAAATATCTTCGATTGTTATATTATTTAATCTTTGCGAAGAGCATTTTGATTGAAACATTGTTTTATTTGGATGATTAGTTGTTTCTTGTGGTTTAGTATTGGCTCCATTCATTTGAACGGTGGTAGAGCCAATGTGTAGCTAATCAACACATCATATACGGGCTGGCTAAACCGGTGTAGTACCACTCTCTCACAGAAGATAGGTGAAAATAAGCTATTGTAACTGCGTTTTCTGCAATGAGTGAGAGAGCTGGTAGCCCAAGCCCTCTGTCTTCCAATCCCTCTATCCGACTCCCTTTCAGGGCCCTAACCACGCTAGCTACTCAAATCGTAATAGAAAAGCAAACGCTCGCGATTGCGTTTCAAACGCTCCGCTTTTGACGTTGTGCTGACACGAGCTTCACGATTTCTACTGACATTGATATGGTATGGTGTCAGCAAAACGTCAGAAGCGGAGCGTTTGAAGCGTAATCGCGAGCGTTTGCTTTTCTATTACGATTTGAGTAGCTAGCGTGGTTAGGGCCCTGGTCAAAAACGTACGAGCAATACCTTTGGTGTTGCAAGCATCCATAGGCAGCTATAACTGCTCAACATGAGGCGGGTCATACGCGAGTTCCCAACTTTGTTATTGTATATAAAAAAATACCGCTTATTTCCCTAATAAGGGCACCTACCTACAAATGCAATAAGCCCCTAAGGCGGCTTATGACTCGCCATATGCTCAATATCGTTACTCACAAAGAATATGTGTAATTGAACAAATTCCACTCCCGAGGCGATCTGTGAACGGAAATTTATTACGTTATTACATTGTGTTTCTTATGTTATATGTATACAGAAAAGTAAACAGTCGTAGATCGAAGTTCAATCGAAGGTGAGGAATAAACTAATTATAATTAATTACAATGTTCGATGGTAATGTATTTGTGGTCAATGTTACGATAAACAGTAGCTGTTGGAAATATAATTTAATTTGCTAATGACGTAAGTTCATTTCATATTAAACTAGCTGTGCCTGCGACTTCGTCCGCGTGAAATTTAATTGACAAAGTTTCATAAAAACTTTCATCCCCTATTTTATCCCCTTGGGGGGAGGAATTAATCATAATAATCTTCTTAGCGGATGCCTACGTCATATAACATCTACCTGCATGCCAAATTTCAGCCCGATCCGTCCAGTGGTTTGGGCTGTGCGTTGATAGATCACTATGTCAGTCAGTGAGTCAGTCAGTCACCTTTGAGTTATATATATTTAGATATTATAGTGTAGTACCTCCCACATTAAATAACGCAGGGGGTGTTACAATTTTGACACCTTTGTCTACATTTCAACCCGGAAGCTGTGTATCTCCAATTTCTAAATCTTTGAATGCAATGGTAGGCATAAGGACGAACGTTTACATATAAATAAAATAAATTAGCCCTTTTAATGGCCCACTCCTGGGCATGGGCCTCCCTTCAATGTGAGAGGGATTCAATCCATAATAAATAAACGACACTGGCCCAGCGCGATTTGGCGGATTTCACATGTCTCTCGAGAATAGGTAAGATTTACATGCAGGTTTCCCCACAAAGAAATTATATTTCTCACATTGACTTCGAAAAATCCAGAGATCCAATCCGGGGTTGAACCCAGGCTCTTGCGCACACAAGACGCGTGCTTAACCAACCAACCATCACTGCCTACAAACCTGAACAATTTTTCTATGTTCACCTTGCGCGTTCGATTTTTTCTACACAAATTATGACACCTTGACGGGATAATACTAAATACGAGATGATTCAAAGAAACCTGCACTTAAAATAATAACGTTTAAATTATATTCAACATATTTACGCGAAGTTTTAACGCCTCGCGACATTTATGCGTAATTACGGATGCTGGCCGATGCCCGCACCTGCCGCCTGGATATAATTTAAAAATACGTCACATTGAACCAGAACTTTAATTAACCTAAGATTACGTTGCAAGTGCGTACGATTTATTATAAACTAGCTTTGCCCGCGACTTCGCCCGCGTGGAATTTAACTTAACAATAAAGCCCGGTCCCGCGTTCTGAGCCCGCGCGATAGGACCCATTTTTTTAATTTTGTTTTTGTTTTAATAAAATTAGCCTCAGTTACTGCTTATAACATCAGCTATCTAACAGTGAAAGTCCCGTCAAAATCGATCCAGCCGTTTCGGAGATACTCTTTGATTTCAAGTGTTTTTATTTTTTTACGCGGAACCCTAATTGTTTTTCTAAAATTAAAGTAGCCTAAGTTACCCGCTATAAGATCAGCTATCTGCCAGTGAAAGTCCCGTCGAAATCGGTCCAGCCGTTTCGGAGATTACCCGGAACAAACACACAGACAGACAGACAGACAGACAGACAGACAGACAGACAGACAGACAGACAGACAGACAGACAAAAATTTTTTAATTCGCGTTTTTGCTATAGTTATCGTATGTACTTTCATATGCATTTAGTGAAAAGGTGTTATTTTGATATTACAAACAGACACTCCAATTTTATTTATTTGTATAGAAAAAACAGTCTGACGGATTACCTGTGACTTGGTTTATATAGATATGTAATGAGTAGGTGCAGGTATCTTATCTTTATGGCTGTGGTTTTTTTTAACGTTTATAGTAATTAATTACGGCTCATTCTCGACACAAGCAAGATCTATCTATTAGACGAAATATGTCGTCTCCTAAACATAAGCGACTAATCTATAGTAATATATAATTAGGAATGTGTCATATTTGTTACGTAGCAGAGTTCAATATTCTACTGGCCGAATCCTAGATTAGTTCTGTTAAACTGAATGTTCATCTAAGTTGTATTTCCATAAATACCAATGTACTTAATGTACTTCATTTAAAGGTTATTTTCGGCTACAAATACTCCGTAGTGTTGCTTCCTGTTCTAAATTGGTAAACAAAACAATTATATTGCTATGGGTTTTTTTTTATCTAACCAACTACATTCCACAGCTGGGATGATTTTTTATTTAATAATTTAACTTTATTCTATTACAATTGAAGCAGTTGTAGTGGCGATCCGAATGGAAGTAGGTAATTCAAATATAGCTGGTGGTGGAGTTTAAATACTTTTATTTACCAGTACACCAACATTACATTTATTACTTTTATGTCTAATTAAATTTCTCTTTCCAGTCCGCACGGTCCGAAGGCGAATCATCCGGGGAGCAATCGTGCGAGAGCTCCGACGAGGGCGTCGGGCGCGATGTGCCGGCGCACCAGCCGCTCCAGTCGCACCAATCCCACCAGTCGCATCAATCGCATCAGTCGCACCAGCCGATGCCGCTCCCGCCGCAGCACAACATGACCCATCACTCGGTGGGACTCCAACAGATGAACAGTCACCAGATGAGCCACCAGCATCAGAGGAACTCGCCGAGGCCTCATGAGAGAGAGTTGAAAGTTAGTGACGTTTCTATTTACCTGATATTATGACATGATGATTACCAAATATGAGGACTCGATTCAACTATTTGCGTATGTTCATTTTATTGAGTCCGAATATGGTTTAAGTATTACTCAGGTATTGCCTTATTATTCATTCAACATTGTTTGTACTCTTTGACAGTCTCAGTCTCTCTTTTACCAGGTCCGCGATGACTTCGAGTCACTGAAATCATCCCTTCATCCGCACTTATCCTCATTGGCATCATTGGCACAAGGGGCCCCCTTGTCGACCCCCAGCAGTGTGTTCGCGCTGGCCGGCGCGGGGGCGACGGGGGGCTTCCCCTACGCGCCCCCCGCGTTCCTGGCCCCTGCGCCCCCGCCGCCCGCGCAGCCTGTGGGGTCAGCGTCATCGTCATCATCAGAGGGAAGTGCGGCTGGCTGGAGCTTTGAAGAACAGTATAAGCAAGTCCGTCAGGTAAGATGGTTTTTAGTGTTTCTTATTCCCTACAAGGAACTTTTATAATGTTTTATTAAGTTCAATTTTTTTACTAAGTCGAACCAATGAAGAAAAGTATTAAACAAACTCCACTAATATTTTAAAAAAACCATTCTTATGAAAAGCCTGATGGCTTAATAATACTGATATAGTTCAAGTGTAGTGGAAAAAACTAGCAAGAAAGAGCCATTGAATACCGCATAACATCGTAAATATTTACCTCGCGACGCAATCGAAGCAAATCGGCCCGACCCTCACACAGCCCCCTCTGAATTATTCAGTATTGACGGCATTACAGTCCCGTATGTCCAATAAAATGGATTCCTAAATCGCTATATAATAGTCGACGTAACCCGTTCTCCCTTTGTTACATATTTCATTGGTTTTGCGAAGGGTTGTCAAAACATTTGAGGGGTCATTCCGGGCCCTGTGGGATGAATAATCCGGTAATGCCAAGGGTTACTTGACAGATTGCCCGTGTACTTATTACTTTATTGTAAGCGGAATCAGTTATACGTTGACCTATTTATTATTAAGTTGCTTTCGAGAATTTCGCCAGTGTGAGCCTTGTTGGTAATATCAATGGGCTTGGTCTTTATATTACACCGTTTCGACAATTGACAGGAGGCAATTTTATGTAACATGAATACAATAAGTATATTTTGTTCAATATTTTCACCTCACGATTGCGGGCTGCTTAACAAGCTGTTAAGTATTCTATCAAAGGAGGGTAAGGTATTAAATTATCTACCTTCAGTGATCACGCGCGCATTGTTCATGAGATTAACATTGTGTACCTGTTGAAGGAGGAGGTATACTTAAACGATTTCTATACATATCACCCACTTATGTTTTACAGAAGTCGGTTACATAGACCTTGCGAATAAGTAAGAATGTTCTTGTCTTCTTTTGAATACTTGAGAATAGCCGGTTATCAGTCATGAATAGTTATTGTCCAAAATTATAGACTTTATGTTCAATTGTTATAGCGATTATTTTTAATGTAGTATCTATTTGTCGACGTGCCATAAGGCTTTCTACGCGTTTGTGGTTTTAGACCTCTGAAATGCACGCACGTGTTAATTAATTCTTCTTTTATATCGTTATTTGCGAGACGATTTGTAATATAGAGAGTATAAAGACTTAAGTCTTTTTGAGGTTTAATTACAATATTGAAGTATCTGTATATAACACGAATTTCAAAACTTGAGGAAAAAATTAAGATATTTTTAAGTGGCTTTATTGCAAACTGGGATTAATTTTCGAAGAATTTAGTAGTTTAGTTAAAATGCCTTCTGAAGTCTCTGCTTGGTTGTTTTAGTTGGTATAGATAATACGGATTAAAACAATTTAACTTATGAACTAAACAATTTAACTTAATATAACATTTTCTGCAAAACAATAGCTATTGAACATATCATTTGAGGTTTCCAAAGCTATGTCTGTCTTATTTGGACTGGTTTTCACATGCCATAAGGCGTACTCCTTTGTGGTCTAGACCTCAAAAGTGCAGGCACGCGTTAATTTCTACTTCATAACGCAATTTGCGGGACAATGCTAAATCCCAACAATGAAGGCGAATGGAAAAAGACACAACAATGTTGACGTGTTAATGTCCCGCAATTAAACGTTGATGTGGTCGATATATTTCATAGGAATCCCTTTCGAGATTCACGTTTATTTTTAATGATCACTTTAGAGGACATATGAAACATTGTAATGAATACAGGCTTTAGTGTTAATGGCTGCTATATATTGAATGGTGCTTTAATTTAAGTATAAAATGTTTTTCATTGTAGTCTATTGATCATCGGGTGACGTCAGGTTCATTGCTTTGGCAATCATGTCAAACACTTGTGTAAAAAGGGTTTGTAGGCTTTCAATTTTAATGAAGCTTATTTCCATAAATAACTTAACAACGCAACTACAATAAACATTTGATCTAAATATAACATTACTATTGTCGACGTACGCCAGGCGTATCATCAAATACCGCGACAAAAGCTCAGCGCGATAATCGCGCGATTTGCGAGCGCGACCGCGCGGCCGCGGCGCGTTTGATCGGCCGATCGGTCCACTTGCAACGCTTCACGGTACCTTTGTGCGATTCAGAAATTAAGTGAGCTATTTAGATATTGTTCTGATGTTGTTTGTTATGTAGACGACATTATGATTTGCCTTTCTGATGAATTGAATGAAACCGGATCAGATTTGTCTTTTAATAGGTGTTGTTTTGATCTCGTTGCGTCATTGGTAATGTTTGCAAGTGTAGATGAGGACTACAGATATGAGGCCTTGGTTAAATTTCCGGGCTTCAAAAGTTTTATCTGATTTCTATAAATAAATTCTACCAAGTAACTCTGAGTCAAATGACAACTGACCTCACCTCTGTCTCTTTGAAATACAGTATTATTTATTGTTAAGTCATTCAATCGATTACTATTGAAGGATTATTTCCATAAAACGGAAGTCATCTGTTTGTATGGCTGTAGCGGGATATCACACATCGTGGACGCTACATATGTGTCACTTTCCATTGTTTGATCATCCTACTTTTGACTCAACTCAATACTTCCATTTGTTGGCATTAGACATGTGATGAATTTGTCTGTTGAATCGAATCATGGATTCTGTTTGCCTTCACTGGAGACGCGGTGAGTAAACGTTGTCTTTGATTATATTCGTTCGATCATTACTAATTCCTTTCTTTAATTATTTGAGTATAATAGTCACGATCATTAATTCAATATGATGCGCTTACTAGATATACATATATATTTGTATATGTCACCGCCAAATAGCTTAATTCGCCGTTCAATTAACAGCCTAGGCACTTAACAAAACAGCGCCGTTCAACTAACGGCCTGAATGATATTCAGCCATTTGATTAAACAGCTAGGCAAATGACTTGGATCGATGACGTTTAACTACTTACCTAGCCGTTTAATTACCTGCCTAGCCTGTTCATTTCAATTTAGTTCTACTTTCTGCCACCTAGGGCCGAAACTCACCAAACTGTCAATATCTCTATATTCTATATTCTCTTTCGTCAATATGGCGTCGAAAAAAAAACAACTTTGATGGAATAATTTTATTAGGTACTTAGGTTTTTTACGATTTTTTTTAGATCCACCGAATCTATTTGCCGGGTGGGGTTTCTGTGGGGTCATAAAAAATATAACCCTAACCTAAACCCATCCAGGTCGTTCTGCTTGGGTAGTATTTTGAAAAAGTTTTGTGGTACTTATGTGTCAACCAGTTGCCTAAGCATTAGCCAGCCAGTTTATTAAATGTTGTAATAGACGATACGGCTGAATATCATTCAGGCCGTTAGTTGAACGGCGCTGTTTAGTTAAGTGCCTAGGCTGTTAATTGAACGGCGAATTAAGCTATTTGGCGGCGACATATATATAACAAAGCTGGCAAACAAGCGTACGGAGCGCTTTATGTTAAGCGGTTCGTTACCGTTTTCAAATTCAAATCGTTTTATTTTGTTTAGGCCTACGGAGGCCCTTACAAATTGTCAATTTTAAATTTTTTTATTCTTATATCTACAACCGGATCGGAACGCGACCTCGACTGAGAAGATCCGGCAAGAAACTCAGCGGGCTTGTCTTTTAACATTTGTCACTTTTTTAATCACCAGTTGCTTATAATCAATAATTACAATGGGTAGTAGATATTAATATAAATATAAGAGCTCCAGTGTGTTGCCTTTTGATATTACTAAGAATTGCACAAATAATTAATATTAAGTAGCCTATAGATTGCCGACCTGAACGGAAGTTGGACAGGGGGAGGTGAAGGGAGGGTAGGTTGGGACTGGGACTCTGGCTCACTTATTCATCGTTCGAAACGCAGCTATAAAGCTACTTTATTTCGATCTTCTGTGAGAGGGTAGTACGTCCCCGATCAAACAAGACCGTATATTAGATGTCCATCTTCTTTACTTTGTACCATCAACAAAGTTGACGCTTGATCAATTTTGAACACTTTTCCCTTGCAGGCAGTAATCATAGGATGCGCGGCCATTATGTTGTCGTCCAATGAGACGAAAAGCGTCCGATGAGACAAAAGCCCTTTTTTTAGAAAGCCATTTGTTTCGATGGTTTTTATGACCATGCTAGTTGCATGTGGCTGCTGGTCACTCCATACAAAATGCAACCTTAAGGTGATCATGCGTCGAGTTTGTTGATTGTACATTAAACTATCCATGTAAGTATAATTTGTAGCTCATAGCCATTGTTTTGTTGAAGTTGATAAATAAATCTAGTACTAGAATAGTAATTGGAAGACATTGAATAAAAAAATATCCTCCATTTTCTTTACTCCTCCCCCCATAATTTCCTCGTCATAAAAAACACGCCGTTAACAACACAAAGTTCACGTGGGTATAAATATTATACATTCGCTAATAACACGATTATCGCGCCCTCTTTAGGGCGTCGTCGTCGAATTAACAGTTAAAGAAACAACGGCCACACCATTTTTCACCTTACTCCTTTCCAGTTAAAGTTATAAATTTAAGCGTACACACTTGCACAAGACCATAAATGGCGGCCATGTTGGAAACTATGCCGTTTTCCGACCCTAAATCATCGCTGCGAATTATTGTTCCGTCCTTTTATTATCCGCTACTGTGTTGCTTAGTCGTCTGATAGTGTATTCATGGGGTAATTTTAAAGTGTATTACAATGTATTCGTGAATAGTTTTGGTATTTACCCTCGTAGAAAGGCCATTCGCGTGGCATGAAGGGAGACTGAATGTTTCTGTGTAATAAGCGCCCGGTTGGAAATTGTAATAGTGCACGTTCAATGCTTTTGTTGTTTGGTATTCCGTAACTAAAAGTATGGGTCTGGGCAGGTGCGCCGGAGTTTCCGCTGGTCACGCCCGTGTTTGGGAAACTTTCGAATTCATCGATAAGTTTGTACTTAACTGTGTCACCTGTTAGGACATCTTTATTGCTTAATCTAACATCTATCTTTTTTATCGTATGAACCAACACTTATCACAGACAGAGAATTTCACGTACCATGACGAATAATGCTTGTCCAAGTAAGGGATCAACTCTATATAAAGTTTGACATTTCTCAATGTGCTCTGCGTTCACACGCACTGTGCGATCTCATAGTAATGTTTATGAATGTGGGCCTTATTTAACTGTAGTGGAATTAGGTGAAAGAGTGAACAGGTACCTTCTAGGCAAGTATGCACCACCGTAGACCACATCGTCACTTACCATCAGGTGAGATTGTGGTCAAAAACTTGCCTATATCGCAATAAAAAAAAAAAGTTTTTTTATTTAGTCTCCATGTACTTATTTATGTGAAATTTTCAAAGCGTCAAAATTCATTGGCTCTATCTTTGAGTCATCTATATCGCTTTCAGCTTTAAACACAGCGTTAATACGTGATCTATGATCTATAACGGAGAAAATGTTAAAATATCATCATAATACATGCCGGTTGTACAAATTATTTCTAATAAATTATTTAGAGTGTAAATGTTAAGCTTGTATATCGTCCACGTAGCCGCGTCTCGCACGCTGACCGCACATTTGTCACGGTGGCGCCCCCACCCGCGCCCCGGGGAGCTCACGACCCACGTTTGATTTCATAATATTTATCATTCAATAAACTTGTCGCACTATTTTGCGAAATACATCGGTTATTGAAATCGTTTGAGCTTTGGGGTCAAGTGAAGCTGTTTTATGGGGGAAATTGATTTCAATGTTTGATTTCACTGTGGATATAATGTTGTTACTTTCTGGAAAGGGAGAATATATTGGTCGAATATAAAAGTTTTCTTTATCATCCGCATCATCTGTCGTCTAAAGTCGATTTAGAAAAAGAAGAAATCGATGGTAGACTAAGATGAGTAAACGTCGATCAACAGTAAATTGATGTGGAAGGTACCACCCTAAATGTACAGATACAAAAACAAAGTTATAGAAACTTAAATGAGCCACATTAATTCTATAGATTTCAACTAAGTCGTTGTGTTGCAAAAGTTAATTTCCTTTGTTGGTCAAAAGAAACAAAATGACCTCACCCATAGATTCCGTAATCTAGAAACATGCTTGTTTAAATGCACGTGCCCTATTAGATTCGCCGTAAACCTTTTAAAGTACCATCACATTATGGGTGCGTCCGTAAAAAAGTGACTTTTTTCCAACTGGCAACCCAAACGATTAGCCAAGTGAGCCATCGGGCTGGCATTCGAGTGTTTTGGATATTTATTCCGTCTAGACGGTTTATCTGGTGGATGCTTTCGATACGTTTATCGTGGGGTGGAACGGTTTATACACTTGAAATTGGTAACTTAACGACGAATGAGCTTTTAAAAGTTTTTTCTGCGCCCGCGCGCTAGGTATGCGGGTGATGTTTGAAATGACAAGTAAAATGATTGTGTTTTGAATTTTAAATGTCGAGTGGCCGTTTAGAAACCTAAGAATTGGCAGATGTTAATGCATCCAATTGTTTTACATAAATAAAATGTACCTATATAATTATTACGGATTATAACAGCTGAAACAAAGGGTATACCTAATATATTTTCGAAATTTATCTTTGTTATTATAAAACTGTCGACTTTGTGGGCAAAAAGAATGGGCTTTAAAGAGTTAAAGGTGTATAAGGGTATAGCCGTTCAATGATTTCATAAACCTATAAAACGTTTACTACTACAACTTTCCGCCAAAGTTGGTCGTTTAAGATTTAAATGTTAAGTGTTGCAAACATAATAGTTAGTTTATCCTTACTATTTCACCTTTCAGCCAATTCGTTAAATTCTACTTTCAGCCAATTAGTTAAATTTTAGCACCTCGACCAATCGTATAATAAGCTTTTTCTTCGTTAACAGTAGTTTATCGTCTGGTACTGTACCTACTCATACGTTACGTCGCACAATACCAACAAATGAATTAGTCAAACATTAAAAAACATTCGAGACTTCCGATCCTAATTAAGGTGTGTTCAAGTCGTTATTTTGTTTTTTCTTTAGATTTAGATGCGGCTATTATCGTTAAATAGCCGATTTGTCGTCGCAATTAGCCTCAAAATGTTCAGTTGTTCATAAATCGGTACGATTACGTCTATCGGCCTCATTATCGGTCGTACGTGGCATTTATCTTGTGAGTATTAACGTACAGTCCACTACATTATAATGTGAAGACAGGTATATTAATCATGAGTGTTAAATTTTCGTTTGCTCATTGTCGAAGTCTTAAAAAGCTCTGAATTCAATCGTAACAATTCGACTATCGTAAAACAAAAAGTAAACTAAATTTGAAAAACCTGACTTGTTGAAGTGGTTTCACGAAGTCACGTTTAATTTGAATATCAAGAGAATCTGCAGTAATAGCAATGTTTGCAAAAGTATCCACAAAATTATTATGCCTACCAATTATATTATCTATATCTTTATGAATATAAGTTTATGCTATTATAATGATTTCTATGTTCAATATAATATTCATCTTCTTACACTATTACTGTGTATTCCTTATCTTCTTCTAAATTCTGCTATAAATATTCTACATCAATAACTCTAATTCCCTTTAAGTTTATCATGTTTCGAGTATGACTGTACCACATACCTAAGTATCTATGTATTTAACAAGCAAAGTAACTATTACATGTACATTATCGCTCCTGGCGTGCACTGATTGGTCGATATTGAATGTCATTCGCTCCACAATAATGACATTTTGACGAGAATACATAACTAATCGCCGCCGGTTACTATTGTTACGTATTTTTTTAACTCCGATAGTATTGTTGATGGTTGAACAGGGACCATGTTCAAAGAATTCGAGCACTTTTGTACCGGTATTGATAAGATTTGAATTTACATTGTCTTTTAATTGAATCTTGTAGTCAGTTAGCTTTTTCAATACCTATATCAAAATTAGATTAGTGTAGTAGTTATTCTTACTTTATATACCGCATTTGCACAATCTCAGATTTTGCTTTTCAGTTTGTCTGAGGATTTAATTAGCTATAAACTATCCAATTTCGTAGTAAAAAGAAATGATTTCATTTACAATTATTTTTGTTACTTTAAAGTCAGTCTACTTACAAATTCCCATGCAAATATACTTATCATTAATGCACTAGGGACCTTAAAATTACATCATCTATGCGCGTGCGCATCTTGTCTCGGCGTGATATCGCCTGACGCACCCCAGCTGACTGGCTATTTCTGGGCGTGCATGGGGAACAAACGCGGCCCAAGTTACGTACCCTGGGTGATACCCGCTGCAACTTACGTAAGATCTATGGGGACTCTAATGGGATGTTGCTTAATCGATTTATGCTAATTGTGGATGCCTTTGGACGTTTTAATGAGAAGAGGTGTTTGTAGAATGTATTCAGTAATGGGAATTGTTCTGCTCAAGCTGCCTTAGGCCTATTTCGGATTGATAGATGGAAATTTAGATAATTGCAATCCATTTCGAGTATTCGTATAAATTGAAGTGGATACGGGCGTCTAGTAACGTGGGCTCTCCTGAGAATAGGTTTGTGTGGCAACGCGTGCGAATCAAAACACAGATTTGGAAAATTATTCTCATTTGATGAGTATCAAAGAGTCTCTCACTTGGACAGTAGTCGGAGCAGCGGGAGTGCTATCAATGCACGCAACGTGGCCCATGTGGCGGATAAACTTGATATACTTTTTATTTGCACACGCGCGCAGACAATTTATTTAGATTGACAAAATATTAACACTTATTGCATATATTTATTTTACTGTTTCTTTTCGATTTTACCTAGTGACCATAGTTGCTTGTAGAATGCGATTAGAATTTTCAATAATTATAAAAAGATTTGGTAATAAACAAGCGACGTCTGCATGACATAAGTAATAATGTGAATGCAAAAACATATCAATTATTTCGCTTCTATATCTATAGAACCGTTACCTTCCGGCAACTGAAATACAGCTGGATATTTCTGTATCAAATCATTACTCCACATTGTAAAGTTATTGGCTCTTAAACGCTGACGAGATGTGTACCGGCGATCAGGCCAACCTGTCGATTGACTGAAATAATATGACGCTAATTGAGCACACCCATAGCTCTGTTTTCACAATACCCTTCAGTATATTGACGTATTGTTTCAGGGAATAATCTGATTTATTATTTGATATTATCCGTCGACTGACGGCTCACAGATATCTGTGCAACGAACAGTTTTATCACTTGTTAATTCTACGCTTTTGGGATTACCATGTATTTTATTTTAACAGGGCAAACCCGATGCGTCATTGCAAAGTTTTGAATTGTTTTCTTCAACCGTGAATTTGCACTGGCGGAATTGTGTTGTCGTTTCTATTTTTCGGGTGCACAAAAAAGAAACAACATCTTAAATCGCTGTAAATGTTTCGTGAGTGAGTATTTACGGTTAGCCTCTGGTTAGAACTCAAACCATCAACGTTAGATCATCAACTCACTGAATGTGCTTTATTTGATCAGTACAAGAAGTCCTGGGGTATTAATATTTTCTTAAAGAAATTAAGTTTTTTTTGCATTTGGATTGAGTGCATGAGTAGATAATATTGGTTTGGTATTTATCTCCGGTTTTTCAACTATCATAGTCATCCTACCTACACGTTTAGCCTCTGTTGTTTGCGAACGATTCCTCGTGTGATCGAAATAAGCATAATATTTGTTTGTTTTAATATTTTTAGCACTGTGAGAGTTCAGAGCATTCTGTGTATTTTTGAGTTTAACCGTAATCTTACCGTGTTTTATTTTATTACACAAGGAAAGTCCGGTTGGGTTTGAAAATCATAGATTTTTATGTAACTATTAAAGAACATCTTATTAAATGTAAAAAATGTTACATAGCATTCTACTGAATAATATTTTTATTTTACATAATTATGTATATCATAGTCGGCACTCAAACCTTATGTTGAAGCTCAGCAATTAAGCAGTTACCGTAACCTATACAGGGTGACACATAATGGGTATACTTTTTTTTTCAAAACTTAACTTTGTAATTCTAAAACCATCAGCTTTGGAGGGAACTTGAAAAACAAAAGGTGTTATAGGAATACAGCTGTTGATCGATTTCACAAGTCTACAAAACCTTTAGTACTTCAACTGTCTCACAAAGCCGATAGTTTGAAATTTACAAAGTTAAGTTGCAAAAAAAATAGTATACCCTTTTTGAATCACCTAGTAGATACTTGCACTACTAAAGGCATGCCCGTTACGGACCTGAAGGTCAGTGGAGAGTTGCTCTTCCATCTCTCTTACTCATCGTACATAACGCAGCTATATATCAAGCGTCAATAGCCTAGTGGTTAGAAGGGCCGTCCTCGTAGCTGAGAGGTTCCGGGTTCGATTCCCATCCTGGCCATTACACTATTGACGTGAGCCCACTCCTAGCACAAGCATTAGCTTAGTTGGAGGGGCTAGAAACAACAACTAGAAACTAGGAACACTAGTAATGTGATAAACACACATTGCTATTAATATTTTTAAATAAAAAAGAAAAAAAAAATAGCTACTTTTAGCTTGATCTTCAGTGACGGGTGGTAACTACTACTTGACAGTTATATTGCTTTATAATTAATTTAGGATCACCTATTCAAACTCTAGAAGCAGTGATAGCCGATTGGTTAAGCACGCGTCTTGCGGGCTACCAGGTCTCGGGTTCAAACCCCGGCTCGAACCTCTGGATTTTTCGAAATCTATGTGCGAATCATAATTTCTATATGATTATCACTTGCTTACGGTGAAGAAAACATCGTGAGGAAATGTCTTAGAAGATTTAACAAATTTTCGAAAGACATGTGAAATCAGCCAACCCGCACTGGGCCAGCGTGGTGGATTATGGCCTGAATCCCCCTCGTGTTGAGGGGAGGCCCGTGCCCAGGAGTGGGACGTCAAAAGGGCTAAAATTATTAATTATTTTTATTCAAACTTGCGATGTGACCAATCATTCGCATTGGCTTAAAATGATTATGGTAACTAAAATTGAAATAGTGATGGGCACAGGTATCGAACATGTGGTCCGTATGTATCGAGTCAGCACGCATTAACGTGTCGGATGACCGTCAGTCTGCGGCACTATGCACTAGATGCTATTTATAACACGGATTTAGTTATCATTGCGATTGCTACTAATGCTAATAGCATTATTGACAACTATAGAAGGGTATTAAGTATCTTCTAGAACTCTTATGAGAACATCATCATGTTGTTGTAATTATTTATCTTGTTTTATTTTGTTATCCGTGCTGTTTTTCTTTTCACTTCTTGAAGCGAAGCTTCTTTACGGACGTTCGGGGCGCTCGCTGCCCGGGCACTAAAACCGTGAAAACCGTTACGCGTTACGCGTTACGCGTTATCAAAACCCTATGCACGCCACTTATAATATATCTAATATCTACTGCAAAGCTTCGCTTCTTTCGGGCGTCCCTAGACGGCACTGATTTTTTTGTATTTTATCTTTGGAGTTGTGTCAAATAAATGTTATTTTCTTTCTTTCTTTCTTCTTCGTCTCATTATAACTCTCTTTTTTTCTTCAGCATGAAATTGCTGTTAGTGACAAGAAAGGCAATTGTACCTATACCTCAACATATTTGTGTGAATCAGCTCAGTATAGCTTTTTAAACCATATAATAAACGTTCACACGCCACCTAGTTCATTCATCATTGTCCTATTTGCGTAGAAGTACTAGAAACATCTTCTTTCTCTAAGTGTAAGACTGGCATCACTCCATATCTATTATTTCGTCTTCATTAAACTTTTCTATCTTAGTTAAGTATATAGCGTTATGTAGTCACAAAGGCCCATGTCTCTATTTCTTAATGTATGCATCAACCCCCCTTCCTACGATTCAAATCAAAATAAAACTGCATCGCATGATCATCGCCACGCGCCCCCCTCTCGTATTACAAGAGTGGTTGCACGCGCTGCGTTCGCGCATCCACCGCGAGGGTGCGAGAGGGGCCTGAAATAGCCCCCGCACGGGCCCCGGGCGCATCTGCCGGTATAAATAGCACCCCCAATGTAGTATCAAGGACGTGGCCGTTTATATCGTGATTGGATTCCGGGGATCCTGATTGGAGAGAAAGGGTGTTTCGGGATTGGAGACGTTTGTTTGTGGATTGTACAAAAAGTTATTGGTCTTTGGCCTGAGACAAATATTCCATGATGTAAGATAAATTGTTAAGGGATGGTATTCGTGTTTTTTGCAGAAAGTATCACGGGCAAGTGGTGTGGAGATTTACATTCCAATTCCAATTCTAAATACCTTTCTCTATCCTTGTGGAATTGTAGACAAACGAAGCACTCTTGAATAGGTGTTTTCTGAATTCTGCTTCTACTGAGATGTCTACAGTATTACAGTCATATTCAATTCTTCGTGTCAAACATCCTTCCCCAATAAATTAAGGCGGCTGTTTCATCTCTTTCCTCCTTACCGAACACGGATTTATTATTTATATTACAACTTCCTTTACGTGAAACCCCTAAATCGATACGAACATTTGGTTAGCAGTTTTTGCTCCAAACATTCCTATAAAATGTTTATCACCGAGGCCCGTAGCGACACATGTGTTGCCAGCCCTCTTCAGCGTAGATTATTCTAAAATTTCCAGATTGCCACCCCGGGCAAAAAATAAATAAATCCGTGTGTGTATAGCACAAAAAGTGTCCTGAATCCTTGTCCCGGCGATTACAATCCCCTTGAAATAGATTTACCGTTATCGACGCCGGCGCAGCCATGAGAAAATAATCTTTGCTAATGTTTCAGGGGATAGCTTCTTGAACTTTTCAAGTACCTATGTAGTTTCTGGATCAATTTTAACAGCAGTGGGAACACTTGGCAGATATTTTCATAAAAATGTTTGCAGTTGCTGTTTATTGTTAATATATTTAGATTTACTTTTTGGAAACAAGTTTATTTTTGGAACGATTTTATTGTTTTTAACATTCAATTATACGTATAAATAATTAATAAAGTCATGCATTATTATCCATGTGAGCGGAATAACTGTTTATGTTTGTGCGCAACAAGTGTGTGTTAATTGTTTACGTCGCGTAGTTATTTGCATGTGTTGGTGCGAGGCTCAGGCGGGGGTGGGTGCAGGCGCAGTCGACCCGCGGGTTATCATTTCCTGTTCTTATTTTAAATTTTACAACATAAAACTTTTTGCTTACGGCGGGGAAGCTGAAGATATTATTATTTTAGTATCTGCTATTCATTAAGGGGCACGATATACATTTTATATTCCAGCCTTTTGAATTAAGCGACATTAAATACTGATGTTAGGTTTGGGTAGAGTTTCCCATAAATATTGATAGATTTAGAAGTAGTATTACGTACATCAGTGATGACCGCTCGGCTCACTGCACATGGTGGTTGCGGGTTTGATTCCCGCCGGGGCAAATTTTGGAAATGGCCCATTCATAATTTTCCCTGGTCTGGGAGTCACTGGGAACGCCCCCAGTCCATTGTAAGGTACCCATAGTACAAGCGTTGCTTAGTTTGGGACCATACAGTTGGTGTGTCAGTCTGGCGATATTTATTTATATTTATCAGTGCCTGAGCATACTTTTTAATTGTAAGTGTAAAACAAAAGAAAAGTCTAAAGGTATAATCCCATGGGCGCCGTGTCGCTTCGCTCGATAAAACGCAACAGAACAATAATTTTACTGTTTATACACGTAATTGTTTATTAGGCCGCGTACGCTCCAGCGACCTGCTTTGTCGGCGATCATTCAATACCATTTTACTGCGCACGATTCGATCCACCGTCGCCTATGTGGACCCGCCTTTATTCGCGACACCCTCGACTTAACCTGTGGTCTTATTTTGAATTAAATTGAGGCAAGCGTGTGAAATATTAACGGAATATGCGGAATGACCGCTCCCACAGAAGAAGCTGTGGTGGAGCTGTGGGATTTGCGGCCGAATCCTGAAACGGTAGAATGTTAAAGTACTACTTTGCTATTTAAGACGTCATTATCTGTACTTTTTGTATAGCGCGTCAAAATTAAATGGCTCATATGAAAAATAATGAATACGTATCAGAAAAATACTAAAAAAAATCGCCAGACTGACACACCTACAGCTGTATGGTCCCAAACATAGCCAAGCTTGTACTATGGGAACCTTACAAAGGACTGGGGGCGATCCCGGTGACACCCAGACCAGGGCGAATAACGAAAATTTGCCTATAAGTGTTATATTTGTTGCGTTGCAGAGACTAGTCAATTCGCAACGAATTTCCAACTTACCCCTTCTACAAAACGTAACACCATTGATTCCACATTCACTCAAGTAAAGTGACTTTAGGGAGGCTTAAAAACACAAATACACGTGGTGATTATCTTAAAAAACAACCCATATACCTACGGATACAATGGACATGTCAAAACATCTTGGCCTTTGATCAAGTTCAATCGAATGAGTTCTAAGAAATCACTTAATGAGTTGCACGTAAACAGCTGGGACTTGTCCCAGACCCTTAAGACGGGTGTGATGGGGGGTAGGCAGGAACGAAGGCGGGGTATCGGAGGCGTACTTCATGTGGTCAATTAGCTTTATACAGCGTGTTTCAAATGTCCGAAGTAAGTAGTAGAAGTGGTATTAATGGTATAAAAATTAGATCGAATATCGAACACAATTTTTGAATATTACTCTTTACTTGAATTTTTAAAAAATCTGATCTTAAGTACTATTCAAAATTTTCGAAACCTTTTCATGAATATCGGTAGCTATCCCGTAACGCTCGTACAGTCTGTCTTCACTATACATCTCAGCTACCGTGTAAATGTACCTTTATGATTATTTCGGACTTTAGAGACAGGGTATGTAAGATTCCGGTGGACGTGTGTTCGTAATTCCTCTTAAACGGCTTGACCTATTCTGATGTTTTTTTGCACTTGCCTTTAAGGGCACGTGGATGGTTCTTAGCTATATTTAGACGCGGTAGATGGTACTGTTGTCGACATCCATAAAATAAGCAAGCAAAACTACGCCAAAAGCTAGTATTAAACTATGGTACCGTTTGGCAATACTCGCGCCGGCCATGACTATTACTACTAAGATTTTGTGTGGCAAAGTAGTGCTTCCGTCGCGTCGAGTCTACTAGACCACCGAAACAGGAACGACTGCAAAATATCTGAAAAATAAACTGAATCATTTTCCTCGCCTTTTGCAACGATCTGTCAATGTCCTGATAATTCCGATCATTTTTATTGGTAATCATTATTTTTTTACTAACATATACCTATACATATACCTACTCACACCTGTAGCCCACGAGGGTGGACAGAGACATTGTCACATGACACACTTATCGCATTTTTTTGTTTGCTTGTTAGGTAAAAGCAAATCACGAAACAGCACAATCCAAAACGGTACCCAATCACGACACAATAAATCGCTTTAACACGCTTGAAGCGCTAACGGGGCACAAGCGCACGTCATCGTCACTACAGAGTGCGCTTGATTTGTTTAGACAGCGGCGATCACAAAGCGGCCGCCACCGCGCCAGCCTGCAACCCATCCTCTTTACGACCTCCCCAACTGTGGAACACTTTGTATAGTTATCCATTGTTTTATCAATTTCAATAATTTATCACTTGCTATAACGGAACGCGTCTCTCGACACGGCGCCCCTCGTGATCTTCCGAGTAAACATAGCGCCGGTACGATTACGATTCCTTTACGTACCGTACGTTCGGTACAACGTAAATACTTTGGTAAAAATAATTGTCAAATGCGTTCTTGGGATTTGTGTTGGTTTGTAAATAGTAAACAGCTGAATGGGAGAGTCAAGTGGGAGTCTGCTTTCCAAATGATCTTAGTAGAATATATTCCACTATGGACCATGTAAAAAAATACTAGTAAGAATATAATGAATAATACTGATTATTACCTTTTTATTGTCGAAATTAGAAAACAGCAGTATTAATTTTTGCCGAAGTTTCCCATATATAACGGACGATAGGGTAGGGCAATATAATAATAAGAAAATCGTACATTAAATAAAACATTGAAACAAACAAAATAAAGTGTGTCATATCAAAATAACCACTTTTTACTAAATACGGTCATTATTGTCCATGCGCTTGCTCCGGCTTATCTCCGATATGGCTGGACCGATTTTGACATGAAGTTTACCTGCAAATAGCTGATGTTATAAGTTGTAAACTGTTGCTACTTTTATTTTATCGAAATGCAACATAAGTGGATAGTTTGTGATAAGTATTTTTATATCAGCGAATCTAATTTGAAAATTCCACATTGTTCTATCCGTGTTGATAGTGTTGGAAACGACGGGAGCGCCATCTAGGTGTGGGGTAGTAAAATGACGTCATTAACTGTTTATAGGCATTTTACTGACTGTTTTAATTAAGTGCTGCGTGGTGCGCGGGGACTGTGTAGTACGGTCACTCTTTAGGAAGCTTTAATAGCTAGGTTACTAGGTATAATTGTATATGGAATTGTAGATGTTTTATTTTTTATTTGATTTTATTTGATATTTTGAAATTGAGGAGGTGGGAGGGGCGGGGGAGGCATTAAATAAATAAATAAATATCTCCAGACTGAAACGCCAACTGTATGGTCCCAAACTAAGCAACGCTTGTACTATGGGTACTGTACAATGGACTGGGGGCGATTCCAGTGACATCCAGAACAGGGCAAATTACGAAAAGGCCTTTTTCCAAATTTGCCCGGCCGGGAATCGAACCCGCAATAACCATGTGCAGTGAGCCGAGCGGCCTACGCTCGAAACCACTGCGCCAAGCGGTAGTCAATGAGTGCAATTTACCCCCCTCTGACTCAAGAAGCAAGAATTTTCTCGATGTTAGGTAAAAACACAAAAAATGATCAACGAAATCTTTTATCCGCACTTATGGATTTTATGATTGAGCATTTCCGCTCATGCTTCTTTGGTAACATTAAGCTGTCCCTGCTGTTGCAATCGTTAAGCCATGTCGGAGGCGTTAGGGTGACCTGAAAATACCGACACCAGAGTATTCCCAGTTTAATCAGTATCTACGATTTAGATGCAGTTATAAATAAATAATAATAAAACATTTTGAGGAGCTGAAATCTCTGACCCTTAATTACTTCTTAGTAGGTTTAATAAATAGTTTCATAATAGTGCCCAAGAAGTCTCAAAAATGTTACATTAAAAGCCCAAATAAAAATGTTTTACGACTGTATAAAAGATTCATCTCAATAGCTGTGGAAGGTATGCGAAATTAAAAATTCTTTCATCATTAAGTATATTTTTATCGCTCACCGAAGTTGTAAAATATGTTTATTTGCTTTTTCTAGAATACCTTTAATCTTTGTGCTGTACAACAATGTGCAGGGGCCTCGTGTTTTCGGAATATAGTTGTAATAAGCATTAATAGAAACAAAACAATAAAATATTTCTTAGAATGTTCCACAAATTAGTTAGTAGTTAGTTTGATCGATACATAACCACCACCTAGCATTAGGGTTTGTTGGACATATCAATACTCAAACACTACTCTAATTTGTGTGCTGCTTAAACCTGACGCATAACTCAAAAATTACAGGTAAAGATGTGTCACTCAAACCCCTAAATGGTGGTACCTACTTAAACATTGGAGTAGCGTAGCTGTCGGCCGTCTCTTGAAGCCCTTCGCATCAGAAACATATCGAGATAGAAAATATAGTTTTGTTTCAAATAAAAACGTATTTCGCTCAACAAACATTTGTCAATGTCATTCGAATGAGCAAACAATGTAAACTCGCTCTGCTTCTGAATTTTCTGGCGATCATTCATTCTGTGTCGATAATTACCGGTCTCTGTCTACCCCAGGTCACCCAAGAACATTGAGCTATCACGGTAGTAATTATAGAGGGGCATCAGAGGGGCAATTCGGGACTATTGACTATCGGGTGTTAATTAAAATCGTACGGCGATAAATCTTCGCGCCCCGTGCGAAACGACGCATGCTCGGGGCAATTAGGGTTGATAGTCGAACTATCTGTGGGGTAGCGTCAGTAACTATTGTAATTGGATTGCAATTTTAAAAACCAATTATAGATTTCACACTACAAAAATTGGGTGTTTATTGTCACATACAAATAGTTGTTAGGTTGAAATACAATTTACGAATTTCAAACTTCTAGTTGGATTGAATTGGACGTTTCTTTTTTTTCAACTAATAATTTATTCAAGTTAAGTATTTATAATAATATATATACAGATTAAATCAAAACAAACTTACTAATTTTGTACAAAATATTGTACAAAACGTCTATTTATATTCGTGCTTGGAAACATAATTGTTTGGCGACTTCAGGTATTAAAATTAAACACATATAATAAACAATCTCTTTCACCACCACATAAAGTACTATAGGTTAATAAGCCTGTTAATAATTAAAAGTAGGTATTAATTTCGTGTACTAACCCTAAAACTAAGCAAAATTATGACATTAACATAGCCACTCATTTCATATCAATAGAGTTATAAGAACGTTATTTAAACCACTACAAAAATAAAATACAAATTCGAGGGTAACATATCCAGCAATAAATATTCAAAATGGCTGCCGACGACAGTTATTTCCAGAACAATTACACGTTCCCGATCGGTGTAGAGATAAAGAAGTACTCGTCGATAGAGCAGTCGCTTCGCCCGCGTCTACCCCGCGCACTGTACAATCATATCAGTGTAGAATGTTAATTACACTAGTACTTTCGATAGATAAGTTTAGGTAAAGCAATTATGACAATTAGTCATCGTGATACATCCCAATTTTTGCAATGGCTTTGGGGTTTTATTTCATTTTATAGATAAAAACACAAAGGTTATTTAAAAATATACGAAATAGAGCTTAGAATATTGATTATAGAGCCGAAATTCCTAAAGCTATAAGACTTGTCCCATTTTCTGTTGAATGATTACGACGCGTGGATTATTTTTCAATTAGTTTTAATGTTTTTCTGGTCCCACCAAATTTCATTCATTCATTGTCCTTTTTGTTTGGCTATAAAGAATGACCTGAAATGTATATTGAGTTGTTGACTTTAAAAACATTACCTCCGTTAAAAACTGAATTAAAAATCATAACATGAATTGAATTTGCAAATTACTCTTTCGATGTGAAAGAAAATATTTTATAGAATTCAATTAATAGGGTAATCTAATATCAAACGTTGATTTCAGTCACGAGATTCGTGAAAGTATTGTTATATTGGCATGTTTAAGTTACTTGCATTATTCATTACATTCATCAACAAACACATAGTGAATAAAAACGATAACTATCCTATTGTTTCACGGTTTCACAGAATATTTCCGAGAAACGAATCCCAATAATGCGCCGTATCTATTGACTTCCTATCCGATAATAAAGATTCTTGCCCGCCCCATTGTTTCGAAGACAAAAATAATATTATAATCGTCATTACAAAGATCTTTTTTTTCAGAATTTTCGCCCCGGATCCTTTCTATTGTAGTATTTATTGCAGCCAGATATTATTGTTGCAATAAGCCCGATAAGTCATGGAATTGGATTTTAAATATTTATTATTCTCGTATATTGTTTTATTTTGGGCCATGCTGGTAACACATGTTTAGTTTCAGGTAGTGTTGTACCTGTGTTAAGTACTTAATTTTGCTTTTATAACATGGTTTAATGAAGATATGGCAAATAATATGTGTAAGGGTGTAGGCTGAACCTCGTCTTAGGGCTTATGTAAGGATATTAGAAGAAGGTTCTATCTGAAATAAATGTGGGATCAAATAAAATAAAACTTACATAGATATATAGTTAACAATTAAACAAAGTTATAGTGGACAAAAGTTTTACTTAGAGTGTTTTAAAAAAGTCAGAGGAAAATACGGAAATATTAACCTAAGTAGACCATAACGATTTTAAGAAGTTAACTCAATTCGGAGATTAAATAATCATGAAAAACAGTAACTTAAAACTGTGAAGTCAATTCATCCATCCTTGGTTCAAAGGTTGCTTGCTTCCCATAAATGAGGGATGCGATGACGTCACCACGGGTTTTTTGGGGTAGCGCCTGCTATTCATCGGAATACCGAAAATAACGGACACTGTCGGACATTGCAAAGGCATTTATTGGACGTCGGCGTCTTCCGAAAACCGTAACTTTTTTTTTGCGATACTAGTTTTAATGTTTATTACTTTTATTAGATACAGTTTAGTTAAGTAATCATTTAAGGACATATCATGTGTATAAAATATGTAGCCACTTTAAAATGGATGCTAAAAATACTTAGCACTTACTCCATGAAAACATACAACAGGTTTATCAATCAAATAAAAAAAATACAGTCGTAGCCTAAACAAGTGTATAAATAAGTCAACCCGTTCAACGGCTCAGCGGACCTGTCAAAACACGTAATAACCCTGCGAATGCCACCCGTATCAATTCGACCGCCCGTATGACCAGATTCGCCCACTTTACCCCATTTATAAAGATATCAATAACAAGATAAATTCGCCCCATACATTCGTGACAAGCTCAATAGTGGATATTTAATTGATAGTTCGTGAAATGACGAAATAATTTCGTGTCGAAATTATTACCAACCCTCGTATCTAGTTTGTACAATGATTGGGGCTGCGCGAATTGTTGGGTTTGGAAGTTTGTTGATTCATGGTCATCATTCTGTAGTTCATGAGAGTACTAGTAGCATTAGGGGCGAAATGACTCAGTTGTATTATCGTTTTCCTTTTATCGTCCCTCCTAATTATTTTAATTATTTATATTATACCTACATTTTTTATATAAATTCGAAAGTTTAATTGTTTAATTTATTTTGTACAATTATTCCTTTTAATAATAAAAATCACACAATTAAAAACATAATTAAAATGTTAGTTAGGAAGTCTAGAAACGTGTGTTGTCAAATTTATTTTGCTTATATCATATCAATTTGTGAAACGAATTATCAACATGTTTCTTTGTATACGTAATCAAAAAATGCCTTCTATTGAGGCAAGTAAGTATGATGTTGCTACCTTCCAAAGATTCTCAAATTTGACAAAAAATCCGTAAAAAATGCCTATGATCTATAAGGTACAATTAGGGAACATTGCTTATACTTTAAGTCTTACTTACTGCTTGTTACTCTTACTTAAGACTACGCGAGTGAGGCCGCAAGGTATCATATTCAAGTATCACACAGCACGCTTCAACCACTAGCCACTTACCTCCCAGGCCATGTTCGTCCACCAGGAAGAATAATCCGAGCGTTTCATGTTTAATAAGGGTTAACTACCGAATGTAACAAATGATTTATTGATCATTCCACGTCTCACATCTTGGTTAGCACGTCTGATGCCTGTCCGAGTGTCGTTGGCTACGGTGTTTATTGGTTTTCGATAGTACCTACTTATAACCATTCGTAAATTACGATTCTGTTAACCCAAATGTTATTTAAAAGCGTAAATACACATCTAAGAACTTCTTTGTACTCTTATGTGTTTTATGTCTCACAATTCTGGCACTAATTTAAAACAATATTTTTCAATCATCGACGATATATTATAAAACAAGACGAATTCTGAGGATAACCTTGCGTATTGTAACCACGCGTTTGCTATTTATAATTACAACTTTAAAAAGTACACGTGAAAAAAAGCTCAAGACGCGTCGACGTGCACGTGAAAATAGATTATTTTCTAGTGTGAAATAAAGATGATAATCGCTCGAATTAGTAAGCGTTGCTTAGGCTTAGTGAGCAGGTAATTTTGAATTTCGTAGCGATCTCGTCTGGCGACAACCCCTGCGCTGCCAATACCCGATGGGGTGGAGCGGAGCCGTCTCGTGGGTTGTTTCGTCCCGCTCGCGCAGGCCCGGTCCGCTTATCTCCGTCTCGCCTATTATTGTCATATCAAGATTCGAACATTGCATTTTGTTTCCAATTTTCAATTTAGTTTATATCGGATGTTGGCAAGAGCAAGACGTCTGGCGTGCCGCCATTCTTCTTCGTGCACGTGTTATATGTCGCGCGTTCGAATTATTTATTTGAAATTTTAGTTTTTTGTGATTTATTGATATAAAGTGGTGTATAGTAGTGGGTTGAATCGGACTCTGATAAAAGCATTATTTAAATGGAATTCATGGATTTCTTCAACACCTTCATGGAGGATCACCACCAGCCCTCGGCCCACAGCGAGCCTCCGAAGATGCCTAATTTTTTTGAAGTTGATAAGAAGAAGGTGGGTATATTAGATTAATGATAAGCTTCAAATTCACTGCGATTAAGAACTTTAATTTAATTATGTATTTAATTAACTGTTGGTATCGTTACAATTAGTTATATTATGTTTGTCAAAGCCTATGGTTAGATAGGTATATAATCTATTTATTTTAAAATAATACTGAATAATTAAGTACCTAGCTAACGGCGTTATATTGTTTAATAATATTATCTTTTAGTCAACATATCACTTGGACAATCAAACCTCCATGGCCCATTATCAATTACAAATTTATTTATATGTATACACCATTTGGGATAAAAACAAATAACTACCCACAACTTGGGATCTATTACGAGGAATCATATTTTATTTATCTACTTCCTCTTATTTATCATCATCACAACAGTCATTTTATATCATTTAGATACGCATGTATGCTCTCCCGAGCCAATGTTTAATTTATTTTATATTAATGATTTTGTTTATCGACCGTACCTCCTAATCATCTAACACTATTCCAAGAGTCAATTAAGTGAATTCCTATTACATTTATGGTAATTAGATATACCTATTAATTAATTATAGCAAAATAATGTAACAAAAGTAACAACTTATTGATTGAATACAAAGTAACATCAGAACAAAATCTAGTTCATTGTCATTACAGCGAGTATGCTTTGGCGAAACATTTACACTGATCTATGTTTTTTTTATATGTTTGTTGACAACACAAAACTAGGGGCAACATCATTATGGTGTTTATATTTCGTCAGCGAAAACCAGGGGTTACGATGACAGGTCTCCAAGTCTTTGACTAGCTATAGTTTGTGAAGATAGTTAGTTTTAGTAGGTAGGTACCTGTGATATTAAAAAACAAGTCAATAAGGTATTTGACTTACCTGAGCAAAACTAGTATTATTTTATTTAATTTACGCAGAATCAACATAAGAACGCGTTATTAATAAGCGACTTAAACAATATAAAATAGAATAGTAATAAAATAGAAGAATGAACCGTAAAAGATTTATACGAATATTAAATCACTTAATAAAAACTGCCGATCTGTTTAAAGGGACCTTTTTATGGAAGTTAATTATAGTTATAATATAAAACGATACCGAATTAATAACGAGAAGCGGACAGATTAAAAATGGATTCGATATAAATTATAATTATTTATGGGGCATTTAATGGGTGTTTAATATTTTGTCATTATGACTTAAGCTTTAAGGTAAGATTGTGTGTTGCGTGAATAATAATGCAGATAAATAACAAATGATGTTTTTGTTAATGTTTATTATTGTGAGTATCTAGGTAGGTACCTGTTGACAGGCATATCAATACCTCCTCCGCAGGTTGGAAATTATAATTGACGAATGCAAAATATTGACTATCTAGATTCACCATACATAAGACAAATATCATGCCCTCGATGAAGAGTTAGCAATTTATTTTAAAAAAGTTATCTTGTTCAGTAATATAAAGTGCATAAAATAGTTCTAAATTTTGAAACTTAATATTTTTTTAAATTGTATAATTGCGATTTTTTTAGAAATATTATGAACGCAGTTTTCGAATTTGGAATTAATAGAAAAAAATTAACCTCTAAATCTACAACCGCTTCCAGTTGTAGTCTAATTGTGACGTCAGGGGTGGTCAAACTCGGAGTCTCGTTTATTTTTATGACTTTGTGCCTCCTTTTTATTACCGGATAATGCGTGAAACGGATGATTTTATAACGACACATCTTAATGATCGTATTAGAGCCCCCCTTTATCCGCATTGATTTATTTGATATCGCTTTTTGGAAGCTTAACTTTTACAGTTTTATGAAATGGAGCTATCTTTAAAGTACGAACATTAAATAAAATATCACCAGACATACACAAAAGTTCATAGTAAGTATCAAACTAATCCAAAATGACTACAGATAGGCTCTATAACCAAAATTGCAGTTATTATATGTTCTTTGTAGACATGGTTGAATCTAAATATATATAATTCAAAAGTGTCTGACTGACTGACTGACTGACGGACTGACCGACTGACATAGTGATCTATCAACGCACAACCCAAACCACTGGACGGATCGGGCTAAAATGTGGCCTGCAGGTAGATGTTATGACGTAGGCATCCGCTAAGAAAGGATTTTGATGAACTCTACCCCCAAGGGTATAAAATAGGGGAGGAAAGTTTGTATGAAACTTTGTCAATTAAATTCCACGCGGACCAAGTCGCAGGCACAGCTAGTTGCGAATATAAATTAGTTACAAAAGTATTGCAAACACCTTTGCCAATATACCTATGTATAGTTCAACAATTGTTGGGCTCGGCAAGAAATTAGCATGTCGCATGCCGCGGTGTGGTCATCCCCCTCCCCCACCCCCCACCCGTGTGCATGCGAGCTTTGTTTAACGCCAGATATAAGGGTGTGTGTACACCCACACACGCAAGCCGAGAGCGTTGACCGAACGTTTCATACACCTGCAAATAAACTGAGCGTACTCGGGACCAATAAATGCGTATTTCTGTGTAGCTGTGTGTTCATTAAGCACCTTCTACGGTGAAAATCTCGGCTTTGTGGGCGCGTTAACGCGATGTTTATGTGTGTGTACACTCCGCTTTAATAGATTTTACATTTTAAAGTAATTGTTTTGGAGTTGAATAATTCTAATTGTTCATTACAGAACGCTTAATATATATTAAAAATGTTGGCTACCGCTTTTTTGCGTTCGAATGTTGAATATCCACGTTTTATTCGTTGATAATAGGAATGCATGCCTCTATTGTCAAAATTGAATGTCCAATATTTTTAGAGCAGTTTATATTGGATGCTATAATAAACCCATACCTAAATTTTTGCAAATGGCAACAGGGTTCAGAAAAAAAAAACATAAAAAAAAGATCTAAATAAAAGTACCTTGTTACCGAATGGTACCTACTTATAAATTATAAATATATAGATAACATGTTTAACTATGTATTGACAGTCTAGCATCATTTTAGCGCGTCCATTATTCATATTATCACTTACAATTTAGGCAAATACCTATATTGTTAGGAACAGTTTATTAAGTGTAAGATTACTTGATATCTGCCATGATTTAGCATTGTAACGGTAATTTTGACACTATTTCGCGGGACGTGTTTGTCATTTTAACGAATTTGCCCACGCCTTGTAACTTTGGCTGAAAGTTTACTGCTCCGTGCTCGCTTAGATTTACCTTTTTTATATAACAAACAAGCTTGATAATAATGGGTATAATGACTATAATTACACATCAACTGTACGGTCCCAAACTAAGCAATGCGTGTACTATGGGCACCGTACAATGAACTGGGGGTCATCCCGGTGACACCCAGACCAGGGCAAATTACGAAAAGGCCATTTCCGAAATTTACACTGACGGGAATCGAACCCGCAACCACCCGGTGTAGTGAACTGAGCAGCCTACGCTCGAACCACTGCGCCAAACGGTCGTCAAAATAACTTTAAAGTTGGCAAACAGTTTCAACAGTAGGTAAAATTATGCAAGTGAAGTATGTCGTCATAACTGAGTAGTTTTAGAAAATTTTAATAGCGAATATCTTTGTATTTCTTTATGAAATTTAGTCACAGTCCCCATTATAAAAGTCCAGATATTCTCAAGTTTACTACCAACATCATTATCTGACTTTCATACACCCAGTTTCAAAGTTTTCCCCCCCCGACCCACTCACCGCTCTCCTAGACTCAGATGTCGAGGAGAACGACACACGCACACTCCCCGCCAGACACCGACCTCGCCGGCGAGGTCGACGAACCCCCGCTTCCGCTAGAAGGTGCGTCTACTTACCTAGACGCACCTTGGCACCCGACAAGCCCGCTGAGTTTCTTGCCGGATCTTCTCAGTCGAGGTCGCGTTCCGATCCGGTGGTAGATTTACCCTCGCCACCTCTCCTGGCAGCGGCCCAAGCCGAGGTCGTGTCCCTAGTGACGCCCTTGAGCTAGCTGCCCCCCTGCCCCTATGGCTGGAGCGCACTTGCGCTCGCCCTCTGTCCGGGTGAAGTTGTTATGGCCACTCTGGCCAACAACATATAGTCAATTCAAAAAAAAAAAAAAAAAGTTTCAAGGGTCAGCGCAGTATGTATTTTCCTATCATTCATCTCGCTTTTCAGCCATACCTTGTCCACACCAATACCTTTCATATGTCTCTTAATAAAATAAAACCATTTTTTTTTTACTATAATATGCTAAAATGAGTATATTATTATGTATAGGTCTCGCCAAAAATGTAAACTACTTATGTCTACATGAATGGATCCATGCGCCGCCGCATTGTGTGCGGCGTTGCTAATGTGTCTCACACGCGCTTCGCGACCGGCGCTAACGCACTAGCCGCGTTTAGCACAAATTTATACTAAAGGCAACGTGAGGAAGAAGAGCAACAGTAATGTGAAGAGGGCAGTTACACACAAAACGCACGTGTTAAATCTTATATATAATATACTCGTGTCACACACAATGTTAGTTACCATACTCCTCCGAAACGGCTTGACCGATTTTTATTAAATTTTATATGCATATTCAGTAAGTCTGAGAATCGGCTACTAACCATTTTTCATACCCCTAAAAGACGTCGAAGGACAACGTCTGTCGGTGCAGCTAGTTTATTTATATTAATTTCAATCCGCTGTACTTTTATTTTCACTATCATACTCAATTTTAAAAATTATTATGGAATCACCCTCGCATTGTTAAATGAGGCCTGTGCCCAGGAGTGGGAAATGTATTACTTTCCTCCGGTCGTGTCGGATCGTCATTCTATGAGACAATGACAGCAAGGGAATGGAGAGTACACCTGTGCTTGCGCAGACTTTTTCCATTATCACCTGTGTAGATTTGCCGCCGTGGCCCCAGTTCAGTCAGGAGGATTCTTTATTCAGGTATAAAATGTTGATTTGTAGTTTGTGTAAACTTCGCAGACAATAATAGGTATGTATATCAGTAGCGCCAAATAAAAGATAAATATAGCGAGAGGATATTGCTCACGCGGCTAAGAAAAGCGTTCGTCGTCAACAGTTGTATGGCGAACAAATAAATCGTTAACTTGGAACAGTTTTCATGAATGAAAGTAGCAGCTGTAGTAGAATGGATTATGTTTGATATTTTTATCTATAAACTTGGATACATGATTGCTATGGCAAATTATTTTTAACTAAATATTTTATATTAAAAATAAACAATAGTTAATCCCTTGAAAAGTGTATTTTTGCTTAGGATAAGGATTTAGTCAATATCTATTTATAATATAGAATGACTAGTTTCCAAAATGGTATTAGGTTAAAAAATACTTGTGTTAATTTATCATTCGAACGTCTTTTATTAATTTTGAAAGACGAATTGCTTTAAAAAGACATGCTAAGATTGTTTACTAAATCCGAATTTAAGGAAAAATACACAAGTACTCATTTTTAAGTCTACATTATCTTATAATGATGACACCCCACTTAAATCAAATCAGTAGTTTTCCTCATACTAGTGTTGTGAACTATTGAATGGAATCGGTTAGCCAGCTCATTCAGTCCCATTCGTTTCATTCAATTGAGGGGTGAACGTTTTTGAATAGTTCTTTACTAGTTTCGAATCGGCAATTTATCGGTCAAAGTGATCTGAAAGAGTTTCCCCAACGTCTATTTCCAAAAATGTTGAACGCAGTTTTCAATTTCTTTAGATATGATATAAATACGTTTTATCTGGATAACTAAACTGCACCGAAACTTAATTTAGGTTCGTTGTTTTTATGGAACTCAATAAAAATACTTACAACTTGTTGCATAGATAATAAATTGTATTTTTTTTATTAATTATTATATTTCTTACAATACCATTGGGCAGATCTTGTTATAACCGGCTCAAAGCAGCCGTGAGCAGTTTAATCCGCCGCCGGATAATTGCGTCCCGTAATACAAAGCTTTGGGGCCGCCCCAGATTAATTTTCCCCGCCCTAGTCTAGCCCTATAGCGCAAAATATTATGTACCTACCCGTTTATGTTCAATGTCTATGGTATACTTTAAAAATATTAATAATTTTTATTTTTGTATACAAGCAATTATTTTTTTTGAGCTTTCAGAGGACGATTAATTTTGCTATTAATTATTTTGAACAGAATTATTTTTATTTTCAAGTCGTTCTCTTTTTGTGTTGGGATCGGTTTAGACAGGCTTCAGATAGGACAAGGTACTTACTTCATGTATGTCTATCAATTAGAACATAAATAAAGTTATTCGATTAATTTCATCAAATTAAAATTGAAATTACCGGTATGGTATTTATATTAAGTCTTAAAACTTCAAGTTACGATACAATGTATTTATTCAGCACTTAAAAATGAACACATAAAATTGACACAAATATTGCCCAACCCCAATAATAATCTAACACAGTTTAGCCAAACCAATTCGCACCCCTACACACAGTACAAAGGGATGTCCGGACAGAGCAACACCTACCGTATTGACACGCAATCTCCCCTATCAATACACTGGCGCGGTAATGCGTCACCCCAAAATGTTCATCTTATTGGAGATCAAAGAGAGGCCGCGTAATCGCGTATCCGTGTATGGTGTATAATGAGAGATAGAGTTGCTAGATGAGACAAAAAAATCGGAATATTTAAAAAGCAGTGGAAGCCGATTGGCTAAGCACTCGTCTTGCGGGCACCAGGTCTGTGTTCAAACTACGGCTCGCACCTCTTGGTTTTTCAAAATCTATGTGCGAATCATAATTTATATTTGATTATCACTTGCTTACGGTGAAGAAAAACAATGTGAGGAAACCTGCATATCTTAGATGACCTAACCAATTTTCGAAGGACATGTGAAATCCGCCAACACGAACTGGGCCAGAGTGGTGGATTACGGCCTGAATCCTCCTAGTAGTGAGGGGAGGCCCGTGCTCAGAAGTCAAACGGGCTAAATTATCATTATTTTTATACAAGACTCCTTAACGAATGAGTGAGTGGCCAACTCTGATGGCCACTGACATGTCTTAACGACTGTTATAGCCGGAACAGCTTAACATGCTCTCAGAAGCAAACACGCTCATTCACTATCGTTCACCCATCCTGGAATTTACCGCTTCAGGTACAGCACCTATAATACGAGAACACAGTCAAACATGAATACTACTTCACAATTCTAGGAAGAGTTTCCTTTATATTTGAACCTTAAAGTTACTATATTGATAACATAATAATATGATGTACATTTAGGTAGTTATGGTGCACAATCATTTCTTGAATGTTTTAATCAATTAAATAAGTGATATATTTGCAATAAGTAAGTAAGTAAGTAAATTCGTATATGGCCTTTTCGTAATTCGCCCAGGTCTAGATGTCACTGGGATCGCCCCCGGTCTATTGTACGGTACCCATAGTACAAGCGTTGCTTAGTTTGGGACCATACAGTTGGTGTGTCAGTCTGTTATAATATTTATTATTATTTATTTGTAACCGTTTCTAGTTTACAGTGCGGACATGCGTTGATGACCACAAAGCGCGCATTGTTTTTGTCAATTACGCGATAACTTGCCCGGAATAATCCCCCGTGTGTGGGGGGTGTTTGCCTATGCTATATACTTATATTTACGCTAAATAATGTAAGAGAAAATAATTATTACGTTGACCTTTTTTAATAGGGATACTTTTTAAAGGGTATTTTTTAATATTATATTGAATGAATATGTTTAAGTACAACTAATAATATTCTTTCTAAATTCATTCAACACTAACATTCAGCCTGGGGACTGGCCTTCCCAAGGATTACAGGCAATAAGAAACCCATTTGGGTTAGTAGTAGATATTTATATGTGAACAAATTAAAATATACACAGCAAAATTAAAATATTTTAAACTATTTATTACTTAAAAACTAAAGGTGTACTTGTTTGCCTTATATTGATTGCAACATAAAAATTCCATACGCGCATAAAGTACACATAAATCGGTCTAATTAAGTGAAATGCGCACAATTAGCTGCGTATGCGCGATGTGACCTATCAATCTGGCCAAGCATATGCTGGGAGCCTCAAATGAGGTGTAATTGGTGCGCAAACATAGCGGATGGGAATCACTTAGCGCGCCGGCACCGTGCTATATCAAAGCGAAAGAAATGGGCGGCGTTATTCATTATAGAACCGAGAATATTAAAAAAAATATTGAAATATAAAAAAACGTGGTCATTTTAAAGATTAAAATATAACTTTCTCATTGGGATAGGTCGTGGTCTGGCATCGTCAGGTAGGCTGAGTGGAATTCTAAAAACGACATTTACTTTATTTTCCATATCTTTGGCCAACCCATTACTACTCGTTGAATAATTTGGGGTCATTTATGTATTTATCTTTTACTTATATAAAATTCTGGTGTGTATATGTTCGCAATTCCTCCTCTAAAACAGCTTGACCGATTTTGATGTTTTTATTTGTACTTGGATGGTTCTTAGCTATCGTTGGACTCGGTAAGGGGCACTGTTATCGACATCCAAAAACTTAAATCTTCGCTAGCTAGAAGCTGCAAACATATTGACATAGTTTTCTGAGTGCCTACATGTGACATTATTTGGAATTGGTTCATAGATAAGTAGGTAGGTACCTAAAATTTACACTAAATGCAATTATCTATTGTATGTCAAAGAGTTGTAAAATAAGTATTTGGAAAGACATCAAGTTTTCAGGTAAAAATATCTAAAAAATCCTCATCCTGTTTCCTGGTTCCGTCTAGTGTGGGCCGTCCACCATTAACCGTTCAGTACATTTATATTTCGACACTAGCCATCGAACATCGTTGGTATCAATTGAGGCATTGTTTTCGCGGGCATCGCCCTTAAGGTAGTTACCGTGTTTAACTTGTAATAGGTACTTGTATTAGCTCTACAAATTATGAGATGTAGCGCTTAAAATTGCTAAAGTTATGTAGCTCTACCATTTATTTGACTAATAATAATAAATATCGTCAGACTTACACACCAGCTGTATGGTCCCAGAAGCAAAGCTTGTACTATGGGTACTGTACAATGGACTGGGGGCGATCCCAGTGACACCCAGACCAGGGCAAATTACGATAAGGCAATTTCTGAAATTTACCCCGGCGGGAATCGAACCCGAAACCAGCATGTGCAGTGAGCCGAGCGGCTTACGCTCAAACCACTGCGCCAAGCGGTCGAATGATATAAGTATGACATTTCCAAGATCGCTCTCAGATTTGAGATCCATTTATTAATACGTACGCATGCAGGCGTATCAGCCAGGTTACGTCTCAAGTTAAGTCGAACCTAAGCATTTGAGGTGCGGTTAAGTTTTCGGTCGTATGAGTATTCCAACATCGAAATTAATACGTTTACGATGGATTGTTTAGGTGTACAGGTGTAATTGAGTTAAGTTGTAGCGCAAACGTGCGCTACGAGTCGTGACCGACTCTACCATTTTGTGGTTACATTGACTCTATCGTAAATGTTGTAATTGTTATAACGTACCTTGATATTTGGGTCGTTTGTATCATAGAAAATGATTCTTCATATGAATTCATATGACATTTTCATAGGAATGATGTATTTGTAAGCAAGGAAAGTCATCTCTACCACATTTTGGGGTCGTAAAATTAGATGACAGCATGTGCGATAGTAATGAAAAGTTTACTATTTCCCTTTTGTAATTAATCTTGTAAACTCTGTGTTATTTTTCGCATCTTTTGTCCAAGACTGTACTTCGTTCATTTGCGAAATTGTCTAGTTGAGAATTAGTGCTGTATGTAAGATCTGTCATTCAAAGCACATTATTTAAACTTTAGTGCGTACCGTTACGTTATAAAAAGTTATAATCAATACTATTCATGACGAGCAAAAGTATTGATATATAAGAAGTACTCATCATCATCATCATCATCATCATCATCAGCCTATGCTAAGAAGTATTGATACTATTGAACCTATCGATAGTGTCGATACTATTGCTCGTCGAGCGATCGATATAGATAGATTCTGAAGTCCACTATCGATCCAACAACTATCGATAGTTAGGCAACATTATTGGCTACTCATTACCCATTCCGTGGTGCTCAGTTAAAGCATGTGTTACTAGCTAACATCTAGCACAAGCGTTCGTCATCATTTGCACTTATCAATACATTTTAATTTATTGCAAACGGAAAGCGGAGCCTGTTATAATTGCCCTGGCGGCGAGCGATTGGCTGCCGATGGTGCGTGGTATATGGGTCGCATTATCGCGAGCACACGAACAGACATTATGTGCGTTTTACTGCTGATTGCTAGAGACATTGTCATTGTGCGTGAGTGTTATAACATTAAATATTCCTTCGCTAACCGGAGATATGAAGGTTTAAAAAACACATTTCCGTCTAGGGACGCCCGAAAGAAGCCAAGCTTTATAGTATATAGCGTAGGAACTAAGCGTTAAAACAGCCACTCTGTATACCTATGTAGGTATATGCCGTGTAACGCTACTTACGCTTAGCACGATAGAGTGGCCGCGCGGCGAACGCCCCAAACGTCCATATAGCAGCTTCGCTTCAAAATGGTTCAAACGCTTTGAGAAAAGAATGCTGTAGCGCCTACTTGACTGATCAGATTTCAGCGGAGGCGCTACCGCTCGACATGTAAAAATACTTCATAGAAGTGTCATGAAGATACAATACAGGTCAGTCCCATAAATAATGTTGCTTTATTTTTAGATTCTGTCTAGTAAGGAAACAAAACTGACGCACGATGTCAAAGAATACAATGCAAGTGAATTAAAATCAAATAGTTCTGCCAATCACAATGCGAGACACCGCAGAGTGTCCCGGCATAAAATAACATTTCATTCGCGAACGAACTCTGGTGAAAACCGAGCTTCGCCGCAAGACAATTTCAAATTGCCAGCAATAATTCAGAGAGGCAATATTTAAGGATGCATTTATAAATAAACCCCATGGTGGTATCTAAACATAATAGTAACAATGTTTATGGTAATGTTAGAGATTTACGCTTATTGCCTTTGATGGTTTACGGGATAAATTGAGTCTGAGCTCAGGTTTAGCATACAATATGCGGTTGTGTGTAGATAGGTAGATGGATTGTTTATGGTTGAATCAACCTCTATTGTAATATCCAATCTATGCTACTACCTACCTCGAGCACATTTCTTGTAAGGAATCAAAAGTCTCTATGGAAATCTTAGAAAAATAATGCCATAGAGGTGCAGTTTGCCATAAGGGACAGCAGTGCCGGTATAGAAATATCAATGAAAACAAAGCTAACTATTTAAAAATTACTTTTACAGCTTATAATCTAATATCGACGATACACACACCTCACTCTGGTTATTATTATGCAAATAATCTGCCACAGCCACTGAAACAAATTTTGATTTGCATCAAAAAATTGGTGCCAGTCGACCTGTACTGAGCAGGATAAAAGATGTTCCATGCATACCATTCACTCTTAAATATTTTCTTCCTCTATGATCAGAATTAGATAAATAATTTTGCAAACACCTCTTGAATATGTTAACATTAGAATTTACTCCATCTAGGTTATAAAATCATATAAAATTACCTTGAGCTAAAGGTCGTATCGATAAACGTTGGAATACGATTTATTTGATTACATCGACAGAATGATGGCGATTGGCTCATTAAGTTGTAAATAAGCAAATGCTCGTAAAATCCGATGTAAAATTTACAGATTACATTGTTCGCAATCAAGGTATCTATGGATTGGGCACACGTGACTGTAATGTCGATATTGGATATTGAATCGATTTTATATCGATACGTGCGTTTAATTATAATTGAACCTTGTTTAATTTTATGTTGATATACTTGATAGAATTATTGATTAAGTTACAATTAATGTAGATATAACTAAGAGACAAATTTAGGCTAGTTCTGAATATTTTTCCATCGAATCGTGGTCTTAGACTAAACCTTTTATCGATAACTCTATCGACTCACACTCACATCACTATCGCCGTATTTTGTGTTGCGAAATGCTGATTACTTTATAGCAACTAACTTTACTTCCTTTTAATTCCAATTTACTTTATTAATATTTGATGACGGCTTGGTGTAGTGGTTCAAGCGAAGGCCGGTAGCTAGAAATACAGAGTGGGTGCGGGTTCATTTGAAAATGTTGATCGAAATTAGTTGAATATACAAAATGGCCGTCCGAATGTTAGAGAGCTCGGCGGTGACCGGTGGTTGGACATTATTACCATTTTGTATCGCTACTCGTTGGTAGTGCTATAGTCCCTTTGAGTCTAACCCGTAGCATATTCAGAAAAAATCCTTACCTTTGTCCGTATGACGCATGATTTAAGATAATATAAGTGTAACAAATCAATCAAGCAAAAATTATACGTAAAACCAAAAAAGCAAGGTTTCTATTACAACATTACTTAATAGTAAATTGCTACCAACATAGATAACCCTGCCATCGCGCACGGGACAAAATCGAAGCGCGCCTAAACGCTAAACAAATGATCGCCGATCGTTCATAATGGAACATGTTTTTTTATTCTCGCAAGCTATCCGGCGCTAATCGAAAACGTTCTGGCTCGAGATTAATCGCGAGGGCGAGACCGAGCTGACAGTGACGATCGCGAAGATTGATGCGAGAGCCGAGTGCCTGTTGCCGCTATTAGGAGTCAACCCTCGCTTGCTCGCGAGAACCGACTATTGACACCGACACCGACACGACACGACTGTAACGACACCTGTTTAACACGCGCCTGACGTGTTAGGTTAGGCAGTGAGATTAGCTCGGAGCTAATTTGCGGAAGAGACTAACATACATTTTGCAGAGTGGAAAAAAAAAACTAATTACCTTTCCTTCTCGCTTGCTTCATCAAATTGTTACAAGCTATTCTTAATTTGTTACTTAGGTATCATACGTCATGAAGAAATACACAAATATTGCGTAATTTATGGCTAAATTGCAAGTCAATTTAAATTTTAATTATACCATTCTTACTCCAATTTTATTTGTTACATGTCATATTTAGTTTATTCACAAAAGCAGATATTTTCTCATTAAAAAAAAACATCTTCGGCCACTCGTAATTCACACAAGACAACATTATGCATTCCAATTACCACAAATAGACATTTACAGGGCAATAACGGCTCCTCAACGTCCATTCGCGTTCCCAAACGAATTATTATATGAAACGGCGTGAATATTATCATAACAGGGCCAGCGTATTGTCGCACACAGAGCCGAATGAGAATTTGAATCACAAAACTGGTCCGTAAGCCGCGTAATCTCCATTGTGATGTGCCAATTACCGGCTCTCCCCTTCCGCTTGAATAAATAAATAAATATTGTGACACACGTGATCAGTGGAGTGTTAATTTTGAAAAAAGAAAACTAAAATAATATAATATTTGGATGATTCTGTTGCGTGGTAGGTACGAACATTGTGTTTGATGTTGAAAACATAATATAACAAAACCGGCAACAAGCGTACGACCCGCCTAATGTTAAGCAGTTACCGTACCCTTAAGATGCTGGTAATACCAAGCGGGGAAGGGGTTGGGCTGCTAATCTGCTAAACCGTTATAAAACTGCTGTTAGTAATTTTAACGTAACAATTGTGTGTTCTTTCTAATCTACGTGGTTGGGATTCTTTGGCCGATGCTCTCCTTGGAATTGCTCAAGCTGATGTCCAGACAACTCTCAAGTTGCTCTTGAAATTAATGCATGTAACCTGTAATTTTGTAAACTTGTACTAAGCCCTGTGGATTAATGAAAGAACTTGAGACTTGTGACTCGGTATTTCTCAATCACCAAGAGTATTAGGAAATAGTCGTTGTTCAATATGCAACAGTACTTATTTCGCATCGACTCACGTTTGTACACCTATTGAACGGAAACAGGAAGTGTCAAAGTAAGTTTCGTTGTCTCTTCACGGGCCAGTTCGTCGTAGCGCTAAGTGCCCCGATGTAATTGTCCAATGCAAATACTGTTGTTTGATCGTGTTTCACGCCGGGACGCTTTTGACCCGGGACTAAGAGAACCGGACGGATGATGCGTGATTGTTTAACGGGTTAAGTCGTTAATTTCGCGGTGACATAGTTAGTGTCATGTGATCGGGTCCGGATCTTCCGCGTTTGGGTTTTATACGCTGTTGACATATTAAGATAAGATTAAAAGCATTACATCTACATAACTTGACGTCTAGCACGGTCCTTAGACTAATTTCCGAAGGTCTAATTTCCGATGATTTATTCCTACATACATTTTGATAGATTTTTTCTTTAAGGCGTCAATAGCCTTAGCCAGTGGTTAGCCAGTGGTTAGAGGGGCCGCCCTCGTAGCCGAGAGGATCCGGGTTCGATCCTCAACCTGGCTATTAAACTAGTGAAGAGAGCCCACTCCTAACACAAGCATTAGCTTAGCTAGAGGGGCTAACGGGAATACTAGTAATGTGATAAACTCACATTGCTAAAATCTAAAAAATAAAAAGGCAGTCGAAATATTTATAAGTAAATCATTTTCATTTCCGTCTGAACGTAGACTTAGACGGGACTTCGTTAGATTGATCTCCGAGCAAGTTAATGTGCCCACGACATTTATTATAACAGTTTCACATGAAATTACCTCTAATGAATATTCCTTCGGCAATTTAGACCTATTAGCTGCCATAAGAATAAATAAATACCAGGTAGGTACTCTTTGATACTACGCTATTACATTACATATAGTCCACCACTTCCTGCATTATTAGTCGGTAGCTTAAGCACTTAAGTAGCACTTAAGCCTAAGCCCCTAAGCTTCCTCAGCACCTCGGTGACACCGACCAGTTGTATGACCAGGTACTCCATTTTAATAAAAGTTTATAAATAAATCAATAAATCTCGCTAGACTGAAGCACCAACTGTATGGTCCCAAACTAAGTAACGTGTGTACTATGGGTACCGTACAATGACTGGAGGCGATTCCAGTAACACCCAGACCAGGGCCAATTACGAAAGGGCCATTTCTGAAATTTGCCCCGGCGGGAATCGAACCCGCAGCCGCCATTTACAGTGATCCGAGCGGCCTACGCTCGAACAACTGCGCCAAGCGGTTGTCAAGTATATCTGTTAGCTTGACGTTTAGAATTAGTTCCTGGGAGTTAATAAATTTTACTATGTCTTGAAGGACATTCCTTCGGGTCGTACCAAGCGTTTCACTTCAACGATTATTGTGCGAATTGCCAAGGAATGGAACACCTTGCCGTCATTGTTCCCGGTTGACTATAACCTGGATGTTTTCAAGTCGAGAGTGAACAGGTACCTTCTAGGCAAGTATGCACCACCGTAGACCTCATTGTCACTTACCATCAGGTGAGATTGTGGTGAAATACTTGCCTATCTCTCTCTTCTAAGTCGTAAGCTTGTTTGCCGACTTTGTTTAGTGTAAAAAAACATATCTTATATGTTTTTAAATAGCTTAGATTTGGCGCACCCATATCGGTACAATTAGGTTTGACACGCCCACCTCGGCGGGGCATCAGTGATAGCTCTGTTATCTAGCACCCCAGTATTGAACAGGTTCCGTTTAAGTATGCCGTATCGATAACCGTAGCTTCTGATAATATTACATATACTGCCTCGTTCCCTTTCACAAAGGTAGGTAAAATAGTCATAAAAGTCATAAAGGTAGGCAGAATTTTTAATTTCGCTTTATTATACGCCCGATAATCAATACTTTAAAAGGAGTGCAGTTAAGACGCTACTTTGCATTTCATGCTATATCATAATATCGTATTTTAACTGAAATTGTAACTATTGTAATTTGGTACTGTGACTGCATATTGTTCATTGGGTTTTTACCTTGAGATAAAGAGATTATATATTATTTTCATTAATCTAGGGATCGATCAAAAGAAACTGAGAGCCGTGAGTAATTCTCGTTGAACTTTTTAAAACGCAAAAGTAAAGCAATGACTGTAGGAATATTGGATACCTACAGCCCTTTGGCAGCGATCTGTCGTGAAGATAGGGGGTAATTTCTAAACTCGTAAAACAACATATTAATAGCTAATTATGTACATAACTAAACCATGAGAAGCGAATAAGCAGTAATGCAGTTCCTATGTTTGTCTGTCTATGCGGGCGCACGTGGTCTTGCGCGCGCGCAGCCGTCGCGGAACTTCCTACTGGAATATTAATACGTCAATTATAACTATTGTGTCTTTTTAAAACGTATCGATAGTTTGTAACGACATTTCTATGTTACTTCGCCCGCAGTTTTGTTAAACATTTTTATTTTTCCTACAACTATGTAGGTGAATTTATTGCATAGATGCCTAAACTCTACGCAAAGTGTAGTTTTTTTTCTTCGGTTGTTGCCAGTGAATATGTGAACTTGACCTTTTTTGTTAGTCTTACTTTATGTAACTTTTACAGTTATAGAGAATATAACACTACTTTAAAAATCCAATTGAATAACAATAATTAAGATTTCATTTTTAAGCTAGTCTTGGTTACTTATCGTTTAGTCCCGCCACACACTCCCACCACTGTAACTCCTGTAAGCCAGGATCGACAATAGTGCCCAATAATGATGTCGAGGTTGACCCTCGACGAGTCCCGGGGAAAAGTTAAATTGACTTGTAACTCGCACGAATTTAATCGAAAGAAATAATAGGAGGAGTTGGAAGAAAACATCTTATGGTTTAGCACTTCACTTTTCACAACTTCTCAATCATTTCTATACATTTAACTTTATCCGGGTGTCGAATACGCACAAAAAACACAGAAAACTGTGCCAGCTTCTTCGTGTGAATGACTGCAAAAAGTCACTTTACAAGTGAGTTTTATAAACGATTCCTCTTTTCTTTGCAGCTGTACGAGATCAGCGACGATCCACAAAGAAAGGAGTTCCTGGACGACCTGTTCTCCTTCATGCAAAAGCGAGGTAAGTCCTCCGAGCATATTTTGACCTTATAAGGGTAGGCACTGAGTGGCTCCAGGAGCGTTTTACGTTTCATTCTTCTAAAGATAATACGAGTTTTTGGTCTACACAATTTTTTTTAAAAGCTTAATTTAGCACTAGTTTATTTTTTGTCCAAGTAAGCGAGTATTCACACGATGAAGACCGTTTTCTTTTTATCAATCCATTTTTTACTTATACTTAATGGCCGTGAGGTATTCAGCTCCTGATTACATTAAAATTTAACGAAATTATTAGCCGTGTGAATGACCGCTTAAATTAGAAGTGTTTACAATTAGATTGTTTTATATAAACCCTTTTATTCATCGTTCCATCCTTTCGCATAAATTAAGTATTCACCCAAATAATAGATTCGCAAAGCTTATGGTACAAGGCGATATTCTCGCCTTTTCTCATCGCTACATCTACCACAATACTCGCAGCCTTAACTTATTTTGATTAATCCATTGTAACGATTGATATATATTGTAATTTATCACAACTCCAAATGCTCCATTCACGATCATCGATCGATGTGATAGCATACACACCGGTACAGCCAGACCTTTCTCTACAAGCACAAGCCTCGGCCAGAAAGGTCTACACATCCTGGCCAGAGATATACATCAGATACCGGGTAATATCAGTCATTGGTTGTATAAACGGTTTTATATTTTAAAGATCAGTGATGGGGTGATAAGATCTCGGATGATGGACGAGTTCCGATGATGGCCGTCGAGCTATGAGCTATTAATGAAAGTTTATGAAATGAACGACGTCGAATTAATAAATAGAGGAGTTTTAGGTGTGATTTTGTTTTTTTAGAAACGTTGACATGAAACTTTTGAGGGTGATAATTAGGAAAAAAGTTCCGATGCAATACTAGTGAGATATTAGGTATAAGGTTTTTGAAATAAACTTGGTGCCTATATTAAATTGAATACATAGAAACTGGCAACAATCTACAGGATATAAACTTATCCTTATGATTCCAGAGATAAAGTTAGAACGTCAATGGAAGAGTCTTGTAAACCATTCAGAAAATGCGGATGTACAATTTTACACCTCTGTTTACTCCATTGCGGAGAAGGCATAGTGGCCTTCCAAATGATAGTCAGTTATTTTTATCTTCATTAAAATTCTTGAAACCATTTTAAACACGCTTCAAATGTCATTCTGTGACATTAGTACCGCCCTAACATAGTCAATCCCATTCAGTTCAGTTTGAAATAATTAAAATAACATATTACACCATTTGCCAACACGCATATCTGACAAATTCGCTATCAGAATAAAATATTGAACGCTTAACGAAATAAACAAATTGCCGCCATATTGCACGCGCGTTCATTACAAAACTTTTTATTAATTAACGTTATGGATGTGTTACATAGAAAACGAGTGTGGGAATTCGCTTGAGACTTATCTCAAACGATAATCATTATATTTTAAATATCATAATAGAAATAATTAGGCGGGAGATCGCTCGATCGCTTCGGGCGTCGGATCGTGCGCGGGCGCGTGATTGATAACTCGACATACGTCTCTTTCTTACTCGTGAGTTGGCGTATTACCCTCTCTGTCTGGCATTAATTGATCCCAGTGTTTGGCGCCTCGATTGTCGCTAGATAGATCATGTTGATACGACCGCCTTGTTGTTAGTCAAATCAATAGTTTATTGTGTATGCGTTGTGTAGGTTTGTATGACAAATTGATGATTATGAAACTCAATGTTGACTGCAATCGTAGAGGTTGAGTTTGTAGACATTTGAAATTAACCACGCACACTATGAATTGGTGTGAAATTAAGTGTGACAGTTTTCGGGCAATTTTTATCCAATAAAATAAGACAGCGGCATGGATTCCTACTTCGCGGATTAGTCCCGAATTGCAATAGACTGTTGCAAGTGAAAAAGGGAGAGGCGACCATTGCTCTGCTGTGAGACAATGCAGTCATATGTCAGCCTACAAATGACATCTGGAGCAGTTTATTACACAGACCTTGTGGAAACCAGGGATGATTTCCGTGCGTTCAAGCGCTTTTGCGATACCTATTATTGGAATCAATTATAATCAGCTCACGAGTTTAGTCCAATTAGTCAAATTACGATCCGTGGTGCCTTACTTCTTCAACCAGCTGTAACAGTCTTGCTTCTATGGCAGTCAGCCCATGTCAGCTATTTTGTCTCCCACTTTGCACAGAGGGAAGTTGAATTTTGTTCTCCTAAATCCTCCTATTATTTCTTTCGATTAAATTCGTGGGGGTTCCAAGACAATTTACCTTTTCCCCGGGACTCGTCGAGGGTCAAACCTCGACGTCATTATTGGTCACCATCATCGAACCTGGTTTACAGGAGTAACAGTGGAGGAGTGTGGGGCGGGACCAGTCCCAAAAAAAAATGATACAGTCATATGACATACTTATGTCACTGTCATGCGACGCAAGTGGGTATGGCCAGGTGGGACACTGTCTGGTCATTTAGGAATTTTGTGGGGAACATTGTGGGGGTCCTACGGTAGTTATTAAACCGTGTAAGAACTTCATCAGGGCTTGCCATCGAAGGAAAGGCGGCGCCAGTGATTCAGTATGTTAGCTCTTAGTAATTGAATCCGTGGTTGTATGCTTGTCACACCGAATCAGCAGTAAATAAAATGGAGTTTATTTGTCTTCATTCACTGAGTGATTTTTTATTTATAGAATTCTCAGATTGATATTGAAATCAGAGCAATCAAATAAATGTAACGTTAAAAGAGGTACAGTACAAGTGACGACTTTGTCCTAGATCCGAAACGGATAAATAGATAACAACGTGGTTTTGACGACTGCTTGGCGCAGTGGTTCGAGCGTAGGCCGCTCGGCTCACTGCACATGGTGGTTGCGGGTTCGATTGCCGATGGGGTAAATTTCGGATATTGCCTTTTCGTAATTTGCCCTGGTCTTGGTGTCACTGGGATTGGGATTAAGTTCAATCAGTTGGTGTGTCAGTCTGGCGATATTTATTATTATTATTTCTAGACTATCAAGGTAGGTACTTAGCAGTTTCGTATTTTTATTTGCTTGCCAAAATAATGAATCATGTCGATGTTACACCTCGGTGTAACACGCGGTCTACATGCGTTGAGAGTATCGCAACGCGCGATCTCTGACGCGGCTTATCTCACACGTAATAAATTATTATTCAATTTATCACTTCGCCAGCCGCCGGCTAATAAACTTTTCCTTGTTGCAATATAACGCAGGAAACCAATCGTTAAGACCAATACTCCAGATAACAATTTGCATGAGCTACACCATTTCGAATCTTGAGGTTAGAAGTAGGTAGTACATACGATAAATATATAATAATAATAATAATTTAGCCCTTTTTGATGTCCCGCTCCTGGGCACGGGCCTCCCCTCACTGAGAGGGCCGTAATCCACTTCGCTGGCCCAGTGTGGTTGGCGTATTTTACTCGTCTTTCGTAAATTGATTAGATTTTCTAAGTCACATGTTTCCTCACGATGTTTTCCTTCACCGTACGCAAGTGATAATCATATAGAAATTATGATTCGCACATAGATTTCCAAAAACCCAAAGGTGCGAAGCCAGGACCTGGTGCCCGCAAGACGCGTCTACCATTGCTATACGATTAATAATTAGAATTAATTTATTCGTTGGTTAACATGTGTGAGGGGTCATCAAACGAACTGATCGTCTCGTATTAATAATGTTTTATCATTTATTACGAGCCGTGAGTAATGAAAGTTAGCCCGCCACGCCCCGCGCCTTCTCCGCACTCCGTCTTCGTCTGAGTTCAAAAAAAGAAATTAAAAACTTTTTTTGTTTTCATCGGACTCGGAACTCGGGCTTTTAATTTAATGCGAGCGACAAACGTTTATGTGTATGGTAATCAAAACGTTACGTTACACGCCTGTCCCAGTGGGTGTTCTAATTTGTACGTAATAAATCGATATTTTATTTTTTTGTTGGTTACCGATTTGAATGTGTTATAATTGCGAATCGGTGAACCCGTTTGATTGGATGAAAATTACTCGATAATTTGACAGCGATTGATGGTAATATATTATTGATGATTAACAAGTTGGTTCAAAACAGTACGAGTTAACTAGCTCACTTTAATTTCTAATTAACGGTCCTTTATAATGATTTGAATTACTTTTCATTGTCTACAAAATAACATTAATACATAGGTATTTATTTACAAAATGAACACATAAACTAAAGGACTTAGTTTCAAAGTAAATAGATAATTTAGAGATCATAAGATTATAAAAAATAAATCAGGCAGCGAATCGGTATTTTATGCCTCCCTAGTCATAAAATACCGATTCGCTTGACATAATTAAAAAATTAAGCCACACTTAAGAACTTGTAATCGGGTAGGAGGAGGTATGATGTACCGCGGCCACGTGATCACCTCGTTAGCAACTGATTGATCGGCCATCGGCCCGCTCCTCCCCGAAGCCTACCTACAGGATGTTTATTTATAAACAGTTTATAATTTATATAATTTTTTAATAAATTAGAACTAACTTATTTATTTGTGATTATTTAATATTTTCATGAAAGTTAAATATCTAATTTATTGGGTTTTCATATAATTTGATAGTTAGGTAAAAATATTGTTGTGGGTTACTTCCTGATTTAATTAAACATGTCGGAAGTATTAACACATAATACTTTTTTCTTAATCAGTAAAGGACAAATGTTACAAATTAAAACGTGTTAAAAATATAATCAATCAAATGTCTGCTTTGTGCTGGTTTTGATTGACACAATAGGATACTGTTTTAGTTACAAAAAATACCGTAAGTAATTATTATTTTTATTATTGCATAAAAGTAGTTCGGTAAATGATCACCATGTTGTTGCCTATTGTTTCACTTGTTAATAGCGAGTGTGGTATAACTAATAACATCTCATTCGGATCCATTTCCCGTGATTAATTATCTGTTTAATCGATATAAGATGTTGTGCCAACAGCCTTCTCGGGTTTCTATACGCAATGATATATTTGAAATTTAACTTTACATAGCTTAAATACGGTTCAGTTTTGGTTGAGTATTATTAGATTATAGATTAGGTTAAAGAGTTGATCTATCAATTTTTTTTTCGTCTCATTGAAGATAGCCTTTGTTGGGCTTTTAATTGGTGTCTTAAACATGCATGTGGTTAATTCGATTTCGGGTTTGGGCTTCGCTCATTTGTTTTTGTCTGTTTAAACTCAGTTTAGACGAGTGTTAATCTAAAGTTTGATTGATTAGAATAGAGTTCGACATATCTATGGGCGGGGTTGTTATTACTTTTCGAAAGCGGATTGTAGATTTTAATTGTGTAAAAAAATATAATTTTGTTTTTGTCGAAGCGGATAATTTGTTTTTTTGTTTAATTGGAGTTACGATTGGATCAATGGATCACTCCATGTTGAATGAGTGATATTTTTTTTAAGTTTTGTAATAACTTTTAAGTAGTTAGGTAGTAGTATTAGTAACAAATAGAAGAGGACTTAGTACTACTATTATCTACCTTTCTATCTTATATCTTAAAATTAAATAATTTTAGTATTATATTCTGGCCTGAATCCCCCTTGTCTTGAGGGGAGGCCCGGCCCAGGAGTGGGACGTCAAAAAGGGCTAAAATTATTATTTTGTAGTATTATATAGGTGGGTGCAAACTAATTTACACAATTCACATAAATATATTGAAATTCCGACCATTTAATGAAACACATGTAAGTAGATTAAACAGCGAATATATTCAATTCGTCACGCAACGATGTCTTTCAATAAAACGCGACAAGTCTGCTCTAAATAACCAATGATGGATGGTCCGCAGTGCCTGCTCCGATCGGCGCTGGGGAGAAGATTGATGATTGCGTGACGTCGCGAGTGGCAATCATTGTCAATGCTTGCAATCGTGTGATTGTTTCCATTTTAATTGGGTTTTTAAATTATAATTATTTATTTGATTGTGATTTTTTTGCAACAACCTGTATGTTTCCTACTAATATGTTTGCTAGACGATCTTTCCGTAATTTTCACCTCGATCAGCTGATTTGATTTTATAGTGAGAGTCGAGATTTTTACTGCAATACTTACTTACGGACGTCTGCTGCTAGAATAGAAAACGGGACCTATCATATCACTAGAGCGCGTTTGAGACCAACAAAGCAATCTCAGGGAATCATCCACAACTATAACAATTTTGGATGCAATTACGTACGGTTTACATTCGTTATCTTTGTCTAATAGGTGACAAACTCTTTAAATTAAGAAATAAAAATATAAAACTACTGTAGTTACTGTCAAGTGACGTAAGCAGCTGTGTAGAGAGTAGGTGCGCATCGAGCGTTGGCATTGTGACGGTCATCTTCTGCCAATAACGGTCAAGATAACGCGCAGTCACGCGGGGAGACCCGAATCATGCTGTATATATAAAAATAAGTCGGGTTTTCCTTCCTGACGCTATAACTCCAGAACGCACGAACCGACTTCCATGGTTTTGCATTCGTTGGAAAGGTCTCGGGCTCCGTGAGGTTTATAGCAAAGAAAATTCAGGAAAGAGCATTCCACGCGGACGGAGTCGCGGGGCACAGCTAGTGCTGTATATATCTGTTCGATGGCCGGTGAGCGACGAATTCCAAATTTGAAATATTTTCACTAGTCAAATGAACTACTTTTTAAATTTTATTAATGTGGTAATCGAATTGGTGGTTTTGAATTTACAAACAACGAGTCACAAAAACATGTTACGTCTATTATTTGTTTTGTAAGTGTGAATACACATTACATATGCAGTGCATATCAGTAATAGCCGATTTGTTAAAGCGCAAGTCTTGCGGGCACCAGGTCTTGGGATCAAACCCCGGCTCGCACCTCTGGATTTTTCTAAATCTATGTGGATTCATAATTTCTATAATGATTATCACATGCTTACGGTGAAGGAAAACATCGTGAGGAAACCTGCATGTCTTAGAAGATCTAACCAATTTTCGAAAGACATGTGAAATCCGCCAACCCGCACTGGGCCAGCGTGGTGGATTATGGCCTGAATCCCCCTCGTGTTGAGGGGAGGCCCGTGCCCAGGAGTGGGACGTCCAAAGGGCTAAATAATTATTATTATTATTATATGGTAAAAAAATTATATAGTACCTATTTCACTATTTTTTATTGCATAATATTTTATTATATATCCTAAATTACCTACTAGCTGAGAAATAATTTCCAAAATAACTTTGTGAAACTAGTCTTACTGCTTTTAAATTCGTCGTACGAAACGCTGCATTCGCATTTTACGCCCATCTTCTGTGAGGAGAGTGGTACGGCTCCGGTCATACCCGTTTAGGTATGACATGCAGGCAATTGGCTAAAACTTTGGTCTACCACCATAATAATATAAAAAAATCTGTGCCGTCTAGGGACGCCCGAAAGAAGCGAAGCTTTGCAGTAGATATTAGATATATTATAAGTGGCGTGCATAGGGTTTTGAAACAGGGTAGGCAGAGTGTAACATAAAAATAACGCGTTACGCGTTACGCGTTACGCTTTTCACCGTTTTAGTGCCCGGGCAGCGATCGCCCCGAACGTCCGTAAAGAAGCTTCGCTTCAAAAATCGAAATTTATTACTTAGTCAAATACCCTATTACGACATTTTAATGGTGTGCTATGCGCTTTCCAAATTAACCGACTTTCGCTGCGTGTACATTTGATAATTATTCAGTTTACACAAGCCTCGCATAGTAGCCGCTACCGGTTTGTTTGTTCGTTTGTCTTCACCGTAGGTACCTTTTCCGACAGATTAACATGGGTTGGTCCAATCTCGTCACGGTAAAATCTCGACGAACACAAATAAATGGGCTTATGTTGTCACAGTTGAAGCAGAGCAATCAATTATAACAATACTTTTAGATATATATTAAAAAAATATTGTAGGTGCTTAGCGTTTTGTTTTATAATCTATATATATATATATATATATAGCTCAAAGGTGACTGACTGACTGACTGACTGACATAGTGATCTATCAACGCACAGCCCAAACCACTGGACGGATTGGGCTGAAAAATGCAGGTAGTTGTTATGACGTAGGCATCCGCTAAGAAAGGATTTTGATTAATTCTACACCCAAGGTGATAAAATAGGGGATGAAAGTTTGTATGAAACTTTGTCGATTTTAAACCGATCGGGCTGAGATTTTGCATACATAAAGCTACTATGACGTAGACATCCCCTAAGAAAGGATCAAAATTCCACGCGGACGAAGTCGCGGGCTCAGCTAGTTCGGTACATAAAATAAAAGCAGGAGCAAAAAGTTACCTATAAGATTCTAAATTCGAATAAAACTCTATTTGAATATATTTAAAAACGGAATTTTGTCTTTTATAAATTTCGCGACGAGTTGCAACGCTGGAAATGAATGACGCGATTATTCTGAAGAAACGTTTTTATAATTAAAAACTTAAAGCAATCTCATTTCATGGAATTCCTTCAAGATTATGATCGATTATTTTCGTCGTGTTTTCAGCGTGTCGTGAAAAATGCTAGAGACATTTCGTCGTCGCGCTCCGCGGCGTATCGGGATCAAAAGCGTTTCGGCAGCTGCTTGATTCTTATACAAATAAAAGTGGAATTAATCAACGCACTCGCTAGTGATGGGATGTGTGCTGTTCTAGGTCAACCAAAATAATATTCAACATTTTTATTTCTTATTCATGATTATACAATCTAGGAAATCATAATAATATGATAGGTTCTGTGATAAGTACTTACTACTTTTATTAAATAAGGAAGGGATAATGGTCGTTTAATTTCTAAATTTGAGTTTTTTTATAGTGTTTTCAATAGCTCTCCCTTTTTTATATTGCAATTTTGGAATCACATCACTAGCGGACGCGCGGATGAGCCGTCCCCATGGCTTCCTGTAAATACACCGCCGCAGATCATGATAATCTTGCGTTGAAACTTGGATTAATATATCAAAGTCACCCAATGTCCAAGACCAACACATTTTTAATTTAACGAATCCCACCCGCCAACGTTTAACGCTCTATTAATAATTTTTATCGCGTCTTAAACGTTCCTTTTGTTTTTGCCACCGATAAAATTATTTTATTGGCCTATATGACGACGCTTTGATCTTATAAACGCAATATATCTGTTTCCTTAACACGTTCAAATGTTACATTTTATGTTTGACACCGCCATTAGTTAACTTTTTATCCGATTACGACAAAAAATGTCTTTATTTATGATCGGATAATGACCGGTCCTTCCATAATGTTTGTTTCAGAGTTGATTCGTTTAATACTTATGTATTTTTAAGATGGACCCGAATGGAATCTCCTTGCATTATATTTAATGTTCATTAATAAACGTCAAAATATGCGGAGGGTCGTGACTACGACGCGCGGTTAAACCAAGTTTAACATGGATACAATGATTGTAATGTTAATGTTTTTGGACGCGTCGTGTGACCTTTGCAATTAGCTGATTTTATTGTGCTGTGTTTTGTATTCTTATTTTTATCTGGGCAAGCGTGTTACTAACGGTAAAACGGAAGACAACTGAGCAAACGGTTTGGGTTTGGTTTCACCATTAAAGTTACTTAGGTACAGTATTTTGGCAAGAGTTTTCTCCCAGTCCAGCTGGTATGACTTCAGAATATTAGTACTGAAATCTCTCTTCGCAATAAATAAGGATGTAATTTTTGAAAAATAAAAAAAAAACAAAAAATTTAAACCATTGTTAACTACTGTTTAGCGCATGGTGGCACCGATCTCGATCTTCTATCGTGTGGGTGTGGTATACATCATCTCGCCAAATTAATACCGCGAATAAATCAAAACGAATGAAAGGAACACTGCTTTTAATGCATTCCATAATGACAAATACACCAACTGAAATGTTGCCCAGTGTTTCAGATGTCTGTGGCGTTTTTTTTTGTATCCAAAATGCCTATGTGACAAGTGCCGCGAGGTTACAATGTTTAATTTGTATTGTATTTTTTTATATAGATTGGATACAAGCTTTTGTCTGAGCTCGATTTTAATAAAAAACTTATTATTGTTGCTTAAGGTGAAGGCGCCTGTCTAGCCTGTGAAATTCAAAATTTTCGAGTATTTTTATAGTTTATCCAAAATCTGAAAACATTTAAGACAACATTTTGTGATTTGCGACAAACACAGTACGCAGTGCGTTTATTAATACATTTATTTTACTACATAAATATTATCACGGTGGCGATGATACTAGTACTAGTTAATCACTATATACCTAAGTATACAAAAATTGCCAGATTATCTGGATAGCTGTCGTTCTTGAAATGATTTAGAGTAAGTTGGATATATTTATAAATGCACTGCACACGGTGTTTGTCGCGAATTACAAAATGTGCCGCTTATTAATGTCAGATTTTGAAAAAAACCTAAAAAACCTCAAAAAATTTGAAATTTGCGGGCTAGATGGGCGCTTTAGCCTTAACTAAATAAGTACCTATTTGCAAGAGAAATCTGAAACTGTATTTCTACTCATAATTAATTCAGTGACTCGGAAACATAAAACTTTTAATTTATTAATGTCGATCGTTCAGCATCGGGGTTCTAATTCCGACGAAAATAATTCGCGACCGAGACCTCATTGTATGCGATAACACGCGCGTGTTTAATCGATTATGTTTAGGTATCGAATTCGGCCGACGATATTTTGAGATTTGAAACTTGAAGTTTCGAAATTCGAACTTTTTATTTAAATTTTTAGCTGAAGGAGTGTATACCTGTCAAATAACTTTTTTTATTTGGTACTTATTCTCTACTACTGTATTTTTTTAAATGCAGTTATATGTCACTTGATTGGACTGAAGTGAGACACTATTACAAGGTCGGATAGAGAGAAAGGGACTGTATGAAGTCTCAATTGATAATGTCACCCCACTGCAATACAGCGTCACCGCGCCGTCCTGGTGACATACAAATTCTGGATGCATTATCCTTCATTTTTCAGGCCGAAGAACAACATAAACCGTGTCAAATTAAAGTAACTGACATCGCATTTGAATACTCATTTACCCGACACCATTCATTTTAATTTAACACTAGCGAGTAATAAAATTAATCGGACATTTGTTTCCGAGAAGTATTGCTTGTAAAAAAAGTTATTCAGACCACTGGGGGGAGTGTGACCGCATTATATTACTAAAACACGGTCCGTCGTTTCTTTCCCGCCAGCTTTGTATGAGCCTATTGTTGTCCGTCTGTCCATCCGCATCAAATACGTCCATAAATCATATTCGTCGTAAATTCGATGCGAGTTACAATGAATTAGGTATACAACGATTTTCGTGTGTGACATTTTTTTACATAATTTGTACCTTATGCAAGCTTTCTAGAGCTTTCTTTACAATTCAGCAAATACAAATTGTGTTCCATTGCTCGTCACATAATGTAGACATCCTTATTGTAAGTCTGCAGTCGCAATCCCGCGCCTCGGGCGGCCGAATTCGGTAAACGTAAACATTTTTTTTTCTCGAGTGGTAATTACGGTGTATTATAGAGTTGAATCACAAATTGCACAGTAGCTATTGTTGCGTGGTCGGCCCCACACATCATCGCGTGTTTACGCGACAAGCACGTACGTTTTACTTTGTCGCCCGCGACATCTGCTGGGCTACGCTCACTTTACATTACATTATTACAGTGCTCTATTATCAAGTTGTAAGGTTCAAATTTGAAGGGTTTATCAAGGGTTCGAGACTTGCCTATCAACCGTGCGGTTAATTTTAAAATTCGACGTGTGAAGGGAATTTTATTGATATTTTATTTAAAGCTTTACTAACATTGTATTTTAACACCTATTTCTCTAATATTAGGTCATATTTCATGCTTATTATATGTTATTAAACGCGTAATAGGTAGGAGGTAGGAGTCTTGTTAAATACCAAACGATATAATAATGTTAAAAAATCACCGACAACTTCATCGGAGGTCTTGTAAAATGACCAATTTGTTATCTTACAAAAACAAACATGTGGCCACCTACACCATCTACGAGCAAAACGGCCATGTGAAAATGGACTCTACGATTTACCGAATATGGTAAACTTTGGTTCTCGAGTTCGGTAAATTTCAGACAAAAAAGTGATAAGTCCTTTGTAATCCTTCTGACGCCACGGAGGCTTACTCCAAGTTAATTGCTTCGGAATAGTTTTTTTTCTTTGGTAAATGTTTTATTATTGGTATCCGTCTACCTGAATTGGTGGAGACAGTATCGGCGCGAGCTGCAATAGATACGTATAGACGTTGAAAAAATAACGATAATTTGTCGCCTGACTCACGATTCGGCAATGTTATCGATAGGAAAGGAATGTGTTTTATCGAATTTTTGTTTGTTCTGGTGGGCTCTTGTATGCTTAATTGAGATACTCAGCATGGTCTTTTGGTAATACCTGATGTGTACTTATTTGATAAAGATCGCTTATGTAACTTACCTTGTATACCTCTTTGATTTCTTCCTTTATCAAAGGTGTGTACATATGTGTAAGAAATAAACTACTACCTAATAGGATAATTTTATGTTTCATTATTCGACTATGTATTTATGTACCGAATTTATGAGAATAATTTCGGTAATGGTTATTGCGGTCAATGTTAGCGAAAAATTACCGTGAACAATGAATGCACATCCCTAATTTATATTTTTATAATGCCATCTAATTCTCTCCCAAACTTCAGCCGGGTAATTCCACAATGAGATCTTTCACTGGTGCCGCTATTGTCTCGGCCACGTTTCTCGGCAAACAGTCCAATGTATTTCAATAACACCACCCCTATAAACTAAAAAAAAAACTATCCGAAGTTTTTGTAAATGCCGTGCTGTTTTCACAATCATTTGAATTCATGTTACTTTCTGGAAATGTAAAATTGTATTGCAAGAGATCCCTTGCATTTCATTTGTGTAAAGTGTTTATAGATCTCATAAAAACCAACGCATTGTAGATAGTAGGTACCTAAATGAAATAAAGCAAAACCAAGCTATGATCAAGGTATTTTCATAAAGTCTTATTCCGTTACAGTGTAGTACAAAATTAAATAGTGTATATATAATGAAAAAGTTTATTGTAGATCGAACATTTCGACATATATAGTGAAGCAAGATAATATAGCATAAGCCGCTAGTGTTGCCTCGATATTGATCGTGATCAGACGATCGCCGTGCAATATGCGCCGATCGCTAGATGGCGTTTCGCGGAAGCGGCGTGCGGCGTCACGCGGCGCCTGCGCACCGCCGCCATTGCTAAGCAGGGTTGCCAGGATTAACTGTAAAATGACAAATAAGCGCGATATAAATAATATAGTTGCCTTCTTTGGTGTTAAATTATTAACGTTGGATTTTGTCTTCAGACAATTCTTTTAGAGTACCTGATCATTTTCACTATTTATGGTTGACCTTTTTTATCGACAGTTCACTTGCAACAGTTACTTATAGACATTTTTATCCAGCTATTTTCGTAACTCAATACGTGAAACTGGTAAGTATTTTGTCCACAGTAAAAAATATGAAATTGTCAGGTTGACTGGCAACCCTTCTGGTACATAATTTATGGGAAATTTCTCAGTAATTGTACCTTTACCGCCCCGTCTAAATAGTTCCACTGTTTAGCGTGCTTGCCAACATTGTTGTGTTGGCCTATAATTTTATCTACTGCTCAATTTAGCGGATATCAGTTTTTATTGAAATCTCTTCTTCGTCCGATGGTTAAGATAGTTGCTTATTTGTTAAACAAGGTGTTTGAAAGGCTACTTTAACGGTAGCTGATATGAAGATTCTTAGTGAACACAGACATAAATATAATATTTTGGGGAACTTTGAATATTGGCACAATTTTCGTTTTGAAGCTTTAGGACACATCCAATGGCTTACAAATCGGTGTAGATTGCATTTATGAGTAGCAGTCACCACTGTGTAAGACAAAATTCTTCGTATAATAATCTTCTTTTAATCCTGCTTTCTCGTGTTATTCCTTAATTTGAATATGTCATTATTATTGGATGAGTGAATGTAGGAGTAAGTGCGTTTAGCTGGTGTCACGGTACTTAGGCGCAAGTTGGTCGCAAACACGCCGCGATCGCACCAATCCGGTTCTTATCACTTGCATCATCTGCTTTCTATTTGACATGTCCTAATGTTTAATCTTTATCTTGTTTATTATGTTTCTAATTGTTCATCTAAAACCTAATCAGATTTCACATTGTTATTTTAGTCCTTTAGTCAATGTTGTTGTCTGGGGTAGGGGTCGTTTTGCATCGCAAAGTAACGAAAGTGTGACTGTCAAAATTAAGTGTTATATTCCTTTCATGTTATTATCTAGTATGTAAATAATATCCATGTTCCTTTGCTTTCAATTGCAATTTTGAGTTTGTTAGTTTATCGCTTAAGCATTCTTGATCTATGTCACAAAATGGTTTGCAGCAATTTCAACGCCATTGTCGGGAATGACGACGGAAGTACTTAATTGTAATGATCATGCGATCGTCGCAAGATGGCCGCTACCTTTATAGGGAGCATCGCAGCTTGCAATCTTGAATAGAAACAATTATGTCCTGACTGTTTTACGATTCTCAGTGGTAGGTTACCTACTTTTTGATTCTGATGTTCTTAATTTGTTTTAAACCCATACGCACTAGTATTCGGTATGTTGTCATTGCCATGTGTTATCAACCCACCATAAGCTTGTAACTTTGCTTCTTGCCATCGAAGCTTTAGTACGATCTTCAGCTCAATATTTTTTAATTTTGGTGGGATGGATTTTAGCTATACTAGCAGCTATAACATGAGGAGGGTCACACGCATTGCTGCAGACTTAAAAAAAAGATTCATCCGTTATTCGCAACTTCAACGCATAAGGGATCACTTTTTTATGTTCCTGTGTTTACTTTTTTATGATAATGAATTAGTTAAATGAAAAGAAGAGTAAATAAATTTATCAAATTGTATCGTTTTATGAACGTAGTTAGACAATAATAGTCTAGTTGAGTTTTATTATGTATGTAGCATTACAATATTTACTTCTCACACATTCAGTGAAACCATATTATACATCAAAAGTGTCAGAAATAGTTCCGCCGACAAAGACCTAAACAATTTTGTTTTAAAATGAAATCAAGATTATTATTTAAACAGAACGTGAATTTATAAACGGTACGAAAAATCTCTGAATCGAAATAGTCGAATGTTGTAATCGTCTAATTCCAGATAAATGGAATAATGGCGCCGGAGGTCAGCCGCTTGCCTTCCAAACATTTTATATTGTACATTTGTGTAACGCGATCCCGACACACGATTTCATCTCATCTTTAATGTATGTTATCACGGCAGATTCAAAATGTATTTCGCTAATTGCTTTTAGAACAATTTTAAATTATTCTTTCATAATAATCTGAACAGTTCTTAGGGTTCCGTACCTCAAAATGAACAAACGGAATTCTTACGCCTACAGTTTGTTATCCATCTGTCTGTCTGGCGGTTTTCTTATTCTTCCCCTGTTAGAGATTTCCAATAGTTGCTGTTTTCTCTTTTAGTAGCTTTTTAACAATCTGGTTAACTATTTTTTATACAATAACTTCGGCTGACTACCGTCATCGTAGCCTTTACAGATGCTTGCAATACCAAAGGCATTGCTCACACGGGGGTAGGGGGAGGTATAGGGAGGGGGAGGGGGGGGGGGGGGTTATACAGGGAGCCATACAGCTTCGCTCCGTCAACTTAATTCGTAACTTCAAGATTTACCCGATGGAAATAACTTATATACTTTCTTATCACTGGTGGTTATTTGGATCTCACTGAATGCTCAAATGAACAACTTACCCAATGGCCTATTTTAAAGTCGACAAACGTTAATTCCCTCCTGCCTGTGGCTATGTTATAAATAAAAACGGCCACGATTAGCGTTCGTCTCATTAATCATTCAGTGTATAGTGTCACAACACGTCCACGCACTCTCTGATCTCGGTACTATACAAAAATTACACTTTCCAACATTCTCTTGTATTATAACAAACGCTGGAAGCTAATTGCTTTTAAATTGTGTTTATTTTATTCTTCATGAAACAAGTGGGACACTCGAAGTTTTCTCATCCAATTCAGTTTGTCCCGTAAGATAAACTGAGGTCATTGTTGTTTGTTCAATTATAATAATTAGGATCTGGTGTCAGCATTGCTTCCCTGGTGACATCTAACAAGTATTATTTGTTCTATCTACATAATCAACAATACAATGGTTCATATTTATTATTGGATTGCGGAAACGTGTTTGGCACAGTTCCATCACATGGCAATTGTAAATGTTCCACCGGTTTTATCAAATATTATAATATGTATTATTTTAAGGCTAAAGCGCCCATCTAGCCCGCGAAGTTCAAATTTTTTGAGGATTTTTAGATTTTTTTCAAAATCTGACAATAATAATAGGCACATTTTGTAATTCGCGACGAAGACCGTGTGCAGTGCATTTATTAATATATCCAACTTACTCTAAAACATTTCAAGAACGACAGCTATCCAGATAATCTGGCAATTTTTGTATATTTAGTGATTAACTAGTATCATATCCACCGTGATAATATTTAGAGTAAAATAAATGTATTAATAAACGCACTGCATACTGTGTTTGTCGCAAATCACAAAATGTTGTCTTAAATGTTTTCAGATTTAGGATAAACAATAAAAATACTCGAAAATTTTGAATTTCGCGGGCTAGACAGGCGCCTTCACCTTAAATCGTTATTTATTACTGAAAACGCTGTTTTATCGTCTGCTAATATCATTACAGTTATTATCACCTTATTAATGTCATTGCTGTGATTCTGTAATATAAATGCCTTCGTGTATAAAATTAATTTATTGCACAGTTATTTTTAAGATCAATTATTACTTAAAAGTGAATAGTTTCAACAGCAGTAAATTAGAGTAATTTTCACCATGTCGCAGCAATCCGTTTATGTGGATCATTGTTCTAACACGATCTACCGCCGGTAACTGATCAAAGGGATCTGCGCCCGTTACATATGTTTCGCGGGAATGATATTAATCAAACGCATTTATTGCGGTCGCATACGAAATTAACTGCCGTATATTAAATTTAAGTTCTCAGAACTGGCGGCTATCAAATATTTACTACGATAAACCAGTTGGACCGTTGTTGTACTTCCCAGATTTCGGCCCATCTGATCGTTATGAACCACAATAACTGCTACGTCATGTTCCTGGATTGCAGCCAATGCTTTATGGACATTCATTATAGTAAATATAATGACATTCAACCTTAATAAAATGACGACGTTCATACGTTTCTGTGTGGAGTCAAAAATCAAACGCCCGTTTCCAACAATTGTGATAAAATTCGTAACGGGTCCAGTGTTAAAACAGATGTGGCACGCGTGCTTCTAATACACAAAGGAATCAAAACAAATAACAAAGAAGCAATCAAAGAATCCAGCCGGCAAACAAGAAGACATGAAATCTCCCGCGACGTCTGTCAAATTAGCATCACAACGAAAATAGCGTCATTCTAATTATTTTGATGACTCAACCGAAATACAATTAATCTTGCCGGTTCTGTGAACTGTCCGAGTGACGGACGGACGAAAATATCGTCGCATTTCGCGATAAATTAACTTGTGGGCCGAATATCGGATTTCGATTCCATCGGTGCTGCGTATCAAAGATTTAATACGCGTGCGCGAGGACGGGCAGCGGAGCGCAATGCCGGCGGCGATGTTAGCTGCGCCCGCGCCGCCTTCTTGCACCTTCCGCACTCATTACATGCGCGTCAACTGCCAAAACATTCACTGTACAAACACTAACCAAGCATTTCATTATGAAATGCAACGCAACAGCAAACACGACACTTCATAACCTGCCAAAATGTTGAGATCCCACAGATAGTTTGCGCAGCTCCCAATCTGATTTTAGATTGAATCTGAAACTTTGCGCTATCTAGCGCTCACAATTTCCCATACCGGAAATCAGCTGTCGTATCCCGATTCCTACTGGGAGATTGGCCAATGCGGCTGCGATTACATCAGATCGAGTTAGTTCCTAGAGTCGTGATTGGTAAGACGAGACGCCTTGTGTTCGCCGGAACACTGTCTCAGTTAATTAGAATGCTTTGTAAGAATAGATTCGCCATCGACTTTCGAATCTAGCGCTCTAATGATTCATAGAATCTCGACAATCGCTCCACCACCTACATTTGTTATGTTTATCTTGATCGCCTGTGGCATATCTCCGACTATTAATCCATTTTCGGTTTTGTTAAGCTGGTTTTAATCTGTGACCTCGCCTTGGTGTACAAAGGCGTTAATGTGATTCGATTTTATTGCGTGTCGTCATCGGGCATGTGTACAGTGGTTCATTGTGGATCCCGCGTGACGGCCGCGTCTGAGCAGCGTCTAGCGTCGATCTCGTCGCTCGTAAATCATTCGCCCCACAAATTGGAAACTCGCCGCTAAACAGCCTCGCCACAATAAAACTCTCAAATAATAACTTCGGATCTAAATCTCATAAAAATATGATTTCGAGTGGGTTTTTAATCCCGTCGCGGTTTTACGATGTTGTAAAAGTTGATTAATAACAGTTGCGTGAGTAGGTCCCACTGAGGTCGGACATTGTTGCGTTGACCCATTTACTCGGTTGTATTTTGGCGGGTGTCGGTGCTCCAGACGAAACAAGCCCTCCGCGAATCGATCCGTAATATGATTCGTTTTAATCAAGGACTTCTTATTGTTCCATATAAATAACAATCAGGATAGCGTATAAAATATGAGTAATAATGGTTTTGAGGATACAGTTATTTTTGGTTCACAACTGTTTAAGTAAAGATGAATGTTTTGGCTGACTAATGATCAAATTCATTAGCATGGCACGCTAAAGTCTGATCTGTGTTTCAAAGCGACAATTTCCCTAATTAAAAAAGGTACTTCCTTGTCATTAATAGGTACTGACAAGAATCTTAGCTACAAGTTACAATAATGTCATCTGTATTTAATACAGGGTTTCTAGCAAATTGACGTATTCCTGGCGGGGTGTGATAGAAAAGCTTAAAACATGCACCAACTTTTATTCAACAGTTTTGTTTAAATTCAGTATTATTCTCAATGTTTTTCAAATTTTATGATCTAATTGATCATCAAAAGAATTCGAAATTCAGTCATAAGCTTAACTGATTGCTTTGTTTGTTTTTTTTTATTAAAAACGCTTCATTATCGATCGTGTGATCAAAGAGTTCCTATTGAATTTAAACTCTTTCAATAAGTTAATTTATTTTTTCAATACTTAGACAATGTTTTATTAAGTCTTTAACTTTGTTTTTTTGGTTTGTATAAGAAAATAAATAATATGAAAATATGGAAATATCGCGACAACCACTAAATTTCGCAGAAAATTCAGAGGGGTCATGTTTGTTGCATTTAAGCTCCTCTATTAAATGGGTTTATTATTCCTTGCTGGGGCAAGGAATACGTTGAAATAAATTGTATTTCTTTCTATACGCCGTAATCGCTTCAAATAATGTAATTAGATGTATAACAGTTTAAAAATACACCCGTCGTTAATACTACACAATCAGAGGCGTGGGTGAGACAATAAGTCATTAGGTAAGTAGGAAAACCGCCGTCAGTCTGCCTCGACGCTGTCTCTTCAATCTTTTTCAAGATTTTCATATATTTTGGTGATCCGTGGCAAAACTGGATAATTATGTTAGGTCGTTGTGACATTTTTTTTTTACTGGACAATTGGAACTACTGCAGAAAGATATTGGCAATAAGCAGGTAGGTATGATAAAAAAGTTTCAGCATGTAGATGAAAGTTGAATATACACGAAATATTAAATATTTATAAAAAAAAATACAAAAAATATTAAATACAAATTTTGTATTATATTATTATGACTTATTTTGTAGTAGTTAATAGTTAAGTTACCTTAGACCTCAAAAATTGTATAAATGTTCTTGTCATCATTTTATGATGCTACGAAACCCAGACTACAGTATATCAACTCGCACTTGACCAGTATTTTTTGTGTGGAATTTTCACATTTCGTGGATGTGCGACGCGTGACGTCGGAACGTCGGATGCGCGTGCGACGCGCGGTTGCGTTATTTCGTGATCTGTCACATGATTTGAGCGGTATCGGATTTAGCTCTTGACAATGGAGAGACGTAACTCATTTCGTTTTTTTTTCCCATCGAGTTGATTAATTTACTTTTTATTTTCTGTGTTGCGTAAAACAGTTTTTATTTTTATTTAAGTAGTTTATTATTTATACAGATCTTTAATTAGTCTTCATTTTTAACAGAATGTATTATATATTTTGCAATTTCTAAGTAAAAATGTAATAACCCTTTGTTGACTCCTTTTAAGTGCCTATAGTTAAGTCACTCGTTTAAAAATCCTAATTTAAATAAAAAGAAGAATTGTAAGCACGTCGATAATAACCTCAAACAGTGCAGTGGGTAATGGAATGCCACACTTGGTGTATCTCGTTATGAATCGGATTTATTCACAGCCACATATATTTTATTGTTGTGGCTGCAAGACCTGCGTAGGGCTGTCACGGTGCAAATTGAATTTTAAATTACGGGTTCGTTGTCTGGTGGCTAATTTTTAAACATTTATTTTTAAATACTGATGTATTGAAAACATTATTTCGCATCGTTGCATTTTTAAAACAATATTTATATAGCAAAAAAAGATTTCTGGTGTTTGTGAGCGATCTTCGACATGTCATCCGTATGACATTCCCATACAAAGTGTTAAGTCAAAAGCGTACTTAAGAACGATTTGAGACTGAAGGAAGATTTATTGTGCGCTAAGTGATTTTACTACTCAATATGGGTTTTTGATGCATGCTAGTATAGGGGTATCTGGAGTCGCATTTACCGCTAGTGACAGCCCTAACCACATCGCCGCGGGGGCCTATAAAATCACACGTATAAATAAGCATGCGATCGACGCGTAATTAAAAACATAACTTACTAATATCGTTTATTAACGCCAGCGGCTGGCTCCAGCCACTTGGCCCACTCGCTCGGCCCAGCCGCTCGCGCAAACAACTCGCCTGTTCCCGTAACATTATAGGTTAATTTAGCTTTTTTTTCTAATTACATAATTTATGATGTGCCGATAAATAATTCGTGCTTAATTTATTTTGATTTGTTAATGGATTTATCGATTTCAAACTCGTTTCGTTGCACACTGAATTATTCAAGATACTAATTTTCTAATAAATTAATAGGTACTTACTGTGAATTAATAAAATATTGTTTACCTACTACGGAATCTAAATTGTTGACCAATTATACTTATTTGAAATTGTAGGTAAAGCTATCTTATTGTATCTGCAATATGCATTTGAAGCGTCAATAGACTAGAGGTTAGAAACGCCGCTATCGTAATCAAAAATATGGGGTTCGATTCCCCTCCTGACCAAAGACAAAGTCAAATCGCTTAATTTGTTTAGGCCTACGGGGGCACTTACAAATTTGAATTATTCCATATTTTCCTAAGTCTATAACGGGTTCGGATCGCGACCTCGACTAAGAAGATCTAGCAAAAAACTCAGCAGGCTTATCTTAACACAATGATAATATTTTTTTTATCGCCAGTTTCTTATAATTTGATAGGCACAAATAGTAGATATTTTAGTAAATAGTTTGTTGATATTTGAGCCTTTGTGATCATCAAACTATTGCCGTGCCCACCCCTAATTTAGCTATTAGTTTAGTTGGTGAGGCTATGGGCTAATGGGCTCGCTAATAATGTACTCCTCACATTGTTATTAATAAGAAAAAAGATTTATTAGTATGTACGTAAAAAATCCCAAGTGTGTAAAAGTATCCTTTTAATTAATCCATCTAACTAATAGCGGTAGTAAATATTATTTCAATAATTTATTACATTATTTACCCATACACAGATCGGGCTTAAATATATTAGACCCATCCCTTCAGGCTAAGTCACACATGGTATAAGACCAGTGTTTAATGATCTCACTGACACGTTATAGTTATTTCAAATTTATACGTGTTTAAACACACGCAATTCCCATGAAAGTACAGCCAAAAGGTGAAAAAAACTATTTCTGTAAATGTTTTTTTGTTAACCATAGATAGAGTTAATGTTTGAGTAGAGATGGAAAAAGGCACGCTGTTTCGTGTAAAAAAAAACAATTTTGCTAAGGTTTTTCTTACGATTTAGTCAATACTTAATGCTGTGATATGGGCCGGGATTCTTGTGATATTTGTGATACAACCGATGTCGCGATATTGGTCAATAATATTTGGTAAATTTTCATAACTTTATTGTCTAATGTTAGTTATTTTTTTAAATTTCCATTTGAGTAGGCCCAAAATAAGGTCTCGTAAAATGACAATATACGTGTAATGTAATAAATAAGTGCAATCATAACTTTTAAGGAGTGTATTCGCTTCCCAAAATAACAATAGTCGCGAAGGCGCGAAGAGAACAATAAAGGTTGATTTATTTTAATAAAATAATTTATGGGCCCTTACAAATTGGGCTTGCGATGGCCGCCTTATCGAGTGGCCGGAATCGATATAATTCGTGTATCGATACCTGGTTATTAATGGTGAGCTTTGTGCGACTGTAGTGAGAAAACATTTGCTTTTGACGTCTATTAATTGATATTAATTAGATCCAGTATGTACCTATTACAACAGTTTCCAATAAAATATCGTTGATTTTAGCATTGTATATTTTAAAATCGATTATTTAATCTCTCTATATTTATCTCTATTGGTCGAGTCAAGTGTACATTATGAAGATGGTGATTAAATTAATCACTTGTTAAATATAGGTAACTAGAGAACGAATTTGAAGAAAACTAGTGCAAATATTATTTGTTTGCGCCAATCCGCGCGTCGCCCCATAAAGCAATCGTATCGATCGCTGATATCTCATGTCTCGCTCGTAAATCGGAATGGCGTCCATAACTCGCGCGGCTTAATTACGAATAAATAAATAAATAATTGAAAGTGAACGGCCGCGGGCCTAATCGATCGTGTTCCGAGTTGTTCGGAGGTGCTAACAAGGGCCCGCCAGCGCCAGATCCGTTTGCTTTGGGCCCGAGACGACAGCGAAGCGAGAGCTACCGGCATCGATAACACAATTGGATGATACAATTTATAATATCGATTACTTTTTAACGCTCGGTTAATTGTTTTACACTTTTTGCATGGTGATAAGGTTCCGACGAGGTAGGTCATACGTAGTAACTACGCATTAAAAAAAAGTGATGAGGGTATTTTTTGTCCCAACAAAAGCGTTTGATACAGTGTCAGTATAAATTTTGCTCATAAAGGTTGACGTTTTTGGTATTCGAGGGGTCTGATTTAAGTGGTTTCGTAGCTAACTAACCACTAGTACATTCTGCCCAAGACTAAATTCGTTTACAAACCATTATTACAATAAAGCGTTAGGTATTCCACAAGGGTGTATTCTAAGCCCTTCATTGTTTCTTTTATAGGTTAATGATATGTCCTGAATACACCTAAAATAAGGTGAAATGATGGATTATCGGTATATCATCGGATAAAGTTAATATTTCGTGATAATTAACAATTTTAACATGTTACAGTCTCAAGATCTCCAAAAGGCAATAAAACGCCCGACAAACGATGTCCAAACGTAATCGACACCATCTAAACATAACCACGGAAGCGCGCATTGTTTTCTTCATAAGATTTTTTCGTTCCCGACGGACGATTGACGTGTATTCATTTCCCCGCGACTATTCTTGGCCCACCTCCGTACCGTGCTATAAAATAAAAGGTATCACTCAACGCGACTCTCCTAGATATAAGATGTTGCTGATTGCCTCTCATTAGAAGGTAATTAGCCCATGGATCACTCACCGTCGTCTATTTTGATGTTCGAAGATAATTTATAAGTGATGCGGCCTTCTGACTCGATGTTTGTTATTCGCGAAAGATCAATCCGTTGTCGACTCGACCTCGGAGTGGTCTCGTGACGATTGCGATCTATGGAATTTGGCTTTGGGATTGGTGAAAGTTCAATTATAGTTTTGTGATGTGGGTGTATATGTATGTAATTTTTTACGCTATTGTTAGGATCCTATTATCAAGGAATTATTCTCTATTACAGATTCTGTCTAGAGTTTAATTTCGCCTAAATCTTCATAACTTGCCAACGGTAATACGTAATTTAGCGGTCGGTTATTGAGGGAAGAGATGCGATTTCAGAAACAGTGTTGTTGATCTACATTTTTGACAGTAAAAGCTTCCGCTTCTCCCCTCCTCCACTCCTCTTTAAGGTAACATTTCATAATTGCCACCCATCATCAAACGTGACTGTGAAGTACAAATTATAAGATCAAGCAAAACTGAAACGAAAACATTTTAAATCCTCTTAATTGAAAACTAAATCCAGGTCGGTGTGAAGGTGTTCTTGATGGATGGCCGGCTAAATTACAGCCCTCCTTCCCCCATCACCAGCTTCCCACCACTAACGACCCGTTGGCCAAAAGTGATTATTTATACGCCGCGATGACAGCACTTCCGACAAAATGGCCGGTGATTAAGACGCTACTTGATAGAGAACCGGGACTCTAATAGGAACAGGTGCTAAAATAACACTAGAAAATGATTTAGCCGTGAATGAAATCGTCCGTGAATCATAATGTGGACTTTTTGTACCTAGAAGTGATTTGTTAATAGCTGGGGTAAGAGGATGTAGAGTTTCCGCGAAAATTGAAATTCTAGAGTGATACACAGAAATGAGTTGCGGCAAGTAGGCGATAGCTAAGTAGTAGATCATGTTGTCTATAAATAATCTGTTTAAGTCATAATTGTCTCTAATCCAGTGGTAAAATGGTGCGGATGTTTAACTCAATGATAAAAGTTTAGACCGTTAATTAAATTAAATTCAACTTTTTCAAGAAATTCATTAGATAACATAATATAAATAGTTACAATGTTTTCTTAGGTATAATTTAATTAGTATATGTGCCTGAACTAGGAAATCCTGTGTTCTAGGCTAATGTCATAATTCTTCGGCTTATTGGTAGATATTTCAAAGAAAATATTTATAATGTGAAACATCCGCTGATTCGGCGCTAATCTAACTATGCCGGATACTCTTTATCTCGGTACACACGACATAACAACTCGCGTACCCAAACTTGCCAGGTCTTAAACAAAAAGTTCACACAGGAATTCAAAGCTGAGCACAAGTTTAGTGGACTGGTGTACACTATATTGATATAGTTACATCATTTCATAAAAACGCGTAAATCATTGCAAATTGACGCATATGCCATTGTCACAAGAGTCACAACGCGCGTCTTCGAAAAATGAACGAAGTATACCCAAAGCGACAAAAGTTGCGCACCTTAACTTTCTGTAGCTATAACAAAAAGGTCACAAGTGAATTGAAGAGTGTTTTAACTTGACTGTATGGTGTACATTATCTCATTTCCGCAGAACCAGTAATTGCTGTGTGAGTTTCCCACGGATGTAGGTCGTGAGTTTGACACTGAAATAAATAAATAAATATTTTTATGACATTATTTTTATTTAGCAGAGATGATTGCTTGATCACGAAAATGGGCACGTTTATTATCTAAATAAAATACATAAACGAATATAAAGTGTAACCCAAGTAGGCGTAACCGGGACCGCCCTGAGATCCCCGTCCGCCCTCCGCTCTGGGCGGATCAAATAGGGGAGATTTCATTGCATTATACCAGTTACGAAACTATTAGATAACATAAAAGCCTACCTACTAGAATAATACTTCATTCATTCATTCATTTTAGCTTATCGCAAATTGTATCTGATTTCTAAAACCTTATCTATATAATCGTACATGGATATTACCTATCATGGCTGTGTAGAGGCGCGGCGCTGGTGATAGGAAGTCAAAGATAGTATGATAAGCGTGTTGGGAGTTATCAGGCAATCGGATTACTGTAATATGCTATATAAACCACCACACACTCCCTCCACAGACTCCTGTAAGCTTCTCTACAGAGGTGTCCGATCGAAATGAGGTGTATATCATCTTGGAACCCGCAACGAATTTGACGACCGTTCGGTGAAGTGGTTCGAGCGTAGGCCGCTCGGCTCACTGCACATGGTGGTTGCGATTTCGATTCCCACTGGGGTGAATTTCCGAAATTGACTTTTCGTAATTTGCCCTGTTCTGGGTGTCACCGGGATCGGCCCGTCCTTTGTACGGTACCCATAGTATAGGCGTTGCTTAGTTTGGGACCATACAGTTGGTGTGTCAGTCTGGCGATATTTTTCTCAATATAATCGTATGGAAAACTAGGAGTAGTTGGAAGAATACTTCATCAACTTTCCTTCGTTGCAAAGCGTTAGGAAAAACAACTGTATTGAATGACTAGCTTTGACCCGCGGTCCCGCCCGCATAGTACTTCGAGATATAGCCTATGTTACTCAGAAATAGAGTAGCTTTCTTTCTGTGAATGTGGTGGATATCCAGAATCAGATCAGTAGTTTCAGCGATTGCCTGCTATATACAAATATACATCATTGAAAATAAGTAGGTAATGCTACGTCTTTATAAGATAGAGAATAAATTGTCAAAGAAATAAAACCAATTCTTGCATATTTTTTAAATAATTACTAGTAGATTCAACGTTTAAACCAAGCAGGTAGTAGATAAAAATACAATTTCGTTCAAATGGTTCGTACAATTTAAGATACATCACCCCATCTAAAGATATGCATGAGGAAATCAATAATCGTCCTTTCTTCTGGTTTTAAACCAGTGTTGGTTGTCGCCCTGTGCTTGCAGCCCATTTATGTTAATACAGCATTGTGGTAGACACTTCATTTGTTCTATCTGCCGGCGCGGCCATTGTCGTCTCCCTTGCCCTTTGACTCTATTGTTATTTTTTGTCCCCCAAAACTTGGATTATTTTATTTCCGCTGTTATTCTTTGTTGCCTCGTATTTTTACTTATTAGCTTCGATTTTGACATGGCTTTTATTGTTCAAATCGTTTTTTTTATTTGTATACCTATGTCATATTATACCTATATTCACTTCTTCATTTGCGCACGTTTGTATTCTGCATAATAATAATTATGTTATTTTGTATTTTTTCTTTAAATGGATGAATGATAATAGAATTCCCAACTACTGAAACAGATACTACAACTATTGAAACAGATATATCTGAAATCAGATTTAGTTCAAAATTGTTACATTTCTATGGGCTATTATAGTGACTTTATTACGCATAGTAGAGTTCAAGGTGTTTGTCTTCAATCTGCTGAGTCACGGCCGGGACGCCGTTCCCCATAGTCATTTAAATTGTCATTCAAATCACCACGGCGAGGCGACTAAACGCGGTGGCACTCGCATTCTCGACACCTTCGTCTGGCTAACCACATCTAAACACGACGTTTTTATTCTAATACGTTATAAAACTTTGAAACAAGAATCACTTCTTGCAGTGTACACCACTCTACACCACTGGAACTTTCCGAGATCAGATTGAAATTATTGCAGAGATTGACATAAACCTGTACTGGAGGACACTACAATGTCTATAAAAACGCAACCAAAACAAAATTAAGGGTATCTGTATCCGCAATAATATTTTACGATAGCCGTAAGCGACAAAACGGTGGTCATAAAAGTAAACTTAGGTAGAGCAGTGATCGTCTTTCAATACCAGGGGTAGAGACTATTTTGCAGAATTCTTTAAAAGTAAAAAAGATGCAAGTGTAAAAATAAATCAGTAGAACACAATTTGATTGCCACCCACTGTAACATAATGTTCGCCGATGTGCAATTACATGCAGCTATAGAAATTACATTGTAACCGGTCAGCCGACCCGTTTCGACGGTCAATTTTCTCCGCACCCATAAAAAGCGCAAACATGACTACGCCAATAATAAATTACACACATCTCACCCGGACGATACTGCCATTTGGCAACAACAAATGCTAATAATTACTTTCGAGATATTAAATGTTGGAAAGGGATGAAACGCGCTCAGCGAAGTGAGCGAAACAAAACAATGCTTATTATCGATCAGCCTGAAGAATGATTGCCGAATAAATCCGAGAAGCCTGTTTAGTGACAGCGCATCTAGACTCTTTGTTGTGATATCTCGCGTATTATTTCCTTGCTCGGCTATTGCGTTAAATTAAGGTTTTACTGCGCACAGTTTATATCGACCGTCGCGTGTCGCTGTTTCCCATAGATTTATATATCGCCAGCGACCACGTGAAATCCTTTCAGTAATTGCATTCGTTCGTTAACATTGTGCACGCGTAGGCAGTTTTATTAGAATTACATTACGTACGTATTGTTCGTATCTGTCGAGCCTCACCGCTCGCGGCTCTGTCGAATTGGATAGTTCAGGTTTATCGCCGCCGATAGTTGCCACCTTCGTTTGGTGGATTCCATTGTTGCATTCATCGCAATGATCCGTCGCAGTTGCGTCGCGTCTCGGCCGCATCTGACTGTTCCATTGTTGCCGTTTTATTGCCGGTGTTACCGTCTCCGCGGAGATCGTAAAGTACGCAACGGCGTTGATACCGTCGGCCGCGATCCGTCGGCGTACTGATGGGATGCGCAACCGCAGAACGCGCATTATCGCGCGCCCCAGCCACCGCAGCCGCGAATTTCATTCGTTTCTAATAAATTGATACGAGGCGCGGTGCGACGCGGCCGAGCCACGGGATTGGTCGAGGCGTTCCTCAGGGCTCGATACTCGGACCCCGGTTGTAAATCAACTTTACAACCTTTAATTACAGATATTTGCCGTCTCATACGAGCGTACGGGATATCGGAGGGCCGTGCTCGCGAAAATATAGCATAATAATGGGTATTGACCTGTAATGGCTCGCCTGTAGGTACTATCGGCCGCCTTTGTCTTGATTGTTCGAACGAGAGTATATTCTTTTCTGAATGATTGCCAATTACATCGAATGGCCTCCTGAATTCCATTGAATGATACAATACTTCAAAATTTCAGACTTATTTTCGTATTAAATGATTTATGTGTAATTGTCTTGCCATATTTTTGATGTCGTGTTGAATTGGTCGTGTTTGAGGGAGGTATCGCTTCGCTTACTGTGCACTTGATTTACTAAGTTGAATGTTGCAGCGAGCTTTCCCTGTGATTGCAATGAGTGTTGGAGCGTTGGCGAGGGCCCGCTACATTGTTTCACCGGATAGGGCGGCCGCTGTTTTAATGTCCCTCAGACGGAATTACGCTGGATTGTTCTCAAGTTTACTGCTCCCTCCATGATTGATCGTTGTATCCTCGGCCTTATGTCATTTTCGCACCATATCTCTCGGAATTTGTAGGTACCTATGTACTACAAGCCGTAAATATTACATTTGAGTTATGGTAACTTCTCAAAAGTATAGCATCTGATCTTTTTACTGTGGCATTGTTAAGTTAGTTTATTTCGTGTGGTTCACGTTATGATTTTTTATACAATAGTTGGTTTGCGCGTGTGCGTGCGTTTTGTTCCGAAGTGTGGAAATTAACACCGGAATGATCGTATTTCTAAATTAAAACCCCGCTCCGAGCCGCAATAAATTCCTGCGCCCATAAACTTAACGACTGTCTAAATAGAGGCTAGCTGTCGTTTACAATACGTTAATACACGAATATGAAATAAAATAATACATAACGCAGTTATAATTTTAATCCATTTTGCACACCTTTCTTGATTAAAAACGGTTTTATGATATGGTGGATGAGTTATTTGAAATGAAATTACTTACAATAGATTAAATAAGATAAGATATTGCTCAGTAAAGATTACATATTTTTTTACAAATTTTCTGAGTAAAATTTTGTTGAATTAAAAGTAAATATTTAAGTTAATTGTTTAAATTACTCGGCAGGTTCTTCATTGTGCCGTATTATTAACTTTACCATTTTCAATACATAATTAAACTGTTGGTAAAGCAATAATGTGGCTTAGCTATTTCTATATCATGGATTCTATTTCTTACGGCCGAGTTATCTACGTTTAAATAGATTTATTTGTCACATCTGCATTAATTTATCTTCGATCGTAAACATGTTAGTATCGTATTGGGGGTATCTATAGTATAACTAACACTATCATAGCACCTAGAGTTTAGTTGGGGAGATCTTTAATGTGGGTGATCCATATTGTTTACTGCGGCCCATCTTCTGGCTGCATTTATTATATCTTAACTGACTCGAAATAAAAACCTAAAATAATAACTTTAGATAGCTTGATGCAATACGGGAAATGAGATAAAAAAAATGGGGAAGCAACAAGTGTAAGTTAATTCCGCCAATTGGAGAAAAAAGTAAATTTTGTCTCGCTTAGTAGGTACATACCTTGGGTAAACGGACAAGTGAAAATTTGCTCTACAAAGAGCAAAGCTATTATAGATATCTAAATAAGTGTATCTTAGATGATCGCGTTATTATAACCATCAAGTCCTAAAGATAAGTAGGTACGTTCTTTTAACTGTATATCCAATGCTTTGTGCCATTTTCATCGCGGTCCATGTTTCTCAGTTGGACTCTTACCAACATAAGCAAGCGAGTCATTGAGATTGATCGAGTAGTGAATCGAGTGGGGCGGCGCAATCAAAAGCGTATCAGACCAATGGGTGGCCGGCGTCGGCTCGCCGCCGCCTCCCATTGGCTCGGCGCGGGGTTGCCGGGCATAAAGGGCCTTGATACTGCTCTCGATAAGCGGTGGGCGTCGAATGTAGATTCGATCGATTATCGCCCGTGTCGCCGCGGCCGGATGCGCGGTTACTACTACCATATTATTATGCATGCACACCTTAACGTCGAGTCATTTCGACGCCCGCGACTCATCGAACGATATTATTATTTTTATTGTCATCACATTCCGTTTTATTGCATTCAAACGTAAGATAAGCCGCTTTACGGCAATTAAACGTCGTACTAAATTTATTAATGCAGCGTAAAAAATCCAATTCCCAACCTAATCCGGCTATAAAACGGTGTGCAAATCAAAGTTGCAGAGTGCAACACTTAAACAGATTAGTCGGCTAATCGGCGGTTATTTACAATCCTTTATCAGCACTCGGGGGCGTTCGGCTAAACGATTTACGATACTCGCGAGTCGCCGGCACAAAAGAATTAGCCACTCCGAGCCACATCGAGTGCCAATAAATATCGAGCGAGGTGCGAATAATCACTGGCAACACTGTAGCCGCGGAATTTATTCCGTACAAAGTTCCTTGTACCTACGTCATAAAGTGAAATTCATAATACAAATTTAGCGTAAGGTTTCGTAGGAAAAGCAATAATTTGTCACAATTGGGCGCGATTAGATCGGCTCGGCTGGCGATTTGACATAGGTCGTAAATAACGCTTCGGCGGCCGGATCGAGTGAGCCGTCAGCGCGCGCGCCGCGCGGCGGTCGCGGCGCGGTGCGCGGGCCTGTGCGGGGCCTGCGCGGGGCCTGCGCGGGCCTGCGCGGGGCCTGCGCGGGGCCTGCGCGGGGCCTGCGCGAGTGGTGGGTGTATGCAAATAGCGCGGCCGCGCGGCTCGGCGCACGCGCATCGAATCGCGCGTTTTCCGCCGCCGGCGAGGGAACGCGTTTTGTGGAAATCGTTATTGGGGTGATTGCTTTCATAAACAATAGCTTTTGTCCGCGGTTCCATGTAAACGGTGTTATTTAGACGGATAGCGGGACCGGCTTCGTGTCTGATAACGTGGTATGCGTTTATGCGGTGTTTAGGAGCGCCTAGATGTTGGGAATCGTGCTTTATCTCAGCTGTGTTCAATTGCCGGTGATTTGTATTATACATTTAATTTTACGATATACTCGGTAACTACTAACCTATAAAATCGACTTGCCATTTCATCATACATAAGTAGGTAATTGTGTTAGCTGGATGATGCACAAGTTGTGCAAAATAATATAGGTATAAGTATATATTTGTTATCAAAGTTCCAAAAGTTTTACATACTTACCTATGTTAAAATCTGGCAATAATAGGTATAAAAAGAGCTAACTGCGCCACAAGTTAGAACAATCATCTATACAAATAAATAAAATTGGAGTGTCTGTTTGTAATATCAAAATAACACCTTTTCACTAAATGCATATGAAAGTACATAGGATACCTACAGCAAAAACGCGAATTAAAAAATTTTTGTCTTTCTGTCTGTCTGTCTGTCTGTCTGTCTGTCTGTGTGTTTGTTCCGGGTAATCTCCGAAACGGCTTTACCGATTTCGACGGGACTTTCACTGGCAGATAGCTGATCTTATAGCGGGTAACTTAGGCTACTTTGATTTTAGAAACACAATTAGGGTTCCGCGTAAAAAAATAAAAACACTTGAAATCAAAGAGTATCTCCGAAACGGCTGGACCGATTTTGACGGGACTTTCACTGTTAGATAGCTGATGTTATAAGCAGTAACTGAGGCTACTTTTATTTTAGAAAAACAAAATAAAAAAAATGGGTCCTGTCGCGCGGGCTCAGAACGCGGGAGCCAAATTTCACGCGGGCGAAGTCGCGGGCTCAGCTAGTAATTTATATATGATTATCACTCGCTTACGGTGAAGGAAAACATCGTGAGGAAACCTGCCTGTCTTAGAAAATTAAATAATAACGATTTTCGATAGGCATGCGAAATTCGCCAACCCGCACTAGGGCAGCGGATTATGGCCTGAATCCCCCTCGTGTTGAGGGGAGGCCCGTGTCCAGGAGTGGGACTTTAAAAGGGCTAAAATATTATAACAATAATGTATATTATTATACCTAAAACAGTTCAATTTCATAGTTCACAACGCATGTCTTACAAAACCTAGACATTTGTCTTCGCATATCAAAGACTAATAATTACCAATGTATCTTGGTCTACACGACCCCCTACCACTGGTCTACCGCGCGAACACGCCACAGATCACTCCAATCTGGATAGCACGCAGCCCCATAAAGCGTTATCGGCTCAAAGCAACTTAGTACGGGGCAATAAAGGTTGTCAACGTGCTGTGACGCCCGTGGGTGGCGGGAGGATCTATAAAACTTTATCTAGACTGTACTTACCGAAGTTGGCAACATCAGAATAAAATTACCCCAAGTCACAACTAGATATGGGCGTTTTAACAATAACGATACCACTTGCAGATACCGACATCCGATTAGGGATGCCCAAAAAAGTGTATTGTATAGATATATCGCATCGTAACTGTATCGAACTTGGTTGTATCGATACGCGATATTATCGATTTCCTTTGTATCGATATATCGTATCGTAACCGTATCGCATGCCTTTCAATTAATATGCGATATAATGAGTATATATCGTGCAAAGGGTTATCTTTTTAGTAGTTTTACTATATTATTTTATTTTTTTAAAAGAAACAAATAATTATATGTATTTAAAATAGTTTTACTCAACAAAAAAAATCACAATTGCCATTGATCAGTACTTAAACAATGCAAAAAATAATATATTTGATAAGCGCTGTGGATTTAACCTATTACGGCTTTCGGAAAGTGTGTGTCCAGCTAAAGAAAACAGGCGTTCAGAAGGAACTGAAGTTGCGACAAATGATAATAGTGATCGACATAGTTTGATACGATACGGTAATGCGATATTTTTATAAGAATGCGATATATCGAAGCGTATCATATGGTCAAAATACGCATCAAATATCGCTATATCGTATAGTGCTGTATCGATATTCCGATATATCGTATCGTAACGGGCATCCTTACATCCGATACCGTGCTATGTTGACAACGGATGCTTGTGATATTATTACGGCGTAAAAAGTTGATAATCAATAACCTGTAAAAAGTAGTCTCTTTAAATTGTAACGTCTTGAAATAAATGTATATTTTAATTATTTACCTACTTGAAATCGTAGTCTTTTTATTACCTAAACAATATTTCAAATAACACAAATTCTCATAAGTTTTAGAGCAGATGCGTAATATCAACAATGCATCGTATCGTCAGCCAGTAACGGTATAAACATTATTAGGCACACAAACTGGTAGGCATCGATGTCAAAAATAACAATATCAGTATCGGATACCGCAACTTTGATATCGGAATATTGATATCAAATTATCCAAAAGTGTCCTTGATTCGTTACGGCCGCATACTCGAACGCAATTAAGGTTACTACATCAATCCATCGGCTGTCTTTCGATCCCTCGACCGATGGTGAATGAGTAGACTCTATTAAGTCAGGTCGACTTTAGTTCGACAATGAGAACCAATGGTAGCGAACATGAGTCATGTAGCTACTATTGTTACGTTTTATTATGGCGACTTCTTTATTCAGGTACTTATTGCTCAATAATTTCGGTATTCTGCTAAGTACGGTGTCAGAGAATGGAGACTCTGAGTTAATAATATTATACAGATGTTGACTTATTCTTTAAGTAAAGTATTATAAAGCCAAATTATACGCTATATAACAAGAAAATGGTACTAGATACCTGCAGGTACCTTTTATAGTTCAAGAGTCAGTGGGCGGCCAGGGTGCATAGCACGCGTAACCAATAGCATGAACGTTCTACCGTGGAGTGTGGACGTCATTGGTCCCCCAAACAGGATCTCTTCCGGCCAATAGACAAATAGGCAGATTATCTAGCGATCAGTGACGAATCATCTATCAAACATAATACTAACTAGCTGAGCCCGCGACTTCGTCCGCGTGGAATTTAACTTAACCGCTCCCGCTCCAGCGTTCTTGTTTTTCTAACCGCGGTGTTGTTTCGGAGATTAGCCGGAACAAACATACAGACAGACAGACAAATATTTTTTAAATCGCGTTTTTGCTATACGTGTCGTATGTACTTTCATAATGCATTTAGTGAAAAGGTGTTATTTTGATATTACAAACAGACACCCCAATTTTAACATACTAATATTATAAAGAGGAAAACTTTGTTTGTTTGATTGTAATGAAAAGGCTACGAAACTACTGAACCGATTTGAAAAATTCTTTCACTGTTGGGAAGCTACACTATCCCCGGGTGACATAGGCTATAATATATTTCAAAAAAATTAGGGATCCTTACTAAAACTCGAATAATGAAACCGCAATGTACCCGTGCGAAGCCGGTGCGGGCCGCTAGTTTATTTATATCGATAAAGTCAGATTCCAGTGAAACAGCTCCACAATTTTGCGCATCATGTTCCGCTCTTCTAACGTGGCAATTAATCTGAACGGGTGACGTCAACACCCCTGCCTCCCACCGCCGCACCCCGCGCCCCTTCACCCCCTCGGCCCAGATAACCGGGGGGATGATTAACTGTAGACAGGAAGACGGATTGACAAATAGTCTTTTAGGTATTTCGTTAATGTTCAACGCTCATCAATAAACGATCGAGTCGGATGGGTCGGACTTGCTTCGGGAGTTTTCCGTTGGGTAAATGTTTGTTTATTTAAATAAATAATCTTTTAATGATGTGAACGAATGAACGAATAATAATGTATGCAAAATTAAATAAAAATGCATCTAGCTAATACTTTCCTGAAGCGTTCTCTGAGGTGTTATATAACACTCACATCTAGTCGATGGTATTAGATCCTATGAAGCCTTACTGGCCTTACTTACTCCATTTCTGAGGGAGCAAACTGCCATTTGCAATAAATAGAGCACATACTCTATTATACTAGATTTTACTACATTCTAAGTATGCCTACAGAGGCATACTTAGAATGTAGTAAAATCTAGTTCCTTTTTTAATAAATAACACTTTTTGGGCTTAGGAAATGGTTTGTTTGACAGATGGTAACAACCCTTAGCTTATGAGACGATAAGTGACTTTGCAAATGTAACAAATTGTTAGCAACAATTTATTAGGCCAGGTGTTGATTGATTGTTCCTGCGCTTTCCGACGACGGTTGGTATTTCATGAGCACGCTGCAGTTTGAGGGAATTATGTTTTGTAAATAGGTGTAATATGATGTCAAGTGGTTAAAAAGTGGTTACACAATTAATTTTTTATTTTATTTTATTACCTGATGGTAAGTGACGATGTGGTCTACGGTGCATACTTGCCTAGAAGGTACCTGTATATTTATCTTGTTTAATAAACGAGCTTCTGTCCATAACTTCGTCCGCGTGTATCATGCAACGGAAATGTCATCACCTATTTCACCCCGCCAGTTTCTATTTTCGCGACAATAGGTGGCCTATGTCCTTCTCCAAAATTTCATCTGTCTCTATACCAACATTTATCGAAATTCGTTCAGCGGTTTATGCGTGAAAACATAACAAACGACAGACTGTCGCATTTATAATATTTGTTTGGACTTGTGACGCTATAAAACGTACTTCAAAATAAAATTCTTAGGGGCATTTTTTTTAATCTTAGAGTTTTCACACAGCTGTTTAAGTTAACTCTATACTGGATAACATTGGATATAGGTACTATTGAGTATATCGCCTTTGGCCATTATATTCATACTCATCAGGTCGAGCACGTTAAAGCGACAAGGTATCTCACAAAATTTGACACATTGAATCACTCTGTCTGCTTCTTAATTCATAGTAGCGAATGAGACAAAAACAATATTTCTAACATTTTGCGTTGGCACCGTCGGTTGTGCAAGACTTTCTTGTGTTACCAGTTCTCTACACCAATTGATGATGAATGATGAGTACCTTTTACTTCCACATAACTAAATTCATCACCTCATCAAATACCGACACAGTAAATCAACTGCTCGCAAATAAGCCGCAGTATAAGCGGTGCGCTGCTTCCGTGGCCACACGGGCTGCGCTAATTCCGGGCCACTAACGCTGCGCTCGCGTCGTAAAGCGCGATCTGATGCGCGCGCGCACGCTGTAAATCATCAATCGTGCGATGCGATTTAGTATGCTCGGATTGTTGGTTGTGAAGCGCTTTTTGTGTTAGACGCATTTGGACTAACCACAGATATATATTTACATAGATAACGCAAATGCATGTACTTCGCGTGTACGAAACCCCGACCAAGCGTCAAGGTGGGTCGCCGCTAACTAACAGTCCGAGCGACCACAGATATAAAAAATATGAGTATGAGCGAGATAATCACTCGAGAGAATCGTAGCGGACGGAGGGGCATCGGCGGCGTCGGTGTCTTTGAAGCGGTTTGGATTTTCCGTCACTAATGACGTCACAGTAGGTGTTAAAAATTTGGCACGCTTGGTTTCAATACAAATCGTGATACTTGCGTTATCTATGTAAATCTATATCTGTGGGACTAACCTATTCCATGTCTGCTTGAGGTTTCGCTACGGATAATTCGAAATGAGAACGTCGGTAGCCGAAATAGCGTCCAAATCAATCAAATTGCATCAATGGCAATCTCACGCTAAGGATGACAACGATTTTGAGGCAGAAAGAAATACGACGTATTATAATATGTCGGATAATGAGTGCCACTCTTATTAAAGTTGGATTTATGTTCACTAATGGCGACTACCTAAGGACCTATTAGACTATTAGGACAAAATACGAACAAAATAAAAAATATGAAAAATCTGATTAGAATATTGATATCGACTTGTAATTTTTCATCCAGCGACATCTAGCGCTGTATTTGTTAAACTCCAATGTGTTAGTACGCTCGGTGAGTTTACGACCTTTACCAAGTGCGCTGTAAAGGGGTTTTACTACTTACAATAGTGGCTGTATGTTCTGTTCTTTATTCGTCTATATCTGCTATGATTAACATATATCCTGTCGCTCAGGTCGTTGTATTATCAATACTTTGCACAATCCAGTTTCTATTCTATATTCTATGATATTAGGCATAATTTTCTACTATCTATGGTAGAGTTGCCTTCGTATAAATCACGAAAAATAAGTATAATATACGGATAAGGAAAAACAAAATGAAAGATCCCTGATATAATAAAATAAATACCGCCAGACTGACACACCAACTATATGGTCCCAAACTAAGCAACGCTTGTTTTATGGATCTCAGTGACACCAAGATCTGAGCAAATTACGAAAAGGACGGGATTCGAACCCGCAACCGCAATAAGTTTGGGCATTCCTGCGGTCAAACATTTTGTGTAACTATAAATTAAAGATTTTACTACTAATTCCGTTTTTTATTCGATTCGGCGTTTTGCCTCCAAATGTTAACTTAATCCAATTTTATATCAGTTGTAAATTATGGAATTATTAATGTGTTTTATTTATGTGTATCAGTGTTCTCGTTGGGTACTTACTATTTTTATTATCAGTGATAAAACCGCAATCCTGAGGTTTTTTCTCCTTACATTGTTTTGACATGACATCTTCAAATTTTTAAAATTCTGAAGTTTTCAAACTTAAATTTCAATACAAACTTAAAATTCATTATTTGTTTCAATGCAACCTTTGTTTACCACAACGGGTACATCTGAAAGACCACCAACTTGGACCAGCTTGGCGGAACTGACTTCCCTTGAGGCGACTGACCTGACTGATTCCGAAGGTTAAAGAATGGTCTTATAAGGTTACTACCTACTAGTAATTCCAAAATATACAATAAGTTTATTAAATTCAGGGCGTTTTGTTCCAGGCACCCCCATCAACCGATTGCCGATAATGGCCAAGTCAGTCCTGGACCTCTACGAGCTGTACAACCTGGTGATCGCGCGCGGCGGCCTCGTCGAGGTGATCAACAAGAAGTTATGGCAGGAGATCATCAAGGGGCTTCGGCTGCCGTCGTCGATCACCTCCGCCGCTTTCACTTTACGCACGCAGTGAGTATCTGATGAAAAATCTACTTCAATAGCAAACACTTACAGACACTGCACAACCTAAACCGTTGGATCTAACACCAATAAATAATAATAGCTCACCTACAATTTATTAAGTCTAACAGCATAAAATATTCACAGGAGATTTGAACCATAAGCATGTAAAATAGAGTATCAGGTACAAGACTTCTCTACATAATAAAGATCATAAGTCCCTCAGCACAGCTCGGGCATGTAGCCGTCATTGCGAGTCAGATTTAGGCCATCACTTTTGCGTTAGTTCACAATTAGGTGGAAGATTTCAAACCTCTTTCCAATAATGGTTTGGTGCCAGTTAAGTGATCATCACTTGCTGAACAGATAAACCAGCGAGCATTGTTAAGATAAAAGAAAATAGGGTTATCTGCTTGCGATTATTATTTAAATTCTTACTAATTCATCAATTTTGTGGTCTGTAAATAATAAATACTGAATATATTGAGATGATCAGAGTAGGTAAATATGTACAAAAATAATAAACTCTTTAAGGAAGGTGTAGACAAGAGAAAGCTTCTGATACAGTACCGACATATACTTTAATAACTTGGAACGTCCACAGCTTACCTGTGTGGTCCTGACAAGCCAGGAGCCCGCTCCATATTCGATGCTCTTTGTACCTCACCCTCATTCAAATTCTCACGAGGTGGAGACAAAGCCACCACCACAATAGCCGTACGTGAGCGTCGCGACAATATGACATCTTCATAATTAATAACCTCTAGCTCATCTCGGCCGATATAATTTCTCATTTATCTTCCTAGAGTTCCTTCACCTCGGCCTTTTGTCGGTCGCCATAAAGGTGTCTTATATTTACGATTCAGTGTACGCCGGTTACGCACGATCGCATGATTTTGTACGCAGCGTCTATTATATCGATCGTCGTTGTGTATGCGTCCTGCGCTGTTAATTTTCATAGTCTGTTTGTTGTGATTTTGTAAGATCTTTCGGTGCTTTAGAAGTGTTAACTGTGCAGCGGCATTGTTGAGAACGTAAGTGCAGCTTTGCATGAAGTATCGTATTAACTGTATGTTTCGGCGCTTCAAATGAAAGCGTAGGGGTAATCAACAAAATTTTACGTTGCTAGAGCGAAGTTTCGTCCTGAAAATTGGCGTTAAGTAGCTATTATGGATGCATTTCGTACGATGTAGAGAGATGAGAGAGTCGACGGCCATCCCCCCTTCTCATTCTCTCCCACTGCCCTTCAGGTTGGCTATGTGCGAGAAATGCCTTTGGCATTGCAAGCATCTATTGGCCATAAGCTTATTTGCCCACCTTGTTATCATTACTAGGTGAAACAAAAAGGGTATACTATTTTTTTTTCAACTTAACTTTGTAAATCTCAAACTATCGGCTTTGTGGGACAGTTGAAGTACTAAAGGTTTTGTAGACTTGTGAAATGGGTCAACTGCTGTATTCCTATAACACCTTTTGTTTTTCATGTTCCCTCCAAAGCTGATAGTATTAGAATTACAAAGTATACCCTTTCTGTTTCACCTTGTATATCCCCTAATCATTAGAGTTTTCCCTTTAGGTAGAGTCTAATGAAAAAGTATTTGATGTTGAATGCGAAACTATTACAGAACGATCTTCATTTAGCATAGATCTTCATGATCTACATACGAGTATAGCCGTGTCGTCGAGACGATAATAGCTAACAATGAACACGCCAAACTAAAGGCGTCCGACGTTCATAAAATTAGACGAACAGTAATGACGAATGTCGTAATATAGATCGCGAGTGACAGTTTTAAAGGTAGCGTTTTTATGACGCGTCGCCGACTCCGGCGCATTGTTACGCATTAAATATGTGACCGCTTAATGTGACATATGGTAACGAATAGCCCACAATGCAGTCGTATAAAATTGACACCTTTCAGAATAGGATTAGGAATGTAATAGCGCGTATTAAGTTTGAAGGATGGCCTTTTGATAATAATTGGGCTTGAAATATGATTTATAAGCATGTCGGCCTCGGTGAGAGCAATAAAGATGTTATTACATAAAGGATTGAATAGCGACATAGAGTTTGGAATCCCTTGATTTATATCCTAGTTGATTGATACGGGGATTATTTTTGAGGACAATGGGGATAGTTTTGAGGTTGCCGCCTTTACAGCCGTTTAAAGAACTCATGTTGATGGCTAGGATTGGTTATTTCGGTAAAATACCTTCCCTATTAAAAATAGAACTAGATTTATAGCGACAGTCCGATACCGACGGGTTGACACGCGTTACAGAATATCTGTCAGCTACAAATAAATTGGAGTTTTCACACAAAGCAATTAGATTGTTTTTTACATTTTCTCTTTATTGTTTTGTATTGCGTCCGTACATCTATCACCCAGAAGACCTGATATATGATGCGCAAGAACTTTAACAAAATCACGGCCTTCGGGTGTGACGTCATTGGTACACTTGCGTGCTAACTTTGAGCCAATCACCCCAGGCTACATCCTCCTTGAACCTGTCTGCCGAACGGCCGTGAGTGATTCAATTGGTAAAAAAAAACAAAATCTTTTATAATACCTAGGGCTGGGAAAATCCGGGGCATTGAACCGGCACTCTTTGTAATTAAAAAATGTTATATTCCCAGAAACAGCAACGCAATGTGAGCAGGCAACACCATTGCCACTAGAAAATACTAGGAAATAATTTGTAGCTAATTGAATATTATACCTAACCAAATAAATCTCACTCAGTTTAAGGTATTTAAATTAGAAGGTCAGCTTGTACCATCTTCCATTTAATTTTAAAATAAATGTTGAATAAAATACTTAAAATCCAAAATAATTGCCTTCCGAGAACAAAGTTGTCACACGCTCCGTCCATTACCTGATCAATATCAGTAGTATCATGTCTCATGTGTGTGTTTCGACGATTTGTTTCAGGTACATGAAGTATTTGTACGATTACGAGTGCGAGAAAAAGAACCTGTCCACGCGGAGCGAGTTGGATGCCGCCATCGAAGGAAACAAACGCGAGGGGCGGCGCGCCTCGGGACAGTACGACGCACAGGCTGCACTAGCTATGGTGAGTCGAACTACTATAGTCAATGACTTTATAATGATCATTATAGACAGGAAAAAGCGAACAAATTGTGATTGTGATTTTGCCGACCGCTTGGCGCAGCGGTTTGAGCGCAGGCCGCTCGGCTCACTGCACCGTGGTTGCGGGTTCGGGAAAAGTTTCGTGATTTGCCCAGGTCTGGGTATCACTGGGATCACCCTCAGTCTATTCTACGGTACTCATAGTTCAAGGGTTGCCTAGTTTGGGACCGTACAGTTGGTGTGTTCGTTTGGCGATATTTATTATTTACTAGCTGTGCTCACGACTTCGTCGGCTTGGACCTTCATTATTTATTCACCTTTTAAACCTTCTCTGGACTTCCACAAATAATTCAAGACCAAAATTAGCCAAATCGGTCAAGCCGTTCTCGAGTTTTAGCGAGACTAACGAACAGTAATTCATTTATATATATATATATAGATTACGAGTATTTATACAGTTGGTGTCTGTCTAGCAATCTAGCATTTGTTACCTATATGTTTGCAATAGGCTTAGCCCCCTATAACATTGGGACCAAAATGCTAAAATCTAAATCAAAATAAGTTCTAATAACATTATCAATCAAATTCAAACCCAACCAACTAGCAATATAAAGTTCTCTTTCCAGCCGCCGCTGAGCCGCGTGCCAGCGTCCCTGGCCCAACTGTCCCAGCACATGCAGCCCCTCTCGCTGTCCCTGGGCGGGGGGGTGGCGGGCGTGCCGCGCCTCCCGCCCCTGCCGCCCCACGCCCCGCACATCTCCCAGCACGACATAGAGTACAGAGTACGCGAGTACATGAAGATGATACAGCAGCAACGGGAGCTCATGAGGAATGGTGAGTATTGTATCTTTGGATCGATACACAGAACAAAGGTATAAGTTCGACTTTTAACCGTATTCACTAACTTGACAGTTCAAAGAAAAATAATGGTACCATACTAAAAGTAATAGTGTTAGGCTAATGAATGATTATGCGTAAAGAACGAATGATATAAATTGTTCAAATTCAATAGAACATAAAAAATCGTATGTCAGATGTGGAATTAAGAACAATTAATAATTATCAATAAAATTAATTTCCTTTATAAGTAATTATGCTTATATTTTTGGACAAGTTTTTAAATTTAAAATAAAAAGTTTTCATGTAAGTACTAGTACTAGTATTCATTCCATTTAGTTCATTCTTACGCCACATCACTATCTGTTTTTCGTCAATAACTTCCTGACCCTTTAACTGTCAAATTGGTGAATAAATTTAAAATTCGAACTATAGTTGACTCGTCCGGGATAGTATCACCCTCGCACAGGCGATCGCACTGAAGTAGCTATTATAGCTACGTTTTTACTATGGAGGGTGAAAGCAGGAGCAAACTGGATAAACTATTTACCGTCAATAATGAGTTTGAGCAAACATAACCGCGAGATTAGATGGATTAATAGAGTCGCATGCGATAAAAAAATGTATCGGTGAAATTACAACTGCTATCGAATCCAACTTAAATTTCGAACCTCCAGTCCGTCCAGCAACACACTTAGCATACGTTACATGACTGCTCTCTCTACAGGTTCCGAGTCGCCGCCGGGCGCAAACGGACCCGCTCCCATCATGTCGCCCCGCGACGCCGCCGCGCTCAGCGCCATCGACGTATCCCGCCTCACACTATGGTCTCTGTACAACAATAACAACAATAACAGCCCGCAGCCTGATCTGGAACCACAGCGGTTAGTTACTTCTCATAGACATCTCTTTTCATAGATTTATTAACTTAACCTTACTTTTATATTAAACAATTAAAATTTGACACCAACATTTTTGTTCTGTATTATTTTTAGAGCTTCGAAAACTCACTACTTCTAATAATATCCAGCTGCTAGGTAGTTAGGTAACGGTTTCGCTAAGTGGCTTAAGCACCATACTTCAAAGGCTTTAAATAAGTAGCATAAGGAAAGGGAGCTAATTCTATAAATCACTGAAGGAAACATGTAAAAGTCAATATTCCTCATAGTAATATATCAATCAATTAAAGGGGGAAGTTGGGGCAAATTGATATATATAGAATTGTTACTTTCCGTAACTGTAATATTGATTATCGTCGTCTCCTACAGTGAAGCCCTAAACCTAAGCGAGAGTCCAAACTCTAGCCTGAGCGGAGTGAAGCGCGAGGCGTGTCGGTCGCCCGCGCCGCCCGCCAAGCGGCGCACGCCGCGGCCCCTCTCGCCGCGCGCGCCCAGCCCGCCGCGCGCGCGCCTGCCCTCGCCGCCGCACGCGCAGCTCAACGGCACACCGCCAAGCAATGGAGTCAATGGTGCTGCCTTTAAAATTACTACCAGAGGTAAATCTTGGATTATTCAAATTTTTAGACATTATTATTATAATATCACGATGTTGAGTCCAAGTTAAACTATCCACCTACTTATACCGGCAAAACTATAAAGGCCATCAGCGGCCAGCAGAATCTCTTGATTCCATTAAAAGAAATAAATATAGATCCAGATTTATTATACTACATAAATAGGCAGCCTATCTCCGTTTCCCAAATCAAGAATGCTCAAGAATGCCTATCACATATTTTAATCTAGCTCTTAATTTCCCAGGTGATGCAAGCACAGGGGATCAGCAATTGGTCGTGTCAATAGAACTGAATGGAGTCACGTACGAAGGAGTTTTGTTTCCATCACAAAACGGTAACGGACAAAACGGACACAGACAGATGGTCTCCTAAACAAAGCAAGAAAATTAGTAGGGCTTCTGTTTTATGGAATTTGCGATTTTAAGTTTCAGGAGGATTTCTCATTAAGATATTTAAAGTTATCTAGACATTTATTCACTTAAAGTAAAATAGGCAGCTTACCAATTTACTTTAAATGCTTAGAAACTCGGTAAATAACAATTACAAATATTTAATTTTGTTTTAAAATTTGACAAACTTGTCTTTGTGGGCAACAAATATAAACACACAAAGATTGAGATCCAAATAATATTATAGTAACGAATTGTCCATGTTCATGAAGTTAAAAGTAAGGGGTGGCGGTCACCGTCTAAATGGGGCTTAGTTTTAATATTAAACCCAGTTTCTAATTCTACCCATTTTCCTCTTTGGAGCATAGACTGATACTTTTCGTCAAGGTTTTTAAATTTGATTTTAAATGACGGACATTGAAACAATAACGTGTCAAATAATCATCGGATTGTTGATTGGTAATTAGTATTTTTAAAAATTTTAATGTTTTAATTAATTGGATGTTAACTCAATAAAAACAAGGTAAAACTATTTTATTTATGAGTAATAACTCTTGTGATTTGAAATCTCAAATCTCAAATTGTTTTTAAAAAATAACTCAAATTTATATTCGAAATAAGTACAAAATTTTACATCACGATATAAAGTTATTATTATGTACTTACTAAGTTATGTTGAAAATGTGATTAAGATTTTTGTATTGTTTTTTTCAAAGATATTTTAAAAAAATTCTCGAAATATTGCACTGCCTACGAAGAGCGCGAAATTATTTGTAAATAAAAAAGTAAAAAATAATTTCATGTCCGTACGCGGATGTTTTGTATGATAATTTTTAGCAAGTATTTTTTTAATAAAGTCATCATCGCGTATGACAATTATGTAAATATAGTTTTATAATATTTTTTACATTATTTATAATTTGACAGATGTGTGATAAGCAGAGTGGAACAGTGTAGCGCATCTGTTTTTGTGTTTTTATAGTTGCAATGCATATTTAGCTTACGTTACGTGACACCAAGACAAATAAAAGTAAAATTACATAATACAACTCAGGAAATAATTTATAAATTGTAACTTGATTTAAACATCTTGTTGTAGTGTTACGGTTTTTTACTATAAGAACACCCGCGTGTGATTGTTATCGCTCGTTACTTTATCAGGTAATGTAGGCTAAATATGCGATCGTCTTTTTGTAAAATATTGTAAATAGAAAACATTATCGTGTAGAGCCATTTTGTGCACCGTCTTGTCGAGTATGTTCGTGATTGAAGATTATTAAAAGGTGTATATTTTTAATTGTCTACGAAGATGTCAGTATTGTAATTTAGTGCGTAGGTATTTATAAAAAAATGTTGTTTTCTTTGAACAAAATATCCGAATCGATGCCAAATGTATGAAACGAACTATGAGCGAATAGACGACGTTGAATTAATATTTTCGGAAGTTCGTCCAGAGAAAACGTATTTAATTTTTAATCTAGAATATTCATGAAAATATTGAATTTCGTTATGCACTGTAACCTCAAAGCAATATTTTTTATTCCCATGTCTCTAATATTGTTATTCCATATTGGCGACTGGGTTTGATGCCTTTCAGAGACAGACAGAGAAAGAAATACAACTTTTAAAGAAATACAATTTACTTTCAGCCGCCATCTTTTTTACAACTCTGTCCCTTTCTGTCGGGCATCAAATCATCTGTCTGTCCCAGTTATAGTTTTTAATCAGATCAAGAAAAAATCTAAGAAAAATATTACGTCATCTGTAAACCCATCTCGAATAAAATAAATCTGTAAATGGTCTCCAATAAACAAGTTTCCGAATATTGTTACTCTCTGCTAGGAATGTTAGGCTACTTAAAATCACAAATTAATAAATTAGAATCACAATTATAAGTATGCCATTTCGTTATTTAAAATAATTAAGTGTAATGTAAGCTAAGTACTTCGTCAAATTAAATAATAGCCGACCGAAATTTAACTTTTCCTTACGCTATGGCTACTTGCCGCTTAAATAAAATAAGTCTCTCAGATTATAATAATAATAGTGCAATAAGCAATATCCAAAATTACGAAAAATTAAAAAAATATCTACAGTAGGTATGTAATATTTTAAAATACTTAGTGTAGCGTAACGTCATAGGAAATTATGAAACGTTTTTTTTGTAAATGACTGATTTAATGTTTTTGTAACTTTAGTTATTTTAACGTATTTAATTTTAATTACTTACTGTGTAAAATTTACAATTATGGCTAAGTACTGTAGTTGTAGTTGTTAGTACATTCCTGATGATGTACAATAATTTTAAGCAGCGCTGTAACTCTGCTGACCTACTTTGTACACTGGCAGCAGGGCCATAGGGATTGCGCGTTAGCGAATTTCGTACTACACCAAAAATTTTTGATGTATTCAAATAATATACACGAATAAATAATTATGTATTACGATAGACAGCCTTTATTTGAATGACCAATCCTTTTATTACGGTAACCCTGCTATACTAAGCCGAACCCAATATGAAATGTTCAATAGCAAACAGAATGCCTAAAAACCGGGTGCGCCAAAGTTCACCTAAAATTTCAACTCCGATAATTGGAAATCCGAAAATGTTCTTCCTAACATTTTTCATCCTAACAATCACAATTCCTAATTAATTGTCTCCTAATGTTAATAATTCCGAAACATTCAACTTCATAATGTCAGTAGCAATAAACATCTATTATACTTTTATTTGTTTTCCTATATTTTCTCAACATAACCATCGTTTATACTATTATTCAAAGTCATATCTTTTTTGTTTAGATTTCTTTTTATTCATAATAATCAATATTATATACCTACATTAATTTTGCGTAACTTTGTTTTTACATAACATGTAGGTATAGCATATAAGAATAATAGTACCATGGTACAAGTAGTTAAATACATGTTTTCATTTATATACATTTCAATTAAATAAGTTTACTATTAGCGGCTATAGCTTTCAAATAATCACTTTTATTGGTGTATTTTGGTTTAGGTTAGGTTAGAACTGTGACCCCAACGCACGAGCCGAGCGAGCGTTGCGAGCGTGCCGCGGCAGCGGCCGGCGAAGTGCCACAACCGAATTGGTCTTTTAGTTATTGGTTTAGTTACAATAATAATCATTAAAACTATAAATATCATCTTCTACCCACATATATTTTTTATTACACTTGGTAAATGTTTCTTTCTGAGTATGAGTGAAAATATTATGGTGAGTATGTTTAGGGATAAAAGCGTTATGATAAAAAACAGTAGGAGTTTAAATATATTTACATTAATGATGTTAATAATTACAAATTTCGGAAACATCAGTGTTATGAGCATCGCCGGTAGCACTAAAAATAGTATGAATGAAAACTTTAGGATGAAATTTTTTTGGAAGAATGATCATTCGGATTACAAATAGTTAGGAAGAACAATTTCGGGTAAAGAACTTTAGGTGAGCCAATATGGACCCCTAAAACCAATCACAACAACAATTTGCTAACAATTTCTTAGTAATAATTTAATTTGTAATTGGTATTTTTATAACCAAATGAAAAACATTTAAAAACGCCAACAAAACCAACCGAGTAGAATAATGCCTGCCATCTTTATTTTTTATTCTCAACTATAACAGTGCAAGTAGTGCCATCTATACGAAAAATATAAAACAACTCCGCATCAATGCGTACCTACGTTCTGGTACACAATCAAGTAGATGATAACCTCAGTTTCTATGTGTAATCCATCTTGATAACGTAGTTTATACATTATGCAAGAGATGGCACTGTGTGTTTTAATTTGACCTGGACACAGCCGTTGACCAAGTTTTGAGCGATTGTTTGGTAAGTTCAATTCCACTTTTAAATTGATTTTGATTTAAAAAAGTACTTAACCAAAACTGACAATATTGTTAGATTGCATGACCGATTTCAATTTTTTTGTTAGGCGATTGAACATAATTACCTACCTACTGTATAATTATCAGAATATCCAAGGGAACTAACTCGGCTCTTTGGCATGAATAGATAATTAGATTAAGTAGGTAGGTATCTACCCAAACATAATCTTTTGTGTGTGATTAGACGTAGGTACACTCTTGAACGGGAACCGCGAACAGCGATCAGTAAATCTTTATAAATGAATCTGGATGGATGCTGTGGTCGCGCTCCATCTATGTTATCATTTTCATCTGAGGATAAGACTTGTACAGGATTGATCGAATCCGCCTTTTGTTGGTAAACAACTGCGTCCTTTGAGTAGGTATTTGAGGTTAGATTGGGTTTAAAGTGTCGAGCTATTATTAACTTTACTCAAAGACCTTTACATTATGTAGGTTCTCTAACTTAATGAATTGTCTAGTTGCAGAGGTCCAAAATTACCATTAAATGGAGCGAGTTGGCCGTAGACTGATCCTTTGAACCAAAGTTCAGCCCGAGGCAAGCCCTCCGTTTGTTAGTTTAGGCTCCCGTAAGATGAGATAGATATAAAATCCCATCAGAACTTGTTATTGCAAATTCTATGGTTTTGATTGGGTTTTTGGAAACGCCATAGCCAACGCCAACCTAGGTAACTTACAAAAAAAAAAAATATTGATATAGGTGGTCTAACCCCCGTATTCACAAACATTACTATGAGCCCACAGTACATGTGAACGCACAGTTCTAATGTCAAACTTTCTGCAGCTATATTGTTTTTCAATTTCGCTGGAAATACTATTTGAAAAAATGTGTTCGAATTTCGAATATCGATCAAAATTTAAAACACCTGTATAATATGGACCAGGGTATGATTGATACTCGCGCTATAAACTGCTGTAGATGTGTTAAGTACCTCCAATTTGTAAAACAAAAAGGTTTGATTTTGTAAACACCGAAAATATTCATCAGGTATTTCCAAAAAGTATCTGCTTTCTTGAATAGTCTTCTTGTAGATACGGTCAATATACATTGGACGCGGAAGGCGCCTTGTGATCGTGACGTCGAATCATAAGTTTGATAACATATTACAATTTATTTATGCAACACTCCGTTCGTAACACGCGTACGTATGTAATACCAATGTGCTAATGGCGACGGAAAATAAATACATATCGCACATCTGTGCAAAATAATGTCAGTTCACTAGCTCGGGTTAATATAGTCGCATGACGTCTGAAATCCTGAAAGAAAATATTATACAGGGTATTTCAAAACCCGGAAATAATATTCGGGGTATTGGATGATTATATAATAATTATAAGTATGGCTTTTTTTTGAAATTCGAACACATATTTCAATTATTTTTTCGATGTAATTTTTTTTTCTTAAAGTATCTCTATCTCAATAATATTATTTTTTTCTAGTATATTGTTAGGTGGCCACTACGGTTACACTGTTTTCTGCTTCATTGTATTTGTTCTAAAACCACAACACAAAAGTTGTGACAAATACCTTTTAAAATATTCGCTTTGACGACAAATATGCAAAAGCCCGTATCTCACTCACACAATATGACAGATAGGTAGGTCTAATTTGTCCTCATCTTGTCCTCATAGACATCTTTATAATTATAATATCAGCTGTCATGACGAATATGTACCGGAATTATTATTTCGGACATTTGAAAGACTCTGTAGATAATTTGTCTGCTCCTCCCTTAGTCTCCTCCAAATCCTCAACTGTTGACCACAAAGTAAGGTACCTATCTAAAAAAAATTGCAAGACAACAAATACTCGACAGAATACAGCGACTGCTGTCAAAATACTTTTAATCACGAAGACGTAAGAGAAATGTATTGAACACCACTTGACGCTGGGTGTAAGTCCCACATAATAGAGTCCGTCTTTTTCTCAAAAAGCTGAAGTTCATCAAAAACCTTCCCCAACCCATTTAATGTCCAAAATGACACTGTTACTACAGTAAATATTTATCTACTTTCCTACAAATTAAATTCTCGAAAACTACCCTCTAGGAACAAAACAAATGAAAATTAATGATTGGCTGCTTATGAAACAGGTAACTGGAAGGTAGCCAACGGATTTAATAAAAGAACCTGCCTGTTTATTGCCTTGACAATTGCCGTGTGATAGTAGTGCCAGCCGACGTCACTTAAGTAAAGTTTAGCACGAATATGTTAAGAGAGCATTATGCGTCATACGCCAAGCATCGGCACTAGATGAACTATCTCTATAAAATAACAAAATGCTATTTAGAAAATATAATAAACCAAACCATATGTTATAGTTAGCAGTTATGAAAACATTTTTTTCAGCTTGGGCGGTGGCGGCCGCTAGGGCGGGCGGGGATTTCAGCCAGTCGTCATGCATCCGTCGCCGACGGAGCACGTCGCGAGTTTTCTCCTCCGTGCCCTCCCGATAACACCGACTTGTTAGAATCCCAGACCTCCCCCGCCCCTCTCTGTGCGGCCCCGCGCGGCCACGGAGAGGTACCCAAATACTTACCAAAGACAAATAATAGAACGTGTAATTTAAAAAATACATTTACGAATCAGTTTTTATTATTCAGTGTTTGCGTTATCTGTGCTGTGTTAAATAGGTGAGTGGTATTTATTTGTTTTTCTGATCTGTCGTAATCAGCTGTTTAGCGTGTTTTGAGAAGATAACTTTTTGCACTCGTCTATTATTAGCGTTTTGATTGCGTTTGCCTTCGTTGTTTTTATTTATTATATTTTTTAGGCGAAGCAACTAATTGTCATTTCACGGCTTCTGAAAATAAATGTGGGTGATTTGTTTACACAGAATATCCGTCAGATTAAATTCATGGTTATATCATCGTGTAGGTACTTTTGTGAGTAATGTCTCGTGTCATATTATGTCTGCACACATATTTTGAGTACCTACAACTACTTATAAATCCATCTCTTATCTAGATTATAATTAATTACAACCGTTCTGTTAGCACTCGCGCTGTCTTCAACATTATTTTTTAATTAATAAAGGCATAAAGTAGGTATGCTCGTTATAACTCAATCTTGACCTAGCTAGGTAATACCACGTACCTACTATGTACCTATAGTTAATAAAAAAAAAACATGGCTTATGTATATTGGAACAACCTCTATCATCCCATTAGGCTTATTCAATACTAATTTGGGACACTTATCTCAGAAACCGGAATGTGGGAGAAAAGAGTAACTTTAAAACTGAATGCAATTAGAAAGCATTTAACTTGGATACCTATAAACTTAATATCATAGTGGATGGAGTTGCCAAGGGGAATTGGGCCTTAGTACAAAAGGAATAACAATAATATAAAATTGACGTAATAATTTTCTGAAAGTCTCAGGACTCGAACCCGATCCCCCGAGTCTAGTGGCTTCCGTTTAGACCACTGGACCACAAACTCAAAGAAAAATGAGTATCCTTTATTATTTATATTTACTTAGCCCGCAAAGAAATGATTCAGACGCAGGAAATGTTTGACTTACCCTCATTCGGGTTTCATGGACTCGCGTCCTTGTGTACATTGTCCAGCCGGTTTCGGACAAGATAAGCAGAATTATACTCTATCTCGTTCTATTACAATCTATTGTTGAACATGAACCTTTTTGGAAAGGATTTTCTTAAGCAATTTCTATGCTGGCCGAAGATTGAAAAAAATATATATTCACGGTGCGCGGTGTCTTATAGCTACTGAAAATATTGTTAGGTGATTGACCCTTGGCTTCGGTCAACTTTTCAATTTAAGTATTTTTTTCTAAACACAAGGCAGACGGGATTGTCGGTGGTGATTTTTTTAGGAAAGAAATTAAATCCTACTTATACTATAAATGCGAAAGTTTGTGAGTGTGGTATGTTTATTACTCCTTCACGCAAAAACTACTGAACGGATTTGGATGAAATTTGGAACACAGATAGTTTATAACCTGGATTAACACATAGAATACTTTACTTAAGTCTACGCGGACGAACTCGCGGGCAGCAACTAGTTACTTTTATATTGTTTGTAGTTCCATCATAGACCATGTAGACGACCGCTTGGCGCAGTGGTTTAAACGCAGGCCGGTCGGCTCGGGTGGTTGCGGGTCCGATTCCAGTCAGTGCAAATTTCGGAAATGGTCTTTTCGTAATTTTCCCTGTTCTGGGTGTCACTGGGATCGCCCCCAGTCCGTCGTACGGTACCCATAGTACAAGCGCTGCTTAGTTTAGTACCATTCAGTTGTTGTGTCAATACGACGATACTAACCTATTTATTTTATTTATTAATCATCAGCCTTTTTGTTGGCTCATAGATATTTACACATACAAATAAACAATATGGAACGATGTCATCACACGAGTCAAAGATACATTCAACATCTTCTGGCTAAGGAATTGGGGACTGTAAAACAATAGTAACTGCTTTCATCTCATCTCCAACATCTCAACACGGAGATGAAGCCACGCTGTAGCCATTGACTACAGCTCATAGACGGGCGGGCTCGATCCGGGTAGTAGCAGTACCACCCTCTCACATATGATCAGCGTAAAGTAACTATCATCATCATCATCATCATCATCATCATCATCATCATCAGCCTATACTTGTCCACTGCTGGACATAAGCTTCCCCTAATAAGCGCCATAGCGCCCTGTCTTCGGCTTGCCGCATCCAGCATCTGCCTGCAGTGTTTCGCAGATCAGTAGCGTGTCTTGCCCTACTAGTCCGAATTATTTGTGTAATTCTTGGTAACATCAAAAGGCAACACACTGGAGCTATTTTAATATATATATTAATATATACTAACTACCCTTTGTAATTATTGAAAATAAGCAACTGGCGATAAAAAAAAAAAAAAATGACATGTAAAAAGACAAGCCCGCTGAGTTTCTTTGCCGGATCTTCTCAGTCGAGGTCGCGTTCCGATCCGGTTGTAGATATAAGGAAAAAAAATATGTAACGTGACAATTTGTAAGTGCCCCCGTAGGCCTAAACAAAATAAATGATTTGAATTTGAATCGTCATCCCACCTGGTCGGAGGGCGTCCTACACTACGCTTGCCGATAGCTAAACTACTTACCTGTGATTCGTAAGTTGAGTTCGAGAGCCGAAGCCCGAAAGCCTAACCACACACCCCCTCCCTCCCTCCCTCTATCGCCATTCTCACCCTCCTTCAAGTCGGCAAAGTGCGAGCAATGCCGTTTGTACTGCAAGCTCAACTATTGGGACAATTTTTTATTCTTTTTGATTGACCACATGTTGTTGGCCAGAGTGGCCATAACATCTTCACCCGGACAGAGGGCGAGCGCGAGTGCGCTGCAGCCAGAGGGGCAGGGGGGCAGCTAGCTCAAGGACCGGTAACCTATAATTGTTGTCAGAAGTAAAGTCTTTACTTGGTACATTCAATTGAAGTTTGTAGGTACCCACTTACTTCCGGCCCTGATGCCCAGGGCCCAAAACAACGGGCTACCCTCGGGGTCGAGAACGTCCAGGGTGTGGGCCCCGGACGTTCCCTGACGACGACGACCCTGAGGAGGACGGCGGCGGGCGTGGCTCCCCGCCGCCGTGCACTGCGAGGGTGCAGGGGGAGCGACCATCTGCTCCCCCGGGGCGAGCTCCCGCGAGGGAGCGCGGCACATGAGGGGCACCGGCGAGTTCTTCGGGAGGGCCCGGAGTCCCTCTGACGTGCGGAAGGCGGCCACCGGGGAGGTTTTAGTGGGTAAGAATCCCACATACCCCAGGCCTTTCCCACAAGAGGCCTGGGAATCTTAGGAAGATTTCCTCCCCGTAAAAAAAAAAAGGTACCCACTTACTTATAGTTCGTTTTTACGTGCGTACGTATAGCTCCTATAGTGTTCCTCCATCCAGTTAATTATCCCAAATTTAGTCTTAAAAATACATAAAAAACGAATATTCAAAGCCCTGAAAAGGATTTGTCCTAGATACCTCCGATTGATATAGGGAAACGTATTGAAAGGGCCTGGACATTTGCTGACCGTCGCATCAATCATTCATATCGACAAATAACTTACCTACAGGAGATTTTAGTCACAGGGATGGCGCTCCCACATATCATCCGGGATCATCTAGCTTTCCCAAGGACCTGATTACTTACATTTTCGAGTAAAGAGGTTTTTATATTTTTATTTGTTAAAACCTAATATTTATAACAACACCGGCTGGACACGGTACAATAAGGGTGATCGTCTACTTGGCTGTGCTTCGACCAATAGTATCACTTCTTTTCCCGTCTCCGCTGCGCCAAGCGGTCGTCTGTCAAATCAGAGATCGAGTAGGATGATAATATTGCGGAGATTTCATAATGTATAGGCATAAGGGCAAGTACCTAGATATAGACACCACAAAACAATATTTTTTCTTGCAATAGCCTAACAACCCTAAGCGAGCAATATGGAATAGAAAAGGACAAGTCGAATATGTCAATAGAACATTATTAAGTGTCCCACGAGGGCTGCAGCCCGCAAATGGCTTTGTCCAGAGCTAGGGACATCGCTATTATTTGTTTTTGATAACGGACAGGAAGAAAACATAAGTTTACGGCTTTTATTGTTTTCCGTCCCCATGGGGATTGAGCTTAGGGGAAATATTGAAAAGTGAACTCAAACGCTAATTCAAATTCGCTGGTCAAATATTAACGTGCCATACTGAAAATGACAGATAACGGCGACTCAAATATGCGATCAAATTAGTGTGACTTAAGTCTTGATCTAATGTCTGAGAGCGATTTCGGAAATGCAATTTCAATACAAAATTACAATAGTTATGTCAAAAAAGTTCTTAAGGCCGCACTCAGACTTGACATCGATTTATAAATGCGGAGCTGATACTATTTAGTAGAGTTTCAATAACGAACCCTCAGTTGGACGTAGATTTGCAAAATGGAACCAACTCACACACACTTCTGCAAACTGAAACCAACCTAAACAGACTACCACAAAGGCTGATTTTGGTCTGCAGCTGTTCATGTGGGTTGATTCCATTCTGCACAACGATTTCCAGTTGTAGGATTGACTCTACCTGTGTATTTCGCTCTTGCTCAGTCTTCTTTACCTTTTATTATTTTATCTTTATTACTTCGCTTGGGAAGATATCTTCTTTCTTTCTTGCAAATGTAGACTTTTCTCCCATTATATTATACTAGCTGTGCCCGCCGACTTCGTCCGCGTAGTATTTAACGTAACAAAAATTTCGGGATTATCGGGATAAAAATCCTATATGTTAGTCCCGGTTATAAACTATCTGTGTTCCAAATTTCATCAAAATCCGTTCAGTAGTTTTTGCGTGAAGGAGTAACAAACATACATACATACATACATACATCCACACTCACAAACTTTCACATTTATAATATTAGTAGGATTAATAATATAGTATCTTTTTTACCCGACTATACTAGGTGAAACAGAAAGGGTATACTATTTTTTTGCAGCTACTTTGTAAATCTAAAACTATCGGCTTTGTGGGACAGTTGAAGTCTTTGATCAAAGGTTGAAATACTGAAAGTTTTGTGGACTTATGAAATCTGCCAACAGCTTTATCCATATAACACCTTTTGTTTTTCAGGATTCCACCAAGGCTAATAGTTTTTGAATTACAAAGTTAAGTTTTGAAAAACATAAGTATACCCTTTCTGTATCAACCTGTATAAGGCAAAGCTAAAAGGAAGGGTTATGTTGTTAAGCCAAGGACGTCGAAGGAAGAAAAAATATATTTTCGCTATACTGACGCACTACTCTCGCTGTCTGTTATTTCTGATATATTATAGTAGAGAAAGATTTTTCAAAACCACTCCTCACGGAGCTATAACCTTGATTGCACTTGTTTTATGTAGAGACCTATGTTCTACAGTACCGACTCCCCCAGAATCATAAGAGATATATGTATATGCTTACAACCCGGTTGATTCAGGAAGTTCAGGCTGTTTTGTCAATTCGCCGTGACTGCTTAGTTAGCGCTATCTCGGCGTGTTTGCTGACATAATAGCGCTAGTATTTGCACAGATATCCCATTGTATGTCTTGTAGTAGGTATGTAGATTCCTCTGAGATTTGTATCTGATTTATATTTTTGGGGTGACACTTACTTAATTATTTTAATGAATATAACATCAGGGTTCGATTTTCTTCTTAATACTCTAATATTATGACTATTTCGGTGTTCTACAACAATATCTTTACTTTGTCAGCGTTTTCTAGGATGCACATTAACCACCAAACATGTATTTACTAAGAAATACTTAGAAAATTAAACATGGTTTGTTGACATATTATTTATATATAGAGTTTGTCTCACGTTTATGTGCCCAACTATTATAAATATATGTGGCCGCCAACTAGCTTAATTCGCCGTTCAATTAACAGCCTAGGCACTTAACTAAACGGCGCCGTTCAACTAGTGGCCTGAATGATATTCAGCCGTTTGATCAAACAGCTAGGCAAATGACTTGGATCGATGACGTTTAACTTCTTGCCTAGCCGTTTAATTAACTGCCTAGCCTGTTCATTTCAATTTAGTTCTACTTTCTGCCACCTAGCGCCAAAACTCACCAAACTGTCAATATCTCTTATTCTATATTCTCTTTGGTCAATATGGCGTCGGAAAAAAACAACTTTGATGGAATAATTTTATTAGGTACTTTGGTTTTTTACGTTTTTTTTAGATCCACCGAATCTATTTGCCGGGTGGGGTTTCTGTGGGGTCATAAAAAAAATAACCCTAACCTAAACCCATCCAGGTCGTTCTGCTTGGGTAGTATTTTGAAAAAGTTTTGTGTGTACTTAAATGTCAACCAGTTGCCTAAGCATTAGCCAGCCAGTTTATTAAATGTTGTAATAGACGATACGGCTGAATATCATTTAGGCCGTTAGTTGAACGGCGCCGTTTAGTTAAGTGCCTAGGCTGTTAATTGAACGGCGAATTAAGCTAGTTGGCGGCGACATATATACTTAGTTAAAGGGATATATGTATAGGCACTAATGTTTATAACTTCTTTTACTTTCTTTTTAAAATATAGCCAACCCAGATTAATAGGTATTTGGCCAGTGTCAAATAGCATATATAATAGGTACTTAGAATTATAATAACAATGTAGAGTAAAACAATGACCGTATCACTTTGGAAAACCAAAAAGCATAACAAATATTTATTAGAAAAATACTTAGTGTAAAAAAATGCTCCCACATTCAACAGGTAGTGCCTACAGGTATTAGAGTACTAATACATTGTGCGTGATAACCGCTCATCTCGTTATCACCGCGATAAATAACGATAAGGGGCCACCAAGCACTTAGTAGAGAGTTATCGCGGGTCGGTCTTTAAATAGTTCGGCGGTCGTGACGCGCGACCATAGAGGATATTATACTTTTAGAACATTCGGATTTAAAGGCCCAGTTGATAACAAAAGACGCACGCAATAAACTATCAATCTATCTAGACCTTACATTCAAATTTAAACTGTAATCTTCCGTGGTAAGGTTCAATTTTTATGCGATAGTTATTGCAGGTTGATGGTCTTTTGAGGATTGGCTTCGATATTATGATTAATGGATTTTTTATCTGTGGCAGGCAATAATGCGTTTAGCGTTCGTATGACGTTCGTTTTCGAATGTTTGCGGTGTTGGCGTAGAACCAAAGTAGAACCCAATAGCCTATTTAAATTAGTGAATCACAATTAAATGAATGCGACCACAGATATAGATTTACATAGATAACGCAAGTATCGCAATTTGTATTGAAACCAAGCGTGCCGAATTTTTAACACCTACTGTGACGTCATTAGTGACGGGAAATCCAAACCGCTTCAAAGACACCGATGCCGCCGATGCCCCTCCGCCCGCTACGATTCTCTCGAGTGATTATCACGCTCATACTCATATTGTCGCGAGGACTGTAAGTTATGGGCGACCAACCTCGACGCTTGGTCGGGGTTTTCGGACACGCTAAGTACGTACATTTGCGTTATCTATGTAAATATATATCTGTGAACGCGACCTAATAACACTTTGCCTTTGTTAGGCCCGTAAATTGATCTCAAGTCTGAGAGCGATCTTGGAAATCTCATTCTTATGTAATAACCAGTACAAAATTAAATGTTAAAAGCGTACTCAAGATCTATCAGACTTGAGATCGATCTATTAATACGGGTCTCAGACACTTTGTTTTATTCATGGGAACTTTACGGTAAATGACTTAAGGTGAAGGCGCCTGTCTAGCCCGCGAAGTTCAAAATTTTCGAGTATTTTTATAGTTTATCCAAAATCTGAAAACATTTAAGAAAACATTTTGTGATTTGCGAACACAGTATCCAGTGCGTTTATTAATACATTTATTTTACTCTAAATATTATCACGGTGGATATGATACTAGTCAATCACTAAATATACAAAAATTGCCAGATTATCTGGATAGCTGTCGTTCTTGAAATGTTTTAGAGTAAGTTGGATATATTAATGAATGCACTGCACACGGTCTTTGTCGCGAAATACAAAATGTGCCTTTTATTATTGTCAGATTTTGAAAAATTTCTAAACTACCTCAAAAAATTTAAACTTCGCGGGCTAGATGGGCGCTTTAGCCTTAAGAATTAACAGCTAGGTAAACACGTGGTCTACGGTGGAAGAGCCAAGCTGTACCCGAAATCAGCATGGACTGGCTTGAACGGGGTAGTTCCAGCGTCAGGTGGTATGCATCACGTATGCACCCTGGCATATGCTGAGCTGTTGACCCTTTGGCCTGGTACGATAGTACATAACTCGCTAGATGTGTCCATTTATATTCCTAAGCTGTGTATGTATAGTTAGTTAGTTTTGTATAGCTCTGCCATGGTACCAATCTACTATATAAAAATAAGTCGGGTTTTCCTTCCTGACGCTATAACTCCAGAACGCACGAACCGATTTCCACGGTTTTGCATTCGTTGGAAAGGTCTCGGGCTCCGTGAGGTTTATAGCAAAGAAAATTCAGGAAAAAAATCAACAGAAAAGCGCATTTTACGCGGACGGAGTCGCGGGGCACAGCTACTCTACTATATAAAAATAAGTCGGGTTTTCCTTCCTGACGCTATAACTCCAGAACGCACAAACCGATTTCCACGGTTTTGCATGCTTTGGAAAGGTCTCGGGCCCCGTGAGGTTTATAGCAAAGAAAATTTAGGAAAAATTTCAACAGAAAAGCGCATTCCACGCGGACAGAGTCGCGGGGCACAGCTAGTAAAAATATATTTCTTTCTTTCTTTCTTTCTTTCTTTCTTTCTTTCTTTCTTTCTTTCTTTCTTTCTTTCTTTCTTTCTTTCTTTCTTTCTTTCTTTCTTTCTTTCTTTCTTTCTTTCTTTCTTTCTTTCTTTCTTTCTTTCTTTCTTTCTTTCTTTCTTTCTTTCTTTCTTTCTTTCTTTCTTTATTTCTTTCTTTACCACCCTTACACAGAAGATCGGCGTAAAGCAGCTATTATAGGTGCGTTACGTACGATGAAAGAGAACTGAAGGCCTAGCCAAGATACAAACGTTTCGTTTCTATTCTCTTTCTACAATTGCAAACGCCTTAGCGTAAGCGAAGATAGCTAACGATAACTTGGTAGCCATGATGACATATCAACGCCGAACGCTAAATCTACAATGCCGATCGATAAAATAATATTTTTAGTCTGTGGTGAGCGTTCATAAACGTCAGTCATCATAACCAAAGAGAATACATCATAACCTCAAAGTACTTTTGTATGTAAACAAGGTGCGAGCAGAATATTTGTTTTAAATTTGATTAAGTGTTTTAAAACGAAATGTACATCAAGCGCATCTAATAAATACCTACTCAAGTGGTTTTTGCCATGGAATACTTATTAAATTAAATCACGAGCTCGAGCTAGCCCGGAACAGCTCGCGGCTTTACAAATTCATAGAAGGTACGTAAAACATTAGTAATTTCAATAATTCCCTTGTTATTTAAGTCTGTCTCATACCTACTCAGTCAAATTGTTCCTATCGGGGCATTTGCATTGTTCATTCAAGATTCAGATTATATGTTTATCTAAAATAGTCTATCATAAATGTTCTAGTCACAGCTATGTAGCTAGCGAGTCCCTAGCAAGGATTTCAAAGAAATAAAGTATTACTGTTTGTGGCAGGAACTGTGAGAGGTTATGTATTATTATATCACTTACATTTAAGTAACAAACAATATGTTTTGATTTCAGGAACAACATTATCTCCTGCTCACCTGCTATGTGATGTCTCTGGAGAGCTTCCACAGCTTCCAGATACCTAGAGCTCGTATTTAAGGACTTGTTTGCCATGGAATAATAGATGGAACCACAAACTTGAGCTAGCCCGGAACAGCTTGTGGCTTTACAAATTCATAGAAGGTATGTATAAAGCATTATTTAATAATAATTTCAATAATTCTCTTGTTATTTAATTCTGTCTCATACCTACTCGGAAAAATAGTTTTTATTGAGGCATTTGCATTGTTCATTCAAGATTCAGATTCTTTGTTTCTCTAAAATGGTCTATCATAAATGTTCTAGTTACAGCTATGTATTGAATGATGCCCGAGCAAGGGGTTCAAAGAAGTAAAGTATGACTGTTTGTGGCAGGAACTGTGAGAGGTTATGTATTATTATATCACTTACATATTAAGTACTTAACAAACAAAATGTTTTGGTTTCAGGAACAACATTATCATGATTGAGGGGGAAGCTACACAATGCAGTAATTTTGCAGCCGATATGTCTGTGTGTCCCGGCCGGGCACGTGTGTCGCCGGCGCCGGCCGCCGCTGCTGGCTCTGCAGCGCGCGCGCACGCAGCTCTTGAACAAGGCGCACACTCAACCTTACCGCCGAGGATATAGACCAGTTCTCGTGTACTCTTAGTGAATTCACGAGGCTAGCTTTATACATCGGTAGTTATAGATAATTAAGTATTGTTAAAATTTGGATTATTGTTGCTTAGCAATTGCATTAGGTAAACCTGTAAGAATAGCTTTAAGTTTTGATAAATAAATAAAATAAAATCTCCAGCTGGCCTTTACTGTCATCCCTCATCCCTGTCTACTTAATTGATTAATTTAAGGAACAATATTATCATCATCTTTTTAGCCCAAGATGTCAACGGCTGCATATTTTACTTATATTGTATATACATTCAATGTCAATCGAAATGCCAATACATTTTTTGTATTTCTTAAATTAGTAATGAGAGAGACAAATGTGAGAAATATAATAATCATTTAAGTGTACCTACCTATTGGATAATGCCAATATTTAGTTGTTTTCTTAAGAATTTACTATGTAAGACAGTGTGTTATTCAAAATAAAATTAATTAGGTACAACTTTTCCAATCAATAGGTTACAGTGCCTTCCTACTGATCAATTATATTCCTAGTCCAGTGATATGTATATGAAATAAAATGAATTTTAAACGATATCACACATTTAATTATACCATGGAGCATTCGGCACTATGAAAATAATTCGAATATAAGCACTGATTTTAAAGTTTTACACTACTTAGGTATTTCACCATTGGCCATTCCTCGGTATCTAAATAACCTCTTTTTCGGTTTTTAAACCACAATTCTTCATTTTACGCACACCACAACATATTTTAAAGTAAGCAAGTATTCATTTTGCATGCTATAAGTTAGGTATAGTCCAAACCATTCGTATATTTTAATTATTAAACACTACAATTTGCGTTGTTAACCACACAGCTGATTGCAAGCGGCCATGTTTTAGCGTTTTCTACAGGGTATTGACGATCGTTAAGCTAGCGTTCACAAACTACGATATCGTTTCGTTAGCGCTTGTCAATACAGCATCATGGCTACGATTTGTACGGGACTTAGCGATCGGCATTGTAGAAACGCTTATATTCTATTCTATCATTTGAAACGAATAGCTATCTTGGTTTCTTGGCTACGATTTTTCTATTCGTTTGTTCTGACCACGTGATTTAACGTTGAGATATGTCATTCCCATACATTTTTTTCGTTTTCTATTAGCGTTAACGATTGTAGAAAGACGTCTTGGCTAAGCCCACTGGAAGCCCAAGCCCCTTCAGACGGCAACGTGCAAGCTATGCCGATGGTATTACAAGCATCTATGGCTATGGTAACTGCTTAACATCCGGCGGGTCGTACGCTTGTCGGCTGACAGTCTCTTCTAAGTCGTAGCACTCTTGTCAGAGCGGTCGTGGTCATGTTTCGGTCGGTTCTTGTGCCACCGCTGCTCGTGCGATATGTCGCCATGTGGGTCTATGTTTGGCTAAGTGAGAGCAATCGTTCACGGTTGAGTGTGTCACGGATTTTATGAGGTCTGTCCACCGTGTTGGATAGCGGCTGACAGTAGGTAATATAAAAAAATCATGGTGAACAAATTACTTAACAATCTAGTTTCAAATTTTCAACATAAACTCCTCTATTTATTTTGAGAAGGATTATTAAACAATATATCTCGCATTCCTTCCTTGGTTTAATAGATTGGTACACATTTCTCTCGTGTACGGGTGTTTGGGCATTGCCTACATTAGCAACTGCCTTGGGGATTTTGAGGGAGGGATGTAACTTAACTCAGCTTAAATTAAGAATTAAGGAACGTAGGTAATGAAATTGAGAATACTGTTACATGAAGACTCCTGCATTATAATAATAATTCCCTCTAAAAAAATTTTTTTTCTATCTATTTTATATTTTTGAAAGTGAGATCTACTTTCAAGGTATAGCTGTGCCAAATTTCATCAACTTCCGTCAGAAACTGTAGAAGTTATGACCCCTTGATAGGCCGAGACTGACGGACGGACTGGATGATCTTATAAGGGTTCCTCGTAGGGACAACGGAACCCAAAAAATAATCCCTGTAAAAAATCGGTATTCATATGACTTGATTAAACAATTAAAAATATGTAGGTACTTAAGTGATTTTCACTGCTAAGGGACGATATCCAAACAACTCTTATTTACTGTGTGCCTAGCAGCTACTCCTAACGTAATCGTATCGTCATCGAGAAAGCATAAGTACTTACTATCACTGTCATTCTTATTTTTATGATCACGTAGTATCAAAGACCTTTTGCAAATTTTCGCTTCCGTAGTAGGTACCTAATTCCATGGAAATCTGGCACATGAGCGAGACGGCATACGCTTAAAATACGATGTAAAATATTTCGTTCTCTTCTTACTAAAAACTTTAACTTTTTATATATATATTTTTAGTTATTTTTCTACTGTCTTACGTACTAACTACCTAGATTGACTCTTATCAGTTGCGCACTCTCCAGATTCATTAGTCAAATACGAGTAGCATATTATATGCTCGACCCCGCCAGGGTCATTGTATCGAAACGTGATGCAACGTGAATAAAATGATACATGCGCACGCGCACCGGTTCTAAAATAATCCCGCCACGTCGACTTCCTTGCGTGAGTCGTATGAATAATCCTTGTTTCTCCCGTTAGTCTGTCAGCGCAGCTATCTATTGAGATCGATCGATTGTGTAACCTAGTTCGATCGTTCATTTCCGATGATCGAATTTATGTTTTTACTACAAGACTAGCTGAGCCCACGACTTCGTCCGCGTGGAATTTAACTTAACAAAAGAGCCCGCTCCCGCGTTCTGAGCCCGCGCGTCAGGACCCATTTTTTTAATTTTGTTTTTCTAAAATAAAAGTAGCATAAGTTACTGCTTATAACAACAGCTATCTACCAGTGAATGTCCCGTCAAAATCGGTAAAGCCGTTTCGGAGATACTCTCTGATTTAATGTGTTTTTATTTTTTTACGCGGAACGCAAATTGTTTTTCTAAAATTAAAGTAGCTTAAGTTACTCCTTAAAACATCAGCTATCTGCCAGTGAAAGTGCCGTCAAAATCGGTCCAGCCGTTTCGGAGATTACCCGGAACAAACACACAGACAGACAGACAGACAGATAGACGGACATACAAACATTTTTAAAATCACGTTTTTGTTATAGGTGTCGTATGTACTTTCATATGCATTTAGTGAAAAGGTGTTATTTTGATATGACAAACATACACTCTAATTTATATAGATTTAGATATTTCTACGGTGGTAGAATCAAGCAGGCTGGTATTTATAAATCAATCTTAAGTCTGAGAGCGATCTTGCAAATGTCATTCTTATGTCACACCAGTACATAATGACACATGACATGTCAAAACCCACCCAAAATCACTTTCAGACTTGAGATTGATCCATTAATACGGGCCGTAGCCAGGGTAGCACCGTCCTCTCACAGAAGATCGGCGTAAAGTTGCTATTATAGCTGGCTTTCGTTCGATGAGTGACAGCTGGAAGCACCCCTTCCCCTCTCTCACCCTAATTTTGCGAGAAATACTATTGGTATTGCAAGCATCTATAGGCTACGGTAACTACTTAACGTCAGGAGGTCGTATGCTTGTTTCGGACTTTGTTATATAAAAACATACAATTTATCTTGCGATGTTTGTAGTTTGGTAATGGAGCTGATTCTGTTTGGACGAAAACTAAACCGAAACTAACTGCATTGCGTGCCATCCTTCATAAGGTCGCAACGTTAGAGCAAGACACAAACACTTTAAGATTAGTTTAGACATTACTGACTGACAACAGAATGCATCCATGATATTTTCGCCACCAGGGTGACTCCACTTTGTAGTGGGGCATCAGTAATACCTCGATAGTTGAGACAATCTCACTTCCCGAAGTATTTTTATTGACAGGAGAGAAGTGACAGATAACCTCATCCGTGTTCATTCAAACGACTTCTAGTGAGCTGATTTTTTTAATTTTTTGTATTGTGTATTTGTTACTTGACACTGGCGAAATACCTATTATTATAGGCCATATTTTTAAAGAAGAAGAAGAGCTGAAAATGTTTTGCCATCATTGACATACATACACAGTGTATACATACACCATAAATATCGACTAGATAAGCATATAGGTAGGAAAATGATAGTTGACTGACAGTATTCTAACATAAGTTTGCATTTGCACCCCCTTCCGTATCGGCCACGTCAATGGCAGCGCATCGTCTCGCTGTAACATAAAACGTGTCAATATTGTTCACTCACTCTATCGCGGGTATATTACAGTCACAGGCAGTGGCAACAATGTAATACAATTTATTTACTTTTTACGGAGTCACCCCGACATTCCATTTATATCATTGTTTTTATAGTAGGTGTCAGAACGCGAGCTAGACATTATTTTAGAATGCATCCTCGCTCTATGCTCGGTGTGGGTCGGGGTTTTCTCTTTCTATGGTTGGCATATAAAAGTGTAAGGGCCTAGGCACACCACGTATTTTAAACGCACCGTCGACGCACGTTTTGTAGCGATACAGTCGCGATACGCACGCGAGTCAGACGCAGCCTGTAGAACTGTAGGATAAAAGCGCGCCGTAGACGCATGTCTCTAAAACACGCGTCGACGGCGCGTTTCAAAAACATGATGTGCACTGGCCCTAAGTGTTCGGTGTTCGAAATTATAATGTAATAAATAACTTAAAAAAATACCTTTAAAATTATTTATTCGGGTGTTTACTTTAATGTAAAAAATAATAAAAAAGATGCTAGATGTCAATGTTTATTTTTACCATCAAAACGTAAACATTTGGTAGAATCTAAATGAGTTATTGGGTAGACAGATCATCTTATTATGGGAAGCTACACGAAAAAGCTGTCAGTTCTCGTGAAATGAGTATCCTAAATACGTTTAACTATAGGTACTTAGTCCTAATATCATCTTCAAATCATATTTGATGAGTTTCCTAAAACCGGACGAACCAAACCAATCAAGGGTCCACTTAAAACTATTAATAATTCATGAACAGTCGGCGACAGCGGTTTTGAGCGAGGTAGGTAAATGAATTTACTAACAGGAAGGACGGACAGAGCAGTAACTCTACTATTAGTTTAAACTTTAACAGTGGCTAGTCGGTAGCAGCTGCGTAAAATATTTGTTTAGGAAATTGTTAGTTCCTCAAGTAGCCTACGTACAGCCATCGGGGTTAGTGCAGTTTTGCGTTAGACATATTTTACGTAGAAGCTAGCGTCTTACGAACTTGCGTAAACTCATGGTGCAACTGAAGCTACAGCTAGGAAATAGATACGACCGATATAAATGTTTAATCAGGAAATTGTTTGCTTAGTTCACCGTATACAATGTTTTCTCGATGACTATTAATTTTATTCATTAAATTTTACCATCCTGATCTGAAGGTTGATTTGTGGTGGGTTGAAATAACGAAAATTGCATATTCATAGTACTTTAATAAAATGGAAAACGGTTTGCATTCAAGTACAGTAGGTAAGTACCTAATGTATGAAATAATTAATTGTTTATCGAGAAAATACTAAAATGGTAAATAAGTAGGAGGTAGCAACATAAAATAATTATTTTCTATTTCAAACTAAGTCGATTACGACTTAGTTTGAAAGTATTGTCAAATTTTGTAGTGAGGCCTCCTACGGTGTTTCTGAATTGATACACCTACGATGGATACTATTAATAAAGAGTCTAGACTGGAACCTATAGAAAAATATTTTATAAAATTTAACATAAATGTAGGTATTTCTGCATTGTCTAGCGTCCCTTGCGATCTAGGACTACCACGTGCCATCAGTTTAGCGGCGAAGAGAGAGAGATCTTCTTCGGCCGCTACTGGTTGATGTTCTGGGCTCTAACCACGCTAGCTACTCAAATCGTAATAGAACAGCAAACGCTCGCGATTACGTGTCAAATGCTCCGCTTTTGACGTTTTGCTGACACGAGCTTCACGATTTCTACTGACATTGATATGGTATGGTGTCAGCAAAACGTCCAAAGCGTAGCGTTTGAAATGTAATCGCGAGCGTTAGGTTAGGGCCCTGGTCTCGTATATGTAGTTACGTGCTTCGATAATGTTGATATCGTGTTTCAAGCTTCTATGACGATGACGCCAATGTATTGAGCGTTGCATTCAGCGCCATCTATTGTCAGGTGTCGTTTATGACTTTTTGTAGCTAGATATGAACTTTGTGGTTACATACTAATTCTACCTACAACGAAATAAATTTCACCGAAATAAATAACACCGAAGTCATTTTCTAATAATAGTCGTCAAGGGAAATAAGATGGAAGAAAAAGTAGTTTTCTCTATATATACACATTTGCGGTAACAAATGTGTTAGAGCAACCTTTGGGTGACGTAATTAATAGAGGTGAACGGCTAATAGTCGGCTAACGTGATAAGTCGACTATAAAAGCCTCGTTAGAACAGTCGAATTTTCCAGGGTAACTAACTGTAATGGTGGTAATTCATTGACGTAAGCATTCTCAATGTATTTCCTGTAAATTGACCCTTAAAAGTTTATTTTTATATGCCTTATTTCTAACAAAATTGTTGATTTATAATTAACTAGCTGTACCCTGCGCGCGTTGCTACGCATCTGTCAAAGATTGGTCGTACCAACTCAGAAACCTTTGTGGGCTCATGCACAACACTTTTCTGAAGATTAACACATGATCAAATGCATAGTTTACGATTCTATAAAGGACATACAGACAAACATTCATTTTTATATATGTATATAGAAGTAGAGTGGTCGAACCTAGGCTAGGGTCGAACGTAGACTTTGATAAAACGGTGTATTTATTTTGTCTTTACATCCGGGGATTTCAGATATTTATATTATAACTAGTTTATGCCCGCGACTACGTCTGCGTAGTATTTAACTTAACAAAAATTTCGAGATTATCGGGATAAAGAGTATCCTATGTGTTAATCCCGGTTATAAACTATCTGTGTTCCAAATTTCATCCAAATCCGTTAAGTAGTTTTTGCGTGAAGGAGTAACAAACATACATCCACACTCACAAACTTTCGCATTTAAAATATTAGTAGGATATTTTCTGCGAAGATAACTATAATTAACATTGTGAGGAAGGGCACCTGGAATTGAAATAGTAAGGAGTGAAATTCCACCATCTTACTCTCTATAGTTACTTTCTCAATGTAGAATTAATTATCCCCGAGTAATTCGATTACGGAGGATGAAATTTAGTTCGAATTTACGACGTGCCCGAAAATAATTCTCTGTAGATATTTATTTCAGTTACAGACGACATTAATAGTTACATATGATAGCTATTACCAGAGTATTATAGTTCTGTTTGCAGTAGACCATAATTATATTATTTTTGTAACTTAAATACCTTACTGATGAAATAAATATTAATATTTTAATATGTATGTATTTAGGCATTAGTATTTTATGGTTTGTACAGTAAAGATCAAAATAATATTAATGAAACTTTACTTTACAAAAATCTGTCGATCATCCTACTACGTTTCTGTTTTTGAAAATTCCACAGCGAAGGTAGAGCAAATATCGAGCTCAATAAATAAAGATAAAACCAATATTCAACCGTAACTTTCATCGGTATACCGATGAAATAAATTTCATACCCGCCCCGGTATACCGGGGCGGTGAATGGAGCCTGCAGCTTTAACTTTAGAAAAGCTTTTTAGACGAGTTTTTTTAATTCAAGACTTTTTCATATTTTTATGCTGACGTAGAGAAGTTGGATGATGGGTTATATTTTTATGTAATTATTTTTGAGTCGTTGAACGTACAATGATTTTTAATTCTTGATTTAAATTAGAAATCCCCTACTCCATACCTACCTACATAACCTAAGCTATGGCAATAATATTTTTTACTACCTATAAAATTGAGCAATATTTTAGAGTAAGATGCTCTGAAGTTGTGTTGCCTTATAAAATATCTCGCACGATTTTGTATAAGTAATCTATGAATATAAAAATGAATCTCCATTTCCTTGGTCACCACTTCACGCGTGAACGGATGGAACGATTTCGCTAACTCTCTTTTGTTGTGTTTATTATTGTCAGGAGAAGGTTATTATGAAATAAAAAAAATAAGAAAGTTGAGCGGAACAATTCGAATTCAATATTCAAAGTTTAGACAGGACAAAGTCTGTCGGGTCAGCTAGTTTCTTATAATTATGTACAACTAGCTGTGCCCGCCGACTTCGTCCGCGTAGTATTTAACGTAACAAAAATTTCGGGATTATCGGGATAAAAAGTATCCTATATGTTAATCCCGGTTATAAACTATCTGTGTTCCAAATTTCATCCAAATCCGTTCAGTAGTTTTTGCGTGAAGGAGTAACAAACATACATACATACATACATCCACACTCACAAACTTTCACATTTATAATATTAGTAGGATATCTACAATTTGCTACATCCCCGCAACATTGGCGTATTGGAATTCGCTATGTGTAACTATCCACCCCAAAATAATTCCATTTAGGGTTGGTTGGTGAGTCGGTATTGCCTTTGTGGTTCCGCAGTTCGGCTCGCTTTAATAATACGGGCTGGATTCCTGGGGCCACCGCTACGGATGAAACGCGAGCCAATCTCTTGCCTTTCCAAAACATGTGCTGTTTGTTAATTATTTAATAATGTTTGTGAGGTTGTGAAATGTGGACTTTATTCAGTATGTATTTATTATCAAAGTACTGCTCCTAGCACTATTTCATAAATACGAATAAAATAACATCATAAAGCGTCACAATATCAAAGGAACTCACGTGATTAATGTAATTATTAATTATTTGTTCTCAAAGTAAATCATATGTTTCACTTAGAATATCATATATTTGAACAGATTTTTATGTCTCAGATTATTCATGTTGGTAATTATAAAAATAAATCGAACGTAACTCTGTCTGTCTATCAGTATGTTTGTTATATGTTTACGCCGAAACCATTGAACCAATTTCGATTAATTTTGGTATACCTTGGTTCTCCACGGTGTAGAAGGTCATAAACACAGGTATTAGTGTACTGAAAATATAACTTGAAGGGGTGAAGTAGGGTACGAAATTTTGTGTGTAAATTCCCTTCCGAGACCCCCGCGGATAAAGTCACAGGCAAGTCCTTGATAAAAGTTATTCATAAAAAAAACCTAAAAAATATGTGCAAGTGTGAGTATACTCGTATATCCAAATTGAAATCTTAGTTCAAGTGTGCCCATATCCCTTTGGGGATAACGGTTATATTATGTATGCCTGTGTTGCCTGTATTAATATCGTCAGCTGCCACCATTGTTCTCGCAGCCAATCTGTAAGGCACCATTGTATTTCGCGCGAAACCGACACTGATATATTTCAATCGGTGTAGCTTTCCCGGAAGCCTAGCCCGTGACGTAGCTAATTGGACGGCTCAACAAAAGCTCGCTGAAGTTTGAATCGAAACGAGTATTGAACACTCGGCTTTTGTGGTGAACTGTACCTGTTTTGTAAAGTAATCATTTATGAATGAGAGTGTACCCAATAAAGTGTTTGAGTAGATTTTAATCGGTTTAAAAATTTTAACTATAAATAAGGGATAAGGCTACTCCTATTTTGGCTTATTCTGCGAAAGATACGAAACACTTTTACACGTAAATGTTATAATTAATAAACCAATATCGCCAGACTGACACACCAACTGTATGGTCCCAAACCAAGCAACGATTGTAGTACCCCAGTGACACCCAGACCTGGGAAAATTACGAAATTTACCCCAACGTGAATGGAACCCGCAACCACCCAGTCCATTCAAAACACTGCGCCAAGCGTTCGTCATACCTACTTTTGACGAGGATGTATCGCGTACTTTACGTCATAACATCTACCTGCATGCCAAATTTTAGCCCGATCCGTCCAGTGGTTTGGGCTGTGCGTTGATAGATCACTATGTCAGTCAGTCAGTCAGTCACTTTTGAGTTATATATATTTAGATTACTGGCTTTTACCCGAATATTCGCTAGAGTATTTTTTAGATGTCTACGATAGCGCCACCTACTGGCTCCAACTATAGCGAAAAATCATAAATGTGACGCTATGTATACGATAAAAAACATCAAAATCGGCTAAGCCGTTTAGGAGGACAAGAATTACGAACACACGCACACCGGAATTTTATATAAAGATATTTCAAGATATATTGGTGTTTAATGCTACTTTTAGAATTTTTGAATGTCGTTAGGTAAATAATATAGAACAATAAGCAGATTTGTGAGCAGTTATCCATTTTATCCGCGTTCTTACGTAAAAGGACTCTTGTTTCGTGCCTCCAGTATCCTTTAAATCCCGGCAAAGACAGTTGAAAAATAAGGATTATTTCGAGAACCTGTTGCGACGTCGTGCCCCGGCAGTAAGCTTGTGTCAACTGACCTAGTTCTTAAATACTAAATGGAATTAATAACAGCTTAATTATGTATATTGAACTATTTTCCACTTAGTACGTACCTATCTATAAAAAAATTGGGGATTGGTATGGTAAAACTATATTTATGTTAGGTACAGAGACTCACTCTCGAAACACAAAATCAATTGGTCCTCAAACTATATATTATTATCTGCTTGCCTACCCCGAAGTTTGTCGTCAACATAATATTTTAAATACCTACTATAGTCAAATATACAAGCCTTGATACCGGTCTATGATAAAAGGAAATCCTAAAAGTGGGAGTGCTGGGGAGATGATAATGACGTCATTCATCTTGGAGCTATTGTCGACCTACAAAGCGAAACCATAGGACATTGAAGTAAGGAGCTACCTAAACCTCATTTCAACAATATTTTTACATTGTTATTATCGAAGCGAAAATTTATAAAAGGTATTTGGTTATTATCCGCCGTTGCTAAGGACTTTAAAAAAATCCTTTTAGTAACGACGATGATATTGCGGCAATACCACAGATATAGATTTACATAGATAACGCAAATGTATGTACTTAGCGTGTCCGAAAACCCCGACCAAGCGTCAAGGTTGGTTGCCGACAACTTACAGTCCTCGCGACTACAGATATAAAAATATGAGTATGAGCGAGATAATCACATGAGAGAATCGTAGCGGGCAGAGGGGCATCGGTGGCGTTGGTGTCTTTGATACGGTTTGGATTTCCCATCTGTGACGTCACAGTAGGTGTCAAAAATTTGGCACGCTTGGTTTCAATGCAAATCGCCATACTTGCGTTATCTATGTAAATCTATATCTGTGGGCAATACCTATAAATACTTCTACTTCAGTACCTATAAATACTTACTTACTTTAATACTTATCCGAATAAAAACAAAACTCACTCATGACAACGACATCATTCTATCCATACATTTTTTAATGGCAGAATTTGAATTCTGTATACAGTCAAATTATCGGTGCCGTGTGAATGTCCGCAATTGTTTTTAATTAATTATGCTCTAGTTATTTGATTTGCAGACATGGGGCCCAGTACAAATTTTCAGTGAAAGTTCCAAACAAACACACTAATTTCAGTTGTTGATATATCGTTTTATTTATTTCTTCTTTAGAATGTAATGATTATTTTGATTTGTTTAGAAGAATTGATCAATTGTTTTTTATACTACTGTCATGTAAACTGTAAGGGAAAAGATGTATTCAGGACCAGAAAAGAAATTACATCATTTAATTAATTGGAAAATCCCGAACTTTTATTTACATTGAGGACCTAAGGGCCAGCCCTGGTCATCAGTAATGGAGACGTCACATGCGACCTTAGTTTTTCAGTAGTTGTTAGTGTTTCCACGATACAGACATTCGTCATTATTTGTAAGAGAAAATAAACTTTTACACCCTCGGGACACATCCGGGAAATGTCTGGTTTACCTACAACTAGGTCAGGTGGGACTCCGGCAGTGTGATTGTGTTGTGGAAATAAATACATTAAGGCTAAAGCGCCCATCTAGCCCGCGAAGTTCAAATTTTTTGAGGTTTTTTTGATTTTTTTCAAAATCTTGCAATAATAAAAGGCATATTTTGTAATTCGCGACAAAGACCGTGTGCAATGCATTTATTAATAAATCCAACTTACTCTAAAACATTTCAAGAACGACAGCTCTCGAGATAATCTGGCAATTTTTGTATATTTAGTGATTTACTAGTATCATCATATCCACCGTGATAATATTTAGAGTAAAATAAATGTATTAATAAACGCACTGCATACTGTGTTTGTCGCAAATCACAAAATGATGTCTTAAATGTTTTCAGATTTTGGATAAACTATAAAAATACTCGAAAATTTTGAATTTCGCGGGCTAGATAGGCGCCCTCACCTTAAGCCGACATTTTTTTCTTTGACAGCTGCTAGTATTCTTCTTTTAAACAGTTGCAGATGTTGGAATTGATTACGCTGTCATGTTCCGTATTAATCCCGGGCATAGTTTATTTTATATAATAGGTAATAATTTCTTTAAAGGTAAAAAAATTAAATACTGCTCGCAGCCTAATTAGTTAGTTAAAACCCTTCATTGATATTATGGTAAATATATTTTATTATTTAAAAATTTTTTTCTAATTGTTTTTAGTTACGTTTTAGTCTACAAGTAGCTATAATATTAGTATATGAATATTTTCATTAGGATTTGGTACATTTGAAAAATATGTAATAATTGTGAAATTGCTTTGGAGGGGGTCGCATAATGGTAGAAGGCTCACCCCCTAATGTATTGGGTCTAAAGTACGATCATACGTGGGTGCACTGCAGTCCCACTCTGCCTACCCCTACAGAGATTACAGGTGTGATTGTTGTTTTAATCTGGAACTTTTGGCTTCCATAACTATTTTATTATATCAATAATAAACGTAATTAAATAACTCTCTACTAATCTTCTATATAAAATTCTCGTGACACAATGTTAGTTAGCATAATCCTCCGAAACGGCTCGACCGATTTTCATGAAATTTTGTGTGCATATCGGGTAGGTCTGAGAATCGGCTACTATCTATTTTCATACCCCTAAGTGATAAGGGTTGTCCATATTCCACGCGGACGGAGTCGCGGGGCACAGCTAGTAAAATATATAATTGAGCAATAATATTATGTAAACGAACGCTAAAACGAATTATTTATTCTCACATCTGTTACTTTTTCGTTTCAGTTAACATTGTTTAATAATATCAAATAATAAATGTCGGTCCATTAATTAAATATACGAAGTCTCAGCTAACTTCACTAATAATAAAATTCGCCTTGTGTCGCGTAATTGTCACGCCGATCGCGAAACTCCGAGAATTAATAATTAATGTTTGTCTGTCTGTGTGTCGAATGATCATCGCGAAACTGTAGCGGTGTTTACTGTTTTGACGACGTGTAATGTAATTACGAGATCACGGATTTAGCTACAACATAACATAGAGTTTAGAAACATGGTATATAATATTAAGAAAAATAGGCTTTACTTTCGGGGTGGAGACTGTTCGCTCTACCAAAACTCCGAACTACAACAGTTCATAGGTTTAGGCCACGCTAATTCGCCTCATATTTGCACATAAATCATTAAGATAATCTTCAAGAGTATAAATATATAAGAAACATTTAGAGTCAATCGTGCTTTTGCAAAATACCACGGAACAGCAATTTTTAATTGTAGTTGTACATTAAGATTAGATATCATTATTGTAAAATAATATAATAACTGTGTTAGCTCTACGGTGGAACAAATAAGGCTAACAACAAAGTAGGCCTTTTAAATCGACAATTAATTGTTAAAATTGGGAACACTGGTAGAAACTAGTGTTGTTGGCGATTTAATCAAGTGTTGGAAAGAAGCTATCTCTACATCACTTTGCCAACCGCGTCGTCGGCGAACCAGTCTCTATGTTCTCTTCCGATTGACAGACGAGAATAATAAACAACAAGTTAACACTTGTCATAAAAATTTAATTACAAATCGTCTCGCGAATGTAGCGTCAGCCAACTGTATAGAGTGGTCATAAAAACTCTTGGCAGAAAAAAATAACATATTATGTTGTCGATAAATCTTCGGTTTAGGGTTCCGCAAGAACAGGTGGCTCGCTTTGTGATGTTTAATTGACGGTTCAGTTTATTATATTATTATTATTATGAGTGCTGACAGCTGCCACATGTGGGGTCGGAATGTAAGAATATATCAAAGTATTCATCGAGTATCCATTAAAATTATACTTTTTAAAAGATAACTAGCTATATTACATAGTTTCTTTATACCCTCTTGCTAAGCTCAAGGCTGACCTCCTTAGTTATGCTATGAAGGGGGCCCACCGGCTTCGACCAATAGTATCGCTCCATTTACTCAGGTTCACCTGGCTTAGCTGAACTTGACAGGAAATGAACTGATACTATTTTCAGAAGCGTCATAGCACAGCCAAATAGGCGGCCACCTTAGTGCTTGATTTGAAAGTTAACTTGCGACAATATATTGATTACCAGGATGAGATCCAACCAGGAACCTTACTGTTACCAGGGGTCCATTAAGTCTGCTACGTTGACGTTTAAGGCAATTAAAAACCAATGATCATTATTATTATCATCGTGAATACTTAATCGTAAACCGTACATTCTTGGTGGTCGACATGATGTCGGCCATTCGTTAGCAGGCCTCTTGTCAGGCCCCTGGGGTGCCGCTACCGCTGCACTAGTAACAGTTGTCGCGAAGAATTGGTTCGATAATCTTAATGCCACTTTGAAATATTAGTACCATTACTTGCGCGTGAGAAAAAAAGAACTACGGCAAATGATTTTTGTAGTTCCTAGTATGCTTTTCATTTTGTACTACAAGTTATTTTTTATTACGTTTTGTAATAAAAGTCATTAATTAATGAATACGAGGCATTACATTAGTCTTTGTAGTAATCACAAAACATTTAGTATACACTAACTAATAACTCTAAATTGAAAATTTAAAAACCCCCGATGCGACGACCTTTTCATCAAATGTATACAATAATCAACAGAAAATCTCTGTAAAAGTATGAGACATTATTTTGTTATGACATTATAATAATTGTCATTAGAATATATTGATTTCTTATATTTACGCGAATACTACACATTGAAATAAAACTATTTTTACGGATTATATCGCGTTTATTTTTACTTATTATGTTCCCGACGTTTCGGCTGCTTTACAGCAGCCATGGTCACGGGGGGACTGAGGTGTTAGACGTCCTGATGTCATAGTTAGTAACTGGGTACCCTCATATTAAGCTGTTGTTTGCGGTCCGATCCACGCAGAAAGTGCTCACAGTGTCTCGAGGTCTTGCAATGGTACACTTGGTTTTGGATTTAATTATATTAATTACTGGATCCCAAGTTGGTGGTAGCACCCAGCCATCTTCCCTATTGAAATTTGGATGTTTTTTAATTTCAATGGCCTCACGTATCATCCTTGGTCGGAATCGGTGTTCTTTTGCGAGGATATGTGGTTTATCAAATCTGATATAATGGCGGGTGCGGTCCTGTACATGTTCACAGATTGCAGACTTCGTGGAGCGCCGGTGTTTCACGTCAGCTATGTGTTCTTTTACGCGGGTTTTTATTGATCTTTTAGTTTGCCCTATGTAGGAGAGCCCACATTCACAATCGAGTTTGTATACCCCTGCATCTTGTAGAGGAATGTGACACTTGACAGGTGGTAAGAACTGACTAATCTTCTTAGGTGGCTTGAAGTAAGTTTTGATTGAAGCCCGTTTCAAGATGTAGCCAATTTTGTCTGTGACACCTCTTATGTATGGTAGTACAGCAGGTAGATGCTCGACTGTGGCTGGTTTCACTCGGTCACTGTGATGGCGGCGCGGGATCCGAAGCTTGTTGTCATGCAATACTACACAAGATGCAGCAGATGCACTCTACAAGATGCAGGGGTATACAAACTCGATTGTGAATGTGGGCTCTGCTACATAGGGCAAACTAAAAGATCAATAAAAACCCGCGTAAAAGAACACATAGCTGACGTGAAACACCGGCGCTCCACGAAGTCTGCAATCTGTGAACATGTACAGGACCGCACCCGCCATTATATCAGATTTGATAAACCACATATCCTCGCAAAAGAACACCGATTCCGACCAAGGATGATACGTGAGGCCATTGAAATTAAAAAACATCCAAATTTCAATAGGGAAGATGGCTGGGTGCTACCACCAACTTGGGATCCAGTAATTAATATAATTAAATCCAAAACCAAGTGTACCATTGCAAGACCTCGAGACACTGTGAGCACTTTCTGCGTGGATCGGACCGCAAACAACAACTTAATATGAGGGTACCCAGTTACTAACTATGACATCAGGACGTCTAACACCTCAGTCCCCCCGTGACCATGGCTGCTGTAAAGCAGCCGAAACGTCGGGAACATAATAAGTAAAAATAAACGCGATATAATCCGTAAAAATAGTTTTATTTCAATGTCATTAGAATAGACAATGAATCTAAATATTGATGCCACGGAGGTTTAATTCCTAGTAAAATATTATCAATTATGATTCAATTTGATGTAATAACTCTGGTTGAGGTAGACGGGAGCAGCCCAGAGGAAGTATTTTCAATAACGCTAAAATTATTTTAAATTGGATTTGTTTTTTTTTATATTTTTTCTCAATGGCGGAGCAGCGCCCTCTAGAATTATTATAGCGTAATATCCCATGACCATTAACAAAACAAACAACATTTAACGCATGCGCGTATCCATCATTTGAAACGTGACTTATGGAACGTCTTTAGTTCATACACAATCTCATATAAAAATTGATGAAATATACATTTTTTCCAGAATCGGGGAAACTTTTCAAATATATAATCTTGTAAAAAGCCAGTTCAGACTATTACGATCATTTAAAACGATAATATATCTAAATCCAATAATCTCAAATTTCAAATGGATTCGAGCCGTGGAAATTGGTTTTGGCCGTGAATGTGTTTTTTTTAACCTACAAAAGAGCTGATGATCTTCAAACGGCTGAACCGATTTTCATGAAACATAGCTAAGAACACTCTCGATCAGAATACCTATCTAACAAAAGAAACAAAATTGAAATCGGTTCATCAGCTTGGGCGCTACGTTGCCACAGACAGACACACAGATACACAGATACACAGATACACAGACACACAGACACACAGATACACAGATACACAGATACACAGATACACAGATACACATGTTAAACTTATAACACCCCTCTTATTTTGTCGGGTGTTAAAAACCATAGCTAGGAACTACAAAATACATTTGATGTCTTAACTATTTTCTTAGTGTAATTGCAGTAGTTACGTCTTAGGCCTGTGTAAATAAATCGATCTTAAGTCTGCGTTTAACATGTAATTTTGTACTGGTATGACATATGAATTACATTTCCAAGAACGCTCGCAGACTTGAGTACCTATAAATCACTGCATAGTATAAAAAAGTCGCTTCCCGCTGTCTGTCCCTATGTATGATTAGATCTTTAAAACTACGCCACGGATTTTGATACGGTTTTTTAATAGATAGAGTGATTCAAGAGATGCATAATATAGTAGAGAAATACTGATAAAAAAATACCCGTGCGAAGCTGGGGCGGCTCGTTAGTAAAATATAAGAAATAGCTCTACAACCCTCTACCGCTTCCGCTCACCGCTTCAACCTCAGGCAGCCTCTGTCACCCATTAACAATTCCGCGTCACTTTCCTGAGCACTCCGAATGACTTGTTAAAGATGTTATCTCCGACTTTATTCAGCCGACGGGTGTGCGACTCGCTTCACAGATACACTTCCTTTTACGTTTTATGGTAGCCCCGGATTTTTTCACCACCGAAATTAATTTGTACCATAATTGACAAAAGAAAATACGAGGAAATTGTTAGGGACTTGTTTTGGCAATATTCCTTTTTGTGCAGAGTTAAAGAATATTGGTGTGAAGCTATTAAGATTAATAGATGAGTTCAGTTTCCTATTTTTTACCCCCGATGGAAAAAGGGTGTTAAGTATAAGATAAGTTTAACATGTGTCTATATATATATAACTCAAAGGTGACTGACTGACTGACATAGTGATCTATCAACGCACAGCCCAAACCACTGGACGGATCGGGCTGAAATTTGGCATGCAGGTAGATGTTATGACGTAGGCATCCGCTAAGAAAGGATTTTGATTAATTCTACCCCCAAGGGGATAAAATAGGGGATGAAAGTTTGTATGAAACTTTGTAAATTTTAAACCGATCGGGCTGAGACTTTTCATGCATAAAGCTATTATGACGTAGACATCCCCTAAGAAAGCATCAAAATTCCACGCGGGCGAAGTCGCGGGGTCAGCTAGTATCTATATATAGCGCCCAAGCGTATGAACCGATTTTAATTTTGTTTTTTTTTTGTTACAAAGGTATTCTGATCGAGTATTCTTAGCTATGTTTTATGTAAATCCGTTCAGCCGTTTGAAAATTTTCAGGTCTTATTTAATTTTCAATTTAGAGGTATTTCTCCAACTGGATATTTAAGAACACAAATTGTGTTTGATCCTTTTTTAAATGAATATGAACATTTCATCACGTTTATTCATACTTAATTTCTTTAAAATAACTGTTGTTTGATATTATGAATGATCCTAAGTACGTCTGACTTGAACGAATCCCAATATTATAATGTCCGTCTACAAGCGCCCTACCTGTCCAGCCATAGGTGCCCTAGAAAGTTATTTTTCGTGTAGGTATTCCTTAAGTCTCAATCATTATAATTTTATTTCAACTGGACTAGACTATTTTTTATATATAACCTAGAAAATACATTTTGAATCCTATCTGACTCGAATAGAGTTCAAAAATACTTGGGCACAAATAGTTTGAACTTATCCGAACAGTTTTACCAATATTCTTACATTATTCCGCGATATTACACACTCCTTTATACGCAAATCGGTCATCAACATTCAGTATATTGTTTCAAACATCTCTGGAATAACATATGAGTTGTGCAACAGTACTTACGGCTGGGTACAAATGAACTCGCCTTTGACTCGGGACCTTGGCAGAGACGTGACATTCACGATTGCCCTTTTTGTTATGACTAAAACGGCCATCATGAATTTTAATCGTACCACGAACATGTTTCAAATGGTAACACACTTTTACAAGCGGACTTTCGTTTTCTGTTGCTATTAAATTGACGACCGCCTGGTGCAGTGGTTCGGCTCACTTCATATGGTGGTTGCGGGTTCGATTCCCGCCGGGGCAAATTTCGGAAATGGCCTTTTCGTAATATCCCAGGTCTGGGTGTCACCGGGATCGCCCCCAGTCCATTGTACGGTACCCGTAGTACAAGCGTTGCTTAGTTTGTTACCATACAGTTCGTGTGTCAGTTTATTTAACTAGCTGAGCCCGCGACTTCGTCCGCGTGGAATTTAACTTAACAAAAAAGCCCGCTCCCGCGTTCTGAGTCCGCGCGACAGGACCAATTTTTTGTTATAGGTGTCGTATGTACTTTCATATGCTTTTAGTGAAAAGGCGTTTTTTTGATATTACAAACAGACACTCCAATTTTATTTATTTGTATAGATTAATTGCGACGTGTCATATCAAGTCATGTCATTTCGATGGAAAAGCCTAGTTATAGCTAACTGACTACAGGTCATACATGGGGTGGTTCGACCGGTAGTACCAACCTCTCACAGAAGATCATCGTAAAGTATTTCGTTATTACAGCGGTATTTCATAGGATGAGTAAGGGAGCCGGAGGACCAACCACGCTCCCTTTTCCGTACCTCAGTACCACTGCCCTTCAGGTTAACAACGTGCGAGAAATGCCTTTAGTATTGCAAGCATCTATAGGCTACGTTAACTGCTAAACATCAGGCTGGACGTACGCTTGATTGCCGATTAGTTCTAAAAAAAAAGTTTAGCAGTATTGCGTGGATACTTTAGAGTGCTAGTCAGTTTGAAATCATTTGGATAATATCAAATTGATGATTTAATGTTCATGAAACTTTAACGATAAGTGAACATAAAAAAAAACATTAAAAAATAACATAAAAAATATTCCAATAAGAAACTAGTAAACTAGTAAATAACTAAACACTTTTATGTAACAGTCAAGCTAGCCGAATAAACGGACAAACAATGACGTTTCATGTAAAATTCGCGTCCATAAATTATATTTAGCGCATGTCAACTGGAACTGATGTTTTAATTTAACTAGTATGCAAATCGACTCCACAGTTTTCCTTGTGCGGCAAAACAATGGCTTCTTATTGTATAAGCGTCAAAAATCGCCCGATATTTAGGTCGCAATATTGTAATGTACCGTGATCAACAATATGTTCGTTAGGTTCGAAGTTATAAAGGATACTGTTTAAAAGGTTCTATTGGCAGCTAGATGTGCCTGCGACTTCGTCCACGTGGAATAGTGTCTTTGGGTAGCATTTTTCTATTCCCTATTGTTATTTTACAACCTTGAGGGTAAAACTTTGAATGTTACATTTATTTATATCGAATCAACAGCCTAAAAAATAAGTTTCAAGATTCAAGGTCTAAAAATGACGATACTTCATTTAAATCGGTTTAGTAGTGTTGGCGTGAAAGCGCGACAGACGGACCGACAAACAGACACACATACTGAGTTACTTTCACATTTATAATATTAGTAAGAATTTGACGTATTTCCTACTAGGGCACACACTACACGTACGAAATGACATATCAAAAGCGTGCTCGAGATCGCTCTCAGAGTTAAGATAGATTTATTAATAGTATATACCGCCCTTAATCAGTATTATCATAATAATTACTGTATATATATATATTTTAGGCAGACTATTCCGAGTCGAAATATATCATTATATTAATATGAGAAGCAAAAAACCATTTCTACCAAAAATGCGCGTTATTAAATTTCCCACACTTATGTTTTATAAAGAGAAGAAGGGCAGAATGCTATAAAAAGTACATTAAACTAATAAATAAATAATTACACACACTACCATGCATTGACACACACACATTTGTAACCTCCACACCGACTGACTGTCTGATTGAAAAACGGAGACAGTTTTTTTCTTTTTTTCGGAGGGCGGGACTTCCATAGTGCATTCTGCGTGCCAGTATCAAACAAGAAGGTTTTGGGTTTAATAAATAATGGTCGAATTTCGACCTTGGGCGCCCACTAGTATTTATAATTGACATGTTTGTTTCGGTCTGATTTGACACGGCTTAGTGGATACTAAGAAGTTTCTTAAGTGTCAATTCATACGACGCGAAGAGTGGGCCTTGAGACACTGTGTCTACACAAGCGTTTATTCTTTGTCAATTGATCTGCTTTATAAATAATAATAAAAAATATCGCCAGACGAAAATACCAGCTGTATGGTCCCAAACTAAGTAATGCTTGTATCGTACAATGAAAGAGGGCGAACCCAGTGACACCCAGACCTGGGCCAATTACGAAAGGGCCATTTCCGAAATATGCCCGGCGGGTATCGAACCTGCAACCACCATTTGCAGTGAGCCGAGCGGCCTACGCTCGAACCACTGCACCAAGCGGTCGTCAAATTATGCAATGAGTATTGAGCTAATTTGGTTTTAATTTTAAAATAAGACTAATTACTCCTTAGTTTTTGTGCAATTTAAAATAAGCGCTGACGTAATAAACGACGTTACAATAAATAATAGTGCAGACTCGAAACCCTCATAGCTTAGGGTATCCAGGGGAAAAAAATATTGAAATTAATTAAAATAGCTGAACATTTGCGTCGCGTGGTATGAATATAAAACTGATTTTACTGACCGCTTCTAACATGTTATTACAAACAGAATGCTGATGCCACTCACTTGCAATATTGTACTACCTTTTATATCTTCAATATACTTTACTACTTACTATAACACTCAAAGCCACCTAACCTCGGCGGATGAAACGTGAAGCGTGAAGCTACGTCGTAACCGCTGGAGGTCCCTGGACCTCTAAACCCCTGGGGTTAGAAATGAACATTGTAGAAAGATTTAGCAGTATTTTAATTATAGCGTAGCAGGTAAATACTACATCCCAAAATTAATATATCCAAAAAAAGTTTATCATGAAAATTATTGCGTGGTAGGTAGCATCTCGCATGGGTCGCTCCAAATAATGTCACTTGAAACTCTTCTAGCTAAACTTCTTGTTTTATTATTATACATATACCTTCTTCAGCATATCTTCAGTAATATAATACAATATGTCAAGTTTTTGTCAATACTATCAATGTTGTTATTTATCAGAGCGTCTTTCTTTCAATGTTTAAAATGAGAAAATAAATAAAACAAAATAAAAGATAAAACATCTTGCTATGGCTGCATAGGTATTATATATCTCGTTCTGTGACGTTCTGTGTTATATGTCGTAGGTGCCAAGCTATTGTTAAAAGGGTATTGACCTTATTCGGATTGAATATAAAAGGTTCAATGACCTCATTACTTTGACTTTGTTGAAGGAAACATTAGGAAAATGCGTCTCTATAGCCTTCCATAGACATGCATTTTCCTAATATTTCGTTCGATTTGATTACTTCAATTTTATTTTGAATTTGCTTAAATTTAAGGAAAATAAGTCGGTAGAGAATTTGAGAATTTAATGTTTTATGTCAGGATAAGATGTTCGATATGTCGGTAAATATAATACGAATTTTAATATGTAGGCGGGTCTCAGTTCGACCCGTAGGTATATTTTCGCCTATTATTACATATTTACAAAAAAAAAATGAAATTGTTTGTCCCCAAAGTTTGTGTACTAAAAGATGATAAGGTGATACCAGAATTTTATTCGAAAATTTAGGACATAGTGTATTAGGTTAAAACTATAGGGCTTTCAAACAGAGTTTGGATTGATTCTGCCGGAGCTTTTGTGTGTAAGATAAGATCGTAGTAAGATACTAAACTAGGAGTATTTTACAATTGTACATTTTATAGGAACATAGCTAAAAAACTAATTTAAATCTCAGCTTACATAGCGTTGACATAGGTATACATACGAAGCCGTTCCTTCTAAAAACTGAGAGTTCATGTCAGTGGGTACAGCTGGCAATTGAGATGTCCCGAAAACTTCTAGTAAACCGGCCACCCTAGTAGGACGAATCGGTCGCCACCGAGGGGTCCATTAGCAGGCAGTGCCCGAGCCCTTCGCAAATAATAGTTATGACAACAAACCCTGGCCATCATACCCTTGTCTAATTCACTTTGAATAACAGCTCAATATATTGCTGTTCTATAGTACCTTTAAACATGTAAAGGTACTTTGAAATAAAACAATTTTTACGGATTATATCGCGTTTATTTTTACTTTTTATGTTCCCGACGTTTCGGTTGCTTTACAGCAACCGTGGTCACGGGGGGACTGAGGTGTTAGACGTCCTGATGTCATAGTTAAAAACTGGGTACCCTCAAAATTGAGAAATCAATAATAAATAAGATATCAATATGTAAAGGTACTACTTTCTATCATACATTTTCATAATTATAACCTTTCTAAGAATTATTTCAAAAAAAGTTTTCATACCTATGACCAATTCTACCTTGTGCGAATTAATCTGAATAAATCACTTTTGACAGTTTTCCTATAGAACAACTGTCAAAACTGACGTATTCATTAACGCCATACGTCAGTTTTGACGTATTACGAGTAAGTCGAGTCGAGTGAGAGTGGTTAATAGATCGATCTCAAGTCCGAATCCGTACTTGGAAATATCATCCTTATGTCAAACGTACAAATTGACTTGTCAAAAGCCTAATTAAGATCGCTCTAAGACTTAAGCTAGATTTATTATTACGGGCCTTACACTCAAGAACGGAATCAAATGTTCTCACCAGAAACGTATGATATGTCTATAATTATTTACATACTAGCTGAGCCCGCGACTTCGCCCGCGTGGAATTTAACTAAACAATAAAGCCCGCTCCCGCGTTCTGAGCCCGCGCAACAGGACCCATTTTTTAATTTTGTTTTTCTAAAATAAAAGTAGCCTCAGTTACTGCTTATAGCATCAGCTATCTAACAGTGAAAGTCCCGTCAAAATCGGTCCAGCCGTTTCGGAGATACTCTTTGATTTCAAGTGTTTTTATTTTTTTACGCGGAACCCTAATTGTTTTTCTAAAATCAAAGTAGCCTAAGTTACCCGCTATAAGATCAGCTATCTGCCAGTGAAAGTCCCGTCGAAATCGGCCCAGCCGTTTCGGAGATTACCCGGAACAAACACACAGACAGACAGACAGACAGACAGACAGACAGACAAAATTTTTTTAATTCGCGTTTTTGCTATAGGTTTCGTATGTACTTTCATATGCATTTAGTGAAAAGGTGTTATTTTGATATTACAAACAGACACTCCAATTTTATTTATTTGTATAGAAGATATCATCGCGCTGTTAGGTTATTCGCTCCTCAATTGAACTATTTACACAACACGTTACGATTTTATCTCGACCACCTATAAAACACTCAAACAAACAATTTCTTAAGCGTTGGTGCAGACATGTAAACATAAATATTCGAGTCGGTCACCTTGCGTTTATTTTCTAAATAATATCTGGAAAGTGAAAAGTTTATAAACAATTTGTGAAAATTGCAGGGTGATACGCTCGCCTTAAAACCAAAACCACATTTATTATGGCCCCAACTGACAACTCACAGAACTCCCCGAGTAAAGTTAATAGTAATAGGCATTGTTTACACCTGTCATAGGTATCTGCACCTATGACACGAAGACAACCATTGTTTACTTTATCGGTCCGAATAATGGTCCTTACTGACGTGTTCAAAAGAGCTCTTTTAGCAAACTACGATGTGAGACGCACAATGCACCCAGTGATGTACATAACATAGTTGTAGCCAGGCAGGAGACGCGTCTAGACTAGATACTGGTCCCCATCTCGCAAGGGTGACTGCAGTCTGCCAGCCGCAGACGTGTGAGTCATTTATTGAATTTCACAGACGCGTGCTGAGCTTTTGCCGTAATATTTTCATACAAAGATAAGCTCCTTGGTTTCTCCGTGGTTTTTCAGTGCGTAGCATTCGGCTTTCGGCCTAAAAGTTTGGTCGGAGAACTGCCGAGCAACACGACGATAAAGTTGACTAGGCTGGCGATATTTATATTGAGTATTTCAAAAGTCCGAAATAATAATTAAGGTGGCTGATAAGTAGATGCAAAGACGGTCTAAGTATAAATGTAGTAATACTTAGTAGTTTATATATTTATCGAGTTACGATGCCTTAGAATATATGTTAAATATTAATGTGTTGTATTCTTAGCACACTGTCAAGAAAACCTGACCTAAAAGAGTGTAAACTACATTCAAGATTAAAAAAAAAAAAATTGCTTGGCACTTTTAGTAATACATTCTATTTAATTCTATTTATGTAAGCGAGATTGTGTTTAATGTATCTTTCTATATAATATTAATACCACTACTATCCAAACCTCCAAGTATTATTTCGCACTTTTGAGACAGCCAGTATATTTATAATCTAGTAGAAAACTGCTCTCAAAGTTACGGCTAAATTAAACAATTGACCGCGCCGTAAATTAATCTGAAAACGGTTCAACGTCTCGCTTCACCGCCGACCTTCCCGCGGGCACCTCCTTTGCACCCAACGTTCTTTATACACAGAAAAGTAATGCCAAATTAAAATTCATGTACCTAATTATAATGATAATGGAATTATAAGCTTTGAATGTAGCCAAATTACAATTTAGAGAGGTTAAACGAATCTTTAATTACTTATTATGTTTTGTTGATTTGTTTGACCTAAGCATGTAATCTTTTTCTGATAATGATAAAGAAAATAAACTTTATTTTTTTCCCCAAGACTGGTTACCGCCACAGGTGACAAGAGGGCTGGCTCTTTCCTCGCTCAAAAAAATAGCTTATCAATACAGCGAGGAAATGCAGCCAGTATTCTTGCCACCATCCCACGCGGACGGGATTTGTTTGATTAGGGGTAGGTTTGTATTTTATTTTATCTTAATTTTAATTTTATTAAATATAATTTGTATATATGTATGATAAAGTATCTTTATATTAATACGTGAATGAAAAACTTTCAAACGCTTAATACGAAAATTGCGCGGATGGAGGAGTATGAAATTTGGCACACTTATAGTTTATATAGACAAGGGGTGCAGAATGCTAATATTTTTATATTATAATACTTAGATATACATTCAAATCAATAAATAAAACATTACACACACTACCATGAATTGACACACACACATTTGTAACCTCCACACCGACTGACTGTCTGACTGACAAACGGTGACAGTTTTTGGAGGGCGGGACTTCCATAGTGCATTCTGCGTGCCAGTATCAAATAGTCTTTGTAATAAAACCTTAATGACCTTTAAAATTAAATTTTAATTGAATTATTGTCGAATTTCGACCATAACAACGGGAATACTAGTATAAAATATTCCACACCGTCATTTACTCCAAATTTGAACTGTTTTTTTAGTACTTTATGCACCAAGCTATTGTAACTTTCGTATCATAATCCTGTAAACCCCGTATCACACTTATTAATACGCACCAGAGATAAACGCTTGGTGACGTCACAGTCTCACACCTGCCAATAATGCATCAGCACGCGCATGGGAAACAGTACCCTGAAGCATTGCAATAAAGATGTTATTGATGTGAACTAGGATTATGATTTCAAAAATAATATGTGTATTTATTAGGAATAAACTATAAATGTGGAAGGTGATTGTTATAAGGTCGAGTATTGCGTTGACACGCACCCCAGAATAAGGGAATCAAACAAATGGATTTTACGCTCAACGGATTGATATTTTAACGTGTGAGGAAAAGCTGTATAATTATTGTATCATTTCTTTTTTCAGGTAAGGCAGAAATGCTGTTTCTAGAGGTAATTTCAAGTGGTGTCAAAAGTATTTTATAATAGGTAGACATAAATATACCATACAATATTTTTTATCAAATCAATTATATTTACTTAACAGCCTACAACCTGCAAATCATCACTCTTAGCTCCCATGTTTTAATACCCGACGCAGTCCAAAGAGGATTGTTATAAGTTTCCCTTTGTCCGTCTGCCTGGCATCGTAGTTCACGAATGGACGGACCGTTTTTAACGGGGTAATTTCTGTTGATAGCTGATATTTTAATGGGAATGCGTTCAGCTGTTTTTAAGGTTAATGTATCGAGATTTGACTTATCCTCTTCCATATAATAGTGATAATAAAGTCGCGGAAGAGTATGGAGTCGTGTTTCGGTCTTCAATCATTGCCTTGTTGACTCTGATAACGCATGCTCAGATGTTACTACTAATGTCAAGTTTGGTTAATTTATGTCAAAACTTGTATTGTAACTTTTAGTCAGTTATATGCCCAATTTAGATACATAAGTGACAGTGGCGTGGCTATATAACTAAGTGGCCCGGGGCGAAAATACAATTGGAGCCCTATTTAAGCTTTAAATGTGGAAAACTACTTCATCATTAGCTACTTATCGCCCACGGCCCACTGCTAGGCATAAAAAAGCTGAGGAATTTTCGTAATTTCAGTTCGAACTGTTCCAGGTATTAAGTATATAAGTCCTTATATATTTTTAGAACGTCGTTAATTGAGCCCGGGGGCCCTTTGAGCTTGACAGCCCCAGGGCCCTGGCAAGTGAGCCTTGTTTTAAGAGTTTGATATTTTTCAATGTCGTTATTATTCTATTGAGATACGTCATATATGCGAACATTAGTGTTCTAAATTATACCTACATATAAATAAGTGCAGGCCATCATACTTCAGACCTTCTGCGGAAAATATATGAATAAACATTTTGACTTATGTAACGTTATCTATGTATTTATTGGAGCATTAACTAAACAATCCGATATAAATAAATAAATTACATTTGCCAAATAACCGTGTTTAAGGAAACAATAACAACTCACTGTGCATCTAATATTTCTCGCGATATTCTCTTCATTGAGCGAACGTTTTGTTGACATACACCTAAAACATGACCTACTTAACGGCTAAAATTAGCGGGTATCCGACTACGCTTATGTTACGCCACGTCAATCCACATCCCGTACTGTGGTATCAACATCAATTGTATACATCTTTATAACACAAAAATATACCTTAAACTAAAATCTGTGTAGTTCAAAATTGTTTACAGTTTTTTACACTTCCGAAAAGAGCAAGTACATCACTATTACAATATTAACAAATAAAATGTACTATATCATCAAGGTTGTAAAGTTTAAAATAGTCTGTGTTGGGCGAATTGACCTTCTTTAGATCATATCATAAACAATGTCATAATCTTTGATAATCTTTACGGTAGCGGGCATACATGGATTTAATTAATTATGTATACAGTTTATTTATACATGACTATTATTTAAAACTGTAGCAGACAATTGGTTATTTAAATGTCTCTTAATAAAAAGGTATATGTTATTGGCTTTTATTTTTTACTGTTTGCACGATTGTTGAAATATAACGCAAAAATGACTTAACCACCTACCTCTACAGGGTAGGGTGTAAGGGACATCGTAACGATACCATGCATTCAACTCAAGATTCTGAAACCACAGCGTTTGAATTTTCCATCAATATTTTCATGAATGATGTTTCATGTTTGATTTTTTTCAGTATTTTTATTGAGTATTAATTTAAATTGTATTTATTGTTTTATTTATGTAGAATCACTTGAGATAGATTGGTATCATGATTTTATACTAAAATCAATTTAAATATGCTGTTTTTTTTGTCAAGGATCTTATAGTACTGTTTGTACGGGCGTTATCTATCTACTGTCCAACCTTTTAGACGAGTTTGACGTGCAAACTTTGACATCTACATTCGTATTTCGAATGGTGCATTGACGTCAAACGGTATTTAATTTGTTTTTTTTTTGCTACTATCTGCCTACTTGAGTGGGCGTCGGCTTTCGTAAATAATGCCTTCATTGTGCGATCTTTGACAGACGATGACGTATTCGAAAGACGTGGGGGATAATAAATAGCTCACAAAATAAGGGTTGTTTATAATAATGAGATATTTTTAGTTCGTTGTTGTTTATTAAGCTTACCTACAATGCTACGTACTTATGTCAAAATAAGTTCACCGAATATATGTCTTTACTAGCTGAGCCCGCGACTTCTTCCGCGTGGAATTTAACAAAAAAGCCCGCTCCCGCGTTCTGAGCCCGCGCGACAGGACTCATTTTTTAAAACAGCAGCTATCTGCCAGTGAAAGTCCCGTCAAAATCGGTCCAGCCGTTTCGTAGATTACCCGGAACAAACACACAGACAGACAGACAGACAAAAAAATTTTAAATCGCGCTTTTGCTATAGGTGTCGTATGTACTTTCATATGCGTTTAGTGAAAAGGTGTTATTTTGATATTACAAAGAGACACTCCAATTTTATTTATTTGTATACCTAGATAAAAAAGTCTGTCAATTGATTTGCAATATTCGATGTGGAATTCACGAACATAAATTACTTGAGGCACAGAGGGTTTGATATTGAGTAGTTCGTATTGAAATTTGTTATTGTGAAATAATTAGTAAAACACAAGAGCTTACATTGCATGTTTCACTATTACACGCACCAATGACGTACTGAGTCTGTAAGCCCAAGGCAACAATAGTTAAACTATGATTACATTGGCACGAGATCAAGGGAATGAAACACGAAAACAATGAAAATATCTTCATTAGAGCAATATTTGCTCACAACAGTGAGTTTTGTAAACTTAAATCACGCAATGCTCTAGCTTACGCGAGCGAATGGATCTAGGTTTTTGTTTATGACAACAGGGCGGCGCCACTGTTCAGTGGACTGACATTGACAGTTGACAGTTTAAAAAATCTCGTCCTCTCTTGCTTACTCTTTCTACTAGGACAGTAGACATGGAGTTTTGGAACTAAGTTCCTTATCGCGCGTTGCGAAAGGGGGCTAGACGGAAAAAAATAAGACCAAAAGTTGTAACGACACTTTTTGCTATAGTTGTAAGCCGTGCGGCGTGCGCGTGTTTCTCTGTCTGTCTCTCTCTCTCTCTTATAGAAAACAAGACAGTTATTTTAGTTTCGTCTTTCTATTTCGCATTGAACAGTGTAATGTCGCGACGATTATTTTTGTTGAGTGTATACAGGTTTTTTGTACAAATTAAATAATTAAAAATAATACAAATAATGAATCCTGACAGTGTTTCTGCACAAGTTCCGGATATTGCAACTTCGTTCCATCCGGGTGTCCCTTGACACCTCTCAGGTTTTTTTTTATAATACAAAGTATTGTTGGCCAGAATTGACCCTAGTATTTAGGCGCTGTGTTTAGGCATGACAGCTTGGAGTGAGATGGCCACAGTCTCACCAGGGACTGTCTCCCTCAGCTCGTTTATCTCACCTTAGTGTTAAAGTGTAATAGACCTTAGATTAGGTTTAAAGCCCAATATCACATTAAACACAAGTGAAGTGCGCAATACAGTAACATACTGAAATCTGTGCACTTCACAGCGCTGGACATAAGCGTTATACTGAAATATTAGGTAATAAACATATTAACAGCTTCGTTGTAAAGCGTGCCGCCGGCAATTTACACTTCACAAACATCGATTCGCGGCGGAACGTACAATATAAAGGTGCAAAATATAGTTTAACTGCACTATGGCAGCACAATCCCAATCTACATCTATATAACTCAAAGGTGACTGACTGACTGACTGACATAGTGATCTATCAACGCACAGCCCAAACCACTGGACGGATCAGGCTGAAATTTGGCACGCAGGTAGATGTTATGACGTAGGCATCTGCTAAGAAAGGATTTTGATTAACTCTACCCCCAAGGGGATAAAATAGGGGATGAAAGTTTGTATGAAACTTTGTCAATTTTAAACCGATCGGGCTGAGACTTTTCATGCATAAAGATACTATGACGTAGACATCCCCTAAGAAAGGATCAAAATTCCACGCGGACGAAGTCGCGGGCTCAGCTAGTTATTTAATATGTATAAGACCGCGACCGGCTCACTGCACGTGTTGGTTGCGGGTTCAATTCCCGCCGGGCAAATTTCTGAAATGGCCTTTTCGTAATTTGCCTAAGTCTGGGTGTCACTGGGATTGCCCCCAGTCCATTGTACGGTACCCATAGTACAAGCGCTGCTTAGATTGGAAACATACAGGTGGTGTTTTCGTCTGGCGATATTTATCTTTTTATTTATTTTCGTATCGCACCACGTTAGCCGCGGTTTCAGCAAGGTAAAATAATTATTCATTAATAAGCTATGCTATCTTGTGTGAAGAATCACTTGAAAAACACCGAACACAACGTGTCGGTTACTATACATAGCGCAGTACACGCGGCTACGACACAGCACGCTCGTACATTTGCATACTAACGTCGCTTATTCCGCAAAAGCCTCTTTGTTTGGCACTAACAATTTTATGGAGATTACATATGCAAAACACTAGGCTGTTACCGGTACAGGTTTTTTTTTAATAATAATATTTAAAAAATATCGCCAGCCCGACACACCAACTTTAATGTCCCAAACTAAGCAAAGCTTGTACTATGGGTACCGTACAATGGACTGTGGCGATCCAGTGACAGTGACACCCAGACCAGGGCAAGTTATGAAAAGGCCATTTCCGAAATTTGTCCCGTCGGGAATCGAACCCGCAACCACCATGTGCAGTGAGCCGAGCGGCCTACGCTCGAACCACTGCGCCGAGCGGTCGTCGTACAATGATTCGTCTAACAATCAGTGGTTTGTGGATGGTAGAGTCTAGTTGTACCCAAATGACTGCATCTCATATAGTACTGTCACGAACGTGGTGTATTAAGCTCTCACAGAAGATCAGCGTAGAGAAGATATTGTTATTGCTTTTGTAGATGAGTGAGCGAGCCGGAAACCCGTTCACATATCCCTTCTCCCTCTATCCTACTCCCCTTCAGGTCGGGCGAGCAATCCAATTGGTAATGCAAGCATCTATAGGCTATGGTAACTGCTTAACATAGGCAGGTCGTGCGCTTATGTGCCGACTTTCGTACAAAAAAAAACATTCATTAGTCTCTGTTTTCATCAAAAGCTTGAGCTAGTTAAAGTGTTGTAAGAACGAATAAAACAAAAGACATCAAATAATACAAAAGCAGAGGTTGAAACATATTTTTATTTCAATGCTGCTAATGACGTCACACAGCTTGGTACTCGTTGCGGAGTAATGAAACAGGCACGGTATAAACGTGAAAAGTGAAATATTGCTCAGCGACTTTTATATTGCATAAAATGTTTGGGAATGTATACACTTTTTACTAGTTTTGGCGCCATTCGTTAAATAAAACCAGCCAAGTGCGTGCGTGCTGGCTATGAGGTTCCGTAGACATCCCGCCACTTTTCAAATAATATCTATTAATCGCGAGAGTTAATTATAATTATTTATAATGTGGTTTAGCAGTTAGACGCTGAATATGCTACTATACTATACTAGTACTATAAAAATATACCACTTTGGAGCTCAATATTTCGTAAATGAATAACTGTCTAATAATAATAAATAATAAATAATAATTTTAGCCCTTTTGACGTCCCACTCCTGGGCACGGGTCTCCCCTCAACACGAGGGGTATTCAGGCCATAATCCACCACGCTGGCCCAGTGCGGGTTGGCGGATTTCGCATGACTCGAAAATTTGTTAATCTTCTAAGACATGTAGGTTTCCTCACGATGTTTTCCTTCACCGTATTACGGTGCTTAAAGCAAGTGATAATCACATAGAATTTATGATTCGCACATAGATTTCGAAATATCCAGAGGTGCGAGCCGGGGTTTGAACCCAAGACCTGGTGCCCGCAAAACGCGTGCTTTAACCAATCGGCAATCACTGCTTTTTCTAAACTGCTTTTTTTTAACTGTCTAATAGTCTCTGAAAAATAATACTGTGACGGTTTGTCTGTCTGAGTCTGGGCAGAGGAACAACCGGAAATGGAAAAACTATAAAGTTCACTAGTTTGAATACGGAACCCTAAAAGAGAGAAACCTACGAATGAACTCAAACCTTAGAGGGAGCTTTTTTTGGTCAAGTAAAAGAAGCGATTTTGTTTTCTTAGTGTGGGTATTCTTTACATAAACGCTAGCGTCTAGTGCCTCTTGTAGTTATAAACTTGGTAACATATACATAATTGGTTATATACCTATATCTTGGTTCCAACATTGGCTGTTTCGCGACCAATATCTCAGCGCACTGTTAGTGCAATAAATTCGTAGAACGGGTCGATTCGACACAAAATACGAGGCCTGACCAAATATTCGTCGATCGTAAAGTTGGACGGACGCCAATAATCAACAGGTATACCCAACTGCGGGGCTTAGGGGTGGTTAAATTGGGGGTGCTATTATGGTTGTTTGTTGGGTGAATTATGGGGTATCTTTTTCGTAAATGTTCTATAGTTTGGGAGATATTTGGCTAGAACATTCTCTGTATTCGCTATTATAGGCAAATAAATAAATATCGCCAGACTGACACACCAACTGTATTGTCCCAAACTAAGCAACGCTTGTACTATGGGTACCGTACAATGGACTGGAGACGATCCCAATGGCACCCCGATCTGAGCAAATTACGGAAAGGATTTTCCGAAATCTGTTCCGGTGGGAATCGAACCCGCAACCACCCGGTGCAGTGAGCCGAGCGGCCTACGCTCGAACCACTGCGCCAAACGGACTTTAATTTTATTAAATGAACTCTGTAAATTGCTTATGTATACATAATTAATATTAATTAAATGTGGGTGTGTAATGGTTATACGATCTATATTATCATAAATAGTGGGCAAGAGGTGCCCAGCCTTTCTGGAAAAATACAAATGTACAAATAACAGTACTTTCAGGAAATCTAATTAGATACAAAAAATAGAGTTTCCATAATACAACCACAATAGCTCTGGTAATATAGGGACGTCACCTTGCTCCAGATGTCACCTGCTATTCCATTAACGAAACAAAAGATGTGATTTCTGTTAACAATGACGGCGGCCCCCTTTGTTTTTCAATCTGGAGTCACAAAGAGATGGACAGAAGACACTCTATCAAAGGGTAAAGGGCTCTCTGTAGCTTTGTAGAGGAATTGTTAAAGAGATCATAACGAAAAAATATGATTATACGAGGGAGTGGATGTAACTGTCGGCAAATGTCTTTATTTAATGTAGATTTCTTTAGACATCAAAGAATATATTTAATACTAAACTATGTAAGGAGACTAATCTATGACTGTATAGTACACTATTATACAGATAGTCAGTATTAAATAATGCGTGTCGGTTACTTAAAAATATTATATAACAATGTTTTGGAGTCTGAATAACTAAGCCCTAACATGTCATTTGTTTTGAATGGGAATAAGATTTTTTTTTCAGTACTGGGGAAACAATTAATATGACTAAATAAAATCAAATATCTGTATTTCTTTTTTTTATTTATAGTGGTTTTTCCTGAGCCAAGTCTGGTCGTTAGCGCGGTGCCTAATATTATGACTTAATAATATGAAATATAGAATTACAACCGGTCTATTTTTGCCTACCTCTTTGTGAAAGCAGGCTCGGTGGTATTTATTGTGTTGCTGAATGATAACATCCGTACTATTTCCAAGATTTTGAAATACTCACCTGCCTATTTATATTTGTTCATAATAGTTTTGACGACGTGTTGACTACTTGTCGCGGCCTACAGAGCCACGACTAATTCGAAAATAGTTCGTCAGCCATATTTCACAATTTATCTACGTCTCCGAACATTAGTTAATTAGAGTAACCCGGCCGCGCTTCAAGGGAATCCGCGACGACATTATTTATTAAAATTAAAAATAATGACTCAAAAAAATTTCAGCTTATTGTGTCAGATGACTGTCATTTTTAGGGTTCCGGACCTTACAAGGAAAAACCGGAACCGTTATAGGATCACTTTGTTGTCCGTCTGTCTGTCTGTCTGTCTGTCAAGACCTTTTTTCTCAGAAACGGGTAGAGTCATCAAGTTGAAATTAATACCAAATATCAAATGCTATGGTCCCTTGTGGGTGTAAAAAAATTAGGCTTCTAAGTCAACGCAATCAAAAGATACGGTGATTTATGTCACATAGTTTGATACTTTTCGCACTTGACCGGTTTTTTTACCATAACAAAGTTAGCAGGCAACCATACGACCCACCCAGTGTTAAGCAATTACCATAGCATATAGATGCTTGAAATATCAAAGGCATAACTAGCACGTTGCCAACCAAAAGGAGAGTGGAACTGAGGGATAGAAAGGGAAAAGGAGTTAGACTTCCGACTCTCTCACTCATCTAACGAAACGCAACTAGATAATAATTACTTGACGATGATCTTCTTCTTCTTCAAATAACAACTAAATTTGCGGGTACCCAGTTATTAACGACTAGCTGTGCCCGCGACTTCGTCCGCGTGGAATTTAATTGACAAAGTTTCATATAAACTTTCATCCCCTATTTTATCCCCTTGGGGGTAGAATTAATCAAAATCCTTTCTTAGCGGATGCCTACGTCATAACATCTACCTGCATGCCAAATTTCAGCCCGATCCGTCCAGTGGTTTGGGCTGTGCGTTGATAAATCAGTCAGTCACCTTTGAGTTATATATATTTAGATATAGATGACATCAGGACGTCTAACACCTCAGTCCCCCCGTGACCATGGCTGCTGTAGAGCAGCCAAAACGTCGGGAACATATAAAAAAGTAAATAAACGCGATACAATCCGTAAAATAGTTTTATTTCGATGATCTTCTGTGAGAGCGTGGTTCTACCCCGATCAAGCCAGCTCGTATATGAGTAGTCAATTGGCTATAGATTGACTCTGCAACCTTTCTTCCATCTGATTAGCCGCTCGAGTGAGAGATACGGTCACTGTGCTTCGTTCATCCGATATACAAGGCTAGTTTATGCCCGCAACTTCGTCCACGTAGTATTTAACTTGATAAAAATTTCGGGATTATCGGGATAAAAGTATCCTATGTGTTAATCCCGGTTATAAACTATCTGTGTTCCAAATTTCATCCAAATCCGTTCTGTAGTTTTTGCCTGAAAGAATAACAAACATCCACACCCACAAACTTTCGCATTTATAATATTAGTAGGAAGTAGGATTGCGTATAATCACAAATTAATCTTTGTTTCTATTTACGTCAGACACCGTTTTTTTGACCATCAATCTATTGCTGAATGGCCATTACTCAGCAGGGTATCCGGATATCGGTATCCAGATAGTCCATACATATCTCCTCATAACAATGTTCCATTGATTGGGTATCTATAATTACGTCATAGCGTCAATAGCGTCATATCCTACTAACAGTCATGTAGTAACCTGAATTTGCTATTTTTTTTTAGTGTTTTCAGTGAATAGCAGTTATAGCCGATTGGTTGAGCACGCGTCTTGCGGGCACCAGGTCCTGGGTTCAAACCCCGGTTCGCACCTCTGGGTTTTCGAAATCTATGTGCGAATCATAATTTCTATATGATTATCACTTGTTTACGTGGAAGTAGAACATCGAAAAGAAAGGAAATCCAACCAATATTCGAAAGACATGGGAAATCCGCCGACCTGCACCGGGCCAGCGTTGTGGATTACTGCCTGAATCCCCCTCGAAGAGAAGGGAGGCCTGTGCTCAGGAGTGGGAGGTCAAAACGGCTAAATTATATCAATTATACTATATATTTCTGTGAGCATACTTTTCTTGTTTTGGCCAAACGCAAAACCAAATTCATAACACCATTTGATCCAGTACCTATATATACGTTTATGAAATATGGACGGATGGTATCCGCTTGGCCAACACCGGTCAGCTGATGTGTTAGGCCATTACTTTGCCGGAGTTTGCCATGTCGTAAACTAGGGAAAAATATTGTCAGAACACGCGCTTACCTAGAGCGACGCACGTGATCGTGGCTTTAGGGATATCTATACTATTAATACGTGAAAGAAAAACGTTCAAACGTTTAAAACGAAAATTGCGTGGAGGGAGGAGTCTGAAATTCACACACTTATAGTTTATATTGAGAACGAGTGCAGAATGCTAATATTTTTATATTATCATACTTAAAAATACATTAAAATTAAATAATAAAACATTGCACACACCACCATGAATTAACACACACACATATGTAACCTCCACATCGACTGCCTGACTGACAAACGGTGTCAGTTTTTGGAGGGCGGGAGTTCCATAGTGCATTCTGCGTGCCAGTATCAAATAGTCTTTGACAATAAAACCTTAATGACGTTTAAAATTAAAATTTAAACTAATCATGGTCGAATTTCGACCGTTAAAGGTTATTTCAAATACTATTTTTATTTAGGACCTTTGGAGTACTTACTTATCTTTTAAATATCTCAGATGTACTTACGAGAACCATGTTGCAATTATATTTCTTATAATATTTAGGTCACGATTCAGTTTTGTCGTTAGTACATCGTTTGTTCACCCGCTTACAGCGTACTGTTTAATACCAATTCAATTATTTCCGTTCCGAGATCGCACCGACACAAATTGAACTCTAAAATCCGGAACAATTATTGGCTACGTTACGGTGGAATCGTGATAGGATCAAGATTTTGTGCCACAAATTATAAGAAACATGACTGTTTGAATAATTTCGCGCCCGTCATCGCTGAGACAATACGATTTTTACCTCTATTACATTTTAATAAAGTAGATATTTAAATAGCAGTGGGAGATTCTCGAGAACTGTTTACGATTTGAAGTATCACTTGTATAATATAACCGTAGCACTCCATTCCAAGGTAATTTGCTAATGCGCTATCCACATACTATCCCATCCTAGCCAAAAATTGCTTCCACCAGCTGACTTATACTGACCATGGCTCGCATATCTATCTCGCTCTGTTACGTTAAATCAGAGAGAAATAGATTGAGGATAATAATTTAGCCCTTTTGACGTCCCACTTCTGGGCACGGGCCTCCCGTTTCTATGAGGGGGATTCAGGCCGTAATCCACCACGCTGGCCCAGTGCGGGTTGGCGGATTACACATGTCTTTCGAAAATCGGTTAGATTTTATAAGACATGCAGGTTACCTCACGATGTTTTCCTTCGCCGTAAGCAAGTGATAATCATAATATTATAAACTATGATTCGCACATAGATTTCGAAAAACCCAGAGGTGCGAAGCGGGGTTTGAACTCAGGACTATATGTCTAATTCCACTTCCATCCACTTCCCTCCGGTGCAAAGCGGGAGACAAAACTAGCTGGTATAGGCTGAATGCCATAGAAGCAAGACTGTTACAGCTGATTGAAGACCAGCAGATTTGGGTGTTAGGAAGAATGTTAAGTTTTGAGCCTTAGGTCTAACAGTGGGTATGTTCTCCTTACTGAGGTCTGCCATACTTACTAATTAATATATTATTGGAGATCACATCCCTACGGACATACGAAGCCTATAAGAGGCGCGACACACCAGTCATCGCTCTTTTTCCGCCGCCAGCCGCCGCCGAGACAACATCTTCTAGCCTCAATACGTTTGTCGCTCAAATCATTTTTGTCTTTATACCCACTCTTATTTGATTAATTTAATTTTTATGTTTGTGATCATTTTTAATATTAAAATAGCAGATTTTATTTTAAGAACATTTTGTGTTATTTGCTAATATCAGAAGTGGGATCTGATCCTTGTAATCCTATCTTTTGTTTGATTTCATAACGATCATGTCAGACCGGGAGCATCGTCACACCCGACGGCGTAATAGTTCAGCTCATCGATCGAGAAGACATCGTGACCGCACGCCTGATGGTACATTCCGGCAAATGTTGGAGGCAATGATGAACAGGCTTTCAGCGTTAGAAGAACGTCCTACAGCACGATCTTCAAGGTCGCGTGAACGACACGAGCCGCGCATGAAAATGCGCGTCAACTGTCGCCGCCACCGTGCCGCCAGTCTCGGCATACCCCGTCACCGCGGCGCCACACCTCGTCGCGCATGCACGCGCATGATTGTGTACCGACGCTGCCACAACACAGGCCTGTGACGTCACCATCACCAACACAGCCCGAGTGACCACAGTGACGACAGATCGGATCGTAATTCGAACGATAGACATTGTACTTAGCGAGATGGCTTACGTGTCCGGGATCGACGTGATTTTCACAGTTCCGAGTCTGCAGTTATGCAGTGGCAGGCGCCGGGCGTTGGAGTTGCTGCGCGTGTGCGGTGGCATGTGAGCTATGTCGGTCACTACATACGCTTCGAGCGAGCGTCGCGCGATTCGGGATCGACGGTGTGATCGTCGAATCCGGATGACAATGACGGTCACAAGTATACGTGAAGCAGGATCCGGTGAGTCGAACCATGTTTATTTGGTGCCTCAGATTCTATAAAGATAAATTACACGCGGTACGTGTTACAGCATTGAAAGTGTAAATGCAGGTGTGCGTAATATTTTTATTCCGATTGGAGGGTGGACAATACTTATTGTCGTCTGCTATCTGTGTTGTGTATTGCAGATATTATTTTACGGTTGTGCCGACATGATTTTCTGGACTTTGTCGTAAAATTGCACACTGTCATTTTACAATTAATTTAAGAAAAAAAAAAAGTTTGACTTGATTAGAGGAATTTCGGACCGGGCAGGCCACCGTAGCCGCCACGGTAGCCGAGATCAGCGTGCTCATAGATAACAAGATCGTTCTCCAGATGATGCGTTGTGGAGCACAATGGAGGCGATCTTGGTTTAACTTTCAGCGTTGGAGGAGCGATCTGCAACTCAGTCGCTAGAACGGCTGGAACATCTCAAATCATCATCGTCAAAGCACCAAGTCGGCACCAGGCATGTTCGCTGACTGCGCTGACGCGAGCGGTCGCCATCACCGACGCGGTTGGCATCACCTGTTGTTCCGGTGCAAAAAACACCGCAGGCGCTTTGTGCGTCACTGGTCTTCACGGCGACCCGGGCAGATCACGTGCTACCTACACAGCACGCGCCTCTGTGACCAACTTTGAAGAGGGAGGTCAGCGAAGCGCTTTCAACGTCCTTGCTGTCAACAGGCGCATAATGCATCGTGGAGGCGATTCACTCAGGGAGATTGACTTCAGGGGTAAGCGGTTTGCTTTGAGAGTTCAGACAGACTGGCTTCAAAGGCAAGCGGTCTGCTCTAAGAGTTTAGAGAGACTGGCTGATAAGGTCTGAAAATAAGTGGTCTGCTCTGAGTAAAATACATGTCATAGTGACATGACCAGGTCTGGTTGCTTAGAGAAACCAACGTCAAGTGATAATAACTATGGTAGATTTTGCTCTTTTGTTTAACGAAGTATTGGGGGTGACTGATGGATATGGTCAGGTACGGCCGAGTTCGGGAGAAATTAATGCTCTGTTTAAATTACCAAACTCACCAATGCAAGAGAGGTTCGCCAGCTACTAGGACTTGCAGGGTACTTTCGCCGGCACATTGCAGGGTACGTTTTTAAAACCGCCTGCATCGCAAAATTACTGAGGAAAGGTAAATCTTTCTTATAGGGCACTGTACTGGACAATGCTCATGATTATGTCATACATAGCTTAACCAACGAACCTGTCTTAGCTATTTTTGACCCACTGGACTTCACACTGACTTTATCGGACCTTTGCTAAAGCTTTGTCTAAGTACTATACACCATGCTGCTGTACACCATGTACAGGCAGGATGCCAAGGACTTGAAACGTGTCTTGTTTAGCTGTGTTTTGTTTGGTACACCTGCCACAATAGTATATGACCGAGGCAGGATGTTCAAAGTTCTATGTTCCAGGAAGGCATGCGTGGTCCCTACAGGGTCGTATGCGTACTCCCATATCATTGCTACAAGCTGGACTCTTGCATACGGGGACCCTACCGCGTGGTAAAGATACTGCGTCATGGGCGGTATGAACTGCAACTCCTGGCTGGCTCTTATGGGAAGACGACTCGGGCAGCAGCGGAGTACATTGTTCCCTGGCATGGCGAGTGGACTCCCGAACTATGTGCTGCTTACTTTGGTGGTGAGTTGCTGGCAGCTAGTGACTGTCTGAGAGGTTAAGAGTACGCTTCACGTCGTGCCTCTTCTCTGAACCACCGATCCAAGTTACTTGCCTCACGCCGTGCCTCTGACTTGAATCAGCTGTGTATTAAGCTATGCTTCACGTCGTGCCTCTAGCTTGACAGATTGTTTTCGTGTTTATTGTCTAAGCTATGCTTCACGTCGTGCCTCTAGCTTGACAGATTGTTTTGGTGTTTATTGTCTAAGCTATGCTTCACGTCGTGCCTCTAGCTTGACAGATTGTTTTGGTGTTTATTGTCTAAGCTATGCTTCACGGCGTGCCTCTAGCTTGACAGATTGTTTTGGTGTTTATTGTCTAAGCTATGCTTCACGTCGTGCCTCTAGCTTGACAGATTGTTTTGGTGTTTAGTGTCTAAGCTATGCTTCACGTCGTGCCTCTAGCTTGACAAATTGTTCTGGTGTTTATTGTATTAAGCTATTCTTCACGTCGTGCCTCTAGCTTGACAAATTGTTCTGGTCTTTATTGTATTAAGCTATTCTTCACGTCGTGCCTCTAGCTTGACAAATTGTTCTGGTGTTTATTGTATTAAACTATTCTTCACGTCGTGCCTCTAGCTTGACAAATTGTTCTGGTCTTTATTGTATTAAGCTATTCTTCAGGTCGTGCCTCTAGCTTGACAAATTGTTCTGGTGTTTATTGTATTAAGCTATTCTTCACGTCGTGCCTCTAGCTTGACAAATTGTTCTGGTGTTTATTGTATTAAGCTATGCTTCATGTTGTGACTCTAGCTTGACAGATTGTTCTGGTGTACGCTACTACGCAACAGAGCTGTGAACCCTACTGTGGGGTCATCGACTAGCGTCGCACCTGAGCCACAAGAAGACCAACCAGGAGCTGGAGCCACTACTATTGAGGATGAAGGTTATCATAGCCAAGGACGGGAGCATTCTGGGTCGACGAGAAGTCTACCGCTATTGGAAACTGATTTGGAGAGTTAAAGGAGCCCGAGGACGGACTCGTGTCAGGAGAGGCCGTATTGGAGATCACATCCCTACGGACATACGAAGCCTATAAGAGGCGCGACACACCAGTCATCGCTCTTTTTCCGCCGCCAGCCGCCGCCGAGACAACATCTTCTAGCCTCAATACGTTTGTCGCTCAAATCATTTTTGTCTTTATACCCACTCTTATTTGATTAATTTAATTTTTATGTTTGTGATCATTTTTAATATTAAAATAGCAGATTTTATTTTAAGAACATTTTGTGTTATTTGCTAATAATATATTTTATCTCCTCACACGTGGACCATCCTGTTTCTTGTAGTATTACAAGGACAGGTCGGCCTTGTTACAGCTGTCCATAACTTCAGTCGAAGGAACACTGTTTACGGCACAGTATCGCCCCCTGGCACAATCCTACTAATACTATAAATGCGAAAGTTTGTGAGTGTGGATGTTTGTTACTCTTTCAGGCAAAAACTACTGAACGGATTTGGATGAAATTTGGAACACAGATATTTTATAACTGGGATTAACACATAGAATACTTTTTATGATAATACACATAGAATATTATATTTAATTTTTTGTTAAGTTAAATAATAAGCGGACGAAGTCGGTGGGCACACCTAGTATCTGTATATCTATAATCTGTACAATGTTCAGTTGACATCCGTACAACTTGTTCGGAGACAGGAATACTTTCAGACGTGTCAAATTAGGTTTATTCGTAATGTTAAGATGACGAAATTTACATTCTTGGGAAAAAATTGTTTAAATAGCTGAAAACGCGGAACAGGGAGCGATGAACCAATTTTATGACAGTGTAATTTAGCGATAATTTATTTTAATGAAAGTCAAAAGAACAATGAAAAATTTACGAATTATTTTTCAGTGACAGTTCAGATCATTCAATCCGCTAACTGATCACCACTTTCACATCATTTCGTAGATCAAATTCTATGTTTTAGTTTTAGACTGTTAATCTTTTGACACAGTAGTTTGCTCATAAAAACACTTCAAATGAATAACCGGTCATTCACACGTTTACCCCGGCACCGATAATTTCTATACATTTTACATACGTGTCCAAATGTCGGTTATTATTTGTTGAAACTGTATAGAGAGAGCAGTGTCGGCTTCTTCGTGTGTATGACCGCGATGGGAACCATTTAGACCTCTAATTGGAAATAGTTTTGCACAACGGAATCAACGCACACTTACTTGTGCAAATGAAAACCAACTTTCAACCACTTGCTCTAAGGTTGATTATGTTCTGCAAAACCATTATGTATGTCCAATTGTGAGAACCATCGATAAAATAATATCAGTGACACGGCAAAGAAAAATATTGACACAACCTCAAATAAATTTATGGGCAGTTATTGTTACGCTTTTTCCCGCTCCCTCAAAATTTCCGTTGCAATCTCCTTTGTGGGGAGACTAGATTATATTCCCTTGGGGTGTGATGAAAATGTCGAATAAAAGGGAATTACGACATATCACGGCCATCTTTCAAAGCGTAACGTTAACGATTTATGACATAAAGTAAAGATAAATTATACTGCAAAGCATAAATAGTTAGGAGAGAAAAGATACAGTAGTTTTCAGTGTGCGTTTTTCCTAAAATTTCTAGAAAGTTACAATCGTTTTATAAAGGCTTGGCAAGCCACTTTTGGTCTGAAAAAAACAAATTTTAATTTGGGTGTTCGTCTTTAGCAGCATTATTTTATTTTTATATACCTATGTATCCCTGGTACCTCTCGAAAAATATAAATACAAGACAGTTCAAATCTATTTATTTATTTATTTAAACTCTATGCACAAGTAAAAAACACAATGTACAAAGGCGGACTTAATGCCTTAGGCATTATTTACAAGTCGACCTTAGGGTGGTGCAGAAACAAAATGGCGGGTGCAACTTAAACGAGTGATATAGACAGGAATTTATACCTATATACATATATTGATAAATACATAGATACATACATACATATAAAACAAAATTGTTAAGAATAAAAAGTCCAACGAATTATCGCTGTGACGATTCTACCAACTTCTTGCGAATGTGCTCTCGTGCCTTCACCCGACTTTTTGCCGTCCTGATATTCAGAGGGAGCGCGTTCCAAAGGAAGATCGTCTAGACAAAGAAAGAGGAGTGGATAAACCCAGAGCGGTGTGAGGGACATCGTAGGAGTAGATTATTTGTCGAGCGCAGATTTTTACTGTGGGCAGAGCAAATTAATCATTCCCAAAGTTGGATCCTAACAGCCTTTTCTAAATATGTTAGTTACCCTGGTAACGTCTTCCAAACAGAGATACTAAACTGAACTCGATTAAAAGTTTTATCAACATGTTAATAAGATCCATTTTAAAATCACTCATGACTTACATACATTTCCCCCGAGTTCATTAACCCTAGCGAATCGAGCTTCCATTATTTATTCAGCCTATTGATCCAAACGTAAACATTTAAGTCTTTGCTGTACATGAAAATCAATTTACTTGATGACAGTACGGAACGACTTAAGTAATGCAATTACGTTCTAGTGTTGATTGAGTAAAGATGATTGAAATATTGGAAGTTACGTAATGGATGTTTGATAAATTTGCGTTGGATAAAGGAATATTTAAATCAACTTCAACAAATTTCTGATACCCTGGTACCAATTACTTTGTAAAACTGATATAACTATAGTTAATAGTGTTAACTATAGTACTTGTCGTCGAATGATAACTGATCTAAAGAGTCATCTTAAAATATACTTACTTGTCTTGATCATACCTTTTGAACATGCGACGGATTTAATTTAGTTTAGTTTATGTTTGACAGCGTGTTATTACACGGACAATAAATACAACGGAAAAAGATTTTTATAGTTCCCAGTATCCTTTATAAGTTGGAAGTGCCCATCTTTACTAAACTATTCGTAATTACAGCTAATTTAATGGTATAATAATACGAAGTGCTTATTATATAATATATTTTTGGTATAATTATAAAACTTTTAGAAATAAAAATCTAAAAATAATAGGTAGGTAGGAACTGCAAATACAATTAGCTGTCGTATTTTTTTTTTCTCACTGTCACTCATTTATCCTGCCGTGAAAAATGCAAGTAATCGGTGGTGTTTTTTTATCAGCTACTATTAAAAATACCAGCAATGTGAGTTTATCACATTACTAGTATTTCCGTTAGCACCTCCAGCTAAGCTAATGCTTGTGTTAGGAGTAGGCTCACGTCAATAGTTTAACGGCCAGGATGGGATCGAACCCGGAACCTCACAGCTACCGGGGCCGTCCATCTAACCACTAGGCTACTGACGCTTGCTTTATTTCTACTGTTTAATATTATTAATATTGATCAACACCTAGACAAATCCATATACAATACTATTTAATTAATCCTCCATCGTCATATACATACCTAGAAAGCAAAATATTAATTACATTTCATTTTCAGTCCTTTCTACATTACTATTGCTTTTATGCCCCCGTTAATTCACTTCGTATTGTTGAAGTGCTGTCGAACGTTATGAAGATGATTTAATTATATTAAGTGCTTCAATTTCTTATTTAAATTAATTCTGGAATGTTTTGTACAGACCAAAGAATTTGTACTAAATTATAACAAATTCTTTGGTACAGACCAAGTAAACGTGAGAAGTCACAGACAAAAAATGTCGTTTATGATGTTTGTAACACAATCCTGTAAGGTTGTTGTTAGTGTTTTACCAGTAACCCTGTAGGTATATCTCACGGTTTCGAAGGTAATATACATAGATGAACACACATAAAGATACGCCTACACTCAACGACATTAACCTAGACGGGTAACCTTAATAGGTACTAAATGTCGTTCAATATGCGGTCGCCTTTATGCATGTCAATAATTAAAAAGTACTGGCAGGTAAGGCGGTATTTTTAATAAAATAAATATAAGAGCCTATCGAATTACTATAATTAAATAATATTTAAACATGTAAAAAAGTAACAAGTTGTTAAATATATGGCCAGACGAACACACCAACTGTATGGTCCTAAACTAAGCAACGCTTGTAATATGGGTACCGTACAATTGACTGGGGGCGATCCCAATCACACGTCGACCAGGGTAAATTACGAAAAGGCTATTTCCGAAATTTACCCCGACGGGAATAGAACTCTCAACCATCCAGCGCAGCGAGCCGAGCGGCCTACGATCGAACCACTGCGCCAAACGGTCGTCAAATCATAGAAATAATAAGACTAACAAACATTTTGTTGCAGAATCTTGACATGCTAATGAATATTTTTATGTCGAACGCCACAACATCGACGTTGTCAAGGCTTTCGTCGGCGATGTGAGACTGACCCACTTGATCCCGGTTTTAATGTTTCATTTACAAAGTCCATATGGCCTATTTTCTTATTTCCCCTGTGCTCAGACTCGTATATCGTATAGACTCGTATCGAATCCTATGATCCTCACTTTTGAAGCCTGAACATAGCACCTACCCAACGAATGTTACAAAAATATCTTCCACACAATGTGAGCTTTCAAAGGTATTACAGCAGCTGTAATAAGAGCGATAACCATTCGAAGCACGTGCTTACGAATAAGTGAAACACGTGTAGGTCTGATTATGAAATTAAATGATTCGGGACGTAACGATTCCCTTTTAACTGATACACAAACACTCTGAGAAATCCTACTTAATATTATAAATGTGAAAGTTTGTGAGTATGGATGTATGTATGTATGTATGTATGTTTGTTTGTTACTCCTTCACGCAAAAACTACTGAACGGATTTGGATGAAATTTGGAACACAGATAGTTTATAACCGGGATTAACATATAGGATACTTTTTATCCCGATAATCCCGAAATTTTTGTTACGTTACTACGCGGACGAAGTCCGTGGGCACAGCTAGTATGACATATAAGAACGAACGTTGATAGCCTGAAAACCAGATAGGTACGTATTACGCAGGAATTAGATCAGAGGCAATCTAGAAGTCAATTTTCAAAATTTGGCTCATCGCAGGCAGAGCGTAGCGAATGCGCGAGCGATATTCAACTTCATCGCTATTGCTTTAAAATTAAAAATAGCATGAACGAGGTTACGATAAAAAATGTTATTAAGTTATTTGTTTGGTCTCATTTAAAATTGCTCGCGTGAATGCTCTATCTGCGACCTATCCATCCTGTGAGCGTTTCCATCCTGTGAGTGTTTTGGAGGGAAACAATGTCACATCTACTCACTTTGTTATGTCTTAATTTTATACCAAGGCTGAATATAAATTATATTATTTTAAAGCCAAACCCGATGTGGATATTAAGAACAAACCATGACGTTTAGGCCTTTGATAGATGTCTACTTTAGAAGCGCACGACCCGCGTGATGTTAAGCAATTACCGTAGCTCATAGATGCTTGCAATACCAAGGGCACACTCTCACTCATCGTCCGAAACACAGCCATAATGACTATAGCACGGTCGCTGATCACGAAGAAATTTGTACAATGACCTGTTATTACCTGTCTTTGTCACTCCGTCGTAGATCTAATACGTCTCGCTCACACAGTTGGCGTGAACTGCGTGTCACCGGGAGTGTACGCGGGAGTGACAAAGACAGGTAATAACAGGTCACTGTACGAATTTCTTCGTGATCAGCGACCGTGCTCTACTTTACGCCGATCTTCTGTGAGTGGGTGGTGCTACCCCGGGCGAGCCAGCCATATGAGCTGTAGTCAAATGGCTACAGCGTGGCTCTGCCACCGAGATAATATTGCAATCATGTCACCATTTCCTAGATATCCTACTAATATTATAAATGCGAAAGTTTGTGAGTGTGGATGTATGTTTGTTACTCTTTCAGGCAAAAACTACCGTACGGATTCGGATGAAATTTGGAACACAGATAGTTTATAACCGGGATTAACACATAGGACACTTTTTATCCCGATAATCCCGGAATTGTTGTTAAGTTAAATACTACGCGGACGAAGTCGGTGGGCACAGCTAGTAAAAAATATTTTCACTGTCTTTTCTGCATCGGACCTCCATCAACCACCAAACATGTATTTACTAAATAAATAATAAATATCGCCAGACTGAAACACCAACTGCATCGTCCCAAACTAAGCAACGCTTGTACTATGGGTACCGTACAATGGACTGGGGACGATCCCAGCGACACCGAGACGAGGGTAAAATAGGAAAAGGCCATTTCCGAAATTTACCTCAGCGGGAATCGAACCCGCAACCACCATGTGCAGTGAGCCGAGCGGCCTACGCTCGAACCACTGCGCCAAGCTGTCGTCAGCGATCGTCATTTAGTATGATATAGCTAAAAGCAAAAAACCTCACACAAACATGGTTTGTTGATAAATATGCTATTTCGAGTTTGGTTTTAGTATCGGTAAATTCCTATTTTTCTCACCCCTGACACCAATACTTGTCTCATCTCAGGGCACCAATTGAACCGCCCCAGGCGCCTCCCTCAATATCATACCGGGAGCACAATATCTTTGACACAGCATCCGACATCTATGGAGAAATCCGCCACAAATGGATCTGTTTCCAGGGAGATAAGCTCCTCATAATCCCGATGTCTCGCGTCGCTGCTCAAATTCGGAGTTTAACTTGTATTGTGTTACAAGAGTACTTAGTTTAAGGCAATTCGATTTGATATTATATCTGCAAGAAGTAGTCAGTGGTACTGATGCTGTTGGTAGGTATCTACAAAAGGCAACACACTGGACCTATTATATTAATATCTACTACCCTTTGTAATTATTAACTATACAAGCAACTGGCGATTTAAAAAGAAATGTAACAAAATGTAAAAAGACAAGTCCGCTGAGTTTCTTGCCGGATCTTTTCAGTCGAGGTCGCGTTCCGATCCGGATGTAAAATTTACAAGTAAGTGCCCCCGTAGGTCTAAACAAAATAAAGGCATTGACTTTGACTATTGTTACGCAATCAACACTTGAATTAAATAAGTGTAATGTTTTCTTGCTCATGGTTGTAACGGTAGAGCAAGACATAACTATTTTCAAATGCATGGTGATTTGAGGATAACAGAATTGACATGGTGTAAAGATCCTCCTTTTTTAGGTAGAAAGTCCTCTTTTTTAGGTACATCAATTACGATGAATCTTTATTCACATAAAATCACGCATATTAATTTATAAATTAATAATGCTGAAAATTAATCAAATTTTGTTTGCTCTAAGCTATACAAAAAATACCTTATCTAATTTTCGTATTTAAAGTCCATACGGCTCGCAGGTAAATATCTATTATAAATAATGTCGCTCGCATACAATATCGACCATATTTTCATAAATTGAAAATTGAACAAATGAACCCAAATATTTAATTTCCCCACCCGTACAGTTCATAATTACATTTGTTCAGAATTAATTAACCATTTCACGACACAATGCCCATGAAACACGACAACATTGAAGTTGTAATTAAAAAACTTGCCGGTAAACTTGGATAATACACCTAAGTAGCTGTTAGCTGGGAATTATTGCGACTCGTATAAAGTTGGACATAGAGCTGGAACCAGGGACGGATCGGTTAAATAGAGGGCCCTCGTAGGGCCCTATAGTTCAACGCTACGTGTCTTTCCCGAAGACGTGCAAAGTGCACCGACATTTCGTCCGTGGAATTTTAGTTCCTATGAAAATAGGCGGCGACCCTATTGCCATTAGGAAAAATACTGGGTACACAAGGGGCAATCGAGCATTAGGTAATTTATTTATATCATACAGTATGTGTATTAGAACACAACGCTATACACAGTATATACACGCCCTCTCTTCACCAATATGCTATACTATATTGGGGCCCTTTCGGAAGCGCAAGATGTGGGGCCCATGGCGAACTAAAACGAAATCACCGTGGTCAAAGAAAAAGCCCCCCGACTATACTCTCTTGGCGTTTCGGATCGTAGTTCTTAACAGTGCTTAAATAAGAACCACAGTGTGTGATAAGAACAAAGCTTTGAACGCGGGCCCCGTCAAAGAAATTGTTTACAATTTCATTGGGCCCATACTAGTGCTGAGTTCATAATCTGTCGTTCTCTATTCATCAATGATACTGGATACTTTATGGCGTTGTGTTTTATGGAAAAACTTTTTCACTTCCGCGCCAATGACTTATAAAGTAGACTTCTTAGTTTAGACTTAGATCTTATGTTTTCTAACCATGGAAAAAATATTGCTACAATGCACAAGTCTAAGACAACTGCGTTTTTTTTCAGACAACCACGAAGAGAAACACGCTTAGCATAATTTAATTTTTAGAGAATTCGTCTGAAAGTTGTTATAAAAAACAGTATCAGGGTAAAAAAGACTTTTCCGTTGTAACCAGGAAAAAAATAAACAAAATTTTCTCCCCTCGAGTGGGTAAATTAAAAATATATTTAAGAGTTTTCCCTGTCTTTATCTTAAAGATTCTCGTCTCTGGTCACGCGGAAACTTTATAAAAACGTTCCACCTAAACGTAAAAGGACAAGTGATATAAAAAGCCTGGGGAGAACAAATTGAAACAGAGGAAAATGGACGGTAAAATACGAGTATAAGAAGTTGATACAAAGTGAAATTAAATTGACTCGTAATCAGCTGGCTGAAACAAAGATCATTCTGCGGGTTTTTCCGTGCAATCTTCACTAATGTTTCTAATCGGCATTTGATCACTTTTTATCTTGGAATTTTAATCAAAAGTAGAAAGATCAGATCACATAATTTTCAAAAGTAATCGCATTGTTTGTGGTTATGGCCTAGCGCCGAATACTCGAATCTAGGATTCAAATCTAGGACCTGATTAATTACATTTCAAAATTTGAATCCGTGGCCAAAACTAATGACTTCACTTTTCCTTTGTTCCAGATTCGAAAATGGTAACGCATAAAAGTGTCAGTGTAAGTGCCAAAGTGTAGTGCCAATGTGACAACATGGGGTGCACCCCAAGCATGCTTCTCGACCACAAGAGCCGTCGTCGCGATAGCGCCGGCTCCCAGGAGGCGGCCCTTGCGAAGGTGGCCCCAACCCCTGTTTGCAACAAGGCGGTACAAGCGGCCAAGGCCCCGCGGGCCTCCTTGGAGTCCGATGGTTTCAGCATCCAACTGTCCAGCAAGAAAGATAGCTATGTCTCCCAAATGGGGAATAATTTTGCTACGCAGTTGCATATCAAGAGGATATCTGGTGAGTTTAATTGATATAAATAGTTATTCGATTTATTTCTGTCTTATTATACCTAACGCAAAGTAGTGTTAGGATCGCCTGTGACTATTTGTGATACCTTTCTACTACAGAATAAACCACCAAAAATGGAGATTTCTTGATCAAAACCAAGCCGCAGGAGGTTTATATGTTTTGAGATATAATAGAATATAAATTTTTACATAATCTTCACGTTATTTCTGACACATTTGATTTCTTGAAGTGGCCAATATAGTATTGTTTTGCTCTAAACATAAGTACCTACTTATGTATATTATCTTGAACGGCCGTTTAGTGAGGGGACGCATCACGCGACATCACGTGAACGGCAATGAACGCTTATCTCATCTTACCATGAAGCAGAGCTAGAAGCAGAGGCATCAATATTATTAGATTCTAAAATTTATTGAAGTCTTCAATCTAATACAAAAGTATAACGCTTACTTACGCATATCGATTTTACAACTATTTATCACAAAAATCCTTATCAATTTACCACTTAAATCATGTTGTCTTAGTATTTGGGCCTCTTACCACCATAAGCCTTAAATTTAAACATCGTATCATATGGGTCGGACGCACCGGATGGTCGAGCAGGAAATTTGTGACCGAGATAATGCATTTCTGTCTCACATTGGTTTCCTTCATGGTTATTTATGTTATCGTCCAGACCAGCTTCAGGGGTTTCTTGCTGTGCGATCATTTCTACAACTGCTTGCATTTTCAGACTGTTGCACATACTAGGATCATCAAACGGACAGTACTCCAACCTCTTGTAAAGTGCTACATTTTGGAGAATATTTTTCAATACGTCCTTCGAGACAGGTTTGGGTAATTTGTAATCATCCCAGTTTGTTATGTAGTAAGGCGTTTGGTCACAAATTATTTGTGGTGTAGTGTATAGAATCATTATTAGCTGTAAAAGAAATAAGATTTATCAATTCATTGACGACCGCTTGGCGCGGTGGTTTGAGCGTAGGCTGCTCGGCTCACTGCACAGGGTGGTTGCCGGTTCGATTCCCGCTGGGGCAAATTTCGGAAATGGCCTTGTCGTAATTTGGCCAGGTCTGGGTGTCACTGGAATCGCTCCCAGACCATTGTACAAGCCCATAGTACAAGCGTTGCTTAGTTTGAGACCATACAGTTGGTGTTTCGAAATTTTAAACGTATGCATTTCTTCCAATTTTAAATTTTGTTTGGAAACCATTTCACTAGTAGTCAAACGGGCCCAATGGAAGACCAGCGCTGGTTCTTGTCAACCAGCACATGCTGAATTGGGTCCGTTTGCGGCGAGCAGTTTTTTATTATTATCTTTTTTTTTTATTCTCTTTTTCTGCTAGTCACAATAAAGTTTTTTCTTTATTTTATTTCTAATTATGCAAAACAAAAGTTATCATCCCCATTCTGTTGTTACCAAATCGCAACTAAACATATTATAGTACTGCTGTCTTACTCATTGCCAACATGAGAAACAAAGCAACACGGTTAGATTAGTTGAGTTTTGTTTTTGTACTGACAGAATTAGAATTAAGACACAAAGAACTTACACAGAAATACTTCATTATGAACCCCTGAATGTTTGGCTTCGACCGCTCGCGCACTGAGCAAAACATATAAATTGAAATCAGCAATCTTCACCAATGTATCCATAGGTATACAATTTAATCAGCGGCTACACTGACCACTTTCACGTTAATTAATGAATTCGGTACGGCTAGCGTACCTAGTTCATAAATTCCGGTTCGTGGTCAAGTGAGAGAGTAATTTGTATTTGAAGTTCATTAATTTTTTTTATAATATTTAGTATCCGTAGGTCCCCGTTATAGCAGTGATAGCTAGTTGGTTGAGCTCGCGTCTTGCGGACACTAGGTCTTGGGTTCAAACCCCGGCTCGAACCTCTGGGTTTTTCGAAATCTATGTGCGTATCGGACTTCTATTATGATTACCACTTGCTTACGGTGAAGGAAAGCATGGTGAGAAAACCTGCATTTCTCAGAAAATATCGCCAGACAAACACACCGTATGTATGACCCTGAACTAAGATACGTCGTGATGAGTGAGAGAGCCGAAAGCACAACCTCCTTCTCTTCCCCTCTCTTTGTCCAACTCCCGTAAAGGTTGGCGTGCCTAAAGAGCTAACACCTAATCATTAGTTATAACGTAATTGAAATCTAACCAAACCAATATTCACAACATAGACTCACTATTAAGCAATACAGATAATTTCAATACATGGATATATTCACGAACCCCTAACTAGCATAATTGCTAATGGTTAGTACCAGGCGTTATTAGCTCAGTGGTTTAGTTAATAGGATTAATCATGTTAATCTACTCGTCTGGAGATAATACTGTTATAGAATCGATTGAAACATAATCGATTTGATTATCGATTTATTATACCTGCCCACATCATCGTTTGACTATTCATAAGTACCAACGTAGTTAATAATACTACTACTTATACTGTAACTATAGGTGCAACTCGAATGACATCAATCTAATGATAAATAATTATTACGTATATATTGTAGTTGAGTCAAGTCTGTCCTAAAGGTTGAAAAATTAAGGGATAAATTTACCCTATCTTTGCCAAAACCGTACGTACGTGTTTTCGTAAAAATCTGCACTCGTTTTTCGTGAAATTTGGTCAAACTTATTCCTACAAACACTGTATTCAATTATTATTAAGTATTTTTGTCTAGTTTAATAAGAAAAATCTTTGAAATTTAAAATCCTCAATTAGGCATAATTTCACTATTTATTTACCAAAGCAAATTGTTATTCGGCAATACAACTTTATTAACCATTTTATAGGTTTCAATATTTACATCATATTTATTAAGATCTTAAACGACTCCAAATTTAGTTGAGATTATAATAAGTATTAAAATTTATAGGTAATAATTTTTGATGAGTTGCCGGAGGCGGGCGGGCGGAATTTTATTTCATTGTAGGTACAATTTGTTTGTCGGCAGGATCATCTCTTTGGGGTTTTATTATATTTATTAGATTCCATTTTGTGTTTTATGAGGTCAGTTTCATAAAACATGGACCTCAGAATAGAGAGTAGATGTAGATGACTCATATTTATCCGGTGAGTGAAAGCTGACTAAGACTAGTGAGTATTACCTATTTACTAAATCGATCTCATCGATCAGCTCTGAGGCCGGGGCCGCATTGATAAGGTGATTACGATGCGAAAAACCCCCTATTAACATGCGGTGTGGCCGCATCACATGAACGAGTTAATAATTAGCCATCGCATCGCAATCTCTGTACAGGTGCGGCCTTACAGTGATCTCGGGTGCGCTGTTGACTTGTCATGTTGTACTAAGGTAACATAAGAATTTCATTTCCAAAATTGCTCTAACTCAGACGAAGCCTCTAAGTAACCAAATAATAATAATAATTTAGCTCTAATGACGTCCCACTCCTGGACACGGGCTTCCGCTTACTACGAGCGGGATTGAGGCCGTAATCCACCACGCTGGCGCAGTACGGGTTTCACATGTCATTCGAAAATTAGGTAGTTAGATTTTCTAAGACAGTTTTCTCACGATGTTTTCCTTCACCGTAAGCATGTGATAATCATATAGAAACTATGATTCGCACATAGATTTCGAAAAACCCAGAGGTGCGAGCCGTAAGACACGAGCTTAACCAATCGGCTATCATTGCTGCAAGTAACCAAAAACTAACATAATTATATACGAATGGAAAAAATGCATAATTTTATTAATCTACACCATAATATCGATGATCAATCTATGACGTAATTTGGATTAGACTAGACAGGTTTAACGCACACAGACCTGCTTATTTCAGGCCTGGTTACCGCTAAATACGATCGAATTATAAACACCACGTGAAACAAAAATGTTTTCATTCTGTTACACGCGCCGTCATGACGTCGCGCCCCTGACGTCTCAAATGAAGTTGTATTTTTACGCAATACTCACAGTGTGTTGCCAAAGTAAATAGTTAGGTACCTAATAGGAAAACATTGCATAGGAAATGAACTTTTAGTAATTCGCCTGGTTCCAAGTGTAATTTGACTACCCATGTGGTCGTTGAGGCCTGTTGACTCACATCGCGTATGTGAATACGTCAGTTATGACAGATTTTTAATTGAAAAAGTGACTAAACTGACGTATTCGGATACGCGATACGTCAGTTTTGACGTATTGCGAGTCGATCGAGATGCCAGCGGTTATCGGAGTTGGACCCCAGTCCATTGTACGGTAATCATATTAATCGATGGCGGAATGGAAAAACAAATGAAACGCCATTTTGGTCGGAAATTAGTTTTTTTATATACAGTTTAATAGGGTTTTGGATTATCTATTGATGTGTCTATCTACAGTCGTTATACAATACAATCGTTGGTTTGTTTGAGATCATACAGTTGATGTGTTAGTCTGACGACATTTATATTTATTACATTCTCAGACATCGAGTTACATGCCTACTTCTTGTTGAACCAGATTAGGCTTTGTTCAGTTAACTAGATGCTGTCCGCCCACTAGCAGGAGAGATTAACACTAAATAAATTAGAATTTTTATTACTAAACAAATAATGCATTCCTTTTAATTGTATTGTTCTGTGGGTCCATACTGCGAATTCAAATTGCTACAACAACTATCTTTATGAAAACACTAGTTTGTGCCCGCGACTTCGTCCGCGTAGACTTCATTCAAGTATTCTATGAGTTAATCCATGTTATTAACTATATGTGTTCCATATTTCATCCGAATCCGTTCAGTAGCTTTTGCGTGAAAGAGTAACAAACATACATCCACACTCACAAACTTTCGCATTTATAATATTAGTAGGATCATCCAATGGTAGGTACTGTAAGGTCCATGTCGGCGCACTGGCCACTGGCGAGAGGCGTTCCTGGCCGACGAGGAAAGAAATGGCAGTTCCAGGCGGTCGCCGTCTTTAAAAAGTGCACTAAGCCGGAAGATAAACTTCTTTTATTGCCGCCGTTCCTTCAAATTCAAAACAATAATGTTTCTTTTAAATTTATTATTTCCTCGTCGGCCAGGAACGCCTATCGCCAGTGGCCAGTGCGCCGACATGGACCTTACAGTACGTTATCTAAGGCGCCATGATAATAACACCTAATATATCGTTACGTTGACGTAAGCGTGTTCCGTCTAGCTCACATGACAGATTAAGGGTGCCCATCCACTTGAGCCGGGCAGGCTAGTTGGGCTAGCTTTCGGCCAATAGGCTCGCTTTCAGTGCCGGATTAACCATATAGCAAGAGTAGCAATTGCTACGGGCCCCGCGCGAAAAGGGGGCCCCGCATATGTTAGTTTCTTATCAAAATTATTCTATATTGCCAGAAAATCTCATCTCTGGCTTTTTGTACTTGTAACAGCGCCTATAGTAATTTACTAAATGCCCACAAAATTGTAAATGGCAAACAAACGTATAGACTATTGATTTGTTTTTTTACCACTTTATACTTAAGAACCCATAGTAGATCAAGGGCTCTTTGAAATAATTTGCTGCGGGCCACGCGCTCGCTTAATCCGTCACTGCTCGCTTCGTTTTAATGACCTGTGATAAATTTAGCGGTTTTGGTCAAAAGCTAGCCTAGCCAGCCCGCCCGACGCAAGTGGACGGGTACCGTTGTAAAAAAGACATTGATAGCATAAATTCTCTAGTAATTGTGGCCGAGTGGCAGAGAACCATTTTCAGGTGCAGAACCTATAATACTTAAATTTGTTTGTGGAGTAAAATATACTTAAATGTGTACTAAGACACTAAGTTCGCTCTGTAAGCGACTTTAGAGTACTTCCTTCACAAGTGCACGTCTGCTGACGTCAGAGTGCACAGCCCGGCGCGGCGCCATGACGTCACTGGCGCTCGCCAACATGAACAGACTCTCTGAGATAAATAAACAACTATCGTGTATAGAATCTTTTTAATGTCTTTTTATCTTTATTCATTTACTAGCTGAGCCCGCGACTTCGTCCGCGTGGAATTTAACTTAACAAAAAAGCCCGCTCCCGCGTTCTGAGCCCGCGCGACAGGAACCTTTTTTTAATGTTGTTTTTCTAAAATAAAAGTAGCCTAAGCTACTGCTTATAAAATCAGCTATCTACCAGTCAAAGTCCCATCAAAATCGGTGCAGCCGGTTCGGAGTTTACCCGGAACAAACACACAGACAGACAGAAAGACAAAAAAAAATTAAATCGCATTTTTGTCATAGGTGTTGTATGTGCTTGCATATGCATTTAGTGAAAAGGTGTTATTTTGATATTACAAACAGACACTCCAATTTTATTTATTTGTATGGATTATCCGCGAGTGTATACTCAGGCCCCCGCCGGTGTGTTACACGTGTCATGTCAGCCGACTGCCCTCCACACGTTCTGCAACTTGCTTTCTTGTGGAGTAAGTCACCAATCTCAACTCTAAATCCCGTATTAATAGATCGATCTCAAATCTGAGAGCGGTCATGAGTAGTGTTATGTATGTGTGCTATGCACAACAATAGTATGACACTGAATGGAACGTCGTAAGAACTGTCAGAAGTCTCAATAACGATAATCGGCAGTTTGTTTCCGGCCGCCTTGCGTTTCATTACTCTTCCGTACACACCTATTGAATAAGTAGGTATGCTTTTGACTTGTAGTTTTGTTTGTACTGAAATGCCATAAAATGGCATTTTCCAGATCGCTCTCAGATTTGAGATCGGTCTATTAATACGGCATTAGTAGGTAGTTCTCAGATTTGAGATCGGTCTATTAATACGGCATTAGTGGGTAGTTTTAACGGTTGTAGATCAAAGTGGTATCCAATTAATTACAGTACCGCCCATATACACGATACGAGGGATGCCTTTTAAGTTTTGTCGTTTGAAGAAAAAAACACAACTAGAACCTTATAGTACTTTTTATTGTTTTTCAAAGTATTCACCACGTAGCTTAATACACTTTTCCATTCGCTCAAACCAGTTATTATAACATTTATACCACTCTAAAGTGGGGGTGTTCAAAATGGCTGACTTGAAAGCGTCGACTGCTTTTTCACCGGACTGGAACCTTTAACCACGAAGACTTTTCTTAATTTTAGGAAATGTAAATATATCGTTAGGGCTTAGGTCAGGACTGTATGGAGGATGGTCAAGAATTTCTACTTTTTCCTGCTTCAAATACTCAATCGTTTGACGAGCGCTGTGTGAGATTGCGTTGTCGTGGTGCAGGATGATGCGTCGCTTTGAGTTAGATTTTCGAAGTTGGCGATGACTTGTGGTAAACAAACTGTGGTATACCACTCTCCATTAACCGTTCTACGATCTTCAAGTGCAATAGTCGCAATATGGCCGGTTTTTCCAATGAACGTGGCCACCACCTTCTTTGAAGTGCTTCGAGAACGAACAACTTTAGTCGGTTTTGGCTTGTCTTGAAAGACCCAGATTGTAGATTGTTGTTTGGAATCAGGATCGTAGGCATAGATCCAAGATTCGTCACCACTGATGATGTTGTAGACGTGATTTGACTCTCCTTGGTTGAACCTTTGCAGAGTTTTCTTACACCATCTGACGCGGGCCGCCTTGTGATCGTCGGAAAGCAGATGCGGTATCCAACGGCAAACTAGCTTTCTTACACCAAGCGCTTCATGCAAGATTTTCTGAATGGTTGTCCCTGAGATGCCTAATAGAACCTCTATCTCTTGATACGTCACATGACGATCTTCGAGAATTTGTTGTCTCACAGCAATGATGTTATCTTCAGTGAAGGCGGATTTTGGCTGTCCTTCGCGAGATTTGTCACTAAGAATAGTATGTTTACGCTGGAATTATAAATACCAGCGTTCGACAGTCCGCAGACATGGGGCTTCATCACTGAACACAGATGTTAGCTCTTCAAAACACTGACGCCGTGTCAGGCCTCTTCTAAAGTTGTAGAAAATTATTGCACGAACATTTTCCTTAGGAAGATTCATTTTCGTACGTAACCTGACAGATTCTAATCGACGCTGTGACTAAACAATAGCATTAATCCTAAAACTTTCAATTGTTTTGAGATTCGAAATTTAAACACATTCGAATATAGAACAGTTCCAAATTTAAAATTGCCGGGAAATATGGAAACGACAGAACTTAAAAGGCATGCCTGGTATTTCGTCTGGGATAGTACGATCCTCTCATTGAAGAGCGGCGTAAAGTAGTTCCGTGTTGTACGATGGGAGGGCTAAAACCCCAACCACCACACTTCCTTTCTCTCCCTTCGACCCACTCAGCAATGCCTTTGGTACTGCAAGGCTACGATAACTGCTTAACGTCCGGTGGTGGGACGTAAGATTGCTTGCCAACTTTATTCCATAAAACTAGCTGAGCCCACGACTTCGTCCGCGTGGAATTTTGATCCTTTCTTAGGGGATGTCTACGTCATAGTAGCTTTATGCATGCAAAGTCTCAGCCCGATCGGTTTAAAATTGACAAAGTTTCATACAAATTTTCATCCCCTATTTTATCCCCTTGGGGGTGGAATTAATCAAAATCCTTTCTTAGGGGATGTCTACGTCATAGTAGCTTTATGCATGCAAAGTCTCAGCCCGCTCGGTTTAAAATTGACAAAGTTTCATACAAACTTTCATCCCATATTTTATCCCCTTTCTTAGCGGATGCCTACGTCATAACATTTACCTGCATGCCAAATTTCAGCCCGATCCGTCCAGTGGTTTGGGCTGTGCGTTGATAGATCACTATGTCAGTCAGTCAGTCAGTCACCATTGAGTTATATATATATAGATGACGGAGTTCTGAGGTAACAAACATTAAAAAACAAAATACGACCGAATTGAGAACCGCCTCCCTTTTGAAGTCGGTTGGAAAAATAGAGATCTAGATTTTTTTAGTTTCTCTTACATTTAAAAGGAGTGAGTCTAAGCTTGACTTAGGGTGACCAGCTACTTGGCTGCGGTAAAAAGCGGGCCCGCCCGCTTCGACCAATAGGATCACTTAATTTATTGTCAACTTGAGCTACGCCGAGTGAAGCTGAGGAAATGAAGCGATCTTTCCACAGATATATATTTACATAGATAACGCAAATGTATGTACACCAAGCGTCGAGGTTGGTCCCGATAACTTACAGTCCTCGCGACTACAGATATAAAAATATTAGTATGAGCGTGATAATCACTCGAGGGAATCGTAGCGGGCGGAGGGGCATCGGCGGCATCGGTGTCTTTGAAGCGGTTTGGATTTCCCGTCACTAATGACGTCACAGAAAGTGTTAAAATTTCGGCACGCTTGGTTTCAATACAAATCGTGATACGTGCGGTATCTATGTATATCTATATCTGTGGATCTTTCAAAGCGGGCGGTATTCCTCAGGCAAGTGAACGGTCACCCTTAATGTGGAAAAGTTTAGCTTCCGCCTGCCGTCATGCAATCCCAGTACGCGAGCCGGATGACGCGGCCTCGATGAGTAGTACACACGATACTATACCTGTGGCATCACGTAGGCAGATGCACGTAAATAGTGAAGAGATGTATTCAAATATTTACTGTTATGTTGATTCAAAATGTTTGGTTTATAGGAAATACAGACGCTGCTGGTAGTAAATAAATGGGTGGTTCCGTAAATAAATGGATTCGCAAGACGCACTCGCTTTCTAGTGAAACTTTAAATTTGGTAGATACTCGTACTTGAATGATATCTTATGGGTGTAGTGGTATTGGGTGTTCCACATTTATTCTATGACTAGCTGAGTCCGCGACTTTGTCCGCGTGGAATTTTGATCCTTTCTTAGGAGATGTCTACGTCATAGTAGCTTTATGCACGCAAAGTCTCAGCCCGATCGGTTTAAAATTGACAAAGTTTCATACAAACTTTCATCCCTTATTTTATCCCCTCGGCGGTAGAATTAATCAAAATCCTTTCTTAGCGGATGCCCACGTCATAACATCTACCTGCATGCCAAATTTCAGCCCGATCCGTCCAGTGGTTTGGGCTGTGCGTTGATAGATCACTATGTCAGTTAGACAGTCAGTCAGAAAGTCAGTCAGTCAGTCACCTTTGAGTTATATATATATAGATGTCTATTTTTCGTAGTTTATTGAAGCGAAGCTTCTATACGGACGTTCCGGGCGCTCACCGCGCGGTCACTGTATCCGTGCTAAGCGTTAGTAGCGTTACACGATATCTAAATATATATAACTCAAAGGTGACTGACTGACATAGTGATCTATCAACGCACAGCCCAAACCACTGGACGGATCGGGCTGAAATTTGGCATGCAGGTAGATGTTATGACGTAGGCATCCGCTAAGAAAGGATTTTGGCTAATTCTACCCCCAAGGGGATAAAAAGGGGATGAAAGTTTGTATGAAACTTTGTCATTTAAATTCCACGCGGACGAAGTCGCGGGCACATATACCTATATACCTATACAGAGTGGCAGCTGCGGCGCCCTAAGCTTAATATTATAAAGCATCGCTTCTTTCGGGCGTCCCTAGACGGCACTGTTTTTTTTTTATTAGTGGCATTGTGCATTGTTTTCGACACATATGCCAAAAGCGCTAAGAGATCGAAAACGTGGTTATAAATGGAGAGTAGACAACGGAATATTTAATAATGGGCATTTTGTTACAGTGGTTATTTTGGGGTATTGGTCATTTTGAAAAGTGAGCACTTTATGAGAGTGCCCATTTTGGAGCTGACGTATCTACTGAATTTTATTAAGTACTTTTACCCTGGTTAGTTTCTTTTTATTGATGTTAAAAGCAAAAAGCGTTACCATTGCTTTTCAGTAACGAAAGTCCATTATTAATTACACTTTTGTACTTCGATCCCGACATTAATCTCCGTCGAATTCAGTTATGACTTTGTTTGCTTGATATACCAAATTGGTTTCGTTTCTGAAACGATAAAACAATCGATGCACGCCCACGGCGGCGGCGATTCTTTGAATGCTTTCGCATTCAATAGAGACCACCTTTTTATTGTTCATTAAAAGATTTGGTAAGTCAATGGGCTAATTGATTAGTTAGCAGGTTGTTCCTACAAATATAGAAAGTGTTTTGTTTTTTATTTAAAGATTACTTGTAATGTGATTCTCGTTAGCCCCTCCAGCTAAGCTAATGCTTTTGTTAGCAGTGGCCTCACGTCAATAGTTTAACGGCCAGGATGTACGTCGACCCCGGAACCTCACCTCTACCGGAGCGGCCCCTTTAACTACTGGGCTATTGATGCTTCCAAGAAAATAATTGAGTTGAATTATTTGTCTGATTTACAGTGAGGATAAGGAGGGTCTGAACTGAAGTAAAGTCTGAGTACTAGGAGGTTTCTGGCAATAACGAGATACCTCTGTAGAATAAACATGTAGTATAAACACGAGTTATGTGGAATTTAATTTGTAATTTTGGACATAGCTCTTATTTATGTAACTTTTTTGTATATAACATAACACCTTAAGTATTTAGTAAGAAAAAGTACACGAAGTAACAAGCAAAAACATTGCAAAAAAATGTACATTAATATTTCCAAATTTGCGATACACGTGTAACTAAAAACGGAAATACTTACTCATTCAATGAGTTTTCATAAAAAATGTTTTGACGTACATACACGACCGATTAATCTTATGACGCGTTTGCAACTTAAGATCATAGTGTGATGTTTCCTTTCAATTTTTTTCGATGACGTATGTTACACGAGGCCGCCATTACAGCTCATTGTAATCAGCCCACATAGAAAACGATCCGTTTGAGAGCTACGAAGCCACATACAGGCACAGATTCACATTCTATACTTATAAGACCCCTCTTTTTTCATCAGGAGTTAAAAACGATATAGATTTTTCTGACTGACCATAGTTTGGGGCAATTTTATCTGTTGACACATAAACAATTCCACTCAGCTCGATCGCTGTCCTCCTCGTGACCATAATGTAAGAGCAAGACATAAATATTATTAATTGTAATTTCTCGAAATAATTGGCTTCACGATCTCGTCTAGACGCTCTAGCATGAGTTAATATACGGTGTCATCTGCCATTAGCGCGTTCCAGTCAACGTGGATATTGGCAATGAGGTTGTATTGTCCTCGATGAGGTGAGACTATGAGACTGTATTATATTATATTCTTCCTCGGTGAAGACTGTTAACGATGAACGCCGTAGGAGTGCTACTCTTAGCAACGATAATCGGTATATCGTGACATTTGTAGTGTCGAATCTATACAAATAAATAAAATTGGAGTGTCTGTTTGTAATATCAAAATAACACCTTTGCACTAAATGCATATGAAAGTACATACGACACCTATAACAAAAACGCGATTTAAAATTTTTTTGTCTGTCTGTCTGTCTGTGTGTTAGTTCCGGGTAATCTCCGAAACGGCTGGACCGATTTTGACGGGACTTTCACTGGTAGATAGCTGCTGTTATAAGCAGTAACTTATGCTACTTTTATTTTAGAAAAACAAAAATTAAAAAATTGGGTCCCGTCGCGCGGGATCAGAACGCGGGAGCGGGCTTTTTTGTTAAGTTAAATTCCACGCGGACGAAGTCGCGGGCTCAGCTTGTCCCACTCTAAATTCTATCTGTTTTACCGTCGTATATCGTTTGATCGAATGATCATTTTGTATCGATCGCTCAGTAATCGATACGACGTCAAAAAATATGAAATTTTGAGCAGGATTCGACAATAAAAATATCACGATATATCGATTATCGTTGCTAAAAGTAGCACCCCAGGACACCCGAACCCTAGTCGCTAGCTCCTTTCTTTTTAAGATTTCTAGACCCGTATTAATAAATCTATCTCAATTCTGAGAGCGATCTTGAGTAAGTGTTTGACATGTACATTTTACTAGAATTACATACCTAATAGTGACATTTTTGAGATCGCTCTCAGACTTGAGATCGATTTATTATGACTAGCCCCTAGCTTTTTGAGTCTATCTTATTACTAGTATCCCCGTGAGCCCCTCCAGGTAAGCTCAAGCTTATGTTAGGAGTGCGCTCACGTTAATACTTAATTGTCCAGGATAGGTATCGAATCTCTCACTTACGAGAGTGGCCCCTCTAACCTATTGACGCTACAAATCTGCGTAAAATATTTATGTAGCGATAAACTAATTTTTTTCGTAAATTTTCGGTAACGTTAACGCTACCGAAAGTATATACATTCACGATGAAACTTAAGATAATATGCATTACGTATTACGGACAGTGAAAAGATTCAAGCTACGGATAAAATACGGGCGCTCATCATATTGCACGAAATACCGAGTTAGCTAAGCCCAAACTAGGCCCACTGTAAATAGGTACATGTAAATTAGTGCCGGTTGCTGTCATCCGTGCGTCATCGCCAGATAACGATAATGGCTGATAACGGACCGTTTGAAGGATGGTATTTAACCGGTTCCATAATTGTAGACTTTAAGCTTCGGCGTGTAGGGTTGGTTTTGTATTGTTGACTCTGCGTTGACTTTTTGACAATTACTTCAACTACCATAAACGTGTAACTAGGGTGTATATACGTGCTATTTTTATGTATATATTTTAGTTTGTAGTATTATAAACTAGTTTAGAAACTTACACGTCTATCGAAAGACGAGTGAAATTAATAACCCACTTGGGTTAGCGTGTTGGATTATAGCAGGAATCCCTCTCGCATTAAGAAATAAAATAAGAGAAACTTTACTGCTACAGTCACGACCAAAAATAAATAAATAATAGTTATAATTCTAAAGACTGCTGCACTAGCCACAAACGGTGAAGTCCTCCTATTATTTCTTTCGATTAAATTCGTGCTTGTTCCAAGACAATTTAACTTTTCCCCGGGACTCGTCGAGGGTCAAATCTCGACGTCATTATTGGTCACCATTGTCGATCCTGGCTTACAGGAGTTACAGTGGCGGGAGTGTGTGGCGGGACAAGTCCCATGTAAAAAAAAATGTCGCAAACGATATCTAGCATATATGCTGGTTGAGGACCACCAGCGCTAGACTTCCATTGGAACCGTTTAGCGATATCATGACCAACAACCAGCTACTTCTCAATATTGATAACCAGCTACAATATTGAGGAGAAAGTAGCCGGTATTATTATACTGTAATTATTGTCCGTTTGTCAGTAGATTAATAAGTATACACAAAATAATTGGGCATAACAGGGTGGTTTTCCAACGTGGTAGTGTTTATCAATTGTTTTTTATTGCTATATTTGTTACTTGATACTGGCGAAATACCTATAAGAGGTGCGCCATATTTTAAAGAAAGAAGACGAATGACAATGCAAAAGGAGTAGTATCGCCGTCCTTGTCATATTCATAATTTATGAGCAAGACAGTAAGTTATATTTCCTAGTGTCAAATTTAGTGTAGTCATAATTTTGTAGACAACCCGTATCAGTAGTTGACCTACCATTTACCGTTTTATGTACTCAAAGTTTTAAAACATTTTCCGATAATAATCAATTCAAAACAAATTTTAATTATCGGTTATTGTGACGACACGCCGACTATCGTGTTCAATCATCTGATTGTTTTAATGAACAGCTTTCAGTGCTCATTATAAATAAATTGATAATTGTTTTGTTTGTCGCCGATGGCACTTCACTCCGTTGTCGTACATTTCAAACAATAGAATACCCAGTAAACCTAGAGATGCCATCATCAAATCGATAGTTACAAATCGATAATCGCTATACGCTATACTATATCGATTTTACATTCAATAACACGTGAACAGTGTAAATATGCCAATGTTTTTATGTCCACGATATCTCGAGACGAGACCAACATGATGCTTTGATATAAAACATAATAGTTATATCACGCATAGTCTCTCGTAGTTTACGTTTAAACATAGCCGATTTGCGTTTGCTTATCAGTCAAGTCGACCTCCGGCACCGCGCATACGACGCCGCTATTTAATAATAATTAGATAAAATAAATTAATAACTTTACTAAACGTTTGCGAGTTAGTGTTACCTTGTGCGAAAATCGTGTGAAAAATCGTGATCGACTCAGACCGACGAATGTGTCAGTGTCGAATGTGTGATTTTAAAATCAGTCTGGCTCTCGCGATGTCGATGATGACAGTTCTACGACGGGTGTAAAATAGTTATCAAAGTGTGTGAATAAACCATAAATCAATTTTAAAATAGATCTAAATCCAAATTTAAATTCACGCAATCAAGTTACGGAATTCCAGATTTAAAATTTTGCAATTGAAGTCTGCGTACCGTTTTGCGCAGGCGTTCACCAGACTACTGTTTTGTTTACGGCAATATATCGTATTACGCTAGACGATAACGTGTTGCCCAGTTAGTGATATTCAACGCTTGTGACGTATCATAAATCGTTCAGCAGCCACGCGTGATCGGAGTCACTACTCAGAATTCGAAATCGGACCTATCGTTTCAATTACGGAATGAATGTAACGTCACTAGTGTAATTATTTTCTGTTGTGCGCATTCTGTAAATATTATTATCGGTGCAGTTATTTCGCAGTTATGTACAGAGTGGTAGATTTACAAAAATATTTTGTGAACATCTAAATATGTGTTGTGGGTTATTGGATTGAAGTGATGGAAGTGGATTGCGAGGATACAGGTAAGTTATTAATAAAAATATTTACTTCACGTTGAGGCAGAACATAATTAAATAATATTCACGCTTCAATAGTTTTTTTAATAAAAATAATGACAATTAATAAAGTCCACATTTATTGCCTCTTTATTAAATATACAATGTGATATTAATATCGAGGTATAATTTGTAAGTCTGAAATATTAGGTCCAGGTTGGCATGTTCTAATATTAATATATATTTACATACAATGATTTTCTGTTGCCCAATCTTTCGCTCGACGTTTTATTTACTACTGTAAGGGATTGTTTTAGCACGACCCCCAATAGCCATAGTAAGATGATAAGTTAGTACCTCAGTAAATTAAAGATGTCGATTACAGCATCAGTAACATCAAGCGTATCGACCCATATCATAGCAAGATTTCCGATTACGTGAGAAAAATCTTTGTATCGCGGTACCAATAAGTATAAGTAGTAAGTAAGTAAGTAGTTAGTATAAGTGATCCTGTTTTTTTATGCTGTCAGTATACAAATCTAAGCCAATCTAAATGCTCTACTATTCTTGTCCAAAAATAAATTCCTATTGTTTCGTAGAGTTAATAGATTGTAATCCTACTAATATTATAAATGTGAAAGTTTGTGAGTGTGGATGTATGTATGTATGTTTGTTACTCCTTCACGCAAAAACTACTGAACAGATTTGGATGAAATTTGGAACACAGGTATTTTATAACCGGGATTAACATATAGGATACTTTTTATCCCGATAATCCCGATATTTTTGTTAAGTTAAATACTACGCAGACGAAGTCGCGGGCAGCAACTAGTTACATATACGTATACAAGTACATTCTTGTTCGGTTAATTCGTTTCTTTTCTTTTTGTCACTATTTCCTATTCAAAAAATTAAGAACAATACTTTTAGAAAAAAGCTTAAATAAATATTTGTAATTTCACTTTAATCAACATCTAGGCTACGGCCTAATTACAGAGAGCGACACGAAACACCGCCGTTTGGCCAAAATTACTGAAATAATAACACATTAACTGAAATTACGATCTGAATATGATACCTCATTTAATCTTCGGCTAACAAGGTATTTAGGTTGAATAATAGTCGTCGGTTTTAGCCTTTTGATGAGTCATTAAGTACTTAGCTCTAGGAGTCTTTCAGTAGCTTTAAAACTACTTTACGATTTTCCATACTTAAGTGTTAATTTCGAGCGAGTAATCTTTTGAGAATTTTTTATTTTTGGGTTACGTGGACATTTGGGAAAGTGGTCATGTCGGGAAGTTGGGCATTTTGAGTACTTGGACATTTTGGCCAAGTGGCCATTTGGGACCTGAAGTCTAGCGACTTCTAGAAAAAGAAATACTACGCACAACACAACCAAACACTCCTTTAGAAAACTGCCTTGATGTCTACTTGTACGTTTTCAGTTTCAGTGAATGTCTATTGTAGGTGTCCTACGACTATATGTATCTAAAATTTAACTAAACCTGAAATCTGACTTCAGAATTCAGAATGTTCCCATCAGTTTCAATCAACGGTTTTTGGCATTTTTTTTCATATTCCGTGTCGGCGTTTCCTCTGAACGTGCGTACGTCATAAAATTTTCATAAAAGTGATAAAAACTATTGGCAGGTTAGTTCGCCGACAGTTCCGTTTATCAGTGTCCGTATTGTGGCTGAAAATCAATAATATATGTTTACCCGAATACTTAGATAACGCTCATGTTAGGGTTCCCACCTATTTCGTAATTTGCCTTGTATATTTAAGTGTAATTCTGTTTCATACTGTAACTATAACTGAGCATTGAAATTGAAATAAAACTATTTTTCGGATTTTATCGCGTTTATTTAATTTATGTTCCCTACGAAATTGTTGCTTGTTGGTAATCTGTAATACAAGTAAGAAACCAGAGCTGATAATCATCAAACGGCTGAACAGATTTCCATGAAACCTAGCTGAGAACACTCTCGATCAAAATATATTTCTAACAAAAATTACAAAATTAAAATTGGTTCATCCGCTTAGCTGCATTAGTACATATTCAATTTATTCTTCCCTGACTTCGCAAGACCTGTCACTATTAAACTATTTTATGAAGATGTAGGTATTGGTGGTAGTTTTGGACAACCCTACTCAGAGGTTTATTTATTTCGTTATACACATACGGATGGATACATAGTAGTATAGTGCTACTACATACATCTTATCTACAATGACATAACTAGCACGTAGTATAAATACTAGATAATATGTATATTGAACCGCGTTTATTGAACAAAAAGGAAATAAATAATCGTAGTATTTAACGTAACAACAATTTCGGGATTATCGGGATAAAAAGTATCCTATATGTTAATCCCGGTTATAAACTATCTGTGTTCCAAATTTCATTAAAATCCGTTCAGTAGTTTTTGCGTGAAGGAGTAACAAACATACATACATACATACATCCACACTCACAAACTTTCACATTTATAATATTAGTAGGACGTTCATGAACGCTACGCTAGCGTATGCGGCTAATGTAAGCAAGTAGCTATATTTATTTAAAATACTTTTTTAAGTATTGTCATAGTATACGCTTCACAAAACCCGTCTGCAAAACTACAAAGCTAGACTTTGTAGAACAACGCGTGTGATCAGAAGACGGTGCCAATTATGCGGTTTTATATCGACTAAAGTAAACTAAACTAATTTTACCACTTTCAAGTTTTTTATTTGTTAAAGATTGCTAGCAATGTGAGTTTATTACATTACTAGTATTTCCGTTAGCCCCCCCAGCTAAGCTAGTGCTTGTGTTAGGAGTGGGCTTACGAAAAAGACATTTCTGAAATTTTCCGCGGCGCGAATTGAACTCGCAACCACCATGTGCAGTGAGCCGAGCGGCCTACGCTCGAACCACTGCGCCAAGCGGTCGTCAAATTGATGGATTTTTACTATGCTCCCTACGCAAATGAACCTGTGTGCCAAATGTGGTAAAACGGCACCTCACACATTAATAACTGAATGTTACTGTGTGATTGTTTCGTGCCGGAAACTATTGCGTGTCGTTATTTCCACCGAGGCAAATGACGTGGTTGGTCGGCTAAAATAAGGCGCCTATTTTGTAATTATAATTAGTGGCTGTTTGCTAATTGTTTTAGGTAAAGTCACGGTGATAGAGCCGAGTTGTATTCAATTTACTACTGCTTGTATACGGACTGGCTCGGAGTAGTACCACCCTCTCACAGAAGATCAGCGTAAAGCAGCTGCTTATGTACAACTAGCTGTGCCCGCGACTTTGTCCGCGTGGAATTTAATTGACAAAGTTTCACACAAACTTGCATCCCCTATTTTATGCCCTTGGGAGTAGAATTAATCAAAATCCTTTCTTAGCGGATGCCTACGGCATGACATCTACCTGCATGCCAAATTTCAGCCCGATCCGTCCAGTGGTTTGGGCTGTGCGTTGATAGATCACTATGTCAGTCACCGTGTCACCTTTGAGTTATATATATTTAGACTAGCTGAGCCCGCGACTTCGTCCGCGTGGAATTTTGATCCTTGCTTAGGGCATGTCTACGTCATAGTAGCTTTATGAATGCAAAGTCTCAGCCCGATCGGTTTAAAATTGACAAAGTTTCATACAAACTTTCATCCCCTATTTTATCCCCTTGGGGGTAGAATTAATCAAAATCCTTTCCTAGCGGATGCCTACGTCATAACATCTACCTGCATGCCAAATTTCAGCCCGATCCGTCCAGTGGTTTGGGCTGTGCGTTGATAGATCACTATGTCAGTCAATCAGTCAGTCACCTTTGAGTTATACATATATAATATTTAGATGAGTGAGAAAGCTGGAAGCCCAAGACCTGTCCCTCCCCTCCCTTGGTTACATTCCCCTTCAGGTCGGCAATGTGCGAGCAATGCATTTGGTATTGCAAGCATCTATAGGCTGCACCACAGATATAGATTTACATAGATAACGCAAGTATCACGATTTGTATTGAAACCAAGCGTGCCGAATTTTTAACACCCCCTGTGACGTCATTAGTGACGGGAAATCCAAACCGATTCAAAGACACTGATTCCGCCGATGCCCCTCCGCCCGCTACGATTCTTTCGAGTGATTATCTCGCTCATACTCATATTTTTTTATATCTGCAGTCGCGTGAAGTGCATGTTAACGGCGACCAATCTTGACGCTTCTTCTTCTTTCTTTTCTTAAAATATCTATAGATCTATACAAATAAATAAAATTGGAGTGTCTGTTTGTAATATCAAAATAACACCTTTTCACTAAATGCATATGAAAGTACATACGATACCTATAGCAAAAACGCGAATTAAAAATTTTTTGTCTGTCTGTCTGTGTGTTTGTTCCGGGTAATCTCCGAAACGGCTAGACCGATTTCGACGGGACTTTTACTGGCAGATAGCTGATCTTATAGCGGGTAACTTAGGCTACTTTAATTTTAGAAAAACAATTAGGGTTCCGCGTAAAAAAATAAAAACACTTGAAATCAAAGAGTATCTCCGAAACGGCTGGACCGATTTAGACGGAACTTTCACTGTTATATAGCTGATGTTATAAGCAGCAACTGAGGCTACTTTTATTTTAGAAAAACAAAATTAAAAAAATGGGCCCTGTCGCGCGGGCTCAGAACGCGGGACCGGGCTTTATTGTTAAGTTAAATTCCACGCGGGCGAAGTCGCGGGCTAAGCTAGTTTGATAATAAATAGGACATTTACTGGACTGTTTTTCGTTTTGGCCAAAACTGTCAGATTCGACGATATTTTATACGATTTTAGTTGTATGTACGGCATCCCGGTCGTGTGACAGCTTATAAAATTTTATTGACACTGCTTTTATTATCCGGTCACCTTCCCCGAAAGTCTTTAAAGTCCTGGATATTATACGCTCTACTTAACTTTCTTCTGTATCTTAGGTATGAATTCTCCTTGGCTTTCCTCGGCCCCCCCTTTCCATATTATCTTCGATTGCCTACATCAGTGCGAAATTTGAAAAAACACATTTAATTAAAAATATTTTTGGTTGAATCTAATACTTGTATGTCTAGGTAATAATTGCGTGGGATTAGTTAACACAGTCCATACATCCATCCATCCGTCCAATATACTGAAGTCGTCCAGATTTAGACTAAAGCTATCCTCAACGACTTCCATACACCACTGTCCTCCTCCACTCGTTTCCACTGGCTTCCTGTGAACCGTGTGATATCATTGGGCTCTCATATGAGGAACCATCCTATACGACTTCGTGATGGGCATGAAACCTTTGTGCCCCAACGTCGATTCTGGGAGCTATGCCCCTGTAACTGATGTCGATTCTGTTATTATAACAATACTAGCTGACCTGTCTTAACTTTGAGTATTGAATTCGAATTGTTCCGCTCAACTTTCTTATTTTTTTCTTTCATAAGAACCTTCTCCTGACACTAATAAATACAACAAAAAAAAACAGCGAATCGTTCCATCCGCTCACACGTGATGCCATGACCAAGGAAATGCAGATTCATTATTATATAAGATAGATACACCTAATAGTGAGGTGATAAGTGTGACAATAAAACAAGCTAGATGCAGGAATGCTGGATGGAAATAGATGCGTTTGATGGCGTCGCCGGGATGGCCCGCGGCCAAATGACACGCCAGTGAACAGGGGTCGGATAGTGGTGCAGAGTGTGTCAATGCATTAGGAGCTCTATACACGGTAGTGGGCGTCGCGACCACTATATAATGGAAAGGCATCGCGACCGCACTATCAAAAATTAGAGAGCGCCGCGACATCACTATGAAAACATGAACACATAAGAGAAACATGAACACATAAGAGAAACATAAGAGCCTCGCGTCACCTTTATGAAATTATAAAAGCATCGTGTCATTATTAAGACCGTCACGACGCCTTTATTAAGACCGCCGCGACGCCACTATAAATATTAAAAGAGCATTGCAACGCCACCACAAATTCAAAGGAGCGTTGTGATGCATCTATCTATACATATAATAAGAGTGTTGCAACACCACTATAGACTTATATAACTAAAATTGAAATTTAGAAAACCCCCGATGCGACGACTTTTTAAACTACAAAAGGGCTGATAATTTTGAAACGGCTGAAGCGATTTTCATGAAACATACCTAAGAACACTCTCGATCAAAATACCTATCTAACAAAAGAAACAAAATTGAAATCGGTTCATCCGCTTGGGCGCTACAATGACACATCAGACACACAGATACACAAATACACATGTTAAACTTATAACACCCCTCTTTTTTGTCGGGGGTTAGTAAAAAGTGTCACGATATCGCTATAAAAATAATAAGAGAGTTGCGATGCCATTTTGAAATTAAAGGGGGTTGGTCTTTTGGCCCTAGCATTCATTTTACGAAACGAAGCTATTATATTTTATAAGATAACGTCGATCTTCTGGGAGAGGGTGGTACTGCCCCCGGACTAGCTAGCCCGTATATAAGCTCTACTTAATTGGCTCAGCTTGGTTCTACCCACAGATATAGATTTACATAGATAACGCAAATGTATGTACTTAGCGTGTCCGAAAACCCCGACCAACCGTCGAGGTTGGTCGCCGATAACTTACAGTCCTCGCGACTACAGATATAAAAATATGAGTATGAGCGTGATAATCACTCGAGAGAATCGTAGCGGGCGGAGGGGCATCGGCGGCATCGGTGTCTTTGAAGCGGTTTGGATTTCCCGACACTAATGACGTCACAGTAGGTGTTAAAAATTCGGCACGCTTGGTTTAAATACAAATCGTGATACTTGCGTTATCTATGTAAATCTATATCTATGGTTCTAACACTCTACTACCAATATTAATGCCGTTAAAATTGCGTATTGAAAATTTGGGAACGCGATGCAATCTTAATTTTATTTAATGAATGGTGGTAACCCTACAACATGTGTATACTTTCGTGACGTCATTGCTACACCAATATTATAACGGCGACGCTAATTGTTTGGTTACGGCCGGAATTGTAGATCTTAATTAACCCTCCATTGCGCCTATGAGGCGAGAAAAGTTGTGACGTTTTTCATTATGTAGAGCAAATTAAAATCATCCTCAGACTTCTTTAGTACCTTAGTGTTGCCAGACTAATTATTGTTGGGGCAGCAGGCCGAGTTTGAAATGTTGCCCACTTCAAAAAATTCATTCGCTCAGTGGGAAACGAGGCAATATTGCTAAATGAACAAAGTTAGCATGCAAAGTAGGAAAAGTTAGGTAAATAATTATTTTATGGTAACGTTCCGTCACTATAAAATTTATAGTATAATTTAATGTGAAAAGCTTTAATTAATGGAAATGGTCCATTAAAATTTAATTAGGTAAATACGTTTTTTCGTCATCCTCTAACAAACTTATATATACAAACAAGTTTTGTATTTGTAGAGATTTAAATAAAAAATAAGCTTCAGTAGTAAAGTTCTTTGGAAGGATCGCCCGCATTATCGAGATATTCCAGATTCGATCCCCACACTGGCGTCGCTGGCCTGGAATATACTATAATTAAGGATCTATATAATCGTATAGAAAATGCTGAACGCTATAAAAATGCTCTGAAACGAGAGAGTCTACAATCTCTACATAGCGCAGGTCGTTAACGAACTTTATTGTTCCTTCAATTAATTAAGGTATGATAGGAGTAACCATGAGGTGATAAAGGCAAGCCAAGATAAAAGAAAACAGCTCATATACGTGCTGCCTCTACCCCAAGGTAGTACCACCGTCTCACAAAAGATCGCCGTCAATTAGCTGTATTATCCCTGCGTTTCGTACGGTGAGTGATTGAACCGAAAGCCCAGTCCCCCTTCCTTTCCCTTCCTCTATCCCATTCCCCTTCAGGTTAACAACGTGTGAGCAATGCCTTTGATATCGCAAGCATTTATAGGCCTCGGTAACTGCTTAACATCGGACAGGTGGAACGCTTGTTCGCTGACTTTAATCCTACTAATATTATAAATGCGAAAGTTTGTGAGTGTGCATGTATGTTTGTTACTCTTTCTAGCAAAAACTACTAAACGGATTTGGATGAAATTTGAAACACAGATAGTTTATAACCGGGATTAACACATAGGATACTTTTTATCCCGATAATCCCGCAATTTTAGTTATGTTAAATACTACGCGGACGAAGTCGGTGGGCACATCTAGTATAATATAAAAAACAAATTCTTCATGAGAATATTGTTTGTATATTGCAGCAGTGATTCACAGGTCCGCATATAAAGCAATAAACGTTTGATTATTTAAGCGGTATTATTTCTACTCGGTTCAATGGATACGTGGCAGCTGTCCAAGATTCTAGCTCGAGTGTTAACGTGTGAAAACATACAAACAAGACATTATTGTGGATAGTGTATACTACTAATCGAACGTCTGTACTACAAATTAGAGTTAGTAGACATTCGTTTCAAAATAATCAATTTTAATTTTACAGCTAAGAGCCAGTCGATCACAGCCCGCAGTAGAACCACACTCTCACAGAAGTTCGCAGTAAAAGAGTTATTATAGCGGTATTATTTCGTACAATAAATGAGACTAGAAAGCCCAAATTTCCTCACTCAAACTTTGTATAGATTAATAAATAAATATCGCCTGACTGACACACTACCTGTGTGGTACTAAACTAAGTAACGCTTGTACTAATGGGTACCGTACAATGGACTGGGTGTGATCCCAGTCACACCCAGACCTGGGCAAATTAGGCAAAGGCCATTTCCGAAACTTTGAAAAAAAATTGAACCCGGCAACTAGGTACCTAGTGCTGTGAGCCGAGCAGCCTACGCTCAAACTACTGCGCCAAGCGTTCCTCAGATCTTAGGTTTTACCTGCTAAACCGCCGTATGCTCAAATGCAAGTTTGAGAGCGGCTTCCAAAGACGACATAGGTACACCGATGATGTCTCCGGACGAACAGACAAACGCGGATATTATTACTATTTTTTATACTATTTAGAGATTGCACGATTTGGACTATTATAGAAGTTTATCATTGTTGATGTTGTTTAGTGTGTAAGTACGTAATAGGTACCAACCTAAACATTCCTGGAATACACCGGAATACCCCGTCGTGTCATTTCTATTTCCGACTGAATAATTTTTGCATGATGACGGAAACGATTTCTGCAGAATTTAATATTCAAATCGCCTCGGCCATAACGGCGCGGCTCAAATCGCACCTGAATGAGTTGATTTACAACGATTTACATTGCAAATGGCTCGCAGGGTAGAGCGCCGTGTTTTGCTACGTTTCATGTCGACAAACAAGTACATGTTCCGATTTTAAGTAACGTTTTATGACTTTGAAGGGGTCGTTACCCCTTAATCGTTGATAGGTTGTATATAAAACCGGATGTATATCGAACAAAAGGTTATCCGGATGTATCTGCTTATAGTCATTCTTAACGTAAACGATACTTAATTACTATAACGTGGAGAGTTTTCCTTTTAAAAACCTACGGTATTATCACATATGAGTTGAACCCGTTATAAACGCGAGTTGGGTCTAAATTTACATGGTAAAATTTGACACATCTCGTGTTTATCATGTGTTTAATTATTCGTATTAACACCACGAAAGTTGTATAGTTAATCCAACAATTTGGCTTGCCTACTAGTGACCCAGCGAACGTTTATCATGTAACATAAGGCTGATTGTCGCTTTGAGCCTTATCCGCGCGCTTTGTACTATGGCAGAGTGCCATTGTCTATCTAAGCTGGCTTGCTGGCCCGCGCTGTAGAGAATAATGCAACAGCACAGCCCAATGGACGCCAGGCTTAAGTAACAACAGCCAAGTCCGAAACTGCTTATTCTGATACCAAGGCAAACTTTAAAATGTTCTTTGGTCGTATTCACAAACCTTGGTCGCCAACTCTCAAATTCAAACTCAAATTTAAAATTGTTGTTATTCATGTGTTCGAGTCCAGGTATAATTATCAAAAAAATTGTTGTAATTTAACACGTCGTTTATTGAAGTAAGGAGAAGTGAAAAAGTGACATAGAGATACAAAAAAAAACAATTTAAAACAGGGTAGGCACCGGAACGAAAATATGATGCCAGTAGATGGTTTTCAACATATCCCCGCGCGTTGAAAGCTCGTCTTTCAACAGCTGAAATCATCCTTGCCAGGGAGAGGGCAGATCTTGCTAAAACATCTTCTCACAATGCCGTTAGCAGTCTTAATATCTGCAACTCTGCTAATACCATCAGCGCCAGGGTGAACAGATGTGATGCGTCCGAGTTTCCACTTCAACGGTGGATTGTTGTCCTCCTTCAACAGAACTAGCATATTAGGTTGGAGGGAATATTCGCCAGATCTCCATTTAACTCTCTGCTGAAGTTCCGCGATGTACTCCTTATTCCATCGGTTCCAATAATGCTGGCGTATCTGTTCAATGCGCTGGAAGCGAGTCAATCGATTCACAGGTAGTTCATGGTGGTTTTTCTCGGGAAGGGCAGTAAGAGGCCGGCCAATGAGAAAATGACCGGGCGTGAGTGGCGTCAAGTCTTCTGGATCCGACGATAGCGGTGTGAGTGGCCGAGAGTTAAGGATCGCCTCAATCTGAGTTAACGTGGTATTTAGCTCCTCAAAAGTTAACTTACAATTTCCCAACACTCTAGTTAAGTGATATTTGGTCGACTTGACACCTGCCTCCCAAAGACCTCCGAAATGTGGAGAATACGCAGGAATAAAATGAAAATTAATATTTTGTTGAGCTGCACTCGCAGCCAAGGAATCACAATTGGTTTTCAAAAACTTAGACAAATCATTATATGCTCCCACGAAAGAGGTCCCATTATCAGAAAAGATATCATTGGGTTTCCCTCGACGAGAAATAAACCGGCGCAACGCGAGTACATAGTTATTGCTTGTCAAATCACTCACCAATTCTAGATGAATGGCCTTAGTAGTGAAACATATGAAAATGGCTATGTAAGATTTAGTGAGTCTACAACCGCGACCTACGCGAGTAGCGCAAGACACTGGTCCAGCATAGTCTACGCCTACACTTTCGAATGGGTGTCCTCCAGGGGTGAGTCGCTGCTGTGGTAAGTTTCCCATCAATGGAGCAAGAACCTTGCCTTTCGCGCGACTGCAACGCACACATTGACGAAAACATTTTTTCGCAAGATTCCGACCACCAATTGGCCAATAAGTTTCCCTAATTGTGGCTAATAAAAGCTGAGGGCCGGCATGCATTAATCTTTTATGTTCGAATAGAAATAACAACTTCGTTAATTGATGTGTGGACTGTAAAAGTATTGGATGCTTTTTATCATATGAAAAATTTGAATGTTCTAATCGCCCTCCAACGCGCATAATTTTGTCACTGTCTAAATATACATTAAATTTTACCAAAGGACTTTTACGAGGTAAGTTTTGGTTTTTTATTAAATTATTATATTCAGGAAAAGATTGCATCTGTGACAGCCTAACTAATAACTTTAAAGCATTTTCCAATTCGTCACTAGTTAAATAAGAAGTCTTAATATTAGTACATTTCCTTGAAAGATTAACAAAACGTAACACATAAGCAGTAGCATGTCGAATCCTTGAAAGGTTAGAAAAGCGATTAAAATCTATGAATTTGTGTGGTGAGTTGACACTAGGACATAATAATGAAACTTCAGATCGAGTTTCAGGCAGCCGTTCCGAAGTACTTGGAGTTATAGGCCAACGTGATTCATCATGCTTCAAAAACTCAGGACCATGCCACCATAAACTGCTGGTCTGAAGTGAATCGACGCTGACGCCGCGAGATACCAAATCGGCTGGATTTTCGTCGGTCGGCACATGTCGCCATGAACAATTGCTAGTAGTCTCTAATATTTCAGCAATGCGATTACGCACAAAAGGCTGCAGCTTAGAAGGCAGCATTTTAAGCCACCCTAGCACGATAGTCGAGTCTGTCCAACAAACAGTACGACCTATTTGTGCTCGTAAAGCATTAACAACCTTATCATACAAACGGGTTGCAATTAAAGCCCCCAAAAGCTCCAAGCGTGGAATTGTGACAGGCTTAATGGAAGCGACACGACTTTTGGCAATCAATAAATCAACTGAAACCTCATTTTTGACATTTAAGCTACGAATATAGATGCAAGCGCCATATGCACGTTCGGATGCATCGCAGAATATGTGTAATTCTAGGTAAGAATAGGAATCACATATGACACGTCGCGGGATGCGCACGTCATTTAACCCCGGCAGGCTGCTGACCATCTCGACCCAAACTTGAGTTATCTCAGGCGGTAACTTATCGTCCCAGGACAGCCGCAGGAGCCACAACTTCTGTAATAAAATTTTCATCAGGATAATACAAGGGGCTAGAAGCCCTAACGGATCAAAAATTTGAGCAATGACCGACAAAATATCACGCTTCGTGGACTCTTTAGGTTTGGCAGGACCGATAGTAAAATAAAGTTGGTCTGACAATGGATGCCAGCCGAGGCCTAATGTTTTATTAGGTTCTGTTATGCCTATATTTAAATCCAAAGGCGACTGATTGGGTTCTAATAACAATTGAGGTTCGTTAGATTTCCACTTTCGTAGAGGCAGACAGGCTGAGGCAAGTTCGGCAGTCACCTGTTCTCGTATGTGCAGAACTTCACCAATATCATCTCCTCCTGTCAGCAGATCATCTACGTAAAAATCATGAAGTATGACCTCTGATACTTTAGGATCCTTACAGTCTAAACCTATTTGCTTGAGACATCGTGTCGCAAGATAGGGCGCACTAGCCGTCCCGTAAGTGACTGTATTTAACATAAAATTCTTGATGGAGTCCGTATCACTTTCGCGCCAAATTATTTTTTGCAGCGGTCTATCGTTTTCATGCACCATAATCTGCCGGTACATTTTTTCCACGTCGGCTGAAATAACGTACTTGTGTTGCCGAAATCGTAGAAGTATCGACAGTAAGTCGTCCTGAACCGTGGGCCCAATTAATTGAATATTATTCAGTGAAATTCCTGAAGTTGTAGGGCTGCTCGCATTAAAAACAACTCTAAGTTTCGTGGTTGTACTGCCTTCACGGAGGACTCCATGGTGGGGGATGAAATAACTAGGCCCTGAAGTATCTAGACTGCACTTTGTCATATGACCTAACGTTTCATACTGGGCCATGAACTCTCTATACATTATGCTAAATGAATTATTGTTATTCTTCAATCTTCGCTCTAATGTAAGAAAACAATTTTTAGCTCGCTGATACGAATCTCCTAACACGTTTGGTGTTTGTTTTAATGGGATCCTTACACAAAACCGTCCGTCTGCAAGACGAGTGGTGTTTTTTATGAAATGCTCTTCACATAATTTTTCTTCCGGAAAAAACTGAGATGACTGAGGGCTAACCTCTTCTAGTTGCCAAAACCGCATTAACTGAGTTTGTATGTCATCATCAGCAGAACGAGGAGTCCCAGAATCAATTTGCGTAAAATTACATTGAATTTTATGTGGTAAGGTCGATACACGGTCGCCGTTAACTGGACCGGAAACAATCCAACCAAGTCTTGTTTCATAAAGTATTGGCCTTCCATCTCCTAACTTAATATTTTGCGAGCCTAAAATGTCCCAAAAAATATCGGCACCTAGGATTATGTCCACGTCTGCGGGCGCATAAAACTGAGGGTCCGCTAAACAAATATTAAGTGGAATATTTAAATTCCGTACGTCTATGTGACACCCAGGCACATTATCGGTGATAGACGGTAAAATGTAACAACTTATACAACAAAGAAAATCTTCACTCAACGACTTAATAGGCAGGCGACACATCTTACTAATGCGCGATGTCCTGTTGTTAATACCTACGACTGACCTATCAACTCGATCAGCTGACACGTTTAATTTTTTATGCAATCTTTCGGTCAACAGACACGAAGTGCTGCCGCTGTCGAGGATGGCGCGGGCAATTATTTCACGATTATTACAATCATAAACCTTTACTAATGCCGTAGACAATAAAACATCGCACTGTCCTGGTCCCTCACAAGGAAAAGTGATACTGCTTGTCAGTGTCACACTGGAATTCTGACTAGAACTTGTCGCCGATGCAACCTGCATACCTATATTTGTGTTATCATTTTCAGTGTTCGAAGCCTGCTTCACACTGTAGTCATTTATGTGTAGAAGTGTGTGGTGTTTACGTTTGCAAATTTTACAACCTTGTTTTTTACATTTATTTGCGTAATGTCCACTCCGAAAACAATTAAAACATATTTTATAATTCGGCAATATCTTATATCTTTCCTCACTACTTAACGCCAGAAAATTAGGACAATTATTTAAATAATGTTCATCACTGCAATTAGGGCATGGTTTCATTGAGGGTGTGTTAGACTTTCCATTATCAGTTACATTATCTATGGAAACCAGAGCTTTAATCTTAGGCGCATTCGAAGTATTCCTACTACCTATATTTGTGTGTGACATCTCTATGGTCTCAAGTAAATCAGTTCGATTACGTATGAATACTAAAAATGAGTCCAGATTAATCGTATTTTTATTGTCTAACCGACCCTTATATTCTTCCCACTCGCGATATGTTTTTGAGTCCAGTTTACGAGTTACAATATAAATTAAAAGGGTATCCCAGTAATCTACCGGTTCTCCCAAAGATTGCAAGGAACGTAAATTCTTATTTATTTGATCAATCATATGTTTAAGGGCAGTAGATGACTCCTTTGTGAGTGATTCTATGTTGAATAATGCCGCAACATGGTTTTGAATCAGCAAGCGCTTGTTGTCAAACCGCTCACATAGAAGTTTCCATGCCACAGAATAATTACTTGATGAAAATTCAATGGATTGGATTACCACAGCAGCAGAACCTTGTAATGATGATCTCAAGTAGTGAAATTTGTTAATATCATCAATTTCCTTGTTATTGTGAATTAAACTGAAAAAGGTATCATGGAACTCAAGCCAAGTTTCATATGTGCCACTAAATTTAGGCAATTGAATTGTGGGTAATTTAACAGGATTAATACGAGAATTAGACACAGTTTCTACCTTATCATGAGACTTCTTAGAAGGTTCAACAATTTCTTGAGCGTTTGCAAGCAATTTATAGTACTGTTTTTCAAATTCAGTTCGCTCCGTTAACTGTATATCCATGTTGTCCGTAGAGCATTCTATTTGTGTTTGTATCTCGTCATATTGATCATATAATGATTCGATCTTACCAATGCGCAATTGTAACTCCCTGGACTCCGAGGAACTCAGCATTGAAACTTTCAATGATGACAGAAATGTAGCAAATGCGGTCAGACGACCCCTGATGCTCCCCCGTTTCTTAATAAGTTCCTTTTCATCAGTCATTTTGGGAAACAGGTGGTGTCGATTTAACAGTGCTAGTCCTATACAGAAAAATAATATTATAGGTAACTAGCCTTAGATACTTACTAACAACAATGATTGACAAACACAAATTTAACCAACAGATAAACCAAATGCGTTTGTTGCCTAATAATTATAAACAAAGAAGGTTATGTAACCCAAATTATAGCTTTATATTGAATTTCACTTATATATAAAGGAATTACAAACAAATACTGAATGGTTACAACAAAATTATGTATCTTTACTTATGTACTAACCTACTAACTTGTAAACAACAAACTGTTTCAGTGCAAAGTGATCAAAAATAATAAATCGGTTCAAATTATAATGTTAGTCAACATGTGAACAATATAGTATCACTAACATAAGTTTGACTAACTAACCTGACTTTTACGAACTTTGCACAGCACAAAATGGTGGACAAATGCACACTTTTTAAGCAGTAGGTATGTAAAAGATATGAGATTAGATACTGACCTTCACAAACATTGGCTTAAGACTAATTATACCTGAATAGTGTTGGGTTCGAAATTACGATGAAACATTATTTTACTTAGATTTCACTAAACACGCGACGTAGATTTCCACCTCTCAGCCACGTTTCACAACCAATTCATTTTCGTATTCAATCCTCCAGAATTAATCATCCAGTATCGTATCCGGCTCGAAGGACCATGTTCGAGTCCAGGTATAATTATCAAAAAAATTGTTGTAATTTAACACGTCGTTTATTGAAGTAAGGAGAAGTGAAAAAGTGACATAGAGATACAAAAAAAAACAATTTAAAACAGGGTAGGCACCGGAACGAAAATATGATGCCAGTAGATGGTTTTCAACATCATGTAAGCCAACAAAGCATTTATGAACAGTCAGAATGTACCACCGGTTCGTAATGCTGCTTCCATTGAGAGGATCCGGCAAGAAACTCAATGGTTACTCTTTTCAATGAATAATTATGGTGTACATTATCAGGAACAGCAACAGAATGTGAGCTCTCACAGAGTACATTGGTATTTCTCCATGCGCCTTGGAGTTCACACGACAAGATGTCCTTTGAGATGGGTGTGCAATGTCGTAGCTTTGCTCATAAGATAAAGTGTAACTGAAATTACCTCATTCCACGCGGAAATTCAATTTCCGTAATATGTTTTTCATAACAACCATCTTAATGTCAGACGGATGCGTCGCACACATGGCCGTAGATTAATGACACAAGGCCGCTATAAAATCAAACCAATTTATCTAATCCAATCTATATGGAGTAACGAAGGCGATAAATATAATACACGCAAAATTTATTGGGCCATTTCACCCTTGAAGACTTATTGGCAGAGGAGTTGGTAGTTTCTAACCTACAATTATTTTTTCATTACTCATACTCGGAAAGTAGGTCTGAAGTTATCTGAGGAGCGGGTTGAAAGTAATACTTTTCCGCCCAAGGGAGCATCACTTTCAACTGAAAGCTGTCAAATTATTAAAAAAAAACTAGTTCCATTTTCACATTTCTATGGAACCATGTTCCAACTTTTTATACAGTCACTCAATTACAGCACGATGTAAAATTGAAATAACAGAAAGTTAAGTATTAATTAAATAATATATATTTATAAATGACTTAATTATAATTTAGTTTCAACAGTTTCTTTCAAATAACATGGATTTGGGCAATGTATTTAAATATGAAAACGAAAAATTATGGCCAAATAATGAAGTTGGCCGGCCAACGAAAAAAAACAAAATAGGCGGCAATCCGATCTTTTTTTTTCGAGCTGTAGAGTATTGTTCATACTTCCTTGTATTATTTCTTTAGCCAATTCCTGTTTTTATTTTTACTTTCTTTGTATTCGTAATGAAAAGCACAGTGTTTACCTCGGGTGAAAGACTTATTTTGTCTCTCGATCTATTGGCGCCCTCGATACGCTCAGGCGCCAAACCACGTCTCGGGCCAAAATAAGTTACATTAACCCCTTGTGTAACAATTTACTATTGTCACCCACTTTGCTAAGGAGGAAATGGCATAATTTTCTCCCAACTCCTCCTATTCGTTCATTCTAATAAATTCGTTTATCGAAACAGTATATGATTGGAACGGGTCAAGTGTGGGTCGCTTTCATTCTTTTCAAAGGTTAAGAAGATAAGACATTAATATATTCGACAAAATTGTATGCAGCGCTGTCGCTTCTGACGTCACAAGCATAAATTAAAACACCGGCGATCAATGAAACTCTAAAGCAAAGAGACGCGCTCCTATCAGTTATCGGCGCCTACGTCACTCCGCGTGAATCGTGATAAGCCAAGCCAAGGAGAACGCTACGTTTTTTCCTTAGTTTTTGTACTGTGCCGAGACAATCTGCCTGTTTCTGTCGCACCGTGAGAAATGTTGTGACGTACGCCGTCTTTTGGCGATGTATAAGCATAACAAGGTTCGCAAGAGTAAGTAGTTGTTGATTTATTAGTTTTTTTTAGGACATTAAGTGATAGTGTTTTGTTTTAAAAATACAACGAAAAGGGGTCAACGATCGAGGTGTTTTTACTGTACTTATTATATGTCTTGATCATTCATCCTGGCAAGAGTTTAAAGAGGTTCATTCAGCGAAAGTGGGATTTAAAAAATACGAATAAATCAGAAATTTCATAATATATGAATACTTACACTGGTCATTACTTAAAAACTAAACTTAAGTAAACAGATTTTCTGTCTTTATCAGGATATGAAGGATCCATACTCTCCCATACTATATAATATACTTATTGTTTCGATGGGATGAATTAATATTTTAGGAATTCGGAAATATTTTTAGTGTTAAATTTAAAATAGCCGTAATTTAACAACGTCGGAATTGATATGAATTTTGATAATTTTCTACACCAACATTTTTAGACATTTAGTATAGCTTCTAATCATTCGATGGTAATTTAAACAACACTAATACCTATGCAATAGAGCAACACGCGCTATGTTTCCTTGTCTTATCTATCAGGCTTTCAATTAAGCCTTCTCTATCTGCCCTTGCTTGTGTCGTGAGTTTTCTCGTTCATAAATAATTTCAATGCAAAAGTTTAATAATGTCATTTTCAAAGGACCTACTCACAAAAATTTTTGCTAACCTGACCTAACCATTAACCGGTCTTACAGCATAGCTTAAACTTGCTAGCTCTAATTATTCCCCGTATAGCAGCGCCTAAACCTGCTCATAAATCCTTCCTATTGTCCCACAAACCGTGCTATATAAATATTAGTTCACCGCGGTTTTACACGCCGCTTCGCGGAAATTTTGTTATTGACCTTGTTTGGTGTATAACCCCATTAAAGGGTGCCACGCTTGGAAATCACGCCTAACACTTTCAAAGGTTCGATTGTTAGGAGGGAAATATGAGGGAGATAGATCATTTGAAAGATAGGCTCAGATGAAAAATATAACGTAGACTGAGTACGTAGAAAGAGTAAGTGCAGCCAGCAAAAGTAATAACTAGTAGCTTCAATCCAGATTATAATTTAGATTAGCTAATGTGTGTTTTTATTCATTTTTACGATGAAATACGGCATAAATACAATTATTATTTTTTATGTGATTAGACGTACGGCTCCCGATCGCGGATCGCGAACAGCGATCTGCAAATCTTCAAAAGGTTTGCTGACTTCACTCGCTAGTTAATTATTATTACGTCCGTTTAGGTTATTATTTTCGTCTGAGTTGATAGGTCTTATAAGTATAATACCACGCGCCTACGACGCTCACCAACAGAGTAAAGATTTTATCCCGTTAACATATAAATTTTGACTATTACATTTGTAATGTTCGGTATTTTAGAGCGTTAGTGACACATTTTTTATTGAAAGAGCGACACGTCGTCATAATTACCTCTCTCTTTATCTCCCCTATGGTGACAGTAATAACTGTGACGTGAAAAAATTCCTATTCTTACATAATCTTATCCAAATCGAAGCTCCTAAGGATTGTTGTTATTACCTACGTATTTGTATTGTATCTTATCGTCGCCTCGTGCGTCCGGCGCGCAATCCGACTGTAAATAGCACAAATATTTGTAAAAATAGAAGGATAAACGATACGTATAATCATTTTAAAAACTTAATATACTTATTTTCTAGTAGCTCTGCCTCGACTTTTATATTTCATAACGTTAGTCTACGGAAATTGCAGAGCGCTCCTATTGCTACCTGAGGAAGTAACAATTTGCAATACAAGTACCTGCCTTTTTAAAGTAGAAACTAGTGAGCAACTATCTAAGTATTGAAATCATTGAAATGTTACAATTTAAGGGCCGAAATTTGCATTTTTTAGAGGACGTTATTTTATTTTAGGGTCATGCATCAATAGAAGCTTAACCTCAAGTTTATAGGGTGTCACATGTCCCAAAAATAAAATAGCGTCCTCTAAAAAATGCAAAGCTCATGTAACATTTCAATGGACTAAACGTATTAATCTATGGTAGAGACTTAAGTTTTTTGTAAATTCTCTAAATAAATATACGTTTTCATAAATATCACTATTATTATACAGAGTATTACGAAATAAATTCTCATTTTTATATTCCCATCAAATGAATAACATTATTATGTGTATTCATCCCCTCTAGCAGCTATGCAAGAGAAAACTATCTACCAATAAAAATAACGAACTAGAATAACATCAGAAAACGTTGAATTTCAGCAGAGCGATATACTTTGTGAAAACTTCAAACTCCAAGTTATTTCAAAATGAAATTACACGCGGCTCCGCGCGGTCCGTATAAACTGGATCCATGCATTATCTCGCACTGTTATTCTTCGTGGATTCTCCGTTTCAAGCTGCAAACGTACCCAGAGAAGCATTAGGGTTGCTAGTTTGGAGAAATACTAGACATTAATTATTGCGAAACGTCAGATATTAACAACTTGTTGCTGAGTTGTCAAACAACAAACTAAAGGTTGGGATGCCTTCGAATTGACTGATAACCAGAAAAATAATTGTAACTTTTGTTATTAGCATATACAGTAAATTGATCTATTTCAAGTAGGTAGTGAAAGATAGTTTTACTTTACTAGGTGAAACAGAAAGGGTATTTTTTTTTTCAACTTAACTTTGTAAATCTCAACCTATCAGCTTTGTGGGACAGTTGAAGTACTAAAGGGTTTGTAGACTTATGAAATCTGTCAACAGCTGTATCCCTATAACACCTTTGGTATTTCAAGTTTCCTCCGAAACTGACAGTTTTAACAAAGTTAAAGTTAAGTTTTGAAAAAAGTATACCCTTTCTGTTTCAACCTGTATAACGCACGTGAATGATTAAATCTGAAATAAAAATAACACGGAGTTTAAATCCTACAATAATTTAATTTATTTGCCCCTGTATAAAAGTATACATCTCGACAACCTTAAATGGTACATCTCAATATGATATTGAAATAGGTACGGCTCCGTCTTGAGTATAAAACGCATTCAAATGCATATAGCGGAGGCCATACCTCCCCGTATTGTGAAATAACATTCACAGACCAAGATGCAGAGAGGTTCCCACTAAATAAGTAAATTTATAAGATAATTTGTACTGAATATTGACTGTAAATTGAAGAATTTATGGCATGTGGGCTGAGTAAGTTGATAATATTGGTTTTTTAATTAACATCAACGAGGATTATTGGCTTTGAATGAGTTTCGATATTACACAAATTTCAATGACCTTTGACCTACACTTTTGATGAAAATGTAATTGACATATTATTATAATATACATATCTGTAGAACATTTTTCTCACTCTACAAGACATATATCAGACGTATCGTACGACGACCTTTTGGCGCAGTGGATTCGAGCGTAGCCCGCTCGGCTCACTGCACATGGTGGTTGCGGGTTTGATTCTCGCCGGAGCAAATTTCGAAAATGGCTTTTCCGTAATTTGCCCAGGTCTGGGTGTCACTGGGATTTCCCCCAGTCCATTGTACGGTACCCATAGTACAAGCGTTGCTTAGTTCGGGACCATATAGTTGATGTGTCAGTCTGACGATATTTATATTTATTTATCAACATGCAATGAAAAATACTTCAATATTACAAGTACTATGATTTATTTCCATAGATTACGAGTACTAGCTGTGCCCGCGACTTTGTCCGCGTAGTATTTAACTTAGCAAAAAATTCGGGATTATCGGGATAAAAAGTATCCTATGTATCCTATGTATCGTTTACCTGCTGCTATGAATATATAGTATCTACCTACTAATATAACATTTACAATACGATATCACCACGATATTCTAGGAACCACTGTAATATTGTTGCCATATTCGCGTTCTACGAAACGATGTGACCGCTGGAAATTTACGAATATGAAACCCTTACTCATATTAATAACTAGCTGAGCCCGCGACTTCGTCCGCGTGGAATTTAACTTAACGGCAACGGCTCCCGCGTTCTTGTTTTTCTAAAATAAAAGTAGCCTAAGTTACTCCTTATAACATCAGCTATGCCAGTGAAAGTCCCGTCAAAATCGGTCCAGCCGTTTCGGAGATTAGCCGGAACAAACATACAGACAGACAAAACATTTTTAAATCGCGTTTTTGCTATAGGTGTCGTGTGTACTTTCATATGCATTTACTGAAAAGGTGTTATTTTGATAATACAAACAGACACTCCAATTTTATTTATTTGCATAGATAGATCATTATAAGGGTATATAATATCTATGTATGAACATCATTTTGCCAAGGAAATTGTTGATTTATAATTCGCAATCACATAGGGGATATATTGTATACTAGCTGAGCCCGCGACTTCGTTCGCGTGTAATTTAACTGAACAAAAATTTCGGGATTATTCATCCCCTATTTTATCCCCTTGGGGGTAGAATTAATCAAAATCCTTTCTTAGCGGATGCCTACGTCATAACATCTACCTGCATGCCAAATTTCAGGCCAATCCGTCCAGTGGTTTGGGCTGTGCGTTGATAGATCAGTCAGTCAGTCACCTTTGAGTTATATATATTTAGATTCGAATTTCGAACAACCTAACCCAGTTGCAGTGACGTTTATTAGGTTTTGACATTAAGCGCTAACTGTTATTAAGTTAATGTCAAATTCATACTGGGCCCGCATTAATCAAGTACACGTTTGACATGTCATTTTGTATTGATATGACATTTCCGAGATCGCTCTCAGACATGAGATAGATTTATTAATACGTGCGTTAATGTAAGAGTGAGCTGAGAGCTGAGAGTAAGCAAACCTATTAAAATCTCTGATATGTAACTATCGACTGTTTAAAAGTCAAACATAGAAAACCTCACAAGTAAATTTATATTAAATGCATGCCTACACTCAACTTACGCAACCTCTAATCGTTGTAACACGTATTGACAGTACGAATATTAAACTAAAAACTGCGCGCGCGCCGACCGCTCGCTGTGACGATATCTTAATATGGCCATGACGAGCTTAGTCAATGCACCGCCGACCGAGGACTGGCCTGAATACGTAAGTCTAATAGATCACGCGGATTAATATGTTGAGAGTGTATAAAAAAGTTAATGGATATTGAATAAAAGTTTCTATAGAAGTGAACTGAAGGTATAATATTGCTAGCGTTCGATTCGAATATTATTTTTCGTGTGTCTGTATAATACAGTAGAACCCGCTTAATACGATTTCTCGCATAATACGCCAGTCCCTGCAACTTGAGACATGTTTTCATACATTTCTTAACGCTTAATACGATTCGCATCCCGTTTAATACGCCTAATACCTAATACGCGTACCTATTTTTCTGTTGTGAAAGCGAGGAGCGGGTCATGGGAGGTCGCGGGAGACAGTGGCGCAACAAGATGTTGATACATGGATGGCAACACTTCCCGAATAGTTGCGAGCCGCGAGACATTTTTAACGCAGATGAATTCGGTTTATTTTTAAATTGATGCCAATGTTATTGATGCAATATGTTTTCAAGGGACAAACTTGTCATGGTGGTAAAGCAAATAAAGAGAGACTGACTGTCCTGGCCTGTGCCAATTCTGATGGGTCAGAAAAGTTACGTTTGCTAGTGATAGGTAAGGCGAAAATTTCACGTTGTTTCAAAAACGTAATTTAATAGGTATATGATGCCCAATCTCGAGATTTTTTTCGCGATTTTCCCTATCCCGCATAATACGCTTTCACGCTTAAGACGCGTTTTTGGTTGGGTCCCTGTAAAATCATTTTAAACGGGTTTTACTGTATTTAGTATTATCAAATCTTAATACTGCCGGTAAAAATAAAGATAAGTAGTATACATATCTATAACCACGTTACAATCTCAATCTTAACTTATTGCGGAGTTGCAGAGAAGCTAATCAAACTTAAACTTGAACTTATATCAACGCGAGCAACTTTATTGCTTTTGATATTGGCTGCTGCAATAAAATATGTTTGCGGTTACACAGTTTTGAGACGAGATCAAAATAATAAAAGCTGGAGATTAATCCGTAAAGTTTCCTTTATTTTATTACAATTTTCTTTCAAAAAAGTTTCTAACAATTAATAAACATTGGTTACCACACGTTTGTATCCCGCAAAGATTTAATGACAGGTGCACTGATATACACTTACCTACATTTCGCCTTTAATATTTGGTCTGATGTAATTGGGGAAAGAGGTTATATACACCCGTACAAACTTTCAAAATGTGAACTGTTACTTAGAATTTCCTTATAAAATCCTAAAAACAAATTCATCCAAGGACTTCATGATCGGTACTCCATATATTTTTACTGTGTCTGTTGAAGCTGTGTGGAGGTGCATCTTACATTACGTGTGAAATCAGTCATGTAGTTACGGCGCCTAAATATAAATATTTATTAAATCACAAAATATTCCACCTTAGTATTCAAGCTACAAGCTTGTTACAGCCACGGTCTGTGAAATAAAGCATTCCAAACCGTCACTGTGTTCTCGTTTATATCTATCGAGCCTAGTTAGCGCATACATTCTAATTGCGAGCGCGCCTTAGTTGTGGACCGTCGCCGAACAAACCGCTTCCCTCGCGGTTCGTATCCACACGTTTCCAGCGGTACCAAGTTAATAAGGTCATAGTATAATAATACTAAATTTTGTACTTTTAAACGACTTTTTGCTTGTTTAAAGATTTATTCTGCGCTTTAACGATAAATAGTACTGCTGTAATATTTAAAGATATTGTAGATATTTCTATTAATATTACAAATCTTAATTAAAATAGCCAGCTTTGATAAACAAGAATATAAATAAAAATCAATATGACGGCTATCTTCTTTTAGTCACTTCCCACGTGTGAAGCTTCAAACTATAAATATTCAAGTACCTTTATTATGAGTACTTACTATTTTTATTTGACCTTACATCGGAAACGGTAATATATAATTATCGAAGATTCGCGTCTGTAATTTGCTTGTGAATTAACGCAATGTGAACCAGTGATCTTTAACAACTGAAGTGTCATATGTGATCGGAGTGACAGTTTAGTTCTCGGTAAAGGATACCATGGTTGTTGACTAATTAATATTTTGTGGTTAAATAAAAACCAAGTGAGAACGGTACGTGGAAGCTTTTTGATATTGTGTAAGTTGAGGGAAATAGTTTGCTGTGTGTAGTGGTTTCGTCTCGGAGGTTGTTGGTAGGTAATCTAAATATATATAACTCAAAGGTGACTGACTGACATAGTGATCTATCAACGCACAGCCCAAACCACTGGACGGATCGGGCTGAAATTTGGCATGCAGGTAGATGTTATGACGTAGGCATCTGCTAAGAAAGGATTTTGATTAATTCTACCCCCAAGGGGATAAAATAGGGGATGAATAACCCCGAAATTTTTGTAAAATTAAATTACATGCGGACGAAGTCGCGGGCAAAGCTAGTGAAAAATATATCTTAAGCATACCTTCCCGATGTGTCAAATTTAATTGTATATCGAGTATTTTGTGCATGTAAAAGATGTAAACTTATCATCCTGCATCTTATCTATGGTACCTTGTCTTTGACATTTTGTGGCAATTTTAGGGCCGACTCAAGAACTTTATACATGTGTTGTTCTAAGCTTCTTGGCCCGACTTAATAAATCAATCTCAAGTCTGAGATCAGTCTTGAGTACGCTTTGACGTGTAATTTTATATTTCAATCGACATTTCCAAGATCGCTCTGACTTGAGATTGATTTACTATTACGGGCCTTAGTGATAGGTACTCAATATATGAATAAGGTGTAAAAAAATTACAAATGTAAAAAGACAAGCCCGCTGAGTTTCTTGCCGGATCTTCTCAGTCGAGGTCGCGTTCCGATCCGGTTGTAGATGAAAAAAAAATGTAAAATTGACAATTTATAAGTACCCCCGTAGGTCTAAACATAATAAACGATTTGAATTTTAATAATGCATAATATTTTGCAAGGCACCTTATTGTTTTACATAGAATAAAGTCCGAAAACAAACGCACAGGTTCCCCGATGTTAAGCTCTACCGTGGCTTACGAATGTTTGCCATACCAAAAGCATTTCTCGCAGGTTACCCGCCTGTGGCTTCCGGCTTTCACTCTCATCTTACTTAACGAGGAGAAGGGGGAGAGGGGGATACTTTCTGTGAGAGGGTGGTGCTACCCGGTTCAGCCAGCCGTATATGACCCGTAGTCACTCTGCTATAGCTTGCCTTTACCACCATCAATTATTATATCTGCTATGGTATCATAACATTGAAAGAAGAAAGAAAACATATTTATTCACAAAAAACAACGACGCACACAAATTAAGTAAAACGAAACTGTAATAAAAACTAAATTAAACTTAAAGACTATCTAGTTTGTGTCCGTCGCAGCACCCAGGAAAGAGATCCCACTCAGCATTATGCTACCAGCAAGCAAGGCTGACAGCGCTGATATTCTGTGAGACCTTATAGTGTGTTTCGGACATCTGTTGGTAAGTACGTATACATGAACTGATAGAAGTCATAAATTTACACAATTAAATAAATATATTACCAAGTTTAAAATATGTCATTGTTATCTATTGTATGATTAAATATAATTATAAAATGAAAATATACACATACATTGCGCTCTCATCTTATCCTATCGCAATAAGCTATCACTGATAGAAGGGCCGATAGCTAAGGCCAAATTCGGCCTGACCTACATACCAGTGTGAATTGCCGAATGCCGAATCCCCTAATTTTGTGTTGACCATATTCATTATCGGCCACGTCACGAGTGTCGTGTGACGCACTTATTAGTGTCTATTGACTAATTAAATTGTACGTGACAATTTGTATGCATATATTGTTTTTATTTCGTTAGGTTGGTAGGTAAATTGAACTAGATCGTTCCCGATATAACTAGAGATCAACATCAAAATAAGATGGTGAAAATTTTTGTGATAATAAAATGACAACAGTCAAGACAAGAATATGTAGAAACATGAAACTACGTCACCAACGACTTTAAAATCCACTTACCGAAACGAACCACAAGCAGATTCTGATTAAGATGTTTATCAGTAAATAATCGGTACGATGTGGTACGATGATAAGAAGATGCTCAGAATTACCCTAATTCCGATCATAGTAATACAATTCATAATCACTAAACCCTACTAAAGTCTGTTTCGACAGCGAACGGAAAAAAGGTCAATGACTTTTGAGCGAACCTTAGGGATAATCAACCTTTTTACCTTGCCTCACCGTGAATTATAAAACGCAATAAGAAGCGTTAGCGATAGAAAAGTGTATGGGGAGCGATACATAACGTTTTATGTAACGCTAACTTCATTTTTTCCACCTGCATTATGAACAAAGTATACTTACCTTCTTACTAAAGCTACACACTGAACATTAATATAATCATATCCTGCTAACAAAGCTGCAATTGTGTTTCATAGAGTATATCGCAATTGAGCGCCGGATAATAGTGCAATGATTAATAGTGGCCACCTGGTCGCCCCGATCGCTATTAAGCCTTATTTGAATCGGTAACTAGATATCTGATGGCTTTTACACAACAAGACTGGTTTTAAAAACGGATAATGTGGTTGTTTAAGTACTTTCTTTGAGTTAACACTTTGCTATAAACACTATGGATTATAATTGCTTACGGTGAAAAAACATCGTGAGGAAACCTGCATGTCTTAGAGATTCTAACCAATTTTTGGAAGACATGTGAAATCCGTCCGGTGGCGGATTATGGCCTTAATCCCCCTTATAGTGGGGGGTGCCCAGGAATGTCTAAAGGGCTTAAATTATTATTAGTTATATTTTATACTAAGTGTTATCTCGTCCGAATGTTCTTTTGAAATTCGATGGTAAAGTCGCATTCTTTTTTTAAACGTTCTTTATACAGACACCTTCTTAATACATTGTAGAGATACATAAGTAGGTGTAGTACATAGTAACTACCCATGTACTATTGTCACGACTGTCCTCGTGCTCTTGATATGGCTGGGCGATAAGCCGCGATGCCGTGACGTCACTGCGTGTGCTAGATATAACAATCATATTAAAATAGCCCTGATACCAGTACTACGTCACTCGGGAGCGTATTAATAAATCGATCTCAAGTCGGATACCGGTCTTGAGTACGCGTTTGACGTGTTATTTTGTACAGGTATGACATAAGAGATAGCAGTGATAGCCGATTGGTTAACGCGTCTTGGGGGCTACCAGGTCTCGGGTTAAAACCCCGGCTTGAACCTCTGGATTTTTTGAAATCTATGTGCGAATCATAATTTCTATATGATTATCACTTGCTTACGGTGAAGGAAAAACATCGTGATGAAACCTGCATATCTTAGAAGATTTAACCAATTTTCGAGAGACATGTGAAATCCACCACCCCGCACTGGGCCAGCGTGGTGGATTATGGCCTGAATCCCCCTCGTGTTGAGGGGAGGCCCGTGCCCAGGAGTGGGACGTCAAAAGGGCTAAAATTATTATTATTATTAAGACATAAGAATGACAGAGGAAAGGGATGAGAAGTATGTGACTAAAAGAGTGATGAATATGAATGTGGATGGATACAGTGCGAGAGGAAGGCCTGAGAAAAGATGGATGGATTGTATCAAGAGTGATATGAACGAGGTTGGAGTGGATGTGGGTATGAAAGGAAAGCGCGATGAATGGAAGGAAGAGACATACCGCGCCGACCCCAGGTAATGGGAAAAGGTAAGGCGGATGATGATGATGACATAGGAATAACATTTTAAGACCACTCTCAGAATTGAGATCGATTTATTAATATGAGGCTCAGTGTAACACACTATGTTTATATTGGTTCAGTCAAACACTATGTTTGTATCTGTGATTGTATGATTATTTGTCTAGTAATTAATGGCTCGCGTCAGGTGTTAAAGGAATTCGATAACATCTAATTACAACCCCCAATGAATAGCACAGTGAATACCTATTGGATGTGAACTGTGAAAAGGCTTATTGTAACTATCTGTGTTCCAAATTTCATCCAAATCCGTTCAGTAGTTTTTGCGTGAAAGAGTAACAAACATACATCCACACTCACAAACTTCCGCATTTATATTATTAGTAAGATAATGAATGCACTTTGAAGCAATTTGCAAGACAACGCCGAATGTCCAAAGGTTAATGCCATGTATAGTATGTACGGATTATAAATTACTGGCCATATTTTATTCTAGTTAGGTACGAGTTTTATCTGTTGCTCGTTGCTTGCTCTATTGTGCAACCAGATTCTGTTGTAGGCAATCGAAAAACAACAATATAAAAACCGTATAAATAATATTTGTAATTTGGCAAGAACGTTGACCATTATGTCTAGTGCATCGACATTTTCAAATTTGACATTTGTTTTGACAGCTCCATATTTAAATTAAGAACATCAAGGAGTAATTATTTCATTTTTAAAAGCGTCGCGCCCACGCTCTCGCATTTCGCGTGCGTCAACCTCGTTGGGGACATTAAGTTGATTATTATTATCACCCAATTACGAGTTAAAAACTGATTGTTTTTGCGGTTTAATATTGTGACTTACTTCTCATTATTAATGAGTAAAAGAAGTAAAGCCGTTTGTTTAGCCCAATCAGTTGACCGATGAATTGTCTAAATGACAACATTTCAATCCCTACTAATATTTATAATAATAATAATTTAGCCCTTTTAACGTCCCACTCCTGGGCACGGGCCTCCCCTCAACACGAGGAGGATTCAGGTCATAATCCACCACGCTGGCCCAGTGCGTGTTGGCGGATTTCACATGTCTTTCGAAAATTGGTTAGATCTTCTAAGACATGCAGGTTTCCTCACGATGTTTTCCTTCACCGTAAGCAAGTGATAATCATGTAGAAATTATGATACGCACATAGATTTCGAAAAATCCAGAGGTGCGAGCCGGGATTTGAACCCAAGACCTGGTGCCCGCAAGGCGCGTGCTTTAACCAATCGGCTATCACTGCTTTTTCTACTAATATTTATAATACTTATTTTTCTACTAATATTTACTACTATTAAATAATAGGAATTATTTTAAAGGAGTTTTATCTGGATAGTATTTTTATATTATATGATCTGTTTTTAACCCCCGACGAAAAACGAGGGGTGTTATAAGTTTAACATGTGTATCTGTGTATCTGTGTATCTGTGTATCTGTGGATCTGTGTGTCTGTCTGTGGCAACGTAGCGCCCAAGCTGATGAACCGATTTCAATTTTGTTTCTTTTGTTAGATGGGTATTCTGATCGAGAGTTTTCTTAGCTATGTTTCATGAAAATCGGTTCAGCCGTTTGAAGATCATCAGCTCTTTTGTAGGTTAAAAAAGCCACATTCACGGCCAAAACCAATTCCCTCGGCTCGAATCCAGTTGAAATTTGAGATGATTGGATTTAGATTTATTATATTTTTAAATTATCGTAATAGTCTGAACTGGCTTTTTACAATATAATAAATTTGAAAAGTTTCCCTGATTCTGAAAAAAATGAATATTTTATCAATTTTATTGAGATTTGTGTATGAACTAAAGACGTTCCATAAGTCACGTTTCAAATGATGGATACGCGCATGCGTTAAATTTTGTTTGGTTTGTTAATGGTCATGGAATATTACGCTATAATAATTCTAGAGGGCGTTGCTCCGCCATTGACAAAGAATATAAAAAAACGAATCTAATTTAAAATAATTTTAGCGTTATTGAAAATTCTACCCCTAGGCTGCTCCCGTCTACCCCAACCAGAGTTATTACATCAAATTGAATCATAATTGATAATATTTTACTAGGAATAAAACCTCCGTGACATCAATATTTAGATTCGTTGTCTATTCTAATGTCAATTATTATAATGTCATAACAAAATAATGTCTCAACTTTTACACAGATTTTCTGTTGATTATTGTACATCTTAGATTATAAATGAGGAAGCCAAAACAAATGATTTCATGGTGCTTTCATAATCTGGCATCGAAACTAGTTGTACCAGATGAATTTGCGAGGTGAGCTATGGATACTGAGCTACGGGAGCTACGCAAATCGCGCTAACATCATTATTTGGAAGAACTAGGTAAATTATACATTTGATGAACAGGTCATCGCATCGGGGGTTTTTAAATTTTCAATTTAGAGTTATTATTTGATTAGCATAGAATAATAATAAACTAAAATTCAACTGTAAATAAAATTAAATTAATATTTGCTATATAAGTTTATAAATAAATTGTAATAAAGATCCCGAGTGCCACCGCATGCCGCCCTAAGAATAATGAAGAATTTCCCAAATTCCAAGCGTTCGCGCTGAAATGGCAGGATTTCTGGCATTTTGGAGGCATTTAATACATAATGAGATGAATTATTATTATGATTATTTTTGACGGTCACAAACAATGAAAAAGCCCCGTTAAGTACAGCAAGCTGAGACGAAGTTAATTATTTCAACTGACATTTCAAAACGAGAAAATTTGCAGAATGTTTCACAAAGTTTTCCTTTTAGCATCATAAATAGTTTGCGAATTCCGTCATGAAGCGTGCATACGCAGAAGCCGACGTTTATAATTTTGACAGATAATTACCGTATTTGACATCAGTACACAGTAGGTAATAGTACATGGTTACCCTAGGGGTGAAGGTAACTTATTTAGACAAAATAAGTATTTCACCCGAGGGAAACACTGTGCTTTTCATTCCGAATACAAGGAAAGTAAAAATCAAAACAGGAATTAGCTATAGAAAAACTGAGTGAACAAGGAAGTATGAACAATACTCTACAACTCGAAAAACCAAATGAATATCGGATAGCCGCCTATTTTGTTTTTTTTTCCGTTGGCGTGGTTCAATAGAAATGTCAAAATAGAACTAATTTATTTTTAATAAATTGACAAGCACTAATTTGAAAGCGATTCTCCCTAGGGCTGAAAATTAATACTTTCATCCCGCTCCTCAGGCATCTTCAGACCTACTTTCGGAGTATGAGTAATGAAATATATATAACGGCCTCCATTTCAGTTTTCCAAAGTGGACGGTCACATTTTCGTATCGTATTGTAATTAAATGTGTTTGTATTGGTATTTGTTACTTGACACTGGCCAAATACCTCTTAACTTCGGTGGGCCATATTTTTAAAGAAAGAAGAAGAAGAAATATATAGCAATTATCGGGGCTGGGTTAACCGTGTGCATGACCGCTGAAACGGATAAACTGTCGTTCTATCTATAGTTTCACATATCCATGGTCTATTTTAAAAACATGTAGAAAGTTTAGTTGCTCTGTTGACCAACTGGGCCCTTTACAACTGTCAAACAAATTTACGTACACAGTAACGACTAGCGAACGTAAATCTCACGTTAGAATAGAACACGACAGTGTGACGTCACGACTCAATGAGGACTGGTTTTTAAAGTACTTACTATTAAATATCAATCAATTGTATGTTATCGACAGAGGTGTTGAAATCCCCAGATGACTTCCCACTACTGTCATTCGGATTAAGATTATTTAGACTGATTAGATACTTTTTGTATTGCTGAATGAACTAATACCTAAAATAATATCACCAGGACAAAGCCCCAACTCTGGTAATTTCACAATTGATAGCCGATTGGTTAAGCACGCGTCTTGCGGGCACCACGTCCTGGGATCAAACCCCGGCTCGCACCTCTGAGGTTTCCTAATCTATGTGCGAATCATTATTTCTATATGATTATCACTCGCTTACGGTGAAGGAAAACATCGTGAGGAAACCTGCATGTCTTAGATAATCCAACCAATTTTCGAAAGACATGTGAAATCCGCCAACCCGCACTGGGCCAGCGTGGTGGATTACGGCCTGAATCCCCCTTTTAATGAGGGGAGGACCGTGCCCAGGAGTGGGACGTCAAAAGGGCTTAATTATTTATTTATTATTTAAGTCTTATATTCGTTTTTAAAATTGGTAGTCCGTTTCATCCTTACTCGTCCGCGTCTTTCCCCTTCCTCTATCCTTGACGGTCGACATTTTATAAACCAGGTTTGGTTTAATTTTTTTAATTACGACCACGCGTAGACGGTTTGGAATTAGGTGACAACCAAAACCTATTAAAGTAACAAACGCCAAATGGTTTGTAATTCTATCCAAATTCAAAGAACACAGTCCGCCGACCTATAGTAGACGTATATGAAATCTCCCAAACGACTTTGATAAGTACTTTACTATACCACGACCAACGAGAAGCAATACGAAATGGTAAAAATATTAAAGCTCAAGTCGGTAACCGATGGGCTTACCATCATTCGGGCGGAAACATTTAAAAATCGCGGATCGTACTGTGTCGGAAACCGGAATCTTATAAAAAAATGTAGGCGAAATGTGAAAAGCTAATAATGAATAGGTAGAATATTTAATTAAATTAGTTAGGTAGTTGTTTTTTGCGTTCAGTTAGTTTTAATGATTAAACACACGTAATGAAGCACGAATATCATTCCGATTCGAATTGGACGCCCATGTGAAAGCTATAGCTAGGTATAGCGCGTTTTTACCAAGCTATCACTTCACCTAATAAGAACAATATTAACTTTTCCCCGGGACTCGCCGAGGGTCAAACCACGGCGTCATCAATGAACGCCATTCGATCCTGGCTTAAAGGAGTAACATTGGTGGGAGTGTGTGGCTTACCCCTCAAGGCAGTGTAATCCCATCAGCATTTCGATGAAAAACTACCACAAAACAGCAAAATGCGCTCCAAGAAATATGTTAATCGTACGGAATTAACTTTCTGTCCTTGTTGTCACGTGCAGGTGCTCTTAATTAAACCCTCCGAGATCCGTCGTTAATTAGACCTCTTCCTGCTCCGCGTCGGTTCGCATGGAGTGCATTATGTGGAGAACTTCGCATTAACAGGAGACATTGTTTTTCTAATAGCTTTTTCTCCAGGGTAATTTGTGTGGGTAAGCTCTAACATGGCTTGGAATTAGCGCTATAAAGTGGTGAGGATATTCTGTCGATATTTAACCATAGACAGCTAAACAACAGAGATTAATTAGTGCATTTTCAAACTGCTTTATTCCAACTTATGGTTTCTTTATAGGTATGGGTGAGGTTCGAGTATTAAAGTATACTAAATAATTTAAGATAGATATTTACTTTTTATTATACATAAATCATAGGTATAATAAAAGGATAAAGGGAATATAAATTACAATAATGTAGTATGGACGATTTCGGACGAAAATAGTATGCGGCACAGAACCTACAGACAGTTATAATACATAAGAAATGTGTACGTGATATTATTTTATGCATTAAATATTATAATACTTATTATAGGTTTGATTTTATTGAAAGAAATTAGACAATGCCTTTATTAAATATCGAAATACAAGATTGCATCTATTGTAGATCTATTAAGTAACTTAAGATCATTAGGATGCCACAGACAGATAATGGAGTCAAAGGCATTCATTTACCCCTAATTACTTTCCACGAACGCTTTCAAGATAAACATCTTTAATTACAAAACTAGTTTAAGTTTGCTATCAAACCGTGTGTCATTCTAATGGCTGAAATGTGCGCTATCAGATAATCTGATAAGGGTTAGTGGCGAGACAGTCTCACAATTAGAAATACATCAGTGGCTGTTGATTGATGTTATTTCGCCATAACTGTCCACCTACGCCATCGATCATAGTGGGCTGCATTCGTTCCATGCAATGATTTTTAAAACTAAAGTAATTTTAGTATTCTAAGCTAGTTTTAAGTACTGCAAGGAATGCCAATACAGCACTTAAAGCCTCACATTAAAATTCCGTGGAGTCATTAAAAGTTGCATAATGGGAATTGAGTTTTGAATGCAAAAATGGATTCACTTCAGAAAATGAACTTCTGAATTTATTCCTAGTGGTCAAGTATCTGTGTTCCCTGAAGGTCGTATAGGGACTACCATACAGGTCGTATAGACAGAGGTACCTACCATATTTTTCCCGATGTGATTTTGAAATGTAATAGAAAACGAGCTTTGATATTGCCGCCTATTGCCGTGTTACTGGACACACTCCCCCTCCATGCAGGGGGGAATGGAGCCATAGGCCATGTTACCTACTTTACAAGTCCTTCGCAACCCGGTTTTTCTCACGATTATTTTATGATGTCATTAGCTAATCTAAAAAAAACTACTGTTTGTAATGATTTAATGATGACACAACAATTAAAGAGACAGTAACTTATTTTTTACAGCACACACTTATAGAGGTAGGTGACAAAATAGTCCAACTGTGTTGCATTGCATTTTGTACTCATTATCAATTAAAAAGTCCCTACACGTCCGAAATTACATGCCAATCATTTGTAAGTGGTTGTCAAGCATGCTTCAAGTATGCTTGATGGATGGTCAAAGATTTCGTCATTTTTTCGCCAACCCTTATCAACGCGCTATAAACATTTAAGTAACGATCTAAATTGTTAACAATAACTTTTAAGTTTACATTCTAGTAAAAAGCAGTGATAGCCGATTGGTTAAGCACGCGTCTTGCGGGCTACCAGGTCTCAGGTTCAAACCCTGGCTCGAACCTCTGTATTTTTCGAAATCTATGTGCGAATCATAATTTATATTGATTATCACTTGCTTACGGTGAAGGAAAACATCGTGAGGAAACCTGCATGTCTTAGAAGATTTAACAAATTTTTGAAAGACATGTGAAATCCCCCAACCCGCACTAGGCCAGCGTGGTGGATTATGGCCTGAATCCCCCATGTCTTGAGAGGTGGCCCATGCCCAGGAGTGGGACGTCAAAAATGGCTAAAATTATTATTATTATATATTTTAGTAGTGTCTATAAAGCGTTCACTACGATATTATAACACTTTTTTATTGTATCCGTGTGCCGACTACAAACAAGCAAGAATGTCAAAATGTATTGGTAAAAGCGTTGTCGTCTTCACAGTACGAATGTAGTCTTAGTCAAATTTTATCGTGCTAATGCATGTAGGTAAATCTATCTCAAGTGTGAGAGTGATCTTGAATAGATACTTAATTAACGACGCTTTTGACATATAATTTTCTTTCCAAGACCGCTCTCAGACATGAGATCGATTGATTAATACGAGCCCTTGATTCCCGCATAAGCTAATATAATATCCACAGATATCTCTATACCTTTCAAACTGGGGGCCAACTCTCTTAGCAACTTAAAACGCAATAAAAACGCAAATGCTCCGCTTTTGACGTGTTCGAGACATATCTAACAATCAATAAATGCATGTGTACCCGATGTATTAATCTTATGGTAACGACGCAGTTCTGGGGTGACTGGTTTCAACACAAAAGGCAACCGCATACTATTATGGCGTGACGATCACAATTCTATATGGAACTGTTGCTATTTACAGAGATAGGAACAGCTGGATGAGACTTCACTAGAAAAAAGGTGTAAGAAAAATCATTTTTTTTATTATTTTTACTAGCTGAGCCCGCGACTTCGTCCGCGTGGAATTTAACTTCACAAAAATTTTATTTACAAAAAAGCCCGCTCCCGCTTTCTCAGCCCGCGTGACAGGACCCATATGTTTTATTTCTAAAATAAAAATAGCCTAAGTTACTGCTTATAACATCAGCTATCTGCCAGTGAAAGTCCCGACAAAATTGGTCTAGCCGTTTCGGAGATTACCCGGAACAAACATACAGACAGACAATCATTTTTAAACCGCGTTTTTGCTATAGATGTCTTATGTACCTTCATTTAGTCCAACGTGGTATTTTGATATTACAAACAGACACTCCAATTTTATTTATTTGTATAGTTTATAATTATAAACAACGGTGTTAGAGCGATGCTATAGACAATGAACTACCAACAGCTCATACTCAGTCTGGAGCGACCGGGGTAGCACCACCCTCTCACAGAAGACCGGCGTAAAATATCTATTATAGCTGCGTTTCGTACGATGAGTGAGGGAGTTCGAAGCCAATCCCCTCCCTTCCCTTCTCTCTGTCCCACTCCCCTCTAGTTCGGCAACGTGCAATCAATGCCTTTTGTATTGCAAGCATCTATAGGCTACAATAACCGCTTAACATCAGGCAGATGGTACGCTTGTTGGCCGACGGTTATATAACAAAAAAGTTAAGTCGAAACTATTTGGAAAGTTCCTTCCGCAGTTTACTATTCGAACTCGTTCGTAGTTCGCGAGCGTTCCCCGCATGCATAATAAATGTGTTAGCATGCAGCGCGGTGAAATTAACTTGGAAAACGGTGGCCTCACCTGCATACTACTTGTCTACGGAACACGCCAATTTGCCTCCATGACTTTAAAGTCGGAGAATGAATTAGATGGCACTTTGTGCTATAGCACAGAGCTTGTCTATGCAACCTTTGATTATTTATGGATGCTTAAAATGTAATCAAGTACCGGGGCCAAGTCTCTTAACGACTGTCGCTCGACTCTACTCACATTCGACTAGCAATACGTCAAAGCTGACGTATCGCTTACCGGTATACTTTTGACAGTTCCCCTATAGAAAAATCGACTGTCAAAACCGACGTATTCATTTACGCGATATGTAACTTTTGAGACTTTTTCTATAGGGAAACTGGAAAACGTATACAGGTAAGCGATACGTCAGTTTTGACGTATTGCTAGTCGAATGAGTTGAGTCGAGCCAAGCGATAGTTGTCAACAGAATTGGGCCCCAGTAATCATGATCTCTTCAAATCGATGTAATCATAATTGCTTACCATCAGCTTTAAGTTTGAGATCGTTTCAAACCAAAACTGTCCACTAGACGATATAAAACGTTCAGATAATTGACCACTTGTTAGTCATAAATCCGACCTTTCCGAATTACAACTCCATCACATATCGAGTCCAATTATGAGACCAATACATAGTGACCTGTACTATATCAGCGATTCCGCACAATCAGTCAGCACGCCGTATCCCTTCCAGTCACCGTACGAATCCACACTCGTCCTACTTTTACCCCCCTTCTTCGATCAACTGTCTCGGCTTGACGGCCATTACCTAACCGACCGCTCGCGCGCTCTACAAACTCCACGACACGCCGCTAACAAAAGTTCTTAAAAACATTTACCACCCTTACCTCGTTCACATTAAGGCTCCTATTCCAATAAAAATATGTTTCTAGACCGCACTATTCATTCGGTCTCATCTACACTACTCGCTGTTTACACTCGCTTGTCGACGTTCGTAATTTAATTAATTCGATATTTGAACTCCGCGAAGTGCTGTCATTGGTTTTGACCAGTTATTTTTTTCGGTTGTCAGTATTGTGTGGAAAATAAATAATAGTTTTTATTAGAATTGTTTTTCGATGAATCCGATTGAAATCGTATGAGTGAATTTTTTTTTGCAGTTATCAAATATGAAAAAAGTGAGCCCTGTTCTGTGGATTTTGTGAAATAGTGTGTGAATGAAATGTGAAGTTTATAATGCGGTGATTGAATATGTGAATGAAAGATGTTGGCCGGTGAGGAGGCCAGCATCGAGCTGGTGCAGAAGTGGCTTCAGAGGCGGGGCAGTGATGAAACCGATACAGGTGAAATTACTAGAAAAACATATAACTTTTAAATACCACTTTGAAATAGGTTTGTTTCTCCGATATTAAACCTAGGTGTTAGAATATTTCGAGCTTTTTTTTCGATTTTAAAAATAAATAGGCACCTACTCGTTGTTTTTTCGGCAAACACGTTTATATATACAAATAAATAAAATTATCTATAAATCTATACAAATAAATTAAATTGGAGTGTCTGTTTGTAATATCAAAATAACACCATTTCACTAAATGCATATGAAAGTACATACGAAATACATACTATAACAAAAAGGCGATAATTTTTTTTTTGTCTGTCTGTGTGTTTGTTCCGGGTAATCTCAGAAACGGCTTGACCGATTTTGACGCGACTTTCACTGCCAGATAGCTGATGTTTTAAGCAGTAACTTGGGCTAAATTAGGCTTTTGTTTTATTTTAGAAAAACAAAATTTTAAAAAATGGGTCCTGACGCGAGGGAAGCGCTAAGAACGCCGAACGGGCTTTTTTTAAATTCCACGCGGACGAAGTCGCGGGCTCAGCTAGTGATTAATAAAATAATACATAGCTAGTTACATTTTATTCTTACGTAATTACCTTGAGGTAGACCATTAGAGACTATAGTAGTAGACTATAGTAGAGTCTATAGTACTTTTAATTGTATTATAATAGATACCCAACTATTTAATGTAGTTTTTATTACATATTTATATTCTTTCCATTTCCGGCCTTTTTCTTTTTTATAAGCACTCGTAGCGAAATCGATGACTCTTCAGCCTTACGACGCCGTCGAGTCAGCATTCTCGAAACCCTTGATCGGCCGGTAACACTGTTGAACAAATAGGTCAACACACCTATTCAGCACATTTAAGAGCCTATTGTATAAGCCAGGCTTAGAAAATTTGGTACTACAGTTTTAATAACAAAATACCACAGACATTTTATTATGTACACTTTTTTAACAACTTTCCACCGGGGATAATTGAATAATCAAAGCTTAATTAATCAAATTAACGAAGTCCACCGCTGCAACACGGATTAAATACTTAATTCAGTTACAGCATAACAATACAACTTGAGCTTTTTAAGTCAGGTTCTAGACTTTCTAACAATCAGTAATACTAACGATTAGTATTATGGTCCTTTTATTAAGTATCTTATTAAAACAAAAATAGTCAAGTGGGGTTCTCTCAGATTGTTTTAATATTGCGGTTTTCTTGTACTTTCCATCTTGCTTTGATGTAAACTGTAAAATATAAATAATTAACCCCTGACCTCAGCTTCAAACACTGCAATTGCTAACTGTTATAAGCAACTGTCGTTTTTTTTTAAAAAAAAAGAATACGTGTAAAAAGACAACCCTGCTGAATTTGTAGATATAGGTAAGAAAAAAAATGAAAAATTGTCAATTTGTAAGTGCCCCTAGTAGTAGGAGTAGACCTAATCAAAATAAACTATTTGAATTTGAATTACCAAACTACCGATTCCGGAGGAGTTCGAGGACATGACAACATTTTCTTTAAAGAAATATAACATGCGAAATTCAAATGTTACGATTTGGGTCGTTGCTAAAAGAAGAAAAGATTCAAAATTCGAATCCAAACGCATTGCTACTAAAATAAGAAAATATTCGAAATTTAAATCGTATCGATAATCTTTTTTTTCATTGGTCACAGGCAGCTCGAGCGGCTCGCCCAGCGCCCGTGCCGGCCGCCGCTCATCCCTCGCGCTCACACCAGAGGATGAGCCCCTAGTCGATGTCGCCGTAAGTACCAGTTTACCATAACTTATTGCTTATCTTCTGTACATTCGGATTATTATTAGGTACCTTGCTGTTTAATGCCATCAATCTTTATGAGCAATGCCTGAGGGCATTGGCCATTTCTATGCACATTAAAATGCATTCAAATGCCTTCTTGTGAGCTTTTCCTTAACTTTTTGAGGTCGATGTGCGATGTACGTTCTCAATAAAAACCTTCTTGCTCAAAGACAAACTTTTTGAAGCTCAGCAGCTCAATGTATTCCTGCTCAAATGCTCATTACGAGAAATACTTGCGGTATGGACGCACCTTTAAGCATACTGTACTGCTGTAACATAATGTGAAAATAGTATTTTCATTACTCATACTCTGAAAGTAGGTCTGAAGTTGCCTGAGGAGCGGGTTGAAAGTAATACTTTTCCGGCCCGGGAGAATCGCTTTCAACTGACAGCTGTCAAATTATCTAGTTCCATTTTCACATTTCTATGGAACCATGTTCAAACTTTTTCTACAGTCACTCAATTACAGCACGATGTAAAATTGAAATAACATAAAGTTAAGTATTAATTAAAGAATATATATTTTTAAATGACTTAATTATAAAGACATAAAAGACATAAAATTTATTCCATTATAAATCACATAATATAATTATTATTGGAACTCAAACTAGGCGCGCAGGGCAGCCTGTATCTTGAGACCAAGGAACATAATTAAAATTGCTGAATAGGTTCAGTGAGGAACGTATGAGTTTACAAATTAAGTACACTTAGTGTTGTCTAAGAACTAACTAAGTCTAAGAACTAACTGTTATAAGAATGTGTAGTGTGTTTGTGTGTAGTGTGTTTGAGTGGGTATGTAGTATGTTTGTGTGTAGTGAAGTGTGTGTGAGATGTAATGAATATGTTAGGGTGTGTTTGTGTATGTGTGTTAGGTACGTCAGGTGATGAAAATGTAATACTACCGAAGAGGTTTTAACATGTCCTCCGTGTCGTTATAAGTAAGTGTGAGAAGCCACTGTGTAACAGTTTTTTACATGAGAATATGGTGCTGGATTTTATATTACAAAATTTGCAAACTATATTATAAGTGTATGGAAGTGAGTACATGGGTGAACGAGTAGCGAATAGGGATTTTACAGTGGGAACTAATTATAATTAGTTATAGTATAGTTTCAACAATTTCCTTAAAATAACATAGATTTGGGCAAAATATTTAAACATGAAAATGAAAAATAATGGCTAAATAATAAAGTTGGCCGGCCAACGAAAAAAAACAAAATTGGCGGCAATCCGATCTTTATTTTTTTTTTCGATTTGTAGAGTATGGTTTATACTTCCTGGTATTATTTATTTAGCCAATTCCTGTTTTTATTTTTACTTTCCTTGTATTCGTAATGAAAAGCACAGTGAAACCTCGGGTGAAAGACTTATTTTGTCCCTCGCACTATTAGCGCCCTCGCTACGCTCGGGCGCCAAACCCCGTCTCGGGACAAAATAAGTCACTTTCACCACTAGTGTAACAATTTACTATTAAATTATATACCTGCCTACCCTAACACTAGCAATAATACAGGACTAGAACTAATATGTCTATGAAATTATCTCACTACAGTTTAAAACGACTTCATTTCAATACAAAAAAGTGCTTCGCAACATTCAAAGTTCAATTTTAAACGCCCGGCTTATTTCGCCTTGTCAGTCACGCGGTAAGGTCAGATCTTTGCGTGGTGCACTGTTCAGACATTAGCTATATTCTTAATGGACTCTTGACTGGTTATAAAGATACTCTATGGTCGCGGGTTGAAGAGTAATAACGAGTATCATTGTAGTATAAACAGGATTGATTGTGGTATTACGCTGACACTACGGCCTCTTCTGCTGTGATTGATGAGGTTTTTTTTTAATGTTAATTACCTCTACAAATACAATGACATGCAAAAATAATAACAAGGCCGTCATAACACTAATTCGGTTGTGTACAAATTACCTGCGACTAAACTAAATTAAACTTAATGTGAGGGATTGCAATACATTTGGTTTGTTTGCCAACAGAATCTGCGAAATTGGATAGTTTCCTCTAGAGGCTTAGGCCTGGATCGATCTCAAGTCTGAGAGCGATCTTGAAAATGATATTCTTACAAACAGTCATGTCAGAAGGGTACTTGAGATCGCTTTCAGACTTGAGATCGATGTATTAGAACGGCCCTAAGTTCTTTTTAATACATCCGACAGAGAACCAAAGTTATCGACATAGCTCAAAGAATTAGCAAGCTGAAGTGGCAGTGGGATGACCATATCTCACGAAGAACCGACAACCGCTGGGGTAAACGTGTTCTTGAGTGGAGACCTCGACTCGGCAAGCGTAGTGTAGGACGCCCTCCGACCAGGTGGGATGACGATCTGCGAAAGACTGTAGGCAGATGCTGGATGCGGCAAGCTGAAGACAGGGCGCTATGGCGCTCATTAGAGGAGGCCTATGTCCAGCAGTGGACAAGCATAGGCTGATGATGATGATGATGATGAAGTTCTTTTTACAGCTTTTTACACTCTACAGCTATTGAATCAAATCAGACCGATCCGAGTCAATGAAGGCAAACAAAATTCAGCCCACCAGATGTCGCTCTATTAGATTGGGTGACGTTATCTGTCACTTTACTTATGTCAGTGTCACTATAAATCAAAATTATCGCGACACACATATGGACACCCCGTGTATTATTAAAACGAGTGCCTTTTTTATTTTATTTGCATCTCTCTCTTTTGATGCGAAGCTTCTATACGGACGTTCGGGGCGCTCGCCGCGCGGCCACTCTGTCCGTGCTAAGTAACGTACATAAAAAATTAATATCGTCAGACTGACACAGGTCCCGTACAAAGGACTAGGGGCGATCAAGGCATTTTACGAAAAGGCCATTTCCGAAATTCACCCCGGTGGCGGGAATCTAACCCGCAACCACCATGTGCAGTGAGCCGAGCGGCCTACGCTCGAACCAAGCGGTCGTAGCGTTACACGATTTATATAGGTATACAGAGTGGCAGCTGCGGTGCCACACACTTTATACTATAAAATTTCGCTTCTTTCGAGCGTCCCTAGACAGCACTGTTTTTATTTTAATATGCTTATTATTTATTTACAATATTTTTTAATGAACACGTCCACTACCAGTATAGACGCCTCGGCAACAGACCCTAGGTACTTCTGATAAAGGCATAATCAAGTAAATTGTTCTACGTCACATGCGATGCGTTGACGTCGCGATGCTATCTCCATATTTTACGTTAACACTCCATCATGTTCCGGAACAGGAGCCCGGAATCCAACTAATTAGGACAGTGATCCAGATTAAATGTGATAGTTGAATGTTAACTTTAAACACGAAGTAATATGGTTCAATTAATATTGGGAAGGTATATACGAGTATTTAATGAATTACTCCTTATTGTGTCTCTTCACACGCGTGAGTTTCTAGAATTTATATGTTTTGAAAATATTATGTAGGTACATAGACTACCCACTAAAATAAGTTAACCTACCTATAAGGACGAAATTAAAAACTTTTTATGTAAACTAGTATCTTCAATAAAATGCAACTATAATTACCTAATCTACACATGAAAATAACTCATAGTTATGCGTAATCAGTGCGACTCTAATTGATAAACCACCTTATCTAATATATCACTCAATACTGTTTAAGGCTTTAGTATAATTTAATTCACCGCTAGAGGTGGTCACGGTGCAAAACATGAATAATATCTAAACCACGTGCCGAACTACAAGTGCATCCTTGTGAAAATTGTGCAATACTGCTAATAAATACTTACAACTGAAATACATCTTAAAGTGAAAACAATAAGTATATTTTTCCAATGGGGAATTTGAATAAAGTCTCATGAAGTGTTTGAAATTCCATTTCCCTCGAGCGGTAGCGAGACCGATAATTAATCAATAAAACGTGTAAAGGGTGTCATTTTCTTCAAAAAAACAAGTGGCGTTTATATTCTTAAATCACATACCGATATCATTATCAAGAAACAGGAAATATCGACAATCTACATAATCGCTAATTACGAGATAGGCGCTGATTTCGCTTAGAATGATTTAACAGTCACGCGATACAAATAGACGCATTGATTTATAATTATGAAAACTTTAATCGGGTATTGGAATATATAATCGAGTTTCCTGTAAATAAGGAAAATGGATAAGAATAATGCCATTGACGCGGCTGAAGTCCAAAAGAGAACGGAAAGCAAAAAGGTTATGGGGTGCTGGGCGAAATTCAAAAGCTTGTTCGAGGATCGAGGGTTTGATTTAGAATACGAATACATTGCGCACAACTCTAGACCTATTAATTTACTCGGTGAGAATCAAGAATCAGAGGAGTACAGGAGGATCGAAGATAGAAGGATCTCTAATGATAAAAGACCTTCTCTGACACACTCTGATAGTATCGATGGTGAGTTAAGTGGAGTGATAAACTTTTACGAGCAATTTGCGTCGTTGGGCGATGATATTAAGGACGATCCGGATGTGTGGAGGAAATCTGTGCGGCATCGCGTCTCCATGAGACCCAGTGTTTTGTTGACTAACATCGTTGAGGAAACTTCTATTGGAGATGGCGAAATGGATGACGTTGAAGTGGTAAGCCAAGATATTATTAGAAATTAATCTGACGTAATCTTTAATTAATCAAAAAGAAAGTTACCGACATCAATTAATTGGCCACAAATTAATTAAAATGTTTCCTAAACATATGCTGCATTCAATTCGTTTTACATAATTCGGTTCAGTGACTCAAAAGATGTAAGTGAAACCACGAAACGAGTTTTTTTTCTAATTTCTTAATGAGAACCTGTTTTCAATGAATTATGTGTGTGATGGTGACAGATTAACCTGTCAGTGTATCCGTGGGGCAGCGCGGAGAGGCACAAATTAATCTGATAGCATGGGCGGCGGAGCCCCTCCGGCGAGTGTCTGACAAACGTCGAGCATTGCTTTCACGGTAATTGGATTTAAATATGGAGCGATTTGTTTTTGATTCTTTTTTTAATTCAGTTGATATTTTTTCTTTTTTATTATTAGTCATCTGTTTAGTCGCATTAGCTTATCATGCAATCGCAATCATCTCTCAGTTGCCTTTAGATTTGGCTAAACCCATTTCCTTTTTAACCCCCGACGAAAAAAGAGGGGTGTTATAAGTTTAACATGTGTATCTGTGTGTCTGTGTATCTGTGTATCTGTGTATCTGTGTATCTGTGTATCTGTGTATCTGTGTATCTGTGTATCTGTGTGTCTGTCTGTGGCAACGTAGCGCCCAAGCTGATGATCCGATTTAAATTTTGTTTCTTTTGTTAGAAAGGTATTCTGATCGAGAGTGTTCTTAGCTATGTTTCATGAAAATCGGTTCAGCCGTTTGAAGATCATCAGCTCTTTTATAGGTTAAAAAAGCCACATTTAAGGCCAAAACCAACTTCCATGGCTCGAATCCGCTCGAAATTTGAGATTATTGGATTTCGCTTTATTATATTTTTAAATGATCGTAATAGTCTGAATTGCCTTTTTACAATATTATAAATGTGAAAAGTTTCCCGGATTCTGGAAAAAAATGAATATTTATCAATTTTTATATGAGATTTCTGTATGAACTAAAGACGTTCCATAAGTCACGTGTCAAATGATGGATACGCGCATGCGTTATATTTTGTTTGTTTTGTTAATGGTCATGGAATATTACGCAATAATAATTCTAGAGGGCGCTGCTCCGCCATTGAGAAAAAATACAGAAAAACAAATATAATTTCAAATAATTTTAGCGTTATTTAAAATTCTTCCCCTGGGTTGCGTTCGTCCACCTCAACCAGAGTTATTACATCAAATTGAATCATAATTGATAATCTTTTACTAGGAATTAAACCTCCGGCATCAATATTTAGATTCGTTGTCTATTCTAATGTCAATGGTTATAATGTCATAACAAGATAATGTCTCATAATTTTACACAGATTTTATGTTGGATATTGTACATTGCATTGGAATCGAGTGGAATGGCATCTTAGATTATGAGGAAGCCAAAAATAATTATGTAGGTAAATAGCGCTTTCATAATCTGGCAGCGAAACTAGTTGTACCAGATGAATTTGCGAGATGAGCAATGAATACTGAGCTACGGTAGCTAAGCAAATCTCGCTAACTTAATTATTTGGAAGAACTAGGTAAAGTATACATTTGATGAAAATGTCGTCGCATCGGGGGTTTTTAAATTTTCAATTTAGAGTTATCTATACCTAACTTATGATGCCTAGAAAAAGTTTGGAGTGTCTGGTCTTCGTAGCAAAGACAGAGTTTAAACGAAACCAATAACCTTCTATAACTAAAAAAAATTGTAAAAATCTAAATACTTAACGCCAGTTTTACCCACGGTACAATATTGCATTTACATACCAATCAGTTAGAGTGTGGCAGTTCGGCTTTTACCATATTCCTTTATAATACCGAGTATTCGATTATGCATCGGACAATAGGACGGGACAAAGGCTGGCCTCGCTTTGGCCCAAGCTTGGCACAATACCCGCCAATTTCATGTATGACGCCCCGTAATTCGGAGCATGCGAGCTCTTCATTCAGGCCCATTATCCTAAATGTGGGCCTAAATATCTGGCAATCGAGTGGAATAGCGATCTTATCACAATTTGACACATAAACTAAGGAAATAAATAAATAAATTTGGCAAATAATTAGTGAATTGTTGTATGGCTTGTCCACCTAGGTCTCAGATGGGGTGCGTTCAAAGATTTTTTTATTAATATTCGGTGCGTTCGTGGGTGTGTTGTGTGACGAGGTAATTTCGCTCTCGAAATTTTTCGGATTTTTTTTCAATATGTACTTATCTAACCTAAAGCCAATATTTCTTTAAGCAACGCACATCTCATTTGTTACTTCTAGCCTCCTCGTGTAAAGGGGTATGATACAAAGGTTTAAATACCAACTAAGTTTTTTTTTCATATATTGATTCTTTATGGTCAATGTCAACCATTAATACTATGCAAGCTGTATGCAAGCTATTTCCTTCTATACGATTAATTTTAGGGTTCCGTACCTCAAAAGTAAAAGGGAGCCTTCATTGTGCAAGTCCTGACGTACACTTGTCTGGTTTTTTTCGTGTGTGTATTGTCCGTGTGTCTTGTAAATAAATAAATAATTAGTAGTACGTATCAAAATTAAAAATTGTGCTACTTGTGCGACGCTATCAGTTAGTAGCTGTACCGTGTTACCCCACAAATCAGCGTCCTCCAATTAACCATATCAATTAGTTACAAAGTGAACTGTACTTAACATTGATAATAAAATATCTGATGGTAATGCGATCGTTCAGACACTAGCCGAGCGATAACTACACCGCTATCAATATGCACCGACTTACGATTACACATCATTATTATAAATATTTATCATCTATTGTTCGTGTGAAGTAGTAAACAAGCGATATAACAATAAAATTTCCAGTATTCAGAGTGAACATAATAACACTTCCTTTCCAGCATAGGTATCTAACATTTCAAGCGACAATATCACCATGAGTGCGTCTTCAAAAATTGGAAAAATCTATCATAAACAAAACTTAAAAATAAGAATATTGGCATAGACATAGGGTGAGTGGGCTCGGGCTAACAAGCATGTCAGCGAGTCATGTGAATTATCCTCCGGCCAAACAAATCGATCCCGCCTTCACTTAATCTCCTCGGCATCGGTGACGTTCGCTCATATCGATTTTAATTGTTCAACTACTCAACTCGTTCAAAAGTCTAAAGGAATGTTTAGTAAAAGTAACGCTCGTAGCTGCGAAATTTAAAAGTGGATCATGCTCTAGGACTCATAACGTAGTGGCTATATTCTCTTTGCGGCGGACTCCAAAGAAGTGGGACACTCTAGATTAACTCGCGGCTACAGATCACGATAGATGAGAGAAAAAATCGTGACACTGTATAAAGTTTAATATTGTAAGGTATTTATAGTAGGTACCTTAATTATAACTCAATTCATTTTTTAGAGCGCTTGGTTATTACTGCCGACTCTTTCATGCCAATTGGAGAGTACAATGCAATACGTATCACCCTTTACGTAGCTTATTGTCTTCAGAGCAAAAAAGTCTTATTAAATAAGGCTTTAAGTTCTAGATCTCTATCTACATTTACATTACTAGTTCTCGATAAATTCGCATCGCAAAATATATCTAGCCGCTTTGGTAGCTGAGGCGATTGCGACGCGACGGTGATTTCTATATAAATGTGCATCAAAACAAAGTTCAGTCGGCTCGTACGGAAGTTTATCAACTTTGTTACAAAAATAAATTGAGAAAAGGCGAATAAATATTAAATATTATTAAAAATAAATATTGCCAGACGAACACCAACTGTATGGTCCCATGCAAACTAAACAACGCTTGTACTATGGGTACCGTACAAGGGACTGAGGGCGATCCCTGTGACACCCAGAGCTGGGTAAATTACGAAAAAGCCATTTCCGAAGTTTGCACCGGCGGGAAATCGCACCCGCAACCGCAACCACCATGTGCAGTGAGCCTAGTGGCTTTCGCTCGAACCACTTGTCTAATCTTGCGATATTATATTCAGCAGCCCCAGTGTGACCTTAGCATTAATAAATATTATTCCAAAATAAAGCCAAGTCATGTGATGACGTGGCGGTAAAAAGTTATGATATCTAAATGAAGCCAAGTCCAACTACGTTTTCTGAGATAATTTTAACTCAGTTCCTACTCAAATTAACATATTATGAGAACAATTTCCTACTAATGTTTTATTTTCTAGTTAGTACTTTTTAGTGACAATCGTTTTCCTGCCCATATTACGTAGCTGTTTCTGAGAATGTACATCAACTTTTTTATATTGAAAAGCGTAACCATTGAGTTTCTTGTCGGATCTTCTTGTGGAAGCAGCATTCCGAACCGGTGGTAGATTCTGACTATTCATAAGTGCTTTGTTGGCTTACATGGATAAAACGATTTTGATTCATTTTCATTTTGAATTTTAGATCCTTTGATAACGTTTGCGGTATTCATACCTACTATTCCAAGTATTTATAAGCTTTACTGTATTTATAAGCTATACTGTAAAGGTATTTATTTACTTATCACCATTTCATTTTTCCACATTTTCACCAAAGGCAAACCCGCGGTTCGAACACAAACGCAACAGGTTTGCTCGGCAAATAAACTTGGCTACAATATTAGTTTGTTTAATATTTGTCTATTGAGGGATTTACGCTGGTGACATTAATCTCACTCGCCGCGCCGTGCGTGCGTGAAACGGGCGGATACTACGACACACGATCTCACGGGAAAAACTCGTTGGTAAAACCCAGAAAAAATAGTGATGATTAAAATAATAAATTAAATACAAGATACATTGAACGCACCATAATGTAATAAACAGAGAAAACGCCAGAATTCTCCGAAACGATAACACTGAGAAAATATATAACGACAACAAATGATTTTTACAGTTTATATTACTTTTAATACATTTTACTTTACTTTTTCTAAGTAAGCAAGTAATGAGCCCTCCATTGGCTGCGAATCCCTAGTGCAGGCTAAGTTGCAGACCCTGGAACACCGACGCAGGGTGGCCAGCCTATCAGTTTTCTACAGAATACATTTCGGGGAGTGTGCGATGGAATTACACGAGTTAATTCCCCCATCTCCATTCTACCATCGGAAGACAAGACGCACGCATACAATGCATCCATACACCGTGGACATTCCTTCAGTTCGTACCAAGCGTTCCGCTTCCACTTTTATTGTGCGAACTGCCAAGGAATGGAACACCTTGCCGGCGTCTTTGTTCCCGGTTGACTATAACCTGGATGTCACTGACCATCAGGTGAGATTGTGGTCAAATACTTGCCTATATCGAAAAAAAAAAAAAAAAAAAAAATTCAAGCAAATATTGCCTAGTACTCATAAAAATATTTTCGCTTTTTTTTTCTAATTATTCAAATGAACAAACATTTTTCGCCTATGGTCAGATCCCAATGTAATAATCATAACAATATCGCCAAACCGACACACCAACTGTTATGGTCCCAAACTAACCGCTGCTTGTACTATGAGTACCTCACAATGGATAGGGGGTGATCCCAGTGACTCCCAGCCCTCGGCAAATTACGAAAACGTAATTTCCGAAATTTGCCCCGATGGGTGCAGTGAGCCGAGCGGCCCACGTTCAAAGCACTGCGCCAAGCGGACGATAATAGGAAGCAATTTGCTATCGAGCTCCCAGGATTCATTCGGTTCCGTAGTCCACCCCACAATAGTCCGTGCAAATAAATCCACTACGTGTTTGTTAAGTACTAAATTGAAATTTATTCGCAAACGGCTCGCTTCGGTGTGAAATGCGGCTCATTAATTCGCAAGCCTAAATTAGATTATATAGTTCATTGTTGGTTGGTTTTGGTTAATTAATGGATAACTTTTACGTATTTTTTTGTCCATTCTCATTGTCTCGGTCACTTTTGCCGTTTCAAAGGGGAAATCTAAACCGATTCAAAGACACTGATGCCGCCGATGCCCCTCCGCCTTCTAGGATTCTCTCGAGTGATTATCTCGCTCATACTCATATTTTTTATATCTCCAGTCGCGCGGACTGTAAGTTAGCGGCGACCAACCTTAACGCTTGGTCAGGGTTTCGTACACGCGAAGTACATGCATTTGCGTTATCTATGTAAATCTATATCTGTGGGACTCACCAAACTGACACAACAGCGGTTAGCCTAGTAAAATTTAGTAACCTTTACATGAATACTATACCAAAGGAATTAACCTAATATTTAAGCAAAGTTAAAGCAAACGACCTTGGATTATGGCCTGAATCCCCCTCGTGTTGAGGGGAGGCCCGTGCCCAGGAGTGGGACGTCAAAAGGGCTAAAAAAAAAAAAAAAAAAAGCAAACGACCTTACGTTTAGCTTGCAATACTAAATGCATTGCTTGCACGTTGCCAACCTTAAGAGGAGTGAATAGAGTGAGGGGTTAGGCTTCCGGCTCTGTCATTCATCGTGCAAAACGCACCTGTGATAGCTACTTCACGTCTATCTTCAACTACCCTCCTTGTTCGAACCAGCCAGCATATGAGATGTAGGCCATTGGCTCCAACTTGGCTCTCCTCATCAGCCTATACTAGTCCAGTGGTGGACATAGGCCTCCCCTAATGATCGCCATAGCGCCCTGTCGTCAGCTTGCCGCATCCAGCATCTGCCTGCAGTCTTGCGCAGATCGTCATCCCACCTGGTCGGAGGGCGTCCTACACTACGCTTGCCGAGTCGAGGTCTCCACCCAAGAACACGTTTACCCCAGCGGTTGTCCGTTCTTCGCTATCATAAATATGTAACTCAATATTCATTGCGACGGTACCTTCGTGTGCCAGGGGAACATTATCCGTGCCTGCGTATAATGACAGAGGAAGCTCGCCTATAAATTATATTTTAAAGCTTCCAGATCCGCTCGGGCGAAATAAAAATATAAGGAAGTTGGAACATAATCTGTTTTCTTATACGACGCCTGACACATGGTTACATTATTATTTACAGTGCTACATTTCCACTTCCGATATTGATAATCTAAATATATATAACTCAAAGGTGACTGACTGACCGACTGACTGACATAGTGATCTATCAACGCACAGCCCAAACCACTGGACGGATCGGGCTGAAATTTGGCATGCAGGTAGATGTTATGACGTAGGCATCCGCTAAGAAAGGATTTTGATTAATTCTACCCCCAAGGGGATGAATAATCCCGGAATTTTTGTTAAGTTAAATTACACGCGGACGAAGTCGCGGGCACAGCTAGTGATGAGATAAAATTAAAGCTTATGGAATCTCATGGAAATATTTACCTCACCGTGAGAGATAGCAATTGTAATCTTTCATCTGCTGCCTGTTTTTGCGGCAAGAACGTGGCGACCCTAATTGAAATCATTAGGTAAAATCCTTACCCCATTTGCTGGTAGTAGAAGGTACATCTTTATGAAAATAGGGCGCCAATATTGAAAGGTCGACGCCCCGGGGTGACAATTTGCGAGGGAGGCAACCCCGGCGGCGCTCATTTAATTGTTGCTTGCCAGGTTTACCAGTCGATAGCAATCATGGTGTTTTATAGGTAGTTCGGTAAGGTTAAATAGATTATTTTTTTATTTCGTGTTTGGTTTTATAAAAGAAAATAGGAAATAGCATACGCTTACCTTTGAAAAACAATAGTTACGTACACAAATAAAATGAAACATAATGATTGATTTACAAGTAAAATAATCACAAATGTACAAACTTGTTATATTTGGAACAACAGGAATGAACAATGATTCGTCATATTATTTTAAAATTGTATACCTATATAAGTAGGTACTCTCCAGTAAACACATTGTTTTCAAAAGCCTAAAAAAAAATGCTTTAGGTACTTTTTAAAACGTAAATGCGGAATTACGTTTACTGCTTGTCATTCCACGTTGATATACGCAAAGAAACACGCAGAATTTTGTTAAAATACACGCTCCATACAAAATTTATTTGGAAAAAGGTTTTATCCAATTCCACGCAGTATTGTCAAACTTTCTGTGGCACTTGTACAAAAAGGTCTAAGACAAAAATGCTACTCGTTGTGTTGGTTGGTTGGTACTAAGTCCTACTAATATTATAAATGTGAAAGTTTGTAAGTGTGGATGTATGTATGTATGTATGTGTGTATGTATGTTTGTTACTCCTTCACGCAAAAACTACTGAACGGATTTGGATGAAATTTGGAACACAGATAGTTTATAACCGGGATTAACATATAGGATACTTTTTATCCCGATAATCCCGAAATTTTAGTGACGTTAAATACTACGCGGACGAAGTCCGTGGGCACAGCTAGTAATATTATAAATGTGAAAGTTTGTGAGTGTGGATGTATGTTTGTTACTCCTTCACGCAAAAACTACGGAACGGATTTGGATGAAATTTGGAACACAGATAGTTTATAACCGGGATTAACATATAGGATACTTTTTATCCCGATAATCCCGAAATTTTTGTTACGTTAAATACTACGCGGACGAAGTCTAGACAGCTAGTAAAACATAAACTTGACTAAATTAAATATACCGCTGCTCTCTCATAGTATTAATGTATAAGCAAAACCGAATTAGTTGTATCAAATTTAGATGCTTACTTGTTATATGTGGCCACCAGAATTAACACCATTCTCGAAAAGTATACCGCAGTAGTCTAGTTGTTCTGTTCCCGAGCCGTAAAATTTTATGTTTCCTTGGCTTTGTCTATCATTTAAATAAATAACTATAGTACTCGTAGGTACAGTTAGCGGGAACTCCTAAAGAAAAAGGATTAGCAGCATTATCGTTTGATGAGAACTAGTCGACCATAATCCATTAAACCCAAAAACCTTCTTGATTGATACTGGCACGCAGAATGCACAGGGGAAGTCCCGCCCTCCGAAATAAAGAAAAAAAACTGTCACCGTTTGTCAGTCAGACAATCAGTCAGTTACCGAGTGGAGATAACAAATGTGTGTGTGTCAATTCATAGTAGTATTTATTTATTAGTTTATAATGTATTTTTATGCATAATTTTTAAAAAATGTTAGCATTCTGCACTCCTTCTATAAACAATAAGTGTGGGAAATTTCATCCTCCTCCGTCCGCGCAACTTTCGTAAAAGAGGGTACAAAGTTTTTTGCTTCACGTATTAATATAATGATGAATTATTTTCAGAACTTACTTACTTAATTATTATTCTATGATTTTAAAAAGTACCTAAGCTTTTTCTTTTTTCAACGAAGACAACCGCGAAGTTAACGTAACCCATAAACAAAACTCCATAAATTCATATTTTTCTGTGACTATTTCTTTAACGAAAAGTCGTGTAGGCGAAGGGTGGACGGGGGTGTGTGTGAGCATACCACGAATACACCTACGCAGTACGGTTAGGGGACATAATTATTAAAGTCATTAACCGATCATTGGTTCTCTCACCTCGTCTGGTCGCGATCAAATATGATCTATGGATGATAATAGCACAGGTCTATCGTGTTTAATCATAGTAATTTGATAAAATTTTATGATCGATCGAGTTTTATCTTATAATTGGATTAATTATCTTGCACACAAGACAGATTGTGTCTCTCTAATATTCTTATAAAAAACTATAGCCATTTATTTTTTATTGCCTGAGTGCTGGGAAGTTAGTATGAAGTTTTAATGTATAAATTATATCCAAAATAACAATCGAGAAATCGATTGTTTTCATACATGAAGCAGTAAAGCTGCACGTTCCCGCTAGGAACGCTGCTGTGAAATATATGGAAAAACACGATCATTTGATTGGTATAGAATGCTGTCAAAACCTGTACTAACACTCCCCTGAAATAATAATAGGATGTAAAAAAAAAATGTCACTCTTACCCGAAATGAGTAACCTAAACACGTATTTTTTTAATTAACCACTGTTTTGTTTTTACATAAAACACCACGTTTTATATGGAATCAATAATTAATAATATAACTTTGTACCTATTATTATGTATTCCATAGAATTACATATAAAGTATAATAATCTTCTGTACCAGATCCATAACGATTAAAAAAAATATAAATGAGGATAATCCGTACTTCACCGGTATTACTTGATAACTGACCTTACGATATGACGTCATTATAATTAATAAAAAAACAACATTGGAATTGACGCATGCACATTTCCAAAGCAGATATTATAATTATAATTTTGCATTAATCCGAGATTACCTACAAGGAAAAGCAAATTGTAAAACGAATTTATCCGGATATCGTCGTAGCTGTACTACCTTTGAATTTCCATGTTGCCTCACTGCACTCAATCCAAGAGTTATCGGCAAGAAGACGACTTTTGACGAGAAGTTTCTGGACATCGTTAGGTATCTTATAAGTAATGAAGCGTGGCCACATTCTTGCTCTCGGAATTTCTCGAACGCTCTCGGCGATGAAATTAGGATACTCGCAATACGTAATATAGGTAGGTACTTATATATTTACAGCGTAATACTGCTGTTTCATTTAGTGTTCACTAGCTGCGCCCGCCGCCTTCGTCCGCGTAGTATTTAACTTAACAAAAATTGCGGGTTTATCGGGATAAAAAGTATTCTATATGTTAATCCCGGTTATAAACTATCTGTGTTCCAAATTTCATCCAAATCCTTCAGTAGTTTTTGCGTGAAAGAGTAACATAACAAACAAACATCCACGCTCACAAACTTTCACATTTATAATATTAGTAGGATTGCATTAAATTATTTTTATATTTAAATTGTTTTATATCTGATAATTTTAATGTCAATGATTCTATATAGAGTAAATTTTCACTAGGAAAAAATTTAGCATAATTTATGATGGCGCTGTCCAAATATAGGTGATGAAACGCGAACACTACGGAACACTTTGTGACGTAATTGCAATGATTTTTAACAGTACCTGCCTATGTCAGTATCAGATGCTACGTATGAAAAGTAGTTTTGCATGATTTTTCACACACTACCTGTGAAATATTCCAAAACTATTTTGCGGCCAGAGCAGCACCCCCTCTGGGATGCCTCTTTAGAATATTAAATACAGCTATCTAGTCCTAAGATGAGCTGCCTTTTCAGTCTTTGAACTGTTTCTGGAATCGTCGGCTGTGGTGCTAGCTGTTTATTTTAATCAAATAAAAATTAAGAACGTAACTTCTACTACTCGCTACATTTCAATAAAATGTATACAACCATCCGTCAGAGTCGGAGCGGAGTTGTTTAATCCATTCACCCCTGTTTGAACAAAGCGGGGGAGTGTCAATTATCACTGGCTCCTACCTATTGTTCCTGGCTTTAGATAACTCCGACCTTTTTGGGACACGTTTGTTATGATTTCGAGGATATACAGGACGTATCTTAAATTCACTAGCGACCCGCCCCGGCTTCGCACGGGTATTTTTTATCAGTGTTTCTCTACTATATTATGCATGTATTATACATATAAATATATATTAAAAAAACCGCTTCAAAATCCGTTGCGTAGTTTTAAAGATCTAAGCATACATAGGGACAGACAGACAGCGGGAAGCGACTTTGTTTTATACTATGTAGTGATAAAGTAGCTAAAATTTAAATGATTAGTGGAGAGAAGTTTTAAGTACCATAAGTGGCTATCTTAGTTTCTGGCATTAAAATATTTAACACAATTTTTGTGTTATGGTCTAAGAACACATCCACATTTCCATAAAACAGCTTAAACTGCTGTAGCCTCAGATTAACGAATACGCAGATGACGCGCCTAGAACACAAAAGTGTGTCCACCAAAGCAAATACAAATTACAAAGCGAATACAATCTCGCGTCAGTACTGAACTTCGCGTCACAGCGCTTACACGTCAAAGGTGGTTAGTTGTTTTATTTTGAAAATGCCGTCTTGCGTAATTAAAAAATGTAAAAGTTGTTCACAAAAACAAAAGAAAGCAGATGGCATATCTTTCCACAGGTAACTATTGTTTATTTTATAGTTTTGTAATTTATTTACCCACAATTTGATATCGCTCACTCGGAACACAAAATTTTGATAGTAATTGGTTGGTGTTGCCAATTTACATCGAAATAAGTTTCCTTGAATTAGGGAAATGTGCATGGGGTGTAGAAAGATGATTAATTTATACATTTATATATTATGGAAATAATATATGGGAATAACTTTTAATTTGTAATAAATATTTTAAATTAATAACTTTTATCAATTTAATGTACCTAATTATGCTTATAAAGACATCCAAAAATCTTTAATGTTATAATGTTCTTGAGTGATAATGCAGAGATCTTCAAATATCGATTTGCAGTAAAAATAAATACTAAGTTTATTTTATTTTATTAGTATTATTCTGTTCAAATACCTACTACTTAAGTACCTAAATTGCGAAAGACCATGTCCAATTTGTAACATTAGTACTACTGAGAACAATCGGAAAAATAATGGGAGTTCGTTTCCCAATATCTGGCAACTTTACACGCACACAGATGTACGTGTCCCTACAGTGCCGCTCCTAGTTGTCACGCACACATTTAATGCTATGCGGCTTCACATCGTTTGTTGCGTTTGCTCCATCTGCGTTAATCTGAGGCTGTAGCTGCCACTAATTTACTTCTCAATGTGAAATCTTTTTGACTTTGACGACTTTGAGCTTTCGTATGACTCGATATTTTTATACAAAACTTATAGCACAAGTTTATACGAGGGATACAGTAGGTACTTTAATAGTACATTGTTACATGAGTGGTGAGAGTTACTTATTTCGTCCCGAGACGGGGTGTGGCGCCCGAGCGTAGCGAGGGCGCTAATAGTTCGAGGGACAAAATAAATCTTTCACCCGAGGTAAACACTGTGCTTTTCATTACGAATACAAGGAAAATAAAAATAAAAACAGGAATTGGGTAAAGAAATAATACAAGGAAGTATAAACAATACTCTACAACTCGAAAAAAATAATCGGATTGCCGCCTATTTTGTTTTTTTTTTCGTTGGCTGGCCAACTTCATTATTTAGCCATTATTTTTCATTTTCATCTTTAAATATTTTGCCCAAATCTATGTTATTTTAAAGAAATTGTTGAAACTAAATTATAATTAAGTCATTTAAAAAAATATATTCTTGAATGAATACTTAACTTTATGTTATTTCAATTTTACATCGTGCTGTAATTGAGTGACTGTAGAAAAAGTTTAGACATGGTTCCATAGAAATGTGAAAATGGAACTGGTTTTTTTTTTATAATTTGACAGCTGTCAGTTGAAAGCGAAACTCCCGGGCTTGAAAAGTATTACTTTCAACCCGCTTCTCAGGCAACTTCAGACCTACTTTCAGAGTATGAGTAATGAAAATATGTATAATTATCTAAAACATATTTTATTTTATTTATTTTTAATGCTTTGCTCTCTCAAGCGTATGTGTACCTAGTTAGTTTGAGTTAGTATAGAAATTATATGTTTTTTCTAATCGATTTTAAACCTTAGTCTAATCCAATTAAAATAGCAATCTCGTTAACTCTGCTAAGAAAATAGAACTAGGTTCATCCATGATCATACGTTATTTTCATTAAATACCTAGCTGCACCCTACGTAAGCTACAATCATATTGCGCCCGCGATCCCGCGAGGGATCTCGGACCCCGAGACCTATCGCGGGATCCCGTAATCCCATTTCGAGGCAGCGCGTGAAGATTATTGCCCGAGGGATTCCTTGAGGCTAAGTTAATAGCTGTCCTAAATATTTTAACAGGCTCGATAAGGCTACATGGCGATCCTTTTGTCTCGTCTGAGAGATTATAGGACTTGTATATCGCGGCTGTCGTACAACAATGTTGGCAGACGCCTTTTGGACTAACGGAAGCGATTAAATAGGAGCTGCCAACTAATGCCAACAAATTGACCTGTAGCCAGTTGACTGCAGGTCATGTACGGGCTACTCGACTGGGGTAGTACGACCCCCTCACAAAAAGTCAGTGTAAAGTATAACTATTAACTGCGTTTTATACGACGAGTGAGAGCCGGTCTCTGCCTCCCTTCTCCTCCCGGCGTCCCACTCTCCTTTACCGTGAGTTCGCACTGGACGAAACATGTTTCGCGAACATGTTTCGTCCAGTGCGAACTCACGGTTAGGTCTAAAAATTGCGAGTAACGTATTTGGTATTGCAAGCATCTATAGCCTTTTTTTTTTTTTTTTTTTCGTGGGAAAACCTTTTATGGGTCCCCTTCCACCTCGGGGGAGTCCGGCAGTCGGCCGTATACCCACTAAAAACTCACGGTGTACCATCTTCCGCCTTTATGTGGGGCGCCCGTGATCGCGATAGCAAACTATCCGAGACAAGCATCTATAGCCTACGGTAACTACTTAACATCAGTTATGCGACGACGCAGGGTCACAACTGTGCCTTAGATTTAAGAGAACAAGATAGTGAATTGACCAAAGTTATATCAGTCTCGTTTACGATGCGGTATAGATCGTATAGTTCAAGTTTTTATATTTTTTTCATTCTAATGGGCTATGTTACAAGTGGTTTATGAATACAAATTATTTTTGAAATCGAGAACATTGCTTGAATTTCACCAATATTTTGCGAAATAGGATTCTAAAGCGGGACTCTTAAGAGTCCTTTCTCTTAAAATTAATTACGATTAACTTTATACCTACTTTGCACTTACAAAATATAATATAATATAAGGTATATTTAATATTCTGTTTGATCCATCAGACGTTCCTCACATCAATGTCAATAAAGTTACCAGCTCCGGGCGAATTGACTTACATATTTTATTACGAGATCCGTCTATCGAATTATTATTAATGCTTCCGAATTTGCATATTCGACAGGCCTAAACAAAATCAATATATATACTTACACTAGTTTCTACCCGCGACTTCGTCCGCGTAGACTTAAGTAAAGTATTCTATGTGTTAATCCAGGTTATAAACTGTGTTCAAAATTTTATCCAAATCCGTTTAGTAGTTTTTGCGTGAAAAAGTAACAAACATACATTCACACTCACAAACTTTCGCATTTATAATATTAGTAGGATAAGGTCTTATTTTAATAGTGCACGAATGATTGCTTTTATTCGTTTTGACGATCAGAGAGCCAAACACTTGAAATACCACACGTAATTTTAAGTAGGTTTGTGTAGCTATTTAATATTCTATAGCAGATATGTATCTTCAAGTTAGGTAGCACCTAATAGGTTCTAATATTGATTTGCGAAGTTTCCATACAGATTTAGCATAAATTTTGGGCCGTGAAGGCCCTTGTGTTAGTCTTACGAGCAAATATGCTTTGCAAATTTAAACAAGACAATATTCACAAACTAAAACTTGTATCGTTAAATTATCATTAAGGTATTTAGCCCTGAAACTGGTAAAACAAAGAACCTAAGGTTAAGTATTAACCTTATTATTTTGTGTTTAACAATGGTTCAAGTTTTACATTTTTACAAGAAGTTACTAACTACTTAAAATAAACAAACACAACTGGACTAACAGACAAACTGTATGGTCCAAACTAAGCTACACTTGTATTATGGATACCGTACAATGGACTGCGGGCCTAGTGACACCCAGACCAGTCAAATTACGAAAATCCCATATGTGAAATTTATCCTGACGAGAATCGAAACGGCAATCACTCGGTGCAGTAGGCCTACCCTCGAACCCAAGTAAATTTATGAACTTTTTGCTTCTCCAAACCACTATACGTCAACCGATCGTCAAAGAGGTCTCTAAACTAAGGAAGATTACCTAATAAGGTACTAACATGAGAATAAGTTAGAATATTGTGTTAGACGATAAGTTTATTTGCCGTTAATGCATATTACACAGCAGCCTCTCTCTTTGCAGAACAGATCACCGCCGCCCGCGCACATCCCCTCTGCGATGCTATACGCGCCGCCGGAGCCGCTAGAGGTGAGTCAACTACAAGAGCTAACCAAAATTAACACTGAAATCCCAATATCTGAACCTACATAGATTCAAAACATTCGCTATGGTGAATTACATGTTTCAAGAAATAATAACTCTTTGGCGATAACCTAGGACGATTTAAACGACTGGACGCGCGATCTAGCCTTCCTCACATACCCTGCTAGCTACGCACCCAGAAACATTAGCCTTGGTGGTTGATACTCTAGCATGAAGCTATACCGCTGTCTAATAAGTTATAGACAGTTACTTCATGCTAGAATAGAACAACAATAATCCGTCCCCCGCGGTAGTTGGTTGAACGTGTTTTCATACTTTATGGAGTTCTTCTCGCGTCCAATGATTAAGTAGCCCTAGGCGATGACGGATCCGAGCTGAACCAGAATTAACGAACTGATCGGAGCAAAACAAAGATTTTCTGAAAGTTATATATTTCCATTATGAACTTGTTTTATTAAATACAGATGAAGCGGAACTATAATAGCCAAATTAAATCACTTGAAACGTCTTGTATCTCACCTATGTTTCGTAACAATAAATTAGAAGCTTTCAAAGAGTGTCTGCTAATTAAAAGTGAGAATAATACCACAAACCAAGACACAAACCCAAACTCACACACATCACTGATGTACCGAGCTCACTAATTAACAGTTACCAAGTGGCTCCCAACCTCCTTTACCCATCGTACTCATCAAATATGCATGCCTTAATTAAAACTAATAGCGATACGATTTCCAAAGGCGAGAGAAAACTGACACCGCTCCCGCAAGGTTTGGGGTTCCAACGGAAATTAATATTGAACCTTTATGCTGTCTTTTAACGTGGATTCGAAGAATGTCTTACATTTAGACCTTAGACCATTTATCTATGGACTCGACTTACATGATCATTCCCCTCTGCCAAGGTATAAGAACAATAAGGTCTAACACGTTTATAAAAAGTGTTTATGGAATCGATTTAATCAAAGTCAGTATCGTTTTCGATGTGAAAGGTGCTCCATAAAAAATGCCGACCTGCGCTATAAACCATTGCAAGAAGAGGTCAAACACCTCTAATCTACAAAAAAACGGTGTAACGTTTCATATGTAAGTGTTTTTGGTGTAAATAATCCCTTATTTCTAACTAAAATAAATAAAATATAAAATGTCATAAAATCGAAAACATTATCGATTAAACAATCGAGTACGAAATAATTGAAAAGTGTAGTATGGTCTCTCGAGTTCGCCATTTTGAATAGTGTTGCGGCAGTGATAAATTTATGATTGTGGATGTGTATCGATAAAATTATATTTTTTGGAGTTTTTATTATATTTTACTTTACATTATATATAGTAAAAATATAATTACTTATTGTTATTTTTTTACTTTGAGAAATCTGGAAAAATAGTGGACTATTTTTCCAGATTTCCCAAAGACCCTCAATTAAAACCAAATGGGAAAAATCTTGCAATACAAAGTGGGGTTGGGAACCTACTCGCACAAGTATTATTTGTTCAGTACACTTTGATTCGTCGCAATTCCAATGTTCATCTAATAAACGACGAAAAAATAGTAGATAATGTCGTACCAATATTATTTTTTAGCTGATGCCGTAAGTATTTTATTTATACTTCTGCTGACATGATTCTAAAAAAATATTTCACTGATATACACACGTGAAGTATATATATTAGTGATGCAGTAGAAGTTCCACCTTGTATATTGTCGTAAAATATTATTTATTTTAAATGCTTCATTACCACATCGAGGGATTTTTTCAAAGTAATGCATAAACGATAAATCATCGTACTGTCTAGGATACCATAATATACAAAATAATTCATATTTTGTATTAGATGAAGAAATGCACACGTCTATGCAATATTTTTGTGATAATGAGCAAGTAAAACTATCGATATATCTAATTAGAAATATCGATATTGGTTTCTCCCTATTGCACTTAGTGTCTTACACTCGTAAATTCTTGCATGTTGACGTATTTGACCGATTAGTGTGCGTAAAAGTTACTAGTGTTGAATATTTATTTAAGTGTGCATTCATAATGACACAATTTTTTTTTAGTAATTGTGCATCATTTCTTTGTAGTGGTTACCTCGTCCCCCCCAAAATTTGACAGAATTTTTTATTAGTAAAATGAAGCACGTTACGCCTCCTTTAGTTATCACCTCTCTGATTTAGACTTATCACAATTATTTAGTACTGTAAGGAGGTCCATGTCGGCGCACTAGCCACTGGCAATAAGCGTTCCTGGCCGATAAGAATATATTTAAGAAAAATAATAATTTAAAAATTGAAAGCTCTGCGGTGCGCTGGCAGGGACAACCGAGAGACCACTAAGATAGGAACTATATTTAAATAAATGTATTAAAAGTGAAGATTATAATAAATTTTATATTACCCAGCATTAGTTGTTTATTGATTGAAGCCACGGCGTCACAGTACCATCGCAAGAAAAAATTGCGACTCCAAAACATGTACCTACATGTAAACATGTGCTTGACTTGTTTTTAATTATATCCTGTGACGTCATTACTCGCGGAAGTATGTTAGATTGAACCTTTCTTTCGCTATATGAAATCATCGAATTCGGTTTATACCCTTTCAATAACCGCTTTTATTTCATACAGCAATCATGAATAAATTCAGCAAATTTAATCAAAGCGGGAAATTTCAGTTATTTCAGCATTTCAGTTAAATTATGATTGACACTTGGATATTCAGTAATTGACGTAGTTGACATTAACGGATGGACGGTTATAACCATTTACCATCAGGTGATCTGTCAGTCCATGTCAGCCTACCTTGAAAAAAAAATCGTGGGACTCTGTTAGGAACGAAGTTCTCATATAAGAGTTTAGCATGCACAAAATTAAAAAAAAATTGTTGCGGCACTATCCCATAACCTAAATAACTCACTTACGCGATCTAGTTTAATTTTAGATAACTTTTTCACAGTGGACGTTGCAAAGTTACGTATAACGCTTTTCAAGTATGACGATTTCGGCCATTTAACTCCCACCGCAAGCCGCGTAAAGGATCTTCTTTCCAAAAATGTAGACCTGGTCCTTGTCCGCAGTTACTATGCGTGTTTCCGGAGCGTGCATCGCGCGTGTGCGCGGCGGCGTGCTCGGCGGCGGCGCGGGCGGGCGGCGAGGCGCGCTCGGTGCGCGGCGCGCGCGAGGCGTTGGACGCGCTCCGCCGCGACTTGGACATCAAGCAGCCACACGTCATCGTGGTGGACGCACGACAGCCGCAGTTACTCGACGCGTCGCTGCTTGCCAGGTTGGTGTGTTGGTACTAGTGATGGAAAATTTCACAGGTAGCATGTGAAAAATCATATTATATAGGTTTTAATGAGTAGCACATGCTTCTGACATAGATAGAAACAATTAAAAAACATTGAAATCATTGCAATGAAATCACAAAGCGTTCGGTATTGTCACGGTATTTATGCTAAATCATCAACCAGTGTCTTCATAGGATTACGTCTCATAGTAAAAAATCACAATGAAAAAATATTTACTGAAAAATCACCTGTGACATAACAGTGAAAGAAAAATAAAATTTCACTTAATGAGAAATAATTTAGAGTAGCAATCATTTCCATGCCTAGCCTTTGGTACCTTAACAGTTTGCGACACCAATCAATCAACCGTCATGTCATCGATGTCGATTGAGATGAGTCGACTCCGAGTTTCTAAATAGAGCAACGTTCGATAGAGCTCTCAATCGATGGTCGATACATTCATAAATGGCAACACCCTAAGCCTTCAATTTTATGCATCAACAATGTTAGTAGGTACTCCCAATGTTTTCTCCTGCCCATTTGGCACAGGTAAGTTGTTAGGCATAGCTTACATAGTAAATTTCCATGCATAAATTACCTTAAACCATCTAGGAAGGTATTCGACAACTAATGATGTACCTACGCATTCTACTTTACTAAGCCACGATACTCCATTTCATTCAGTAAGTAGGTACAATCGTTTGCGTAAATGTGAAAGGACTCTATCATCCACAGTCCAATACGGATCAAACGCAGCTATTAACCTCACATGAGACTGATAACCCTCAAAACTCTGTGTAATCAGTGACCATTATGATAAGTGCAGCACGGGCCCGCTGACATTGCTCGGACGTCCCTTCAATAGGCCGTACAATCAGCAAGAAAAGTCGCTGAAAAGATTCAACATTTGAAATAAGAATTTAAAAAAATAACTGCTTCGGAACTTCTTCGTTCTTCGGAGGGCACGTCAAACTGACGGTCTTGGTTAACATTCATGGCGGTCGTTACGAACATTGGGTACTAAGCCTGACAATTTCGGTCAAGGTTTCCGGTATACCCATTAATTGGTCTCCGAACTGCAGTCGCTTCATGTAAATAGGTGGTAATCAACCAAGGCAGGGACTAAAGCACAACTTACCTAATTACCTATACTAATTGTTATGGTATAATGCAGTGATAGCCGATTGGTTAAGCACGCGTCTTGCGGGCACCAGGTTCTGGGTTCAAACCCTAACTCGCACCTCCGAGTTTTTAGTAATCTATGTACGAATCATGATTTATATATAATTATCACTTGCTTACGGTGAAAGAAAACATCGTGAACCTGCATGTCTTGTCTTCAACCTCTGTCTAACCAATTTTCAAAAGACCATGTGAAATCTGCCATCGCGCACTGGCAAGGGCCAGCGTAGTTGATTACGGCCTGAATCCTCCTCGTAGTGAGGGGAGGCTTGTGCCCAGGGGACGTTAAAAGGGCTAAATTATAATTGTTATATGATTTCGGTATGGGTCTGAATTTTTTTTGTGGCCCAATATCCTACTTTTCTGACCGTACACGACACGTGTGTCATAGGCCGTTAAATTAGACAAGGTCAGACTTGCCCGCCATACAGTACGCTCCATGCAAATTGGAGTGCACTGTGTATTGTAGCATCAATATGAATTTTTGTTAAAGCAGGAATGTCCCCTTTGTCAGTCCATATTTCTAAATTCAAATCCGAAAGCGTCTATACCCGAGGCCAGTAGCCTAACTCTGTTAACCGCTGGCATCTCGATCGACTCGCAATACGACGAAACTGACGTATTGCGTATATGAAAAAGTCAGTTTTGGCATATTTTATGTAGGAGAAATGTCAAAACTGTCATTTAGAGATATGCGATACGTGAGTTTTGACATATTGCGAGTCGAGTGCGAGTCGACCAAGATGACCAGACCAGACCAGCGGTTAACAGAGTTGGGCTCTTGATCCCGTACCCGAGAAGTTTACTGCCGCCATTTTGCTTATTTGGAACGAGTTACGTGAAATATTAATATGTGCGAAGAGGTCCACCGTCATATTGCTATAAATCTGATCTATCTATGACAATAGTCTTCTCTAATAATGTCCAACATAGTATAAAAATGTTGGTAAACGTATCTTCTTATATCATAGTGAAAGAGCTCCTTAATTATTATTATTTTTTGTTTTTACCGAGTGTTTGCAACAAATCAAGACAAATACCTATTTAAGTAAGATAATATATTCAGATATTAGGTACTTCACGTAATATGTGTTTTAATCGGTTGTCGATGATTCTAGCCACGCATGACTGAACAAAATATAAATAAATCAACAAAATTCAAATTCAACACTTAAAATATTCATAATGCCTCATAATTATTAATACATAGGGCGATTCTGAGTGAAGTGACATCTGACAACAGGGGTGGGCGGGTGGAGGATTAAATCTGTTTAGTGAGCGCCGATTTTATTGGATAAATCAGTTTAAATTTAATTCGGCTCTATCCACTTTTCGAATAAATCACTTGTTTTGCTGATTGTAAAGGTTCATCTCTTTTGTAGAGGATTATTGGGTAACTTCATAATAGTGAGCAAAATGTAAGAGTAGGTATTTTTTAAATCACCGAATGCGGTGTTGTGTATATCAATTATTGTACTAGCTAGCTGTGCCCCGCGATTCCATGCGCGTTATTTTCAATTATTAATAAAAACAAACGTGAGCAAACATGCAAATACAATAAATCACATGCATTTTTCTTAATGATTCGTCCACCATCTAAGTAAAATTGTCGAAAATGGCACCCATATTGATATCACTCAAGTCCCATTTAAAGTCCTCCTCCATCTTGGATCCATAAATAAGCTCCATATTCTTTTAAATATTCACTTATTACTCACCTTTAAACCTTGAAAATGACACCCATATTGATTTATAAATAAATAGCATCCCTGTACGCGATATATTAGATACACGTACCAATACATGATGGCAAATAAAGTTATTCAGCCCGACAAAATATGGCTGACGCGACACCGGAAAAGCGCCGCCGCTTTCGACGGAAAATATATTATAGCGCGGCAGTTATTTGGAACATTCCATTTCCTTACAATTTTTTTGTGCGACATTCCCGGAGGAAGTTGGGGAAGTGTATGACGGGGGATGTCATTTTTATATTTCGCACGCACTTGACGTTTACAATTCAATTTTGTGTGACGACGTTTGACATTTGTAAAAATAATGTTTTGTTGTGAAGGCGCCTGTCTAGACCGCGAAATTCAAAATTTTCGAGTATTTTTATAGTTTATCCAAAATCTGAAAACATTTAAGACAACATTTTATGATATGCGACAAACACAGTATGCAGTGCGTTTATTATTACATTTATTTTACTAAGGTTCGATACAATTTTATTTGTTGAATCAGCATTGAAATTAAAAAAAAAACATTTGATCATTCTTCTAGTTATTAAATCTCGTCGTTATTAGGTGCACGTGTTAAACGTCGTTTAGCTAATTTAATTTGAATGGGAAACTAACATTTTAAGGTTTTCGTAGTTCCTACAAGGAACCCTTAAAAACCGTCAAGTCCGTCAAAGTTTACCCAGTCATTACATAGCCACGGTACTATTGATTTACCACAGACTAATAAGAGAAGACGCCACTGACATCCACAATTGTATAAGGTATCGCCCAATTTTGATTCGTACGTTCAAGGCTTGACTGAACCATTCCAAAGGTCAAGTGTGATCATACAGTGCTTAGCTATGCGGCGCCTATGGCTTTTTCGTCTGCGCGATTTACATACCTTCACATATCCATCTTATTCAACTAGGTATTCAAACATTTAGAAATCTCTGAAGCTACTTACAACCTGCCAACGAATCCTTATCACTCTTGAGTGATGTCTTTTTCAAGCGCCGGGATGGTATGATAGCCATCAGTTCCAGTGAAAACTCACTGGCGGAGTGAAAAAAACCTTTTAGCCCAGCTGTTGATGTGAAAAATTAATGGCGACTGCTAGTGACACTTTGAAAACCTTTTAAATATTAACAATATATGGGGTGCCGCGTCGACGGATTTGGCTCTTTTTGTTTTCCATTTTGACACCCATTTACTCGAGGCTTTTACGTTAATATATTACAATTTATACGCTGGGATAGCTATCCAATAAATTGTTATCGACTCTTCTTCATAGCGCAACTAGCCAAGTTGCACTATGAAGAAGAGTCAATAAGAAACCCAACTTCACCATTTATTGTTTAAAGAACTGAAGGTATCGGCTGTTAAAATGTGAGTTTACATATAGTGCACCTCTGATTTATTACTCTCGTTAGGGCACCTCGTGCTCGTTAGGGTACCAGCGTAATTGTGTAATTTTTCATTCAAACTTACTTTACGAACCAAAATAACAATTAATAAAACAGGTGCATAATAATATAATTGCTTTGGTGTGATGCCTTCCATGCTAAGTAAATGAATAGTATTTAACGACAATGTTGTTAACAGGCAAGTGAGTGGCCCAAACCCCGCAAGCTGGCAAATTGGCTTTTTGTCGTCACAATTTAAGCTGTTGCTTTTACTTAAGTTGTTCATGAAAAAACTGGCCGTTAACTGATCAGGTCGTCGCAATTTTTTGAATAACCCGTCAAAATTAAGGAGATTCCTAATTTGACTTGAGTTCGCATCCACGTTATGATTCTCATATTTAAATTATGTCGTTTTCATTTTATATTATTATTCTCAATCCCAGCAAATGCTACCATAATTCATGATTTACCGTCATCCTTAACTGCAGTTTAATTGCACCGAAGCAATCTACGTCTTACACTGTGGAATTTAGATTTCATTTCCAATGACAAATGGGCGGTCGTAAAATTTTATAGGTGCGAGTAATATGCGCTTACGAATGTAATAGAAAATATCTTTATCGGAGCTTTCGTGATTTGTTACCTGCGTCACTGAGTGCCTCGCGATAAGCCCTAAGAGGCTCGCTGTGATTGGAGAATGCCATTATAAGGCTTTTTAACCTGAGTAAGGAATAATGTGGTCATAATCACGTGACATTAGACGAGTTTTAGATATTCGTATTGAAATAAGAAAAATAACTTTTTTTAACGGCAAACATATTCATGATCACGAACTATAAGCAATACTGAGAACAAAATGATTTTTGTATACCTTTTGATATTTTTACCAAACGTTTTGTAATTATAATTTAATTTATAAAATACTAGCTGACCCGACAGACGTAGTCCAGTCTTAACTTTGAATATTGAATACGAATTGTTCCGCTCAACTTTCTTAACATTAGAACATTCTCCTGACAATAAGAAACACAATAAAAAAGAATTAGCGAAATTGTTCCAATCGTTAGGATAATACGACCAAGGAAATAGAGATTCATTTAAAATTAGATGATTTATTTTTCCAAACCCAAGTATTATTTCGGTCCTTTGAAATACCCTGTAGGTACATTTACAAGCGTTTTCAGCGAAGTTAGTAATATTATCATAAGGCTTCCTATTTTAAGTGTTGACTGTGTTTGCGTTTGAACTGTAAATATAATTGGTATTGCGTAAACACTCGGCTCTATCAAAGGCATAGAGCTTTAGATTTTCATATTTAATTACTGAATCGGTCGGAGCTGTTTGTATAATTGCTTTCAGATCGTATTAAACGCAGGGGCAGTTTGTTTTACTCAATATTAATAGATACAAAACAATTATTAAGTACTAGCTGAGCCCGCGACTTCGTCCGCGTGGTATTTAACTTAACCGCACCCGCTCCCGCGTTCTAAGCCCGCGCGACAGCACATATTTGTTTTTTTTTTATTATTTTCTACAATAAAAGTAGCCTAAGTTACGCCTTATAACATCAGCTATCTGCCTGTGAAAGTCCCGTCAAAATCGGTCCAGCCGTTTCAGAGATTACCCGGAACAAACATACAGACAGACAGACATACAAAAAAAATTTAATTCGCGTTTTTGCTATAGGTGTCGTATGTATTTTCATATGCATTTAGTGAAAAGGTGTTATTTTGATATTACAAACAAACACTCCAATTTTATTTATTTGTATAGATTCATAAGACCTAAAAGGCTAGTACAACGAAGCAGTGTGGGTTCTATTGTTCATAAAGAATACGAAATTCGTGTCATCAAAGAATGTTAGAGAAATTGTAAATTTACAGCAGTGGAGTCAAGCTGTAGGCAATTGAATACAGCTCATATGTGAGCTGGCTTGACCGCGTAGTACCAACCTCTCACAGTAGATAGATTTCAAGTAGCTATTATAGCTGCGTTTCACACGATGAGTGAGCCGGAAACGTCAACGTCAGATGTCAGAACAACCTAAAAAAATATACCTACCTGATTAAGCTGTTTATGGTTGTGGTTCCACTCAAAACCCTAGCTAGCTATATAAAAATACATTTTCCTAATTGAAATGGCCACAGAACCCTTTATTGTGCGTGGTCTGACACACACTTGGCCGGATTTCCTTCTTCCTTGCGCTCTACTATATTGTACATTTGTAACTTTTTTTTTTTTTTTTTTTTTTTTTTTTTTTTTTTTTTATCCGGGCCTCTATGGCCCGGCCGCGTTCACCTCTGATATGGGGGTCAGAGTCCTTAATTAACACAATTATTAATAAACTTTCAGGCCATTTTTATTACAGTAAAAACACAGTATTAAAATGACATTTTCTCAAAAGCGAGTAAAACGTACCAATAAAAACATAGTTCTCTAAAGCGAGTAAATATAAAAAACTTATCAATATAACATTTGTAAGTTTAAAACGAATATTTTCAGTCTGAAAAAGGTGGCAACCCTAGCTACAACATATCGATATCTCAATTTACTAATCAACCCCGCACTATGTTAATGAAATCTAATATCGTGAAAACTTTTAATTAAGCTAACATTGGATTAAAAGGCTGGTTACCGCTACTTCCCTCTTTATTAAAAGTTTGTGATTTTAATTAAAATCAAGCGGCAATGCGACGTCGTTATTTTTACGGTATATCAGGTTCACTTGGTAACAAATCGTATTATTTAGTACTTAGTATACCTACTTATTGAAAGTTAGATAATCTTCACCATTAGAACTAGTGTTTCATATAACAAAGTGGGCAAAGGGGGTGCCACATGCCTGATGTTAAGCGGTTAATATAATATGTTTGCAATACCAAAGACATTGCTCGCACCTTGCCGACTTGAAGGGGGATGTGCCACAGGGAGGGAGGGCAAGAGACGGGGATTGAGGTTCCGACTTTTTCACTCATCGATATTGTTATTTTTTTTGTAAAAATAAGTAAGTATACGTAAAAGTACGTATAAATAAAAGGCAGTGATAGCCGATTGGTTAAGCACGCGTCTTGCGGGTTACCAGGTCTCGGGTTCAAACCCCGGGTCGACACTCTGGATTTTTCGAAATCTATGTGCGAACCATAATTTATATATGATTATCACTTGCTTACGGTGAAGGAAAACATCGTGAGGAAACCTGCATGTCTTAGAAGATTTAACCAATTTTCGAAAGACATGTGAAATCCGCCAACCCGCACTGGGCCAGCGTGGTGGATTATGGCCTGAATCCCCCTCGTGTTGAGGGGAGGCCCGTGCCCAGGAGTGGGACGTCAAAACGGCTAAAATTAAGTAAGTATACAACTTTTACAATATTTTTTTTACAAATTTACAACCCATACAATTATTTTTTTTTTTTAGATACGGAATTCGATATTTGGCGATACATTTCAAATTTTGTGATCTAATTGCGAGGTAGTGCTCAGAGGTGCGAGCCAGGGTTTCAACTCAGGACCTTGTGCACGCCAAATGAATGCTTAACCAATCGGCTGTCCCTGAAACCTTTAATAATATTAATTAGCTAAACTACAAACTGCTATTAACTTAACATTTTATAAAACACTTTTATACTCCATAAAAGTTAATCAACCGTGCCCTATAGCTATGTTTAAAAGCAGCAATAAGCCAAATTAACTTACATCGGGGCTGACTGCAGGTAAACAAAGGGGCTGCCCCATTTCATTAGTTTCCAAGGGGCCTTGCAGTTCGGACGTCACACAACTCAAGTAAATGAATACTCGAGCGCGAGGCTCCTTGCGTCGGCGTCGCAAGGGTATATTGTGTTGACCTGGTTTGTTTTGAGACTTTGACTTTGATGATGCTATTAAATCTGCGTTTCGTATGAGTGAGAGAGATAGAAAACCAACACCCCCTCCCTTCCCTTTTCTCTGTCTCACTCCCCTAAAACCCCGCTACATGCAAGCAATCCCTTTGGTTTGACAAGCATCTATAAGCAACACTTGACAGGCAGATCGTACACATATATTAGCCGACTTCTATGTACAAGGTGAAACAGAAAGGGTATACTTTTTTTTCAAAACTTAACTTTGTAATTCTAAAACTATCAGCTTTGGAGGAAACTTGAAAAACAAAAGGTGTTATAGGGATACAGCTGTTGACATATTTCACAAGTCTACAAAACCTTTAGTGCTTCAACTGTCCCACAAAGCCCATAGTTTTAGATTTTCAAAGTAAAGTTGCAAAGAAAATAGTATACCCTTTTTGTTTCACCTTGCATATAACTCAAAGGTGACTGACTGACATAGTGATCTATTAACGCACAGCCCTAACCATTGGACGGATCGGGCTAAAATTTGGCATGCAGGCAGATGTTATGACGTAGGCATCCGCTAAGAAATGATTATGATTAATTCTAACCCAAGGGGGTGCAAGTTTGTTAAGTTAAACTACACGCGGACAAAGTCGCGGACTCAGCTAGTTGTTTTATAATAAAAAAAATCCGCCATATCATATATTATGAGTATTTAATTATAATGTCATCGTATTTTATCACTGGATTCGGTAACCCCGTATAAATCGCAGACAACATTGGTGCCAATAAAACCACCTTTGAACGTAAATTCCGTAGCGATTCCAAACACGTGCGTCAGGTGGGTAGGTAGCTAAAAAGTTAATTAATAATGTATCCTTTTATCCTCTTCAGCTCAAGGTCTGGCGAGACCTCGCTTTGAGCTCCTCACGTCTCGCGGTATGGCCAGACCTCGCTGGTAATTATGAAATTCCTAGCGGTAATACAATATGCCTTGAGGTGAGGTGGAAAATAGTTATTTGTTCAGAGTTGTTTAGTTTATGAAGTTTACTGTGGGAAATGTTTTTATATTGGATTTTATACTGTAAAAGGTGAACTTCCTCTTGTTTTTTAACCCCCGACAAAAAAGAGGGGTATTATAAGTTTAACATATGTATCTATGTGTATGTGTGTCTGCCTGTGGTATCGTAGCGCCCAAGCGGATGAACCGATTTTAATTTAGTATTTTTTGTTAGAAAGGTATTCTGATCGAGGGTGTTCTTAGTTTTGTTCCATGAAAATCGGTTCAGCCGTTTGGAAATTATCAGCTTATTTATAGTTTAAAAAATCGTCACATATATTTTAAAAAAATTCAATAATATTTTATTTTGTGAAATTATATGACTTTCTTGTTGGTCTAGTGGTAGCAAATGAAGTAGGCCGATTATGCTATTTTGAGTTCCATTCCTGAGCTGTGAAGTGTTATTTTTATTTGAGCTAAATATTATTTTATCCATTTTATACCTATTTGTGAATAGCAATATGATACCGTCTAGTATTGGGGCTAATACGAGTACATAAAGGTACATTCCTTCGGTTCGTACCAAGCGTTTAGCTTCCACTTTTACTGTGCGCACTGCCAAGGAATGGAACACCTTGCCGGCGTCTTTGTTCCCGGTTGACTATAACCTGGATGTTTTCAAGTCGAGAGTGAACAGGTACCTTCTAGGCAAGTATGCACCACCGTAGACCACATCGTCACTGACCATCAGGTGAGATTGTCGTCAAATCAGCTTGGGACTAAGCAGCTCAAATCTCGACAGTCAATAATAATGTCAAAGCGTAGCGTGTCTTGCCCTACTAGTTCGAATTATTTGTGTAATTCTTGGTAACATCAAAAGGCAACACTCTGGAGCCATTTTAATATTTATGTTAATATCTACTAACCTTTGTAATTATTGATAACTCTAAATTGAAAATTTAAAAACCCCCGATGCGATGACCTGTTCATAAAATGTATAATTTACCTAGTTCTTCCAGTTAATGATGTTAGCGCGATTTGCGTAGCTCCCGTAGCTCAGTATCCATAGCTCATCTCGCAAATTCATCTGGTACAACTAGTTTCGATGCCAGATTATGAAAGCACCATTAAATCATTTGTTTTGCCTTCCTCATTTATAATCTAAGATGTACAATAATCAACAGAAAATTTGTGTAAAAGTATGAGACATTATTTTGTTATGACATTATAATAATTGACATTAGAATAGACAACGAATCTAAATATTGATGTCACGGAGGTTTTATTCCTAGTAAAATATTATCAATTATGATTCAATTTGATGTAATAACTCTGGTTGAGGTAGACGGGAGTAGCAGCAGGGGAAGAATTTTCAATAACGCTAAAATTATTTTAAATTAGATTAGTTTTTTTATATTCTTTGTCAATGGCGGAGCAACGCCCTCTAGAATTATTATAGCGTAATATTCCATGACCATTAACAAACCAAACAAAATTTAACGCATGCGCGTATCCATCATTTGAAACGTGACTTATGGAACGTCTTTAGTTCATACACAAATCTCAATAAAATTGATAAAAGATTCATTTTTTTCAGAATCAGGGAATCTTTTCAAATTTATAATATTGTAAAAAGCCAGTTCAGACTATTACGATCATTTAAAAATATAATAAATCTAAATCCAATCATCTCAAATTTCGACTGGATTCGAGCCGAAGGAATTGGTTTTGGCCGTGAATGTGGCTTTTTTAACCTACAAAAGAGCTGATGATCTTCAAACGGCTGAACCGATTTTCATGAAACATAGCTAAGAACACTCTCGATCAGAATACCTACCTTACAAAAGAAACAAAATTGAAATCGGTTCATCAGCTTGGGCGCTACGTTGCCACAGACAGACACACAGATCCACAGATACACAGATACACAGATACACAGATACACAGATACACAAATACACAGATACACAGATACACAGACACACAGATACACTTGTTAAACTTATAACACCCCTCGTTTTTCGTCGGGGGTTAAAAATAAGCAACTGGCGTATAAAAAAAAAATTACATGAAAAAGATAAGCCCGCTGAGTTTCTTGCCGGATCTTCTCAGTCGAGGTCGCGTTCCGATCCGGTTGTAGATATAAGGAAAAAAAATATGTAAATTGACAATTTGTAAGTGCCCCCGTAGGCCTAAACAAAATAAATTATTTGAATTTGAATTTGATATACTTACCTCCATCGAAAAAAAATAAAAAAGCGTTTGAGTGTACAGCAATGACCATAGGTAGACCTTTGTATTTTTTAATTTTGTGATTTGAACCAAAAATATCTAGTATGTAATATCAAGGATTTATGTGGGAGAGTCTGAAGCAGAACTCCTCCTCCCTTCCCTGCTCTATCTCACTCCCCTTCAGGCTGGCAACGTGCGTTCAATGCCTTTGTTAGGAAACCTCTTTAGGCTATGATAAATGCTTAACATCAGGCGGGTCGTTCACTTGTTTCTACTGATATTATAAATGCGAAAGTTTGTGAGTGTGGATGTTTGTTACTCTTTCAGGCAAAAACTACTGAACGGATTTGGATTAAATTTGGAACACAGATAGTTTATAACCGGGATTAATATATAGAATACTTTTTATCCTGATAATCTCGAAATTTTTGCAAACTCAATTACTACGCGGATGAAGTCGCGGGCCACAGCTTGTATAAAATGAACTTCTTCATGTGATAGGAGACTAAATAATTTTGCTATGCAAATAAGTAGGTATGTATAATATTTTACGTCGCCCTTAGCGGTGGGCTCACTCTTTGTAGAGTTCTACAGTTGAGTCAGTTGGGTGTTTTCGCTTTCCGAAACGAGAGTTTAAGCTCATTTAATTAGCTACAGGCAAGCGAGCTGTGTTCCCGTAAAGTTACCTGGATTATTTTAAACACCCGTGATTAATATTTAAACTCGGCGTCCTGCCGACATGCGATATTAATAGTTTGGTTGGACTTCCGTCTCTCTCACTCTACGTACAAAATGAAACTACAATCGCTACTTTACGCTGATCTTCTGTGAGAGGGTCGTACTACCCCAGTCAAGCCAAGATTATGAGCTTAATTCATCATCATTCATTCATCATCATCATTCATTCATCATCATTATTCATCATCATTTTAGCCCTTTTGACGTCCCACTCCTGGGCACGGACCTCCCCTCAACACGAGGGGGATTCAGGCCATAATCCACCACGCTGGCCCAGTGCGGGTTGGCGGATTTCACATGTCTTTCGAAATTGGTTACATCTTCTAAGACTGCAGGTTTCCTCACGATGTTTTCCTTCACCGTTAGCAAGTGATAATCATTGAAATAAAACTATTTTACCGGTGTGAAGTTGGCGGCCTAAAGTTGTCTAAACTAAAAGTTGTTTAAATTAAAATGTCCCAAAATATTATTGAAATATCATGAAAGAAAATCTCTGTACGTGATTAAATAAGGGAAATAGGAAAACTGTGGCATCCTAGGCCGGAGAATTTTCAGAGGAAAACTATTTTTGAATGGATTTCTCTCATTTGTTTGTATCGAAACTTGCGATGAAACTTCAACTACTTCTGCGGAACTGATTTTCTAGAAACTTTGCACACGAATACAGTTCTCAAGAAATAATGATAAAATGATATTAGAAACCTTCAATCATGAAACCCTTATGCTGCAGGGATACTGCCTGCCTAAACCTAGAGTCTGGTGAAAATTTGGTCACGAGTTCCAGTCCAGACAAACCCCAACGACGATACGCAAGGGCTTGTATGAGAGCACATTGGAAAGCTCTCAAGACAAGGAAAGCACACACAAGCCACAAAGTGACAACTTGCTCAGTTTCAGAATTACGAGATCTGAAAAACCAGCGACTGAAATTTCACCCCACATTTCACACTTTTCGGTCAAAACAACCCCCAAGGACAATTCGCAAGGGGTTGTTTGGGGTCTCGTTGGAAAGCTCTTGAGTCATGGAACACGCATGCATAAGTCACAAACTGACAACTTGCTCGGTTTCAGCATTACAAGACCAGAAGATCCAGCGGCCTATTTTTTACCGAACTTTTCACACTTTTCGATCCAAACAACCCCCTAGGACGATTCGCAAGGGGTTGTTTGGGGTCTCGTTGGAAAGCTCTTCAGTCATGGAACACGCATACATAAGTCACAAACTGACAACTTGCTCGGTTTCAGCATTACAAGACCAGAAGATCCAGCGGCCAATTTTTTACCTAACTTTTCACACTTTTCGGTCAAAACAACCCCCAAGGACGATTCGCAAGGGGTTGTTTGGGGTCTCGTTGGAAAGCTTTTGAGTCATGGAACACGCATGCATAAGTCACAAACTGACAACTTGCTCAGTTTCGGATTTAGAGACCAGAAGATCCAGCGGCCTATTTTTTACCTAACTTTTCACACTTTTCGATCGAAACAACCCCCAAGGACGATTCGCAAGGGGTTGTTTGGGGTCTCGTTGGAAAGCTCTTGAATCATGGAACACGCTTGCATACGTCACAAACTGACAACTTGCTCGGTTTCAGCATTACAAGACCAGAAGATCCAGCGGCCTATTTTTTACCTAACTTTTCACACTTTTCGATCCAAACAACCCCCAAGGACGATTCGCAAGGGTTTGTTTGGGGTCTCGTTGGAAAGGTCTTGAGTCACGGAACACGCATGCATAAGTCACAAACTGACAACTTGCTCAGTTTCAGCATTACAAGACCAGAAGATCCAGCGGCCAATTTTTTACCTAACTTTTCACACTTTTCGGTCAAAACAACCCCCAAGGACGATTCGCAAGGGGTTGTTTGGGGTCTCGTTGGAAAGCTCTTGAGTCATGGAACACGCATGCATAAGTCACAAACTGACAACTTGCTCGGTTTCAGCATTACATGACCAGAAGATACAGCGGCCTATTTTTTACCGAACTTTTCACACTTTTCGATCCAAACAACCCCCAAGGACGATTCGCAAGGGGTTGTTTGGGGTCTCGTTGGAAAGCTCTTCAGTCATGGAACACGCATACATAAGTCACAAACTGACAACTTGCTCGGTTTCAGCATTACAAGACCAGAAGATCCAGCGGCCTATTTTTTACCTAACTTTTCACACTTTTCGATCCAAACAACCCCCAAGGACGATTCGCAAGGGGTTGTTTGGGGTCTCGTTGGAAAGCTCTTCAGTCATGGAACACGCATACATAAGTCACAAACTGACAACTTGCTCGGGTTCAGCATTACAAGACCAGAAGATCCAGCGGCCTATTTTTTACCTAACTTTTCACACTTTTCGATCCAAACAACCCCCAAGGACGATTCGCAAGGGGTTGTTTGGGGTCTCGTTGGAAAGGTCTTGAGTCACGGAACACGCATGCATAAGTCACAAACTGACAACTTGCTCAGTTTCAGCATTACAAGACCAGAAGATCCAGCGGCCAATTTTTTACCTAACTTTTCACACTTTTCGGTCAAAACAACCCCCAAGGACGATTCGCAAGGGGTTGTTTGGGGTCTCGTTGGAAAGCTCTTGAGTCATGGAAGACGCATGCATAAGTCACAAACTGACAACTTGCTCGGTTTCAGCATTACATGACCAGAAGATACAGCGGCCTATTTTTTACCGAACTTTTCACACTTTTCGATCCAAACAACCCCCAAGGACGATTCGCAAGGGGTTGTTTGGGGTCTCGTTGGAAAGTTCTTGAGTCATGGAACACGCATGCATAAGTCACAAACTGACAACTTGCTCAGTTTCGGAATTATAGACCAGAAAAACCAGAAACTGAAATTTCACCCCACTTTTTACACCTTTCGGTCAAAACAATCTTGTAATGCTGAAACCGAGCAAGTTGTCAGTTTGTGACTTATGCATGCGTGTTCCATGACTCGAGAGCTTTCCAACGAGATCCCAAACAACCCCTTGCGAATTGTCCTTGGGGGTTGTTTGGATCAAGAGGTGTAAAAAGTGGGGTGAAATTCCATTTTATGGTTTTTCTGGTCTATAATTCCGAAACTGAGCAAGTTGTCAGTTTGTGACTTATGCATGCGTGTTCCATGACTCAAGAGCTTTCCAACGAGACTCCAAACAACCCCTTGCGAATTGTCCTTGGGGGTTGTTTGGATCGAAAAGTGTGAAAAGTTAGGTAAAAAATAGGCCGCTGGATCTTCTGGTCTTGTAATGCTGAAACCGAGCAAGTTGTCAGTTTGTGACTTATGCATGCGTGTTCCATGACTCAAGAGCTTTCCAACGAGACTCCAAACAACCCCTTGCGAATTGTCCTTGGGGGTTGTTTGGATCGAAAAGTGTGAAAAGTTAGGTAAAAAATAGGCCGCTGGATCTTCTGGTCTTGTAATGCTGAAACCGAGCAAGTTGTCAGTTTGTGACTTATGCATGCGTGTTCCATGACTCAAGAGCTTTCCAACGAGGCCCCAAACAACCCCTTGCGAATTGTCCTTGGGGGTTGTTTGGATCGAAAAGTGTGAAAAGTTAGGTAAAAAATAGGCCGCTGGATCTTCTGGTCTTGTAATGCTGAAAGCAAGCAAGTTGTCAGATTGTGACTTATGCATGCGTGTTCCATGACTCAAGAGCTTTCCAACGAGACCCCAAACAACCCCTTGCGAAACGTCCTTGGGGGTTGTTTTGACCGAAAGGTGTAAAAAGTGGGGTGAAATTCAATTTTATCGTTTTTCTGGTCTATATTTCTGAAACTGAGCAAGTTGTCAGTTTGTGACTTATGCATTCGTGTTCCATGACACAAGAGCTTTCCAACGAGACCCCAAACAACCCCTTGCAAATCGTCCTTGGGGGTTGTTTGGATCGAAAAGTGTGAAAAGTGAGGTAAAAAATAGGCCGCTGGATCTTCTGGTCTTGTAATGCTGAAACCGAGAAAGTTGTCAGTTTGTGACTTATGCATGCGTGTTCCATGACTCAAAAGCTTTCCAACGAGACCCCAAGCAACCCCTTGCGAATCGTCCTTGGGGGTTGTTTTACCGAAAAGTGTGAAAAGTTAGGTAAAAAATAGGCCGCTGGAACTTCTGGTCTTGTAATGCTGAAACCGAGCAAGTTGTCAGTTTATGACGTATGCAAGCGTGTTCCATGATTCAAGAGCTTTCCAACGAGACCCCAAACAACCCCTTGCGAATCGTCCTTGGGGGTTGTTTGGATCGAAAAGTGTGAAAAGTTAGGTAAAAAATAGGCCGCTGGATCTTCTGGTCTCTAAATCCGAAACTGAGCAAGTTGTCAGGTTGTGACTTATGCATGCGTGTTCCATGACTCAAGAGCTTTCCAACGAGGCCCCAAACAACCCCTTGCGAATTGTCCTTGGGGGTTGTTTGGATCGAAAAGTGTGAAATGTTAGGTAAAAAATAGGCCGCTGGATCTTCTGGTCTTGTAATGCTGAAACCGAGCAAGTTGTCAGTTTGTGACTTATGCATGCGTGTTCCATGACTCTAGAGCTTTCCAACGAGACCCCAAACAACCCCTTGCGAATCGTCCTTGGGGGTTGTTTTACCGAAAAGTGTGAAAAGTTAGGTAAAAAATAGGCCGCTGGATCTTCTGGTCTTGTAATGCTGAAACCGAGCAAGTTGTCAGTTTGTGACGTATGCAAGCGTGTTCCATGATTCAAGAGCTTTCCAACGAGACCCCAAACAACCCCTTGCGAATCGTCCTTGGGGGTTGTTTGGATCGAAAAGTGTGAAAAGTTTGGTAAAATATAGGCCGCTGGATCTTCTGGTCTCTAAATCCGAAACTGAGCAAGTTGTCAGTTTGTGACTTATGCATGCGTGTTCCATGACTCAAGAGCTTTCCAACGAGACCCCAAACAACCCCTTGCGAATCGTCCTTGGGGGTTGTTTTGACCGAAAAGTGTGAAAAGTTAGGTTAAAAATTGGCCGCTGGATCTTCTGGTCTTGTAATGCTAAAACCGAGCAAGTTGTCAGTTTGTGACGTATGCAAGCGTGTTCCATGATTCAAGAGCTTTCCAATGAGACCACAAACAACCCCTTGCGAATCGTCCTTGGGGGTTTTTGGATCGAAGTGTGAAAAGTTAGGTAAAAAATAGGCCGCTGGATCTTCTGGTCTTGTAATGCTGAAACCGAGCAAGTTGTCAGTTTGTGACTTATGCATGTGTGTTTCATGACTGAAGAGCTTTCCAACGAGACCCCAAACAACCCCTTGCGAATCGTCCTTGGGGGTTGTTTTGACCGAAAAGTGTGAAAAGTGGGGTGAAATTTCAGTTTCTGGATTTTCTGGTCTCTAATTCCGAAACTGAGCATGTTGTCAATTTGTGACTTATGCATGCGTGTTCCATGACTCAAGAGCTTTCCAACGAGACCCCAAACAACCCCTTGCGAATCGTCCTTGGGGGTTGTTTTGACCGAAAAGTGTGAAAAGTGGGGTGAAATTTCAGTTTCTGGTTTTTCTGGTCTCTAATTCCGAAACTGAGCAAGTTGTCAGTTTGTGACTTATGCATGCGTGTTCCATGACTCAAGAGCTTTCCAACGAGACCCCAAACAACCCCTTGCGAATCGTCCTTGGGGGTTGTTTTGACCGAAAAGTGTGAAAAGTTAGGTAAAAAATAGGCCGCTGGATCTTCTGGTCTCTAAATCCGAAACTGAGCAAGTTGTCAGTTTGTGACTTATGCATGCGTGTTCCATGACTCAAGAGCTTTCCAACGAGACCCCAAACAACCCCTTGCGAATCGTCCTTGGGGGTTGTTTTGACCGAAAAGTGTGAAAAGTGGGGTGAAATTTCAGTTTCTGGTTTTTCTGGTCTCTAATTCCGAAACTGAGCAAGTTGTCAGTTTGTGACTTATGCATGCGTGTTCCATGACTCAAGACCTTTCCAACGAGACCCCAAACAACCCCTTGCGAATCGTCCTTGGGGGTTGTTTTGACCGAAAAGTGTGAAAAGTTAGGTAAAAAATAGGCCGCTAGATCTTCTGGTCTCTAAATCCGAAACTGAGCAAGTTGTCAGTTTGTGACTTATGCATGCGTGTTCCATGACTCAAGAGCTTTCCAACGAGACCCCAAACAACCCCTTGCGAATCGTCCTTGGGGGTTGTTTTGACCGAAAAGTGTGAAAAGTTAGGTAAAAAATAGGCCGCTGGATCTTCTGGTCTCTAAATCCGAAACTGAGCAAGTTGTCAGTTTGTGACTTATGCATGCGTGTTCCGTGACTCAAGAGCTCGAGACACCAAACAAACCCTTGCGAATCGTCCTTGGGGGTTGTTTGGATCGAAAAGTGTGAAAAGTTAGGTAAAAAATAGGCCGCTGGATCTTCTGGTCTTGTAATGCTGAAACCGAGCAAGTTGTCAGTTTGTGACGTATGCAAGCGTGTTCCATGACTCAAGAGCTTTCCAACGAGACCCCAAACAACCCCTTGCGAATCGTCCTTGGGGGTTGTTTGGATCGAAAAGTGTGAAAAGTTAGGTAAAAAATAGGCCGCTGGATCTTCTGGTCTCTAAATCCGAAACTGAGCAAGTTGTCAGTTTGTGACTTATGCATGCGTGTTCCATGACTCAAGAGCTTTCCAACGAGACCCCAAACAACCCCTTGCGAATCGTCCTTGGGGGTTGTTTTGACCGAAAAGTGTGAAAAGTTAGGTAAAAAATTGGCCGCTGGATCTTCTGGTCTTGTAATGCTGAAACCGAGCAAGTTGTCAGTTTGTGACTTATGTATGCGTGTTCCATGACTGAAGAGCTTTCCAACGAGACCCGAAACAACCCCTTGCGAATCGTCCTAGGGGGTTGTTTGGATCGAAAAGTGTGAAAAGTTCGGTAAAAAATAGGCCGCTGGATCTTCTGGTCTTGTAATGCTGAAACCGAGCAAGTTGTCAGTTTGTGACTTATGCATGCGTGTTCCATGACTCAAGAGCTTTCCAACGAGACCCCAAACAACCCCTTGCGAATTGTCCTTGGGGGTTGTTTTGACCGAAAAGTGTGAAATGTGGGGTGAAATTTCAGTCGCTGGTTTTTCAGATCTCGTAATTCTGAAACTGAGCAAGTTGTCACTTTGTGGCTTGTGTGTGCTTTCCTTGTCTTGAGAGCTTTCCAATGTGCTCTCATACAAGCCCTTGCGTATCGTCGTTGGGGTTTGTCTGGACTGGAACTCGTGACCAAATTTTCACCAGACTCTAGGTTTAGGCAGGCAGTATCCCTGCAGCATAAGGGTTCCATGATTGAAGGTTTCTAATATCATTTTATCATTATTTCTTGAGAACTGTATTCGTGTGCAAAGTTTCTAGAAAATCAGTTCCGCAGAAGTAGTTAAAGTTTCATCGCAAGTTTCGATACAAACAAATGAGAGAAATCCATTCAAAAATAGTTTTCCCCTGAAAATTCTGCGGCCTAGGATGCCACAGTTTTCCTATTTCCCTTATTTAATCACGTACAGAGATTTTCTTTCATGATATTTCAATAATATTTTGGGACATTTTAATTTTGTCGGGTTATAAAGGGCCGCCAACTTTAGGCCGCCAACTTCACACCGGTAACTATTTTTCGGATTTTATCGCGTTTATTAACTTTATGTTCCCGACGTTTCGGTTGCTTTACAGCAGTCATGGTCACGGGGGGACTGAGGTGTTAGACGTCCTGATGTCATAGTTTGGATTTAATTATATTAATTACTGGATCCCAAGTTGGTGGTAGCACCCAGCCATCTTCCCTATTGAAATTAGGATGTTTTTTAATTTCAATGGCCTCACGTATCATCCTTGGTCGGCATCGGTGTTCTTTTGCGAGGATCTGTGGTTTATCAAATCTGATATAATGGCGGGTGCGGTCCTGTACATGTTCACAGATTGCAGACTTCGTGGAGCGCCAGTGTTTCACGTCAGCTATATGTTCTTTTACGCGGGTTTTTACTGATCTTTTAGTTTGCCCTATGTAGGAGAGCCCACATTCACAATCGAGTTTGTATACAAGATGCAGGGGTGCTACCACCAACTTGGGATCCAGTAATATATATAATTAAATCCAAAACCAAGTGTACCATTGCAAGACCTCGAGACACTGTGAGCACTTTCTGCGTGGATCGGACCGCAACCAACAACTAAATATGAGGGTACCCAGTTACTAACTATGGCATCAGGACGTCTAACACCTCAGTCCCCCCGTGACCATGGCTGCTGTAAAGCTACCGAAACGTCGGGAACATAAAGTTAATAAACGCGATAAAATCCGAAAGATATTTTTATTTCAATGTGTAGTATTCGCGTAAATATAAGAAAACAATAAGTGATAATCATATAAAAATTATGATTCGCACATAGATTTCGAAAAATCCAGAGGTTCGAGCCGGGGTTTGAACCCGAGACCTGTTAGCCCGCAAGACGCGTGCGTAACCAATTGGCTATCACTGGCTCTTATTAGCTTAATTAATTAGCTTCAATTACGTTCTACCATTGTTAAACGAAGTTTGGTGAGATTAACAGGACTTAATAACTTCACATTGCTAGTAAACTAAAAAGAAATAAATAATAAAGAACATCCATCTTTCATCCATATGAATACACAGCCTTACAATCTCTTCTTCCTAAGCTCCTAAGTTCGTCAATACATTCCTCTAAGTATAATATCACCACACATCCTTCCAATCACGTTTTTCCATCCGAAACCCTTGAAGCCTTCAAAGGGCTGACTGTAAGACGTCTTGAGATTACCGACAGCCTCCTAATCCTCTCGCAACGCTTAATATTCGACATACAAAGCGAATTACTTTCACAAGACTGGCTTCGAGGGATCCGTCAAACCTTAGTGATATTCTCTGAGATTTCCACGTGAATGTGCCTTGATTCAGTTTAAAAGGCTAAGGTTTTGGTATAATGGACAGAGGTGAATCTATATAAGCCACCATTGTCGATCCTAGCTTACAGGAGTCACAGTGGTCGGAGTGTGTGGCGGGACTAGTCCATAAAACTGTATATTTACCTTTAAGTACCTTTATTTTATCTTATGTTATAATCTTCACTTTGTAAAATGTATATGGGACACTTATGCCTGCAATAAATGAATATTATATTATTATTATTATATCTACCTATTAAAATTCAATATAATTTTGGGATATATTATTAATTATATATTTTGAAACGACTTAACAAAAGAGGAGGTTCTCAATTCGACCCGTGTGTTCTTTTACCTAAATTATTATAAGGTATTGGCGTTTTTATTATGGTATAGTCATAATAGTTCTTAGTATGCTACTTAGTATATCATAAAATTTTGCTTGAACTGTGATAAATAACTTAAGTACAGTTAAAAAACAATGTTATATTATTTGGCATATCTTCTTATAATAAAATTATATTCGTTTCAAACATTCGAGAGCCAATTTATTTCATAAATTCACTCAATAAATTCAAAAGTAAATTAATTTCATAAATTCGAAAGCGTATTCTTTCAATTTTCAAGTAAGTAATAACATAATATTATCTTTGTTACAGAGCAATAAGGGGGACGAAGAACACTCAGCACATTACTCTCATCGCCGTCGTCAAGAAAAGGTATGTTTAACATTATTTTACATTACACAAAGCCAAGCAAATACTTTGCATTAGGCTTAAGTGGCTGTAGAGAATGCTGTAGAGAATTTACTTTATGAACGAACTTTTATTTTAAGTAAAAAAATATACTATTTTGAAGGAACAAAAAAAATTACAAGGCTCCCTCTCCTTTGTTGTTTAATGGATTAAGATGATCTGACTGAATTAACATACTGTATTCGTAGATGAATAAATAATCACAAAGTAAATAGATCATGAGTGATTGCTGGGTTCACTCAACATATTATCATACCACGGTTCACCCGAACTGAGTCTCGCCAGATCAATTGGCGTATGATATTAAAAAAATGCTTTTGTTTGTCATGAGATTCTGCACAATTTCCATGATTTAATTATTACTTTTTACAGATGTAAGTATCACATTTTTTATTATTTTGACAGACTCTTCTTCTTTCTTTTATTGAAAATATGGCCTCATCTAGCAGTACTTTTGCCAGGTGTTCATGTTCAGGCGGCTGCATTTTTGAAACCCATTTAGTGTTAAGGTCGGTCACCCTTAAGGTTACCTGTCTAGGGTAGTTTTAATGTCGTCGAATAATTTCCTTTGTTATGGTAAAACACAGCTGTATACTCAAACTTAACCCAAATTTGAGGACTGCTTAATTTTGACGCGCCTGAAAATAATTACAGATAACGACGCATTATCTCAAACAGCTAAGCGGGACTCATTTAATTATTGTTTCAGTGCCCTCAATACTATAATTTCGTTCATGTCTTCTGTAAGAAGACTCTGACCATCGTATTGGTCCCAACCATATAGTACGATTATCTCTGCGTTTTAATCGAAATGCGTTTTTATCGCAATAGATGTTACAACTGTTTTTTATGTGACAAAGATTGATGTCCAACATTGTAACTTCATTACACTGACCGTAATGTAAAATATATCTATGACACTGATCATTACTTTTTATCACAAGTTCCTAATCAGCTTACCTACGTGCAAACAAAGTAGGCACTGAAATAAAATGTATTCTGACGACAACGGTAGCACGGTACCTAAGTAACTGTCACTGTGACAATGTGACAAAAAAGAAATTTTACCGGAAAATACTAATTTCGGAACGATCCTTTATAAAATGGAAGTTGCTTAATGCGTATATACATTTTTAGTTAATTACTAACATTGTATTTCTATCACATTACTAGTATTCCCGCTAGCTCCACTTCTTGAACTAAGTTGATGCGTGTGTTAGGAGTGGGCTTACGTCAATAGTTCAATGGCCAGGATGGGGATCGAACCCGGAACCTCTCAGCTACGAGGATGGTCGCTCTAACCACCAGACTATCGACACTTAAAAAGTAAAAAAAGATTTTGAAAGGTGACAAATGTGACAATTGTGAAAAGGTGAATAGGTAGAATCTACCACCGGTTTAAGATAATGCGGCTAGAAACTCAATGGTAACTCTTTTCCATAGAAAAAAGGTTGGTGTACATTTATAAGAACAGCAACGCAATGCGGGCTGGCATCCCTTATTGTCACTGAAATGTACAAGAAAATAATACACTTGTATTAAACTATAACTAAGTTAATTAGGTATTACTCAGATTAAGATATTTAAATTAGAAAGCTAGCGTGAGCTGTGGACAAGTAGCTTCGTTTCTAAATTGTTTTCATTCAACATTATTAAAACACGGAACGCTCATTTGTTATTTTTATCCAACATTTGTTTTAAAGAATCCTCATCCGTCCCCGTCCAACGTTAAGGTAACCCTGGGGAGTCAATAATTTGCGCGAAACAGAACCTTATTCTCGCGGAACCCCGAACACACTTCATACCTTTACACCGAGTTCGAAGGTTACTTAAAAACTTTTCCCCTACACTGTGAGCTCTAAGTTTTCTTAGGCGGCAAGTGAACGCTCCACAGAGGGAGCCAATGTTCCGGGAACATTTAGGGATCCAACGTAAGAACTTAAATACTTAATTAAATTACTTTTACGTCGATGGCGTTGTTGCGTACCTTGTCTAACGACAAGGAACAAGTGGAAACATTTTAATTAATGTTATTATTAGAAGACCGCTTGTTCCAGTGGTTCGAGCGTATGCTCGGCTTACTGCACCGAGTAGTTGCAGGTTGGATTCCCACCGGGGCGAATTTTGGAAATTGCCTTTTCGTTATTTACCCAGGTCACTGGGATCGCATAGTACAAGCCTTGCTTAGTTTGGGACCATACAGTTGGTGTGTGGGTCTGGCGATATTTATTTATTTAAGTAAACGTAACTTAAACATCTTCTGTCTCAATCCCTTTCAAGTCGGCCACGTGTGAGCCATGTCTTTGGTATTTTCCAGCATTTATAGGCCACGGTATATGCTTTCTACGGCTACGGTAACATTTTTAATACAATTCACATATTCGTAAGTACCTGAACTAACGCAAAAGCTATTTACCTTAGCACCAACTTCGAGAGGTACAGGTAAATGGGAGCTTTAGGACTATTAAATGCTCCTGTACTCGCTAAGACCTCGCACAGGAGATGCTACAACTTTAGTAGTTCGTAGAAGTTGAGAGTAACTTTTGTTTTATGATGCGTAATATTTCAACTGCAATTTGGAAACTTGGCTCTGTAAATGCAAATAGAGTTCAACCAAGTTTAACGACTCTTTCATTCCTTCTTTCGCTTCACATGTATGCCGCTCGGTTTTGCTGTGGAATAGTTACACATCGAACTATCTCTTTCTGCCAACAAAGAAGAAGAAAACAAAGAAGAATGCGTTCTGAAAGAAGAAGACAAAGTATGGCGAACTACACAACCGCTAATCCACGCTTATTTATAATGATGAGAATGTTTTAGGTTTCATGAGTCAAAAATAATAATTTAGGTACGGATGTGGTAGCTACGTCGGTGCTTAGTAAAGATTCTGTTATCTCTTTGCTCTTTTGTAAGTCGCTTCTTCTGTATACCAAAGTCGCTTGACGACAAAAAAGCTGCTTGACGACCGCTTGGCGCAGCGGTGCGAGCGTAGTCCGCTCGGTTCACTGCACGTGGTGGTTGCGGGTTCGATTCCCGCCGGGGCAAATTTCGGAAATGGCCTTTTCGTAATTTGCCCTGGTGGTTGCCTGGGTAGGTTTGCTTGGGTGTCACTGGGATCGCCCCCAGTCCATTGTACACATACTACAAGCGTTGCTTAGTTTGGGACCATACCGTTAGTTTGTTGCGTGCGCGTGATGTTAAGCAGTTACAGCCTTGTTACAGCAGCCTATAGATACATGCTTGCAATGCCAAAGGTGTCATCGTACGTTGCTGCCCTGAAGAGGAGTGTGATAGAGGGAGAGGTAGGAAGGAGGTAGGAGGCTCTATCACTCATCATACGAAATACAGCTATAATAACTTCTTTACGTCGATCTTCTGTGAAGGGGCGGTAACTTCTCCGATCGAGGCACTACATATATGAGCATGCATAGCATTGCATAGCATAGCATGCATAGCATATGCATTGCATGGGGTGGGGCTTGACTCTACCACCAGTTTCTATCATGATAGAGACGGGTGGTAGACAGTCCCGGATTAAGCAAGCGCGGGGCCCGTAGCAAATTATTTCAAAGAGCCCGTGGTCTACTATGGTTCCTTAAGTATAAAGTGGTAAATAAACAAATCAATAGTCTATACGTTTATTTGCCATTTATAGTTTACAATTTTGTGGGCATTTAGTAAATTACTATAGGCGCTGTTAGGCTCTGGGCAGGTACAAAAAGCCAGAGATGAGATTTTCTGGCAATATATAATAATTTTGATAAGAAACTAACATATGCGGGGCCCCCTTTCGCTCGGGGCCCGTAGCAATTGCTACTCTTGCTATAATATGGTTAATCCGGCACTGGCACTAGAGTATCTTAAGAACATGTTCTAAAGATACCGAGATTCAACCCTCAGTGAGCCCTGGAGAAAAGCTAAATGATGCGGTGGAACCATCAGAAGAAAAATAATCCATAGGACGCAATTCCTACAGCATATTCAATCAAACGAGTTCCTATATCAATCTCTATCAGTGAAGATAAATTTTCACCATCTAACCCCTATTACGAGGCTGTAAGGTGCATTTCCTTATCGCAAAATCCATCACATATGATGATCCATTATGATATTGTGACTGATTTCCCTGAACCGAAATAGCTTTAAATAATGTCAGATATTAAGTTAATTAACCGGGGGATTGACAGAGGACTGACCCGGATGTGTGGTGCCTGCGTAAATATACGAGGATGTGACGTCACGCAACCGGTGTACACTGCGGGGCTTTATTACCATCCGGTGTGTTTTGTACGGGTAACTAATTATCTTATAACAATTAGTGATGAAGGTCATATGATATATTATGAAATAGTAATAATGTTGGAGTACTAGTTGGTCACTGCTGCCGGGCTTTCCAACATTGAAGCGGTCATTCAATAAGTTAGTGCTTTTAACCGTCATTTTATTTAAAACTAAATGAAGGTGAAACTATAAAAACAACTCATTTAATAATCTATTCTTTGTCGTATCGCTTCTTGTTGTCTTTGGTATATATAAACGTATGATCCATGTTCTATTATCTTTGGACTTTACCAAGTAACCTCTCTGGCCTATGGAAACCGAGACCAGGATAATTTAAAAAATAAATATAGTATGATTTTACGTCAACTTACATTTTCTACCCGTGAATGTTTTAAAGTTTTGGTACCGGTCCGAATAGATAGATCTATTTAAAAAAAATGTATCAGGCGACTCACACCATGGTGCGACACACCATCGGTGTGAAACTCCCCCTACCCAATGACATCACCGCCTAATAATGCCTCTAAAACCTCATAAACCATAAGCCGGTATAAAATATCTATACACATTACGGATCGCTTTGAAGGTAAGTTCTCAGCGATATAGCGAGACGAAGTTGGCGAAGTTTCGGCTCAAACGGCCCTTCCGAACGAAAGGAAACACTTTTTAAAAGATATAAAGAACTCATCATTTCCCCCGAAACACGGACAGGGTTGGTAACCAAAAAATTTTTTGCTTCAGTTTTCCATTACAAATATTGATCCAAACCCATGAAATTGTAAAAATAATGTTATACGATTTCTATGATATCCTTAGACTTTTTATTAACACCTCTCTGATGATATCCAATTTCTCAAAGATTACTAATATTTATTAAAACCTTGATTGATTGGAGTTGCTTAAAAAATATTAAGAATCTTGTTTAAGGCTAAAGCACCCATCTAGCCCGCGAAGTTCAAATTTTTTGAGATTTTTAGAATTTTTTCAAAATCTGACAATAATAAAAGGTACATTTTGTAATTCGCGACAAAGACCGTGTGCAGTGCATTTATTAATATATCCAATTTACTCTAAAACATTTCAAGAATGACATATATCCAGATAATCTGGCAATTTTTGTATATTTAGTGATTAACTAGTACCATATCCACCGTGATAATATTTAGAGTAAAATAAATGTATTAATAAACGCACTGCATACTGTGTTTGTCGCAAATCACAAAATGTTGTCTTAAATATTTTCAGATTTTGGATAAACTATAAAAATACTCGAAAATTTTGAATTTCGCGGGCAAGACAGGCCTTCACCTTAAGTGATGATTGAATAAACAAAAATATCGCCAGACTAATACACCAACTGTTTAGTCCCAAACTAAAAAGGGATCTTCATGAAACAAAACTCCTTTTTAATTCTTGAAAATAAATAATTATAATAATAATTTATCCCTTTTGATATCCCACTCCTGTGCACGGGCCTGCCCTCAACATGAGGGGGATTCAGGCCATTATCCTAGTGCGACTTGGCGGATTTTACATGTCTTTCGAAAATTGGTCAGATCTTCTAAGACATGCAGGTTTCCTCACGATCTTTTCGTTCACCGTAAGTAAGTGATAATCATATAGAAATTATGATTCGCGCATTTCGAAAATTCCAGAGGTGCGAGCCGGGCAAGCCGAGCAAGACGCGTGCTTTAACCAATCGGCTATCACAGCTTTTTTTAATAAAACCCGTCTATGAATTGCGACAACCCTAACAACTCAGGTTGGCAACACGGCCGACTAAATGGCCAACAATTCAGTTGACTAATCAGTTTTAGTTCCGTTGCCGCCCCCGCTGTGGCGAAACTTAATATTTGTTACGTGGTTTGAAGTTAAAACGGCCGGACCAAGTTCTCAGGTTTATTTATTTATCAAGTATTAAACCGTTATCTAGTTTTAACCTAGTTATTCAACGTGCGCCGACGGTCATTAAACTCTCTAACATAAGTTTAAACGGTTTTTTAAACTGTTTAGCATTGCGATTTTATTTCAGGTTTTTCTTCTTTGTCATTATTTGGTTTCTAGAGTGAAGAACACATCAAAAGGAAATCAAAATACAGTTGTTCTTAACGTTTCGCTTTCTTTTAATTTAATTAACATCACTGTTTCCGACACAGGATGAGCCATGAATTCAAAAAATGGGAGCGTGATTTTTTTTGAGGACAGACTTGAACTTCGAACACTGAAACATTTCACATCGCTTCTCGTTGGCCGTGGTAAGGCTAATATCAAGTTAGCGTTTAAGGAAGTGGTAATTTTACCCCTCGTCGATAAGTGTCCGTATTAAGGATTCATTATTGGTGAATGAATGTGAATCTTTCTTCTTTTAGACAATTTTTTTATGTTAGTAGAGGCAAACTGTAACAAAATGACGACAGCTCATAAACGGGCAGGTTCGATCACGGTAGTAGTAGTACCAACCTCTCACAGAACATCGGCGCAAAGTATAATTTGACTTTGTAAACTTTGTTACATAGAAATAACTAACATTGAAAATTAAACCCCCAATGCGACGACTTTTTGAACTACAAAAGAGCTAAAAATTTTCAAACGGCTGAACCGAATTTCATGGAACATAGCTAGGAACGCTTTCGATCAGAATACCTTTCTAACAAAAAAAAACACGATTAAAATCGGTTTATCCGCTTGACGCTTCGACGCCACAGACAGACACACAAACACACAGATACACATGTTAAACTTATAACAACCCTTTTTTGTCAGGGATAAAAATACATAATAACATAATCCAAGGTAGGTTTCATTATCAAAGAGATTATTAATTCTTCAGTCTATTTCTGCAAGAAAATTACATAAGTAAGCACTGCTGAATAAATTAAATAAGGTTAAAAGAGAGCTGTTATCCAGTATCTTCCCTCCGGAGCCTGGGACGCGAGATAAGCCTGCAGGTAGCAGAGGAACGCAAGGCGAAACGTTACCCCCAGCCAGCCAATTAGCGGCGCTAAAAATATACGGAGCTAGAGTGTTGCCAGCGAGAGAAAACTTTATAACGATATTTTTATTAAACCGTAACTAGCAATTAATTTGTTTTGATTGAGGACAAAATGTTATTTTACGTAATCGTGTTACTACGAGATTAGCGGAGTTCATAAGATTGATAAAAAGTTATCAGCTTCGGAAAACCGAGATTCTGTTTATAAGTCTTGCGCTTTCAGCTACCAAGTTTTCATAACTAATAACTTTTTATGGTCATAAGATTAAATTGAGCAATGGTCCTATGCTTGTGCTAGGAGTGGGCTCACGTCAATAGTTTAATGGCCAGGATGGGAATCGAACCCGGAACCTCTCAGCTACGAGGACGGCCCCTCTAACCACTAGGCTATTGACGCTTAAAGTTAAGTAGTATATTGGACATGAATTGTTACAAGTATTATATTGGACATGACATTTATAGTGCCTGGTTATTATATTAAGGGGCATCGTAACGAAAACTGATACCATGGATTCAACTCATCATTCTGGACTCCCCGGAATTGGAATCGCCCCCAGTCCATTGTACGGTACCCATAGTACAAGCTTTCCTTAGTTTGGGACCATAAAGTTGGTGTGTCAGTCTGGCTATGTTTATTTATTAATTTGTTTATTTAATTATTGTGTCCTGTATAATTATTGTGTGTAGTTAGTGTTTGTTAAATGTACATTAAATAAATGTTTGCAGATTGAATTGAAATCTCTGGGTGAAATTTGCCCCTAGGTAGGTAGGTATGTATTTTTGTCAATAATCAAACGGACTTAAGCTTCGTTCGTTAGGTACCCTCATCGTCATATGTATTACAATTTGTCGTGGCAAATTCCATATTCCTTAATAAAGCTTGCCGATCCATTATTTTGACTGACCAGTGGAGCTTATCACAGTAGCTAACAACTAATAACGACGCCAATAAAAGGGAGTTATTCTTATCCACAGCACTTTTATTAACAAGTAGATACGGCCCAATCTATTATCAGAATCACTGCAATACCGGGCTTACGATCACGAATTTAATGCGACGTTATGGCGCCCACATCAAAAAGTTATTATTTATCGCATAAAAACCGTTGACGCAAAACAAGTAACACGTTTCGGCTTTCGACGGGAGCATAAAAACGTATTTTTATGCGATAAACGATGTACATATACAGATTCGCGTTTGATTGCGAGCGATACAATGTTGCCAATGATTAAAATATTCCGAGATTTAAGGATATTTTAGAATGTAACATTAATTTAACTAGGATTTATTTTTTATGAAACTAAATGGAAAATACCTTTTGTAACTTATAGGTGAAACAGAAAGGGTATACTATTGTTTTTGCAACTTTACTTTGTAAATCTAAAATTATCGGCTTTGTGTGACAGTTGGAGTACTAAGGGTTTTGTAGACTTATGAAATCCGTCAACAGCTGTATCCCTGTAACACCTTTTATTAGTTACTTAAGTAGTTAGTACTAGTTAAGTTTGAAAAAAAAAAGTATACCCATTATGTTTCAACAGGTTTCAACCTGTATAACACATCGCAGTACTTATGAATTGGTAAGCGAAGTTTATTATTAGCATCATAAATATGGGCACATAATAAAATGGTTTCACAGGTATACGAAACATATTCTTGGTACGAAATAAAACAGACAACGAAGAAAAATTACAACAGTCCGAAATTAATTTCAAAGTTGTCGGTAACCTTTCTTATAACTTTTAGGAGCTTACTAACAAGATGAAATTACTTGTGTGTATACTAATATTATATTGATGACGGCAAGACGTAACAAACAAATGGTTAACAAAAATATGACCCAAAAATGTGTAGCTTTTTTGAGGATTTTATTTAAGTATCGAAGTGGAAGCTCGATACGTCAAACAAAGTGCCAAATAATGCGCGCATGCGTAAAAGCTAAGCTACTCTTCGAGGGTCAAACCTCGGCGTCATCTTTGGACACCATTGTCGATCCTGGCTAACATAAGTAATAATAGTGGGAGTGTGTGGCGGGCCAAATCACATTTAAAAAGAAACAAAGCTTGTCGACAAGGCAATTCGGCTGCTTTATTTCTCATTCTAGCCCTTAAAATAACTTTGCTCTTTATATTATTTTTTGGTTGGTTCTCTATCGTCAAACATACCTACCTATATCTCTACATTCACTTGTTTCCAATTTGTTGATCGACAGAAAATCGATATAACCTCGGGCTTACTTTTTAATGACCCGTTGTAGAGCACCGAATACATCCATAATGAATTTTCATAATGATAAAAATAGTCGACCACACTTAATTTTGTTGTGTACCATAATAGAACATTGTTACACGAGTGGTGAAAGTGACTTATTTAGTCCCGAGACGGGGTTTGGCGCCCGAGCGTAGCGAGGGCGCTAATAGTTCGAGGGACAAAATAAGTCTTTCACCCGAGGTAAACACTGTGCTTTTCATTACGAATACAAGGAAAGTAAAATTTATTTTAAAAGCAACAATATGGCAACTCTGGTCAGTCAGCAACGCGTATGCGATCCATTTTATTAACATAAACGGTTTTCCCGTGAACGACTGTGATAAAAGATATATTGGCAACGTTTACACCCGTTCGTACAGCATAAGATACATTTGTTGTCAGTTGTGTAAAACGCAAAGAAGCCAGAATGTATTTTAAATACCTTTTCATGCTATTTGTTTAGTAACTTAAGAACTTTAAAAGTGTGAGACTAGATATCTCTCATCCTACTAATATTATAAATGCGAAAGTTTGTGAGTGTGGATGTTTGTAACTCTTTCAGGCAAAAACTACTGAATGGATTTGGCAGAAATTTGAAACACATACAGTTTATAACCGGGATTAACACATAGGATACTTTTTATCCCGATAATCCCGCTATTTTTGTTAAGTTAAATACTACTCGGACAAAGTCGCGGGCACAGCTAGTATATTATAATTAAAATGGATGCTAAGTAAGATTTCACACTACCTACCCATAAAATTAAAAACAAATCCCCATCTTTTATTTTGTACAACAAAGTCGGCTAACCAGTTTACGACCCGTTTGATGTTAAGCAGTTATCGTAGCATATAAAAGCTTGCAATATCAAAGGAATGTCTCGCACGGTTGCCAGCCTGAAGGAGGAGTGGGATAGAGGGAGGGGAAGAGAGGGGGAGATGGACTGCCAGGTCTTTCACTCATCGTACCAAACACAGCTTTGATAGCTACTTCACACCGATCTTCTGTAAAAGGTTCATCTAAATATATATAACTCAAAGGTTACTGACTAACTGACTGACTGACTGACATAGTGATCTATCAACGCACAGCCCAAACCACTGGACGGATCGGGCTGAAATTTGGCATGCAGGTAGATCTTATGACGTATGCATCCGCTAAGAAAGGATTTTGATTAATTCTATCCCCAAGGGGATAAAATAAGGGATGAATAATCCCGAATTTTTTGTTAAGTTTAATTACACGCGGACGAAGTCCCGGGCACAGCTAGTCCCATATATGAGATACAGCTACCATGGCCATTACTTTTATGCGGCTCATGCGTACTTAACCTATTTAGTGATCGCGGCCGTCCTCAAATTCAATTTATCTTCGCTCAAATTTGAACAGCGGCTCATCCCGTCACGTTGTCTTGTCTCAATTCAGTGCAATTCATTTCGTACCCTGTTTAGTTCCGTTTCAGTGGGCTGGGGCGGATTTGTACGCAAATTACTCTTGAGAATAATGCGGTTAGCGGAGGCTCGATGGTGATTTGAGACTGTCTACCTTTTCGGATGAAACACATTTCATCGCTGTTGTCCAAATATTGACCGAAATACGTTTACCAAAATGTATTGGAAAAATATATTTATATCGCAACGAAGGCCTTACCTACAAAAAGTGCCTTTGTTGTATGTTTGAGGGAATTATAAAAGTTTTGTAGCTTCCGCTGTCGATGTAATTTGCGATTTTCATTAAACTCCGAAAGTTTTTTCTTTAAAAAATAACATAACAAGAAATTAATGAGGAATATCTTGCACTTTGCTTCAAACAGTTTGCGAAGTGGGTTTTAATTAACGACTTTGATTGAATGTATCTATGTATGTTTATTTTACTTTGATTCCGGTTGGTGAAAGATTTCAAATAAAACAACTTTTCAAATGCCTTCGGCTCGAATTCGAAATCACACATTTGTAGATAACTAAGTACCTACTTATATTTATAGTAACTAAAATCGAAAATTTAAAAGCACCCGAAGCGACGACTTTTAAACTACAACAGAGCTGATAATTTTCAAAAGACTGAACCGATTTTCATGAAACACAGCTAAGAACACTCTCGGTCAGAATACCTTTCCAACAAAAAAAAAACTAAATTAAAATCGGTTCATCCGCTTGGGCGCTACGATGCCACAGACAGACACACAGATACACAGATATACATGTTAAACGTACAACACCCCTCTTTTTTCGTCGGGGGTTACAAAATAAATCATCACTTGATAACAAGGTCATCATAGCGCGCAACAGTGCCTACGCACAGTCATCTAACTATTCCAGTAAAATATTAATCAATAATACCGCAGTAATCTACCGTTTTCAGTAAAAACTCACTTCTTTAAACATCCGTATCCCAGCCCCGTGAGAAAATAATGCACCCCGAAGTCGTCGATCGGAAAGCGAAATTAATCAAAAGCACATTTAAATGTCCGCCGACCATCGATTTTATCTTCCGCGCCTCGCGTTACAGCTCAGTTATTTTTCAACGGAATATAACCCGTGAAGCATCTTGCTTCGGATTTCAGTTAAAGCTTCAATAACGTTATACAAGGTGTATCTAAAGTCCGATATATTATTTACGCATATGCATATGAAATGAAATAAAAATGAAATGAAATGAAAAATGTTTAATTAGCACAGCAGTACCCACATAAGAAAAGAACAGAACATAATTATAAAAGAAGAATTAAAATAGACATAAGGTAGGAAAGCTGCATTTGCTGCAGTGTGAGCAGTACCGAAAGGCATTTGGCTCAGCATGTGCTGGAGGGGAACGAGATCTCCTCCAGCGCTGATTTTCAGCCAAAGCCTCCTCATAATACCGTGTCTTTCATACAATAATATCTTAATATCATTATCAGACCGAAAATAAAATAGTAAGAAATCAAATAATTTGTAAACAAACATAACAAAATATTATTTGTGACAAATAGATCAAAATTCGAACATTTTTTTATGAACATTTTCGCTAAAATATTTCATAAACTCAACTGTCATACTCTTATGCAAATATATTTAAATGGCTCTTTCGTAAATTCTAAATTTATAATGTTTGTATATGCCACCAAAATAAACTGATAGGTATATTTATAACAGCTGACTTTTGATTAAATCATTCGCTACCAAGCATGGTAGCTTTTTTATGGTAAGTAGGTACATCTTTAGCGTTTAAGCACTGAGGCGCTATGCAAAATATCGCGCATTATTATAATAGGACCGTGTGCCTAAAATATTATTTCGGACTTCTGATAAGGTTTCAGGCGGTAGATCGAAACCGGAAGTCCAACCCCCACTCCCTATTAGCGAGCAATGCTTGGTATTGCAAGCATGTATAGCAGAAGTATCGTAGGTTTGTTTACCTCTTGGCTTGTCCTTACTAATATTATAAATGCGAAAGTAACTCTGTATGTCTGTCTGTACCGCTTTCACGGCAAAACTACTGAACCGATTAAAATGAAATTTGGTACACAGATAGTCTAGAGCCTGAGACAAGACATAGACTTTTTAATGCGAAAAGGGGTTGAAGGAGGGGATGAAACGTTGTATGGAAGTATCGTCATTTTTAGAGCTAGAAGCTTGAAACTTATTTTTTATGGGTGTTGATTCGATGTAAATAAATATGCTACCCAAACACACTATTTCACGCGGACAAAGTCGCGGGCACAGGTAGTTGTAATATAAAAAATACACCATGTAATATCGCCAAATTGCCTCCGAGAGCCACGTACCGAGCTCAGGGATTCCGCCAGAAAATGTGTAACAAATGAAAAAAATACATTTTAATTTTTCCAGTGGGCATCCCTTGCTGATCGTTTGTTACATATGCTCGCGTATTCATTGTTGTTTTAATGTCTAGAACGACATATGATTACATCTGTTGCCATGTGAAATATTGTTGCACGATTTTTATTTAATACTAGCTGAGCCCGCGACTTCGACCGTGTGGAATTTAACTTAACAAAAAAGCCCGCTCCCGCATTCTGAGCCCGCGCGACAGGACCCATTTTTTAAAATTTGTTTTTTTTTTTAAATAAAATTAGCGTAAGTTACTGCTTATAACAACAGCTATCTACCAGTGAAAGTCCCGTCAAAATCGGTCCAGCCGTTTCGGAGATTACCCGGAACAAACACACAGACAGACAGACAGCAGGCAAAAAAAAATTAAATCGCGTTTTTGTTATAGGTGTCGTATGTACTTTCATATGCATTTAGTGAAAAGGTGTTATTTTGATATTACAAACAGACACTCCAATTTTATTTATTTGTATGTATATGTATAGATTTGGGGGTAAATTATATTTTATTTTATTTTATTTTAACACTTTTAGGAAAGCTTACAGCTAAATAATACAATAACATAAAGTATAAAGTAAGGTAAGGCCAATTATGAGCTTTCACATGTAAGTAGACGAATAGTATCAGCAGTTACAGGTTCAGGTAGACAAAACTAGTGAAAAAAAAATAGAATATAAGAGGAAAATTATGAACATGAATAGGAAAAAAAGTACAACACAATACAATACATACAACTTAACATTAAAAATGACGATACGTTAATCTTCAAAGAAGTCATTGCTTAAGTTATTTTTAAGTTTACTAACACTAGTGGTAAACAGATCCACATCAACCCTCCGAGATACTGTGTCAAATGTACGGCAAGCTCTAATCAGATACGAGTTTCTTCTATAAATGCTTCTGGTGAGAGGGACGTCTAGGAGATGAGATCTTCGGAGAAACGGAGGTGGTACGCGCAGCCCAATTTTGCTCACTAGTTCAGGGATGTCTATAGATCCATTCATTAAACGCAATAAAAATGATATGTCTGCTATTTTTCTACGTTCATATAATGGGAGAATATGAAATTTTCTGCAACGGCTTACATAATTAGGCAGATAGATAGCTGAGCGGAACTGAATGTACCTAAGAAATTTCTTTTGAATGCCTTCCAAGCGGTCAATGTAAATATTATAATTTGGATTCCAGATTTGAGAGGCATATTCAAGGTGACTGCGAACAAAAGCACAATATAGAATTTTGATCGTTTTAATATTTTTGAAATCGGCCGATATCCTGATAATGAAACCAAGTGCTCTCGATGCTTTCTTCACAACATTATCAATGTGTTCGTCAAACAGGAGCTTAGAGTCAAAGGTGACTCCAAGGTCCTTGATAGTATTAACTCTGGAAATCGGGGTGCAAGATAGTGTGTAGTCATAAATGATTGGGTTACGTTTACGAGTAAACGAACAAGCATAGCACTTGGAAACATTCAGGTCAAGCTTATTATCTACACAGTACTTCTGAAACCTGTCAAGATCGTGCTGCAAGTAAAGAGCGTCCACGATAGATGTAATGTTTCTCAGGATTTTCATGTCATCAGCGTAAAGTAAAATTCTAGAATTAAGGAAGCATGAAGCTATGTCATTAATAAATATATTAAATAGGAGTGGACCTAACAAAGAGCCCTGAGGAACTCCCGACGGGATATGTACTGCCCTTGACATGTAACCATTGAGTACTACGGTCTGGCATCTATTTGCAACATACGAAGACAGCCACCGGTAAAGATTTCCCCGAATTCCAATCGATAAGAGTTTACGTAAAAGCAATACATGGTCTAGTCTGTCAAAACATTTACTGAAGTCGGTGTATATGACGTCGACTTGGGACCGCAGTGACATAAATTCTGAAATGACGTCACTACAAACTACAAGATTGGACGTGGTGGAGCGACCCCTAAAGAAACCGTGCTGATGTTCGGAGAAGCTAGATTTGAGGGAGGAAAATAATTGTTCATGTATGATCTTTTCCATGATTTTTGCAAAAATACAAAGTTTAGAAATCGGCCTATAGTTCTCAACGCAGTTTTTAGGTCCTTTTTTGTGAATCGGAGTTATATAAGCCGACTTCCAGATTAAGGGGACCGTTCCCAAAGCAAGAGATCGTCGGTATAGGACTGTTAGCGGGACAGTGAGGCTTTTGGCACACTTACGGATGAATAGGGGAGGAATATTATCTGGACCGGCAGTTTTGTTTAAGTCAGCGTTAATGAGTAATCTGTATACTTTGTCTTCCGTGAACTCTACCGTGCAGATATCAGACACCAGGTCGCCCAAATGATGGGAAGGATTTTCCAATAACTCTGCTTCGGAGATGTTATCATCATTATTTGGTTCGAGAAAGTTTGAGTAGAAGTAGTCACTAAACATATTACAAATATCCTCTCCATTGCTGGAAGAGATGTCACCATAACAAAGGGTTGAGGGGTATGAGTTAGTAAGTTGTTTAGATTTAACGAAACGCCAGAACGCTCGCGGGTTTGTTGATATTGACAATTCTATTTTTGCGATGTAGTCTGCAAACATTTCCATCTCAAGCTCCTTGACACGCTGCCGTAGAATGACAAAGGAGTGGTAATCGGAGAGGTTACCGTATTTTTTAAATTTTTTATGGTATTTTGATTTTTCTTTCATTATTTTGATTAGTGGACTTTTATACCACGGGGGATACCTATACGAAGGTATTATAGTCTTAGTAGGTATGTGTATACTCCTTAATTTGTCAATAGTAGCATAGAATAATGTAACAGCATCCACTACAGAACCCTGGTGTAATTCCTGTAACCAATCAACTTTATCTAACTCATTAGAGATTGCATTGTAATCTAAAATTAGTGTTTTACAGAATGTGAGTAATTTTGAATTAATAAAATTAAACCTGCATAGTCCAAGATTAATCATTAAAACTGGAACAACTTGAAGCGGTCTCCTGGAAATGATCGGCTTAAAGTAGTTATTATAGCTGCTTTTCGTACGACAGGTGGGAGAGCCGAGAGCCTAATTCCATTCCCCATGAGGGCGGCAACGTGCGCGCAATGCTTTTAGCATCTATAGGCCATGGTGACCGCTTCACATTAGGCGGGTCGATCCTTGTTTGTCTACTTTAGGATTTTTGTTTGTTAAAGATTACTAGCAATTTGTGTTTATCACATTACTAGTATTCCCTTAAGCCTCTCCAACTAAGCTAATGCTTGTGTTAGCAGTGTGCTCACGTCTATATTTTAATGGCCAGGATGGGGATCGAACCCAGTACCTCTCAGCTCGGAGGACGAGGACGGCCCCTGTAACCACCAGGCTATTGACGCTTATAATATAAATAACGACCGCTTGGCGCAGTGGTTTCGAGCGTGGGCTCCTCGGATCACTGCACATGGTGGTTGCGGGTTCCATTCCCGCGGGGGCAAATTTCGGAAATGGTCTTTTCGTAATTTGTCTGGGTGTCAGTCGGATCGCCCCCAGTCCAATGTATAAACGTTGCTTAGTTTGAGACCATATAGTTGGTGTGTCTGACAATATTTCGCATACAAACAAAGTCATCATTCTAATTTAACAATAGCTTTGTATTAACCCTTACCATCTACCTCGATACCTGATTTAAAAAGTAAATTACAACTTTGTAACAGTCAATCCATCAGATGAAAAGTAAATAGGTTCGCTGCAATACCTTGCCCGGGCCATCCGTTTAATGAAGCAATCTCTTTTACTAGCTATAAAGGGCCCGCCGCCGACCCGCGGCCCGCACCGCCCTGCGAGCTGGCTCACTTCAATCCATGTGTTAAGGTATTGAAAAGGTTACAGTTTAAGGGCCTGTGCACACCACGATTTTTAAACGCGCGTTTGTAGCGATACAGACGCGATACGCACGCGAGTCAGCCGCAGCCTGTAGACCTTTGTAGGATAAAAGCGCGCGGTCGATACACGTTTCTAAAACGCGCGTCGACGACGCGTTTAAAAAACGTGGTGTGCAGAGGCCCTAACCGTGCAATACTCGGCAAACAATATTGTGTTGCGTTCAGTACCTATAAGTAAAAGTGTAAGCGAGCGGGAGCAAAGCATTGTGATTGGTCTATCGAAATAATAATGGATTGTGATTGGACGATTGTAAATTTATGTAGTCACCCAAACTATCATCATCGTCCTTTAACTACACCTTTGATTTGGAGTCACTTTTATTTGCTGTCTTGTAACTTTGGTAATTGCGGGTTACTCTACTACCACCGGTTTTTCCGTTAATAAGACGATTTCATAACGAAATAACATTATATTTGTATTATTTCTAAATCAAACATACTTTTGCGAACTAGACCTTCATATGATGTAGGTTATTAGAAATAGAACAAGCACATGGTTTTGTATAGTCTCCAGAAAGTCTTAATTATCATAAGACTATTATTACTTTAATATCTTATTAGTTGACCCGGCGAACTTCGTATCTTCTCCGAATCAATAAATGTGGTGTATTTTCGTGATATTTTCATTTTTTTAATAGTTATTATCCTATTAGGCGCGGAGACAAATCGGTACAGCCATTATTGAGTTTATAAATCGTGTAACTAAACCGACTTAGTATAAGGTATTATTTAAAAAAAAACTTTAGTAGCACAAAGCTTCGAAATTATCTCCATGTTTTTGGCGTCGCAATTTTCCTGGAATGAAAACGATCGTTCTGGAATTAGCGTCAAAAACTAATTTACATTCTAAGTATTTTTTGGTCAACAAGTGGCGTAGAAAATATTACTTCCAATATTAATATTTATTACATAAGTAACAAAATAAGCCACGCGTTATTATTTCCGGATTATGGAATATTCTACGCATTATTCCAAACAAGCGATCCAAAGGGAATTATATTTCTTACATAAAAGGAAATTACTGCGGTGATTTCGTCCCATTTCATTCAATACGGTATACGCAACACATAATGCGGCATATTGATTAGTTATAGTTTACAAATAGACGTAAAATACGGAACCTCAAGACAACCAGTAATTAGCAAAAAAATACCTTGGAGATGAAAATGATTTCCAAAACTAACCGCCTATTGGTTAGAGGGGCCGCTCTTATAACCAAAAGATTTTATTACAAAATACAAACTAGCTGTTTTCCGCCTGCGCCCGCGTGGTACTTCAATAAAATAAAAGTAGCCTAAGTTACTCCTTCCGAAAGTCCCGTCAAAATCGGTCTAGCCGTTTCGGAGATTAACAAAGCAAACTACAGACAGACACCAAAAAAAATATTCTATAAGTTCCGTAGGTACTACATAATTGCATTTACTATAAAGCTTTTATTTTGAAATTTCAAACAGACACTTTAATGTTATTAATTTGTCTAGATTCTAAAGTTAATAAGACATTGTGCTGTCCATACTTTGTACCTACCACGATATCTTATCTAAAAGGTACATGAGAGAAATGATAGGTAGATACAATATACAAATAAAGTATTAAAGGATGAACATCCAGGCTAATAGACATCTACGGCATGACAGATAACATCGCATCCAAGTTGGTGTCTGTTTGCAAAGACCAGACAACAACGAGCAACAACTAACAAATACAAGCAACAATCGCCTGAACGGCAACAGCTTGTAATAACGGGCAATAGGTACAGTGCACCTGGACCACTGATATTCCTCGCATTCCTTTTGACGTGCCGAACAAATGGAATTGAATTTCCAATCAGAGTGTTCTTTTCGACTGCGTCCAGACTTGATTGTTGGCTAGACAACAAAGGAGTGCCATGTACGCATTGTTGCTTGAGACATCATTTTACCTAAGTACAATAAAATATTGTAGCCGATAAATGCCTCCATGGCTATCACGTTCTTTTTTAAACGCTGTATGTTGGTATTGAAATGATAATTAATTATTTCGAAAAAATATTTATTTATTTAGGTAGTATTGTATTGGACTTTTGAGACGGTGTAGATATACTTACTCACACAAAAGGCCGCTTAATTCCTATTAAATATAGCCCATAGCTGGAGTGGTCAACCACTTTGAACAATCTTTGACTGGATCTTTGGCGAGCCGCGAGATTCCGGACCACTGGGCCGGAATCCCTTACACGTCTACCTTTATTTTATAAAGATTTTTTGATTACTGAGGAAATGTCCCTTTTTATGCTTCATATCTTCGATTAATGGAAATTGAGCGTTATAATGAACCATTTTATGGCAAAATACATAATTTACTTATGTATATTTTAGGTGCGTACGAACGAACCACTAAAATACTATTTTTTATTAGGAATTTCCTGTCACATAAATACCAAGTATCTAGATAATTAGCCCATATTGTCCCCCACAAAGTCCTTATCCTTATTATGTATGTAGGTAAATAAGAAGTCGTAAACCCATCCCACAGGTTGTCCTGTATAAATCGTAATCTAAATATATATAACTCAAAGGTGACTGACTGACTGACTAACATAGTGATCTATAAACGCACAGCCCAAACCACTGGACGTATCGGGCTGAAATTTGGCATGCAGGTAGATGTTATGACCTAGGCATCCGCTAAGAAAGTATTTTGATTAATTTTACCCCCAAGGGGATAAAATAGGGGATGAATAATCCCGAAATTTTTGTTAAGTTAAATTACACGCGGACGAAGTCGCGGGCACAGCTAGTATGCAATAAAGTTACAAAGACTAGGCTACAAAGAAAAAACAATTTAAATTCACTAACAAATCGGCCCAACGCTTTCGACTGCAAATGTATTGGACATCACAAAGTGACAAAGCTGCGAGCTCTAATGGAATTAATCTGAATTAATCCGATTTGCTATTGAAACAGCTTTTCAAACCACGCCGTCACAAATAATTCCATTTGATTGCTATTGCTAATAACTGAACTGAATTTAATTGAAAAGGAAATATAGTACTTTGAACTTAAATTGTTTTTATTTATACAACGCATTCGTCCTGCCCGAGTGGTTTTTTCATCTCCTTCCCTCTGGGACTGTGGGGGGAGGGGATGGAATAGGGTTAGGTTTCCGGGTCTATCACTGATCATGCTTCACGCCGATCTTCTGTGAGGGGTTGGCCCTACCCTGGTCAGGTCAGTCTGTAGTCAGTTGGCTAGAGTTTGACTCTACCATCCTACTAATATTATAAATGCGAAAGTTTGTGAGTGTGGATGTATGTTTGTTACTCTTTCACGCAAAAACTACTGAACTGATTTGGATGAAATTTGGAACACAGTTAGATTATAACCGGGATTAACACATAGAATACTTTACTTAAGTTTACGCGGACGAAGTCGCGGGCAGCCACTAGTCTTTAATATTTACATGATGTATCTGAGGTAACAATCGAATCAGAATATTACACTTTTGGAAAAGGACTTACTTACTTACCAAAGACCTTTTAGATTTTTTTGCTTCGATACCTACAAAGGAAAACTAAAATTACCGTACATTTAGCCCCCTGTATCCCAATAACTACATATTCAAATATCTCTTTCTAACTTGACATTTTAACGAACACAATAATGTTATAATAATCCTTATTTTCTTATATTTTTCATTAAATTAAATACGTGTTATATTTATGGGTACATTGTGGAATATCAAACACCATATCTGTAGCCATGGCAACCTAACGAAGTGCTCCGGGGCATCTCGTGCCAATCAGGGGTGATATGGGACGCGCGAGCGTTTTTATAAGGATCATTTTTCAGGTGAATTATATTTGAGCAAATAATATTGACATTCTTGTGAAATATTTTATTGCGAAAAATTGTTATCGCATCGTCAGCGAGTTAACAAGCTGACATGTATTTCTTATTGGGTCTTCAGACGGTGAAGTTGGCCCCATTCGAGACCAATCCTACCCAATTCGAAAAAGAGATACCTATAGGTACCAGTTCGTACTCGCAAAATTCCGCCGGCCTGAAGCTGGCTAAAGTGATGTCGAAATATATTATGTTTTGTTCTAAACACGGGTATTGCGGGAGCCCTAGGAACTAACTTCGCTCCAGAGCGGCTAAATAGAATAAAAAGAAGAAGAAATTACGTAGCTTCAGATTAGAACAACATCCCAAAGAGTGATCTAAGAGTGATCTTTATCAAATCTTATGTCTAAATCTCTTAAGGCTAAAGCGCCCATCTAGCCCGCGAAGTTCAAATTTTTTTAAGGTTTCTTAGAAATTTTTCAAAATCTGACAATAATAAAAGGCACATTTTGTAATTCGCGACAACGACCGTGTGCAGTGCATTTATTGATATATCCAACTTACTCTAAAACATTTCAAGAACGACAGCTATAATCTGGCAATTTTTGTATATTTAGTGATTAACTAGTATCATATCCACCGTGATAATATTTAGAGTAAAATAAATGTATTAATAAACGCACTGCATACTGTGTTTGTCGCAAATCACAAAATGTTGTCTTAAATGTTTTCAGATTGTGGATAAACTATAAAATTACTCGAAATTTTTTAATTTCTCGTGCTAGACAGGCGCCTTCACCTTTTTTTTTTTTTTTTTTTTCGGGGAGGAAATCTTCCAAAGATTCCCAGGCCTCTTGTGGGAAAGGCCTGGGGTATGTGGGATTCTTACCCACTAAAACCTCCCCGGTGGCCGCCTTCCGCACGTCAGAGGGACTCCGGGCCCTCCCGAAGAACTCGCCGGTGCCCCTCATGTGCCGCGCTCCCTCGCGGGAGCTCGCCCCGGGGGAGCAGAGGGTCGCTCCCCCTGCACCCTCGCAGTGCACGGCGGCGGGGAGCCACGCCCGCCGCCGTCCTCCTCAGGGTCGTCGTCGTCAGGGAACGTCCGGGGCCCACACCCTGGACGTTCTCGACCCCGAGGGTAGCCCGTTGTTTTGGGCCCTGGGCATCAGGGCCGGGGGGCCCCGACGTGGCGCAGCACGGCACCTACGTCGGCGAGCGAGATCGGCTCTCTCCCGATCCCGCTCGGCGGACTCCTTCTGGGACATGACTGTCTCGCAGAAGGAGGTCACAGCCCCCCACGCCGCTTCCCCGGACAGCATAGCCGATACTACGCTGCCCAGGGAGAGGGGCGCCTTCACCTTAATCTAATTCTTATTATCCCTATCAAAAGAAATATGCAAATAAAAATACAACCTCGGATCCTTCCATGTTCAACATACTTGTACCAGTATAATACGTACTCAAGCAATTTGTTTTGATAAACCGTACAGACAATGACAAAAGGCTGGGAGATTTGTGTCCATTACGCACTGGCACAATTCGGACCCGTGGCATTGTTACGCACGCTGGTGAGCTCCAGTTGTTGATTAATCATTTGTATATCTCTGTATTATATTAAAGCACCCGCTGCGCTCCGGCCAAGGTTGAAAATGGTGAGAGTGAACATTTTATGATGATGATATAGTATGATAAACTTTCTAATGAGGCCTTTTCTTCCCAGCTAGAGCTCCTTGAATGTGTATAAGATAAATAAATAATAAATAAATATCGTCAGACGAACACACCAACTGTACAGTCCCAAACTAAGCAACGCTTGGACTATGGGTACCGTACAATGAACTGGGGGCGATCCCACATCGGTCCATTCTCTGTCTCCTCCAAGCTGGTTATTTATCATGTGCACGGCGCGACTACCATTTGCATGCCATGACCCGGAGTTTACCGCTAGCTCAGTTACCAGAAATTTTCAAGTGTATTACTGCCGGTAACTACTGTCAGAGGTCAGAAGTGTTAAAATGACAACCGCAACCAACATCTGTATTCGGTAAAAGAGCCTATAAAAAGTCAGGCAGGTTCAATCATCATAGTCATGTTTAAGCAACAGTAAAGGCGTGGGATGTTTAAGTGACCAACTTTCACAGATTGAAGATTCCATAAAGATAAATAATCTCAATCCAAACATTATCCTTATGAAGAAACTGTCGCAATATGCAATCTTAGGAAGGATGCGATCTAAGACCCGTATTAAAAAACCGGTCAAGTGCGAGTGGAACTCGCGCCCTGAGGGCTCCGTACAATATTTTATTATGATTTTAGATAGTTTTTTCCATTCCTGGATTCCAATATCGATACCGGCAAGATATTTTATAATATATAGTTCCCAAAAATGCTTAAACAAATTCGGGAACCGAATACAAACTGCAACCAAACTGAATACAAACTACAATACATACCCTTATTTTACACACTTAGGGGTGGAATTTTACAAAACGCTGAAATTAATATTTTTTATTTGTAATAAGTAGCCTCAATACTTATTTTCATGTCTCTAGGTTCATTTATTTTTTTTACCCCATAAAAACTTTCACCCTCTATTTTATGCACTTAGGGGTGGAATTCCAAAATCCTTTCTTAGTGGATACTTGCGGTATATAAGGTACTTACTGTCAAAATTTCTAACACTAGCGGTTTGGGCTGTGCGTTGATTCCTTTGTATTGATAAGTGAATTTGAGAAAAGTATCAAAATATGTGACATAAATCACCGTATCTTTTGATTGCGTTGACTTAGAAGCCTAATTTTTTTACACCCACAAGGGACCATAGCATTTGATATTTTGTATTAATTTCAACTTGATAACTCTACCCGTTTCTGAGAAAAAGGTCTTGACAGACAGACAGACAAACAGACAGACAGACAGACAGACGGTCAACAAAGTGATATAAGGGTTCCGGTTTTTCCTTGTAAGGTCCGGAACCCTAAAAACGATTTTAAGTCTTGAGTATGCCTTTGACATGTCTTTTTGTACTGGAATGACATAAGCATGACATGTCGAAGATCACTCTCAGACTTGAGATTGATCTGTTAATACGGGCCTTAGAAGATTAAGATCTGCCGGACTTTGTTCAACAGCAACAGTTTGATATTAAACATTCCATTGCATTCGTTTTACTTGTCTATAGGTAGGTAGTTGCAAGACTCGGAAGCAACTTAAATCATATCCTCACTTGAGTACAAACTTGCTTCCTTTGTTTGCAGAGCGGGTAGCTTTGTCCGATTTCTGACGGAATTTAATATGGAGACAATGTAAGAGACAATATTGTTCGAAACTTCACAGACTCGCATTGAAAACGGCTCCGATGGAGATCTGATGGATGACATCTTAAAAGTGACTGATACAACGTAACGAGAATTTATGTAAATGAAGATAATATGACGATGTAAATAGTACCTTTAAGATCAGCTGTAAGAAAAAAGCCAATCAGATATTTTTTATGTGGTAGGTATCTTCTTTAGCATCTACTAAAATGCTAAAGTTGATATACCTATGGAAATATCATACAATATTAAACGTTGTATAATAAGTTAGACATCTTTGCAAGTAATCTATATGTATAAAACTCAAAGGTGACTGATATAGTGATCTATCAACGCACAGCCCAAACCACTGGACGGATCGGGCTGAAATTTAGCATGCAGGTAGATGTTATGATGTAGGCATCCGCTAAGAAAGGATTTTGATTAATTCTACCCCCAAGGGGATAAAATAGGGGATGAAAGTTTGTATGAAACTTTGTCAATTTTAAACCGAGCGGGCTGAGACTTTGCATGCATAAAGCTACTATGACGTAGACATCCCTTAAGAAAGGATTTTGATTAATTCCACCCCCAAGGGGATAAATAGGGGATGAAAGTTTGTATGAAACTTTGTCAATTTTAAACCGAGCGGGCTGAAACTTTGCATGCATAAAGCGACTATGACGTAAACATCCCCTAAGAAAGGACTTTGATTAATTCCACCCCCAAGGGGATAAAATAGGGGATGAAAGTTGGTATGAAACTTTGACAATTTTAAACCGATCGGGCTGAGACTTTGCATGCTTAAATCTACTATGTCGTAGACATCCCCTAAGAAAGGATTTTGAGATGCAGGCTATATAAAATTAAATTTTTGTTAAGTTAAATTCCACGCGGACGAAGTCGCGGGCTCAGCTAGTTTCAGTATAAAATGGTAGAAAGCACGATACCGACGAAATAACCACAATGTTGGTAATCTTTCAATGGAAATGTTCGGCAATGATGAAAGGTTGCGGGGATTTTCCACGAAGGACAAAAAGGGCACGTTTCATAACAGGTATCCCTAAAACACATTATCTATCTTACTCATAAAACAAACACCTTATTTCCGAGAATCTCGCCGTACAACAATATACAGAGTGTTTCACAAGTCCGAAATAACACTTGGTGGTTGGGGGATGAAATCGAGCAGACTTAAAATAAATAAATAGGTAAAGAAATAAAAATCGCCAGACTGACACACCAACTGCACGTTAGCTACTCAAAACGCAATAGACTTGTTAAACGCTCGCGTTTGCTTTTCTATTGCGTTTTAAGTAGCTAACGTGGTACGGGCCCTGTATGGTCCCAAACAAAGTAAAGGTTTTCGAGGAAGGTCAAGGAATCGAACCCGCGACCACCATGTGCAGTGAGCCGAGCAGCCTATGCTCGAACCACTGCGCCAAGCGGTCGTCTAATGATATTATTAATACAGAGGTTGTTAATGGTTTACTAAAACTCTGTGTACCGTCAACCATATAGGTTAATCTCATTTATTATTTCGGACGCATGGAACAACCTGTACCTACGTACTTGTTTTACGAACGACACCTGACACGAGCCTATCAAAATATAATTCTCCCATGCGATATTAGGAAAATATATTATGTTTATGGCAACATGTCAGGCTGGTTTCATACGTATTGGTAATGGGGATTTTATACATTAGGTACCTGAAAAGTTGGCAACAGATGTTGATTTCAAACTAAATAATAAGAGTTTCATGAACTGACAAACCTAATATTTCAAATTTTAGAATGACGTCATCTTTCTAAACATAAATCTTTCTTGGTTGCTCAATAGGTCCTGGTTTCAAATCCCGGCTCGCTTCTCTGGGATTTTTGAAATATTAATGCGAATCAAAATTTTCTATAATAATAATATGATTATCCCTCGCTTTGGTTAAAACCATCCAGGAAAACTATAATATCTAAACATTTTTTGAAAGAAATGTGTAATCTACCAACCCGCACTGGGCTAGCGTGGTGAATTGTGACCTGAATCCCCCTTGCATTGAGGGGAGGCCAATGCCCAGGAGTTGGCCATAGGGGGTAATTTAAACATACCCCATCCAATTCTAGTTTTAACTGAATAACACTTCAAGTTACACAAATAGATGTCTAATCATTTAATAGGTACTACCTAGAATGGCATGTCTTATGCATCTTGGTTATGTGTAATCTAAATATATATAACTAAAGGTGACTGACTGACTGACATATTGATCTATCAACGCACAGCCCAAACCACTGGACGGATCGGGCTAAAATTTGGCATGCAGATAGATGTTATGACGTAGGCATCCGCAAAGAAAGGATTTTGATTAATTCTACCCCCAAGGGGATAAAATAGGGGATGAATAATCCCGAAATTTTTGTTAACTTAAATTACACGCGGACGAAGTCGCGGGCACAGCTAGTAATCTATAAATTAATCATCATCATCACCATCATCTGCCTTACCTTTTCCCATTATCTGGGGTCGGCGCAGTATGTCTTTTCCTTCCAAACATCGCGCTTTCCCGTCATACTCACATCCACCCCTAACTCGTTCATATCATTCTTTATTAAGAATGTTATGAATACAATCCATCCATAAATCAATAAATAATACAATCTATAAATTAATACATGAAGGAAAAACTTTCAACCGCTTAATACGAAAATTGCGCAGACGGAGGCGTATGAATTTTGGCACACTTATAGTTTATTAACCCCCGACGAAAAAAGAGGGGTGTTATAAGTTTAACATGTGTATCTGTGTATCTGTGTGTCTGTGTATCTGTGTATCTGTGTATCTGTGTATCTGTGTATCTGTGTGTCTGTCTGTGGCAACGTAGCGCCCAAGCTGATGATCCGATTTAAATTTTGTTTCTTTTGTTAGAAAGGTATTCTGATCGAGAGTGTTCTTAGCTATGTTTCATGAAAATCGGTTCAGCCGTTTGAAGATCATCAGCTCTTTTATAGGTTAAAAAAGCCACATTTAAGGCCAAAACCAACTTCCACGGCTCGAATCCGCTCGAAATTTGAGATTATTGGATTTCGCTTTATTATATTTTTAAATGATCGTAATAGTCTGAATTGCCTTTTTACAATATTATAAATGTGAAAAGTTTCCCGGATTCTGGAAAAAATGGAATATTTATCAATTTTTATATGAGATTTCTGTATGAACTAAAGACGTTCCATAAGTCACGTGTCAAATGATGGATACGCGCATGCGTTATATTTTGTTTGTTTTGTTAATGGTCATGGAATATTACGCAATAATAATTCTAGAAGGCGATGCTCCGCCATTGAGAAAAAATACAGAAAAACAAATATAATTTCAAATAATTTTAGCGTTATTTAAAATTCTTCCCCTGGGTTGCGTTCGTCCACCTCAACCAGAGTTATTACATCAAATTGAATCATAATTGATAATCTTTTACTAGGAATTAAACCTCCGGCATCAATATTTAGATTCGTTGTCTATTCTAATGTCAATGATTATAATGTCATAACAAGATAATGTCTCATAATTTTACACAGATTTTATGTTGGATATTGTACATTGCATTGGAATCGAGTGGAATGGCATCTTAGATTATGAGGAAGCCAAAAATAATTATGTAGGTAAATGGCGCTTTCATAATCTGGCAGCGAAACTAGTTGTACCAGATGAATTTGCGAGATGAGCAATGAATACTGAGCTACGGTAGCTAAGCAAATCTCGCTAACTTAATTATTTGGAAGAACTAGGTAAAGTATACATTTGATGAAAATGTCGTCGCATCGGGGGTTTTTAAATTTTCAATTTAGAGTTATATAGAGAAGGAGTGCAGAATGCAAATATTTTTATATTATAATCCTTAGAAATACATTAAAATCAATAAATAAAACTTTACACACACTACCATGAATTGACACACACACATTTGTAACCCCCACTGAAAAACGGTGACAGTTTTTGGAGGGCGGAACTTCCATAGTGCACTCTGCGTGCCAGTATCAAATAGTCTTGGACAATAAAACCTTAATGACGTTTAAAATTAAAAATTAAATGAACTATGGTCAAATTTTGTCCATTATAACGGGAATACTAGTTCTGATTAAACGCCTCGTTCAGGTTAAATTTTGACTTGCACACGACGGGCAGTAACGTCTCATTAAAGTTTGGAGGACCCGACAAATACTGTTGCCAGAAATGGTCTGTTGTAGGCACGTGGGCTATGATTGCTTTCTGAGATCTTGAAAACGCTAATTTGAAATCTGATTTGTAATTGAACATTCCTCCACCACTTGGCGCAGTGGTTCGAGCGTAGGCCGCTCGGCTCACTGCACGTGGTGGTCGCGGGTTCGATTCCCGCCGGGGCAAATTTCGGAAATGGCCTTTTCGTAATTTACCCTGGTCTGGGTGTCACTGGGATCGCCCCCAGTCCATTGTACGGTACCCATAGTACAAGCTATACTTAGTTTGGGACCATACAGTTGGTGTCTGTCTGGCGATATTATATTATTATTTTATGTGTATGTAGCACGTTAGTTTGAGACTTTGTGCAATTTTGTTGTTGTTTTCAAATGTTTTATTATTATTAGGAGCCTGTTGTGTCCCACTGCTGGGCAAAGGCCTCCCCTCCCTTCTTCCGTTTGTCTCGGTCTGTTGCGGTCTGTGCTTCCAATGTGCTTCGTATGAGTATTTAATAAATAAATTTGAGACTTAAATACAAAAAGGGGATACATTATAAACCCGGACTACCTATAATTATGTTAATTAAAGGTAGATGTTTTGGTAAATTGCCGCAAAAAGAAAATTTATTATTAAACTTAGCAATGAAATCTATTATTTAGCAATATGATAATTATTTATTTATAATTAACAACGAAAGCAGAACAAATAGGAGAAGAGAGTTCATGTCATATTATAACGGGAAAAGTGAGATGCGCATATATAACAGAACAAGACAAAACACAAACCAAAGGTGCTTACTTTAAACTTAATTTTTCATTGTTACAGCGCCTACCTGAAAGATGACTTCGCAGTACTTCCCTACTTAGAAGCTGGCTTCAACCGGGTAAGTCAATTTTAAGAAACAATCATTATGGAATAAGTACATTATATAACACCTAACAGTACCCATAATTAAACAAATTTAATGTATATTTAAATTTATATTAAGTAGCTAGCTACTTATTATAAATTTAAATTATTTTAAGAAAACTTCACCTATGTATTTCGTATGGCAATTAGATAGATAGAGATAGATAACTCTTTATTAATCCACCACTAGAAAACAAAACATTACAAATTATTACATAATTTACACAGAAAGTGGAAAATGGGCGGCCTTATCACTAAAAGTGATCTCTACCAGGCAACCTTAGGATGGAGAGGATCTATAGATAAATAATATGGGGGTGTACTTACATAAATTAACTTAAACATATACATTACATTAAATAAACAAGAGAATAATATGACATATACTTATACCTACTACATAATGGCTAAATGAATATAATAGCACGCAGCAGTTTAGACACTAACAAAATAAATAAGAAGCAGTAATTATGGAGAAAGAAAGAATTTTTTTCAATTAAATCTTTAGGAAAGTATTAAGAGATAACGCGAAGCTGTTGTAAGGTGCACGCAAGTGTACAGTGGCGGATTTACCAGCAGGCCGAGTAGGCTAGAGCCTAGGGCGGCAAATTGGAGGACCGAATTTTTTGCTAGCACATATAAATAAATAAAAAACTGTATGACGGTTTTCTGATGTTTTACAGATATGACTGCAACAAATTTTGCCGATGAATATTGTACGTGCAATTTCAACGAAATTTGTGGATTGTAATAATAATCTGGGAAATGACAATTGTAGACGCAAGGGCGGGAAAAAATTTACAGCCTTACCTCGGAGATTCGTAAATCCGCCACTGTAAATGTTCCTTGAGATTTCCATCTTAATCGTATTACCTAAGTACCTAAACGTAGATACCTACCAACTTTCCATCGTAGGTGATTTAGCAGAGCAAATTTTGTCAATTTTGTGAACCAAAATCCTAAGTACCTATGATATTTCAAACAATAAAATAATCCTCTCTGATATAATTATAAAATAGGTTTTTCTGTTCTAAGCTTTTATTGAATACCCTGTGAACTTAACTAAGGTAATTTGTTGTCAGTACCTAATTACCTATTATCTTTTAGATAAGTACCTATCTGCAATGAATTGCCAGTCGTCAATAGCTTACCTATCGTAATAGAATAATCCCATTTATGTCATTTACGTCTTGTAAGAAGATACTTTAATTTGTTTACCTTTTGACCCTTCTCTGATGCCTCAAAAGCTTTCCTTGATTAAAAATAGACACTTTAAGGGATTCGCCTCATTTCATTTACATGTTGATAAATGGCTGCTGGATATTAGACGTTTTTTAGACTATACGTTGCGTCAGACAATGAAATATGCCTATAATAAATAAGTCAAACTCACACTCAAAATTAATTTTATTCATGTAAGTACTTAAGCCAACAAAGACGCAGTGTTTCGAGCGTAGGCCGCTCAGCTCACTACACCGGGTGGCTGCGGGTTCGATTCCCGTCAGGGTAAATGTCGGAAATGGACTTTTCCTAATTTGCCCTAGTCTGGGTGTCACTAGGTAATTTAAGTCGAATGGTAAATGCGCGTGAGTGTGGGAATACCTATCAAGAGTCGTAAAATATTATGTTCTCCAAGTCTGAGAATTTGTCAATAAAATATCCGGCAATTTCCTAGAGTGTAGATAAAGTTTGGGGGTATAACAAGCCTAGCCCAAAGCCTTCATGTGCTCGACACATAATAAATAAAATAATATTTAAATTTACACTAGCCGGCTTAATGCGAAAAGTGAAGCCAAAATGCAAAAACAATATTCTAAGGGTACTCTCCTCGGCGCCCTGGTATGCTCTCAACTCAGAAATCCACGAGTACCTGGAAATCCCAACCATTTTGGACGAAGCAAAACGATACTCGGCCTACTACAAGGACCGATTGACAACTCACCAAAACCCATTATCCAATATGCTCTTGCAGCCAAACCCTATTAGAAGACTCAAGAGAGCTGATGTGCTGCCTTACTAAGGGGAGATGGAGCAGTGGCTCTACCTCTCCAAACTCCAACCTCTTGCAACACACCTGATTATAGTCTAGGCGACTGATCGCAGGTCTATATAAGAAAAAAAAAATGCGAAAACGCCTTTCATATCTATTATCATTTCACATTTAAACTTGTCAGCGCTGACAAAACGGACATCAAGTGGAGTAAGTAGGTAAAGTAATAATTTTAACAATTCGTCGTGCCATTTCGAATCAGTTTCTCTGTTATTTTGATGGACACTTTGAAACACATTCAAATTATTATTTATTCATTTCTTCGCCACTACATTTTCAACGGTAACAATAAACTGCGAATACCACGGTAATTACCATTTAAATAATGTGTGTTATATATGTATTCATGGTTGAGTATTTAGCATGACAGTGAGTTCTGAACCCTCAATACATACTTTACCCAGTTTCGTTGACAAGAGGATAAGCTGAACTAACTCGCGGCTTACAAATAATTATGAATACGAATGAGTTGACATAAATAAGTTGTCAGCCGCTATAAAGAGTGTTTCAGAAGTCTGAAATAATACTCAGAAGCTCGAATGAATATCGGGCATACAATTAAATGGTATATTTTTTTTATTAAAAATAGCTGAGCCCGCGACTTCGTCCGCGTGGAATTTAACTCAACCGCTCCCGCTCCCGCGTTGTAAGCCCGCGCTACAGGACCCATTTGTTTTTTTTTGTGTTTCTAAGACAAAAGTAGCCTAAGTTACTCCCTATAACATCAGCTATCTACCAGTGAAAGTCCCGTCAAAATCGGTCCAGCCGTTTTGGAGATTACCCGGAACAAACACACAGACAGACAGACAGACAATTTATTTTTAAATCGCGTTTTTTTATAGGTGTCGTATGTACTTTCATATGCATTTAGTGAAAAGGTGTTATTTTGATATTACAAACAGACGCTCCAATTTTATTTATTTGTATAGATTTAAACACTTTTTTTAAATATTTATTTTCCGCCCAAATAAAACATCTTCAGGAGCATACAATATTTTTACTAGTAAACTTTTTTTGTAATATTAGTGGCAGCTACTTATAAATGAAGCTTAATGTGTTTTCGGCCATCGGATGTGTTTAACTTTTAAGGCCGCAACACTAAAGTCGTGACAAGTATTCACAGGCCTGTAATACAGAAAATATGATAGATTCGTTAGACTATCTTCAGTATGCATTTACAAAACAGCAACCGTGTATTTTATTAAATTATTATTTCGGACTTTTGAACCAACTGTATAAGGTATATTCAGGCCTACTTAAAAAGAGGCCATAGAGTCGTACGATGGTTGAGCGTCCAGGTAACTGTGGAGATAATTATAATGAGGACTTCAATCATTGCTTTAACGACGTTTAAATACTCATTGTCTGACTAAATATTGACGGCCACATAGGAAATACAATCCACGGTTATTACATTCCAAATCGGCTGCTTAATTCCGACCTATAAGCGCAGCGCTCATTTTCTCATTACGTTCTATGTCCTAATTAGAAAATAGCTACTCAATCGAATAATACGGCCAAGCTCCCGGAAAAGGCAATGAAAATATTTAGAGGAGAAATATTAACAGCTGAAACGCTAGGTATACCTAGTCCTTACCCAGATATCGTATGTCTCAGCTGTTTTTTTCTTTTTCTAGCCTATTTTTGTGCGTCACCATCCTGACTCCTGACCAAAGTCCTCTCCTTTAGATCTCTACAAGATACGGCCCTATGGCCCTATCCTACCTATATATACCTAATATCCTACCTATATATACCTAATAATAATTTTGCCCTTTTTGACGTCCTGGACTCAGGTTAGATTTTCTAAGACGACAAGGAAGTTTTCCTCACGATGTTTTCCTTCACCGGAAGCGAGTGATAATTAGATAGAGATTACGATTCGCACATAGATTTCGAGAAACCCAGAGGTGCGAGCCTTTGAAGTCAGGACCTGGTGCCCGCAACACGCATGCTTGTTTTTGGGACTAGTCCCGCCACTCACTCCCATACTGTAACTCCTGTAAGCCAGGATACGCATGCTTAACCATTCGGCTATCACTATAGATTTACATAGATAACGCAAATGACGATAATGATACTTCGCGTGTACGAAATCCCGACCAAGCGTCAAGGTTGGTTGCCACTAACTTACAGTCCGCGCGACTACAGGTGTAAAAAATATGAGTATGAGCGAGATAATCACTCGAGAGCATCGTAGCAGGCGTAGAGGCATCGGCGGCATCGGTGTCTCTGAATCGGTTTGGATTTCCCGTCACTAATGACGTCACAGTAGGTGTAAAAAAATCGGCACAAAAAATCAATAGAAATCGTGATACTTGCGTTATCTATGTAAATCTATATCTGTGGCTATCACTGCTACTTACTTACTTAGTTAATGATTTATTCGCAGGTGATGGTAGAGACGATGAGTGCTACGGCGTGGTGTGCGGAGGTGCTGCAGGCGCGTGCGTCGGGCGCGGCTGCGCGGGCGCACGTCGCCGCGGTGGCCGCGCTGGCCGCCGCGGTCGACCGCTGCCGCGACCTGGTCGCCGTCACTGACGACCAGCAACGGATACTGGTGAGGCATACCAGACGATTATGATAAAAGAGAAGATACTTCATTAAACTAATGCCATTATAATTGCGAAAGTAACTCTGTCTGTATGTTTGTTAGGTTTTCACGCCTAATCTGCTCAATCGATTTCGATGACATTTAGTATAGAGATAGATTAGAACTTGGAGAAGGACATAGACCTATATAGTTGCGAGAATAAAACAAAGGGTTTGTCGGTAATTTCCATTCTGAGATCCAAATAAGTCTTGTAACATGTGATTTACCTGTTTAATGAAGAATGGTATCGAAACATTCCAACTAACAGCTCGCCAACAAGTCCTGGTGCCGGGTGCTCGGCTGGCGCGTCGACGACGGCCCTAGACTGCTGTCCGATACGGCCGGGGGCGAAGCCCTGCGGCAGGCCACCAGCGGGGCCCGGGACTGGGAGGCGCCCGTGACGCTGCGCCGCAGGGCCGCGCCCGACCCCATCCTGCTGCCTTGCCGAGGAGCCGCCATTGGACTTACCAAGTATGGAACCATAAAGTACACTTATAATAGTTTTTTGAGAATATGACTGTTTCTCTCTCAATTGTCGGTAAGTAGAACGAGTAAAATATATTACTTATAAATTAAGCAACGTGTAGTCCAATACACTGAACACATTAATAACTCACTGACATTACACAGAGATAACAATAATAATTATTCTATACAATTAACCTATTTTATGATAGACGTGGTAGATTACGATGTAGTGGGCGATATCAAACCAAACGTTATAGGTTCCTATACGTTATTATTAGTGTAGGAGATATCCTAATTGAACTAAAGTAACTCATAGCATTTACATTTACGAATACAAGGAAATTTATTAAAGAACATTTGCAGTCTAACTATGGTAACCTGGTAGAAAAAGTATACACATTCGTTACCCGACAGTTAAGTTTACTTTCTACATCATTAAGGTAATGAATCGACACTGTTCAGCGCAGCGTTTTCGACCGTTGCACTTAGCTCATACAACGCCACGTCACAAACTGTATTACTAACAGTGACGGAATACTCAGGCTTTCTATCGACATCCTAATCTGTAACAAAACCGCGCGTTTATCAGGAGCACGTCTCACATCGTGTTCGTGTGCGAGCCGTCTAACGCGGTGGAGGCCGAGCGGGGCCGGGGCTCGCTGCACTCCATCAGGAGGGGCTCGCTCGACGTGCGCTCCGTCGCCTCGGACGGGCTGCGGCGGACTTCCCTCGCTAAACTGCAGGGGCTGCCGCTCGAAGCTCCCATTACTAAGGTAGGATGACTAATTGGACCTAAACTCGTGAGCTGATTATACTTGATTCCAATAATAGGTATGGCAATAATCCTATCAATCCAATCTAAGGATATATCGATAGGATACTAAGGTAGGATGATAATTATCTGTCGCCTTGAAGTTTCCAAGACATTTGCTCGACAAAGGCGCTTCTTAATTTTTTTCTTTAATTAAGAATCTGATTTCGGCCTCAATCTCCCTCGCATTAAGTGGAAGCCCATGCCCAGGATTGGAAACATAATAGGGCTACTTTTATATACCTAATGCCGACCATTTGCGCTATCCGTTTTTACGATTAGATTCCACAATTACATTGAAGTTAAAAAAACTCTTATGGAATATAAAAGGTAGGTATGTACCTAAATACTTATTCATTTTAGATGGTTTTGATAGCTATACCATAATAATGGAAGTGTATTTTAAAGTTTGAAGTTTTCTTACGATACATACAACTTTATTTTAAACATTCACGTGCTACAGCAGCTAAGTGCATATTTAATAATTCAATTTTATATTTTGCTTGCTTTTGTTCTAGTCGTTATTATTCAAGAATCACTCATTGTAAGAAATAAATAAAGAAGTATATTTCTTTCTTCCACGGGCTACAACATTGTGAATCATATTGTAGTAATTAGTTTCTTTTTGCAAATAATATGACAATGCGCTGGTATAGATTCATAAACATATGAATAAACAAGGAAATTACAACTGATAAAAGCTAACAGTAGATTATTTATACAGTAAAATCATTATTACTTGTGTTATTCTTGGGAACGCACAACGGACAATCCTAAAAACCGACCGCAATATTGTGTTTTAAAAGCACTTTAAAAATAGCCAGTGGGTTTGTAGGTGATATCCCTCCTGTCGGCGGCGACCGAGGGCGCGCCACCTTCCACCGTGGCGTGCATCGAGAGGGCAGTAGACATGCTGAGGACCTCCGAACTATACTCGCCTCAAATGAGGGACGACTCCAAAATGCGAGTCGAGGACCCAATAGCCACGGACCTCATCGGAGCTTTGTTGTCGGTGAGTAAACATTTTAACTTTACTTAACAAAGGACACACTTTGAGGCTATCGCCTAATTGCAATAATACCATAAATACTGTATTGCAGTACATATTACTCGTAATAAGTTCCTTATTTATTGGATTATTGGTGTTTTGGTCTAAAGTATGCGCACTTATATTTAACTTACATGTAATTAAATGGTTTTAAATTAGATAAACTTTTGGTTTATGATTTATATAGATGATTTTATAACCCACCAATAATTTTATCACACTGTTGATAATAAGTATAATTATGTATTTTTCATTTTAAATATTAATTTTGTTACCACACTACACTTGCCGAGAACTCTTGGTAATAACTTCGAGAACAATTTCTCCGTCAGTTTAATTTTCCTTCAAACGGGGAGGACAATTAAAGCATGTCCTCACTCCCATTTGGGCTTCTCTTTGTGGCGGCAAGTTTGACGTCTGTCAAGTGTTTGACAGCCCGCCGTTGTATGATTTTGTTGGATGGCTTGCTTACCGAATATAAGTGATCACTTCTAATTGTGGTTTTAATGTACTGGATATGGGATACTATTAGTTCTCGGCGAGAGTTTTAGTGTGGGTGGGGGCCTTTTATTAAAATAATATTTGCATGTAATATAATTATAACGTTTATATTTATGACACTAACATGGTATTTATTGGTTTATGATCCTGTTCGGCCTGGGAAAGAGGGAGCAAGTGAACACAAACCTTTTTTTTATGGTAGGAGGTTTCACATTACAACAACATAATATATGTGTCTATGCCTTTCAAAAATAGAAGACTTCTTAGATATTTAGCAAATAGATCTTTGAGTTTGTGCTTTCTTCATGCGTTAAACCGTGTTCACTTTTATTGTATGTAGCTACCAAAAAAATATGGATTTCTTTTAAAATACGTACTATGTTTCGGTTTGATAATTACTTTATTTTTCTGATGAATACCTACTTACTTTATTTATTCTCCTATTATATACCTTATAAAATGTAACATTCAAGTAATTCTATTTCATACCGACCAGTATTTGTTTAGATAACAATGAAACTTTATATACAGTATATATTAAATATATAATTATGTACCTATTAAATAATTTACTAGCACCAAGTCTAATTGCACCAATCAATATATTAATTAAAGTGAACCCGGATTAGCAGCTACTGTTTTGGCCTGGAACTATTCAATATACCATATTTAACTCCACATGTTCTTACTAATTATGTTGTAATGTTTTTGTTTTTGTTTTATAACCTCTACTAATAATTACATGTGTATTTCGACTTTCATTTAAAATATCTATGTCTATTAGTCTACTTATCATTTACTTATAACAGATAAATTAATGTTTGTTTAACATTGAGTTCATTTTACTTTGATTTCAACGTAATAGTTGCCGTCTTTGCAATTTACTTGAACAACTTTATCCTTTGACTTGAATCCATTCATCATTTGAAATTGTTTTCTATGGTGACTATAAGTAATTAATATTTAGAAGATAATTATTTTGAATGTCTATTAGTAAATGAGTAATGAAAAGGTTTGGTAACATAGCATGTTTGTATAACGCAATTGTTAATAATCTATATTTTATATTAAATCTTTTAGAGCATGCAAGCTCGTAGTTTCTTTATAGTGCAAATATACAAAAGAGAAACTACCTACTCAAAATATTTAAAATCTAGATTCAACGATCTACAGATAAAGGAATAAGTGAATATTGTTAACAATTGTCTTGCAGCAAGGGCCTACCAACGTCTTGTCATCGCGAAGAAGCAGCAACGACTCTACCGTCGTCAGGTCTCAAACCAACAGGACCAACATTAAACATAAGGTAAGAACACAGAACCTAACACAACACATCCGGCTTTTTCAAGACGAAGACGCGTGCCGTGACTGTCACTCTTATGGCACTGGCATATGGGTCAATTTGCAATAATTCACGCGACTTCATGATATGAACTGATGTGATCTCGGTATCACCTTCATGCTTGCCTCGCACGTATTTTTCTCATTTTTTTTCATCTTCTTCTAAGTCGTTACGCTCTTGACAGAGCGGTCGTGGTCATCATGTATTGTTTTCCGGGGCAGATGTTGCTCGCCTCACGATGTCTCGCCATCTCTCCCTATTGGACGTCTATGTCTACGTCTACGTCTATTGGACATTTTTTTTCATACGAATCCCAAAAACGTAGGTTCAAAGTAGGTAAATTCCTGTCTCCAGACATCGGGCCAGCTCCGCGAGCTGCTGGACACGGCCCTGAGCTGGGACTTCGAGATCTTCCGGCTGGAGGACCTGACGCGCGGCCGCCCGCTGGCACACCTGGGCCTGGCGCTGATGGGCGGCCGCTTCGACGTCTGCGCCGCGCTCGAGTGCGACGAGCGCACCCTGCTGCACTGGCTCACCATCGTCGAGACCAACTACCATGCCGTCAACACCTACCATAACAGCTCGCATGCCGCTGATGTTCTACAGGTCAGTCTATATGAGGAAGTAAACTCCAAAATATTATTTTTTACCAAGCGCCTTAAGGCGGCTTGTGGAAGGAGTAAAATGGTAAAATCATCACGTAAGGAAAAAACGTTATGTAAACTACTTTGTAACGTTTACTGTAAACAAAGTGTCTCAAAAATCAACTAGATGGCGTAAGTGACTAGATAGCATGACATCTATTGAACATTTTGTGAACTAATATTACATAATTATATTTACACATTATTAAATATGTTTTATCATTATAACCAAAAAATATATAAATATACCTATTATTAACAATGAAACTTAAAACTGTGTGCACGCAAAACACTTAACAGAGAACCTCATCCCTGACGGGGTCCCTTGACCGCACACGTACTCGTGTACTCGTCATTTTTGAAAAGTTCCCTTACCCCTCACACCCTTTTAAAAAATCCTAGCAACCTCCTTGGCACAATGTGTTCAAGTACTCTATCGCCGTTGTCGCAGGCCGTAGCGTTCTTCCTGGAGAAGGAGCGGCTGAAGAGCCTGCTGGAGCCGCTGGAGGCGGCGGCGGCGCTGATCTCGGCCGCGGCGCACGACATCGACCACCCCGGCACGTCGTCCGCCTTCCTCTGCAACGCGCGGCACCCGCTCGCCGTGCTCTACAACGACGTGTGCGTGCTGGAGTCGCACCACGCCGCGCTCACATTCAAACTAACGCTCAGTGAGTTCGTTAACATTTGCCAAGACAATTGACGACCGTTTGGCGCAGCGGTTTATATTAAATATCGCCAGAAAAATACCAACTGTATGGTCCCAAACTAAGCAATGGGTACCGTACAATGGACTGGGGTTGATCCCAGTGACATCCAGACCGGGGAAATCACGAAGAGGCCATTTCCGGAATTTACCCTGACGGGAATTTAACCCGCCACCAACCGTGTAGTGAGCCGAGCGGCCTAGGCTCAAACGACCGCTTGGCTCAGTGGTTCGAGCGTAGGCCGTTCGGCTCACTACACGGGTGGTTGCGGGTTCGATTCCCGTCAGGGTAAATTCCGGAAATGGCCTCTTCGTAATTTGCCCAGGGGCCCAACTCTGTTAACCGCTGGCATATTGATCGACTCGCAATACGTCAAAATTGACGTCTTGCGAAGCGATCAAGATAAGTAAATTTAGTATACGCAATACGTCAAAATTTACGTATCTGTCTGCGTATCTGTCTAGATACGCGATACATTAGTATTGACGTATTGCGAGTCCAATTCGAGTCGATCGAGATGCCAGCAGTTAATAGAGTTGGGCCCCAGGTCTTGTTGTCACTGGGATCGCCCCCAGTCCATTGTATGTTACCTACTCATAGTACAAGCATTGCTACAGTTACAGTTGGTGTGTCAGTCTGTTAATTTACCTATTACTTTTCATTACCTATTACTATTTATTACTTCTCTGAAGGTCAGTTTTGCAGTGCTCGTGCAACGAAACGTAGGGCCATATTGACACTCGATCTCATGAGAGCGATCTTAAGTATGCTTTTGACGTGTCAATTTGTATTGATTTGAAATAAGAATTACATTTCCAAAATAGCTCTCAGATTTGTGATGAATTTATTCATAAGGGCCGTAGTTCAATTCTCACGTCGTCGTGTTGTTCCAGATGACGACCGGGTGAACATATTCAAGAATCTCGACCGCGACACGTACAAGACGGTGCGGCACAACGTGATAGACATGATCCTCGCCACCGAGATGACCAAGCACTTCGAGCACCTCGCCAAGTTCGTCAACGTGTTCTACGCCAAGTCGGCCGGCAGCAAGGAGGACGGCATGCAGACTGATGTGAGTACAGCGCAACATCCAACATTCAGTGCCAGCCTCCTCGCTACCCATGGTTTGAACAGCAAGGAATTATAAGGAGGAATGTAGTTAGTTTATTGAGGCTTCGCTCTGGACACATTCCGTCAAACAAGTTCGAATGCTTAATGGGTATCTTAGAGTCACCTAACTGCCCAGAGTGCGGGGTATTAGAAGATGTCCAACATGTGCTGACGGAATGTCTTCGGAATGAGGCCCAACGACAAACCTTTGGAGTTAATTATTGCAGTATCTTGGCTTCTCCGCTGTCTGCTGAAGCCAAGATGCTGGTTAAACTGTATTTATATGTTATTAGGTAAGTTAGAATTAGGAATAGTGTTCTTACGGGGGTGACATAGTAAATTTTTGACATCACCCTTTTACAAAAAAGGTTATAAAAAAACCGGACAAGTGCGAGTAGAACTCGCGCCCTGAGGGTTCCGCACAACATTTTATTATGATTTTAGATAGTTTTTCCATTCCTGGATTCCAATATCGATACTGGCAAGATGTTTTAATAATAAATAGTTCCCAAAAATGCTTGAACAAATTCGGGAACCCAATACAAACTGCAACCAAACTGAATACAAACTACAATACAAGCCCTTATTTTACACACTTAGGGGTGGAATTTTACAAAACGCTGAAATTTATATTTTTTATTTGTAATAAGTAGCCTCAATACTTATTTTCATGTCTCTAGGTTCATTTATTTTTTTTACCCCATACAAACTTTCACCCCCTATTTTATGCACTTAGGGGTGGAATTTTCCAAAATCCTTTCTTAGTGGATACTGGCGGTATATAAGGTACTTACTGTCAAAATTTTATGATTCTAACAGCAGCGGTTTGGGCTGTGCGTTGATTCCTTTGTATTGATAAGTGAATTTGCGAAAAGTATCAATATATGTGACATAAATCACCGTATCTTTTGATTGCGTTGAATTAGAAGCCTAATTTTTTACACCCATAGCATTTGATATTTGGTATTAATTTTAACTTGATAACTCTACCCGTTTCTGAGAAAAAAGGTCTTGACAGACAGACAGACAGACAGACAGACAACAAAGTGATCCTATAAGGGTTCCGGTTTTTCCTTGTAAGGTCCGGAACCCTAAATACATGGCCGTACAAAATATGCATCTCTGTCCTGAGGTTAGACAGGGCCGGAATAACCATAGCCCCTAGGCCATGCATGTCTCGGGCCCCTTTATATATTTCTAACTTCCTAAAGTATATGTTTTCTACCTCAACGCAATTTACCGTTGTCCTCGTTCAGATTGAATAGGCTTTGGACTTACAGCAGACATACAGCATTCCTGACGATGTTTCATTAAAACGTTTAGGTAGTGTGCTAGAAATAGCATTAGCACAAGAAAGTCGAAAGATCTTGGGTTTGTTTAAAATGGCTATTACCTATTTCCAGGAACCGCTATCGCTGGACACCACAGCTCTGTCACTCCCAGAGAACGTGATCCTTGTGAAGAGGATGATGATCAAGTGCGCCGACGTGTCCAATGCGTCGCGGCCGCAGAAGTTCGCTTTTGAATGGGCCAGGAGGTAATACGAAACTATTATATATTGAACTCAACAGCTTTATAGATAAGCATCCTTAATTGTATGTATGTGTGGGGACAGAAGACTTCTTATTTTATGATTTAGGTAGGTAACATTGGTTAGATTCGTGGATCCGCGTAATTTGAGAATGAATGAGTAGACTAGCCCATAAATTCTCTTTACAAAGTTAGGTCCGATAACGCTCTTAAGCCCGTATTAATAAATCTATCTCAAGTCTGAGAACGATCTTAAGTACGCTTTTGACAAGTCATTTTGTACTGGTATGACATACGAATGACATTTCCTAGATCGGTCTCAAGCTTGTGATCGATTTATTAAAACAGGCCTTAGAGTTTCAATACCTAAATTTGGTTCAGATTTGTTTACTATTTAAGTACTTATTTAGTGGCAAGGGTGTTGGCTGCTCACATTCTGTTGCTGTTCCTGAGAATGTACACCATCTTCTATTCAATGAAAAGAGTAACCATTGAGTTTCTTGCCGGATCTTCTCAGTGGAAGCAGCATTCCGAACCGGTGGTAGATTCTGACTATTCATAAATGCTTTGTCGGTTTACATGAATAAAAACAGTTTGAGTTTGAGTTTACTAAATAAACTACCACCCACGATAGCGCGATCTAATTTTGATATACCGCCATCTAGTGACAATTGTCCATAACAAACACTTTAAATTTGGAATAATATGTACGCTTACAAGCGCCTTAGAGACTGAACATTTGTTCGGTTGTGCCAGGATCGCGGAGGAGTACTTCCTGCAGACGGACGAGGAGAAGGCGAAGGAGCTTCCGGTGGTGATGCCGATGTTCGACCGCGCCACCTGCTCCATCCCGCGCTCGCAGATCGGCTTCATCGACTACATCATCATCGACATGATGGAGGCCTGGGCCGGTCAGTTCACATACGAACATACTACCGAAACTATCCTATATCTTTACATACAAATAAATAAAGTTGCAGTGTCTGTTTGTAATAATATCAAAAAGTTTATAGGGTATTTAAAATTATTAAAAAAAAAATTGTCGGTCGGTCTAATCTCCGATACGGCTGGACCGATTTTGAAGATAGCTGATGTTATAAGGAGTTAATTAGGCTAATTTTATTTTATCGAGGTATCGCGCGAGCGGAATGGCGGCTATCAGCTAGTCCGAAATAATTTGCTTACAATGACTGAATTCCAAAAACAGGGTTATTCAATTCAAAATCTCATATCTGGAAAGAGGAGTCGCCGTCGTTTTCAGAGGTCGTTAATTCTCCCCTGATCAAACTATTGACAAGAGCTGACTCTTAGTACAAGCATTTGGCCTAGTTTGTGAAACCAACGGGACTGTTAGTTATGTGGTAACTGATAACCTCACATTTATAGATATCTTGAAAAATATACATATCTAATACACCTCGGAACTTGGTATTAATTTTTGTGTAATACATACTTATCTTTAGCATTTTTTTGGCTATGTATACGACATATTGCTGCGTCTTTCAGACTAAGCAAAGGGTAGCGGCAATAAATTTCGATAGTTTTTTCAATTGTCCACTCCTGCGTTCCAAATCCCATTTTTAAACAGTCCTAGACCGTATTTCATAGGAGCCATGTGTTGTTGTCAGCGTTCATCGACATGCCGGAGCTGGTGGCGCACGCGCGCAGCAACTACCAGCGCTGGCGCGAGCTGGACGAGGCGGGCGTCACCACGCTGGACGACGTGCGCCGCGCGCAGCGCCGCTCCATCGCGCCGCCGCCGCCCGCCGCGCCCGCCACCGCCGAGGAGTGAGCGCGCAATGGACCACGCGCCACCGCAAACCGTCGCCATCAAGAGGCATGACTAACATGGAGTACGACTCTTTTTTTGGAAGCGTCACAGGTATACTCTTACTACTCAATCTTGATGGACTTCACCTTAAGAAATAAGAGATAGCTATACGACGACAATCTTGAACGATGTGAAGCCCGGTTTTTTACTACTGTGGTGATCAGTTGATGACTTAGGCCTGTAGTAATAAATCGGTTTCAAGTCGGAGACCGATCTTGTAAATGTCTTACAAGTACACAATTACATGTTAAAAGCGTACTCAAAACCGCTCTCAGACTTAAGATCTATCTATTAATACGGGCCTTACACATACATTTGCAATGTATAACTATATCAATGTCTAGCTACTCAGCCTCATTGACATTTCAAGACAAGATCTGGGGGTGTATTCACAGTCGATGGAAAATTGCCGTTTCGGAAAAGACAGATTCCATTCTTATTCTAAGTAATTTGTAAAATAAGGATGGAAGCTATTATTTCCGGCATCGGAAAGTTTCCGTCAGTTGAGATTATAGTCAGAGCTGGTCTCTCATGATGCAATGTAAATGGGAAGTAGGTACACTATAGGATATATTGTAAATTTAATTAAAATACGCGGATTCCATGTTTGTCATACCTCATTGGTTGGAATTGTTACGGGTGTATTGTGATGGGGGTTCCTGGCGCACCAGGACTCGATGACGTTGTTTGGAAGACCGAAAGATGTTAAGGAGGATTAGGATTGACCTAGCTCGCAGAACTAGTTGATGTATCGATTGGTATCAGTTATCGATATTTTCCAAGATCGCAGACGAAGAAGACGATTGATACGTTTTTTAAAATCGATACCTTCATCGGCCACTTAAAAATCGATAATATTTAAGTATAAACCTAATCGATTCATCGACGAGTTCAAAATCGTTAATAGTTGAGTATTTTTAGATGGTAATGGAAGAGGTTTAACCCAAATTACTAAATAAGTCGATGCGCGACTACTTCAAAATCGATTATCGATATTCCTCGGTCTCGTTATGCGGATGCGGGTAGTCTGTTTGGATGTCAACGTTAAAAGTCTGAAACGGATCATTGGCACGAAGGATGCCTACCGGATGGGTCCGATAATACGCTTATTTTATACTTATTATATCCGTGTTTTAGGGTGGGTATCATTAAACATTATAATTGTTGATATCTACTTTTTTAAGTAGTCGTATTTATTAGATAATATTGAATCCAAAATATTTACTTGTATCAATGGATTTTCATTAGTATTTAAAATCTCCGCAGACGACATGATTGGACGTGCTATTTACTCTACCTAAAAGTATTCTTACACGTTTTAATTAAACTTCTTAATTATAAACAATCCTTCCAAGTTTCTAGGCGAGGCGGGCGCTAAACGCATCTATACCCCCAGTACCGGATTAAGCAAGCGCGGGGCCCGTAGCAAATTATTTCAAAGAGCCCTTGATCTACTATGGGTTCTTAAGTATAAAGTGGTAAAAAAACAAATCAATAGTCTATACGTTTATTTGCCATCTATAGGTTACAATTTTGTGGGCATTTAGTAAATTACTATAGGCGCTGTTAGGCTCTGCACAAGTACAAAAAGCCAGAGATGAGATTTTCTGGCAACATAGAATAATTTTGATAAGAAACTAACATATGCGGGGCCCCCTTTTCGCGCGGGGCCCGTAGCAATTGCTACTCTTGCTATATGGTTAATCCGGCACTGTATACCCCGTACGTTTGAAGACGGCAATATAGTCCATTGACCCCTCCCCGCTCCACGGTCAATGACCTCGACCGAGGCCGTTGACCCAAAAGTGCACTAAACCCTTTCATATGGAAATTATGTCGTCTTTGGAGCGTAGATTGGCATAATCCAGTGTGATGTATTGAAGTTGCCACGGGTTCATGTATATTAAGTACGTTGTAATATTATTAACTATAATCTGTATCTCCGTGATATAAGTGCCATATTAAACTATTGGCCATATAACATTGATTGATGGTAAATTGAAATCAATTTCTCAATGCATCCCATGACAGAACATTCGCCATACTCACATTTAGTTACCTACTGTTAGACAAAGTTGTAAGATTTTCATATGGGGGTCATGAACCTATATTAAAATATATCCCCCCGAAGCAGTAAAGAGGGGTGTTATGTGTTTCACGCTTTATCCGTCTATCTTTATAGGTAGTCAGAGCTCCAGAAATTGATTTTCCGGGCTATAAGTCTCATCAGGGGGGCCTTAAATCTAACTCAAATACAGACCTGTGTAATATTATGATATCACCACCGACCCCCACCTTTATTATCGACCTGAGTGACATCATTCACTAATTATTAAAATATTTCACATCATCTTCTTATAAAAAACTATTGAAAAATTGGTCCATTTATACACTTGAGCTTTCAAAGAATTCCTATTTTTATAATAAACTTTTTGTAGTGCACATTCGGTCTCAATCATATCAAAAATTCCAAATTTTTCGAAATGATCATTTTGTAGACAAACTGTTGAACAGTGACTCGACGTTTCGTTTTCGTTCCTTGGGAATATTTTATAAAACATTTTGCCATACAACTATACCTTGTAGTAGTGTAAGTACATTTTATACTTAACAAATATAAATGTTAACGTTATTTATTATATTAGATAATGATCACTTGAATATTTCTTATTATTAATTTATTGTATTCGAATAAGGTCTAACATGTTTGTAATAGCGATTATTGAACTATGTATTCGTCTGCGTGACGCTGGTCTATATAATTATAATATTTGTAATTACTGTATTGTAGGCGGTATATAATATAAATGAGATGGTAAAATACGCTTCCTTGTGCTCAATGTCAATACATAGCGGTCTAATGTTTAATGTTATACCTTCATGTACTTTCAATACTTATACGTCTTTATACTTATTGTACTGTAGTGACCTTTTGCTACTTCATATTTGTACTGTATTGATTAGATCATCGTGTTCAATCTCATATTACCTACTTATATTTTATGAATATGAAAAAATCATAATTGTTATATTTATGCATACTAACTAACCACCTACGGAGTACGCGCGGGCCAGATTGACCTGGTTTAAGTTAGCTCTTGCGTAGATGTTCTGTTTACGTCCAACATAGGGTTTCTTTGTACTCACAAAAATTATACTAAACCATGTTGTAGTTTCTACTTTATGACAACAAAAAAAGTTTTTATAAATGTATACGTTCTGTTAAAAACGTTAACTGCCTCTAGAACTAACTTCTGACCTGCTAAATTTGTCAGCGCGTACTGTAATGATAAATTTAGTTAAAAACGAATGTATGATTAGCTCAATTGAATTCAATTTAAAAAATCTTAATTTGATTGTGCATTGAAAATAATACTTCAGTCCCTCCTGCGGTTTTGTTATGGAGACTGTTTAGCGATTGTCCTATTTTTGTTAAGTTTTAAAAGACCTAACCCAACTGACTTTATTTATGTTTAGTTAATCTGTAAGTTGGTCATGTTTGAGAAGTTATATCTAAGATAAGGGGGCTGGACCCCATATTTAATTGTGAAGATAGATTACATTGTTGTGAATTTTATATGCGGAGACGTGTGATATGCATAACTTGTATAAGTACCAATTAATTAATGTTAACGTAAATGAATAAACATTCAGCTCACTTCGCAAAGAAGTGGAGGATTTAAATGCCTTTTTAATTTCCTCTCACACATAGGTACCCACTCTCGCTAAAAAGCCACTTGTTCAAAGAAGAAAAAAAAAACTAAACATATTTGTTGAATTCTAAAGCAATATGCATTATAATGATTTTAAAGCGATTAAGCACCAAAAACAGGAGGAACTATTATTTTAAGTCTGCGCAATACTAATTGCTTAATATGTACTTATTAAACTGCTTTATTTATTATAAAGAATTTAACATTATTTTTTAAATAATTATTTCGGACTTCCGATGGCTAAGCGGCCTTCATGTTCCGTGTAATTTTATGGCATAAGTTAATAATATATGTTGTAATAATGTTAATGTAAAATTACAAAACGTCGTTTATCTCGTAAACGGTACGTCGTAGCTAAAAAATAACTAATTTTTGAAAAAATAACTTTATAATGAAAATGGAAGGCATTTTAAAATACTGGCAACTATAGGTCATAGAATGAAAAAAATAAATTGTCCATAAAACATTTTATTATAAACAATAATTATTTAAAAAAACATACTTCATATAACTTATGACAATTCCAACATAGCGGTACTATAAATGCATTTATTTTACACCCCGCCCACATTATTATGACTTTAAGGTCAACTCCCGTTAACTCTGCCTTTTTACAGAGAATAACAAAAGGGTATAAGATTTGTTAAGCATTCATCAACTGATATAATACCTAAATGTATAATATATTAATTACTTTGAGACAATGTGAAATCTGTACATTGGAACATTTCAAAGTATGCATTCTTGTTACAACTATTTTTTTTATTAATTTTGTAATTAAATAAGTTGGAATGGAAGTCTGCTGTATAATAACAATAACATAAATAAAATAATGAAGTACAATACTACTTTAATTCGTGCAATTATGTAGTTTTGACCAAACAAATAGCCTAGAGATCGATAACTAGCATAATAATCAAATTAAAATACGGATAAACTATAAACGAAAATAATACTAAGTTGTACGCAGAAAATTTGTGATGAATTAGAAAAATTTTCAAACAACCTACATACAACGTAACCAAGGAATCTAATCGTATAGTTCAATGATGAATCGAGACATCTATTTGGTCAAAAAGTCAATTGCCAATATATTACAATTACAAAGCTATGTTTATTTAGTCCCACCCTGTACCTAATGTGAATTTTGAGGCCATGGCCTGGAAGAGAGACATTGACTATTTCGGACTCGCAATAAGGACTTGTATCACGATTGTCGGAAATAATCTTAAACGACCAAATAAATATTATGGAAATACGACTGTCGCAAATGTTTTACACTATACATTACTTGAGATCGCGGTGCCATCATCCGAGCCATAGCCTAGAAAGTACATGTATTGATCCAGAAAATTATCTAAGTGAACACATACACTATCACCATCTTTGATTTTTTTTCACCCTCAATTACTCATCAGTCATCAACAATTAAGTTTCGATCCTTTAAACACCCAATGAAACGATAAGTACGATCTATGTATTATAAACCAATCACATAATAAATAGACACCATGCTGCTATACAATGTTTAAAATATACGTTTTAGACAACAGAAAAAAATAGTATTTTAATAATTCTTTAATAATAATATGAAGTAGGTATACTATTCATTATTATTAAATTCGGCGTGATATTCTCGTCAGGAACGAACAACGCGCCATACGTAAGAAATGAAATATGTTGTCATAATTCAATAATAACACACAACATAGGGTTACTTGTAGTTAGAGATATATTCCTTGCAGGCTGCGATAAAGTAGCTAAAATGCAACCAACCTGACACCCGTATGTTCCATGAAACTTTTTAATTTTGGAGATATTTCCATATTTGTGTGGTGTTTTTATATACACCTTTCAAACTATAATTAATTATTCATTGTTGACACCATAATAAAGCGGTATTAATCATAGAATTTCCAAAAACATGTAGAAGTTTAAAATAAAGACTGAATTTAGACGTATTTTGGTGGATCATAAAATTTGAAAATACTACAAAAGTACTTACTGAAATTCTTATAGGTAATAAATAGTATAAAAGGTGAAAAAGTGGCTAAATAAAAGCTTTTTCACAAACCTGCCAGGAATACATCGAAATACAAGTAACCCTGTAGAAGCATGGCTTTCCAATACCTAGGTACATTTTTATACAATATTTTATAAACAGTTTTCAGTTAAATACAATATAATGAAGACATCCACATTCCTATATCGAATACTAATTTATTTACAAAGGCAACATTTCTGACAACACTCGGGCGCTAGCCGAGTTATAGTTAAGACGTGTTTTTTATAAATAATATTATATTTATAAACCTTGTCATTTTAAAAGCCGAACAAACCTAAAGATTTCTCATTTTGCTACTTGCGACTTTTCGTAACACAAATTCTTTAAAAGTTATCCATTATCTTTCATTTCATATAGCTGTCTCCTTCTCTGATGGGTGACGAATCGAATCGTATCGCCCCCTATGTCTAATCAATCATATTTTTTTATTCACTTTTCAACCAAGACAAATTGAATTAGTAATATCAAAATACAAGATTTCACGACATAATTATTGTTTTAAATTCGATACTTGATACGTAAAACGAACACCAAAACTTTATTAACAACAATAATACGTGCACATAGACCAATTAGATAAGACACAGCTTACGTCCATTATTGTTTGAGACTGAGTGCAATTAATTATTCAATGTATCAGGCAGACGGCGAATTTTGATTCGTCCGTTCAAGATCTAGCCCTGAATGAAACAATCAAAATGTCAAGTGCGGCAATACATATGCAGTGGGTACGCATAATATAATGTTAGGCGAGCAGAGGTGCCCGGCCATACGGCGTCTATGGCTTATTGACCTATGTACGTACATACATAAAGATTCGCAAATATCGCGGGTTGTATTTAGATATTATTTTGAATCAAAGAGTAGGATAATCACTTAGAAATTACGCAAGTTTTTTTTTTTTCATTTAAAACTGCACAAAAAACATTATTAAAGCAGACGTGTGGAATAAGAAACTAAAATCATAAATATCGTTTTGATATCTCTATAAAAGCTAGGTACAATATTTAGTCCTATTTCACCTATAAATTGATTATTCAAACTCAAAATCAAACTTGTTGCATACTTGCATAGCTATTCAGTCAATCTCGATGCTAACGAACGCTACCTCACTGGCAGAGGGTATACCGAAATATTCTGTATTAATTAAATAATAATAGAACTTAGTTTATCATAATAGCGTTCAAATTTCATTATAGCTTTTGTCTATCTCCCATCAGGCCTGCCTGGCGTACTCCGAACTTTTGGTATGAAGCAACAAAAGATCCTTTATAGAAAGGGATACGCTTGTAGATAGATATATTGTTAGACACGCAGCGCTGTGCACGCTAAATTACACTTTGTTGCTTCGTGACAAGAGTCTCTATTTGTTTGTTTTTTCGAATATAAATATTCGACATTATGTATAATACACTCTTTTACGGATGCAGTTAGATAATTATTTGATAAATAAATATTCAGTAATAGTTTTTATACACGCACGTGCCAGCACAATGGTATCCGTTCGTGACTTGCATTGCAGAAATAAAGAAATCATTCAAAATACGGTGAAACAGGAGAGCCTTAACACCACCCTCATAAAAAAACCTTTAACATGTACATAACACCTATTTAAACGTCTAACAAGACACTACACTTCCATTAATTGGTAGAAACACATCCCATAATGTAATGAATTAACTCGCTCATCCGATATGAGGTAATTAATTTCCTTTAGGAACTGATATTACTTGTGATTAAGGCCGGCGCCTCACCGAGAACAAGATTGCAATGCGCTGAATTTATTATGGATTATGGCCTGAATCCCCCTCGTGTTGAGGGGAGGCCCGTGCCCAGGAGTGGGACGTCAAAAGGGCTAAAATTATAAATTATTATATAATGCAGCCACCGCCGTATTTTTATAGGGTTTTGTTATTCTTTTTAAATCAGTTTTTTTATTATGTTTGTTTTTTTTTAAATAAATATCGCCAAACGAACACCAACTGTATGGTCCCAAACTAAGCAACGCCTGTACTATGAGTACCGTACAATGGACTGGGGGCGATCACAGTGACACCCAGACCAGGGCAAAATTACGAAAAGGCCATTTCCGAAATTTACCCTGACGGGAATTGATCCCGCAACCACCCGGTGTAGTCACCCGAGCGGCCTACGCTGGAACCACTGCGCCAAGCGGTCATTATTCTAACTTTTAAGCCTGTCCTAGCTGGACCTCGATTATACAATACCCGCTTATAATAATCTGTAGTGCACTATAAGGGCGCTTTTAATATCCAATATCAGGAAGTGTAGTGTCTAAGTAATAATTGGATGTGGTTATGCAAATTGAAACCAATTTTAGAAACCGAAATCAACCCACACGTAGTTTTATTTGAGTCGGTATTAGCTTACAGAAATACGTGCGGGTTGGTTCCAATTTGCAAAGCAACATCCATTTTGTAACCGCAGTATTATCTGTACCGACGAAACTAGTTATCCCGGCAATAGCATTCGTACGCCTGTTATGTAACGACGATACCAGATCCATTACAGTGCCACCAACTTACCCGTTCCGGGGTTGGCGCCGCAATGATTATTAATGATAATAAAACGGTAAAAATATGTAATTTTTCCCTATTAAACATTTTAGTTTCTCGTTTGTGCACCGGTCCAGATATGTTTTTGACACTGTATTATATTAAATTTGTAAGGCTTATTATTATTAAGGGCCTATGTACACCACGTTTTTAAACGCGCCGTCAACTCGCGTTTGTAGCGATACAATCGCGATACGCACGCGAGTCAGACACAGCCTAACGGCTTTAGACTTTAGACTGTAGACTTTTGTAGGAATAAAAGCGCGCCGTCGACGCGCGCTTCTACAACGCACGTTGACGGCGCGTTTAAAAAACGTAGTGTGCACAGGCCCTAAGTCACAAGGATCTCAGCACGTCGAAACTACTATAGTGTGGAACGAACTATTATTAATTGTCCGGATTAGTTCGTAGTTTCGTCCGACGGAACAGACGACATCGTCAGTAGTGTAGTGTAGCGTCACCAGCGACCGATAGATGTCGCTAGATGGCGATGGGCTTGTCGCGGCACTGCTGCACCACGTAGTTGGTGAACCGCTTCAGGAACTTGGGGTACTCGCGCTTGTACACGGCGCGCAGCACGCCCGCCGGCGCCCAGCCGCCCGGGTTCACTGCCGACACACGAGACATTAGAGCCCTTACTAATAAATCAAACTCATATCTGATAGGGATCTTGGAAATGCCATCCTAGCGTCATCACAAAATGACATGTCAAAAGCGTGACAAGCCCGCTGAGTTTCTTGCCGGATCTTATCAGTCGAGGTCGCGTTCCGATCCGGTTGTAGATATAAGAAAAAATATGTAAAATTTACAATTTGTAAGTACCCCCGTAGGCCTAAACAAAATGAACGATTTGAATTTGAATTGAATTTGAATTCGTACTCAAAACCACTCTCAGACTTGAGATAGATTTATTAATACGGGCTTAATTTGAATGGATGTGAGTATGACAGGAGAGCGCGATGATTGGAAGGAAAATACATACTGCGCCGACCTAGATAATGGGAAAAGGTAAGGCAGATGATGATGATGAATTTCAATCAGTCGTATTATACTTTGCATCAGTTAGGACGCGACGTATGCAAAATCCGCGCATTGACTATGAAAATGGGGCATTCCTATAGAAAAACTGTCAAAATTGTCAGTAATTCTCGTGTATGATACGTCAGTTTTGACGTATTGCAAGTCGGGCATTGACTAAGAACCAGGGCTCAAGTCTGCTAACCGCTCGAATCTCGGTCTACTGGCATACAACTCGGAATACGCCAGTTTTGTCAGGTTTCCGTGGTCCATTAACCACTCTACCGACCGATTTCTACTAAAAATCGGACTCGTTTTTGTTTTAATTTAAGGCGCGGGTTTTCTGATGTGAGTTGAGAAGCAAAAATATGACGATGTACGTTAATTTTCTTCAAACCTATAATTTTGACGTGACTTAAAATATTTACAGCTTTTAGATCTGGCAACACTGGGATGGGCTCTACCTAAAAGGCTTGTACCCAGGGCCGTTAAACAAACTGTAAAAAAAACAGGTTGGTGGAGTCTCACCGGTGCTGCAGTAGGCGATGCTGGTGGTGACGTTGTCGCGGGAGGGCCGCTGGCCGGGCGGCACGCTGCTGCGGCAGGCCAGGCACACCGTCACGAACAGCCGGATGCACGCGCCAGAGTTCGCCTGACGAAATGTATAAATTAAAAACCCTGACTAGTCTAGAAGTAGTCAGCTCTTTTGTAGGTTAAAAAGTCGTCGCACCGGGGGTTTTCAAATTTTTTCATGACTCATACTCGGAAAGTAGGCCTGAAGTTGCCTGAGGAGCGGGTTGAAAGTAATACTTTTCCGCCCTAGGAAGAATCGCTTTCAACTGACAGCTGTAATAGTACATTGTTACACAAGGGGTGAATGTAACTAATTTTGGCCCGAGACGTGGTTTGGCGCCTGAGCGTAGCGAGGGCGCTAATAGTTCGAGGGACAAAACAAGTCTTTCACCCGAGGTAAACACTGTGCTTTTCATTGCGAATACAAGGAAAGTAAAAATAAAAACAGGAATTGGCTAAATAAATAATACAAGGAAGTATGAACAATACTCAACAACTCGAAAAACCAATGAAGATCGGATTGCCGCCTATTTTGTTTTTTGTTTTTTCGTTGGCCGGCCAACTTCATTATTTAGCCATTATTTTTCATTTTCGTCTTTAAATATTTTGCTCCAATCTAAGTTATTTTAAATAAATTGTTGAAACAAAATTATAATTAAGTCATTTAAAAATATAATATATTCTTTAATTATTACTTAACTTCATGTTATTTCAATTTTACATCGCCCTGTAATTGAGTGTCTGTAGAAAAAGATGGACAAGTTTTTTTTTATTACTTGACAGCTGTCAGTTGAAAGCGATTCTCCCTAGGGCCGAAAAGTATTACTTTCAACCCGCTCCTCAGGCAACTTCGGACCTACTTTCCGAGTATGAGTAATTAAAAATTATTAAAAAAAACTAGGTCCATTTTCACATTTCTATGGAACCATGTTCCAAATTTTTCTACAGTCACTTAATTACAGCGCGTTTCATGAAAATCGGTTGAAAATTATCTGCTCTTTTGTAGGGTAAAAAGTCGTCGCATGAGTGGTTTTCTAAATTTTTCAATTTCAGTTATTATATACGTGTGTTACAGTGTCTGTTGTACTGACCGGGTACTCGGCGTTGGTGGTGGAATGGTTGGTGACGGCGTACGTGTTGTTGGTGTCGGCGCGCACGTGCGACCAGAAGAGCGCGTCGCGCTGCGAGGCGGGCCAGATGCGCTTGAACGTCTGGTGGAACACCAGCGCGTCCGACGAGACCTCCTCCACTATCGTCATGTTCTCCAGGGTCGCTGGAACCATATCACCGCAATTCAATATACAATCTAATACTTTATTTTTTTTATTTATACATTCTGTAACTTGGCTATCTGTGTTAACACAATAAGCCATTCAATTGGGGTATGTCGAACTATGTCTTGTTAGCAGAAGGAGCGTATGAATGAAGGCTTACAAATTAAGATTTTTTTAGTAAATGCATAATATTAAACTATTTACGGTACGGATAACACAAAACATTTATTAAATATTTTGGCTGTATGTTTGTTCTGGCTAATCTCCGAAACGGCTGGACCGATTTGGACAGGACTTTAACTGGCAGATAGCTGGTGTTATAAGGAGTAACTAAGCTACTTCTATTAAGCAACGGGCGATATTAAACAAATAATAGAACTGTAAAAAGACAAGCCCGCTGAGTATCTAGCCGGATCTTCTCAGTCGAGGTCACGCTCCGATCCGGTTGTAGAATTAAGAAAAATATGTAAAAATTTCATAAAATAAACGCTTTGACTTTGACTTATATCGATGTACCACGCAAGCGGAGCCGGGGGCAACAGCTAGTAAGCACATTTAATTAGAAGAAATTAATGAATGCAGTAAGTAGGACAGGCGGCAGACTCACTCTCCCACTCGTAGCGGTAGCGCGGGTTGAAGAAGTAGTGGCACATCTCGCGCGCGGTCACGCCGCGCACCTTGTGCATGGCCTTCAGCGGGTCCGTCACCATGCCGTCCACCTCCATCTCCCTGGACACAACACACATCATTACTGTAAGTAAAGAGCGGTCTTGGAAACGTCACTCTATGTCATATATAGGTTGAAAACGTTTACTTTGTTTTTAAAACTTAACTTTGTAATTCTTAAACTATCAGCTTTGGAGCAAACTTGGAAAATGCTATCAATCAACTTATTTAGTTTTAACTTTGAAGGTTGAAAAGCCGAGGACGAGTGGTGGCACCTTCTATAATATCGCCTGACTGACACACCAACTGTATGGTCCCAAACTAAGCAACGCTTGTACTATGGGTACCGCACAATGGACTGGGGGCGATCCCAGTGACACAAAGTCCTGGGTAAATTACGAAAAGGCGATTTTCGAAATATGACCTGGCGGGAATCGAGCCAGCAACCACTGCGCCAAGCGGTTGTCAAAACTTTATATTTTAACCTACTAAAAGATTATGCATACATGTTTTATACCCTACTACAAGTTTGACGCTCACATACACATGCTAAAAAGTTCCATATTATTTATCCTACTAATATTATAAATGTGAAAGTTTGTGAGTGTGGATGTATGTTTGTTACTCCTTCACGCAAAAACTACTGAACGGATTGGGATGAAATTTGGAACACAGATAGTTTATAACCGGGATTAACATATAGGATACTTTTTATCCCGATAATCCCGAATTTTTGTTACGTTAAATACTACGCGGACGAAGTCGGGGGGCACAACACTAGCTGTATATAAAAACTTTGAGACGCACGATTAAATTAATATTTTAGACAGGCATAACGTACCTCCTGTACATCCTCATGTCTCCCTCCTCGGCGAACAACTGCCACCCGATCTGACCACCAACACCCTCAAACGCGGCTTGGATTTGTTCTGTTGATATCCTGTCGATCTGGAAACCAAAACAAGTCGTAAATAAAGGCGTCAATGGCCTAGTGGTTAGGGGGGCCGTCCTCATAGCTGAAAGGTTCCGGGTTCGATCTTCATCCTGGCTCACTATTGACGTGGGCCCGCTCCTAATACACGGATTAGCTTAGCTGGAGGTGCTACCGGAAATACTAGTAATGTGATATACTCAATTCTAGTAATCTTAAAAAAAGTCGAGTAAGGCAAGTTTCTTAACTTGCCTTATTGCACTTTCTTTGGAACGAAGTTTACGCGGGTTGCGGCGGGGAGTTAAATGACAGAAATCGTCACTTTTGAATAGTGTTATACGAAACTTTGTAATATCCTCTTTGAAAAAGTTTTCTTAAAATCAACTAGATGGCGTAAATGAGTTTTTCCAATAACTAGATAGTGCGACATCGAAAAACTTAAAACTTTTGTGAATGCAAAACACGTAATCGAGGACTTCGTTTCTGAGGGGGGTCCCTCGACCGCACAATGTTTTTAGGGACAAGCCTTCCACCAACTTGATTAGTCTCGGTAGTCTCGTGTAAACAGTTTAGTAAGGTCTGAGAGTGATCTTGGAAATGTCTTTCTTATTTCATACCAGCATAAATTGACATGACAAAAGCGTACTTAAGATAGCTCTCAGACTTAAGATCGATTTATTAATACGGTCCAAGTTCGAAAGTTGACAAATAGACAACTAAGTCGACTCGCTACTTGTCAACTTTTTTTTTTTTTTTTTTTTTTTTTTTTTTTTTTTTTTTTTTTTTTTTTTTTTTTTTTTTTTTTTTTTTTGAATTGACTATATGTTGTTGGCCAGAGTGGCCATAACAACTTCACCCGGACAGAGGGCGAGCGCAAGTGCGCTCCAGCCATAGGGGCAGGGGGGCTGCTAGCTCAAGGGCGTCACTAGGGACACGACCTCGGCTTGGGCCGCTGCCAGGAGAGGTGGCGAGGGTAAATCTACCACCGGATCGGAACGCGACCTCGACTGAGAAGATCCGGCAAGAAACTCAGCGGGCTTGTCGGGTGCCAAGGTGCGTCTAGGTAAGTAGACGCACCTTCTAGCGGAAGCGGGGGTTCGTCGACCTCGCCGGCGAGGTCGGTGTCTGGCGGGGAGTGTGCGTGTGTCGTTCTCCTCGACATCTGAGTCTAGGAGAGCGGTGAGTGGGTCGGGGGGAACTTGTCAACTTGTCGACATGTATCGTGTAAATCCGGCAACAAGTGATACACTGAAAATATCAATTTACGAAATTACCCATGTTCTTTAAAGATACGTTTTCCCAAAATTCCTCAACCTTGCCTTTCGTGGTTATATTATGTCATTAGTGAGCGCTTAATCTTCATCACAAGACAGATAACGAAAATATTTTTAGATATCAGCGGTCGTTAGCTAAGTATTTCATTTATAATTTATTATGTGTATTTTCCGTAACGCAACACTGTTGTTAAATAAAGTTTTTAGATGGTAAAACCTTGTACACCTATCACGTCTGCCACTAGGTACAATTAGATGCACGTGTGTTAAGTCGACAATCAATTAAAACCTCATTAATTACTTATAATGGAATGAATGGAAGTCATCGATCGGAATCTGACCGATATATGGCTCAGGAAGCCGGTGGATGCGAGTGGCAAAAGGACATTAAGTGTGTCTATGAGGGAGGGAGGGCTTAGTCCAGGGGGAGTATTCACAATTGTTGGAAAATGGAAACTACCGATTCCATCTAATGAATTAAAATTAGAAGAAGGATGAAAGCTATATGGTTTCTGTTATGGAAACTTTTGTAGATTGTGAACACCCCTTCTCTTGTAATCGGAGCTAAAAAAGAGCTTAAAGAACTAAAAGACCTGAATAATCACTTACGCCATCTAGTTGATTATCAGAAAACTTTTTCACAGTGGACGTTAGAAAGTTACGCGTAACGCTATGACATGTAACTCGCTCTCCCGGGGCGGAGTAGACAGGGTCTAGATTACAGGGGTTCTACTGTATAAAGGACTAGCGACCCGCCCCGGCTTCGCACGGCTCTAAAATTATCAGTGTTTCTCTACTATATTATGCATGGATTATACATATAAACCTTCCTCTTGAATAGCTCTATCTATTTAAAATAAATCACTTAGGGCGCCTCAGCTCTGACGTCATCGTGTAACGGTTACGCTACGTCATCTGACGATTTGCACAAATAGAGTCACCGGGCAGCGAGCGCCCCGAACGTCCGTAAAGAAGCATCGCTTCAAGACCCGCATCAAAATCGGTTGCATAGTTTTAAAGATCTAAGCATACATAGGGCCAGACAGCGAGAAGCGACTTTGTTTTGTACTATGTAGTGATGCCGCGGGAGTCACCTCGGGCCAGAGCGGGTGCACGGTGAGTCGGTTGTCGATGGCAGGCGGCGGCAGCTCGACCTGGTCGCGCGTGTGGACAATGGCGGGCGTGACGCGCGCGCATCGCTCCTCCTCCATCTTGTCGAAGCCTGTCTCCACCGCATCGTAGAACTCGTCGTCCGGCAATGTGGAGTGGGGACCCTCCTGTTGACAAAATAAATTGTTGTTTAACACCATTTTGCCGATCCTGGTTTACGGACCAATGTGGCTACAAACTCTCACCAAATAGTATATGGCGTATGGGAGTATATGGCAGTTCATAGTCCAAAAATATTTATACCGGGTGAAATAAAAAGGGTATACTATTGTTTCTTGCAACTTTACTTTGTAAATCTAAAACTATCGACTTTGTGGAACAGTTGAATTAAGTAAGGTTTTGTAGACTTGTGAAATCCGTTAACAGCTGTATCCCTATAACACCTTTTGTTTTCGAGTCTCCTCTAAAGCTGATAGTTTTAGAATTACAAAGTTAAGTTTTGAAAAAAGTATACCCTTTCTGTTTCAACCTGTAGTGTTATCTGGTATTGGAAGTGTCAAATGTGTATACGGTGTCCGGTTCCTTCAGTAGGTGTGCAGCAAACACGTACCTAGGACATGTCTTATAAGTTCAGTATTTATTAGTTTCTTTACTATCTGAGAGCAATAGAAAACAAGGCGGAATATATAAATCGTACACAGACTAGATACCTGTTGAATCTACTCTACTCTCATTATTTATTTAACAGGCAATGATAATGAACACAACACAATTCGACTACTAAATGACAACACTTCCATTACGCTTTGAACTTCAAATAATTCCAGAATAATAGCATTACAGAAGCATGGAACTCATAAAAAATAATGCATAGCAGTCAGACACTGCAAGTAGGTACTGAAATGTGCAATTTAAAGCGTGTCACCAGCCAGCAACTATAAATTATTCAGAATCACATTACGCCCGGAGCCCGTACGAAGGCAACAATTGCATAAGAACGAGCCAACAATGTCCGGTTGATACCGGTCAGATTACTACTATTACTAAGTAGTAATAGTAGTAATCTATCTATAGTATGTTCTTAGATAACTACCAAAAGCTTTTACAATATAGCAACACCTGTGCACGGATCAATTTGTGGCAATATAAACCGACTTTAAAAAACCTGGGTGCACTAAAGAGCCAGAAATAACTAGAGACCTTATAAATTATTTTCATTTGGAGACAGTGTCAATTCAAGTAAATAGGGTTAGGACCTAAGAAGTAGTCCCAAGGTAGTGTAAAGATAGTGGCACCGTAGACGGAGATATGGGTAAATAAATAAAAAAAAAACAGTCGAACATAAACTTCCTCCTTTTTTAAAGTCAGTAAAAAAAATTGAGCGTTTTGATCACAGTTTTGATATGCTTCTGAAAACTTAAGGTGCTATTTGTTATTTTATAGACAGACAAACACACAAACTGTAGAGTGCTAAACTAAGCAATGCTTGTACTATCTATAGGTACCGTACAATGCACTGAGGTGATCCCAGTGACACCCAGAACGGGACAAATTACGAAGAGGCCATTTCTGAAACTAAACCCCTACGGAATCCGAACCTGCAACCACCCGGTGCAGTGAGACAAGCGGTCAACGCTCGAACCACTACGCCAAGCTGTCGTCATCACATTCGTAAATAAAATTCACTATTTAACTAAAATTTACACAATCAAACATATTGCTATCTTTTTCATGCTTTACGACAGCATAGGACGAATGAAGTAGGACGGCAATAATTAGCTTAGTCAGATTAGTTTGTATACCAACAGAATCAGCACAATTATTTATCTTTCATTTCATAACTATGAAGCAAATCATTTGCAGAGCCAATATCACGTACTCTAAACGTAATATATTAATGATGAAACCTACGCGCATTGTACCTACTCATTAATCTATTTTTATCATTATTAGACCTTTGGTACTCAAATTCAATTCAAATCATTTATTTTGTTTAGGCCTACGGGGGCACTTACAAATTGTCAATTTACATTTATTTTTTTCCTTATATCTACAACCTACTTCCTTATATCTACTCATCAAAATATTGAGTTCCTAGGACAAGTGAGGGGGCGTCCATTCATTGCGCGAGGTGTTCTAGGGGGGGAGGGGATCACGCAAAATCTTTCCAAATCTCACTTATGGGGGAGGGGGGTGGTCATGGCAAATATCAATTAATTTTTATTCTAGCAGAAATAGGTGTAAAATTGCGTGAAAAAATATTTCTAGAATAAAATATGGCCAAATCTGTTCGAAATTCCTAGTTCGATCAATTTAAACTTAAAGATTCTTCATGATGATTCTTCAAACTGCGTCAAATGCCGCCAACTGCGTGAAAATCGGTTGATTCATTCATAAGTTAATGCGGTTTGAAAATTCATTTTATTTTTCTCAATAATCTAACACATTTACAGCCAAAACATACGTTTTGAAAAATCTCACGTGAGATTACGGAAAGGGGGAAGGGAGTTGAAGAAAATCTTACGATATCTCACCAAGGGGGGAGGGGCGTCGAAACATTCTCAAAAATGCCCCACGTAATTAATGGACGCCCCTAAGAGATCACTACAACCTCGACTCTTCATCTCTACTTGTCACAAACTAATCAATCCAAGGGAACTGTATAACACCCCCACCTCCCTTCCCCCTCTGTCTCACTCCCCTTCAGGTTGACAACATGCGAGCAATGTCTCCGGTATCGCAAGCATCTATACTGTACGGCAACTGTTTAACATCAAATGGGTCTTACGCTTGTTGGCCGAATTAATTCCTATACTGGGTGAAACAAAAAGGGTATATTATTTTTTTTGCAACTTCTCTTTATACATCTCAAACTATCGGGTTTGTGGGTTAGTTGAAGTTGAAGTACTAATGGTTTTGTAGACTTGTGAAATCTGTCAACTGCTGTATCCCTATAGCACCTTTTGTTTTTCAAGTTCCCTCCAAAGCTGATAGTTTTAGAATTAAAAAGTTAAGTTTTGAAAAAAAAGTATACCCTTTATATTTCAACCTGTATGTATATTAAAAAAATTGTGCCATCTAGGGACGTCCGAAAGAAGCAAAGCTATACAAGTATAAAGCGTAGGGCGCCGCAGCTGCCACTCTGTATACCTATATATATATATTGTGTAACGCTACTGACGCTAAGCACGGATAGAGTGACCGCGTGGCGAGCGCCCCTACCGTACGTATAGAAGCTTCGCTTCAACAATGTGCGGCCAATTGTGATAATACTTGGGTGTCATTTATTATTTGTTATTCACAATGTTTCGCTGTAATATATTCTACGTCGTCGCCCTAACCTACATTCCAACATGGGTCTAAGGACAAGTTGAATGAAATTTCGTCGATTGCGTGATCCGAGGCGGTCCGCGGTGCATAGTTATCAGCCACGCTGATAACCCATTCCGTCAACGCCAAGGACTTACCTATTGTTTGATGAAGAAATAGATTATATTTCTATATTTTGACTACTATTACTATTGATTACTCTGAAGTTAGTTTTCCTACAATTTCAGACTGCAGTATCATTGATAGAGCCAGTATATGATTGGCTATCTGTGGTATCTAACTACAAACGTAGCCAATTTTATCAGCCATATTAAAATAACAACATTATACACAAAAATAGAGACCACTATAAAGTAAAGATTAACGATTAAAAAAATACAATAAAGCTTTCAATGGATGTATTGCGTGGAAGATAACAATGATGTTGCACACGTACGACGAAATTACTGAAATATGTATCTTTATTTTATGTAACAGTCGGCAGACAAGCGTACGACCTGCCTATGTTAAGCAGTTACCGTACCCTAGACGCTTGCAATACCAAAGGCACTGTTCGCACGTTGTCTACCTAAACTGGAGTGGGACAGAAGTAGAAGAAGGGACTGGCACTAACAATATGAACGACTATCAAATGGCATACATCACTATTCCAATATTGTCGCAGTGAGACACATGAGGAAAACTGTAATATATACTTGTGACTGACAAATTGAAATAAATCATAAGGCTAAAGAGATAACAAAAGTAACGCCTGGCACATTATTCTGACTCATTGGTGACATGACTCTTTCTGCCAGGTCAGAACTGGTCCTTATAAAATATCAGGGTTGTAGGTATTTTTCCCCCCACCTAACCCTAAAATAGACGTACCTATACTTACTATAAAGATATTTTCATGAACACACGGTGAAATAAAAATAACCGAACAGTTTTGGATCAATAAATGTTTAATAGCGCGGTGAACCTAGAATAGATTCTCATAAACAGTAATTGCATAGCTCGATAGATCTTTGAACAATCTATCTATATCTATATTTTATACAACTAGCTGTGCCCACAGACTTCATCCGCGTAGGCAAAAACTTTAACTTAGCAAAAATTTCGGGATCTGGTTATAAACTATCTGTGTTCCAAATTTCATCCAAATCCGTTCAGTAGTTTTTGCCTGAAAGAGTAACAAACATCCACACTCACAAACTTTCGCATTTATAATATTATATATATAAGTAGGATTCTCGTGTCACAGTGTTTGTAACCAAACTCGCCCGAAACGGCTTGACCGATTATTATGTTTTTTTTCTGTATATTTGGTAGGTATGAGAATAGGTCGTCAAGTATATTTCATACCATTTATATGGCATTTAAAATCGTTTCAACTTCTGGCATTAGAAGCACTGTGTGGGTCCAAACCTTTAGTTTGTTCGCTATTGGAGACGTATATAGGTTAGTCGGAGATTGCACTACGACCTATATTGAGACAATGCTTTGGAGTGACCCCGTATACTCATTATGTCAGTTTTAGTTCAGCCCGTTGAAGGTGAATACTGTTAGGTAGGAAATATTAGTTCAAATCTGGTAAATGTCAGAATATCCTAACTTATTACAAATGAGAGTGTGATTGTAATTATAGTCGAGCCGTACCTATGGCAAGCCAGTCTGAATAGATTCTAATCAAATTTGATATAGGGGTACTCTGTAATAACATAAAGGCTATGCCAAATAAAAGCAAAATAAATAAAAAATATTAATATAAGTTAGAGAACGCGCCCTTTGAGCTGGTTGAGCTAGGTATATGAACAAAAAATATTAAACTACGAAATTACACTCATCAATAATAAGGGTTCCTCGAAGGGACTAAGTAACCCTAAAAAGTATAATAGACCCGATACTAGTCAAACATCGAATTGGTAGTCATATTTCACATAATGACAAACTTAATTATTCGAGTTAGGTTAGTACCTAATTCGGTAGTCCGAATTACGTCAAAAATCCTCGTCCGCTGAATATTTACTGAAATACTTGAACAACAGATTATCGTCAGAGTATTGCTATGCTTAAAGTCAATGGTTTTTTAAGTGATATAACGATTGTATTTTAAAGCAGACAGCCTTTAACACACGAATAGGTATCCTTGTCTTTTGTGTTAATTTATATTCACATAAGTTATTTACTTAGTTATTTACATTTAACGCAACGATATAATGTAAAGTCTGGCAAATGGCACATAGATAACACGATACGAGTTTGAAATGCATTGTTTATATTGTTTGCTGTGTATTACGGGTACTGTTGTTGGTTGTGAGCTATGATAAATATAACGAGAGCATCTAGGTTCATTTTACCTTGACTTGCTGTATGTAATATTATAAGAGTCGCAAGTTACAACGCCGGATATTACACATTCAGTTTTAGATTTCAATTTTTGCTGCGAATAAATCTAGACTCTATTGAATTTAATAACACAACAACGTTTAAACCAACAAAAGTTAACGCTTCATTAGCACGATTCGCGTCGCGTGTTCAGCCAAGCAATTGCCAAGCATAGTCGCATAACATTAGAGGATTATTCAAATTGCCGCTGAAGGGTAGACACACCCTGCCGTGGCGCGGACGCGCCATGCGATGACGTCAGGGCCGCTCCTCAATCCCCATAGCAACTTGGTTGGTATATAATACGGGATTCTCCCCTTGCGTCTCGTAAAACGTAATGCCGTCTATTTCGGGATTTTATTTCGTCTGGGTAAGGGATTGCCAACCTTACCTACCTACACGGGCCACTATGTTAACCGCTGGCATTTCGCCCCACTCGCCCTCGACTCGCGTCGGTTCTGACAGTTTTTCCATGGGAAAACTGTCAAAGCTGATGTATTTCTACGCCAGTGAGATGCCAGCGGTTAACAGATTTAGGCCCCTGATCTAATGTAGGTACCTACTTATTTTAAAACCTAAACATAGAATGCTGCTGGTTTTTCTTAATACTGATTATTATCTTCCTCCAACCTTATAGTACTGAATTTTCTCAGTAAAAAATTGGCAACCCAGGGATAGCATACTTGATGAAGATGAAGACCTTTCGAATGACAAGATTATAGATATATTAGATCTATATATCAGATTGTATTAAGAATAAACCCACTCATGATGTACATACGATGAAATATTGTAGATTTAGAAATAAAAGTTTTATTACATGCTTAGACGATTAAAATAGTCTTAAAACGATGCTTTTTTATCGTTGTTTTTGGCACATCCAACACGAAAATCAAACGAGTTGTAGAAACTACAGTTTTCTATATATTTCTATTAAATGAAGCAACTGGGTATTTAGGTACTTAGTATGAATATCCAAGTTAATAAATTACAATGATCTTAATATTGTTTGTGTTAGTTCATTTCACTGGAATAAATACAAATGACACAAATGCCTTGTAAGCAGTGGATATTGTTTTGGACACCAATATCAGCATTCGATCCGTCCTTAAAATAATAATTTCTATCTACGTTGTAAATAAAAACGTTGACGATTATTTCTAACGAATGCTTTTATAACAGTCGATATTCCTTTTAGCGATATTCTTAATGGTAAATTGGTATCATATTTGTTGGGTTTCTCCATATTGTACAAAATATAAAGGGAGGAGGGACCGCAAACATTTTAGTGCTATTCTTGGCGCTAGGTTGTACACATAGCGCACAAAGCATTGAAGAAGAGACACTCCTATAGAAGCCAAATCCCTTTAAGGTCCAAAATGGCCACTTTCTCTAAATGGTCAATCTTCCAAAATAGAAAGAAAGAAAGAAAAAACTTTATTGTGGCTCACAGGATAAAAAGATTACAAAAAAATAAATGAAAAAGTTAAAATTTCTGCTCGCCAAAAACGGACCCAATTCAGCATGTGCTGGTTGACAAGAACCAGCGCGGGTCTTCCATTGGGCCCGTTAGCGAATTCACGGGCGCAAACCGCAAATACATAAATAAAGATAAAATAAATAAATAACTTTATAAATTAAGACTAAAGGGGTATACATAAACTTCATGCATAAAACTATAAACTCTATGGTGCGACAAGACAGATCTAACTAACCTCAAAGAGTATACAATTTTACCTCGTGGAAGCAAAACTAACCTACAAAATAATGAGAATGAAAATGACAACTTTTTATGCATACTTATAAATATTGTTGCAATCTTATTTTTAAAAACTAATTTTCAGTACTTCTTCGCGTTATTTCATCAAAATTGATGTACTTATACAAAACCGTGACGGGCACCATTAATATCCGAGGCGCAGCGTAGCAGGCACCATTTTATGACAGCGCCAGCCACGCAATCCGGGCATCACTCTCGGTTATATTTATGCTTTACTAGCTGAGCCCGCGACTTCGCCCGCGTGGAATTTAACTTAGCAATAAAGCCCGGTCCCGCGTTCTGAGCCCGCGCGACAGGACCCATTTTTTAAATTCTGTTTTTCTAAAATAAAAGTACCCTCAGTTACTGCTTATAACATCAGCTATCTAACAGTGAAAGTCCCGTCAAAATCGGTCCAGCCGTTTCGGAGATACTCTTTGATTTCAAGTGTTTTTATTTTTTTACGCGGAACCCTAATAATTTTTCTAAAATTAAAGTTACTTAGTTAGTTAGTTAATTAAAGTTAATTTAAGTTCTAAAAGTAAAGCCTAAGTTACCCGCTATAAGATCAGCTATCTGCCAGTGAAAGTCCCGTCGAAATCGGTCCAGCCGTTTCGGAGATTACCCGGAACAAACACACAGACAGACAGACAGACAGACAAAAAAATTTTTATTCGCGTTTTTGCTATAGGTATCGTATGTACTTTCATATGCATTTAGTGAAAAGGTGTTATTTTGAAATTACAAACAGACACTCCAATTTTATTTATTTGTATAGATATCCATGGGAACATGGTTGCAAATATTTTGCACACTTTGTACTCCCATTTCACGTGTCCTGACTAGCTATCTATATAAAAATAACTGGGACTAGTCCCGCCGCAAATTGTGTCCAATGATGACACCGAGGGAAAATGTAAATTGACTTGGACGCACGAATTTAATCGGAAGAAAGAATGGGAGAAGATGGAAGGAAATTATCTGATCCATTGCAAAGCAGGATTTAGATGGATTTAAGCATCTACACTACATAATCAGCTACCGTATAAGTATGTAGTATGTACCTACATATTGAAACACAAAATTTTAACCATTTTAGAGATTTAGGAAAACCGTATTTTCCAACATAAAAAATTTTTACCACTACACAATGTACCATAGTTATACCGTACCAATGATCCAAATTGCATCAGTATATTTAACATACAACCTGTTTTGTCCACACGACAAGGTTATTCGTTTACATCAGACTCGAACTGGGGTTTGAGCTGCGAGTTCTCTCACAATAGTGCTTTGTTCTGGGATACAGTACGGGAATTAGCACATCAAAGGCCACCGTGACGTCATCGAGCTTACTCTCCGGCGATAATGTAGTAAAATGGATTAATGTTTCTTGTATAGGTACAAACAATGGAAAACTACGCTTTATATGAACCAGCAGTGATAGCCGATTGGTTAAGCACGCGCCTTGTCCACCAGGTCTTGGGTTATTTGGGAAAACTCAAAATTGTTTTTATTCATGTAAGCCAACAAAGCATTTATGAATAGTCAGAATCTACCACCGGTTCGGAATGCTGCTTCCACTGAGAAGAGCCGGCAAGAAACTCAATGGTTACTCTTTTCAATGAATGAAAGATGGTGTACATTCTCAGGAACAGCATAAAAAAATAATATGAGCAGGCAATGGTGAGTAGCGTTTATAATATTATAATTAAGCCCTTTTGACGTCCCACTCCTGGGCACGGGCCTTCCCTCACTACGAGGGGATTCAGGCTGCAATCCACCATGCTGGCCCAGTGCGAGTTGGCAGATTTCACATGAGTATGTTCATATAAATAATATAATTATTAATATTTAATTAACTTAAAAAATAAACAGTCTGTGGACTGGAAAAGATACTATTTCCTATGCCTATATAGATTGTGGTATTTAATTTTGTATTGATATATATAATTTTATAGTATAAGTACAACTTGGCCTATCATAAGGGTATTTGTATTTAGTGACTGAACTACTCTTCTTAATCTAAACTTCAATTAAGCTTAAAGGAATGCTCGAAATTCAGTCATAATATTAACTCAAACTCAAAATTGTTTTTATTCATGTAAGTCAACAAAGCATTTATGAATAGTCAGAATCTACCACCGGTTCGGAATGCTGCTTCCACTGAGAAGATCCGGCAAGAAACTCAATGGTTACTCTTTTCAATGAATGAAAGATGGTGTACATTCTCAGGAACAGCATAAAAAAATAATATGAGCAGGCAACACCATTGCCACTAAATAGCTAATAGTAAATAATAATCAAATCTCACTCAAATTTAGCTAGTTTAGTGTGATGTGCATACCTACTCATACTTACATCAAATTAAACGTTTACGAACCAAAATAATGATTAATAAAACAGGGGTGGATAATATGAAAATTGCTTTGGTGTGATGCCTTCCATGCTAAGTAAATAAATAGTATTTAACGACAATGTTGTTAAGAGGAAAGTGAGTGGACCAATCCTCGGAAGCAGCGCCCGCGCACGAGCATGACTTGAAAAGTGGCATCACTCTCCTCAACCAACCTGGGATTTTTCGAAATCTATGTGCGAATCATAATTTATATATGATTATCCCTTGCTCACGGTGAAGGAAAACATCGTGAGGAAACCTGCACGTCTTAGAAGATCTAACCAATTTTCGAAAGACACGTGAAATCCGCCAACCCGAACTGAGCCAGCGTGGTGGATTATGGCTTGAATCCCCCTCGTGTTGAGGGGAGGTACTCTGCCCAGGAGTGGGACGTCAAAAGGGCTAAATTATTGTTTATTATATGAACCAAACAAAGTAGCAGTCTTATATTTGTCATATCTATAGGTTATAGTAACTTGTACCCATAGCTTCGCAAGCGTATTTTCTGAATGTCGACAACAGACACCTACTAGGTCCAACTATAGCTTAGCTTACGACTCCATAAGCACATAAAAAATATCTTAATCGGTGAAGCTGTTTAGGAGAAAAGAATAACGAACACACGCACAAGAAGAGAAGGCCATTCAATTGGTCAAATAAAAATAATGTCTCCATGGGACCACCATGGAAATTTAAAAATCACCTAACAACATCCCGCTCGCGTGTACCTTAAAAAAAGGAGGACAGCTTTCCCGAAATGACCGAAACCAACAATCAAACTACAAAAATCGCGCCCAAATCGGTTAATCCGTTGCGATCCTACACAGCCAGAGACAGACAGATAAAATTGTTAAGCTTATAGGTATCACCAGCTTGACGTTGCGTCAAATGTCAGAATGAGTAAGCGGGCTTAAGATCTCTACAGTCAGAAAACCCACAAAAACAGTGCCGTGTAGGGACACCCGAAAGAAGCTAATCTTTATATTATAAAGCGTAAAAAATACCTTTATATCTATACTAGGTGAAACAAAAAGGGTACACTATTTTTTTTTGCAACTTTACTTTTTAAATCTAATACTATCGGCTGTGTGGGACACTTAAGGTACCTTAACTGTCCCACAAAGGTTTTGTAGACATGTGAAATCTGTCAACAGCTGTATCCCTATAACACCTTTTGTTTTTCAAGTTTTCTCCAAAGCTGATAGTTTTAGAATTACAAAGTTAAGTTTTGAAAAAAAAAGTATACCCTTTATGTTTCAACTTGTATATCGTGTAACGTTTCTGACGCTTAGCACGGATAGTGTGGCCGCGCGGCGAGCGCGCCGAACGTCCGTATAGAAGCTTCGCTTCATTAACTGAAGACCCTTACAATGACAATAGCATAGATGTCTCAAACACATTGCGCGAACAACGTCAAACAAAACGGAATAGCTTTGTTACCTACTTTCTTGCATATCGCGGCCGTGATCAGGTAAGGAATCCGCGAAAATGACGTCACTGCGGGCAGGCCTTGCACGTCATGATCAAGCAACACGTTCCTGTCTGTGAAAGGAAGTGCGTGATGCACAATTTGAACGACGAAGCCTAACAGCGTGATGTCAGAGTATTGAGGTTAATAACTGTCAAGGTTAGTACACGAATGAAATCAGTTTTAATTCGGCTATTAAATAATATTTATGATTGTACAAAATCATTATTGATCTCATAGAAGTGCTGTTTGACGTAACAAACTCGAAACCATTAGAATATTACTGAGCTATTACTATAGAACTATACCCATGGCCAAAGCAACTGAAATGTTTACGAAACAACGTTCTACAATAAACTATGAAACTTCGAAGAATCTTTAAGCAGGCATGATTGGAACATTCCATTAGAACTTACTGAAACCTATGAAATACTCATGGAAACATACCTACTATGGAAATCAATTCAAGCAACTAACGGACTACATAAAAGTGCTTCCAATCATTAAAGTGTGGACTGGTGTTAATATGATTGCATGTTTGAAATAAAAGCACTTAACAATATTATATAAGAACATAAATGTCGAATCGATATGCCAAATAAATCAGCTCAACTATATCTTCCATTTTGTCGAAACGAGAAATAATCTCATCCGACAAGCTTGATTATTAATTAACAGATTAAAATGCTAAATAATATAGTGCCAGATTTAAATGAAAACAGTAATCGATTAATGATTTGAATTCGATTGGATTTAAAATGCTTTGATCAAAATTAGCAAATGATGCAAACCGAGACATCACGCTTTCGGTTACAAAGCCGAAATACATGAACCATTTTCAATGTGAAGAAGCCAGCCATTTTATGGGTAGTTATTATTAATTAGCGTGTTAACATTGTAGTCGTAACATGTTTAGGGTTTCCTAAATCGATAAGCATTGTATTCGGCAACCTTCAATCGATTTTAGCGGTTCACAACACAGTCAGAAAACACTGTGCTGGATAACAAAAGCTGGGGAATATACCGTGACTAATGCAAGGTGACGGTCGTTGGTCGCAATTTAGTTATTCAGTGAACCATTTTCATACAATTCTGGTTATACAACCGTGTTCAATAATTATAAATAAATATCGCCAGACTGACAAACCAACTGTATGGTCCCAAACTAAGCAACGCTTGTACTATGGGTACCGTACAATGGACTGGGGGCGATCCCAGTGACACCCAGACCAGGGAAAATTACGAAAAGGCCATTTACGAAATTTACCCCAGCGGGAATTGAACCCGGAACCACAATGTGCAGTGAGCCGAGCGACCTACGCTCGAACCACTACGCCAAGCGGTCGTCGACATTTGAGTTTTATTTTAGACACAAAAACTACTTGAAATCAAAATAAAAGGATCTGAGGAGCCATTAAAACACGACACAGTCTCTAAAACGACAGAGAATCAAAGAGACCAAAGTAATTAAGAAATTCAAAGGCAACGCCTCCCATAAAAAAAATCCTTGAGGGACCGTAATAGATTAGTAGTAAAAAGGAATTTTTACTCCTAAAATTACAAATGTGTGTCTAATTTGAGAACCGAGGCTAGAATAACATTGTGTTGCAAAAAAAATCCACGAGCGACTCATTTTTAGTTTCCAAAACACTCGTAACCATAAACTTGGGAACACATCCATGACGTAAGCGGCTACCGACTACAGACATGCTCTTTGAAATACCACTCCCAAGCGGAAGGAGTTTAAACGCGATATAGCCGTGCGCTGTCTTGACTACTGATTAGTCACTCTTCGGTACTTTTCTATGAAGTAAACCGAATCAGATATGAGAATAGGTTGACATATTTACTTGTATATAAAAATGAATAATCTAATTTATAGTAAAGCGACTTCTTGGTAAAATAGATAGGTGTATAAGTCATTGTTGCATCCTGACGATGTACTATCGTCGTATAACAGCTGCACAAACAGTCTAGGTTGAAAGTGCTTCAACATACCTAATACCTATGAAAAAACAACATATAAATATTCACATCAAAGATAATAAGAAATAATCAATAAAGTTAAGGCCATCAACTTAATAGTAATGAAAGTAAATCGAAGTTCAAACGAACATAAGTTGTAACCTCACATACGAATTATCTTCAGTTAGAAAACAGAATATATATTTTTTTAAACGTGTGAAGTTACCAAGTGGCTACTATAACCATAGTATTTGAAGTATTCAGTGCATTCATATTAAATAGAGGGCGATAACATGTTGTGGATATTGTATCAAGGTTATAACGTACCAATACTAATCAAATGTTACTCACAACTAGGTTTTCTCATGATATCGATGACTCAACGAACATTTAGGATCATATATAAACATAAACAGACATTTCCAATAATTTTGTTTTAACTAACAAATTTATGTAAGTATATTCCGTAGGTATACATATAAGTGAAACGGAAATATTTTTAGACTGTCAAATTTATTCGAGATTTGGCACCAACAAAATTGGCACGATTAAAACTTGACAATCTGACGAGGAAGTAACAAGTCCACTTGCAGCATGCAGTCAACCTATATGAAGTAACTAGCTGAGCCCGCGACTTCGCCCGCGTGGTATTTAACTTAACAATAAAGCCCGGTCCCGCGTTCTGAGCCCGCGCGACAGGACCATTTTTTTTAATTTTGTTTTTCTAAAATAAAAGTAGCCTCAGTTACTGCTTATAACATCAGCTATCTAACAGTGAAAGTCCCGTCAAAATCGGTCCAGCCGTTTCGGAGATACTCTTTGATTTCAAGTGTTTTTATTTTTTTACGCGGAACCCTAATTGTTTTTCTAAAATCAAAGTAGCCTAAGTTACCCGCTATAAGATCAGCTATCTGCCAGTGAAAGTCCCGTCGAACAAACACACAGACAGACAGACAGACAGACAGACAGACAGACAGACAGACAAAATTTTTTTAATTCGCGTTTTTGCTATAGGTATCGTATGTACTTTCATATGCATTTAGTGAAAAGGTGTTATTTTGATATTACAAACAGACACTCCAATTTTATTTATTTGTATAGATGTATAGATGTATAGATGTATAGACTAGCTGAGCCCGCGACTTCGTTCGCGTGTAATTTAACTGAACAAAAATGTCGGGATTATTCATCCCCTATTTTATCCCCTTGGGGGTAGAATTAATCAAAATCCTTTCTTAGCGGATGCCTACGTCATAACATCTACCTGCATGCCAAATTCCAGCCCGATCCGTCCAGTGGTTTGGGCTGTGCGTTGATAGATCAGTCAGTCAGTCCCCTTTGAGTTATATATATTTAGATATTACAAAAAAATAAACAACGATTTTCGGTTGCAAACCACAAACATTGTTCCCAACAAACAAAAGCAATCAAAAGTATGATGAATATGAGTTTGTTGAACCGAAACCTTTTAACAACATAATAGCAATAGCTACTGAATGACGATCAATGACAAGTGGTTAACGGTCGACCCCTGTGACTTGGCGCAGGTCACGCACTGAACTTACCAGCCTCAGTTAACTTGCATTTCACAATGACAGCTGTCATTAGAACCATCCACCTAAAGACGAGATTATGTTAAGCAATATTTTAATCAAAGCAATCAATAGCATGTGTCAGGTGCGGATATTTTAGTTGGAGAAAGAATTGTTAGTACAACCATCTGCAAGCATAATACATAGTAAATAAATATAATTAGCCCTTTCAATGTCCCACTCCTGGTCATGGGTCCCACAATGTCCCACTCCTCTCAATACGAGGGGGACTCAGACCATAATTGACCACGCTGGCCCATTGCAGAAGGCCGGATTTCACATGAAGAATGAACCATTTATTAAAATTAACTCGACCAATAATAAACAAATTGAGGACCTCAATTACTAAACAAACCATACGAAAGTAATATATTTTTTCAATACAGATGCAGTGGCATTTGGCACATAATCAATAGCTCATTGTGCTGCCATAAACGAGGTGCAAGACCTATATGATACCGGCTGACCTAGGTGCCGTGGCAGGTGGCTGCTTGTAGGGCTATCGTACTATCCATACGTCATGTATGAACTTGAGCTGGAGAAACAACTGAATTTTACACGATATGATCAGGTAAATAAAAGGAGTTTTGGAATGTAAATTCCTATGAAAGACAGACATGATACTTTACGAAAAAGTGAAAATAATCCTAAAGTATAGTAACACAGATGACTGAAACCAGACCTACTAGGTTTAAGATAATAATATAATACACCCTCCGCCTCCACTACACCAGCAAGGCGGGGTACATTGCCGAGTACATCCGAGTGAAGAGCAATGTCTCATTGAGAGTTCAGCCGTTGGACTCCAGTCACAACGCCAGTTTCAAGGCGTTTGTGGTTAGAGTCCCTTCAGACAGGCTGTCAACTTTCATGCAGGAAGACTACTGGCCGAAGGGTGTGGTGTACAGACGCTTTCGGGGGAGATTGCCGCCGTCACCACCTACAGTTTAGTTTAGTTTTTAATAATATGTATGTTAGTTTAAGGTATGTATCTATGGGCCTGCGATGCCTGATCATAAATAAATAAATAAAATAAAAAAATAATGAAGAAACTAGCAATGCAAACATATTTTAGTAGGAGCTCTAACCCTGCTCCACGGTATGCATTAGCGAACGATATCACATTACCGCGAGCTGCGACCGCAGTCCAATCACGTTTTACGTAAACACGGCGCTCTCGGCTGAGGACTGGACGGTAGGTACTATAGTTGGATTTTTTATTCCGTAGTATTCTGACATTTCATAAGAGTGGCAAGTTATACAACGATCCAACCGAGGAAGGAACACATAAAGTGAAATCAAGAAACGATAAGTTAAAAATGTATTTGACATATTAACAATATGGTTTAACATATTGTTTTCTTATATTTACGCGAATACTACACATTGAAATAAAACTATTTTACGGATTCTTCGCGTTTATTTACTTTTTTATGTTCCCGACGTTTCGGCTGCTTTACAGCAACCATGGTCAACCATGGTCAATATGGTTTAATTTTTTACTATCCAATTTTTATCAGTTGGTGTCATCCTCCACTTTATCAGATGTAACGAACATTTTATATTATTTTTAATCTAAATGAGGGCAGTAGAAATAAAACAGGCATAAAAAACTAAATTAAAATTAATATTAGGCTTAGATAATGTTTCTCCTGACAATTAGAGACACTGTAACAACCATGTTATGAAGAAGGCGAACAAGTTGTGCACTCTTTATGACTTAATGGACAATATCTGTGATCATTTTATAATTACTGTGAATGATGAGGATGACGAAGATAGTGACATAAGATGCCTAAGTGATGAATAAAGTTTTTAATTAAAACATTCATTGCGCTCATGCTTATTTTACTTAATTTTGTCCGAGCCGGATTTCAGCCACCTACTTAATCCGTATCATATCAAAATTCATCTTCGATATTTTTACCATTAAATTCGATATGTACCTACTTAAAAATAGGAATCAACACAAAAAGGTTTATTACATCTGAAATGTCAGAAAATGATAGCTGTCCGAATCCCACGGAATAAAAAATCCCACTATAGCTGTCATTATACAGCCATCAAAGTCGCGTGGTTCATTACACCGCAGATATACATAAAGACGACAACAAACGATTAGCATTAGTGCAACATGAAATGTTCGTGTCGGTACATAATAACATTTACTTTTAGCGGCTCTACGATACATGTTAATACTCGCTCAAATATAATGCGAGTGTTGTTCTATTTGATTGGTATTACACGACATATTATCTTGTTAACTCAGATCCTCATGGTTCTAGCGCTGGATACTAAGCACGTTTGTTTCCTTTCCATTCGTAAATTGTTATTGACATTGCTTTATTTAACAAAAACAAATAATTCACTGTTTGAGAAGTGCGAAGTCTACTTCGATTTAAGTAAACTATCTCTATATACGAGTATATAAAAATGAATCTCTATTTCCTTGGTCATCGCATCACGCGTGAACGGATGGAACGATTTCGCTAATTATTTTTTGTTGTGTTTATTATTGTCAGGAGACGGTTCTTATGAAATAAAAAAATAAGATAGTTGACCGAAACAATTCGAATTCAATATTCAGAGTTAAGACAGGACAACGTCAGTCGGGTCAGCTAGTCCCTTATAATTGTATTAAACCGTGCAAGTACGCTTGCTTGACTGCTTTACTTTGATCCTTCACTAACGGTTAAGTAGAGCAATACATACTGTTGTAACTGTAACTAGAAAACTAAATTAAGAAGATAAACACTAGTTCACTGCCAATCATTTTGAGATAAGGAGTTTCGTTATTATTTTTAAACAGCTTAATGCTGATAAATATACTCTATAAACGAAATGCATGCATGCGCATGCGCACGGCCGCTGATAGAAGCCGGTTTCAGAGCTCGGTCTGGTTCGGTACACCGTTGACCTACTAACGATATAACCGTGCCTGTACCCTATGTAAAAAGATGCACAAATCTGTATACAACTCACACGACAAAATACATATCAATACATATTATAAAACAAAGTCGCTATCCGCTGCCTGTATATCCCTATGTATGCTTAGATCTTTAAAACTACGCAACGAATTTGATGCGGTTTTTTTAATACATAGAGTGATTCAAGAGGAAGGTTTATATGTATAATTCATGCATAATATAGTAGAGAAACACTGATAAATTGCATCCGTGCGAAGCCGGGGCGGGTCGCTAGTTATTTATAAGAGACTTAAACTTGTTAAAAAAATCATACATTATTATAATATTATAAATTGAATAGCATTTCAATTCCATTCGAAACAAATTAATTTTGTAATTCCTAGTATTCTTTTAAATACTTTTTAAGGGTCCGTAGTCCCTACGAGGATCCCTTATAAGATCTCATCCAGTACGTCCGTCCGTCAACCAGTTTGTCCGTCCATCCGTACGTCTGTCCGTTCGTCACAGTCTGTCACAATACCATAACTTCTACAGTTTTTGTCGAAAGGTGTCGAGATTTGGTACAGATATATCTTAAGAACAGATCTCACTTTCAAAAACATAAAATGTAGCAAAAATATTTTTTTTAGGTTCTTCCCCGAACATGAAAAGCGGGGATATATTGTTTTTGTTGTTAACCCATCATGTCGTTGAAAATGACTTTTCAAATAAAATGGTCTTTTCATACATTTTATTATCAGAAATTGCGTTTGCGAGATTTTTAACTTCAAAATTTATTCAAAATTTACGTAAAGAATTCCGTCACTTCTTAACTTTTTATGATAATTGCCAAGACCAGTTGCCAATAAAATATCATTTCGTTACCTACCCATTGAAATTGCTACGGGACCCTACATCATGCGTGAAACGACACGCACTTGGCCAGTTTTTTACTGAAAGTTTTGTAATTAGGTACTCACAGCCAAATTCTGTAATGCCTCGCATTCATAAATTATTTGCTGTAATTACAAAACGTTTAGTAAATAATATAGGTCCTAAAATGGATACTAGGAACTACAAAAATCATTTTGATGTCGTTATTATTTTTCTCAGTATGCAAACATAGCTATTTTGTGTTTAAAATCTACACAAGACCAGGTATATTCTGATAATCAAAGTTGCAACATCACTTCCTATACAATACATTTTTCACTCATTACATTATCCAAGAACGTGCGTAAGACTGAAATTGCATTTGCAGAATGAACCAAGCCACATGTACTGCTGCAGACCAAAACCAACCATAGCGTGAGTGATAGTAGGTTGGTTTCAGTTCGCAGAAGTATGTGTGGCTTGGAGTCATTCTGCAAAACTTTGTCAAACCGTATTAAGGTGTAATCGGTCCCCGGTGCAGACGAGAGGCATGCCAAATTCAACCTAAGTAGGTTACCGACACGATTGATAATGATAATGATCATTACGTAAACTGGATTGCGTTGGATGCCATCTTTTTGCGGAGAAAAAAAAAGGTTGCAGGTAATGGAATAAAAAAAAAGTGATGCGCTCGTTGAGGCCAGAATGTTTCTTTACGTAACTTTTTGAATGTACAAATTGCAACTCGCATCAGTTTGCCTAACTAGAGATTACGTTTTTTCCTCAAGGAAATAGTACCTCTTCTACCTACTTCTGTACTACTACTATCGTGGAGACATACATAATATAAATAAGTCAACGCAATGGTGAGTCTTTCCTACTTAACTACTGCGAGAACCGTTTCTCCGTCATTTATGGTCATAGAATTAACAATAAATTTATAAAATGACCGCCCAAATGTTGGCGAGCCCTGCGGTCACCGACTTGAACTTGAGCATTAAACAAAAACAGTCATTTAGTAAAGAGGTAAAGCATGGATATAATAATATGGCAACTTCATATCAAATCCGTGGCGTTCCCATTATTAAAGTATACTTATGCTAGTAATACTAGTATTCATACGAATACTAGTAGTACCTAATACTAATATCCCATCTCTATTTACCGCGATTCCCGTCCTCAGCGCAAGCACCGAGCCTAACAACATTAATGTTAAAAAATATAAAAAGTTTCTTCGTCGTAAGAATGTGGTCATAGTGAGTTATAGTGTATGCTGTTCATTCTTTAAATTTTCCTACATCGGTGGGTACGGTAACCTTGAAAGAAAGCATGCCCTGCACGACCTCGATAAGAGTACATTGTGTAGGTAATCAGGTGGTTACTGGCGGCTGCCGTGTGACGGCTTGCACACTGTACACATACAGAATTTACATACGCATATACATTTTCAGATACAATACCGATTATAATAATTTCAATAACTCAATGGTTATTTAAAAGGGACGTCGTCTTTTTTACAAAAAATATGAATACGGTTTGTTAAGAATTTGATATTGTTATTTTTACAAGACATACTAAAAATATATATATTTTCGAATGTCATATGAAATCCATCAACCTGCAATGTGGTGGATTATAGCCTGAATCCCCCTTGACTTAAGGTGAAGTCCGTGCCCAGAAATAGGACATTATAAAGGGTAAATATTATTATTATTTACCAAAACGACAAAAAAGAATTAATTAATAAACGGTAGGGTATTTTCTAAAATGTTTTAATTTATGAAGAGACATATGACATACAAACTATTTCCATTCATTGAATTTTAAGTAGCATCAGCTAGATAACGACCAAATATGGAACAGGTTCACCCAGAAAATAATAAAAAATACCAACGTGACGTAATCTTGCCCATACAGAGAGGGGCCTATAACTACACAGAACCTATTTATAACGAATGTACCGTAGTCGTTTTATTATAAACAATACTGAAACACATCTGAGTCAACACTGAACGTACCTGACGCTGTAATTTCTTCCAAATCTTAAACTTCATATCGATTTTGATTGGCGCACTATAACACAATATAAAACATCACAAAGGAATAGTAACTGAAGTATATTTTAAAATATACGGGAAACAGCAGCAACGAATACGTGAACTGAAAGTAAGTAAATAAATAAAAGCCGGCTCGATACACGGCCGCGCGCGTCCGTTCGACGCGACGACCGCGCCAATTCTGCCTTCTGTTTCTGTCTGATGCTCGCTATTGAAAATATTTCTGTACGCAACACGCTAGCTTGTACAACCTGTTCCAAGAGATGCCGCGATATTTTCTCTTTCATAAAAAATATGAGAAAGTCACCACGTCTTTCAATTAAGTCTGGCACCTACAATGAACCTATTTATGTGTGTAGGTATATAACATGTATAGGAATAAACAAAGTCAATGTCAAATCGTATATTTTGTTTAGGCCCTACGAGCATATATTTTTGAGGTGCAAGTTACATAAAATTATCGTACAAATGTCCTGTTTGTGTCATACGACGCCGCAAAATGATTTATTTGAATGAAGAAAAATGTAATCCAGCGACTCTTACGCAACTTAAGTCAAAAATTACGCTAGTTTGGCTGAGGCTTTACAGCTCTAATCTAGTCTGTCCTGCGGTTGATGCACATGGAGTAGAAGCACATATTATTTTCCACATTCATTAGAAGAGAAATATTAAGATAAATCTATACAAATAAATTGGAGTGTCTGTTTGTAATATCAAAATAACACCTTTTCACTAAATGCATATGAAAGTACATACGACCCTATAGTAAAAACGCGATTTAAAAAAAAAATGTCTGTCTGTCTGTGTGTCTGTATGTTTGTTCCGGCTAATCTCCGAAACGGCTGGACCGATTTTGACGGGACTTTCAATGGCAGATAGCTGATGTTATAAGGAGTAACTTAGGCTACTTTATTTTAGAAAAACAAGAACGCGGGAGTGGGACCGGTTAAGTTAAATTCCACGCGGACGAAGTCGCGGGCTCAGCTAGTATTTATATAGAAATGGGAGCAAGAACAATACACTGGCTCAACTAATAATTTATTCAAGTACACAATTCTTCTCAAATAGGCCTTTTATATCAAGGATATAATGGGACTCTTTGATAATTACGTCGATAAAAAAGCTCGATTACATATTTTAAACAAGTTAAATACTGCTTACCTCATGATCTGGTCCAGGCTTCGAAGCCAACCTCGCTTCGGTCAACTGATTTTTCAGAGCCCTGTAATAAAAACTGTAATCGATCAAGTGAAACGAGAGGCACGTTGATACGCCGCCTATGAAGCATTCGTTCAACGCCTGTGCAATAATATCGCGCAAGATTATTCACCATACTGGCATGCTCTTAATCTGTCGACAGAATTTTTTATAGATCTAAGTCGGCAAACAAGCGACCTGCCTGATGTTAAGCAGTTCTCGTAGTCTATAGATGTTTTGAATGACGTTGCCGGCCTGAAGGAATGTGGGACAGAGAGAGGGGAAGGGAATTAGCTTCCGGCTATCTCTATATGATCCACTGTGGAGGGTTTGGCTGAAAATCGGCGCTGGGGGAGTCTCGTTCCTCTCCAGCACAATACATGCTGAGCCAATTACCTTTTTTTCCGCATGCTATGTTAATGTTTGTGTCATGTGATGTGTGGCGAATAAACGTTTTTTTTTCTTACTTTCTTTCTATCACACTCATCGTACGAAACAGAGCTATTATAACTACATTACGCCGATCTTATGTTTTTGCGAGAGGGTGTTACTACACCGATCGAGCTATCTTCTGACGAACTCCTGTAATGCCTCCAGGATCGTGTCTATTATGGGTAACAGGCAATCCCAGGGTATATAACTAGAGGCCCATTTCCGAAACGACCCTTGTCATAAACTAATTAAAATGGAAACATGAATCTTACATGTACAGTTCCTCGGCCTGACGCGCCTGCTTCTCGCGGCGGCGCATGAGGTCGGCGCAGTGCTGCAGCGTCGCCAGCGTCGCGCCGCACGTCGCGCGGAACGCCGCGCTCGACGCGCGCACCTCGCCCGCGTGCAGGCGCAAGTCGTTGCCTGAACAAAAGATATCAACCCTTTATGGCCCATATTAATAAATCGACCTCAAGTCTCTAGTCTCGGTCAAATTATGAGCGTCAATAACCTAGTGGTTGCAGGGACCGTCCTCGTAGCTGAGAGGTTCGGGTTCGATCCCCACCCTGGCCATTAAACTATTGACGTGAGCCCACTCCTAGCACAAGCATTGGCTTAGTTGGAGGGGCTAAAGGGAATACTAGTAATGTGATAAACACACATTGCTAAAGCAGGGTCGCTGAGCATGAAGAATTTCGTACAATGACCTGTTATTACCTGTCCCTGTCACTACCGCGTAAATCTAATACGTCTCGCTCACACAGTTGCCGTGAACTGCGTGTGACCGGCAACTGTGTGAGCGAGACATATTAGATTTACGCGGGAGTGACAGGGACAGGTAATAACAGTACATTGTACGAAATTCTTCATGCTCAGCGACCGTGCTTTAGTAATCTGTTTTTAAAAGAAATTCTCGAGACCGAACTTGAGTGCACTTTTGACATGTCATTTTGTACTGGTAAGGTAAGACATTAGCATGACATTTCGAAGATCGCTCTTCAATTCAATTCAATTCAAATCATTTATTTTGTTTAGGCCTACGGGGGCACTTACAAATTGTCAATTTTTCATTTTTTTTCTTTTATATCTACAACCGGATACCGGTCGTCCGGATACCGGCTCTCGGACTTGCGATCGATTTATGAACACCGACCTATATTATGTATATTGATTTGATTGTCAAACCAAATAATTATTACAGTTTTGTGTAGACAGTGACGACAAGACACGCGCTGATACAGATATATTATTATAATGGTAATGTACAATAGAATATACGTCCATATAAATTGAATTAAATGCCCCAATCAATGTTGATTCAAAATGTGTGTATTCAATTAGTAATGGCCATGTTAATTGTGAATAATAGGGGTTAAATTAATGTATGACGTAACCATTTGTTATGTTAGTTGAATTGATAAACACATTAGTTTAGCTGGGAATTTTAAGATTGACACACCCATAACATAGATAATTCTTAATGTTAGGCTTGTTACTTTTATTTTATTATCAAATTAATTCATGTTTATCGGCGCTATCCCAATAAAATTAAAACTAGACAACTAACGCGACTAGTATAAAACCTATCTATTACACAGGTCTACAAAAAAAATTTTTTTTTTTGGGTTTCTGTTCTAATGCTTGAATTCTGATTCCAAACATCGAAAAACACTCGGATATGAATTATTAACTCTTAAAGTTTGCTTTTGTCTGATTTATGTTGATAAGTAGGTTTATAAGATTTTAATTGATTTTTAGGAGCAATAGGTGGGTAGCACTTTAATTATCTTAATTGCAAATTGTGTATTATGTCAGAACGGCACTAGAGAGTGTTTACTTGTCTATTACTATTACAAAAAAGGTTATTACAGTTGTAACAATCGACTTTTATATCGTATTTAGTTAGAAAATGGCACCAAGTCAGTGTAAACAGGATGTTGATTCATTCTGTTTTATTTGCGGTAGGCGATTTTAAAATGGTTGGTTTTCTGATGGGAATGCAAGGCGGATACACTAAATATCCTTGTCACCTATGCTTAATCGATAGCAGAGCAGATTCAGAACATTACCAACGGCGTGTATGGCCTGATTGACTTGAATTTCAAATTGGAAAATATAATGTGAAAGTGAAACCAATAGTAGAGCCTAAAGATATATTGATGCCACCGTAATATATAAAGTTAGGTCTCATGAAGCAATTTGTGAAAGCTCTAGATCATAATTATGAAGCTTTTGCATATTTAAAGATATTCTTTCCCAAATCATCTGAAGCTTTAGTTAAAGCTACCAACTTTTCGTTAGACCACAAATAAAACAAATATTGAGCAGCGATGATTTCACAGAATTCTTTAATGCTTATGAATAACAAGGCTGGAAGAGTCTGAAAGGAGTAGACAATGGTTTTCTTGGAAACCACAGACTCGACAATTACGAAGAGTTGATTCAAAATATGCTTGAAAGTTTTAAATTGATGGGCTGCAGAATGTCCCATAAACTCCATATGCTACATGCTCACCTGGACAAATTTAAAGATAATATGGGAGCAGGGACAACGTTTTGACCAAGATGTGATGGACTTTGAACGACGTTACCAAGGGCAGTACAACGAGAATATGATGGGAGATTACATTTTGGGCTTGATACGAGAAAGCCCATACAAACCTAAAAGATCCACTAAAAATATTCATTTTTGAACTAGATTTTTTGTTATTTTCTATTTGTTTGCTATTATTTGTCATAATTCTTGTATAAAAAAGACTTTTATATTCAATAAAAGCTTTTCTTATTGTAATTTTAAATAAAATTACAGAGAAAATATAAAAATTTGTAATTTTTCTTAAACTCCGTAAAATTGCTCTAGTTTCTACAAAAGCAAACTTTGATCGGAACAGCTATTTTTTAATTTATTTGTAACATAGGAGAAACCAAAATTTCACATTCAGGAGCCAGACCCAAAAATCGTGTTGACCGGTGTTATTCATGGTGTATCAAGTCCGAAATAACTGTAGTATAAAATATAGCGGCTAAAAATTAACATATTTTTTGTGATTTTCAATTCCCCTATCTCATTCCGTTAAGCAGCGAGAATCATCTGACAGACGGGCGGACGGACGCATGGACGGACGGACCGACGAACGGACGGACAACGTTAGCACAACAATAGGGTCCATTCCGCTCGGACCCTTCCGGGTTCGGAACCCTTAAAGCGATCCAATTTCGTCAACAACTTTATAACATTTAATTCCACCCAAATTATGATTTCGGACTTTTTAAACATCCAACATTCTTTTCCGCTTGCGGCTCTATCCATGCGCAAACGCACCTCCACTGTCGCCGTTCGCTATTTGTATGTGACTGGCTACTAATGATGGAACATTTCACAGGTAGCGTGGGAAAAATCACATTATATAGGAATTCATAAGTAACACCTGCTACCGACATAGGTAGAAACTGTTAAAAATCATTGCAATGAAATCGCAAAACGTAAAAAATACAATTTCACGTAATCAAACTGTCACAAACTGACCATCAGCTAGTTGCACGGCATCGATGGCCTCCGCGGCGTCGTCGTTGATCTGAGGGTAGTTTGCGACACACTTCTCGAAGTACTGCTGAAGCTGCGCGCCCTGCTTCGTCAGCAGCTCGTTGTACGTGTCCAGCTCGGCGATCTTCTCGGCGAGCCGCCGCGACGTGCGACCTGAGTACGAGAAACTCAAACTCGAATTGTTTTTATACATGTAACCCAACAAAGCATTTATGAATAGTGAGCATCTACCACCGGTTCGGACTGCTGCTTCCACTGAGAAGATCCGTAGATATTTCCATGAAATATACAAAATAAAATCGACATTTTTAAATTGATTTTAGCATGAAATCATAAAATTGACATAAATAAATCAATTATTACATTTTAGACATAAACTGCTATGTATATTGAGACTCAATATGCTCGAGCGCACATTTTATGCTAAAATCAATTAAAAAATACTGATTTTTTTTACCATGATCCATGAAAATGCCGACGAAAAATCCAAACGGTGGGGTGTTCAGAATCATGAGTTAAATCCATGGTATCAGTTTTGGTTCCGATGCCTCTCACACCCTGTATACTTATCATACGCATGCTTTCGTACGCATTTACTAAAAAACGCTGTTATTTTTACATTACAAACAGAACTAAAATGTTATCTTAGTATTTGTATAGATAGTAGTGGTTGTTACTCGTAAACATGGCTTACACTGCACTATAGTCATTTTTCCGGATATGTTCTGAGGTCACAATCACAACACAGAATTCGTAACTAATATTCTTAGTGAAATAAAACTATTTTTACGGATTATATCGCGTTTGTTTACTTTTTTTATGTTTTTTGTGTTTTTTTATGTAAAAATAGTTTTATTTCAATGTGTAGTATTCGCGTAAATATAAGAAAATAATATAATATTCTTAGTCCTATACATCAGAAACTAAGATAAAAACGTATGTAATCTGGAGCCTTTTAAAATCTATACAAATAAATAAAATTGGAGTCTGTTTGTAATATCAAAATAAGACCTTTTCACTAAATGCATATGAAAGAACATACGACACCAATAACAAAAACGCGATTTAAAAAAAAATTGTCTGTCTGTCTGTCTGTCTGTGTGTTTGTTCCGGGTAATCTTCGAAACAGCTAGACCAATTTTGACGGGACTTTCACTGGCAGATTTCACTGGCAGATAGCTGATGTTAAAAGGAGTAACTTAGGCTACTTTAATTTTAGAAATACAATTAGGGTTCCGCGTAAAAAAATAAAAACACATGAAATCAAAGAGTATCTCCGAAACGGCTGGACCTATTTTGACGTGACTTTCACTGGTAGGTAGCTGATGTTATAAGCAGTAACTTAGGATAATTTTATTATAGAAAAACAAAATTAAAAAAAATGGGTTCTGTCGCGCGGGCTCAGAACGCGGGAGCGGGCTTTTTTGATAAGTTAAATTCCACGCGGACGAAGTCGCGGGCCCAGCTAGTGTAAACCTAAAATATGTTGCGTTTCCGAAATCCGCGATGTGTTACATACCATGTGAGCCTGTTGATTGCAGTGAAGTGGCGGACCCATGTCGGCGCAACCCGCCGCCATTTGAACTACTATCTGAACTCGTTCCATACCCCGATTCCACCTGGGAAACAAGATTACATACTTAGAATTAGACATGAGAAGAGGTACTTGTTCATTAAAGACACATACCAATGGACATGACCACAGACAACCCTTTAGACTCCACAGTCTGGGATAAAAAATTACGAAACATGCTTAAGGTGAACGCGCCTGTCTAGCCCGCGAAATTCAAAATTTTCGAGTATTTTTATAGTTTATCCAAAATCTGAAAACATTTTAGACAACATTTTGTGATTTGCTACAAACACAGTATGCAGTGCGTTTATTAATACATTTATTTTACTCCAAATATTATCACGGTGGATATGATACTAGTTAATCACTAAATATACAAAAATTGCCAGGTTATCTGGATAGCTGTCGTTCTTGAAATGTTTTAGAGTAAGTTGGATATATTTATAAATGCATTGCATACGGTCTTTGTCGCCAATTACAAAATGTGCCCATTAATATTTCAGTTTTTGAAAAATTTCTCAAAAACTTTTAAAAAAATTGAATTTCGCGGGCTGGACAGGCGCCTTCACCTTAATACGTTGTATAAGATTGACGACGATCAACCAATCACAGTGCATTATTATTTTCGATATGCCAATCACAATGCGTTGCCAGCGCTCCCGCCCAGCAACTTATTCCAAAATTAATTTGAAGCAAGTCATTCCTTTGGCGTAACGTAGCTATTATAGCTGCGTTTCGCACGATGAGTAACCACCCCCCACCCTTCCGCTCCCTTTGTCCCTTTCTCCTTCAAGTCGGCAACGTGCGTGCAATACCTTTAGTATTGCAATCATTTATAGGAACTGCTTGCTTAGCATCAGACAGGCCGAAGGGTTCTTTGCCCACTTTGGTATATTAAAAAAAACCCAGGAGTTATGTAAATGTGATTTAGAGATGTTGCATTATAATAATGATATTTAAATCCTACTAATAATATAAATGCGAAAGTTTGTGAGTTTGTGATGTATGTTTGTTACTCTTTCACACAAAAACTACTGAACAGATTTGGATGAAATTTGGAACACAGATAGTTTATAACCTGGATTAACATATAGAATACTTTACTTAAGTCTACGCGGACGAAGTCGCGGGCTAGAAACTAGTATGTAAGATATCTGAGACCTAGCATGACATTTTAAGTCCAACAATACATGTATTTTAAGACAATTCATTGCTTGAATGCACAACATGAATTACCAAGCTGAAAAAATGTAATCAACATTTTATTCACCTATTCAGACCTTGACTTCTCAATGGTATGATTTTATATAATAAAACCAGGAAAATATGCCAACACAACCCAGATAGGCAACAAAGGAAATGAAAAACAATTGGTTTTACAAAACCAGTCTTGTGCGAATTGTTTTTAGATACAATTTACAACTGACAATGAGTGTTATCAACTGTATTAGTCACAAGCTGATAGCTGACAACTGTAAATTGATATCAAATCTGTGTTATAACTGTGGACAAATATATTGTGGGTGATTCATCAGTCAGAATACAAATGGTTAATTAACTACAGTGTAATATTCATATCAAATATATTTATAGTATGTTGACATTAAATAAATATTGCCAGAAAAACACACCAACTGTATGGTCCAAAAATAAACAACGCTTGTAGTATGAGTAACGTACAATGGACTGGGGGCGATCCCAGTGACACCCAGACCAGGTCAAATTACGAAAAGGCCATTTGCGATATTTACCCCAACCTGACTCGAACCCATAAGGTGTAGTGAGCTTAGAAGCCTACACTCAAACCCCTGTGCCAAGCGGTTATTAGAACATTGATATAATTGCCATTTAGGTACAATACCCTACTTATTTAGTCAGTTTAAGCAAGGAAAAATAGTAAAAGAAGGACAAATAAATAATTTATCAATTAGGTAATATATTACGCAAGTACTAGCTTTTGTCCATAACTTCTCAAGCTTATTTTCTGGATATTGACAACAGCACCACATACCGGATCCAATTATAGCTAAGAACGTTCAATACAATCCCATAGGTACAATAAAAAACATCAAGGTCAATCAAGCCATTTCAGAGGGCAATGATTACAAACAGATAATAATTATTATAGTTCAACGTAATACAGCTAAAGATTTAAATATGACCTAAATTCTCAATCTATTGTATGGCAGTTATAAATTATTCATTAGTAATTAAAATATAGGGACAATTTATCTGAATAGCTAATGCATTTGCTGGCATAAATTCACATCAATAAACAATGTAATTAGTATCAGAGTACACAGGCTACAGCCACACAGCATATTCAATTCTAACTTGAGTAGTACAATTACTAACCAATGAAAATGGTTTGATAACAATGATATTCACACATATGTGTGAGGTAGCATCATTGAATGTTACATCTCTGTTATGCATTGTTTTTTTTCTTTGCTCGCTTGTGGAGCAGGCTAAAGTCAATATGACCATACTACCTCGTCTTATATTTTTTTCTTACAGATATGATACAACTTCATTTGTATAATGTTGTGCAAAAAGATATTGCATTTTTAATTGGTAACATTTTATGAAGGTTAATCATTAACAATTAAGTTTAAATGTTATACTTAGTCTATTCTCCTGAACTTATTACTTTAATCTTGGCCAATTATAAAAGTAGGTAGCATGCTGTTCTTACTTTAAATGACTCCAAAACATCGATCCATTGCTGTTTCTCCTCAGGGCTTGCCGCTCGCAAGTACCAAACACAGTCATTTACAGAAACATCGAATCTGCAGTCATCAAACTCATGAGGCTGAAACACAGAACAAAATAATGTAAACAAGGTCACTCATAACATTGGATCTCATGCAATAAATAGCAATAAAACGACGCAACAAAAAAGTCGTCTGCCGCAAGGACAAATTACTTTTTATTGGAAGTCGTCACTGAAGTAGGTATGCATCTTCTCACCTTGACTTTGGCTTTTTTTAAACACAAGGCACCGCGGCATCCAAGATTGCTCTCTAACTCGCTCTTATAGTACGATAACGTAGAATCCTTCAAAACAATAAACCTGTCCTGCCATCCATGAATGTAGTTTGTCCATTTACTCAAATATCCGCGAAGTTCGGGATTTCCGCCATCCTCCAAATCGGAGTTATCGCTAATTGTTATATTTTCCTCCGTCATAATGATCACTGGTGCAAATATTTACATTAAACTCTACACAAAACAAACAAAACGAAAAATAATAGCAATTTGTAACGTTTACATAGATACAACGAAAATAAATTGTTTGCTGTATTTTGACGTTTATTTAATATATTTGATAGCGTGAAGCGTGACCATTTATTCTCCCTAGTTTCTACTAATATTACAAAAATCTACCAAAATCGTGTTATTGTAAATTTTAAAAAGATATAAAAGGGATAAAATAGTCATAATTAAATAAAATTAAAAATAATCACAATGACTAAAAATGCCCAATATATACTTTATTCAACCAAGGCATGTCCTTATCTCCTAAATACTTAGACCTTTTATCTACCTAAATACGACGTATGTATACGAAATACAAAAAAGTAGAAATCTACTACTATGGGTTGTCCGTATCTTATTATATATCACTGGTATCGCTGCACTTCTTCTAACCATAGGGTGTTATTCAAGTTTAAAGTTAACCGAACCAAACCTATTGCTGTTCCAAACAGTGTTATAAGTGGCTAAAAGTGCCCGTCTACCGTGCTCCAATTTTTTATAGATTCCATTGCTATCACTCATTACGATACAACACAAGTTCATTTTAGTCAATAAACTACTAATCTAATAGTTTTATCCGCGGTTATACTGTTTGATCCTAAACGTTCATCGTTTGTGGCTTGTGGGCGTGTGGACAAACACCCAGATTGATCGGGCGTGAATAGCCCGCAGGCTAGCATGTGTTTATCCGACAATATTGACATTTCCGGATATATCATGTTGTCTTTTACCATAGACAATAGACACATGCTCAGCATGTGTATTGATTTTATTCAAATTGCATTCCGATTGGTCAATATACGTTAGCCGCCAAAACTTTTCACTATCGCCCAATGGGATAGCGACATTCTACAAATAACGCGCAATATCCGTTCAAGATGGCCGACAAAACTATGCCTATTTTTGTTCCATCGGAAAAACCTATAAAAGTAGTGAAGTGGAAGGTAAAACAAGGTGTTTTTGTGTCGCAAGGTCAGATATTATTTTTGTACAACGATTCATCGGGCAATAACAGTGAATTAAAGAAATTTAAAGCGGTGCGGGCTGGCACTATCTCGCAGATCAAGGTGAAGGAAGGAGACATTGCAGAGCCTGGGTAAGTGACGTCATTTTCAAATGCGCGGTAAACATTCAACTTTATTGACATACAAAATTTAATATTTTACATTACATTTGCATAATATAACGGTGGTACTTATATCGCTCAATCAATAAAATCATATAATTTACGCGGCTAATAAAGTTCCATATAAAATCTTCCCGCCCAAAATTTAATGTGAAATTAGTAGCAATATGGGTAGGTAGGTACTAGTGAAACTTTTTTTATAGGTAAGTACTTATAGTAAACAAGTTTCCAGACTCGTAGCAGACTTAGTTATATTTTGTACAAGTAAGTAATACCTAACCAAGCAATTCTTGCCTCTCCTCTCCCTCAGATTCTTAAGGGCTTCAGTAAAGTGATGCACCAAGTTCCTTATTGCAACTTAGCTCAGTTTCCATTTCCAAGCGTCTTAGTGACTCCAACCAATGATAAACGAATATTACTAATTTATTAGGTAATTTGGGAAAATAGTTCTCATGGTATCTGCTTCCCTTTGTCCAGGCTAGCAGTAGTTGAGCTCGAGGAATGTCGTCATCCCACTGTGATGAAGGAGATGTGTGCGGAGTGCGGCGCCGACCTCAGAACGGACGAAGTGGCCAACCGCGATGTCGCCGTGGTGCCCATGGTACACTCCGTACCTGATCTTAAGGTGGATATTGCCATGATTATCATAAATATTAATAAACCACTCAGCAAGTCCATTTGCTTGTTGTTCGGTACAGACTATAGGAAAAGGATTTTGTTGTGACTTCATCTACAAGGTGAATCTAAAGTACTATTTCAACTTTCCTCAAGGGCAATAGTATTAGAGCCCTTTTTGATTAAGTGTTACTGCTATATTAGAGATTATTAATATAAGTCAATTCCTAGGCATGGTTCCTATGCAGACTTGGTGGCTTGCTAGTGGTGATTATTTTTCACCTTACAATGTACCTCCGAAGTAATTTTAAAGATTTAATTAAATATGAAGGCAGAAATTATTCATCCAATGTTTTCAAATCAAACACAAAGGTTAGTTTCTGTTTAGTTATAAATAATTTAATTTTACTTCACATTATTTTCCTGATTTTATATGCATTGCCTTTAATGGTTTCAGGTGTCAGAAGAACTGGCACAAAAATTAGGTCGCGAGGATGCTGAGCGTCTCCTGAAAGACAGAAAGCTGGTGCTTCTGGTGGATTTAGATCAAACCCTAGTTCATACTACTAATGATGATATACCACCTAATCTTAAGGTAAATTGTGTACCAAAAACCATATGGTGGAATTTTGTCCAAAGACTGTTTAAAAATTGCATTTCATTTTTGTCATGGCATATCCACTACAAGATGTTTGGGATCACTTTTTTCTAAGTTATTAGAGAAGTATATAGTCTCTTCAAATTTGTTTATTATAATATGCTAATAGATGTAAGTAAAAGGCTAGAAAGCCTCTTTTCTTTGGAGTTGTTACCAATTTTAAGTTTTGCACACAGGCTTGAATAAATATAAGAAGATTCTCAGCTCCTACTACAGATAATGAACTTGGTTAGAAATAGATAATTATGTGCAGGGTGTTCTGCATTTCATGCTGCGGGGCGGCGGGGGCCGCTGGTGCCACACGCGGCTGCGGCCGCGCACGGGCCAGTTCCTGGAGGCCGCCGCCCGCAACTACGAGCTGCACGTCTGCACCTTCGGCGCCAGGCAGTACGCGCACGCCGTCGCGGACCTGCTCGACCCCGAGAAGAAGTTCTTCTCGCACAGAATACTCTCCAGAGATGAGTGCTTCGACCCGAGAACTAAGTCTGCCAATTTAAAGTTAGTTTCGTTTCGTTTAGAGTGGTAATTAGCTAATTAAATCAGGGGTTGGCTTCCGAATTAGGGTCAGCATTTTTCGCCATTCATCTGATCATCGCCTTGTTTTGATTTATGATTTTTTCTCGTTTTTGAGCTGTTATAAAATAGAGACAGCTACATACATGAATACAAGTATTGCATCAGTGTAAGTGAACCATAATAATCCATTGAACCATAGTTTAAAATACTAGCTTCAATACATCGACCAATATTGTTGATACTAATAACACCGTCATTCGTCAAACAAGTTTGAAAACCGCAAGATGCATTCATAATGTCAATATAATTACAGTGATGTTATCATTATATAAGTTCCCGACAACAATCTGAATCTTTAACCAAATCGTACTATGAATTAAACATTTTCAGGGCGCTATTCCCGTGCGGCGACAACATGGTATGTATTATAGACGACCGCGAGGACGTGTGGCGGCACGCGACCAACCTCATCCACGTGAGGCCCTACTCGTTCTTCCAGTCCACGGGAGACATCAACGCGCCGCCGCCGCCGGGTGAGAATAGACTTCTTAATAATAACTATCGCCAGACGAACACATTAACTGCACGGTCCCAAACTAAGCAACGCTTGTACTACTTGTACAATGGTCTGGGGGCGTTCCCAGTGACACCCAGACCGGGGAAAATTATGAAAATTCAATTTCTGAAAATTACCCCGACGGAATCGATTGCGCCATGCGGTAGTCAATACTTCTTAAAGACATACTATATTATAATAAAAGGTCATTGGGGCATTTCCTGTTGAGCCTCTGAATATACTATGTACTTCTAAAATAACATGGAATAAAGTACAGAAGAACTGGATTACGATACTAGTTACAACTTGAAGAATAGATGTAACTTCACAAATAATCCAGAGAGTAAAAATAGTCCTTATGAAGACTTTCTTTTGTCGAGCTCTGAAAGAAAGACAGATACGAGGTCTACAAGTTCCCAAATTCTATTTTTGCTTTTTTTCCTTTTAAACAGCTGGGTAATGATGTAGGTCAATCAATGTATTATAATTATTTATATTTTATCTTTCAGTAGACGAGAAATCTAAACTAATTAGCGGGATAAACGGCTCACAAGCTAAACAAATGCCGACACTAGACGTTGAGCCTGAAAAGGATAAAGAACAAAAGGAAGATGGGAGTAATGGTAAAATAATTGCTAAGGATGTCAAAACCGGTGATGCTGTGGTGAAGGACGAGGAGGGTGATCAGGAAGGTGATGAGAGGATAGCACAGGAGGTGGCGGAGCCGCGGTGGGTGGAGACGTCCGACGGACAGATCGAAGTTGAAGACCCTGACGATTATCTAATTTATTTGGAGGATATACTCATCAGGATACACAAGTAAGTGTATTTTATCGTACTTCAATGGACCAAAATAATCAAATTTTAAATTAGCACCATTTCTTTATGTACTTAGAAAGTCTTGCTATTAATTAAAGGCAAGATGATGTTAGATTAATGTGCTGAAAACTCCAACACCAGTGTTGACAACTAAATCATATGTACCAACAAACCTAAATCGTCGCTACGGATGTAAAAACAATAACAAATATTCAGACACTTTTCAAAACGCAATCTGTAATGTGAACTAATAATTATGTTATGATTTGTCCCCAGACACTTCTACGATATGTACGATAAGATGGGAAAGAATGAAGTACCAGATTTAAAATGCGTGATACCAGAAGTAAAGAGCCAGGTGTTAGCCGGTACGAGCCTGGTGTTCAGCGGTCTGGTGCCCACTCACCAGAAGCTGGAGACGTCCAGGGCTTACCAAGTGGCGCGGAGTCTGGGAGCGGAGGTCACGCAGGATTATACTGACAAGAGCACGCATTTAGTCGCAGTTCGAGCTGGTAAGTTACAAATTATAACTACAGTTAAAGAGTGAAACAATATTGTTTTCATATATTTACGCGAATACTACACATTGAAATAAAACTATTTTTACGGAGTTTTTAACTATGACATCAGGATGTCTAACACCTAAGTCCCCCCCGTGACCATGGTTGCTGTAAAGCAACCAAAACGTCGGGAACATAAAAAGTAAATAAACGCGATATAATCCGTAAAAATAGTTTTATTTCAAGAGTGAAACAAACTATGTCCGCGTTGAATAAAATGTTATGCATGTTATACGTTTTGTGTGAGATGTGCAATTTTTTCGGCAAGTATACTGTACCAATTAGGTCTTATTTAACACTTCAGTTGACTACAGTATTCCACATTACTGACGGTTGATGCAGACACGCAAGACAATTTAAATTTAGCACGTGTTACTTTAAACTTACGTAAATCCTACTAATATTATAAATGCGAAAGTTTGTGAGTGTGGATGTATGTTTGTTACCCCTTCACGCAAAAACAACTGAACGGATTTGGATGAAATTTGGAACACAGATAGTTTATAACCGTGATTAACACATAGGATACTTTTTATCCCGATAATCCCGAAATTTTTGTTAAGTTAAATAATACGCGGATGAAGTCGTGGGCAGCAACTAGTATAGATATATATATAGGTATATCCAGTTTCTGAAGTAAACATGCAAACTTTCATCGCCTATCTGCAAATTTTAACGGTATCAAATATTGATAAGATAACAAGTCCGCTCTGCAGCGTTGCGTAAAAATTGTGTGGTCATAGATAAAGGTGTTCTATATTTTTATTATCTCAATCAACTGATATGAAAGAAATGTATTTATTTATTGTCCTGTACAGCATATATGATATTGCGAAGGAATCTTTAGACTGTGCTTACTACCTACCTAAGGAACGAAAGTAGGTAATAGAAGGTCTCCTACCTATAAATAATAGTCTTTTCCTTATATTGTTTTACAGTTAGGCACAAATCATAATATTTTAAAATTGTCCAAACCAAGTTGTTGAAGTAAATATTATTTTCATTACTCATACTCTGAAAGTAGGTCTGAAGTTGCCTGAGAAGCGGGTTGAAAGTAATACTTTTCAGGCCCGGGAGTTTCGCTTTCAACTGACAGCTGTCAAATTATATAAAAAAAAAACTAGTTCCATTTTCACATTTCTATGGAACCATGTTCAAACTTTTTCTACAGTCACTCAATTACAGCATGATGTAAAATTGAAATAACATAAAGTTAAGTATTAATTCAAGAATTATTTTTTTAAATGACTTAATTATAATTTAGTTTCAACAATTTCTTTAAAATAACATAGATTTGGGCAAAATATTTAAAGATGAAAATGAAAAATAATGGCTAAATAATGAAGTTGGCCGGCCAACGAAAAAAAAAACAAAATAGGCGGCAATCCGATTATTTTTTTTCGAGTGGTAGAGTAATGTTTATACTTCCTTGTATTATTTCCAATTCCTGTTTTTATTTTTATTTTCCTTGTATTCGTAATGAAAAGCACAGTGTTTACCTCGGGTGAAAGACTTAATTTGTCCCGAGACGGGGTTTGGCGCCCGAGCGTAGCGAGGGCGCTAATAGTTCGAGGGACAAAATAACTTTCACCACTCATGTAACAATGTACTATTAAATTGCTACAGCAAATAATAGCACTTGACTGCTCATATATTCTTCTAACTACCTATCTAAAATCAATAATTATCTCACCAGAACATCGATACATTACTATTGCGTATTTTGTTAATCTATTTTATTGCGTGATCTACACGTATCGTACCTATAATTTATCCAATCTAAAGATTAACTCAGAAATGCGATCACGCGTTGTCGAGTTACAATAACATTTAATTATCTAGGTACAGCTAAAGTAAACGCGAGCAGACGCATCGGCGAAGGCAAGGCGAGCAAGTTGCATGTCGTCACGCCGGAGTGGCTATGGACGTGCGCCGAGCGCTGGGAGCGCGTCGACGAGAGGCTCTACCCGCTGCAGCGCGGCGGACAGGTACTGTTATGAATCATTGCTGAACAAACCCACCCGACTTCGACCATCTAAATAGCGTCTCGGTAGAAAGGATCAGTACTGATTTATTTTATGAATGTTTTTTTGCTCGTAGTTTGGTTCAGGTCTATCACCGCCGTGACCTAAGCGTGTTCAGACTCGCTCAAATCATAGGTTGCATAAATACAATTAACTGGCAGAGCATTATTTGTGATAACTTGACGACGACCGCTTGGCGCAGTGGTTCAAGCGTAAGCCGCTCGGCTCACTGCACATAGTGGTTGCGGGTTCGATTCCCAACGCCCATTTCCGCAATGTACCCCACATTGCGGAAATGGCCTTTTCGTGATTTTCCCTGGTCTGGGTGTCACTGAGATCACTCTATTGTATGGTACCCATAGTACAAGCGTTGCTTAGTTAGGGACCATATGTTTGGTGTGTCAATCTGGCGAGATTTATTTAACTTGGAAATGAGCCCTCCAGATGACAGTAAGAGTCGTAAGCATACCCGCTGACGGGCGAATTATGTGAAGAAGGGTTCCTTTACGCGTTTAAATCGAGGTCTGGCTGAATTTCGTGACAGTATCTGCACCGCCGTACATGAAGGGGGGGGAGGGCACAAGAGAGTAAAGTAGCGTGTGTCCACAGAGCAGATGGCGGCGGCCACCGGCGCACTGCAGCAGCCCGCCGCCGGCGCCGGCAGCCGCGGCCGCGCCGCTGCCCGTGGCCGGCCTCCGCCGCCGCACGCCCTCGGGCCGCTTCATGGACACACTCAACCCGCTGCTCTCCTTCTCCAACGACGACATCGCGGACATGGACAGAGAGGTGAGAAACCATACCGCTCATGAAACTTATAAACGCGTGTGGTGCTGGCTTAATATGGACTCGACATAGTTGTCCATAAAAGCCCGATCGACGCTGTCGCACATGTTTAGAAAATTATTTACTTATTGCCACTTGCAACGCGTTTGTTGAATAATGATTCGCCTTTAGTTGTTAATGATCTTACCAAGTGTATCTTATCATTTTATTTCAGGTGGAAGACATTTTCAATGATGAGAGTTCCTCTGATGATGAGGAAAAACCTGACGATGAGGAAGAGAATGCACCAGAAAATAGACTAATATCTGCAAGCGCTGAAAACAGCTTACAGGAAAGGTGAGCAAATGAATATGTACTATCAAGCTATAGTGCGCCATGATGGCCCAATTGGTGGTAGACTGAACACTTCTAGGGTTCTCAGACATGCAGATTTCCTTTTATTTGTTTTAACTGCAACTATGCACATTATTTATTTTCTATCAATGTTCTTCAATTGCAGATTACAGGATTCACAAGATGGAACAACAAAAGGAGGGAATGATTCAGAAGGTATGTTCAATTTTATGTTTTGACATTGACTGAAAAGCCTGTTGAATCTGTCAGGGTAATTTGTTAATGACATTGATAAATTGGCCAGTCAGCAAGCATAATTATTTTGTTGGTATCTTGATTTATTTGGACACTTTTCCCCAGATGACGCGCCCCGTCCGCGCAAAAGGCCGCGAAGATCATCGCCCCCTTCAGACGACGAGCCCCCAGATGACGACGACAGCTCCTGGAACCTGATGGGGGCGGCGCTAGAGAAAGAACTGCTGGCACAGGACTGATGCCGCCGACTACGACCTTTACTATTTATGGGGTCATGGTTTAATAAAATGCTCTTTTTTAATAATTTTGTTTGAATTTAATAAATTATTTACCTTCCATGTATAATGACTTCACTTATATTTTCTACTAATCTCATAACTGCACTAGAAAATCTAGGGCTGGTATACTCTTGGTTTTAAAATAAGCAAATGAAGGTACATATAAAATGAGAAATATCATTTCAACTAAATTAAGTTTATTCAACTAATTACATAATATCTACAACTTATCTATATAGCATAAGGATCTTTCTCATCAAATACATGATACTTGGTGTATGTGGGTTTGGATGTGAAATCTTTTTTTCCATCTTGCCAACCTCTTGGTAAAGCTGTGTCATAGTCAAATGTGGAATCCAATTTCCCATATAATTCTGTTTGTCTGTCCATGTCTTCTCTATACATCTCTTTGGCAACTTTTTTGCCTGTTATGGGGTCGGTAATGTCCCCAAATGGATAAACAATCTCCTTGACTTCGTGTGTAATTAGTTTTGTAAGTTTTTGTGGAAGCGCTTGTATGAGCACTACATCACCAGACTTGCACAATTTTTCAGGATCATGGCAATAATAGAACTCATCCTTTCTGAAATACTGTAACAAAATATTAGGTATGCATTTCTCTAAATGTATGTTAATACAAATAAACAATTGTCCTAAAATATAAATAAGGAACACAAACCATCAATAGGTTCTCATCCAATTCTAACCTCTTGACTCTGATTTTGGCAGCATTTTGTTTCACCGTAGGAACACACTGACCTAATAGCAAAAATTTTTTTGCCGCCTCAGCTAGATTTTTAGCCATTTTTTATAAATTGAATATTATTTTACGTTAATTTATAAAACAAGTACCTAATTGAACCTAGCGAACATGCTAGGTTTTTTCTAGTGATGTGCAATAAACATTGCGAATATACGATTAATCGATATTATTAATTTAATCGACAGCAATACAATTTTAATGTAGCCTACTAAACCTGGTTTTATTTGAAATACTTTTACATTACGTTTTGTTCTTGAAGATTGAAACGAAATATTTCTTCATGTTCACTTGATAGAGTTTTGATACCAAGACAAAGTATAAGGGATCCCTCCCGGAGATGAGTACATAATAATTAAAATTCAACTCATAACTGTTGAAACATACGGAACATTATATTTTTTATAAACTACATTTATGCAATAAAAATAAAACAATCACAATACAGCTAAAAAGAAAATACGCAGTGGCATTATTTGATATTTGTATCATAATTTTAATCATTTAAATCAGTTTGATTTAATATTAATTTTCTATGGCTATAAATGTTAATCGATTGCTTATCAAAAATAATCAAATCTTACAGCACTAATTATTAGAATTTTGACATACTTGCTAGCTACGGCTGTCTGTCAGCCAGCGTAAATAAAAATAGAAACGTCAGAATCAAATTTTGTCTATGCTCAGCCAGCTGTTATGCGCGTAAAACCTTTGTTTGTGTTTGTTGATTCTCCTTTGTTTTATGACGAAGTTTGTTGTCTATCCGACTCTCGCTGTCTTGTGTGTCTCACCGTCTCACCTCATTTTTGCGTCCATCTGACGCACAGTACCCAGTGATTTTTAATATTATTGTTATTTACGCCGCGCAATGGCCGAGGCGCCCGAGAGCGAGCCCGTGCCCTCGTCGAGCGATACCGCGATCGCTGTAGATACGCAAGACGGCGACGAGCCATTATCTAAAAAACGCAAAATCTCCGACTTGGCTGCGAAGGAGGCGAGCGAAAAGCTCGAGCACAGGCTCACCGGCATCCTGTGCTGCGCAGTTTGCCTGGACCTGCCCCAGGCGGCCGTGTATCAGGTATTCTAAAACAGCTGATCGTGGTTACGCCCGTATCACCTGTTTTACAAAATATTTTCTTTGTTGCGTAAGAGTCTGTAACATCAGATTACGATACCATGTATTGCGTCGTGGGGACGCCGACACGACGCTTCTCCGTTTTGATACTAGTCAATTTGCAATGGCGTCATTTCAATAGTAATGAAAGAAGGAACACCTTCCTACTTTCATTTTCTTGTGATTGTAAAGCTACAAATAAATATCTGTTCTCTATGCCCACTGTTGTGGCCATTGTTACCTAGTATATTATATGAATTGTGTTCATTTATTTTCTAATTGAATTAGTTGTACTTATGTGGCCCGTGACCTATTTTAATAAATTGTGTACATAGTCTGAGCATTTTGGCAATTGTCTTATGAAAGTTTTTACCTAGGAGATAAGAATCTGATATTGTATAGGATAAACTAGTGTGTAGCGAGTAAAACATTGTATACACTCTTGTAACATTTCACTGCAATAAAGAAATGTTTCAGAGATCACTTCTTTCTTTATTCAGTACACCCCTTTACAATCCCCATCCCTAAGATATTCCTTTGTGTAATTCAAAGAAACTCCTATAGAGTACCTACTATACCGTCATTATAAAGAAATTCAATTAACTAACCACTACATATTTACATTTAGTTTACTATTTTAAATAAAGGGTTACAAATAAAGTATCAAGCTAAATTACACTTTAAATTGTACTGTAGATGCACTGTATGGTCAACATAAAAGGCAAAATGATGACACATTAAATTGGATTTATATTTTATGTTACAGCAGTATTTATTGTGTAGTTTGATTACAGGTGGCAAGCCAACACGGGCAGAGGTAGAATGTAGAATGTTCATCATACATTATTAAATTACTAACATAATATAAAACATGCTTTGAAATCTTTTATGTGTCGACAATACTAGTTCATACATAAAAGATAATTATTTTATTCTGTTTGCAAACAGGATTTAGTAACACATACATTCCTTATCAAACCTGACTGACTGACTGATTTGACGCCTGCTCGGCGTAGTGGTTCGAGTGTAGGCCGCTCGCCTCACTGTACCAAGTGGTTGCTGGTTTGATTCCCCTATGGGCAAATCTCGAAAATTATCTTTTCGAAATTTGCCCTGGTTTGGGCTTGCTCCCAGTCCATTATACGGGACTATACAGTTAGTGTGTTAGTCTGGCAATATTTAAACTTATATTTGGATTTAATTTTGCAGAATGGAATCAACCCACATGCTCTACTGTAGACCAAAACCAACCTTGTATTAGTGGTTCTAGGTTGGTTTTAGTTTGCAGAAGAGTGTGTGGATTGGTTCCATTTTGCAAAACTAAGTCCATTTATGATGTTCACTACAAAACTAGAGCGAAATACTTCAATTTCAGTGTAGCAATGGGCACCTGATGTGTGCTCCATGCTTTACGCACTTGCTCGCGGACGCGAGGCTCCGCGACGAGGCGGCCACCTGTCCCAATTGCCGCGTCGAGATCTCCAAGACCTCGGCGTCCAGGAACTTAGCCGTCGAGAAGACAGTGTCGGAGCTGCCCTCGGAGTGCAAGTACTGCGCCTGCGTCTACCCGAGACACTCCTTGCAGCATCACGAACAGAACACGTGCGAGGAGAGGTGAGAACCTGTTCTTTCTCTTTCTTGGCTTTAGTAAATCTTAAAAGTCTGATACATATTTGGCTAATCATTATTTATTATCTACAAGCTTTTACCCGCGACTTCATCCTCGTTGATACCGAAACAGATAGAATTTATATACAAATTTTCGTCCCTTATTTTTCCCCCTTAGGGGCGGAATCTTAAAAATCATTTCTTAGTGTGGTTCAGGCTGTATGCAGATAGATCAGTCGCAGTCAGTTTCATTAGGTAGGTATAAAATATAAAAATTATATATATAAAATGTTGTGGTAGGCTTATATATTAATAGATACCGATAAAGCAGGTATCGCTTGGCATACCTACTAGCGGTAGACACGTAACGCGTGATGATCGCGTAATCATAATGGTGCCATTCGCCAATTTTCACTTCCGTGCAAGTGACCCGCCAAAATTACACTTCCTACACCACTGCAAACCTCTTAATCAGAATTCAAATACAGTTGGATTTGAAGATGATGGAGCCTACATGACCAAATAAGATAAATATTACCTAATGGTCAACAGCTACTTAATGCCACTAATGCGGTGGTCATTATTAAAACCGGTATAATGAAATTAATCTTATCAGATATAGGAAGGATAGATACTTATGTTAGTCAATGACAAAAAATGGATTATAAATATATTTTACTCTAGACATCGAGACTAATCAAGAGCGTGAATTTACGATATAACCAAAGTTTTGGCTGTCACACTTGGCCTTTGTTTCAATACGTGGAAAAAATGAAATATTCCATAGCTTTTTTACTTTAGCAAAGAGGCCACCGCGTATTACCGCCGGTTGGAGCCTTCAAACGGGCAAATTTCTTTCCCAGGCAGTACAAGTTCACGCAAATCGTAGTTGATTCAGCACCAAAGAGACGCTACATGGATAGTTTGGTTCGCATTGCGTCCAGTGTTCTCGCGATGATCCTGGCCGCGCTGGGAGGGACCCGCCTCGCCGCGGGGGTGTATGTGTCGCGCGCGCCGCTCAAACGGCGCAGGTCCAGGTGTGTCCGTGATCACTAACATTAGGCTCGTAGGTATTAATAAATTGGTCTTAAGTCTGACAGCAAGCTTCGAAATGTCAGTATAAAATGACATGTCAAAAGCGCACTCAAGTTCGCTCATAGACTTGAAAGCGATTTACTCATACCGGCCTTAGTCTGTAAATGCTTGTAACCTGGTGTAATGCGAACCGAACTCATCTCGCCTCACTATCCTAATTTGTGACGTTGTAACTAAAACTAGACTCATAATGTACCTAAAATATTTACATAAGTTGCATGATTGTTTTTTAGCTAGATTGCTACATTATTGCGATAATTTGTAAAAGATATCAGGTAGGTAAAAGTATCAAGTAACTAGTTACTTACTTATTTACAGAACTTGGTTGTTGCACTGCCGTGTGCTCTTGAAATCTATTAATAGAATGTGACTTACGAGCTGTATAAACACATTATACGAGTATTTTACACTTTCCGTAGATAAGATAAACATTAATTCAAGAGCATTCAGTATTTATGTTACTTTAACGACTTCGAAACTTGGTCTCATTTATTAAAAAAATATTTTACATTATTTCTCTACTTGCCTAAGGAACCTTAGCAGAGCTATTTTGTAACACACTCACCTACTTACTAGTTTTTCATTATTAAGTATTCTTGCCACACAAGGGCCTGTGCAGAACACGTTCTTAAACGCGCCGTCGACGCGCATTTTAGAAACGTGCGTCGACGGCGCGCTTTTATCCTACAAAGTCTACAGGATGCGTCTGACTCGCGTGCGTATCGCTACAAACGCACGTCGACGGCGCGTTTAAAAAACGTGGTGTGCACAGGCCCTAAGATAATTCAGTAATTTAACTAGGAGTTTAGTTAGGGATATTACTCTGCGCCGTATATATAATAACAATAATGATTTAGTACTTTTAACGTCCCTCTCCTGGGCCCTAACCACGCTAGCTACTCAAATCGTAATAGAAAAGCAAACGCTCGCGATCACGTTTCAAACGCTCCGCCTTTGACGTTTTGCTGACACCTTACCATATCAATGTCAGTAGAAATCGTGAAGCTCGTGTCAGCAAAACGTCAAAAGCGGAGCGTTTGAAACGTATTCGCGAGCGTTTGCTTTTCTATTACGATTTGAGTAGCTAGCGTGGTTAGGGCCCCGGTTTAAAGTCATGTCGTACTCTATTCTAAAATCTTTGCCCACACATTGGCCACTATCTTATACGAGCGAACGAGTGTATCGCGTCGCGATGCCAATCGATAGTGGAATATCTTATGGGGTGATGTGGGTGGGCAGCACAGATATAGATTTACATAGATAATGCAAATGGATGTACTTCGCGTGTACGAAACCCCGACCAAGCGTCAAGGTTGGTCGCCGCTAACTTACAGTCCACACGACTACAGATATAAAAGATATGAGTATGAGCGAGATAATCACTCGAGAGAATCGTAGCGGACGGAGGGGCATCGGCGGCATCGGTGTCTTTGAATCGGTTTGGATTTCCCGTCACTAATGACGTCACAGGAGGTGTTAAAATTCGGCACGCTTGGTTCCAATACAAATCGTCATACTTGCGTTATCTATGTAAATCTATATCTGTGGTGGGCAGGCTGACGGGGTGTCGGTTCGCGGTGATCGGGTGCCCGTGGCGGGGCCCGGCGCACGGCGCGGGCGCGCACGAGGCGGGATGCTCGCACCCGCGCAAGTCGGCCGCCGACGTGCTGCCCGCGCTCGCCGACCGCGACCGCGCCGCCGCCGCCGCCGCCGCCGTCTACAACCAGATCCTCGACCTGCTCTCCTATGAGAAGATCACCTTCAACGGTCAGTACTTCCTATCCTAGGCCAGGGATGGCGAACCAATGGCACGCGACAGAATATGTTTATTTATCAAAAACTTATAGCTATTATAACAGGTTGACCTAATTCAATAGCTAAGCAACACAATTCCAACAGTACTGTTAAATACAGTACAGTACTGCTATGTTGTCACGCTACCGATCGAAAAGAGTTCAAAGTAACAATGTTAGTACTTAGGCCTGTATTGATAAATTGACCTTAAGTCTGAGAGCAATCTTGAGTAAGCTCTTGACATGTAATTTGCACTGACATACCGTTAGGATGACATTTTCAAGATACGGGCTTTTAGTACAATTATTTGACGGCACGGCTATGTCCTCATTAAACTTGTTTTAGAGAAAATTGAACGTTTCTGCATAAAGGTTCGCCATTTCTGTCGGAGGCGAAGGCGACTTTGGAGCGACCGCGTGGAATCAATCGATTTTGTCTCACTGTCCTATATGCATTAGGAAGATAGGGCTCATATTACTACCGGATCGGAACGCGACCTCGACTGAGAAGATCCGGCAAGAAACTCAGCGGGCTTGTCGGGTGCCAAGGTGCGTCTAGGTAAGTAGACGCACCTTCTAGCGGAAGCGGGGGTTCGTCGACCTCGCCGGCGAGGTCGGTGTCTGGCGGGGAGTGTGCGTGTGTCGTTCTCCTCGACATCTGAGTCTAGGAGAGCGGTGAGTGGGTCGGGGGGGTCCAGCACCACATGCCGCGGCCTGCGGCGGCATGTATCTGGCTCGTGTGCGGGTGCAAGCTCATATTACCAGTGGCTAGAATGTCATAGCACTAGTATATTTTTATGGCAGTCCGTAAATACACAACTCTAAAGCAAATTTCTCGAAATTAAGGATTACTTTCAAAAAAAATTAAAGGTTCGTCGTCATTTATTATTGATTTAACTTTACGATTTCCAACACAGAAAGTATTGCGAATTTATAAAATGGCCGGCCGAACGTGACATTATTGCCATTAAGTTTCGCTTCTCTTAAGCTGTATCACAAATATAGATTTACATAGATAGGTAACGCAAACGCATATAGGTACTTCGCGTGTACGAAACCGCGACCAAGCGTCAATGTTGGTCGCCGCCAACTTACAGTCCGCGCGACTACAGATATAAAAAATAGGAGTATGAGCGAGATAATCACTCGAGAGAATCGTCTTTGCATCGGCTTAGATTTCCCGTCACAGTAGGTGTTAAAAATTCGACACGCTTTGTTTCAATACGAATCGTGATACTTGCGTTATCTATGTAAATCTATATCTGTGTGTGGTATAGATATCTCGTGTGTTGCAGATCTGCAACTGAAGCCGTACCGCACGGAGGAGTTCGTGCACAAGCTGTACTACGAGACGTCGCGGTTCTCGGCCTTCAACAACCAGTGGGTGGTTAAGGCGTTCGTGAACAAGAACCAGCGCGACCCCACGCAGAGCTCGCAGCGGGAGATCACGTACCAGGTGACTCGAGCTGTAGCCAGCTGACTACAGCTCATAAGGGGCCATCCATAAATTACGTCACACGAATTTCATGATTTTTTGACCCCTCCCCCGTCCTTGTCACATTTGTGATCACATTTGTGAGACCCCTTACCTAGTGTGATGTCACATATTTTGCAATCTTACATTTAGAAATTTATGAAATTAAAACAGCATTTCCGTAATTATTTTTATTTCCATATTTTTTTTTCAATAAAACGAACTTCAAATCAAACATAGGCATGAAAATTAACAACAAAATATATAAATTTATAGTCATGCAAACAGAGTTGCAACTATTTTTATGTTATTCTTTAGTAGGTATGTACTTTAAATTTAGTATTGTAATACTTAGATTTTAAATAATATATTTTGAAAAAATGTGATGTCACAAAATTTGGGTCACCTCGTCACACAATGTCACACTTCGTCGAACCCCTCCCTCCCCCTTAACGCGTGACGTAATTTATGTATGGCGAATAAAGGGCTAGCTTCACCCTCATTCAGAAGATCGACGTAAAGTAAGCTATTATAGCTGTGTTTCGCACGATGACTGAGAGAGTGAGAGCTTCAATTGGACTTCTCGGGAGCATAGTCCAGTTCGGTGTCACAGTAGAGATAGATTTAGCGGAAAAGAGAAGATCTTACAGGCAGGCGGATGTTATGACATAGGCCACTTTTTAATGCGAAAAAAGGGTTGTAAGGGGTTGACAGGGGGGGATGAAAAGTTGTATGGAAGTATTGTCATTTTTAGAGCTAGAAGCTTGAAACTTATTTTCTAGGCTTAATATGCCATTCATAGTTTGTAAAAGTTTTACCCTCTTCTTAAAAGTTTTACCCTTTTCAAGGATGTAAAATAACAATAGGGGATGAAAGTTTGTATGTAAATTTGTAAGGTTTATGTGAATGTTTTATAAGTTTGCGACGAGAGAAAAAAGTTTAGAGCTATATAAAAACAAAATACAACCGAATTGCGAACCTCCTTTTTGAAGTCGGTCTAAAAGCGTATGTTGTGCGCGCCAGTTGATCCTGAAGAGCAAGACGGTGTGCGCGCTGGGCGTGCAGTGGGTGCTGGTGCGCGGGCCCTTCGGGGAGGCGGGCGTGCGCGCGCGCGTGCAGCAGCACGCCTTCAGCGACGACGCGCCCGACGCGCCGCCGCACGCGCTGCCGCTCGCCGACCGCGACGACACCAACCGCCTGCTCTCCAACAAGCCCATACACTTCAGGTACACACTACTGTACCTACAGGTCCAGTACCGTGCAGCAGCACGCCTTCAGCGACGACGCGCCCGACGCGCCGCCGCACGCGCTGCCGCTCGCCGACCGCGACGACACCAACCGCCTGCTCTCCAACAAGCCCATACACTTCAGGTACACACTACTGTACCTACAGGTCCAGTACCGTGCAGCAGCACGCCTTCAGCGACGACGCGCCCGACGCGCCGCCGCACGCGCTGCCGCTCGCCGACCGCGACGACACCAACCGCCTGCTCTCCAACAAGCCCATACACTTCAGGTACACACTACTGTACCTACAGGTCCAGTACCGTGCAGCAGCACGCCTTCAGCGACGACGCGCCCGACGCGCCGCCGCACGCGCTGCCGCTCGCCGACCGCGACGACACCAACCGCCTGCTCTCCAACAAGCCCATACACTTCAGGTACAAACTACTTTTATAGGTAGAACTATAGCTTAGCACCACGCAGATGGCGCCATAAGGGAACGTACTCATACTACGTGACCTATTTTTTACCCCCTATAGGTAGATATTGAGATGTTTAAAGTGAATAAAAAAGGAATTGCTACTTGGATAAATTATTGCCAAAATTCACTGATATACCTTTAGGTAATCGTGCTATCAGCGCGCAGGTAATGAACAGTATTTGGTAGATTCTGTAATTGTTATATTTTCTCTCCAGGTTGATAATGTTCCTGACATCCAAGTGATCTCTCTGGCGTCGCTAAACGCCGTTGACCGTCGGACCACTTTTATATTCGCTTTACATTCACTTAGACGCGCAGTAACCAAAGAGCAGCACAATGCTGTAAAACGGGTTTGATTTGTGTTTCGACATCTTTCCTTTAATGGTTCAACTAATTACACATTGCCGGTAGAAGTTACACCTCTATATATAACGGTGATCACAGATATAGATTTACATAGATAACGCAAGTATCACGATTTGTATTGAAACCAAGCGTGCCGAAATTTTAACACCTACTGTGACGTCATTAGTGACGGGAAATCCAAACCGATTCAAAGACACCAATGCCGCCGATGCCCCTCCGCTCGCTACGATTTTCTCGAGTGATTATCTCGCTCATACTCATATATTTTATATCTGTAGTCGCGCGGACTGTAAGTTAACGGCGAGCTACCTTGACGCTTGATCGGGGTTTCGTACACGCGAAGTACATGCATTTGCGTTATCTATGTAAATCTATATCTGTGGTGATATTACTGTTAGATATTAAAACCCAATCGATGTCGATTATTACACCCCTAAAAAAATTTGTGAAACACATTTCAAACCCTAACTCTTTTATTTTGCTTTTTATAATATTATTATGTATTTCTAAAATTATTTGTTTAAATAAATTCAAAAGACTCGTTTTTAATTATAAATTCAGTACAAATTGTATATTCTTATTGTTTTATTAGTCATTGTAAATAAATAGGATTATAATTAGGATAGGACATATTTGGTGTGATCACTTTAGAACAAAATGTTTAGTATAAACATGTTTTACCATTAGTTTATAATAATTATACAATGAAACAAGGCACAGCTGTTATTTTTCATTCAAAGATTTAGGAGAAAACAGCTAGCTAAGTGCAGACTTGGCTGTACATAATACCTACAAAAGAATATCAAAGTGACTGCTCCATAAAATTTTAAATGATTATTGTAATAAGTTTCTATAGAATTTTCTTAGTGAAAATATAATTTCTATATTATTTATCTTGTAGTCCAAAATTTTATTGATCCAATAACATGACACATTCTGACACTGCTTTACGATAATATTATTTTATATTATACTTTATTTCATTAAATTTTATTATTTACAATATGATTAAGCAATATTTTAAAAATAAAGTGCTAAGTTATTGATTTTAATTGTTTTATTATTACGGAAAAGAAGCCAAGCTTTGGGGGTTACCATGTAACCTGAACAAGGTAAATTTTATTCCATACTGCTTTTTTACTGTTTACCCCATTGACACGATGTCATTGACACCATCCACTTCTTTATTAAAATTATTATATTCAACATTACAATGTATGCTTCAAGCAAAAAACAAAGTTAGTAAATAACAATTTTATTTAAATTTATATGTACACCTCATAATAAGAATTAGGATTATTGTTAGGATTTACACATCAATTACAGTAGTAGTTAAAATACCCAAGTTTATTTCACATGCCCCAAATAACGAGACTGAACAGTAACCTTCATAATTTCCACAAAATAACATTATTCAAAAATCCTCATACAAGAATAGTCCTTATTGTACTTTTACGTATAAAAAATAATGTTGATAAACAATTATCACATTTTATTCCAACCAGCACCAATAAAATGAGCCCTAACATGTTCACGCAGGGACCAACTTTGTGATTGGTTTAACAACAGTCACTAATGCGGCAAATGAAGACACTGCTCCCAAAATACCCACAGTGCTAGGGCTTAATTTACTAAAGCCCAATGCAGTCAATGGAATGAATAAATCACACGAGTTCTTCAGTGTATCAATAAAAATGTCCTTATGACAATTCACTATCATTAACAAATTCTTTATACCAGCATTAAAATCATAACTTCTTAATGGTCCACTAATCAGCTCGGATGGCCTCAAAAACGTTGATTTATGTAACTCCAACAATTGAAGTATTTCATAGAGATCCCTTGCTAAATTAGCAATTATCGACAGGAGCCAGAATTTATTTGCAGTTCTGTTCCATTTCTCTGAATCAGTTTTTAAGAATCCACTTTTAGTTAGCCATACCACATGATCAGCATACAAGAACAGTGCATGTGACAATTTACTTATTGATAATGTCAGCCTTAGAATAGGGTCTTCAATGTGCATACTGTTTAAGGCAGTGTAACAGATGTCTATGCATCTCCCAAGCCTTAGAACTGGAAAATAAAGCAAAATTTAGATTAATTTCTTGCATGAGAACATTCTAAGTTGAGGTTGTTTAGGAGGGGTTCCTAAGGTTTTTGTATCAAGACTCCTCTTGGTATGATGGTATCATATATGAAAAATGATATGACATATACCACAGCCAACAATAAGCATTACAAAATGGTACTTATGTTCAGTCTGTGACCGCTAGGCTTGTCAACAGAAATTTGTGGTTCACTCTATGCCTGAGATTGTAGTGTTAATTATAAATCAATGAAGGCGAAACATAACAATTGATTTAATGAAATAATTAGTTCAATTTTGAATTGCATCTCCTCAGCAGCGGCTAAGATATATATTATAGATAAGATATTATGGTGGTAATTACATCAGAAAACATTAACCCTCTCTATACAATTATAAATTAAAAGCATTATGGAACACTCTTCTTAAAACAAATGTGTTGTATATAGAATAAATTTTCTATAAATTTGCAGGAAACAAAAATGAGTTTTCTTACTTTTCCTGAATGAACTCAGAGTAAGTTCCAAGTTTTTAATCCTGTCCACTGAATATTTATTCGCATTCCTAAGTTCCAGCTGATGCCAAATTAGTCGGCTTGTGTATTGCATCAATCTGAAACAACATTCTATGATTATTTGCATCAGGTAGCTACTTACTGTCTGTATGCAAACATTTATTTTGAAACGCTTGTCAAAAATTCAGTTGGCATACAAAAATGAAAAGAACGAAAAATAGTATTGATATTTAGATCCTTTATTCAAATAAGTAGCTTAGCAAATTAAAAACCACCATTGTTTCTGCAACCCATAATAAACCTCAATACAAATAGGAGTGAGTTGTTTCCAGTTTGCACAAGTATTGGTGGGCTGGTTCTAATTTGCAAACCTAGATAGGTGCCATAGAAAATAAAACTTTATAATTGAATATTTTATATCACATACCTGGCTAGCTTGTCTCTGCCATTTGATTGGTTATTTACTTGTATAACCACCTCCATAATTGTATCTGAATCTTTGGTTTTCCACTTTTATCAACTTCTAAGGACTTAGTTTTTATCTGTTGGATTTTGCGCTCATTATCAATACGATAAATAGTATCTAAAATTCCAAGATGTTTATTAGTTAGGTAATACTCTGTTTCAAGAAATAATCGTGGCATATAAAGACTATCTCTAGTAGGAACCTAGTTTCTCTGTGAATCACGGCATACCCTGGGCTCTGTGTAATAGCTGTTGGTAACCCTTGATCTTTGCACACATTGATTGGAAACGTATCGTATACCCAACGTATACCACTGATCTACTGATTTAGGTATAACTATTTCATTTACGTGAATACTTACTAAACATTAAATAAAAAATACTTACAGATAGCGACTTGTTTATGTTTCTTTATTTACATATCTATCTACATTACACCTTTGCTTGCTTTCAAATTTTATTTACGTAGGTAGTCGTATTGTATTTTCTTTGCTTAGCACAGACAGATTGTCATTAGTGATGAACCGAATCCATAAAACCGGTTTTTTGGCCTACATTTTGGTTTTCCAAAATGGACGGTCACATTTTCGTATTTTATTGTTATTAATTGTGTTTGTTATTGCTATTCATTACTCGACATTGGCAGAATTATATTGGGCATGACCCAATTGTAAGAGGCCATTAATATATATATACAATATAAAAAAACGGTTTTCGAAAAAAGCGGGTATTACCGTGTACCGGGTTTATTGAAAAATCTATTTCTTCTTATCTGAAAGAAAATATGTAACATGCATCAAAATTTCGTAATTGAATTTTAGTAATGTATCCGAACAGCTAGTGCGTTCTAAATAATCCTTTTTGTCTAAATTATGGGGAAACCCAATTGAAATGTGCATGTATTAGACTAGCTAGTAGTAGATACTAGCTAGTATCGACACCAACAAATGACTTATGTCGCGGCTTTCCAGTTTGTAGGGTTCCGCAGTTAAATACTAAGCAACTCTTTTGTTTTGCTATACCCGTCACAGGACCATGATGTACTTAAGGTTCAGGGTTCATAGTCACGGCTTGCACTTCCGGTACATGCCTGAATGACTTTCCCCTCGATGTGAGGGCACAATGAGGGGAAAGTCCGTGTTCAGGATTGAAGCATTAAATAGCTCATGTTAATTATTATTAATGTATGTATATAATTGCTACTAAACTATACCTTGATCGTGAATCGTTTTTGAGAAATTTTAATATTGAAATAGTTAAATCTTAAAGAAATTAAAGTAAAATAAAGATTTGATACACGATTTTTTTTAATCATCTGCTAAAAATAATCGGTATGAACCGGTTCTCAAAATTGAAATCGGTCCCATCACTATTTGTTAAAGACTATCTACGATACCAACATAACCAGATAATATTTTATACGATACCATCTCATAAAATTAATCTTCCCTTGGTATACATTTTATAGCACTACCCCAAAATTATAATAAAGAAACCAATAGTAGAAATTAAAATTCTTAGCTTCCAGTCAACAGTTGTATTTATTAAATTTTTGTACAAACGGGGTGCCAGATTTATTGTGTAAAAAGAAGACGAGAAAAGATTGTACGGCCGTGCCGCGCTCGACGTGCCGTGCTCGACTTGGGGGGGGCACCGCCGTGCCCCCAGATAAAAATGTCTTCAAATAAATAAAATAAAAGAATTGAAGTTCGAACGATGTTTAGGAACGATAACATCAATATTTATAACAATCATGAAACTTTCCTCATTTTGCTGTACAATAAGTAAGCTGCATTGATAAAAAATAGGAAGTAGTAACATAAACTAACTAGGTAAACTATTTTTATGGGGCCGCTGCAGCAGCACTACAACCAACTCGGTAAATTAAAATTAAATAAAACCAATTTACTGGCAGCCCAGATTCCAAGACCGGCAACTTTAGCAACAAGTTAGTTGATCCCTCTGTCTGTGGTTCATCCGTACATCCATAATCCATAGACCTAGTATTGTACTCTCTTTGTAACAATCAGTAGCGTTGCCTATCTATCGATAGTTGATGTATCGATAGATGACTCTTAAAAAACCTGAGTGCACAAGAGAGCTACAAATTATAAGCGACCTATTAATTTTGAAGCGAAGCTTCTTTACGGACGTTCGGGGCGTTCGCTACCCGGGCACTAAAACGGTGAAAAGCGTAACGCGTAACGCGTTACGCGTTAATATAATATATCTAATATCTACTGCAAAGCTTCGCTTCTTTCGGGCGTCCCTAGATGGCACTGATTTTTTGAAGCGAAGCTTCTTTACGGACGTTCGGGGCGCTCGCTACCCGGGGACTAAAACGGTGAAAAGCGTAACGCGTAACGCGTGACGCATAACGCGTAAGGCGTAACGCGTGACGCGTGACGCGTAACGCGTTACGCGTTAATATAATATATCTAATATCTACTGCAAAGCTTCGCTTCTTTCGGGCGTCCCTAGACGGCACTGTTTTTTTTTTTTTTTTGGAATTTTCTAACCGGTGAACATACACATAAAAAAATATTCATCGATAGAATCAGTACTCAATAGTATCGATACTATTACTCGTTATTAATAGTATTGATTGTGATTTTCGATAGATACTATCAACATCATCAATAGTATCGATAGCATCAATATTTTGACTAGTTTGCGGGGCACGATAGTAAATGCACGGTAGTAATTGCAATACTATCGATAAACAATCGACAATCGTTAGTTAGGCAACACTACTACCAAGAAGCCATATTGAATTTTGAGATGTCATGTTGATGATAAAGTGACTCAGCTCCTGAGAGTTTCGTTCCTTTAATTTTCAATTTGTGAGATAATTACATATTCGTGGTTGTCATATTATTCTTGTGTAGAGTGGCGGTGTATTAGTGATATAAACTTAGTGTTTAGAGTCGCTAAATTCGTTGTGGTAAGACTAAAAAACACTTGTGCGTTGCGGTGATTATCTTCCGGAACAAAGCGACATTTTGAAGTGACGTGTAATGTTGTGCATTTCAGATAGTGGTTCGTCGTACTGAGCTTTCATGATTGGATTACCGCGTAGCGATAGAGATAGAATAACGGTGAAAATTCGTAACATGAAGAGGAGTTCGTCAAGGGATAGTATGCCGCGTTCGAAGCGAACACGCAGCAGTATAGGCAGGTATGACGACAGCTCCGACGAACGCGTCACCCCGGAGCGGGTGCGACGGCGGGTGCGGTCGCCGAGCCCCCGCGGCCGCTACGTATCCCCGCACCGCGAGGACTATGTGCGCTCCCGGGACATCAGGGAAGACTCCACGCGCCCATACTACAAAGTCCTTTGTGTCAGTGCATTGCATCCTAAGGCGTCGGATGAAATTATAAAAGACACGTTATACAGAGAATACAAGAAATTTGGTGACTTTAGTATAAAGATTTCGCATGAAATGGATGAGAGAGTTGCATATGTGTGCTTCCGGAGCGCTGAAGATGCTAGAGACGCGAAACATGCAAAACCAAGAATTATTTTGTATGACAAGGTTGCTATTGTGGACCCAGTTTATGAGCCGGTGCGTGCGGAGTACAGGAGCAGGCCGAGGAGCATAACTCCACCGGATTACGACCGTCCCTACTCATACGCTTGGTCTCCAGTACCAGAGAGACGTCGGCCACCTCCTGATGATAGAGCTTATGGTATTCCACCAACAGTACCACCCCATCATAGAGATTTTCGTCCACCAATGCATGAGTATCCAATGGCAGGGCCCCACGGTCCCCCGATGCACCACAGACCACCGATGCATCACCCACCACATCCTCATTACATGCCGCGTCCGTACATGCCCCGCCCTCATCATCCTCCCTTTGAAAAAATGGAAAACAAAAAAGACAAGTTCCCCAATTACTTGCACCATGTGCAGCCAGAAGATGATCCTCTTGCCACAAGAACACTCTTTGCAGGCAATTTAGAAATAAACATATCAGATGAGGAGCTCCGTCGTATCTTTGGTCGCTATGGTATTGTAGAGGACATTGACATCAAAAGACCACCACCTGGTACTGGCAACGCATTTGCCTTTGTCCGCTACCAAACTTTAGATATGGCTCACAGAGCCAAAGTCGAACTTTCCGGCCAATATATTGGCAAGTTCCAATGCAAGATAGGGTATGGTAAAGCCACTCCTACAACCCGCGTATGGGTTGGCGGTCTTGGCCCGTGGACGTCTGTAGCTCAGTTAGAGCGGGAATTTGATAGGTTTGGAGCTATTAAAAAGATTGAGTATGCTAAGGGTGAACCCCATGCTTACATTCTTTATGACTCTATTGACGCCGCCCAGGCTGCAGTAAAGGAAATGAGAGGCTTCTCACTGGGGGGGCCTGATAGGCGCCTTCGTATTGATTTTGCAGATGTAGGTAACGGTGGTCCGTACAGGCCCAAGCCTTATGCGCCGCCCGTCGGAGAAGACGGAAGGCCGGTAGAAGGTTACGAAGGATATGAGGGCTGGGATGAAACGTATGCGTATGGAACTCCCGGGTACAGGGGTAGGGGAGGTCACCGTGGCCGTGGGCGCGGCATGTACAGGGGCGTGTACCATGGCTCGGGAGACTACCGTGATGAGGAGTGGAGACGACCGCCGGCAGACGCGGAATACGATGGAAGGGTGCGCCGCTCTGGATCCCGTGAACCTGGCGTGGATCGCTCGCGCTCCCGGTCTCCTCGCCGACGATCGCCCGACAGTGACTCTGATGGGTCCCCGCGTCGTGGTGGTGGCATGCTCGCGTCGGCTCGAACACTCCCTGAAGTTGTCCGCAAGGCCACCACTATATGGAATGGGGCATTGATTCTAAAGAACTCCTTGTTCCCTACCAAGTTCCATCTAACTGATGGAGACTCTGAAATTGTTGACAGTCTCATGAAAGATGAAGATGGCAAAAACCAACTGAGAATCACACAGAGGTTGCGTTTGGATCAACCTAAACTGGATGATGTACAGAAACGTATTTCAACATCGAGTTCTCATGCAATTTTCTTGGGAGTAGCCGGGTCAACAGCATCCATCACTAACGACGATGCGAGCATTCAAACCAGGCCCATGAGGAACTTGGTTTCGTATTTAAAGCAAAAGGAGGCTGCTGGTGTCATTTCACTTCTGAACAAGGAGACGGAGGCAACGGGAGTATTATATTCATTCCCTCCATGCGAATTCTCCACTGAACTCCTAAAGAGAACCTGTCACAATCTTACTGAGGAGAGCCTGAAAGAGGATCATCTGGTTATAGTAGTGGTGCGAGGGGGCACAGCTTAATTTTATGAAAACAGTTTTTAAAATACATTTACCCATTGAGTTCATATAGTTATTAGAATAAGTTCTTTTTGATAGGTCCGCTGTCTTCGAGATAACTTTGTAATGTATACATGTGATGTGTAGTGATGTGAGGTGTCTGTTAACATGCTATGTGAGAATTTCACTAAAACATTGGTACCTATGTGAAAGTGCTGTGTTTGTTCACAGTTGTAGTGACAGCAATAATTGTTATTGCAAATAATGTAGTTTATATATTTTTTTGCTATAATTTACAGCAAAATCATTGATTTCTTTTTTCTTTTCAAAAAAATATCAAGTGTATGTTATAAAATGATAAAAGTTTAGTGTATACTTATTCAGTGTATGGTAGGTGATGTGTAGTGTAAGTGTGTGAACTTGCAAATAGATTATTTCATCTCATAATGTAGTTTTTTTATACCTTGTGAGTTGTGTTTGATGCTAAAGTGCAGTTATTTTCATATGACCCAGTGACTTATTTGTGGTATCATATAGTGTGCACTGAGTGGCAAAACATCACTTGAGTGAAATGATTGAAGTAGCTTGAAGTCACTGTTTTGTGTAACACATTAAAAGTTCTGAACCACTTGTGAAGCGTTTGTGTTTGTGATGTTATGTGGTCAGAAAACACCAAAGATATAGTGTAGGCAAGGTGTTTCCGCAAGGGTGTATTTATAGATTCAGTTATTTGTGAGTTTGGTGCAGTTTCAACACTTGATAGATAATTACAACAAACAATTATCTGGTGAGTATTGTGTGATCTCTGTGCTTCTAAAGCTTCAGCAAACACTTCAGATTCTGGGTTTATTCATCCTCCAACGTACGCTCACCTAGATGCTGCATAAAACTGAAGGGGGTAAAAACTTGAAAATATTATATTTTGGTATTGGTATTGACATATTCTTCATAGCTGGGTTGTCAAACAAATATCCGCTAAAGTTTGGTCTGTTGTAGTAACATCACATTTTTATTTTGAAAATAGTACTTACCTACCAATTTTTGAGATACTAAACACTGAAAAACGCGCTGCTGTTATTTTGTATTTATTATTTTCAAGAATGACTAACTGATTGTTTTTTTTTGCTACTACTACAGTACCACCAACCAACTTATTCACTAGATATTTTTTTATAACTCTATTCTACTATTTTTCAATGTACCTACAGTATCTAAACTTACGTACTAAACCTATTTATAAAAAAAATTGTACCTTACGTTTGTCGTTCGTTCGTGTTAATAATCATGGATTCCATCCCATTCAAGCCGAACCTAGTTCGTATCTCCTACTAACTTTTTGAACGGAGAATTGTTTGACCCTGCCGTACCAAACCGCAACCCAGCGCAACCCCACGGGGCCCTTGAGATGATACTTTTCCGTAATTGCCTCTAATTAATATCTACTGTCTGCAGTGGACTAACTAAGCGCTTTATACCTTATACAAAGCTGTAGGCTACGAAAATTTGCCAAACGGAACTCGATTTTAAAGTTTAGAAAATAAAATCCTTAAAACAATAGATCCTGGAGAGTAGGAGAGAAGAACCAAATATTGATATGCGATAGCCATTGGTAAGTTTTTGGCCAGTCTGCGGTATTGGCGGTTCAGCGAGAAATACTTATCTGGAAGAGTGGTAGGTATATGTATCTAAGCGCTGAGTTATTCAGGGTAGGTAAGTAGATATGTGTTTTGCCATTGCTGCGACGGGCTCGGTTATTTAATATTAACCCTTGCAAAACAGAATATGGTTCAAAAATTATGTGAGTACTTATTGTTGTACTTAGTAAACCCTACTGGGTTTAGTGTAATATACTAGGTGTGTTGGTTTCAGTGGTATAGTTACCGTCGGGGTAGGCGGGGCGGTGCCCCGGGGACTTCGAGCTCAAGGAGTCCCTCAGCTCCATGAATTTAGTTCGAAAAAGTTTTAATACCTAATATCTGCATCCATCGGATTCAAGACATCTCTGTGTCTCGCTAGTCTAGGCCATATATTTGCGGCTAATTTAGGTCGTCGCTCCATCTTTTAAACTGTCTACGCCAGATTGAAATAAAACTATTTTTACGGATTATATCGCGTTTGTTTACTTTTATGTTCCTGACGTTTCTGTCTACGCCAGAGTCTGCTATGACAAGATAATGTTAAAAACGATGACCACAAATGGTTAGAAACATCTTGGTTGTATTGTTATTCACTGAAATAAGTACTTAACCATTGAGTTTCCTGCCGGATCTTCTCAGTGGAAGCAGCATTCCGAACCGGTGGTAGATTCTGACTATTCATAAATGCTTTGTAGGCTTACATGAATAAAAACAATTGAGTTTTTGAGATTGATTTTGAATGGTGTTGGTGTGATAGAGCACTACATAGGCACCTACATCGGTTCACGGGTAGCTCGTACAATTCTATACTAATAATCCGCGTGCTGGGGCACTCCCTTGAATTTGGTAGAAGTCATACTGTCATGTCTTCACCACGATTACATTCTCTTTGTATAGCTCGATTTTAGCCAGTGAACTAGCGTTACCGTGAAATGTTATTTCGCGGAGTTACTGAACGCTGACTCTGGTTGACTCAATTGGTCCCGTGGGTATATTGTAACATTAATTAGGGCAGAGCGTTACTTGATCATAATTTTATTTCTAGGTACTTAAGTCTTCTCAGTCCCGGGGACAGGCAGCCATGAAGATTACAAAGAAGTGGTATATTGTTATGTTAGAACTTGATCTCAGTAAGTAAATGTTTTAGTTAAGACAATAGGTAAGGTATCTACTTGGTATAAATAAAATCTAGACATTTGTGGGTTAACTACTATTCTACAGGTGTTTCAAAAGCCCGAAATAATAATAAGTTTATCTTGAATTCGCTCTCCTTTATCAGCTACCGTGAATATACCTAAATTATTATTTCGGACTTTTGGAAGTCTCTGTTTGGATGGATGTAGCACGATATGACGTTGGTAAATAAATAATTTTACTACTACAAAGCTTTATATTTGTTATCCACCAGTGAAGTACCTTTACACACCTTGGATTTCTATGTGTAGGTGTCTCGATCGTGCACTTTATTTGTTGGTAAATAATTATTAATATTTGCACTTAGTCTACGTTAAATTAAAATCTATTATACTTGACACTTATGTAAACAGAAAACTAGGCCGACAGAGATCGTCTCTGCAAGGGACTGTATCCGACTCCTAGTTTTGCCATATGTATCTAAATAAATAAATATCGCCAGACTGACACACCAACTGTATGGTCACAAACTAAGCAACGCCCGTACTATGGGTACCGTACAATCAAATGGCCTGGGGGCGATCCCAGTGACACCCAGACCTGGGAAAATTACGAAAAGCCATTACCGAAATTTGCCCCGGCGGGAATCGAACTCGCAACCACCATGTTCAGTGAGCCGAGCGGCCTATGCTCGAAGCATTGCGCCAAGCGGGGCCGTCAAATACCAGTAGTTCTCTTTTAGAATCCTAGATGTTCACCCTAGATGAAAATGACCCACTCGGCTCGTTTTTAGTGCAACAGTGGGTCACAGTAACTCCTACCTATTAGAAGAAAAGCTTGATGTACACACATCTTAATTAGTGTTGAGTTAAATGAGTGGCAGTGTAAACCTAAGAACTCATTCTTGTAGGAAGAGGAATTAACCACTAGGTACCTACGCAAGCGAGCGATTACCGTTATAGAGCTAAAGGCTAGGTTTGCAACTTCAGACCCTCAGATTCAGTAGTTGGAGTCACCATCTTGGTGGACCAGCACTAAGTTTCGACAATTTGAAACGCCAAAGCAAACCTCTTTGTGTTGTATTACGCTTTTAAATCTTCATTCATATCGAAGTTCATACCGAGGGCCGCGAGCTTGACAACGCGTCAAAATTCTTGATCCTTCAAAGAGAATACAATATGTACCTACTACTACGTAAGAGAGAAAACGATCTGACAAGTAGCACAGAACAAAAGTACTTACCCAGTTTTACAAGGAAAGTTTCTGATTGTTGCTATTTACAGTAAAATTACCAAATAATCTCGCTATAAGGAGCTCTAGAACTGATAAGATTGGATAGAATACACTACAAACGAGATAAGTTTACTGATAGATAGCTACAAAGGTACCTATTTGAGGCGTTTGAGAAATTTCCCATTAGGATCATGGATGAAGACGGAAAGAAGCAAAAGAACAAATATGGTACCTACATCAACACTATCAAATTCTTACAACGTACCCACCTCTTATCCAAAATTAGTTTTGAATTTTATATTTCATGCTTTTTCCTCTCAGATCCTTCTAAGTCTTCCTACAAATCCATATTCAGTTCGAAGAAATTTGTGCACAATAGAAAAAGCGATGCAGCGTATGATGAGCATCTGAAGGCTATGAAGCGAGTTAATCAACGGAACTCCACTAAAAACGAGCTGCCGATTGAAATTCAGTCTCCCAGGGAACGCCGCAGGAATCGGGACTCGCAGAAACAAGCAATGTATTGATTTACTACCTAACAACTTTAGTACTTACTACGTATAGGGGGTTATATGGGAATTATCTACATTCTAGACTAGGAGGCCATAAGCTTCAATCATCCTGGACTTAATTAAGGGGAGTCTGGAAACGGCAGACTGCCGCACTCGCTATTATAAGAGGATAGTTGTGGAAGTCTGGGGAAAAGGGGAGGGGTATATCCAGCAGTTTCTGTCTCAGTTGATCTGATGATACTATCGGCATGGGCGTAGGTAAGCTTTGGCGTGGGGACTTAAACAGAATGTTTCTCGAGATAAAGAACAAGGTAAGTAGGTGCAAAAGAATGAATGTAAGTAGGTAAGTACTAACTAGGTAAAATTATTTTGACACTTAGGCGTAGTTTATCAAAATGGCACCAACTCACACACACTTCTGCAAACTAAAACAAACCTAGAACCCACAGATATAGATTTACATAGATAACGCAAATGTATGTACTTAGCGTGTCTGAAAACCCCGACCAAGCGTCAAGGTTGGTCGCCGATAACTATATGTATATAAAAATATGATTAGGTGTGACCGAGATAATCACTCGAGAGAATCGTAGCGGGCGGAGGGGCATCGGCGGCATCGGTATCTTTGAATCGGTTTGGATTTCCCGCCATCTGTGACGTCACAGTAGGTGTTAAAAATTTGGCACGCTTGGTTACAATACAAATCGTGATACTTGCGTTATCTATGTAAATCTATATCTGTGCTAGAACCACTAATACAAGGTTGGTTTTGGTCTACAGCAGTGCATGTTGATTCCGTTCTGCAAAACGATATCCATTTTGTCTCTTGGTGTCCCTAGTCCCGCCGTAAAAGGGAACCGGAAGACTATTCAGGAGGCGACCCGCATCAGCGTGATAGCCTCCATGGTGCCCGACGAGATTATCTACAAGCATTACGACTACTCCATAAGGAACTATGAAACTGCCCTCATGTTTATTGATGTTTCTGGTGGGTAACCATTGATTCTATAGTCGGAGGTCAAACTATATTAACGAATCTAGTGTACAAGTTGATAGTGTTAGGTACTAGGGTACAATTAATGCCGACTACGTGTATAAAGGGTTTATTCCGCTCTCCACAAACTTGACAAATACACAGTTCTACACTAGTTCACTAATACTAGTTAAGCACTGTTCCAAATCACTTAGCAAACTCACAGTATTCCAATATTATCGCCTAGGTCACTGGTATATCACTCTTCGTTCGCTTACTTAAGTTCCGTACACTGTCGCTTCCAAGAAGTAACTAAGTCGCTGCCCGTCGTCAACACCTTATATACGGAAAAGATGCGAGCTGGTATTTTCCTGAACATTCTCGGTAGGTATGTACGTAATAATAATCGGAATCGAATGATCTCGAGACACATTGTCGGCTTCCCTTTGTATTCGTTCAGTTGTAGGTATTCGCCGGCCGTCGCGCCGATAACGCAAGGGCGTTCACTTTATACCTACATACCTACAGTCTCGAACATTCAATTTTTAGGGATCCTTCGTAACTAATCGATGGAGTACATCTAGAATAAAAATGCGTTTTTGTCTCAAGCTGATAAAATAAGGATCCTTCGAGATATTTGACCAAGTAGTTTCTAGGTCGCAACAATAGGTAACTAGGTACCCTATATATCACCAGAATAAATACACAAACTCCATGGTCCCTAACTAAGCATCTTATACTATGGGTAGTGTCCGTACAATTGACATAGGGCGATCCCAGTGACTTACTTCCAGGGCGAACGAATTGCGAAAAGGCTATTTCCACAATTTACTCCCACGGGCATAGAACCCGCAACTACTCTGTGCAGTGAGCCGAGCGGTCTACGCTTGAAACTACTGCGCCAAGCGGTCGTCATGATAGTAATAACAATATTGTTATCAATTACCATATCGCCACTTTCACCCGAAGGTGTAGGCAGAAGTGCTGCACTGATCATAGTAGGTACAGAAGTTTTCAGAGTTATTCCTCTTCTCCACCGCTAAACTGTCCCCTGTGGTGGTAATCCTTTTGCTCACCTCTCGGCTCCTGCAGCATATCACTCTGTTTTCGTTAAAAAAAAACAGACTAGTTCACATAAAACTTGTACCAGGACATCATACATGTTAGGCGATGATAAATTCCGCGGATGGTAGCTAAAAGTGTTAATCAAGCATATCGCCGTTATTCGAACTGAACTGTTACTTTTTTCATAACCCTCTTCTATGGAGAATCAAATCTATGGAAAGGCCTTATGATTGGCAAGCGGGATCTAATCAACGAGGCCGACAATTAATTTGCAATTAGCTTAAGTACCTATGCTTAGGGTACACAAATGGGATTGTCAAACCATCTGCATCCTAAACGCAATGAAAACTACTTAGGTAGGTATCCATGCAAGAGTTGAATTTAGTTAAGTCTAAAGGCCGGCGCTTACTAGGCGGCACGGCACGCCCCGCACGCCGGCGGCAGTATTTGTGTGTGGAAATGATTTTAAATTTAATTGAATTTTCTAGGTAGGCAGGTACTATTACTTTCTTGAGTACCTACCTAATTACACACAATGATATTAACATTTAAAGGGTTCACCGATCTCAGTGAGAAATATACAAAAATGGGTCAAGCCGGACCTTCTCGATTGACTCAAGTCCTGAACTCGTACATCGGAGCGATGGTTCAGGAGATTCTGACGCACAACGGAGACGTCCTCAAGTTCTCCGGTGACGCTTTCCTATCTATGTGGAAGAAAACGGCGAAGCAGTCCTTGCAAGACGTGGTACACTCCGCGATAGACTGTGGGCTTATTATACAGAAGAACTATGGCACTCATGTTTCGGATATTGGTGTGGTCTTGAAGGGTAAGTTGAAAAAGTATGGTGCTTTTAACATCATAATTAGACATTTGTGGCTCCACTTCTGGGCACGGTCCTCCACTCAATGACGCGATGACAATTCAGGCCATAAAGCACCATGCTTGCTAATTTTACATTTCGAAAATTGGCTTGATTTTAAGACATGCAGTTTTCCTCACGGTGTTTTCCATCACCGTGAGCAATTGCTACTCATAATTAGTAAATATTAGGTACTTACTTATGTACAGTAGCGGATTTACCAACAGGATGAGTAGGGTGGAACATAAGGCGACAGTATTTTTTTTTTTTAAAGATTACTAGCAAAGTGTGTTTATCACATTACTAGTATTCCCTTTAGCCCCTCCAACTAAGCAAATGCTTGTGCTAGGAGTGGGCTCACGTCAATAGTTTAATGGCCAGGATGGGGATTTGGGGCGGCAAATTTGGTGAACGACTTTTGTTTTACTCCAACTGTGCGCTTACTGACACCCTGCTAGGGGAGGATAGCAGGTCCCCCTATCCTTGGATTCCTAGGCATCTTTAATTATTATCGATTGTATCAAACAGTGAAAGTAGTAATATCAGCCGGCCGCACATCCTTTTCAATAATCGGAGACGAAGGCAGCCAGTGCCACTTTGTGCTGGTGGGCCAGCCGGTGTGGGACGTCAAGATGGCGGAACATATCTCGACCGCCGGGGATGTACTGGCGACGGCGAGCGCGTGGATGTATGTCAATGAAGCCGAGTACTGCACGCAGCCGTGCGGAGATGGGAGGCACACGAAGGTGCGTGCTATGACTCTTATGACAATCCTTACTAACATCTATACAAATAAATAAAATTGGAGTGTGTAAAATTGTTTATAATATCAAAATAACACCTTTTCACTAAATGCATATGAAAGTACATACAACACCTATAGCAAAAACGCGATTAAATTTTTTTTGTTTGTCTGTCTGTCTGTGTGTTTGTTCCGGGTAATCTCCGAAACGGCTGGACCGATTTTGACGGGACTTTCACTGGCAGATAGCTGATGTTATAAGGAGTAACTTAGATTTTATTTAAAAAACTGGGTCCTGCCGCGCATGCTCAGAACGCGGGACCGGGCGTTTTTGTTCAATTAAATTCCACGCGGACGAAGTCGCGGGCTCAGCTAGTTATAAATGCGAAAGTAACTCTGTCTGTCGCGCTTTCCAATTGAATGTTTTATAAGTTTGCGACAAGAGACAAAATATTTGAGCTATTCTGATGTCACATTTACGGAGTGATTATAAAATGTGGAACTGATGTTAACGCGAGTAAGAAACTTGCCAAGCACCGCGCCGTACACAATTAGCGCTGTGCTGCCGCGCGGCCCCCAAAGACAAAGACACTATTCCACGCGGGCGAAGACTGTCTGGCGATATTTATTTATTTGTCTGATATTTGAACACGTACATTAACATGTGTGTACGGGGAAGTCGTGTGGTTAAAACGCCCCTGACCCCTGTCACCCTTTTTTTATTTGGAATTCATAATAATATAACTTTTGTTCTCCCCCCCCCCCCCCCGCCAATAGTTGGGTACGCCCATGTATACCTACCTTACTTATTTAGGTACTTATTGTTATAGCTATATAGTGAATTCAGTTTAATGGCTCATATTAATTTCGATTACTAATTATAGGTTTTGGGAGTCGGTGCGTCGTGGAAAAGGGTAGAAAAATTTCAAGCACATTTAAATACAAGTAGAGGTAGGTGCCAACCAGACGTATTTATAATCATAATAACTAAGTAGGTACCTGTCTAGTTATTTTTCGAAAGATCCTAATAGTTTTGAATATTTACAGATTTAGATACTCCTACTTTCTCAAGCAATACTTCTAGAAATGACGAAGGCGTTTCGGAAATAAACTACAAAGAATATTCACGTGAGCTTTCATTTGTGTCCTATTACTAAGAATCTATTCACTAGGTTATGGGAAGTGAGATTAGCTGGAAAACGACGACATTTTATAAATGTAGCAAGTACCTAATTAAGAGCATAGCCACTAATTAGCCTCCTGGCCGAATTTCGGTCGGCGGCCAATCACAACGAAGACTACCCAACTAGCACAGGAGATATTATAATGCTCAAGCACAGGTTCAGTCTCTCTTACCTCATTCTCACATTCCGATAGTACGGCGATCCGATAGAAAGCAGGCGTAGGCCTAAGCGACACCGTTATGATCATTGGTCCGGATAAAGTCAGGACAATTCCTGAAGCAATCCCATAGACACCGATGGATTAATACTGGCCAAACATATGTAGGCATGGGTCTATAGTACTTATACAAGATGTTTCTTCCACTTTCCAGGGGGATTAGAGTATTCACATTTGAAGGAAAGGTTATGTTGTCGGAAAGGACAGCTTCCATCCTTATTTTACAAATGAAGTAGAAAAGGATGAAAGTTATCCGTTTCCAACACGGAAACTATCCGACGATAGTGAATACTGACACTGATGAATCAGAAAATATTCGCCCTATTGCCCTATACGACCGTTTGGCGCAGTGGTTCGAGCGTAGGCCGCTCAGCTGACTGCACATAGTGGTTGCGGGTTCGATTCCCGCCGGGGCAAATTTCGGAAATGGCCTTTTCGTAATTTTCCCAGGTCTGGGTGTAACTGGGATCGCCCCCGGTCCATTGTACGGTACCCATAGTACAAGCGTTGCTTACTTTGGGACAATACAGCTGGTTTGTCAGTCTGGCGATATTTATTTATTATTTGACGTCGCGTCTTACGGTTGATAGATGGAGGTTTTCTCTTCACTCAGTTCGTCCGGCGGTGGTGGCGACTATGCGGAGTTCCTGGTGGCCAAGCCTCCGGCGTTTCATGGTGTCACCAGTCCTAAGGGCGGTGGACAATGACGAGCCCATGGACTTCCTCACGGAAGTGCGCCGAGTGGTCGTTGTGTTTCTCAATATTATTACTAGGACTGTCAACGAAGAGGTGCTCATTGGAGTTGTTGACACGGCTTTTAAGTGTGTTTTAAGGTTGGTCTATTCCCTCTATATCTTAAGCTATTTACACTCGCCCATACTTACTTTAAGCATCGATGGAAGTTATTGTTATGTCATGGTTTAAGTACAGAATTACAGGTAGTCAATCGTTATCTTGTTAACAAAACGTTTTAACCTCTAGCTAAGACCGAAATAAGTTATTTTTAAGCAATACTAAGTAGATAGTGGTGCTAATTATGTAAGTTACAAACAACGACTAAACTTAGGGCCTGTGCACACCACATTTTTTCAAGACGCTGTCGACTCGCGCTTTTATCCTACAAAAGTCTAACAGTCTAAAGTCGTCACTGGAAGTTGCACCTGACCCGCCGTGCGGAGAACGCGCGTCCAAAGTCGAGAAATCGAGCTCCGCGCAGTTAAAAACAAAGTTTACGGTGTAAAAATCGTTAAAATAGTTAAATTTCCACCGAATAACTATTTATAATACTTATATATTATATACTTGTATATCCAATTTTAAACTAATTTATAAATTCAAATTTTTGACTTTTTATATTTTTTAATTTTAATTAAACTTTACCAAATATACCATTAAATTGAATTTACAACATATCCACAACTTTACACTCTATTATGATAATCTTTAATCTTTATGAGTAAACCACGATAAACACAATTGTATGAATGTAACGAATTACAATGTAATTAAGTGTCGATCTATATTATAATTTACTTACAACAAGCCGCATAAAACTGTTATATACCGATAGTATGATAAATACTTAAAAATATTATACGAATATGTCGTCGAAATGTTAAACATGTACATAGTAAAATAAAAGCATGTCTGAAAAAATTACTGATACCCTAAGGGAAAAAGAAAAAATACCCTGACAAAAAATTCAAAACAAGACAAGGGCCCGGATCATGTCCGGGGAAAAGCTGCGGTTGTGCACACTCTGTGCACAACCAATTAAAAAAAAAAAAAAAAAAAAGTCGTCACTGTCGTCAGGCTGCGTCTGACTTGCGTGCGTATCGCGTCTGTATCGCTACAAACATGCGTCGACGACGCGTTTAAAACCGTGGTTGGTATAGACCCTTAATTCGACACAACTAAAAATATTCCCGTCTTGCTTAAGGAAATACAATTAGGCTAGCCATGTTTAGTTTTTGTATCAGCAGAATTAATAACCACTGTCGAACTATCTATAAGGTAATCAAATGTCTTATAGCGTGACCTCCGAATTGGGAGGCCTTGTCAACAAAGTGTCGATGTTCGACAAAGACATGATGTTTCTCGTGGTGTTTGGTATGAGGGGACTGAAGCACGAGGACGAGGCAGAGAAAGCGCTGCTATGTGCCTTCCAACTGAGGGAGAAATTGACAGATGTCAATATCAGCGTCTCCATTGGGGTAACGTCTGGTAAGTAAGAAGCATACCTATTTCTTGGACTAAGATCAGTGGCGGATTTACCAGTAGGCTGAGTAGGCTGGAGCCTGGGGCGGCAGATTTTTGTGGCGGCAAGTTTGGGGACAGTTTTTTTAAATTTTGCTACCCCATTGAAATCAAAAAGATTTATACATGACGGTTTTCTGATGTTTTACAGATATAACTCTGTAACAAATTTTGTCGATGACTATTTTACGTGCAAATTCAACGATTTTTTTTGGATTGTAGAAATAATATAGGATATGACAACTGTAGAGGCAAGGGCGGCAAAAACTTTACAGCTTATAGGTACCTTGGAAATTTGTAAATCCGCCACTGAATAAGATCCATCAAAAATTGAGGTGTATTATGTCTCTCTACTGAATTTACTCTGCCAACTATTAAGGAGAGCCGCGGTTAATATGTACCTACAGCACACAAATGGGGTTAGTGGAGCCAAGCTAAGTAATAAGGCTAATTTGTCCGAGTTTACAGTGGGTAGGTACCCAGCCATGGTAACATGTAGTTTTGTTTTTTTTTTAATAAAAAATATTTTATCAAGCTATGTGAGCATATCACATTAATTACTTGAATTCCCGTTAGCCCCTCTACCTAAGCTAATGCTTGTGTTACGGGTGGGCCCACGTCAATAGCGTAATGGCCAGGATGGAGATCGAACCTGGAACCTCTCAGATACGACGACGGCCCCTCTTACCACTAGGCTATTGACGTCTTTATTCTGTGAAAACATTTTGATACAGCGCTAGAGAATGAGAATCTAAATCAACAGAGGGATAAATCTGACTTTGACAAGAAAATTCCTACCTGCTTTACTCACTTAGGCCTGAGCTCTCTTTTTACCGGTGTCAATAATAAAGGGAGTTCAGCTTATGCTGGAAATATTTTCAGGGATGTTCACGCAATAGTACCGACGTACTTAGCATAGGTAGCAAATTAGCAATGATTTTTTTTTTTCAGGTACGACATATTGTGGCGTGGTTGGTCATGTTTTGCGCAGGGAATACACTGTCATCGGATCCGCTGTTAACAAGGTAAGTACCTACATACAAATAAATAAAAAAATGAAGTAGGTACACTATCTGTTTGTTTGTAATGACAAAATAGGTAACAGCTTTTTAATAAATGCATATTATGAAAATATGGAGTTACGCTACCTACTTATAGCACAAAACAATATTTTTTTTGTTTGTCTGTCTATTCCGACTGTTCCTCTGTTACTGAAACGGCTAGAACGATTTCGCCAAGACTGTCACTGGAAGACAGCTTATGTTATATGGAGTAACTTAGACTTTAATTTTATTGAAGTACCACGCGTGCGGTGCCGATGGCAACACTAGTCTAGTGCTATCGCAACCGAGTTTCCCTTGAACTAAACATTTGAATCACCACTTTCGTAGGCTGCGAGACTAATGATGGCCTACCCTAATATGGTGACGTGTGATAAAGAAACCTTTTTGAGAAGCAAGCTGGATCAAGAATACTTTAGATTAGTGGAGGCGAAGGTCTTGAAAGGAATTGACAAACCGGGACCTGTGTACGAATTTAATAGAAAGGGGTTAGTTCAGTTTAGTAGTACCTAAATCTAATTATGTTGATTATTTGGAATGGACTGTACAAAAATATGTTCTATAATAAGAAGCATTGGTTCTTAATATCATGTGCGAATCTCATCATCCAACTGTGATTATCACTTGTTGAACGGAACGGAAAAGATCGTGAGGAAACCTGCATAAGTTTCGGAAGTCATGTAAAACACAACCTCCCACATCCCATAAATAAATAAATATAATTATTGGTCACAGAGACCGGAGAAACTGGTTTACAGGCGTAACAGTGGTGAGAGTGTGTGGCGGGACCAGTCCCAATCTATACATTCTATACAAATAAATAAAATTGGAGTGTCTGTTTGTAATATCAAAATAACACCTTTTCACTAAATGCATATGAAAGTACATACGACAACTATAGCAAAAACGTGTTTTTTTTTCTGTCTGTCTGTATGTTTGTTCCGGGTAATCTCCGAAACGGCTGGACCGATTTTGACGGGACTTTCACTAGCAGTTAGTTGATGTTATAAGGAGTAACTGAGGCTACTTTAATTTTAGAAAAACAAAATAAAAAAATGGTCCTTTCACGCGGGCTCAGAACGCGTGAGCGGGCTTTTTTGTTAAATTAAATTCCACGCGGACGAAGTCGCGGGCTCAGCTAGTAAAAAATAAACAAGTAATAAATAAATCCCGCATTGGGCCAGCGTGGCGGACTACGACTCGAATCTCCCTTGCATTAATGTGAAATGTGTCCTATTCACTGACAATAGGGCTTAAAACATCATTAGCGAAATGTCAGTGCACTGCAGTAATGCGCAGTGTCCTTGATTATTAAATTTTTTAAAAGTTGTTTTTTTATTGAGTCAGATGGCCAGAACGTAGTATCGGATGGAGACATCCAATCCTGGGGCGCAACGAAGAATTACAGCAATTCCAGATGTCCCTACATAATGCTTTGAAGGAGCAGAAACGCAGCTTCACAAGATACAGAGATCATAAATACGCAGTGGCTTTTATTGTTGGTACACTTTTAAACTTAACGCTCTTCCGTTTTTTTTTTTTCGACATATAGATAGAGGTTTTGTAGTTTATGTAAGAGTCTTATCATAAGAAATGGTATCAAAGAATACGAATGACGACCGTTTGGCGCAGTGGTTCGAGTGTAGGCCGCTAGGTTTACTGCACATGGTGGTTGAGGGTTCCATTCCCGCCGGGGCAAATTTCGGAAATGGCCTTTTCATAATTTGCCCCAGGGCAACTCTGGGATCGCCACCAGTCTATTGTAAGGTACCCATAGTACAAGCGTTGCTTAGTTTGGGACCGTATAGTTGGTGTGTTTTTCTGGGGATATTTATTTTTATTTATTATTTAATATACAGAACAGGCATGGGTACTACGTAGATATGTACTTAAAAAATAAACAAATACCTCAGCCGTACCTACCCATTCGCAAATAATAATTAGTGCTTGTCTATACCAACAATATATCCATAGAAAGCTTGACATTTCTCAATGTGTTGTGCGTTCGCGCGCATTTTGAGACCTCACAGTAATCTTATAATAATTGTTTATGAATTCCGACCATATCGTCTTCTGAGGAATTATTTAATAAGATGTTCATGAACAGGGTCCAAAATTTATGGGAAAGAAGCGTCTACTGGACGAGTGTCTCAATCTAACTCCAGATTTCATACGTACAGAGAAGATAATCTTAACCGATGATAAACAGGTACATGTATCATTAACATGACATTAATCCTTACTTGATATTGTAAATGCGAAAGGAACTCTGTTTGTCTGTCTGTCGCGCTTTCACATCAAAACTACTGAACCGATTTAAATGTACTCAGATAGTCTAGGCTTTGAGCCTGAAAAAGGACATAGGCTACTGTTTAATGCGAAAAAAGGGTTGTATGGGTTTGAAAGGGGGAGATGAAAAGTTGTATGGAAGTGTCGTCATTTTTAGAGCTAGAAGCTTGAATAGTACATTGTTACATGAGTGGTGAAAGTTACTTATTTTGTCCCGAGACGGGGTTTGGCGTCTCGGGACAAAATAAGTAAGTAAGTCTTCGCTTATTTTTACGCTAATAGTGCGAGGGACAAAATAAGTCTTTCACCCGAGGTAAACACTGTGCTTTTCATTACGAATACAAGGAAAATAAAAATAGAAACAGGAATTGGCTAAAGAAATAATACAAGGAAGTATAAACAATACTCTACAACTCGAAAAAAAAAATCGGATTGCCGCCTATTTTGTTTTTTTTTTTCGTTGGCCGGCCAACTGCATTATTTAGCCATTATTTTTCATTTTCATATTAAATATTTTGCCCAAATCTATGTTATTTTAAAGAAATTGTTGAAACTAAATTATAATTAAGTCATTTAAAAAATATATATTCTTGAATTAATACTTAACTTTATGTTATTTCAATTTTACATCGTGCTGTAATTGAGTGACTGTAGAAAAAGTTTGAACATGGTTCCATAGAAATGTGAAAATGGAACTAGTTTTTTTTTAATAATTTGACAGCTGTCAGTTGAAAGCGAAACTCCCGGGCCTGAAAAGTATTACTTTCAACCCGCTTCTCAGGCAACTTCAGACCTACTTTCAGAGTATGAGTAATGAAAACTTATTTTTAGGCTGTTGTTTCGATATAAAGAAATATGACATTCAAAGTTTGTAAAAGTTTTACCCTCAAGGGTGTAAAATAACTATGGGGAATAAGGGATGAAAGTTTTTATGGAAATATGTAAGGTTTTTGTGAATGTTTTATAAGTTTGCAACAAGAGACAAAATATTAGAGCTATATTAAAAATGCTACCCAAAGACACTATTCCACGCGGACGAAGTCGCGGGCACAGCTAGTTAATAATATAATAATAATATGTACCTGCAGCACAATTTTGTTTGAAGGAACCATTCGCCTTGTTTCGTTTGATCTTAAGCAAAAACTTCAGGCGAAGTATCGGAATGTCGCTAAGAGAGAGCTTTGAAAACAGAATAAGATACAGGTATATAAATAAATTAATAAATACATTTCGCCAGACGAACACTCTAACTGTATGGTCCCAAACTAAGCAACGCTTGCACTATGGGTGACGTACAATAGACTGGGGGCGATCCCAGTGACACCCAGAGCAGGTAAAATTACGAAAAGGCCATTTCCGAAATTTACCCTGACGGGAATCGAACCCGCAACCACCCGATGCAGTGAGCCGAGCGGCCAACGCTTGAACCACTGCGCCAAGCGGTCGTCGCATATGTGCACGCTGGCCCTTTATCTTCTATTGAAATCCTGTAAACTATCAATTCTGCTTTGCATAATATAGTATGTCGTGTTAACGTTGAAATCTGTTATTACCAAGAGTGACAGATATCCTTTAATAGGTAATTATGTTCATTACTGGGTGTAGGTACCCAGGGGGTAGCGGTTCCTTCCCTTATAGTTAAGTGTTTCAAAATTGGCATCCAGAACTCAAATATGATTTGCCCCATCAACAGCTAGGTCAAGTGTATTTTCCATTAGATTCGGATTTAGTAAACAATCTTGGAATGCCTTTTTATGTTCTATTTTAAATATCTGTTTTGTAATACAGCTATAGAATTACTAGTTTCCCAAATAGTATTAGATTAAAAAAAATGTTAATGTTTATGTTAAATTATTATTAGAACGTCTTTTAATAACTTTGAAAGACGAATATCATAAAAAAATACATTTAAGATTGTTTACTAAATCCTAAATCCGAATCTTATGGAAAAATACACTGTAGCCTACGGCCATGTTTATAAAATTTGTCTTCATCTAGCGTGGACACGACGTCTATCACACCGATTCAAATTCACGCAATCAACACGATATTCGACTGTCGGTTCCCGTTGCCAGAGAACTTTCAATACTCCGGCGACTTTTTGATTAATCTGTCGGTCAAGGCTCTTATACAGGAGATTGTTAAGAAGGTAAGGTTAAAGATGTTTGATAATAGTCTATCTTGGAATCTAGCTGGAACTGCAATGTCGTCGGTAACTACGAACCTACAGTTATGCCATTTTCAGCAGAATTCTACTGTTTTAGTGCAATCACGAATAATACAATGTCACTTTTCATAAAAAAATATAATGTTATCAAGTGCTTGTGTCGCGCAGAATCAGGGGGGCTACTCTGAGCAATGATAATCGATATATCGTGACATTTTTAGTGTCGAACCCTAATCTAAATTCCATCTTTTTTGCCGTCGTATCGATTACTTAACGAAAAATACAAAATTATCGTTCGTTCAGACGATATACGACTGCGAAAATATGGAATTTAAAGTAGGTAGGATACGTCACTACAAATACGCTCACGCAATCACTCAATATTATTGGAGTCGATTTATAATAAACGACTTCCAAAAAAGGAGAAGGTCCTATGTTCGTCTGTAAGTAGGTATTTTTTTTTCTGGAAATAAATTCTGCCCTTGGGTATTATGAAATCGTTAAAGTGGAGATGAAACTTTTAGAACTACAAAAATGTCTGGGTGCTTGCGATTCAAGAGGCACAGCATACTGACAGCGAGTCCTGGCGGATAATGCTCATGATGATGGAAACCAAGATGATATTCTTTATATACTCCATTACTGATGTCAACAAACTGTCATGTAAATATTATTGAAATTACATTTTATGTAAATTCAACTCTATTCCTATAAGTAGGTAGGTATTAACTTTATTGGCAAACCAAAGACAGGCATTGCTCGCATGTTGCCGACCTAGGCCCTAACCACGCTAGCTACTCAAATCGTAAAAGAAAAGCAAACGCTCGCGATTACGTTTCAAACGCTCCGTTTTTGACGTTTTGCTGACACGAGCTCCACGATTTCTACTGACATTGATATGGTATGGTGTCACCAAAACGTCAAAGGCGGAGCGTTTGAAACGCAATCGCTAGCTTTTGGTTTTCTATGACGATTTGAGTAGCTAGCGTGGTTAGGGCCCTGCAGGGGAGTGGGACAAAGGGACGGAGGGGATGGCTCTTACTTATTGTACGGGACACGGCAGCTATAACAGCTACTTCGCGCTATTCGTCTGTGAGAGGGTGGTACTACCCCTGGCCGAGCCAGCCGTATATGACCTGTAGTCAGCTGGCTACAGCTTGGCTCTACATAAAGTAATATTCAATAGTCAGCTTGGAACTTAAGAAAGTCTACGTACCTACATTCTACACATGTGATGCAGTTTTATTTTAACAGACTTCAAAAAAAGTGTGAGTTTCTAGGTTCATCTGTATGTATTTTCTTTTTTATGTATGCTCACCGATTGCTCCGTCAAACCGGCTACAAAAAAGAAATAACGAGGGACCTTGTAATTTATTTAATACTAGCTGTGCCCGCGCCTTCGTCCGCGTGTAATTTAACTTAACAAAAATTTCGGGATTATACATCCCCTATTTTATCCCCTTGGGGGTAGAATTAAAATCCTTTCTTAGCGGATGCCTACGTCATAACATCTACCTGCATGCCAAATTTCAGCCCGATCCGTCCAATGGTTTGGGCTATGCGTTGATAGATCACTATGTCAGTCAGTCACCAGTTATATATATATTTAGATGGAGTCGGTTCCTACCACTATTTTTTAACTACGTTAGGACCACTTCTTAGGTAGGTTACCTTACCTACTCCTTTCTTCGTCTTCCTTTATCAAAGCCTACTACTACCTACTAACCCACCACTACTTACTTGAGTTGGGAGCTGACTCCAAATTACAAGTTCCCTAGTTATTTCTAGCTGCATAATGCTCCAAGGATTTTTTGAAATCGTTTTTTTTTTTACATATACCTAGCCATAGCAAGCGATTGCCTAGACAACAACATGATAGTGAAAATTCATCTGAGCGGAATCGACCGGTGCTACCACGCCGCACTAGCGTGCCAGCTGCTCGATGTGCAGGCAATCCCGGCGGACTTGATGAAGTGAGACTTAATACCTTATACGCTGACCCGGCAAACGTTGTTCTGGCATATAAATCTTATCTATATATACCTTTATAAATGAATGTTTGTCTGTATGTCCTTTATAGAATCGTAAACTATGCATTTGATCATATTGTCATGATCTTGAGCAAAGTGTTGTGCATGAGCCCACAAAGGTTTCTGAGTTGGTACGACCAATCTTTGACAGCGTATCAACGCGCGCAGGGTACAGCTAGTTATACTAATGTATTATGCATGCACCTACATTTATTTTATTTATTTATTTATTATCACTATCTATTGAAAAACCGCATCAAAATCCGTTGCGTAGTTTTAAAGATCTAAGCATATATAGGGACAGACAGACAGCGGTAAGCGATTTTGTTTTATACTATACTAGATGAAAACCCGGTTTCGCTCGGGTGAAAAGTGACTCATAATACAAAATCTTTTACAAAACGTAGGTAGATATTTTTGTAGTTATCGGTTTTCAAGGAATAATAGATTCGTATAGCATTGTCCATTGAAATTAATACGAAAACAAATCGCCAAGTGCCATGTCGAGCCATGCACAATGAAGGGTTCCGAGTTATTGAAGGTAATAAGTTTAAAATTTCACCCCAGGTTGAAATAGTTACTAAAGTTGTATACATACTGCTACCGACATCTATCGACACCATTTAATACTAAGAAATAGACTAATGAACATAACATACATTTATTGCTGCTATTTAATTGGAATTTAATAACAATTTATCCAATTTCGTCTGCATAATCTTATTCATTTTTTTGCAACATAAAAATGGAAGAAGTGTCGATATTTATTTCGTAAAAAGTCTTACCCGCTGTTGTTTATAGACTACTACCGACATCTATCCACGTGCATTAACACTTCAGAAATACACGTATTAACATAAAATATAAATTTATTGCTGTTATTTCATTGAAATTTGTGAACAATGTATCCATTTTCGACTGCATAATCTTATTAACGTTTTTGCAATAAAAAAAAGTAAGAAGTGTCGGAATTCATTACGTTAATTTTGATTTACTCTTTAAAAGTTAAAAATCTCGAATTTTTTGATGATAAAATGTTGTATGGAAACACCATTTTATTTGAAAATACCTTTTCAACAAAACCCCACTTGATTGGGTAACTAAAATAAAATTGCCCCTCTTTCGATGTTCGGGGAGGTACCTCAAAAAACGGACTGGATGATCTTATAAGGATTCCTCGTAGGGACTACGGAACCCTAAAAACATGAAGACTGAATTTGTTTGTTCTGTAAGCTCAATCTTCTTCTTTCTTTAAAAATATGCCCCACCCAGTTTAATAGATATTTCGAATAAAGACTCATTTACACACTGAGAACACTGACACTAACTGACAGGGATTCGTTGATAGAAAATATAGCGGTAGTACCGCTATATTATCTATATATCTTCTACCGCTGCGGTACTGTGTCAAACTTGACGGAACTGCCAATATGGCGAATGATTGCCTTTTTCACCGTTAGAATTTAACAAAATACTCGACAATCCGAATTTTGCGGATATATGTTGTCGACTCGAAATAATGTTTTTTTTATGTTTTATTAATCTGGTAAGGTTTCAATCGAGTCTACCGTACCCCTGATCGGAATTATTAATATAGATAGATTACCGGCGGATTACCCCACGTGGATTAGCGGGCGAATAGTTACACACCGAATTATCTCGTTCTGTCATCAGTAATTTGACATTCAAAATAAGAAGACAAAGAATGGTTTAACTATACAACCGCAAACCACTTTTATTATTAAGGGGTTACTGTTTTATCGGTGCAAATCGATATACACACATTGATTGTATCTATGGCAAATCGTACCAACGTCATCGCAATAGGTGTTGTGTGTTAACAACAACACCTATTGCGATGACGTCGCTAGAACAAACAGGCTGTCGCAACTTCAGAAGAAAAAAACGATCTATGAAATGGGGTAGAACTTTAATGGTGGACGTCAGAACTAAAACGTCAGTGGCCATCTGTCACAACTGATCACTCATCTCGTCAACAACTGTTTGTTTTCAATTTTGTTTCGGTGATTACTGTGAAAATAAGTGTTACTGGGTTGTTTTTATGTTATAGTTCTATGCAAACTTTATAACTTTACTAAGTACCTACCAATGAAATATATAAAGTGTGATTTATGTGGAAAAATATCAGAAAGAAAAGCCGGTATAAAAAGTTTATTTAAGGCAAGATATCCCCTGGATAGTGATCGGTGAGTAGAATATTAACTAATTTACCAGGCCTATGTTTGATTTTGGGATTAAAAAGGCAGGTTATTCATAATTTCAAGAATAAAATAAAATAGTCCAGAAAAATAGTGTGGTGAAAAAATTTATCGATATTCGATATTATTATTTTTAGTTTTCAGAGAGGGGTCATGGTGAATGGAAATGAGGACTTAGTAAACATGCCCATCGCAAAACTGAATAATTTGAAATTTGTTTTTAGCAACCATTTAAAAAATATATATTTTCAGAAAAATTACTCAAATTTAAAGATAGTCGTCGCCCCGTCCTTACAACTGACTACTGAGCCAATATCAGATGACAAATTAATTGAATTTCCTTTCCACCTCTTTAAAGAACAGTGGACACCAAATAAAGGTCGATAAGTTAAATAATAATGTATTTCCTAATTTCAAATGTTTTACTCTTTCTTTATAGAAGTTCCGTCAACTTCATCAACTCCTACTGTTTACAATGAGAGTGAGCGTACTCCAATAGAAGATACAATAGAAGTTCATACAAGTGGACCGCGCATTTGCAACAAATGTATCTATTTATGTTAAATATTGTTAATATACTTAAGTAGCCAGTTTTGGAAAAAATATGTATTCAACGTTTAATATTTCACATATTTTTCAATAAATGATTTGTTTTATCAATGGCTTTTTTATTTAACACAAAACCAAAAATGGTAAATGGTTGATTAGGTAATCCATCGATATCGATAATTTTCACCGTACATCCCTATTTCGTTCTTTATGTTGGTACACTGTATTATGGTTGTCAGTTTCGTTGTTAGATTGGCCATAAATGGTAGCCCCATTTTAAAAGCAGGGTTTATTTTAATCTATGGAGTCCCGTCTCTTCTTACGTAGTATTGTATTCTCTTTGAGAACAAACTTCACGGCCAGGCAAATTAGTCCGCTCGTATTGTATATACCTACTATATAAAGGGCATTCTAACGAAAACTGATGCCATGGATTCAAATCAAGATTCTAGAATCTGTGGAGTTGGAATTATCTTTCGATATTTTTATGAATTATGTTATAATTTTTGAGCATTTTTACATTATACATATTGATTTTAGCATGACTTCCAACGGTTCCCCTCGTTATTGATTGTCACAAATTGTTTATCACAGGTTGTTAATCTTTTTATTATCAGAGTTATAGAGAGTGCGAGCGGCGGTTTGCCAGGATGGATCCAGAACTTTGTCATATCGCTGGTACAGAGAGGTGCCTTGACCATAGTGACGGTATCTCGCAGCGAAGCCCTAAAAACAGCAGCCATCATGCCATCCACGGCGCTTTTACAGAAAAGTCAACCTGATTACGATAAAGAGAATGATGACTCAATCATAAGACGACATAGCTTCCAGGTATATTATGTTATTAGAGCATCAAAGAACGCACAACAAAGCGCTCGATGTAATCAAGAACCGCCGTGATTAGATTTTCAATAACCAATTTCGTAATAAAAAGGGGATGGTGGAAGACTGCCGTCAGGGGAGTAGGTTTTCACAAATGACGGAAGTTTCCGCTGTCGGAAACGACAGCTTCCATCCTTCTTTTACATACGAATTACAAGATGGATGGAAGCTGTTTTTTTTTCGACACGGAAACTTTCCGTCGACTGTGAAATCGTCCCCAGAACTCGAAGAGAATAATGCAGAACCCCATTCGGCATTTCAGAGCATGTACAGCATGATGAGCGTGGGTGTGGCGAGCAGACAGGACAGTGTCAACACGATACAAGAAAACGACACTGTACAAATGGCAGTTCTCGCTGAATCGTACACTTTCGACAATCTGAATGTCGACATGGCCATGGATGGTGAGGGAGCATAATACTAGTCAAATCTTTCCAGGCAGCAGCGCCTCAAGCGGAAACGTGCGGCTTTACAGGGCCCTAACCACGTTAGCTACTTAAAACGCAATAGAAAAGCAAACGCGAGCGTTTGAAAGCTAATTCGCGATTGAACGCTCGCGTTTGCATTTCTATAGCGTTTTAAGTAGCTTACGTGGTTAGGGCCCTGGAGCCCAACTCTGTTATCGATTGTCGCTCGACTCGACTCACATTCGACAGTCGTTAACAGAATTGGGCACCTGGTGAATGTATGGAGGGATTCGATCTATCGATCGGTATTTCAATATGTTCAAGACTCATACTAACCCCTCTGATAGCAATTGTTTTAATGTTGATTTAGTTTTGCAGTGATAGCCGATTGGTTAAGCACGCGTCTTGCGGGCACTAGGTCTTGGGTTCAAACCCTGGCTCGCATCTCTGGATGTTTCGAAATCTATGTGCGAATCATAATTTCTATACGATTATCACTTGCTTACGGTGAAGGAAAACATCGTGAGGAAACCTGTATGTCTTAGAAGATCTAACGAATTTTCGAAAGACAAGTGAAATCCGCCAACCCGCACTGTGCCAGCGTGATGGATTGTGGCCTGAATCCCCCTCGTGTTGAGGGGAGGCCCGTGCCCAGGAGCGGGACGTCAAAAAGGGCTTAATTATTTATAATTATTTATTTTATGACTTTTCAGCGATCATTTTGAAAACTTACGATTCACTGACTGCGTTTGAAAAGAAGTTGCTCAAATGTGGTGCGGTACTCGGCGAAGTGTTTTCAAGGCGAATGCTTTTACATTTACTGCAAAGCGATTCTACTAGGAAGGTGGCTCAAGGTGCCTACTATGGTTATAATCATAATTTGTAAATTTTAATGGTTTCTGGTGGACGTAATAGGCGGTATTTGTACAATTCCAAAAAATAAGTAAGTGAGTAGGTACAAGAATTATTGTAAATATTACAATTTTACCAAGATTTGTAGCTACATGCTGTTTTAAAATGTCTTAAATAATAATTTTGATGCATAGAGCTGATACGAGTATTTATCCGATTTACGGGCCTCTGAATATTTGTTACAGCTTTCGTTTTGCAGTCATTAGAACACATCTAATGGTCTAGAAAACAGTGTTACTTGCTTTTATGAATGCAATCACCAATATAAATTAAGTTTGCATTAATTTTGCATAGGTAGGTACTTGGGATATGATATTTTTGGTTTTTAATTGGTAGGGACGAATTATTTAAAAATGAAAATTGTTCGAATTTCTTTCAAATTATTACCGACTAGCTGTGCCCACGGACTTCGTCCGCGTGGTATTTCACTTAACAAAAAATTCGGGATTATCGGGATAAAAAGTATCCTATATGTTAATCCCGGTTATAAACTATCTGTGTTCCAAATTTCATCCAAATCCGTTCAGTAGTTTTTGCGTGAAGGAGTAACAAACATACATACATACATACATCCACACTCACAAACTTTCACATTTATAATATTAGTAGGATACTCGTCCAAACCCTGAAGTATCATTTCGGACTTTTCAAATACCCTGTACCTCTACCTACCTATATCCTACTAATATTATAAATGTGAAAGTTTGTGAGTGTGGATGTATGTATGTATGTTTGTTACTCCTTCACGCAAAAACTACTGAACGGATTTGGATGAAATTTGGAACACAGATAGTTAATAACCGGGATTAACATATAGGATACTTTTTATCCCGAAATTTTTGTTACGTTAAATACTACGCGGACGAAGTCCGTGGGCACAGCTAGTAAATAATAATTATGAGTAAAATTCTGAGGGTTTTAACCCTTAAACTGTTCTTCAATGTTGCCAGCTGTTGCGAAGTTATTCACAATTAGAGTGTTGGAGTGCGAGGGCGGGGACTTCACGCAGGACACCTCCTTGGTGCTCGTTCATCCTGCGCCAACACTGCCCTTTCCGAAGGCTCCGTGTTGCGCTTGCTTGGGGACTAGGAAGCCACGTGAGTGTAGTGAATCCAAAGTAACTACAATATAATTCGTATTTCGTATTAGACGCCCGCTTGCCGCAGTGGTTTGAGCGTGGGCCGCTCGGCTCACTGCACATGGTGGTTGCGGGTTCGATTCCCGCTGGGGTAAATTTCGGAAATTGCCTTTTCGTAATTTGCCCTGGTCTGGGTGTCACTGGGATCGCCCCCAGTCCATTGTACGGTACCCATAGTACAAGCGTTGCTTAGTTTGAGATCATACAGTTGGCGTGTTCGTCTGGCGATATTTATTTATTATTTCCCATTCTATCTTATGTGTAATTGTGAGCCCAAGTAGGACATAGCAGCAGAATACCCCTGAAAAAGTAATCCACAATAGCTATTAGTGTAGAAAATATCGAAATCGGCTAGGTAGGACCATTTTAATAATAATATTATGGTATTGTTTGATTTTTAGACAGCTGTCAAGACCTCCCTATTTATGCATTCTGCGGATACATGAAATTTCGACATTCCTTATTCAGAACGACCACTTACGAATTGTTGACGGAGACTCAAAAGGTAGGAATGCATAAAGCATTTATACCTACCATACAAAGTTACATACCTAGATATAATTCTTAGTTATCCCTAAAGACAACATGGAACTGGAGCTATTATATTTACATTAATATCTACTGCCCTTTGTAATTATGAATTATAGATGGACGAGTTGTAAGAGGTACGGAATTAAAATGATTGGGATTGTAGGACGTACACAAAAAGGAGCTCTCTCGGGCACACAGTTACAAAAGTTATAAGTACCTACCTTACTGGCGATAAAAACAAAATATAACTATTACAAAATGTAAAAAGACAAGCCCGCTGAGTTTCTTGCCGGATCTTCTCAGTCGAGGTCACGTTCCGAAGAAGTTAAGAAAATAATGTATAAATTACAATTTGCTAGTGCCCTCGTAAGCCTAAACAAAATAAACGCTTTGACTTTTCCATAATGGATACCTACTTACTGTCAGTGTTGATCTTCTCTGGTATCAACAGCACGAGTTGCACACCAGGGCTCTGTTATATCTGGAGAGGAACACCAGGAGGTGCTCCACGTGTGGAGCTGGATGTTTCGCAAAATTTTTGGGGCTGCGATGCGATGACGTATGTGCGCTATTCCTATAGTAAATTACACGTTGTATATTTATTATGTTCTGTAGTAAGACATAAAAGACATCAAAAATATTTCAACATAAATCTCATAATACAATTATCATTGGACCTCAAACTAGGCGCGTAGAGCATGCCTGTATCTTGACCATTTAAAAAAACCACAGTCGACCTTTGAAGAACGGCTTGGCGCAGTGGTTCGAGCGCAGGCCGCTCGGCTCACTGCACATGGTGGTTGCGGGTTGATACCCCTTTGGCACATTTCGGAAATAGCCTTTACGTAATTTGCCCTGGTCTGGGTGACACTAGGATCGCCTTAGTCCAATGTATGGTACCCATAGTACAATCGTTGCTTAGTTTGGTGCCGTACAGCTGGTGTGTCAGTCTGGCGATATTTGTGTATTTAACAGTGTAGATTAAAGATATACATGAGTCTTAGTGCAAATTGGCGAACGGTAGAGTGCGTTCTAGGGTCTGATCGATGAGAGCGAAGATCTGAAGCTGATGCGACGTCAGATTTGCGCTATAAGCGACGAGTCTAAAATACCGGGTGAACCGGATAGGCCTTCTTTGTACTTCAGCGATCCAAGTTCAAATTATGCGGTAAGTTTCTACATGAACCCCTATACCCAAAGATATAGATTTACATAGATACAAAAAATACATACAGAGGAACATGGAACCTCTTCCTTTTTGGAAGTCGGATAAAAAGGTATCTCCATTTCCTTGGTCATTGCATCACGCGTGAACGGATGGAACGATTTCGCAATTTTTTTTTTTTTTGTTTAATTATTGTCAGGAGGAAGTTCTTATGAAAGTAAAAAAATCAGAAAGTTGAGCGAAACAATTCTGATTAAGTATTCAAAGTTAAGACAGGTCAAAGTCTGTCGGGTCAGCTAGTAAGTATCAAATGAAAGTGGCTATATTTATATTTGTTGCGTGTTTTCCTTCCCAGTTTGACGTGGATAGAAATCTATCCAGCGTTGAGTCTGACACCCAGTTTAACCAATTCGGTAAGTAGAATGTTATTCCTAACTCATAAGGTACATACCAATTCTGATGCGAAAATAGAATAAACAAGCTGTTGTCCGGGACTTCACCCGCTTGGTACTTCGATAAAATAAAAGTACCCTAAGCTACTCCTTACAACAGCAGCTATTTGCCAGTGAAGTTCCCGTCAAAATCGGTCCAACCGTTTCGGAGATTAGACGGAACAAACTGACAGACAATTTTTTTTAAAGCTGTTATTTTAATTTTGTATAGATAGCCTTTGCCCTCACTTCGCTAGCGTATTTTCTGGATGCCGACAACAACGGCACCTACCGGATCTCATTGTAACTAAGAAACATTCAGGTTACCACATAAGTACAAAAAACATTAAGATTGGGCCAAGAAGAAGAATTGCAAACACACGCACACCGGCATTATTTTATGTACAAAGATATTTTATGTAAAATTACATAAACATCTAAGAGCCTGTGCACACCACGTTTTTTAAACGCGCCGTCAACGCATGTTTTTAAAACGCCTTTATCCTACAAAGGTCTACAAGCTGCGTCTGACTCGCGTGCGTATCGCTAAAAACGCGCGTCGACGGCGCGTGTACAAAACATGGTGTGCCCAGGCCCTTGGGTGTTATATAATTTTTCGATATCAATTAATGAACGTCTCCATGTTTCTAGAAAGCCAAAATCCGAGAGTTTCCAGAACGTTTCAAAGGCGCAAACGTGTCCGTTCCTTTTCTTCTTTGGAACTTCAAACTTGCGAGTGTCTGTCCATACTTCAATCTGTGTACTGTCAGTGTATTGATCATTGCCAGGGCGCTGGTGAGTACTAGAGCTTTATAGGCACTTGATGATGTTATGTTTATTGATCTGGGGCCGGTATTCAGAGTCGTCGGAAAGTTTCCGTGTCGGAAACGACCGCTTCCAACCTTCTCATATTCTCCATTTGTATAGGAAGGATGGAATTGTGAATAACGGGTATGGTGTTCGATGACCCATTTCTCATTCCCAAGATGCCATGTTATTTTTGAATGGGCATTCGGCATTTACTGGTTACGCAGTAGAGACCGCAGAGAAAGGGTCAGATAGTGCCCCTATAAATGTTCAGAGTCAGAACGCTGTTTTCAGGTGAATTCGAAAAGCTCTTTGAAGCTTATCTGGAATATGCGGATTTGTGTATCAATATCGATGAGAACATCCCTGAAGCCGTCCGCCTGCTGTATGAAGTGGAAAAATTTATTACGGTTAGATTTGTAACACCACCAGGGTAATGCCTAAGTAATTACCAAAACTGACTCACTTAAGAAAGTTTTTAAACAGGCACAACTTATGCAGACAGAGGTGAAGTACATTGATTTCTATGTTAAAAATAGGATGTTGCACTTTCTCTTGGTATGATGGTGAATACTGGAAGCAACGAGATTACGGCCTATGCTCGGGTCACTGCTCATGGTGGTTGCAGGTTCGATTCCCGCCGGAGCAAATTTCGGAAATGGCCTTTTCGTAATTTGCCCAGGTCTGGGTGTCACTGTGATCGCCCTCAGGCCGCATTGTACCCATAGTACAAGCGTTCCTTAGTTTGGGACCATAGAGTTGGTGTGTCTGGCGATATTTATTTATTACATTGGGATCGTTATCAATTCCAACTCCTAGGACAATATGTGGCAATTATGAAAATAATATGGAAATGATCTATCTACGTTAACAGAACAAGAGGTCTAACCCTGACAACACCCACAAGAACTGGGTGTGCGACTTCAGATTAGCGACTGTCTGGTCAATGCAGGGATCTTGCATGCTCCAGTCTGGGGACCAGAGCGAAGCCAGGATCCTTCTCTTAAAGGCTATGAAGCTGTTCTCTGATCCCTTTCCTACTTCCAAGTGAGTTTCTGCTAACATTGAGTCAACCACGTTAATAGTAATTCTGTTTTTCCTTGATAGATATTTGTTGGCAACATTGCCACTATTTATATTAAGTAGTGTTTAATTATATAGAGTAGCAACCCTCTCTCTCTTCACCAACACCGTACCGATAGGACGTGTTTGTATGTTCCAAATAAATATTAAAGGAAAATTGTGGCTCGGCAAAGTAAGCTTATTCTATTTTATGTTGACCCATCGCCGTCACTCACAATATTTTTGTATTATACAACAACTAACAATTTCGGCAAACTAGTGTCCGACCTGCTTGATGTTAAGCAGTTACCGTACCATATAGATGCTTGCAATATTGAAGGCATTGCTCGCACGATTGCACTTAAACAGTCTAGCTACAGTCGCCTTCCGATGTGGACGTGTTTGCTGACATCAATATAACTTATTATATCGGATAGCGCGGCGCGAGCCGTCGCACGTGACTTTGTTGCCATGAGTGCTGAACTCGTGGCAAATGAACTGCTGGCGTTCCTGCAGCAGAAGCTGGACGTGATGGACGAGGTGTCCGCCGTCCAGATCTGCAGCACAAACTTCAGCGAGGACGACATCGCCGCTGCCAAGCTGCTGCTGTTTCGGGCGCTCAACAAGAGCGACCAGATGGTGTCCCGCCGGCGTGACGGGACAAAGAAGAGCATTCAAGACATCATCACGCTGCTCAAGGAGACCGACCCGGACGACGTGCCGACTTTTGTGGTGAGGGACCTTAACATGCTCCCTCCCGTCACATTTGACCACGTCGACGTGACCAGCCTACTGAAGGACATCGTGCTCCTGAAGAAGAGCCTAGCTGAGATGACGCAGAGGTTTGATGCGTCCGAAAATACTGTTAGTGAATTGCGTAAGGAAGTAAATAGTTTACACAGTTCATTAGCGGTAATTAGGTCATCGACAACCGCTAACGTAAATGTGCGCCGCGGTGCATATTTCGATACGTCCGCGACGAGCATTGCGTCAGCGGTTTTAACATCGTCACCCGCGTCACCCGTTGCCGAGTCAGCAAGCGCCGGTCAAAATCCGCGCGCAGCTGCTGCCCCCGTTCCCGCTGCCCGTACCCCGCGGGCATCTGACAAGCTGCGAGCAGCAGCCCCGCCAGCAAAATCAACGGTGCCACAGAAGCCCCGTGATTTTGCCACCGCTGCCGCCAGCAAGCCTGTTGCCCAGCAGCGGCCTGTCATACGTAAGGTGCCGAACGTGGCCCCAGCGTGTGCACGCGTCGACGACCGCGATGAAGAGGGCTTCATCACGGTGCAGAAGAAGAGACGCACGCAGCGGGTTAACCGAAATCGCTGCGGCACGGCGGCAACAGGGTCCAGCTTCCAGTTGCGTGCAGCAGTGACGACCACCCTAGTCTACCTGTCCCGCCTCCACTATACCAGCACGGCGGGGGACATTGCTGAGTATGTAAGAATAAAAAGCAATGTCTCATTGAGAGTTCAGCCGTTGGTCTCTAGTCACAACGCTAGTTTCAAGGCGTTTGTGGTTAGGGTCCCCACGGACAGGCTGTCAACCTTCATGCAGGAAGACTACTGGCCGAAGGGTGTGGTGTTCAGGCGCTTTCGGGGGAGATTGCCGCCGTCACCACCCATACTTTAGTTAAGTGTTAATGTTAAAATATAAATATGTATGTTAGTTTATAAGGTATATATCTATGGGCCTGTGTTGCCTGAGTACAAATAAATAAATAAATAAATAAATTAAAGGGGAGTGAGGCAGAAGTGGTGGAAGGGAGGGGGTTGGTCTTCCGGCTCTTTCACTCATCATTTGAAACGCAGCTATAATAGTTAGCTACTTTATGCCGATCTTCTGCGAGAAGGTTGAGCCAGCACGCAACTGATCATAGCTGTGGGCAATTATAATCTATATATATATAACTCAAAGGTGACTGACATAGTGATCTATCAACGCACAGCCCAAACCACTGGACGGATCGGGCTGAAATTTGGCATGCAGGTAGATGTTATGACGTAGGCATCCGCTAAGAAAGGATTTTGATTAATTCTACCCCCAAGGGGATAAAATAGGGGATGAAAGTTTGTATGAAACTTTGTAAATTAAATTCCACGCGGACGAAGTCGCGGGCACAGCTAGTACAGAATAAGAATAATTTAGCCCTTTTTGTCGTCCCACTCCTGGGCACGGACCCCTCCTCACTACAAGGGGGATTCAGGCCGTAATCCATCACGCTGGCCCAGTGCGGGTTGGCGTTTTTTACATGTATTTAGAAAAGAGGTTAGATTTTCAAGACCTGCAGATAGCCTCACTATGTTTTCCTTCGCCGTAAGTTGGTGATAATCATATGGAAATTATAATTCTCACATAAAATTCGAAAAACACAGACTTGGGAGTCACGCTTTGATCCCCGGACCTGGTGTCCGCAAGAAGCGTGCTTAACCAATCGGCTATCACTGCACTGATGTCAATTGGCTATGAAAACAATAGTTTAATGTTTTATAATGGGCTGACATAGTGTATCACTCCCAATGGCTATACTCATGTCGTCAATTGTTGAGAGCAGAAGTTGAACATAATATTACGGCTAAGATTATCAACTTCGAAGTTCTTTTTCTGTTCTCAGACATTGGGTAAGAGTAAGCAACATCAGGGCGTCGTTGCAACAGGTGATGGCCCTGTATATCGCGCCGAATTTCTACATCGCCCAAGACAGTGGCATCATTGGATATTTCTACGAAGACATCGCCAACACCCTCAACAGACTGTATCGGCTGTTCACAGTAAGTTTTCTCAGAGTCATGTTATTGTTTCAATGATACAATTGTGACTAGCGTTTATTTCCACCGCTTGGCGCAGTGGTTTGTGCGTAGGCCGCTCGTCTTAGTACACCGGATGGTTGCACGTTCGATTCCCGCCGGAGCTAATTTTGGGAATAGCCTTTTCGTAATTATCTCAGTTCTGGGTGTCACTGCGATCGCCCCCAGTCCATTGTACAGTACCCATAGTACAAGCTTTGCTTAGTTTTGGACCATACAGCTGGTGTGTTAGTCTGGCGATATTAATTTATTTATTTGGGACTATCTCATTAATTAGGTAAAGGTTTTTTTGTTTTGCTTTATTTCTCTTTACAAGTTTTACAACTGAAGACTAGGGTTTCTTTCAGCTTCTTAATAGGTAAGTGACTACACATATTAGGTTCCTCAACAAAATTATAATTTGACAGGAGCGCAAGGAAATTCCAAACGCTACATTAGCTGCTAAATTGGCCTTGAACTACGCTTTGCGAACCAACTCTAATCTCCGGTTACTCTGCATCAGCTATGGAAACATGATTGCCACTTATCGTAAGAAAATGAAGGTATAAATAAAGTTTGTAGTTTACATTATTTATATTCTTCCATTGTATTTGGTTTGCATTGGGGATAGAAGTTTGAACAGTCATATTCCTGGCTACCATTGGCCCATAATAATACTGATATAATCTTTATTTTGCAGTGATAGCCGATTTGGCTCTTGGTTTCTCGTAATCTATATGCGGATCATAATTTAAAATAATGAAATATTAGCTAACGATGAAGGAAAACATCGTTTGGAAACCTACATGTCTTAGAAAATCTACGACATTTATAAAGACATGTGAAATACACCAACCCGCACTGGGCTTGCGTGGAGGATTATGGCCGGAATTCCCTCGTATTGATAGTGGGGCGTCAAAGGGCTAAATTATTAATTTACTAGCTGTACCCGCGACTTCGTCCGCGTGGAATTTAATTGACAAAGTTTCATACAACCTTTCATCCCCAATTTTATCCCCTTGGGGGTAGAATCAATCAAAATCCTTTCTTAGCGGATGCCTACGTCATAACATCTACCTGCATGCCAAATTTCAGCCCGATCCGTCCAGTGGTTTGGGCTGTGCGTTGATAGATATTTAGATATTTTAAACTCCTAATTCCCTTTAGTTCTCCATGTGCCTTAAACTGGAGAAGCGAGCGATGGAGCTGTGTCGCCGTAAGCGAGGCCAGTTGGATGTCACTGAAGTGCAGCCGGTGTGCTATTTGTACACCAACATATTTCTCTTCTAGTGAGTTAGTTGCACGTTTTATAGTTCAATAAAGCGGGGAGATATTTCAAGCTGCAATCCAAAGCTCTTAACCATTCATTTCAAACTCAAGGCACCTCTCTATTCGTTCGCGACTTTTATCTTATCTTTTCATCTCATTTAGTTTTTGAGCCTCTAATTCCCCCTTTAGGTTATAGCATCACAGGATGTAAGTGAAAGTCTGAAACCATCGTTACACCACCTTTCTCTTCATCTACTCTTTAAGAGGGAAATATAATGAGTATAAATAAATAAATATCGCCAGACGAACACACCAACCGTATGGTCCCAATCTAAGCAACGCTTGTAAGTTGTACTATGGCCTATTGGTACCGTCTAGTGGACTGGGGGCGATCCCAGTGACATCCAGACCAGGGCGAATAACGAAAAGGCCATTTCCGAAATTTACTCTGACGGGAATCGAACCCGCAACTACTCGACACAGTGAGCGGTCGTCAAAGTGTAGTATAGTAAAGGTTTTGAGATCAAGGTTAGTAAATTGTAACGTTCCAGCGTGGAATACGGCAAGAAGATGGAGAGCTTAGAATTCGGACTTTCCGTGATGAACATGATGGCCAGCGTGAATGATCTGGACACGCGTCAGTACCTCGTGCTGTGGATGCTGAAACTACTCCTGTCCGACTTGAGGATAATGGACATGGTCACCATTATGAGGGAGTTTCTGTATATGAACGACCATTACGACTTGTCTTGTAAGTTTACTAGCTGTGCCCGCGACTTCGTCCGCGTGTAATTTAACTTAACAAAAATTTCGAGATTATTCATCCCCTATTTTATCCCCTTGGGGGTGGAATTAAACAAAATCCTTTCTTAGCGGATGCCTACGTCATAACATCTATCTGCATGCCAAATTTCAGCCCGATCAGTCCAGTGGTTTGGGCTGTGCGTTGATAGATCACTATGTCAGTCAGTCAGTCAGTCAGTCACCTTTGAGTTATATATATTTAGATTATCTTCTAGATAGATATACTTATATCTTGTTCCGCGGAAATTTGCATGTTATACTAGGTGAAACAAAAAGGGAATACTATTTTTTTCAAAACTTAACTTTGTAATTCTAAAACTATCAGCTCTGGAGGAAACTTGAAAAACAAAAGGTGCTATAGGAATACAACTGTTGACTTTCACAAGTCTACAAAACCTTTAGTACTTCAACTGTCCCACAAAGCCCATAGTTTTAGATTTACAAAGTAAAGTTGCATAAAAATTAATATACCCTTTTTGTTTCACCTTGTAATAGGTCCCTGTCCATAACAGACAGACTCTTGATTAACGGAGTTCGACCTTGTTTTTGCTTCTATTTATCGATCAACTTATTTGGTTTTTGATTTTGGAGGTTGTCAAGCCGAGGGCAGGTGGTAAATCCTTCCAATTCATTTTATAATGGGTTTATGGAAAGTAACGCCTGATTCAGCCAATGATTTGTGACAATGCATGTTCTGTGTAGCTGAAACCTGGTACTACTACTCCGCAATGGTGATACTCCTCGACACTGGCTACTGCGTGGAGTCGTACGGCAATTGTGAAAAGTTCTACATCAAAAAGGGAGACGCGCTGCTCAGGTCTAAGACACCGCAGGCGGCGTGGAACTTCTTCATCTGCATGTGGCTTATGTAATGTTTGAGCCTTGCACTCGATTTAATAACATATTTTGTCCTGTCGATCTGTTTGTGCCGACTAATCTCCGAAACGGCTGGACCGCTTTTGACAGGACTTTCACTGATATATAGTTGATTTTATCACTTAGACTTTTATTTGATCGAAGTTAAACTCGAGCGGAGCCGCGTGAAACAGCTAGTAAGTAATATAATAATAAAAAATACAAAGAAGCAGTAAACATTTTATTGATAAACTAGCTGAGCCCGCGACTTCGTCCGCGTGGAATTTAACTTAACAAAGCCCGAACCCGCGTTCTGAGCCCGCACGACGGGGCCCATTTTTTTAAATGTTGGTTTTCTAAAATATAATTAGCCTAAGTTACTGCTTATAACATCAGCTATCTACCAGTGAAAGTCCTGACAAAATCGGTCCACCCGTTTCGGAGATACTCTTTGATTTCATGTGTTTTTATTTTTTTACGCGTAACCCTAATCGTTTTTCTAAAATTAAAGTAGCCTTAGTTACTTCCTATAACATCAGCTATCTGCCAGTGAAATTCCCGTCAAAATCGGTCCAGCCGTTTCGGAGATTATCCGGAACAAACACACAGACAGACGGACAGACAAAAAAAAATTAAATCGCGGTTTTGCTATAGATGGCGTATGTACTTTGATATGCACTTAGTGAAAAGGTCTTATTTTGATATTACAAACAGACACTCCAATTTTATTTATTTGTACTCGTATAGATGCTAAACGGTTGCCTTGTAATTGAATCATGGTCCGATTTCAGTACAATTAGAATAGGTGCATGGGAGAGGTCCATACTATGGGAGGACAAAATACGTCACGTGCTGAGTCTGAAGGTTGAAGAAAAGGACGAATTCACAATGATGATGGTCATTCGACTGACGGAAGGGCTCCTCATCACTTTGGTGAAAGAGGTAATCTTTTCTTGCTTCTCATAACAGGGAAATGAAAGATTGCTGATAATATTTGCTTACGGCTTTGTTTATTCTGTTGTGAAATAAAAAAAACTTATATAGGAATAGGTACTTTGTGAATTAAGAGCTTTATATACTCATATTTATTATTATTATGTTATGCGTTTTTAATTTTAAAGCTTACATATTATATTTTTTTGTTCAGTTATAAAATAGAAAGAGAGAAAGAAAAACTTTATTGCGATTAGCAGAAAATTATAAAATAATATAATAAATGGAACTAAAAAAACCTTACATTTAAAGATAAAAATAATATGGTTATTATTATATTAAACATTATATTTATGGATATGGTTTCACAGATGGACAATAGAAATATTAAGAAAATTATTATTTTGGAGAAATATTTGAAGACAATGTTTCAAGAGATGAACAGGACATGCTATAATATACCTATGTATCGTCCCAGGTAAGGGATAATGCAGATTAGTGATGTAACGAATGTTGAATTTTTGACATTCGCGAATGCGAATGCGAATGCGAATATTAGGCTCCAACATTCGCGAATGCGAATGCGAATGCGAATGTTGACTTTCAAATAACTGTAAATTGAAAATTTCAAGAACCCCCGTTGTGACGACTTTTTAAAATACAAAAGTGCTGATTATTTTCAAACGGCTGAACTGATTTTCATGAAACATAGCTAAGAACACTCTCGATCAGAATACCTTTCTAACAAAAGAAAAAACAAATTTAAAATCGGATCATCCGCTTGGGCGCTACGATGCTACACATGTTAAACTTATAACACACCTCTTTTTCGTCGGGGGTTAATAAAGAGCGCGCAAAATGTTAGACTTGTTTGACATTTCGTGTCGGCCGAACATAGCCAAACCCAAATAGGATGAAAAAACGAAGTTAGTCATATAAAGTTAATACGAACAGATTTGTTTTGATTTCCGGGTAGCTTAGTATTAATGCATAAATCAAATGTAATTTGATATTCAAATTTTATTGAGTTTGTCAATATTTTAATTACACTAACAATAACAATTGGGAAAGATCCTATTTATAATTTAGTTGCCTACCTCAAGACAGTTCCATTTTTTTTTTTAATTCAAATATAAGTAAATAACTGCATTATGTACAAGTGAGCTAAGTTGATAATTACATTACGATCGAAGCTGGTTTGCAGCCCGATACTAACGCGAGGGCTGTGATAAATCCAAAGTGTGTAATGAACAATGCTCACGCGTTTCATACGACATTTTACAACACACTTGCGAGAAAAATTATTGCAAACTTAATTGAAAAACAAAATATTATTCACGAATTTGTTTAAGACCTAGAGAATTGAAGGATGTATTAAAAATAACACACGATGGCGCACCGTAAGTTTCTAGGGTTCCGTAGTCAACCTGGGAACCTTCATAGTTTCGCCACGTCCGTCTGTCCGTCTGCCTGTTCCTCTGATATCACAGTAATTTTATTCAGAGACTATTATACTGCAAATCGGCAAAAAATTGCGTTTATGTACCGCCACAAAACTGTGTATTTCTATTTTGAAAACAAAGTTATTCCATTGTACCTCCCATACTTAAGAGAGGGGAGTGAAAAAATTTTACTCACTCCCTCGAGTGAGGTATTGTTCAGTAGGTATCTTAGAATAATTTGAAAGATTTCTTGACAGTTTTTCAATATTAATTCCCATTTACGAAATATTGAGCTACAAAGTGGCATTTTTATATGAGTAGCGAGATTTATCCTTTAACGTAGAACCACAATATAAATGGTTTATTATAGGGAATAAATAGTTCTTTACAATTAAAAATAAATATAGTTATAAAAAAATAAAAACGAAAGTTTGGACTGAGTCTCAAACCCACGCGCCACTGATTGTGCACCCAGTCTAATCAAAACTTAATTATTTTAATTAAAACTCCAGAACTTTTCATCAGTCCAAAAAGAAAAAAAGGTTTATGTCACTTTGCTTAAGATGTCTATAAATGCCGGTTGAATAAATTTTGTAACATATTTTCTAACTAGTTTTCATTCATTGGCTACCGCCAATAGTTTATTTATGTCGAAGAAATTTCATTTTATTATCGGTTGACTTGTTTCATATCAATTAAAAAGTACAACAGTACAGTAAAATACTTTGTTTTTGGGGTTCTATACTATAGAAACGCGGCGGGATATCTACGGAACCCTATAGTATGCGTAGTCTGACATGCATTTGGCCAGTTATATTTATCGATGGTTCTGGCAAGGCCCCTAACAATTATTATAATATTTGAAATACAATAAATCGAATGTTTATAATAAATAATATTAATACATAAACTTATTTAAATGATTAATGTATTTATTAATAATATTTTAATAAACATTGCTTATTTATTTTATAAAAATACTTACAATTTTTAGGATATCTCTGTACTAAGATTTAATAAAATGTAAAGTCAAAAGCACTAGTGCGTAAAAATCTGCTTTATGAACACAAAAGCGGTGCATTAAGGGCCACACTACGAGCAAGTTTGTTGAAGAAATATATAATTGTTACTAGTTGTATTCAATTCCATATCCATCTATATTTAATTTCCTTTTTGTTTTTTAAAAAAACATTCGCCAAACATTCGCAAAGATTCTTGCGAATGCGAATGCGAATGTCCAAAAATATGCGAATATTCGCGAATGCGAATGCGAATATTCGTTACATCACTAATGCAGATAAGTCAATTGAAGGGTGTTTACAATAATTTCAGTTCATATTTTCATGGAACTTATGCATCTCGTGGTACGCGTTTCATTGCGCTCGCTCAAAGTTAGGGCGGGCTTTGAGTTATTCAATACGATTAGGTTTTATAAAATAATTTAATGAGGCCAGTCTAGGGCACAGGCTGGTTTTCAATGAGAGGTGGACTCTAGCCAAAATCATGGCCACCACCCTGGCCCAGCGAGCATTGGTGGATTTCAAGTCTTTTTAAATGTTTTCTTCATTACGACGCTGGCACAAATAGTCACGTAAATCCGGCCATATTTCGTTAGCAGAACGAGTTCCAGGCACAGTGGAAGCGGAAGGGATGTCTATCGGCGACCCAGATGTTACATGATTACTAACGAAATTGTTCTATGATATATTCACAGATATCACCTATTATTCGCGTACTACAACTACATAACGGGGAGAAAGTATCGTGCCTACAATCATCTGAACAAGGCGAGAGAATACTCCAAGCAGTATCTCCACGGCACGCTTATGATTTGGGTTGAACACACGCGTAATGTAAGCAAAGTTGTTTAACTTCACTATAAAGGTAGGTCACTTTTAGTACTAAAGAAAAACAAGTTTATGAGACAAACATGGCGAGACTCCGGTACCCTAAAAGTGATGGGACAAGGGCGGCTGTTCACAACGGGCGTGGGTTCTTTCAGCATGTCTAATTGACTTGACTCGGGCTAGCTACGCCGCGTCCTTGAGTCTAATCTTAAGTTGTATCAAAAGCTGTTGTAAATTCACGAATGCGACTGTTTTTCGCAGCACTGGAAGGAAACGCTAGACCCCAAATATATCGACTACTGGACTGAACATATCGAACCAGACAAATTGCTGGATTACAGGGAATTTGATTCGGAGAAGGGGAAAATAATACCTTTCACCCTGCCACTACCACGGGATTTTTGAGACATGAACTAAGGTCTCTAACGTACTACCTGAGATTTAAGGCCGGTAGTCACTAGACGGCTCGGCTAGACAGAGGCTTTATTAAGTGGAAATTATTTAGAATCTTATTTTAACACCCCTTAGATCTGTCTTTTCGAGTAGAAACTAGAATATACAGCAAATTGCGAGTGCTATAAATATTAAAATAAGATTTAAAATCATATACGCTTAGAAAAGGTTGTGTTGTGCCTTGCGCACTGGCCCGTGTCGCTGGCTTTTTTGTTTTGTTTTTTTGTTTTATTTTTATTTAGTTTCGCAATGATACTTAATTATTCATATTAATAGTAAGAAGTAGGTACTCTTTAATTTAATTATGGTGTTAATGCTGTTAGAATATAAACTTATTTAATGTATGCACTATAACGCTGCCCCCTCGCGCTCGCGGCAGTAGTGTCCGAAGAATGGTAGCGATATTTTTAGATAATATGCCCAACTAATGTCTTAATTAAGCTGTGATTCTTAGATAGCATAATTTATGGCAATACCCGTTCTAAATCCGAATAAATGATTATGTTCGACCACAAACTTTCAATAAAAACACGTACAATCAGCAAAATAATTTATTGAATTGAATAAGTAATTTAATAGCTACCGACCATAACTCAACCGCAGGCAGCAGAAGATCTTTGCCTTAATTAGAATACAAATAATAGTTATGTACAATTTTATATTAAATGCTAATTAATTTTGTTCATTATTTACAAATCAATAACGTTTTAGACATTTTAGTGCAACTTTAAGCCGAGCACTCATTGACAACACGGTACCTACATACACACTGTGACGGGCGTGTCAAGGATCCCATTGCCACCGTGCCCTATAACTTTCTGTTGAGCAATAGGTATTGAATTGTTGTATATATCATCAATATATTTAAACAACATTACATTTCTGAAATATGGATCTATGGGGTTACAGTAAATTCGACGTATTCTTTGCAGGGTGTAATAGAGGAGTTAAATTGGATTTTAGTTAAATTGGATTTTAGCTCGTTTATCACACCCTGTAAGGACTACATCGAATTACAAGGACATTACAAACATATGGGCTAAGGCAAAATTGGCATAAACTATCAGTTTCATATAAACGCTCATTACTTATGTATAGCAAGCCAACAACAGTCACTGCTGTACTGATGAGCGAATTAGCGATTTACATATTTTGTTGTTAATTGGGTAGCTGGGCACCATATCTAAATATATATAACTCAAAGGTGACTGACTGACTGAAATAGTGATCTATCAACGCACAGCCCAAACCACTGGACGGATCGGGCTGAAATTTGGCATGCAGGTAGATGTTATGACGTAGGCATCCGCTAAGAAAGGATTTTGATTAATTCTACCCCCAAGGGGATAAAATAGGGGTGGAATAATCCCGAAATTTTTGTATAGTTAAATTACACGCGGACGAAGTCGCGGGCACAGCTAGTACATTATAATCAATGTTTAGTACGCCTTGTATGGCGAATTTTATTGGGGCAAATTATTAATAGGTACCCAGCAGAGAGAATTTTATTTTAATATAATTTTATTTTAATTTTATTTTAGAGGTTTTATAAGTCTTTGGTACCCAGACTATAAAGTTCGTTACGTTAACGAAAAAACTCTTACTGAGCACTCGGGTTTCTAATTTTGCCAATGCCCTATTTGAATCGGCTTTGCCTATCAGTATTTGCTTTGCTATATGACCTCGGGTATGTCGTCTACGGTCCGCAATCAAAAACGTTTATTGAAACATTAGTTAAAGCCTCTTTATTCATAGGTCAATATCAATCAATCAATGTTCCATTACATAAAAACTTCAAACAACTTTAGGTACTGGAATGGAATGAAAATAAAATAATGTAGGATAATATAAGAATTAATATCACAATATATAAATTACCTAGGTACCTAATTCAGGATAAAATGAAGTGTACACAAAGAAATCGAGACTAAAATACATTTTGTCGAGAAAGTCGAGAAAACAAGTGAGAGCGTGAATACAATCAAGTAAAGTATTTTTTTATTTACCATTAGATATTTAGTGATAATGGTGTTGCCTGCTCATATTATTATTTTATGCTGTTCCTGAGAATGTACACCATCTTTAATTCATTGAAAAGAGTAACCATTGAGTTTCTTGCCGGATCTTCTCAATGGAAGCAGCATTCCGAACCGGTGGTAGATTCTGACTATTCATAAATGCTTTGTTGGCTTACGTGAATAACAAACAATTTTGAGTTGAGTTTGAATCGTATTATTAGGTATCCCATTTAAAGGAAGAATTCAACCGTGTACCATTTTTTAACATTTTTATACTTTGGATAAGTAAACATGTAAAACCCCTTCTGTTGCACCACTTTTAATGGTTTATTTATATTGTATTTGATTTATCCTTTGATGACACCAAAATGGAACGGAAAAAAAATATTAGTCATCTTTGACTCCCATGTTCAAGTTTTGCCAGGCAACAAAAAATATTGGGTATTTAAGTAATAAATCGATCTCAGGTGTGAGAGTGGTTTTGGAAATATCATACTAGTAATATAATAATAATTTTAGCCCTTTTTCACGTCCCACTCCTGGGCACGGGCCTCCCCTCAACACGAGTGGGATTCAGGCCATAATCCACCACGCTGGCCCAGTGCGGGTTGGCGGATTTCACATGTCTTTCGAAAATTGGTTAAAGCTTCTAAGACATGCAGGTTTCCTCACGCTGTTTTCCTACATCGTGCGCAAGTGATAATCATATAGAAATTATGATTCGCACATAGATTTCGAAAAATCCAGAGGTTCGAGCCGGGGTTTGAACCCGAGACCTGGTAACCCGCAAGACGCGTGCTTAACCAATCGGCTATCACTGCTACTCATATCATACTAGTACAAAACGATATTTCAAAAGCGTACTCAAGACACCGAAGTCTGTGGCTCAAGATCACGACTTAAGATCGATTCATTAATACTGCCCTTATTCCGTCTAACATTCTAATCACCACTTTCTTGACAGACTGTATGTACAAAGGATGGTGGCCACAAAATTTAATTTAGTTAGTTTTAGAAAATGGCGCCAATTCTGTACAAATTACCTATGAATAAAGTAAATTTGACACAACTAGGTAATAACATTGCTGTCTTGTTCATAGGCACAGATTTAATTGATAGGTATATTATGAAACTTGAGAAGAAGGAAAATATATTTAGTCTAGTTTAATTTGTTCACTAACAGTATTAGGGCCATTATCTAGTATCTACCATAGAACATCCTTAAATCCATTCTAGTTTTTTTTTTTAAAATCTTTAAATATCTGTGGGCACTAAACACCCCCCACCGAGTCTGTGTAAGTACCTACTGTGTACAAAAAACTAATTTCTTCGTAAGCATTAATTATAAAAAAATATTTAATATTTTAATAAACATAATTACATCAGAGCAAACAATCTCACATTAATAAATATAATAATATAGACTAATCAGAGAATCTTTCTAAACATTTCATTTTGGAAATTGTAACTTTTTAATGTTGCTAGGTATAGGTAATAAAGACAGACTGATGTTTCCTGCTCCCACACACACACATACTATGCTTTATACTCAATGTATGTTTTGCAGGCACCCAAAACTCCTCCAAGACTAGTTGGTTGCCAACTCATATTAATGAATAAAAGATGGATCTAATCTTGGGCTGAGTTACATGATATTGAGAGAATTGTGTGTTGAGGCAATCAAATTAACTATACTATATGTATATAATATATGCATGTAAGCATTTCAAATCAATCTGGCCTATAATAGCACTGGTTTCTTTTATACATATTTAAATCTAAAACCAAAAAATCTATATATAAAGTGGCCTAATAATATCTTTTAAAATCTGACAATCAAACAACCAGATAAATCTTTTAGTTCATCACAATACGGGTGATACAAAAATAATAAATCTTATGGACACACTACTCTTGCTCTTGGAATTTAGATTTTATTGTAGAATATTTAAAATATATTTTCTTCATAATAAAAATGTATTGTTTCAACATTAATACTAATATATTCCAGATTTGCAAATGTTAAAATTACAAATATTCAATAGGTAGTGTTAATTGGAAACATAATTCATCAGATTTTGGCACCAAAGTTTATGTTTGTTTGTGAGTAAAACTGGATATTCAATACATATTACCAATAATTCATAAGAAGAATAAAAATAATTTGATAGTCTGTCTACTACAGAAAAATAAAAAAGTTACAATATCACCCAAAGATCATTTATAAACAGATAACATTTCTGTAACACACTTATTGTCAGCTCAAATGGCTACTTTAACTCTTTGCTTTCAGCTTAAACTTTAGGAAAGTAGAAAGTCTTTTAAGCACTTTGGCAACGGCAATGCCTTTATAGAGGCATAATTTTTTACATACTGCAGTATTGCATCTCTACACACACTTTGCAATGTTTTCACTGGAAAAGAAAAAAACATTTAAAATTATTCAAAATAAAAGAATATCACTGCATTTTGTTTCGAAACAGACAAAGTACCTAGTTAAATATTTCAAGTTATCAGATTAATTTAAAAAATATATTTGTAGGTATATTTTAAAAAGGTTAAATAAAAAGTTACGAACTCACCCCCGTATAGTTGTACAATCTTCACTTGTTTTGTGGTCCCATAGACATCAACCACTGCATGCAGTGGCCCTCTTGTGTAAGGGATAGCTTTAGTACACGGGCCCTGGTCCTCACCGTTTATTATAAAGTGCATTTCCGCTAAGTCTGCATCGTCTTTATTCGCCTTTGCGCAAGGAACAAACATTACACCTATTCGACTACCCGCATCCATAGGCAATATTCCTTGGGGCGTACCATTTTGGGACAGTGTCTGTGGTTTCAAAACCATTTTGGATACGAAACCGCGGGGTGTCTTCACTATGTGCCCGTCGCCCAACACCGACACTCGCGGTTCACTTTCACGCCGCCCGCTCGCGACCTGGTTTACAAGTTCAACAAGAACATTGTTTTGCGACTTTGAAATGGGAAATATCCATGACATACCAGTGTTAGCCAGGTCCGGAAGTGCATACTGCGGCAATCCTCTATCACCCAACGCCGCCGTTTGAGGGTCCAGCAACGTTAACCCTATGCGCATGTGACCACTCCAGCCGCGTTCAGTTTTCTCAATTTCAATCAAGAAAATCTCTCCCGGCAACAGCGGCTTCTCGCTAAACGTCAAGGCATGAGCGAAACTCGCTTTTCTATATGCGACAGTATTTTCCGAGAATAAAATAATATTCGAACCATGATAGTGATGAAATCTGGACAGCATATTTAGATACACATTTAATACACTCTACACGCGGTCAACACTACAATAACAACTTGTGGATATCGAGGTATAGTTTTCACAATGTTATACTATTTCTTTACACGTTTGTAGTTACTAATAAACAAGAAAAAATTATAAAAATTAACAAAGAAACTAATTTGTTCTCCATCAAGTGATGTGAGTGATGGAAATTGATTTATTTATTGACATTTGACGGTAACAACAAAACTGACAGACAGCAAAGGCTTCTACGGCTTCTAGAGTAGAGCGGGGGTGGTGTAAAAAATACTAAGTTACAAAAAGTAGATAATTAGGCAATTCATGTCTAGCCATCCAGTAAGCACTGCAGCTAAATAAACGATATGTCAAATGGCCCGTATATAAATCGATCTCTAGGTAGGGTGATTTTAAGTACGGTTTTGACATGTCATTTTGTACTGGCATGACATTTCCAAAATAGCTCTCAGACGAGGTAGAGTTGAATTTCGTTCTTATGTTATATCAGTACAAAGTGACATGTCAAAAGCATATTCAAGACCAAGACCGTTCACTCTCATACATGAGATCGATTTATTACACTTATTACTTGATTATTACGGGGCTAATGTTTTCCGTAGATTTTTTTTTATAGTGTATATTGTAAAACACTCGTTAGAGACACTTACATAGGTAGTATAGTTAGGTATCTATACTTATGGATGGATGGATGTTGGATCCATGAACCTATTAGTAGTACTTACTTAATTTTATGGTTGGTGGTATGTATTTTATTTTACTTGCTAGGTACATCCCTGAGTTACCCAGAGGCCCTCTTGACCGGATCGCTCTTGTGCTCTTATATTACTTTACTACTCAGTACTCATTCATACTCTTTGCTCCGATATCCAAACAGCTTATACGATAACCGGATGGATACCAAAGATTGCCCTGCAGGCCTATTCGCTAACTCTGTTGACAGCTCATAGTGATGATCACTTGGCAAAGTGTTCAACGAATAACTGTCAAACAGCTAGTTTCGTATTCCCTATGACCAGTGACTAACTAAGATGACGTCATGAGCACCGAGTATTGCTGATAGTCACCGTAACACTTTTTGACAGATGTTTTCGTATCGATATTTGTATGATTGGTATTCTGTAAGCTTAGTGGACATCAAACTGATAAGCATTTCAAATTTCAAAATATTCGTGAAAGACACTGCTCAAGGGTAGTGTTTTTCAAGTAAAAGTGATGATCACCGAAGCCGGTAATTAGTAAAGCAAGTGAAAGTTGAAACTTTTGTTGTTTGTTTGTGATTCGTGTGCGTAGAGAAATATTATGGCACGTCTTATTTTGTTGGGATTTGCTAAAGAAAAGCGAAAACAAGATTTTTTAAGTACTTATTGAGAGACGCCGCCTGCACGACGCTAGTAATCTACTACAGTTGCACAAGAGGGTTTATTGCAAATATAATTGTGTGAATACCTAAAGCTGGATTTCAACAGGCATTAGAAGAACTCAGTTTTTGATGGTTCATATGTGGCCTTAATCCGACCATGATCATGAGGAGGCATATTTTAATTGAAAAAATTGCCTATCTTTAAATGTTTTAATAGTAAGTAATAACAATACCTACTAAAATAATAAGTACATCTACATAATATGTTTAAAAGGTAAATTAATTTCTTGTTTCAGATTTGTGATGCTGTACATGATTCATACCTATGTGGAGTCAATACCCCATAAAGTGTATTTTAGAAAGACTTGAAAGAAATGAAGAACACTGTTGGCTATTTGATGAGAAATATTATTTTGGCTGGTTATTGATAATGAAGAGCTCAATGAATGTGAATGTGTTAATAGATATTTCGAGTCTTCAATCAATAAATAATTGAAACAAATATGAAAATTATTATTATTATTTTTAGGTGATTCTGAATATACACAGCACCCCTTGGATGATGACATCTAACTTAGGTGCAGCTCCGGGTTCACCAGAAGATCACTGCACAGACAGAAATACTGTTGAACGGTGTATTGGAGTACTGATAACATGTTGGCAGTGCTTGTTAACACACGGTACAACTACACTATAACCCAATTACAGCAGTCAATGTGGTGAATGCACGTGTTGTTTTACAAAACATTGCCAATTCACTGAATGTTCCAATGCAGAGCCTCAGAGTGATGTTGTCAGAACTAAGTCTACAGTGTGGTGGCAAGAATCATCGAAAATCCAGATAACTGTCGGGATATAACAGACCAAAAATTATGGAATGTTTCAAGATAATCATTTATAATTATGTAATGCATTCCATAATCATCGGGCTTAGTAAAACTGATATTTTTGTTATTGTTTTAACATTTATTACATACCTAAGAACACAAATTACATGTTTCATATTAAGAAGACAATAATACTTTAAAATACATAAATAATAATAATTTTAGCCCTTTTTGTCGTCCCACTCCTGGGCACGGGCCTCCCCTCAACACGAGGGGGATTCAGGCCATAATCCACCACGCTGCCCCAGTGCGGGTTGGCGGATTTCACATGTCTTTCGAAAATTGGTTAAATCTTCTAAGACATGCAGGTTTCATCACGATGTTTTTCCTTCACCGTAAGCAAGTGATAATCATAAAGAAATTATGATTCGCACATAGATTTAGAAAAATCCAGAGGTTCGAGGCAGGGTTTGAACCCGAGACATGGTAGCCCGCAAGACGCGTGCTTAACCAATCGGCTATCACTGCTCTCAAAATACATATAAAGCTTTAACTTGAATGCTACTAGAAGTATTATTATGAACATAACTATGTACATCTTCTCCAGTGTCCTTCATAAGCTCCATCACAGTTCCTTATGCAGCTGCATTTTGCTCTTCAGCAGCAATGTGCCGTAAGTATCTCAATGACGTTGGCCCAGCACCGCACCCTCTCATCTCCATGAACTGAAATTTACATATTTAAATTGGTTTGATGTTGGAGCCTATTATTATTTTAATTGATTTAAAAAACAAGCACTCTAGGAATTTTAAGATTTACCTAATGTGCGAATTTACTTTCCAACTAGGATTAATCACTCGCTGAGTATCCTACTAATGATGACTGAGTGAATTCTTTTTAGATTGTAGGTAAAATAACTATTTTAAGCAGATGGTTCATTTCTTGAGTTGATTTATTAACTAGTAAACTTACGTGGTCTAATGTAGTGGTTCCTTATGCCACAGGTTTAGCAGAATTGCTACGTAGTCACACGCTTCTCGGGTGACTAACAGCTTGTGGACTTCCCGTAAAGTGACCCAATGATATATCGCGATGAGACTCCGCAAACTCCACCAGCAGTTCCATTTGGCTTACGGAAACTCTTCTGCATGCAGGCATCTTAAAAGTAGAAATTCTACATTAATATAATATATTAAATGCATGAATTTACCTTCAGTTACTTTGATCTTATAGTGATTTCATTAGGTAATATTGAAGTTAAAAAAACTTTGATTCAATTAATAATTTTCACATTATAAACCATAACTTAATCGATAACTCACCTTTAAGGATTTATTTTAACAAACTTATGGCTTACAAAACACAATTAAACGCAGTAATTAAATTAATTACGCACCAAACAATTAATATAAAATCAGCACAAAATTGATTTCCCGCCATCTTTACATGTCATGTGTACATAAACCGCTTATGATGAAATGTTATCTAAAATGTAGTACTTCACACGTTCAAAAGGCGTTGTTCAATTTAGTCGTATAATAGTCGATAAGAAATAGAGGTGTCGAGTGTTGTATCGAAGAGCACCGCTCTCCGCCCGTAAGTCACCGTAACTTCATATCCACTCAATGTGATACAGAATACCAAAGTTGTACCATTCTCAGTTGTCATCAAAGTTCAGTGTACAACTGAAGCCAGTTAGTCACTGGTGATCATCAAGTTAGCGAATAGGGGGGCTGATACCTGATACTCAACTAATACCACAGAGTACCTTGTATATACTAGAAATTGACTAATAATACCTCAAAAATGACAATCTGTGGGAAAGTTGTCACGCGAGTTCTTCAGCAAAATTTACGAAATTCTTTATTTTATAATAGACAAAGGACCTGTTCAATTATTTTGAAACATCCGTGGTGTCAGTATTCTTCATTTCACAAACCTTCACATCATTGGATCCAGAAATTCACCAATATTGTAACGAAAAACATTCCTTGGAGCAGGTACATAGATTATTTGAAATTACGTTTTGTTTTGCATAGGCATATTATACATGCCTTATTTTCTTTAAAAGTATTTGAACTGTTGGATTATTTGTTGGTACTAACATTATACTATTATTTATAAATCGACATAAATTGCTATTTTTGTGAATTAGTTAATATGCCTACGATGTGTCTTTGGATGAACTCTAATCATTGGTTTTTAAACTTCATTGTTGCTTTGTTGCAAAAATTAAACGTAAAGCGAATTTGTGTCGCGTCAGTAAGTTGCTAGCCGGGGTTGTTTTCGTTTTTATTTTGTAGGTAAGTACCTAATAGATTCATAATCTTTTCGTCGTGATATGACCGTGCTGCATTGCTTTGAGAGCTTAATTTATTAATTTGTTCTTAAAGGAGACCGGTGAGTTATAATTTTAAATTTGTATAACCTACTTTTACATTATTTACATTAATTCATACTTAGAGATAGAGTTTTGCAAGTCTGAAACCATTTGAATGAGTAATTGAATAGATTATGACATATTATAACTGCCTCTTTATTATTTCTCACTGATTCATTTGTAGTTATACATTTATGATTATGACCTGTCTACATATTATGGCCTATTTTCTGAATAGGTAGGTAGGTACCTATATAATGCATCTTTACCGTATCATTGCAATTTTTATCATGCTTTTTACTATACTATCTAGATGAGAGTTGATTTATTTTGTTTACTGATGTACTGACATAACTGTACATGACTGTGCATTTTTAAAACTGGGAACATTAAAAATTTAATAAATATAAAATTAATTTTTGGCTTATATGAGGAACAAGTTGCATTGTACTTCAGTTCCTGGGACATACCTATGTATGTATTTGAATGTAAAAGCTTGTCAATCTAATACTCAGCCGTACCCTATGTTTGCACCGGACAATACATTCTCACAAAACATGTTGTCATTTCCATTTTTTTTTGTCATAAAACAGTTATTTCTAATTCAAAACACTAATGTAGCTAAATACGTAATTTGTCTTTGCATTAATTCTGACTTTCGTCTGCATTGTTAAAAATAACAAAAATGGAATAATGATGATAATATTGTCTGTAGGTACACACAACTAGACTAAATCTGATGCAGCTAAAAATATTTATGGCTTGCTCATGCATCACAATTCACGACCCTTTAGTAGGATGACAATTGACAATACAATGAGTTTAGCTAAGTTTAATTTGTGTGTCACGAGAATTAACACTCACATGAAACAAACTAATAGGGAGTATGTAAATATGAATTTGTAAGGTATCTTGTTTACTTTGTAGTATAAACTATCTGGAAATAAGACTTATAATATGCCAAAAGTAAGCTAGAATCATGTCAGCAAAAATTCTGCTAACACAGACCTTGATTTCTGCACTAGAAATAACTTGCTTCAAAATAGTTCCAAAAATACTAGTAGTTGTAGCGCTGGAGCTGTGGCAATGTCAATTGTGATTTGTCTATGAAATAATAATGGATTGTGTTTTGTTGATCGCAAATCTTATACAAATCACAAATCTTACACATTATTAAGCATATCCTTTCAAAACTTTTGTCCTAGAATGTTGAGTATAAAGGTTAGTTGGTCTGTGTTTGATACCTTTAACACCATGCCTTCCTCCTGTCATGGAGGCTCAAGTATTGGATGCCTTTAACATAGAACAAATTCATAGTGGTCACTTCTAAAGATACCAGGGTCCCATGTTTGCTAATTAAAAACCAATAATTGAAAACCATTAATATTATCTTCATAAAATAAAGAAAAGAAAGAAACATTTATTCGAAACACATTCAGCGCGAACTGTGTCGAAAGGCAATGGCTCAGCATGTGCTGGAGAAGAATGAGACTCCCCAGCGCTGATTTTCAGCCAAACCCACCTCAATAGTTCACACATGTCATTCGCGTACCCAGTAGAAACTAAATAACAAAATATATAGATATAATTATTAATAAACTGAGATAGTAAAATACATATTATGTGCGATCTAACAGGATTAACCTGTTTAATAATATATTTCAGTTCTTATATATGTAAATGTATGTAGGTAAATGAACTATGCAGTGAGTAGAGATCTTTAAAGTTGGTGTTAGTGCAGTCGTTTTTCATAGTAAATCGTAAATTTTTGGCGGTCGACATGTTGTCAGTCCTCCAAAAAATTACGATCTCAAAAATCCTTTTGATAAATTATTTTACTGAACACCCCTTTAAAGATTACTAGCGTTGTGTGTAGGTTTCGCCCGTTCGCTGTGAAACCCGCCTAACTTTCTAATCCAACTTCGTACGTAGCCTTATTGATTGTTCGTCTCAATTTCTCACTCGTGTTTCGTCGCCTGTGCGACACTGACGTGTATCAAGATGGTTAGATTGTGTGTATTGTTATCATGTGTCGTTACTCTGTGTTCCAGTCAAGTCAGAGCCATGGGTGCCTTGAGTCCACTCGACCCGTCTTCATTCTCCAGGCCCGGTAAGTACTTTTGGACAGCCTTTAGGATTTACTGGGTGATGCGCAGGGTATTCAAAGTGGGTGGGAATTTTCCGATGTCGGAAACGACAGATTCCATCTTGCTTTTACAAATGATTAGACTGAATAAGTAGCCTCACTGGGCAGATTTTTCAGTCTCGCTGATGGACGAATATGTTACGTACTTATTTGTAATTAAAGAGTTTGCTTTCTGGTAGTACGTTGGTTGCTCGCGCCTGGTCAATCTAACGCCCTATCAAGGAGACCGAACTATAGGGAAATACATATAACACAGTATCTTCTGCCCGCTTCTACGTGGATATATCAAATCATCCGACCCGATATCGGAAACAGATTCGGAGACCTGAAACCTCTGTATTTTAGCTCACTTAAAGTGTAGTTTCCAAATCAATGTTACATATTCGATAATTAACAACTAGCTGTGCCCACCGACTTCGTCTGCTTAGTATTTAACTTAACCAAAAATTCGGGATTATCGGGATAAAAAGTATCCCGGTTATAAACTATCTGTGTTCTAAATTTCATTCAAATCCGTTCAGTAGTTTTTGCGTGAAAGAGTAACAAACATACATCCACACTTACAAACTTTCGCATTTATAATATTAATAGGATAAAATATTGTTGACAGAAAGATGTTTAAAATTTCCGATATCGGTTCGAATGTTCGAAAATAACTGCCCTGGGTCATATTTCATTTAACTACTAATTAACTAGAAACCCGCCAATGTTACTTTACATAAAACCGTTTTATACGTATTTGTAGCGAGCGCTTTAGTTACGTGTTTGTGAAATGGGACCCAAGTGTTATAAGCCTATCATATCATATTACTTCTTGGTTTTATATTCCTTATTATAAAGTGGTGTGTAACAGGTTTTATCTCGGACCGTACAAGTCGGATTAGAGAATTGCCGCTATGATTTATTTGAATGTGGTATTTTATTTATTCATACCTACTCTTCCTTACAGAACTGGCCGTCATTAAACACATTTCCATGTCTTTGAATGTCGACTTTGAGAAGAAAGTTCTGAAAGGAACAGTGACGTTGAATTTTGAGGTCCTCGAAGATGTGAACGACTTGGTGAGTAATCTTGGCGAATTGATAGAACTAACAACGGTTTGGCGTACTTAAAACGTAGGCCCCTCGGCTCACAGCGCAGCCGGGTAGGTGCGAGTTCGATTCCCGTGAGAACAAATCTCGGGAATGGCCTGTTCGTAATTTGCCCTTGTCCAGGTGTGACTGGGATCGTCTACAGTTAATTACAGGGTTAATTGTGGAAGTCTGTACATTCATTGTCATTTATAAAGATAGATAAGGTCACAGAGGTGAAGGTCTGAGGTCTTATCTTATATTATTATGTATAACTTGTGAATCAATTAAATAGTTAAATACGTATATAGTATTAGTAGTTAAGTAAAGATTGTTTACTGTGCTTGTTTAACGTTGCGATGGCATCTGCTGATAATACATCCGACATTAATGTTTTGTATGATATCTAAATATGTATAACTCAAAGGTGACTGACTGACTGACTGACTGACATAGTGATCTATCAACGCACAACCCAAACCACTGGACGGATCGGTCTGAAATTTGGCATGCAGGTATATGTTATGACGTAGGCATCCGCTAAGAAAGGATTTTGATGAATTCTACCCCCAAGGGGATAAAATAGGGGATGAAATTTTGTATGAAACTTTGTCAATTAAATTCCACGCGGACGAAGTCGCGGGCACAGCTAGTTCTAAATAATACTCTAATAATCTGTAGAGGCGATGATAGACTCAATACTTTCTGATAGTGTCACTCGTGCAAGATACGAACAGATCAATAGATATGTTTATAATCAGCTATCTATGAAACTGTCATTAAATTCAACAACATCAAGATAATGGAAGTAATGTAATGTTTTTTTTTATATAGACATAATAATCAGGAGTACAAATGTACAGCCAAGAGATTAACAACGTGTACAGAATCGGAAAGAAGTCTGAGAACAAATTCCGTCCAGTTGTTGTCTCACTAACAACACAATGGAAAAAAACATCTTATACTCAAAAACAAGTCGAATCTTCCAGCAAATATTTATGTCAAAGAGGACTACTCCAAGGAAATCTTAGAAAAACGCAAACAACTTCAACCTCAAGTGGAGGAAGAAAAAAAGAAGGGAAATATTGCTTACCTAAAACAAGATAAACTTATAATTATAAAACCAGAAGACAACAAAAGAGAAAAGAGGAAAAGGGAACCCTCAGGCTCTCCCAACAAAACAACTCAGAAGAAAGCTAGCGTAAACAGTTCAAAAAATCTAACTCAATCACTTACTAAAGTTCAGAGGAGTGACATAACAAGACCAAACATACGGAACTATATTGAGAAAACAAGATCCGACCCTCAACTAAATGTACCAAAAAACTAATTAAGGCCCCAGAAAACCGGAACCAAATAGAAACGGCAACTACATGCAAACACAAACAAAAACAACAAACAAATTGTCTCCCACCATGGCTGGTCCCCAGGGGAGTACTAGACCAAAACCCTCCATCGAAAAGAAGTGAATCATTTAACATTGCAACACTTAATACAAGAACTCTTAGGAGTCAAGAAACCTTGCTCGAATTGGAAAAGGCTCTGCAACATATACAATACGACATCTTAGGTATAAGTGAAATGAGAAGATTGGAAGAAAAAATAACAGAACAAAACGACTACATACTATACCAAAAAGGAGAAATAGCAGGCCATAGAGGAGTGGGATTCCTAATCAAAAAAACATTAAAAAACTATATCCATGAGCTGTTAGGAATCTCAGATAGAATTGCAATACTTAATGTTAATTTGCCAAGATACAGAAAACAGTGGACAATCATTCAAGTTTATGCACCCACAGAATTAGCACTCGAATGTGAAAGTGAAGGCTTCTACTCTACTCTGTCAGATGTCATAAAAAATACCACAATAACTTCTTAATAGTCATGGGCGATTTTAATGCACGAATTGGCTGTAGGGAAGCTGGCGAGGAAAAAATTCTAGGCAAACATGGTTATGGAATAAGGAGTACCAATGGCCACCGTCTAATTGAGCTTTTACTACAAAATAATTGAACACTACTCAATTCAGTCTTCAAAAAAAAACCTAAAACAAAATGGACCTGGATATCACCAGATGGAAAATATAAAAACGAAATCGACTACATAATATCTAACAAACCAAAGTTTTTCAATGATACACACATAATCCAGAACCTAAATTTCAATACAAACCACCGTATGGTACGATACCGCCTAAAAAAGCTTCCAACAAAACGAGGTAGAAACACAATGAAGAACGAACTTCTAACACCTGAACAATACGGAAAAAACATCGATTCTTCGACTTTCAAGACACTGATGGATGTATTAAACTCGGACAAAAGTGTTATTGAAAAATACGACCACATGAATAAACAACTATCACACTTCAGAAAAGTAAATGCAACTAAAGAGATGAAGCTGAGTGAAAAGACAATAGAGCTTCTAGAAAAAAGAAAGGCCCTAATATTGAGCAATGAATCAAAAAATGAAGAAAATCGCAAAAATATTTCCAGTCTCAGCAAACAGATACGGAAAAATATAAGGAAAGATAGGATATTAAAGAGAAACAAAAAACTAGAAGAGGAAATCTTAAGGACAGGGGGAACAAGAAAGGCTTTTAAGGAATTAAGGGAACAAGGAATGGAATGGATACCTAAACTAAAAAACAACAGATCCAAACAAGTGACAAATCGTAGAGGAATCCAGAAACTTGCTACACACTATTATAGATCCCTTTACTCGAACAATGACAGGGAACGAGAATACGACGCTCACAAAAATCTATATGCCAGGTATGAAAAGGTCCCGTCAATACTTATACAAGAAGTACAAAAAGCCATCGTATCACAAAAGCTAGAAAAAGCCCCAGGACCAGAAAATGTACCAAATGAGCTGATTAGAGGCACAATGGAAGATATTAATCCAATCGTAACCAAGTTATTTAACGATATCTTAATAACAGGCATCATCCCGAAACAATGGAAAGAATCACATATCATTCTTCTTCACAAGAAAGGTGATAAAGACGACCTAGGCAACTATAGACCAATTAGCCTAATATCAAATGTGTACAAGATCTTCGCAAAAGTAATCCTAGACAGAATAACAAGGGTCTTAGACGAAAATCAACCCATAGAACAGGCTGGATTCAGAAAGAACTACAGTACTATTGACCACATACATACAATCAAACAAGTCCTGGAAAAATATAGTGAATACCAGAAACCCCTGTACATCTGCTTTATAGACTACTCCAAAGCTTTCGACAGTCTAAACCATAAATTCATCTGGATGAGTCTAAAAAAACAAGGAGTGGATGACGTCTATATAGAACTAATAGAATCCATATACAAAAATAGCAATAGCCGCATCAAATTGGAATCAAAAGGAGACCCTTTTCCTATAAACAGAGGTGTAAGGCAAGGAGATCCATTATCCCCCAAGCTGTTTAATGCTGTGCTGGAATACACATTTAGAGATTTAGATTGGGAATATTATGGAATTAACATTAACGGTGAACGCCTTAATCATTTGAGATTCGCAGACGACATAGTCCTACTAGAAGCAAGACCCTATTAAACTAGAACATATGGTCAAAGATTTAGCCGAAAAAAGCAGAGTTGTAGGTTTAGAAATAAACATAAATAAAACAAAACTAATGACTAACTCTATAGAAGTCAATATTGAGGTCAACAGGACCAAGATAGATTACGTGGCAACATATGTTTACCTCGGACAAATTATATCTCCTGAGGACTCTATGTCCAAAGAAATAAATAAAAGAATAGCCTCCGGATGGAAGAAATACTGGGCCCTAAAGGAAATAATGAAGAACAAAGACCTAAGTATGCAAATCAAACGAAAAACTTTCAACACTTGCATTCTCCCATGCATGACATACGGCTGCGAAACTTGGGCACTCACGGACAAACTCAGACAAAAACTAGCTAATACACAACGAGCAATGGAAAGAAGCATTCTGGGAGTCCGACTAATTGATAAAATCAGTAATTTGGAAATAAGGAATAAAACTAAAGTAACAGATATACCCGTGAAACAGAAAGGCTATATCATACATACGATCCTACGTTATTTGAGCTGTATTTAATTATATTGTAACGTCATCATTTTGATATATCAATTTATGAAGATAACGAAAAACCCCTACAAAATAAAAATAAAATTTTTCGATTTCTATGCTTAGGCAACCCTAACTCTTGGAGAAGCCACCATTTTGGGGCGGGGCCTTATTTGTAAACAAACTTAGAGAAGGTACCTACCGAGTACCGACCAACGTACCTATCTAGGTACGTAAATAAACATAGGACAAAGCTTAGGTACATACCATCCTTCTTATTCGTATCCTGCGCAGCTTTTGACACTCCGGTAGTTTCAAAAAACCACAACACATCACCATATCACCACATCACCATCACCAAATCACATGGTGTTGTTTTATGATATTTAATAAGTACGTAGGTACCTACTTAAAGTAGTGATTTGATCTGTCTTGTACCCACACAATTTTCAAAACACAAGGACAACACAACATAATACAGGAGGTAGTACCAGAAGTAGACTACCTCTATGGTACAGAGACCATAGGTTGAGCCTGCCATGCCAGGTCCTCCGCCCGTCGCCGCCGCGCGCCGCCGAAGCGACTCCTTTTGCGCAGAGGTAACTACCTAAGCAGCCGTCTAAGCGCATGCTACAGAAGCACTAAAGGAACGGTTCAAAAGTTTAAAATGTCTTCCTCTGCTCGAAGAGTGACATTACTCTTCCGACATCCACCACACGGAGCTGTGAAACGACCCGGTTGAGTGAAGAAGTCTCCAAACACGGTACCGCGGTGCGGTGGTAGGTACCTACAATTCGCGGGCCGCGGCTAGATTATTATTGCGCACCGCACCGACACACATTATGTCGTAATATGTACTATTGTTTTTCATATTATTATTCACATAATTATTATTCACACACAAAAGTCACTGCAATCCAACGCGACGACCTCACAAGTACGGGAGCAGGAGTGCGACTGACTACCTACCTAATGTTTTTTCGGTAAATCCTTTGAATTTTCGTTTACGATAAAGGTGTACGCACACTAGACCTAATCATACAAGAGCAAATAGGCGATGCGGCGGCGACATCGGCCAAGGCACGGGCGGTGATAGTGTGTTTAATGATAGCGCGGTAGATACGAGAAAATGTATGTGTGTCTGTCTGTCACATAAATTACAATAGCTTACAGCTCCCTATTGCAAACTAGTAATGACTAGTAAAACAAAACAAGGAACATATCGCAATCATACATAAGTAGTCTTTCAAAAGCACAAAAATAATAACGCTGTAAGGTAATGTAAAGCAGATTTACGTTTGTTAAAAAAAAATACAAAATATCTTTCATTAAAAATTATCTTGTGAACAGTTGCCCTTAGATAGCAAGCGGCATGTCGGCGAATACAAAGCTATTGTATTATTTGGTCAAAGTGAGCCGCCAAGAAATCGGCGTCTAAAAAAGGCGACTACGCAACCAATAAGGCAGCAGAAAATGATAGGCGTGTCAGGTGAATGTCCCTAATTGGATGGTACTACTTTCACATCGACCAATCATATCGATCCGAAAGCAATAAATCATATGATTCCAAAGACTATTAGGCGGACAGGTCAGTCTAAATTTCTACTTCTAAACCTAAATGTACATAGGTACAAAATAACTACATTATCATGAGAAATGCGAAAAAATTTTTAAAACTCCTGTTACGCATTGATAGGTAAGAATGAAAATAATGTAGGTACCTATGTGCTTTCTGTAGGTAGGTGATTCGGAGTTGTAGCGCGTGCTTACTTACATTAATAATCTTCTAAAGTTTTTTGCATAATACCTACTATGATAACACGGTTATCGTAAACACTTAACATCAAATTTTACACCAGAATGAAATAAAATTTGCCTCAGAGCTGCAAGGAATAATGTAGGCATTTTCTTGGATCTGATATTATGTCACATCTGTCTCATTCATCTCGGGGTCATAGAGAGTTCACCAAAAACAGCTGATTACAGGGTTGCGCGACGAAAAATGTTAGCCAAAACTTTGCACATCAAAAATCCCATTAAAGAACAATGCAAATTAATGATTGACTTCGAATAGTCATCATTGATGACCTAAAGAATGTCAGGTTTAAGGCTGTATATGGGAGTTTTGTGTCACGGTGTAGTTGCTCGTATTGAACATTTAAAATGGACATGGACGGGACATATGTTGCGCTGCAAATTGAATAAATGGAGCAAGCAAGTAACTCTATGGTACCCAAGGGAGGCTACAAGGAAGCAAGGACGTCCGAGAGTGAGATGGAGTGATGACATCCGCCTAACCTTGGGCCCAAACTGGACCAGAGTTGCGGAGGACAGAGCCCAATGGAGAGAGATGGAGGAGGCCTATGCCAAGAGGCATACCGAAGTGCGGGACATTATATAGAAACTTAAAAATAATTAACAATCTGTTTAGGCTCACACTTTTCGGAAATAAAAATAAAGGCTTTATTACAATTAATTCCGGCACTTCTTACATTTTTATGATAATCGACAACAATATCATTTCGTTATTGAAATGGCTACAGAACCCTACAGATTGCGTGGCACGACACGCACTTGGCCATTTTTTTAATTATCTCTACATAAGCATATCTAAATACATATAACTCAAGGGTGTCTGACTGACTGACTGACTGTTTAGCGTACGATACTCGTATCCTTTAACTTAGTTAATATTAGTTTTTTGAAAACACTTACACGGTGCGCAAATATGTTAGGTCGTTACAAACTTTTTTCCAACAGGTACCTAGACTATATGCTTCTGGCAATCAGCCCATACCAGCTATTTTTGTCTCCCGCTTTGCACCGGAGGGAAGTGGAAATGTTTTCTTCCAACTCCTCCTATTATTTCTTTCGATTGAATTCGTGCGGGTTCTAAGACAATTTAACTTTTCCCCGGGACTCGTCGAGGGTCAAACCTCGATGTCGTTATTGGTCACCATTGTCGATCCCGGCTTACAGGAGTTACAGTGGTGGGAGTGTGTGGCGGGACTAGTCCCTAAAAAAAAATATTGACAGACAACAGACGGACAACAAAGTGATCCTATAAGGGTTCCGTTTTTCCTTTTATGGTCCGGAACCCTAAAAAGACTATATGCTTGAGTTGTTTTCAGGCTATAAAAGTTGCATCTTGTTCCAGATATTGGACAGTAGTAATTTGAACATTGAATCAGTGGAGGCGGAGGACGGCTCACAGCTGCAGTACAAATTGGGTGAAAACATACCCAACTTTGGTTCTAAGCTGACAATACTGCTGCCGAAGCAGGCGACCGCCGGGGAAAAGTGAGTAGGACTATCTAATAGAACTTACAATTGGACATCGTTTTGCAGAATGGAATCAAACCATATGCTGCTGTAGACTAAAACCAACCTTGTGCTAGTGGTTCTAGGTTGGTTTTAGTTTGCAGAAGTGTGTGTGGTTTGGTTCAATGTTGCAAAACTACGTCCAACTACTCCTCGAGCATAATCTTGGGACGTGAACGTATCGCCACCGAGAAAGCATGCCGTCACTTTTATTCTTATTAATAAAATCTTTCGTGTGAGCTGGAGAAAGACATTAAAAATAAAAAAATAAACTTGAGGTCTAGCAAAGCCGGGTGTGGCAAGAGAAAACATGAGATAGGTAAATCGATTTTGTCTCATTCTCTCCTATGCATTAAGAAAGAGATCGACTTAATCCGTGACAAAAGTGTAGTCTTTTCGCGTGTTCGAGCCCTGCAGCTCGTGGGTCAACTCATGTCTGACAGCGTTATTACACTAAGTAAAGCTATTGTACTGAAGCTCTAGTCGTAACATCAAATAAAATGTGCATTGAAAAATGAACTTAATCATAGAAAAAGTAAAGTCTGTTTTGCTCATTTTAACGACGATAACGAATTCTTGAATGCATATTGTGTGTGTGTTGACGTGATATAATTACAATTTTGGTAGTTATAGATATTAGCCATGGCACAGATGCGTTTTGTAATTTGAAAATAGCACGTTTTACTGTGCAATTGGTGAACAAAGCTTCGAATTGAGTCTAGTTTTGCGCAATGTCACCAACCCACACATAGGTACTTCTGCAAACTGAAAACATCCTTCAATCGCTCGCTTTAGGGTTGCTTTTGGTTTGATTTTCAATTATGCCTCGTGAGATTTCTCTCTTAATTGAACTGAAGTATATAAGTACTGATTTTATCAATTTAATTAAATACTTAATTTAATCAGTGCACTGTCTTTTAAAGCTTTGTCGGCTTTGTGAGTTTATCACATTACTAGTATTCCCGTTAGCCCCTCCAGCTAAGGCTAAGGTCGGCCCCTCAAACTGCTAGGCTATTGACGCCTATTACAACTCATATTCCTCTTACACTTTATTAAATTCGTGCGGGTTCTTAAACAGTATAATTTTTCCCTGAAACTCACCGACGGCCAAACTTCGGCGTCTTCGCTGTAAACCACTTTAGATCCTGGCTTATACAGGGTTATAGGTAAAACACTAACAACAACCTTTCAGGACTATTTTCCCAACATCATAAACAACAACGTTTTCTATGAGTGTTAATTCATCAGACTTTCATACAAAAAAATCTCAAATCAATTTTTGTTTCAAATTCAACCTCATTACCGTCTTCTGTGAAAGTATACTAGACAAAAGACCTTTGCCCGCACTTTTTGAAGAACATCGTTCCGCATCGTTTTTCGCATATATAGTATAAAAAAATATAATTACCTTGTCAAAGAAAACCACAGACGGCATCAGTGGTTCTACAAAATATAACGGAGAGTAGCAAGAGAACCGCGGACCACTCGACCCAGGCTGTTCCCCTGGAGTTGCCTCTAGAGTTCACCGGGTTCATGTACCGCCCCTCGAATATCATGTCGGCTAGCGTCTCTAAGCGGGGATTGCATTTAGACCGGTGCCAGTGTAGAAGCGGAACGGGCATCGGTGCAACCAATAGTAGGTCAGCGATGTCGAAGTTGATGTCTTGTATCGTAGGGCGACTCGAGGCGAGCAAAGACGAGTGGATATGGAGATTAGCCACCATTTGGCCCGCCCTAGAACATAAGTTTTGACCGCGCTTGGCGCACTGGTTCGAGCGTAGGCCGCTCGGCTCAGTGCACATGGTAGTTGCGGGTCCGACTCCCGCCGGGGCATATTTCGGAAATGGCCTTTACGTAATTTGCCCAGGGCCCTAACCACGCTAGCTACTCAAATCGTAATAGAAAAGCAAAAGCTAGCGATTGCTGATTTTGCTGACACGAGCTTTATGATTTCTACTGACATTGATAGGGTATGGTGTCAGCAAAACGTCAAAACGGAGCGTTTAAAACGTAATCGCGAGCGTTTGCTTTTCTATTACGATTTGAGTAGCTAGCGTGGTTAGGGCGCATGTCTGGGTGTCACTATAATTTCCCCCCGTCCTTTGTACATTACCCATAGTACAAGCGTTGCTTAGTTTCGGACCATACAGTTGGTGTGTTCGTCTGGCGATATTTATTTTTATTTATTTATTTTACATATAAAGTGTATTAATTAAGATTTAAAATCGACCATTCACAGTCCATTAATACTTTTTTCTTCTTTTTTTTTTCTTTGTTTCTTGCATTACCAATTGCATTACTAGCACGTTGCTTACCTGTAGGGGAGAGGGATAGAGGGAGGGGAGAGGGATAGAGGGAGGGGAGGCGGGGATTGGGCTTCGTACGGAACGCAGCTATAATACTTAAGGTGACGGCGCCTGTCTCGCCCGCGTACCTAATTCAAAATTTTCGAGTATTTTAATAGTTTATCCAAAATCTGAAAACATTTAAGACAACATTTTGTGATTTGCGACAAACACAGTATGCAGTGCGTTTATTAATACATTTATTTTACTCTAATTATTATCACGGTGGATATGATACTAGTTAATCATTAAATATACAAAAATTGCCAGATTATCTGGATAGCTGTCGTTCTTGAAATGTTTTAGAGTAAGTTGGATATATTAATAAATGCACTGCCCACGGTCTTTGTCGCGAATTACAAAATGTGCCTTTTATTATTGTCAGATTATGTAAAAAGTCTAAAAAACCACAAAAAAATTGAACTTCGCGGTCTAGACGGGCGCTTTAGCCTTAACGATACGCTTACTTTCGATAGACCAATCACAATGCGTTGCCTCCGCTCCCGCCCGGCAACATTCCTGGTTATTAGTTTGATGCAAGTTGTTTCTCGTGCGGGGTCCAAAGGGTGCATGGTTCTCCGTGTGGAGGAAGCTCGTCTCGGCTTGCCTACTTGCCATGTACTTACATTAGACTCGCTTGTTCGTCTGAGTGCGAGCTATCCATCATTTGTTAGCGCAAATTGAATGTAGAACACTCGAAGTCGTTAAGGACACATTGTCTGTGGTCACAGAGGCGTCAGTATTGTTTAAAAGTAGGTCTTTAATCGCGTAGCAATTGCAAGCAGTCTCATTTATTAATGCTTAGTATAGTGTTCGCGTAAATATTGTACGAGTTGAAAAAAAAGTCCTCACATTATAAGTTAAAGAAAAAGTACATGTAGCTTACAGAGTAAATTGATTTTGTATTCCTATTCTCTTCATGATTTATGATGTAAACTGAAATATTTATGGGAGGGACAGAGGGGGATGGGGATGGATAGGAAGAGGACAACCTCCTACTTCCTACATGTAAGTATTTCAATATTTTATTGGGACTTATCACATATTATATAAAATTTAATCCTAAAGCAGGGTCGCTGAGCACGAAGAATTTCGTACAGTGACCTGTTATTACCTGTCTCTGTCACTCCCGCGTAAATCTAATACGTCTCGCTCGCACAGTTGCCGTGAACTGCGTGTGACCGGCAACTGTGTGAGCGAGACTTATTAGAATTAAGGTAATAATAGGTCATTGTACGAAATTCCTCGTGTTCAGCGACCCTGCTTTAGTTACTTTGTCTTTTCACTTACAGGAAATCCCCCTCCCCTTAGGCAAAAGCTAGGTACCCCCAGCTATGGAAATATTTGTAATGTCTACTCCTAAACTGAGGGACTCCAGGCAGTAGATGGGCGGTGTACAGGGATGCGATTCATTAATATTATTGTGCACTAGATATCAGAAGTAGTAGACATAGCATACCTTGTTGTATGTAGTGTGAATACACTGAATACTAAATTATGTCAAAGTCTATTGCAGTTTAACTTCTTTCCAGGTTAAAGATAAGGATAAAGTATAGCACGGAGCCGTCGGCGTCCGCTTTACAATGGCTCGATGCTAACCAGACGTCGGGGAAGAAACACCCTTACATGTTCAGTCAATGTCAAGTGAGTTGTTGAGTTACTAAAGGCCCTTATTCATAAATCGATCTTAAGTCCGGGTGCGGTTTTGAGTACGCTATTGACATGTCATGTTGTACTGGTATGTCTTAAGAATGACATTTTCAAGATCGCTCTCAGACTTGAGATCGATTCAATACATAGTATAAAACAAAGTCGCTTCCCGCTGTCTGTATGTCCCTATGTAAACTTAGATCTTTAAAACTACGCAACTGATTTTTAAACGGTTTTTTTAATACATAGAGTGATTCAAGATGAAGGTTTATATGTAAAACACATGCATAATATAGTAGAGAAACACTGATAATTTATTGCATCCGTGCGAAGCCGGGGCGGGTCGCTAGTTATTAATAAAACAATCTCAATTCAATATGTGTCAAACGCGTACTCAAGATCGCTCCTCAGTCTTGAGATTGATTTATTCATACAGTAAAATAAGTTATTTAAAGTTAATCAAACACCTTTTAATGGCGGCGCGGTAACACTTCTTTATTACGGTCAATATATAAGAAAATTTCAAAATGCGACAATGCATGGATAGTTTTACTAACTGAGTTGATTTAAGGGTTTTTCGACACAGAATAAACAACGGTTTTATAAAACAGCCGCCCATAGATAGCGAGTGTGAAGGTGACCAACGTAAATTTGAACATTATTTTGTGTCACTTCTCGTTGGCTGTGGGTCATGGTATTTCATAGTCCAAAAAAGTCCAAAGGTGGATAATTTTTGTCCAACTCATATTCTTTCTTTCGATTAAATTGATGAGGGTTCCAAGACAATTTAGCTTTTCCCCGGCACTCGTCGAGGGTCAAACCTCACCGTCTTCATAGGACACCATATGCTACTAATATTATAAATGCGAAAGTTTGTGAGTGTGGATGTATGTTTGTTACTCCTTCACGCAAAAACTACTGAACGGATTTGGATGAAATTTGGAACACAGGTAGTTCATAACCTGGATTAACACATAGGATTTTTATCCCGATAATCCCGAAATTTTTGTTAAGTTATATACAACGCGGACGAAGTCGCGGGCATAAACTATATATAACTTATTTATAATGTAACAGCCAATCCACGCGCGCTCCATCCTGCCGTGCCAAGACACGCCGGCCGTGAAGTTCACGTACGACGCGGAGGTGACCGCGCCCGAGCAGTTCACCGTGCTGATGAGCGCGCTGCGCGGGGAGGCGCGGGCCAGCAGGACCAGCTTCAGCCAGCCCATGCCGCTGCCCTCGTACCTGGTGGCCATCGCCGTGGGCGTGCTTGAGTCTAGGACGCTGGGACCCAGGTCACTCGATCATCACCATCACTACATAGTATTATTAACAAGTCGCTTCCCGCTGTCTGCCTGTCCCACAGATATAGATCACGATTTGTATTGAAACCAAGCATGCCGAATTTTGAACATCTACTGTGAGGCCCCTCCACCCGCTACGATTCTCTCGAGTGATTATCTCGCTCATACTCATATTTTTTATATCTGTAGTCGCGCGGACTTAAGTTAGCGGCGACCAACCCTGACGCTTGGTCGGGGTTTCGGACACGCGAAGTACATGCATTTGCGTTATCTATGTACATCTATATATGTGGTCTGTCCCTATGTATGCTTAAATCTTTAAATCTACGCAAAGGATTTTGATGCGGTTTTTTAATAGATAGAGTGATTCAAGAGGAAGGTTTATATGTACCTATAATACATGCATAATATAGTAGAGGAACACTGATAAAAAACACCTGAGCGAAGGTGGGGCGGATCGCTAGTATAAATATACACACTTATAGTCCTCGAGGGTAGACGAAGGTGAACTGTATTCACATCTTCTTCAGTCGGGTGGTGTCCACAAATCAACGTCTAAGGCTCCTCGCTTACTGAGTCGCTGCGCTTTTGACGCGCGTCGACGGCGCGTCTAAAAACCGTGGTGTGTACACCACGTTGCACAAAAATTAAAATTACCCTACAATTAAAAAAAAACAAAATTTCTCGGGAACTATTGAACAATTGAAATGATGTAATACAGTATTTTATAATTTTCAAAGAAACATACCTTCAATAAAAAACATCAAACATATTCCTCATTGATTCAGGTCCAAAGTGTGGTCCGAGAAGGCGGAGATCGAGCGCAGCGCGTGGGAGTTCGCGGATACGGAGAAGTACCTGTCGGCGGCGGAGCGGCTGTGCGGCCGCTACGAGTGGGCGCAGTACGACCTGCTGGTGCTGCCGCCCTCCTTCGCGTACGGCGGCATGGAGAACCCCTGCCTCACCTTCGTCACGCCCACGCTGCTGGTCACTACCACTATTTATTATTTATTCTCAACTTGCTTCCCCAAGTCAATCTGCCCGCATTGCACTTTGATAAAATTAAAGTACTCGGCCTAAGTTACTCCTAATAACAAGAGCTATCTGCCAGTGAAAGTCCCGTTTAAATCGGTGCAGCCGTTTCGAAGATTAGCCGGAAGACAGACAAACAATTTTTTTTGTATATGTTCTTTATTTACTTTTGTATTCATTTAGTAAACAGCTAAATTGCTGTTATTTTGATATTAGAAACAGACCCTTCAATTGTCCCTATGTTAGTAATTTAAGCTCTTAATTAAAAGTCATTGATAACGCAGTAATAAATGCAAATACCTGGCAATAACTCCCATTACAATTTTTTTTATAGTTACAACGTTGGGTCATGCGTACCAATATACCGCAATAACCAGTAGAAATACTGATAAGAGTCTAGACTTCATTAAATTCAATCAGTGTTGGTATTTCAAAAGAAGTTAAACATTAGATTAACACGAAATCAAGATGTTTAAAAAGAAAAATTTTAAACAATTTTTTGTCGTAGAATTTGTGTATAATTTTGATTGACGTCATCAAATTTGCCGGGACATGACGTCAAAGAGAAACATAGCTCATAAATAATAAATAAGTAGTCGTTTTTTTTTTAAGTCGGCAAGTAAGCGTACCTGACCTGCCCCCCTAGCCAAGTGTCTTCGTCTACAAGCGTTTCTACAAAACGCTACGCTACAATGTATGGAAATGACATTACAAGTCGATAAGCAGATCACGTGACTTATGTCATTTCCATACATGAAGCGTAGCGATTTGTAGAAACGAATGTAGACGAAGACACTTGGCTAGAGGGGCTGAGCCTATATGTGCTGTAGCGACCTGTCTAATGTTAAGCAGCGAACCTATAATTGCTTGAAATATCATTGCAGGCATTGCTTGCACGTGGTCGATCTGAGGAGGAGTACAAAAAACACATCAAAATCGGTTAAGCTATTTAAGAGGACAAACATATGAATTTTCAACTTAATAATTTTCAACAGGCCGGCGACAGGAGTCAGGCCGACGTCATAGTGCACGAGATCATGCACAGCTGGACCGGCAACCTCGTCACCAACAGGAACTTCGAGCACTTCTGGCTCAACGAGGGGTTCACCGTGTTCCTGGAGCGGAAGGTCGGCGCAGCGCTGATCGCGGACGCGGCCGAAGCCAAGCGCAGCCGGGATTTCCACAGCCTGCTGGGGCTGCAGGAGCTGAGCGAGGCTGTGAGTTGCTTTCTGTGGTGAAAGTTAAATGGCCAAAATCGTCAGGCTTGGAAAGCGTTACACGTAACTTTGTAACGTTCACTGTGAAAAGGTCGCAACTCGCAACGGTGTGCAGCAATACAGCTAAATAATAAATATCGCCAGACGAACACACCAACAGTATGGTCCTAAACTAAGCGACGCTTGTACTATGGGCACCGTGAAATGGACTAGGGGCGATCCCAGTGACACCCAGACCAGGGGAAATTACGAAAAAGTCATTTATGAAATTTGCACCGGCGTGATGCGAACCCGAAACCACCATGTGCAGTGAGCCGAGCGGCCTACGCACGAACCACTGCGTCAAGCGTCACAAATGACACAGAGTATCGGGACCGGATATTCCCAACTAGACAAATGACAGTTCAACGCCCCTGTCTCGCTCAGTTTCTTTCCGAAACTACTCAGTCGAGGTCGCGTTCCCATCCGATTGTAGATATAAGGAAATAATGGTAAAATGACAATGTGTATGTGCCCCCGTAAGCCTAAATAAAATAAACTCTTTGACTTCTATTCATAAATACGTGTCTTCACACGGACGCATCGTGCAGAAACTGTGTCGTAGCCGCAGAGCAGGACTGACACATGTCTGCGATACACGTGCCTCCGTCACAGCGTACCTACGCATCTCTGTGCGTTCATACGTCATAAAATCTGCTCTGCCCTGCGCTGCGTGAATTGCGTCCCCTGCGCGTCAGCAAACTATAATAATAATAATAATTTAGCCCTTTTGACGTCCCATTCCTGGGCACGAGCCTCCCCTCAACACGAGGGGGATTCAGGCCATAATCCACCACGCTGGCCCAGTGCGGGTTGGCGTATTTCCCATGTCTTTCGAAAATTTGTTAGATCTTCTAAGACATAACCTCATGTCTGTGTTCTAAGACATGCAGGTTTCCTCACGATGTTTTCCTTCACCGTAAGCAAGTGATAATCATATATAAATTATGATTCGCACATATATTTCGAAAAACCAAAGGTGCGAGCCGGGTTTTGAACCCAAGACCTGGTGCCCGCAAGACGCGTGCTTAACCAATCGGCTATCACAGCTTGCGCGTCAGCATACGCTCACTCCACAGATATAGATTTACATAGATCACGCAAGTATCACGATTTGTATTGAAACCAGGCGTGCTGAATTTTTAACACCTACTGTGACATCACAAGTGACAGGAAATCCAAACCGATTCAAAGACGATGCCGCCGATGCCTTTCCGCCCGCTACGATTCTCTCGAGTGATTATCTCGCTCATACTCATATTTTTTATATCTGTAGTCGCGCGGACTGTAAGTTAGCGACGACCAACCTTGACGCTGTTCGGGGTTTCGTACACGCGAAGTACATGCATTTGCGGTATCTATGTAAATCTATATCTGTGGCTCACACTAAATATTTCAGGTCCAGACATTCGGCGAGTCGAATCCTTTAACGAACCTTGTCCCGAACTTAAACGGGACTCATCCAGACGATGCCTTCTCCCGAGTGCCCTACGAAAAGGGTTCGCTCTTCCTGCGGTACCTTGAAGACCTGGTCGGTGGGCCCGGTAAGATGATAGTGTTCATTATTCTAGGTGAATCAGGAGTTGGGTGCGAATAATTCCCTCACGAGGCTGGTGGTGGATTTGAAGGGCGTTCACCCCGATGACGCGTTCTCGACCGTGCCTTACGAGAAGGGCTCGTTGTTCTTGAGGTATTTGGAGGATATGCTCGGCGGACCCGGTGAGTGGATAATGGGTGCTTGGTATGGGAAAATCCACCGTGCTTTGCAGATTCTTGATGACCTGCTTGTTATAGCATATTTTTTACACATAAAAAGGTCTGCAAACATGCGTTCGACGTGTCTCATGTTAATAATAATTGTCGTAGCCTATACAGGTTGAAACAGAAATGTTTTGCTTATTGTTTTTCAAAACTTAACTGTGGAATTCTAAAACTATCAGCTTTGGAGTAAACTTGAAAAACAAAAGGTGTTATAGGAATACAGCTGTTGACAGATTTCACAAGGCTACAAAACCTTTAGTACTTCAACTGTCCCACAAAGCTGATAGTTTTAGATTTACAAAGTAAAGTTGTAAAAACATAGTACACCCTTTTTGTTTCACCTAGTACGAGGCATGCCTTTTAAGTTCTGTCGTTTCCATAATTCCCGGCAATTTTGAATTTGGAACTGTTCTATATTCGAATGTGTTTAAATTTCGAATCTCAAAACAGTTGAATGTATTAGGATTAATGTTATTGTTTAGTCACAGCGTCGATTAGAATCTGTCAGGTTACGTACGAAAATGAATCTTTCTAAGGAAAATGTTCGTGCAATAATTTTCTACAACTTTAGAAGAGGCCTGACACGGCTTCAGTGTTTTGAAGAGCTAATATCTGTGTTCAGGGATGAAGCCCCTTGTCTGCGGACTGTCGAACGCTGGTATTTAGAATTCCAGCGTGGACATACTAGTGTTAGTGACAAATCTCGCGAAGGTCGCCCAAAATCTGCATTCACTGAAGATAACATCATTGGAGTGAGACAACTAATTCTCGAAGATCGTCATGTGACGTATCGAGAGATAGAGGCTCTATTAGGCATCTCAGGGACAACCATTCAGAAGATCTTGCATGAAGCGCTTGGTGTAAGAAAGCTAGTTTGCCGTTGGATACCGCATCTGCTTTCCGACGATCACAAGGCGGCCCGCGTCAGATGGTGTAAGAAAACTCTGCAAAGGTTCAACCGAGGAGAGTCAAATCACGTCTACGACATCATCAGTGGTGACGAATCTTGGATCTATGCCTACGATCCTGATTCCAAACAACAATCTACAATCTGGGTCTTTCAAGACGAGCCAAAGCCGACTAAAGTTGTTCGTTCTCGAAGCACTTCAAAGAAGATGGTGGCCACGTTCGTTAGAAAAACCGGCCATGTTGCGACTATTGCACTTGATGATCGTAGAACGGTTAACGCAGAGTGGTATACCACAGTTTGTTTACCACAAGTCATCGCCGAACTTCGAAAATCTAACTCAAAGCGACGCATCATCCTGCACCACGACAATGCAAGTTCACACAGCGCTCGTCAAACGATTGAGTATTTGAAGCAGGAAAAAGTAGAAATTCTTGACCATCCTCCATACAGTCCTGACCTAAGCCCTAACGATTTTTTTACATTTCCTAAAATTAAGAAAAGTCTTCGTGGTCAAAGGTTCCAGTCCAGTGAAGAAGCAGTCGACGCTTTCAAGTCAGCCATTTTGAACACCCCCACTTTAGAGTGGAATAAATGTTATAATAACTGGTTTGAGCGAATGGAAAAGTGTATTAAGCTACGTGGTGAATACTTTGAAAAACAATAAAAAGTACTATAAGGTTCTAGTTGTGTTTTTTTCTTCAAACGACAAAACTTAAAAGGCATCCCTCGTATACATGCTTGCAACTAGCTGTGCCCGCAACTTCGTCCGCGTGGAATTTAATTGACAAAGTTTCATACAAACTTTCATCCCCTATTTTATCCCCTTGGTAGTAGAATTAATCAAAATCCTTTCTTAGCGGATGCCTACGTCATAACATCTACCTGCATGCCAAATTTCAGCCCGATCCGTCCAGTAATAGATCACCATGTCAGTCAGTCAGTCACCTTTGAGTTATATATATATTTAGATACCATAAATATAGCTCGCACGACTCGTGCGAGCTGTATTCGTGCGTCACGACCTTAAGAAGAATGGTATAGAAGGAAGGCAAAAGAGGAGTGTTGGGCTTCCGGCTCTCTCGCTTATCGCACGAAACGCGGTTATAATAGCTTTACGCTGATCTTTTGTGGGAGGGTGGTACCCCAGCCTACATATGACCTGAACCCAATTGGGTTACAGCTCGGCTCTGCCACCTTACGGACACTTGGCATGATGAGGAATCTTAATGTCCCTTCCTACTATATCATACTAATATTATAAAGAGGAAAACTTTGTTTGTTTGATTGTAATGAATAGGCTCCGAAACTACTGAACCGATTTGAAAAAATCTTTCACTGTTGGGAAGCTACACTAGCCCCGGGTGACATAGGCTATAATATATTTTCAAAAAAATTAGGGATCCTTACTAAAACTCGAATAATGTAACCGCAATGTACCCGTGCGAAGCCGGGGCGGGCCGCTAGTAATATTATAAATGCGAAAGTTTGTGAGTGTGGATGTATGTTTGGTACTCTTTCACGCAAAAAACTACTGAACGGATTAGGATGAAATTTGGAACATAGATAGTTTATAACCTGGATTAATACATAGAATACTTTACTTAAGTCTTCGTGGACTAAGTCGCGGGCGGATAATATTGGAACAATCACTATTCGCGAATGGGATGCAATCGATTTCAGAAATTTGCTTCACCAAGACCACAGTGCAAATTACGAAAAGGCCATTTCCGCAGTTTATCCCGGCGGGAATTAAACCCGCAACCATCCGGTGCAATTAATAAAGCGGTCTTCCCTCGAATCTCTACGCCGAGTGGTAGTTAATTAAAATATTATTTTGACGACCGCTAGGCGGAGTGGCTCACTGTACCGGGTGATCACGGGTTCGATTCCCGTCAGGGTAAATTTCGTAAATTGCCCTGTTCTGGGTGTCACTGGGATCGCCTCCAGTCCATTGTACAGTGTCCATAGTACAAGCGTTGCTTAATTTGGGACCATACAGTTGGTATGTTCGACTGGGGATAATTATTATTTATTTTGTTCCAGAGGTGTTCGACGACTTCCTCCGCTCCTACTTGGCCAAATTCCGCGTGAAATCCCTGGACACGGATGAGTTCAAGGCGTTCCTGCTCGACTACTTCAAGGACAATGAGCAGTTGAAGACTGTGGACTGGAACGCGTGGCTGCACACCAGCGGCATGCCGCCTGTCATTCCAGGGTAAGGTGTTCTTCAGGAAACCAGGAACTTTTCTATTTCAATGAACATATTAGGGTGGTTCTAATAATGAGGGCAAACAATTTTCAGCACGCCAAATGCCGCTAGTTTCGACTGAGTAGAAAATACTATTTTTCATTACTCATACTCGGAAAGTAGGTCTGAAGTTGCCTGAGGAGCGGGTTGAAAGTAATACTTTTCCGCCCTAGGGAGAATCGCTTTCAACTGGCAGATGTCAAATTAATAAAAAAACTAGTTCCATTTTCACATTTCTATGGAACCATGTTCCAACTTTTTCTACAGTCACTCAATTTACAGCGCGCTGTAAAATTGAAATAACATAAAGTTAAGTATTAATTAAAGAATATATATTTTTAAATGACTAAATTATAATTTAGTTTCAACAATTTCTTTAAGATCCCAATATTTTCCACAAATCTATGTTATTTGGGGAATATATTTAAAGATGAAAATGAAAAATACTCGACTTGGGGGGGCACTGCCGTGCCCCCTGATAATGGCTAAATAATGAAGTTGGCCGGCCAACGAAAAAAAAACAAAATAGGCGGCAATCCGATCTTTATATTTTTTTCAAGTTGTAGAGTATTGTTCATACTTCCTTGTATTATTTCTTTAGCCAATACCTGTTTTTATTTTTACTTTCCTTGTATTCGTAATGAAAAGCACAGTGTTTACCTCGGGTGATGTGGGTGGTGGTACCTCGGATGGTGTGTTAGCCATTATTATTCATTTTCATCTTTAAATATGTTGCCCAAATCTATGTTATTTAAAAGAAATTGTTGAAACTAAATTATAATGAAGTCATTTAAAAATATATATTATTTAATTAATACTTAACTTTATGTTATTTCAATTTTACATCGTGCTGTAATTGAGTGACTGTAGAAAAAGTTTGAACATGGTTCCATAGAAATGTGAAAATGGAACAGGTTTTTTTTATAATTTGACAGCTGTCAGTTGAAAGCGATTCTCCCGGGCCGGAAAAGTATTACTTTCAACCCGCTCCTCAGGCATCTTCAGACCTACTTTCAGATTATGAGTGATGAAATAGTACATTGTTACATGAGTGGTGAAAGTTACTTATTTTGTCCCGAGACGGGGTTTGGCGCCCGAGCGTAGCGAGGGCGCTAATAGTTCGAGGGACAAAATAAGTCTTTCACCCGAGGTAAACACTGTGCTTTTCATTACGAATACAAGGAAAATAAAAATAAAAACAGGAATTGGCTAAAGAAATAATACAAGGAAGTATAAACAATAGTCTACAACTCGAAAAAAAAAAATTGGATTGCCGCCTATTTAGTTTTTTTTTCGTTGGCCGGCCAACTTTATTATTAAGCCATTATTTATCATTTTCATCTTTAAATATTTTGCCCAAATCTATGTTATTTTAAAGAAATTGTTGAAACTAAATTATAATTAAGTCATTTAAAAAAAAAATTCTTGAATCATACTTAACTTTATGTTATTTCAATTTTACATCGTGCTGTAATTGAGTGACTGTAGAAAAAGTTTGAACATAGTTCCATAGAAATGTGAAAATGGAACTAGTTTTTTTTTTATAATTTGACAGCTGTCAGTTGAAAGCGAAACTCCCGGGCCTGAAAAGTATTACTTTCAACCCGCTTCTCAGGCAACTTCAGACCTACTTTCAGAGTATGAGTAATGAAAAAGATTTTTTTTCAAAAAATTGTCCGTCTGTTGTTTCTGGTTACTCTCCAAAACAGCTGAACCGATTTGACGGGACGTTCACTAGCAGATAGCTGATGTTATAATGAGTAACTTGGGCTACAGTTATCTTATCGAAGTACCACGCGGGCGGAGCCTCGAACAGCTAGTTTATAAAACAATCTGCTCCCACAGTTACGACACATCAATGACGAAGGTCATCACCGCGCTGGTGTCCAAGATCGAAGAGTCCAAATCCACGATCGTGGCGGCCGACGTGACTACCTTCACGCCGCACCAGATGATCCACCTGCTGCAGCAGCTCGTGGATCGCCCGCCGCTATCGCTGGACAAACTGCACGCTTTGGGCGACGAATACAAGATCAGCACCAATAAGAACTCGGAAATCCAGTACAGGTGAGCTTAAGTTACCACAGATGGCGTTTCGTGCTTGTTACCTTTTATATATTTAATAATGCAAGGTAAAGCAAAAGTGCATACATTTTTTTTGTAGGAAATCCTAAGTATTTTCTCTGTTTCGGAGAACTTTTAATAAGGTGGTGTAGGCTTGTGCAACCTTTGGATAGCTATAACAAAGGTGTTATAGGAATACAGCTGTTGACAGATTTCATAAGTCTACAAAACCTTTAGTACTTCGACTGTCCCACAAAGCCGATAGTTTTAGATTTACAAAGTAAAGTTAAAAAAAAAATGGTATACCCTTTCTGTTTCACTGTGTATATCTTAGAAATGGCAACATTTACCAATCTGTAGATATGTAATGCCTGAATTATATTTTTATTTCAGATGGCTCAGGCTGTGTGTAAAAAGTAAAGACCAGAGCAAGTTAAGCGAGGTGTTCGACTTCGTCAACAAGCAGGGTCGCATGAAATACGTGCGACCTTTGTACAGAGACCTTTACGCCTGGGAAGACGTGAGAGATCAGGCCATAGACAACTTCCTGAAGAATGAGAAATACATGATGCATGTAACTGCCTACACATTGAGGAAGGACCTCCATCTTGATAATTAGATATAGTGTAGTTTTTTTATACAATGTTCTGAGGGTGTAATATAAATATTGTATTTTTAATTATATTTTTATGCCATAATTTTGATTTGAATAAAATAGTTATTTTATGACGTTTTTAAGGGTTTTTTTGTGTCCGTTCTTGAAGTCCATTCATGAATTAATTGTCCGATTCTTTGACGAAAGTGCTCATTAAAACATTTGCAAGTTTAGGCAGAGTTGATTAGGGCAAGTGTAGGTGGTTCCATTTGCTAAAAAAACTGCACTTTCTCAATATCCTCAATGCTCAAGCTCAACCTTCGAGTAAGTACTTCAAACATGTGATAAAAGTATTTCCAAAGTCCTTTTGGAAGTTTTCGCTTCGCTATGATCTAACCAAGTCTCGATACTTCTATGAACCAAACCAATATGAAAAGCTAAGTTTACTATCTATTTAAATAGTAAATTTTGTATTTATTGAAAAGAGATATGAAAAGTGTATTAATTAATAGTCACAAAGATACGTAGTATTTGTAAGTTTGTAATTGTATTCTCTTAAAAAATTGGGGTATCACGATCACGGTATCACGCACATGATCTATACAAATAAATAAAATTGGAGTGTCTGTTTGTAATATCAAAATAACACCTTTTCACTAAATGCATATGAAAGTACATACGACACCTATAGCAAAAACGGGAGTTAATTTTTTTTTGTCTTTCTGTCTGTATGTTTGTTCCGGCTAATCTCCGAAACGGCTGGAGCTTTTCATACAATAAATAGCCTAAGTTACTGCTTATAACAACAGCTATCTACCAGTGAAAGTCCCGTCAAAATCGGTCCAGCCGTTTCGGAGATATTCTTTGATTTCATGTGTTTTTATATTTTTACGCGGATCCCTAATTGTTTTTCTAAAATTAAAGTAGCCTAGGTTACTCCTTCCTTAAAACATCAGCTATCTGCCAGCGAAAGTCCCGTCAAAATTGGTCCAGCCGTTTCGGAGATTACCCGGAACAAACACACAGACAGACAGACAAAAAAAATTTAAATCGCGTTTTTGTTATAGCTGTAGTTTGTACTTTTATATGCATTTAGTGAAAAGGTGTTATTTTGATATTACAAACAGACACTCCGATTTTATTTGTATAGATTTCGGACGAACTTACTAATGTCAAAACGGTTGACTGACACCTGACGTTTTGCCTGACGTTGTCATTTACATAACCTAAAACAACGGTATCTTTTTACAGAATAAATAGTAAAAAAACAACTAATATTCATACTTAAAGTAATAATTAAACATAGCATGTCTGCAGCGAAGAGAGTGCAGGTATTACCTTATTACATTTTTGTTGTAAACATTTCACAAAACAAACTCGATAACCTAACAACACCATATTACTTACAGCAATGGGCCACCTTCGCTCGTACATGGCACATATTCGACTGCAAATGGCAGGACCCGTACGATTCCGCCAACGTCATAAAGAAGTACCTGATGGGTATGCACAAGCCTATTTACCACCCGATGAATGACTGCGGGGACGTCGTGGTGTGCATCAACAGCCGGGAGATCGCGCTGAGGGGCGATGACTGGCGGAAGAGGGCTTATTTTCACCATACAGGGTACCCTGGTGGAGCCAGCTGGACGGTGGCATGGGAGTTGCATGATAAAGACCCAACAATGGTGAGTAGCGTTTATAATATTATAATTTAGCCCTTTTGACGTCCCACTCCTGGGCACGGGCCTTCCCTCACTACGAGGGGGAATCAGGCCGCAATCCACCAAGCTGGCCCAGTGCGAGTTGGCAGATCTCACATGAGTATGTTCATATAAATAATATAATTATTAATATTTAATTAACTTAAAAAATAAACAGTCTGTGGACTGGAAAATATACTATTTCCTATGCCTATATAGATTGTGGTATTGAATTTTGTATTGATATATATAATTTAATAGTATAAGTACAACTTGGCCTATCATAAGGGTATTTGTATTTAGTGACTGAACTACTCTTCTTAATCTTAACTTCAATTAAGCTTAAAGGAATGCTCGAAATTCAGTCATAATAGTAAATTTGTCAAGTCCCAAAATTCTTGCACATTTTGCTTTGCGCAAGGAATGTGTATGTTTTATTATTTTTCTGTCAACCGACATAATATTTTTCAGATTATCAAGAAAGCCGTGTACAGAGCAATGAAAGGCACCCTTCAGAGGCGTCACACCATGCAGCGCCTTATCATTTACCCCAACGAAGTTGTTCCTGAGGATGTCCTGCAGAATGTCACCAACCAGATCCGCCAACTGCGATTTGTACCAACCAGACTAGACCATATACCTGAAGAAGAAGTGAAGACTTATCCCAAAGTCATGGACTACCCTGCTGATTATGTGCTTAAATAAATTAAAATATATTGTAATTATATAAGTAGATAAGGTTTAGTTTGTTAATAAAAAATGATCAGTATATTGTTGGAAGTTTTAGCAGCACAAAGTAGCCTATTTTAAAGAGATAACTCTTATCACTTGATTGATTGCATTTTTCTTGTATTCAAATAAACAATAGGGAATAATAATAAATAGTTCTGGCAAAAATGGGACTAGCCTCGCACACTCCCACCACTCTTAATCTTCCACTACCACTGTTACTGTTACTATAGTTGTGGTAAGTATACGAGTCAGTGCAGACGGACGAAGTGGCGGCAATGCAACTCCTCGCAGTATCAACTAAATTATCTTAGTCACACGACTGTAATTAGTATAGCATCCGAGCGCGTCTCGACCGCTCTGCGCAGGGCTTTGAGCCTCCTTCAGTATACCAATAAAATTACAGTCGTATGCGATAAGTAGTATTTAAACTGTTACAAAATTTTGTCGCATGCCGCCACTCCGTTCGTCTGCGAACCCTACGAATGTTATTTTTAAGGCAAATTTAGTTGATAAAATGATACTTGTTTATTTTGAAAGTCTCCAATTTAATACAAGAATGCAACATCACAGATTAATTAGGTATTATTAATAAAAAAGTACAACATGTTTACTAAAATTCAACGCAACCTGGGGTCTTCGAAATTCTTGCCGGGGCGTACTAAAGGCGCGTCTACAAATCTCACCGCCTCGGGGTTAATTTCCTCGGTTATCTTGATCGCTTCTAGTTCACTGGCAGCCTGCTCGTCGTATGAAGCGGGGATGTCTTCAGCATTGTCAACAAAATGTACGGCGAATGACTCCTCAGCTAGGGGCACGGTGTTTTCAGCGATGTCAACGACATGAACGGCGTAGTCGTCAGCATTGTCAGCCAAGGGGCTTTCCACAATTTTCACGGCATCTACTGGCATTTCATCGTAAGCAAGAGGTGCAACAGGAACATCGAAGACGTCTTCAGCGTTGTCCACGAATTTGACAGGCTCGGCCATCTCGGCGAGTTGCGCTAGCCTGACGGCTTCCATTACATGTTCGGGGACGAACATGGGGCTGATGTCGATGACTTCGAAGGCAGGAATAGCGTCGTCCTCTTGCACTGGGAGCTCGGCTTTAGGCAAGTCGATGGGTTCAGCGTTCGGCAAGGCACCCTCTTCAAAGGCGGGAAGGGCAGATTTGGGCAGGCTGATGGACTCCGGGAGGGCCGCCGCCGCAGCGATTAACGCAAATACGATGAAAAATCTCATTATATGCTGAAATTTTAATCAATATCAATTTTAATATGTATTTAAAGGTGGTCATTATGTTGTTGTCCAACTGATTTGGAGTGGTATCAATGTAATCGGTTTTTAGAACTATCTTTTAGTATCTCATGTTCGCGAGGACGAGTGTTCTCCAACAGGAGTAGTGAGCAGAGATAATGTTCAATTGTTTGCTGAAAATTAACTATAGGTCCTACATGATGAAATAACAATCAATACATAATTACAAATTGCAACATACTTAGCTACCTGCTCAATTATCTATTGAAAAGTAACGGAACCAAGTAGTTACTTATACATTTTATATTAAATTCTTTAGAAAAATCCAGTGACTTACCTCTATGCTTTATTTTCCAACAAGTAAACAATATTAAGAAATCGTTTTCTTACTTTATATACCTACAGTGTTGTCGCCTTGTTATCTGCGATAAGCTATCAATTAGGTTTGATTAGTCCACGTGTTCTGATTTTGTATTAATCGTTAATGAGTAAATAACGGATTTATTTAAGCTTGTTTCCACCAAATGTGATTATCATTGCATTAATTACGATCGTTAACATATATATATATGTCATTTTTGTCTGTGTAGATATTACATATTATGGATATACCACGGCTGATTTTGCGAAGTTTCATAATGATTGATAACACCAATAGTACCTATCTAATACTCAATCTAATGACACCATTAGAATACTTATCAACGTAATTTCCAATCAATAAGGTCCGTTTCACCGACTACCTACGGTATTGAAATAAGTTTGGAGGATGTAGATTAACAAAGGGCGATAGGGTTTTATCAGGCAAACGCAGTAATTGAAATGGAAACAAACATTATATACTTTATTTATAATTATTCATCTCTTCCATTACACCAAATTACCACCTAAAATATATTTGGCAATATAAAAAATAAGGAATACATTAGACTCGAAATATTCTTCAATCATACTAACTACCTAATATTATTAATATCTAATTTATATTGTTACGGTCATAGTAATCAATTTGGACAACGGGGAACATGCTAGCTACATAATACGACATATTCGTAAAGAAATTCTAACACATCTTCAAAAAACTTTTTAAAATTTTAACTAGATACCAACTTATCATAAATCTCCAAGTTAATACTTTGACTGTAACATGCGAATAATCGTTCTTTTGGAATACAGTTTCTAATATGCAGTTATCTTATAATTAAGATATAAAAACGAGTGACTAATATAAAACTATACAATGACAATAACAAATGAAATATAAGACATAATGATACATGAGTAATGCATAATAAGACAAAGTGTAACTCGCTTGCAAGAAAACTGCCGCATAAATGTATTATGTAGTTTTATACATTCACATTTATGGATCAGAAGGTCAGCTTCATAATAGTCAGAGCCAGAGCACGAGTTACGGCGAAGCGATCGATTGAGTATACATTCAAATTCAACTTTACGTACTTTGACGTACGGCTGGAATTAGTAACAATAAAAGAACACCGCACAGGCCACAGCAGTGCGTAGCGCATACGAGAGGCCGTATGTCAATGTGTATAACGTTGAATTTCAATTGTTTATTTTGTTAGGATAATTCCGAAAAAAGTTGCTGGGCGGGAGCGGAAGTTATGCCATTGTGATTGGTCAGGAGCGGACGCAACGCATGCGATTGGTCGATCATAAATCTTATACACCTAGCGAATGCGCTTCGGAAACTTGTGCCTAGAATGCAGCGTCCTTAGTTGGCCCGTGGACAAATGGGTCTGTCTCGGAAAAAAGGGACATGATAGGTATTATCTAATGTCCAATTCCTATATGGATGGCGACGAGTGCTTAGCGATAAACCGACCTCGAGCGCGTACACTGAACCTACTTTCCTAAAATGTGACAACAGATAAATAGTGCAGAAATATAATAATTCGTTGACCTGTCTTTATACATATCTAAATTAAAGAGTCATACTCAGTAATAAAAAATTAATGCAATTTTATTGCAAGCCAGTGAAAATTTATAGAAATATTAAATGCTACGTAACAATCTAAAGAATGCAATAAGCCAACGGCGCTGATTCTGTTGATAAACTAAACGTGGCCAAACCGAATGTATTGGCATCCTTGTCATGGCCGTAAGACATGAGCGAGAGAGAAATAATTTTAGTTGTTGGAAATTTAATTTGGTTGTGTTTTAACGTGACATCAATATCTCCTTACAGGATATGAAAGATATTAAGTAATAAGGGACTAACAGATCCATTTAGTTTTGTAGACCGCGAATATATATTTACATAATAATATTATATTTGAAGCCCGATCGTATAAGGACTAGGACAATTAAACAACTGGACGCAAAAAGCAATCGATAAATTATGAACACACGAGGACTGTTGTTGCACTATTCTAGCATGAAGCGCTGTCTCTGTCTATAACTTATTAGACAGTGACAGCGCTTTATGCTAGAGTAGACAGCGTAACAATAACCAAGGCTAATGTTTCTCTGTTCGTGGCTAGAGGAGTTTACGAGAAACGCGAGATGGCGCGTCCAGCGGCTAAATAGTCCTAGTATGATGAATGATTAATGGATGAAGTATTTTCTACAAAAATATAATAATAATATGTTTATAAAATATATGAACATGTTGAACCAACTTCAGGCCGGCCAACATACAGCGCGCGCACTGTAATATAAAATGCATTTCAATACTCAATTTTAACCGGAAGGAGTTTTTTTAATTTGTCCTTAAAGAGCTTACCTTTTACAATAATACACTAACTAGTGTTACATTACTGATTCTTCTAACATCAGGCTTCAATCTCTACCAAATACACAATATTTATACATTTTCACATAAAAAACGCAGAGATCATGACAATGAACGATTCTTGGATCGTTGGAACACAATGTACAACTAGCGCAGTGAAATGTAGATTGAATCGTAACTCCACGAAAATAAGTCTTAAATTTCTTTAACTATAATAATGATTTTTCACGCCTATATGATACTTACTTTTTTAAACACAATGATGTTAAAAGTGTCAAAATTAATAACGTTATTAAATGAATTAGAAGGAACTGGAATTATAATTTGTTCATTAGTACATTATGTTATAATTATAACTTAATTTGGAATGTAAGCATTTGGCCGCCAGCGACAATATACGAACGAGTACAAAATAAAACTGATAGAAGAAGTCGATATCGATGATCTAATGTTGTTTGTCAACCAACTATAGAGTAATGGGCGGTCAAAGAAATATTAAAATAAATATTAGATATATATTTATTTTCTATTGTTTTTTTTTTAAACTTGATGTATATAATATATTGTTTTCTTACATTTACGCGAATACTACACATTGAAATAAAACTATTTTTACGGATCGGACCGCAAACAACAACTAAATTTGAGGGTACCCAGTTTTTAACTATGACATCAGGACGTCTAACACCTCAGTCCCCCGTGACCACGGTTGCTGTAAAGCAACCGAAACGTCGGGAACATAAAAAGTAAATAAACGCGATATAATCCGTAAAAAAAATCAGTGCCGTCTAGGGACGCCCGAAAGAAGCGAAGCTTTGCAGTAGATATTAGATATATTATATTAACGCGTCACGCGTCACGCGTTACGCGTTACGCTTTTCACCGTTTTAGTGCCCGGGTAGCGAGCGCCCCGAACGTCCGTAAAGAAGCTTCGCTTCAAAAATAGTTTTATTTTGATGTATATAAATAGTGGTGGACTCAAGCTGCAGCTAATTGTCTGCAGCTTATATACGGGCTAGCTAGACTAGGGTAGTATCACCCTCTCACAGAAGATCGGCGTAAAGTAGCTGCTTTTCGTAAGTTGAATAAGTGAGCAACCCTCATCAACAACATACACCCTCCCTTCCATCTGTAGCACTCGCCTTCAGGTCGGCGGCGTCCGAGTATTGCCGATGGTATTGCAAGCATCTACAGGTTGAAACAGAAAGGGTACACTTTTTTTTTCAAAACTTAACTTTGAAATTCTAAAACTATCAGCTTCAAGGTGAAGGCGCCTGTCTAGCCCGCGAAATTCAAATTTTTCGAGTATTTTTATAGTTTATCCTAAATCTGAAAAGATTTAAGACAACATTTTGTGATTTGCGACAAACACAGTATGCAGTGCGTTTATTAATACATTTATTTTACTCTAAATATTATCACGGTGGATATGATACTAGTTAATCACTAAATATACAAAAATTGCCAGATTATCTGGATAGCTGTCGTTCTTGAAATGTTTTAGAGTAAGTTGGATATATTAATAAATGCACTGCACACGGTCTTTGTCGCGAATTACAAAATGTGCCTTTTATTATTGTCAGATTTTGAAATAATTCTAAAGAATCTCAAAAAATTTGAACTTCGCGGCCAAGATGGGCGCTTTAGCCTTAAAGGAAACTGGAAAAACAAAATGTATTATAGGAATACAGCTGTTGACAGATTTCACAAGTCTACACAACCTGTAGTACTTCAACTATCCTACAAAGCCGATAGTTTAAAAGTTAAGTTGCAATAAAAATAGTATACCCTTTTTGTTTCACCTAGTATAGGCTACGGGAACGGCTCAACATCAGGCGGGGCGCTCTCTTGTTTTCCGACATCGTTGCATAAACAAATCTGTATGTAAGTAATTATGAGAACTAATGAGATGTAAATATATAACTTTTACAGTGTTTTTCTGACTAAAACAAACTAAACTAAACGTACTTTTTTATCCTGATTACATCATTTTTTTTTATCTAACTAATGTGTATTTTTTAAATATTTTTCTTTTTAAATTCCTATAAAGATATTTACATGGATATGAGTACCGCATAGTCGACAGTCACAGGTGAATTGGACCTTGTTTTGTGAACTGAAATCAACCTAGAAATAATACGACAAAGGTTGGTATTGGTCTGCAGCAATGCATGTGGTTTGATTCCATTCTGTAAAACGCCATCCAATTAGGAGACAGTTTTGACTAGACTATGCCGATACCTCTTTAGTGTCTGACGTCACAAATATCGTTGAAGAGAGGGAGAGATGGAGCTATAGAAGAATACAGCAAGTTGACTGTCGTATTTCTTTGTATAGCGTTATCCCTCTCTTTTGGAAGAGGGGGTGATAGCCATGCGTCGTCTTTGTTAAAATTCATTTATTAACGTTACACGAGCGAGCAAACGATGCGTATTTGTAGTTGATGTTGACAACTATGTTAAAAATTAGACACCATTGTGATTTTGTGCCTTAAAATGAACGAAATAAGATTTGAATTTCCAGTGACGGCACATGATAAACGATAGCCCTTGATTACACGATCAAGTAGGTATTATTTCGCGTTTACATGCGAACACAAATGTACACTCTAGTGTCGAACAGACTTAAGAACTTTAATGCACAGAAATATAACTCTTAAAATAAGGTAAATACTACTCATAAGAGATTGTAAAATAAAAGAGGTAATGTTCACAAAAACATTAGACGTGTGAGATTTCAACTTTAACCTGTTGAGTTAAGGTTGAAATTCGGCTGCGCGGTGACACGGCTGCGTGCGGCGGCGGCGCGTCACTCCCCCACTCATTTGATCGCGCGCGCTTCTGGCAGGAACGCGTCCCAGTAGCGGATCGCCTTTAAATAAAGATAATAAAAAAATTAAGAAATTTTGAACCTTATATCAAATGCAATTGAATTTAAAATGGTGGCTAAGGCTTGATCAAGTCAATAGTGGTTTGAGCGTTGGGTGAGTTCATTGCACCGGATGGAATTGAGTTCAAATTTGGAACTTTTAAATAAATCGGAATTTGTGTGCCGAATTGTGTGTGTGTGCGTGTGTAAATGTGTGCACGTGCGTGTGTGCATGTGTGTGTGAGCGCGTGTATGTATGTATGTGTGTGTGTGTGTGTGTGTGTGTGTGTGCGCGCGTGTGTGCGTGTACGTATGTGTGCGTGTGCGCGCGTGTACGTATATGAGTTTGTGTGCGTGTGCGTGTTACCTGCGCCTGGTGCGCCTGGTGCTCGTCGAGGTAGCGCAGCAGCGCGGCGCGCAGCTCGGCCAGGCGCGAGTCCTCCCAGCGCTCCAGCTCCTTCTTGATGACGCGCGATATCGTGTCGAACTCCTGCTGACCCCGCTCCACCTTCGCCTCCCACTGCCCAAGGGTAGCAAGCTCAATTCATTAACATGTAGTAACATTAAAATATACTAAATAAAAATAATTAAACAAATACAAATAAATTGAACACATTTAAAAATCCTACTAATATTATAAATGCGAATGTTTGTGAGTGTGGATGTATGTTTGTTACTCTTTCACGCAAAAACTACTGAACGGATTTGGATGAAATTTGGAGCACAGATAGTTTATAACCGGGAATAACACATAGGATACTTTTTATCCCGATAATCCTGAATTTTTTGTTAAATTAAATACTACGGGCACAGTATATAATAATAGTAAATTTTAATAAGCCATTGGTGGCAATATACGTTTATATTTTATATAATTTATGTTCGTAACACTATTGTGTTCCTAAAAGACCATTTTTTTGTACCACTAAAATTGTGACTTATTTTAATTTAATTAATATTTTACATAATTAACTGTTTTACTTAACAGGTAGCAAGCTCAATTGGGCGCAGTTTTGCAAAATGGAACCAGCCCACACACACTGCAAACTAAAACCAACCTGGAACCACTAACACAAGGTTGGTTTTGGACTACAGCAGTCCATATGGGTTGAAACCGTTTTGCAAAACGATATCCAGATATAAATAAAAAATAATAAAATGTGGTACAGCCTGGTCTGTAGCCGACTGACTGCAGATCATGTACGGACTGGCTCCAACCGGGTAGTAGCCGCGTTCCATACGGTGAGTGAGTGAGCCAAAAGCCCAGCCCCCTTTCCCCTCCCACTATCCCAATACCCAGTCCCCCTTAGGTTGCCAACGAGCCGGCAATGCTTCTAGTATCGCAAGCATATAGATGCTTGCGATACCGTAACCCATAGAGGTTAATCCTGTTTAATTTATATCACGTTTATAACTGTTGTTATTCATTCCGCTGTCCCACTTTTTTGTATATACTGATAAGTTTTCTTTCTATAGTGTTATATTTTACTCGTTTTCGAGAATTCTGTAATTCTGAAATACTGTGTTTTTACTGTAATAAAAGTGGCCTGAAAATGTATTAATAATGTCATAGTTAAGGACTCTGACCCCCATATTAGAGGTTGAAGGCGGCCGGGCCATAGAGGCCCGGATAAAAAAAAAACCCCATAGAGGTTACGGTAACTGTTTGATATTAGGCGGGTTATACGCTGTTTTACAGACTTTGTAAAAAAATTTTTTTTACCCTGTATTTTGATGATACTCACGTCAACGATCTCGCCGGTGGCCTGCTCGACCTTCTCAGGTCGGTTGGCGAGCTCGGCCTTGGCCTTGTTCTCGCGCCGTTTGTTCAGCTGCATCTCCGCGTGCTGCCAGTTCTGGAACACCTGGTCCCAACAGAAAAATAAATACAATTATTCAAGATTTTTTTTAAATATTAGGAACGGACTTCAAAAACCTGGGTGCACTAAAAAGCTAGAAATAACTAGGGACCTTGTATTTTTTTCATTTGAAGTCTGTGTCACTATCTTTACACTACGTTAGGATCACTTCTTAGGTGCCTACCTACCCTTACTTAGTTGAATTGGCATCGAATCCAAATTAAATAAATTATAAGGTAAAAAAAAATATTACCGGATTGAGAACCTCCTTTTTGAAGTCGTTTAAAAAGTAAAGCCTAAGGTATGTGTCGAAAGACAAATCAAGTCAAAGCGTTTATTTTGTTTAGGCCTACGGGGGCAATTACAAATTGTAATTTTTTAATATTTCTTATATCTACAACCGGATCGGAACGCGACCTCGAATGAGAAGCTCCGGCAAGTAACTCAGCGGGCTTGTCTTTTTACATTTTGTAATATTATATTTTTTCTTAATCGCCAGTTGCTTATATAATTAATTATTACAAAGGATAGTAGATATTAATGTAAATAATAAAAAAAATGTAAAATAATATTTATTTACCTTGACTCGTTCATGGAACACGTCCTTGATGGCGCCTATTAGGCCCAAGTAGTCCTTGACGTGTTCAGCCAGCACGAAGAAATCCGTGTTCGACTGCTCCAGTCTTAAGTGCTCTATCTGTGAGATAAAGTACAATCTTAAGGGTGTTATGGTGTAGTCATAAAATCGTTGTGCTAAATGTTGGCTAGCGCGAAGGCGTGGAAATTAGATGTAGGCGTTTTTACAATAACGATACCGAGAACCGATTGTGATATTTAATGACTGGCGAACAAGAATGAAAACAGAAAACCTGCAAAAACTTGTATTTTTAAATTATAATATCTTTTATATAAAATTCTCGTGGACCATACTCCTGCTTCCTTCGACCTTCACGCGGCGCGTGCGGCTCGGCGCCGGAGAGCGCGGCGGCGGCGGCGCCTGCAGTACTAGTGTCCTGTGTAGTGCGGGGTGGTACCTTCTCGTGCAGGTCGGCGGCGTGCGAGAGCGCGCGCGAGAGCGGCGCGTGCGGGTCGGCGCCGGAGAGCGCGGCGGCGGCGGCGCCTGCAGTACTAGTGTCCTGTGTAGTGCGGGGTGGTACCTTCTCGTGCAGGTCGGCGGCGTGCGAGAGCGCGCGCGAGAGCGGCGCGTGCGGGTCGGCGCCGGAGAGCGCGGCGGCGGCGGCGCCTGCAGTACTAGTGTCCTGTGTAGTGCGGGGTGGTACCTTCTCGTGCAGGTCGGCGGCGTGCGAGAGCGCGCGCGAGAGCGGCGCGTGCGGGTCGGCGCCGGAGAGCGCGGCGGCGGCGGCGCCTGCAGTACTAGTGTCCTGTGTAGTGCGGGGTGGTACCTTCTCGTGCAGGTCGGCGGCGTGCGAGAGCGCGCGCGAGAGCGGCGCGTGCGGGTCGGCGCCGGAGAGCGCGGCGGCGGCGGCGCCTGCAGTACTAGTGTCCTGTGTAGTGCGGGGTGGTACCTTCTCGTGCAGGTCGGCGGCGTGCGAGAGCGCGCGCGAGAGCGGCGCGTGCGGGTCGGCGCCGGAGAGCGCGGCGGCGGCGGCGCCTGCAGTACTAGTGTCCTGTGTAGTGCGGGGTGCTACCTTCTCGTGCAGGTCGGCGGCGTGCGAGAGCGCGCGCGAGAGCGGCGCGTGCGGGTCGGCGCCGGAGAGCGCGGCGGCGGCGGCGCCTGCAGTACTAGTGTCCTGTGTAGTGCGGGGTGGTACCTTCTCGTGCAGGTCGGCGGCGTGCGAGAGCGCGCGCGAGAGCGGCGCGTGCGGGTCGGCGCCGGAGAGCGCGGCGGCGGCGGCGCCTGCAGTACTAGTGTCCTGTGTAGTGCGGGGTGGTACCTTCTCGTGCAGGTCGGCGGCGTGCGAGAGCGCGCGCGAGAGCGGCGCGTGCGGGTCGGCGCCGGAGAGCGCGGCGGCGGCGGCGCCTGCAGTACTAGTGTCCTGTGTAGTGCGGGGTGCTACCTTCTCGTGCAGGTCGGCGGCGTGCGAGAGCGCGCGCGAGAGCGGCGCGTGCGGGTCGGCGCCGGAGAGCGCGGCGGCGGCGGCGCCTGCAGTACTAGTGTCCTGTGTAGTGCGGGGTGCTACCTTCTCGTGCAGGTCGGCGGCGTGCGAGAGCGCGCGCGAGAGCGGCGCGTGCGGGTCGGCGCCGGAGAGCGCGGCGGCGGCGGCGCCTGCAGTACTAGTGTCCTGTGTAGTGCGGGGTGGTACCTTCTCGTGCAGGTCGGCGGCGTGCGAGAGCGCGCGCGAGAGCGGCGCGTGCGGGTCGGCGCCGGAGAGCGCGGCGGCGGCGGCGCCTGCAGTACTAGTGTCCTGTGTAGTGCGGGGTGGTACCTTCTCGTGCAGGTCGGCGGCGTGCGAGAGCGCGCGCGAGAGCGGCGCGTGCGGGTCGGCGCCGGAGAGCGCGGCGGCGGCGGCGCCTGCAGTACTAGTGTCCTGTGTAGTGCGGGGTGGTACCTTCTCGTGCAGGTCGGCGGCGTGCGAGAGCGCGCGCGAGAGCGGCGCGTGCGGGTCGGCGCCGGAGAGCGCGGCGGCGGCGGCGCCTGCAGTACTAGTGTCCTGTGTAGTGCGGGGTGGTACCTTCTCGTGCAGGTCGGCGGCGTGCGAGAGCGCGCGCGAGAGCGGCGCGTGCGGGTCGGCGCCGGAGAGCGCGGCGGCGGCGGCGCCTGCAGTACTAGTGTCCTGTGTAGTGCGGGGTGGTACCTTCTTGTGCAGGTCGGCGGCGTGCGAGAGCGCGCGCGAGAGCGGCGCGTGCGGGTCGGCGCCGGAGAGCGCGGCGGCGGCGGCGCCTGCAGTACTAGTGTCCTGTGTAGTGCGGGGTGGTACCTTCTCGTGCAGGTCGGCGGCGTGCGAGAGCGCGCGCGAGAGCGGCGCGTGCGGGTCGGCGCCGGAGAGCGCGGCGGCGGCGGCGCCTGCAGTACTAGTGTCCTGTGTAGTGCGGGGTGGTACCTTCTCGTGCAGGTCGGCGGCGTGCGAGAGCGCGCGCGAGAGCGGCGCGTGCGGGTCGGCGCCGGAGAGCGCGGCGGCGGCGGCGCCTGCAGTACTAGTGTCCTGTGTAGTGCGGGGTGGTACCTTCTCGTGCAGGTCGGCGGCGTGCGAGAGCGCGCGCGAGAGCGGCGCGTGCGGGTCGGCGCCGGAGAGCGCGGCGGCGGCGGCGCCTGCAGTACTAGTGTCCTGTGTAGTGCGGGGTGCTACCTTCTCGTGCAGGTCGGCGGCGTGCGAGAGCGCGCGCGAGAGCGGCGCGTGCGGGTCGGCGCCGGAGAGCGCGGCGGCGGCGCGCGCGGCGTCGTGCGTGCGCGCCGCCAGCTCGCGGCGCTCGGCCGCCAGCGCCTCGCAGGCGCCGCACAGCCGCCGCAAGCACGCCTCCAGCGCCTCCAGCCGCGACCCGCGCTCCTCGAACCACTGCACACGCACGCACCCCGCTCACACACTACCACTCACAACCACAAGCTCCGACACACTGAGCCACCGCTGGTGGCAGCTGGAGGGCGTCACCGGTAGCTAAGCCGAGCCGCGTGACGCTGCCCCTAGTCACTAGACGCGGTCACCGGAGACCCTAGTGTTTCAACGTATCCAATTTTTAACCACGTTTGTTTAGAACGCGGGCGGAGCTAAGACGGCGATTGTGGTCGAGTGCGCGGGAGGCAGGTGACAAAATATCGTTAGAAATAGCGAGAGCTGATCAATCTCTCTCAAACACTAAGGTCCGTATTAATTAACATAATTATTTTATGAATGAATGATAGCGATGTTGAGGAATTCTTTTGACATGGAATTTTGTACTGGTAATAACAAAATAATGACATTTCCAAGATCGCTCTCAGACTTGAGATCGATTTATTAATACGAGCCTCCTTAATACTATTCAACATGTATGTAAATTTGAATTTGAAGAAAAAGTTGGTAAAATATTAACTACTTCTCTTCATTGCAAACACAGACTAATGAACCCTAGACGCCGCATAGCCGGGCACCCCCGCCCGCCTAGCATATGCATTGCCACTGCATACGTATGACCGCACTTGACATTTTGATTGGTCCATTCACGGCTTGACCTTGAACGAACCAATCACAATTCGCCATTTTCCCCCGATACCCCGCCAACTTTTGACGATTGCATTCGAATACAATAATGGACGTAGGCAGTGCCTCGACTAGACTAATAAGAGTCTGAGATGGCAAACGGAACTGAGTCTGCTACGATTAGGTGACTCCCAAAACTGTACGAAGTAACAGAAATCAATGGCTTATAATTTTATTATACTTGTAAACTTGCGGATCTGTATAGACTGAATGATACGATACAAAAAATTATAAAAAAAACCGACTTCAAAAAATCTGGGTGCACTAAAAAACTAGAAATAACTAGGGGCTTTGCATTTTTTCATTTGGCTCCGGTGCCAATTTGAGTAGGGGTAAGTAGTTACCTACCTAAGAAGTAGTTCTAACAGTATGCCAATACAAATTGCCATTGACGGAGTAATCGGTGAACATACATAAAAAAGTTAAAAAAAAATTACATAGAACATAGAACTTACAGGGTCGGACTCGTCCATCTTGTACGTGATCTTGTTGACGGTCTCGCCGACCTTGTTGAACAGGCGCAGCACGCCCGCGCCGCTGAGCGCGGACGTGCTCGTCGCTTTCGGCAACTCCGTGTCTGTGCACCCACAATGTATATCGTCGCTTTGCTTTCATCTCAAAAACGAAGTTTTTGCAGTACCAAAATAATAATTTCAATGTTATTTTTGAGAACGTGAGGCGTTTGTTTGTAAGCCACATCAGAATTAATTAACAATAGTACATTGTTACATGAGTGGTGAAAGGGACAAAATAAGTCTTTCACCCGAGGTAAACACTGTGCTTTTCATTACGAATACAATGAAAATAAAAATAAAAACAGGAATTGACTAAAGAAATAATACAAGGAAGTATAAACAATACTCTACAACTCGAAAAAAAAAATATCGGATTGCCGCCTATTTTGTTTTTTTTTCGTTGACCGGCCAACTTCATTATTTAGCCATTATTTTTCATTTTCATGTTTAAATATTTTGCCCAACACTATGTTATTTTAAAGAAATTGTTGAAACTAAATTATAATTAAGTCATTTAAAAAAATATATTCTTGAATTAATACTTAACTTTATGTTATTTAAATTTTACATCGCGCTGTAATTGAGTGACTGTAGAAAAAGTTTGAACATGGTTCCATAGAAATGTGAAAATGGAACTAGTTTTTTTTTTATAATTTGACAGCTGTCAGTTGAAAGCGAAACTCCCGGGCCGGAAAAGTATTACTTTCAACCCGCTTCTCAGGCAACTTCAGACCTACTTTTAGAGTATGAGTAATGAAAATACATATTACATTGATAGTAATCGTAAAACATTTTTTTTCAATACCTATTCACATCTCTCAAAGTCGTAATGTAGATAGCATTTGAGTGCGTCAGGAGCGCACAAGACAAAGCGTTTATTTTGTTTAGGCCTACGGGGGCACTTACAAATTGTCACTTTTAAATGTTTTAAAGGTTTTTACATATTATATTAAAATAACAGTAAAATATTACTATTTATCAATAAGCATCTTTCATAAGTAAAATGCTTGTACTAGAAGTAGGTTCACGATAATAGGTTCCCGTGACATCTCTTCAGGCTGGTTTCTTTGATCGAGGGTATGTTCTGACCTGACTCGAGGAACTCCCTGAAGTCCGGGTCGATGCAGAGGACGGGGTGCTGCGCCACGCGGTTCAGGAAGCGCTCGAGCGCGGCGCGGCGCCGCTCCACGAACTGGGACTGCATGGCGCCCGCCGCGGGGCCGTTCGCGCTCTCCGTGGACGGCGTCGACGTCATCTTCAGTTTAGTGGTGCCTGGTGACAGTCAACAATCTTACGGACATGCAACAGATGTAACGGCTAGCCAGCTCAACGGAGTAGGTTCTTACTGTCGTGGAGCGGTGCGGGACCCCTCCCGGCTGTGTGCTATGAAATCACGCGTCATTTGACACCCCCTCCCCCGAACTGCTCCACTAGAGAGCCGGAATCCCAAAGTCCCTCTCCTCGTCCCCTTCCTCTTTCCCGATTTCCACACATCTCCTTGTTTGCCGAGTTTCTTATATATAACCAGCTGAGCCCGCGACTTCGCCCGCGTGGAGTTTGACTTAAAAAAAAGCCCGCTCCCGCGTTCTGAGCCCGCGCGACAGAACCCATTTTTGTTTTTCTAAACTAAAAGTGTAAGCCTAAGTTACTCCTTATAACATCAGCTATCTGCCAGTGAAAGTCCCGTTAAAATCGGTCCAGCCGTTTCGGAGATTACCCGCAGCAAACATACAGACAGAAAAAAAATGCTTAAATCGCGTTTATACGGGTTCGTATATACTTTCATATGCATTTAGTGAAAAGGTTGTATTTTTAATATTACAAACAGACACTCCAACTTTATTTATTTGTATAGTTATGTAGTCAAATAAACAAAGTTTCAATCTAGTATGCTATTGAATCTTATTTTTGCCACACTTCATTTAAATTACTATTTTTTTCTTTGACAGGTGACTTTTTTTTTAAAAAAAAAACCATAATGTTGACAAGAACTATAGCAAAAAATCAACTAATCATGATTATTATGACCACATAATCATAAGTCATGAAATATAAAACTCACCAACTATGCTCTTCTCGGGCGCTGGCGGTATGATCCGGCCGGAGCGCAGATACTTCTCCGTCAGCTTCTCGTGGAGGCCGAGGAAGTCGCTGAACCGGCGCAGCACCGCGAACTCCTGCTTGCTGAATATCGGCATGTTGGTCTTGGTGAGCACCCGGTACGCGACGTATGAGCTCATGCCCTCGCCGATCTTCTGCGGCTCGGTGACGCTTATAATTATATTGTTCGCGCGTTCCGTCGCTATCTGCGATAAGGAAAACGGACTGATGGGCCTGTTCATTATTTTTAAACTGCCTACTTCGATAACCTTTCACCGATATCACAACAAAAATTATTTAAAAAAGAAATTAATAAATAGCACACAGCAACGAAATATAATAATAGTAACAATGTACACAATTATTATCCGCTCTTGTAACCAATAACGGAGTTATTAAAAGTTAGTTGCTGTACTGAAATTTATCCCAATTCAGACACACAACTACATAAAATGTACTGCAGACTCAGACTGAAATACCATTATCCTACATACACATGTGTAGTAAGGAAAAAGTACACATAATCACCACACTTTACGGTCGACTAGCTGTTGCCCACGGCTCTGCCCGCGTGGTCCTGCGATAACATAAAAGTGGCCTAAATTACTCCAATGAAAGTCGCGTCAAAATCGGTCCAGCCGTTGCGGTGTGACCCGGAGTTTTTTTTTATAACTTTCGTATAAGTATAATTTCAAATTCATTTACTAAAAAGCTATTATTTCGATATTACAAATAGACACTTCAATTTTATTTATTGTAAGTAGGTAGAGAGTTAGGTACTTGTAGGGAAGGCTATCGCGCCGGTCCGCGTTATGTGCGTTCGACGCGTACAGTGCGGGTGAGTGGGTTCACCACAACATACCTCTTCCATGATGGGACTGTGCAGAGACGGTGTGATCGACGGAGCATCACCAATGTTGACCTTTTCGAGGCCTTCTTGAGCGCCATTCAATTCCGGATCTAGGCTGACGTCCTGTAGAAGCGGGAACTCAATTAACATTCTATTTTAAATAGTATATTCCAGCACTCTTAAAGGGTAACATAATATCCAAGTTTACCTAGAGGTAAACTCACAGGAGTAAAGGTAATCTTGTTTGTTAGAAAGAAAGATTCTTACATTGTATACGGTCATTTTTTAAAACATGTTAAACATGATTTAGACTTAGCTGTCTTACCTGGGCCAAGTCAACCTTATTATCTTCAGGATAAAACACTTTTTTGTATGTAAATCTAAACATCCTTGTAACGTATCGCAAGATATTATTTTTATTTTTTATTATGATAATAGAACCACTTGCTGTGGATACTCCCTACACCTTTACTGGACCAAAATACAGTTGTGATTGTGACTGTTTTAATTTATCCTCCTTTAGGTACACAGCGGAAAGGAAAATGTTATCGATAGTTAGGTATTGTTATTCAATATTAAGATACAATTAAAACCGGGCATACAGGAAATACATAAATTTATTATGCTTTCACAATTTTAAACATTATGATTATGGCCTGAATCCCCCTCGTGTTGAGGGGAGGCCCGTGCCCAGGAGTGGGACGTCAAAAGGGCTTAATTATTATTAATATTAAACAAGTTTATTCTTGATATTTTTACCAAGTGAGTGAGGTTTTGTTTTAGAGCGTCATATTTGTGAAATTATGGAGTGAAACCCCCTCGCAGTGAGGGGAGGTGCCTAGGATTGGGGTAACAACCCATTAAGTTTTTACATGATTGTATATTGTAGTGTAGTTTGCTGAGTTGTTGTGCAATCCTTTGAGTGTCCAACAATAAAGCTGTCTTTACTAAATGTATTTTGCCATGTCTTAAGGGTGCAGTGGTTAACATATACAGCTCAGAAGTATGTATGCATGTACAACAGACCAATAAGAAAAGACACTGCTTACATCCTTCATTGTATGTGAATGCAGTCTCCAAAAGTTTGAGCAAGGTTGAGCCATGAATGGACCAATAAAAATCACAGGTGTATTCATAAGTATGCAGTGGTAATGCATATGTCCAACTATGCGGCGTCTATGGCTTATTGGTCAGTGGCAGGGATACACATGCAAAAACAATCTTGTTGCTATGGATGCATACCAAGAAAATAATCAGTATTTAACAGAGTGGTAACGTCACAGGGCCCTATTCCAGGCTAACAGCATTATCCCACTAGTGGTTTGCAAGGATGTTCCCAGTGATAAATGAATATTGTTTTGCAGAACAGAATCAAGCCATATACACTGCTGTAGTCCAAAACCAATCTTGTGTTAGTGGTTCTTGGTTGATTTTAGTTTGCAGATATGTGTGTGGGTGGTTCTATTTTGCAAAACTATGTTCAAATGAATCGGAGATCACCACAGGTACGCAACATGAACTCGGCATTTGCCTTTTACCCGCGGCTAACTTGTTGCATACCTACAATGAAGATGTTGCATATTCGTGGGAATTTCACAGCACACATGCTCAGTGCACCCTCTGAATTGGTTCATCATTCACCCCGATGGGAACACACTCGTAAACCATTTGAGGGATAAGGCCCTAATTTTATTATTATTATTAGTATTTATTATGACAGTCAGTTGATTCAACTGATAGATGCTTATATCCTGTTTCTCTCAACTTGTTCTTAGTGAAGAATGTGTTTATTAAGTCTGGTTGACATTATGGGCCGATATTAAGTCTTCTGGAAGTTTATCCCACGCTCCACTCACATAGTTGCTCAAATAATGTTTGTGGGGGGTGCTGTGCGATAAGGCTGGTGCTCACTATAAGATTGTAGCCTCTCATATGATCATTCATCATCATAATTTGTCTGTGATACAATCAATCAGCAGATGTGTTATGTGCCTGTTCTGGTAGCCACTAGTGATGTAACGAATGTTGATTTTTTGACATTCGCGAATGCGAATGCGAATGCGAATATTTGGCTCCAACATTCGCGAATGCGAATGCGAATGCGAATGTTGACTTTCAACTAAGAAACTCTAAATTGAAAATTTAAAAAAACCCCGATGCAACGACTTTCCAAAAGAGCTGATAATTTTCAAACGGTTTAAACTATTTTCGTGAAACATAGCTGAGAACACTCTAGATCATAATACATTTCCAAAAAAGAAACAAAATTAAAATCGGATCATCTGTTTGGGCGCTAACATGCCACATACACACAAATACACATGTTAAACTTATACCACCCCTATTTTTCGTCGGGGGTTTATAAAGAACGCACAAAATGTTAAGTTTGGTTTGACATTTCGTGTCGGCCGAATATAGCCGAACCTATACAGGTTGAATGAACGAAGTTAGTCACATCAATTCGAAGAGATTTGTTTTGATTTGAGGGTAGTTTAGTATTATTGCATTCATCGAATTTATTTGATATTCACATTTTATTGAGTTAATATTTTAATTAGAATAACAAGAGCGATAGAGAAATATCCTATTTATAATTTAGTGGCCTACCTCAAGACAGCTCAATTTTGTTTTTTAAACTCAAATATAAGTAAATAAGTGCATTATGTGCAAGTGAGCTACGAACGAGGCTGGTTTGCAGCCAAAGACTAACGCGAGGGCTGTGCTGTGATGGAACCGAGGTGTGTAATTAACAATGCTCACGCGTTTCATACGACATTTTACAACTTACTTGCCAGTAAAAATATTGTAATATTACAATCATAATTGGAAAAAGCACAATTCACGATTTTTTTAAGACCTAGATTATTGCAGGATGAATGAAAAATAAAATAACAGGGCGCGCCGTAAGTTTTTAGGGTTCCGTAGTCAAACTCGGAACCCTTATAGTTTCGGTACGTCCGTCTGACATCACAGTAATTTTATTCTGAGACTATTAGGGCTGGCAAAATACTGCAAATTCGCCAAAAAAATTGTTTATGTACCGCTAAAAAACTTAAAATTTTGAAAGCAAAGTTATTCCATTATCCCTCCCGTACATAAGAAAGGGGAGTGAAAAAAAATGTTTACACACCCCCTCAATTGAGGTATTGTTCAGTAGGTATTTTAAAATAACTTAAAGTTTTCTGTGACAGTTTTTCAATATTAATTCTCGTTTACGAAATATTGAGTATCATTGTGGCCTTTTTTACGTAAGTAGCAAGATTCATCCTTTAAATTAGAACCAGTAAATGGTTTATTATAGGAAATAAATAGTTATTTACTACCTATTCAAAATAAAAATAATTATGGGTGTTTCTACAAAAAATGGGTAACTCAATGTCATCAGTCAATAAAACAATGCATAATTATATTTTGTTTATATTTTATGATTAATTTTAAAACAATTAAAAGCCTTTTATTGGCCACCCAATTTCAGCTATTCATTTTTAATACAAATTTGTAAATCTTCACAATATATTCTCAAAAAGTCAGTACTTTGGCGTGTCACAACCTCAAAAGCGCGCAATCAAATAGCTTTGTATTAAATATTACCCTGAATACACTAAAACTTAATATTTCACTATAATCTGCAATGTATTTAATATTATATAATCACAACTTTCATAATTTATTATATTCACCGTTGTTGTTAAAATAATTAGAAACTTTGTGTTCAGTTTTATTCATCAGTCCGTTGTGCGTTGTTCGAATTTGAATTTCCCGCTAAATACCGGCGACTCAAATTCAAATCCACGTTAAATTTAAAGGTTGGTACTAAAGTTAGCTGCAGACCGCGCCATTGTTTGGCCGCCATTACTGTGCCAGTGCTAGAGTTGTGTTTGTCGTGTGAACACGTGCCGATCCAGACAAAATGTCAGTCCTATGGTGAGTCGCTATTTCCTTGTAAATCTGTGTTATATTTTAAATTATACATAGTTAACTTTGATTTGTTAAAATGTAGCTTCTTGATATTCGAAAACATAAAAATAAACGTTAGTTCTAAAGATAACCTCAAATTCAGTCTCAATGTCTGTTTCGTCAGTCCGTTGGCGTCAGTCCGCTGTCTGATATTGCGCCAAAGGACTGACGTGTTTCCAGGGTACTGACTTTTTGAGCGTGTCTAAGCATTTTTTTTTACTTATTGCAGCTTAAAACATCATGGCTCCTAATAAAACTGAAACTGAAAGAATCTTTGTCTGAAAACGAAGCCGTGGTGCATATGGATTTTTCAGAAAACTTTTGTACCAAATACAACAAGGAAATCCAAAGCTTTCATTTTGGCGGTTCGCGGACCCAAATTTCATTACATACTGTGGTTGTTTACTTGAGAGACTCTACGACTTCACACTGCATTATGTCTTCTAATTTGTCTCATAACGCCGGAGCAATTTGGGCCCACTTAAAACCTGTGCTGACATCACTGCCATCGAACATTCAAAAGATTCACTTTCTCAGCGATGGTCCTGTAACGCAATATAGGAACAAATCTATGTTTTTTGTATTGGGCTGTAAACTGCAAGACATGTACCCTAATATTGTGCAATATTCCTGGAACTTCCATGAAGCCGGACACGGGAAGGGGGCACCCGATGGTATAGGGGCCACATGCAAGCGAACAGCTGATCAAGTGATTGCTTCAGGAGGTGATATAACTAACTTGACGGAGTTTGCTTCTGTTATCCGCGAGAGATGTCCAGGTATAAAAGTGACGGTGATTGAAGGCTGTGATATCGAGAAGATGAATACCTTGATTAACGACAAGTCGTCTCTAATGATCGCCTTTAAGGGGACGCTCTTGGTGCATCAGGTGACCGGCTCTGCTTACATTCCCAATCATCTTACAATGAAGTCACTAAGTTGTTTCTGCGACGCTGACGCATGTGATCATTTCAAGCTAGGATCTATTCATTATCAGACAGAGATGGTGGCTGAACATGGTACACGAGTAAATGTTTCTACCGTATTTACAGACTCTGAAGACGATGATATACCACTATCCACTTACGGGAATTACATGGATTACCGTTCCAAATTGGATAGCGATCTATCAACACCAGGAGTTAGTGGTTATTCACAACGAAGTCTTTATAGCAGTGGTGATTATGTATTGGTAAAATATATAACAAGGAATACAGAATATAGTTATGCAGCAATCTGCTCTTCTGTTGATGATGAAGAAGGTGAATTGAGAGTGACTTTCCTCAAAATTTGTAAACAGAATGGCACTCTATTTCAATTGAATGAAAAAGATGTAGCAGATGTTCCGATGGAACAAGTAGTTCAAAAATTACCTGTACCAAATATCATTACAAAAGGTAATAGAGTGTTTTACCAATTTAGCGAGCAGATTGATGTTTTTGAAAAATAATTATTTTAGTGTTAAACTATTTATAAGCATCCTTTTTATTTTTTGTTGACAAAAAGATCTCATTTTTATTATTTACTTATAAGACATAGATTATTATTTGTAAGTAACATAACGATTTTAGACATGTCAGAAGGCTGTTTTGAAGACTGAGATAGTATTACTTGGTAACTGTTATTACTTTAATTGGTATCTTTAAGGCAGAGAGAGTTAAGTATATTTTTGTTTCATTTGTTTGTTGATTGCTTAGAAAAGTTTTACGTTTTTTTTTTTAATGGTGACTTAAGTTAATTATGATTATAAGTGAGACTCAAAACATGTGCCATTATTAGTTTCTAAGAGATTTCTTCTAAATCTTAATAAATTTCTTACATATCTTATGAAGTTGTGCGTTTTATCAGTACTTTGTCATCCTCGTCAGTCCCCTGGAAGTCAAATTTGGAAAAATCTAAATATATCCGCATCTACTTTAAAAAGTGACTGGCCCTATCATGAGCAATATACTCATTAGATTAGCTATCTCATAACGCGAATTTGTAGGAAATAGACTTAAAAAGCTATCATAAACAAAAAATCCCGAAAAATTACCCAACTTTTGTATATTCGCCCTTATATTAAAAAAATTCTAAAGTTTGGATTGAATCTCAAACCACGCACCACTGATTGTGCACCCAGTCTAATCACAACTGAATTTTTCGAATTAAAACTCCTTATAAGAATTTTCATCAGTCCAAAAACATAATAAAGGATTGTCATTGTGTTTAATACATTTAGTAACATAATTTTTTACTATTTTATTTATACGGTAGCCAAAATAAATTAATAATAATTTTAGCCCTTTTGACGTCCCACTCCTGGGCACGGGCCCTCCCCTCAACACAAGGGGATTCAGGCCATAATCCAATTATTTATTTATTGGTTTTAAATATTTACTATAACTCTTTGCTAAGATTAAAAACATGTAAAGTCAATAGCACTAGTGCATAATAAGCTGCTTTATGAACCTTAAAGCGGTGCAATAAGGGCCATCCTATGAGCAAGTATGTTTAAATAATGTATTATTCTTACTAGTTGTATTAAAATTCCATATCCATCTATAGATAATTTCCTTTTTGTTTATCAAAAACATTCGCCAAACATTCGCATAGATTCTTGCGAATGCGAATGCGAATGTCAAAAAATATGCGAATATTCGCGAATGCGAATGCGAATGCGAATATTCGTTACATCACTAGTAGCCACTATACAATTCAATGAAATGACTTTCTGTATTCAGGTGAATTAATTTATAAAAAGTTATTAATACAAAGTTAAACACAGTTAAAATTATCATGCAACTAAGTACTTGAAAAACAAAGGCAACAGTAAAATTGTTGTGAAAAAGCCATTATCTGCATGACTAATATAATAGATAATGCAATAAAACTCATCCAATAATTCAATTAACCAGTTTCAAGGGTAGTTCAATGGTAAATCAAAGTTCCACATTGAACCTGATGTAAACCTATGGAACTGTTTAAATTGCAAATGTTACTTTTATAATTGCTAGTAATTAGCGCATTATCTGCGATGAAAGACTATAACCATACTGTATTATGAACGATGATTTCCTAAATAGTGGTTTTTAGGGGCGTCAACGTCATGCCTGCCCGGCACGCCGGGGGGCGGACGCGGTGAAGTAATTAAAAAACAGGATTTTCATAAGATACCTGGACCGCAGAAGCGAAAAGATCTTCGTCATCCCTGTTATCATTGTTGATATCCACCGTGCTGAAGGGCGGTGTGTCTGGCCCCTCCGACATGGTTCGATGAACACAATTTTATGACGACCGACGACGATAAAACGAAACAATACACGCTTCTTATCAAATCACCTCCAAAAACAGCAAAATAACTATCCGAGTTTCCGAGATTCACTTGACAGAAGGAAATGAGCAACCCCTTTGTCATCTATTTCTGTCTATCGGATATGATAATTTTAGCATGATATAACTATATTGAATGCCAAATTCTATGAGTGTAACAAAGATAGAACTATGAAATGCTTAAGTTATTGCTATTTGCATTTTGCATCTGCATCTGACAGATTATACGTGACGTACACATTTGCGTTCATAAAGAGAGCTACGAGTATTTTTCATAATTGGTGAATTGATATTTACCATTTCGTTAGATAAATCCACAGAGAAGTCTGTGGGTCAATCAAAAAATCACAGATGCTGAAAGTTCTATATAATACCGTAATAAAATTTGTAATTTAACGTAAATATATAATGTAATATTTTATAATAAGAGATTTGCATTTATCTACATAAAAAGGTGTCTGCTGTCATTTCCAGTGCCAAAAACATAAACAAAATTGTCATGTCAATTTGACTTTGACAGTATCGATAACAAAATTCCACGAATGTCGAAATTATTTATTTTCATGTTGGGTTGATTTGTTGTGAATACAAAAAGGTGGGTGAAAATTTGAAAACAATTCCGCGTGTACCCACTTGGTATTCTCAGGATCACCACCCATTTACGTATAAACATAACAGCAGAGAGTTTTGAGTGAAGATGAGCGGTTCAGAGAGGAAGGCGAAGATTCCCCAGCCGCCGGCGCCGGCGGCGAGCTCTGGGAACCTGCTCTCAAGTGTGGCTCCACCGTCACAGCTGCCGAACTTTGTGACTGCTGCCCCTGCCGCTCCTATTGTCGCAACATCCAAGGAAGTGAGTTTTTTTTATGTCATCGTTTTCGTTCTCGTTGGAACGAATTGACGTCAAAAACACCTGTTTTGTGTGATGGAGCCAGGAAGTTCCCTAAAATTTCGCCAAATCGAAGTTTATGCTTCTTTTAATTATACATTGAGCCAGGAAGATTGTATTTGCTATTAGGATTGATATGGCTACTATCAAGGAGGTCTCCAGCATAATTTGACAGACTTTACTAATGCACCTGATAAATAAATGGTACACATTTAGATTACTTTGTAAAGATCCTTGTCATCTTGGTCAAACCTGGAATTTTTAGGGACCAATCTCATGACCATATTCACAAACAAAACCTAATTAACTTAGTAAGGGACCAACTCTAGTAGGTTTATAAAGTTTGTCATTTCTTAACGGGCTGTGCATTTGTGCACACTGTGAGACCTCATAGTAATATTTGTGAATATGGGAGTGTTTTCTTTAATAGTCTGTAGTATTGTTCCACTGGGTCATTATGCCTTAAAATATAATCTATCATATCAACAATAACTGAATTTGTTTGATGAAGTTAAAACAAAGTGACTAATAAAATGGTTTCTATAGCCATGCAGTAAGGTATATATTCCACTACTTTCAACTCTATTTTCCTCTTGGAACTCGTGAACTAGTATTAGATGTGAATTGGCTATGAGCAGTGGGAATTAGTTTACTGATAATATCTTTACTAGTCAAGTACTGCTTATTCAAGGTTCCTGAAGCAGTCCAAGCACCAACGCCACCATCTCCGGTGCCAGTTCAGCCCATCATTGTGCAGTCCAGGGATGAGCAACAGTCTCAAGCCTCGGAAACATTCAGGTACTAATATTATTTATAAAAATATATTTATGTTAGTCTACCAACTACACTAAGTATGGTTTACTTATCTTTACCTATTAAAAAAGCCATTTAATTACACAAAAAAATATTATTATTATTATTAGGAGCCTGTAGTGTCCCACTGCTGGGCAAAGGCCTCCCCTCCCTTCTTCCATTTGTCTCGGTCTGAGACCAATGTGCTTCGTATGAGTCGAGCTCATCCCGGCATTGTCTTTTGGGTCTGCCGCGTGGTCTGGTTTACACTAAAAATAGATTGTTATTTTAATAATTCAGAATGAGGGTTAACATGACAGAAATTTACAAGACATGCCAAGATTGCTTACTAAAAATGTCAGTGTTTATTACTTACGAAAACAAAAATATTTTTTTAATCACCAAAGCTTGTCACACGCATTTAACAAATTACTCTTACAAATTGTTGAAAAACTTAGTAAAGTAAAGTCAGCCTGCATACTCTGTAAGCAGACATGCCTGAATCCACCTTGCATTGTGAGGAGGCTGCTTCTCAGCAGTTGCACATTAAAAGGCTTATAATTATTTAACAACTAGCTGTGCCCACGGACTTCGTCCGCGTAGTATTTAACGTAACAAAAATTTCGGGATTATCGCGATAAAAAGTATCCTATATGTTAATCCCGGTTATAAACTATCTGTGTTCCAAATTTCATCCAAATCCGTTCAGTAGTTTTTGCGTGAAGGCGTAACAAACATACATCATACATACATCCACACTCACAAACTTTCACATTTATAATATTAGTAGGATGTGATGTAAGAGACTATACTAGGTGATACAAAAAGTGTATACTATTTTTTTTTGCAACTTAACTTTGTAAATCTCAAACTATCGGCTTTGTGGGACAGTTGAAGCACTAAAGGTTTTGTATACTTTGTAATGTAAATGTTTCTGTTCGGGCTCCAATTGTAATATAAATTCCTTTTCTAAATCGACAAGAGCCAAATTGTAATATTTAAAACAAATACAATAAAAGGTTCCCCTATTAATAATATAAGTAAGCTGCCAGAAAACAATACAAATTAAACCAATATCGGGCGCCAGGCAGGCCTACCAATAAAAAGTGTCCGGAATAACTATGTCGGGGCCTTGGAGCTTTTAATCACAAGCCAAGGAGAAGTAAATGAAAAACCTGAGTACAAAGAAAAGTATCAGTCTTTATTTTATCCATAGGGTCATGAAAATGTTACTTAAGTATAAGAAAAATGAATAAATTTATCACATTTGTGTTTGTCTATTATTGCCACCTTTTTTCTAAGAAATTATTATTATTTTAAACGCAAAACATTAGGGGAAAATGAGTAGAACAACCAGAAAAATTATATTTTAAGTTAAACTATAAAACCAAACCTCGGTCCTGGTACATGTCCGTGGAAAAAATAACGAGGGGCTTGCAAACTAAATCACCTCCAACCCGGAGCCGGGGGCATCACAGGCGGAATTTAAAGGTGTCCAGCTTGGTGATCCACAATGGGTTTCAACCTTACCGGCACGCCGCAAACAAAATCTTCACCACACCATCCAGGGTGGGGAAAACATCATGAAGTCTCCATGAGTTGAAATTTCAATGAAGAAATGTAAATAACAAAGAAGTAGAGTAAAAAAAATAAAAAAAAACCCACAAATGTGGGTTTTTCTGCTAAATACTATGCGCAGGCATAGCGCCGAGCTTATTAGTAACTAACTAAAGCCATTAAACGACATCTCCGCACGCCTAAGCGTGGATTCACAAAGATTTTTATCGGTTCAAATCGTAGCCATCTTCACGGCCTGTCCTTCGGGAGAAAAGTGAAAAGGCTCCCAACTGACAGTTCAAATCAGAAAAAAACGAATGACAGAGGACATGTCAATGTCAAACTGACATAACCAAAATGTGAAAGGAAAAAGTCCGAACTGAGTATCAGTCCTTTGAGAACTTACTAATTTGGAAAAAACATAACTAGTATGTAACGAGATAAAAGCGAATGTTACAATACATCCCTCCCAAAAAAAATAAAAGAAAGATACTTTCTTTTATGCCACAGTTAAAACCGCGCTAAAAAGCTAAAAGGAAAAAATTAAACCTCCACCGAATACTAAAGCATCAAAACAAAAATCCAAAATAGGAGAAAAATATCGGAAATAAATCCACGAAAAGGAAATACAAAAAAACAACTCCATCACCAATTAATACCAATTCAAAAAAGTTAAGGCGGTCGTAAACAACCAATACGTAAAGAAATCCTACATAGGAGAAAAAATTAAATAAAAAGAAAACCATCCTGAGAAGATATTATCTATGGTGAGATAGACAACACTCTAGGGAAATTTTCAAAAAAAATAATGAAGCAACTAATAAAATCAAATCACTCTCTCAAACAACAAACTGCAAATGCAAGTGAAAACAAATGAACAAAAAATATCCAAAATGGAAAACAAAATTTAAAAGAAGAGAAGCCAACCTGACAAGTTATTATTTATGGTTACATAGAAAATACTACCGGAGGACTCTATCAAAACAAACAAAAAGTGCAGTGAAGCAAAATGCTACTGACTATTTCTAACAACTCTCCACCTTGTGGTACAGTTAAGCCCTATCGCCACTGACTACATCAACAAATGAAAACCCAATAAAAACCCCTTTTGAGCTCAGTCAAGCACAAACGCCACTGGCTACAATACCAATTTAGAACCCCAGTAACTTCATTTAAGCTCTGTTAAGCCTCTAAGACCAGTTAGGCACAATCGCCACCAACTCAGCATCTGAAATTCACAACAAATCTACCAAACTCCTACCCCTTCGGTTAGGCTCGCGCCGCCGATTACAAAAATCAAACTTCGACTAACGTCCGAAACGTACTGCTTCCCTACGCCCAAGGCGTGAAAAGACTCCCTTGCACCTGGAAAAAATGCAAAAGAAAAAAAATGTCATCACACAACAAGACGGTGTGAGAACAATATGTCTTGTGACCGGCACAACACCACCGAACTTCCGAGCACAAGAACATAGAAAAACTTATGTCTACACGACAAGACGGTGTAAACATAAGGTACGTTCACACACTCCAAGCGGTGTGCAAACGCAAAAAAACTGCAACATTGTGATCGGCACAACACCACCGAACTCCCGGGCACAATGGCAAACAAAGATCCGGGTGGAAAGTCCGAGATCTGTCAAATCCAAAAGAGTGAAACTATACCCCCAAAGCGTGGTAAGTTTACTCAAAACTAAATTGTCATATCCGAGGCCTTAAAATTACTCGAACACCACACTATATATAAAATGTACAAATGACACAAAGTCAAAAACTTAAGGAAAACAAAACTTGATGGATAAAGACAATGTCTTATCATCAAGAACAAAATAGAATATAAAATATCCTAACAAAAATATAAGGTAAGAACAAAGTGGACATTCCACTACAAACAAATTGTTTAGTAGGGAATACCTAACTATAAACAAATATACATAAGATCTTTCGACATTGGAAATGTTTAGTGAAATTAAGTTAACTTTAACAAACTGCTATACTACCAAAATACCTAAGTTCTTATTTTGAAAATTTAAATGAATATTATTATCATTCCAAGTTAATCTTATTATTTGAAGTTTCCTAACATACATCACTTTCACAAGACCATTTTAGAATCACACATCAAATCTCTTTCATCAAACACAAGGTCTATCTTCAAACAATAGTTCAAAACTCAAAACCAAAAAAAATATAAGTTTATAATTTTGAAAAAGAAAATTAATATTTAATTATGTCTTTAACATGATAACGTCCTGTTGAACCTTTACTTAGGTCTTTTAAAACATAAACGTTTTGTGAAACTTTATCAACAATTTTGCATTTAATAAACTTAGGTGCAAACTTTGCCGAAAAATATGCAAGTGCGTTGGATTGGACAAAACTCCTTCTCCAAACAATATCACCAACATCGAAAGAAATGACTTTTCTCCCTACGTTATAATAACGAACATTTCGTTTATAAGCTTTCAAAATAGAAGTTTGAACTTTTTCAAAAACTTCACTAAGTAAGTTAAGAGAAATAGCAAAAGAATTTCTAGAACCAATTTCAAGGTTATCTAGATTAACTAAAGAATCACTAAAGCGATGTAAAGAAGCATCAACAATGACTTCCCTACCAAACATAAGGTAATTAGGAGTGAAATCTGTAGCAAGATTAACACTACTATTCAAAGCTAATTGAATATGGGGCAAAAATTTTGACCAAGTTCTATGATCATCCTTCACAAAACAAGAAATACAAGTTTCTACGGTTTTATTATACCTTTCAACAGGGTTATTCTGAGGGGTATATAAAGTGTTATAAAAAATTTTAGTTATATTAAATCCTTTTAAGAAATTAACAAAATAACTTGTTGTGAACTGTGAACCGTTGTCGCAGATAAATATTTTTGGAGTACCAAATTTTAGAAATATTTCTTTTTCAAGAAGTTTACAAATAACTTTAGAAGTAGCATTGATCATGGGAAACAACCAACAATATTTAGTAAAAATATCTACTACTGATAAGATGTATTTATGACCAGAATGTGCTTTAGGCAGAATTCCAATAATGTCAATAGAAAGTGTTAACATGGGACGATCAACTTTTTTAGGATTAATCATAATTCCATGAGGAAGTGAAGTTGAACATTTATAAGCTTTACAAATTTCACAAGAATTTATATATTTCTGAACATCAGAGAACATACCTTTCCAAAAGTAATGTTGTTTTAATTTTCTTAAAGTTTTATGAATACCAAGATGACCAGAATTAAGATCATCATGATTAGATCTAATTGTATCTAAAATATGTTCTTTTGGAATAACTATCTTCCAATCTAAAATACTATTTGGATTATACCTACTTCTACAATATCTATATAGAGTGTTATTTTCAACTCTGAAATTTTTGAATCTACAAGGAAATTTTTGACAACTAACAAATATCTTACGATACCAAGGATCATAAATATCATCATCAGGAGATATTATACTATCCGGAACGACATCAATAGCGGAAATTTCAATACGTGACAGAAAGTCAGGAACTAAATGTAAAGAACCCTTTTTATGAACAATATCAAAAGTAAATTGAGAAATTCTAGCGGCCCATCGTGCAAGACGTCCACTAGGATTACTAAGTTTTAAAAGCCATTTCAAACAAGCGTGGTCTGTAACCACAGTAAATTTCATACCTTCAACATAAGGTCTGAAGTGTTCAATTGAATCTAAAATTGACAATAGCTCACGCTCTGTTGTACTATAATTTCGTTCACATTTATTAAGTGATCTAGAATAATAAGCGATAGGATGTTGTTCACCACTATCATCTTCTTGGGTCAGAACGCTACCAATTCCAACAGAACTAGCATCGCAATGTAAAAAATAAGGTTTTTCAAAATTAGGACAATGCAAAACAGGTGCAGAAACTAAAGCTTGTTTTAAATTATGAAAAGCATTTATAGCATCATCATCCCAACTAACAGGTTTCTTAGAATTCTTACTGCCTGCAGTCAGTTTAGTTAAAGGAGACGCTATATCAGCAAAATTACTAATAAATCTACGATAATAAGAACACAAACCAAGAAAACTTCTCAGTTGTTTAACTATTCCTGGAAGAGGAAAATTTTCAATTGATTCTAATTTTACAGGATCAGTGTGTAAACCATCACTGTCAACAATATAACCTAAATAACGAAGTCTGTCTTTACAGAATTCACACTTTTTTAAATTGACTGTTAAACCAGCATCTTTAATTATATGATAAATTTTATTTAAATAGTCTAAATGAGTCTCAAAATCAGGAGTAACTAAAATAAGATCATCTAAGTAGCAGAAGGCTACGTTATCAAATTCAGGACCAAGAAGTCTATCAACAAGTCGTTGCAGTTCGGCTGGTGCGTTAGTTAAACCAAAAGGCATACGAATAAATTCGAACAGTCCTTTCCCCGGAACAACAAATGCTGTCTTCTCACGAGAAGATTTTTCAAGAGGAATTTGAAGAAAAGCTTTGGAAAGATCAATAGTTGAAATAAATTTAGCTCCCCGCAGGTTATCTAATATCCTAGAAGGATATGGTAAAGGATAAGCATCTTTAATAGTAACAAGGTTTAAACGTCTAGAATCCAAACATAATCTAGTTCCACCATCTCTTTTTTCTACAGCTAATACTGGAGAACACCAAGGAGATTTTGAAGGTTGTATAATATTTTCTTTTAATAAAACTTCCACTTCATCAAAAAGTTCCTTTTGTTTAGCTGGACTTAAGGGCCAGTAACGTTGTTTAAAAGGTTCACCAACAACATTAATTTTATGTTCAACAAGATGAGTGAGACCTAAACCTCTCTTCTCATATGAAATATCTTCAAAAAGTTTAATAGTTTTATCTAATTTAAGTTTCTCAGAAGGAGAAAGTTCTACAACAGAAGTAATAGCATTAACTTGAAGTTTATTTTCGCTAACAAGAGAAATATCTTTCCAAAGTTCTTTAGCAAGATCAAATTTTAACCAAAAGTCAAAGCCTAAAATAATAGAAGGTTTAAATGAAGGTATTATCAAAAATTTTGTTAATTTAGTAACATTATCACAAGTGACAGGTAATTCAATATCACCAATGATTCTATGAGAAGAACCATCCGCGGTATAAGCAGAACTAGCAATGGGTTTAAGTTTGAAACCCATGTCCAAAAACTTTAGGTGACTATCTGAACCTAAAACACAACAAGTAGAACCACTGTCCAACAATCCTGACAAAGTAAGGTTATTAACTTTAAATTCCAAATAAGGTCTTGAATCTTTATGTTTAACAAACAAAATAGGCGCAGCCCTATAATTAGTGAAAAATACTTTTAAATAATTTAACCAATCTGAAAACTCTTTTTTAATAGTAAGGTCATCAGGTGCGAACTTACTTTTCTCTAACATCGAGACACTTGAAGTTTTCTCAGAAACTAGTGCTCGATGCGGCCTAATCAGTTTTTTGACTCGGTCGAAACTTTCTTACCCGAGTTACAATCTTCGCAACTCTTCGATGTGACACCTACCTTATGGCATCTAAAACAAACAACACCAGGAATGGCGGTACAATTCTTATAAGTGTGTCCAGAAGACTTACACTTCAAACAAACAAGACTGTTAGACTCAACAGCACTAACTTGAGGTTTTTCTAATTTAACAACTTTACTAGGTTTTCTAGAAACAAAAACTTCAAGTTCTTTTCCAAGGTTAATGAATTGATCCAAAGAAGTAATAGTTTTACCCAACACATAAGGTGTATAAATGGGTAACATGTTATGTTTAATAATATTAATAATAGTAGCATCAAAGATGGGTATGGAAAGACGTGAAGCCATATCCATAATCTCCGTGATGAAATCCGGTAACGATTCAGTAAATTTTTGTTTACGAGTACGAAGTTCATACTCCAGAAAGTAATCATATTCAATAGTATCAAAACGTTTCAATAAAGCAACCTTCAATTCGTGCCAAGTTCCAATCTGCAAACGCACACTCCGAAACCATTTGATGGCAGTACCAGACAACAAATCAGTGAAAGAACCCACCAAAACGTTCTCATCAAAATTTTTAAACAAAAAATATTCTTCAACCTGTGTAATAAATTCCCTAACACATGATTTTCCATCAAAGTTAAGTTTACTACGTTTTAAATCCGGTAATTTAGTAATAAAAGGTAAATTCTTTTTAAGGTGATCATTCAACAGGACATTCATCGTGCTAAAAGTTGGTATTACACTAGAACTGTGTGCAATTCTATCATTGTTGACCGAAAATGGGTCAGGAACATCTGTCATGTTCACTACGTCGTGAGTCACTCCACGAACATTCGAATGAGTAGGCGTATAAACATCTTTCTCCTCCTCCAACGTAGGTACTTGAACACTCTTGTCCATGTTGAACAAATAAAGTTATCAATCAACAATCAATCAAAACCAATGCAACAGAATGCAACCAAATGTAAATGAAAGTTAACTCAAAATTAAAGTTTAAATGTATTAATGGAACGGGTCCTTAAAAAAAGTTAATTTCCATTGTTTCAGGAAAGAGGTAAAGTTTAATTTATTAAATTATCAAAAATGATAATCCTAAGTATGAAAAGTTAAAGAATAATTCTTTAAAAAGGTGCAATAATGATTTACAAAAAATTTAAAGTTAACGCTTAACTAACTTTATTATTACAATGAAAATGTTAAAGAATGCTAACGCAAATTGACAAAATGTTTACTCAAGAAACGTCTAAGTTTATTTTAAATTACAATAAGACACCAAATATGTTAAACACTGGGTGTCAAAGAATACTTACAAACTGCCTCCGTTGAAAGAATATAGGTAACCTAATAGAAAACATGATAATAATAGTTTTGTGAAAGTAAATACAAACACATGTTGTACAAAATGACAACAGTAACAAACAATAAATTATAGTCACAACAATTATTGTGCTATAAATAATAGTAATGTTAATGAAAAGGTGCAATAATAACAAAACAACAAAGATGTGATTAGGAAAACAAAAACCCTATTTCATGTCCCTGTTCCTCTAGCCAATTGTAATGTAAATGTTTCTGTTCGGGCTCCAATTGTAATATAAATTCCTTTTCTAAATCGACAAGAGCCAAATTGTAATATTTAAAACAAATACAATAAAAGGTTCCCCTATTAATAATATAAGTAAGCTGCCAGAAAACAATACAAATTAAACCAATATCGGGCGCCAGGCAGGCCTACCAATAAAAAGTGTCCGGAATAACTATGTCGGGGCCTTGGAGCTTTTAATCACAAGCCAAGGAGAAGTAAATGAAAAACCTGAGTACAAAGAAAAGTATCAGTCTTTATTTTATCCATAGGGTCATGAAAATGTTACTTAAGTATAAGAAAAATGAATAAATTTATCACATTTGTGTTTGTCTATTATTGCCACCTTTTTTCTAAGAAATTATTATTATTTTAAACGCAAAACATTAGGGGAAAATGAGTAGAACAACCAGAAAAATTATATTTTAAGTTAAACTATAAAACCAAACCTCGGTCCTGGTACATGTCCGTGGAAAAAATAACGAGGGGCTTGCAAACTAAATCACCTCCAACCCGGAGCCGGGGGCATCACAGGCGGAATTTAAAGGTGTCCAGCTTGGTGATCCACAATGGGTTTCAACCTTACCGGCACGCCGCAAACAAAATCTTCACCACACCATCCAGGGTGGGGAAAACATCATGAAGTCTCCATGAGTTGAAATTTCAATGAAGAAATGTAAATAACAAAGAAGTAGAGTAAAAAAAATAAAAAAAAACCCACAAATGTGGGTTTTTCTGCTAAATACTATGCGCAGGCATAGCGCCGAGCTTATTAGTAACTAACTAAAGCCATTAAACGACATCTCCGCACGCCTAAGCGTGGATTCACAAAGATTTTTATCGGTTCAAATCGTAGCCATCTTCACGGCCTGTCCTTCGGGAGAAAAGTGAAAAGGCTCCCAACTGACAGTTCAAATCAGAAAAAAACGAATGACAGAGGACATGTCAATGTCAAACTGACATAACCAAAATGTGAAAGGAAAAAGTCCGAACTGAGTATCAGTCCTTTGAGAACTTACTAATTTGGAAAAAACATAACTAGTATGTAACGAGATAAAAGCGAATGTTACAACTTGTGAAATCGGTCAACAGCTTTATTCCTATAACACCTTTTGTCTTTCAAGTTCCCTCCAAAGCTGATAGATTTAGAATTACAATGTTAAGTTTTGAAAAAAAAAGGATACCCTTTATGTTTCACCTTGTATACTCTAAGTAGCACAATTAGCTGGATAAGTGCTGCAATAATGGCATAATTCCTAATAGGACTCTTTATATTGTACCCTTTATCCAGCCCAGCAATACCTCTAAGTAAAGGAGAACCAATGACGTCAATCAGGTCACCAGAGGACACCCAAACCACACAGTCTCCTGAATCGTTGCCTGACAACGAGACGGTGAAAATTGGTGAGTGTGGAACACGAAGAAAAACTTTTGTTACATAAGACATTCCCATTTGCATCAGAATTTCATTATTATGATTATCAATTGTTTATGGTGAAGGAAAACATTGTGAGGTAGCCTGCATGATTAGAAAAATCAAACTGAAAACCACCAACTCTTACCGAGATAGCTTGGTGGATTATGGCCTGAATGTACCTAACATTGAGCGGAGGCTCGTGCCCAGGAGTGGGACATTGAAGGGGGCTAATTGTTTTATTTCAAGACATTTCCCGAACTGACTAAATATATTAGCGTTTTAGGCGACTTGGGGCCCAACTCTGTTAACCGCTGGCATCTCGATCGACCCGCAATACGTCAAAACACTCAAAATTGATGTATCGCACATATGCGAATACGTCAGGTTTGACAGTTTTTCTATAGGAAATCTGTCAAAATTTACGTACTTAGATACGTGATAGTGTGTTTTGACGAATTGCGAGATGCCAGCGGATAACATAGTTGGCCCCTGGCTGTAGCTGTCGCCCTGTTACAGACTAGGGTTTTTGTTGTAAACAAAATAAGATCGAGAAAATTAAAGACCGCTTGGCGCAGTGGTTCGAGCGTAGGCCGCTCGGCTCACTGCACATGGTGGTCGCGGGTTCGATTCCCGCCGGGTCAAATTTCGGAAATGGCCTTTTCGTAATTTACCCTGCTCTGGGTGTCACTGGGATCGCCCCCAGTCCATTGTACGGTACCCATAGTACAAGCTTTGCTTAGTTTGGGTCCGTACAGTTGGTGTGTCTGTCTGGCGATATTTATTTATTTATAATGTTGTTCAGAGGTTTGTTGGTACAACAGCCCTTTGTGGGTACAGCAAATGATGTATTTGTCAGGTGACATAATGCCCGGCAGTGGGCTGCTCACGTGGGTGAAGGGCGCCGTGACGAGCGGCGGGCTGCTGCACAAGGTCGCCGAGAAGGCCATGAGCTCCGTCGACACCATGATCACTACGCTCGACCCACAGATGAAGGAATACCTTAGTAAGTTTAGAATATTTCAATTGGATTGTTGAGTATGTATTAATTAATAATGCGTTGACTCCGGCTCCAAAATCCGCTTCGTAGTTTTAAAGATCTAAGCATACATAGGGACATACAGACAGCGGGAAGCGACTTTGTTTTATATATTATGTATTGATTTATTGCAACAACTATTAAAAATGAACAATAAGCGTGTATTTTCTTATATGAAAGTCGTAATGACATTGTGAAAAAGTGTTGCCGTGTAGAAAAATTAGGGACGCGCCGCGACGGTGACGATGGCGCTAGTAGTAAAGTTATTGGGCCGGAACAGTTATTATAGCTGCGTTTCCACACCCTTTGTCCCACTCTTCTTCAGGACAGCAACGACCGAGCAATGGCCTTGGTATTGCAAGCATATATGTTATGTTTACTGCTTAACATCAGGCGGGGCGAAAGGTTTTTTTCCGATTTTTTTCTTCCAACAAAAATATATACCTCTTTATTAAACAACTAGCTGAGCCCGCGACTTCGTCCGCGTGGAATTTAACTTAACAAAAAAGCCCGCTCCCGCGTTCCTAGCCCGCGCGACGGGACCCTTTTTTTTAAATGTTGTTTTTCTTAAATAAAAGTAGCCTAAGTTACTGTTTATAACATCAGCTATCTACCAGTGAAAGTCCTGTCAAAATCGGTCCACCCGTTTCGGAGATACTCTTTGATTTCATGTGTTTTTAATTTTTACGCGGAACCCTAATTGTTTTTCTAAAATTAAAGCAGCCTAAGTTACTCCCTATAACATCAGCTATCTGCCAGTGAAAGTCCCGTCAAAATCGCTCCAGCCGTTTCGGAGATTACCCGGAACAAACACACAGACAGACAGACAGACAGACAGACAAATAATTTTTAAATCGCGTTTTTGCTATAGGTGTCGTATGTACTTTGATATGCACTTAGTGAAAAGGTTTTATTTTGATATTACAAACAGACACTCCAATTTTATTTATTTGTATAGATATCTTGCACCATAGAGGAAGAAAAAAAACTTGAGAGGTGTCAAGGGACATCCGGATGGAACGAAGTTGCAATATCTGGAACTTGTGCAGAAACACTGTCAGGATTCATTATTGTTATTATTTATTACTAGTTGCTGCCCGCGACTTCGTCCGCATAGTATTTAACTTAACAAAAATTTCGGGATTATCGGGATAAAAAGTATCCTATATGTTAATCCCGGTTATAAACTATCTCTGTTCCAAATTTCATCCAAATCCGTTCAGTAGTTTTTGCGTGAAGGAGTAACAAACATACATACATACATACATACATCCACACTCACAAACTTTCACATTTATAATATTAGTAGGATGTACAAAAAACCTGTATACACTCAACAAAAATAATCGTCGCGACACCACACTGTTCAATGCGAATTAAAAAGACGAAACGAAAGTAACTGGCTTGCTTTCTATAAGAGAGAGAGAGAGAGAGACAGACAGAGAAACACGCGCACGCCGCACGGCTTACAACTATAGCAAAAAGTGTCGTTACAACTTTTGGTCAATTTTTTTCGGTCTAGCCCCCTTTCGCAACGCGCGATAAATAAGGAACTTAGTTCCAAAAATATATGTTACTAACTGTGCCCACGGACTTCGTCCGCGTAGTATTTGACGTAACAAAAATTTCGGGATTATCGGGATAAAAAGTATCCTATATGTTATAAACTATCTGTGTTCCAAATTTCATCCAAATCCGTTCAGTAGTTTTTGCGTGAAGGAGTAACAAACATACATACATCCACACTCACAAACTTTCACATCCTACTAATATTATAAATGTGAAAGTGTGGATGTATGTATGTGTGTATGTATGTATGTATGTTTGTTACTCCTTCACGCAAAAACTACTGAACGGATTTGGATGAAATTTGGAACACAGATAGTTTATAACCGGGATTAACATATAGGATACTTTTTATCCCGATAATCCCGAAATTTTCGTTACGTTAAATACTACGCGGACGAAGTCCGTGGGCACAGCTAGTTTATAATATTAGTAGGATTTTGATTAAATTAAAGTCTCTATAAACTTTTCGACAGCTGCGCAAACGATATACACGCATATACCTTTGTATTAGAGTGAATGAGATGCATAGCATCTTTGGTCTTGCTCAGCAGCTAATTTACAATTTCAGAAAGTGGTGGCCATCTATTAGTTGTTGTTGCGTCCGACAACGAAGCGAAGGTGTCTCCGGTTAGAGAAGCATTCCAGACTGTGTTTGGCAAAGCGACTGTTGTGTGAGTATAGTAAATAATACCTTTTTAATGAATGCAATTTTTCGATTTGCTTTCGAAAAATCGCTAATAGTTCGAGGGACAAAATAAGTCTTTCACCCGAGGTAAACACTGTGCTTTTCATTACGAATACAAGGAAAGTAAAAATAAAAACAGGAATTGGCTAAAGAGATAATACATGGAAGTATGAACAATGCTCTACAACTCGAAAAAACAAATAAAGATCGGATTGCCGCCTATTTTTTTTTCGTTTGCCGGCCAACTTCATTATTTAGCCATTATTTTTCATTTTCATCTTTAAATATTTTGCGCAAATCTGTTATTTAAAATAAATTGTTAAACTAAATTATAATTAAGTCATTTAATAATTTTAAATTAAGTTCTTTAATTAATACTTAACTTTATGTTATTTCAATTTTACATCGCGCTGTAATTGAGTGACTGTAGAAAAAGTTGGAACATGGTTCCATAGAAATGTGAAAATGAAAATAGTTTTTATTTTAATAATTGGACAGCTGTCAGATGAAAGCAATTCTCCTTAGGGCGGAAAAGTATTACTTTCAACCCGCTCCTCAGGCAACTTCAGACCTACTTTCCGAGTGTGAGTAATGAAAACGTTTTTTTTTAGAATCCTACTCATTGGTATTAATTGGACTACATTCAAAAACCATACCTAAACTTAACGAGATGAGGTTGATAGCCTTTTTTGGCCCCTTGATAGTTACTCGCAATGGGGTTGCTTCAAATGCGAAACCTAAAAAGATGACGTGAAAGTTGTAATTGCAGCGGCTACAGCGCCACGAGCGCGGTGACGGCCGCGCAGCCGGTGGGCGCGGCGGCCGCGTACGCCGCCGCCAAGCAGCGCATCGCGCACGTGCGCTCCGCGCGATCCGACGTACACAACAACATACCTATCGTCGCGCTCCAGAGCTACCTGCTCGAGGCCGTCCCCGACAGGTCGGTATTCTAGGTTAGGAGTAACACTTGTCTGTCACATTAGCTATTTGTTCAATACAGGGTGTCTACTTAGTATTTAGGGATTGCAATCCGGTAATTCGGCGGATCCGGCATCATTTGACGTCTACCGGATCCGGTGCCAATTGCCGGACCCGATGACCGGATCCGGTAACTCATATTTCTTGCAAAATACTCGCCTGGCCCACCCTACTTCTCAGACCAGAATATAAAGATTAAAGTTGAACTAGTTACACTACATACTAGATTTTCATTGTTGATTTTTATAATTGTTGCTTATGTTGAGATAAAATATCAAAACATCCGGCCGGATCCGACCCGATTGAAACTAATCCCCACTAGTATTCTGATGCCTGCTCAGCTTAGTGGTTCCGTCGTTAGCCGCTCGGCTCACTCTACCGGGTGTTTTCAGAAATGGTCCTTTCGTAATTCGCCGTAATTTTTTAAATTTGTATCGTTCTTCCCACAGATATAGATGTAAATCTATATCTGTGGGAAGAACGATACAAATTTCCTTCCTGTTTGTTCTGTCTAACCTCCGAAACGGCTGGACCAATGCACGGGACTCAAATAGCTGGCAAAATTAGCAGATATTATAGGGAGTAACTTTATCTACTTTCATGTTATCGTAGTTAATCTTATATATAAAATTCTCGTGCCACAATGCTAGTTACCATACTTCTCCAAAACGGCTCGACCGATTTTTATGAAATTTTGTATGCATATTTTGAAGGTCTGAGAATCGGCTACTATTTATTTCGAGCGTGGCGGATTATGGCCTGAATCCTCCTAGTGTTGTGGGGAGGCCCGTGCCCAGGAGTGGGACGTCAAAACGGCAAAACATTTTTTAATTTTTATTATAATTTACAATGATTTATTGATTGACAGATTTATTGATGTATTGATTTATTGATTTATTGATTTATTGATTTATTGATTTATTGATTTATTGATTTATTGATTTATTGATTTATTGATTTATTGATTTATTGATTTATTGATTTATTGATTTATTGATTTATTGATTTATTGATTTATTGATTTATTGATTTATTGATTTATTGATTTATTGATTTATTGATTTATTGATTTATTGATTTATTGATTTATTGATTTATTGATGTATTGATTTATTGATTTATTGATTTTTTTTTTTTTTTTTTTTTTTTTTTTAGCCTATTTTATGTCCCACTGCTGGGCAAAGGCCTCCCCTCTTTTACGCCACAGGTCCCTATCCTTGGCTTGTTGTGGCCAGGATTTACCCGCAAAGGTGTTCAAATCGTCGCACCATCTTCGCCTTGGTCTGCCGCGACGTCGGTGACCATCTTTGGGCGTCCAGGTATTAATACGGTTTGCCCACCTTTGCGGATCCATGCGTGCCACGTGGCCGGCCCAGTCCCACTTCAGCTTTGCTGTTTTCTCGCCCACGTCAGCGATCCGAGTGATGGAGCGCAGGGTAGTGTTTCTGACGCGGTCGGTCCTTTTAACATGTAGTATGCTGCGCTCCATTGCTCGTTGGCAAACCTTGAGTTTGGATTTCTGTAGCTCAGTGAGTGACCAGGTTTGAGCACCGTAGGTTAAGACGGGCAAGATACACACGTCGACGAGTCTACGTTTAAGACATACTGGTAGGTGACCCTTCATCATATCACCCATGGCCCAGAAGCTCTTCCAGGCGTTATCGATCCGTCGTGCGACTTCCTTGTCTTGCCGGTTTTTGAACGAGACTATCTGGCCCAAGTACGTATACTCGTCGACATATTGTATGATCTGCCCGTCCACTACGACCCTGTGTTTCGTGCTATTGGTCATGAGCTGTGTTTTGGACCTGTTCATAGATAATCCAACTTCAAGGCTTACCGTGCTCAGTTCTTGGAGCATCTGTTGAAGTTCTGAAGCTGTGGACGAGAAAAGCACTATATCGTCAGCAAAGCGAAGATTGGTCAATCTAAAACCATCTATATATTTATATTGATTTATTGATTTATTGATTTATTGATTTATTGATTTATTGATTTATTGATTTATTGATTTATTTGTTTATGTTAGTATCCCCTAGTATAATGTAATGGTATTGTGCAGATGGTACGAGGTGTCGCTGCTGGTGCTGTCGCAGCCGTCGCTCGGCATCGAGCTGCAGGCGCAGGCGCAGGGCACGGCGCTGCCGGGCGCGGCCGCCGCCGCCGCGCGCGCCGCCACGCCGCCCGGCTACCCGCACGCGCAGACCGGCTTCAGCGTCACCATCAGCTCCATCATGGCAGAGAATTTACAAGTACAGTAGAACCCACTGATATAGATTTATATAGGTAACGCAAGTATCACGATTTGTATTGAAACCAAGCGTGCCGAATTTTTAACACCTATTGTGACGTCACAGCCGAAATTTTGTGACGGGATATCCAAACCGATTCAAAGACACCGATGCAGCCGATGCCCCTCCGCCCGCTACGATTCTCTCGAGTGATTATCTCGCTCATCCTCATATTTTTTATATCTGTGGTCCCGCTCGCTCACAAGTTAGCGGCGACCAAACCTTGACGCTTGGTCGGGGTTCGGACACGTGACGTACATGCACTTGCGTTATCTATGTAAATCTATATCTGTGGTAGAACCCGTTTGAGACGATTTCACAGGGACTCAACCAAAAACGCGTCTTAAGCGAGAAAGCGTACTATGCGGGACAGAGAAAATCTCGAAAAAAAGATCGAGATTGTGCATCATAATGTTAAGTTTTTGAAACAACGTGGAGTTTTTGCCTTACCACTAGCAATCACTAGCAAACGTAACTTTTGTGACCCATCAGAAATGGCACAGGCCAGGACAGTCAGTCTCTCTTTATTTCCTTTACCACCATGACAAGTTTCTTCATTGAAAACATAGGATTTATCTGGCATCAATTTAAAAAATAAAGCGAATTCATTTGCGTTAAAAATGTCTCGTGGTTCGTAATTTTGCAACATTTCGGGAAGTGTTGCCATCCATGTGTCAACATCTTGTTGTGCCACTGTCTCCCGCGACGTCCCGTGATCCGCTACCCGCTGCCACAAGAGAAAAATAGGTACGCGTATTAGGCGTATTAAACGGGATGCGAATCATAAAGCAGGTTATACTCTACTATAATAATAAAGCCTTTTAATTTCTGAAGATGCAGCAAATCCAAACAAAGTATTGTTTTATATACTAGTTGAAACAGAAAGATAGGGTATACTTGTAAAAAAAAACTTAAGTTTGGAATTGTAAGACTTTCAGCTTCGGAGGAAACTTGAAAAACAAAATGTGTCATATGGATACAGCTGTTGACAGATTTCATAAGTCTACAAAACCTTTACGTACTGTACTTCAACTGTCCCACAAAGCCGATAGTTTAAGATTTACAAAGTAAAGTTGCAAAAAATAGTATACCCTTTCTGTTTCAACCTGTATAAATATAAATATCGCCAGACTGACACACCAACTGTATGGTCCCAAACTAAGTAACGCTTGTACTATGGGTACTGTCCGTCCGGTATACGTAATTTGGGGGCCATCTATAAAATACGTCACACGTTTAGGGGGAGGGAGGGGGTCGTTGAAGTGTGTTCACTCACTGTTTCACCTATTACTTTTATATATTTTCATTACTCATACTCGGAAAGTAGGTCTGAAGTTGCCTGAGGAACGGGTTGAAAGTAATATTTTTCCGCCCTAGGGAGAATCGCTTTGAACTGACAGCTGTCAAATAATAATAAAAACTAGTTCCATTTTCAAATTTCTATGGAACCATGTTCAAACTTATTCTACAGTCACTCAATTTCAGCACGATGTAAAATTGAAATAACATAAAGTTAAGTATTAATTAAAGAATATATATTTTTAAATGACTTAATTATAATTTAGTTTCAACAATTTCTTTAAAATATCATAGATTTGGGCAAAATATTTAAAGATGAAAATGAAAAATAATGGCTAAATAATGAAGTTGGCCGGCCAACGAAAAAAAAAACAAAATAGGCGGCAATCCGATCTGAATATTTTTTTTCGAGTTGTAGAGTATTGTTCATACATCCTTGTATTATTTCTTTAGCCAAGTCCTGTTTTTATTTTTACTTTCCTTGTATTCGTAATGAAAAGCACAGTGTTTACCTGGGGTGAAAGACTTATTTTGCCCCTCGAACTATTAGCGCCCTCGCTACGCTCGGGCGTCCCCGTCTCGGGACTAAATAAGTCACTTTCACCACTCGTGTAAAAATGTACTATAAATGACTTAATTATAATTTAGTTTCAACAATTTCTTTAAAATAACATAGATTTGGGAAAAATATTTAAAGATGAAAATGAAAAATAATGGCTAAATAATGAAGTTGGCCGGCCAACGAATAAAAAATAGGCGGCAATCCGATTTTTTTTTCGTGTTGTAGAGTGTTGTTCATACTTCCTTGTATTATTTCTTTAGCCAATTCCTGTTTCTATTTTTACTTTCCTTGTGTTCGTAATGAAAAGCAGTGTTTACCGCGGGAAATTATTTTGGCCGCGGACTTATTTTGGCCCGAGACGTAGTTTGGCGCCTAAGCGTAGCGAGGGCGCCAATAGATCGAGGGATTAAGTCACTTCTTGTGTAACAATGTACTATTGTGTGTCCCGAGCAGGTGCCGCCCGCGCAGTGGCAGGAGGCGGCGACGGGCGTGTCGCGGCGCGAGCTGCTGCTGCTGGCCGCGCGCTCTCTCGCCGGCTCCTACAAGCGGCTGCTGGCCGTGTCCGCCGACACCTAGGACATGCATTGGAACGACAGTACCGGAGTTATAAATCATTATGTACAGTGAGTTAACAGTCTTCACCACAGATATAGATTTACATAGATAACGCAAGTATCACGATTTGTATTGCAGCCAAGCGTGCCGAGTTTTTAACACCTTCTGTGACGTCACAGCCGAAATTTAGTGACGGGAAATCCAAACCGATTCAAAGACACCGATGTCGCCGTCCGCTACGATTATCTCGCTCATACTAATATTTTTTATATCTGTAGTCACGCGGACTGTATGTTAGCGGCGACCAACCTTGACGCTTGGTCGGGGTTTCGTACATGCGAAATTCATGCATTTACGTTATCTATGTAAATATATATCTGTGGTCTTCACTAAATAGTATAAAACAAAGTCGCTACCCGCTGTCTACCTGTCCCTATGTATGATTAGATCTTTAAAACAACGCAACGGATTTTGATGCGGTTTTTTTAATAGATTGAGTGATTCAAGAGGAAGGTTTATACATATAAACCTTCCTCTTGAATCACTCTACCTATTTATCTACTAAATTATACATATAATACATGCATAATATAGAAGAGAAACACTGACGTAGAGAAACACACGAAGCCGGGGCGGGTCGTTAATAATAATATAAAAGGTTTTCTTAACCACGGTCCACGAGAAGCGATACGGAATGGTAATAATACTTTTCCAAGTTAGGAGTATATATTTGTCGTTCATTCTGTGTTTTTTTGTCTCGATCTTTGTGCCTCTCAATCACACAGCAAAAATGGCTGAACGGATTTAGTTGAAATTTGGCACACAGATAGCTTATGGATTAGCTCATAGGATACTTAAGCCCATGCGGATGCACTCGCGACTAGAAGCTACTTAAAAATACGATTTCTCAGCTATGAGGGCAACCCTCGAACCACTAGGCTATTGAATCTTAAAATCTTTTTCACGTAATGTGAACAGTCTATTTCAAACATTAAAAAGGAATTAAATAGTACATTGTTACCCTAGGGGTGAAGGTAACTTATTTAGTCCCGAGACGGGGGTTCGAGGGGCAAAATAAGTCTTTCACCCGAGGTAAACACTGTGCTTTTCATTACGGATACAAGGAAAATAAAAATAAAATCAGGAATTGGCTAAATAAATATTATTCTTTTCATTACTCATACTCTGAAAGTAGGTCTGAAGTTGCCTGAGAAGCGGGTTGAAAGTAATACTTTTCAGGCCCGGGAGTTTCGCTTTCAACTGACAGCTGTCAAATTATAAAAAAAAAACTAGTTCCATTTTCACATTTCTATGGAACCATGTTCAAACTTTTTCTACAGTCACTCAATTACAGCACAATGTAAAATTGAAATAACATAACGTTAAGTATTAATTCAAGAATATATTTTTTTAAATGACTTAATTATAATTTAGTTTCAACAGTTTCTTTAAAATAACATAGATTTGGGCAAAATATTTAAAGATGAAAATGAAAAATAATGGCTAAATAATGAAGTTGGCCGGCCAACGAAAAAAAAAACAAAATAGGCGGCAATCCGATTTTTTTTTTTCGAGTTGTAGAGTATTGTTTATACTTCCTTGTATTATTTCTTTAGCCAATTCCTGTTTTTATTTTTATTTTCCTTGTATTCGTAATGAAAAGCACAGTGTTTACCTCGGGTGAAAGATTTATTTTGTCCCTCGAACTATTAGCGCCCTCGCTACGCTCGGGCGCCAAACCCCGTCTCGGGACAAAATAAGTAACTTTCACCACTCATGTAACAATGTACTATTAATTAGTACTTAAATTTATGTTATTTCAATTTAACATCGTGCTGTTATTGAGTGACTGTAGAAAAAGTTGGAACATGGTTCCATAGAAACGTGAAAATGGAACTAGTTTTTTTTTTTATAATTTGACAGCTGTCAGTTGAAAGAGATTCTCCCTAGGGCGGAAAAGTATTACTTTCAACCCGCTCCTCAGGCAACTTCGGACCTACTTTCCGAGTATGAGTAATGAAAAGTAAATAAAAGGCTACTTATAAGTTTTTTTTTGTTTCAGGGACAGCATAAGCGAAGGGACGAGACGAATATTAATCCTACTAATATTATAAATCTGAAAGTTTGTGAGTGTGGATGTATGTATGTATGTATGTATGTATGTTTGTTACTCCTTCACGCAAAAACTACTGAACGGATTTGAATGAAATTTGGAATACAGATAGATTATAACCGGGATTAACATATAGGATACTTTTTATCCCGATAATCCCGAAATTTTTGTTACGTTAAATACTACGCGGACGAAGTCCGTGGGCACAGCTAGTGATAAAATATATCTAAGTGTAATATTATAATGTTATATTATATAAATAATAAATAAGTTGTAATAAATTAATTGGGGCCAAGCTGTGTTTTCTTTTCATCTCATCGGTCGTTCCAAGGGTAGGTAGGTATTGTCCGGCCACAGATATAGATTTACATAGATAACGCAAGTATCACGATTTGTTTTGAAACCAAGCGTGCCGAATTTTTAACACTTTCTGTGACGTCATTAGTGACGGGAAATCCAAACCGCTTCAAAGACACCGATGCCGTGATGCCCCTCCGCCCGCTACGATTCCCTCGAGTGATTATCACGCTCATACTCATATTTTTATATCTGTATCTGTTATCGGCGACCAACCTCGACCCTTGGTCGGGGTTTTCGGACACTCTAACTACATACATTTACGTTATCTATGTGGTATTGACAGTTGACAGAAAGTCTTCGATTTCGGATACTGTCATATCTTAATGTCTTGTCTTGTCATATGCAATACCTTTCATCCTTCTTTTAAAAAAATCCTATTAGACAAAGCTTAGCTTCTTCTTCTTGTGCGCAAAGAGAATACTTATAAATAATATTAAATTTAACAATTTAATATTATTCGGGCGCAATTTAAGTGGACAGCCTATTTGCAATGTGTTAATGTGAATATTATCTATCGTTTATTATATCTTATCACTCATGAATAACAGATGAGGGTATATAATTATTAGACCGGATCTTAGACCATCCTACTAATATTATAAATGTGAAAGTTTGTGAGTGTGGATGTATGTATGTATGTTTGTTACTTCTTCACGCAAAAACTACTGAACGGATTTGGATGAAATTTGGAACACAGATAGTTTATAACCGGGATTAACATACAGGATACTTTTTATCCCGATAATCCCGAAATTTTTGTTACGTTAAATACTACGCGGACGAAGTCGGGGGGCACAGCTAGTAAGTAATAAAGGTGCCTGTTAAAGTTAAAATAACGGTTACCTTATTTTAAAGTATATTTTAGAAAAATGCGTTAATGTAGCCATATTGTTACGAATTATTACCTACTAGCTGAGCCCGCGACTTCGTCCGCGTGAAATTTTACTTAACAAAAGAGCCCGCTCCCGCTTTCTGAGCCCGCGCGACAGGACCCATTTTTTAAATGTTGTTTTTCTAAAATAAAACTAGTCTAAGTTACTGCTTATAACAGCTATCTACTAGTGAAAGTCCCGTCAAAATCGGTCCAGCCGTTTCGGAGATACTCTTTGATTTCATGTGTTTTTATTTTTTTACGCGGATCCATTATTGTTTTTCTAAAATTAAAGTTGTCTAAGTTACTCCTTAAAACATCAGCTATCTGCCAGTGAAAGTCCCGTCAAAATCGGTACAGCCGTTTCGGAGATTACCCGGAACAAACACACAGACAGACAGACAAAAAAAAATTAAATCGCGTTTTTGTTATAGGTGTCGAATGTAAGTACTTTCATGTGCATTTAGTGAAAAGGTGTTATTTTGATATTACAAACAGACACTCCAATTTTATTTATTTGTATAGATAGGTACCTATATAATTTTTTAATTATCTTTTTTTATTATGCCTTTGACATGTCATTTTGTACTGGTATGACATTTTCCAAGATCGCTCTTGAGCTCGATTTGTTAATACGGGTCTAAGGTCACTATCCTACTAAGTACTAGTGGTTTGCAAGCGTGTTCACAGTCAGGCGATCACCGCGGGGACGTTACGTGGACGTGTCGTAAGCGTGACCAATAGGATCTCGTTTCATTTCCTCAGCTTCATCCACCTTAGCACAAGACACGAAATCTATGAGTCGAATAACACAAATAGGCAAATCTAGGATCATAGAAATTAGAACATTGATGAAACAGCAAGATTGCAAAAGATTTTCAAAACTGACAACTTGTCACATCTATACAAATAAATCAAATTGGAGTATCTGTTTGTAATATCAAAATAACACCTTTTTACTAAATGCATATGAAAGTGCATACGGTACCATAACAAAAACGCAGTTTAAAAAAAATTGTCTGTCTGTCTGTATGTTTGTTTCGCGTAATCTCCGAAACGGTTGGACCGATTTTGACGGGATTTTCACTGGCAGATAGCTGATGTTATAAGTAGTATATCAGAAATGCTGCCTGTCGCGCGGGCTCAAAACGCGCGAGCGGGCTTTTGCGATAGTGGTATATAAAACACGAAACGTCGACTCGCAAATGTTAAATAATATTTTTTAAGTTAAATTCCACGCGGACGAAGTCACGGTCCCAGCTAGTTTTCAATCTATTTCAATAACTCAACTTTCGTGAAGTGAAAATTGGATGTGGCCATTGGATAATGGCGTGGAAAACAGTGTAAACTGCACTAATGAGTATCATCCACCAATATTCATGAAGAATAAAATGTTTTAACATTGATAAAAATTGTAGTATTGTAACATTTCATCCCTCTAGATTGAATGGCGACTGGTTTAGTTATCATCACGAGCCTCGTATAATGCGACCATTGCTAGGATCATTGGCATGGGAGTGCCAATGTCCTTTTAAATAACCATGTTCCTGTTCCATCTCTATCCAATCCCGAGAGTATGAAAGAGTAGGAACCAGTTGTCCATAAGGGTCGTAGACATGTGCCATCTTTCTGTAAATGCCTCAATACACTGTTTTTTTAAGATTAGACAAATTGTAGACATGTAAGCATGACAATTTGTAAGTGCCCCATAGACCTCCACGAAATATACGATTTGAGTTTGATATAAGTATCTACTCAATCAGTGGCTTAGTCGAACATAGTTTAGGTGAAACTAAAATAAGTGTAATACCTATCTTAAATAGGTAGGTAAGTATTTATTAATGATTATACTTAACTAGTTAATAGATAACTATGGGACAATTTATATAAATGTAATGATTAAGTCAGTACCTATGTACTTATTTTGAACGAAGTCACACCCAACCAAAATATTCTAGGTAGGAATTCTGGCTAGGTAGGTACAAAATTTAGTAGGTACTTATATCATCAACTATGGCACGGTCGCTGATCACGAAGAAATTCGTACAATGACCTGTTATTACCTGTCTTTGTCACTCCCGCGTTAATCTAATACGTCTCGCTCACACAGTTGCCGGTCACACGCAGTTCACGGCAACTGATTAGGTACGATTTACGCGGGAGTGACAAAGACAGGTAATAACAGGTCATTGTACGAATTTCTTCGTGATCAGCGACCGTGCCATAGTGATCATTGATTTAAAAAACTTCTGTAAATAAATGCGTGTGTATTGTAGCATTAATACGTGTAAATATATTTCCCATCACTATAGTGCCTACGTACGAGAGAATGCAATGTACGGTTATATGTGACATTGAACGATTTTCAACTGAATCGTTATTGTTTTAAGACGCAATATAGATATTGTACGCATAAGGCTGTAAGGACGTGCGGAGTTTAAAGATCTTTGAACTTGTTCCACATTTTAGTTTTCATAAGGATCTGGTTCATACGTGTTGTTCTTTGGTGCTTGTTGTCGTTATATTGATAGCAAATTTGGTGAGTGCCCAACGTAAACTTCGGTGCCTAAGTAGGTATTTAAAACCACTGTAATGCCTATTAATTTTTTATTTTATTTTCACTACTCAATAATATATTGTCAATAGGTAAGTAAGTACCTACTTACAATTATGGTGGTACAGAGTAAAAATACAATTATATCACATGTAACCTTGTTTTCATGAGTGCTGAACCTGTGGCAAATCTCTCTTTGACTTTAGATCGATGTGTTAATAAGGTCCATAGCTTTCTTTTTAAGGGATGATGAGCTTCCTGCCCATTTTCCTTGGCGTGCTGGCGACAGCTGCCAGCCATCCGACCGTCAAGACATGGACGCTGCATGAGCTCTCTGAAGCTATTCAGACCTCCAAAGCCGACCCGTCTCTGCGTCCGTACTTAGAGGATACTACGTACTTAATGGATGCCTTGAAGCAGATCACGTTTTCCATGTTCACTGGAAACAATACGGTTGGTACCTTATTCTGCTTGCACGAGCGGGCACGTCAGGGATTCGGGATTTCTTTTAGGGGTAGGGGGGATAGGTTTTCTGTTATTGTATCTCTCTTTCAGAAAATCAGCAGTTACTGAACAAAAATGCAATTATTTCTTTTCTTACCTACTTACTTAGAATCACGATTTCCAAGATCGCTGTCTGACTTGGGATGGATTTGTGAATACCGGCTCCAGTAGGAGACAGTCTGTCGATAGAAAGGTCGAAAGTCTTAAAATAGTTGCATATTTACACGGCTTGATAATAGATGGCGCTGAATGAAACGTCCCACTACATTGAGGAAAATCTTCATCACGACCGCTTGGCCGCTCGGCTCACTACACCGGGTGGTTGCGGGTTCGATTCCCGTCAGGGTAAATTTCTAAAACGGCCTTTTCGTAATTTAACCCTGGTCTGGGTATCACTGGGATCGCCCCCAGTCCATTGTACGGTACCCATAGTACAAGCGTTGCTTAGTTTGGGACCATACAGTTGGTGTGTTCGTCTGGCTATATTTATTTAATCGAAGTCTGAAACATGATATCAAGATTCTCGAGGCACATCAGTAGGTATATTATTATAAACGCGATCCCGTACAACAACCAGTGGGGCGTAGCGGCTGGCCCCGGCAGGAGTAACACCCGCCTGGCTGGAAGATCCCTTTCCCGCTAACATACTATTAAAAACGTGTTTTGTAACTTTGCTTTCTCAGAGATTAATTCACGCTGTACTGTCATCGCCTACTGGCGGTCCCACGTGGACAGTTACTGAGATGAAGAAGGCGCTGGAGGACCCCGCCACCGGGCTCGACCACCGGGCCGCACTGATGCAAGCCTATAACTATGTCATGGAGAACAACTCTACGGGAGAACTAGATGTGAGCCTTTATTATTATTATTTGTCATTGCTGAGCGAAGGCCTCCCTACTTTTCCTCCACTGCTCTCCTTCTGGGCCTGCCAAAATGACGTCCGCCACTTTCGCGGACTCTACTTTTTCCTGAGGTCGATACGAGTAGTCCTTGACGGCTCCACATCTGACCAATTGGCAATTAATGCCGGGGTACATCAGGGGTCAGTTCTCTCTGCTACTCTTTTCCCGCTGCACATAAACGACCTGCTTAAACCCAGTATCTTTGGGTATGCAGATGACAGCACAGTATCAGAGAAATACTTCTCCGACACACGAGCTGGGACAGCGCTGATACAGTACAACAGAGAGGCTCTGGTCGTATTACAAGTTGAGTGTGAGTCGAGTCGAGCTACAGTTGTTAACAGAGTTGGGCCTCTATCCGATGCGGCGGCGGGTACCTACGCATCGTGATCGTATTCTATTGATCAAAGCTTCCGTCGAATTCGCCGCGTGCACATAACGAAAACGCTGATCGCACGCGGTGAATATTATATAACGTTTTTGTCTATCATTATCAGGAGGCTGTCGAAGTGGCAATCGCAGCTCTCGACATATCCATATGGAATCAATCGGACTTGGACGAAGCCATCAAGAGCCCTGACACCAAGGCTGAACTCCGGCCGTACTTGGAGAAGGCCCAAAGCGAACTGAAGAAGGCTTTGGATGCTGGAGAAAAACGGGTAAGATCCTGTGTCGTTTACCGGGAATGTATGTGTTGTTGAACCTGCCTTACAGAAGTTAAAGTGGTGGAAGTGAGTGGCGAGCCTAATACCAATCGAGTAAAGGAAACGTCTCTGCCAAAGTCAGGCAGGGTTTGTGCGATTTATTGAATATGAAAAAAAAATGACATAAATTCTTATATCACTGTTAATCAATTTGTGGGTCCCACTGATGCAATCGGCTCCTAAATTGAGACACAGCCACCAGTGTGGAGATATTTCATCCACACCTGTGTATACCACACACAATATTATCTATATTGTAGCTCGTTAAGATAGATGTTTCAATAAATAGCATTAGTCTGTTACCAATATTAATAAATATATTGTTAACTAGCTGTGCCCGCAACTTCGTCCGCGTGGAATTTAATTGACAAAGTTTCATACAAACTTTCATCCCCTATTTTATCCCCTTGGGGGTAGAATTAATCAAAATCCTTTCTTAGCGGATGCCTACGTCATAACATCTACCTGCATGCCAAATTTCAGCCCGATCCGTCCAGTGGTTTGTGCGTGCGTTGATAGATCACTGTCAGTCAGTCAGTCAGTCACCTTTGAGTTATATATATTTAGATTTTACGTTGTTTTTCAGGAAACCATCAACATTGTGACCCCCGTCGGCTTGGTGGTCGGCGGCCCTGACAATGATGGTGTATTGCTGCCCAAACCTACTAAACGTATCTTCAAGAAATACTAAAAAGGAATATAGGATATCTCACCTACTTTCAATATATATACGTCTCATGTTTATATTAAACATGATACAAGTAATTACTTATCGGGTTGTTTTAAGACTGTATTGCTATGATTGAATATATATTATTACTCTCGTGAAGTTTTATTCTTAAATCTAAATTTATTTAGGTACCTACTTAGTAACCTACACATTTTTTCCCATAAGTTTACAGTCCCATATGTAAAAGCAGTAACTTAGGCTACTTTTATTTTATAAAAAAAACCTGTCGCGCGGGCTCAGAACGATGGAGCAGGCTTTTGCGATAGTTATATAAAGACAAAATAGATTAAACTTAGCATAGTGGTTTCTTTATCAACTTCATTATTTTAGTAAACTCTGCGAACTGAACAAACATTTTTTTCATTACATACTCTGAAAGTAGGTCTGAAGTTGCCTGAGGAGCGGGTTGAAAGTAATACTTTTCAGGCCCGGGAGAATCGCTTTCAACTGACAGCTGTCAAATTATAAAAAAAACTAGTTCCATTTTCACATTTCTATGGAACCATGTTCAAACTTTTTCTACAGTCACTCAATTACAGCACGATGTAAAATTGAAATAACATAAACTTAAGTATTAATTAAATTATATACATTTTTAAATGACTTAATTATAATTTAGTTTCAACAATTTCTAATATTTTAAGATGAAAATGAAAAATAATGGCTAAATAATGAAGTTGGCCGGCTAACGAAAAGAAAACAAAATAGGCGGCAATCCGATCTTTTTTTTTTCGAGTTGTAGAGTATTGTTCACACTTCCTTGTATTATTTCTTTAGCCAATTCCTGTTTTTATATTTATTTTCCTTGTATTCGTAATGAAAAGCACAGTGTTTACCTCGGGTGAAAGACTTATTTTTTCCCGAGACGGGGTTTGGCGCCCGAGCGAAGCGAGGGCGCTAATAGTTCGAGGGACAAAACTTTCTCCACTCATGTAACAATGTACGATTGTTTAATAACATTTTTGTTAAGTTAAATTTCACGCGGACGAAGTCGCGGGCTCAGTTAGTGCTAAATAAGTGAATAGAGTTTAACATCAATTTTGTTGAGAGGAAAATAATAATAAATTAATTGTAATTGCATTAATAATAAATAAAGCATTCAAAACTCAGATTAACGAATAGGATTCAAAATAATAATACCTAATAAACATTTTCAGACAAACTAGGCTGGCATACTGTACGCAACTATCATATTTTTTTGTACCTACGTCTTCAATAATTGAACTTTCGTGATGTGAACATTGGAAGTGACCATTGGATAATGGCCTGGAAACATTGTAAAGTGCACTAATGAGTAGCAGCCACCAAAATGTTTTAACTTTAATAAAAAAATGTATAACATTTCATTCAACCAAACCCCAAGTATAATTTTGGACTTTTTAAATACCCTGCTAGACTGAATGGGGACCGGTTTCATGATCATCATGAGCGTCGTATAAAGCGACCATTGCTAGGATCATTGGCATGTGAGTGCCAATGTCCTTTTAAATAACCATGTTCATGTTCCATCTCTATCCAATCCCGAGAGTATGAAAGAGTAGAAACCAGTTGGCCATTATGGTCGTAGACTTGTGCCATTTCTCTGTAAATGCCTCAATACACTGTCTCTGATTTGTTTTGTAAGATTAGACCAATTTTAGACTTAAATGATAAAATGTAAGTATGACAATTTGTAAGTGCCCCCATAGGCCTAAACGAAATATACGATTTGAGTTTGAAATACTTACTCAACCAGTGGTTTAATCTAACGCCGTTTAGGTGAAACTTATAAATAAGTGTTATTTAGCTACTCACTTACGTATTTATGAAAAATTACATACTACTACTTCGTATTTAGCTATGGGACAATTTATATAAACTTTAATGATTAGGTAAGCACCTATGTACTTAATTACTTTTCGTGAATACCCACTTCTGTTGTAAATGAAGTCAAACCCAACTAAAACATTCTAGATAGGAATCCTGGCGAGGTAAACAAACAAAACAAATTAAGAATATCATCATAGTGACCTTTGATGTAAAAAACTTTGGTAAATACATCCGTGTGTATTGTAGCATTAATACGTGTAAATATATTTCCCATCACTATAGTAGGTCCGTACGAGATAATGCAATGTTCGGTGAACTCTGACATTGAACGATTTTAAACTGAATGGACATTGTTTTAAGACACAATTTAGATATTGTACGTGTAAGGCTGTAAGGACGTGCGGAGTTTAAAGATCTTTGAACTTGTTCCACATTTTAGTCTTCAGAAGGTTCTGGTTCAGACGTGTTGTTCTTTGGTGCTTTTGTTTCGTTACATTGATAGCAAATTTGTTGGTGAGTACCCAGCGTGAACTCAGGTACCTACCTATGTAGATACTTTAAACCACTGTTTTGTAATTACTTTTAATTTAATTTGTCTACTTAATACATTGTATTAAATATTTATAAAATGTTAGATAGGTATTTACATATATGTTGGTACAAAGTCATAAAATAAATTAAATTGAAAATTTTAAAACCCCGATGCGACCGACTTTTTAACTACAAAAGAGCTGATAATTTTCAAACGGATCAACCGATTTTCATGAAACATACTTAGCTAGGAACACTCTTGATCAGAATACCTTTCTAACAAAAAATACAGCATTAAAATAGGTTTATCCGCTTGGACGCTACGACGCCACAGACAGACACACAGATTCACACATACACATATTAAATATTAACGCCGCGAGCCGTCACACGTAACTTTGATGCCATGAGTGCTAAAGTGGTGGCAAATGAACTGCTGGCGTTCCTGCTGCAGAAGCGTGATGGACGAGGTGTCTGACGTCCAGACTTGCAGCACAATTTGCAGCGTGGACGACATTCCATAGTTTCGGGCGTTCAACAATAGCGACCAGATGGTGTCCCGCCGAAGTTGGGAAAGAAAGGTTCTCGAGTTAGGGGTGTCCAATTCGAAAAGACATCGATGTGTTTTTCGATGTGATATATCGGAAGTGTGTATCGATGTCTTTCGATGTATCGGTTACAAACATCGATGTTTACTGAAAATCGAGTACTTTTTCTAACATTACATCACACCACAAAGTCCTCACTGAAAGGCTGTCAACTTTCATGCATGAAGACTACTGGCTGAAGGGTGTGGTTTTCAGGCGTTTTCGGGGAGATTGCCACCGCCACCACCTAAAGTTTAGTGTTAGTGTTCGTTTTACTATAAATATATAAATAACTGTATGTTAGTATATAAGGTCTAAGGGCCTGAGCCGCCTCAATATAAAGAAATTAATTCTAAGCAGGTAAGTGGGTACCTTGGTACTTATTTGGTAATGTACCTGCTTACGTTCCGTTTACGGGATAAGGTAAATTGACCTTTAAAGTTACTATCGAAAAGCCCGTATTAATAAATCGATCTCAAGTCTGAGAGCGATCTTGGATACTTACCTATACCTACAATATGTCATTCTTATGTCATATCAGTACAAAATGACACGTCAAAAGCGTACTTGAGAGCGCTCTCAGACTTGAGATCCATGTATTTATACGGTCCATAGGTGGTTTTTATATTTTTTTTAAGGGATGATGAGCTTCCTGCCGATTTTCCTTGCTTTGCTGGCGACAGCTGCCAGCCATCCGATCGTCAAGACATGGACCCTGAATGAGCTCTCTAAGGCTATTGAGACCTCTAAAGCCGACGCGTCTCTGCGGCCGTACTTAAAGGACGCCTTGAACCAGATCATGCTAGCCACGTTCACAGGAAACAATGCGGTTGGTACCTTATTCTGCTTGCACAACGAGCGGGCACGTCGGATACGGGATTTATTATAGGGAGGGAGGGGTAGGTTTTCTGTAATTATAATTGTCTTCCAGAAAAACAATGCAATTATTTCTTTTCTTAGGTAGATACTGGCTTAGAATCACCATTTCCATGATCGCTGTCAGACTTGAGATGGATTTATGAATACCAGCTCTAGTAGGAGATAGCAAGATCGATAGTCTTAAATAGTTGCACACGTCTCAATACATTGACGAAAACCTTCATTGAAGCCGAAACACGAAAATTCTCAAGGCACATCAGTAAAGGTATATTATAAACGCGATCCCGAACAACAACCAGTGGGGCGTAGCGGCTGGCCCCGGCAGGAGTAACACCCGCTTGCCTGGAAGATCCCTTTCCCCCCTAACATAATATTATTATAAACGAGTTTTGAAACTTTGCTTTCTCAGAAATTAATTCACGCTGTACTATCGTCGCCTACTGGCGGCCCCACGTGGACATTTACTGAGATGAAGCAGGCGCTGGAGGACCCCGCCACCGGGCTCGACCACCGGGCCGCACTGATGCAAGCTTATAGCTATGTCATGCAGAACAACTCTACTGGGAAACTTGATGTGAGCCTTTATTGTTATGATTGATAATTGCTAGGCGAAGGCCTCCCTACTTTTCCTCCACTGCTCTCCTTCTGGGCCTGCCAAAATGACGTCCGCCACTTTCGCGGACTCCACTTTTTCCTGAGGTCGATACGAGTAGTCCTTGACGGCTCCACATTTGACCAATTGGCAATTAATGCCGGGGTACATCAGGGGTCAGTTCTCTCTGCTACTCTTTTCCCGCTGCACATAAACGACCTGCTTAAACCCAGTATCTTTGGGTATGCAGATGACAGCACAGTATCAGAGAAATACTTCTCCGACACACGAGCCGGGACAGCGCTGATACAGTCCAAAAGAGAGGCTATGGCCGTATTACATGTTGAGTGTGAGTCGAGTCGAGCTACAGTTGTTAACCGAGTTGGGCCTCTATCCGATGCGGCGGCGTGTTCGCCGCGGGTACGCAGCGTGATCGTATTCTATTGATCAAAGTTTCCGTCGAAATCTCCGCGTGCACATAACGAAAACGCTGATCGCACGCGGTGAATATTATACAACGTTTTTGGCTATCATTATCAGGAGGCTGTCGAAGTGGCAATCGCAGCTCTCGACATATCCATATGGAATCAATCGGACTTGGACGAAGCCGTCAAGAGCCCTGACACCAAGGCTGAACTCCGGCCGTACTTGGAGAAGGCTCAAAGCGAAATGAAGAAGGCTTTGGATGCTGGAGAAAAACGGGTAAGATCCTGGGTCGCTTACCGGGAATGTAGGTATGTGTTGTTGAACCTGCCTTACAGAAGTTAAAGTGGTGTGAGTGAGTGCCGAGCCTAGTACCAATAGAGTACCTAGAGGAAACGTTTGCCCAATTTATTGCATATGAAATATTTTTTGTCATAAATTCTTATATCACTGTTAATCAATTTGTGGGTCCCACTGATGCAATCGGCTGCTAAATTGAGACACAGCCACCAGTGTGGAGATATTTCATCCACACCTGTGTATACCACACACAATATTATCTATATTGTAGCTCGTTAAGATAGATGTTTAAATAAATAGCATTAGTCCGTTACCAATATTAATAAAGATATTGTTAATTTTACATTGTTTTTCAGGAAACCATCAACATTGTGACCCCTGTCGGCTTGGTGGTCGGCGGCCCTGACTATGATGGTGTATTGCTGCCCAAACCTACTAAACGTATCTTCAAGAAATACTAAAAAGGAATATAGGATATCTCACCTACTTTCAATATATAATATAAACATGAGACAAGTAATTACTTATCGGGTTGTTTTAAGACTGTATTGCTATGATTGAATATATATTATTACTTTCGTGAAGTTTTATTCTTAAATCTAAATTTATTTAGTTACCTATTTAGTAACCTACACATTTTTTTCCCATAAGTTTACAGTCCCATATGTATAAGCAGAGATGAGCAGTAACGTATGCTACTTTTATTTTAGAAAAAAAACCTGTTGCGCGGGCTCAGAACGATGGAGCGGGCTTTTGCGATAGGTATATAAAGAAAAATTAGATTAAACTTAGCATAGGGGTTTCTTAATCAACTTCATTTTTTTAGTAAACTCTGCGAACTGAACAAACATTTTTTGTTCACCAAAAATTTTGTAAAGGCTAAAGCACCCATCTAGCCCGCGAAGTTCTAATTTTTTGAGGTTTGTTAGAAATTTTTCAAAATCTGACAATAATAAAAGGCACATTTTGTAATTCGCGACAAAGACCATGTGCAGTGCATTTATTAATATATCCAACTTGCTCTAAAACATTTCAATAACGACAGCTATCCAGATAATCTGGCAATTTTTGTATATTTAGTGATTAACTAGTATCATATCCACCGTGATAATATTTAGAGTAAAATAAATGTATTAATAAACGCACTGCATACTGTGTATGTCGCAAATCACAAAATTTTGTCTTAAATGTTTTCAGATTTTGGATAAACTATAAAAATACTCGAAAATTTTGAATTTCACGGGCGGACGAAGTCGCGGGCTCAGTTAGTGCTAAATAAATGAATAGAGTTTAAAATCAATTTTGTTAAGAGAAAAATAATAATAAATTAATTGTAATTGCATTAATAATAAATAAAGCATTCAAAATAATAATACCTTATAAAAATTTTCAGACAAACTAGGCTGGCATACTGTACGCAATTATCATATTTTTTTGTACCTACGTCTTCAATAATTAAACTTTCGTGATGTGAACATTGGAAGTGACCATTGGATAATGGTCTGGAAACATTGTAACGTGCACTAATGAGTAGCAGCCACCAATATGTTTTAACTTTAATAAAAAAATGTATAACATTTCATTCAACCAAACCATAAGTATAATTATGGACTTTTTAAATACCCTGCTAGACTGAATGGGGACCGGTTTCGTGATCATCATGAGCGTCGTATAAAGCGACCACTGCTAGGATCATTGGCATGTGAGTGCCAATGTCCTTTTAAATACCCATGTTCATGTTCCATCTCTATCCAATCCCGAGAGTATGAAAGAGTAGAAACCAGTTGGCCATTATGGTCGTAGACTTGTGCCATTTCTTTGTAAATGCCTCAATACACTGTCTCTGATTTGTTTTCTACGATTAGACCAATTTTAGACTTAAATGATAAAATGTAAGTATGACAATTTGTAAGTGCCCCCATAGGCCTAAACGAAATATACGATTTGAGTTTGAAATACCTACTCAACCAGCGGGTAAATCTAACGCCGTTTAGGTGAAACTAAAAATAAGTGTTATTTAGGTTACTTACTTACGTATTTATGAAAAATTACATTCAACTACTTAGTAGGTAGCTATGGGACAATTTATATAATTTTAATGATGAAGTAAGCACCTATGTACTTAATTACTTTTCGTGAATACCAACTTCTGTTGTAAATGAAGTCAAACCCAACTAAAACATTCTAGATAGGACTTCTGGCTAGGTTAACAAACAAAACAAATTAAGTATATCATCATAGAGACCTTTGATGTAAAAACTTCTGTAAATACTTGCGTGTGTATTGTAGCATTAATACGTGTAAATATATTTCCCATCACTATAGTAGGTCCGTACGAGATAATGTAATGTTCGGTTAACTCTGACATTGAACGATTTTCAACTGAATAGATATAGTTTTAAGACACAATTTAGATATTGTACGAATAAGGCTGTAAGGACGTGCGGAGTTTAAAGATCTTTGAACTTGTTCCACATTTTAGTCTTCAGAAGGTTCTGGTTCAGACGTGTTGTTCTTTGGTGCTTTTTTTTCGTTACATTGATACCAAATTTGGTGAGTACCCAGCGTGAACTTAGGTCCCTAATACCTATGTAGATACTTTAAACCACTGTTTTGTAATTACTTTTAATTTAATTTGTCTACTTAATACATTGTATTAAATATTTATAAACTGTTAGATAGGTATTTACATATATGTTGGTACAAAGTCATAAAATAAATTAAATTGAAAATTTTAAAACCCCGATGCGACCGACTTTTTAACTACAAAAGAGCTGATAATTTTCAAACGGATCAACCGATTTTCATGAAACATACTTAGCTAGGAACACTCTTGATCAGAATACCTTTCTAACAAAAAATACAGCATTAAAATAGGTTTATCCGCTTGGACGCTACGACGCCACAGACAGACACACAGATTCACACATACACATGTTAAATATTAACGCCGCGAGCCGTCACACGTAACTTTGATGCCATGAGTGCTAAAGTGGTGGCAAATGAACTGCTGGCGTTCCTGCTGCAGAAGCGTGATGGACGAGGTGTCTGACGTCCAGACTTGCAGCACAATTTGCAGCGTGGACGACATTCCATAGTTTCGGGCGTTCAACAATAGCGACCAGATGGTGTCCCGCCGAAGTTGGGAAAGAAAGGTTCTCGAGTTAGGGGTGTCCAATTCGAAAAGACATCGATGTGATATATCGGAAGTGTGTATCGATGTCTTTCGATGTATCGGTTACAAACATCGATGTTTACTGAAAATCGAGTACTTTTTCTAACATTACATCACACCACAAAGTCCTCACTGAAAGGCTGTCAACTTTCATGCATGAAGACTACTGGCTGAAGGGTGTGGTTTTCAGGCGTTTTCGGGGAGATTGCCACCGCCACCACCTAAAGTTTAGTGTTAGTGTTCGTTTTACTATAAATATATAAATAACTGTATGTTAGTATATAAGGTCTAAGGGCCTGAGCCGCCTCAATATAAAGAAATTAATTCTAAGCAGGTAAGTGGGTACCTTGGTACTTATTTGGTAATGTACCTGCTTACGTTCCGTTTACGGGATAAGGTAAATTGACCTTTAAAGTTACTATCGAAAAGCCCGTATTAATAAATCGATCTCAAGTCTGAGAGCGATCTTGGATACTTACCTATACCTACAATATGTCATTCTTATGTCATATCAGTACAAAATGACACGTCAAAAGCGTACTTGAGAGCGCTCTCAGACTTGAGATCCATGTATTTATACGGTCCATAGGTGGTTTTTATATTTTTTTTAAGGGATGATGAGCTTCCTGCCGATTTTCCTTGCTTTGCTGGCGACAGCTGCCAGCCATCCGATCGTCAAGACATGGACCCTGAATGAGCTCTCTAAGGCTATTGAGACCTCTAAAGCCGACGCGTCTCTGCGGCCGTACTTAAAGGACGCCTTGAACCAGATCATGCTAGCCACGTTCACAGGAAACAATGCGGTTGGTACCTTATTCTGCTTGCACAACGAGCGGGCACGTCGGATACGGGATTTATTATAGGGAGGGAGGGCGTAGGTTTTCTGTAATTATAATTGTCTTCCAGAAAAACAATGCAATTATTTCTTTTCTTAGGTAGATACTGGCTTAGAATCACCATTTCCATGATCGCTGTCAGACTTGAGATGGATTTATGAATACCGGCTCCAGTAGGAGATAGCAAGATCGATAGTCTTAAATAGTTGCACACGTCTCAATGCATTGACGAAAATCTTCATTGAAGCCGAAACACGAAGATTCTCAAGGCACATCAGTATAGGTATTATTATAAACGCGATCACGAACAACAACCAGTGGGGGATGGCCCCGGCAGGAGTAACACCCGTCTGCCTGGGAGATCCCTTTCCCGCTAACATAATATAATTATAAACGAGTTTTGTAATTTTGCTTTCTCAGAAATTAATTCACGCTGTACTATCGTCGCCTACTGGCGGCCCCACGTGGACATTTACTGAGATGAAGAAGGCGCTGGAGGACCCCGCCACCGGGCTCGACCACCGGGCCGCACTGATGCAAGCTTATAGCTATGTCATGCAGAACAACTCTACTGGGAAACTTGATGTGAGCCTTTATTGTTATGATTGATCATTGCTAGGCGAAGGCCGCCCTACTTTTCCTCCACTGCTCTCCTTCTGGGCCTGCCAAAATGACGTCCGCCACTTTCGCGGACTCCACTTTTTCCTGAGGTCGATACGGGTAGTCGTTGACGGCTCCACATCTGACCAATTGGCAATTAATGCCGGGGTACAACAGGGGTCAGTTCTCTCTGCTACTCTTTTCCTGCTGCACATAAACGACCTGCTTAAACCCGGTATCTTTGGGTATGCAGATGACAGCACAGTATCAGAGAAATACTTCTCCGACGCACGAGCCGGGACAGCGCTGATACAGTACAACAGAGAGGCTCTGGTCGTATTACATGTTGAGTGTGAGTCTAGTCGAGCTACAGTTGTTACCAGTGTTGGGCCTTTATCCGTTGCTTGTGCCGAGCGTGCGGGCGGCGTGTTCGCCGCGGGTACGCATCGTGATCGTATTCTATTGATCAAAGTATCCGTCGAAATCGTCGGGTGCACATAACCAAAACGCTGATCGCACGCGGTGAATATTATATAACGTTTTTGTCTATCATTATCAGGAGGCTGTCGAAGTGGCAATCGCAGCTCTCGACATATCCATATGGAATCAATCGGACTTGGACGAAGCCGTCAAGAGCCCTGACACCAAGGCTGAACTCCGGCCGTACTTGGAGAAGGCTCAAAGCGAACTGAAGAAGGCTTTGGATGCTGGAGAAAAACGGGTAAGATCCTGTGTCGTTTACCGGGAATGTATGTGTTGTTGAACCTGCCTTACAGTAGTTAAAGTGGTAGAAGTGAGTGGCGAGCCTAATACCAATCGAGTAAAGGAAACGTCTCTGCCAAAGTCAGGCAGGGTTTGTGCGATTTATTGAATATGAAATATTTTTGTCATAAATTCTTATATCACTGTTAATAAATTTGTGGGTCTCACCGATGGAATCGGCTGCTAAAAGGCACAGCCACCAGTGTCGAGATATTTCACCCACACCTGTGTATATGTCGCAGCCAACTAGCTTAATTCGCCGTTCAATTAACAGTGAAGTGACTTACTAAACAGTGCCGTTCAACTAGTGGCCTGAATGATATTCAGCCATTAGATCAAACAGCTATGCAAATGACTTGGATCAATGACGTTTAATTACTTGCCTAGCCATTTAATTACTTCCCTAGCCTGTTCATTTCAATTTAGTTCCACTTTCTGCCACCTAGCGCCGAAACACACCAAACTGTCAATATGGCGTCGGATTTCTGTTGGGTCATAAAAAAAATAACCCTAACCTAAACCCATCCGAGTCGCTCTGCTTGGGTAGTATTTTGATAAAGTTTTGTAGTATTTACGTATATGTCTGTCGCAGCCAAGCTAGCTTAATTCGCCGTTCAATTAACAGCCATGCCACTTTACTAAACAGCGCCGTTCAACTAGTAGCCTGAATGATATTCAGCCATTTTATCAAACAGCTAGGCAAATGACTTGGATCAATGACGTTTAATTACTTGCCTAGCCTGTTCATTTCAATTTAGTTCCACTTTCTGCCACCTAGCGCCGAAACTCACCAAACTGTCAATATGGCGTCGACAAAAAACAACTTTGATGGAATAATTTTATTAGGTATTTTACGAAATTGTTTAGATCCATCGAACCTACTAACCGGGTGGGATTTCTGTGGGGTCATAAAAAAATAACCCTGACCTAAACCCATCCGGGTCACTCTCCTTGACACGTATTTTGAAAAAGTTTTGTAGTACTTAAATGTCAACCAGTTGCCTAAGCATTAGCCAGCCAGTTTATTAAATGCTCTAACAGACGATACGGCTGAATATCATTTAGGCCGCTAGTTGAATGGCGCTGTTTAGTAAAGTGCCTAGGCTGTTAATTGAACGGCGAATTAAGCTAGTTGGCTGCGACATGTCAACCAGTTGCCTAAGCATTAGCCAGCCAGTTTATTAAATGTTGTAATAGACTATACGGCTGAATATCATTTAGGCCGTTAGTTGAACGGCGCTGTTTAGTAAAGTGCCTAGGCTGTTAATTGAACGGCGAATTAAGCTAGTTGGCTGCGACATGTCAACCAGTTGCCTAAGCATTAGCCAGCCAGTTTATTAAATGTTGTAATAGACTATACGTCTGAATATCATTTAGGCCGTTAGTTGAACGGGGCTGTTTAGTAAAGTGGCTAGGCTGTTAATTGAACAGCGAATTAAGCTAGTTGGCTGCGACATATACATACAATATTATCTTTATTGTAGCTCGTTAAGATAGATGTTCCAATAGCCTTTTAAGTCTGTTACCAAGTTTAATAAAGATATTGTTAATTTTACACTGTTTTCAGGAAACCATCAACATTGTGACCCCCGTCGGCTTGGTGGTCGGCGGCCCTGACAATGGTGGTGTATTGCTGCCCAAACCTACTAAACATGTCTTCAAGATATACTAAAAATGGATATAGGAAGTCTCACCTACTTTCAAAATATAAACATGAGACAAGTAATTACTTATCGGGTTGTTTTAAGACTGTATTGCTATGATTGAATATATATTATTACTGTAGTGAAGTTTTATTCTTAAATCTAAATTTATTTAGGTACCTACTTAGTAACCTACACATTTTGCCCAAAAGTCTTGTCCTCCAATTGATCGGACCCATCGAATCGATTATCAATCGACCGTCAAACGCTGATCGATCGAACGTTGCTCTTTATAGAAGCTGTCGATCATCGTTGACTCATCTCATTCTCATCTTCATTCTCACATTCATAAACCACAAGAGTGTGTGGCTACACTCTTATGTTAGTCTAGTAGAACTAGTGGGTATTATCTTCCTAATAGTAACTAGGAAGACTAACAGTCTAGGGCCCGTATTAATAAACCGTTCTCAAGTCTGAGAGTTTTTTTTTTTTTTTTTTTTATTTAGATATAGTGAGTGACGATGTGGTCTACGGTGGTGCATACTTGCCTAGAAGGTACCTGTTCACTCTCGACTTGAAAACATCCAGGTTATAGTCAACCGGGAACAAAGACGCCGGCAAGGTGTTCCATTCCTTGGCAGTTCGCACAATAAAAGTGGAAGCGAAACGCTTGGTACGAACTGAAGGAATGTCCACAGTGTATCGATGCATTGTATGCTTGCGTCTTGTCGTCCGATGGTAGAATGGAGATGGGGGAATTAACTCGTGTAATTCCATCGCACACTCCCCGAAATATATTCTGTAGAAAACTGATAGGCTGGCAACCCTGCGTCGGTGTTCCAGGCTCTGCAATTTAGCCTGCACTAGGGATTCGCTGCCAATAAGCCTTCTAGCCCGCTTATCTATTGAGTCCAGAGCCTTCAGCTGATACTTAGCTGAACCATCCCAAAGATGGCTGCAGTACTCCATACACGATCGGACTTGAGCTTGGTATAGATTTAGAAGCTGCCCCGGTGTGAAGTACCGTCTGACCTTCCCCAGGATGCCCAGCTTCATTGCAGCAAGTTTGGCTTTGGAATAAAGGGACCGAAATTGAGCTTAGAACTGAGTGTAACACCCAGCAGCTCAAGATGGTCCCTCACGGGCACAGATACATTCCGGAAAGTCGGAGTCAGTTGGAATGGACTCCGTTTTGCAGAGAACAGACACGCTTGGGTCTTGGAAGCATTGAACTTGACCAGGTTGGCATCGCCCCAATCGGAAACTGCCTGCAAGGTCAAATTCAACCTTTCGACCATAGCCTCTCTTTTGGACTGAATCAGCGTTGCCCCGGCTCGTGCGTCGGAGAAGTATCTCTCTGATACTGTGCTGTCATCTGCATACCCAAAAATACCAGGTCTAAGAAGGTCGTTTATGTGCAGCAGGAAAAGAGTAGCAGAGAGAACTGACCCCTGAGGTACCCCGGCATTAATTGCCAATTGGTCAGATGTGAAGCCGTCAAGGACTACTCGTATCGACCGTTCCCTCAGGAAATCTGATATCCAAACACACAGGGCTGCTGATATACCATAGGATGGAAGCTTGCTAAGAAGACTATCGTGCCAGACTCTGTCAAAGGCCTTCGAAATGTCAAGAGAGACGGCTATCGCCTCTCCATTCCTTTCGATGGCCTCGCTCCAAATGTGTGTGGCATACGCTAGAAGATCTCCGGTAGACCGATTCCGGCGAAAGCCTTATTGTTGGTCACCGAGAAGGTCATTCGTTTCTAGGTATGCCAGGAGCCTACTGTTCAGTACACGTTCCATACTCTTGCAGAGTATGGACGTGACCGATATGGGTCTGTAGTTGGCAGGGTCAGCACGACTGCCCTTTTTCGGTACAGGTTGTACATTAGCAAGCTTCCACGCCTTTGGTACCTGCCCAGTTTGTAGGGAGAGGCGGTATAAGCGTGTCAGTATAGGAGCAAGCTCTGGCGCACATGTCTTGAGGACTATTGCTGGTATTCCGTCGGAGCCACTAGCCTTGTTCACGTCTAGATTCCGCAGTGTTTTACGTACCTCAGTCTGACGTATGCGAATATCTGGCATAGATGCCTCGCATTGAGGTAATTTGGGAGGTAGTTCACCAGCAGTTTCGAGACGTGAAGACTCCGCAAAAAGAGAAGCAAACAAGTTTGCTTTCTCAATAGCGGTGTGAACTAGTGATCCGTCCGGCTTTGTAAGTGGAGGCAGGGAAGGTCGGCAGAAGTTCGCTTCAACCGACTAAGCCAGGGACCAGAACGCTTTACTCCCAGCTGGGTACGAAGCAAGTTTGGTCCCTATTCTGCATATGTGGTCAAAGCGTGCCTTCCGAAGAGCCTTCTTGCAAGACTTGGCAGCTTTGTTAAAGGCTCTCTTCTTTAGGCCTATGTCCTCAGTTTTGCGGTTACGAGCTTCAGCCCAAGATAGGAATGCCTCATGCTTCAGCGCTTCCGCACGTCTGCATTCAGCTCCAAACCATGGGCGAGCTTTGCCGGACAGCTGTGCGTCAGTATAGGGGATAAAATATTCCATAGCCTGACGCACAACTTCTGTAACGGCATCCGCAGTGACTGAGGGGTCGCCAGAAGAGAAGCATATTTGCTGGCAAGGGTAAGATGCCAGAAATGATCGCATCTCATCCCAATCTGCTGAACAGTATTTCCATATACGACGATTGCCTCTCGGGCTTAGGTCGGGTGGAGAATATGTAGATACTGACTTCACCAGACAGTGGTCGGAGCTACCCAATGGTGATGATACCGACACTGAGTATCGGTCTGGATCAGTAGTCAGCAGAAGGTCTAGGCAATTGGCTGTGTGGCCCTCGATATCGGGCACCCTAGTCGCGTCATGGACCAGCTGGCTGAGATTAAATGTCAGGGACAACTCATAAAGTTGTCTACCAGCGTGGTCAGTGTTCTGGTATGGGAACAGCCACTCTTGGTGGTGAGCATTGAAGTCCCCCAGCAACACGAGTTGCGCGGAAGGGTGCCGCTCTTGGGCCACGCCTGCCGTCTCACTTAAGTAGTCCATGAGCCTACATGTCTCCTGGTCTCCGCTGTGCGATCGGTAGACACCGGCGTAGATGATCTGCTCTCCACCGGTGTCCACCATTACCCATATGACGGAGAACCTGGTGTTTTCAAGGTTACGGAGACGCCGAAAAGATAGGTCATCGCGAGCAAACACGCATACCCCAGCTCGTGGCTAGAAATTATGCTCCAAGACATAGCCGGGGTACGACAAGTATGCCTCGTCCTTCGGACATTTTATCTGCGCCTCCGTAAGAAAAAGCAAGTGAGGTTTTGCAGTCTCTAGATGGTGGTGGACTGAATCGGAATTGGAGTGCAGTCCTCTAATATTTGTGAGTTGCACTTTCAATGCGAGGACGTGCTTCCGCTGTATATTCCTTTTTTCCTTAACGTGCTCTTTCATGATTACGAGGGTGAATGGGAAGGATGGCGGCAGTAGATCGAGACGCTGCATTCACTACCGAATGACACATCACACGAAGCTACATCTTTGGGGAACTGGACTGGAGACCGCGGGGACGCCCGAACCCCCCCGGGAGTGTCCATTGGGTCCTCACATCCGGTCGCCAAACGGCACGATGGCGCACCCCGGGATTTTTCGCAAGTTGGCGGGGCAGCCTTTCATGAGTGGCTAGCTCACTACTTGGGCCCCCTACTAACTGCGGTCGGCCAGCGGAAAACCGTGCTTCGGATCCCGCTGCTCTCCAAGGCCAGTTTCCCGACACAGCTTCATAGTGTTGTGGCAAACAACTGTAGACCATACAGCGTAACTGATCTGACCCGCCATCCATGAAGGGCTACACCAAACATCGTGCCGGAACACGGCTAGGCCGCTTGGCGGCACGGCCTTGTTTGGTGGGTGGTGACTAGCCGCGGCCGAAGCCTACCACCAGAATTTGTAACCTATTTGGCACCACTCAGGGTCACGTGTAGGGAATCTCGAGGGTAATTTTTCCTACGGACGAAGGTTACTTGACCATTGAGAGTGATCTTGAGTACGCCTTTGACATGTTATTTGGTACTGGAATGACATAAGAATGAAATTTCCAAGATCGCTCTCGAGATTGATTTATTAGTATTAGGTATCTAGAGGGTATTCATGACATTATAAATAATACATGCGAGTTTTTCAAAAGTCCGTAATAATAATTTACTTTTTTAGACAGACTAGTGATGGCAGACAATAAGTACGCAACCATCATATTTTTTATATATTTCAATAATTCAACTTTCGTGATGTGAACATTGGATGTAGCCATTGGATAATGGCCTAGATAAAAGTGTAAACTGCATAATGAGTAAAATATAGCAATATTCATGAACGAAAAAAAATATTTTAACTTTGATAAAAAAATAGTATTGTAGCATTTCGTCCCTGTAGATTGAATGGCGACTGGTTTAGTTATCATTAGGGAGGCTAGTATAATGCGATCATTGGCATGGGAGTGCCAATGTCCTTCTAAATGACGGTGTTCATGTTCCATCTCTATCCAATCCCGAGAGTTTGAAAGAGTAGAAACCAGTTGGCCATTATGGTCGTAGACTTGTGCCATTTCTCTGTAAATGCCTCAATACACTGTCTCTGATTTGTTTTGTAAGATTCGACAAATTGTAGACTTAAATGATAAAGTAGGCATGACAATTTGTAAGTGCCCCATATGCCTAAACGAAATATAGGTACGATTTGAGTTTGAAATACCTATACTCAACCAGTAGGTAAGTCTAGCGCCGTTTAAGGGAAAATAAAAAATAAGTTTTATTTAGGTACTTACGTATTTATGAAAAATTACATTCAACTACTTAGTAGGTGGCTATGGGACAATTAATGTAAATTTAATGATTAAGTAAGCACTTATGTACTTATTTACCTTTCGTGAATACAGCTACTTCTGTTGTAAACGAAGTCACACCCAACTAAACAACAAACAAACAAAACAAAATAAGTATTTCATCACCTAGTAATCATTGATGTTAAGAACTTCTGTAAATAAATGCGTGTGTATTTTAGCATTAATACGTGTTAACCCTATAGTACGTACGAGATAATGCAATGTACTGTTAATTCTGACATTGAACGATTTTCAACAGAATGGACATTGTTTTAAGACACAATTTAGATATTGTACAAATAAGGCTGTAAGGACGTGCGGAGTTTAATAGTACATTGTTACATGAGTGGTGAAAGTTACTTATTTTGTCCCGAGACGGGGTTTGGCGCCCGAGCGTAGCGAGGGCGCTAATAGTTCGAGGGACAAAATAAGTCTTTCACCCGAGGTAAACACTGTGCTTTTCATTACGAATACAAGGAAAATAAAAATAAAAACAGTAATTGGCTAAAGAAATAATACAAGGAAGTATAAACAATACTCTACCTACAACTCGAAAAAAAAAAATCGGCTTGCCGCCTATTTTGTTTTTTTTTTCGTTGGCCGGCCAACTTCATTATTTAGCCATTATTTTTCATTTTCATCTTTAAATATTTTGCCCAAATCTATGTTATTTTAAAGAAATTGTTGAAATTAAATTATAATTAAGTCATTTAAAATATTCTTGAATTAATACTTAACTTTATGTTATTTCAATTTTACATCGTGCTGTAATTGAGTGACTGTAGAAAAAGTTTTAACATGATTCCATAGAAATGTGAAAATGGAACTAGTTTTTTTTTTATAATTTGACAGCTGTCAGTTGAAAGCGAAACTCCCGGGCCTGAAAAGTATTACTTTCAACCCGCTTCTCAGGCAACTTCAGACCTACTTTCAGAGTATGAGTAATGAAAAGATCTTTAAACTTGTTCCACATTTTAGTCTGCATAAGGTTCTGGATCATACGTGTTGTTCTTTGGTGCTTTTGTTTCGTTATATTGATAGCAAATTTGGTGAGTACCCAGCGTGAACTTAGACACTTATGTAGATACTTTAAACCACTCTTTTGTAATTCCTTTTAATTTAATTTGTCTACTTAATAAATCGTTATTGATAATTAATAAAATGTTAGAAAGGTATTTACATCTTTATTGGTACAAAGTAATAAAAATAAAATAAATTGAAAATTGTATAAACCCCCGATGAGACGTCTTTTTAAACTACAAAAGAGCTAATAATTTTCAAACGGCTGAACCGATTTTCATAAAACATACATAGCTAAGAACACTCTTGATCAGAATGCCTTTCTAACAAAAAATTGAACATTAAAATCGGTTCATCCGCTTGGGCGCTACGGTGCCTCAGATAGACACACAGATACACATGTTTAACTTATCGCATCATTCTTTTTTAGTCGCGGGTTAAAAATACAACTGAGTGCCTATGAACTCAGTTTATACAGAACGGAACTTGACCTTTAAACTTACTATCGTAATACGGGCCTTTCGATAGTAAGTTTAAAGGTCTCATAAACCGATCTCAAGTCTGAGAGTGATCTTGGATACCTATACGGTCTACATTATGTCATATCAGTACAAAATGACAAGTCAAAAGCGTACTTGAGAGCGCTCTCAGACTTGAGATCCATGTATGTATTTATACGGTCCATAGTTGGTTTTTATATTATTTTAAGGGATGATGAGCTTCCTGCCGATTTTCCTTGCTTTGCTGGCGACAGCTGCGAGCCATCCGATCGTCAAGACATGGACCCTGAATGAGCTCTCTAAGGCTATTGAGACCTCTAAAGCCGACGCGTCTCTGCGGCCGTACTTAGAGGATGCCTTGAACCAGATCATGCTAGCCTCGTTCACTGGTAAAAATGAGGTTGGTACCTTATTCTGCTTGCACAACGAGCGGGCACGTCGGATACGGGATTTATTATAGGGAGGGAGGGGTAGGTTTTCTGTAATTATAATTGTCTTTCAGAAAATGAGTAATTACTGAAAAAAATGATGCAATTATTTATTTTCTTAGGTAGTTACTTAGAATCACCATCTCCAAGATCGCTGGCAGACTTGAGATGGATTTATGAATACCGGCTCCAGTAGGAGATAGTCTGTCTATAGCAAGATCGATAGTCTTAAATAGCTGCACATTGACGCCACCCGATAATAGATGGCGCTGAATGAAACGTCTCAATACATTGACGAGAATCTTCATTAAAGCCTGAAACACGATATCAAGATTCTCGACGCACATCAGTAGGTATATTATTATAAACGCGATCCCGAACAACAACCAGTGGGGTCTAGCGGCTGGCCCCGGCAGGAGTAACGCCCGCCGGCTTGAAGATCCCTTACCCGCTAACATCTAAAATATATAACTCAAAGGTGACTGACTGACTGACTGACATAGTGATCTATCAACGCACAGCCCAAACCACTGGACGGATCGGGCTAAAATTAGGCATGCAGGTAGATGTTATGACGTAGGCATCCGCTAAGAAAGGATTTGGATTAATTCTACCCCCAAGGGGATAAAATAGGGGATGAAAGTTTGTATGAAACTTTGTCAATTAAATTCCACGCGGACGAAGTCCCGGGCACAGCTAGTATTATTATAAATGAGTTTTGTAACTTTGCTTTCTCAGAAATTTATTCACGCTGTATTATCATCGCCTACCGGCGGCCCCACGTGGACATTTACTGAGATGAAGAAGGCGCTGGTGGACCCCGCCACCGGGCTCGACCACCGGGCCGCACTGATGCGAGCCTATATGTATGTCACGCAGGACAACTCTACTGAGGAACATGATGTGAGCCTTTATCATTATTATTTATCATTGCTAGGCGAAGGCCTCCCTACTTTTTCTTCACTGCTCTCCCAGGCCTGCCGAAGTCACGTCCGACATTTTCAAGGGCCCCACTTCTGTGTCACGCCCAGTCCCATTTCAACTTAACGGCTTTTTGACCTACATCAGTATTTTTTCTCGTAGAGGGCTCTGTAGTGTTTTGGATTTGGTTAGTACTTAGTCATGACTCCAAGGATCCTCGGCTTCATTGCTCGGTTACAGACCGCGAGTGCTGCTTATGGACTGTCAAAGACCAAACGTGGGCATCGTAGGTGAAGATGAGGAGGATGAGTAGGATGGGGTCTCTAGGTTCTCAGAGTGAATCGATCCTACTGGAATATAATTCAACCTTTTACACACAGCTGCGCTTGCGCAGATGCGCGCAGATTTGTATGTATTTTATTATAACATCATTATTTAAGGCCCCACCAGCGGTTTGCGAGTGTGTTTCTACCAGGCGATTGATAAACCTCCGGCCCAATTCTGAAAACGACTGTGGCTCGACTTGACTCACACTCGACACGTAATACGTCAAAACTTACGTAAAGCATATTTTTTAAATTTTTTATAAAGGTTACTAAATGGAGATCGAGCCCGGAACCGTCCGTCGAAATCGCCGCGTGCACATAACGAAAACATAATCACACGCGGTAAACATGATATAATATTTTTCTCTATCATTATCAGGAGGCTGTCGAAGTGGCAATCCCAGCTCTCGACATATCCACATGGACTCAATCGGACTTGGACGAAGCCGTCAAGAGCCCTGACACCAAGGCTGAACTCCGGCCGTACTTGGAGAAGGCTCAAAGCGAACTGAAGAAGGCTTTGGATGCTGGAGAAAGACGGGTAAGATCCTGTTTCTTTTACCAGTGATGCCTGTGTTGTTGAATCTGCCTTACAGAAGTTAAAGTGATGGGAGTGAGTGACGAACCTAGTACCAATATAATATAGTAAAGGAAAGGTAGAAGGGAAGGTAGGAAGGAAGGTAGGCTTTGTGCGATTTATTAAATACGACATTATTTTATGTCATAAATTCTTATATCACTGTTAATCAATTTGTGGGTCTTACTGATGCAATCGGCTGCTAAATTGAGGCACAGCCGCCAGTGTTGTGATATTTCACCCACACCTGTGTATATCACACACAATATTATCTATATTATAGCTCGTTAAGATAATTAATTATAGACGTTTCAATAGCCTGTGTAGATGTTAAGTCTGTGTAGAATAATGATGACCGTAATACCGTTATTAATAAAGATATTGTTAATTTTACATTGTTTTTCAGGAAACCATTAACATTGTGACCCCCGTCGGCTTGGTGGTCGGCGGCCCTGACAATGGTGACAGTGTCTTGCTGCCCAAACCTATCAAACGTATCTTCAAGAAATACTAAGGACTAAGGGATATATAAAATCTTACCTACTTTCAATATATAAACATGAGTCAAGTAATTACTTATAGGGTGGTTTTAAGACTGTATTGCTATGACTGAATATACTATTTTTACTCCAGAGAAGTTTTATTCTTACTTTTTTCTTTCGATTATCAATCGACTGTCAAACGATCGAATGTTGCTCTTTGCAGAAACGATCGTAGTTGACTCCTCTAATTCTCATCTCATACATCGATCGATGGACCATCGATTGGTGCGGCAACACTCTTAGTAGGCCTAAACAAAATAGGCGCTTTGCCTTTAACTTTGACCTATCCAGTATTCCAGGAGCTTCCTAAGGGCCCTATTTCACTGTGACGCCATGGCGTTGCACTGCGCTGGTTGCGCCGTCATGACGTGTCAGAGTAATAGGGGCTCTGTGGAGTTCTGTTTGTAATTGTTGGCCTTGGCATCCAATGCAGTAATGATAAAAGACGTGCCAATGTATATAACTGCGATAATACATTAATATGGCGATGTATTTGACTCGCTAAATACAGGGATGAATCCAGGGTTGCCACTTGTTAAACTCGAGCCTTGCAACCAAACCCATATTGCAATATCACTGAAGAACATCCTGAAGATACAGGGAATTGATGACCGCTTGGCGCAGTGGTTTGAGCGTAGGCCGCTCGGCTCACTGCACATGGTGGTTGCGGGTTCGATTCCCGCCGGGGCTAATTTCGGAAATGGCCTTTACGTAATTTGCTCAGGTCTGGGTGTCACTGGAATCGCCCCCAGCCCATTGTACGGTACCCATAGTATAGGCGTTGCTTAGTTTGGGACCATTCAGTTGGTGTGTTCGTCTGGCGATATTTATATATGTATTAATTATTATGGTCTTCTTCTCGTATGAACTAGTTGCCAGCCTGGCAACTAGTTAGCTAACCAACTAGTTAACTAGCACCCGAAGGCCTCAGAAAGGGCTTAAAGACTATGATAGCTGGGACCGCCAACTTAACTTTCCCTCCGAAACACGATGGAAGCGCTTCGTTGTATACGCCACTACTGGTCACCCATGCAGGTGTGTAACTCTTGGAACACTTTTATTTTAGGATCATGGTGTCCATGCGCATGCGCAATTTTTTTCGTGAGATATGTCTATTAATGACGTCCGCTACCGCGATGGACGTGTTTATGGTGGATTGATTTGACGTCCACTTACTTACGCATATTTACTACGGTACATAAATTATGATAATACTTATTTAAATGACGTTGAATAAATTTAATGTCGCGCGATTTGATAAATTACGGTACGGTATGTTATCTCGATTTACGTTTGGTCGAATAATAAATGATCGAACGTGTGTGTGTGTGTGTAGGACGCCCTCCGACCAGGTGGGATGACGATCTACGAAAGACTGCAGGCAGATGCTGGATGCGGCAAGCTGAAGATAGGCTACGCTATGGCGCTCATTAGGGGAGGCCTATGTCCAGCAGTGGACAAGTATAGGCTGATGATGATGATGATGATGAACGTGTTTACTCGACAGTACAGGGCGAACGTCGTGATTGACGCAAACATGGCGATTCTTAAAACTAAATGTGAAACGCTTAACCAACGTTCGTATGGAGAGTTAAATGAAAATGCCGGGCCCCAAGCCTGCTAATCAAATACCGCGTAATGTAATTAAAAGCCATTATATTATGTTTCATTTCTTTGGACAGTTTTAGTACCTATAGTCTCTTACTCGCAGAGCCGATGGGCTAATTTAAAGAAAACCCAAAACCAACTGTTATCAGTATAGACTACTGATTATTGGCACGAAGATAATATGAATGTCCAATGATGGAATGGGACTGTATGAAATTAGCAAAATCACTTGAAGCCTTGAGATTGCCCATTAGCCGCCCTAAAAAAAAATACAGTAATTTAAATCGAACATTCCAAATGTGTGCCAACCTTTGGCAACACTCCGGTGTGGGCAATGGCTCACCCTCCGCGTGGTGATAAGTAAGACGTTGATTATGATCCAATGGTTATTCTTACAGCTTAACCTAGGATTTGCACATAAGCTGTATTTATAATATTGATATAGGTACGTCACAGAACGCAATAAACTTAAAGATAGAGTTTATTGTCTTTATCGAGAAATTCTATATAAATATTGGTACATCGGTACATTCTGTCATATTATCGACGATAGGTAAGTGAAACAATATTTCAAACTACACTATGAAAATATTAAAAGTAAATAGAAAACGTTTCTTATTTCTACTTATATAACAGTGTATTATTACACTGAAATAACAGTTTAATTAAATAATTTTCAGTAAAATGTTAAAATAAAAATAAATGAAAAACCCCCGTCCGCGTGGGAAAGTGCCTGGTTATGCCGGCTGCATTTCCTCGTTGAAAAATGTTCTCCATTCCAGTATAACATCGACTAACCAACCCGTTAATTTCACAGCAGCAAAAAAAAATTCAATCATGAAATTCTTCGCTGTATTCGCCGCTGTGCTCGCGGTCGCCTGTGGCACCCAAAACTCCTGGACTCTCCAGCAGCTGTCCGACGCCATCCAGAGCCCCATCACGGACCCCGCCATCCTGCCCCATCTCGAGCAAGCCCTTAACGAAATGATGGACTCCATCTACGCTGGCGAGCAAGTGGTAAGAGATACTAGCTTCAAATCCTGACAGCTGAAAAATCTAGCTGAAATCCTGATAAAGATCTTACGATCAACTAGTACTTTGTCCGACTTTTCCGAACATTTGAACCGTATTCGGGTGGCAAACGCGGTCGAAATCTGTCAAAATGAATGAAAAAAAAACCTTGCGTTTCTCGTGGGAATAAACATAGTCTTTCTACATGTTGTTAATCAGGACCCATAAAAGAAGGGTCGTTCATATCGGATTGAACCTGTCCCTAGAAGTACCGAAGACCCTAAGGGCCTTATTCCCAAACAATACTTTTCTAAATGAGGGACCAACGATGTAGAGGATTTTTCATTTATCAATGGACTGTGCGTTCAGCCTAGTTAAATCGTTCTATGATTACGAGCACTGAGCCTGCATAGTAATGTTTCTGAATATAGGGGTCAATCGTTTTTATATATGTGCCCTCAGATTTGCAAACTTCGGGTTAAAAAGTCGTTGAAAACTCTGACGATATCTAGTCCCGGCACACACTCCCACCACTGTAACTCATGTAAGCCAGGATCGACAATGGTGACCAATAATGACATCGAGGTCCATCAAGGCCCTCTACGAGTCCCGGGGAAAAGTTAAATTGTCTTGGAACCCGCACGAATTTAATCGAAAGAAATAATAGGAGGAGTTGGAAGAAAAAAATCCACTTCCCTCCGGTGCAAAGCGGGAGACAAAAATAGCTGATTTGGGCTGATTGCCAGAGAAACAAGACTGTTACCGCTGATTGAAGACCAGTTGTAAGGCACCACGGATCGTAACATGACTAAGTGGACCTAAACTCGTGAGCTGATTATACTTGATTCCAATAATAGGTATGGCATAAGCGCCTGAACGCACGGAAATTGTCCCTGGTTTCCACAAGGACTGTGTAATAAACTGCTCCAGATGTCACTTGCAGGCTATTTAGCAAAGTAGTCCGTTCGTTCTGCCAGAGACTGCACTCCCACAGGATGTGTTGTGCAGATTGTTCATGATTGTCTGACGATATCTATTAGATTAAAAATATCTCTTTTTGTTTAACAGGAAGCCGTCTCCGTTACCATCCCCTCCACTGACATGTCCACCTGGACCCTGCCCCAGCTGTCCGCCGCCCTCCAGAACCCCAACACTGACCCCGCCCTCGTGCCCTACCTCGAGGCCGCTCTCAACCAGATGATGGATGCTCTCATCTCTGGCCAGCCAGCTGTAAGTGTTGACTTTGTTCAGAAACCCATAATTTTCAAGAGTTTGTGATGATGAAGTAAGGTCTTCAATAAAGCTTATATGCTCAACTGATGATTTGAAGACCGCTTGGCGCAGTGGCTCTAACGTAGGCTGCTCGGCTCACCGCACATCGTGGTTCGATTCCCGCCGGGGATTTTTTTTCAAATGGCCTTTCCGTAATTTGCTCAAGCCTGGATGGCACCGGGATCGCCCCTAGTCCATTGTACGGTACTCATAGTACAAGCTTTGCTTAGTTTGGGGCCATACCGTTGGTGTGTCGATCTGGCGATATCTATAACTAGCTTCATGACAAACAAGGGAATTGGAATATAGTTGGCATTCGCTCTTTATGACACACGCGTAAGATTCTCCTCTCGTCTTAGAGTTTCAGTGTGCATTTCAGCAAGTGTACTACTAAGCATACCATCAAGCACGCTTTATCATCTGTTACTTTCTAAATCAAACTGTTTCAACACAACTCTTTGCAGCCTGCCGTCGCCGTCGCTGTGCCCGCTTTCGACGTGAGCTACTGGACCCTGCAGGAGATCGACGCAGCCCTCAGCGACCCCACCACCAACCCCGCCCTGGTGCCCTACCTGGAGCATGCTCTTAACGAGGTGGTCGCGGCCCTCTTCGCTGGACAGCAGCTGGTAAGACTTGGCACATCTGGAAATATTCAGAAGAGTGACATACCATCACACTTCTATTTATTGGAAGGTCCTTTAATGGTCCTTTAATGCACGCGGACGACCGTCACATGTAGTAAATGTATTTTGTAAAAGGCAAGTCTATTACCGAGTACTCTTTCAGAAGAAGAACATGAGCTACGTCAAACTATGAAATACGCTGAATATGACTGAATATGGTACCAATAGAGTCCACCAATAACCTGACCTCATAGGGAAAGAGCTATAAAATCCGTTTGGCTTAGGTCATTACAGCATCTTTGATACTTACTCACCAAAACTCAAACTCAAAATTGTTTTTATTAATGTAGGCCAACAGAGCATTCATAAGTCAGAATCTACCAGCGGTTCGGAATGCTGCTTCCACTGAGAAGATCCGCCAAGACACTCTTGGTTACTTTTTAAATCGCCAATTCTTCATCTCCAGGAAGCCATCACCATCGCCACCCCCGCCGGTCTTCTGCCTGTGGAGTCCCCCGTCTCCATCCCCGTCGTCCCCGCCCCCGTGGAGACCCCCGTTCTTCCCGCCCCTGTCCAGACCCCCGCTGCCTCCAGCCCCCTGGTCCAGATCATCGTTAACATCAAACAGCAGGATGTAAGTTATCATTGAAATTACTTATGATTTTGAACATAATGTTGAGAATTAGTACTAGGTCTGTGTAGCATGGCCTACGTACTGTAGATGTCTCCATTTGCTACACGCTGTCACTTGATTAACTGCATCAGCCAATTGACTGAACCTGTCAAGTCTATAGATACTCTTGAATGTAGTCGTTGATGGTACGAAACTGCAATCAATCTCTGTGATTGAACAAGGCGCGGCCGCGCGCGGTGTGTATCTGGATGCTCCTGATAAAAAAATCTAGCTAACTCGTAGGTGATCCGTTTGACTAAATACATAATATATTTAAATCGCAAAGCCCAATATCTATATGCTTAAATGTTTGCTGATTCTTAGGCCTGTATTAACAAATCCATCTCAAGTGTGAGAACGATCTTGGAAATGCCATTCTTGTGTCATAACAGTTCAAAATGACATGTCAAAAGCGTACTCAAGACTGTTCTCAGACTTCAGAGCGATTTATTAATACGAGCCTTAAAAACTTACGAGGAAATGTCAAGTGTGCAAATTTGACAATTTATATAATTGGCTTTATGACTTTTTACTTGTGTCTATAATTGTTATTTCTAGCTGTTGGTCTTCCTATCAATAAATAAATATATGATTGTGCTCCCCGCAGGCTGCCCTCGTCTTCCCCGGCGTTGCCGCCGCTCCCCTTCCCGAGATCGAGCCCACCCCCGTGACTGTCGTCGACCATGCCCCCGTTGCTGCCGAGCCCGTCATCGTGGTCGACAATGCCCCCATCGTTGCCGCGCCCGTCGTTGTTGTGGACCAGCCGAACCCCATCGACGCTGCCCCCATCCCCGGCACCATCCTCCCCTCCCCCGTCGTTGTGGGACCCCTCCCCGCTGTCGTTGGACCCATGATTTAAATCACTCAAATTGTGATCTAAAGTTGCCAAATCTTCCAAAACACTCTCCAATAACTAAAGAATATACATAGTAACTAACCATAAAATGATAAGAAAAAATATACATTTTTGACAAATTTATTTCAATTTTTCACTAATAATCCTCCTAATGTGGAACGCAAATTATGCAGATTTCATCAAGTTTTCAATGTCTCCACATTATATAATAGACATAGGATAGCAGTAATTCACACGATGAAGCCGCCACCGTTTTGTTTCTCCGTGTTCGATAGATAACGTATTTGGATATAGTAAAATGTTTAGACATTAATAACATGAATGATATCCAGCAGATAATAAAAGCATTCTTGAACAATACTCTACCCAATTTGTTACATAGAACTGAAACAAAACACTAGCTCAATCAAAGATGAAACGGGTATAAACAAGCCACAAAGTTACTTTAATGGAATGTGTCGCGCTATTTCTGGTTAGATTTGCCCCTTGCCTGATTTTCTGGAGATACGTGACCAAAAAAGGCCATAAAAAGGGTGAAAGGATAAAATACAAGCAGAAAGCAAGGGAAATGGTAAAACCAAACAAAGATATGGCTTCATTAGCGGTTGGGTTTTCCAATTTCCTTGAGCCGACTACGCCAATGAAAAACACTGTTATCGTCTTCTCTACATCTTCCCTGTTAGCCTTTAATGCAGGGAAATCTGTGTGAAATGCGAATGACATAGGAAGCTAAAGCGGAAACCCAATTTTTTGTAGTTTATTTAGATTGCATTTTGAAATCGTCCTACAGTAATTTTGGGACACGAAGAATATGTTTATTCAATATCACATTTTCTATAACACATCATTTTGTACTGGAATGATATTTCCAAGGTCGCTCACAGACTTGAAATCGATCTATTAATACGGTTCCTAAATTTTAAATTAGATTTAGTCGATCCTATACTGTGTAGATAGCAGTCTGCTGCAACCCGCGATTTCACCCATGGAAGTTTAAAACATATGCCACAAAGCTTTTTATCAGTGAAATCATAATATTAATAATCGGATGAGTAGTTGAGATTATCGCCTGCAAATATACTTACTTACAAACACAAAAACTTTAACTTTTTCATTGGTATAGTATAGATTTATTTACCTTTATGTATGATAGATTGAGTCAGATCAGTTAGATAGGATAAGACGGGCTTGTGAAACTGTTAAGATAAGTTATCACAGACCTGAGATGTGGGAATCATAGCTGTTAACATTATCAGACAGAGGTGTGGGAAGCTGCATCTCCGTTTTATCACATCACGGGGGAGTTATCACGTTGGCATAACGTGGGATCGTACACCATCTTAAATTCTACACAAAGGAGTAGGTACACTACACTTTTTAAAATATATGGCTTCATCCCACAGTCGTTGATTTTGCCATCAACAAAGTTTGATGAGACACTTGGGCGGTAGGTGAGGTTTATTGCATTTCTTCCCAGATCTTCTCAGTGGAAGCAGCATTACGAGCCGGTGGTACATACTGACTATTCAAACTGTTGTCTTAGCCCACATCTTTGATTGTCAAAGGCCTACATAAATAAAAATCTTTTTAATGTTGATTTTGGATGACTCCTCACTATATTGTGATGGTACATTTGGTATCGAAACCAAACGGAAATGCGACTTAATTCGCGAGGTAAGTATTCTTATTTTGTTTTCGAGGTGATTTTGCAAGATTATAGGTACATACCGTGATAAGTGTACTCAAATCTCGCTGTTTATTGGTATTAATTCGGTATATTAAGACTATTTCCATATTGCTTTTGGTCTACTTAAAGCCTACGGTGGTTTGAGGACTATGGAATTAGTTTAGTACAAGTTTTGATGGCGTTAAATACAATTTTAATGACCGAATCTAACCATACCTACATTTCAAAGCAGCGCCCCTAGCGGTAACGTATAGCTTTACTGGTTTAATAATAATTATGGAGACATTCGATAACCAATGGTTATTTTCAAAACTCGTACGGTATCTTTTGATTACGATTTGTTCTAAGCCTTCCAATTATACCGCATGATAAAATACTAATTGATTACCTCCTAGGGAAAATAATTACTTACATTAATCAAAATACTGACTCAGGTACTTATCTGCATGTCCACTAAAGAGTATTACGTATTTCAATTGAAAATGTCATCACGCCTGATATTAATCATAACGATATCATTTCCTTTATCGATGCGTAAACCTGTATTAGTTCACGTTTACACCTAAATTGACTCATAAAATTAATACAAATGGATTGGAAGTTATAGTTACATTCATTTAATTACTAGGCCAACAGATCTAAAGAGATAAAAAATATCATAGAAGTTATGGCGCTGTGAGAGACTTGGACGGACGGACGGACGGACTGACAGGATGATTGTCTATGTATATCTCGTAATCCTTTAAAAATTGTAAGCCCATATTCCCCTATGGGGTAGGTAGTGAGAAGGGTATTGATGTATACGAAATTTATTATTTATGTAGTCTTAAATTATTTTCTCTTTACTGTATTGATAGATCATAACGTTTTGGGATAACTAAGTCGCTGGCACTGGCACACTTGGAACTGCCATATTTCTCATGTCTATGGGTATCTCTGCACAAACCGCAATGGAACCTAGGACATTAAGCTCGGCAGGCAATACTTGCTACAAATACTGATACCAACGAATCAATCCATGTGTCTCTTCTGATGTATCATACTTAGGTTACTATATAAATAAACTAGCTGTGCCCGCGACTTCGTCCGCGTGTAATTTAACTTAACTTAACAAAAACTTAACAAAAATTTCGGGATTATTCATCCCCTATTTTATCCCCTTGGGGGTAGAATTAATCAAAATCCTTTCTTAGCGGATGCCTACGTCACAACATCTACCTACTTGCCAAATTTCAGCCCGATCCGTCCAGTGGTTTGGGCTGTGCGTTGATAGATCACTATGTCAGTCAGTCAGTCAGTCACCTTTGAGTTATATATATTTAGATAGTAGGTATAGTGTGATATTTTTCCCAAATAATTTGTTATCAGTGGTTTGAATCATGCGAAAATTTGACCGCTGCTTGCGAAACCTTATCTTTCGACAGATAGTGGCGTAATTGGGTACCGCATTATAATATAAAAACAGTTTAATCGACAGCTTGACGTAGTGGTTCGAGCGTAGGCCACTCGTTTCACTGCACCGAGTGGCTGCTTGCAAGCTCTAGGTTCGATTCGCGCCAGGTTAAATTTAGGGAATGGTTTTTTCGTAATTTTCCCTGGTCTGGGTAACACTGAGATCCCCAGTCCATTGTATGGTAGTACAAGCGTTGCTTAGTTTGGTATCGTACAGTTGGTGTGTTATGTAACAAATAAATTTGACAAATAGTAATAAATAAATATGTGTATAAATTCATTGATAAAAGCTCACTCTGGAGTATATTTTAGGAACTAATACCTCATTCACTACTTGGAGATACAAAATTAATAATTGGATTTCGTAAAGAGTTCAAGTTTGTATTACTAGATGGCAGTCCCTTAACGTGATTTTCATAGCTAGACTGTGACATCTACTTAACTTTCTTTCTTTTGGATTTGTGTGCCGTGGTGAAAGGACGTGCACAATTTGATGTAATTAAATACTAATAAATCATAGTAATAATGAAGTTATTACGACCTCCCGACCCATCTAAAATGTGAGTACTGTGATTTAAATTAAAACAATCAAATTTTAATATTGTCAAATAAAACATCCACGCGGTCTCTAATGAAAATTATTTCTTTGTGAACAGGGGTCGTTTGAAATACTTATAATCGTTTGACACACCTATAATCGTTCGTTAGACTTATAGTTATTCGTAATCATAAAAAAACGTAATCATACGAAATAAAATGATATAAAATCCCGAGTTCCATCCGGCTACCATGTGACGCATATCAGACAGGTACTTAACCTAACAAGACATACTACAGCGTTTATGATAGCCAATATGTGCAGCTGGCGCTGATGCGTACGGAGTGACCCTTCAGGGTCCCTTCAGGGTTTTTGAAGATTGTACCTAAGTGTAAGCATGATGATGTGGCCGCATTGACGGAAGCAAATATAATAAATACTTGGACTCGGGAACCCTGATGTTTATTTTGTAGTACCCCAAGTACATTCCCTGAGCACATGTGAACTACTGACTGAGCTGCTGGTGTGTAACTGTGCGAAGGTAGGAAAACACGTTACAGTTAGTTCGTTGATGTTTATCTATTTAGGTTAGCATCACAATGATATTCATACTTATGTATATAGTTTTTTTGATCGTCCCTTCTACGCCATCATGGTCCGTCTAAGTTCGATAGAGTTACCGAATCAATTACTAAACACATACAGAGCTACAGAGCTGTACCTGGTAGATCATTAGTTTAAACTGCCGACATAAAAAAAAATGCTACCTTTACATACGGAACCATGGCCGCTCATCCCACAACTCGCTTGCCACGACCTGTCATGTTGACGTGCCCAGCCCACTTACTATCTCGACAAGCACAGATTGCGTTTGATTTATAAGTTGCCATCGATGTCCCGTCGCGTCAGTCTAACAAGGTTCAAGGCGCATTCCTCTACTTCTCAACTACCTCTATGTAAGTACCTTTTAGTGTTAGCTTTTATAGTTACCCACATACTTTTACTAGCGGCGCCACTTTTTATTGGCAATACTCAAGAAACAAGTTATTCTTATCTAAGTACCTAACTAATACTTTGATAACTTACTTAGGTAAGTTGGTTATACTACAGTATTTTTTGTTTATAGCGTATTATCTCACTTGTAAATTAAGTATACGCGTAGAGAAGGTCGCTCATTTGTGATTTATGATTACGATTCGTTTTATGGTTGTTCTATCTTATCCTAACTTAACTGTGGATTACGGATTTGCGCTTAGATGTGCCGACTACCTTTTATCTATATTGTGTTGATTTGCGCCAAGATGTTTGGCAGATAATGTTCCTGGATGGATTTGTATTTACTTTCTTTATTAGCGTTTATCGGAAAGCTTATCTTGATAGTGTTTTGTTAATTCACTATCAAAACTTTGTATGACTAAATTGAAACCTTTAGGCTGGTTTTATAATAGTTTATTTTTGATTAAAGTATGTATCAGAGCTAGTTGCGGGTACCTCTCTTCTAACCAGAGAACCTTCTGGATATTCCTCTACTTACTACTATTGATAGTGTCTGGAGAGCCCTCCGCTATATATACCTACTATCTACTCACTTCTTCAAACATTCTTAAGACCTTAATTCCAAAGTGGTACCTAAATTTGAAATTTAATTCCCCTCTAGCCCACCAGTCGTATTTCAGAGTATTTCAAATATAATTGATGACAGTATTTCAGTTCATATCCATAATAATGTTTTTGAAAATAAATTGGCTAGTTTAGTAGAGAATGGTGAAGTTACGGTGATTACAGCAAGAAAGCCTGATAAATAGAAACCTCTGTTTAAAGTTCTGCAGACCGCACAAAATGAATATGAGTAAAGTAAAATATAATTTCCTTCACAGATAACTAAACAAGATGGCTGCTCTTCCCACTGTCACGATCCGCGAGCTCTCCGACGCGACCCAGGACAACACCCTGGGGCCAAGTACCAAGAAAGTCGTGGAAGGCATGCTCAATGACTATATGGACCTACAATACGGCAAGGTATAGTCCTATAATAAATATCGCCAGACGAACACACCAACTGTGTGGTCCCAAACTAAGCAGCGCTTGTATTATGGACTGGGTGCGATCCCAGTGACACCCAGACCTGGTAAAATTACCACAAGGCCATTTCCGAAATTTGCCCCGGCGGGAATCGAACCCGCAACCACCATGTGCAGCGAACCGATGCGCCAAGCGGTCGTCAAATACTTGCGAAAGTATTTGGAATACTTTCGAAGAAATAATAAAGCCCATCATACCTACTGGTGTAGGTAAGTGACAACAGCTCTTATCAAGGGTGGCTCGACAAAGATAGCACCGCCCTCTCACAGAAGATCTGCGTAAAATATAGTAAGATAGGCTATTATAGCTGCACACATCCCACTCCTTCCTCTGCCCCACTCCGCTTGAAATAAGTAAAGTGCGAGCAATGTCATTGCAAGCGTCTACAGACTACGGTAACTGCTTAACAGCAGCAGGTTGTAAACTTGTCTGCCGACTTCGATGTATTAAAAAGACTGGTATGGTGAGCGACGTCTTTAATCAAACCGGATAGGTTTATTGAACTTGAATTTGATTGAATTTCGAAAATAGCGCCTCCTTATTCTTTTGAACACCGCTTGGCGCAGTGGTTCGAGCGTAGGTAGCTTGACTCACTGCACATGGTTGTTGCGGGTTCGATTCCCGCTAGGGACATTTTCGTAATTTGTCCTGGTCTGGGTGTCACTGGCATCGCTCTTAGTCCATTGTACGGTGCCCATAGTACAAGTGATGCTTAGTTTGGGACCTTACAGTTAGTGTGCCAGTTGGTGTGTCTGGCGATATTTAGTTATGTTTTTTATTACTCTTGGTCTCAAAATACAGGCTCCTGCGCGCCTGGATCGAGTTCCAATGATAACTGTATTCAGTGTTTATATATTGAAATACTTTTAGTTTTTTTTTTTTTAATATCAGGAAACACCGTACACTACAGGCAAGCAAGTGTTGCCAAATGGAACGACCATCGATGACGTAGACAAAGCTGCGGCAGACGACAGCGCCACCAAGAAGTTTCAAGATGTATTCGAGGAGATCTCGAAGGTCGCGAAGACCGGAGATCTGACCCCGATCTCGAAGAACGACGGCACCTGGGACCCCAAGCTGACCCCAGTGTTAGTGCTGGTGACGCCCAACCCTTAGCTTGTACTATCAAGAATCTGATTATTGCGTATTCTTATTATTTAAATGTTCTTATTTATTATAATTGATTAAAGTTAATTTACGAACGAAGTTTTTTTTTCCATAACTTATTCTAAAAAAATTGCTTTGGTTTCGATATAACTACATTGTACACGTGAATACTGTATCAATTGCTGGATTGATTATTAATTACTATTATGCCTATGAGTGTCTAAATGATCTATATTGTTTTGTTTCATACGAAACATTAGAAGGTAGGTACTTGCTTTACCTACATTCACACGACATTAAAAATGTTATTATTCCATTCAATCTGTCGAAATGCAGCCTTAGCCCATCTATATAGTATAAATAACTCAAAGGTGACTGACTGACATAGTGATCTATCAACGCACAGCCCAAACCACTGGACGGATCGGGCTCAAATTTGGCATGCAGGTAGATGTTATGACGTAGGCATCCGCTAAGAAAGGATTTTGATTAATTCTACCCCCAAGGGAATAAAATAGGGGATGAAAGTTTGTATGAAACTTTGTCAATTAAATTCCACGCGGACGAAGTCGTGGGCACAGCTAGATAGATAATATTTTTTGTGAGACTGAAAGGCCCGTATAAATAATTCGAACTCAAGTCTGAAAGCGGTCTTAAGTAAGATTTTGACGCGTCATTTTGTACTGGTATGACAAAAGAATGACATTTCCAAGATCGCTGTCAGACTTGAATAAATACGAGCCTAAAGGCCCGAAATGACATTTCCAAAACCGATTTCAGACTTGAGTTTGAGTTATTATTTTTTAATTATTAAACAGCGGTCAGTTTCCTTATTCGTTTTCAATATCTACTTACTTAATCTGGTTTAAAAGCAAATAACGGTTATATTTTATCGATATTTACTGATAACCAATCATGATGTACCAAACGCGTACATTATTCGATGTTGCACCGAGTTATGTTTATTAGGATATAGTTTAAGCAGATAAATTGTATTAATTATTATTACAATTTATGTGAGGTTATGTTGCTCGAATTTCGTATGGACAATTGTAGAAGAACTTTCGAACTTGTTTTGTTTGATGTGTGTTACACGAAATTAATTACAATCCCAAATTCCATGTGTGTGTGTGTGAAGTCATAGTTATCTCAATAGACGCCCAATAGGTGATTTCATTGTTTGTATTTAATAAACTATACCTAACAATCAGTGAAATCAGAGACTGAACACTTAATTTAACTTAAAAATATGACTTATTAGGTAGGTACAATCCTTTTCAAGTAATTACATGTAGGTAAATATTAATAAAGCAAAATGCTTAGGTATAGCATTGGGCCGTCCGTGCTTGAACGCAACAACCTTTATCATGAAATTGATAAGGAATTATACGTGAGTAGGTAGGTACCTAAATAATTTATATTATTTATTGATTAGTTGATTAATGTAATAAATGTAAATAATTAATTGATGAATGATTGTTTGGTAGCTGATCGTAAGCCCGCGCGACCGTTTAATTGAAACGGTACGTACAAACTTGTTATAAATGTTTTTTTTAAATTTCAGAATATGTCCATTGCCTCATACAAATAAATTGAAATAATCTCTAATTAAAGTTTTGGGAACCCTAATTATAGTATCTGGTCATTGTTTATATAACAGGCTGGGTTTATTAAGACACTAGTGTTTTAATACCTTGTTGTTTGCAGTTTACTTCAATGTATCCCAACTTATATACTTAATAGGTAGTTACTAGTTACGTATTTTGAAAAAAATAAACAGACAGACCTAAAAACAAAGTTGAAACAAAATGGCAAAAAATTTAAAGAGTTGTTGTGTCAATGTCGCAGCTAACTAGCTTAATTCGCCGTTCAATCAACAGCCTAGCCACTTTACTAAACAGCACCGTTCAACTAGCGGCCTAAATGATATTCAGCCGTATCGTTAGTTACAACATTTAATGAACTGGCTGGCTAATGCTTAGGCAACATTTAAGTACTACAATTTTTTTTTCAAAATGTTACCCAAGTAGGGCGACCCGGATGGGTTTAGGTTAGGGTTATTTTTTATGTTACCCCACAGAAATCCCACCTGGTAAGTAGGTTCGGTGGATCTAAACAATTTTGTAAAATACCTAAGTTCCTAATAAAATTATTCCATCAAAGTTGTTTTTTGCCGACGCCATATTGACAGTTTGGTGAGTTTCGGCGCTAGGTGGCAGAAAGTGAAACTAAATTGATATGAACAGGCTCGTCAAGTAATTAAACGTTATCGATCCAAGTCATTTACCTAGCTGTTTGATGAAATGGCTGAATATCATTCAGGCCACTAGTTGAACGGCGCTGTTTAGTAGAGTGGCTAGGCTGTTGATTGAACGGCGAATTAAGCTAGTTGACTGCGACATCAACATAATTGGCACTAATTTATCAGATAAATGAACAAAACTGTTGTAAATCTTAAGGATAAGTAGCGCTGCCAACATATTTATGTATGCCTGCATTATGACACAATTTGCGCCATATATTATGAGAATTTACAATGAATTCGATCTATAAGATGCACGACAACACGCACATGTTTAAGAAAGAAAGAAACAAAGAAACACTTTATTGTGACTAGCAGATTGAATAAAATAATATATATAAAAAAGGAAATAACAATAATTAAAAATTCTGCTCGCCACAAACGGACCCAATTCAGCATGTGCTGGTTGACAAGAACCAGCGCTGGTCTTCCATTGGGCCCGATTGGCGATTTCACGGGCGCAAACCACAAAAAACAATAAATAAATAACTAAATAAAGAGTTATCTAATCTAATCTAATCTAAATTAGGACTAAAGGGACTGTTTTCGATTATTGACTTTTATCACATAACTCTTATTAAATTTTACTTCGTCAAGTAACAAATAGCAATAGCAAGAAAGCAATACAAACACATTTAAGAACAATACAATACAAAATGTGACCGTCCATTTTGGAAGACCAAAATGGAGGCCTCTTTATTAACTTACAGCCTTTTACTATTTGCAAAATTGATCCATAATTATACCAGTGTCATAAGAGCACAAACAGGAGTAACAGTGGTGGACACAGATAAAGATTCACATAGATGACGCAAATACATGTACTTCGCGTGCACGAAACCCCGACCAAGCGTCAAGGTTGGTCGCCGCTAACTTACAGTCCGCGCGACTACAGATTAAAAAATATGAGTATGAGCGAGATAATCGCGTGATACTCTGCAGCGGCGCCACCATGATAAAAAATGACGAATCATAGTGGGAAAAAATGTACGATTAACGTATATAATGTACGTATATCGTATTTTAATGTACCTTTCCCAGGTGCCGAGATAATTGACATTTTTAGTGGCGCCGCTGGGGAGTATGCTCTCCAGCGGCGCCACCTGGTTCTCATACTTATGAATGATATTGGCTGCTAAATTTTATTGGAAATAAATGTACCTATGCAGTCTACTATGTACATGTCAAAAAACATCAATATTATACAGTAGTTTAATTTATTTTGATCATTTATATTACCCTAAAAACGCCCGAACAGCTTAGGTTCACATACCTAGCACCGACAAAGCTAATGGTATTAGCAACTATATTCTATTGGAAATAAATGTTTGGATGCTAAATAAGAGGTACATGTTAAAATATATAATTATTAGACAGTAGTTTATTTTTTTTCATTTATTTAAAGTTACCCTAAAAATGGCCGGTTACAGTTGATATTCACATGCCTGGTACTTACAAAGTATTATGGTTTAGCAACTATATTCTATTGAATATATATATACGAATCCTGTATATTATTTATAAGTTACAAATTATCATTATAAGACGATTGATTAATTTATTTCAATTAATTAATTTTACCTTAAAACTCCCGTATACGGGTGAGGTTCACATACCTAGCACCGACAAAGCTAATCGTATTAGTAACTATATTCTATTGGAAATCAATGTTTGAACACTATGTGAGAAGTACATGTTAAAATATATAATTATAAGACAGCAGTTTATTTATTTTCATTAATTTAATGTTCCCCTAAAATTGGTCGTATACAGCTGAGGTTCACATGCCTGGTACGAACAAAGTATTATGGTTTAGCAACTATATTCTATTGAATATATATATACGAATCCTGTATGTTATTTATCAGTTACAAATTATAATTATTCAATTCAAATCGTTTATTTTGTTTAGGCCTACGCGGGCACTTACAAATTGTCAATTTTACATATTTTTTTTCTTATATCTACAACCGGATCGGAAAGCGACCTCCGAAAGATCCGGCAAGAAACTCAGCGGGCTTGTCTTTTTACATGTCATTTGTTTTTTTTTAATCGACAGTTGCTTATATTCAATAATTACAAAGGGTAGTAGATATTAATATAAATATTATAATAGCTCCAGTGTGTTGCCTTTTGATGTTAACAAGAATTACGCAAATAATTCGGACTAGTAGGGCAATACACGCTACGCTTTGACATTATTATTGACTGTCGAGATTTGAGCTGCTTACTCCCAAGCTGATTTATCATCCAAATAATCCGAGATTTTGTAATAACCCTTTGCACTGAGTTTAGTTTAGTTTTAATTAGGGTTTTAAACTTATTGATAGGTAAATCTCGGATTTCATTGGGAAGCTTATTGTAAAAACGTATACATTGTCCCATAAAAGAATGACTTATTCTGTGGAGACGAGTTACATGTACGGATAGCTTGTGCTTATTCCTTGTATTAATAGAATGAGCGTCGCTCCTTTTCTCAAAATTACTTGCATTTTTTTAACGTACATGAGATTTTCATAGATAAATTGTGACACAACAGTTAGAATATTTATTTCTTTAAATTTTTCTCTGAGGGAGATTCTTGGAGCTAGATTGTAAATAGCTCGTATAGCTCTTTTCTGCAGAACAAAAATGGAGTTTAAGTCAGCAGAGCATCCCCAGAGCAGTATGCCATATGACATAACGCTATGGAAATAAGTAAAATAAACAATTCTAGCTGTTTCAACGTCGGTTAAGTGCCTGATTTTTTTAACAGCATATGCCGCACTGCTGAGTTTACCCGACAAGTTTTTGATATGAGGACCCCATTGCAATTTTGCATCTATAGAGATCCCTAGAAAGACAGTTTCCTCCACAAGGTCCAATTCTGCTCCATTTAGTCGTATATTGGTTCCTACTTGTCTCACATTTGGCGTTGAGAACTTTATACATTTCGTTTTATTCTCATTAAGTAGAAGATTATTTACATTGAACCAATCTACAACTTTAGCGAGTGCGTTGTTCACATCGTCATAATGTAAAAGCTGTCTTTTAATTTTAAATAATAAATTTCATAATATTTTTTTAAAATCTTCGCCAGAGTTACAGGACGAACGGCGGCGCGGCGCACCTCAGCTATAAACGGGCGTTTTCAAAGTAGCTTTAAATTTAATAAAATAAAATAAAATAAACTGCTGTCTTATAATTATATGTTTTAACATGTACTTCTCATATAGTGTTCAAACATTGATTTCCAATAGAATATAGTTACTAATACGATTAGCTTTGTCGGTGCTAGGTATGTGAACCTCACCCGTATACGGGAGTTTTAAGGTAAAATTAATTAATTGAAATAAATTAAACAATCGTCTTATAATGATAATTTGTTACTTATAAATAACATACAGGATTCGTATTTATATATTCAATAGAATATAGTTGCTAAACCATAATACTTTGTTCGTACCAGGCATGTGAACCTCAGCTGTATACGACCATTTTTAGGGGAACATTAAATTAATGAAAAAAAATAAACTACCGTCTAATAATTATATATTTTAACATGTACCTCTTATTTAGCGTCCAAACATTTATTTCCAATAGAATATAGTTGCTAATACCATTAGCTTTGTCGGTGCTAGGTATGTGAACCTAAGCTGTTCGGGCGTTTTTAGGGTAATATAAATGATCAAAATAAATTAAACTACTGTATAATATTGATGTTTTTTGACATGTACATAGTAGACTGCATAGGTACATTTATTTCCAATAAAATTTAGCAGCCAATATCATTCATAAGTATGAGAACCAGGTGGCGCCGCTGGAGAGCATACTCCCCAGCGGCGCCACTAAAAATGTCAATTATCTCGGTACCTGGGAAAGGTACATTAAAATACGATATACGTACATTATATACGTTAATCGTACATTTTTTCCCACTAAAATTTGTCACTTTTTATCATGGTGGCGCCGCTGCAGAGTATCACGCAGATAATCACTCCAGAGAATCGTAGCGGGCGCAGGGGCTTCGGCGGCATCGGTGTCCTTGAATCGGTTGGGATTTAATTTTGGCTGTGACATCACAGTAGGTGTTAAAAAATCGGCACGCTTGGTTTCTAAATCACGTAAATCTATATCTGTGGTGGTGGAAGTGTGTGGCGGGACCACGGCGGGACAGCCCCAAATAACAAAAAAGCCTTTATTATAATTATTAGTGCCTACGTGATATAATTATAAATGTATGAAAATTTGTTCGATTCCAAATAATCTAAATATATATAACTCAAAGGTGACTGACTGATCTATCAACGCACAGCCCAAACCACTGGACGGATCGGGCTGAAATTTGGCATGCAGGTAGATGTTATGACGTAGGTATCCGCTAAGAAAGGATTTTGATTAATTCTACCCCCAAGGGGATAAAATAGGGGATGAAAGTTTGTATGAAACTTTGTCAATTAAATTCCACGCGGACGAAGTCGCGGGCTCAGCTAGTATAATTATAAATGTATGAAAATTTGTTCGATTCCAAACAAATAATTTACGTAGACGCAAGTGATTTGCGAAATTCTCATTCTTTATCTACAATAAGGAAGTTTTCCTTCAATTATCAATAATCACATATTATTTATGGCGGATTACCGAATCTTACGGCACCCTGATATCTTTATCTGTGCATGTTTTAACTTCTCGCGAGCCGGTCTATTTTCCATACCACTTTAAGCCTCCTTCGAGAACACTGGTAAGTTTTTGATTCTTCTATGACAGTATAAAATGACAAATGACCATAGAGGCAACGACGTTCCTGAACTTAACGTCAGCCTTCAGCTCACTTCAGCTTTACAAATGTTTTACAATCCCAAATTATTGTTTTTACATATGGTAATAAAACGTTATAGGTGAAAATGAAGTTCCTTTTGTTGGCTTTGTTCGTGGCGGTGGCCACCGCTATACCCTTACCGGATGAGGAGGCCAGCGGACCCGTCGAGGTGGTGGTCAACGGAGTGCCTGAGGGCCAGGCCCTGGAGGTCGGAAACATCGTGGACATCAAGTTGAAGGAGCACGTCAGCGGCGAGGTCGTGGCCGCCACCAACGTCCTCCATCCCTTCACTGCTGTAGGCATCGCCGAGGCTGCCGCCGCCGCCGCCGCCGCCGAGGCTGTGCCCGAGCCTGTTGTTCTCCCCTCTCCCGTCGCCCCCGAGGTTGTCCCTGAGCCTGTTGTCCTGCCCGCCCCCGTTGCCCCTGAGGTTGTCCCCGAGCCTGTTGTCCTACCCTCCCCTGTCGCCCCCGAGGTTGTCCCCGAACCTGTGGTACTTCCTTCCCCTGTCGCCCCCGAGGTTGTCCCTGAGCCTGTGGTCCTACCCTCCCCTGTCGCCCCCGAGGTTGTCCCCGAACCTGTTGTCCTACCCTCACCTGCCGCCCCGGAGGTCGTTGTCCCCGAACCTGTGGTACTTCCTTCCCCTGTCGCCCCTGAAGTCGTCGAGGAGCTTCCCGCCCCCGCTCCCCAGTTCCCCTCCGGAGACATCTACAACGACGGCCTTGTCCAAGTGACAGTGAACGGCCCCGAGGAGCCCAGCGTGATAAGCACCCTCCAGGGCTGGTTCAACATGGTCCTCAACTACTTCAGCGACGGCATCCAGACCAGTCACCAGATTGTTTAAACGGAAACTCGTGTAAGATGTGTATTGAGATTTTTAAAATATATTTTATAATAATAGAATCAATTGATGTTATTCTTCATTATAATTTGTAATTTTCTTGTTGGTTTTATTTGGTTAGGTCAAACATTCTGAAGTTCTATTATTCTGTTAGACATTTCTGAAATGGAACAGCTTCTATAATATTTATTACATAGTGTAACGATCAGCTACTACGATAAGGTAGGTGAAGAGTATAATTAAAACTTAATGACTGGATTCAGACATCCTTCACTCGTGCATATACTCCATGGCCGTTTTGAATGATTGTCCAGATAACAATCTGTATTTACTTTGAACTATATATACCAAAGTTATATTCGAAGTTAACACTTCAGGTGAACTCATGAAAATCACAGTAGATGAGTGACTCTCTGCGATACAATGAACAATTCAAGTGTACTTGTGGGTAGTGTTGCCTAACTATCAATTGTACTATCTTAAATTTTTACTAGCTGTGCCCGCGATTTCGTACGCGTGTAATTGAACTTAACAAAAATTTCGGGATTATTCATCCCCTATTTTATCACTTTGGGGGTAGAATTAATCAAAATCCTTTCTAAGCGAATGCCTACGTCATAACATCTACCTGCCTGCCAAATTTCAGCCCGATCCGTCCAGTGGTTTGGGCTGTGCGTTGATAGATCACTATGTCAGTCAGTCACCTTTGAGTTATATATATTTAGATTTTTTTATGGCTCTGCCCTTTTGGACAATTCTGCCAATGTCAAGTGAGGTACATTCATCGTATGCACTGGAGAGTTTGGCCGGTGTGAAGCTTCAAAACAAGTCATAATATTCTTCTTCTTCTTCTTTGTTAGTGGCGTTTGTAGCTAATTGCCACAATTCTGCCAGTGATAGAGCCATCGATAGTACTGACATGGGACAATACTAACGACAAAATCAAATCTATTGATGAGGACCAATAGTATCGATAGTATCGATACTTTCTATAGGCAATAGTATCGATTCAATTTAATTATTGAGTACTGATACTATCGATAGTATTGTTACATGGTCTATATTATAGATAACCCTATCGATATTATGACAAGTTTGCGAGTTTAAATTTCGATACATCCAGTATCGATAGTTAGGCAAGACTACTAGAGGGGCCCGCCACGGGCTCCATTCACGAACTATGCGTATACTTGCTACTCTCCCGTCTCATTTAACTATGTAATCATTACTTAACACTAAAAATAAGCGTATTTTGAATAGATATAGCCCAGTTCTATTGATTAAAGCAAGTTGTCATGATGGAATCGTAACCCGCGGCTCACTGAATAAAGAAAAGACGAGCCGTATCAACTATAATCTACCTTTCAGGGTATGTATCCCAAGACCGATTTAGAATTGTATTGCAAGGAAGGCCCTTTGTTCCGAAAAATGTTACGTAAATTTATGGTATAAAAAAAAAAAAATTGTCCTGTTTAACGTCCCACTCCTGGGCACGAGCCTCCCCTCAACACGAGGGGGATACAGGCCATAAATCATAATCTTTTAAATCTATTGTAAAAAGGTTAAAATTCCTATGAATTTTAGAATACCTAATTTTAACATTGGCACAAATAAATTCATTATTACAATTTCTTTGTTCACTACTCATGATGACGACGACGGGTAAAGGAGTAGGTACTTAACCGTCAGTCGTAAATTTTATGTCCATTGTTTTGTTATGTGTCGCATAAATTATCACATGATAAAATCCCGGTAGCTGATGACTTTACGCTTCACTACGCGTTTATCAACAGTAGTAAATTTATTAGCAATCATTAAAATATATCGCCAGACTGACACCAACTGTATGGTCCTAAACTAAGTAATGCTTGTACTATGGGTATCGTACAATGGACTGGGGGCGATCCCAGTGACACTCAGACCTAGGCAAATTACGAAAAGTCCATTTCCGATATTTGCCATGGCGGGAATGGAACCCGCAACCACCATGTGCGATGAGCCGAGCGGCCTACGGTCGAACCACTGCGCCAAGCGTTCCATAAAAATCATTAGCTGAGTGTGGGAGTATTGGTACTTGCTTAAGTATCACCACAACCATTATACGCGATGTGTAAGGCAGATATTATGAAGTAAATACCTAGGTTTATCACTTTTCTGCGTTCACGTGTTTGTCATTAATCTCCTCCTAAACGGTTGGACCGATTTTGATGTAATTTTTGTCTATATTTGTACCACTGTCCTTCAGGTTGGCAACGTACGAGCAATGCCTTTGGTATTGCAAGCATCTATAGGCTAAGGTAACTGCTTAACATCAGGCATGTCGTACGCTTATTTGCCGACTTTGTTCTGAATGTACATCTATATATTGATACGTGAAGCAAAAACTTTCAACCGCTTAATACGAAAATTGCGCGGACGGAGGATTATGAAATTTGGCACACTTATAGTTTATATAGAGAAGTAGTGCTGAATGCGAATATTTTTATATTATAGTACTTAGAAATACATTAAAATAAATAAATAAAACATTACACACACTACCATGAATTGACACACACACTTGTAACCTCCACACCGACTGACTGTCTGACCGACAAACGGTGACAGTTTTTGGAGGACTATGGAAGTCCCCATAGTGCATTCTGCGTGCCAGTATCAAATATTATTTGACAATGAAAATCAAAATTTAAAGGAATTATGGTTGAATTGCGACCATTATAACGGCAATAGTAGTAGGTAAATATAAAAATTTACATATTTTTCACTTGTGGCCGAGATAGACGCGGGTCAACAGAACCGCACATTAACCCGTGCCAGTTTTAATACGGTTTTTTTAAGAATCACAAACAGTGTTGGTTGTCACGCATTGGGCGCGGCACGCACGAGCTGGCACGCCATGCGGCCGCCGCACGGACCGCACCGGACCACATCTATGAACACGGGACGGTTGATTTGTATGTTTTCGCTGGTCTAGTATTCGAGGCTATACTTTCATTGTTGTCAAAAGTACCGCGATGCTGCTTAGCGGTTTTGTTAATGCTACTTTTTCCCTGGACGAAAGTGATATTTTTTTTGTGCTCGAATTCCGTGATACAAACATATTAATTGTCAATTTTATTTATTTGACGACCACTTGGCGCAGTGGTTGGAGCATAGGCCGCTCGGCTCACTGCACATGGTGATTGCGGGTTCGAATCCGGCCGGGGCAAATTTCGGAAATAGCCTTTTCGTAATTTTCCCCGGTCTGAGGGTCACTGGCATCGCCCCCAGTCCATTGTACGGTATCCATTGTTCAAGCTTTGTTTAGTTTGGGACCGTACAGTTGGAATGTCAGTCTGGCGATATTTATTTATTTATAATTCCAACAGGTTACATAAAGCATTTACAAAAAAAAATATTTATTTATGCTACCTACTGAATTAATAAGAAACATTAATCATCTGATATCAATCACCTAATAACTAAATAAATATAAATCTACGGTGTTATTACAAAAAAGTAAAACACGGGTTGAACGCGTGTCTTGTTAAATTTTACAAGAGATATTTCACGCCACTAGTACTCATCCAACTTCAAAATATTTAATTTTAAAGGTTAAAGTTATGCCATTATACTCACAAACGTTTGTCTACGAGCACATAAAGCCTACTCCAAATAGCTACGTAAATGCCAACTACAATAAAACTAACAATATCCTAATCCATATAGGAAAATAAATTCCCATTACAGTCAGCTTTCACAACACATTTTTCTCTTCAACTAAAATGTTGGCGTTATCTTGACACCCATCGTAGCTCGTAGCCCGTAGCCCGTTGCCACGTCGCAGCGCTGACGTAGCCGCGTAGCACGACTACGGAGGCGCGTAGATAAAGGATAAAAGCTCCCCATTGTTCGAAATTGTTGTGAGTGAAAATGCTTTTCAATTTGCATAAAAAATAGTGGCAGACATTTTATGACTTTAATATTGATATTTTGGAAAATTATGAAGAAAAAAAGGGCCTAAATGTAAAAGTGGAAAAGCAGCTAAAAACGTATTTAACCTTAAATGTTATAACTTAATTATTACCTTCATTAAATTATGTTGATAGGTTTAAAAAAGAGTAGAAAAAAAAATACCCACCTATTTTATTTTTGTCATCAATTAAGTACCAATAAAATTAAAAAAAATAGTTTACGAGACTAGCAACTATACTGTCCAAAGTCCTGAACAGAAACTGTTCGAATCAATATTAACATTTTAAATCGTCATTGTGACCTACAAAGCGTGATCGCGTTTCCGTCAAACCGTTGACCGCAATGAGCGAGTTAAGTTTTTACTTTCACGGTGCGTTAGAATCGATAGGCGGCCGTCGCGGCTGCAGGCGGCAGGACGGCAGGCGGTATTGTGACGGAGCGTATTTAGGGCAGCTCCGAGCGCGGCGGCGCGCCCGCCCTGACGACCCCGCGCCGGGACCCCGCCCGGGGGCTGCGGGGCTGCCAGGCTGCGCCGCACTCGGTGGAGATGGGAATTTTCTGATATAACAAATAACTGAACTGTCTTTTGTACTAACGGAACGTAAGTTGATGACTGTGTGACAGCTGTCAGATGGAATTGACATGAGAAATATGATGGTATGAATATAATATGTTGTGACAGAAATATAAATCATAGGTAATTAATAAATAACAGGGGCCTTCATTTTGGTTTTCCAAAGTGGACGGTCACATTTTTGTATTGTATTGTTATTCATTGTGTTTGTCATTGCTATTTGTTACTTGACACTGGCGGAATACCTATTAACTTGGGTGGGCCATATTTTTTAAGAAACAAGAAGAAGAAGAATAAATAACAGAAATATTTAAATTTGTGAAATAATAAATCAAAATGAGGTCCTTCAAGTGATTTTATTTAAAACCCACTTCTACCTAATACACTAGTCCCACCACATACTCTCATGTACACTAGTACCACCGTCGACGAGTCCTGAGGAAAATCGAAAGAAAGAATAAGAGTTCCAGTTGCATGCTGTAAAGAAAACAAATAAAAGCTCTCTAGACATATATATTTTTAAACTGAATAGCTTGCTTGAGCCTGTTTACTTGATGTACGAAACAATATGAATATAATTATTAAGCATCAAGCACATAATTTGCATGTCTAGTGCAGTCGTGAAACTTTGCAGTAGCGTCGCCGTTAGTCGAGAAGTCGTAAAGGCCGGTTTAACCGTATAAAGTTCAATGTTCAGGGAGTTAGAACTCCCTAAACTGGCAACCCAGGTGTGCCCCGCGTCAGTCCGTGTCGCGCCCCGCGCCGGCCGCCCGTGTCCCGCCGCCGCCGTTCCCGCCCGCGGTGCGACCATGCACCCGGCCCCGCCGCGCCCGCCGCCGCCGCCGCGCGGCCCCACCGGCCCCACCGGCCGCCCCGCCGACGCCGGCCGCACGCCCGCCCTGTGAAACCCGCACGGACCGAGTGATGTTTACTGTATACAGGTGACAATATCGACAGTGAAAAACTTTTAAAATTTCAATTGAACTTTGTGCGAGATCGATTATTTTTGACGGTGAGTTGTACGACACTATTTTTGTAGAAAACTTTGTTTAGTTGATATTTTTGTGTGCCGGTCTATGTTAAGTTTATGGTGATTGCAATGGTGTGAGAGGCACCATCTTCCTTATCCTGACCTACTTGAAAAGAGCAGATCGATCATCCGTCGACGGTGACGGTAGGCGCAACATTGCGTCTAATAATACCTACAATAACTATTGCCGCACCACGGGTAAAGGTAAAAGGTCAGGAAGTCGGAACAAAGTTCGTTACGATTTCATACTGCGTACATTGAAGCCAGTCAACTTGGAACATTTTATGGGTAATAATTCTAATTTATTTTTAAATTAAACGAAGTAATGAGTAATTCTAATTTAATTTAAAAATAAACGAATTTAAAATTGAAATTATAGGGGAATTCATTCATAGATTAATCGTATTAATTTGTCAGAAAACCTTTTTATAAGATTGAGCAGTTTTTCACCAAAATACATTTCTGACTAAATGAAGATTTCGCTCAGCGATGTTCAATTAAATCCAGCATACTCAGTCAAATGTGGAATGAGTCTGCATTTGCATTCGTCCGTTGCTCTGCAGTTCAGTGACATCAAAGGTATTGGAAATTGAAGCGTATTCTGGATTATACAATCATGATCATAGCAGGGAGCTTTCCGAATATTTTCCTTATTTATTGATTTATTTATTAACTTGTATTTACCGAAACAAAGCGACCCACAAAGGAACGCTCACACTTTTCTTATCCATTCTTAAATACTATTATGTATCAGATATCCGTGTTTATTATATTTCTATGCTTTATTTAATTAATAAAGAAGAATTAATCCTAAACTCGATAAAAAAAAACATAAAGCCCATTTCTCATCCCACAACACAACATTCTTTTTTGAAACTTCACGTGATTGTATGTTAAGGTTAATCGTGATTGAGCAGAAGTTACTAAATTACTTCAGATATGAATAACTCCTTGATGACTGTTTGAGCCTTCACAGGTTCAGTACCAGGATGCTTTTAAGCAGAGTTACATACGAGGTCTTCACATGAGTCAATTGGTCTAAACGTTGCCCATAAACGAACAATTTGGTTCCCATTGCACGAAATTAATCAGAATGTAGTTTTCTTATACATATTCTATTTGCTGCTCGGTTGATTATGAATCAGTATTTTTAGGGTTTTTAAGAGGTTCCAGAATAGTTTTCTTCCATGCTATTTGTTAACAGGCGATAAATTATTGCGCCTGCGTTCCTAAAAAGGATAGAGAGATATGTCTGCACTGCACCTTTGTTTCGCCTTTGGTATTTGGCTCTAGTGTACCTAATATTTGGCGATACTATTTCCATTTCACCGGGCATATTCATCCTCAATGCGAGGGGTTTTAATTAATTAATTTATTTATTTAATTATGTTCAGGCATCACAGGCCAATAGATAAATACCTTATCAACTAACATACATATTAATAAAACAAATAAGAACTAAACTACGGGTGGTGACGGCGGCAATCTCCCCCGAAAGCGCCCGAACACCACACCCTTTGGCCCGTAGTCTTCCAGCATGAAAGTTGACAGCCTTTCAGTGAGGACCCTAAGTACAAACGCCTTGAAACTAGCGTTGTGACTAGAGTCCAACGGCTGAACCACAGATATAGATTTACATAGATAACGCAAGTATCACGATTTGTATTGAAACCAAGCGTGCCGAATTTTTAACACCTACTGTGACGTCATTAGTGACGGGAAATCCAAACCGCTTCAAAGACACTGATGCCGCCGATGCCCCTCCGCCCGCTACGATTCCCTCGAGTGATTATCACGCTCATACTCATATTTTATATCTGTAGTCGCGAGGACTGTAAGTTATCGGCGACCAACCTCGACGCTTGGTCGGGGTTTTCGGACACGCTAAGTACATACATTTGCGTTATCTATATAAATCTATATCTGTGGGCTGAACTCTCAATGAGACATTGCTCGTTATTCTGACATACTCAGCAATGTCCCCGCCGTGCTGGTATAGTGGAGGCGGGACCGCTGTCCACCACGTTGGCCTTGTACTACTGAGTCTCACGATTATTATTTACACAGAAAGGGTTGGGATGATTTGGCCGGACCAGTGTTTCTCAAAGGCTTTAAGTATTCAGTGCAAGATCCATCACCTATTCGAGTGTGTATCGGGTTCGCTGCGTACGTTCTACGTTATGTACATATTACATTCGCCGGCCAAATCTTTTCGTGATGCGGAGTTGTTCCGCGAGAAAGTATTTCATGGTGGTTAAATATGCACAAACAGCGCTCCCTGCAGGCTGTGAGACGACGTGGGAGTGCCAACTATTCGCGGATTTTTAGGATAGTCCAGCCTAATACCTACCATAATATAATCCTGACAGTCGAAATTAAGCTGTATTGTTGGAATATGTAGGTGCTTAGTAGAAGTGTAACAAAATAATCAATACACTTTTTAGGAAACTGTGAATTCAAATAACGTAAATAAGAGTAATTTGCAGTAAAATTAATGGTTTTTGTAAGACCAGACCAGAACCAAACAGAAATTTTATGAACTTATATATATAAGCGGAACACTCAGCAGACACATATTGACTATACACAAACCTCATTAGGGCTGGTTATGATCATGCGAATGATTCGCCAGAACCACTAATTACTCTCTATCTGCCAACAAGCAAATGAAGCCCTTTGAACAAAAACATTTACTCACCTACGTTGCACAAGTCAATACAAATAAGGTAAAAGTAAAAAAAAGGTAATGAGTGTATCTCCTAAAATCATGACGTCATCTCAATTTTAAAACGAAAAACAAGTTATATGTGTGCAATTATTAATCCTTGACCTGCCTCCTCTCTGCATTATGATGTCAGGCCGGTTGCGCAACCTGGCCACCCTGGACTCCGTCCAATCTAAGTTTCCTAGTTTACATCTTGTTGGTCCCCAGCTCGCGCGGCGGATCCATCGCGTGATACCAGTTTTTTGTTCTTCATTACAGTTGCGTGCGTTCCATTAATTAGATTTTGATTGGATTTCTTCCAGTGTTGGCAATAGATATGTGTAAGTTTTCGTGTTTTTATTAAACAAGTGTTGTTTATAGTATGGTGAGTTTTTGTGCATCAAATTCTAAGGTCCTCAGACTAGCCCCTCATATATTGGGCCCTAAATTTTCAGGGAAAAGTTGGTGTGTAACTATCTTCAGGTCTTCCATTAGCTGTTACAGTCTTCTCTGGCAATCAGTCTATACAGATAATTGTATCCCGTTAAATTCCAACTCTTCATCTAAATCTAAATATATATAACTCAAAGGTGACTGACTGACTGAGTGATATAATGATCTATCAACGCACAGCCCAAACTACTGGACGGATCGGGCTGAAATTTGGCATGCAGGTAGATGTTATGACGTAGGCATCCGCTAACAAACAATTTTGATTCATTCTACCCCCAAGGGGATAAAATAGGGGATGAATAATCCCGAAATTTTTGTAAAGTTAAATTACACGCGGACGAAGTCGCGGGCACAGCTAGTATTCTATAAATCGATTGTGTTCGTGCGAGTTCCCGGACAATTTAGATTTTTCCCGGGACTCGTTCACGGTCAAACTTCGACGTATATATTATGTAAAAGCTACTCTTTCACGAATACTGCTTATCATAGTTTGTCACGTCCATATTGTAGTGAACCCGCAAGCTGTCGTCATAGTTAGACCATCAATGAGGTTCAGTTTTCAATTACAAAAGGCTGGTCCTAACGACCGCCGTTATCAGGTAACCGGGACAGGCGGCTGGACCCTTTGACGGGTGTATTATTGTTGCTCTAGTTAGTCATTAGGAGTGGAGACAGGGATGGAGAGAGACAACCAACTGAAATGCTTAAGCAAATATTGCTTTAATTAATGGGTATAATTATATACAAAGTATGTACTCTGTGACTGGAACTTGCGTTAATTCTTTGTATTAGTTATTTCTTGGATAGACGACCGCTTGGCGCAGTGGTTCGAGCGTAGGTCGCTCGGCTCACTGCACATGTTTGCGGGTTCGATTCCCGCTGGGGTATATTTCGAAAGTGGCCTTTTCGTAATTTGCCCTGGTCTGGGTGTCACTGGGATCGCCCCCAGTCCATTGTACGGCACCCATAGTACAAGGGTTGCTTAGTTTGGGACCATACAGTTGGTGTGTTCGTCTGGCGATATTTATTATTATTTATTTATTTCATTATATTTATTCAGAGTTATTGGTGAAACACTAACTTGCTTGCAGGATTATCTTACTAAGATTATAAACAACAACTTTTGTTCTATGACTGAAGCATAAAAACAAACATACATACACAGTTAAAAACATAACCATTCCTTATTTAAATTAAAATATATTTTCACAGTAAAATGCGTTTTAAAAGCCTGCATATAGGTACTATATAACATAAAACCGTGACCCAGTTGCGAGCAGAATTGAAAGGTGTAAAAACGGCCCGAAAATAAACAGGCTTATTACAAGCTAATAAAAAGGTAATCTCAAAGAAATTGTGTGCACAATTCATTTTTTTGTTCGGCCATTTCCACGGACTCGTCATAGTGTGGGTTTGGAGAGGTCAGCGGTGACGTATCGAAGTATAAACAGGGGTCGGTGTATTTGTTAGACCCCTAATTCCCCTGAGCTCAGTTCAGACACAGGGGAGGCTCTCGACATGATAACTAGCCTAACATACGCAGCCCAAGAACATAAGTAGGTATAAAAAGACATGATAGGTGGTAACATTCACTTTGAGCCAATGTTGTGTGTTAGAAATAGAGATATACGTTTTCTTCTGTTGATAGAGAGCGCGCTGTACATTTAGTATTAAGTTACTAGCTGTGCCCCCGACTTCGTCCGCGTAGTATTTAACGTAACAAAAATTTCGGGATTATCGGGATAAAAAGTATCCTATATGTTAATCCCGGTTATAAACGATCTGTGTTCCAAATTTCATCCAAATCCGTTCAGTAGTTTTTGCGTGAAGGAGTAACAAACATACATACATAGGTACATCCACACTCACAAACTTTCGCATTTATAATATTAGTAGGATTTGGTTACTTTTATGTCTAAAATACAGAGTATATGTAACTCTATGTATATATGTGTGTTAAGTTTATATTTCCTTAACCCTCGCATTTAGTAAACAATATTGGGATGTCCTTTTAATGTTGACTTTTTAAATTACCATTCAGAATGTACAGGGTGTGTAAGAGGTCGTTGTAACGAAAACTGATAAAATGCATTTAACTCATGATTCTGGACACCCCAGAGATCTCAAGTGCTTTTACATAAATAAATAAATAATTGTAATTACTATTTTAGACATAAAATATAATGTAAATTAATACTCAATGTGCTAGAGCGCGCATTTCATGCTGAAATCAATTTAAAAATGCATTTTTTTTGCATAATTCTTGAAAATATCGACGGGAAATTCCAACTGCGGGATTCCAATCATGAGATGAATTCAAGGTATCAATTTTCAGTACGACGCCCCTTACACCATGTATATCTAATTAGTCCGCCCAGTCCATTGTACGGTTCCCATAGTACAAAGGTTGCTTAGTTTGGGACCATACAGTTGGTGTGTCAGTCTGGCTATATATTTATACCTATTTTACCTTTATTTAATTTTTTATGACGAATAAGATCTTTTTTAAGATATTTTTTTCCCATCCACACTTACACAAGCACACTCACAAACACCTACATACACTACACATTTAACGAGGTACTTGTATAAATTTAAGTAATATATCTTTGATACAATTAGATTATGAATTAAATTTAAAAAAAAATAAGAAAAAAATGTTCTGTACTGTAAGAATGTAATTTATCTTAGTAACTAATATAAGATCCAACTATGTGGAAGAAACCTGTTATTGGCAGCTGGCAATGTATAAAAATATGTAATTAATATGAATTCATAAGTACTGTTGGTTTTGTGGTCAATAAAAAAAAAAAACAATTTGCTAAATACCTACGTACGGCAAGAAAGGAGAAATAATGTGGTTCCCAAATAATATTATTATTCATTCAATCTTATCACGGTATTGTTTATTACGGTATTATGCAGGTAGCCGCAGGTAGAGATTCGGTTTTATGGGCTTTCGATATTGGGCACCGCCAATGTATACGTGCAAGACGAGGAAAGGATGTAAATATCTCCCTCGATATTATGTTTGCCTTCCTCTGTAGCAGTTATTAATATCCTATGTAGATAAACTTGAACGGCACACGGTAGTTTACTAAAATGTTACTCATTCCGGTGTGAAAGGTTTAAGTTACACTTAACCGTTTTCAGTTTGACGCGCTGAAAAATACTTAGTATAAGTATGCCAAAAAACCCCAGAATCGGCTATAACATGGATATAAAATATGTGCGTATTGTTAAAAAACAAAAAACCAAAAATCGATACTAAATATTACATTATTGTTTTTAACGTCTCGCCTTAATTTATTTTTATTTTACACTAGCGGCCCGCCCCGGCTTCGCACGGGTACATTGCGGTTACATTATTCGAGTTTTAGTAAGGATCCCTAATTTTTTGGAAAATATATTGTAGCCTATGTCACCCGGGTATAGTGTAGCTTCCCAACAGTGAAAGAATTTTTCAAATCGGTTCAGTAGTTTCGGAGCCTATTCATTACAATCAAACAAACAAAGTTTTCCTCTTTATAATATTAGTATGATTGCGGTTCCTGATACCGTATGAATCATGAATTTATAAAATGGCTGCCTTCGCCGAGCCTGACAGTGACGGACTTGAACTCAAATATTATTACCATTTCGTATCGCTACTCGTTGGCTGCGGTATGTATAGTTCAGTAACAGTAACGCTCTTGTTGTGTATCCTAGCACTATTAAGTCTGTGAGCGAAAGGTATCGGCTTTGATTTTCAGTAACGACGCGTTAACGAGTTGGCGACTGAAAACATCAACTACCTCTGACTTTTAATTAAAAAATTACGTTAAAAAAATCAGTGCCGTCTAGAGACGTCCGAAAAAGCGAAGCTTTATAGTATAACTAGCTGTGCCCACCGACTTCGTCCGCATAGTATTTAACATAACAAAAAATTCGGGATTTTCGGGATAAAAAGTATCCTATGTGTTAATCCCGGTTAAAAACTATCTGTGTTCCAAATTTCATCCAAATCCGTTCGGTAGTTTTTGCGTGGAAGAGTAACAAACATACATCCACACTCACAAACTTTCGCATTTATAATATTAGTAGGAAGTGTAGGGTGCCGCAGCTGCCACTCTGTGTAACTTTATTATATTGTGTAACGCCACTGACGCTTAGCACGGATAGAGTGGCCGCGCGGCGATCGCCACGAGCATCCGTTTAGAAGCTTCGCTTCAAATAATTATTTCGCTTCAAATATTTTTTTTCCATAGGAGGCAACTGAGTTGCAATCCCCCGGGAACATAAAATATTAACAGAGTCAACTTTTTAAATACAAACATGGCCACTGAACAGCCTTGTACTAAATATAAACGTCCAATGTACGTATAACTAACTTAAATTTTAAGCTATTTACTCGTACTTTCTTGGCTTAATGCCAAATCTCTCCGAACAAATACATCTTTCAGTGCAAAGTTCAAGTGGCCAAGATAATAAACAACTGCTTATGTATTCCTTGCCCCTAATACTGAGGGGAACGATTCGATGGTCACAAGCTTACAACGTTATTTTCCCCTCGTTGCCTCGGCCTGAAATTCAGCGATGCATCGGCCTGTGAAGAAGCCGGCTGGTTATGTGTCATGGAAAATATATTGGTTGAACACGTACGAACATGCTTAGTTTATTGTGTACTAGCGGCCCGCCCCGGCTTCGCACGGGTACATTGCGGTTACATTATTCGAGTTTTAGTAAGGATCCCTAATTTTTTTGAAAATATATTTTAGCCTATGTCACCCGGAGATAGTGTAGCTTCCCAAGAGTGAAAGAATTTTTCAAATCGGTTCAGTAGTTTCGGAGCCTATTCATTACAATCAAACAAACAAAGTTTTCCTCTTTATAATATTATTATTATAAGTATGATAGATATCTCTACATGGGGATACGGGAATAACTAGGTAGATTCAAGATATGTGAGCTAGATTGTTGTTGTAACCCTTCCCTTCTCTCTATCCCAATTCCCACCCTCCTGTTAAGCCGGAAACGTGCGAGCAATGCCATTTGTATTGCAAGGAACTATAGGCTGCGGTAACTGCTTAACATCATGCGGGTCGTACGCTTGTTTCCCGACTTTGGTATACACATAACAAATTATGATGACGTATGTCTCTATCAGTGAAATTATTCCCAAATCTATACTAGGTGAAACAAAACGGGTATACTAATTTTTTTGCAACTTATCTTTGTAAATAGGTATATAAAACTATCAGCTTTGTGGGACAGTTGAAGTACTAAAGGTTTTGTAGACTTGTGAAATCTGTCAACAGCTGCATTCCTATAACACCTTTTGTTTTTCAAATTTCCTCCAAAGCTGATAGTTTTAGAACTACAATGTTAAGTTTTGAAAAAAAAAGTATACCCTTTATGTTTCACCTAGTATATATGTCAAAATGAATGTCCATTTGCTTAGTCATCACATCACGCGTAAACGGATGGAAAGATTTCGCTAAGTCATTTTTGTTGTTTTCCATGTCATATGAAAGAAAAAATAAGAAAGTTGAGCAGACCAATTTGAATTCAATATTCAAAATTAAGACAGGACAACGTCTGTCGGGTCAGCTAGTTAATTATAGAATTTGCAAAAACTCTGATGTTTATTGTTTCGAGTCTTCTGCGAGTGATATGACCTGTAGTCAACTGGCTTGACAGTACAGCTTGACTCTAGCGCCCGAAAATGATCCTGTGAATGATCGCATGATCCTTGATACTTGAATATTTCCAAAGTATCTCTTGTATATATCGTCCAACCTTAAGACCCAATAAAGAACTTTCAACTTTAGTTTGACTTTCGATCTCCGGCTGTTTGTCCTGACACGTTCCGTTTAGTTTCCCCTGCAAACAAACAGTGTTTTTGTCTTCTTAACTGTGAACTTTGCTTTTTGATATTACAACAGTTAGGTTAGGTTAATAAAGCGACAGCCGTCTATGAAGACAACAGAAGACAGAAGAAAATATTTTTGATATAAATAGCTAAGTATACAATGGAGGTGTACATCAGGTATCAAAGTGATGTATCACTGTACAAATAAATTAAGTTCAAATCCGCACAGGTGGTACTTATGACAGATAAGCTTGACACACCTTACAGATAACAGCATCTGTAGTAAAGGCTTCGGTAACTGTTTATCATCAGGCGGATTGTTTAACTAATAGTCTAAGATACGGTCTAAGAAATATATACCCTCATCTGTTACTTATTAGTGATAAGAAATAAATGATAGATAATATTCACATTAAGGTGAAGGCGCCTGTCTAGCCCGCGAAATTGAAAATTTTCGAGTGTTTTTATAGCTTATCCAAAATCTGAAACCATTTAAGACAACATTTTGTGATTTGCGACAAACACAGTATGCAGTGCGTTTATTAATACATTTATTTTACTCTAAATATTATCACGGTGGATATGACAGTAGTTAATCACTAAATATTCAAAAATTGCCAGATTATCTGGATAGCTGTCATTCTTGAAATGTTTTAGAGTAAGTTGGATATATTAATAAATGCACTGCACACGGTCTTTGTCACGAATTACAAAATGTGCCTTTTATTATTGTCAGATTTTGAATAATTTCTAAAAACCTCAAAAAATTTGACCTTCGCGGGCTAGATGGGCGCTTTAGCCTTAACACATAGCAAATAGGTTGCCTAGTTAAATTGCGCCCGAATAATATTAAATAGTTAAATTTTAAATGCGAATGGTGAGAGTGGCAAAGATACGTTGCGCGCGGATCTTGTACTACAACGCATGTTTGCTGAATTTCCTATATATTAAAACAAATATATAAATAGCTTTAATTGCCTGCAGTTATAAACGACCAATGATCGCATCAATACATAAGGCCTGTTTTAATAAATACATCACAAGTCTGGGAGCGATCTTGGAAATGTCACTCAAGAACAAAATGGCATGTCAAAAGCGAACTTAAGATCGCCCTCAGACTTGAGATTGATTTATTAATACGGCCGTAAGCGTTTATCACGCGAAAATTGACACTTGAAATTGATCAATCTGAGATAATATATCGTTAAAATGAAAGCCAAACCTCATTATTTTATTTTTTGTTTGAAAAAAAAGTTACTTTGGCAAATGAAAAAAAAGTCTGACTCCAATCGAAGTCAACAGCCGAGTTTTTCACTAATGCGTCCTCGGCTAACGATTCGAATACCTATAGAAATGCGAAAGAACGTACAAAGGTTACGCTAATCGTTTCGCCGATATCGCAAAACGAGGCCTAAGAATGTGGGCGCATGACATTGCAGTAAATATATTATCGTATCGTCATCGAGAATGCATGCTATCACTGTCATTCCTATTTGTGAAATCGTTCATGTGAGCGGGACGGCACACGATTACATTAGTTACGGTACGGTAAATATTTAGCCCTCGGGGCTCTGGACTGTGAACTCTACATTAAAATCTATAAAATAGTGTAGGATTTGCGTCCTTATGCATTAGGGTAAAGTATCAAAAAATATATATTGAGTTGAATACTAGCAGGCCTGGCAGACGTTGTACTTCCCTACTTAGACCGCGATTGCAGCGCCTATTCACAATTGGACCCTGTTGGTACAGGGTCCAAATGTGAATCTAGACCATTAAAAATATTAAAATCGGTCTAGCCATTTAGGAGTTCAGTGTCAAACACGTAAGTACAGAAGAATTATATAGATGAAGATAAGTAAGTTGCTCCCATTAAAGCATTAGGAAGTCAAGACCAAAAAGCCTTGCTATCTTACTATTGCCAATTATTTACTCGCACTTTAATACTTTAAAAATAGTGTGAATCCTGCCTCGTTCTTGTATTCAAGATAACGTAACGTATACAATGCGTTTGCTCAATAACCATTTCATTATAGTTAGTACTAGCTGAGCCCGCGATGTCGTCCGCGTGGAATTTAACTTAACAAAAAAAACCGCTCCCGCGTTCTGAGTCCGCGCGACAGGACTCATTTTTTATATTTTGTTTTTCTAAATTAAAAGTAGCCTAAGTTACTCCTTATAACATCAGCTATCTGCCAGTGAAAGTCCCGTCAAAATAGGTCCAGCCGTTTTGGAGATTACCCGGAACAAACACACAGACAGACAGACAGACAGACGGACAAAAAAATATAAATCGCGTTTTTTCTATAGGTGTCGTATGTACTTTCATATGCATTTAGTGAAAGGTGTTATTTTGATATTACCAACAGACACTCCAATTTTATTTATTTGTATAGATAAATATAAAAGTGTCACATTGATTAATTACGTTTATAATTAGTTTGATGTAAGAATTTATGGGAGTGTTGAGTAGGGATACACTTTTCAGTGTTATCTGTTGCTGTGTGTGTGTGTAGGGCAGAGGGGAGTGATGGGAAGTGACAGCCGCCCGCCATCCGGACAGTTCCCGCTTGTAATTAAGTTTTGGCCGAAATATGCCTTAGCTGACCCTTGGGGCGTATTTTTAATGATTGTTCCTGGTGTTTTCGTGTTGTAAATTGCCAATTTTTGATATAAAAATTATCGACATTATTGTCATAATTTCTTAAGGTGAAGGCGCCCGCCTAGCCCGCGAAATTCAAAATTTTCGAGTATTTTTATAGTTTATCCAAAATCTGAAAACATTTAAGACAACATTTTGTGATTTGCGCCAAACACAGTATGCAGTGCGTTTATTAATACATCTATTTTACTCTAAAACATTTCAAGAACGACATATAACCAGCAAAACTGGCAATTTTTGCGTATTTAGTGATTTACTAGTATCATATCCACCGTGATAATACATATTTAGAGTAAAATAAATATATTAATAAACGCGCTGCATACTGTGTTTGTCGCAAATCACAAAATGTTGTCTTAAATGTTTTCAGGTTTTGGATAAACTATAAAAATACTCGAAAATTTCGAATTTCGCGGGCTAGGTGGGCGCTTTAGCCTTAACAATTTTGTTTAAATGTGACAGAGTCAAAAATATAGAAAAGAAGTAGGGCTTTGGGCTACGGCTGTCTTACACATTGTATATAGGAAATGCAACTATTATAGCTGTTTTACGCGAATCTTCTGTGAGAGTGTGGTACTACTCCGGGCGAGACATCTATATATATATAACTCAAAGGTGACTGACTGATCTATCAACGCACAGCCCAAACCACTGGACGGATCAGGCTGAAATTTGGCATGCAGGTAGATGTTATGACGTAGGCATCCGCTAAGAAAGGATTTTGATTAATTCTACCCCCAAGGGGATAAAATAGGGGATGAAAATTTGTATGAAACTTTGTCAATTAAATTCCACGCAGACGAAGTCGCGGGCACAGCTAGTCTTTGTATATGAGCTATAGCCACATAAATAAATAAAAAAATAAAAATAATTTATTATCAGGCGTCGACGGCCCATAGCGTGTTAGTTTTACGGAAACTTAAATACTATGTTAGTAGAACACAAAGGCACACATGAGTACAAAAACAAAATAAAAACAAAGCTAAACAAAAACACAGCATTTACTTTGAGGACGATTTATCAAGTCCCATGTCTGACATGTAGCTTGATAAACCTATCCATTGTAGGCCCTTCCGTCCTTTCTGAAAATACCTTCAGAATGCTGTTGCTACTTCCCCTCACCCTGCACATAACTGATGCCACTTTTTTGCGCATGATTGCGAAATAATCATCAGTGTGCGCATCAGCGAACATTCCTGACGCACTACAGTAAGGCGGAAGCCTCAACAGCGCCCTGAAGGCATTGTTATATTGAATGCGCAGTGCGCTGTCTGCTTTTTGGGTATGATTAGCCCACATACTACTGGTGTAAAATATTTGACAAAACGCCTTAAAAAGAATAGCATGGCTCTACCACCATAGACCTACCTATTTGTATAAATCATATATTTTGATTTCGTTCCAAATAACATTGATTTTAAGACGATAGGCGTTTCAAAAATTTCGGTAGGCACAGCGGTAGATTTTTTCATGAAAGTGTATGGTAATAGAGTCCGCTCTATCGTGCACCAGCGACAAATACCCATCTGTTTATGTAGTAGGAAATCTAGAGTTAATTCAGATCTTAACCACAGACAATGACGCAGATACTAGATAGATAAAAATACTAAAATCATTAAAATCTGTAATATATGCTGCCTTTATCTTATCTGGTGTAATGATGTAGAGTGGAAGCAGATCCGTGTGGGCTTGATGAATTTCAGTTTGATTTTGATGTATTAAAGTTTCAATAGGGGTAACAAGCCCGGGATAACATCCCACGCGTCGCCGCGCTGATTACCTCCGGGATTCTCCTTCATGCATTCCTTATGGCAAGAAACTACTTACTGTAATGTGTTACAATATAATTGTGTAAATTTCGTGTACCTTACTCTTTTGGGAAGAGATCCGATTTAGGCTACGGTGTTTTAAGAATATGGATTTTACGATAATCTCTACATTCTCTACGTAGTAGGTAGCTATTTTCGCAAGGGAGTAGTAGCCAGCTCAGACAAAAATAATTACGAAGATGGAGCGCGTAGAATGCGTAAATATAATAAATATATATATACAATAATAATGTTCATTAATCAAATGGAATTACACGTTCATAACATAGCAGTTACAAAGAGTTTTTTTTTTTATAATAGGCAAACAATTATTTTACAATGTTAAGAACAAGTTTTTTCATTTATAAAAAATAATAAAAAAATTAATAATTTTAGCCCTTTTGACGTCCCACTCCTGGGCACGGGCCTCCCCTCAACACGAGGGGGATTCAGGCCATAATCCACCACGCTGGCCCAGTGCGGGTTGGCGGATTTCACATGTCTTTCGAAAATTGGTTAGATCTTCTAAGACATGCAGGTTTCCTCACGATGTTTTCCTTCACCGTAAGCAAGTGATAATCATATAGAAATTATGATTCGCACATATATTTCGAAAAATCCAGAGGTTCGAGCCGGGGTTTGACCCTGAGACCTGGTAGCCCGCAAGACGCGTGCTTAACCAATCGGCTATCACTGCTCATTAATAAAATCATCCTATATTAGGCTGAGCCCATATCGCAGATACGGTGTATTCAAATTTCAAACACCCTATTATGTTATTAAAATAATCTGAATCATACTATGGAGAGTTAGAGTTTAAAATTTTAAACTCTAACTTAGTATATAATGTTCTCAAGGTTGGGGCCACAGATATAGATTTACATAGATAACGCAAGTATCACGATTTGTATTGAAACCAAGCGTGCCAAATTTTTAACACTTACTGTGACGTCACAGATGGCGGGAAATCCAAACCGATTCAAAGACACCGATGCCGCCGATGCCCCTCCGTCCGCTACGATTCTCTCGAGTGATTATCTCATTCAAACTCATATTTTTATATGTGTAGTCGCGAGGACTGGAAGTTATCGGCGACCAACCTTGACGTTTGGTCGGGGTTTTTGGACACGCTAAGTACATACATTTGCGTTATCTATGTAAATCTATATCTGTGGTTGGGGCCCTAATCGGGTCCCTTCAACAATATACAGCGTCATCACTCATTTAGCTGTCGGCTCCTGGTCATTTGTGTGTGACCTCCACACGCTTTCCGATATTAGGTGTGGTTTTGAGGTTGTTTTACAGCAGTCTAGTTAATAAGCGGTTTTTGCTTTAGAAATTTGTATGTAGGTAGCTAGTTAAAATGTGTCCCGTCTATCGTCATCTGCCTACCCCCGATTAATGTGATATTTTGTGCTGTCGTCCTTTTCCCTCTTCATGGCACTGTACTGACCGACTTCCGTGTAGCATAGACGTTCCCGCGCGTGCTCCTGTGCCTAAAATTCCTAATCGGGTGAAATCTACCTAGTCTTCTGTGTATTTGTGTTGTGTCACCTCTAAAACCATTGTAATGCACCAGTGTTGTGCCTGTGCTGAAGAACCTGAGGATCCTGCCATACCACCCGACGAATGCGCCCGTCTACATCGTCCCGGTAATGTACACGCGTGACATTGACCTGACCCTTACAGTCTGCGTTCCCCCTTATATTTTCCTTATTGGATTTAGCCCAGCATAGCCGTACCTACCTAATCAAGTCCCAGCACTATTCCCGCGACCACCCGTTTTTAGCCAGGAATACCAGAAAAAAAATGCAGGAATGGAACATAGTGTTTATTAAATCGTTTACTAGTTGAACCCTTCGTGAGAGTGCATATTCTATATTGAGTATCCTGCAAGTTAACCCTCCCATTTCCCGAGATGAAAAGTATTTTAACTATTGATCTAGACGACAAGCCATCACCAAGCTAACTTTCAAAGATTCATTCAGAGGTTTTGGTGTGCAATAAGACAAAAAAATACGACAACAAATGATTTGGCTATCCATAACTATTTCCTAGTTTCCTTTTTAGTAAACGTTTTGTAATTATAACAAATAATGTTTGAATACGAAGCATTACATAAATCTTCTCTATTGTGGGTATATAAGTAAGTTCGCTAGAAAACGCTAGAAGACGCTAGGCTCTTCTAAAAATGTTGTGTGCTAAGTTGTCAGGTCCTTGGGTGACCGATACAAGTATTTTAGAGAGACCAGCGGGCGTATGATACGCGCGAAACTCATGGTATAGACAGAATCAAAATCATCTCTAGTATTTTCTTTCTCATTACGATTTCGTATAGATATACTTTTGGTCCATGATCGATGAATGGTTTCTACTAAATATTTCCTGTAGATACACAATAAAGCATTTAAAATTCATTGGTTTAAACGTTCGAATGCTAAAAGAGGAACAACACGTATTTATACACATTTATTTACGCATATATGAACTGTGCTCACAAGAGTCGTCGTTCGCTGTTCAATTAATCACGGTATTGGATGAGCGGGTCTGCCCGGCATTAATAGCCTATTATTCCTCATTAGGTGTCATGTTATTTTGCCCCAAAATATTAAACGAAATTCATATTTCAATTTTATTATGGACGGAGTTTTTTTAACTAACTTATAACGCCATTATTCCCATAAAAATAAGTAAGCAGCTCGCCGTTTAGTGCCTGTGCACACCACGTTTTTGAAGCGAAGCTTCTTTACGGACGTTCGGGGCGTTAGCTGCCCGGGCACTAAAACCGTGCAAATTGTGACGTAGCGTTACACGTTACACGATGATGTCAGAGCTGCGGCGCCCTGAGCTTTATACTAAATATGGCTTGAAGGTTAGATGAACATTGGTAATAATTTAAATATATCTAAAAATTAAGAATACTTCACAATTTCGCGTGTCATCGAGCGGTCACGAGCGGTTAACTTCGGTGATCGGACGAGAACCGATGTATTCAACGTGCTATGGACTTTGTTGATAAAGGTTCTGAATACAGTAACCCATATCTACAATTACATACGATATTTTAGTTGCCTTATAGTGGATAATTTCATCTTAATTTCTAATGTTTAGGTGACTCAGTTGGAAATAGGTCCTGCTTGCATTAAATGGTAACAGACGTGGGTTCCAGCCTCCACACAAGCAATCAAATTTTGTTTTATTATATAAGATTTAAATATTTTCCCTTAGAAAATTTGCAAATTATATAATTTATATTTGCAATTTATATTTTATTTTAATATAATTAATTGAATTTGAAAATTTCAAAACCCTATGCACGCCACTAATAGGTAATATACCTATTATCTTCTGTAAAGCTTCGCTTCTTTCGGGCGTCCCTAGACGGCACTGCTTTTTTAAAACGCGCCATCGACGCGCCTTTTAGAAACGTGCGTCGACGGCGCACTTTTATCCTACTGAGCAGTTTGTTATCGTATGTATCGATACACACGCGCGTCACCATCGCATTTGTACCGAAACAAACGCGCGACACCGGCGCGTTTAAAAAACGCGAAACTCGTGTTTAAATTTATACAGGTGTGCAAAGGTCTAACGGCTGCGTCTGACTTGCGTGCATATCGCGTCTGTGTCGCTACAAACGCATGCCGGCGCGTATAAATAACGTGGTGTGCACAGGCCCTTAGGTAGAAAAGGTAATTTACTCTGTTCACCTAGAAGCGTGTCATTAAACGTAAAAACGTCGATACTAAACACCCACGGCATAGACTATTATTAAGCCGGTCTCTTAAGCTATGCATGATATTAGGGTCGCTAAAGTTCAGTGGAAGCTTTGGTACATCCAGCCTTTAGGGAGGGAAGGTAATTGATGGTTGTTTACTTGTAGACACTCTCATCTATGAAAGGGACCTGCAATCGACATTAATATCAAATTTCTTTACCGGCTAAGTTACGAATAAATTCATGGGTGTCCAAAATATTTTATTATTGTTGTAGAACTAAGTCGGTTAACAAACGATCGGTTTGGTGTAAAGCAGTTAATTAACGTAGCTTCTAGATGCTTGTAATGGTTTATGGGGTTTTCCAAAATGTACGGTCACGTTTTTGTTTTGTATTGTTATTAATTGTATGTAATTGCTATTAGTTACTTGACACTGGCGAAATCATCGATAAATGATGGAAGCCATAAAGTAAATAATAATAATAATAACAGACAGAACTATTCACTTTAACAGACCGGACATAACAATTTTAGACAAAACTAACAAAGCAGTATTTATTATAGACATAGCAGTATGTAACACCCACAACCTCCTCACTACACACACAGAGAAATTGACAAAATATATAGACCTAGCTACAGAAATAAAGAGACAATGGCAAGTAGATACAGTAAAAAATATACCCATAGTTATCTCCAGAATAGGTGTCATCCCAAGGACCTGGCGGTAAAAAAAAAAATGACATGTAAAAAAACAAGCCCGCTCAGTTTCTTGCCGGATCTTCTCAGTCGAGGTCGCGTTCCGATCCGGTTGTAGATATAAGAAAAAAAAAATGTAAAATTGACAATTTGTAAGTGCCCCCGTAGGCCTAAACAAAATAAACGATTTGAATTGAATTGAATTGAACCCTCCATATTAGCCTCAACACACTTCAAATGCCCAAATCCACTTGCTCACTCATGCAGAAAGCAGTTATCCTCAATACCTGTCGTCTCACACGCAAATTCCTCCAAGGCTCTTCATCATCTTAGACCCTAACTATAGCGGCTGGCTGGCACACTTGGTCAAGGCCCGTGTGTCAGTTATTTAACCCCGCAAGCAGGGAGGATAAATAAATAAATAAATAAAACACAAAATAATAATAATAATGATGCTTGTAATACTAAAGGCATTGCCGGCACGTTGTCGTCCTGAAGGGGAGATTGACAGGGGGGACGGAAGGTAGAGGGGTTCTCATTCATCGTACGAAACGCAGTTATAATAACTCATCATCATCATCATCATCATCATCATCATCATCATCATCATCATCATCATCATCAGCCTATGCTTGTCCACTGCTGGACATAGGCCTCCTCTAATGAGCGCCATTATAATAACTACTTAAGGCTAAAGCGCCCATCTAGCCCGCGAAGTTCAAATTTTTTAAGTTTTTTTTTAGAAATTTTTCAAAATCTGACAATAATAAAAGGCACATTTTGTAATTCGCGACAAAGACCGTGTGCAGTGAATTTATTAGTATATCCAACTTACTCTAAAACATTTCAAGAACGACAGCTATCCAGATAATCTGGCAGTTTTTGTATATTTAGTGATTTACTAGTATCATATCCACCGTGATAATATTTAGAGTAAAATAAATGTGTTAATACTCGTAAACGCACTGCATACTGTGTTTGTCGCAAATCACAAAATGTTGTCTTGAATGTTTTCAGATTTTGGATAAACTATAAAAATACTCGAAAATTTTGAATTTCCCGGGCTAGACAGGCGCCTTCACCTAAACGCCGATCTTTTGTGAGAGGGTGGTACGCATATCCCCAGTCGACGCATATGACCTGTAGTCAGTTGGCTCAGCAACCTTATTTTTGGCGATTTTAATTTATTGCTAACTAGCCCGTGCCCGCGACTTCATCCGCGTAGTATTTAACTTAACAAAAAAATCGGGATTATCGGGATAAAAAGTATCCTATGTGTCAATACTGGTTATAAACTATCTGTTTTTCAAATTTCATCTGAATCCGTTCAGTAGTTTTTGCCTGAAAGAAAAACAAACATCCAGACTCACAAACTTTCGCATTTATAATATTAGTAGGACTATGTTTAGTTCCTATTAGTACAAGTACAACGTTTAGATTATACGGTTGACAAAAAACAACAGATCAAGGGGTCTGCGTAGGCATTATTGTGTTCCAGTCCAAATGATTGATGAGTTCCAACCTTGGTGGCGTCAGTCAAGTGGTTCTGTCTGTGATTGTGTCACCCTTTGTTTCCGTTATGAATAGAATTTGTAACCCAAAGATTTTTCATTTGAGTTTGTTGGGCGTTGCTGCGGCACATCCAGTATTTTAGACTAGTATTAATAAAACTATCTCAAGTTTGAGTGTCTTGAGTACGCTTTTGAAATGTCATTTCGTACTGGTATGACATAAGGATGACATTTCCAAGATCACGCTCAAATTTGAGATCGATTTATTGATGATTGATTGCATGGTATCAGTTTTCGTTACACCCTATATAATTTCCCTGTGATAAAAATCGAAGATATTGTCCAAATAAAGTCGCGTCTACTGGCGACCGCAAAGAAAGGTTGAATCGAACGTGCCCTCTCGCCCGACGATAACTTACCGCCCTAATGTCGGTAATAATCGTTATACATTTAATTAGTTCACTGTACATTACAATTTAATGGCGATAAGGTCTAGATAGCAGTCATATTTCTCAGCTATACTGACTGTTCAAAGTTTAAACCGACTTAAAAGGAATGAACAAATTATTTGTAAAACACGACTATTAAAACACTCATATAGAGAGGTCTCTACGTCTCTCTAGACAAAATCGATTCATTAAATATGACATTTTGTCATGTCATACCCAGCTATCCTAAGGCCTGCAGACTGATCCTCTGCATGGCGGAGGGTGGTACACCGTGGGTTTTTAGTGGGTATACGGCCGACTGCCGGACTCCCACATACCCCTCCCGCCTCCCCCGAGGCGGAAGGGGACCCATAAAGGGTTTTCCCACGAAAAAAAAAAGAAAAAGGCCTGCAGACTGATAGAGATATGCGCAAAAATAAGGCAGTAATTAAACTACTATACATATTATGTAATCAAGTGACCTTTCAATTTAATCCTATAGTTGCGTTCTTCTCAGTATGAAATCTAAATCAATAAATCTCAAGTCTGAGACTGATCTTGGAAATGTCATTCTTATATCATGCCAGTATAATATGACTTGTCAATAGGGTACTTAAGATCGCTCTCAGATTTGAGATAGATTTATTAATAATAATAATAAAAAATCATAAATTTCGCCAGACTGACATACAAACTGTATGGTCCCAAACTAAGCAACGCTTGTACTATGGGTACCGTTCAATTGACTGGGGGCGATCCCAGTAACACCCAGACCAAGGTAAATTACGAAAAGGCCATTTCCGAAATTTTGTCACGGCGGGAATGAAACCCGCAACCACTATGTGCAGTGAGCCGAGCGGACTACGCTCGAACCATTGCGCCAAGCGGTCGTCAACGGCAAGTACCTACACAGACATATAAAAAAAATATTTTTTAAACATATGTCAAGTCACAATAAATCTAAATATATATGTATAACTTAAAGGCGACTGACTGACATAGTGATCTATCAACGCACAGCCCAAACCACTGGACGGATGGGGCTGAAATTTGGCATGCAGGTAGATGTTATGACGTAGGCATCCGCTAAGAAAGGATTTTGATTAATTCTACCCCCAAGGGGATAAAATAGGGGATGAAAGTTTGTGTGATACTTTGTCAATTAAATTCCACAAGGACAAAGTCGCGGGCACAGCTAGTAGCATATAAAAACACATTTAATAACAATATACAAAAAGAAAACGTGTCCGTCCGCTTCGGAAAACCAAACCAGAGGCCTTGTAATCATAATCGTATCGGCATCGTGAAAATATATGCTGTCACTGTCACTCCATTTACGAATTGTGTGTGATGTGAGCGGGCACGCCGGTAATGTTTCTATGCTTTTATAACTAACAACATAATATCATCCCAAAAATATGTTCACAAAGCATTCTGCGTTGTACATAGCGAATTTTATTTCATTAAATATTTAAACAATCTCGCCGGGCGCGCAGCCTACTACGTCCCTTGCAGGGTTGCCTCCTGTAGGTTAAGGGAGCTGGAAATAGTACATTGTTACATGAGTGGTGAAAGTTACTTATTTTGTCCTGAGACGGGGTTTGGCGCCCGAGCGTAGCGAGGGCGCTAATAGTTCGAGGGACAAAATAAATCTTTCACCCGAGGTAAACACTGTGCTTTTCATTACGAATACAAGGAAAATAAAAATAAAAACAGGAATTGTCTAAAGAAATAATACAAGGAAGTATAAACAATACTCTACAACTCGAAAAAAAGAAATCGGATTGCCGCCTATTTTGTTTTTTTTTTCGTTGGCCGGCCAACTTCATTATTTAGCCATTATTTTTCATTTTCATCTTTAAATATTTTGCCGAAATCTATGTTATTTTAAAGAAATTGTTGAAACTAAATTATAATTAAGTCATTTAAAAAAATATATTCTTGAATTAATACTTAACTTTATGTTATTTCAATTTTACATCGTGCTGTAATTGAGTGACTGTAGAAAAAGTTTGAACATGGTTCCATAGAAATGTGAAAATGGAACTAGTTTTTTTTTTTATTTGACAGCTGTCAGTTGAAAGCGAAACTCCCGGGCCTGAAAAGTATTACTTTCAACCCGCTTCTCAGGCAACTTCAGACCTACTTTCAGAGTATGAGTAATGAAAAGTATTTTTGTATCACTGGGCGTCCCTTGTGGGTAGGGCAGAGAAATAAATGTAGAGTTTCCATTATATTCTGCTCTCGTGTTAAAGACAGACAGAAAAAAAATATTTAAATCGCGTTTTTGTTATAGGTGTCGTATGTACTTTCATATGCATTTACTGAAAAGGTGTTATTTTGATATTACAAACAGACTCCAATTTTATTTATTTGTATGTAGTATATAGTAGGTATAGTTTTTTTTTTTGAAGCGAAGCTGCTTTACGGACGTTCGGGGCGCTCGCTACCCGGGCACTAAAACGGTGAAAAGCGTAACGCGTAACGCATAACGCGTTATTTTTATGTTACACTCTGCCTACCCTGTTTCAAAACCCTATGCACGCCACTTATAATATATCTAATATCTACTGCAAAGCTTCGCTTCTTTCGGGCGTCCCTAGACGGCACTGTTTTTTTTTTTATTGTGATATAGGCAAGTATTTGACCACAATCTCACCTGATGGTAAGTGACGATGTGTGATAAAGTGAGTAGTGTCGCCTGTCTTGTCTGTCGCGGTGTGCGGAATGATAGTAGTTACATATAACTTTAGCCAGTGATGCAGACGTAGTATAATTTTTTTATAGCTAGATTCTTACCTCTGGGAAGGACTACAAACTTTTTTTAATCCCGCCGAAAAAGGAGGGGGTGTTATAAGTTTAACATGTGTATCTATCTGTGTACCTGTCTGTGGCATCGTAGCGCCCAAGTGGATGAGCTGATTTTAATGTTGTTTCTTTTGTTAGAAAGGTATTCTGATCGAGAGCGTTCTTAGCTATGTTTCATGGACATCGGTTCAGCCGTTTGAAAGTTATCAGCTCTTTTATAATTTAAAAAGTTGTCGGTTATCGGGGGTTCCTAAATTATCAATTTAGAGTTATTGAAACTGTATCGACCTATTATTTTAATAGCCGTATTTTCTATCAATCGTTGGTTAATAATAGGCATATAAGACCAACAATAGAGACGATAGTAGGTACGTACCTAGGTAATAACGGCCAATAAGGTTTTAAAGAACCACTGTTCTATCTTAATCCTTCTTATTGTTTTAACTCCGCACTCTAATCTAATTTCTTAATTATGTTTTCATCGCCCACATAATTACAGCAAAGATTTTTATCTGCAGGCAAAGAGAAGTCACTCAACGTGAAAAGTAGAAAAAATAAACCCCCAGTGGGCAATAAAAGTAGGGATTTAACCGCGGAAGGCAATGTCCTCGCTAATTATGTAAATCTCTTCTGTCATGAGTTTTTTCTATTAGAACAAAAATTCTAGCAATTCTATTCTACGGTAAATTAAACTCAACTATGTGGTGTTAAGGTTACATTTTGTGTTTTGTGTGTGGTCGGGTCGCGCAAGGTCTTGTGTAGCTGTTCTCATAATAGTTCTCGCATTAGTGTTATTGTGTTTGCTCTTTGACATTGTTGTTCCGAGGATTTTCGCTAAAAACATTGTTGGATTTAAGCTTTAATTACTTAATACTACGTATTTTCTATCTTATGCTGACTTAATTTAGGTTTTTTTTGGAACCTATTTTATTATTATATGTACCTACCTATTTTGGTAGATTCATTTATTGAGACCAAAAACGAGGCTTTTTCTAACATAATTGGTTCGCAGGAGTACCTACTATATTAAATAAAGCCATTTTCAAGATTTATTTATACGTAGTTTCAATGTTCGCAAAAAAGAATTCCAACCATGGTACTCGTATAAGTGTAATAAGGTCCTAATTTTATCCTCACCAGTCCCTCACAATTTATATTCATAGTATTGGAGCCCTTCTATCCCTGGGATTACAGCTTCCATCCGTCAACGTCCCGCGCACGAAGTCCGCGGTATAAACAAATTAGGCGAGTCAATTTGTTCGTGTGGACTTTAGTTACAGGCTTAAATGTAATTAGTGATGTTTACGCCGAAAGAAGCCGATGGCTGTTGGGTGAAATGTCATAACAAAATTCATATTTTCCGTCAAAATCTGTGTGATTAGTGTTTTCACAAGGCCCCATAACTTATTGCCGTGTTCACCAACACAAGGACGGACTGTTAGAATGGTAAACGATTGTTACCAGTAAATCAAGCTATCAGTTACTTCTTTAACGGTCAGTTTGTGTTTTGTGAACTCGGGTTTTATTCGGCATATTTCTGTCCTGGCGACCACATCGGTGATGATAACAAAACTGTGAGAAATCGTTAGTATAACATGTATGAGTTTATCTGTCCGACGATATCGTGTCGATATCGAGTCGATGACGTTATCGGACCATGTAAAACGACCATTGTGTGTACGAGCATAATTAGCAGTAACAAAAAGAGGAGACGCGGGTTAATAGTGACAGTACTATTATTGTACCAAAAATGAATAGCGATATTTTGAACCTCAATTTAATTTTCTAAATTTTATAAATATCATTTTCTCGTAAGAGCAATTGTAATCACTGATGTATTAGTTTATTTATGAGTGCGTGCACGAAGACGCGTGCTGTGACTCTTACGACACTGGCGTACGGGTCAATTTTCAATAATTCATGCGACTTTGTGTAATGAACTAACTGTAATACCCACGCGTGGACCGCAAAGTCGCGGCTTTAAATTGCGGAGCCGCTTTTATTATGACCGTAAATTATTTATAACTTACACGTCCCATGTCGGCCATAAGTTACTAAAAATGTTTAGATGCAGCCAGCAATCTGCCTCGAAGTATAACTGTATTCAATTTGACAAAATAATGTGTAATAACTGTTGAAGATATTCCATATCTCATTTATTCATAAAAGTTGAAGTGTTTTAATGTGTTTAAAAGCAACGTCATGAAGGTTAAGTATCACACTCGGCACAGTGCATGCGCTGCTTTGCAATGTATTTTACAAAGAGCTTACAGTCAAAGAGTACATTATTATAATCACAATACTCAGTAGGATTCTATATTTTTTTCTAAGTTATTCGGGGAAAATGTGTTTAAACTAACTTCAGATATCGATAACATTTTCATCTGGTCCCGGGCAAGTGATTCCTAACTACTAAGTTATTCAAGAATAATGTGTTGTCCTCAAACTTCGTCATATATCATTTGAACACCTTAACGTTTCACAACTATTATGGAACTTGGCAACTTACAACCCGGAATAACCTGTTAACTATCATTTTAGTTTCATGTTTATCATTTTGCAGTAATAAGTTTTACAGGATTGTCCTCGTTATTTTAATAGTGTGGTCACCATACCTGTATATAATTTTTCAGCATGGGCGCGCACGGTATCCACACGATCGATATTTCCCACGACATCCGCTCGCTATAATGAGGGTGACGTCAGTATTATAATTAATGTCGTGAACACATATTTTTACGTAAAGCAAGTTTCAAATGGTAGGCCTATTAAACAACGGATATGAGACATTGATGTAAATTCCGTTGTCATCAAATCACGGCTTAATTAAAGTTTAAAAAATCTAAAATTATTTATGGATTGTTCGCATGCATTACGACCATGGCAATTACGTCAAAACAGTTGGTTTAGTAAAAAATCTGCATAACATTTATTTACTAATGTGCAGTGTACACTGTGTAAACTGCACTGTGACATCACTTACACAATTTTCCGTTTGAGACTGTCACTGCTGTTCATAAATTTTGATACTTACCAAGAAAACTTGAGACTGAATTTCAACCTTATGGTATCTGAATTGCAACACAAAATTAGCCTAAGTGGTCGGGCCCGATTCATAGTACAGCCAGATGGAGGGTTACCTTTATATTAGGTCGTATTTCCAATTCCACCTTTAGCTCGAGTTCTCAAATATTTTCCGTACTGCAAGTTATCAAATATTGTACAGAATGTAGGAACCTACTTATGCAAAATTATTCAAAAACAGTATTTCGCATAAAATTCGGTTAATCCAACGAGAGCCGCGGAGCCGTACGCTGGGGGTACAAAAATGGAAATTCCCTTTATATGCGGTTACAGGCGGGTAGTTATGTATCGACCCGATTTACCCGATGTGCCTCTCACAGGTGCCAAAATGCGCAAACCATATTATTATTTCAATTACCAAAAACTACTTTTCAAGAAATATACGACCGCTTGGCGCAGTGTTTCGAGCGTAGGCCGCTCGGCTCACTGCACATGGGGAAATGGTCTTTTCGTAATTTGCCCTGGTCTGGGTGTAACTGGGATCGCCCCCAGTCAATTGTACGGTATCCACAGTACAAGCGTTGCTTAGTTTGGGACCATACAGTTGGTGTGTCAGTCTGGCGATATTATTATTATTATATAGGTTTTGATATAAAAAAAAAACAGTGCCGTCTAGGGACGCCCGAAAGAAGCGAAGCTTTGCAGTAGGTATTAGATATATTATATTAACGCGTAACGCGTTACGCTTTTCACCGTTTTAGTGCCCGGGTAGCGAGCGCCCCGAACGTCCGTAAAGAAGCTTCGCTTCAATAATAATAATACCTATTTTCTTAATCTTTATTTTATTAAATACCGGTGAGTGTGCGTGTGTTCGCAATTCTTCTCCTGAACGGCTTGACAGATTCTGATGATTTTTCTGATCCCTACTTATGTAGTTAACTGGATGATTCTTAGCTATAGTTGAAGTCGGTTAGTGGCGCCGTTGAGTACATCCAGAAAATAAAATCTACTCTAGCTAACCTGCGGCAAAAGCTAGTAAGACTTATAAAACAAAATCGATTCGATATTACTACATTTTCGTTGCGTGCAAATTGCCTTAATACGGTTTATACTTTGTTTATCTATTTACTGAAACATAAATATAGTTATTTATTGTCTTCAATGCATCGTGCAACCGATATATGGTTTGGCATTTGAAATATTTAAATGGCTGCCAAATGTAGAAATGTATCTTTCATTACTCATACTCAGAAAGTAGGTCTGAAGTTGCCTGAGGAGAAAGGAAAAGTATTAGTTGAAAGTAATACTTTTTCGCCCTAGGGAGAATCGCTTTCAACTGACAGCTGTCAAATTATTAAAAATAAACTAGTTCTATTTTGATATTTCTATTGAACCAGGTCGGCCAACGGAAAACAACAATATAGGCGGCTATCCGATCTTCATTTGTATTTTCGAGTTGTAGAGTATTGTTCATACTTCCTTGTATTATTTCTTTAGCTAATTCCTGTTTTTTTTACTTTCCTTGTATTCATAATGAAAACAGTGTTTACCTCGGATGAAAGACTTATTTAGGCCCGAAACGGGTTTAATATAGTTCGAGGGACGTCACAGCGAGTTACCTTCACCCCTTGGGTAACAATGTACTATTTCAGACATCGCTTGGAGGTTTTGTTATGATCCAGATATTTTTTCATTTTATTGGATTCTAGCTTAATCCGGCCACACATCGATGTGGCTCATAATTAACAATTTCCCGGATCTTTATGGGATAAAATGTAGGATAAAAAATGGAACGTTGTGTATAAAATTCATCGACTACTTTTCGAGTTTTGTGGTAACAAACATACGGAAGCTGAACTTTTATATATTAAGATTGCTGAAAATATCTCGGAGGCTTAATAATATAGTTTTATATCCGATTCTACTCCACGGGCCTTGAACCTATCGAGCTATTAGTGGTACAACCGCATCGATTACTGAAGAGGAAACGTGAACAGAAATATCTAGGTTCAAAGCTGGCTTATTAAATCATTCATAAATTATCCTACAATGCCGTATACCCACCTATTTATGTCCAATGAATAAATGATATCACCTTCAAATATTGGATTTTAACCCTGTTCAGTTTTAAACGCTTTTGGTCCGTTCTGATAATATTATCGGTTTACCAAATTAATGAAGTGTTGATGGATAATTGAGGTTAATAATGTTTGCCGTCAGAGGACTACCTCCCGGTTTAAACTATTAGCGAATATTATGCAATCTCCATGCCCCTCTTGGGAGATAGGAATCAGTCTTCACATGTAAGTACCTATGTATCTATAGTTACTTCATGACGCGAAAATTATGGCATATTGATCCATGTGCCAGTGACATAGGAGTTACAGCACGCGTCATCGTCAAATGAATCAAAAATAATTAGTGATGGGCAGCTTCTTTAAGGATTAAAGTTATCTCTGTGGAAACGAGGGGTAGGTAAGTACCTAAGCATAGAAGTAATTGAACAAAACTACCTAACTAATTCACTATATTTCTATAGGATATCCGATTCACGATTTAAGTGACAGGTAGGCGGATCTATGTAAACTTGCTTTTTATAAATTCCATTGCAGATAAAAATAAATGAGATATCTCGACAGAGGGAACCCCTTCCGGCCGAAATTTAATTCAATTTAAACATTTTTAAACCAGTTTGCTACGTGAAGCGTGGACAATATTTCTTCTTTTTTGCTACTTTAATTCTGCGTGGTGTCAAAAAGGGGATCCTAAAGCTAATTGATGGCCTTCAGAAGATGAATGGTGTCTGCTCGTTGTTCTTTGCATTTGAAAAATTGGCTTTAAGTATTTAGTTGTACGCTTTTTTTCAAAGTCGGAAACGTGTGGTGTATGCCTCTGGTATTGCAAGCATTTACAGGCTAAGGTAACAACTTAACATCAGGCGGATCGTAAGCTTGTTTGCCGAATGTGTTATAAAAGTAAATTAGATATACTAGGTGAAACAGAAAGATGCTATTATTTTTGCAACTTTACTTTGTACATCTAAAACTGTCGGCTTTGTGGGACAGTTGAAGTACAAAAGGTTTCGTAGACTTATGAAATCTGTCAGCAGCTGTATCCCGATATATTTGTTTTTCTAGTTCCCTCCATAGCTTATAGTTTTAGAATTACAATGTTAAGTTTTGAAAAAAACATTATACCCTTTTTCAACCTGTTTCAACCTTTATAGGTAATTTTACATGTGCCAAATTTTGTACGAGTGTAGTCATTTTATTTAGACCATAAAATAAGCATGAGTGTTAACCTTTCAGTCAATGGTTAAAGTAGAATGATGGCCCTAATGTCCTGTTATTTCTCATCCCGCAACTAAATCAGCATCCGAATACAGGGACACTAACGACACGGACATATGGAGCCGGAAAGCGGTCCGACTACCAATTTCCGCATATCATTTGCTCCTCTTTTCATCTAATGTGGGCGAGCAACCGGGATTTATGTAAAGCAGGCACTCAGTAGAACACTTTACCGTATTCCTGTACTAATACGCCAACATAAAATAAGTTTCTTGATGTAGTCTGTTGCACAAGTATTTCGGTGAAATAACCTGACACATTTCAAAAGTCCTGCGTGCTCGGTGCATCAGTAGATATAGGTTTTAGTTAACGGAGCTATTATAGGTGCCTATGCAATTTCAGCTGGTGTGTCATAAAGGAATCTATCAGTATGAAAGCTTTCCCATACGCACACTTTTTACAGTTAATGAAAGCCATGGAACTTATATTTAATCAAGTCTATATCTATATCAAGTCTTATCTTATCCTCTGGTTTCTAAACCTTTTTGAGAAGGGTCCTCCACGTAAGCTTTTTAGGAGGCAACTTGTATACCTACAAAAGCTTTAATAAACTTAGAACCGACTTAGAACTATCAACATTTGCCCACTTAGGTAAACCATTTAGCTTCAACACAAGCCATCGAGACAGCACTGCAGGACTTTATTAGCTTCGTATTGTTTGTTTTCGACGGCGGCTAGGGCGGCGTGCGTGAGCCGCCCACGGGCATCGATCCGCCCGCCCCGACCTTCGGCTGCCTGAATGGTGATGTTTACAGGCCGGCCTGGTTGACACATCACGTCCACATATCTATTGACTCCACCTTTGTATTCTTATCGCGTGGTTGTTGAAGATGTGTTAGTTAAAGAATTATTTTGTTCTAGATTTTTATGGCTGTGGTGGAATTTTATAAAAGTATATATTCTAGTTGTAGCAAAAACTTTTTGGCTATGTGCGGCGCGGTGGAATTTTCAATTTGAGGGAAGAGCTGGAAACAGTGTGGAAATAAAATATCATGTAGCAGACTTAATTTGACACTGATTTTTTTACATAATGCAAGCAAAACAAACTTGTGGATTTCACAATTTTGTAGTTTTTATCAGCCACCGTTTTGTTTATATTTTTTTTTACAGATTATCATCCTTATTTGAAATATGGTTAGTATTATTGACGTTTACATTGTTTGCCTCTTATTCTGTTTTTATCAGTGACTTCACACGCTAAGTAATTAAGTAGTCAGTTTAAAAATGGCCTTTTTACAGAGGAGGGTGCGATGACTATACCTTCCTCACTTTGTATCGATAACCGTTCTATTGTTTAGCTGAACGGGCGTTGACTAAGCGTTTTCGAACCTCACAATTCACTCCCGAACCTTTGTACGTCACTCCTCTGAAAAATGAGGTTCGTTCACTAAACTTGTGCTTAGTGAATTTCGTTGGAGTTTTTAAAGAGTCCCGAAGCGTCGGATAATTTGGTGTCGAATGTTCTTTTATTGAAATACTTTGATTGAACTTTCGCCGTCGTGAAGTTAGCCTTTGATATAGTATCGATCAGGATTTTATTTGTGGTTGTTTAATATTTCAATAGATTATATTATATTGGATGATTTAGATTGAAAGGGTTATTCCGGGTATGAATTTTGTAACTGTGATTTGGGTGACTGTTTTTTTAGTGATGAATTGTTGTTACTTAGTTTGGCATTAAAAAGTTGGTGTGTTAGTCTGGCGATGTTTGTTATATACAACTCCGTTGTGCTTTTGTTAGTAATTATTCTTCTCCTTGGCTGATTTTGATATCTTATGGGATGATTCTTAGCTATAGTGAGACCCAGTAGGTCCATCAATTTCGGTAGATACACAAAGAACTAAGACGAAAATGTATTTTTTCATAATTATTACAATAAAAGTCACAAGCAGAGTCACGCAGGATGATGAATAGGTACACGACAAGTGTATTATTTGTATGCAGGGCACGTTTTCTCGGAGCTACACTAATGACGTCACTGTCTAGTCCACTGATATTGTTGTACGCTGTTAATTGAGTTCGTCTACAAACGGTAGAAAGCTCGAATTGCCGTCGACTCAAATATAAATGTGTCTTAAAGACCTTTTAGTAAAGTTCCGTTTCGCTCCTTCATATACTAGGTGATACAAAAAGGGTATACTATTTTTTTGCAACTTAACTTTGTAAATCTCAAACAATCGGCTTTGTGGGACAGTTGAAGTACTAAAGGTTTTGTAGACTTGTGAAATCGGTCAACAGCTGTATTCCTATAACACCTTTTGTTCTTCAAGTTCCCTCCAAAGCTGAAGGTTTTAGAATTACAAAGTTAAGTTTTGAAAAAAAAGTATGCCCATTATGTGTCACCTTGTATGGGTATAGTCCGAGGCCCAACTTTGTCCGCTGTACCGCTGACATCTCGCTCGAGTCGCCCTCGAGTCGCAATACGTAAAAACTGACGTAACGCTATTCTGAGGCCGGTGTTCATAAATCGATCTAAGTCTGAGAGCGATCTTGAAAATGTCATTATTATGTCATCCCAGTACAAAAAGTACTAGAATGACATCAAACACGTACTCAACATCGCGCTCAGACATGAGATCGATTTATTAAGATAGCGCAGAATTCGTTAGTTTTGAGTTTTCCTATAGAAAATTCAGAACTGTTTGTATGTGCGCCCGTATACCTTTTATCTTCTGCTAACCATTTCAATATAGGGCTCTTAGGTGACTGTCAACTTAAGCCCTCTAGTTAGCCGCTCGCTTCGACTAATACAATCTTTTAATTTTCCTCAGCTTATTAAAATTATGCGATTATATGCGTCGAAGAGAGTGGTTCAGGTTCTAGCCAGCAAATTGACTAAATGTAAGTGCCCTCCTAGATATAAACAAAATAAACGATTTGTAAATAGTTTAATAGCTAGGATAGGGATCGCACCTGGGACCTCCCAGTTATGAGAGCGGTTCCTCTTACCAAACAAATTCCTTGTACCAGAAAATACTCTAGCATTATAATGATAGAGTCTTATATGACTATGTATAAGTATTATAATAGCCGCACGAAAATGTGGCAAAAGACAGAAAATAATCTAGTCAAAGCCATAAGGAAATCATAGTCCTTACTTTTATTAGTGTGGAGATGGCGGACGAACCACTGGAGTGTGTTTTACGTTTCTGATGACATCACAATAGCCGAGAAGAGCGATGATAATTGGATATCGTTTAGCAAAACAGAATCAACCCACATGCATTGCTGTAGACCAAAAGCAACCTTGTGTTAGTGGTTCTAGGTTGGCTTTACTTTGCAGAAGTGTGTGTGGGTTGGTTGCATTTTGCAAACCTACGTCCATTTGTCGCGGCTGCTCCACTTGGGACGGCATAAACGCTCGATCTTCGGACATGCGGATGTCCGAGTGTTATATAGGGACACTAGGGATGTGCCAAAATCATATATGGAAGCGAATGATATAAGGAAGCGAATACGAACTTGGGTTATCGTTATAAATTCGTCCTAGCATTGACAGCGCTGAATCCACGTGGTCACCAATAGGTGTTCATTTACATAATATCCAGGCAGAAATAAATAAAGCTTTTTTTTATTTATCAATGTCGGCAAACAAGCGTACGACTCTCCTAATATTAAGCAGTTACCGTAGCCTATACTAGGTGAAACAAAAAGGGTATACTATTTTTTTCAAAACTTAACTTTGTAATTCTAAAACTATCAGCTTTGGAGGAAACTTGAAAAACAAAAGGTGTTATAGGAATACAGCTGTTGACATATTACCACAAGTCTACAAAACCTTTAGTACTTCAACTGCCCCACAAAGCCCATATCTAAAAAGATTTGCAAAGTAAAGTTTCAAAAAAATTAGTATACCCTTTTTGTTTCACCTTGTAGATGCTTGCAATACTAATGGCTTTGCTCGCTGCCGGTCTGAAGTGGAGTGAGTATTAGGATAGATGGAGGGGAAGTGGGTAGAGGGTTGGGCTTCCGGCTCTCCCAATCACCGTGCGAAACGCGGCTATTATGGCAACTTCACGCCGATGTTCTGTGATAGGGTGGTATTACCCATATCGAGCCAGCCCGTATATGAATTGTAGTCAATTGATTACCGCTTACCTCTACCCCTCTAAAAATTATGCAGGATTATCAATAGCTTATCAGGAGCTCTACCAACGGTCGCGAGAGTCGCACTCTTGCGTCTATGTCAAATCCTTCTAATATTATAAATGCGAAAGCTTGTGAGTGTGGATGTATGTTTGTTACTCTTTCACGCAAAAACTACTGAACGGATTCGGATGAAATTTGGAACACAGATAGTTTATAACCGGGATTAACACATAGGATACTTTTTATCCCGATAATCCCGAAATTTTTGTTCAGTTAAATACTACGCGGACGAAGTCGGTGGGTACACCTAGTATTCTATAAATATTGCGAACTGTTAGTTCCTAGAGTCACTGATATAGCCGCTCTACATTTTTCCATACATATACGTAGAGGCTAGCGACTAGAGTAAAAGTCACGGTCGAGTTGCGGAACTGACTTGCCACTAACCAGGCCTCTATATACTCTTATGTCAAGTATTTAGTGAAACTAATACTAACTACTACTACTTGTCTGTTTATCAAGTTAAGTCAAACTAACTTAGGTTGAGAAGTGACATAGTCACGTCTTCGAAACTTGTTGGCTGAACTCTTGGCTGAACTAGATTGCTGTGAAGTATCCTACAATTAAGTGATAGATTATTCGCTACACTATTGTATGGTTCGCAAGTTATGAAGACAGAGTTAAAAATGATAGGAGGTGATGATAGACGATAGAACATAATTCTTGAATTTAAAAACAACATTTCTTGACTAAAATCACACTAAAATCATTAACTAACTTTTTCGTCAGTATATATTAAGAAGTTGCAGGTGCATCACTACGTAGTATAAAACAAAGTCGCTTCCCTCTTTTTTCGTCGGGGGTTAAAAATGTATCTCGCGTAGAGACATATTGCACCTAAGCCTTTATCCACACCTCCTTCCTTATAGGTCTCGTAAGGTCAATATATCAACGCAGCAGCCATCAATACTCCCAGTACACCTCAGTATTCTTTCGCTCCTCGTAAATATGGGTGCGAGATGAGAATTGAACAGTTGTTTACGACACGTAACGTGGGATTGGGTGTTATTCGTGTAGAGAATAATGTAGAGATTTTGTTAATATCACTAGGCTTGCAAAGGCTTTCCATACGGAGGTAAGAAAACAATGACGTGAAAAATCCTTTGGAGAGTTGTCAGCATGTTCTTCAGTTGAGAGAATCACTTCTAATACAACAGATTAAATAGAGATAATGGGCCATTCGGGTTCTTTCATTACCATCAGTACAAAGAGGAGGACACCTATAATTTCGTTTACCTAACTGGTCCAAGAGTCTCCCAGCGGAATACAATCACGAATGCGGAAGGAAAACTTGTACACTATGAGGGTCTAAGATACACTCTGGTATATCTAGTACGGTCCGCAACTTACCAGCTCAGCGGATATCTAGATGGGATCCCGCTGGGGCTCGGAGTCACATAAATAACGAGATAAGCTCCACCTAGCGGCTTCATGTGCAACTTCTGAACAATCCGTTCCGGAATTTTATATTGAAATACTTTGGAGGCGCGGGTGAAGTGGATCGACGTTTTAAAAAAACTTTGAGAATATTTCTTTGATGTGAGAAACTGCACGCTACTTGGAAGGTTGTCGAAAAAAAGGGGTAGTTCGTAATCTCGAGCAGATGAACCTGCGAAAATAATTAGATTTTTTAATTATTATGTAAAATGTACTGATGTAAGTTTGTATTCTACCAAGGGATACATGAACAAGACTTTCTGTAAATTCTGTAAACATGGTATTAAATTTTACTGTAACACGTATATAGTTTATAATACTATTTCAAAACCGATTAGATAATTCTTATAACCGATTAGTTTAGAACTTGCCGCCCATAAAGAGTTATTTATTTTATAACTAGCTGAGCCCGCGACTTCGCCCGCGTGGAATTTTAATTAACAATAAAGCCCGGTCCCGCGTTCTGAGCCCGCGCCACAGGACCCATTTTTTTAATTTAGTTTTTCTAAAATAAAAGTTGCCTCAGTTACTGCTTATAACATCAGCTATCTAACAGTGAAAGTCCCGTCAAAATCGGTCCAGCCGTTTCGGAGATACTCTTTGATTTCAAGTGTTTTTTTTTTTTTACGCGAAACCCTAATTGTTTTTCTAAAATTAAAGTAACCTAAGTTACCCGCTATAAGATCAGCTATCTGCCAGTGAAAGTCCCGTCGAAATCGGTCCAGCCGTTTCGGAGATTACCCGGAACAAACACACAGACAGACAGACATACAGACAAAAAATTTTTAATTCGCGTTTTTGCTATAGGTATCGGATGTACTTTCATATGCATTTAGTGAAAAGGTGTTATTTTGATATTACAAACAGACACTCCAATTTTATTTATTTGTATAGATTTGTGGTTTGTGGTTGGCAGGTATTTCCTAAATTGCTTGCGCGGGCCAATTATCAGTTCGTCCGCGGGCCACGTTTGGGCCACGTTTGACCAGCCAGTATGAGATTGAGCAAGCCGCCTTTTGTTAGCAGTACGATATTTGTACAACTGCAAGTAATGGTTTTTTTATTCAGAATATTCAATAAAAGTTACGTTTCCGTCTATTCTTTCAACGAAATCCGAGCAACGGCCGGCATTCATCTGTAAAACCCAAGATAAACGTCCACCGGAATCTTTAAATCTTTTACCCCGTCCGCGGAATTGTTTTAAACCTTTATACCCGTCTACCCGCGGAGTTCTCGGCTAATAATTTATTAAAATTGCAATTAAGGAGTTGGCGGACTGCCAGCGAAAGGTTCGGATGCTGGAAAAGGGCAAAATTTATCTTAAAAGTAATCAGGCTACGGGTTAAGATACTCCTTTCGATTTGGGCCTAATTGGTGCTAATTATCGTTGCGGTGACCCTCAGATCTTGAGGGTTACTCGACGCCTCTTCACTCGAGTGCCATGTCGATGCAATCTTCGTTGAGTGTGCTTGAGGTTTGTACATAGATACTATTACAACATACATATTGCTTTATATTGCTTTGTTGTGATTTTCTAAAAAAAAACAGAAAAAACTTCAGTACGTTTGATTTTCATCTTCTATTGGTTTCTTTAGTAACTACCTAATACCTACTAGATATTTTTTACAAATAATTATCTAAGCAGTTATTCACACAGTAAGCCCGGCACCGATAATCTCTTTACATTTATAACTCGCTATTAAACCGCTCTGCCCGTAATAGATTAAAGAAACTCCTCCCAAATTCCTTCAAACCTTTAACACCGAACTTGGGTAAACTTAAAGATTACGCAATACGCACTGCTTGGAGTTCGGGCAACCGCCGCTGTTGCGGGGTTTCAAACTCTGATCCGAGGGATTAAGATCCTGTTTGGATTGAAACCAGTGTCCGATTGAGCGTAGAATTACTTCAATGTTTTGTAAGCATTCGTTCAATTTATTGGCCGTAAGGCATTGACTCCGGAATGAGGTTTATTTGGTGCCTAGGCCGACTTATTTAACTGATTTAATACTGTGTTGCAAGGTGTGTACAGTTTAGTTTCATTTGTACCTAAACATTGAACTAGGATTTTAGGTGTTAGATTACAAGCACTTTACTAATCAATAATCTTTTTTCAATCCTACCTAATCTGTAAACATACTCGAATCTGTTGCAGCGTGGATTCAGCTCTAAGTGACGTCTAGAAAGGCAAAAGCTGAATAATGTTAATGTTGTTATCTGTATGCAAAGCGTTGCTGCGCTGTTGCATATCTTAGATTCCACCCCTTCGCATTCATCGCGAATTACATGTATTCCCGTTATAATAGTCCAAATTCGACCATAATTCATTTAAATTTTAATTTTAAACGTCCTTAAGGTTTTATTGTCAAAGACTATTTGATACTGGCACGCAGAATGCACTATGGAAATAACGGCCTTCCAGTAACTGTCACCGTTTGTCAGTCAGACAGTCAGTCGGTGTGGATGTTACAAATGTGTGTGTGACAATTCATGGTAGTGTGTGTAATGTTTTATTTATTGATTTTAATGTATTTCTAAGTATTATAATATAAAAATATTAGCGTTCTGCAATCCTGGTCTATATAAACTATAAGTGTGCCAAATTTCATACTCCTCCGTCCGCGCAATTTTTGTATAAAGCGATTGAAAGTTTTTGCTTCACGTATTCATATGCCTATATATATACATATATATTATCTAGTAACTAGACCAGCTAATCATAGTTTCGACGTGGGTATTTATCTGATTTATAACAGTGCGTGACTCGGGCCATTCCTCAAAAGTGATTTTATAGACGCCTTCCTACATATAAATTTGAACTTTAAACATCCGAAGTTAAAGTTCATTTCGTTACAGTCGACATGTTAAATGTTGTCATGTTAATGCTGTATAACCCTGAAATTAGGAATGGCCGCACTAATCAAAAGACCATTATTAATTCGTATCAAAGACGTAAGTACATATATCCTTTACTTTTTCGAATAGTTTTCCAGCCATAGTTGAACTATATTAGCTTCTATACGACTCTTATAAAGTTTTCCTTATTTAGTAATCGTTGCTATAAATAAACAGTTTTGAACATACATTATCGGCACCGTGCGAGAAATGCCTTTGGTATTGTAAGTATCTATAGGCTACGGGAACCGCTTAACATCGGGTGGGTCGCGAGCTTAGTAACAGACTTTGTATTTTATAAAATATTACTAGCACTGTGAGTTTATCACATTACTAAAGCAGGGTCGCTGAGCACGAAGAATTTCGTACAATGACCTGTTATTACCTGTCTCTGTCACTCCCGCGTAAATCTAATATGTCTCGCTCACACAGTTGCCGTGAACTGCGTGTGACCGGCAACTGTGTGAGCGAGACGTATTAGATTTACCCGGGAGTGACAGAGACAGGTAATAACATGTCATTGTACGAAATTCTTCGTGCTCAGCGACCCTGCTTTAGTATTCCCGTTAGCCCCTTCAGTCGATCTTGGTTTACAGGAGTAACAGTAGTGGGAATGTGTGGCGGGTCCAGTCTCAACATAGCCGCTCCAGCTAAGCTTATGCTTGTGTTAGGAGTGGGTTCACGTCAATAGTTTAATGGCCAGGATGAGGATCGAACCCGGAACCTGTCAGCTACGAGGGCGGTTCCTCTAACCACTAGGCTATTGACGCCTTAAACAATAACAATATAACAAAACAATAAGAATATACTTACTGTAGTCAAATAGTATATCGTTGTTTCACAACGCGGATGTAGCTTGTTCAGGGCCTTGAAGCGGCCTTGTTAGCCGTTGCCGTTAAGCTCGTTACTATGCTAGCAGGAATTCATTGATTAACCCCACATAGCACGCTTTGCAGAGGGTAATTACGTCCTGTCTCGTGGATACCGATAGGAGTAAGTTTGTTTTTTGCCAGTTCCAAATTGTTTATTGTATTAGTAACCTTTGATATTGAAGTAAATGTTACAATAGGCATCTGTCTGACAGTGGGATGCGTGCGACTTACGAGCTAGTAATAAAATAGTAATAAAAACTCTCCCACGGCTAACGAAGAGCGATAAGAAATTATTGTTTGTTAGGCAATAATGTTTCAGGTTCAAATCGGTCATAGCCGACCTCAACTCCTCAATATGAATCGGAACAAGAAATCTAGACAGGAATCAAAACTGATCAATCAATCTCCATTATGTCTCCTCTACTACGGTGAAATTGGCTGTATTACATTGGGCCTGAAACCTGATTCATTCAAAAGAGGCCATAATTAAAAAAAAATCTTATAGGGTAAAAACCACAAATATACAGTTTCTAAGGTTTCCGTCAAAAATACCGTTACCTAATATTGAAAATGGATTCGCCAGTCGCTTTATCCGTTCGGCGCCGATCCCGTGTGAGTGCACGTCAAATAACACTTAGCTGAAAGATTTCTATCTGTCTGGCGTTTTGGTAAAATCAACTCAGCACTACGTCGTCGAAATATGGAATATTTTACATTATATACTCTACTATAAATGCGACTAGGCCTGCCGCACACTCCCATCACTGTTACTCCAGGTATGAAAGTGTCAAATGTCGTGATTAATACCTGTTTCGCTAGCCGATGTATGAAATAAATAGTAATTAAATATGGCCAGACTGACACACCAACTGTATGGTCCCAAACTAAGCAAAGCTTGTACTACGGATACCGTACAATGGACTGGGGACGATCCCAGTGACACCCAGCCCTGGGCAAATTATTAAAAGGCCATTTCCGAAATTTGCCTCGGCGGAAATCGAACCCGTGACCACCGTGTGCAGTGAGCCAAGCGACCTATGCTCGAGCCACTGCGCCAACTGGTCTTCAAAATGAATCAGTTTTGTCGAACAAACAGGATAATTATCAACTATTTATGTTGGGGAGCAGAATTGAGACGACGAAAAAACGGTTAAATAATATAAAATGACCTCCTTTACCTAGCATTTTTTTTAATATCTTCAAATACAGCTTTTACTCTTACAAGCTAAAATCGTATAACAAGCAGCTCGTTCTCAAATAAGAATAAAAATATCACCGACACCGGAATACTTACGGTGAATGTAAAATGGACGCTCTCAAAAGGTCAGCCGAGCGCTTTTGTCACATTAAAATTCATAAAACGTTGAACACTTTTTATCTTTAATATTCCGGGATACATTTACCCACGAATATTGAGAAAAAAAATGGTAAAAATGACTGTTGCGTGTTGAACGTGTTTTTAAACTTATCCGAACACGGTCAAACCTTTTTTGCCGTATGTAAGGCCGTGATCACTTCCGACCCTTAGACTTTCAACCCAGGAAACACTTTCTCCTAAACTGTACCCTATTGCAATCCTACTAATATTATAAATGCGAAAGTTTGTGAGTGTGGATGTATGTTTGTTACTCTTTCACGCAAAAACTACTGAACGGATTTGGATGAAATTTGGAACACAGATAGTTTATAACCTGGATTAACACATAGAATACTTTATGTACTTAAGTCTAGGCGGACGAAGTCGCGGGGAGAAACTAGTATAAAATAAACATTAAAAATGCCTCAAGATTTTGTTAAAATAGTTCTAAAATAATAAGTGCGGGACACTTGAGTCAGCTCAATGAGGCTTTGCTTTCGTTTCTCGAGAGGTCTTGCCTTCGGCGTCATTGAGCTCGAGCGGTTCTTCAGTGGAGTGCTGTAACCGTTTGTTTTCTTAGTAACTATACCTCGGTTACGATACGATGACTTCTTATTTTTTTCTTTATCCTACTAATATTATAAATGCGAAAGTTTGTGAGTGTGGATGTATGTTTGTTACTCCTTCACGCAAAAACTCCTGAACGGAGGTGGATGAAATTTGGAACACATATAGTTTATAACCTGGATTAACACATAGAATACTTTACTTAAGTCTACGTAGACGAAGTCGCGGGCAGCAACTAGTATTCTATACAATCGGGTTTAGCTATCTACGGCTCCATTCACATCAATACATTTTGACCGTACTTAAGTCACAAAAAACCGGACAAGTGCACGCAGGCCATGCACAATAAAAGCTTCCGGACCCATTTCAATAGGGAAGATTTATCGTATCTATAACCAAAATAGTGAAACACAATAAACAAAGTTGTATTTGCGGTTCATTTTTGAATCTCAGTATTGAGTTTATTCAGAAGCGACGGGAAATTAACTTAACTTTAACTTGGTCGCCTGTAGCTCGTGATTTAGTGAACCCATTTCTCCTGTTATAATTTTAATTGCAGTGTTGTAGTGTCCTCATTTGTTTATAGATTTTCTACTTCAAGTTGTTACAGCAAGATCTGTTTAAAGCCACGTTTTCAGCTTAAGCAAATTCAAGACCCTAATACAAACTGTTTTCCACACACTTAGGCGTCGATTTTAATAAAACTCTGAAAATTATATTTTTTATTTGTAATGTAACCTTAATACTAATTTTCATGGTTCTAAGATGATATTTTTTTACCCATACAAACTTTCATCCCCTATTTTATACACTTGGGGGTGGAATTTTACAAAATCCTTCCTTAGTGGATATTTACGGTATGAAAGGTACCTACTGTCCAAATTTCATGACACTCACACCAGCGGTTACGGCTGTGCGTTGATTCTTTTGCTTTGATAAGTGAATTTGCAATATGTACCAAAATTTGCGACATAAATGGCCGTATCTTTTGATTGCGTTGTCTTAGAAGTCTAATTTTTTTACACCTATAAGGGACCATAGCGTTTGATATTTGATATTAATTTCAACTTGATATCTCTATCCGTTTCTGAGAAAAAGGGTATTGACAAACAGACAGACAGACAGACAGACAACAAAGTGATCCTATAAGGGTTCCGTTTTTTTCTTTTAAGGTCCGGATCTCTAAAAACAGTCAAAATGTATGGAAAAAGTTGAACCGGGCCAGATATCGACTGATTGTTAACTTAAGCAGTTTTTCACACAAATAATCCGAAACCGTTCTGTCGCGAATCGAAAATGTATTAAAGGTCTTTGGTTCTGTCTATACATTTTTGATAGACAATAGCCCTATTTGACATCTGGATACAATAAAATGTTAAAAAATTATCGATGCTCGGGTAATGGTATGAATGACCGCTAAGAATGATTTCATATTTTAAGGTCATTATTATAATCTTCGTAGATTCTTCCGCAAATTGTAAACTGTTAATTCGTGGCGGTGGGCATGTCGTCGGCCATCTTGGTCCTATGATAGACCCTGGTCTGAAAAATTCCTGACTCTAAGCATAACGTCGACATCGGATGCGTTCTAAGATAAAGTTTTGTTAATATTCTTCCAGGGGTCAGAAGACATAGAGTCTTGTATGCGGATATATCTATGCGGATATGCCTCAGTATGCCCGGGCACGTCGGCCGGCCCTCGACCCGCTCTCCCGCGCTGTAGAGCCCTCCGGTGCGGCTCGAGGGCCAACACTCGCCGCACTCCCACAAATACCGACAAACATTCTCATTGTTTGATGTGAGGCGACGGTTCTTGTGGAAATAACGCTTTATTGGATAAAAAAAAGGAAAAAAATAAAATTAATTGGCAAACAATTACAAGATAGAAAATGGAAAGTAAATGGAAATTCACACGGTTCACCCGGCAGCGATATTATTTATGCTAAGGTTCGGTAGTGATCGATGGAAAACTAACTTTTGTCTGTTTATCAAGATAGTTGTACCGCGGGACTTCCTACTTGGACTTTTCAACATCAATTCTTATTAAACTCGAATAACGATGGTTGTTGCCGGGGTCTTGTATATATAGTCACGATCACAGATATAGATTTGATGCTTGTGAATCTTAATATCGTGATTCAGTTTTACTATGAAGGATCCGTACATTGTATTGAGGCGTTGCATACAGCGCCATCTATCCGTTCTGTCGGCGTCATGAATGTGAAGTCGCCACAGTAGGCTTTGAAATTCCTGAAGCTGACACTGTGCAGATGTATAAAACATACCAAATCACTTCTATTTAACACGAACAAAACATACGTTCTCCAGAGCTATTTATTCCTTAATGGCAGTGTTTTGATTAATGAACTCCGCTCCTGGGAATCATTGATTTGAGATGCTGGCTGCGGGAAAATGCCCAATGAAATCCGACGGATGGATTTATGGCAAGGAATATGTTATTCATTCAATGCTTAAGGGTCTAGTGGATGCTTTATCCGAGATTTTGGCTTTGTGCGCCATAAAATGGGTTATACAAACCAATAATGGGTAGTTAAAAGACCTTTGGAGCTCCGAAATTGATTACATGTATTACATAACATGGAAAGGTTCTGAAAGGTCTTATTTTAATCATGTACGATGTTTTGCTTATTTCGTGCCGCTTACATAAGTGACAATAGCCCTCTTGTCTCCTCTAGAACTCTTCATAATGTGCCCCAAACTTAATACTGAACATATTTTATTTTTCATTTCTTGCTCCTCATATTTCGTGTGGAATTCCCACGTGAAGTTTATTCAGCATTAAACGGAAGCTTAGCATAAGCCAAGCCACGTTTACCGCGGATTATTGGCTACCGGAACTGGCTTGCGGCTGTTCTAGCGAACTGTCTCAAATCAAAATATTGGCATCTTATTCTCTTTGATCTCTGGTAACTGTCCGAAAACTTATTTGGAAACCTTGTGCTTGACGTTTGATTGAGGGTCGGTAACAACAGTTTTGTCGATCCCGATTTTCTGGTTTGTTGAGTGAGGGCATTACAGAATTCTGACCAAAAACTGCCTGCAGTTCAGTACAGGTCTGTTTTTAAGCGAGATTCTGAAACTGACCCAAGCGAGCGAAAATCCACTCGCACTGGACGCCCAAACTCTGCTATCAAATAACAAGTAATTGAGTTAGAAACTATTGGTTTTGGTTCCATTGGAAAGTTTTGGTAGTCTGCTCACAGCAAAGCTGTTGTCGACCAATTAAAAAAAACCTAAAATCTAAGATCCGTTTTAATGAATCTATCTCAAGTCTGAGAGCGGTCTTGGAAATGTCATTCCTATATCATACCAGTACAAAATTATATGTCAAAAGCGTACTCAAGACCGATATACTCTCAGACTTCATATAGATTTACGAACCAAACACTGGTCGATAGCATGCTAAGGGTTTATAGGACTTCGATCTTTGGCACTAAGATATATTTATGAAATTACAGACTTGGGGTAATTAGTCGTGCAAGCTTAAAATTAGTGTAACTGTTCAAAAAATTGCGAGGAAATGAAGACTGGCGCGTCTATTGTCAGTTACTCCGTCCCTTAGTTCACCCCAAACTTCCTTGTACTGATTACATGCCATGTGGCTTATATAACGCTTAAGTCTTTCTCGTTTGAACCCCATCATTGCGTGCCTTAATATGAGCAGGCTTAAACGCCTTATCGGCAAATTGATCGGGACAATGGTGACACCCGATTGTCGGCCGGGGTGTGATCACGCTGCGTGGCTTTTATGTTTGTTTGCCCTGCTCCGTTACGTCACATTATGAGCTCGATATTGAGTAGATCTTATGTATAAAATTCTCGTGTAACAATGTTAGTTACCATGCTCCTTCGAAACGGCTTGACCGATTTTTATGAAATTTTATATGCATCTTCAGTAGGTCTGAGAATCGGCTACTATCTATTTTTCATACCTAGAACTAATTTATATGGTAGAACACCGTTTGCCGGGAAGCTAGTCTATAAAATTGTTCAGACAATGTATAAACTGAATATTTCGTGTCATTTTCTTCGTTGTTGTGCTATGAAGTTTGTTTATCTACTATATAAAAATAAGCAGGCAGATGCTGGATGCGGCAAGCTGAAGACAGGGCGCTATGGCAATCATTAGAGGAGGCCTATGTCCAGCAGTGGACAAACATAGGCTGATGATGATGATGATGATGATGATAAAAATAAGTCGGGTTTTCCTTCCTGACGCTATAACTCCAGAACGCACGAACCGATTTCCACGGTTTTGCATTCGTTGGAAAGGTCTCGGGCTCCGTGAGGTTTATAGCAAAGAAAATTCAGGAAAAAAATTCAACATAAAAGCGCATTCCACGCGGACGGAGTCGCGGGGCACAGCTAGTTACAAATAAATGTAACATTATCCTATCACTTTTAGATCATGATATGTGTAAACCTTGCACCAGACGAATTCACCCAAAACATATTGTTGTCTTTATTCGATGACCACAAAAAGTAGAGACAACACCATGTTTTGTCTTGTGCAAAAGTAGGGTATTGAATACCTACTTAATAATCGAACAAGTTAATCAGATGTCCAGATATAATACAGATAATTATATATTTTCTGAATGCTTCACATTAATTAAATTTTTGTAATAATTAATTTAGTTTTAATTTTTTAAGGCGCCAACAGTCTAGTGGTTAGAGGGGCCGTCCTCGTAGCTGAGAGGATCCGGGTTCCATCCCGATCCTGGCCGTTAAACTATTGACGTGAGCCCACTACTAACACAAGCATTAGCTTAGCTGGAGGGGCTATGGGAATACTAGTAATGTGATTAACTCACATCATTCTGTTGAAGAGTAAAATAATAGAAAAACAGATCTTATAATTAACCTTATTATCAACAAAACATGTGATATTGAGCCAACATTAATTCGGTACATGATTCACATCCAGAGGTTCATCCCAACAGGCTTATCCGGATCACGTCCGGCGCGGATCCGCACCGATACGGACAACAAGCCCAGATACGGTATATCGCAAATTGATTACACGGTACAATGATCCCGGATTCCCGTTCAAGACTTTGATTGGGTTCTCTAATAAATAGGGTTGCTCACACAATAAAAAAGGAATGGTCTTGTTTTTAAATTAAATAACAAATTTGACGAGTAAGTGTACGACCCGCCTTATGTTAAACACTTACCGTTGCCTATATAGGTGCTGGACACAGATATAGATTTACATAGATAACGCAAATGTATGTACTTAGCGTGTCCGAAAACCCCGAGCAAGCGTCGAGGTTGGTCGCCGATAACTTACAGTCCTCGCGACTACAGTTATAAAAATATGAGTATGAGCGTGATAATCACTCGAGAGAATCGTAGCGGGCGGAGGGGCATCGGCGGCATCGGTGTCTTTGAAGCGGTTTGGATTTCCCGTCACTAATGACGTCACAGTAGGTGTTAAAAATTCGGCACGCTTGGTTTCAATACAAATCGTGAACCTTGCGTTATCTATGTAAATCTATATCTGTGATGCTGGAGATACCAAAGGCATTCCTCGCACGTTGCGAACGCGAGTAGGACCGAGGGACAGGAATGGGCTCTCCCCTTCCCCTTTTTGGCGATGCTGTCTATAAAAAAAGTATAGCCCAATCCCCCTTTGCGCAGGAGGGAAATGGATTTTTTTTCTTCCAACTCCTCCTATTATTTCTTTCGATTAAAATCATGTTGGTTCCAAGACAATTTAAATTTTCGCCGGGACTCGTCGAGGGTGAAACATCGACGTCATTATTGGTCACCGTTGTCGATCCTGGTTTACAGGAGTACCAGTGGTGGGAGTGTGTGGCGGGACCAGCCCAATCCCCCTGGATTGGGCCATAATTTTTATAGCCAGCATCGCCAATTTGTCTAATAGGTAAGCCCCTTGCAACCCTAGTTACAAATAATATAATCTCATTCGGTAATCGGATAAGAATGGTATTATTTCTCCTTCGTGCAATCAATACGGTTCGGCAGATTTAATGGATTATCTTGTGGACTTATGCTTCTTCCATGATAGATGAACTCGAATGCTCAGTGTTTGGTTTTTGTACCGAAGTTTGATAATAAATTAACTTAATGTGATCGATGCGATGCCGCGATCTGAATTTAAAAGGTTTCTTGACGTAAAGGCATGATAGGTTTAGGATTTTTTATACAACCAAGTCGGGAAACAAGTGTACTATCCGCCTGGGCCCTAGCCACGCTAGCTACTCAAATCGTAATAGAAAAGCAAACGCTCGCGATTACGTTTCAAACGCTCCGCTTTTGACGTTATGCTGACACCATACCATATCAATGTCAGTAGAAATCGTCAAGCTCGTGTTAGGGCCCTGATGTTAAGGCTAAAGCGCCCATCTAGCCCGCGAAGTTCAAATTTGTTGAGGTTTTTTAGATTTTTTCAAAATCTGACAATAATAAAAGGCACAATTTGTATTTCGCGACAAAGACCGTGTGCAGTGCATTTATTAATATATCCAACTTACTCTAAAACATTTCAAGAACGACAGCTATCCAGATAATCTGGCAATTTTTGTATATTTAGTTATTTACTAGTATCATATACACCGTGATAATATTTAGAGTAAAATAAGTGTATTAATAAACGCACTGCATACTGCGTTTGTCGCAAATCACAAAATGTTTTCAGATTTTGGATAAACTATAAAAATACTCGAAAATTTTGAAATTCGTGGGCTAGACAGGCGCCTTTACCTTAAGTAGTCATGTTAGCCTGTAGATGCTTGCATACCAAAAGGCATTGCTCGCATGTTTCCGACCTAAAGGGGGGAGGCATAGAGGGAGGGGAAATAAAGCTTCCGGCTTCCGGAATTTGTAATTTAAAAGAAGGTATTAAAGTACAAAATACTATGTAGCCCTTTTGAGGTCCCACTCCTGGGCACGAGCCACTTAATACGAGGAGATTCAGACCATCCGCAAATTGGTTAATTAGATTTTCTAAGACATGCAGGTTTCCCTACAATATTTTCTTTCACCGTAAGCAAGAGATATAGCAGTGATAGCCGATTGGTTAAAGCACGCGTCTTGCGGGCACCAGGTCTTGGGTTCAAACCCCGGCTAGCACCTCTGGCTTTTTCGAAATCTATGTGCGTATTATAATTTATATAATGATTATCACTTGCTTACGGTGAAGGAAAGCATCGTGAGGAAACCTGCATGTCTTAGAAGATTTAACCAATTTTCGAAAGACATGTGAAATCCGCCAACCCGCACTGGGCCAGGGTGGTGGATTATGGCCTGAATCCCCCTCGTGTTGAGGCCCGTGCCCAAGAGTGGGACGTCAAATGGCTAATTTTTTTTTTTTTTTAAGAGATATTGTAATGTTGATTCGCGCGTGGATTTCGAAAAACCAATTAGTTATTAACGTATAAATTTCGTTCTTCGTTACCGCGGTTTACGTGCGAAATCTAATACTGACTACGCAATTAATGCCGTTAAGCGTTTCAGCCACCCTTAAGTTATTAGCTTGAATTTACGGTACCTCGTTAAGGTGTATTTTGGGATTACTTTGTAATTGGTTATTACGACCGCTTGGCGCAGTGGTTCGAGCGTAGGCCGCTCGGCTCACTGCACACGGTGGTTGCAGGTACGTTTTCCGCCGGAGCAAATTTTGGAAATATCCTTTTCGTAATTTGCCCAGGTCTGGGTGTCACTGGGATCGCCCCCAGTCCATTGTACGGTATCCATAGTACATGCGTTGCTTAGTTTGGGACCATACAGTTGGTGTGTCAGTCTGGCGATATTGATTTATTTACGTACTGTCTTTAAGGTACTAATGCGTATACGTAAATAACACCCCTCGTTTTTCGTCGGGGGTTAAAAAATATCTTCTGATGACTGGGAGACTCTGGCTTGTGTTGAATTGTCTTGGAATAATACGAGACATAAGAGATTAATAATATAATGTATTATTAAATAAATATCGGAATACAATTATATTCGACTTGGTGACGCACGGAACAGACAGCGAGAGAGAGAGTCGCCGTATCGAAGTATATAAACCTCCTTGCGTCCTATATTTCAACAAATTGAAGCCATAGAAATTAACACAAAAGTAGGTCAAAAATACTTCTTAGTGAGGCGCTACTTCTGGAGATCCTCTAGCCCACCTTACGCGGTTTTTCACACGATCAAGAAGACACCGAATTTATGATTCATTTTGGACATTTAATTTTGTAATCGGTATGATGCAGTAAAATGTATGGAAATTGTCGGTGTCGGGTTAACCGTGTGAATGACTGTTATCTGTTGTATAACTTTTTTGTTTATTCTGCGAGTAAGGCCCAATATTAGTAGTGAGTTCCTTTATATCGGACAGAGAGAGGAGGCACAGAATAAATAGGTCAGACGGTAAACGAAAATCTTTCTAAATGAAAAACATCACTTTCATCAGAAAGACGAACTATTCTGTGAAAAATACTTCCGAATGGCGCGGGCGTGGAGCACAATGGCGCACAATGGCGACTCGTGGCACCCCAGCGAGCTGCTCCCAATAACTTGTGTTACCAGACTAGAAAAATACGACGCGACGTTGGTTTCATAGCTTGGAACGTTGGCTTCACAGCTAACGTTTTGTAGCATCACATTTTAGTCTGTATAATACTAAAAAAGATATATAAAAACGCCAAAACTAGAGCTAGTGTTGCCAGTGCAATTTGACGACCCTTTGGCGTAGCGGTTCGAGCGTAGCCCGCTCGGCGTATCCCGGGTTGAATTCCTGTAAAGGTAAATTAGAAAAAGCAAATAGTATTATTACAATTTATTTGGCTATTACTGAATGCTTTAGTAACAGACTAATTGTAATATACTTACAGGTTATTGCAATCTGGATTATCTATTTTTATTATTATCTGAGACTGAAGACATATTATCTGTAAGCACCTTTAGTTTACTTTCACATCAATCACAATTAATACCAACTGAATATCACGCCCACAATGGCTCTAGCGTATTCAGTAAACAATTAGCGTACAAAAATATTGTATTTCATTTATTATGAACCCTCGGTGAGAAGTTAATGGGATCGCGGCGTAGCATCACAGCGAACGAGCACTCCTACAATATTCATGTCCATAAGCTTCGCCGAGTAGATAAAGTTACTCTAAAAACACTCATAACTTCACATTCATCTGGTATAAGTTTCCAGAGCCGCGTTGGAATTTTATTTGAATTTGGAAGTAGTTGGAATTGATTTCTACAAGTCAGTAATTTTGTGAAAATATGATTAATGGCGCGACGTCTGTTAATGAAATGCATAATTAATGAGTCAAAAGCTGTCGTTAACAGTCCTTTAAAGGAAGGGGTACTTGGCTATTAGGGACGTAAATAACTGTTTTATTTAAGGGAAGCATTATTATGCTTTATTATGCAAGCCGACTGGTCCTCGTGGGGGAAAGAGACCACAACCCTCCAACGCCAAAGGTTAACAAACCGGTAATATACATAGCATCCCTCAATGTACTTACCCTGATGAACGACGAAAATCTTATCGAACTAACTAACGCGCTAAAACAAATCAAATGAGATATCCTTGACCTGAACGAGGTTAGAAGAATGGGCGAAAGTATTACTTCTCACCCAGGCTACTTACTGTACCAGCTAGGAAAAACGCAAGGCCATCACGGGGTAGGATTTATTATCAAGGAACATATAGAGAAATATATAGAAGAATTCATCGGAATCTCAGAGCGCATAGCGATTATGAATGTGAAACTACCGGGATACAAGGACCCTTGGTCAATTGTACAGGTTTACTCACCTACAGAACAATCAAATTTAGAAGCAATAAACACTTTTTACCAAGATCTAAATGAAGCGATCCAAGAATACACCCATAAAAGCCTTATAGTAATGGGAGACTATAACGGCCAAATCGGAGCAAGACGCCCAGGCGAAAATACAATATTAGGTCCATTTTCATATAGCAACAAAACTAGGAGCAGGAATGGGGAGAAAATTACAAACTTTGCGCTGGAAAATAACTTATCAATCCTAAATACTATGTACAAGAAAAACAGGAAAAAAATGTGGACCTGGATCTCCCCCGATGGAAAAACAAAAAACGAAATCGATTTTATTATGACGAATAGATGCAGCTATTTCACCAACTTTACCGTCATTAAAAGATTCAATTTCAACACCAACCATAGGCTTATTAGAGCCGAACTAAAAACAAAGCAACCAATGCAGCCGAGACCAAGACAAAACGTAGGAAATACAAAACTCAGTAAGCAGCAACTAGAACAAATAAACATTGCTCTGAGAGACGAATTTATAGACTTCAATGAAAACACTACAAATTTAGCAATCCAAGAAAAATACAATTACTTTGAGAATACTATCAAAAATCAGACAAAAGTCATAATGAACACCGAAACTGAAACAAAAAATATGATATCAACAAACACTATTGGTGGCGCGATAATAGTGGACTGTATGTTTAGGTATTCTTCAACGCGAAAGAAAAATGAGTGAATCGATGGTATGGTGGGGCACAACCAGATTAAAGGTAGGATGGGGTGGAGGGGTACTCACGGGGATTCCCGGTCTGCTGATATGGGTGCACTTTCTCCAACAACGTTCACATTCACATCACGAGTTGGGGTTGCGCTTGCGGTGAGCGGGCGGAGCAGCGCGGGCGACGCGTGCAGTTCAATCCGATTTTTGTCAAGCACTAATTGCACGAACGAACGAATGCGGAAGGAAGGAAGGAAGCAGGCGTGGGGCGGATGAGGGATGGGACACTAATACAATCGATTCACAATAAGTCGATAAATAGGCGCAAACATTCCCCCCCAGCTTGAAGGAACCCCTTCCTTCAAACAACGAAATGAATCTAGCAAACAAACATATCGAAACGAAAATTAAAATTAATTACATAATAAACTAATAACTAAATCCCTAACCTAATAGCGAACCAATTCGCCGCCACTATTGATTCGGCAGGGGACAGAGGCGTACAACTGGCCGTAGATAAGAACCTGTGGCAGTTTTAATTCTAACAATACGAGTAATTCCATTTGAGCCAGGGAACACTTCCTCAACAATGCCCATAGGCCAATGTAAGGGAGGGACATTCTCTGTCGTAAGGATCACCACCGTTCCAACAACCACCGGGTTACCAGGCGTGTTCCACTTCTGCCTCGATTGCAGAGTGTGCAAATATTCCGTTCTCCAACGCTTCCAAAATGATTGCACTAATTTGTCTAGGAGCTCTATACGCGAAAGAAGATGCAACCTATCTTCAGTAATGTCCTTGGCAGGAAAATACTTCAAAGGCGTTGTGTTCAAAAAATGCGCTGGAGTCAGGGCGAGTGGTTCCGAAGGATCGCTCGACAGAGTGCGACACAAAGGTCGCGAATTCATCACGGCTTCGATTTGAGCGAGAACTGTGGACAGTTCTTCAAACGATAGAATTTGTTCACCGATAACGCGATACAAATGAGTCTTCAAGCTTTTAATGTTGGCTTCCCAGTTGCCTCCAAAGTGACTAGCAGCTGGTGTGTTCAACACCCAATTTATACGATTATCTGATAGAATTTGAGCGAACTCAGTATTAAAATGCTTCGAGCTCAGAAACGAATGCAATTCGGAAAGTGTACGTTTGGCTCCGATATAGTTCGTTCCATTATCAGAATATACGCGGCCTACTGGCCCACGGCGTGATATAAAACGCTTGAAAGCAGACATGAAACTAGCGGTACTTAAGTCACTAGCCAACTCGATATGTACAGCCCGAGTGGTCATACAAACGAAAAGACAAACGTAGGCTTTAACGGACCTAATACCACGACCACGTGTCATTGTGACCTTGAAGGGCCCCGCGTAGTCAGTACCAGTATGAACAAACGGCTTTACTGATTGAACGACACGACACGAACGATGGTCAGCCATCTCAGGGAAGACTGGTTTGGGTTGCAAGCGAAAACAAGGAATACATTTATGTACTCGACTACGAATAAGGTTGCGCGCAGCAAATATCCAGTAATTCTGCCGCAGAATCGACATCAACAAATCAGGACCGGCATGACAATTAATTTTGTGATGATAATCAACCAACAAATCTAATATATGACCTGAGCGTGGCAGGACAATAGGATGTTTATGATTATAGGTTACGTCCGCATTCGACAGGCGACCGCCGACTCTAATCAGTCCATTATCCAAAAATGGTTTGAGACACTGGAATTTGCGAGTACAAGGTTTACCCACTTGTAAGTTCGCAATTTCAGTGTTGAAGTGAGAAATTTGAAGGTGCCGAAGTACCGATAATTCCGCGAACTCGAGATCAGCTGCAGCCACGTAGTCTCTACGAGGCAATAATTTCAAAAAACGACAAATATAAACTACGCAACGTAGGTATTTCGACCAAGACGACCAACGGTTAGCTAGTGATATCAGAAGCGAGTCTATAGACGACGAAATGTGAAAAGTATGTTTCTTCTCTTCGGGGGGATCAGCCACCGCTGAAGGAACAAACTCTGAAACTGGCCATTGCGATGGGTCTAATTTCACCCACGAGGGACCACTGAACCACAACGGATGATTAAGAAGTTGGGCGGGCGTGAGTCCGCGCGACAGGCAGTCGGCAGGGTTCTCCACCCCCGATACATGGTAAAACTTATCCAGTGACAAATCAGACTGTAGTTTGGTCACTCTATTGGCCACGAAAGTATCCCAACGGTGGGGCGATGATTTAATCCAACAAAGGGCCACGGTCGAATCCGAAAAGGCGTAAATATCATTTATATTACAACGATTACCACAAGCGACAATAATTTTGTGAATGAGTTTTGCAAGTATCAAGCAAGCGCAAAGTTCCAATCTAGCGAGCGATACAACTTTGCTGGGCGCAACCTTGGATTTAGCACTCACCAAATACACAGAATTATTTCCATCGACACAAACATGAAAATATACGACCCCCCCATAAGCCTTCTCACTTGCATCCGCGAAGCCTACAATAGTCACGGTGGCGTCGGGTCCAATGCCCACGTGACGAGGTATTTTAATCTGCACGAGCATTGGAAGCTCCTCTCTAAAACGAGTCCATAATTCAACGATGCGAGTAGGCGGTGGGTCGTCCCAATTACAATTGCACAACCATAAATATTTGATGAGTAGTTTAGCGTACAATACTACTGGTGCTACGAAGCCCATCAGATCCCAAATCCTAGCTACACACGATAAAATGGCCCGTTTGGTACAAATCTCGGCGGGCATGTGTACGCTTAGACTAAACAAATCTGTGGTGGGGGACCAACACAAGCCCAATATTTTATGTTGGTCTGACTCATCAAATTCTTTAACCGATGATAGACGATGGGACGGGGGAATAGAATCGATCACCGCTTGCGAGTTACTAGTCCACTTTACAAGATCGAACTGGCCGGACTTCATAAGAGCGATTTCTTCAGCTGTGGTAGCGATGGCCTCAGCTTCGTTGTCCACTGAATAGACGAAATCATCCATGTACAGACCAGTACCAATGGTATCTCTCGCTTTAGGGTACGATTCACCCTCATCTTCGACGAGTTGGTTAATAGTTCGAAGGGCATGGAAGGGACTGGACTTAAGTCCAAAACAAACACGGCTAAATTCGTAAACCTTGAGAGGCTCATCCGCCGAAAACCGATACAAAATACGTTGAAAGCGGCGATCGCTTTCGCGAATTCCGATACACAAGAACATTTGCCGAATATCGGCCGAAAGAGCGATAGCATGCAAACGAAAATTAACGATGACATGGAATAAATCTCGTTGAAGATTTTGACCACCATGTAAGAGATCATTAAGAGAGACGGAAGTGCTAGTCTTGGCGCTAGCGTCGAGTACGATGCGCAACTTAGTAGTGACTTTATCTTCCCTGATGACCCCATGATGCGGTATGATATAATTAGGTGCATCCCTAGTAACCTCAGTATCTTGAGGCGCGAGCGATAGGATACCATTGTTCAAATATTCCCGCACTACTCCATCGTATGCGGTTTTAAAGTTAGGTGAAGCGAGCATCTTACGCTCCAAACATAAGAAGCGCTTTTCCGCGGCCTTCCGCGAGTCTCCCAGTGAGAACACGTCACCCTTAAACGGAAGCGCAACGATATAACGACCATCTTGGTCGCGGGTAGTGGTGCGCGAATACAACTCCTCGCAGTCACTATCATCCGGACTAAGCGACGGCGGCATGTCGACCTCCTCCATTTCCCAGAACCGGCGTACCGCAGATTCCAGCGGGTCAACAACACAACAGCACGAAATCGAAGTCGAACAATTAAAACGAGCGGGCGCCGTACCAACAACAACATAACCCAACACGGTTTCCAAAGCGACAGGTGCAATATTAGTAGGGTGACCATACACCCTGCGGGACAATAAAAGATGCGGGAAAATTGCTGCCCCGATAAGCATTTCAATCTCACCCGGCACGTCGAAGGTGTCATCGGCTAGCGGTAATGAATCGAAATTCGACAGAGTCGAGGTATCTACCGCGGTGGTGGGTAAGCATTCGGTAATTTTATCGACTACCAATGATTCCATCTCGAAGTTAACATTATGATCAAAACGTGAAAACAATATTATATTAGTGGAGCCCTGTATAATCTTAGTAGAACCCCCAATTCCCTTTACGGAGAAACGATCCAATTTTTTAAAACTATTCAGTCCCAAACGTTGACAACAAGAAACAGTTACAAAATTACTTTGAGAAGCGCTGTCCAACAAAACCCGAACATTATGGTTCCTCCCGTGATTATCAACGACAACAACTCGGGCGGTACCCAGCAACACGGTACTCGCGCGCGAGCGAGAAGACGAGTTAGGGTTTTGAGAATAACTACTAGATAGTGTGCATAGCGTAATTTCATTAGGTGGGGCGCGGGCGGCCGGGTCACCGCTCCGATCAGCTGATTGACGCGCATTCGCGACCGGACGAATAGGCTCGTCTTCATTCCTTTCGACGTGTGTAGTTTCAAAGTGCAACATGGAGTGATGTCTTTTTTGACATGAACGACAACTGTAATTTGATTTACAATCGGTAACGTGATGATTATTATTGAAACAATTTATACATAGATTATTTGATTTCACGAAGCGAAAGCGTTCAACAGCTGACAGTTTATTGAACTCGGGACAACTATACAATTGATCATGATGCGAATTACATAAAGTACATATTTTTTCTTTTCCTTGGCCCGGAGACGACAGCGATGTGTTGACATACACTTGCGGATGTTTGGCGGATTTGTCCGAAGATGCGTCCGAACGATTCGAATATTTTTTATCGGGTTGAGTCCTATACAATATTTTTATGTTGTCACGTACGAATGTGACCAACATGTCAAACGACGGAATTGCTTGTGTACGATTGTCCAATTCGAACAAGCGAATAGTTTCGGAATCTAGCTTTTTCAACGCCATATAAAGGAAAATAAAATCGGTAAGGTCTTTGATATTAGGTTTTTTAAGCGCAGCGAAAGACGATGAGAATTTATCCAAAAACAATTCAAGACTAGCGACAGTGGCCGAACCCACAGGTTTGAAATCGACTACTTGATCCAAGTATGACGTAGCCAACATACGCTTATCTTCGAATTTATCTATTAGCGCCTGGTAGATCAGCTGATAATTGTCAGCGGTCGGCGCAATACCAGCGAATACGCTCTTCGCCTTACCAGTTAATTTACCTAATAGGTAATATAACTTCTCAGCGGACGTTAACGATAAATTGAAATGTACTGTGTTGTTGAAAGTAGTGAAAAATAAGGGCCACGACATTAAGTCCCCATTGAACTCTGGCAACTCGATAGGCGGCAATTTTGGCCTCCTGTTGTTAGACTCATGCGTGACCGATGGCGCTCCTGGAGGCGATAATTCCTTACTAGCGCGCTTGATTCGGCCAAACATATCTTCAAAAGCGGAAAGTTGCTGATAGTTAATTACGTACTTAGGGTTTTCTTCTAATTCCAAAATGTTAATTTCATCGAGCAATTTTTCGAAATCGGTCCGCATGCCATCGACGGTCTCGATTTCACACAAAAACAATTCTCGAAACGATTCCGTTTGGATTTGACCTGCATGGTTACAAATGGTTTGAACTCGAGCGAATAATCTTTCTTTTTTAGCATGTAGAAGTTGTAACTTATGATCCGACATTGTGAAAAGATAGATAGATAGATAGGTACCTTCTCAATACGTAACGTAACGACTAACGACACGATAAATAGGTAGGTACCACGACACGATAGTTGTAGGTAGATACGAAACGGTGATAAATACGATGACAAATCGATACGATGTACGATATGCGATACGTAGGTAGGTACTCTGCGACCGAACGAACTATAGGTGAGTACCTACAAATGGAGTCCTTTCGAACCACTCGCCCTGGCAACCCGCCTGATGGAAACGAAACGACCAATTATTGTTGATGCCTGCTTACAATCGAAATATAAGCGTTGGAGAACGTGATATTGCAGTATTTCCTAGTTACGCGAAACCAAACGATACGATAACGTGTAATATCAGAAAATTATTGAGTGTACGCCTCTGTTCAACTAAGTTAAACCTACCAAACTAAAATGGCGGACGACGTTCGCGACCACGACGCGAGATTTTACAAATGAGAAATATGCGAATTTAGCTAATGACGAACCAATCGAATCGTCTCAAACCATCCAGCATGGTCTGATCCGGCTCGATATGGACCAAAACAATGGTGGCGCGATAATAGTGGACTGTATGTTTAGGTATTCTTCAACGCGAAAGAAAAATGAGTGAATCGATGGTATGGTGGGGCACAACCAGATTAAAGGTAGGATGGGGTGGAGGGGTACTCACGGGGATTCCCGGTCTGCTGATATGGGTGCACTTTCTCCAACAACGTTCACATTCACATCACGAGTTGGGGTTGCGCTTGCGGTGAGCGGGCGGAGCAGCGCGGGCGACGCGTGCAGTTCAATCCGATTTTTGTCAAGCACTAATTGCACGAACGAACGAATGCGGAAGGAAGGAAGGAAGCAGGCGTGGGGCGGATGAGGGATGGGACACTAATACAATCGATTCACAATAAGTCGATAAATAGGCGCAAACAACTATAAAACTACTACAAGACAGAAATCACCTTCTCAGCGCAAAAAACACACAAAATAGAAGAAAGGAAATTGCCAAAATTAGCAAAGAAATCAAAGAAAGCATTAGGCAAGATAGAAAACAACGGAGGATGGAAACGATAGAAAAGTATATACTTAAAACAGGTGGAACCAAAAAAGCACGCAAGGAATTGACAAACACAAAGGACTGGATCGTAAAAATGAAAGATGAAGAAGGGAAATGGAACCGCCATAGATCAGACATATTAGAAACAGCTACATCATACTACAAAAAACTATACGGCAACGATACTACGCAAAGCAAAATAGAACTGGTGGACCCGTCAAATATCCCTAATATCCTCTATTCTGAAGTCAGGCAAGCTATTGACACCCAAAAAGAAGAGAAAGCACCCGGACCCGATGGTATAAAGAACGAAACTCTAAGACACAGCAAGGGAACCTTGATACCTATTCTTGTAGATATGTTCAATGACATCATACATACTGAAACCATTCCCCAACAATGGACAGAGTCAAATATCATCCTACTGTATAAGAAAGGTGATAAATATGACATAGGAAACTATCGCCCTATCAGCCTTATGTCAAACTTTTATAAGATTTTCGCTAAGATTATCTTAAAACGAATCGAAAAAACCTTAGATGAACACCAACCGATCGAGCAAGCAGGATTCCGCAAAGATTATTCGGTAATCGACCACATTCACGTTGTGCGACAAGTTCTTGAGAAATACAACGAATACCAGCTAACATACTACATCGCGTTTATCGATTATAGCAAAGCGTTTGATTCCCTACTACACAATAAAATATGGGAGGCTCTACTAGAACAAGGAATCGAACACAAATACATCCGTTTAATAAAAAACATTTATAGACGCAGTACAGGAAGAATCCAATTAGAAAAGAAAAGCGCTCCTTTCAGAATTGAAAAAGGCGTTAGACAGGGGGATCCCCTATCTCCGAAACTTTTCTCCGCAGTGCTGGAATCAATTTTCAGGAGACTCAATTGGGAACGCCTAGGTATCAACGTAGATGGCGTGTTGCTGTCACACTTGAGGTTCGCTGACGATATAGTGCTGTTTGCCAAAACACCAGAAGACTTAAATAAAATGATAGGAGAACTTGCAACAGAAAGTGCGAAAGTAGGACTGACACTGAATCCGGAAAAAACTAGAGCAATGACAAACGGAAGCAAATACACTATTAATCTAGGGAGCACCGAAATAGACTATACGGACGAGTACATCTATCTAGGACAGCTTATAACTCAAAAAGAACCCATGAGAAAGGAAGTGGAGAGAAGAATTACGAACGGCTGGAAGAGATACTGGAGCCTGAGAGAGGCTATGAAAGATAAAAAACTTCATATAAACTTAAAGAGCAAATTATTTAACACCTGCATACTACCTGTTCTGACGTACGGATGCCAGTCATGGGTGATAAGTCATGAAACATTAAACAAACTCGCAACGTGTCAGTACGCAATGGAAAGGAGTATGCTAAATATCAGAAAGTCTGACAGATTGAAAAACTACGTTATCTATACATACAAATAAATAAAATTGGAGTGTCTGTTTGTAATATCAAAATAACACCTTTTCACAAAATGCATATGAAAGTACATACGATACCTATAGCAAAAACGCGAATTAAATTTTTTTTGTCTGTCTGTCTGTCTGTCTGTCTGTGTGTTTGTTCCGGGTAATCTCCGAAACGGCTGGACCGATTTCGACGGGACTTTCACTGGCAGATAGCTGATCTTATAGCGGGTAACTTAGGCTACTTTAATTTTAGAAAAAACAATTAGGGTTCCGCGTAAAAAAATAAAAACACTTGAAATCAAAGAGCATCTCCGAAACGGCTGGACCGATTTTGACGGGACTTTCACTGTTAGATAGCTGATGTTATAAGCAGTAACTGAGGCAACTTTTACTTTAGAAAAACAAAATTAAAAAAAATGGGTCCTCTGGCGCGGGCTCAGAACGCGGGACCGGGCTTTATTGTTAAGTTAAATTCCACGCGGGCGAAGTCGCGGGCTCAGCTAGTCAGAAATAAAACAAGAACTACAGATGTAACACTTAAAATCAAAAGACTGAAATGGAGATGGGCTGGCCACGTAATAAGAGGATGCGACAGATGGAGCCAAAGGGTAACCCAGTGGTATCCCAGAGAGGGCAAGAGGAAGAGAGGTAGACCGCAAAAAAGATGGGACGACGATATTAGACAAGTGGCCGGAGTCATGTGGAACAGAGTGACACAGGAAAGAAAGGAATGGAAAAGGTTGGAGAGGAGGCCTTTGCCGATTGGCAAACAGATCTAGGAAAGATAACCAAGCAACAGATTTTAGCTTAAACAGTTTATTTAGTTCAAGAGTCTAGTGTTATTATATTAGAAATGTAAACCCATTGTAATTAGTTAAGAGATCTGAATAAAAGGCTATATTATTATTATTATATTATTATTATGCTTTAACATATTACTTTAAATTGCAATTATAAGTAAAATGGTATCTTGATATTTAATGTTTTTATACTGAAACTATTTGCACAGAATACATAAACATATTTCATGAGCGATATAAAAGCGTTGATTGATAGCACATTAATCTGTTCATTTCTTCCGCAGGTGGCAGTAACATTATAGAATGACGTCATCGGTGCGCGAATAGTGTGTGTGAGTGGTAGTGGCGCCGGGGCGATGGGCCGGGGGCGCGCGTAGCCCCCGCGGCCGCGGCATGGAGGAAGACGAGAGGCGCTTCTCGTTCCCGCCGCCGGCGCCGCTCAACTCGCCCGGCGAGGAGATCGACGGCTCGCGGCTCCTCGGCGAGATCGTCCGCACGCTCGAGGCGACCAACCCGGAGGCGGCCGCGCCGCTCGTCGCCTCGCAGTCGCGCGATGAGCTCGACCGGGAGTGCGAGAAGCCGCGGCGAGACGAGCTGCGGATCCCGCTCGAGGGCGTCACGTTCTGCGAGCCGGAGAAGAGCGGCGGGCGCGATGAGCCCCGCGCCGCCGTCACACCCTTCACCCGGGAGTCGGCGCGCCGAGCCGGCTCCCGGGGCGCTCAGCTCGTTAGAGAGTTCGGGTTCATGCCCCGCCGGAGACTCAGCGTGGAGGACGGCGCTAGGCTGCCCAGGAAGTACGAGCCGTTCCCGCCTAAGCTCTACGGACGGCCGCTCGAGGAGATCGACAACTTTATTTATGATGAGGTAAGAACTAGAATACAATCCACAAAAGCGGTATTTAATTCCAAGATGAAGTTGTAAAACGTACAATAGATTTTCCTATAACTATTTCCACTACTCAATGTCAATCCTCACGACGTAATAATAACTCAAAAAGCTTGTCCGCTCGTAATCATAAAAGTCTTTGTGTTTCCCCTTTATGGAAATGCGGAACGCTAGCGGGCCTCGCGAGGGCTGGATTCCGTTCGACTTTTGCATATCTTTGTAAACTCTATGCATTGTCGTGAACAGTAATGTGATGGCAACAAACAAATTTCCTGTGACTCTATCACGCTTGCAAAAGCTTATAAAGTAGAGGAAAGGGATGTTAAATAGGATATTCGCCTCGGAAATACTTAGAGCTGTGACAGTATGACTGACAAAGGTTTATAAATAAATATCGCCAGACTGATACACCAACTGTATGGTCCCAAACTTAGTAACGCTAACAGTAACGCCCAGTAACACCCAGACCAATAATGAGTTGTGATTTGTTCCTATGGTTTATTGAGGTAAAGGAAATAATTATAATTTAGCCCTTTTGACGTCCCACTCCTGGGCACGGGCCTCCCCTCAACACGAGGCCATAATCCACCGCTGGCCCGGTGCGGGTTGGCGGATTTCACATGTCTTTCGAAAATTGGTTAGATCTTCTAAGACATGCAGGTTTCCTCACGATGTTTTCCTTCACCGTAAGCTAGTGATAATCATATAGATATTATTATACGCACATAGATTTCGAAAAATCCAGAGGTGCGAGCCGGGATTGAACCCAAGACCTGGTGCCCGCAAGACGCGTGCTTTAACCAATCGGCTATCACAGCTTATTAAGGTAAAGGAAAACATGATGAAAATAGGAAATTCATTGTCAAATGATTCGGGAGAAGAACTCACAACTCATCTTCGTCTTGTAACCCTCCAAAATAAAATACAATAAGCTAAACAATCGTTTTAGAAAATGCCAGCAAGACCAAACTCCTTTAGTTAGAAAATCACCCTTAAGTAGCTATAGTTAAAGTTGCATTTTGTACGACAAGTGTGAGAGCCGAAAGCTCAACCCCTTCTCCCTTCCACTCCCTCAATCCCACTCTCCTTCAAAGGCAATGTCTGAGCAATGCCTTTGGTATTGCTAGCATTTAAGCTACGGAAACATCTTAACAAAGAAAAGTTCACACAAGCTTGTTTGAAGAATTTGTTAAAGTGAAGGCGCATGTGTAGCCCGCGAAATTCAAAATTTTCGAGTATTTTTATAGTTTATCCAAAATCTGAAAACATTTAAGACAACATTCTGTGATTTGCGACAAACACAGTATGCAGTGCGTTTATTAACACATTTATTTTACTCTAAAATACTCTAAATATTATCACGGTGGTTATGATACTAGTAAATCACTGAATATACAAACATTGCCAGATTATCTGGATAGCTGTCGTTTTTGAAATGTTTTAAAGCAAGTTAGATATATTAATAAATGCACTGCACACGGTTTTTGTCGCGAATTACAAAATGTACCTTTTGTTATTGTCAGATTATGAAAACTTTCTGAAAAACCACAAAAAATTTTAACTTCGCTGGCTAGATGGGCGCTTTAGCCTTAAGTAAAATTAAACGTGGTTTGCTTGACCAAAAAGGTTTAATCTGTAGAAAAGCATTTTAATTTTTGGATATAGCAAATGCTATTCAAATGGAGTCAACAAAGGAACGTCCTGTGAGCAATGCATAAATAAAAGTGACCTTACAAAGCAAAACACGGCCAACGGTCCAAAGCCCCTAAATCTCCACCGACAATCGTTTCCACACATATTGTTATTACCTATTACCCGCAGTTATATCTTTTCAGGCAGGTACTAACAAGGCAGTGTGGCTACCGGCCATTACTTCTTGATCTCTACCTGTCCGTCGTGGTTGTAGAGTTTTTGTCGCAGGTTAGGGGTCGTTTTATGCCGGTGGCAGTGACCGGTTCATGGCACGTAACAAGTGGTGTATGTAATGACGGGTCGTCAAAAATAATGAGTTGACGGATGGACAGCGGGATGGCGATGTTAATAATCTTTTAGGATCATGTGAATGCTCGGAATAACATTAAAATGGTTGTATGTGAGGCTGTTGTACAATATAAATTGATTATGAGATATACATTTATACACGAACTAGCAACCCGCCCTGGCTTCGTACGGGTCCAATGCTGATACTAAAGTGTTGCTCTGCTATATCATGCATGAATTATACATATAAACCTTCCTCTTGAATCATCCTTTCTAATGAAAACCGCATCAAATTCGTTGCGTAGTTTTAAAGATCTAAGCATACATAGGGACAGACAGATGGCGGGAATCGACTTTGTTTTATACTATGTAGTGACACGGCAAAGCAGGGTCATTAACAAGATAGTAAAAGCGTTTAAAAAACTGTTAACTGACTTCGGAATAATCCACGCAAAAATTACTAACTAAGAAGTTTCAGTAGAAAGCAAAAACACATCAGGGACACTACCTTTTATGGATGTAACATCCGTCATATCATACTAATATTATAAAGAGGAAAACTTTGTTTGTTTGATTGTAATGATTAGGCTCCGAAACTACTGAACCGATTTGAAAAATTCTTTCACTGTTGGGAAGCTACACTATCCCCGGGTGACATAGGCTATAATATATTTTCAAAAAATTAGGGATCCTTACTAAAACTCGAATATTGTAACCGCAATGTACCCGTGCGAAGCCGGGGCGGGCCGCTAGTTCGATATATTAATACGGATCTAAGTAATCCTTAAATTTCAAGCCGCCGAGTGGTCTGCGGTCAGCCGGGTGTAGGTGTAGGGCAGGCGGGCCGGCCGCTTGCACAGGCTTATCTGATAAATCCGCCTTCCAACTTGTTGCGTCTTCCGTTCGCTTTGATAGCTGTCGACTTTGAAGGATATATTAGCTGTTACGATGACATCTAGGCAGTTTTTACAGTGGTAGAGACAAGAGCCAAGAGAGAGAGCCAAGCTTTATCCAAATGAGTACAGCTTATAATTACGAGCTCTTTAGACCAGGGTAGCACCACCCTCACAGAAAAAAAACAGTGCCGTCTAGGGACGCCCGAAAGAAGCGAAGCTTTATAGTATAGAGCGTAAGGCGACGCAGCTGCTACTCTGTATACCTATATGTATCGTGTGACGGTACTGACGTCGTCGTGTAACGCTACTGATGCCACGGCGTAACGCAACTGATGCCAATTTGTAACGCTGCTGACGTCACGGTGTAACGCTACTGACGTCGTCGTGTAACGCTAGTGACGTCACGGCACGGCGTAACGCTACTGACGTCACGGTGAAATTATTACCAATGTTCTATCTAACCTTCAAGCCATATTTAGTATAAAGCATAGGGCGCCGCAGCTCCGGCGTCATCGTGTAACGTGTAACGCGTAACGCTACGTCACAATTTGCACGGTTTTAGTGCCCGGGCAGCGAGCGCCCCGAACGTCCGTAAAGAAGCTTCGCTTCAAAAATGCGTAATATAGCTGCGTTTGATACGATGAGTGATAGAACCTGAAACCACCCCCCTCCCTCCTTCTATCCCACTCCCCTTTAGGTCGACAACGTGCGAGAAAAGCCATTGGTATATCAAGCATCTATAGCTAAGGCAACTGCTTAACATCAGGGGGATCGTAAGCTTATGTGCCGACATAGAGACAAAACAAAAACAATCCGTCCGGGAAAAAGTGGATGTCGTTTCGTATCAAATGGTCAAGGAACTGGGAGAAAATCGCAGTGAATGGAAAACCTTCACTGACAAGAGCATCGCTCTTAAGTTGATGATGATGAATATAGTAATAGGTTGTTGCTGTTGTTTTTGCACGGTGGCTTACTTATTTGTCGCCAAGCCGAGGGTCCCCTCGATTTAACTGTGGTGGCTAATAAAAAAATGGCAGACAATTTTTTTGTTAGCAGCGACAGACCGTGGTATGGCGTCGCGTAATCCCGCGATTACTATTCAAACAAACCAGTTGCCCTCGGGCGACAACAAAAACACCCTCGCCAGGCCCACTGCTGGGTCTTAAGTCGTAAATGTAAAATCGCACGGCTTCCGCCGGAAACGTGTCAATTGACGCCGTTTAATTTACACCGGAAACTCCGCTGCCGATCAATGACCGTTGTCTGTAGGGTTGACGTCGTATTGTGAAAGGGTTGAAAATTGTAGCTTACATTTGAGGGCCAAATACAAATGTTTTATTCATTAGAAATAATATAATACATATATCAATATACTGCAGCCTTTTTTTGATCGCTGAGACTTTTAGATAGATAGATTAGATAGATGATCCTTCAGCCCTTATATAACAAAGTAAAATCGAATCGACTGTTCACCATCATCCATCAATATTACCGGAATAACTTACAAAACCTTGGGACTCGCGAAAGCATATAATCCAGATGGATATGGACTATAAGGAATTAAGAAACCCTGCAGCGAAAACAGCTGCACCATTTTGCCATCAAAGAAAACTACATCAGAAATCAAACTAATGAAAATTATTACAACCTCTTCGGAACTAGTACCAGGCATGCCTTTTAAGTTCTGTCGTTTCCATATTTCCCGGCAATTTTGAATTTGGAACTGTTCTATATTCGAATGTGTTTAAATTTCGAATCTCAAAACAATTGAAAGTTTTGGGATTGATGCTATTGTTTAGTCACAGTGTCGATTAGAATCTGTCAGGTTACGTACGAAAATGAATCTTTCTAAGGAAAATGTTCGTGCAATAATTTTCTACAACTTTAGAAGAGGCCTGACACGGCTTCAGTGTTTTGAAGAGCTAACATCTGTGTTCAGTGATGAAGCCCCATGTCTGCGGACTGTCGAACGCTGGTATTTATAATTCCAGCGTAGACATACTAGTCTTAGTGACAAATCTCGCGAAGGACGGCCAAAATCCGCCTTCACTGAAGATAACATAATTACTGTGAGACAACAAATTCTCTAAGAACGTCATGTGACGTATCGAGAGATAGAGGCTCTATTAGGCATCTCAGGGACAACCATTCAGAAAATCTTGCATGAAGCGCTTGGTGTAAGAAAGCTAGATTGCCGTTGGATACCGCATCTGCTTTCCGACGATCACAAGGCGGCCCGCGTCAGATGGTGTAAGAAAACTCTGCAAAGGTTCAACCAAGGACAGTCAAATCACGTCTACGACATCATCAGTGGTGCCGAATCTTGGATCTATGCCTACGATCCTGATTCCAAACAACAATCTACAATCTGGGTCTTTCAAGACAAGCCAAAACCGACTAAAGTTGTTCGTTCTCGAAGCACTTCAAAGAAGGTGGTGGCCACGTTCATTGGAAGAACCGGCCATATTGCGACTATTGCACTTGAAGATCGTAGAACGGTTAATGGAGAGTGGTATACCACAGTTTGTTTACCACAAGTCATCGCCAACTTCGAAAATCTAACTCAAAGCGACGCATCATCCTGCACCACGACAACGCAATCTCACACAGCGCTCGTCAAACGATTGAGTATTTGAAGCAGGAAAAAGTAGAAATTCTTGATCATCCTCCATACAGTCCTGACCTAAGCCCTAACGATTTTTTTACATTTCCTAAAATTAAGAAAAGTCTTCGTGGTCAAAGGTTCCAGTCCGGTGAAAAAGCAGTCGACGCTTTCAAGACAGCCATTTTGAACACCCCCACTTTAGAGTGGTATAAATGTTATAATAACTGGTTTGAGCGAATGGAAAAGTGTATTCAGCTACGTGGTGAATACTTTGAAAAACAATAAAAAGTACTATAAGGTTCTAGTTGTGTTTTTTTCTTCAAACGACAAAACTTAAAAGGCATCCCTCGTACTAATATTTACAGTTACCCAGTTGTTAAAATTAACTTTGAGCACATACTAGAAGCATTAATGACTCCGAAAAAAATGCTAAGCCTACCTATTTCCCAGAATCATTATCAAATTTTCCACTGTCACAATTTTTTCGGCGGCGGCATCCCTGTCTTTGTGATTCTCCAAATAGCTACGTAGTATTGTATTCCCTTTGCAAATAGCTAGATCGGCGTTGACAAATAAATGCTAAGTAGATTTTGTCCGGGACAGAAATCCAAATAATTTCGGTGCTGTTCTTTGCAAACCTTATCGGGATAGTTTGAAGGTAGATTTGTAGAAATATTATAATTAATTTCATGTCGGTAAACAGTATTTTTTCTAACGCCTTCATTAATAAAACATAGATTTGTCCAAATTGACAAACGACCCCGCTAAAAGAAGAATACATCACTCGTAATGTGATTATTGGTAAAACCAATGTCGGTCTCAGATAAAGTTGAACTGCCAAATGAAACGCGATACACTTTGGAGTCGCTCCAAAACCGAAATATTTATTTCATAATGCATTCCAGTTTATATCCGACATTTTTATCTTACAATTGACACAAATGTATAAAATTATGACAAGTTTTTGAAAATATTTGTTATATTCACAACTTCAACTCTACATCATCTGCAGAAAGATAATTTAAACGCATTTTACGTTTAATTATGAAACATTTCCAGTCAGTGATATTATAAAGCTACGTTCCGATGTTATCTTTAAAAGGCCATTCCGCACCTAGGACGGACGAAACAGCGACTCTTTACCGGCATAACATCTTGAAAGTGATATTTAACTTGCGAAAGATAAAAATGTAAAACTTAACACCGACTTTCAGTTTTATTTCCAAGGAGAAGATAGCGGCAACTTGTTCGTATGTCAGCGAAACTTGAACTTATGATGCAAAATAAAGGGATAAATAAATATCCCTCGATAAAAGAGTTCTACATTCGTGGGCGGGTGAATAGACTTGGCATGAAATTCCGACAACCATGGACGTACCCAGCTTTTGACCAAAAGAGAGCAAAGCGGGGGAGAAATCAGAGATAGGAAACTTTATAGATAACACAAGACAAGGTAATTAGGACTTTAATATAATGATTCTCAAAGAAAATGTTTGAATACTATGATGATTGCTCGGTACACTCATGGACAACGTAAAGGAGTTAGCAATGGGGATGAAACAATACCGCGGTGCGAATATTTCAATCCACTAGCTGTACCTATAAAAGCCTTAAAAAAATGGCTGGGAAATAAAATATTGCAACTAAAGCAGTGATAGCCGATCTTGCGGGCACAAGGTCCTGGGTGCAAACCCTAGCTCGCACCTCTTGCTTTTTCGAAATCTATGTGCCAATCATATTTTCTATATGATTAACACTTGCTTCGTGAGGAAACCTGCTTATCTTAAAAAAATTAGCTAATTTTCATGTGAAATCCGCCTACCTGTACTGGGCCAGCGTGGTGGATTATGGCCTTAGTCCCCCTCGTATTGAGGTGAGGCCCGGGCCCAGGAGTGGCTTAAGTATCATAAACGCATATTAAGACAGATTTTTTCAACGAGTCAGGTGCATTTCTACCCGCCCCAGCTCATCCGGTTTAATATATGACGTAAGATGTGATCGCGTTCGGAACCTAGCCACAACATTTAATATGATTTAGAAAACTACATTTACTTATGTAATTTTTATCTAAAGTAATTTATATAATACATAATTGACTCTGTTAAAAAAGTCCCACAATAGAGTTCACCTCGATGGATCGGATAAAATTCCGCTACTTCCTCACAGCGGATGTACACACATTTTTTTGCCGGCAATCACGAATGGCGCGTGATCATCCACCCCTCTGTATAAATATGCGAATATTTTCGCGCCTTCATTTCACTTGCCAACAAAACATCGCGTCGGGTTGCAACAGCAAAAAAATAGAACAGCAAAAATGATTTTTTATGCATCCCTTGCATACAGGCCAACACTTTTTAAATGCCGATCAGGACGCCGAGTGTTGCCAATTAAAATCTGAACTATAAAAAAGCGTTTTATAAAATAGGAAAAATAAAATGGAACGGGAAATCGAGTGATACTGTGGATTTTCTAGCTTTCTCTTGGAAATGTGGAAAACCTTTTACGCTATTCCGATAGTTTGGGGTAGATTTATACGCAGATGAGAAGGAATTTCTGCTTTAAACGGATGCTGCACAACAACAAGGCAAAGTGCACGTTGCTTGTAGAAATTTAATTGGCTTATTTCTATCACTAGGTTTATTTACTTTAATCCTACTAATATTATAAATGCGAAAGTTTGTGATGTATGTTTATTACTCTTTCAGCCAAAAATTTCTGAACGGATTTGGATGAAATTTGGAAAACATATAGTTTATAACCGGGATTAACACATAGGATACTTTTTATCCCGATAATTCCGAAATTTTTGTTAATTTAAATACTACGCGGACGAAGTCGGTGGGCACAGCTAGTACTTTATATTCTACTAAGTGTTTTTCTGAAAATGGAAGAGCACTGGTATGTATCTATCTATCTTGTATAAATATAAATCAATCTCTATTTCCTTGGTCATCACATCACTCGTGAACGGATGGACCGATTTCGCTTTTTCTTCTTGTGTTGTATTTATTATTGCCAGAAAGGTTCTTATAAAAGAAAAAATATGAGAAAGTTGAGCGGAACAATTCGAATTCAATATTCAAAGTTAAGACAGGACAACGTCTGTGGGGTCAGCTAGTTACTTATAAAGGTATCCTGATAAGGTATCAGCCATACAATGAAAGCCAAACGATGAACCCTAATCTGGCACAGACAGTAGGTGTTACCCGGAATCCGGATGAAATACACCCAGCAGTACTTGTAAGTCGTTAGGGCTGTCAAATGCAAGCGCTCCTTATGTGCCGCCCGGGTGTGCAGCCCGGCCAAGATGTGTGTTTAGTTTTATCCCAATACCCGAGCGGGGGCCTCCGGATGAACGCTCACGACAGGGTTTAGTGGAAATAGGAATTGCTACCGCGAATATCCCCTTTGTGGTGGACTTACAGACATTTTATTATTGCTGTTTGAGAGCTCACAAAGATGTTGCACTTTGAAAATGGGTAACTATTCTATTTTCTCTTTGGGAGGTTGAGTGTGAAGTATTTTAGTTATAGGTAGTAACATATTTTATGTGAAGCTCATTAGGGGAGGCCTATATCCAGCAGTGGACTGATATAGGCTGATGATGATGATGATCATGAAGGACTTGCATTAAATTACCTAGTTTCAATTGGTTGTGAATGCTATGGCACGGTCGCTGATCACGAAGAAATTAGTACAATGACCTGTTATTACCTGTCTTTGTCGCTCCCGCGTAAATCTATTACGTCTCGCTCACACAGTTGCCGGTCACACGCAGTTCACGGCAACTGTGTGAGCGAGACGTATTAGATGTACGCGGGAGCGACAAAGACAGGTAATAACAGGTCATTGTACGAATTTCTTCGTGATCAGCGACCGTGCCATAATAAAAAACAAACGACAGTGCTAGATCCAGGCTATAGCCAATTGATTACAGCTCATACACAAGCTGGCTCGACCACGTGTAGTACCACCCTCACACAGAAGACCAGCGTAAAGTAACGTTCGAAAAGTACGATGAGTGAAAGAGCCGCTGCCAATACCCTTACCTTAGTCCCAGTCCCCTTCAGATCAGCAATGTGCAAGTAATGCCTTTGGTATGCAAGCATCTACGTACAGGTTACGATAACTGCTTAACATCAGGCTGTTCACACGCTTGTTAGACGACTTAGATGTGTTTTTTTTTCTTTCTTTTTTTATATTACTAGCAATGTGTGTTTATCACATTACTAGTATTCCCTTAAGCTCCTCCAACTAAGCTAATGCTTGTGCTAGGAGTGGGCTCACGTGTTTGTCAACATTCCATTTCTGGAAAAAAGAGTATATTGTTTAGATTTACGTCTTTTACGAAAGAACTTCGTCTTCTTATCGTTCGTCGTCTTATCCGATGGAGTCCAAGAAAGTGTAAGTACTTACTATTTACTGTGGTATTGATATAAATCAAATAAATTTACACATGATGAAAAAAAAACATTAGAAAACAATGAACATATTCTTTTATTTTTTTCAGTGTAAGAAGCACAAATGCACAATTAAAATACTTGGTGGACTACATGTCTGTAAATACATTATTTGCCAATGGGGAGATCACTGGGCCATTGGGGGCCCGGAGAATCACGAAGGAATGGGAGAAACTTCGTGGGTTTCTCCGCCAATATGGTCCCGATAAGACCGTGGACCAGTGGAAGCACGCAAGTAGCAGTGGCGTGCATAGGGTTTTGAAACAAGGTAGGCAGTGTAGATAAAAATAATTTCAATTAGGTATAGGTACCTACCTGTGTAGGTACCTGGAACTATTGCTTGCTAGCTTAGTCCCGGATCAATGTGTTACGCTATCTTACCTATTGAACGAAATGGGACATATTTTGTTATTAGTAAGTACCTACATAGATATTGATATAGTTACCTATCCGAAGAGGCCTTTAAAAATACGTTTTATTAGCTGAAGTAGGTACTTACCTATTCATGCAGATATTTACAAGTACAGATACCTAATGGTAGTGGTAGTGGTACCTAGGTACACTAATAAAAGTACTAAACCTACCTAAGTAAGTAGGTACTTACCGCAAGTGTAACCGAAAGCAGTCAAACTGTTAGTTACCTACCCAACCTAAATAAAATACTCAAACTTATTTATTTATAAATTACTTAAATCTACATAGTTATTTTCTAATCTAAATTTTAGACAACACGGCATGGCGATGTTGTCCTTGCGTATTTCGTAATTACCTATCAAAATTTTTAGGTACTTACCTACTTATATGATTTAGCCATAAAAAGATCTCAGCATCCTGTCAACCAAGAAAATGAGTCGTTAAATTTAGCATTATAATTGTCTCGTAATATTTATTACCTTTCATCTGCGACAAATCCAAGTTTTTACGCATCCACCGTTTAAAATATAATATGTATTCACTTTTCTGCAGCATAAGACAATTGAGAAAACACCTTTTAATTTATATAGTTACCTATCTCATTAACACATACGTCAAAAATAATTTATCCATAACAACAAGGATTTTATAATTATTCACATTATTTAGCACTCATGTAAACAAACACAAAACAACTAGCAATAATGGCGTCCAAAAAACTCCACAATAATATTCAATACTAAATACCTATAAGGTAACAAAAACGCATTGTAAACTTTAAGCCAACAAATTACATTGCGATTCAAACTTCTAGACTTGGTCGGATTACCAAAAGCAGAGCCTAAATCCCGAACATTTTCATTCATAGAAATGTTTTAAAGTGGTGTGTATGTGTGCGTTTTTAGTACAAGTTTCGAGGCATATTTAATGCATGCTTTTGCCACCGCGAAAGCAGCGGCGCTGGCGGCGCGAAAGGAGCGGGGGCCGCGGGGGAGCACTAGACTCCACAGGACACCATTCTGCGCGCGCTTTTTCAAATATTTAATCAAAATGATTATTTATTTTCGAGTATTGTTTTCTGTTTGATTTTATTATTTATTATTATTTTGTCATAAAATCTCAGGGTAGGCAGTGCCTTTATGCCTCTATGGAGTGCACGCCACTGGCAAGTAGGTACCTAAAGTTCGAAAATTCTATGGTTACTCATTAAACTGAAAATAAAGTCGAATAATTAATTATCATTACAGACATGGCGGGATTTAAAACGGAAGCCACGGAGGGAGAATGCCGGTGTCTATAAAACCAGAACAAAAACTGGTAACATATTAGATGTGCCGGTTGTAGCCGATATGACTCTAAAGGTTTTAGATGCAATTGGGCATAGCTGTTCCACAGGCATCGGCCCAGAGAGAGATGGAAAAATTACCCAGCGTGGTAGCAAACTGTAAATAAACATTTACATAATAATAAGGATATATTTGGTTTATTAGGTAATTATGTTAGGTAAATGAACAGGTGAATAACGTTAAGTCGTTGGTGTAAGTGTTAGTCTACTAAAAGAAACTACAAAGTAATTTCTTTAAAAAATATGACAACCATCAAGATTACTACAATTTAATTATCACAATGAACATTACTTCACACAACAACGTTTACATAACTTTGACAATAACTATAAGGAAACCTTCCTATCACAATCAATACTTCCGTCGTGTCCGAGAATCAAGTGCAGAGTGTCTCGTCGGTCGTGCTGCGCGCTGTTTTATATTTTTCACTCAGTGCGGTTAGGTGGGTAGGAGAATTATCCAACACTACATAAATCAGTGTTGTAGTCTGCACATTGCACACAGAGGGTGACATAGGCAATTATGTGTAGATAATAATATAGTAATTGTGTAATTATATAATAATAACATTTAATTTGAATTAGATAGGTATTAACATAGTCATAAGTCTTACTAACAAGTATGGATTATAAATGACCTAAAATGAATAAATGAATTTATTTATTTTATTTTATTTTAACACTTTTAGGAAAGCTTACAGCTAAATAATACAATAACAAAAAGTATAAAGTAAGGTAAGGCCAATTATGAATTGAATAAGGTACTTGCATTGATATTACTGCATCAACAAATTGGTTTAGATGCTTGCTGACCGTGGTTTGAGCAATGGCCAGTTGGCCTCTGATAACTACCATCTCCAAGTAATCGGATAGATGACAGAATCTGAAATCACAATTTATGTAAGTACCTACCGAGGTGACGACTATGTTGATATATGTAGGTATCACATAGAATGGCTAGGTAGAAAATATATCCATAGCATATAATTTACCTTGATGTGCAGCGGTATGCCACCTTAGCTGTGGGGACGGAGTTCCCCTTCGAGAACACTGCACAAGTACAGCGCCATGTCCTTGTTTAACCTATAAATTCTAATGAACTCCGTATTTGGGAGTTCAAAGGGGTTATTGACGTCCCTTACCCTTATTCCCCGCCTTTGCACTTTTCGGGCGTTATATTGCGCCCACTGCGCTAATAAATAATTCACAAGCGCTTGCGACATTCTTTTTTTATTATATTTTTGCGAAATGAATTAATTTATACTTTGTCACTACCTCCCTTCGAGCGTGATAAATTATTTCGCGGAGAGTTGTCAAATTGGTCTCACTGTGATAAGTTTTGGCACCACGTGCTAGCACTTAAGATAAAATAGTCTTATCTATACGTCAAACTCGTTTTCTCAAATGTCAAACCTTTGTCACAGCACGCCATGTTAGCACATAAGACAAAGCGGCATCTTGCCGCCTAGGGCGAGAAAATCTGTGATAAAAACTTTTGTCGTGACCATGTGCTAGGCCCGCTGGTGTGACACCACCGTGTGTCTTGATTTGAAAGCAGCGTTGTTCATTTTATTAACCCCCGACGAAAAAAGAGGGGTGTTATAAGTTTAACATGTGTATCTGTGTGTCTGTGTATCTGTGTATCTGTGTATCTGTGTATCTGTGTATCTGTGTGTCTGTCTGTGGCAACGTAGTGCCCAAGCTGATGAACCGATTTAAATTTTGTTTCTTTTGTTAGAAAGGTATTCTGATCGAGAGTGTTCTTAGCTATGTTTCATGAAAATCGGTTCAGCCGTTTGAAGATCATCAGCTCTTTTATAGGTTAAAAAAGCAACATTTAAGGCCAAAACCAACTTCCACGGCTCGAATCCGCTCGAAATTTGAGATTATTGGATTTCGCTTTATTATATTTTTAAATGATCGTAATAATCTGAATTGCCTTTTTACAATATAATAAATGTGAAAAGTTTCCCGGATTCTGGAAAAAATGGAATATTTATCAATTTTTATATGAGATTTCTGTATGAACTAAAGACGTTCCCTAAGTCACGTGTCAAATGATGGATACGCGCATGCGTTATATTTTGTTTGTTTTGTTAATGGTCATGGAATATTACGCAATAATAATTCTAGAGGGCGCTGCTCCGCCATTGAGAAAAAATACAGAAAAACAAATATAATTTCAAATAATTTTAGCGTTATTTAAAATTCTTCCCCTGGGTTGCGTTCGTCCACCTCAACTAGAGTTATTACATCAAATTGAATCATAATTGATAATCTTTTACTAGGAATTAAACCTCCGGCATCAATATTTAGATTCGTTGTCTATTCTAATGTCAATGATTATAATGTCATAACAAGATAATGTCTCATACTTTTACACAGATTTTATGTTGGATATTGTACATTGCATTGGAATCGAATGGAATGGCATCTTAGATTATGAGGAAGACAAAAATAATTATTTAGGTAAATGGCGCTTTCATAATCTGGCATCGAAACTAGTTGTACCAGATGAATATGCGAGATGAGCAATGAATACTGCTATGAATATGAGCTACGGTAGCTACGCAAATCTCGCTAACTTAATTATTTGGAAGAACTAGGTAAAGTATACATTTGATGAAAATGTCGTCGCATCGGGGGTTTTTAAATTTTCAATTTAGAGTTATTAGCAAAGTGGACAGTGTTAAGTAGAAAAGTTGGATGGCACAGCGCAAATAAGGATGAATTTACAGTGGGAATTTATTAGGTAACGTATTGTATTCTCTTTGAAGTTATTTGAGTGGTCTTTCGTTCGCTTTTGAGATGTCATTTTGTATTGGTATGACCATAGATTTAGGATTGGAGCCAAGAATCAAATTCTTGATCAAAGAGAATACATACTACGTAAGATTCTTGATTGAAGTGAAGCGAGAACTGTCATTATTTGGCTATGACATTTCAGTGTTTTATATTTTTTTGTAATTTACCTACCATCGCTGTAACTCAATGCAAGGAGGTTTTTTGTAATATGTTGTATTGATAGATTGACGTTATTCATAAGGTACTTAATTAAGAAGCCTCTATCACACTACTGAAGAAATATTCAAACATAAAAAAGCCTTTCACGGAAGGCACTGCGACGCGACGGCCAGTGGCGACGAGCCAGCAGTGGCTAATTTATTCCGCGCCAAAGGGAACACAGTGAATATTAAACGGCTACTCCATTCATCTTAGTTGCGACCTAAATAGCCGCGGTGTTTGCCAACAGCTCGCCAAGTATGACCCATATGTTGTGAGCTATAGAGTTTTACACTTTTACGGAACAGCACAATAGGTAATTTTGCATAAAAAATCCTGGATTGCCGTTATATGCGTGACCCATCCTCACAGTCGATTGGCGATACGATACGGTAACTGCTTAACATCGGGCTGCTCGTACGCTTGTTCGCCGACTGTGTTACATCAAGGAAAGGAAGTACGTTAATATCCTTCATATTTTTTTCATTACACCAGGGGCCCAATTCTTCTTCTTCTTCTTTGTTAGTGGCGTTTGTAGCTATTTGCCACAATTCTGCAAGTGTCCGTAATGCCATAAACTTGGGTGCAGATAATGTATGGCTAACAATTTGGCCAGTGAAGAGGCCCAATTCTGTTAACCGCTCGCATCTCGCTCGACTCGCACTCGACTCGCAATACGTCAAAATGTCTATCGATTTTTTACTTAAACTTATCTTCAACTTACGTAAACTTTATTTTCCTTTTTCTATAGGATACCTAATCTGACCGTGAGTTCGCACTGGACGAACATGTACACGAAACAGTTGTTGTCTCTCTTTTCTGTGGTCATAAAATAGGGACAACAATATGTTTCGTGAACATGTTTCGTACAGTGCGAACTCGCGGTTAATTGAAAACAAAATGGCAGCATGAAATCCTATAATCCGAGAGTAGGTATATTTCAACAAACAATAATATAGATTGTATTCAAAGTATTGATTAATTGAAAAATCTTAATAGATACCATTATTAAGTGAACTTTCAGTGAACGTAACTGAATATTTGAGAATGCGAACTAAACTTTTTTGTTTATGAGCGCACCCGGAGTTCACAGCATTCTCTGACGTCATTTCACTCTATACTCGGGGTCGGGTATTGTCTATGTTTACCAAATAAAATTAACTATGTTCTGTGTGCATCAATCGAAATACATTGCATCAACAACGGTGGAAGTGTTTTTTTTTATAAATTATTAAAGTGAATTTCGCCACTGTAAGTAGGTACTAGTAGGTAATCATTGCGCCCGTTTCATTTCATATAAAATAAAATATATAAGTCAATACAAATAAAGTTATAAGATATATGAAGAACTAGCTGTGCCCACGGACTTCGTCCGCGTAGAATTTAACGTAACAAAAATTTCGGGATTATCGGGATAAAAAGTATCCCATATGTTAATCCCGGTTATAAACTCACTGTGTTCCAATTTCATTCAAATCCGTTCAGTAGTTTTTGCGTGAAGGAGTAACAAACATACATACATACATCCACACTCACAAACTTTCACATTTATAATATTAGTAGGATATATGATAAGAATAATGCCACTTGTAACTAATTCAAAGTCCACGTGTGTTTGCTGATAATTGAACCGTGTTATCGCGATGGATTATATGCACTGAAGTACTGTTTAGATAGCCAGAGTGAGTCCTATCAGTTGTTTAAGCCTTCTCAAGTCAATTCATTTGTTTCTAGATAGTACTATCAGAATTATGATTGTGGACAATATAAATTGTTATTGATTATTTTATACTTGTTTTTGCCCGCAGTCTCTGCGCAACGATTTGAATTGAATACTTACACGTTACTGATCAATAACCTCTCATTATAAACCTGATCTTTAGTTTTGATATAGGTACCTATGTTTTTAATTATTTTCGTTGTAAGTATTCTACGTTAAGATATCCTGACGAATTCTTTGTAAACACAAGTTTGGTAATTAAGGTACGTTCCATATTGATAAATGAAAGGACATCAAATTGCTAGTAGGAACTGGTAGTGCCTTAGGGTGACCGTCCACTTGAAGCAGGCCATCCTACTTCGACCAATGGGACCTCTTCATTTCAAATTACGTGATCCTTTTGGTCGCAGTGGGCGAGCCCGCTTTACAGCACAGACAGGTCAGCCTTAGTCCGTCCACGTAAACTAAGGCCTCTTGTACACACACGGTTTTTCACCGTCAAAATCTACGCTTAATTCACCGTGCACGTCTACGAGCTTCCATAGTGATCCATACAACACTGACGACCGTGCCTACACACGGCGAATTAACCGTAGATTTTCACGGCGAAAAACCGTGTGTGTACAAGAGGCCTAAATGCATGTACTAGGAGTGAACACACTTAAATAAATACATGCATAATAATTAATGTCTAGGGTGTGGATTGATTGATGAGACTCAAGGTTAAGAGGACGGCTCATCTAGTTTTATCATTTACAAAATCACAGTTCTCTCGTTGATACATCTTCTTCTTGCTTTAAATATATGGCCCACCCAGTTTAATTGGTACTTCGCTAGTGTCAAGTAACAAATATCAATACACAATATACATTAATAACACTACAATACAACAACGTGACCGTCCATTTTGGAAAACCAAAATGGAGTCCTCGTGGATAAAGAAATAAACCTCAACTTATCACTACATGGTATAAAATATAACAAAGTCGCTTCCCGCTCTCTGTCAGTCCCTATGAATGCTTAGACCAAAGAATTTGTAATAATAATGTCTCATTATTACAAATTCTTTGAAATTCTTTGGCTTAGACCTTTAAAACTAGGCAACGGATTTTGATGCGGTTTTTTTTATAGATAGCGTGATTCGAGAGGAACGTTTATATGTATAATACATGCATATAATATAGAAGAGAAACACTACTAATTTTAGAGTCGTGCGAAGCCGGGTCGGGTAGTTTTCAAATAAAGTTCAGTGAGGCTGATACGTGAGGCGGGCTGGTAAACTTCAAGAACATGCGAGCATCGCAGTATTGCTGTGTTCCTGATATTTTGTTTCAGTCTCTTAAACTTTCCGTTACATGGTTTGAACTCTCTTTGAACTTTAAAAGTTCTATTGCATGTTGATATAACAAACTGTTACTAGATTCCGTTTCTCTAAATTTAAGTCAATTATTATTTATCCGTAACTCGATTTCGTGTAACTAAAATACAAACATGTCTCCCAAAAAGTTTAAGTTAAATAATAACTATCGCCGGACCGATACACCAACTGTATGGTCCCAAACTTAGCAACGCTTGTACTATGGGTACCGAACAATGGACTGGGGCGATCCTAGTGACACCCAGACCTGAGCAAATTACGAAAAGGTCATTGCCGAAATTTCCGCCGACGAGAATCAAACCCGCAACAACCCGGTGCAATGAGCCGAGCGGCCTACGCTCAAACCACTACGGCAAGCGGTCGTCAAATATAACCTGGAATTAATTGTTTAATAAAGCCTTCGTTAATTTCCTAACTCCCAATAATTAACTTTCCAGTTACACTCTTATTTAGTAGAAAAACTAACCCGTAATTAACCGTGCTATGGGTTAAATAATTTCGGTTTCCGTGCCAATTTAGCGTCGTCCGCCTCCACTTCCGGTCGGCGAGCTTATGCTATGAGCCTACAGAAATCCTGTTCTATGAAATTGCATACATACCGTAAATTAATTTGTGAGTGTACACAATTACTATTATTATTTTATTTTTAACTAGCGGCCCGCCCCGGCTTCGCACGGTTACATTGCGGTTACATTATTGGAGTTTTAGTAAGGAGCCCTAATTTTTTTAAATATATTACCTATAGCCTATGTCACCCGGAGATAGTGTAGCTTCCCAACAGAAAAAGAATTTTTGAAATCGGTTCAGTACTTTCGGAGTCTATTCATTACAATAAAACAAACAAAGTTTTCCTCTTTATAATATTATTAGTATGATTTAGATAACAAAGATGATCCATTAATATAAATAAGTTAAATTAAATAGCCGACAACTGTTTGAGTACCCTCTCACTATCATCGGGACTATGGCATGTTTGTCTTCTTCTTACTTTAAAAATTTGGCCCACCAAGTTTGTAATAGTTATTAATTACTTGACAATACAACAATGTGACCGTCCAGCAGTAAAGCCGAATGAAAGGCGGTCCATTCTGCCGGCTATCATTTTCAGAATGGTGTTGATTATGTTGGTAACATGGATATACTTAGAAGATTTTTACTGAAAGGTTGGTACCCGAAATAAAGTTGATGAATTAAAGATGGTGGTGACAGCTCGTACGCATATTAACCAACTTTGTTGCATAAAGAAAAATACAATTTAAGTGCCCCATATCAACCGTAAGCTTTATTCGCCGGAACGAATAAAAACGCTATCGCATTCGTGAATAGTTGGGCGATTGAATGCAGCGAAGCAAAGAGGCCCAATGAAAACTTACAAAAATTCCTTTTAGAATTGTTGGCATAGATGGACCCTATTAAGCATAATGGCTGATCTGATACGACCCAATCTCGCGTTATTAATGTATCGAACGATTCCGAGACGAGATACTCGGAGTTTTTTACTGTTCACTCGAACGAAAGCAATTTTATTTGAAGCGTTCGAGATAATATCTAAGGCCTTCACTGGATTTTCCACGCTATTATATGTCGAGGGTGAACATAAAAAGGTTGTTCGAAAATTGGTTCAGTAATTTTGCTGTAAATATTTAGACGGTTTGAAGAAGAAGGAAATAAAGGCGTCAATAGCCAGTGGTTAGAGGGGCCGCCCTCGTAGCTTGGAGGTTCCGGGTTCGATCCCCATCCTGGCCACTAAACTATCGATGTGAGCCCACTACTAACAGAAGCATTAGCTTAGCAGGAGGGGTTAACGGGAACACTAGTGATGTGATAAACTAACATTGCTAGTATTCTTTGAACAAAGAAATGTTAATGATGGCAGACCCAAGCTGTAGCCCACTGATTCCAGGACATATACAAACTGGCTCGCCAGAGTAGTAATACCCTCTCACGGAAGACACTTCTCTCTTCTTCTCGCCCTGTTTCACTTCCACTACAGGTCGGCCACCCGCGAGCAATGTCTTTGGTTATTGTGATAATAAACAAAATAATATATATTTATATATTTAATATATATTTATATATTTTATTGTTTGTTCTTATTGTGTTTTGTGGATATTGTTAATATTTAGTAGTAATTATGGCTATACTTTTGGGGTATCACTCCAGCCTGTAACACAGCTTATACATAGCTACCACAGGCTGCAGTACTCCATTGTAATTGTACGATGCTCTTTTTATGAAATAAACAATATTCTATTCTATATTCTAATAAATATCGCTAGACGAACACACCAACTGCGTATGGTCCCAAACTAAGCAACGCTTGTACTATGGGTACCGTATAAGGGACTGGGGGCGATCCCAGTGACACCTAGACCAGAGAAAATTACGAATAGGCCATTTCCGAAATTTACCCTGACGGGAATCGAACCCGCAACCACCCGATGCAGTGAGCCGAGCGGCCTATGCTCGAACCACCGCGCCAAGAGGTCGTCAAATGCAAGCATCTGCCTACGGTAACATATTGTGGCATTGTCAAACTAATTTTTGTAAATCTGTGTTAACCTTACGTACTCACTTACGATAAGAGGTTGTTCGAAGACCACTGTTTCATGTTTCATCCAAGTATTTCTATTGTACGGATTATATTTATCGGCTTGAGATTTTTTTTTTTATTGAACAGTAAAAAAAATATAGTTATAAACCACAACAGAGCAGAGAGTAAAGTACATATTTTTTATATAAAAGTAGGTACTTATTATAGCAAAAACTTAAATTGAAGGGCTTTTGAAGAAAACATATAAAGTATTTAACTGCACTGTGTTAATAATCCGTTAGAGTCCAAGACGTCTGCATCGCGTGATTACCGCGCATAAACTGAACGACGTGCGCCTCGCGACGTAAAACTACCCTCAATGCCCTCATTTATTATTGGCCTCCTATGAAATCGGTTCTGCAAACAAAAGTATTATGTAACTGCTGACTATCTGGTAGCCCCCAGAAATTAGTCCGTTTATTTATATTGTAGGACGGTAGCTTGTTACAATTTTGTAACAATTTGCTTAGGTACTTTGTGCTAGCTTGAAGATAAAAGCCATTATTAAATATTAATCAAGTGATAACGACACTTGCAAATCAGCTAAAATAAAGGTTTACCTAATTTCTATGTTGTTTCATTATTTACGTGGAAGTATTAAGTTTACTGAAAATATAATGAAACGCCGCAGCGGCGTAGAATGATATTTATTTTTTTACCCGGAGGAATATTTTATACAAGCTCCGAGCAAGAGTCCCTCGTCGGGCGCCAATTTGTCAGCCACGCTTCGTAGATGAATGATTAGACGACTTCTTGTAGTTACACAAGTTTATTTACACTTAAATCTTTTTAAGCAACAATGTTCTTTATTTTATCATGAATGTTGGGTCAGTACTAGTTTTGAGCGTATTAAAATTGAGATCGAATAATCGAATGTCTCTGTAAAACTACATATTTCCGCTAGAGGTGTGAGAGATTCTCTTTCAGATTTGATACTATCAAAACCATAACTATATACAGGGGGGTGGCATCGCAACGAAAACTGATATCAGGGATTCAATTCATGAACCAGGACCGCTAGAGTTGGAATTTTCCGTTGATCGTTTCATGAATTATGCCCAACATTTGAGCATTTTTAAATTGATTTTAGCATTTATATAACCACACTAAAATTAGGATTGTAGGAATCGGTTATCGTATTATACCTACACCTACACCTACATGCCTTGACTTGAAGTCTAACAAGGCGATTGACTTCACATACCTACTTAATAAAATAACCTGTAGTCTCGTACCTCGAGTCTCCAGATACCCTCGAGATGTGGTGAGGAGGCATTTCCTTTGTGCAGAACCGCCCGAACATAATACCCGCGATAAAACATGGAATCTAAATGTAAAAGCGAAACGCGCCCCACATTATTTACAATTAGGTATTGCCGAACAAAAACTTGTATTCAGGTCGGCCATTGTTTACCGTTCTATTGTGACGATGCGATTGTGTTCATGTTTGTATGTACTTGGAATGGAAAATGATATTCAATTTACTTTAATAGCTGAAAATGTAAAAATATCATTTTCATCATAAATTCGGAATGAGGTTAGTGGCGGTGGCGGGAACCGACCGAGGTTTATCGGTGTTTAATGGTCGAATTAAAAATTATCTATACAAATAAATAAAATTGGAGTGTCTGTTTGTATTATCAAAATAACACCTTCTGGCTAAGTGCATATGAAAGTACATACTACACTTATAGCAAAAACGCGATTAAAAAAAAATTGTCTGTCAGTCTGTCTGTGTGTTTGTTCCGGGTAATCTCCAAAACGGCTGGACTGATTTTGACGGGACTTTCACTAGCAGATAGCTGATGTTATAAGGAGTAACTTAGGCTACTTTAATTTTAAAAATATAATTAGGGTTCCGCGTAAAAAAATAAAAACTCATGAAATCAAAGAGTATCTCCGAAACGGGTGGACCGATTTTGACGGGACTTTCACTGGTAGATAGCTGATGTTATAAGCAGTAACTTAGGCTACTTTTATTTAAAAAAAACAAAATTTTTAAAAATCGGTCCTGTAGCGCGGGCGAGAACGCGGGAGCGGGCTTTTTTGTTAACTGTAGCGCCCTCACTTTCACTATGTCGACGAATAGATGGCGCTGAATGCGACGCATCAATACAATATGTGATTCTTGATAGACAACCTGAAACACGATATTAGAGTTCACAAGCATCGTAACTATAAGTATACAGGGTTATTGGGTTATTGATAAAACCCTAACATCCTCTCAGGACCTACTACTAAAATCATTAACAGCAACTTTTCTCCTTTGACTTTGAATATTTCATCAGACTTTCATCTATATTAATAATTCCGTTCAGGTAGACTCGATTGAAACCTTACCAGAATAATAAAACTTAAAAATAATGATTTCGAGTCGACAACATATATCCGCAAAATTCGGATTGTCGAGTATTTTGTTAAATTCTAACGGTGCAAAAACAATCTTTCGCCATATTGGCAGTTCCGTCAAGTTTGGCACAGTACCGCTATATTTTCTATGAACGAATCCCTGTCAGTTAGTGTCAGTGTTCTCAGTGTGTAAATGAGTCTTTATTCAAAATATCTATTAAACTGGGTGGGCCGTATTTTTAAAGAAACAAGAAGAAGATTGAGCTTTCAGAACAAACAGTAAGTTTCAGTCTTCATGTTTTTTTGTATGAATTTAATTTAGTTTTGCTTTATAGTGAAATTAAGTACACACATCATGCCGAAAATCGTAATGAGTCATATTTCACCCGAGCGAATCCGGGTTCAAAAAAACTATTTAAATTCAACGCTCTAAATGTTACGAGCTCCACACCCTTGTCGCGTCATACGTGTAGCGGTATTCGGCAGTGCAGACGTAAATAATTAAAATCTGTTAGATAGAAAACGAAATTTTGAAAAATATTTGTTTTTAAAATGTACTGTTTTGTAAGAAGTCATAGATCAAACATTGTTATTTAGGACACCTATAAGTAAGTACCTAATATAGTCCTGCAATGTTGACGTTAACCATTGGGGCATGGCGGCCTACCAGATGATCTTTTAATACGGTCGCGAAAAGACGAGGAAGATAGTGAAGATTAATGATTTTATTTTAGTACTTAACACTGGTATATTTTGAGTTATCTGAAAGGCGTAATAATCTCTTATTAGTGACACATTTTTAACTAATTCTAGAAGCTACAGGTTAGAGCTAACCTGTTCTCAATTTAATAGCTCAATTAAGTTTTCATGCGTAGCAGTCGTCGCTTGGCGCAGTGGTTCAAGCGTAAGCCGCTCGGTTCACTACACATGGTGATTGCGGGTTCGATTCCCGCCGGGGCAAATTTCGGAAATGGCCTTTCGTAATTTGCGTTGGTCTGAGTGCCATTGGGATTGTCCCCAGTCCATTGTACGGTAGCCATAGTACAAGCGTTGCTTATTTTGGGACCATACAATTGGTGTTTCAGTCTGGCGATGTTCATTTATTTGTTAATACTAAAAAACACTACATCTACTTTAAAATTAAATCATGAAATACGGAACACAGGTATTCTGCTGAACTGTGTAAATATTTAACAAATTCTACAGCTAGACTGAATAGATTTAATTTGAGCTTTATAATGCAGAAGACCAATTCAACAACAAACAATTTCGCTTTTCCAAAAAATAATGACGTCTGGCGAGATGTGTCTGTGAACTAAACTAACCACGAATCGTGACTAACAAATACTGATGTGCGTAAGAGTTTTTATATATCCACGATTATCATATATTATTAAGTATATCTAATTTTTTTGTCGGAACTGTTCCCTCTTCTCACTCCAACCACCACTGTTACTCGGATCAGGATCAGTTACAGGATCGACAATGGTGACCCATTATTGGTCACCATTTGTCGAGGTTTGACCCTCGACGAGGCCCGGGTAAAAGTTAAATTGTCTTGGAACCCGCACGAATTAAATAGAACGAAATAATAGGAGGAGTTGGAAGACAAAAAAATCCACTTCCCTCCGGTGCAAAGCGGGAGATAAAATAGCTGGTATGGGCTGATTGCCACAGCAACAAGACTGATACAGCTGATATATTTATATGTCTAACTACCTGCAAGTAAAGTAGTGTGTATAATAGTGCGTTCTTTGAAAATTGCATCGTGAATTTATACCTAGGTTTTGCCTGCAAGTTCGATAGTTTGGATTTTATTTGCTGAATGTCGTCATCAGCGCCTTCTACTGGGTCTAACTATAGCTAAAAACCGTCCAGGTGATCTTTCTAGAAATGATACCATAGAAAAAAAAACAAAATCAGCTTAGGAGGAGAATATTTACGATCGTGGGTTCGTAAATATTCTATACGTTATGTTCCCCGCAAAAATTATTAGATTTAGATTGTCTCCGAGTATTTAACTCGGAGACAATCTAAAAACAATTATTTGTTTTAAAGATATTCATATGAGTATTCTATACCTATACTGGCCGGTATTACATCACTATTTTACGGGAACAAAAACTATAAATTTACGGTGTATGTAACGTGTTCATTTTGTGGAGGTATGTTCCCGAGTGTGCCTTCCGGGGGCCTAACTCTATTAAACGCTGGGATCTTGACCGACTCGCAATACGTCAAAACTAAAACTGACGTATTGCGTGTCTGAATACGTCAGTATTTTCTATAAAAAATCTGTCCAAACTGACTTATTCTCATACGCGATACGTCAGCTTTCCTATAGAAAATCTATCTATACTGACGTACTCTCATACGCGATACGTTAGCTTTCCTATAGAAAATCTATCTATACTGACGTACTCTCATACGCGATACGTCAGCTTTCCTATAGAAAATCTATCAATACTGACGTACTCTCATACGCGATACGTCAGCTTTCCTATAGAAAATCTATCCATACTGACGTAGTCACATACGCGATACGTCAGTTTTGACGTATTGCGAGTCTATCGTGATGCGGTGAACAGAGTTGGGCCCCTGCTCTACACCTTTGGCTGGCGTTGAACCGGCGTTCATGTTTAATGCCGCCGTTGGGCACGCCGAGGCTACAGGTAAACTGAAAGCGACAATTACCTATTTATAAATAAATATCGCCAGACTGACTCACTAATTTGTATGGTCTCCAAAGAATCGCTTGTACTATGGGTTCCGTACAATGGACCCAGACTAGGGATAATTAGGAAAAGGCCATTTCTGAAATTTGCCCCGGCGGGAATCGAACCCGCAACCACCATGGGCAGTGAGCCGAGCGGCCTACGCTCGAATCACTGTGCCAAGCAGTCGTCAAAGGCCAAAGCCAAAGCTTTGTGATGGGACTGAACTCTCACTCATTGTATGAAACGCAACTGTTATAGCAACTTTGGGCCGATTTTCTGTGAGAGTATTGTACTACCCAGCTCCAGCCTACCCGTATATGTCTTGTAGTCAGTTGATATTCATAAGTGGGTTAGTTTACAAACGATTTACTTTTCTTGCACATTCAAGTTTTACAATCACATCCTACTAATATTATAAATGCGAAAGTTAGTGAGTGTGGATGTTTGTTACTCTTTCAGGCAAAAACTGCTGAACGGATTTGGATGAAATTTGGAACACAGGTAGTTTATAAGCGGGATTAACACATAGAATACTTTTTATCCCGATAATCCCGATTTTTTTGTTATGTTAAATACTACGCGGACGTAGTCGCGGTATATCCATTATAGATATAGTGTTTTTAATCAGGTGGGTTTATGGCGCTTCCAGTTGTAAAATGTATGTCTGCATTAGGTCCGCGTACCTGGCGAGGCTTCAAGAGAGCGGCCCAGTTTTGGCTTCGAATTTATTCACACAATTTAATCCTCAAAATACCGTATATTTATGTCCTCTTCACACAAATGTAATAACCAGGAGGGATTAACGGCACTACCTTATTATGTAGGTACATTATATAGGTTGAAACATGAACATAGGTTGTTTGTAGAGCATAGGCTCATCATCATCATCATCTGCATTACCTTTCCCATTATTTGGGGTCGGCGCAGTATGTCTTTTCCTTCCATTCATCGCGCTTTCCCGTCATACTCACATCCACTCCAACGTCGTTCATATCACCCCTATCGATCTTTGCTTGGGACTTCCTCTCGCACTGTATCCATCCACAGCCATATTCATCACTCTTTTAGTCACATGCTTCTCATCGCTTCTCATCACGTGTCCAAACCATTCCAACCTCCTACTTCTTACTTTATCTGTTATTGGCGCTACCTTGACACTACCCCTTAAGTATATACAGTTTCTTCACCTTATCCATAGCATAGGCTCATATATCATACTAATATTATAAATGTGAAAGTTTGTGAGTGTGGATGTATGTATGTATGTTTGTTACTCCTTCACGCAAAAACTACTGAACGGATTTGGATGAAATTTGGAACACTGATAGTTTATAACCGGGATTAACATATAGGATACTTTTTATCCCGATAATCCCGAAATTTTTGTTACGTTAAATACTACGCGGACGAAGTCCGTGGGCACAGCTAGTATTTATATAAAAATTAATGTCTATTTCCTTGGTCATCACATCACGCGTGAAAGGATGGAAAGATCTCGCTAATTCTTTTTTTGTTGTGTTTATTATTATAAGGAGGAGATTCTTCTGAATGAAAAAATTAAGAAAGTTAACGGATCAATTCGAATGCAATTCAAAACTAAGACATGACAACGTCTGTCGGGTCAGCTAGTAAAAACAATAAAAATATATTATTGTATATAGAATTGTATTATTTTAAAGTGAGAGCTTAAATATAAAATCTATTTCTATGTAAATGAGTTATTATTGATAACCAATAAGATACAAGAGTCTTAGCTTGACTTGTATGTATGAAATTTGGAGAACAAATTATTACAATTGTAACTTTGTTTGAGTACAATTGTCAGTTAATGTTTATCCTCCAATTAAATTTAACGATTTGACAGTGTTTGCATAGAATATCTGTAAAACAGGAAATGGATTCGGAGAATAAATATTAACCGAGGATTGTGAAACGGACTCTAACCCCCTATTAAAAAAACGTGGTTTCGCAGTTGTATAGTTACACCATGCTTTGTCTTCTTCTTTCGAATGTCAAATCACTTATGACAGAAAGAGATAATTCGGTGTGTAACTATTCGCCCGCTACACCAAGTTTATTAATAAGGGTTAGGTAATTTATCTCTGTCTATGATGATATAGCAAAAGTGCAAAAATCCAAAACAATTTCACGGGCCGAAAGAATAAAGAAGAAAAAGTATATTTTGAATCACCTATTTTGTATGAAATAATTGCTATGATGAAAAACAAAACAGGCGCTCGAAAATGAGTAGATCATAAACTTTTCAATAATATTTATTGACTTTGCCAGTTTTTAACAGATTCAATTATAATGCAATGCAGATGTTGCTTTAATAAGATAAATTAAGTAATATTATCTTTATGTAGAATCGTTTAGAACGAAATAATGATGCAGTAGGTAGGTATATCTTTAAATAAAATAAGAAGGTCTAAGTTCACAACACTCTATATTTATCCAGCAAATTTCCCTTTTTAAACTGCCCCGAGCATTATTAAAGGTGTATAAAAATAGCTCCATCTAAATAACAAACAGCGGCTCCGGGCGGGTGGGAGTAAATACAGTAATAATACCAATAATATTTATAATATATAACCAATACGGATTGAGTAATACTGTTATGCATACTTATTATAAGTGCTTATATGTATTTTTGGCCAATTTTTGTTAGCCAAGCTGTAGCCGGAAAGCGTAGCGTGGGTAGGCCTCCCACAGGGTGGACCGACGGCCTGGGCCCTAACCACGCTAGCTACTCAAATCGTAATAGAAAAAAAACGCTCGCGATTACGTTTCAAACGCTCCGCTTTTGACGTTTTGCCGACACGAGCTTCACGATTTCTACTGACATTGATATCATATGGTGTCAGCAAAACGTCAAAAGCGGAGCGTTTGAAACGTAATCGCGAGCGTTTGCTTTTCTATTACGATTGAGTAGCTAGCGTGGTTAGGGCCCTGGTGAAGGTCGCGGGAATCCGTTGGATGCGGGCAGCGCAAGACTGGTCATAGTGGCGAACCTTGGGGAGGCCTGTATCCAGCAGTGGTCGTCTTTCGGCTGAGATGATGAAGCTGTAGCCAACTTACTAAAGCTCATACACCGTCTGGTTTGACCGCGGTGTACCACCCTTTTACAGAAGATCCACGTAAAGTAGTTACAATATGGCACGGTCGCTGATCACGAAGAAATTCGTACAATGACCTGTTATTACCTGTCTCTGTCACTCCCGCGTAAATCTAATACGTCTCGCTCACACAGTTGCCGGTCACACGCAGTTCACGGTTCATTGTACGAATTTCTTCGTGATCAGCAACCGTACCATAGCTGCGTATCGCACGATAAGTGGCACTGTCCTTCTGCACTGTGCGAGCAATGCCTTTAGTATAAATATTAACATCGGGCAGGTTAAACGCTTGTTTGCTGACTTAGTTCTATAAATAAACTAGCTGAGCCCGCGACTTCGTCCGCGTGGAATTTTGATCCTTTCTTAGGGGATGTCTACGTCATAGTATCTTTATGCATGCAAAGTCTCAGCCCGATCGGTTTAAAATTGACAAAGTTTCATACAAACTTTCATCCCCTATTTTATCCCCTTGGGGGTAGAATTAATCAAAATCCTTTCTTAGCGCATGCCTACGTCATAACATCTACCTGCATGCCAAATTTCAGCCCGATCCGTCCTGTGGTTTGGGCTGTGCGTTGATAGATCACTAAGTCAGTCAGTCAGTCACCTTTGAGTTATATATATTTAGATATATACAAGGTGCGTGGGGCATCATAACGAAAACTGATACCATGGATTGAACTCATGAATCTGACCCCCCAGAGTTAGAATTTCCGTCGATATTTTCAATAATTACTATGCAAACTTTTTTGAGAATTTTTAAATTTATTTTAGCAGTTTTAGTGATATTAGTATAGTAGTTTTCAGTAGATTTGTTTGAGCCATAACCTGTTTATTCCTTATTTAAATACGAAGACTGAAGCTTTATTTACTCGCCCAAACTTTAACAAAATAAAACATACGGAACACAATAATGGTGAGGGACCAATAAACAGGGTATCCGAATAAGAGTAACGAGTTCCCAAACGCCACGAACCGGCGGCAGGTGTGTGCACAATTAAATAAATCTCTCTGTTTAGACTAACCGCCGCTACTAAACAGATTTATCGGTAAATCATGTCGTAACCGGCTTTAATACATCGTTCTCGGAAGTTATTCATTTGTTATTGCGATCGGTTCGGAGTTCTCCGATAGATTTTGTAAATAAATATATATTTAATTTTTCGTTCGCCGATTCATTACATTTTGTCCGCGAAATTGGAGATTTTTGTTGAAACATATTTATTTCCTAGCTATGGTGGTTGGTTTAAGTGTTTATCAAATGGATACACGTTTTGAAAAATGGAATGAACAAAATTTTATTTCTTTAATAATCTGTTTAAAATAGCTCTTGATTAAAATTAACTACTAATGTTAATTACTTAATAAAAAGATGTTCATATTTCGTTCTTTACTGACAATCTTTCACAACCCCAATTCTATTAGTTTTAGTATGATAGCATTAGGTGTATAATACACCTAATTTAAATTTAATACACCGTGTATTGCTTCGGCTGATGCTAAAAAGGCTTGCACCCAGAGCCGTTGAACAAACTATAAAAAAATTGCTTTGAACCGTCAAGTTACTGAATACCACAGACTTATAAATACTACGTATAAGCTGAATACCAGTAAAACCTATCTACTCACGAGTAACTACTTAATAAGTATAGACTACATATTATATTAATACATTAGTAACATTAGTTAGGTAGGTATTGATTGAATCTAAAGCAACCCTCAGAAAAATCATGACCAAAAAATGTGTCGTCCTATGACTCTACACGATATCATAATGAAGTTGATGCTGCTAAATAATCTCCAGTGAGGCGGGTCGGATCACGTCGGATCCTCACGCAATAACATATCTTGTAGGGCACGCCCGTAAGCCCGGATCCGAGCGTGTGTGTTGATCTCGCGAAATTGGCATGTTCTGATGCGATTTTGTACGCAGAATATTTTGCAGGGTCGTGATGAGTATTTTATGGGCCTTTGGACGCTACGTATAGGTTAGTAGATAAGAGTTGTGAAAGTTTTACAACAATAATGTACCTATCAGCAGATTTTTTGAATGAAATCGTTACTCCTGAAAAGCGTTACACGTTACTTTGTTACGTCCACTGTGAAATAGTTATCTAAAAATCAACTAGATGGCGTAAGTGTGTTACTCAGGTGACTGGATATGTGCAACATCGTAAAACTTAAAAGCTTGTGCATGCAAAATACTTGACAGAGATCTTTGTTTCTTAGTTTTTCGTGACTTCTATTTACCTTAATTTGTTGATTGTTTTTTGAAGCGAAGCGTGTATATAGGCGTTTGGGGCGCTCGTCTATCTGTGCTAAGCGTCAGTAGCGTTACACGACATATACCTGTATAGGTATACATAATGGCAGCTGCGGCGCGCACGCTTAGTTCCTATGCTTTATATTATAAAGCTTCGCTGCTTTCGGGCGTCTCTAGACGGCACTGTTTTTTTAAAGGAGGGTGGGATAGCAGTGGGGTCTGGAGGGGGCACACCAACACTGCTCCTATAAGTTCGACAAGGGTGTCCAATGTTGACGCCGAGGTTTGAGCCTCGACGGGTCCAGAAGACGTTCATGTTCATACAACCCTGGTCGACCCAGCCCATGAATGAGGTTTAGTTATATGACTATAGGTTGGCTCTACCAAAGACAAATATTGTATTTACCTAATTGATATAATTGGTAATAGTTTATAAAAAACGAACCAACCTATACATCCGTCTGCAAACCAAAACCAACCCCAGTGCAAGTGCAAGTAGGTCGGTTCCACATTGCAAAAGTATATGTGGGTAAGTTTTATTCTGCAAAACTTTGTGCAATTGCATAAGTAGTATTTTTTTTTATATCCACCAGAATTTATGTGTATTATTTTCATATATTGCTTTAGATCTATTCTTTATTCATAAACCTATTTCAGGAAGCTCCAAGCGATGTGTATGTAATGAAAACGGAACACATAACCGTAACTCAAAAACGGGCCCGCGAGATAGCTTTTGTTTCGGATGCTGTTACTGTATACCAAGTTTATAAGTGTATAAACAATAGGCACAACGTACATGAAAAATAATGAAATTTAAGAATAGATTTATGATACGATATACCACTGTTATCTCTGTTATTTATTAAAAACTGTAGATAGATATGGACATAAACACACATAAGTACATCTTTTAATAAATTAAAACATTACAATTACTTTTCTCTACGTTAGAATAGAGTGACTAGAATACCTATCTACAAGAACCAAAATAAATTCATTTATTTTGAATTAATAGAGAAACTCTACAATTTTTTACTGCGACTCTAACTTGACCAAATACTTTTTTGTTCCTCTATGGTATAGAAGGATAAATATCTGACAACTGTAACAAAATACTTTCATTCAATCTTTACAATAGATGTAAATAAGTAACTATTTCTGTACACGACTGTACCCGACTATCTGTACATCTGTACAATCATGCACAATTGTCCACGTGTATCAATAATACTTGCAAATGCTGGCAAGTCCCTCAAGATGTCGGCAGCGCTGTCCATACTCTCGTATGGTTCCCGAGGGGTCCATCCAATACACTTGCATTGTGCACTGAACAACGTCGCCATGCGTCGCTGTTTGTATAGAAAATTCCTAATATTTACAGTCGAAGGGAATTCAATATATAATCCAACGCAATTAGGTAATTGTAAACGATAGTAATCTAATATGTTTGACGTTTATACAGCTACAAACATACATACATACATCCACACTCACAAACTTTCACATTTATAATATTAGTAGGATAAAATATCAAAATTACTTTAAAAATAAAGTCTCCAAATCTGTTTCCGATATCGATTCGAAAGATTTTGAATACCAAGGTCTGAGTCGGTTCCTCAGGTAGAGGCGCGTTGATTTATTCATTCAATACCTAATACTGTAAATTTTCACTCTAATTGAGCGAGGGAGTGTGCTTCAAATATTGATTTTGATAAATTAAGCAGTGACTTCACATCTATATAAATAAATAAAATTGGAGTGTCTGTTTGTAATATCAAAATAACACCTTTTCACTAAATGCAATGAAAGTACATACGGTACTTATAACAAACACGCGATTAAAAAAAATGTCTGTTTCTCTGTCGGTGTTTGTTCCGGGTAATCTCCCGAAACGGCTGGACCGATTTTGACGGGATTTTCACTGGCAGATAGCTGATGTTATAAGGAGTAACTTAGGCTACTTTAATTTTAGAATAACAAAAAAAATAATCACAAATGCTGCCTGGCGCGCGGGCTCAAAACGAGCGGGCTTTTGCCATAATAGGTATATAAAACACGAAACATCGACTCGTAAATGTTAAATAAAATTTTTGTTAAGTAAAATTCCACGCTGACGAAGTCGCACAGCTATTAAAAATTAAAAATCAATACTATAGCATCTGCAGGTAGGTATTTGTTTCTTGTCGGCAAGTGAAGTGCGTTCAATCAACCCACGCTCGGGCGGTCGACACTTGGATGTTGATTTTTCTGTGCTCTCAACATTTCTTTAAAAATATCGTCTTTTAAGTGACGGAGTCGCGAACGTGACTTCGTTAAATTTCACTTTACAAGTTGTTTTTCTTTAGACGTGAAGCGTTTGAAGCAAAATTCCGCGGTCATTTACAAGGTTAACCCGACATCGATAATTTCTATATATTTTACTGTATCCACATCCACATCAAAGATGCCATTACCTGTCAAAAATATGTAGACAACGGTGTAGGGTTCTTCGTGTGAAACCGCTTAACTAATCTAAACGGCATTATGCAGATCCTATTGTCCGGTTAATCTCGCACATGTTGCTTTAAAACTTATATACAGTACCTACAGACTTATAACACTTATTAACCAAAAAGTTTTTAACGTATTTAACCTATGAAAATGTTTAGCCATGTCTATCTACGATCCCAATTGCAAACATGGTTTATTAAATACCGCCAATTGAATTCCACAATCCACATTTCGATGAAACATTTTTATTTCATTGCTTTCAATCCATTTCATGAATCAAAGGCCAGCGATAGCATCGTCCGATATTAAATAATCTATTATTGCGGAGTTCTGTGATGTATATTTTATAAAAGGTACTTTCCTCAGTTTTATAGACATAATACTCATTTAATTAATTTAATGCATAGCTAGCTTTAAACCGCGTCTTGTCCGCGTATATCTCGAAATGAAATTTACAAACAAACTTCCATCCCCTAATTTACCCACTTAGGGGTGGATTTTCAAGTATCTTTCCTTAGTGGATGCCTACGGCATAAAAACTACCTACAGTATTTTTTATGTTTCTGATACCAGCCGTTTATAGACAGATGATTCAGACAGTCAGATTCTTCGTTTATGGGTACAGATATCCTCTGGTTGACTTTTAGCATAACTTCTACATCGCTGTTCCTTTTGGTCTTAAAGTGTTGCCTTTATACGTACTTAATAATTAAAATACAATTAAGATAGTTCAAAACCAACCCTAGCTTCAAACGCATATCCTGAATGTCACAACCAAAATGGCTATAAGAACCATCTCACCAATCAAACAGAAACAAAGCATTGAAGATGTTTTATCCTTTCGGAAACTATGATAGGTACCACAGATAATTAAATCTCAAACACTTCTTGCCGGTCGGTGTCGCGTAAAGAGTTCAAAAGAGACGATTAACGCGATTCCCACTATGTATTTCTTACTAAAAATAACCTTATAAACTATTTCTATTTTTATAGCTGAATGGTAGCCTTTCAATATTTTCATTTCGCTGACCAAACAAGTTCTACATTTATAAACAATTTAACACTAAAAATGCACAGTCACGCCACTCTATGTGAACGGAAAGCTTTTATACACAAACCGATCGTTGGCTGTAGTAGAGAAGATGAGTCGATATTGTTAGTTTAGTTACATGTAGGTACAGGTACGTCGGCAAAATGGTATAAGAGCTACAGGTTCGATCCTGATTGTAGGTGGGAAAATACTTAACTTGTGCCTAACATAAAATCGTCAGAATCGTTATCAAGAACTCTATTGAACTTGCTACCGAAGTGTTGCTGTAATTGGGCTTAACCATAGAGAAAGAAAAAAAATACGATTAAGATAGAGGCGCTGCTTTGGAATAGAATTAAAGCATACCGTTCGATATAAAGCCTGTTAGTGGTTTTAGAAAATCGAACCAATTTTCGAAAGACATGTGAAATCCGCCAGCTGACACTGGGCAGCGTTGTGGATTACGGCCTGAATCCCCATAGTAGTGAGGGGTGGCCCGTGCCCAGCAGTGGGACGTCAAAAAGGCTAATTATTTTTAAAATAAGACCTTATATTATGAAGATATAAATAAATCCTAGTCGGACCGCTCAATGTAGCCATTTGTCGGTCCGTTCGCACGTGTCGGCCACGGCATTGCGACACGGATGACGTCACGGCCCACCCCCGGCCGACGGGAGCGCGGTAATGAGCCGACACCACTGAAGCCTTTGACCACACACTTAGGGTGTTCTGTTTAACTGGAATTAAAGAATTTTGTTAGGTGTTTTGGAATTATAATTCAGGAATATAATTTACATTGGTATTTAAAAATACGTATACCACATATTTAGTTCGCTATATAAAGCATGACCCATAAGATTAGACAGACACCCCTGTTCAATACATAAATATATATTAACATAGAAATATATACTAAATATAATTAATTAAATGAAACACAAATAAATATAAATCATTTAAGTATATATAATTATATAAAACATAAACTAAAATGTTACCACTTGTAGCATATTAAAAACTTAACATTACTATTTATACTTAAATGATTTATATTTATTTGTGTTTCATTTAATTATTTTATTTATATGTTGGCAACACTAGTGTGTTGTTGAAGGCCATTTTGTTTGTACCACAAAAAATTACACTTTTATTTTAATTAAATTAATATTTTATATAATTTACTGGTTTACTTAACAACCCCCTTATTAATGAACGTAGCGGGCATATAGTAACATACAGAATTATCTTTTTCTGTAGTCAGTAATTTGTCATTCGAAAGAAGAAGAGTGTAAGTAACTATACAACCACTAAACCAAGTGTATTAATGAAGGGGGTTACTGTATGGTCCGAAACTAAGCAACGCTTGTACGTTATGTATATCTGTTTCATGTTGATGGTGTTATAAGGCAAATTACAAAAAGGCTAGTCACTGGGAGGACGCTCAAACCACGACACCAAGCGGCCAACAAATTTATCTTTACAAACAACCTCTTAAAAGGATAAAGTATGAAGTAAAGTAGCAGCAGCTTTCCGCTATTAAACCCCGAACGAAATCATTACACTTCACCCATTGTACCTTGAGTGAGCAATCTGTCGTGTCATCAATCAGGGCCGGCGCCGGCGGATGGGCGGGGGATTCCATCGCCACAAAACTATTTTATCCCGGATTTGGACCGACCCTTCACGACTTTGAAGTTCTATCCCCTGGTCATTTGTGCATATTTGTGGAGCAAATTGTGAATAGAATGGAGATATTTAGATGTTATTTATCGCTTTACTTTGAATGCCATAGACACCAAGTATTTTGTTATTATTTGTGTCTCCTCAAAACATGATTTTATTATTTATGTTTCGGGACCACAAGTTCGGATTAAGTACATTACTGAACAATGTGTTGTAAATAGTGTTCTCTGAATACTTTCAGTGTGATAATTGATTTCTATAAATTTATACGAAGCAACCATAAACAAAATTTATAGTGACAAATACTAAAAATTAATACTAGGGCCCCGATCCTAAGTCTGACAGCGGTTTTGAAAATTTCATCTTATGTCAAACCAGCTTAGATTTGTCAACACAGGCCTAGGCCTATTCCTAGGAATTACAAAATTTGTGGTCGTATTTTTGAAGCGAGCTTCTATACGAACGTTCGGGGCGCTCGCCGCGCGGCCACTCTATCCGTGCTAAGCGTCAGTAACGTTACACGACAAATACCTATCACTACGCTTTATACTATAAAGCTTCGCTTCTTTCGGGCGTCCCTAGACCGCACTGTTTTTTTTTTCTCAGTGCGCTTTCTGTGGACCTACCCACTCCTTTTGCATTATATTTTTACAACAGGATCAGAACGCGATTTTAATTAAGAAGATTCAGCCACAATGTTCCCTATTAGCTTTGCATTCCCGCAGACCTTACACTCGTTTGAGCAACGAGACTACTAGTACATATAAAAAAGAACGGCTTATTTTTGTGTCGGGATGAGGCACGTCAGTTATTGCGGGATTGCGGGCGGTCGAGGAGACCGTTGGCTGAATATAATTTAATCAAGACGCCTCGGTGATGCCATATTTCTTTAGTGGAAATCTTAGAAAAATAATGCCATAAAATTCCAGTTATGTAAAGAAGTTCCAGTTATACCCGTAAGGGACAGGTACACAGAATACTTATTAAAGAAAAGTCAACCTTTTCTTAAGTACTTTTACATCACATAATCAAATATCGACGTTAGGCCCGTTAGACAATCACTCTGGTTATCGTGGTGCGTAGTGGTTAGAGGGGCCCGTGCTCTTGTAACAGAAAGGTCATGGGTTCGATCCCCATCCTGGCTAATAAACTATTGATGAGACCACTCCTTAAACTAACATTAGCTTAGCTAGAGGAGCCAAAAGGAATACTAGTAATGTGATAAACTCAAATTAACTAGTAATGTGATGTGATAAACTCAAATTACTCAATCGCGCTCGAACGATACGATTACGTCAAGCGGTCGTCATAGTATGAATGAAATATAGAAGGTAGAAGGCAAGTAGAAGGTAGTAGAAAATTTATATAAAATCCATCAAGTATCAAATTTTATCAAATTGGAACGTATGATTCTTTTAAATAATATATAACAGAGTAAATAAAGTATTTATTAATTATTTATTTGGATTTAAACACCTTCATGTCACATAAGGATTCTCCATTACAAGTTATTAACATTAAATAATGGATTGCTATACAATTCCACCGTATCTCCTGTGTTCATTACTCTGATCAAATATTCACACAGCTCATTACGAATCGCGACGTACTTGTCACCTCACATGATGATATGATAATTTGTGCTTTATATAAAAAAATGTAATATTGGTTCACTGATCTTTGCTTCAAAATATATAATTTATTTCAAGCACACGCATTCAATTCAAACAAAGAATGTAAAAAACAATGAATCTCTTTTTTAATATCTGCTATCCCCGAAGTCCAGAAATATCAAATGGTCCGTAAAGGAAACTAAATGGCTGTTCATATCTGTCTATTCACCGCGTACCGCCTCCGTGGCTTTTGAATCTGCTCAGTGCGTGGGCGTCTTGACCTACTTGTTCGAAGTCATGACCCCCTGGTACTCAACGAACGCTTTCGACCTTTTTATATTTTTATTAAGGCAAGGTCACTTAACGAGCTTATGAAAATTAATGTGCTTCTCCACAATTTAAATAATGATTTTGTGTTTGAAAAAACGGTGTAAATCATTTTCAGAAGAGAATGGATTAATAGAAATTATGATTCGCCCATGGATTACGAAAAACCCAGAGGTGCGAGCCGTGGTTTGAACCCAGGATCTGGTGCCCGCAAGACGCGTGCTTAACCAATCGGCTATCACTGCACCGTAATAATTAATTTCTATATGGTTATCACTTGCTTACGGCGAAGGAAAACATCGTGAGGAAACCTGCATGTCTTATAAAATGTAGCCAATTTTCCCCCTCGTAGTGAAAATAATAATAATAATAATTTAGCCCTTTTAACGTCCCACTATTTTTTTATTTAAAATGGATTAATAATTATTGGTCACTTATAAAATGTTTGGGCATTCTCCTATAGAACCCGCAATGGCATTAGGGACCTACCATTGAAATAATAAGTATACTCTATAAACTAACCTCTCATAAACACTTAGTGCTATGAAAACACTTATTATAATAATATGACATCGTGTAACACAAGTGCTGGCACACCCTCCCGGGGCCGCTTTGAATAGGCAGGTCCAAATGACCCTTGCTTGACACGATTTACGCAACTTTTCTGAGTAAAAGCACTGTTGTGGAACGCATTTGCTACGTTTCAGTAAATTTAATTCAATTTTCTATTCGAATGCCTAGTCACTGCTGGTTTATGGAATTATAAGAATACGCATAAATTTATTTCAAAACAGAAGTAATATTTTTATTAAAAACTACCTGTAAGTACTTATTGTATAATTGAAGGTAAATTGATATCGTTTTGTTACTTTTATCCTAGGGGTAATTTGTTTTAATCTATGAAACTGAAAAAGTAAGTAGTCAAGTATAAAATAAATTAACTTCACAGCTTAAAAGTAATCTTAAAGAATCTTGATTGTGAAGAAATTGCTGTATCTTTATGTAGAGTTTTACCTCAAGTCCTGAAGCCATTTAATATCAATGAGAATATAATAAAAAGGTAATGTATTAAACAAATATAAATTAAATTTGTTTTAGCGCCCCAAGTCTCTGTTATGGGCCGTCACAAATATCGCAATAAGAAAATAAAAACTCACGAGGAAAATAATATCGAAAGGTTCTCATTCCATTTTACTTGGTAGGTTTATGTAGGGACCGTTCCTTTATAAATACAATCACCAAAATGCGGACCCATTGTTTTATTGAATTTATTTTATCTTTACTCAATGTAAATAAATAAATTTCTTAAATGGCGGTCAGTAATTTATCACTAACCCTCATATTAATAAACGTTAACGGGAACGGGAATAGTTACACGCCGAATTATCTTTTTCTGCCATCAGTAATTTTAAATTCGTAGTAAGAAGACAAAGCATGGTGTAACTATACAACAGCTAAACCACGCTTATTTATTAATAAGGGGAGTAGTTTAATGTTAGGCCAGAGGCGGAAGCAAGTTGCAGTCCCACTGATTTTGTATTGTGTCAAAATTTACGTAAGGCTGTATATCTATTTGGCTGTGTTAAATTACTAACAAAGGTTAGCGACATAGATAACTTGAATTGGATATTTCTCCCCATCTATTCTTACACTAAATTGATACTACTTAAAATATAACCTTTAAAAAAATGTTGTTTAAGCTCCTGCGTTATGTTTTCCATTTAAGATTTAATTCTAGCTTCTTAGGGAGCAACAAAAAAAACAAAGACAAATAGTTTATTTCCACTTCCTTAATCTAATTACAATTTGTCTGTGGCACCCAAACTAGGACAACTTATATCTCAGTTGCCAGAAGCAAAAGCTAAAACCAGCGTTTGATCTTTATTTGTACGTTCAGACACTAGTTTGACTGTTACTTACAGTGAAGAAACTATCCGTAAAAGGTTAAGCAACGACTAAGACTAATTAGGACACGTCTATTGCAATTTATCGAACCCCGGAAATCGAACCGTTGTCAGGCGGCACTTGTTACGGCCAAACTACCAAGAGAATAGGAAGAGATTTAAAAGGTTTCGAAAGAGTAGAATTGTTCCACAATTTTACCAAGTAATCTCAGTAGAGATAAGAATCACTTGAATATTCTTAGCTAGTCAAAATAGTTGAATATTTTGGCTGTACGAGGACACAAATTGCCGTGACTCTGGAGTCCTGGAGACACAATTTGAATTTGATTACCATGTTGCTTGCGCTATTGGAATACATCATGAGTGAACATGCAAGTTGAAGCTTCCTCTAAAGGGAAGCTAGCGAGGGAGCAATTCATTTCCGTATGCCTGTCGCGTCTATATGTCTCGCTGCTCACTCTTTTTCTTTTGATTACAAATATTCAGAAATTATTTTTTATTATATAAAGTTAATATAAAGTTTAGCATTTATTTACATAGATAACGCAAGTATCAGAATTTGTATTGAAACCAAGCGTGCCGAATTTTTAACATCTACTGTGATGTCACTAGTGACGGGAAATCCAAACTGATTCATAGACACGGATGCCGCCGATGCCCTCCGCCCGCTACGATTCTCTCGAGTGATTATCTCGCGCATACTCATATTTTTTATATCTGTAGTAGCGCGGACTGTAAGTTAGCGGCGACCAACCTTGACGCTTGGTCGGGGTTTCGTACACGCGAAGTACATGCATTTGCGTTATCTATGTAAATCTATATCTGTGCTATAGATGCTTGCAAGTTTCTTAGTCACGAATGCGCCTTCGTTTGAGAGGAAACTTTTGCTCTAATTCCCAGCGGCAAATGTACGTAATCACTCCCGTTGCCAAGTAATCTTCTCCATTCACTGGCTTGTAGGCTAAACAAGCAATTACACCACTCGGTTTTTCTTTCATTTTACGAATGCTACGGCCGAAAGCTTGAATTTAGCGCTGTAATGATCGCCATGTAATCTTAACACCAATTGCGTCAATTACAACGAAACGGCGGCAATTTGTAGTCGTCGTGTTAATTGAACAGAGTGGAGGTGTGTGTCGAGTTCAGCGATACCCTCATAACAGTTACAGCGAGGGTGGATAAGTCGGTGCGAAGAGTGATAGCTGTTTCATCGATATATACGAGAGTTTGCTGAGCTCTCTATACATTTTTTATCACTACACGTTTTCAAAACGTTGTCATTTGTTTATGTTAACGTAGGATCTATGCAGGGTGTACGAGGCATCGTAACAGAAACTGATTCCTAGGATTCTATACTCATGATTCTGGACCCCCAGAGTTGTAATTTTGATCGATAATGTCGATGTTTTCATGAATTGTGCTCAATTTTTGACACTAATCTAACTTAAGGTGTTTGTACAAAAATAAATCAATAACTCATTACTATCCTGCTAATATTATAAATGTGAAAGTTTGTGAGTGTGGATGTATGTATGCATGTATTTATGTTTGTTACTCCTTCACGCAAAAACTACCGAACGGATTTGGAACACAGATAGTTTATAACCGGGATTAACATTTAGGATACTTTTTATCCCGATAATCCTGACATTTTTGTTACGTTAAATGCTACGCGGACGAAGTCGGGGGGCACAGCTAGTTTTAGATATAAAACTGCAATATAAATAATAGATCAATGCGCGCTCGAGCGTATTGAGTTTTAATTTACATTGTAGTCAGTGCAGGGAAAATATCGACGGAAAATTCCAACTCTGGGGGGTCCAGAATTATGAGTAGAATCTATGGTATTTGTTTTCGTTACGATGCCCCTTACACCCGATATAGACTTTATTTCAATAATGTATCATATTTGTTCGAGCGTAGGCCGCTCGGCTCGCTACACATGGCGGTTGCGGGTTCGATTCCTGCCGGAGCTAATTTCGGAAATGGCCTTTTCCTAATTTGCCCAGGTCTGGGTGTTACTGAGATCGTAGTCCATTGTACGGTACCCATAGTACAAGCTTTGCTTAGTTTGGGACCATACAATTGGTGTTTCTGTCTGGTGATATTTATTAACCCCCGACGAAAAAAGAGGGGTGTTATAAGTTTAACATGTGTATCTGTGTGTCTGTCTGTGGCAACGTAGCGCCCAAGCTGATGAACCGATTTCAATTTTGTTTCTTTTGTTAGATAGGTATTCTGATCGAGAGTGTTCTTAGCTATGTTTCATGAAAATCGGTTCAGCCGTTTGAAGATCATCAGCTCTTTAGTAGGTTAAAAAGCCACATTCACGGCCAAAATCAATTTCCACGGCTCGAATCCATTCGAAATTTGAGATTATTGGATTCAGATTTATTATATCTTTAAATGCTCGTAATTCTCTGAACTGGCTTTCTAAAATATTATAAATTTGAAAATTTTCTGGAAAAATTGTATATTTTATCAATTTTTATATAAGATTTGTGTATGAACTAAAGACGTTCCATAAGTCACGTTTCAAATGTTGGATACGCGCATGCGTTAAATTTTGTTTGTTTTGATAATAGTCATGGAATATTACGCTATAATAATTCTAGAGGGCGCTGCTCTGCCATTGAGAAAAAAAAAAAAAAAAACAAATCTAATAAATCTAATTAAAAATAATTTTAACGTTATTGAAATTTCTTCCCCTGGGCTGCTCTCGTCCACCTCAACCAGAGTTATTACATGAAATTGAATCATAATTTATAATATTTTACTAGGAATTAAACCTCCGTGGCATCAATATTAGATTCGTTGTCTATTCTAATGTCAATTATTATAATGTCATAACAAAATAATGTCTCATACTTTTACACAAAGAGAATACAATACTACAAACAGAATACAATACTTTTACACAGATTTTCTGTTCAACGCATCGGGGGTTTTTAAATTTTCAATTTAGAGTTATTCATTTATTGCATGTTGCCTAAATAAATGCTAAAGATTATGTACCTACCAGAAAACTGGCAACCGGTTCAACCTCGCCTGAATAGAGCAAAATCAAACTCTAGATTCCCATGTCTTTAAAGTCTATTCTTCTTAAATATAAATGGGGCCACGTAGCCAATGTTTATAGTGCAATAAATATTGGTTGGTGTCGTTAAATATCAAAGTGCTGTGCACGGCCAAGTTCGTCGTAGCATTTAATAACCTTAACAATAATTCTCATGATCCTAGACGAGAACTATAGTTGTGTGCGTTCAACCGTCGTAAATTACGATAAAATTAAACCGAAGTTTAAATTACTCTACAACTTTTGACTATTGACTTAATTTAGAAATTGGAATAGGTACGTTTTATTTCAAATATTAGGCGGCGTAGTAAAAATACGATACATTTGAGTAATCTTGTTACACCAATTTAATTTAATTAAATGAAGAACTATGTACCACTGGGCACAGGCCTGGCGCGGACTGTGACATACGTGTTTTGATTAGGTTTTCAAGTTTCCTCACGAGGTTTTCGTTCATCGTGATTAAATCATATTGAAATTAAGATTCATTTCTTTATAAAATGTGTCATGAAAGTGAAACTCCTACTGCGACAACAAGTACATATATCTACGTCATATTCAATCATCCAGATAACTGAAGTTTCAGCGACAAACATAAATTTTACCAAATGTGCTCAAAAATATCCTAAGCTGACAAGCAAACTCTGCGATATTTTAAAATATTCTCACACTTTTGGTCTCTATCATTCAAGTTTGAGTCACGTAGTAGAGTCGAAGCATTAAGTAGACGTCTATAAAGGGCTATAAAGTCTTCGTGATGTGCCACGAGTTCCGTGGCCCGTTTTACGCGCGTGCCTTGGTGGATTTATACACGGGAGTTATGTCCCACCTGCGGCAGAGGAATTAAAATAAACCGAGTCAAGTTCGAGACGGCTCGTGGGAGAATTTCGTTTTATTCGTATATATACAGATATTTGTGTAAGGACTTTGTGGCGTAGATAGAAAAGGGATCTTCAGTTTTGGAGATTAGTTGCTAACACTTTTATTGGAAGGCGGGATTTTAGTGATGGCCTAGAAAGGAGTGGCCATATCAAAGCGTTTCTCTGTTTGATACCTGATATTGGCGAGTTGATTCTTTGCTCAAACCCCAACTGAAATCGTTTATTTTGTTAGAGCCTAGAGGGCACTAACAAATTGATATGTTTATAACTGATCCCGGATCGCAGCGCGACCTCGACTGAGAAGATCCGTCAAAAAACTGATCTCAAGGCGCTTGCCATTTTACATAATTTTTTTTTAAAAAATTACAATATATGGTGTGAATTGGATCCATCATTTCCAAGATACGAATCAGGAATAAAATTCGATAACTTTATGGAAAAATATCATTACTAGTACCTAAAACTAATACTAACATTTTCAATGCAGTATTTAACGTAGCAATAGAATAAGTTGAGAAATTCTATTATTACCGGATTTTATCGCATAAGTTGTGGCCGTGTGGGACCATAACGCGGTGGCCGGTCCAGTCGTTACTAAACTGTTACCGTCCAAAAATGGCGTCGTTAATAAATGATGATGTGATGTACTTTGTACCTACTTGGTCTTTAAATTTATCCGCATTAAAAAGATTATACATTCTGACTGATGACTTGACTCACTACATCAATAACCTGGTGGCTAGAGGGGCCGTCCTCGTAGCTAAGAGGTTCCGGGTTCGATCCCCATCCTGGCCATTAAACTATTAACCTGAGCCCACATAACTTCGTTGGAGGGGCAAAAGGGAATACTAGTAATGTGATTAACATAAACTCACGCTATAGTAGTGTTTATATATAAAAAAAAATTCATAATTTTTAAAGATTCATAAATCGATCTCAAGCCTGAGAACGATATTGGAAATGTCATTATTTTGTCATACCAGTAGAAAATGACATGTCAAAAGCGTACTAAAAGGCGTTCTCAGACTTGAAATGGATTATTGATCGACTCAGGCGTTACTTTACGGAAATTCATTGTAAAACAATTTAGAAGAAGGACCCACCACTCACCCTTGGCCTGTTAACCTCCAAAATTATAAATCAAACTAGCTGTGCCCGCGACTTCGTCCGCGCGTAATTTAACTTAACAAAAATTTCGGGATAATTCGTCCCCTATTTTATCCCCTTGGGGGTAGAATTAATCAAAATCCTTTCTTAGCGGATGCCTACGTCATAACAACTGCATGCCAAATTTCAGCCCGATCCGTCCAGTGGTTTGGGCTGTGCGTTGATAGATCACTATGTCAGTCACCTTTGAGTTATAGTTATAGTTATATATATTTAGATAGGTTGATCGATAATGGAACAGCTTAACAAAACCTAACTCCGTCGGTCGAGTCTGTCAGTCATGAGTGTCAGGGACCCTAATAATGAGCAATTTTCCGCGGAACAAAGCGAATTAAAAGTAAAATTCGACACGTATTTCGCCTCTGAACGAGACACCCTCAGGAAAGTTGGGTCCAGTGGTGGGTTCTAAATTGTTTTGAAATAGATTAATTAATTAAATAAATAATTTAGTACTTTTAACGTCTCACGTGGGCACGGGCCTCACCTCAATACGAGGGGGATTCAAGTCATAATTAAGTAATTAATTAGTTTAATCAATACCACAAATGATCCGGAATCGAAATTCAGAACTTTGGACGCACGTGATAATCCGCCTCTAGGCAATATCGACGCAAACGGGCGAAACAATTCCGATCACGGAATTAATCCGCGATAATTAAAATTGTAGCGCGGTTCCCGTTTAGGGTTACCAGGCGACAAAAATTGGCCGGAATTCCTGGACATTTCAGGAAACCTCCTGTCGTTTGGTATCCCTAAATGGGACTACCAACTGGAATGTTATTCGCATTGCTAATAGAAAATCCTGGAAAACAATGAATTTTCGTTGTTTTGGTCATGTAATAAAGACGATAGGATTATACAAATAAATAAATTTCAAGTGTGTGTTTGTAATGTTAGAATAACACATTTTTATTAAATGCATTAGAAAGTAAATAAATACGGTACTTATACCAAAAACTAAAACATTTTTAATTTTTTGTCAGACTGTCTGTTTGTCCTGGCTACTCTACAGAATGACTGGACCGATGTTATAAGGAGTAACTTAGGCTACTTTTATTACAACGGCTATTTCTTAATATGTCTCTCACCATCTGTTTCAGACATTCTGCGTGGTCTCGAAGCGGTTCCGCAAGAACTACATCCACCGGTTCACCGCGACCAGGTCGCTGTTCTGGTGGTCGCCGTGGTCGTCGGTGCGCCGCGCCTGCGTCTACCTCTCCACCAACCAGTACTTCGACTACTTCGTCATGGCCACCATACTGCTCAACTGTGTCTTCCTCGCCATGTCGGAGACCATCGAAGAAGCTGAGTGAGTTGTTCTGACTTATTGACGCGAATTCGATGAAACGTCTTACATTTGGTTCAGCATTCGTTCCAGAAACATTGCGACATATAAAACATGTACCTACTTGAGAAATTGTTGCCCTACTTATGATTTTTTATAGTGATATAGACTTATAAGTAATTGTTAAGATCCATCCGGAGACTATACAAAACATGTGCTTGACCCATTTTAAAAGTTTCTTGAAAATAATCTTGCAACTGAATTTTAAACCAGTTATCTCTACACGCTTATTTTGGATGACAATGCATGCTTAGCTATGTGACGTCATTCTAATTCCAATATGGCGGAATCAACCATGATGGCGGACTCGTGTTTTTTTTTGCACTATCACAGTATGGGTATCAAATGAAAGGGCTTGCTGAGGAAAAAACAAAAACTAAAAAAAATATTAAGTTAATGGTCATAAAAACTTTTTTTAAGTTTTTTAAACCATTGATTTATTTAATGTCATGCCATGACATTAAAGCTCGCGATATTATTGTGAAAAGTTGAATTTTCGAAAAAAAAAAAAACAGCGGAAGGAGCTCGCCTGCCACCCACCCTCCTTAATAGGTGACATTGAGTGCTTTCACATGCACTGATTCTTGTAAGCGCGAGGTTAAAGGTCCACCAAGCTGGCCCAGAGTGGGTTGGCAAACTAAAGGGTGCTATTCAAACGATCTAAATCCCGACAGCAGGACGGCACGGACAATTTCAGTTTAATTCGGATAGTGCCTCTGACATGAATGCACGAAACTACCTGCCAACTACTAACTCTCGGCATTCAAACTGCAATATTGCAGCCGGCTTGCAGTTTGGATGCAGCGTCTGAATAGACTCTGACACGTCTTTTGATAAATGGTTAAAGCTTTCAGCGAAATTCAGACATGCAATATGTGCGGTTAAATTTAAAAATAGTGGTTCGCGTTGAATATCATGCCTGCACATTTGCTTCTAAAACTAGCACTGTCACTGTCTCTACTTTAGAGATGAGGAAAGTAAAATCTTCTAAGATCTGAAGCTAAAGACAATCAGCTAAGAACTTCAGACACTTGACTTAAGCACATCGATTAACTAAAGTCAGAATAAACCGCATCAACAAATTATTTACGAGTACGCCGAGCAATTATTTTTCCTATGTGGGCTATAGCGGGCATGCCCACTATCCTCCAATAAGGACGCTTTTATGGGCCTACCCGCAATTTTATTGCGATCGTATACACGCCCAGAGTACAGGTGAGCTTATATCCTCTAATAAAAGGAGAGGCTCTATGTTTCCGGGCATCATTTCTCTACGTGAGGTGTAAAGGCGGAAAAGTGGGTGATAAACAGTTGATGCGTATTGAAATACCTGCGTTTCATTGCATTTTAATGTTCCATAGTAAGTTTTGAACTCTCTTGAATATAGATAATGGGTATTATAGTCCAATTACGATCCGTGGTGCTTTACAACGGGTCTACAATTAGCTGTAACAGTATTTCTTCTATGGCAACCATCCCGCACAGTTCTGTCTGTCTCCCACTTTGTAATGGTGAAAAATTTATAATTGTCTCCCAACGTCCTAATTTGTTCTTCCAATTAAATTCGGGAGTCGTCGAGAGTCCAACCTCGTCGTCATTATTGGACATATCAGTCGATCCTGGCCCACAGGAGTACCTAACAGTGTACCTAAGAGTATGTGGCGGGGCAAAATAGATGACTAATTTCTTTGTTATTGCATAATTTCCAGTGAAATTATTATCTTGCAATAAAGCGATAAAATTATACCCAAACTTGAGGGGTCAAGCCTAAGGGTCAAGCGCATTTCGACCCGACGCAGCTCGTCCGGTGAACAAATATTACGTGAAATTGACGCATTACGCCCGACTTAAAATACCATCAACAGACAGACTTCCATCAAACTTTATACCTATATCGTGTTATCATTTCAAACCGCCAATTCTCTCACTCCCTCATTTATCAGTCTTAATACGTAATCAAATTAACAGCCCCGATAATACGATAAGCCTCCCCAGGACCGAAAGGGCCTCGCATTTCCGTTGGCAGGCGGGTCACGTCACGACAGTTCTGTACGAAGCGCGTCCTGCATAGCTGAACCGGAGGGAACCGGTGTTGCCAGACCCTATTTAAAGAAAATCGTGGATGGGAGTTGCTGACAATTTGATAAAATAACAGAATTTATGACCTTATTCAAACGTGGTGGAAACACTCTGGAAAATTCACAAGAATTGTAGTCTAAGGTGACGAGAACCTTGGTTTGTACTTGGTCATATTCATATCATCACACTACGCATGCAGTTACTTTATGAAATAGGTATCCAACCTGAAAATATTATTTTGAAATTTGCTCATCGGAATCAAACCCGCAACCACCCGATCAGAGAGCTGAGCGTACACCCAAACCAATACACCTTAGCAGTCGTCACTCTTCTTCGGCCAACAAGCGTACGACCTACCTGATGTTAGGCAGTTAAGCTTATAAATGCATACAAGGCATTACTCGCATGTTATCAACTTGAAGGAGAGTTAGACAGAGGGAGGGAAAGGCAGGCAGTGTCGGTGTTCGCGCAAGATCGCGTCGTAGATAATTTTTGCCGATAATGGACTGTATTAAAAATAGATTGCTGGTCACGGCCTTCCTAATTCGATAGGCATTCAGGACATTATAAATCGTACCGTTCAGACAAGAATCAACCGCACTTACTTGGAACCACACCCTGCTTGCATCCGCTGCCTGTCCGTCGTGGTTGACCACCAGTGCACAGGGTCCTGATCGCTGTCCAAGCTGGAGCTCGTTGAAAAGTCTATTCAGTTGCACAAAAGCACCAAGAAGCCGCAATTCGAACAACATAAGATTTAATTCGCACGTTTAACATGCGCCGCCGCCGTCCGTTACTTGTAGAAGCGAATAACCGCCGACCGCTAGTGTTGCCAATACGCAAAACAGGGTCACGATTTAAAAAAATCGCCTAATCCGCCGTAAAGTATCGATTAACTATTATCTAAACAGACATGCATTATAACGCCTGAACAGTCGGTCTTCCAGCTCTCTCATTCATCGTACGAAACACAGCGATAATTACTACGTCACGCAACTTTTCTGTAAGAGGGTGGTACTACTTATGGGAGCAGTAGTAAATTAGCCACAGTTTGTCTCTACCACTTTTTCAGTTTGTAAAGTGCATTCAATCCAGCATCCCGCACCATTCGTTCGACGCTCGGCTCCGGACATCCGGCGCGGATATCCCGCCGCCTTCCGGATTTGACTTACAACTTAAATTAGTTTCGTGTTTTATATTAAAGTTTCTGCAACTCGTTCCTGTCTGACAGACTTATGTTGAACGTTCAATTCGAAAATCTGTAAGGACCCGTGTTAATAAATGTATCTCAGATCTGAGGGCGGTCTTGAGTGCGTTTTTGAGGTGCCATTTTGTACTGGGATGACATGAGAATAACATTTTCAAGATCGCTCTCAAACTTGAGATATATCTTTAAATATATATAACTCAAAGGTGACTGACTGACATAGTGTTCTATCAACGCACAGCCCAAACCACTGGACGGATCGGGCTGAAATTTGGCATGCAGGTAGATGTTATGACGTAGGCATCCGCTAAGAAAGGATTTTGATTAACTCTACCCCCAAGGGGGTAAAATAGGGGATGAAAGTTTGTATGAAACTTTGTCAATAAAATTCCACGCGGATGAAGTCGCGGGCACAGCTAGTTTATCAATATGTGCCTAAGTATTACCTTTCTTTAAGGGCGTTTTAGATCCGTCGAGTTCATAGCCAAAACGTCCTCATGTCGATGCCTCCTAGCAAGACTTCAAACGATACTAGCTCCATAACCACGGCCTATAACCCATTAAGCAATGCGGTACTCAAAACTAGCACAAATACACCGGTTAATATTAGTGTGGCATGTTTTATCGTGGTTTTGATCAACAGGTCTATCGATTGGGCCTGGGATGGCGGCCGGCCGCCCAGCCACAACCTACTTTATGTGATGCTCAAATAATATGTTAATTTGATGTTTTCGTGTTGAGCCGTCAGTTGGACAACGTTGTTTAAGCTTGTAGAATAATACAGACTCAGATTAAAGGAATAAACCCCGTATGAATAAATCGATCTTCGATCTTGAGTACGCTTTTGACATGTACTTTTGTACTGGAATGAACTGAGAATTACATTTCTAAGAACGCTTTTCCAGACTTGAGATCGATCTTGAGTACGCTTTCGACATGTCATTTTGGACTAGGATGACATAAGCATGACATTTCTAGTCAAGCTCTCAGACTTGATATTAATTTATAAATACCCGCCTATAAGGTTGCAAAGTTAACAGCTTTACTTTTTCCTTCTAATTTAATAAAAAATAATAATTTTAGCCCTTTTTGACGTCCCACTCCTGGGCACGGGCCTCCCCTCAACACAAGGGGGATTCAGGCCATAATCCACCACGCTGGCCCAGTGCGGGTTGGCGGATTTCACATGTCTTTTGAAAATTAGTTATATCTTCTAAGACATGCAGGTTTCATCACGATGTTTTCCTTCACCGTAAGCAAGTGATAATCATATAGAAATTATGATTCGCACATAGATTTCGAAAAATCCAGAGGTTCGAGCCGGGGTTTGAACCCGAGACCTGGTAGACCGCAAGACGCGTGCTTAACCAATCGGCTATCACTGCTTAATAAGATACTTAAACTGTATTTCCCTATACATCACTTATATTCAACTTTTTTACCCAGTATTAATAAACTGATCTCAAGTCTGAGAGCGATCTTGTAAATGTCATTCTAACGTCATCCCAGTACAATTATAGTACTCAAGATTACTCTCAGATATGAGATCGATTTATTAATACAGGTCTAACATATGCGTAGATACATACATTTTACTATACGTAAGTATCTCTACATATTAAGTTCGATTCTATCTGACCTTTCAACAATGATCCATGTCACAAGCACACGTCATAAAGGAACATGGCAATCTCATTATACTTAATCATATCTCATTAAACATAACCCCTAAACATTAGATAAAATAATCCTGTTTCTGGCCCAAGTTTTTAGTAAAGGCCGAGTGTTTCGCTGTGTGGTGGGCGGGCGCGGGGCCCGGCGGCCGGCGGACAAACACGACGTCAGTCCTAATTAAACAAGTGTCTAAGCGGTCGCAAACACGGTTTTATTGTTGAATTAGTTTGTTGAAATACATTTCATTGTAGGTTTGCGGGCAAGTGCTTATCGTTGCACGGTTTAGGTCCTACAGACATTACTTAACCTTTTATATCAATTTACAATAGCTAAGGAAACATTTTTTAAATATATTTTCTTAATTTTTTATTATAACTTTGTTTTGCTAGTTCGCGTTCTAAAAAAGGTTAAATTTGCAACTTGTTACGTAGGTAGGTACTTATTATTATCGGGGCAAAAGATAAAATCGGGTTGAATGCTTTAATGCCACTTGTAATAAATTTATTAAGGCTAAAGCGCCCATCTAGCCCGCGAAGTTCAAATTTTTTGAGGTTTTCAAAATCTGACAATAATAAAAGGCACATTTTGTAATTCGCAACAAAAACCGTGTGCAGTGCATTTATTAATATATCCAACTTACTCTAAAACATTTCAAGAACGACAGCTATCCAGATAATCTGGCAATTTATGTATATTTCGTGATTTACTAGTATCATATCCTCCGTGATATTATTTAGAGTAAAATAAATGTTTTAATAAACGCACTGCATACTGTGTTTGTCGCAAATCACAAAATGTTGTTTTAAATGTTTTCAGATTTTGGATAAACTATAAAAACACTCGAAATTTTTTGAATTTCGCGCGCTAGACAGGCGCCTTCACCTTAATAAGTAACTTCTATAAACCTAACTGACCTATATAGTTAATATGATCCAGATCTATTTTCTATGCCTTTAATTCCACCCTAAACACTCCATAACCTATTACCGGTTTCAATAAAATACCCGGTGTACAAGTACCTGAACACGATACAAAGTAACGTATTTACTCGCACTCCATTTGCGAAGGAAGCTACATTTTAAATTAAACGTTCCACGATACATTTATTTCTCAGTCTCCAGTAGTGCTATCTGGAACTGTTACTCGGTGAGTAACTGTTTTTATTTTTTCACAACCTCACCGGCCCTACCCGGATTGGTTGGCTTGGTTGGCGTGGTTGGCACAGTGCCCGGGGTAAAAAGGATTATTTAGTGTTGTATAGGTAGTCGCAGTAGGAGTTATTGGGGTTGATGGTATATAACAGTTTGAATATTATATCTGTACCTACTTTGTATTGTTTATGCATTGGTAGTTTATGAACTCTGATATAGATCCGAATGATTATTAGCTACAAACAAAGACGAAGAAATATATTTTGTTTTTTTTTTATTGGGACTGGTCCCTCCACGCACTCCCACTACTGTAACTCCTGTAAACCAGGATCGAAAATGGCGACCAATAATGACGTCAAGGTTTGACCCTCGACGACTCCGGGGACATGTTAAATAGTCTTGGAACCCGCTCGAATTAAATTGAAAGAAGTAATAGGCGTTGGAAGAAAAAAATACACTTGTTTTTGATCAAATAGAGTCGTTGTTAACATTTTAAGAGCTGCGGCAACGGCAGCATTGGTCATGCCAAGCGTATCGGTTTTTAGTTAAACAGGCACCAATTGTTTGGCGCCAAAACCAGTTTTAGTGGTTGTGGCAGATTATTTGCATAATAATGACCAGAATGAGGTGTAGTTAACGTCGATATTAGATTATGTGCTGTAGAAGTCATACAAAAACGGTTGGCTTTGCTTTAATTGGTACTTCTATCACATTATATATCTAGAATAAATAAATATCGCCAGACGAACACACCAACTGTATGGGCCCAAACAAAGCAACGCTTGTACTATGGGTACCGTACAATGGACTGGGGGCGATCCCAGTGACACTCAGACCAGGGAAAATTACAAAAAGGCCTTTTCCGAAATTTACCCTGACGGGAATCGAACCCTCAACCACCCGATGCAGTGAGCCGAGTGGCCTACGCTCGAACCACTGCGCCAAGCGGTCGTCAAAACAGGACAACAAACATTAATCCTCCATGGACATCATGGATAAAAAGTTTCACCATATAAGCAAGGATTTCAATATAAAATACTCGACAATTTCCTGAATTTCCTGGAACTTACCACGTAAATACCTGCTTACGACATAAAATACAACGTATAAACTGTTGGTAAGTTTATTATCAAAAGGCAACACACTAAAGCTATTTTAATATATACATATATTAATATCTACTACCCTTTGTAATTATTGAAAATAAGCAACTGGCGATAAAAAAAAATATGACATGTAAAAAGACAAGCCCGCTGAGTTTCTTTCCGGATCTTCTCAGTCGAGGTCGCGTTCCGATCCGGTTGTAGATATAAGGAAAAAAAAATGTAAATTGACAATATTTAAGTGCCCCCGTAGGCCTAAACAAAATAAATGATTTGAATTTGAATTATGAGTTTATTCCTCACAGATTTGATGAACTCCCATCCAAGAAGCCGTTCGTCTCCACCGTGATCGATCGCGGCGGGTAAATATGAATCGACGCAAATGATGGATTGTGCGGTAACACATTCTATTGACAAGTAACGACCAACCTCGCGCGTTAACCGGGAGTGTTTCATTTTTCATATTACATTTTTATTTATACTCAAACTCTGAAGGGTGTAGATTTTATTTTCTAAAAGATCTTATGATGCGCAATCGGATGGGGAATGTTGTATGTCTATACGTACGGTTTCATTATGACCAAAAGTTTAATTATTTTTTTAATAATTACCTATTGGGTAAGTAGTTTATAGTCCTAATGAAAATACAATTGTATAGTCGCTTCATTTTCCTTTTTTTATTTTACAATCCATCTAATATTATAAATGCGAATGTTTGTGAGTGTGGGTGTTTTTTACTCTTTCAGGCAAAAACTACTGATCGGATTTGGATGACATTTGGAACACAGATAGTTTATAACCGGGATTAACACATAGGATACTTTTTATCCCGATAATCCCGAAACTTTTGCTAAGTTAAATACTACGGGGACGAAGTCGCGGGCACAGCTAGTTTATTATAATAACATCAAAGGTATTATTTAAGTAGGTAATAACATTTTGTATTTTTGCTAAAGCTGAATCGACCAGGGTAGTACCAAGCCCTCACAGAAGATCGGCGTTAACGATAATAATTTAAATTGCGTCTCACTCCTGGGCACGGGCCTCCCACAATACGAGGAGGAATAAAACTAAACTTATGTTTTAAATCCACCACGTCACGCACTCTTACAGTCAGTCCTGTAATCCAGGATCAACAGTGGTTTAATAACGAGACGGGTCTCATGGCGAATCCTAGTTAAATATAAAATATACCTAAATAAATTACTGCCTTAGAATATCTTAATTGAATCTATGTTAGACTTATATTCTCGAAGCAGAAATCTCGGAAAAGCAAAATCTCGGGACACCGTATTTCCTAATTGTTAGTCTAGGATTTTTCATTTACTAAATATGAGAACGTGCAAAAACTCCGTTTTCAAAATTTGCAAAAAAAAAATTGTTAAAAGATTTCGAATCCAATTTGCTTACTTTTTAACATTGAATAAAGTTTGAAATAAAATGAACGCGCACTTATAACGAAGTAATTTGCAAAATTAATTTTGCTCAGAACAGAGCTTGTTACAAACTTTATTAACGACTATACATTGTGTTCCAGTCGAATTCATCTTTGTTTGGGGAAACATTTATATTGCTTAATTGTTCCAAAGAGTTATTAAGAAGCTACGCTTAGCTGACCGAAATAATTAGCGATCTGTCACTATTTCTGCAATAAAGGGACTCTAATAAATTATCTGTGGTTTATTTACCTATTTATGTTTAATACAAGCTTCTTGCTATTTATGCTAAACAAATAACCATAGATGAAGTGGAGCGAAGCGAGAACTGTCAAGTCTCTGCCACAAACGACTTAAGAAAATATTAAAAAAGGCAAGCCTTCGGAGTTTCTTGTCGGATCTTCTCTGTCGAAGTCACGTTCCGATCTGATTGTAGAAGTAAGAATAAGATGTAAATATAACATAACGTAAGTGCTCTCGTAGGCCTAAACAAAATAAACTATTAGACTTTGACGTAGTCGTCTCTTAGTCAACCACGGGCAAAGTAGCTTATGATTAAGTAAATAACAAGATTGATTTTGATTACTGAACTTACTTAATAGGTAAGGGTAATCCGACAAAAATATTAAAGCTATAATTCTGGTGTCAGATTCAGTGCGCCACTTCAAAAGGCGTTTCTCCTAATTTTCGTCTCTGTGTCCAGCAATTTTCCCCGGAGTAAGTAAATGATTTTGATTGCTTGCAATTTCAACTTACTAAAAAACGCTCTTCAACAATAATTTTAGTAGAGATTTCAACTCTAAGCCGAGAGCATATGGTGTAAAATAAGCCAGCCCTATCTGTCACTAGCACGCGCGGCCAAATCTCGTTTGACAAAGCGGTCGCTCAAGTGGTCGTTCACTGAATTCGCGCAACGCAATGTAAACCGTATTGCTAACAATTTAAACTAACATTTTGCGTCGAAGTTTACCATATTGTTCTTCGTAGGCAATTAGTGTGTCTCAAAATCTTAGATCGTACATTTGGGTACAACCATAAATGTATGATTTACATTTTGAAGCGAAGCTTCTATACGGACGTTCGGGGCACTCGCCGCGCCACAATATCCGCGCTACGAGTCAGTAGCGTTACACGACATATACCTATTTAGGTATACAAAATGACAGACTGTATAAAGCTTCGCTTTTTCGGGCGTCACTAGACGGCGCTGTTTTTTTGTCGTATACTTCAGTACCTAGCTTTGGGTTCTCTTTTAAATTTCTTTGACATTAGGATAACTTTATGTGGCAGAACCAAGTTTTAACCAATTGACCACGGCACCTATACTGGGCTTGCTGGACCGGGGTGGTGCTACCTACCACCATACAGTTGGTGTGTTAGTCGGGCGATATTAATTAACCTACTAAATCTGACAATATAATAATCAAAATATATATAACTCAAAGGTCACTGACTGACTGACTGACTGACTGACATAGTGATCTATCATCGCACAGCCCAATACACTGGACGGTTCGGGCTGAAATTTGGCATGCAGGTAGATGTTATGACGTAGGCATCCGCTAAGAAAGGATTTTGATTAATTCTGCCCTCAAGGGGATAAAATAGGGGACGAATAATCCCGAATTTTTTGTTAAGTTGTGTACTTACGTGAGAATGTACACCGCCTTTTATTATTTGAAAAGAGTAACAATTGAGTTTCTTCCCGGATCTTCTCAGTGGAAGCAGCATTCCTAACCGGTGGTAGATTCTGACTATTCATAAGTGCTTTGTTGGCTTACATGAATAAAAACGATCTTGAGTTCGAGTTTGAGTTGGTTTACAATAAAGTTATTTTTTCGATCTAAGTTAGTCACTTCTGTCTGCGTTAAGTAGAGGAATGTATCAATTTATTTATATCATATAGTTATAGCCTTACGTCAAAACACTAATACGTCAGATAATAATTATAATCAATTACTGGTATCTTAGAAAAATAATTACAATTAATAACTACACACACAAGAACTGATGTTTACATTTAAAAGAATGCATGCAACGAATCACGAAAAAAAAATCGCAAATATTCGCTATACAAGTTTTCTAAAACTAGCTACTAATTTATAACGTCATACTTCAAAAGAGCGCTGTTTTCGAAACTTCAATGACTTTTATTATATCCAATTTTGCAGTTTTTTTAATAAAATAATCACTAGTAGTAATCTTAAAAAATACTTTAGGTATTATAATTGTGCAAAAAACAAAAGATAAGTCATCATCCCTATTCTACTAATTCGATAGCCCCGTCCTTATTTAACACGTTTACCTCGACTATACCGCTACCGTGTTCCAATTAGATTCGGACCGGGACCGGCTCCGGCCCGGTCCGCTAACTAATTCAGTTACCGATACACGGGGAGTCGGCACTTTGATCATATCACCACTAGTAATGTGCGGCGTCTTTTTGTTGGTAGTTCATAGTTTCCAAAGATAAATAAATAATAATAATACATATCGCCAGACTGACACCCCTACTGCATGGTCCCAATCTAAGCAACGCTTGTACTATGGGTACCGTACATTGGACTGGGGGCGATCCCAGTGACACCCAGAACTGAGCAAATAAAAAAATGGCCTTTTCCGAAATTTTCCCCGCGGTATTGTAACCCGCAACCACCATGTGCATTGAGCCGAGGGGCCTACGCTCGAACCACTGCGCCAAGTGGTGGTAAATATAAGTTAACCATGGTAATTAGATGCATAATGGCAATACTCTCAATTTAATACTTTTTATATACTTTCTTTTTCGTTAGGTTGCTAGGTCACGCCAATCGTTCAGACGTTGCTCTATGTAGTAACTCTCGATCAACGTAGAGTCACTCACTCTACCATCGGTCAATGGATCGATCGACACCCATAGGCAACTGAATATTAAAAAAAAACAAAATACTTTGTGTGCATGTAAGCCAAGAAAGCACTTATGAATAGGCAAAGTCTTCCAACGCCTCGGAATAATGCTTCCACTGAGAAGATCCGGCAAGAAACTCAATTGTTACTTTTTTCAATGGAATAAAAGTTGGGTGTATATTCACGGACATTAGCAGCAGAGTGCGAAAAGTGGTGACCATGACCACTCCAAGAGTGTAACGATTTAAGAAGAAGAATAAATCCGTATACTAATTTAATAGACTTGATACATAGTGATACATATTTTATACCTGGGCCCTAACCACGCTAGCTACTCAAATCGTAATAGAAAAGCAAACGCTCGCGATTACGTTTCAAACGCTCCGCTTTTGACGTTTTGCTGACACCATACCATATCAATGTCAGTAGAAATCGTAAAGCTCGTGTCAGCAAAAGTCTGCCATTAAACTTTGGATTGCAGTGTCTATTTGTCTGGCTTTATATTTTTGACGTTTCCATCGATTCAACCGATTGCAATTGACTTGACAAACAGTTGTTAACCGACTACCAAATGTTAGTATTTGACAAAAACCGAGCAACTGAAACTCGATTGCCATTCAGATTGACAAACAATTTGTTTAGTATTTTTTTTACTATTTGATTAGGTATTTACCGTGATTTCAACACGTTTAGTAAAAAATATGAAAAGGTATACTACCTACTTACTGCAATAGTACATTGTTACATGAGTGGTGAAAGTTACTTATTTTGTCCCGAGACGGGGTTTGGCGCCCGAGCGTAGCGAGGGCGCTAATAGTTCGAGGGACAAAATAAGTCTTTGACCCGAGGTAAACACTGTGCTTTTCATTACGAATACAAGGAAAATAAAAATAAAAACGGGGAATTGGCTAAAGAAATAATACAAGGAAGTATAAACAATACTCTACGACTCGAAAAAAAAAATCGGATTGCCGCCTATTTTGTTTTTTTTTTCGTTGGCCGGCCAACTTCATTATTTAGCCATTATTTTTCATTTTCATCTTTAAATATTTTGCCCAAATCTATGTTATTTTAAAGAAATTGTTGAAACTAAATTATAATTAAGTCATTTAATAAATATATTCTTGAATTAATACTTAACTTTATGTTATTTAAATTTTACATCGTGCTGTAATTGAGTGACTGTAGAAAAAGTTTGAACATGGTTCCATAGAAATGTGAAAATGGAACTGGTTTTTTTTTTATAATTTGACAGCTGTCAGTTGAAAGCGAAACTCCCGGGCCTGAAAAGTATTACTTTCAACCCGCTTCTCAGGCAACTTCAGACCTACTTTCAGAGTATGAGTAATGAAAAAATAATTTGTTGTTTTCATTTTTTTCTCAGTATAGCTCTGTCCCTGACTAGATCTGGGGCCCGACTCTGTTACCCTCTGGCATCACGATCGACTTGCACTTGACTCGAAAAACGTCAAAACTGACGTATCGCGTATCTGAATACGTCAGATTTGACAGATTTTCTAGAGGAAGTCGAGTGCGACTTGATCAACGACCGCGTGGCTCAGTGGTCCGAGCGTAAGCCGCTCGGTGGTGCTCTGCACATCGTGGTCGCGGGTTCGATTCCCACCGGGGCAAATTTCGGCAATGGCCTTTTCGTGATTTGCCCTGGTCTGGGTGTCACTAGGATCGCCCCCGGTCCATTGTACGGTACCCATAGTACAAGCGTTGCTTAGTTTGGGACCATACAGTTGGTGTGTCAGTCTGGCGATATTTATTTATTTTTATCGAGATGCCGGTGGTTATCAGATTTGAACGCCAAGCCGTGTGTAGCGGTATTATAATAATCGATTCCAGCTCCAACTCCATTCATCAAAGCTCAACGCGTTTGGGAGAAGGCGCAAGGCGTCTGTGGGCGCATTCCAGTCTGTTGACTCTATGACACATTCTGTTTCATCTCGTTCATAGTGAACTTGGCTTTATGATCTCTATCTATAGCGATATAAGTAATATGAATATGCGAGAATCTTTGATAAGATTTTAATAATCAAATAATGATAGATAATGTTATTACTCTGGACGGCATCAGTGTCTTTGAAGCGGTTTGGATTTCCCGTCAGTAATGACGTCACAATAGGTGTTAAAAATTCGGCACGCTTGGTTTCAATACAAATCGTGGTACTTGCGTTATCTTTGTAAATATATATCTGTGGTAGGCATCCCCTTCGAATTGAAAGGAAGCCTTATGAGACCCTTCCTGGCTGTGAGAGATGAAAAGAGCTAATTATTATTATTCTCATTCCGTAGTAGGTATAAATAAATTCTTACTGCGACCTTTAGATTCAACGGCTTATCTAGAGCTGTTATACAACTTAATAGACTATTAGTCTTATCTCAAGACATAATATTAAATGTTCTTTCCCTAACACTGATTCAAAGGTTTTGTTCGTTAATTGAATTTAAAATCTTCGTAAACACTTACAAATATTAAATGATACAACCACTAAATCCGTTGCGGGGTAAAATTTGGCTATTAAATTTCATCAGATTAGTTCGCAAAAGCACCGTGCTCTGAATAAAGGTGAATTCTAACCAAAAACTATTCAGACTGGGTTCCCTCATTTGCATAACGCACCTACATTACACGCTACAAGCGATGAACGCGCCGGACTTTTTTTATAAACTTCGCGAAACTCGGAACGTAAATATGTATTTTCTCGAAATCCTTGTGTGCTTAGGTCCATTATATTCAAGTAGGTACCTACTTACTTAATTTAAACAAGTGAAACGGTGTTAGACCAACTAACAGAAAAGATGAACACCATCGGGTTTTTCTCTTTGGGTTAGGTTGGTACATCAACTTTACCATTCACTACACCATGCAAATAAAAACCTTATGTAATAAACGTTAGGGTTGTCAATCCTATGCTGTACCGTCCAAATTGCAGAGATCTTGAGTCCGCAATTAGGACTTAAAAGATTTTCCTGTTCCAGATACATATTCCTGGCGATCTACACAGCGGAGATGATAATAAAGTGCATAGCGAAGGGGTTCATATTGAACAAGTATACGTACCTGAGGAACCCCTGGAACTGGCTGGACTTCGTGGTCATCACCTCGGGCTACGCCACCATCGGCATGGAGGTCGGCAACCTGGCCGGCCTGCGCACCTTCAGGGTACTGAGAGCGCTGAAGACTGTCTCTATTATGCCGGGTAAGATGACAGGGCAAACACTGAAAAAAATATATATTATAGATTATTAATAATTTAGCCCTTTCAACGTCCCACTCCTGGGCACGGCTTCGACTCACTACGAGGGGGATTCAGGCTGTAATCCACCACGCTGACCCAGTGCGTAGTAGCGGATTTCACATGTCTTTCGAAAATTGTTTAGATTTTCTAAGACATGCAGGTTTCCTCACAAATTTTTCCTTCACCGTAAGCAAGTGATAATCATATTGTTATTATGATTCGCATATAGATTTCGAAAAACGCAAAGGTGCTAGCCGGGGTTTGAACCCGGGACCTGGTGCCCGCAAGACGCGTGCTTAACCAATCGACTATCAGTGCTTTTCAGCCTAGGTAATAGGAATGCCCTAGTTGAGTCAGCCCGTATAGTAGCCACGAGATAGTCAGCTGGCTACAGGTAGGCTTTACCACCGGAAAGTATAACCTGATTGGACATCAGATTTAAGGCACCAGGGATCGTAATAAGTCTGCTTAATTAGACCTAAACTTGTGAGTTGAGTCTTTATTTGATCTCAATTAATCGAAATAGCGGTATCTCAGTTCCACTGCGACTCATGTTGTTATCTAATCTAATAAGGTCTAGAGTTGTATCTAAGGTCACATATGTCTTCAGAGAGTTAGCTTCTACCGCCGCCAGCGTCATAAATCCCAATCTCAAACTTAATCCAACGTAATAGATTCTATTTTGAATCGACATTAGCTCATTAAGTCCCTTAGAACTTAGGAATACTGTCTTGTCTGCTTGGAATTAAAATACGAAAGCAACTAAGACTTCTTAATGGTCGTTTAAGCGTTGTAAACCTCAAACCCTCACGTGACTTTATTGAGATTTTGGGAGTAATTAATGAAGGTAATATAGCCGAAGTAATCAACTGCTTGATAAATTAATAGAATTTCTAACGAAGCAAATTGCGATTTTGACAATTATGTATTTAGATTGAAATCTGGGGTGCTACTCTTGAAAACGATAATCGATATATCGTGACATTTGTCGTGTCGAATCCTACTCTAAGTTACATCGTTTTTAGTGTCGTGTCGATGTCGGAACGAACGATTCATAATCCGATATATCGAGCTTAACCCTACTCTTAGGTTTAAATGTCGGACACGAATATTCGAATTTGACAACGACCAACACGTAATTTTTGCGATAATCTCAACGACACCTCTTAGGACGTCGTCGGCATTATCGTTTGGTTAATTTTATAGCAATTCGGTGTAAAATGACATTTAAATTCGTGATAAATAAATAATAAACGAATAAAACAGTTGCATGATGAGATGTGTGAGATGTTATGTTGATGTTTTTATCAGTGTAGCCATGAGCTCCTCTGCTGACTTCTGTAAAAGTTTTTGATTACAATGTCATGATTTTTCCCTTTGAAGCCATCAGGAAAGTAAATATTGCCCATAGAAGGAGGAGGCAGCAAATGCGGGAACTTCAATAATATATAAGCATTCCCGATGATTAATTTGTCAAGAAGCTATAAAATAAAAGTAAAAGCAAGTTTTGTTTAGGTTTATGACCACAGATTAACTCAATACGCTTGTGACCATACATAAAAAGTCTATAGATAATACAATGGATAAAGTGAAACAGCGCTATACAAAATACAGCGAGCGTGATAGAGCTAGCGAGTCTTATGTATAAATATTAGTTTCTTTATCTATTTTTGTGTCTCTGCCCCACAGATAAAACAAATGAGGCCATAGAGAATATTCAGGTTTTCAACAAACTTTGCATTTATTATTCGTATCATTCACTCCGAACATAGTCTATGGATCCGATACACGACAAGGAATTCGAACATTTGTTAGAGTAGGGTAAGGTCGATATATTCGAAGTAATGTCGTATCGTTTCGAATGTATCGTTGTCGATTTGCAGAGTAGCAGCCCTGAAAAGTATTTAGTGTCAAGTTACAATTGGTTTTTAAGATTCAACGTCAATTACCTATGAGGTCAAATGAGGCTTTTATCTATTCCATGGTCGCGGATTCAAAATATCTCCTATCATACATCTGGCTTAATTGAGGGACTCCCGATACTTAAATAACAATTTAGAAAACACTGTTAGAAAAAGTTTGAAGTACGTTCAACATAAGAAGTAGCTTGGGAATTGAAATGTCCCAAAGGATCATAACATTATAGTTAAACTTATCATAATAGTATGACACCAAAAAGTCTCTATTTAAAGTAAAAGTTCACACATGTTTGATTGACATAAAGAATTAGTCAGGCATGAATCTGACCATAATTTTAAATTTTGGTGTGTGCAGCCCCTGATCAAAACTATTTTGCAGGTCTGAAAACCATCATAAACGCGCTCCTCCACTCGTTCAAGCAGCTGGCGGAGGTGATGACCCTCACCATCTTCTGTCTGATGGTGTTCGCGCTGTTCGCGCTGCAGGTGTACATGGGGGAGCTCAGGAACAAGTGTGTGAAGAACCTGGTCGTGCCCCCGGGGGAGAACTTCACGGATGAAGTGTGGTTAGCGTAAGTAAGACCTGACTTGGTCGTCGCACTCCCGGGCCGGTAAAAAATATAACTCCAAAGAAAACACAACGTTAGCACAAACTACTTGGTGATTTTATAAATAAAATGTGAAACTGACATTAAATACCCCAAAAGAGCTTATTTAATTATAATATTGAATAACAATTATTACTAACTGGCTAGTACCTAAGTGTCTAAAAATGCAACGGCAAATAGGCGTTTCTGTATTGAAAAACAAATATATTTTTATTCTTTAGGTTAAATTAAAAGGCATTTTATTATTTTTATAGATAAGTGACCAATGGTTTACAGTTATTTGTCTCTATAATCCTTATTATTAAATGGCGTGAGTAAGATTTTGTGTAGATAGGCCGTCGCAGTACCTACGTTATGTATTTTTTCTTTTTATTCGAGAATTTTATATTTACTAACCTATATAAAATTAATCCGTATGATATTTTAGTGGAGACAATCATTAAATCAGCTTAACATATAAGAATCTAGTGCTCAGTCAATTTTTACCTAGATCTGATTGAAGTAATTTAAAGATAGATGGTCCGACCTTTGTTTTCCGTTCTCAGATGGATCCAGGAGCCGTCCAACTGGATGGTGGACACGGAGCTGGTGCCTATAATCTGCGGCAACCTGACGGGCGCGCGGCACTGCCCCCCGCAGTACACCTGCCTGTGCGTGGGCCCCAACCCCAACCACGGGTACACCAACTTCGACAACTTCCTCTGGTCCATGCTGACGACCTTCCAGCTGATCACCTTGGATTATTGGGAGAATGTTTATGATATGGTAAGTGTTTATAACCCTTTGTATTTTAAAGCTGCATACCTCGTAGAGCTAATCCGAAATTCAAACTACCTGAGCTGCGCGAGCGCAGGTACTGGATGCTCATTGATCCGTACAAGGTAACCAATCCTAACACACAATAATATTGAACAGAGAATTCAACTGACGTATCATATAAACCAACTATATTTTACTACCATACTACTCTAATAAAGATTTTTCGGACTTGCGAAAAAATTATAAATATTAGTTTTAAGATTCTTCTAAGGGCCTATGCGCTTTTGTAGCGATACAGACACGAGTCAGACGCATCCTGACGACTTTAGACTTTATCTGTTTGTAAAATAAAAGCGCGACGTCGACGCATGTTTTTTAAAACGCGCGTGGTCAGCGCGTTTTGGTGGTAAAAACGTGGTATGCACAGGCCCTAACATGCATGTCTTCTCTTTCTTAACAGACTTTACGAAAGTAAATGATAATACACAACAGATAAGGAACCGCGTAGGCCGGTACCTTTTCAGAACAATTTCGGTTGAAATACCACGGCTGAGGTCTAGGAATTTTATTACAAAGGGCGGGTCCAAGTTTACGTGGCTCGCTTATACCCTCCTACCTACGTCTTAATTAATTCCCGTCGAAACAATTCAAGATGGCTACGCAGAAACTTGTACAGAGGAACTTATTGCAGTAATATTAGCGGTTCAATAAAACCAGGTATTATCTTCCCGAGTCAGCTCGAACACATAAAGCCGTTGAGAACATGAGTATCTTCATAGATACATTTTTCAGCTGATCAACGCTGCTACCGTTGTAGAGCAAAGTTATTATGAATCGTTCCCCTCGTAAATATATGTCAGTATATAATAATAATAATATCGCCAGACGAACAAACCAAGTGTATGGTCCCAAACTAAGCAACGTTTGTACTATGGGTATCGTACAATAGACTTACCCCGACGGGAATTGAAGCCGCTATCTAGCCGAGCCGAGCGGCCTACGCTCGAACCGCTGCGCCAAGCGGTCGTCCATATAAAAGACAACTAGAGGGCTCTGGACTAGATAGCCCACTTACTTCGATCTGTAGGCTCGCTTCATTTTCCTCAGGTCATTAAAATGATGTGATCCCATTGGTCGAAGCGAGTGGACTAGCTAGCCTAGCCAGCCCGCCCGGCTCAAGTGAACGGGCACATGCTTAAGGCCGTGTGCAGCAAAATCTATTCTCATATAACGCTTGTTACTTAGGGAATAGAGCACATTGTATCTTCCACCAAAAGACCTCATGCAGTTCTAGCTAATTATCTTCCTGAAACACAAACAATTGAACGCAAGCCATTATTCACAACAAAGTACCCACTTCCACTACGAAGGACCCTCCGGTGAGCAGCCTAAACAAACAGAAACACGTGCTTATCTTACGAATTGCCTGTAATAGGGCTGCCCGACACTTGGCTACCTAAATAAATTACGGTAGGTACAACTCAGGCATATACTTAGTCCTTAGGACTATTCTTCTCAGATTATTATATAAGTAAGCATACAATTTTGTTATACTATAGCGGCCTTTCACACAAAAAAGACACCCAAAAGACACAGACATTCACGTCTAAATACAGTAAAATGTATAGAATTTATCGGTGTCGGTTTAACCGTGTGAATGACCGCTTAGTCACGCCATGCTAAACTATCGAGTAGGTACTGCAAACCATAGGGTCATGAGATCAAAAGTGTGCAATCATCACAAATAGGTACTTAATAACTCAAATATTAATTAAATATGCGCCATTTCTCCTCAGTTAGAGTAAATGTTTAATTTATCCGCGGCTTATCAACGGGTTACGGTCCTGTTGGATGCTGCCGGGATCAAGATTTATTGTTCTTGCTGAACTTCCTGTACCCTCCTCGAGAAACTTGATAGCTGCCCTTAGTAAACTGTTTTACAACTTATTTTATACTTCGACGAAACCGTTAACCGACGCAATGGAAAGAGGCTTCAAAACTTGACGCATTAGCTGTTCCAAGTTCAATGCGTTTTATTTTAAGTTATCCTTACCTTAGCTATACCACAGCCAATGAGAAGTGATACGAAAATCAATTGATTATTTTGTTTCGTTGTTTTAACGTTTCGAGTTGTTTTATCTATATCTATACAAATAAATAAAATTGGAGTGTCTGTTTGTAATATCAAAATAACACCTTTTCACTAAATGCATATGAAAGTACACACGATACCTATAGCAAAAACGCGAATTAAAAAAAAATTGTCTGTCTGTCTGTCTGTCTGTCTGTCTGTCTGTCTGTCTGTCTGTGTGTTTGTTCCGGGTAATCTCCGAAACGGCTGGACCGATTTCGACGGGACTTTCACTGGCAGATAGCTGATCTTATAGCGGGTAACTTAGGCTACTTTGATTTTAGAAAAACAATTAGGGTTCCGCGTAAAAAAATAAAAACACTTGAAATCAAAGAGTATCTCCGAAACGGCTGGACTGATTTTGATGGGACTTTCACTGTTAGATAGCTGATGTTATAAGCAGTAACTGAGGCTACTTTTATTTTAGAAAAACAAAATTAAAAAAATGGGTCCTGTCGCGCGGGCTTAGAACGCGGGACCGGGCTTTATTGTTAAGTTAAATTCCACGCGGGCGAAGTCGCGGGCTCAGCTAGTTTCAAATAAAAGGAATCAGACACAGAATTAGGCACGATAAAAAAATCTAGTTGTTAAATATTCACGATACGACAAATTTACGACAGTGATTTTCAATCATTGATCTGAAATAACATAGGTATAGAAATGACCTAAACAAAATCAGGTCAAATGTTTCCAACGCAACGAAAACAATGTATTACTTTTTTTCATGTGTATAATATACTCGTACATATATAGTGAGTACTTATTAGGAAAACAAATAATTTGTAATAATTAAAAATTCTTCGATAGGTGCGGTATACCTTCATCATTTTAAACCAGTAAATACATATTTAATTAACCTATTACATAATATATATATTTACTTACCTGTTCACGCGAAAAAAGTTTTGTTTAACTTTGAAAACAATACATCGGGGAACAACTTTCGGTCTAAATAATTAAATGGTAATAAAGAAAGCTCGTAAATTGCGTCATAACTTTTACCATCTTATTACCTCTTTGGTGTGCGGTTGTTAGTGCGGCTTCTGGTTATAAGGTCTAGGGTTTGGTACCTACAGCTTGGAAGTGTACCCAGCAATTGCCAATAGCATCGCCCCCTATCGCTTTAGAAGAACGATATAATAGGGTGCCTAACCTATATAATTAAAATTTATTTGACACTTGATGAGTCCCGGGGAAAAGTTAAACTGTCTTGGAACCCGCACGAATTTAATCGAAAGAAATAATAGGAGTTGGAAGAAAAATAAACACAAATTCCACCCAAAGAAAATCTTTGAGGATGAGAGACCAATGTCTGTTGGCAATCTTTCAGAAAATACATGCTCAATAGAATCATGATTCCTCAAAGTCATCACCGGATGAGATCCGTCTATTATTACATACACCGGATTAGATTATTAGCACTTTATTATATACTTGTGTGTCTATGCTTCGCGTAGAGATGCGCCTGACCCGCTATTGTCACGGTGTTATTTTTATGTAACAAAGCATAAAACGAGAGTAGTGATAGCTGATTGGTTAAGCACGCGTCTTGCGGGCACCAGGTCCTGGGTTTTTCGAAATCTTTGTACGAATCATAATTTCTATAATAACACTTGCTAACGGTGAAGGAAAACATCGTGAGAAAACCTGCATGCCCTAGAAAATCTAACCAATTTTCGAAAAATATGTGTAATCCGCCAACACGCATTGGGCCAGCGTGGTGGATAACGGCCTGAATCCCCCTCGTAGTGAGGGGAGGCCCGTGCCCAGGATTTATTTTATATATTGTATATGTAACAATGTCGGCAAACAAGCGTTCGATACGTAATTATTATAGTCCTAACACTAATCGTGGTTTATGTCCAGGTGTTGTCATCTTGCGGCCCCATGTCGGTGTCATTCTTCACTGTGGTCGTGTTCTTCGGGTCTTTCTACCTCATCAACCTGATGCTGGCCGTCGTCGCGCTCAGCTACGAGGAGGAATCCCAGATCACGCAGGAGGTAAGTTCCATCCACGACCCTGCTTTTGGGTCTATCAAAGAAGGAGTAAATAAGGACGCTATTGCACTAAGACGCCATGGCAGCGGAATTAGTCGCCGCATCCATCAAAATGTACCTACCTATAAAGTTCTATACAAGGTGAAACAGAAAGGGTATACTTTTTTCTCAAAACTTTGTATTTCTCAAACTATCAGCTTTGGAGGAAACTTGAAAAACAGAAGGTGTTATAGGAATACGGCTGTTGACAGATTTCACAAGTCTACAAAACCTTTAGTACTTCAACTGTCCCACAAAGCCGATAGTGAGATTTACAAAGTAAAGTTGCAAAGAAATTGTATACTCTTTTTGTTTCACCTAGTAGAGAGTATCTCACCTGGCGTCCGCTTGACCGAGCAACCAATCGCAACCAACATGAAGATGTGCACAAAACATTACTGGCTACGCCGCAAACGCCGCCATGCTGGTTGCGCTGCCACTAATTTGTAAAGCACTGCACGGTGTCCCACTCACTCGGCCACCAATCGCGCGGCATGTGACGACCCTTTCTCCGAGCGACGGAGCGAGCGAGCTAAGCGGAGTGAAGTTGAGGAAATTAAGCGGTCGAAGCGGGCGGGCGCGTTTCAAAGCACAGCCAAGTGGACGTTTACCCTAATTGAGTCATTATAATCCTTGTCTTGGCCGTGTGGTCCCGGCTTTATAATAGGATCACCCCATCTCCTCCCGCGGGTGCCGTGCGAACCGGCAAAGGGATATACAGGGAATGGGCAGCAGCGTTCTTTATGTATGTACCCACTAACAGCTACTGCGATCACCAAGACGCCTGCCAAGCGCGGTGATTATGGCAAAACCCCCCCCATGAAAGGCACAACAAAGTTACGGCCCCCAGTCCCCGGCAGCTCCGCTATTCCTGGCTTTGGTAGCGGCCACGGTAACGGCGGGGCAGGGGGTGCTAAGAATCCCCGGCAGAGATCGTGCTGCCACCCCCGACGACTGGACCTGGCAACGTACAACACACGGACGCTCAGGACTGACGAGAAGTTACTCGAATTGGAAGAACAGTTGGAAAAGTTACGTTGGGACATTATAGGGTTATCTGAAGTCCGAAGACAGGGACAGGACACGATAACACTTAAGTCCGGTAACCTGTTCTTCTTCCGGGAGGGAGACCAGCCATCCCAAGGTGGTGTCGGGTTCCTTGTCCACAAGTCCCTCGTTAACAACGTTATTAAAGTCGAGAGTGTAGGGTAGCGTACCTTATACTCAGAATTACCAAACGGTATTCGCTGAAGGTCATACAGGTTTACGCGCCCACATCGACACACTCAGATGATGAAGTCGAAGCTATGTATGAGGATATCTCAAAAGCCATGCATACTTCCGAAACACACTTCTCGGTGTTAATGGGGGACTTTAACGCAAAGCTGGGCACGAGGAATGGCGATGAGTTGAGAGTGGGGCAATTTGGTTATGGGCGGCGAAACCCCAGGGGTCAGCGGCTTGCCGACTTTATGGAGAAGGAGGGCCTCTTTGTGATGAACTCCTTCTACAAAAAGCGGCCATCCAGGAAGTGGACCTGGATAAGCCCCGATGGTTCCACAAAAAACGAGATAGACTTCATCATGACGACCAAGAAGCACATATTCAATGATGTCTCTGTGATCAACATGGTTAAAACCGGTAGTGATCACCGAATCGTCAGAGGCACATTGAATATCGATGTAAAGCTCGAGAGGTCACGTCTGATGAAGTCTACGCTTCGTCCAACCTCCATGCAAATCCAAAACCCCGAAAACTTTCAACTAGAATTGCACAATCGCTTCCAGTGCCTAGCCGAATGCGATGCAGTGGACGAGTTAAACAACGGGTTTGTGGAAACTGTCCAGGCTGTAGGGTCTAGGTTCTATAAGACCCAACGCCACACAAAGACCCAGAAACTTTCAGGTTCCACTATTAAATTAATGGAAGACCGGAACGAAATGAAACTGCAGTCCTCGGTTGATATGCTGGTCTATGGCGAGATCAATAGGCGAATCTCGAAATCTTTGCGACGCGATCTGCGTGCCTTTAATACTTCTCGTATCGAGGCCGCAATAGAGCGCAACCGCGGTTTGAAAGTGTTCGCAAAAGATTCGTCTATTGGACAAAGCCAAATGACAAAGCTTAAGACCGATGGCGGCAGGGTTGTTTCGTCCAAACCGGAAATCCTTCGAGAACTTGAGAGTTTCTACGGACAGTTATACACTTCCTCACGACAGCCCGTTACTAGCTCGCAAGATAGACGAGCAAAATTAACCCGACACTACACCGAAGACATCCCGGACATCAGCCTATACGAGATTAGGATGGCTCTCAAACAGCTTAAGAACAACAAGGCGCCAGGCGATGATGGAATTACGGCAGAACTTCTGAGAGCGGGTGGAAAACCGGTACTAGTAGTCCTCCAGAAGTTATTTAATTCCGTCATCTTTGAGGGCATTACGCCAGAGTCGTGGCACAGGAGCGTGGTGGTCCTTTTCTTCAAAAAAGGAGATAAATCCTTATTGAAGAATTACAGGCCCATCTCGCTCTTGAGCCACGTATACAAGCTGTTTTCGAGAGTCATTACGAATCGTCTCGCACGCAGGTTTGATGAATATCAACCTCCCGAACAAGCCGGTTTCCGAAAGGGCTTTAGCACCATAGATCACATACATACGCTGCGCCAGATTATACAGAAGACCGAGGAGTATAACCGGCCCTTATGTTTAGCGTATGTGGACTATGAAAAAGCCTTCGATTCGATCGAGACATGGGCGGTACTGCAGTCCCTTCAGCGATGCCAAATCGACTATAGGTATATCGAAGTGTTGAAGTGTTTGTACAGCAAAGCCGTCATGTCAATTCGACTCCAGGATGAAAGCACGGAACCAATCCAATTGCAAAGAGGCGTGAGGCAGGGAGACGTAATTTCTCCGAAACTGTTCTCAAATGCATTGGAGGACGTTTTCAAGCTTTTGGACTGGAGTGGGTTTGGCATCAACATCAACGGCGAATACATCACTCACCTTCGTTTTGCCGATGATATAGTCATTATGGCGGAGTCGCTGACGGACCTCGGTACCATGCTCAGGGACCTCAGTATGGTCTCCCAACAGGTGGGTCTTAAAATGAACATGGACAAGACCAAGATCATGTCAAATAACCATGTTGTACCCATACCGGTAGTTGTTGGGGACGATACTCTCGAAGTTGTCGACAAATATGTTTACCTAGGACATACTGTCCAGTTAGGTAGGTCCAACTTCGATGAAGAGGTCTCTCGACGAATCCAACTCGGCTGGGCAGCGTTCGGGAAGTTACGTAATATCTTCACGTCCGAAATTCCGCAGAGCTTGAAGACTAAGGTCTTCAATCAGTGTGTGTTGCCAGTGATGACCTACGGAAGCGAAACTTGGTCCCTTACAGTTGGCCTACTGCATAAGCTCCAAGTCACGCAGCGAGCTATGGAGAGAGCTATGCTCGGAGTTTCTTTGCGTGATAAGATCCGGAACCAGGATATCCGCAAAAGAACCAAAGTTACCGACATAGCTCGCAGAATCAGCAAGCTGAAGTGGCAATGGGCAGGCCACATCGCTCGTAGAACCGACAACCGTTGGGGAAGAAAGGTTCTCGAGTGGCGACCTCGAACCGGAAGACGCAGAGTTGGACGGCCCCCCACTAGATGGACCGACGATCTGGTGAGAGTCGCGGGGAGCCGTTGGATGCGGATAGCGGGCAACCGTCCATTGTGGCGTTCCATGGGGGAGGCCTATGTCCAGCAGTGGACGTCTTCCGGCTGATGATGATGATGATGATGAATCCTTGTCTTCATTTAAAGGTTCTCTATATTTATAGCTTTATTGTTGTGTATTACAGCTGTCCTATATTATTAGTATTTATCTGTCAATCTTCTTAAGTCGTTTCTATTATGCAGGTATGCGTTGCCTGGCTCCAGTTAATAGTATATATACATGCCGCTTGTTCGTGCCCTCCCATAAGTTCTAATTCATGAACGAGAGACACACCTTAAAAAGCTACCATAATCTACCACGAACAATTTTTGTATTTACATTAAATTCGTTAGGTTATAATTAGTTTTTGCATACATAATATCATTTCTAATTATCACTAATTACCAAGTTCTTGGATAATTATTTGAATATCGTAATCAGGCAATAAAACAAAGAATCGAAACAGAAGATTTTTTATTCGTCATCGTCGTTTGTAACCGTCAAAAATGGAACAAAATGGTGTAACGGTCAAAAGGCTCTACCAAAGAGTCTGTAAGGAGTAGAGTTTTTATTATCTCTTTCTCTTTAAACCAATTTCGCTTCCTAGGAAAGGAAAAAAGACCTGAACGAGCACCGTGACGACTCCACATTCAGCTTCGATCCCACGTCGCTGGCGGTGCGGACGCTGGCGAAGAACTCACGCAAGCGCATCGACACGCGCAAGGGCCTACTCCTCGCCTCCTACTCCAGGAAGAGGACCAGGCGGCGCAAGCGCGGCAGGAGCGCGATCCACCACGCCGCTGCAGTAGCTGCAGTCGCCGAGAGGTATTCTTCTTCGTTCTTTAAAAATATGGCCCACCCAAGCTAATACACTGGACACCCGGTAATCCGACATGTCTATTATTATGGAATATTTTATTGGAACGAAGTTCCTTATCGCGCGTTGCGATAGGGGGCTAGACGGAAACAATTAAGACCCAGAAGTTGTAACGACACTTTTTGCTATAGTTGTAAGCCGTGCGGCGTACGCGTGTTTCTCTGTCTGTCTCTCTCTCTCTCTCTCTCTTATAGAAAGCAAGCCAGTTATTTTCGTTTCGTCATTCGAATTGAACAGTGTGGTGTCGCGACGATTATTTTTGTTGAGTGTATACAGGTTTTTTGTACATATTAAATGATAAAAAATAATAACAATAATGAATCTTGACAGTGTTTCTGCACAAGTTCCGGGTATTGCAACTTCGTTCCATCCGGGTGTCCCTTGACACCTTTCAAGTTTTTTTTTGTCAATCTTCGCTAATTTACTTAGATAATGCATGGTTGAACAGGTTACAACTTGTGCGCGCCACCACTATGGGACTCGACGCGTAGGTATTGTTTTGATTCTGATTGCTTAGTTGGAAAAACATCGTCATACATAGTGAAGTATGATTTGTACTTCAGAGTATAACATATAGAATCTTATCATTGGATCTGTAATTTGTCTGATTACAAGGTGCAATTAAGCAGTGATAGCCGATTGGTTAAGCACGCGTCTTGCGGGCTACCAGGTCTCGGGATCGAACCCCGGCTCGAACCTCTGGATTTTTCGAAATTTATGTGCGAATCATAATTTCTATATGATTATCACTTGCTTACGGTGAAGGAAAACATCGTGAGGAAACCTGCATGTCTTAGAAGATTTAACCAATTTTCGAAAGACATGTGAAATCCGCCAACCCGCACTGGGCCAGCGTGGTGGATTATGGCCTGAATCCCCCTCGTGTTGAGGGGAGGCCCGTGCCGTTTTTTTTTTACAAGGTACTCTTTTGTAAAAAAAACCCGGACTATAGGGGGTCTTAGGCAGTACTGTATAATCCGACAAATTCGATAGTTCGACACTGCCCTGCAAACGTTTGTCAGATTACCGCGGGTTCACTGTAGGTATTTCGCCAGTGTCAAGTATCAAATAGCATGCACAAACACAATTAATAACAATACAATACAAAAATGTGACAGTACACTTTGGAAAACCAAAAGAGGTATTGATAATAATCCATCGTTTATAGCATCACTAGCCTAATGGTTAGAGGAGTCGTCCTTGTAGATGAGAGGATCCAGGTGCGATCCCCATTCGAACTATTGATGTGAGCCCACTCCTAACGCAAGCATTAGCTTAGCTGGAGGGTTTCACAGGAATATTAGTAACTAGCTGAGCCCGCGACTTCGTCCGCGTGGAATTTAACTTAACTAAAAAGCCCGCTTCCGCGTTCTGAGCCCGCGCGAAAGGACCCATTTTTTTAATTTTGTTTCCTAAAATAAAATTAAACTAAGTTACTCCTTATAAAATCAGCTATCTGCCAGTGAAAGTCCCGTCAAAATCGGTCCAGCCGTTTCGGAGATTACCCGGAACAAACACACTGACAGACAGACAGACAGACAATTTTTTTTTAAATCCTGTTTTTGCTATAGGTGTCTGTACTTTCATATGCATTTAGTGAAAAGGTCTTATTTTGATATTACAAACAGACACTCCAATTTTATTTATTTGTATAGATATATAATGTATAGATGTGATAAACTCACAATGCAAGTATTGTTTTTTAAATAGTAAAACAACTTACCTTAACCGTTACCTACAGGAAGTTCCAGTAGCCCCCCCCTCTTCCTTCCTCTATAAGTATATAAATAAGGAACCGTATAAATAGTTCACCCAAGGTTTTGTGTGGGTTACTTATCAGAACAGGGTTGGGTGTGTTAGTCTTTGATAGAGGTGTTAGTGCGCCGTTCCAGCTGTTAAATGAGTCATGAAGATAAGGTTCTAAGGTTGAAGCTCGAAGCCGAACAAACCAACCGAGAATCGTCATATTGCAATAAGTTACCTGAGACAGATTTCGTTTACGTATACTGTAGGTATTCCTACTATCGACCGTGGGTATATTGTAGTATTTTATTACATAAAACGTCGGGAACATTAAAAGTAAAAATTAACGCGATATAATCCGTAAAAATAGTTTTATTTCAATACATAAAACTTTATATATATCTAGCTGACCCGACAGACGTTGTCCTGTCTTAACTTTGAATATTGAATTCGAATTGTTCCGCTCAACTTTCTTGATATTTTCTTTCATAAGAACCTTCTCCTGACAATAATAAGCAAAAAAAAAAGAATTAGCGCAATCGTTCCATCCGTTCACGCGTGATGCTATTACCAAGGAAATAGAGATTATTTTTATACAAGGTGAAACAGAAAGGGTATACTTTTTTTTCAAAACTTAACTTTGTAATTCTAATACTATCAGCTTTGGAGGGAACTTGAAAAACAAAAGGTGTTATAGGAATACAGCTGTTAACCGATTTCACAAGTCTACAAAACCTTTAGTACTTCAGCTATCCCACAAAGCCGATAGTTTGAGATTTACAAAGTTAAGTTGCAAAAAAATAGTATACCCTTTTTGTTTCACCTAGTATTATAGATGATATAGCATGCGAAATACAGTACCTACCTACTGAATGTTTGCAAAATGAACTTGTTTAAAATAAGTGGTACTAAACAATTGCTCTTATAAATAACTGGCAGCGGATTACCTGCCCACATTACGTATTTATTTAGTTTTATTGTGCATATACAGCACCTAATTAATGCTCGTAAAAGTCTCATGAACTTTAATTACACACATCGCATAATATCACAATGTTGCAGGTGCGAAGGGTTATTGCACAATTTAATAGAGTGCGCCACTTTCCACAGTTTCGACGGTACTTTTGCGCGGTGGAATTTTAGCCAACAGCACTCAAGACCACAAAGCTGAGCGTTCGAGCGCTCATCACGAAAACTGAACAACTTTGTCTACTAGTTGTAGTGTCTGTAAAGTTTCTATATTCCGGGACTAAGACGTGGAAGCGACAGTTTTAATTTAGCGATAGAGCTAAGCAGAAGGAACCTATAAGAATATTACTTGCCTTAATATTACCTACCTTTGCCTTAAATGTGCGTTTCTTTCATGTGTCCTGCGTGATTTTATAGTACTTACGTTCAAGATTTAATATTAATGTTTAGGTATTCGTTTTTTAGAATTATGCTATAACTAGCTGTGCCCCCCGACTTCGTCCGCGTAGTATTTAACGTAACAAAAATTTCGGGATTATCGGGATAAAAAGTATCCTATATGTTAATCCCGGTTATAAACTATCTGTGTTCCAAATTTCATCCAAATCCGTTCAGTAGTTTTTGCGTGAAGGAGTAACAAACATACATACATACATACATCCACACTCACAAACTCTCACATTTATAATATTAGTAGGATGAAGTTGGCAAACAAGCGTACCACCCGCCTTATGTTAAGCAGTTACCGTAGTATAGATGCTCACATTCCTACAGGCATTTCTCGCACGATGCTGACTTGAAGGGGTCGAGTGGGTCAGAACGGGGGTCGGGCTTCCGGCCTTCTCACCCGTAATAAACACAGCTATAATACCTACTTTATGCCGATCTTTAGTGAGAGGGTGGTACTATCCCGGAGGTTTAGATGTATCTAATCCTACTAATATTATAAACGCGAAAGTTTGTGAGTGTGGATGTTTGTTACTCTTTCAGGCAAAAACTACTGAACGGATTTGGATGAAATTTGTAACACAGATAGCTTATAACCGGGATTAACACATAGGATACTTTTTATCCCGATAATCCCGAAATTTTTGTTAAGTGTAATACTACGCGGATGAAGTCGCGGGCACAGCTAGTACGGATATAAAAGGAACATCTGAATACAATCTATAACAAGAACGGACGGCAAAACGCTGTACAAGAATGCTTGGATTAAAAAATCATTTATTTATCTTACACAGCATTCATAACGTCATTTTAGATATACCCAGCGGACTGTACCTAAAGTAACCCATTTAGTTAAACGCTGACGAGAACCAACGAGGCAGTTTAAAACAGAGGCAAAAAAACTTTCCGACAATCAAAAGTTGGTGCATATTCCACATCGGCTGCATCGGCAATTGTTGATTGGGACGTCGATATCTGGAATGAACGTGGCTATATACTGGCTAGATATACAGTGCTCGTATTGTGGGATATTACGTGCACTGGGCCATCAGCTGCCAACAGAAGTGTCTATGTACTGTGATCACCGCGATGCATTCGCTTTGACGTCGAGCGGAGTTTTAAAGTAGATCCAGCGCTCGGGCTGTGTATATTTGCGAAATTTTACCGCTTACTGCGACTTCAGCGTCGATTTCAGTTTTTGGGGCGAGATTTAGATAGTTGCGAGTAGATTTAATGTTTATTTAGTTTATTTCTATTCCAATTTAGTAATAATAATGTGTTATTACTTCGACGAAAACTCCGTCAAATATTACATCACCTTTTCAAAGAATTTTTTAATTCTCATTTTTTCCATTTATCACGGTTGATATCTCAAAATGGTGAGTAATTACACAAAGAAAGCCGAGTGGCAAACAAAGGAATGCATTCAAAGAGAGAAGTGAGGTAACAAGATACAGCAGCGGCGGGATTTTGACGAAGTTAAGCCGCGGATTAGAACGAGCGGAAAATATCCGTAGGTAACGGAACGCTTTGTACCGGAGCCGAGTGAAAAATAAAAGCGATGATGTCGGACAACTCTGTGGGTATTCTGTTTGCGAATAAAATATTAGGTGCTCGAGATTAAAAACATCTGTAATTAGCTTCCTTTCATTGTAGCTTGTTAAAATAAATTACCGGTGTGATCCCACGCCTAACACTGTAATAAAACATTCAAACAAGATATTGCAGGACCGCGTTTTTGTTTTTGAGACAAATCCCGCCAAACACTCCCATCACTTTTGCCATGCATAAATTACTAAGGCCTTTGACATTTACTCTTGTACGCTAGTACGCTTGTACGCTAGGCAATAGATGACACCGAGGTTTAACCTTCGACGATTCCTGGGCAAAAGTTAAATTTTCTTGGAACCAGCACGAATTTAACCGAAAGAAAGAATAGGACGAGTTGGAAGAACATTACGGATCAATATAGGATGCTCTCAACCAGTAAAGTACCAATATTGGCAGTATAATAAGGGCGAATCAAGTAAAGAGGCCGTTATTAACTTATTTTACTGCGTACACAAAGCCTTTGTAAATGTGCGAAATCCGAGAGCAAAGCGCCGCTGCCGTGAATTAGTTAAACAGGCACCCAACGGTAAACTTATTCCGGAAACGAGTTTACTTGTATGCTTCAAGTTAACTTAAATAGTGTTAGTGAAACACGCTCTAACTTTCTTATTGCAAACGATGTATACGTAAGTTGCAAGCGGAAGTATTGCGATAATATTCTCAAGTTACAAACTTTCAAATTTAGGTTTAAGTTTTCATAAACTATTGTATCCAATACGTGTTAGTCCTACTTCTAATATTCGTTACATTCGCGGAATAAAATCCAAAACAAGATTGTTATTTTCTCAACATTTCTTCCACATTACCCGTACCTTACCAACCGTACCAACAAATAAACCTAAATATCCAAATGAAACTGAAGGGACTAAAACTACATAAGCTGGAATAACGAAAGTTCCTAAAAATATATGTTAATCTACATAATAACAGGTACCTTCTATCGATCCACAGTCATCCAATTACTGAACGTAATTCAATAAAATCTAAGCGTTTCTCTCGCTGTAGCAGCTTGTAAGGCCCTGGGCGATAATGAAAAAGCTCATTTCACCAAGGCCATTCCTCCACCTTGTCTGACGTCTGGTTATTGACTCGTACTCAATATAGACGCAATAAATAGCAGACAGCTAGCCCCTCAACTCAGTACATCGATGTTTAAATAAGTCAATTAATTCAAAGACGAGGAGAAGAGTTCAAGCTGTCTTCTCTTATGAGAAATAATGTTATTTAATCTAACAAGCGTCGCTGTCGAAAAGATAGCGAGATGATCTCGACTGTTGTCTTAAAGGATGGATGAAACTGGCAGGCAATAGAGCAAGTGGAAAGAAATGGGGAAGATCTTTGGACAGCACGGGGATAAAGTTAGTGAAAAAAATCTAATGCTTATTGTTGAAATAAAACTATTTTTCGGTTTTTTCGCGTTTATTAAATTTATGTTCCTGACGTTTCGGCTGCTTTCCAGCAGCCATAGTGACGGGGGCACTGAGGTGTTAGACGTCCTGATGTCATAGTTAGTAACTGGGTACCCTCATATTAAGTAGTTGTTTGTGGTCCGATCCACGCAGAAAGTGCTCACAGTGTCTCGAGGTCTTGCAATGGTACACTTGGATTTAATTACATTAATTACTGGATCCCAAGTTGGTGGTAGCACCCAGCCATCTTCCCTATTGAAATTAGGATATTTTGGCCTCACGTATTATCCTTGGTCGGAATCGGTGTTCTTTTGCGAGGATCTGTGGCTTATCAAATCTGATATAACACCTCAGTCCCCCCGTGACCATGGCTGCTGTAAAGCAGCCGAAACGTCGGGAATAGTACATTGTTACATAGTTCGAGGGACAAAATAAATATTTCACCCGAGGTAAACACTGTGCTTTTCATTACGAATACAAGGAAAATAAAAACATGAATTGGCTAAAGAAATAATACAAGGAAGTATAAACAATACTCTATAAATCGAAAAACAAAATCGGATTGCCGCCTATTTTGTTTTTTTTTTCGTTGGCCGGCCAACTTAATTATTTAGCCATTATTTTTCATTTTCATCTTTAAATATTTTGCCCAAATCTATGTTATTTTAAAGAAAATGTTGAAACTAAATTATAATTAAGTCATTTAAAAAAATATATTCTTGAATTAATACGTAACTTTATGTTATTTAATTTTTACATCGTGCTGTAATTGAGTGACTGTAGAAAAAGTTTGAACATGGTTCCATAGAAATGTGAAAATGGAACTAGTTTTTTTTTTATAATTTGGAAGCTGTCAGTTGAAAGCGAAACTCCCGGGCCTGAAAAGTATTACTTTCAACCCGCTTCTCAGGCAACTTCAGACCTACTTTCAGAGTATGAGTAATGAAAAATAAATTTAATAAACGCGATAAAATCAGAAAAATAGTTTTATTTCAATGTGTAGTATTCGCGTAAATATAAGAAAACAATAATGCTTATTGATTTTACAATCGGCAATATAAAGCTGGAGAGTGATGAAGAATCTGATTTCCTGTAATGATATTGAAGCGACTCGATTATGATCGTCGAATTTCACCAGTCGTAATCCAATCTTTGCGAAACTCCATTGAACGAATTCTCCCGGGGAACACAGCAATTTAGGTTAAGCCTCGAACATGTAAATCGATGTATCTCGATTAGCATGATAATCGCACGCCTCGTTTGACTAAGTAATCAAATTTGTGACTACATCGTGTTTTGAAATTGAAATTGTTTAACGTGATTTGTAATTAATTATTATCATCAAAGATTTAACTGTTGTACTTAAGAGAAATCCATGTTCATTAGTTTGTATAATAGTTTCCATTCCAGAGACGATAAGCTCATTTTACAACTTGGGTGTACTGTTATATCTAGGAATTACTATAGTGTTACACCGGTACATTAATCTAGAAAACCCGACGACAAATGTACTTCCCGCAAGCCACAATACATATTTCCGTTACAAAGCCTCCCTCACCTGTTTGACCCAATTTTGTATGAACAGAGAGTCAACACGTGAATTTGCATGATAATACCGTTGGCTACGAGACAATTTGCCGTAGCAAGCGCTATCCTTGTTAACGTTTGTAACCATTTAGTAGAAGGCTGGAGGCAAACGTTGTAGTGATTAAAGAAAATTAACTGCCATCGCATATTATTATTATGGAGATGTAGTAGGTAAGCAAGTTGTATTCTTCGCGGACAACTTTTGTTATAACAGGTACATACCTTGAACTAACTCCAAAAATGTTGCATGATATACAGTATTTTAATGCAAGATCTCTAGCAAATGCTATTATTAAAATTCTCGTGCCCTTATCAATTGTTACACCTTGAATGGTTATACGATTCGATTGTATCTTTAATCGATATTCAAATATTTAATAGCTAATCCTTTGGCGCTATCCAAACAGCAACGAGTGATTAGAAGCTAGAACTAATATTGGTTATTTATCCAAACAGCGATGCAAACCGCAGGTCGCGATCGCGGTCGCGCTCGCGGTCCGTGACCCCCAGCGCGTCGCCGCCGCCGCTGCCGCCCACCGCGCCGCCCCCGCCGCCCCCACACACGCTGCACCCAGACAATGCATTAGGTGAAGCATCATTTTATACTTCACATACGTTCCGTGCGCCGTAATCATGTTCAGAATGTTTGCCAGATAGTGGAATTGTGCAGGTCTCTGCAGTTTGACAGCTAATGCTAAAGCTATAATTACGAAAGAGTTCAAACTCTGAAATAAACATGAATTGATAAATGGCAATTAATAACTATTGCTACGCTATTGGAAAAAAAAAATTGTGAGCTGAGCTGGGACCAGGATTCATGGTTTACAGCCATAGCAGCCAATTTACCATTATCAGTATTATTAAAAACGTAATGCATCTAGGTCGTGGTGCGCTAAGTGCAGCTGGTCGCCAACTAAGCGACCACAGCAACAACCGAGAGTCATCTTTGGACGACTCCGGCGTGGTAGACGACCACGACGACGGAGAACATACGTCCGATGACCAGGCACCGCACCCTCATCCCAGGAGAACTCATCTCCTAATACCACAGTTACCCCCTCCGGCGTTGGCACCACATCCTCCAACACCAATTCCTATGCCCATACCAAAACCCATACCTCAAATACAGCAGGTGAGTTACAGTGGATAAACAATCATCCGAGTAAACATTTTTAGAAAGCAAGTTAAATAAATTACTGAAACAATGTTTGACTAATATTTGATGTAGATGGGAATATTTGATACCAAAACCCAAATTGTATTTTTTCAAATTATGTCACTTCTACTCAATTTTTAGCTTTTCCATGCTTATGTGTGCTTACGTAGCTATTTTCAAATATCCCTTCCCAAGGTAAACTATGATTCCAGGTTGTACAAGAAAATAAAAAAACGGAACCAAAACAAAAAAATCAATCCAAAAAAGGGAAGCAAGCAGAGAAGGCGAAAGTATCCGAGAAAATAGTCCACGAGAGATATCCTTTGAACCCGGACTACCTCAATCAGATCGTGGTGCTAGGTAATAGACTTTTCTATCGCACAACTTTCACTTTCCAAATTATTGAGTATGGGCCTTGTTGTTATATCATGAAATGTAGCGTAGTTTTGAGCAACAAGTTTAGATCTGTAACATACTTTAAACAGCAATCAAAACTGAGCTATTTCATGATACTGCACAAGTTTGCCCAATTAATTGGCACGGCTTCAACACTGAATAGCACGAGACAAAATAACACTAATACTAAATGATGCCACCACTAATCAGAATGAACGCTTTGCAAACACGAAGGCCTTCAACATAGCGTTACAGATATTATGACAACAATTGCATCTAATAGGTTATATATGAAACTATGATCAAGACACTCATTTGCAAAATTTGTAGTTTAGAGATTTTTGCCGTAGGTTGATTGGCTCTAACACATAATTATGCATGGTATAAAATCTAATAAGTACATTTTATATTTTGAGATATTGCCACAATTACGGCTACCTACATTAATTTCTAAAATATCTCTTACAACTTTTAATGCTTGCGTTCTTTGCAATTTTCTACTTTTCTAAATTTGAAGTACCCATGTACAGGTTCATTTGATTGACAAAATTTCATCATTTTAGGTAGTTTGAAATTCAATACTTTTTCTTCTAAAAATCTAACTATTCTCTGTTTCAACTTACATTTGCAAACAGATGATATTTTCTTTGGATTTCAGAAGCATTATGTAAGATTCCCATTTGATTTTTGAATAATCCTGCGCCAGCGTATGCCGTTTGATTTTGAATGAACATTTATTTATAAGTAATCAGAGTCTTTTAAAAAATTCAAACAAACGGTTCCACGCCATATGCTTGGTGGCATTTCAGATTAACTCATTATTATTACGGTTATAAATACGTCTTCTGAGAGCTACCAAGTTTGTAGATACCGCAATTACATTATGCAATCAAACATTTTAGGGACAGCTGAGTCGTCACAGAAATAATTATTTTCTCATTTTTATATGCAATCTCTTCGAGTTTATTTGAGAACTTGTGCATCTTGTGTTGTATGGGAAAAATAATTGTTTCTGATGGCTGGTAACATTCACCAGTAGCTTCACTTCTCAATGATGAAACACTTCATTGAGCATTTTAATACGACACTGTTGCAATCTCGCTTCTACCCTCATTAATATCGTCAGGGGCGGACTGGCCATACAAGCGCGCGCCCGACCTCCCGCAAGCGGAGACGACGAAAATTAATGAGCTCAGTTTATTGGCAGCCACGCACAAAACTCATATGGGCAATTACGAGCAAAATTGCACTTACTTCACAGGTTAGTAAAACACAAACGCAAACGCTTCTACCCCCCAGTCCACCCCTGTTCCCCACAGGAAGACTGCAGGGTGACTGCGATTGGTTGACTGGCTGTCGTCTCGTCATCGTACAAGAATCGCATTCAAGTCTTTACACGATACTAACTCTTTGTATACCTACTAACATTTAACACTCGATTAATCAATAACTTTTATGCGATTCGATATTGGAAACATCAAAATTCAAATTGCTGTTTACTGGACTTTCAATGTGATACTACTTTACTGGTAATATACAATGATTGTACATTTGATTGGCGTTCAAAATTTTCGTGCTACCGTGCTGGTTCTCCTTGCAAATCAATGCAATTTCCCTGCATATTCTCTTGGTCCCGATTCTCCGCTTACAATTGCATGAATTTTTCCGTATTTTTAATTGATAAGTGATAGATTAATATAGCAAACTAAAGCTTTTGCATAAAATAAACTTTGATATGCTTCGCTATGCTTTCGCTATTCTACCTGATGTATATCTTAGACGTTTGTTGTGTGTGTTATAGATGTGTTTTGTTACTTTTTCTATCATTTGATAAGCTTTAATTTGGTCGCAGATGAGTTGGTGGACAGGAACTGCGAGTGCTGTGTTACTTGCTGCATAGACTATGAAGGCTGGCTCCAATTCCAGAACTGCTTATATGGGATCGTGAAGGATCCCTTATTCGAGTTGTTTATAACAACTTGCATAGTTCTTAATACACTCTTCCTTGCTCTAGAGCATCATGGAATGAGTGAGAACGTTAGACAGGTCTTAGATATAGGAAATAAGGTAAATTAACTATATTATGTTACATTTTTATTTAAACATTTTATTATTATTTTTGTTTAATTTTGATTTATATAATCGCATTGTTTTGAACGCATTTCAAATGTTATAGGTGTTCACGTCAATATTTACATTAGAATGTATGATGAAAGTGATGGCGATGAGTAAAGACTACTTCGCGTGCGGCTGGAACATATTTGACTTGATCATAGTGTCTGCAAGCCTTCTAGATCTACTGTTCGAGCTCGTGGATGGCCTATCTGTGTTAAGAGGCCTTCGTTTGGTAAGTGTCCTACTAATAATCATTATACACTTATGGCTTACATGATTATTTGTATTCGTTGACATCATCTAATCTAGGGTGGGTGGGTCTTTTTCAATAATTGCTGTATGCAGCAACCCAAAGCTGAATCTCTGCTCAATTAAGAGCATATCCTTACAACTAATCTGCGTATAGCTACACAGCTGATTGCAGATAATAATAATAATAAATAAGAGCATTTGTGCCCTCAACAAAACTAAAAACATTATTTTTCGAACAACCATAATAAAGGAAATTAGAAACGAGCAGTGAGACATTCCAACCGCAAAGCAATTCTCTCCAAACAATGGCATGCCGGTTAAGACAATAGGAATGTCCGACGCTGCATAGAGCTTACACACTACATATCGGCTTACAGTTCCGTGTTTCCTGTCACGTAACCGAGCTTCTACAATTCTCACTTACAACAATGTGTTTACAACCGATAGGAGCTTTAACTCGTATAAGATGATACATTTTAAGTCACTGAAAATGAAAACTGAACGAAAAATCATTGTTTTCCTAAACCACTTTAATATGAAATACATTTTCATTCTTTCAAACTAGTAGCAAGTGGAGACGTCGATATATTTGATGCTACTATCACCAACACGCTGGCGTGACTAGTGCAGCATAAACCACGCGTGTACGTCATAAATTCAGATTGGTAGACGATAAGCTTTGCATTCTATTTACATCATATTTTAATTTTGCTAGAGCTGATGGCAACAAATCATTTACGCTCGTATTAATAAATTGGTCTCAAGTGTTAGATCGATCTTTTAAATGTCATACGTATGTCATACTTACCAGTACAAAATGACATGTCAAAAGTGTACTCAAGATCGCTGTCAGACTTGAGATCAGTTTATTAATACAGGCCTTAGACTAGTTAGAGCTTAATAAGGATTCAGTGTTTTTTTAATTTACCAATTGATTGTGAATATGTTGATATCATGACAGATCAAATGTTTGTTTCTGCATCTTTGGGCACTATCAGGAATGCTATTAAACTTAAAATCATTGTTCCAGTTACGAGTGTTAAAATTAGCTCAATCATGGACTACAATGAAAGTGTTGTTGAGTATAATTATATCGACAATCGGTGCTCTCGGTAACTTGACGTTCGTGTTAGTGATAGTTATATACATATTCGCGGTGATCGGCATGCAGCTATTCTCCAAATCTTACACGCCGGACAAGTTCGACCCGGACCCGGTGCCCAGGTACAGTTGCACACACTAACTATTACTGAATACCTTCTAACAATAATAATCCTCCTGACCGAATTTCGGTGGCGACGGCCAACCGGCCAATCTCAGCAAAGATTAGCGCAAGAGATATTATAGTGCGCAAGTGTATGCGCAAGCATAGGTGCACTCTCTCTTCCCTCAATATCATAATCGTATGGGACCACAGTGGGACATCCGACACGATAGAAATGTAATCACTTATGAGTAATCGATCGGTGGCTAAGCAACGCAGGGTAACTACTAAACATTCTAACTAAACGCCTATCGACAATGAAATGCTACTGATGTAAGTATATTGGTATTAAAAAGGTAGTGCAGAACTTGCCTTACCCTTCCTCCAACCCTTCAGAGAATATTGGTGTGTAAGAAACCTTATGACTTTAGACTATGATTTATGATGTGCCTTATAACTGAAATGTAGGATAAAAAAAGATTTGCCTAAAACAAACATTGTAATTTTTTTTTACTCACCATCACAACCTCTAAAGGTGGAACTTCAACGACTTCTTCCACTCGTTTATGATGATATTCCGGATTCTGTGCGGCGAGTGGATTGAGCCGCTGTGGGACTGCATGCGCGCGGAGCAGGCCAGCGGCGCTGAGAGCTGCTTCTTCATCTTCCTGCCCGCGCTCGTCATGGGCAACTTCATGGTGCTCAACCTCTTCCTCGCCTTGCTGCTCAACAGCTTTAACAGCGAGGAACTTAAGAATAAGAAAGAGGTAAGTTGTATTTATTCTAATCAGCATAGGTTTTTTTTTTTAATGTTCTATAACCTCTTGATCTTAATTTAGTTATGCTGTATAAAAATCATGTAATTTTTTTCCATGTAAATCATAATGCTACCAGTAGGTACCAACGAAGCCATTTATAGTTGGGCAAAGAGCTATAATTGAAACTCAAAAATATTTATTAACTTACAGGAAGTTGGTGAAGATTCAAAATTAGCTAAAAGTTTCGATAGAATACGTTCTATAGTAAGAAAAAAAGGTTTCCTTATATCGAGAAGTAAAGAGACTGAAAAAAAATCTAAGTTAGAGGAGCTAGTTAACGAATTTATGTCACAACAACGCGCCATTAAAGAGAAGAAGGTGTCCATACCGAGCGAGCAAAGGTACTCGGCTTCGATACAGGAGACCATTCTGTTCCCGCATGACAATATTTATAGTCATAGTTATCAAGAAGCCTTAAATAGGTTCGTATTAGGTACTATCAGCCACTGATATAGGTACTTCCCTTAAACGGAAGTTAACTAACTTTCAAAGCAATATTTCAGGCCAATATCTGTAGGTTCCGACTTCGCTTACCCGCATCTCTATCAAGCGGGGAACAACTTTAACCACGGCAGTCAGGAAACTTTGAAAGACGTGCGTGATTTGGCAACCGAACATAAAATTACAAGCATTAGAGAAGATTCCAAAGAAAATCTCGAAGACACATCGCCAACAGAACAGGTTGTCGCTCAGAAGTTATTGAATCAAATGTCATCGGGATATCACACACAACCATCGGACTCTAGAGGTAAATGAAACACTTCATTAAATAAGCATCAATAGCCTAGTGGTTAGAGGGGCCGTCCTCGTAGCTGAGAGGTTCCGGGTTCGATCCCCATCCTGGCCATTATACTATTGACGTGAGCCCACTCCTAGCACAAGCATTAGCTTAGTTGGAGGGTCTAAAGGGAATACTAGTAATGTGGTAAACACAAATAGCTAGTAATCTTTGTATAAAAAAACGTTTAAAATATTTGGCAGAATTTTCGTAATTTAATTTTTTATTTCAGAAGACAATGAGAACTATGAAATGGCACAACTGTCGAGTAAAACAACACCAGAGACCACGAGAAGGCAGGTCAGGGAACCACCGCCGAACATTCTATGTAAGGACCCGACGAAAAAACCAGCTGACGAAGAATTGAAACATCCATGGCAAACTTTAGTCTCATACGTAGATGAATTAACCGTAGGTGGGAGAAAAAACTCCAAGGGGCAATTCATTGATGCGATGGGAAAATTTCCTGGATTTGGTAAATTGAAAGAGCCGAAAGTACCCCAGGACTGTTTTCCACGTCAATGTTACGATACGTATGTACCACTTGCTACCGTAGAATTGTGCCTGATATCTTGCCTCTCTTTTCAACTCGTGTATCATATTGACTTTTCAATTTTACTTAACGCTTTGAAGTAGTTTGGATCAGAAACTGTTTGATTTCATCCGATGTTCTTTGCAAATGTAATTTCCATTTCTTAATAACCCATCATAAAAGCATTTTTTTCCCAATCGTATGTAGGTAAGCGATTAAGTTACAGCAAGAACGTCAAACAATTACGACAAAATTTAACTGTACCCAATAGGCAGAAAGTAGGTAATAATAATGCTCTGCCAAAAAAGGTATGTATACTAATGTTCCATTTCAGGAGTACGTGCTGGGATGCATGTATTCAAACTAAGTTGGGTCAGCGTTGGATGTTCATTCGAACATATATTCTACGATACGTTGATACTCCCGCTTTTGAATGGTTCGTTCTGGTGCTAATCTTTGCCTCGAGCATAACTCTATGCTTCGAAGACATCCACCTCGAGAAGAACAAGGCATTGAAGAAAGTATTGTACTGGACCAACTTGGGGTTCTGCATGATATTCATAGTGGAGATGTTTCTCAAGTGGATAGCGTTGGGGTTCTTCAGATACTTCACTAGCTTCTGGACCCTATTAGATTTTACTATAGTCTTCGTAAGTACAATTTTTTTCTTGACTTTTACTATTGAATTTATCAATTTCCGCTATACCGCTATGTTTTCCTTTCGGCTTTCAGGTTTCAGTATTTAGTTTGTTGATAGAAGAGAACGAAAATTTAAAAGTGTTGAGATCATTGAGAACTTTACGCGCGTTACGGCCTTTGCGTGCGATATCCCGGTGGCAGGGGATGCGAATCGTAGTGAACGCTCTAATGTACGCGATACCTAGTATATTCAACGTGTTGTTAGTTTGTCTAGTGTTTTGGTTAATTTTTTCTATAATGGGAGTTCAGTTTTTCGGTGGGAAGTTCTTCAAGTGCGTCGACGAAGACGGCGAGCTGTTACCGTTAGAGGTAAGTTTTAAATAATTGTATATGCGGAACACTGAACATCTTCGGACGTGTTTATAATATTATCCGTTATGTTTCAGATAGTAAACGATAAGTGGGAGTGTTATTATAACAACTTTTCTTGGGTAAATTCGAAGATATCCTTCGATCACGTCGGCATAGCGTATCTAGCTTTATTTCAAGTTGCTACTTTTGAGGGTTGGATGGAAGTTATGGCGGATGCAGTAGACGCCCGCGGCGTGGATCTACAGCCAGCGAGAGAGGCGAATCTCTATGCATACATATACTTTGTTATTTTTATTGTGTGCGGCTCATTCTTCACTCTCAATCTATTCATAGGAGTAATTATAGACAATTTTAATATGCTCAAGAAGAAGGTAACTTTTTCACGATTAAATACATTTTTAGTAAATAAAAAATAGCAAAAGAAAAAGCAGAAAAGAAGAGCAGTGATAGCCGATTGGTTAAGAACGCGTCTTGCGGGCTACCACGTCTCGGGTTCAAACCCCGGCTCGAACCTCTGGATTTTTCGAAATCTATGTGCGAATCATAATTTCTATATGATTATCACTTGCTTACGGTGAAGGAAAACATCGTGAGGAAACCTGCATGTCTTAGAAGATTGAACCAATTTTCGATGAAGACATGTGAAATCCGCCAACCCGCACTGGGCCAGCGTGGTGGATTATGGCCTGAATCCCCCTCGTGTTGAGGGGAGGCCCGCGCCCAGGAGTGAGACGTCAAAAAGGGCTAAAATTATTATTTTTATTTATAAAAAATATTCACCTATGTCTACAGATAATTAATTTTCCAGTACGAAGGCGGAGTATTAGAAATGTTCCTAACGGAAAGTCAGAAGCATTATTATACAGCAATGAAGAAACTCGGGAGAAAGAAGCCACAGAAAGTGATAAAACGGCCGAGGAATCAATTCCTAGCGATGTTTTACGACCTGTCCAACTCTCGGCGTTTCGAGATTGCGATCTTCGTGCTCATCTTTCTGAACATGTTAACGATGGGAATAGAGCACTACGATCAACCACATTCCGTTTTCTTCATTCTAGAAGTTAGCAATGCTTTTTTCACGACAGTATTTGGTTTAGGTAAGACACTTGGAAAAAATCACCATAAAATCTATCTTGATTATCTTCATAATTATAATTTTGATTGGTCTTTACAGAAGCAATAGTGAAAATAATAGGTCTCCGGTACCACTATTTCACGGTGCCTTGGAACGTGTTCGACTTCCTTCTGGTGCTGGCGTCGATCCTGGGCATCCTGATGGAGGACATAATGATAGACCTGCCGATATCGCCGACGCTACTGCGGGTGGTGCGAGTATTCCGCATAGGGAGAATTTTAAGACTGATTAAAGTGAGCTAAATACCATTATTTGATTGCATCCTAATAACTTTTTGCTAAGCTACAGTCTCAACTGTACCAGTCCTGGGACTCCTTTCTATTTCTTTACAATTTTTAGCCATGTCTCTCTCACAACGGTCTTCCACCGACCCCAGAAATTGCATGCAAATTGCAACCTTCATGACTTGTTATAAAAGGAATTTTCTGTTGTAACATTTTCAGGCCGCTAAAGGCATTAGAAAACTGCTGTTCGCGCTAGTAGTGTCCCTCCCTGCGTTGTTCAACATCGGCGCGCTGCTCGCGCTGATCACTTTCATCTACGCGATCATCGGCATGTCTGTGTTCGGCCACGTGAAGGAGCAAGGCGCCTTGAACGACATCGTCAACTTTCAAACGTTTGGCAGGAGTATGCAGTTGCTGTTTCGGTGAGTTTAATATTCATCAAAAATTTTCCATTAAGTATCTTGACTTATTTACAGGTATGATTTGTTTTGAAATACCCACATGCAACTATTTAATAATGAAGAAGACTCAAAATAATCCTTTTTAAGGCTAAAGCGTCCATCTAGCCCGCGAAGTTAAATTTTTTTGAGGTTTTTTATAAATTTTTCAAAATCTGACAATAATAAAAGGCACATTTTGTAATTCGCGACAAAGACCGTGTGCAGTGCATTTATTAATATATCCATATCCTTACTCTAAAACATTTCAAGAACGACAGCTATCCAGATAATCTGGCAATATTTGTATATTTAGTGATTAACTAGTATCATATCCACCGTGATAACATTTAGAGTAAAATAAATGTATTAATAAACGCACTGCATACGGTGTTTGTCGCAAATCACAAAATGTTGTCTTAAAAGTTTTCAGATTTTGGATAAACTATAAAAATTACCCGAAAGTTTTGAATTTCGCGGGCTAGACAGGCGCCCTCGCCTTAAAAATTGAATACCTAAAGATTTTACATCAATAAAGTTTACTACATTACTCAATTAGAGCAATAAATGCAATAGAAATACGAGCACTCCGAAACATAATTGTCATTTAAATATTCAATCTAAAAAATATAAGGTAAATTATTTAAATGAAGGCGGATATACAAAACATATTTGTTAAATCCATAACGCTTACCGTTTTTAGTCTGATGACGTCAGCGGGCTGGAACGACGTTCTAGAATCCCTCATGATCCAACCTCCGGCATGTCAGCTGGGTGACCACGGACACTCCAACGGCAACTGCGGGAGCCCTCTCCTCGCAATTACCTACTTCACTTCTTTCATCATCATTAGCTACATGATCGTCATCAACATGTACATTGCCATCATCCTTGAGAACTTCAACCAGGCACATCAGGAGGAAGAGATTGGCATAGTCGAAGATGATCTGGAAATGTTCTATATCAGATGGTCGAAGTAAGTAACAATATAGAAAGTACTTATCCAATCCAGTTAATGAGCTCATCTATTGATGCCAAACCTGCAAGTACATTTCTATTCGTAAATCTGCACACTTTTTTGATTGTGATTATTTTTATATCTATAAAAACAAATTAGAAACACGGTCTATCAACTATAGAAATCATTGTACATGTAATAATGAAACTTAAATAACAGTGCTAGATAGGATGCTCCTAGCAAATACAAAACCTGTTATTAAGATAGGTAAAAAATATTTCAGGTACGATCCCCACGCAACACAGTTCATAAGTTTCGCTCAGCTATCAGACTTCATAGCGTCGCTAGATCCCCCGCTAGGCATCTCCAAGCCCAACACAGTTGCTCTCGTAAGCTTCAACCTGCCAATCGCGAGAGGCAACAAGATCCATTGCCTGGACATCCTCCATGCGTTAGTCAAACACGTGTTGGGGCACGTCGAAGAGACGGACACTTTCAGGCAGCTTCAGGAGCAGATGGATATTAAGTTTAAGAAGCAGTTCCCGACGAGGAAGGAACTGGAAATCGTCTCCTCTACCAGGATATGGAAGAGGGAGGATAAAGCGGCGAGGACGGTGCAGCGGGCTTGGAGGGATTATGTAAAGTGAGTACTATTTCCACAGACTATTTATTTGCAACCACATATTTTTATTGAGACACGTTGTTTTCACACATTGTTTTCTGATTTATCGAACACCATATTGAGGTATTCGTCCAGATACAATTTCCAACATAATTTTTAAGATTATGGGTTTTTCATAGTTCCTTTACTTTTTTCTTCCTCTTCCTTGTTTCTACTAACTTCTTAACTTAACTTTTACTTGTTATCTTTTGTTTCTACGTTTTTTTTGTTCTTTGTGTTTTGTTTCTTAGTTGTTTGTTTGCTGCTGTGTTAGTAATTTCTAAGCTACCCGAATCTCTCATTCGTTTCCTAGGTGTATATTTAAAATTTAACTATAATCGCCCAAAACTCAACTGTGGGTACTGGCCAATAATCCCTCCTGTGACAAATACATCTTATTTCCACAGAAGAAAAAACCGTAGCCCGTCGAACGAGGAAGAGAGCACCAAGTGGTCACCGGGTGGAGGATGGGGGGGCAGGCTGAGTGCGTTACTGCACGTGCGGCGCGGCAGCCACGCGTCCAGCAGGAAGTCCTCCCGCGCGTCCGACGCGTCCGACATCAGCGACCTGGGCGGCGCCTGGCTCAACCTGCCGCTCCTCCTGCTGCCGGGGGCCGCGCCTGGTGAACAGGTAACAACTGCTACTGAAGAACTAACACGAATACTGCCTTTGACAAATGGTGCGTAGGCGTGAGTACCGTATGTTGAAGAAACAAAGGAAGCTACCGAACCAGTCAAGTGTTTAGTTCTCCTTACCCGGGTGCCTATCGAAATGCTACCGTTTAAGAGAATTACATTAATCACCATTTCATTATCGGCAGCATATATGGTCTTTCCATGGTCGGCTTCTTTGTGGCTGTATAACGATTTTACGAAACATTTGTCCAATCTACATAACATGTTTTTGCAATAAAAAATCTGCCTATAGTTTCTTGTTATATTGACTGTTTAATCCACGGACATATTATTATCACCATAAATCCATTAGTAACCTCCGACTTTTAGGTGACTTTTTGGTGAAGTCATATTTCTCTAAAGTATGATCTTGGATTGTTCACGCTATGGTTCTCATGTCGTGTTGCAGGCAGCGTGCGGCTCGGAGTCAGCTCCGGCGCGGCGACGCTCGGCGTACGGACTGCCGATATTCCTTCGGCACCAGGACGCAATGGACGAAGACGGGGGCCCGAAACGAGCAGGTTCATATGTAATGTTTTGCTTTCCGTGTCTCTTCCTCATTTAGTTTAGATTGCGTTGAACGGAGCACGCAATAGTTGGCATCCAGTACTTCACAATCGTTGTTGACCACGTTAATTCTTCCATGTATTTTACTTTATACAATAAATTTATTTGTACCTACTTCCTTTCACAATTTTTGGATGCCAACTGTTCAGTGCCAGGAAGCCCTAGACAACTTCATCTGATTCCAGATCCTTTATAAATAGAAGTGGGTTTGCTTGAAAACAATTCAAAGGAGTTCAATTATTTTAACGTAATACTTCTTAATTTTAGATGGTGTGATAAACCAGCCATGTTTGTTGGCTTACATGTAAGGGCGTCGCGCCCTGTTTTAAGAATTTAATTTAATGTGTGTAGCTCCAGCTTGTGCATGCTTGTGTCGATCGCTAGTACCGCTTCCGTAGCTAACTTAGCATGGTTCAACATGTAGTTTAAGTTTACGTAGACTTGTGCCCCTTTATAGTTTCTGTACTTCACTTTTAACGCATCGCAGGACTCCGTAAGTAAAGTTCAATATTATTTGCCGTTAAACGCTATGTTACCGTGTTGTATTAGATGGTTGATCAGAAACACCGACACTACCACCATTTTACCATTGAAAACACGGTACAAGCTACGATCGTATTGTGGAACTATAAACGGAAAAGTAAACATCAATGACAACATGACACAGCTAATAGTGTGCATCGCATTACTGTTGCAGCAGAGAAAATTGTAGGTATAGAAGTGCAAATTAGACCGCTTCATCACCTCAAGTGCACTGGAACAAGACCATACGTTTTACAATGGCAATGCCGGATATTGCCCATAGCTAGCCAGAGCACCCCTAAGGCCGGTATTAATACATCGATCTGAAGTCGAAAATGTCCTTTCGGTACAAAATCTTCAAGGTGATGAGGCTCATTGACCGGATTGATAAAAGAGGCGTACACCCAGGGATCAATATTCGGTATTACCAGAGTATAATTAAAGTATGTTAAATCCAGTGTAACCTGGTCCCTCATCAGGTTCCCTTCGGCTGAGCTCGCGGCGCAGCTCGTGCCGGCGCGTGACGCCGCCGGCGCGCGCGCGCACGCCATCCCCGCACACCAGCAGCGCCGTCAGCATCCTGGTCACGGAGGCCTCGCCGGACGCCGCGCCCGCCCCCGCGCCCGCGCCGCCCACCCTCGTCCGCGTGCTCGTGCACCGCGAGAGCGACGAGCAGCCCAGCTGATCTCCGACCCACGAGCTCCCAGAAGCTCCGCCCTAGTTCAGGACGTCCGAATGCGATCGCTAAATCTTGAGGTCGAGCGATTTAAACGTGGATTTTCGGTCTAATATTTAAAGTCTACTCGAAGAGAATCACGCAGTCTATTTAGTGTACTTAGTCACGGGGTCTTGAGATCCCGCATTAGTCCGCATGACTGTACAAGTAACAACCCACCTCCTATTTGTTTTTGTTACGATTTTATCTGCATGTTTTGGTATAATGCGTGAAAATTAAATAGCCCTCAAAGTTGCCTCTGAATATTTGGTGGTAAGCTTTCAAATAAATTCTGCATATAGGTACCCGAAATACTTATATCATTTGGTGCTGACAATAAATAAACGTTTTCATCATAAATCAAACTACTGTACTTAACTAATGAAATTTTAAAATGTAACGGTTCTCCAGATTTTGTGATCGCACGCCCTGGATTGGTTACGAAGTTGTCGAACTTTTCCGAACGCTGACGGAAACCCCCGAAAGTTGTTCAGTGCGAGCGAGTGTCAAAGTATTCACGAGAGAGAGCGAGAGCGAGCATGTTCACGCACAGAAGCGGTGAGAAGTAAATTAAAAAAATGTGATTTTAAATTAAATTTGTCACGTTGACAGTTGTCTGATTATTAAGAATTAATGAATTGTTGCGATGCACAGACACCTAGTATACACGCTGCAATGTATTAAACATTGTTTAAAGTCATGAACTAGCGAAAACTAAGTCGTTATTATTTTTTTGGGAATAGTTGTTAAACTAACGTGTAACGCAAGTTTAAGTAGGAATTTTATCAAGAAGGGCAAATAAAAGTGCTTTATAATGCTATTGTTATATCGATTTTAACTACTTATAACTTTCTGTAAATTCTCTATACTTACACACACAAAATAATCGCGTTCATGTCTTCCAAACTTAGGTATACGGATACCAGAAATTTGGCAATTTATTTATTCTTATACTGCTTAATGCTGCCTGAATAGAGTCGCTTTCGGACATGGTGTCTGTCCATCTCAGCCCATTAATACGTTACTGGGTACTTCCAAAATGGTTGCAATACATTAACGTTTTCATTAATATCTACTTCATCGACTTCAATAAGCTTTACAATATCGAGCTGCCTACAGTGAGATATCACGCAGGTTACATACACGTTTTTAGATTCATATTCGGTGGTAGACGCATGATTAGATTAATGCTAATACTGGTTGTTATTATTCGATCACTTGGATCATTTATGGAATGGTAATGTGATTAATGCCTCCAGAGTATTTAAGGGGGGGGTATTCACAGCCGTCGGAAAGATTCCGATGTCGGAAAAAAGCACGTCCATCCTTATTTTCTTTCGCTTGTCGCAGGGGTTCAAGCGTAGGCCGCTCGGCTCACTGCACATGGTGGCTGCGGATTTGATACCTGCCGGGGAAATTTTCGGAAATGGCCTTTCCGTAATTTGCCCTGGTCTGGCTGTCACTAGGATCGCCCCCAGTCCATTGTACGGTACCCGTAGTATACAAGCGTTGCTTGGTTTGGGACAATACAGTTGGTGTGTCAGTCTGAATGAGAAGAAGGATGGAAGGTTTCGTTTCCAACAAGGAAACTTTCCATCGATTTGAATACCTCTAAAGTCATACCTAGTTCGTTTAAATTTACTTTGAGAGACCACATAATTGTTACGAGAACACCCAAATAAAGTATATGATAAAAATAAAGTAACTGTGCTACCATTGGGACATCTACTGGTGCCCGCCAGAGAATTAAAACAACCTGTTAATTACACTAAACTTATCTTTGGTGTCGGTAATTTTGAAATGGTGTCAATTTTACAAATTGATACATCCTACTTCCTACTAATATTATAAATGTGAAAGTTTGTGAGTGTGGATGTATGTATGTATGTTTGTTACTCCTTCACGCAAAAACTACTGAACGGATATGGATGAAATTTGGAACACAGATAGTTTATAACCGGGATTAACATATAGGATTTTTTATCCCGATAATCCCGAAATTTTTGTTACGTTAAATACTACGCGGACAAGTCGGGGGGCACAGCTAGTATGGGAATAAGTGAAACAAGCAGGCGGTTTAACTAGGAGCGTTTAAGGCATAGCATAGTCAGTTCATTTCTAGAAGACGCGTGATTTTTTTTTAAATCACATATTGACTTGTATGTCAGTGTCATAAAAGTCACAGGACGCTTCGGGAGTGAACGCACTATACAAAAAAATGTGTGGCTACATTTTGGATCATGTTTTGAAATGAGAATTGTGATGATCCAAAATCGAATTTCCAACCAGTAGTTTATATTTGTTGAAGTAGATACTATTTGACACCAATCTAAACTTCGTTGTAAATCAATTTGTTATTGTAAATATGTAGTATTTGTATATGAGAATGGCTAATAACGTCACTGTTTCGATAACAATTAAGCATAATACTTTAATCACTCTTTTAATATGGATCGCCAATAAATTTAACGACGCAATCAGGGCAAACACAGGCTTTCGAAATCTTTATTTTTACAAAACTTCGGTGTGCGTGTTTTCGTAATGATTCACCTCCTGAACGGCTTGGCCGGTTTAGATGAAATATGTTTTGTACTTATGGGGTCACCTGGGTGGTTGTTAGTGATAATGGGACCCTGTAGATGGCGGTTTTGTCGACATCCATTAAATAAAATCTACTAAGCTGCTGGTAAAACCGATATTATAATAAAATAAAAGCCTTTTTGAACCGTCGGTATCGAGACATTACGTTCATTATATAAATATGCCGGTTAAGTTATTCTACTTTTATAATACTTGCCATTATTTAACTTAAATGTAAAGTTGAAGTGAAACCTATGTTAATTCATGTAAGGTCTATATTTATGTTTCAGAATTCTATAGTTTAGCAGACGCTATTTTCATCTATACAAATAAATAAAATTGGAGTGTCTGTTTGTAATATCAAAATAACACCTTTTCACTAAATGCATATGAAAGTACATACGACACCTATAGCAAAAACGCGTTTTTTTTTTGTCTGTCTGTCGTTGTGTTTGTTCCGGGTAATCTCCGAAACGGCGGGACCGATTTTGATGGGACTTTCACTGGCAGATAGCTGATGTTATAAGGAGTAACTTAGGCTACTTTAATTTTAGAAAAACAATTAGGGCTCCGCTTAAAAAAATAAAACACATGAAATCAAAGAGTATCTCCGAAATGACTGGACCGATTTTGATGGGACTTTCACTGGTAGATAGCTGATGTTATAAGCAGTAACTTAGACTACTTTTATTTTAGAAAAACAAAATATAAAAAATGGGTCGTGCCGCGCGGGCTCAGAACGCGGGAGCGGGCGTTTTTGTTAAGTGAAATTCCACGCGGACGAAGTCGCGGGCTCAGCTAGTATAACATAAATTGAATAATAATGGTGTTTGCGAGGTTTTTAAAAAGTCAATTTAGCAGTTAAAACAGTTATTTTTCATTAGCATATAAATGTAGATTTAGGTAGGTAAGCTTTTATTGCTGAGATAACATTTGTACTAGTAATTGTTTCATGGTGATCTTACAAAAGCTTTAAATACCTACGAATATATGATATGGCGGATCTCTTCTTTTGAAAGAAACGGCTACCTTTTGGGTGCGTACTGACTGAAATAGAGGTAAATAGTGTGACGGCAAATAAATACATTAAAGTTCATTAAAGAATCCGCTAAAACTTCTCGCGTAGTCTGTTTCCGAAATATAACCAGTTGCAGTATCTTTTAAATATATATAATAAACATATTAGATTATTTATAGCACAAAAATAATACCTACCAATAAATCAAATATGTAATGCGCCAATAATTGCAATATTCGCACAAAATTAAATAAGTATTTACTTAATTAGTTTTGAGTTTACCTATTATTTTTAAATTGTAACATACATTGCTTACTTACTTTTTGATTCACTTGTCGAACTTATTTAGCCAAATCTATATTATATACACTTGTATTTCTAATTCCTTTATTTAGCCCGTCCTTAAGTAGGTTTTATTTATTTATTTGATAATTATAATATTTAGCTGCTAGTACAATTCAAATAGCTGAAGTAGATGCACAGAGTGCTTAAAATAATATTTTAGCAGCTTGCGTGTACAATCGGCTTCAACAGTGGTGTGATTTCAGCTTAGAAAATTAGTGTTTTATCACTTTCGAAACCGATGGTACATCAATGATAACAATTACGGATTGAGTATTATATTGAATTTGAAATGTTGAAAGACTCATTAAATACATAGAATTAATTAGCTATTTTCAAAAAATGTGTTTAAAGAAGTTTTGAAATAATATCTCTAGAAATACCTCAGATTAGAATATTATTATTGTTAAACCCGATAATATTTTTCACTTAGCACGGACCAAGACCTCGTTGTTTAAAAACTTGATCGTAATTTTACTACCTATTGATACTTCTGACCAAACACTTCTAAATTATTTTTAATTGGAATTTTCGTGGCTTGTATCCATTTATCGTAGATTTTGGAAGCCAACACCTCGTATCGTACTTAAATTTTTCAAAATCGCTTTTTTAAATGTACCTACACGTTTGCTTTGAACCATTTGATATCTCAATGACGACCCACATTCAATATTAAACCATTTGAATTTTTAAAAGGACTCATGATAATATTGTTCTAATAGAATAAATAGTAATAATTCTCAATATTGTTCATTACTATGTAAATAATGAAAGAGGATGCAATAATATTTCATAATTTTATCTATAGCTAGTTATATCTTGAGACGGTTGTTAGTTACTTTATAATATTATTATAATTTACATTATGTACGATGTACATGTAAAACTATTGTAGTTAGTGAAATTGCAATACTTACAGCATGTGTTGGGCATGGCACCACTTGTGTAACATATGCTCAAATTGTATGATATGTAAATAAAAAGTTTTAAGTGAGACCTGCGAAATATGATTTTCTTCCGAGGTACAAAATATTAATTAACCATGTTGAAAAACTATGATTAAATGAAAAATATAGAATGCTTTGCTTTTCATTTTGCTACGTTTTAAAGACAATTCACCGAATACTGAACATCGCCAGGGTAAAACACGCAACTGTATGGTCTCAAACTAAGCAGTGCTTGTTCAATGGACTGCGGGCCATCTTAAGCACACATAGACCAGGGGTGTACTACTCTTAGCAACGATAATCCATATAATATCGTGACATTTGTAGTGAGGAATCCTACTCTAAATTTCATCTTTTTTGGCGTCGTAAATCATCTGAACTAACGATAAATTTGTATTGTTCATTTAGTAATTGATACAACAGTAAAAAGATGGAATTTAGAGTAGGATTTTACACTACAAATGTCACGATATATCGATTATCGTTGCTAAGAGTAGCACACAACTGGCCGAATAACGAAAAGTCGCCAGGTAGGGAATTGAACCCACAACCACTGCATACTGTAAGGCATGAGCAGTTGTTGTTGAGTAATATGTGTTGAGTAATACAAATAAATATACAAACTTAATTCATCACATGTGGAGTTTATTTAAATTATTTTAGTTTCTAACAGGTGTTCAATGGAAATTATTTCAAAAGATATTCATTTAAATATCTAAGTTAGCCCTTGATCTAAAAGTTTTTCTATTTGTTATTAGATAACATAAGTAATGAAACATACTAACAGTCTACTTAGTGGAAACTCTGGTGCGTCGGTTCCATGAGAAGTTGAGACCATAGCTCTTGGGCTTGAATTCCTTCTCAATCTTCGGTGCATCAATGTACCACACCCATCCGTTCTTTTCGCAATGTTCTATCGCTTCATCAGGGGAGGAGAATTGGATTTTCATGTTCGATAGAGGATCACCGGTGGAGGTCCAGCCCATGAGGGGGTTCTCCCAGCGTTGGCGGTTATCAAACTCCATCTCCCAGTGGTGGATGTTGTTGGTGCCGCTCTGCATTGCATTCTTGGGCGGCTGGTAGATGCGGACACGGCGAGTACTAATGTGTTCCTCCGGCACCCCAGATACTGGTGTAAGGTCCACCTGGAATTTAAATATAGTCCTGTCACACCATTCTCATTGAATGACCTACCAGCCTATTTAGTAGGTACTTGTATTTCCAATTCCAACTAAAGTTTATGGTCCCAACGACTACCGATGATTCGTCCAACAACAATTTTTTGGGGCAAGTTAAAGTACAGATAAACTATTAAACGTTAGGGAATGATAGCCGGTAGAAGGAACGAGTTGCTTTCAGGTACTTGTATTTAGCATGCTGTCTTGTAGGCAGAAATTGACAATGATCCGTCGAAAATCCTGAGTCATTATAGAAAGAGATTATCACCACTGTGACAAATAATTAAACAAATGTGTGAAACATAATCCCTCTTTAAGTGTCTTTTTGTAACATGCTCACATATGAAAGTTAATATAGGTACCTAATGATAAACACTTAATATACCTATTCTGCAAGGATTCAGACACCGATATGGAACAATTAATTATTTTTTATGATAACGTGTCTCCGTTTTCCAGATAAATGCAGGTATTTACCTTGGTAGGGACCATTATAGTTGATTCCAGCACACATTTCTGACGAGCTTCGTCAGGCAGAGATGTTACAGCATCGTTATCAATTCTAGGAGCCTCCTTGCGGCAGGCCGGATCAGCGGCTTTCTCTGCGAACTGGGCGTTAGATGTCGAGAATGCTGGGAGACTTCTGAAAACAAGGTTTTCACATCTGGTTCACATATATTTCACTCAAATGTGTGCTGAAGAGATATAAAGAACTTTTGAAATAAACACACACCTAGACAGCTGGGTTCTAGATAGCCTCGCGGCACTGCTGATCACTTTAAACATAGTTTGTTTTTACGTAACAATACTATGAGACCGAAAATATTACGTTTTTTTCATGAGGAGCTGAAAGACGATCAGCTTTTTTTGACGTTTATTTGACGTAACGTAATTTAGATATCACGGCTCTGCCTGGGTGCAAGCCCTTTGGTATCTAGTTTGGCGTAGGTGATGGTATTGTCAGCTTTAATAGTCATTATTTTCTTGATATTACAATGATAAACATGATATATACAAGGAACTTTAAAAATATAATTAAATGATGTACGTTATAAGTTTATTGCCTCTTTCTGTCTAAGATTTCTGTCCAACAAATACCCTGTCCTCGCTGTCTTCAAATGTCATAGAGTAACTATCAATGTATCTGTCATTACGTTTATCAATCAATCAAAGTCAAACTAGATTTTGCATCGGCTTGGCTCTGCGATTTTTTTGTACACCAATATTGCAAGAAATATCGCTGATTTCGCTCGCTAATTACTATTTATAGTATTATTAACACTAAATAACTAGACACTTATGTAACAATAGTTATACCATATCTCATGTGTGAATCTATTCTATATTTAACGTGAAAAATGGTTTGTGCAATCTGTTACGAGAACAACCCAATTCAAACAGCTGTTTACATGTAAAGGTAATTCTAAAATTATTTTTTATATTGGTTTGGTTATTATATCAACAAAGATCTTACTCCACAACTGCTTAGAAATATTCTGCTATAAATAATATCGTCGTAAAAGGTCCTAGCGACCGGTGTCACCTATCATTCGACCTTGAGATTGTATCATAGTACCGAGTTGAATGTATAATATAACGCTAATTATGAGCTATTACAAATTATCTTCATAGTTCGTTGTCCGCAAGCGATTAAGCAACTTTGTTTATCTAATAATGAGTCCACTGTAAGTTTCTTAGAATATGGAGAGTACTCAATGTAATTTAACATACCTACATATTTAACATGTTATAGCGATATATGGCTACTTATGTCCAACAAAATATTGATAACAACAAAAATCATTTGCTCTAAATTATTATTGCTCTTATTTATCTATATTTTGTATATTATTGGTTTACTATCTGTGTTCCAAATTTCATCCAAATCCGTTCGGTAGTTTTTGCGTGAAGGAGTAACAAACATACATACATACATCCACACTCACAAACTTTCACATTTATAATATTAGTAGATTTTTTTTTAAAAACATTGCATTCTTATTTAGACCAGAAGTGTAAAAAAAATTTTTCATTTTTTTTTTCAGACGGTCACCAAGGCAATCATGTGCTGTTAAACTTTTACACGTAGCTCCTCCGGGGGCTACCCCAGAGCCGAGCTCTACATTGTACCTGCTGCACAACTGCTCACTGAACTGTTCCAAAACATATCCATAATATAATTTGCAAGAGAGATTCTAGTCTATATATTTATCACAATAAGGTCCAATTCTGATAATATTAGTTAGTGGTGCAAGACAATACACCATGAGTAAGCATAAGGTGGAGGTGGACTGCACCCCTCGGTGCAGGTCCCGGAGCCACGGGCAGGCGCTCACTAGCGCCATCACCAAGTGGTCAGTCAGTGATGAAGCACTGGCAAGCTTCATCAAGGGAACATGTGCTAATTTGGTCAAGGCTTTTGATTTTGAGGTAAGCACCTTCTTTCTATCATATTTTTAATTTACAGCACAACATGGCCAGTATTTTTTTAGTTAACAACAGTAGTATTACATCTTTTAATGTTTTGATAGAATCATATTAGGCCTGGCACAATGGGGTGGCTATAAGTGGTGATCAATAAGGTGACAAGTATTGTGAATTTCACTAGCAATACATATTGCAACTTCGCGGGAAATCCCTAAACATTGTGATACCTTGATTGTATTATGAACTGAACAATATACTGTTTCTTATTCACCTATGTATGATCTGCTTTTTTTATGATAATACAGAATTTTCTGCCTTATTGAAGGCAGTCTATGGCACTAAGGCCTGTCTTAATAAATCAATCTTAAGTCTGAGACTGATCTTGGAAATGTATTTCTTGTGTCAAACCAGTACAAAATGAATTGTCAAAAGCCTACTTAAGATCGTTCTCAGACTTGAGATATATTTATTAACTAGCTGACCCGGCAAACATTATCCTGCCATATAAATCACAATATATTATGCATATAAAACTTCCTCTTGAATCACTCTATCTATTAAAAAAACTGCATCTAAATCCGTTGTGCAGTTTTAAAGATCTAAGCATACATAGTGACAGACAGCGGGTTGCTTTATACTACTTTGTTTTATACGTACTACGTAGTGATAAAGGCCTAAGTATTGCCTCCTACGGCATAGCTTGCCACTGCCCTGTACTGCTCAGACAGTACTATGTTAGTCTGGTGAATCGCCAGGGTCGCACAGCCTTGCACACGGCCGCGTCCCGCGGGCGCGTGCACCTGATGGAGTGGCTCCTCCGGCACTCCTCGGAGGCGTTCAGGAACGCGCGCGACCGCGAGTCCGGCTACACGCCGCTGCATAGAAGCGTGTTCTACGGACAGATACGCGCTGCCGTCACGCTTATGAAAATAGGTAACTGAGCCATTTGGCTCCCTAAGGGCCTGTGCATACCACGTTTTTTAAACATGCCGTCGAAGCGCGTTTGTAGCTATACAGTCGCGATACGCACGCGAGTCACGATGCCTGTAGAGCTTTGTAGGATTAAAGCGCGCCGTAGACGCACGTATCCAAAACGCGTTTAGAAAACGTGGTGTGCACAGGCCCTAAGTCGAAATGGAGTCCCGGCGTGATCTTTTATTAGAGTCGAGACGCCGGCGCGCGGCGGTTATGCCTTCTCTTATCCCAAGTAACATAAGGTACATAATAAAATGAAAAAGGCCAGCAGGGCGTCCTATTCCTAAAAAAACCTAGACGCAGCTCGACGCCGTCTCCACTCTTGTTGGCGTGTGTGAGGTCCCTTACATGTATCATAAAGTTAGACAATTTTTGATCAGTAATAAAACTATATTATATATTATGATCGGTAGTCACTGGTTGAATTCTATTCTATTTTTGCACAGGTCGGTGTTAATAAATTGCGTACGGCAATACCTGACAATAAACATGTATTCAGTAAAAGTATTCCATTTAAAATAGTCCTAAAATAATCTAGATTTAAGTTGAAAATGAAAGCACCCGAACAATTATTGCAGGCGTGAATACAGACATATTAGATAAGGATGATTACCGCGCGCTGGAGCACGCGACCCTGGACCGGCAGTACATGTACAAGCCCGAGGGGGCCCAGCCGACTGAAGTGTATGTGTGGGGCTCCAACTCCAACTACACGCTGGGCACGGGCACCCAGCAGCAGAGGAACACCCCGGAACTGCTCACTTGCTTCAACAGAGCCAACACTTGTGTGAAACAGGTGAGAATATTAGAACAAAGTGTCTAGTCGTCCGCAAACTTGATGAACTCACCAACTGTATGGTCCCAAACTAAGCAACGCTTGTGCTATGGGTACCGTACAATGGACTGGGGACGCCTCTAGTGACACCCAGACATGGGCAAATTACGAAAAGGACATTTCCGAAATTTACCCTGACGGAAATCAAATAAGCAACCACCCGATGTAGTGATGCGGCCTACGCTCGAACCACCGCGCCAAGCGGTCGTCAAACCAATCATGACCATAGATATTTTTCATGACGCTCTAGTTAATATTAAAGTTAACCAATCATAATTGTTTTAATATTAATACAACGGTTAGCTGAAAGCCAGGAGCTGTCGAGAATATTACGTAGAGTAGAATTATAGAGATGGAGATATATTATTATCGTAAGGAAATCCTCATAGACTGCAATCTCTGAAGAAAGCAAGCAGATAACCTAAGACTTTTTACGGTGGCGTACCGACTTCAACCGCACATTTATGGGTGTTGGTCGACTGGCGGAGATTCTATGGAAAACAATATTGAAATAGCTATATGGTAACCCCGTGGATAAGCCCTTAGCTATCTTAACACTCTTAAAATTATTTCATTTACCGTGGAAACTATATAATTTATAGAAGATATCTTATACTTAGCGGATATCGGACGCACCGATCAGGAAATAAATTATCCTACTTCCTACTAATATTATAAATGTGAAAGTTTGTGAGTGTGGATGTATGTATGTATGTTTGTTACTCCTTCACGCAAAAACTACTGAACGGATTTGGATGAAATTTGGAACACATATAGTTTATAACCGGGATTAACATATAGGATACTTTTTATCCCGATAATCCCGAATTTTTTGTTATGTTAAATACTACGCGGACGAAGTCCGTGGGCACAGCTAGTATACATATTATAAAGCACAAAGCCAATTTGTTTTTTATGGCTCTGTTCCATGTCAAAGCTCTGTCTTATGGACAATAGACAATATTAAAAAAAAATACTGGCCTTTAAAAACATAATATGCCAAAATACCAAAAAGCAAAATACACAATCTTCATCAAATGTCAATCAATCTGGGATGCAAATGAATAAATTCGATTTAACAACAAATTACTCCATTCACCAGCCATTTAACATCTAAAATGCACACAGTTAATTTGCCGCGCACATGCTTGGGGTTCACAAATATTCTGTTCTTCATGACGTCCCTGATCGGCTTCGTAATATGTCTGTGGTGCGCGTTGAACACAGAATTCTTCAGAGAAGTGAACTACACCGTCACTAACAGCGCTCTAGTCGACACGATAGCCAAATTCGTGAATCTGAAGCTATGGGTAACCCCCATGACGACGGTCCTGATGTCAGTGGCTGCTCTCACCATGATGACGTCATGCTGCGGGATCATTGGCGCCGGGTGTAGGGTCAAATGCGCGATAAAGTCCTACATATTCCTCGTCACAGCCCTGTCCTCAGTCGCTTTCTGGATATTCTTCATCTCCGGCATCTACAGCATCTACTCGAGAAACGAAAAGACAAGGGTCTCTTTACAAACCTCTATTACCGTCAATTATGGAAAAGACAGTGATCTGATTACGCATATGTGGGATTATGTCATGTTGAACTATGAGTGTTGCGGTGCGGTCACCTATAGGGATTTCGCGAACTCCCATTGGAAGAACGCGAACCCTGGCTTACTGCATCCGGTTCAATGTTGTACGCTTGCTAACAAAACTAGCCTTACACCTGTTTCTAAAGATTGCACGACCAGTCTCGAGGATAATCATACTCACAGAGAGAACGGTTGTTTGACCGCGCTGAGAGAATCGATTAAGAATAACAAGGGGATGATCATCTTCTACCTAATCCTGCTCAGCGTCTGTTACGCGTGTGTCGTATTGTTCGCTTACTGCATCATCAGGGGTGAACCGTTGCTGGGTGCTATGGCCGGGAAGTTCACGGACTTCTTACCGTACAAAGTTCGTGAGGATACGAGTAAAGTGATACCATCGACCGCCGCGTTTGGGAATGTGACGTACGTAGAAGAGAAGCCCATGAAAGTGGTCAAGGTGGTGTCTGCTGCGAACCCGTTTCAAACGTACCACTACGCGCCCCAGGACTACAACGCTTACAGTTCCGGAACCATATATGATTGCAGACGACAAATATAACGACTATCAAATAAACTACTCGTATAAAGTAAAAATAATTTTTATTTGAGACCTATAGAACTTCTCAACAGTTTGGGAAATACAAAATCATCTAAAAATAAATCAATGGTGGGTATGCTCATGGACCCTCTGCATTGGGAATTACTTCCTTCGGTAAAATTGCGCGGCGGCAACGGAAGCATCGCCACTGTCGTTGGTCGGTCGTAAATCTCACACACGTTTTTAAGCGTATATATTTCGAAAAATTGTCGTAGTACCTGCTCATGCAGTTGACTCGGTGACTCAAAAGTATCTTGGTTTCCGAAGCGGAAAATTGCCAATTGGCGCGGTTTGGCGTACTTTCTCCACATCCTCGGCTTTAAGTCCCACACCGCCTAGTCCTACCAGCAGGATATCTAGAAATTTTACTGCCAACATTGAGATACAGTAATTTACCAGCCATTCTGTTATCACCACGGATATAGATTTACATAGATAACGCCAATACATGTACTTCGCGTGTCCGAAACCCCGACCAAGCGTCAAGGTTGGTTGCCGCTAATTTACAGTCCGCGCGACTACAGATATAAAAAGTATGAATATGAGCGAGATAATCACTCGAGAGAATCACTAATGACGTCACAGTAGGTGTTAAAAATTCGGCACGCTTGGTTTCAATACAAATCGTGATACTTGCGTTATCTATGTATATCTATATATGTGGTTATCACTATATTTTACCGGACTTCGCAATGTCGTCGTCATCGGAACAGCGGGAAACATAATATTATGTAAGTATACTATATATTTTCGCAGGTGTGCCTAGGTAAGTTCCACAGCGTGTGGGTGTGCAGCGGCGGGGCGGCGGGCGCGGGCGCCGCGTGGTGCTGCGGCCAGCAGGCGCGTGCCGGCGCGCCGCACGGCACTGCGTTGCGGCCCGCGCCGCTGCGCCTGCCCGAGCCCTGCCGCGCCGCCGCTACCACGCTCAACTCCACCGTCTTCCTGCTGGAGAGCGGACTGGTGAGAGTCAATAAACCAATTTGGATTTTAATGCAAGGAGGTTGGAGACCAAAATCCGATAACACAATTCATTAGACGTATTTTGAAAATTGGTTCGCTTAGAACGTCAGAAGGAATTCATTTTTATCTTATTCTTCCTTTTTACTTCGATATTGTACGAATCCAATGTCCATTACCTCGGGACATGCTGAGAGTAAAATCTTGGTGTCTTCATTGCAGACCACTGACCAAGTCCGCAATCATTGTAGAAAACGATATTCGCACATAAAATTAAAACAACCTATACCAGGCATGCCTTTTAAGTTCTGTCGTTTCCATATTTCCCGGCAATTTTGAATTTGGAACTGTTCTATATTCGAATGTGTTTAAATTTCGAATCTCAAAACAATTGAAAGTTTTAGGATTAATGCTAATGTTTAGTCACAGCGTCGATTAGAATCTGTCAGGTTACGTACGAAAATGAATCTTCCTAAGGAAAATGTTCGTGCAATAATTTTCTACAACTTTAGAAGAGGCCTGACACGGCTTCAGTGTTTTGAAGAGCTAACATCTGTGTTCAGTGATGAAGCCCCATGTCTGCGGACTGTCGAACGCTGGTATTTATAATTCCAGCGTAAACATACTATTCTTAGTGACAAATCTCGCGAAGGACGGCCAAAATCCGCCTTCACTGAAGATAACATCATTGCTGTGAGACAACAAATTCTCGAAGATCGTCATGTGACGTATCAAGAGATAGAGGTTCTATTAGGCATCTCAGGGACAACCATTCAGAAAATCTTGCATGAAGCGCTTGGTGTAAGAAAGCTAGTTTGCCGTTGGATACCGCATCTGCTTTCCGACGATCACAAGGCGGCCCGCGTCAGATGGTGTAAGAAAACTCTGCAAAGGTTCAACCAAGGAGAGTCAAATCACGTCTACAACATCATCAGTGGTGACGAATCTTGGATCTATGCCTACGATCCTGATTCCAAACAACAATCTACAATCTGGGTCTTTCAAGACAAGCCAAAACCGACTAAAGTTGTTCGTTCTTGAAGCACTTCAAAGAAGGTGGTGGCCACGTTCATTGGAAAAACCAGCCATATTGCGACTATTGCACTTGAAGATCGTAGAACGGTTAATGGAGAGTGGTATACCACAGTTTGTTTACCACAAGTCATCGCCAACTTCGAAAATCTAACTCAAAGCGACGCATCATCCTGCACCACGACAACGCAATCTCACACAGCGCTCGTCAAACGATTGAGTATTTGAAGCAGGAAAAAGTAGAAATTCTTGAGCATCCTCCATGCAGTCCTGACCTAAGCCCTAACGATTTATTTACATTTCCTAAAATTAAGAAAAGTCTTCGTGGTCAAAGGTTCCAGTCCGGTGAAAAAGCAGTCGACGCTTTCAAGTCAGCCATTTTGAACACCCCCACTTTAGAGTGGTATAAATGTTATAATAACTGGTTTGAGCGAATGGAAAAGTGTATTAAGCTACGTGGTGAATACTTTGAAAAACAATAAAAATTACTATAAGGTTCTAGTTGTGTTTTTTTCTTCAAACGACAAAACTTAAAAGGCATCCCTCGTATAACCTCTTTGTCCAGGAACCCACCAAACCTCGCTTGGACGTCCATTATTCACGTGGGGCATTTTTGATAATTTTTTGTTCCACCCTCCCCCCTTGGTGAGATATCGTAAGAGTTTCGTCAACTACATCCCCCCTCCCCAAATCTCACGCGAGATTCTTAAAAATATATGTTAACGTGTTGGATAATTGAGAAAAAATATTAGGAAACCCTAAAGGCTATCCCTTACAACTTCCCGCTAATTCGCTGCTCTGCGGGGCTCGCGAACGACCACGACAAACACTATTGTCTCAGATTTGGCCATATTTTATTCTAGAAATAATTTTTCACGCAATTTTACACCGTTTTCTGCTACAAAAATAATTACGTGATATTTGCTAAGACCCCCCCTCCCCCCTAGAACACATTACGCAATTAATGGACGCCCCCCTACTTAATAAAAAACATTTTTTCAAGGTTCTTCAATACACTCTAAACACAACAGACAACGTGAGCCAGTCGTCGACCAAAACCCCGTCCACGATAAAGCTGCCGTCCATCAAGCCCGTGCTGAAGGTCGCGTCGCCGCTGGGCGTGTGTGCGGCGCGCGCGCACGCGGTGGTGTGGAGCGCGCGCGCGCTCTACACGTGGGGCACGAACCTGGGCCAGCTGGGACACTCCAGCGACGACAAGGTCGTTGCTGCACCGAAACGGGTTAGTGCTAAACGATGGTTCAAAGTCAAAGTCAAATCGTTTATTGTCTTTAGGCTTACAGGGGCACTCACGAACTGTCATTTTAACCGACTTGAAATAAAATAAATTTTAAAGTCGCTAGTTATTTCTAGATTTTTAGTGCACTCAGGTTTTTTAGGTCGGTAATTTTTTTTTATATGTTTTCCTTATGGATTCCACCGGATTGGAACGCGATTCGACCTCGATTTGATACGAACTGTTTAGGATATCTTTTTTTAGTTGACTTCCTCTGGTCAATGATAATATCGCTAGATTAACACCCCAACTTGGGCCATTATTGAAATTTATTGATCCTGTGAGAATCGGAACAGGCAACACCATTGTTACTAGAAAGTAATTGAAATAATAAATAAATATCGCCAGACGAACACACCAACTGTCACTGGGAGATCACCCCCAGTCCATTGTACGGTACCCATAGTACAAACGTTGCTTAGTTTGGGACCATACAGTTGGTGTGACAGTCTGGCGATATTTATTTACGGTGCCATAAGGGTCCTGGTCTGGTATCCAGGTGTCGGTGTCGCTGACCAGCAAGGAGGACGCGGACATCCAGCTGGCGAGCGCGGGCGACGCCGCCACCGTGTTCTGCACCAGCCGCGGGGACGTCTACCTGCTGCACCGGTACCTCTGCAAGAAGATCGCTATCAAGTCAGTTCACCTACCGTTATTATAGAAAAAAAACTGGCCAAGTGCGTGTCGGACCACGCATACTATAGTGTTCCGTAGACATATCGTCGGTTTTCAATAATAATTAACGCAATGTGTGTTTTCACATTTCCTTTAGCCCCTCTAATTAAGCTATTGCTTATGTTAGGAGTGGGCTCACGTCAATAGTGTAATATCCAGGATGGGGATTGACCCCGGAACCTCTCAGCTACAAGCACGGTCCCCTCTAACCACTAGGCTATTGATGCTTTAATTTGTATCTGTAATGTGGTTAAGGTGTTAGCGGATGAATTGTGCAGGTCACGTAAAAGTGACCACTTTATAGCTTATTATTTCGTAATTCACTTTTTAAAACATAAAAAAACAAAATTATTTAATAATACCTACTTACCCAGTACACATTTGTTTGTTCATAACATTTCTTTCAATATTTTAAATACACAGTTTTGTAGCGGTACTAATAATCTAGATTTGTGCCAGATTGCAGCATTCTAGGCCTCATAGTCTGAAAAAAATGAGTGACTTCGGACGGACAAACAGACGTACTATATGGGTTCTACAACTAGTTTAACTACGGAACCCAGAAAAACTCCAACACAAGATAGTTTATTCTGTTTTGTCCATGATTTTTCTTAAAAGCGGTGATAGCCGATTGGTTAAACACTCGTCTCTCGTACAGAAGGACCAGAATTAAACGCTGTATGATGGTTTATAGACAGATAAATAACTACATTTTAATGTTGTATGATGGTTTATAGGCAGATCAACCTTCGGCAAGTGTGCGTGGAGGCCAAAGTGAGCGAGCAAGGTGTGTATTCTCGCGTCACCGTGCTGCTTCTGACTGATGTGGGCCAGCTCTTCATATGGCAAGACACCACCAACAAACTGACCAGGTAACGCATTCTTCACTCCTATCCTTTATTAACCCTTCGTTACCCTTTGTAATTATCACTACATAGTATAAAACAAAGTCACTTCCCGCTGTCTGTCTGTCCCTATGTATGCTTAGATCTTTAAAACTGTGCAACGGATTTTGATGCGGTTTTTTTTAATAGATAGAGTGATTCAAGAATAAGGTTTATATGTATAATACATTTTCTAATGAGGTTTCTAATGCGATGTAAATAAACACATTTTTTGCACCATGCAAAGCCGGGGCGGGTCGCTAGTTAAATATAAAAGCAACTGGCGATTTTAAAAAAATATAACCTAACAAACTGTAAAAAGGCAAGCCCACTGAGTTTTCTTTTGGGTTTGCTCAGCCAAAGCCAAGGTCAAAGCTTTTATTTTGTTTAGGTCTAAGGGGGCAATAATCTGGCTCGCTCAAATTTTGCTCGAAAGAATTACTAGGTATAAATCAGTTTTTGCAATAATTACCAAACACATTTAATTTTTTACAGATGCGTTTTCGGCCTCGTTCATCAAAAAATAATAACCCACGTCGCGCTCACACATGACGCTCTCTACTTCACGACGAATCGCGGCGAGGCGTTCATTGGCACGATCTCGCGCAAAGCCGCGCCCCCTCCGCAGCCGCAGCCAATCAGGAAGGAAAAGGAGAGAGACAGCAAGTCGGGCTTGGTGAAGTTTTTAGAAAAGGACGACTGTACGCCTGTGCGGATCGCGAGGATACCGAATATTTATAGAGCTGTGTCTATCGCTGTGGACAGTGAAGGGCTTAATTTTGCGTGTCTACAGGTTCGTTACTCTATTTAAGCATTTTTGAAGCGAAGCTTCTTTACGGACGTTCGGGGCGCTCGCTGCCCGGGCACTAAAACGGTGAAAAGCGTAACGCGTTATTTTTATGTTACACTCTGCCTACCCTGTTTCAAAACCCTATGCACGCCACTTATAATATATCTAATATCTACTGCAAAGCTTCGCTTCTTTCGGGCGTCCCTAGACGGCACTGATTTTTTTTTCATGCGATACTGTACATGCAGTACTGTTTCTCCTCCTAAGAGTGGCCCATCTAAAGCTCCGATGTGACTACGTTTTAAACTACAAAAGAGCTAATCATTTTTAAACTGCTGAACCGATTTTCATGAAACATAGCTAAGAACACTGTCGATCAGAATACCTTAAAAAAATCACTTATAAAAAAAAACAAATTAAAATCGGTTCATACGCTTGGGCGCTACGAAACTACAGACAGACTCAAATACACATGTTAAACTTAAAACACCCCTCTTGTTTCATCGGGGGTTAAAAAGAGTAAGCGGTGACAAAAAAAACTTCAAAATAAAGGCAGTTTCTGCGTTTTAACACATGCAAATGTATAAAAGTATTGCATGGATTTCGTTTCAGCGGCTGTCAAAATGTTCGCAGCCTCTATCTTGACCAAAATAAAATGTTTTCTTCTTCTATGCCCCTTGCATTTAGAGATAGTATCAAAGAATCAATAAAAATACCTCACAATTGGACGTAGTTTTGCAAAATGGCACCAACTCGCACACACTTCTGTAACTAAAACCAACCTAGAACCACTAACACAAGGTTGGTTTTGGACTACAACAGTGCTTGTGGGTTGATTCCATTCTGCAAAACTATATCCAATTGATTGTTTGTAGATAAAACCGACGTGCGGTCTGACGGCTGTGCCTGAGCTGTCACCCTCCAGCTTGCCCAAGCACATGGAGTCTCTGCGCGAGACCGCCAGCGACGACGACCTATTACATGATGTTGTATTCAAGGTAATCTTTTACATTCCAAATGGATCTAATCCTCCACCTCTTCGTTGGTATTTTTTCCGGCGTAAGATGATAAATAAATATCGCCAGACCGACACACCAACTGTATGGTCCCAAACTAAGCAACGCTTGTAATACAAGCGTTGCCGGTCCCAGTGACACCCAGACCGAGGAAAATTACGAGAATACCATTTCCGAAATTTGGCCCTGGCCGGAATCGAACCCGCAACCACACCATGTGCAGTGAGCCGAGCGGCCTACGCTTGAACCACTGCGCTAAGCGGTCGTCGAAGTACAAGATAAGTCAACTTGCAACAAAAAAATATAAAAGTTGATGACTTATTGGATGAGTTTTAACACTTTTTTGTATTAAATAAATATCGCCAGACGAATTCACCAACTGTATGGTCCCAAACTAAGCAACGCTAGTACTACGGGTACCGTACAATGGACTGAGACTCGATCCTAGTGACACCCAGACGAGGCAAAATTACAAAAAGGTCATTTCCGAGATTTACCCTGACGCGAATCGAACCCGTAACCACCCAGAGCCGAGCGGCTGCCAAAGGGCTTTTATGCTGTTTTTTATAGGTCGGTTCAAAAAGGTACCCGGCGCACATGTTCATCATAGCCTCCAGCAGCGAGCATCTGTACAAGATGTACCAGGAGAGCAGCGCCGGCGCCGGCGACCAGCCAGTGTTGACCCTCGACAACGTACACCCGGAAGCCTTCGAGAGGGTCCTCAAGTTCATGTACACGGGGACTTGCGACGTCGTCGAGCTCGGCCCTTGCAGCCTCAAGATAAGGAAGGAAGATCTGATCGCTTCGAACAAGAAAGAGAAGGAGGATAGTGTCGACTCCGAGTTGATTGGTGAGTGTAAAAAATATAGGCTCTAGGGACATCTTTTTTTTTATTAAGATTAAAGCAGGGTCGCTGAGTTCTGAACTGCGGCAGTTCACGGCAACTGTGTGAGCGAGACGTGTTAGATTTACGCGGGAGTGACAGAGACAGGTAATAACAGGTCATTGTACGAAATTCTTCGTGCTCAGCGACCCTGCTTTAGTAGCCATGTGTGTTTATCACATTACTAGTATTTCCGTTAGCCCCTCCACCTAATGCTTGTGTTAGTAATGGGCTCACGTCAATAGTTTAATGACCAGGATGGAGATCGAACCCGTAACCTCTCAGCTACGGCCGCTCTAACCATTCGGCTATTGGCGCCTTAAACTAACTTCAATTAAACTATATTAAATACTAGCTGTGCCCCGCGACTTCGTCCGCGTGTAATTTAACTTAACAAAAATTTCGGAATTATTCATCCCCTATTTTATCCCCTTGGGGGTAGAATTAATCAAAATCCTTTCTTAGCGGATGCCTACGTCATAACATCTACCTGCATGCCAAATTTCAGCCCAATCAGTCCAGTGGTTTGGGCTGTGCGTTGATAGATCACTATGTCAGTCAGTCACCTTTGAGTTATATATATTTAGATATACTGTTGTCTCAACAGATAACCCCTCAGAAATATCCGCTTTCGAAGTATACAATAAGCAAAGCGACAAGAGCAAGCGGTCTCGCAACCGCCGCAGTGTGGACGCGCCGCCGCGCACCCATCTGTACTGCGACCCGGTGAAGCTGGTGCAGGCCACCGCCAAGCGGCTGCACGTCATGGCGTTGCACAAGCTGCTCGACAAGTTCTAGTGAGTATTGTTGAATAAATTATTGTTTTTCGGAGCCCAAGGTGTTGAAGTAACACAGAACCGACAGCTTAAATAAAATGTGTTAAACTTTTTTTAAAAAAAACCTTGTTTACCTGTTCACCTGCGGGTTCGATTCCCGTCAGGGTAAATTTCGGAAATGGCATTTTCGTAATTTGCCCCAGTCTGGATGTCACTGGGATCGTCCCCAGTCCATTGTATGATGCCATTAGTACGATCGTTGCTTAGTTTAGGACCATACAGTTAGTATATATTTATTTATTTATTTACCTTGCCCACTATCTCATACGAGCGAACGAGTATTATTTAATATAGTAGGTGAAACAGAAAGGGTATACAATTTTTTTGGCAACTATACTTTGTAAATCTAAAACTGTCGCGTGATACTCTGCAGCGGCGCCACCATGATAAAAAGTGACAAATCATAGTGGGAAAAAATGTACGATTAACGTATATAATGTACGTATATCGTATTTTAATGTACCTTTCCCAGGTACCGAGATAATTGACATTTTTAGTGGCGCCGCTGGGGAGTATGCTCTCCAGCGGCGCCACCTGGTTCTCATACTTATGAATGATATTGGCTGCTAAATTTTATTGGAAATAAATGTACCTATGCAGTCTACTATGTACATGTCAAAACACATCAATATTATACAGTAGTTTAATTTATTTTGATCATTTATATTACCCTAAAAACGCCCGAACAGCTTAGGTTCACATACCTAGCACCGACAAAGCTAATGGTATTTTAGCAACTATATTATATTGGAAATAAATGTTTGGACGCTAAATAAGAAGTACATGTTAAAAGATATAATTATTAGACCGTAGTTTATTTTTTTTCATTTATTTAAAGTTACCCTAAAAATGGCCGTTTACAGTTGATATTCACATGCCTGGTACTTACAAAGTATTATGGTTTAGCAACTATATTCTATTGAATATATATATACGAATCCTGTGTATTATTTATAAATTACAAATTATCATTATAAGACGATTGATTAATTTATTTCAATTAATTAATTTTACCTTAAAACTCCCGTATACGGGTGAGGTTCACATACCTAGCACCGACAAAGCTAATCGTATTAGTAACTATATTCTATTGGAAATCAATGTTTGAACGCTATATGAGAAGTACATGTTAAAATATATAATTATAAGACAGCAGTTAATTTTATTTTATTAAATTTAAAGCTACTTTGAAAACGCCCGTTTATAGCTGAGGTGCGCCGCGCCGCCGTTCGTCCTGTGACTCTGGCGAAGATTTTAAAAAAATATTATGAAATTTATTATTTAAAATTAAAAGACAGCTTTAACATTATGACGATGTGAACAACGCACTCGCTAAAGTTGTAGATTGGTTCAATGTAAATAATCTTCTACTTAATGAGAATAAAACGAAATGTATAAAGTTCTCAACGCCAAATGTGAGACAAGTAGGAACCAATATACGACTAAATGGAGCAGAATTGGACCTTTTGGAGGAAACTGTCTTTCTAGGGATCTCTATAGATGCAAAATTGCAATGCGGTCCTCATATCAAAAAATTGTCGGGTAAACTCAGCAGTGAGGCATATGCTGTTAAAAAAATCTGGCACTTAACCGACGTTGAAACAGCTAGAATTGTTTATTTTAATAAGAATTAAATAAGAATATTTAGCGTCCAAACATTTATTTCCAATATAATATAGTTAGCACTGATAGCCGATTGGTTAAGCACGCGTCTTGCGAGCTACCAGGTCTCAGGTTCAAACCCCGGCTCGAACCTCTGGATTTTTCGAAATCTATGTGCGAATCATAATTTCTATATGATTATCACTTGCTTACGGTGAAGGAAAACATCGTGAGGAAACCTGCATGTCTTAGAAGATTTAACCAATTTTCGAAAGACATGTGAAATCCGCCAACCCGCACTGGGCCAGCGTGGTGGATTATGGCCTGAATCCCCCTCGTGTTGAGGGGAGGCCCGTGCCCAGGAGTGGGACGTCAAAAGGGCTAAAATTATTATTATTATAATATAGTTGCTAATACCATTAGCTTTGTCGGTGCTAGGTATGTGAACCTAAGCTGTTCGGGCGTTTTTAGGGTAATATAAATGATCAAAATAAATTAAACTACTGTATAATATTGATGTTTTTTGACATGTACATAGTAGACTGCATAGGTACATTTATTTCCAATAAAATTTAGCAGCCAATATCATTCATAAGTATGAGAACCAGGAGGCGCCGCTGGAGAGCATACTCCCCAGCGGCGCCACTAAAAATGTCAATTATCTCGGTACCTGGGAAAGGTACATTAAAATACGATATACGTACATTATATACGTTAATCGTACATTTTTTCCCACTATGATTTGTCACTTTTTATCATGGTGGCGCCGCTGCAGAGTATCACGCAAACTATCGGATATTGATTTCTTATATTTACGCGAATACTACACATTGAAATAAAACTATTTTTACGGATTATAACGTCGGGAACATAAAAAGTAAAAATAAACGCGATATAATCCGTAAAAATAGTTTTATTTCAATTTAAAACTATCGGCTTTGTGGGACAGTTGAAGTACTAAAGGTTTTGTAGACTTGTGAAATCTCTCAGCAGCAGGCAGTCGGTGTGTTCGTCTGGCGATATTTATTTATTTACTAGCTGTGTCCGCTACTTCGTCCGCGTGAACTTTCATATTTATTCACCTTTTAAACCTCTGGACTTTGACTGACAAAATTTGCCAAATCGGTCCAGCCGTTCTCGAGTTTTAGCGAGACTAACCAACAGCAACTCATTTATATATATATATAGATTTATAGCCGACCGCCGCCATCGAGCAGGAACAAACGCAGTAGTAGCTCGCTATCCATATTCGTCTCTTTCCAGCTACCGCGACGGGACGATATGTCTGAAAGAGAGCGCGGACGGGAGCCGGGCTGGGGCGACGCCGCCGTGCTGGCAACGCTCGGACTTCCCCTTGCTGTGCGACACGGCCGTCTGCGCCAGGGACGGCGAAGTACTGCGCGCGCACCGCTGCGTGCTGGGCGCGCGGCTCGACTACTTCCACGGCATGTTCACGCACTCCTGGACAGAGGTAAACCACAGATATAGATTTACATAGATAACGCTAATGCGTGTACAGTCAACAAACTCGACCCTTGATCACCTTTAGGTTGCATTTTGTGTGCAGCCACCTGCGGCAAGCATGGTCATGAAAACAATTAAAATAAATGGCTTTCCAAAAAAGGGCTTTTGTCTCTACGGACGCTTTACGTCTCATTGGACGACAACATTATGGGCAAGGCAAACTATGATTACTGCCTGCAAGCGAAAAGTGTTAAAAACTGATCCAGCGTCAAGGTTGGTCGACGCTAACTTATAGTACGCGCGACTGCAGATATAAAAAATATGAGTATGAGCGAGATGATCACTCGAGAGAATCGTAGCGGGCGGAGGGGCATCGGCGGCATCGGTGTCTGTGAAGCGGTTTGGATTTCCCGTCACTAATGACGTCACAGTAGGTGTTAAAAATTCGTCACGCTTGGTTTCAATACAAATCGTGATACTTGCGTGATCTATGTAAATCTATATTTGTGGAGGTAACAAACACCCAATAACGTGCAAGGGTCATTTAACTTTATTACTAAACAACTAGAGTTTACTTTCCAATGTCTCCTTTCATCCGGATAACACGTTGTTGTTAATTTACCGAAGTAATAGTAATTGGCGCGGTGAGATAGGACATTCAATTGTATACAACACAACTGTAGGCGTATTTTTGCTCAACATGTACACTTTTTCCGTATTAATCAAACTCAGGATCTCAGACTTGTCTAGACATAGATACAGCTGTTGACAGATTTCATAAGTATATAAAACCTTTAGTACTTCAACTGTCCCACAGAGCCAATAGTTTTAGATTTACAAAGCGAAAGTTTGCAGAAAAAATAGTATACCCTTTCTGTTTCACCTAGTATACTCTAGTATTATAGTATATAGTATAGTTATATTCTCTTTACAGAGTAAACAACTGTCGAAGGTGACTCTCCCGATCAACTACGGCATCCTTCTGCCCGTCATCGACTTCTTATACACAGACTCCTGTCCTGAGCTGGACTCCTGCGATAGCATCGACTTCATCTGCAACCTCCTCATCGTCGCCGACCAGCTCTTCATCACCAGACTACGGGAGATGTGCGAGGTGGCACTGGCCAACCACATCACCTTGAAGAACTGCGCCGAACTCTGCCAGTTCGCGCACACATACAACGCCACGCAACTAAAACAATGCTGCATGGAGTTCATCTCGCTAAACCTGTGCAGCATCCTCGAGAACAGATCTCTGGACCCACTCGAAGATACTTTACTCGATGATATCACAAAATATTACTGCAAATTCAACCCTATCATGTCCTCCAGAGTGATCACGCCGTACTACAACGCGCCAAGCGATGAGACGATTGAAGAGTTCGCTAAGAACTGTCCCGTCGATTTGGATGTTACCGATGAGGAGTTAAAAAGGGACGACAGCATCGTAGAGGTTAAAAAGAAGAAGCACAAGAAAATTGAATACACTGTGAGCGAAAAGGAGAGGATGAGATACGAATCTGTCAGTTCGGTGACCTCACTGGACTTGTCCAATGAGATGTCCGGCGATATTACGTTGTCGTTAAGGAAACTGTCGAAGGATTCAGAAAAGGGGGCGCGGGAGAAACAGGAGAAGTGGATAGAGGTGCCCTCCTCGCAGCAGAAGCAGCAGAAGGTGGTTCAGGCGCGTCTGAAAGCCATAAGCAGCGCCAGGGACATTTTAAACGAAACTCCCACCGAATCCTTTATGAAACTCACCAAGAGTAGTTCTTCAAGTGCCATGACGTCACAAGACCATTTGCCGACCACTTCGCGCATGTCGGTGTCGCCCAAAGATTCCCCCTTGGCGGAATTGGCGAGGAGTCCTCAGGGTAACGTGGTCATCAGCCACATCGGGCCGAAGCTCTCTCAAAAGCAAAGAAAGAAGTTGGCAATGCAGGGGAATGATGTGACTTCTCAGAGTGTAGACTACCTCGCTAAGCTAAGCATAGACAGTCCTCCAGAGAAGCCTAAGAATCCATGGAAGATATGTGAGACGCCCGTCACCAGCAGCAACCCCAACTCGAAAGTTATAGAGTTCAACAAAATTCTGACTGATCAGAAAAAGCAAAAGGAAGATTTTTCCAGAATTATGACCAAGCCCCTTATTCTGACACAGGTACTTTTTCTATTTTTCGGTCCTACAACAGCCGATAAAAAGTTGAATGACTCCTTTTAACGATACGTATCGCTGATACAGTTATTTATCGTTAACGATTCTTACTATATACGCGGCCGGTCGGCGCGGATGCGGAGTGGCTATTCAAATCCCGCGCTTACTAGTATAATCCCAGTTTTACAGAGTTAAAGATGGTTTTTGTGCTATCTCTTTTTTCATTACGTGGTTGTTTGTAGAGTATGAGTAGAATATACCCTTGAAGCTTCTAATAATCAATGCAAGTTTCAAGATTGTCTTGCATCTTTGCCCGCCAGTCAGCAAGTGTTTCTTGGGACTGTATATTTTCCATACATTGACTTTGGGCCATACATTATTACTAATTTATTAGTCCTATACATTTAATCACTACATAGTATAAAACAAAGTCACTTCCCGCTGACTGTCTGTGCTTTGATCTTTAAAACTAAGCAACGGATTTTGATGCGGTTTTTTTTAATAGTTCAGAGTTATACAAGAGGAAGGTTTATATGTATAGTATAATACATCATCTCATCCATCATCATCTGGTATAATACATAATATAGTAGACAAACACTGATAATTTTGGAACTTTCTTGCACCCGTGCGAAGCCGGGGCGGGTCGCTAGTTGAAGATAAAATAATTTATTAACACTTATTATTTCTCCAGCTCGAAGACAAGGCCATAGAACAGCTGGAGAGGTTCTACAATGTGCATGATATAGACGATGAACTGATAACAGTCCGTCGCATCGAGCTGCATGTCTCCTCACCGCAATGGATCCACACCGCACCCAAGTGATAGATGTGCTATTTTTTTACATTTTACATATTGTTCTTGTGATTAAAGGATGTAATATTTTTATTAATATATATGACATTGACATTCATGTGTACTTTTTGGTTTTATTTTTTTGCTAAATATTATTGTAATAATACTAGGTGAAACAGAAAGGGTATACAATTTTTTGCAACTTTACTTTGTAAATCTAAAACTGGCTTTGAGGGACAGTTGAAGTACTAAAAGTTTTGTAGACTTATGAAATCTGTCAACAGCTGTATCCCTATAACACCTTTTATTTTTCAAGTTTCCTCCAAAGCTGATTTTAGAATTACAAAGTTAAGTTGTTTTTTTTATTATACCCTTTCTGTTACAAACCAGTATAACCAACATACAGCCTGAGGCTTTGTTATCAAACATGTCTGTGGATGGGAGACCAGTAGGAGAGACCCTGGTTGAGCCAGTCTGTACTGTTATCAATTAGCTACCGCTTCGCTTTAAGTAAGTAAACAAGGTTGTAGACATTTTGATACCCTATGTGCAAACCCTGTGTCTAAAAAGGTAAACAATAAAATCTTATCTTATTAAGAAATCCCTTGAACTGAAATAAAAATAACTAGATGAAAAAATACAAATGAGAATGTAACATTAACTAATTTATTACTATGATTATAAATACAGCTATTCACATAACATCATTACGTCATTTCTTCGGTGGGAAGGCTTTCAAGAGTTGGTTCAGTTGTCTATGCGTTAACTTTTTCTCACCAGGTACTAAGATACCTTTCCTTCCCTGTTCTTTATGGGTGGTCATCCTTTTGTTGTATTCGTTATAACATCCTTGGAACGCCGACACTTCCTTCAAACACTCTTGCTGGTTGAATTCAGATTTCTTAAAGCACGCAAACATAACAGCCATCTCCTGCATACAAGCAGCTTCCTTCAGTTTATCTCCTTTGCCAGATACAGTCTTCTTCAGTTCCAATGGTAACAGCATTTGGAAGGGCACGGGCTCCCGCTGGGGCCTACGCGCATTTTTTTGCGACGGTGCCGTAAACAATGTTGGCGTCCACCTCATTTTTTTGGATCCTATAACTTATAATTTTACGAATTAAATATTTTTGGGACCGCTACACATAAATGATTGAGGTTATGAAATAAATAAGACAGCAGACTGACATTAGAGTCCTGGCATTGACATAACATTTGACAATTATATTTCCGTCCAAAAATTATTTGAACCAATTGGAACTCACTCCATCTTTTACAAAGTTTGTACTTATAACTCTGTGGTTTTACTAAATTAATTTTATGAAAAACAGGAAACATACAAATTTTGCTTATTTACTTACATTCTTGTACAAAATTATCACTACCTACGTACCTATCTACATAGGTAGTACTTACACTAATCCTACATAGACTAATCCATTTAAATAAAGCGATTTAAACCGATAATTGTATAGTAGGTACTAGTATCTTTACTACCAGTTTACCATTTTATCTAGCTAGCTTTTTAAATGGATTGTAAATAATTGATTAGGTAACACTAATCTTGTCGAGATTATTTATCGGGTTAGTAAAAGGGCATACCTATGTAAGAAACACGTGACAACATGTGCGTTTAGTACGTACTTACCTACTTACGACTTTTAACATCTGCAATCATCTGGATAGTAATATTACTACCCAGATTAATGGAGATGATATCTACATAATAATGATAGCTGCTGCCAGACCTATAACTTATTTGTCAAATTTGCGAAATATCCTATGAAAAATAAATAGGTAACTCGTTTCAACTAACAGAGAGCAGTGATAGCCGATTGGTTAAGCACGCGTCTTGCGGGCAACAGATCTTGGGTTCAAATCGCGGCTCGCGCTTCTGGATTTTTCGAAATCTATCTGCGAATCATAATTTCTATTACTTATGATAATAATCAGTTGCTTACGTTGAAGGAAAACATCGTGATGAAACCTGCATGTCTTAGAAAATCTAATAAATTTTCGAAAGACTGATTTGTAAAGTCCTCCAACCCGCACTGGGCGTGGTGGATTATGGCCAGAATCCCTCTCGTGTTGAGGGGAGTCCCGTGCGTGCCCAGGAGTGGGACGTCAAAAGGACTACTTTTTATTATTATTATTCTCAGTTAACAGCACGATTTTGTTTTCAACCAAAGCTTTTGTTTTGATATCGTCGACCTCACATAATTTTGAAACCCGCCTACAGTTTACTACAGTTACTATATACGAGTAATTACATGCTTTAAACTTTGTTCTTGTTCAAACTTCCCGTCCACTAACTAACATCAATGATAAGATATTATTGGTCGGGTTTACCACAGGGCCTTATTTTTTGACCTCCATTACTTACCTAGTTTCGTCCTCAAAACATTCCAAACTAAAAGAACCTTGTTTAGATTTATTATTATGGGAAATATCGGCCCCCACAATGTTTTCACTATCAATTTAAATTTCAAAAATTCATTTACCTTGAATCTATTAAATTTAAATAAGTAGTGATCCGTGCGTTAGATTATTGACCATAATCTGGATGTAGGTAAACAAAGAGTTGTAAATTACGCCGGAGATTAAGGAAGTATAACTCAATGTACGATAAATTTGAAATCAGCATTTGATGCGCGGATTAGTAGATAATTTCAACGATAATATTATGATGAATAAGTATAAAAACTGAACAAGTTTTGATGAAGGCATAGTCGTGTACGACACGGGTGAAACAAAAGTAAGTATCACACTACCTTTTAGATTTAAATCGTCAACAAAGTCATCAGAATATTTTTGAAATTCCATAGGCACGTACTCACATGCTACCATAAGCACTGTTTTAACAATATTTTGTTTTACAGATCTTTAAAGATGAAATTCTTCCTCGCTGTCGCTCTCATCGCCTCCGTGGCTTCGGCCGCTATCGTGCCCTTGCCCGCTGCCGTCGGCAGTGAGCAGGCCGAGATCATGGAGATCATCGCTGCCATCAACAGCCCCAGCACCGACCCTGCCACCGCCGCCGCTCTGGAACAGATGCTCCTCGATGTCCTCGGAGTCTCCCCCATCGCCGTTGGCCCCGCCATCGTCGACCAGGCTCCCATCTCCGTTGGACCTGCTATCGTCGACCAGTCGCCTATCTCCGTTGGACCTGCTATCGTCGACCAGTCGCCCATCTCCGTTGGACCCGCTATCATCGAGTCCAACCCCATCGCCGTCGGCCCCGTGATCGTCGACTTCCCCCTCCCCGACGCTGGTGTTGTCTCTGAGGAGTCCCTCGTCCAGCCTTCTCCCGTCGTCGTCGCCCCCGCCCCCACCCCCGCCGTAGAGGCTGAGGCCATCAGCGCTCCCCTGGTCCAGATCATCCTGAACATCAACCAGGCCGGATCTCCCGCCGCTGTCATCCCCGCTCCCGTCGGTGTCGTCGCCGCCCCCGAGCCCGTCATCGTCGTCGACTCTGCTGAGGTCCCCGCTGAGCCCGTCCAGGTCATCGAGGCTGTTCCTGAGCCCATCCAGGTCATCGAGGCCGTCCCTGAGCCCATCCAGGTCATCGAGGCCGTCCCTGAGCCCATCCAGGTCATCGAGGCCGCCCCCGAGCCCGTGATCATCGGCAGCCCCATCATCCCCTCGCCCGCTGTCGTACTCCCCGAGAGCCTTAACTAAAAAGTGCTTAAGTACTTGTTGAGGTTCTTAAAATAATTATTGTATCTATATAATGTAGGTTTTACATGTGATACAATAAATTATTTGATGGAAGATATTGAATTTATGATTTGTACCTATATATTAACAACTCACTATTAGGGATCTATCAATATGTATTTTAAATCCTAACACCTGATTTACACCTATTTTTACCCGACTATGGCGCAGCAAAAAGGAGTGTCATGATTTTGACCGGTATGAACCTATGTACCTACATCTGTTCCCTCACAATTTATAAACTACTCATCATAATTTCGTCCGAATTTCTGCATAGTTATTCAATTTCAAGTTTTGCAGCAAGATCCACGTTTTCAGCTTAAACAAATTCGGGACCCAATTGAAACTATTTTCTCTTATTTCATACACTTAGGGGTGGAAATTTATAAAACGCAAATGCATTTTTTTATGTGTGATGAGTAACCTAAATACTAATTTTCATAGTTCTAAGTTAAGATTTTTTTACCCATACAAACTTTCACCCCCTATTTGATACACTTAGGGGTGGAATTTTACAAAATCCTTCCTTAGTGTATATTTACGGTATAAAAGATACCTACTGTAAAAATATCATGATTCTAACACCAGCGGTTTGGGCTGTGCGTTGATTCCTTTGTTATGATAAGTAAATTTGCAAAAAGTATCAAAATATGCGACATAAGTGGCCGTATCTTTTGATTGCGTTGGCTTAGAAGCCTAATTTTTTTATACCTACAAGGGATCATAGCCTTTGATATTTTATGTTTATTTCAACTTGATATCTCTATCCGTTTCTGAGAAAAATTGTCTTGACAGTCAGACAGACGGACAACAAAGTGATCCCTTAAAGGGTTTTTTTTCCTTTTAAGGCCCGGAACCCCAAAAAAATATGAGTCCGTATGGGGTAGCGATGTAACGAATGTTGGATTTTTGACATTCACGAATGCGAATGCGAATATTTCCCTCCAACAGTCGCGAATGCGAATGCGAATGTTGACTTTCAAATAAAGTTCACTCGATATTTTAGTGTCAGCCATATTTAAACCAATCATTGCCAAGCCCATACAGGTTGAAAGAACGAAGTTAGTTACACAAAGTTCATTCGAAGAGATTTGTTTTGATTTGTGGGTAGTTTAGTATTATTGCATTAATCAAATGTAATGAATATTCAAATACGACGAAAATAATAGTGTTATGATATAAGTGAGCACACACACCAGACTGGCTAGCAGACCGAGACTAAGCCGAGGGCTGTGATGGAACCCACGTATGTAAGGGGGCGTCCATTAATTGCGTGAGGTGTTTTAGGGGGGGAGGGGGTCACGCAAAATCTTTCCAAATCTCACTTAGGGAGGGGGGGTCTTGGCAAATATCACGTAATTATTTTTCTAGCAGAAAACGGCGTAAAATTGCATGAAAAAATATTTCTACAATAAAATATGGCCAAATCGGAGATAATAGTGTTTGTCGTATTCGTCCGAACCCCGCAGAGCAGCGAAGTAGCGCTCGATTGTTTAAGCGCTATTAGTTATTTTGGTTTGAAAATTCAAAAAATATTGTTTTATTAAACTTCCAGAATTTTGAGCTGGAAGAGCTCATAAACGTAATAAGTGAAATTGGGAGCGCTTCAGAATGGAATTAGCGGGAAGTTGCAAGAATGGCCTTTAGGGTCAACCGTTTTCTTCATTCATAGGGTTCCGAACCTTAAAAGGAAAAAACAGAACCCTTATAGGATCACTTTGTTGTCCGTCTGTCTGTCAAGACCCTTTTTTTTCAGAAACGGATAGAAATATCAAGTTGCTATTAATATTAAATATCAATCCCTATGATCCTTTGTATGTGTAAAAAAATTAGGCTTCTAAGGCAACGCAATCAAAATATATGGCCATTTATGTCGCAAATTTTGATACTTTTTGCAAATTCACTTATCGAAATAAAGGAATCAACGCACAGCCCAAACCGCTGGTGTTAGAAACATGAAATTATGACAGTAGGTGCCTTTTATACCGTAAATATCCACTAAGGAAGGATTTTGTGAAATTCCATCCCTAAGTGTATAAAATAGGGGGGGTGAAAGTTCGTAAGGGTAACAAAAATCTCAACTTAGAGACATGAAAATTAGTATTAAGGTTACGAATAAAAAAAATATTCTCAGCGTTTTGTAAAATTCCACCCCTAAGTGTGTGAAATAAGGGAAAACAGTTTGTGTTGGGGTCCTGAACTTGTTTATAATATGCTGAAAACGTGGCTTATTTATTTATTTAGGTCTACCAACGACTGTTACAGTAGAACTTACAAGCTAAGTGCAAATAAAATATATTGCCAACTGTACAGCCAATTAAAGGTAAACACCACTTGCTTGGCTTTAGGTAGACCTAGCTGTAAAAACTTGAAGCACTGTGCAGAAAATCTAGAAAACATGAGGAAGCTAGGACATGACACGACATTGCAATTAAAATATAACAGGAGAAATGGGCTCACTAAATCACAAGCTAAAGCCGACCGAGTTAAAGTTAAGTTCATTCCCCGTCGTTTCTGAATAGTTTATTACTGAGATTCAAAAATTAACCGCATTTTTTTTTTCTGTTTCACTACTTTGGTTATAGATAATGATAAATCTTGGCTATTGAAATGGGTCCGGAAGCCTTCATTGCGCATGTCCTGACGTGCATTTGTCTGTAAAGTAAAAACATAAATTTTGAAGAATCTCGCGTGAGTTTAGCGCACGGGGGGAGGGAGTTGAAAAAAGTATTACGATATCTCACTAAGGGGGGAGAGGGTGTCGAAAAATTCCCAAAAATGCCTCACGTAATTAACGGAACCCTAAAAAATATGATACCGTATGGGGTAGTGATGTAATAAAAGTTGGATTTCTACGAATATTTCCCTCCAACAGTCGCTAATGCGAATGCGAATGTTGACTTTCAAATAAAGGTCACTGGATATTTTAGTGACAGCCATGTTTAAACCAAACATAGCCGAGCCCATACAAGTTGAAAGAACGAAGTTAGTCACACAAAGTTCATTCGAAGAGATTTTTGGTATGTGGAGATTTGTTTTGATATGAGGGTAGTTTAGATTATTGCATTAATCAAATTTAATTAATATTCAAATACGAGGAAAACAATAGTGTTATGATACAAGTGAGCACACACACGAGACTGGTTTGCAGCCCGAGACTAACTCGAGGGCTGTGATGGAGCCAAGGTGTGCAATGAACAACATACGACGTTTTACAACACACTTGCGAGTAAGAAATATTCAAAATATTATTATTTTAATTGGATAAAAACTCAAATCTCGATTTTTTTTTGACATGTTGAGTTAGAGAATAGCTGCATTAATAAAAAATAAATCAAGATGGGGCGCCATAAGTTTTTGGGGTTCCATAGTCATCCTCGGAACTATAGTTTTGCCACGTCCGTCTGTCCATCTGTCCAGCCATCCGACGCCAGATTCATTTTTTTCAGAGACTTAGGGCTAGACGACTGCGAATTAGCCCAAAAATAGACATTATGTATCGCCACAAAACTGTGTATTTAGGTATTGAAAGCAACGTTATTTTATTTATTATATTTCTAGTTATTCATCTCGTACTTGGGAAGGGAGGGTGAAAAAAAAGTTTATTCACCCTATCGAATGGGCTATCGTTGAATAGGTATTTTAATTCTTTGACAGTTTTTTTTAATTGAATTCCCATTTACCAAATATTAAGCTCGAAAATGGATTTTTTTACATGAGGTACGCGATTCATCCTGTAACTTCTAAACCACGTTAAGGTTTATTGAAATGGCTGCAGAACCCTATATTGTGCGCCCGACACACCTTTGCCGGTTTTTCAATATTATTAATTTCCGTTTACGAAATATTGGGTTCCAAAGTGGCCTTTTTACGTGTCCGGGCATTCCACTTTGGATAGGAGTTCCTTATAAGGTACATGAACGTTTGTACGAAAGTTCGTTTGAGAAATGAATATTATCGAAGGATAAAAATTTAATTTGATAATGCATTCATTTGCCTTGTAAAACATCGTATTTTGACAGTACCTAAAATCTAATAGTTTGCCGTCACAGGAAATGGCATGACTCTTTCTCATGCCGTCATGGCCTCTCTACGCCACCGCTCTATATTTCACATCTGCCGAGCGGCACGTGTCGGACAACTTTTTTATAAGTCATGGTGATAGCACCATGATTTATGCAGGTAATAGTACTCCACCTAAGTACCCGTTATAAAATAAAATGCGATCAATAAGGAACATCATCTAACACTAAAACAATAGTTCCTTATCCAATCCAAGCTGTAAATTAAACAAGTAGCCGCGCATATGATGTATCGATAACGTGTTCTAAGATTATCGTGCACTAAAGATAACTTCCAATATAAAATGTAGCCCAATTTTTCTAGAGGCATAGTCGACTTTCGCACTGCAAAAAAGTAAGTGTCTACATTTTTATTTGACTCACTTAATATAAAATAATATTCTCTAACATAAATATGTTGTATCTTTGCATTGGATCTATCTTATTACTATAACATAAACTTCGATTATAACTACAGATATAATTGTCCCTATTTTCAGATAATTCAAGATGAAATTCTTCCTCGCCATCGCTCTCGTCGCCGCCGTGGCCTCGGCCTCCCTCATCCCCGTGGGGCCCGTCGCCGCCGGCAACCAGCTCGCTGAGATCCAGGAGATCATCGCCGCCATCAACAGCCCCAGCACCGACCCCGCCACCGCCGCCGCCCTCGAGCAGATGCTCCTCGACGTCCTCGGTCAATCCCCCATCGCCGTCGGCCCCGCTCTCGTCGACTCCGAGTACGAACCCATCGCTGTTGGACCCGCCATCATCGAGCCCCAGCCCATCGCCGTTGGACCTGCCTTCGTTGACTTCCCCCTCCCCGACGCCGGTGCCGTCACCGCTGTGGAGCCCATTGTGCCCGCCCCGGTCATCGTTGGACCCACCCCTGTCGCTGAATCCTCCAGCGCTCCCCTCGTCCAGATCATCCTGAACATCAACCAGGCTCAGGCTGGCGCTGTCGTCCCCGCCCCCGTTGCTGTTGGACCCGCTGCGATCGCCCCCGAGCCCGTCATCGTCGTCGACTCCGTCGAGGTCCCCGCTGAGCCCGTCCAGGTCATCGAGTCCGCCCCCGTCCCCGCTGAGCCCGTCCAGGTCGTGAACCCCGTCCTCCCCGCTGAGCCCGTCCAGGTCATCGAGGCCTCCCCCGTGCCCGTCGAGCCCGTGCTCGTCGGTACCCCCATCATCCCCTCCCCCGCCGTCGTCCTCCCCGAGACCCTCAACTAAAAAATTAAGTACAGATTATATTATATGAGCACTTGAACATGTAATTGTGATACCTACCATACCTAAATATTATACTCTTACTTTTACAAACAAAACATTTTTATTTTATAATATTAAGACATGCCTAGAGTGCCTAGCCTACCTATTTATCTACCTATAGTATGTGTTTCTCAGTACCTCGCCGGGATATCCCGGAGTTTTAATGGGATTGTGTGGGGACTCTGAGAAAAAAAAAAGTTATGTAAGGCACCAGATCGGGGGGCTATTTACAGTTGACGGACGATTCCCATGTCGCTACGAAAGCTTCTATCCTTCGTTTACAAATTAAATAGAACAAGGATTGTAGCTGTCGTGTCCGACACGAAAACTTTGCGTCAACTATGAATACCTCTCAGTCAGAACTCGGTATAAGAGCGGTATCGCCTAAAGGTAGCTGTCACTAAGAATGGACCAACAGTCGTTGGACAGTCGGTTACTAAAGACAGCAGTTGTAACTGGCATTTGAAGTCGCCTGAATGTTGGCTAAAATGCCGATCGGTGTTACGAAATCAGGTTAAGGTGAAGGCGCCTGTCTAGCCCGCGAAATTCAAAATCTTCGAGTATTTTTATAGTTTATCCAAAATCTGAAAACATTTACTTAAGACAAAATTTTGTGATTTGCGACAAACAGAGTATGCAGTGCGTTTATTAATACATTTATTTTACTCTAAATGTTATCACGGTGGATATGATACTCTAGTAAATCACTAAATATACAAAAAATGCCAGATTAACTGGATAGCTGTCGTTCTTGAAATGTTTTAGAGTAAGTTGGATATATTAATAAATGCACTGCAGACGGTCTTTGTTGTGAATTACAAAATGTGCCTTTTATTACTGTCAGATTTTGAAAAATTTCTAAAAAACCTCAAAAAATTTGAACATCGCGGGCTAGACAGGCGCCTTCACCTTAAGAAAATTAAAGCTTGTTTACTTACTTTTAATATTGTCAGTGTTTTTATCAGTGTGGGTCTCCCTTACTTTCGTCTCCTATAATAATAAAATAGTAAGAAATTATAATGTAGCTTTTAAACGTCCCCCGGGGCTCCCTTCAATAAAAGGGGGATTCAGGTCGTGATCCACCACGCTAAGCCAATGCGGGTGGGCGTATTACTCATGTCTTTCGAATATTTGCTAGATTTTTTTCATGTAAGTTTCCTCACGATGTTTAGCCGTCATCGTAAAGAAGTGATTATCATATAGAATCTGTGATTCGCATAAGTATATTTCGAAAAACCCAGAGGTGCGAGCCGGGTTTAAACCCAGGATCTTGTGCCTGCAAGACGCGTGCCTAACCAATCGGTTATCACTGCAATGAATCCCCCTATTAATACTATAGAACTGAGAGGAATTTTCGAAAATTCTTCCTAGGGTATAAAAGGTACCCACTGTCAAAATTACATGTTTCTGATCCCAGTGGTTTGGGTGAGTTTGCAACAAGCACAGGCAACAAGTATCAAAGTATGTGACGCAAAAAGGGTGTTGATATATTTGGATTGCGTTCACATAGATGCCTACATTAAATACACCTTCAAAACACCTTAGCAATGGTTTTTTTTAAATTAATTTGAATTTGATAAATCTACTTAATTGAAATAATTTGATAAGTTTATTTTGTTTAGGCCTACGGGGACAGTTACAAATTGACATTTTGATATACCCATTTTTCTTAAGTCTACCACCGGATGGGAACGCGATCTCCACTGAGAAGATCCAGCATGAAATTCAGCAGGCCTGTATCGGCATTTGCTTATAATATTTACACAGAGTGAGTACCTACTCAGAGATTCCCGTTCCCGACAGACAGACAGGCGGATAACAAAGATCCTAGGGATTCCGTTTTTTTTTACCATAACAAACCAAACATAAAAAACGTTGTCGTCTTAATCGTGTGATCGGTTAGGATTGGGGACTTGCTGCCACCATCAGGAAATAGGAATACCTACACTTACCTACTTCAAACAGGCAAACAAATAAAAAAAAATAGTTAGATATGCTTCAAATTTTAATAAGGTACAATGTGTGTACTATACACTTGGTAACCAGTAAGTTGGTTTCCTAGTTGAGGGTTTCGGGGAGCACGACGGCGGGGCTGGGAATGATGGGGGTGCCGATGATGACGGGCTCGACGGGCTCGGGGATGGCTTCGATGACCTGGACGGGCTCAGCGGGGAGGACGGGGTTCACCACCTGGACGGGCTCAACGGGCAGCTCTGGCTCAGCGGAGTCGACGACGATGACGGGCGTGGGCTTGATGACAGGCTCGGGGGTGATCACACTAACGGGGGGGACACCGGCGCCAGCGTTTTTGATGTTCAAAATGATCTGGACGAGGGGCATGGGGGCGCCGGGGGCGATGGGGCCGATGACGACGGGGGAGGGAGCAACAGGGGCGGTCGCAACACCACCGTCGGGCACGGGGAAGTCGACGAGAGCGGGGCCGACGGAGATGGGCTCGTACTCGGCTTCCTCAATGGAAGGCTCGTCGACGATGGGGAAGGGGCTGACGACGGCGGGGCTGGCGATGATCTCAGGCTCGAAGGAGTCGACGATGGCGGGGCCCACGGCGATGGGGCTCACCAGGCCGTCGTGGCGCATCGGCACGGCGGCGGCGACCGTCAAGAGAGCGGCAAGTAGGAAGAATTTCATGTTTGCTGAAAAAAACAAAAATTGTTATTAGATTTTTTAAAAATATAGATTCGGTTGCAATTTCGTTTCCATATCACGGTAAGTGTAAAATCTGCTAGCTGGAGGTTGTTGAAGACTTGTCTGGCCCACAATCCAATCTCATAGAAGAGTTCTAGTTTACATTAATTACCTACATACAATCACTATTATTTATTTTAACCACTGAGAGATATTTTATAGGATATTCACTACGTACCTATTTGATGTATCGTCCAAACTACAAGATGATATATTATTGGAAGGAACGCCTTTTTATATTATTTTTTATCATTCGGAATACACTTTCCTAACATTAACAGTGATCATTAATGCCTAATATGCATTAAAAAAATGATACAGTGATAACACAACGGAAATTGAAGATTTGCAACTTATGGCAAGCAATAATGAGTACCTACATAAAAACATTGAAGTATTAGCGGGTGACTCGGAACAGTATTGTTTATAGGTAATAGTAATAAATAAAGTAGCGAATTTATTCGTGTTCACTTGTAAAAACGATAAAAACAGCGAGCACCATTAAATTTCTTTTTTGTTCTAACTGCCAGTTTCAAAATTTCAATAAACTGTCAAAGAAATGTCCAAAAGTAAAAGTAACAGTTGAATTGGCATATTTTCCATACTTATTAGCTGTTTGAGCTGTTGCTTTTACTGAGTAGTGCAAGAAGAAACTGACCGTATTTTACTTTGAATATTTTCCTAGATTAGTGCAGGTAAAATATTAAATTGTACAATTAAAAACAATCTACTTAAGCTATTGGGTTAACACGGTTAAATTGACGCTGATAAGTCATTTCTATACATTTTACTGTATATCAAGTTATCAAACACAACATTTGCGTTTCAACAATGTAAAGATATAGAATGCTGGCTTCTTAATCGAATGAATGACCGCTTAGTAGGATCAAACAGGTCTTATCTTTTATAACATGAGAATTTTAAGCTTTAACAATTAGTACTTATAATACTTAAAATATAGATATGAGAGTTGCTGACCCCTAGTTATAAGCAACTGCAACGTATTTATCTAGGTACATGTTATAAACATCAAAGTTATGGTATATTAGCTTAACTGTTAAATCAATGGACTTAAAGCTGATACACAGCGCAAGTAATTCGATGGAAACTTGTGTTTTTTTAATCACCGACGAAATAAGATCTCGGTGTAATTATGCATCATCGGCATCATGCGGCATCGACTGTAATTATGTTTTTTTGTTAGAAAGGTATTCCGATCGAGAGTGTTCTTAGCTATGTTTCATGAGAATCGGTTCAGGCCTTTGAAAATTATCAGCTTTTTTGTAGTACCTATAAAAAGTCGTCGCATCGGGGTTTTTAAATGTTCAATTTAGAGTTATTATCTCAAAGGAAATGAGGCCTGACGCTGACGTCAGTGTTCGCTATCGTTCTTTATTGCTTGTGATCCGTTTACAGCGGCTGCCGACTTAACAATAGTTTATCTATTATTTACAATCGCCGGTCAGTAAATTAACCACACGCGCGCTTATCGTTTTTATCAAAACATTGTCATTCATCAAATACGTGTTGCTGTTAATGTTTTTAAGCTTAGTACCTAAACAATTGCATGAAGGGACTTCCCTTCAATTAAGTCCTTTCATGCTGGATCTTCTCAGTGGAAGTAGCATTCCAAACCTGTGCTAGATTCTGTCTTATGACATAAATAAAACATAAATGTAAACATAAATAAAAACATTTTTTTAGTTTCATTACAACGGAATTACGGAGAGCAATCTGTATTGAATGGCAAGGTGCGGCTTGCGAGGACGACAGAAAGATGATTTTAAGGTACTTAAGTATCTACCTAGGAATGTATTAAAAGTAAAATACGGCCAGTTTCTTCTTGAACAACTAAAGTTAACAACGATAACAACTAAGTAATATTATGAACCAATTTAACCGTTACTTTTACTTTCAGACATAACTTTCCTTTGGCTATTGAATTGAAATGAAGACACTGGCAGTTAAGTAAGTAAGAATACACCAAATCCAACGTCGCCTGAGGTTTTACTTAAGAAATCCCTCCATGCTACAAAGGTGACTAACAAATTCGCTACCCTCAAAGAAATCATAATAACTATTTTAAAATTTGTTGGCTATGCTTATAAGCTGGAGTCCTACAGTATTTATCATTATTATAATAGTGTTCAGAGTCACCCGCTTCCACTTCGATATATTTAGGTACTCATTATTGCTTGCCATAAGTTGCAAATCTTCAATTTCCGTTGTGTTATCACTGTATCATTCATTTTTATGCATTTGAGGGATTAATTGTCACTATTATTGTTAGGAAATTGTATTTTAAATGATAAAGATGAATATAAAAAGGCGGCCATTCAAGCAATACATCATCTTGTTGTCTGGACAAGAAAACGAATAGGTACGTGGTGAATATCTTATAAAATATATCGCTGTGGTTAAAAATAAATAAATATGTTTGTATGTAATGTAAACTAGAACTATTCTATGAGTTAGGATTGTGTGCCAGACAAGTCTTCATCAACCTCCAGCTAGCAGACTTTACAGCGATTACGGAACCATTTAGATTAGCGATTACGGAAGCGATTTAGGGAACCATTATTGCATCCGAATCTACTTTTACAAAATCTATTAACATTTATATTTTTTTCAGCAAACATGAAATTCTTCCTACTTGCCGCTCTCTTGACGGTCGCTGCCGCCGTGCCGATGCGCCGCGACGGCCTGGTGAGCCCCGTCGCCGCCGGCCCCGCCCCCGTCATCATCCCTGAACCCATCGCCGTGGGCCCCGCCATCATCGACTCCTTCGAGCCTGAGATCATCGCCAGCCCCGCCGTCGTCAGCCCCTTCCCCATCGCCGTCGGGCCCGCCCTCGTTGACCAGGCGCCCATCTCCGTTGGACCCGCCGTCGTCGAAGAAGCCGAGTACGAGCCCATCTCCGTCGGCCCCGCTCTCGTTGACTTCCCCGTGCCCGACAGTGGTGTTGCGACCGCCCCTGTTGCCCCCTCCCCCGTCGTCATCGGCCCCATCGCCCCCGGCGCCCCCATGCCCCTCGTCCATATCATTTTGAACATCAGAAATGCCGGCGCCGGCGTGCCCCCCGTTAGTGTGATCACCCCTGAGCCTGTCATCAAGCCCACGCCCGTGATCGTCGTCGACTCCGCTGAGCCAGAGCTGCCCGTTGAGCCCGTCCAGGTGGTGAACCCCGTCCTCCCCGCTGAGCCCGTCCAGGTCATCGAAGCCATCCCCGAGCCCGTCGAGCCCGTTATCATCGGCACCCCCATCATTCCCAGCCCCGCCGTCGTGCTCCCCGAAACCCTCAACTAAGAACCAACTTACGGGTTACGAACTATAGTACACACATTGTACCTCATTAAAAATTTACAACATATCTTACTACCTTTTTATGTTTTATTATTTTTTCTCTATGCGTCAGTGTATTACTATTTATTCAGCCAAGTAGTGTTTGGCGGACAGGTATTTCTTAATGGTGGCAACAGGTCCTCAAAGCTAAGCGGTTGTTCACACGATGAAGACACCGTTTTTTGTGGTTCCTTACCTCAAAAGAAAACACGGAATTCTTAGGAACTTTGTTGTCCGTCTGTCTGTCTGGATCACTTTGTTGTCGGGCTCTCTGTTTGTCTTTTGTCTATTACACTAAGGAAGAAATTTGGAATCACACTTCTATAAGGGATGAGGGGAGGGAAATAGCAGTGATAGCCGATTGGTTGTGCACGCGTCCTTGTTTTTATATGTATGTCGCCGCCAAATAGCTTAATTCGCCGTTCAATTAACAGCCTAGGCACTTAACTAAACAGCGCCGTTCAACTAACGGCCTGAATGATATTCAGCCATTTGATTAAACAGCTAGGCAAATGACTTGGATCGATGACGTTTAACTACTTGCCTAGCCGTTTAATTACCTGCCTAGCCTGTTCATTTCAATTTAGTTCTACTTTCTGCCACCTAGCGCCGAAACTCACCAAACGGTCAATATCTCTATATTCTATATTCTCTTTGTCAATATGGCGTCGGAAAAAAACTTCTTTGATGGAATAATTTTATTAGGTACTTAGGTTTTTTACGATTTTTTTTAGATCCACCGAATCTATTTGCCGGGTGGGGTTTCTGTGGGGTCATAAAAAAAATAACCCTAACCTAAACCCATCCAGGTCGTTCTGCTTGGGTAGTATTTTGAAAAGTTTTGTAGTACTTAAATGTCAACCAGTTGCCTAAGCATTAGCCAGCCAGTTTATTAAATGTTGTAATAGACGATACGGCTGAATATCATTCAGGCCGTTAGTTGAACGGCGCTGTTTAGTTAAGTGCCTAGGCTGTTAATTGAACGGCGAATTAAGCTATTTGGCGGCGACATATATATTCTATATTCTCTTTGGTCAATATGGCGTCGGAAAAAAACAACTTTGATGGAATAATTTTATTAGGTACTTAGGTTTTTTACGATTTTTTTTAGATCCACCGAATCTATTTGCCGGGTAGGGTTTCTGTGGGGTCATAAAAAAAATAACCCTAACCTAAACCCATCCAGGTCGTTCTGCTTGGGTAGTATTTTGAAAAAGTTTTGTAGTAGGGGAACCTGTTGAACCTTGGCACTATGTGTACCTTGGTCATTGGGCTCGTTTAGGATATTGGCGCCATATAAAATTCTACTGTATATGGTATTCGGGACATCACTACCGACTATTCATTGTGAAGTTAGTCGCATACCGTCATTAAGCCGGTGTTTGGTGTTATCCGACGTTAAAACTTTCTTTGGCAAAAAAGTAAGTATTTCTAATATATTTTGAAGACTGATAGTTTTAAACGTTGTATTATAGTCGCTTAACTTTTTTATTCTATCGGTTCTTTTAATTAACAAGTTATAAAACAATAAGAAACTTACGAGATAACTAACTTCTAAACTATTTAAAATCCACCGTTTTGTTGAAGTTGGAGTAGTGTTGTTCCTCGGTTACTGTCGATCAGCTGTACCTTGGTCTGTTTATTTCTATGATGTGTAAGGTAGGATTTATTTGTGATATAAATATTATGTGATATGATCACATTTACCTACCTAGGTTATGTACCTACTAATTTTAATGTTTATGGTGTGACAAAACAGTGGTTAAAAGTTAGTTGTTTTCGTTTAAAGATTTTGTTTGAAAGCAAAAACAACTTGGAATTTGATTATTATGTACACTTAGAATATTATTTGATTTAGTTCAGAATTTCTAAGGTGTTTTGTTAAATATATCTAGTAATAAACCGAATAAAACGATGTTAGTTAAGAAAAGTTAATAGTTTACTTAAATTACCCCTACATTTTCAATGTGTGCTAGGTACACCGTAGTACTGGCCGAGGTACATAGGGTTTGTTGTACCTTGGCCTAACTTCCTATTTTTTTTAACTTATAAAATATATGTAAGTATGAAATATTTATATCTGATATTTTTTTGTTGAGTACCCAAATAATTGAACTTTCAAAATATGCAAATGTGATTTGTGTGCTGTTCGTCAAATAACAATAAAAAATATGTATCTAAAAAACTATCCTAGGTACAACAGGTTCCCCTACTTAAATGTCAACCAGTAGCCTAAGCATTAGCCAGCCAGTTTATTAAATGTTGTAATAGACGATACGGCTGAATATCATTCAGGCGGTTAGTTGAACGGCGCCGTTTAGTTAAGTGCCTAGGCTGTTAATTGAACGGCGAATTAAGCTATTTGGCGGCGACATAACCAACTAATTAATAAGAATAATTAAGAATCTTTTGTTATGTCTAAGCATATTATAAAATTATTCTGTAACTTAACTCCTTTTTGAGGATTTTATTGTGTTTGGGTGGAGCCCTGGAAGCCCGGGCAATTGGTGGTTGGTATTTGACGCTGCAATCGGGTTCTCGGTTCTTTTAATATTTTTTTAAGATGTTACGCATATAACGCCTCTCCTTAATATTTTCCTGACTTCCCATCGAATTGAGTGCCATTGAAACCAATATCAGTATCTATTATGTTGTGTAGGTACGCAAGGTGTCGCCGCTGCGGCAGCCGTCGTCAATTGCGCGTAATGAAAACAATAATCAACAATTAGAAAACATGAACATTCCCTTATTATTATTTATCGCAAAATTAGGCAATTATCTTCAAACAGAGATTAAGTTTAATCTTTATCTGAGACACTTTTCCCTTGGATCAAATAATAAGATAACAACTTCATATAAAATGGCCAGCGCTAGAATTGAAAAGTATACTTTGTGTTTCGCAAGTAACATAATAACAAGTGAGTTTAGAATACCTATTATTTTTTCTGTAACTTATCTATTAATTACATAGTTGTTTTTGTTTAATTGTGTGGCACCTTCCACACAGCTACTTTTAGTCTTTGCAGAGTTTATTCTGACAAATTCATTAATTGTTTATTTTTATTCGTCACCAGAAATGAAATTCCTGTTGAGCTTTGCTGCCGTGATCGCCGTGGCCGTCGCTGTGCCCACGCACCGCGGTCTGGTCACCCCTGGCGCCGCTGGGGCCGCCCCCGTCATCATCCCCGAGCCCATCGCCGTGGGCCCCGCCATCATCGACTCCTTCGAGCCTGAGATCATCGCCAGCCCCGCCGTCGTCAGCCCCTTCCCCATCGCCGTCGGGCCCGCCCTCGTCGACCAGGCTCCCATCTCCGTTGGACCCGCCATCGTTGACCAGGCTCCCATCTCCGTTGGACCCGCCATCGTCGAGGAAGCCGAGTACGAGCCCATCGCCGTCGGCCCCGTCATCGTCGACTTCCCCCTCCCCGACGCTGGTGTTGTCTCTGAGGAGTCCCTCGTCCAGCCTTCTCCCGTCGTCGTCGCCCCTGCCCCTGCCGCCGAGGCTGAGGCCACCAGCGCTCCCCTCGTCCAGATCATCCTGAACATCAACCAGGCCGGATCTCCCGCCGCTGTCGTCCCCGCTCCCGTCGGTGTCGTCGCCGCCCCCGAGCCCGTCATCGTCGTCGACTCCGCCGAGGTTCCCGCTGAGCCCGTCCAGGTCATCGAATCCGCCCCCATCCCCGCTGAGCCCGTTCAGGTCATCGAGTCCGCTCCCGTCCCCGCTGAGCCCGTCCAGGTGGTGAACCCCGTTCTCCCCGCTGAGCCCATCCAGGTCATCGAGGCCGTCCCCGTGCCCGTCGAGCCCGTGCTCGTCGGCACCCCCATCATCCCCTCCCCCGCCGTCGTGCTCCCCGAGACCCTCAACTAAATGTAATGTAGTCTACTACTAGATAAATTAGTAATAATGATAAATTACTTGCAATGACATAATGTGGACTTTCTACAATCATCATGAAACGCTTGTATGTCCAAAATATTTGAAACAATAAATGAGATCTGTTAAAAATTCCTTCATTATTAAATAACTTACCTACTACCTACCTAACTTATACAAAAAAAAAAAAACATCGAACGGCTGGACACCTGTCAAATTCGTTTTATTTAATATTAAATAGTTTTTGCCGCTATTTTGCATGTCAAAGTGCTCCACATCATTGGTAGGCACCCGCCCAATCAGTGCTCGTATGGGCGGATGATTATAACTTGGCCGCGGCCGTCCTCATCAGCTGATTTTATTGTTTACATTTTTGATATGTTGTCATTTTGTTTGTGTTGCCGTGGTTTCGCTCTCCCAATGGGAGCCGAGCACGGGTGTGGTGATACCAGGTCACCAAGGCAACCAACGTTCCACGCAGGCGTAGTCGCTGTCAGCGCGCCGGCTGCTGCAGTTCTTGACACAATATCTGTCACCTAAACAGACTGTTTTGTGTCATTTTGGCTGATAAGTTTTTGTATTTTGTATGATCTTTTTAATTTGTGTTTTAGTTCTTATAGTAATAATATTCTGTGACTGCATGCTGGTGCCTCGCAGCAGGAGCTCGAATGCCCCATTGCAGAAACGGTAGACTCTTCAAAGCCGTTTTGTCCCAATGACGATATCCCAAAGGAACTAAACCTGCAAATACTTTGGGACAAATTGGTACAAATTACCCAAAAATTTCTGTTCGCAAATTTAATCAGTGACCGTGACCACGCACGGCTATTAGCGTTATGCGAAAAGGAGTCCGGACATTGGCTTCACGCAATTCCTTCATCCAATCTCGGCACCTTCCTCGACAACGAGAGTTTTAGAGTCGCTGTTGGCATTCGCCTGGGGGCTCCTGTATGCACTGGACACAAATGTCCGTGTGGAGTGGAGGTCGACCGGTCTGGTCTCCATGGGCTCTCATGCCAAAGAAGCGGAGGCAGGTTTTCTCGCCATGGCTCCCAGAACGACATCATCAAAAGGGCTCTTGCCACTATCAGCGTCCCTTCGATCCTTGAACCGTCCGGGGTTTTTAGGGATGATGGCAAGAGACCCGATGGCATGACGCTGGTTCCTGGTACTTGTGTGGGATGCCACGTGTGTGGACACTCTGGCCCCGTCCCATCTCAGGGAATCTGTGTCTGCAGTGGGAGCTGCGGCTGAGAAGGCGGACCGCGGCAAGCGGCGCAAATATGCACTGTTAAATAGCAATTATGTGTTCGTGCCGTTTGCCGTGGAGACGCTTGGCCCATGGAGTCATAGTGCTAAAGTGCTATTCAACAAAATCACCCCTAGACTGGTTACCGCCACAGGTGACAAGAGGGCTGGCTCTTTCCTCGGTCAAAAAATTAGCTTATCAATACAGCGAGGAAATGCAGCCAGTATTCTTGCCACCATCCCACGCGGACGGGATTTGTTTGATTAGGGGTAGGTTTTTATTTTATTTTATCTTAATTTTAATTCTATTTAATATAATTTGTATATAAATAAATAATATAAACTAATACATATACTTTAAATATAACATGACAAAATCCCAGGGTAAACCGTTCTTAAAATAGGATGGAATGGAATTAAAATGATAAAAATACTATAGAAGTTATGGCACTCTGACAGACCAACCCCGAAATCACAGCTTTTATCCTTCTACTTTATCCTGTGTAAAAAAAGGATGGATTTTCTTTTTCCGACATCCGATTCATTCCGTCAATTCTGATAACGGGGCCTGGACGGACAGATAGACTGATTGAGGATCATATGTGGTTTCTTCGGAGGGACTACGGAACCCTAAAATGGGACTTATGCACCAGACTACAACCATAAACAAAAATTATTTATTTACTTATTTAGTCCTTGAAACAACCTACTAATAATTATATAACGTTCACATTTGTTAACTTAGTAAAAACTATCTGAACTCCTCTAACTTTCTAACTTTCTTTTTTCTTTCCTAGGGGTATTACTAAGTTAACAAATATAAACGTTCATAAAGCTATTGTCGCGGATTTCATCGTGATTTACATAATATTATCTTTAAAGTTTAACTGAGCGCCATCTGTTGGCTAGCTTGGTGGGTTATAAAATATTATCCTATAATGTTTGCGAATGACATTGAGTGACTTTTAGATGTCACTCAAATTGAATATGGTTGAAAAAGAGAGGGAGAAAGTTAGAGGAGTGCAGAACTGGACCGTGGGATCTTATTGGTCTGTGCGTGGGACAGTCGGGACAGGATTGTTGCTTTTAGTTGTGTACCGGTTGAAATGAGTGTTAAATATCACAATTGCACCTTATAAGTCTTAGCAGGTCTCATTTTAGATAAGAGCGCCAAGAGAATAGTGTTGGTGAAGCCAGGACCAATACTCTAATGCTTCTTTCATAATTTCATTTTATTTCCTATAATGTGCCTGTGTTGTATCTTGATTTTCTGAAGGTATGGTTGTAGTCTGAACCATCAGCCCCTTTTTAGGGTTCCGTAAGATCTTCAATCCGTCCTTCCTGGTATGTCGCGGTGCCATAACTCCTAAAGTACAAGTATTTTTATCATGTTCACTCCATTAATCTAGTGTGCAATGTATAGGTACGTCTATACGAGATCTATTTTGAGAAGACTAGAACAAGATATTACTATCTTCTATTATCCTAAAGGGCGGTACCTGGGATTTTGTCATATTAAGTACTTATATTTAAAGGCATAAGTAATATAAGTTTGGTAGTAGGTGAGTTATTAAATAATGAAGGAATTTTAAACAGATCTCATTTATTGTTTCATATATTTTGGACATACAAGCGTTTCATGATGACTGTAGAAAGTCCACATTATGTCATTGCAAGTAATTTATCATAATTACTAATTTATCTAGTAGTAGACTACATTACATTTAGTTGAGGGTCTCGGGGAGCACGACGGCGGGGGAGGGGATGATGGGGGTGCCGACGAGCACGGGCTCGACGGGCACGGGGGAGGCCTCGATGACCTGGATGGGCTCAGCGGGGAGAACGGGGTTCACCACCTGGACGGGCTCAGCGGGGACGGGAGCGGACTCGATGACCTGGACGGGCTCAGCGGGGACCTCGGCGGAGTCGACGACGATGACGGGCTCGGGGGCGGCGACGACACCGACGGGAGCGGGGATGACAGCGGCGGGAGATCCGGCCTGGTTGATGTTCAGGATGATCTGGACCAGGGGAGCGCTGGTGGCCTCAGCCTCGGCGGCAGGGGCAGGGGCGACGACGACGGGAGAAGGCTGGACGAGGGACTCCTCAGAGACAACACCAGCGTCGGGGAGGGGGAAGTCGACGATGACGGGGCCGACGGCGATGGGCTCGTACTCGGCTTCCTCGACGATGGCGGGTCCAACGGAGATGGGTGACTGGTCAACGATGGCGGGTCCAACGGAGATGGGCGCCTGGTCGACGAGGGCGGGCCCGACGGCGATGGGGAAGGGGCTGACGACGGCGGGGCTGGCGATGATCTCAGGCTCGAAGGAGTCGATGATGGCAGGGCCCACGGCGATGGGCTCGGGGATGATGACGGGGGCGGCCCCAGCGGCGCCAGGGGTGACCAGACCGCGGTGCGTGGGCACAGCGACGGCCACGGCGATCACGGCAGCAAAGCTCAACAGGAATTTCATTTCTGGTGACGAATAAAAACGATCAATTAATGAATTTGTCAGAATAAATTCTGCAAAGACTAAAAGTAGCTCTGTGGAAGGTGCCAACCGCCATACAATTAAATAAAAACAACTAAGTAATTAATAGATAAATAGTTAGAGAACAATAAATAGGTATTCTAAACTCACTTGTTATTATGTTACTTGCAAAACCCAAAGTATACTTTTCAATTCTAGCGCTGGCCATTTTATATGAAATTGTTATCTTTCTATTTGATCCAAGGGAAAAGTATCTCAGATAAAGATTAAAGTTAATCTTTGTTTGAAGATAATTGCCTAATTTCGTGATAAATAATAAGGAAATGTTCATTGATTTATGGTTTTTTATTTTGCGCAATCAACAGTGGCGGCAGCGGCGCCACATTTCGTACATCACAGCTTCGTCCGTTACAGAATAGATAATGATAAACAAAATTTCACCTGGTATCAACCTCTTTTATTATAAAATAACTTGCTATTGCTCACGGCTCCGATCGCGGAATAATTCCATAATTGCATAAAGTCCCGTCAAAATCGGTCCAGCCGTTTCGGAGATTAGCCGGAATAAACGGACAGTTTTTTTTCTAAAAGTACGTGATATGTACAGTGCTTCTTTATGTATTAATAAGTAAAAAGCTGTTACTTTGACTTGTAAAACAGGTACGTAAGGTACTTCAATTTAATTTATTGGTATACTCGTATACTTAGATGTCGGTAAACAAGAATACAATCCGCCTGACGCTAAGCAATTACCGTAGCATATAGATGCCTGCCGTGCGAAAGGCATTGCTCGCACTTTGCCGACCTAAAGGGGAGTGGGACAGGGTGAGGAGAAGAGAGGGGTGTTGTACTTCCGGCTCTCTCATCATACTAATATTATAAAGAGGAAAACTTCGTTTGTTTGATTGTAATGAATAGGCTCCGAAACTACTGAACCGATTTGAAAAATTCTTTCACTGTTGGGAAGCTACACTATATCCGGGTGACATAGGCTACAATATATTTTCAAAAAAATTAGGGATCCTTACTAAAACTCGAATAATGTAACCGCAATGTACCCGTGCGAAGCCGGGGCGGGCCGCTAGTTAATCATCCGAAACGTACCTATAATAGCAACTTAAGCTGATCTTCTTTGAGCGAGTGGTACTACCCAGGAAGAGCTAGGCCCTATTTCATTTTTTCCAATTTCAAATCGTTTATTTTGTTTAGGCCTACGGGGGCACTTACAAATTGTCAATTTTACATATTTTTTTTCTTATATCTACAACCGGATCGGAACGCGACCTCTACTGAGAAGATCCGGCAAGAAACTCAGCGGGCTTGTCTTTTTACATGTCATATATATTTTTTTTTTATCGCCATTTGCTTATATTCAATAATTACAAAGGGTAGTAGATATTATATGAACTGTAATCAATTAATTGGCTCCAGCTTGGCTGTTATGTTAAAGCGCGCCGCCTGTGCGGCCCACGCACCTGCCCCTCTAGCCAAGTGGCTTCGTCTACATTCGTTTCTACAAATCGCTACGCTTCATGTATGGAAATGACATAAGTCACGTGATCTACTTATCGACTTGTAATGTCATTTCCATACATTGAAGCGTAGCGTGTTGTAGAAACGAATATAGAATAAATTAACTATTAAAGGTTAACAATTAACTCAAATTAATTATTAAAGGTCCCTAGTTATTTCTAACTTTTTAGTGCACCCAGGTTTTTTTAAGTCGGTTCCATTTTTTTCACGAGTTTTAGTGGAAAACTAATTATTGAATTGCTTTGCTGGTAACAGTGAATAATCCATATCTCTCAAACTACTGAACCGATTTTGAAGAAATATCTATGGAACCACCAAGAGATCCTCTGACAATCAAGGCCACACATAATATACGACTTATACCAATAAATGGCATTTATAGCCAGAATAGCATCTCATGACAATTCCAGTGAGCCCATACACGAGGTTACATTTTTTTATTACGGAGTACCGGCGGTTAGTTTACTGAGACTATTTATTGTGTGTGACTATTAGTGAACACAAACACAACTGATAAGTCACAGTAAATCAAATTACGCAATTTCGTTTACTCGAATGGAGTATTTTTTCCAGTTATTTTGATTTAAATGCCAAACTACTGTACCGATTTTGATGAAATTTTTATGGGACCAATCTGGAAGAATATCCTTAAATTTTGCACATCGGTTAATGACGGAGATCTGAGTACCAAACATAAAAAATATACAACCGAAAAGTCTGTCTTTTGAAGTCGGTTGAAAATAAATCCTAATTTTGATATATTTTTCACCTCGATACTTAGGCTCTTCCCTGATACTCATGCGTCAATGCATGAGTATCTTTGAAACATTTTGCATGATTGACGGTCTCGGCATAAAATAAATTAGCATGATTAGTATTTCATTTGTTAGGTAGGTTAGGCCACTACTAATTTGATTACTTGTAACTCCCTTTTTAATTATATGGTAACTACGTATTTTTTATATTAAGGTTTTCTTTATTATAGAGGACTAGCTGAGCCCGCGTGGAATTTAACTTAATAAAAAAGCCCGGTCCCGCGTTCTGAGCCCGCGCGACAGGACCCATTTTTTTATTTTGGTTTTCCAAAATAGTAGCCTAAGTAACTGCTTATAACAACAGCTATCTACCAGTGAAAGTCCCGTCAAAATCGGTCCACCCGTTTCGGAGATACTCTTTGATTTCATGTGTTTTTATTTTATTACGCGGAACCCTAATTGTTTTTCTAAAATTGTGCAGCTACGAATACTAAAGTTCTTTGGTCACATCTCTAGAAATGAGAACTCGATGGAGAGACTGGTAGTTCAGGGCCAGGTGGAAGGCAAGAGAGCACGCGGTCGAGTACCAACCCGCTGGATAGATGTCATGACAAAGGCTACCGAGTCCACCATGGTCCAGTGTACTCGCGACGCCTCTAACCGTCAGAAATGGAAGCACATTGCCTGGAGATCCACCCTCGGAAATGCTAAGGCCTCCCAAACCTTCCACCATATACCTCGTCAGCGCAACCACGACCACTCTGACAAGAGTGGCCGACTAAGAAGAAGAAGAAGTTACTCCTTATAACATCAGCTATCTGCCAGTGAAAGTCCCGTCAAAATCGGTCCAGCCGTTTCGGAGATTACCCGGAACAAACACACAGACAGACAGACACACAATTTTTTTTTATTATTGCCATACTTAATACATAAATATCCTACACTTTCATTTTTCGCACTATGTAAAAAGTTGTTAGGTTGGTTGGTACCAGTCAACCTGCCTTGCTTTCCTGGGTAGCTACCTACCTAGTTGGTATTAAATAATACATGAATCTTAGGTAGATCGGTTAGTAAATAAATAAATAGAAATCAATGTTATTATTTATGAAAGTTTATTACTTAGGTAATCTTAAAATAGGTAGTTACGACGTTGTGCTTCGTGGTAGTTCGTTTGCGAACTTGTCGATCAACTAATTGTTATTTAGTTGAGGGTCTCGGGGAGGACGACGGCGGGGGAGGGGATGATGGGGGTACCGACGAGCACGGGCTCGACGGGCACGGGGGAGGCCTCGATGACCTGGACGGGCTCAGCGGGGAGGACGGGGTTCACGACCTGGACGGGCTCAGCGGGAACCTCGGCGGAGTCGACCACGATGACGGGCGTCGGCTTGATGACGGGCTCGGGGGCGATAACACTAACGGGGGGGATGCCGGAGCCGGCGTTTTTGATGTTCAGGACGATCTGGACGAGGGGTGCGGGGGCGCCGGGGGCGACGGGGCCGACAGCGACGGGGGAGGGGACGACGGGGGCGCTCACAGCACCACCATCGGGCACCGGGAAGTCGATGAGAGCGGGTCCGACGGAGATGGGCTCGTACACGGGCTCCTCGACGATGGCGGGGCCGACCTGGATGGGGTTGGCGGCCTGGATGATCTCCTGGAGCTGCTGCTCGAGGAGGGCGGCGGTGGCGGGGTCGGTGCTGGGGCTGTTGATGGCGGCCACGATGGCCTCCAACTCAGCGATGGCGGAGGTGGCGGGCTTCACGGGGGAGGCCACGGCCACGGCGACGAGGGCAGCGAAAGCAACGAAGAACTTCATTATTATTTCTGGAAATAGAGTTTTTCAGGTAATGAGAAATATTTTCAAAGTCCACCAATCAGGGGAAGCTGTTCAATGCTATGGACAAACTATGACTATGCAATTGACAAAGGAATGCAAAAATCTTGTAGAGACACAATTTGAAACATTGCGTCAGTGAGGTTTATAAATCCGGTAGCAATCTCACTCAATACTGTGCCGTATGTTCACAGCAATACCATCCTTAGCTGGTTACTGCACTTAGGAACGCCAGCTACCTATAGGTACTTCTAACTGTCTTCCTAGATCAGTACTTAGGTAATTAATAAAGTGTTTAAGAACTTACCTTTTCCGTTTGCTGTGTTCAAACTGATAATTCCGATGTATTCTATCACCCTTTTTATACCAACGCCTTATCATATCGAAATTTGTGAAATTTATTTTTATAAGGTGCATATAAATGGATAATAGTAAGTAATTTATGTTGGCAATTTGTACGTAATAACTACTATCGAAGTTGCGGGTTGGAGCACTAAGTAATTGCAAGTGGATGCTAACTGCTCTATTGTTTGATTTGACAACTTGTAGTATCCTTGAAACATCTTAAATATGGAGTTATAAGTGTAGTTTTTAGCATACAATTGTTATTACTTATGTACCTATACCGACACATAGCACCTATCCGCTTCGCCATCTAGTTAGGTGCATAATGGAATTGGTATATTCTACTATCTAATAAAAATGATTATAATGGAGGTATATAAGTAGGTAGTTAAGTAAGTATCTCAGACGAAAATAATAACGTAGAAGTAGCATTAGAGGTAGCATTTTTTTTTTTTTCATGAGACAATGCGACATACTCAAGTAGGTAAAATTAGTCTGAGAATGAAGTTATTATTGTCTGCTTTGGAACGGAGGTAAGTGGATAATCTTCTGCAACACCCCGTATTCTTTCTTTCGGTTAAATTCGTGCGGGTTGCAAGACAATTTAGCTTTTCCCGAGACTCATCGAGGATCTTACCTGGGTGTCATCATTGGACACCATTGTCCATCTTGTCTTGTTACATGAGTATCAGAGGAGGAATGAGAGGCGGGGACTAGTCATCAAAATTATGTAACTACTTTTGACACATTTCAGACGAAGCCTTCGGGAGGCACCTAATGGCCGTTATTATCACTATATATAGTATAAAACAAAGTCGCTTCCCGCTGTCTGTATGTCCCTATGTATGCTTAGATCTTTAAAACTACGCAACGGATTTTGATGCAGTTTTAATAGATAGAGTGATTCAAGAGGAAGGTTTATATGTATAATACATGCATAATATAGTAGAGAAACACTAATAAAAAATACCCGTGCGAAGCCGGAGCGGGTCGCTAGTAAGAAATAATTACAATTAGAACCCTTCTGTCCCGCTCCTCCTCACGTCTCCTCGCAACGTGCGAGAAATGCCTTTCTTTGGTATTTCAAGCATCTATTCTTAGGCTACTTCTGTCATTATTAGGTACGTTTAAGAAAAAATATGGATTTGCATGAATACAGAGCACCAAGGACTTAGAAATAATAACAATAAAAGTCTTAAAATATCTTAAACCGACCGGAAAACGTTAAGCCACTCGTATCTATATGATAAATCGCTTTATAACAGTATTGAAGTACTCATTTATCAGTGTGTAAGTTGGTTCATACAAAGGCAATCGCTGCCGGTCATCGGGCCAGATGCGTATCGCACCGGTAGTGTATTCGTATTCATAATAGGTATTATATTCAGTACCTACTTAACTAACTAACTCTTTCCGTTCCTCACAAGTATTTTTAGCCCACCTCATAAAAGGAGGAGCTCCTCAATTAGTCCCCATATGGTTTTGTTTTATATGTAGGTACTAATGTTTTATGTAATAACAATTAATTTTTTCTTCGTTTTCAGTAGAAAATTGACCGGCTCCCAAATAATCCTAGCATTTTAGTACCCCAGGGATTTTTTTCTAAGTAGGTAGGTATTTTTTTTTTCTTGTCATTTGAGAGTGTTTAGTGAATTTTAATTGCATATGGTTTGGCCTTTGGCCTCTATCATTGCCATAATATGAATTAGGGAGCGTAGGAGTAGTAACTAACCGGCGCCAGGCCTCCATTTTGGTTTTCCAAAGTGGCTGGACGGTCACATTTTTGTATTGTATTGTTATTAAATGTGTTTGCATTGCTATTAGTTACTTGACACTGGCGAAATACCTTAACTTGGTTGGGCCATATTTTCAACCACAGAGTTAATTATTATTTTTACATTGTATTTTGAAATCTGTGTTTTCAACCGACTTCGAAAAGGAGGATGTTCTCATTTCGTGTGTATTTTTTTATTTTTTTAAAGGGAGAAGAAGAAGAACTAACTGCCAGTGGAATATACCCGCAAAAGTCGACCGTAAAAGGTTTTGCCCAAACAGTTTATATTCTGCTTACTTCATACTAGCGGGACAGTTCATATGAACTTGACATACAATGCACGGGTATTCGTGGGGGTAATTGGCATCTATTAGCATTCAAACCGTGTAGCGCATTCCTCTTTAACTGGGTTAGACCTTGCCAAGGAACACGACTAGTGATTAATAAAAAATGTCTCGGTACACAGTAGTTTCCCAAAGCGATGCTATTATTATTTGTATAAAAATATGTATTATTTTATTAATGGAGGCCAACAACGCACTTACGAATAGAATCTATCACCGTTTTGGAGTGCTGTTTCCACTGAGAAGATCCGGCATCAAACTCAATGGTAGCTACTTTTTTTTACAAAAAAACTGTTCAACTTTGTCGACCGCTTAGCGCAGTGGTTTAAGCGTAGGCCGGGTGGTTGCGGGTTTGATTCTTGTCGGGGCAAATTTCGGAAATGGTATTTTCGTATTTTGCCCTGGTCTGGGTGTCTCTACCAGCCATTGCCCCCAGTCCATTGTACGGTAACCATAGTACAAGCGTTGCTTAGTTTGGGACTATGCAGTTGGTGTGTCAGTCTGGCGATATTTATATTCATATTTAATATAAGTACAAACAATTGAATGTGCCTACATGCTGTGAAAATAAGGTACAGTATTGATCAAAATTTGTGTCTGGGCTTATGAATGCCATTAACTTACTCCCTGCTTCGAGTTACTGCCGACCGTCGGCGTTGACCTATCAGGCGTAATTCAGGAACGTTTCATTCATAGTAATACATAAGTAGGTATTGACTTAAATAATATAATAGAATAACTCTTTATTGCACACTAAAGTTCGGAATATATCAAATAACATAAAAAAACAATAGTGTACATTGGGCGGTCTTATCGCAGACTGCGATCTCTTCCAGACAACCTTATTATTTATCATCGCTGACGATCCGCGTGAGAAGAAAACGAGCCAAGTACTTACCTTCTCATATCAGTTGTTAGCAAATCAGGGTAGTCGTCCTCTACAAACAAAAGGATAATTGAAAAATGTAATATAAGTTAATATAAATTAATAATTCATTTATTGACAATAATGTAGGTTACAATAACATTGCGCATTTCATGGATTGCATTTAATTTTATGACTGGCGTGTTTGCATTGCATTAAAATGAATGTAATAAATATATTTCGCCTACAAAATATACAGGTAGGTAGCAAAAAAATAGTAAATGCTGTAAAGCTTTGGTCAACTTCAAACAGTGACATGAGACACATTATTTCACAATAGTTTCTTCCTATTACCCAACAATTATCCTTAATAGCAAATGTTTTGGCAACCATGCAGAAATACTAATTTAGCAAAAAATGGTAATGATTTGAAGCGAATTTCCATAATACCCACTTAGACGATGCAGTATATAAATACATTTTACAAAGCAAAAACGTTCAAAGTACATTTATTTCCTGATATACCATTTCTTGTAATGAGGTTTAAAGGTTACAATAACATTAAACAAATTAATTGCCAATCAATATACATTTCATAGTTCATAAAACATTAATCAGTAGGTAACTAAACAGTTAATAAACTCGAATACTAACAAACATTCAAGAAAGTATTATAAACATTTAACCGACAACACCGAAAAATGTCCCGCACCAAAACACAAAGATAATAAATAATTAATTTAAACTTTCCTCTCGTATTTACGTCTTCTTAGTTCATCTATGTCAACGAGGTAGTATGTGCCGGGGAATAATGTATCTATGGAACCTGATGGCTGGTACGGTGCTGTGTGATAGTTTTTAGTCCGAACTTCCATGAGTTCAGAGAAAATGCTGGGCTCCACACTCTGTCTACTATCCAATAAAGACACAGATTCATGAAGAGAGTTTATCAACTTCTCCAATTTCGACCCAACACTCATATCATTACAGATATTTATTGAATACATAGTCGAAGCTAGACCAGAGCCATAAGAGAATAGTGCAAACTTCTTTCCAATCAACTGCTCTGGAGATTTACTAATGAGGTATGATGCCAGACCACCGTACAATGATGCTGTGTACATATTGCCTATATTCCTCGCTATATTCAGGGATGGCTTTGTTTTCTCTTCAAATAAATCTTGGCTGTAAGTCATGAAGGCTTTTTCTATGTCCCTGTCGAAGTATGTATCTTCCAATTTGTAGTCAGTGAACTGGGATAATCCAGGAAACTGATTTTCCCTTTCCTCCGGTGGTGCATTAAGAAAATCATTAATGGACATTCTGGCCAATGATTTCTGCACTAGTTTGCAGTATGGACAGTGGAACAACATGCCATCCAGACTTAATAATCCTTTAAAACTGGGATCAATCTTTCTCATCTTTTTACAATATAAATTGTAACAATTATCTAAAGCACTGAGGTAGCACTGGATCGAGAGCTTGCCATCTACGTAGGGAAACTCTGATGCCAAATCTGGTTTGTAAAAATCATATGCATGTGTCATGTACGAAGCTCGTACACCACAGTCCAAGACTAAAGGTGCATCGGGACCAATGAGCATGGCCACAGCCCCTGCACCACCGGTGGGCCGCGCTGGCCCTTTGCCGTACACAGCAATATCTCCAGCCACCACAACAGCCTTCCTGCCATCCCATGATGAAGATTCAACCCAGTTGACAGCATTGAACAGGGCCGCGGTTCCACCGTAACAAGCATTTGTCGTATCAATACCCTCGATGTCTGTCGCACCTTCCTTTGTGAAGAGGGTCATGAGATAAGTCTTAACACTTTTACTTTTGTCTATTATAGTCTCGGTGCCAACCTCTAAACGTCCAATATCATGCAGGTTGATGTTGTTTTTCTCTATGAGCCGGTGCAACGCAGTCATGCACAGCGAGTTGATGTCCTCCCTGTCCGAGCAGAAGCCCATTTTACTCTGTCCGAGCCCAACGGTGTACTTGCCGGCGGACACACCGTCGAATTTCTCCAATTCCGTTTGGTCTACGTACTGCGAGGGGAAATACAATTCCATCGCGAGAATACCGACGTTCTTTACTCTGCCGCCCATCTTTGTAAAAAACTTTCACGTTAACAGTTAAATCGTATTGGTGGTCAGACGTGTTAACCGAGCGATGTAGCCGGCGCAGACTGAAGGCGGATGGTTCGCGGCCGGCCGCGTCTCGTTCGATGCCGACGTCAGCAGCCAGCTCGCTCGTTACCGGTACGTACACACCATTGACCTAATACCAATAACCAGCTTTCTTTTGCTCTTACGCGAGCACAGTGTTTACGTCGAGCGGAACCGATTCACAATCTCTCGAATCAATGTCACGACCAACTTGCACAATGTTTTGTTTATATTTTGATTGATGTTTTGCTTTACTTTTTATAAAATACCTTATCAATTTATGCCGACAAAATTATATCTGGATTCTTTCACGACCAGACTTGACAGTTCCCGTACGACCACAGATTAGAGATATGTAGCAAGCTACGTACGACACGCATTAATTAAATTTGACTGCACAGATAAGAGATATGTAGCAATTTGACTGACACCTTTTCATGTCATGTGAGTTTGACGTCAAACCGTCCGTAGCGTTATCGAAATGTCAAAGTAATGGGAGCGTTCCTGCAACTCCTGCTGGACCCATTATTACGAAGCGTTCAAACATACCTAGATTTTTTTACCTAAAACTAAATCCTACTTGCATGCCTAAAAACACTGAATAGATTTTTAAGAAACACATAGGTAGTGTCTAAATATCGCTAATATAAACATACGATTTTTGGCAGTCTTATAATAAACTTTCACCCAGTTAACGGTTTTTTTCAACAATGTTTATATTATCATTTATTTCATAGGACAAGCGAGTTGAACCAGAAAAACTTGTCCGACGACACACTTGTGTGACCCGCATGCTGATTTGAACTGTGTCTATCAAGATGTGAAGTGTCGTAAGTAGGCCCCTAACAATTAATGAATTCATTCCTTTAAATGGTTTACCCACTTGCTCATATGGCGCATCTGCTACACGTGAAGGTTGCCTACAATTTTTTGTCCTTGTCTTAGGCGAGGTGGATAGTACAGTTGTGCTGTGGAAGCGCTAGTTCACGCATACTCCCGTATGTTGGGAGCCACGATTTGCTTCTGGGTCATTGATACTCGCATTATCCGGCGACCTTGCCCATCATAGTTAATGAACTGCAGCACTTACCTACCTACCTAACCATTGGCGGATTTACCAGCAGGCTGAGTAGGCTGGAGCCTAGGGCGGCAGATTTTTAAGGCGGCAAATTTGGGGACAGTTTTTTTTTGCTACCTCTAAGAAATCAAGCGCAATAAAGATTATTTATTCACGTTTACCGAATGTAAATTATTGTGTAAGTAGCATACATTACACCACCTGTATTAATCTTACATGAGCTTTGATTAGCTCAAAAACATACCTAAATATATTTTACGTGCAATTTCAACAAAAAATTTGGGTTGTTAAAATAATCTAGGACATGACAATTGTTGAGGCAGGGGCGGCAAAAACTTTACACCCTATGACCCCACCATACCTTGGAAATTTGTACCTAAATCAGCCACTGTACCTAACATTATTATTCACTGTAAGTTAGTATCAAATATTCAAGCTTCAAGCAATCAAGTTATCAAGCTTTCATAAATACACGCATAGGATAGGTATTGACTTCGAGTTATTCAAATATTCATTTAGTAGGCATATAGGTATTTTATAGGTAGGTACTTATACTAGACTGGAATAAAAAAAATTGGTGTAGGAGACTTATTTATTATTTATAAGTATTTGTGTACTTACTTATTCCTATTAATCCATTAAAAGCATTATTTAAACGAGTAAAATTCTTGGTACCTCATCCGGTATAAACTTGTAAAACTTCACACCTGTAAATAAATAGTAATATAAGTAAGAAAGTAGATAGGTGCATACATACATACCAAAGAGTTTTTAATAATAAGAGACTCAAACGTATCGCAGAATTATGAGTAAGAACTAGTACGTATTGTATTGATCAACATTTTGCACAATAAAACTCACTTACTATGCCATCTAATTGATTTTTGAGATAACTTTTTCTCAGTGTAAGTATATTACAAAGTGGTTCTACTATCAATAGTATTCAGGAGGACTACATCAGGGGGGTTTTCCTAGTCGATGGCAAGTTTCCATTAGCGGAAACAGCAACTTCCATCCTTCTTTTTATTCATTTTCAAAAGAAGGATGGAAGCTGTCAATTCCGCCATCGGAAACATTCCATCGACTATGAATTCGCCCGCAGGTGCGTTGAAGATACATATTATTAAGGCTAAAGCGCCCATCTAGCCCGCGAAGTTGAATTTTTTTGTGGTTTTTTAGAAATTTTGCAAAATCTGACAATGATAAAAGGCACATTTTGTAATTCGCGACAAATACCGTGTGCAGTGCATTTATTAGTATATCCTACTTACTGTAAAACATTTCAAGAACGACAGCTATCCAGATAATCTGGCAATTTTCGTATATTTAGTGATTAACTAGTATCATATCCACCGTGATAATAATTAGAGTAAAATAAATGTATTAATAAACGCACTGCATACTGTGTTTGTCGCAAATGACAAAATGTTGCCTTAAATGTTTTCAGATTTTGGATAAACTATAAAAATACTCGAAAATTTTGAATTTCGCGGGCTAGACAGGCGCCTTCACCTTAATAAATCGATCTCAAGTGAGCGATATCTTGACATGACATTTTGTGGGTAGTATATTATGACATAAAAATTACATTTTCGAGATTACTCGCAGATTTGAGATCGATTTATTATATAATACCAGCCTCATAGACTCGATCTCAGTACTGACCTAATGGATTTATCCTCACTTCGAAGTCTTCATTTTCTTTCAAATAACGCATCCTCTCCTGTTTATAAAGGTCCTGCAACAAATGCAATTAATGAGTAAAATGTTGTTTATCATCGCTAAATACCTAGTATAAAACAAAGTCGCTTCCCGCTGGCTGTCCCTATGTATGCTTTAGGTCTTTAAAACTACGCAACGGTTTTGATTGGTTTTTTTAATAGATAGAGTGTTTCAAGGAAGGTTTATATGTAAAATACATGCATAATATAGTAGACAAACACTGATAATTTAAGAGGTTTCTTGCACACGTGCGAAGCCGGGGCTGGTCGCTAGTCCTAAATAAAGGAAGTACCTAAAAAAAACTACCGTCAGGGACGCCTGAAAGAAGCGAAGCTTATCGATCTGTGGATTGACACTCGATCGATATTTCGGTCGACACCCAACGGATCGATCGACACTCGATCGATGATCGATCGAGTGATTTGAGAGGCGAAAGACCAAAATTACTCAAAACCCCTCGTTCACATCTCATTCTACCACTGACCGCAAAATATGCTGTAACACCTTATTAAGACCTTAAGCAAGTACTTACATGTATGACGTAGGACTTGTTGTCGAGCTTCATCTCCTGCCGCGTGAAGTTGGCAGGGTAGGGGACGCCGTCTTCGCGCTGGCTGACGAACGCGAGCGCGCGCGAGCCGTCCGCCAGCTCGCGGTTCCATATCTCAAGGCCGGATCTCTGGCGAACAATTACTTGACTTTACTTCGAATCACACCATGAAATTGGACCGTGTTCAGGATGACTCAGGTCATTCTTATGCTTTCACAGATGAGTGCGAAAGCTTGCCTGCGGCCCTATCGCAAGGCGGGAGTAAGTCCACGTGGGGTTTTAGCCGGTAGGAGTCCGGCATAACCCGCACGTCTCCCCCGGGGTGTAAGGATTTCCCCACGATAAAAAAAAGGTCATTCTTATGCTTGATGATTAAAAATATAACAGCTTGGTAATAGTAGTTTATTTGGAATGGTTTGGACACGTGATGAGAAGGGATGAGAAACATGTGACTAAAAGAGTGATGAATATGAATGTGGATGGATACAGTGCCAGAGGAAGGCCAAAGAAAAGATGGATGGATTGTATCAAGAGTGATATGAACGAGGTTGGAGTGGATGTGAGTATGACAGGAAAGCGCGATGAATGGAAGTAAAAGACATACTGCGCCGACCCCAGATAATGGGAAAAGGTAAGGCTTGGGTAAGGCAGATGATGATTGGTATAATAATAGTAGTTTATTAGTAGTAAAGTCAAAAGAAGACAAAAAAATAAAATAGGTCCTACCTACAAGGATAATATAATAAAAGTATGAGGCCATTCATAAAAAAAGTATAATAACCGCAGTTGGTCCTGCGGATGCGATATTGCATCAACAATTTGTCTAGGCGCTTCTACACAAAACATACCGTTATGTAAAGCCTAAAGCCCATTAAAACAGTGGCGTAGCTAAGTATGATATCGCTGTCGTAATTAATTCCTGAGTAAATTCTGCAAGGAAATTATTGGATTACCTACAGATTAACGATCTCTTAAGCCCCGTGACCCATTTATCATGTCGGTATTAAGGTGCAAAACTACTGCATCATCAGCTCCTTATCGCCCACTCCAGGGCATAATAAAGTACCTACAGCAGTATTATAAAGTAAAGGAGTCTAAGGAGTAGTTGATCCATGGTTCGAGCTAGGTATTTAACACGCGAACTGAATATCGAACGTTGAAATTCATCTTCTGCCAAAGTTGTATCGTAGAAGGCGAGAAATGAAGAAGGTGGCTGTAATGCTGGACTATACTCCATTTATTATAACATTAGACATAAGAGGCTCGCAGAAGCAGGGATGCAAATCATTTTATTTCCAAGTCAAAACAACTTTTATTTAGAGTCATTACATTAAAATTGTTTTAACATAAATTTTGATATATAAATCTAAAATACTAGCTAAATACTACGATAAACAAAATAAAAGTACTTTTTTATATTATGTTTTATTCGTAATAACATCGTAGGTATCACATTTTAAACTGACAACAAAAAATGAATCAAACATTTACGTCAATTTCATAGATAACATAGTCCGACAAAATTAGAAATACCCTGCTGTCATAACCTCTGAAGGGATTAGGTAAAATTTTAGATTTGGTAGGATTATAGTGAAACGAAAAACGTTCCCGGTATGTTCACGCCTGCTTCTTTTAGGTTTTTAGCATCGGCACTAATTTTAAATTGTAATGAAATAATAATTATTTAAATGAAAGGCAATATATTTAATAAGATAAATAATTAATATTATTACAGTTAGATGTGACAAGCTGGTATATAAATAGATTATAATAAATTCGACGTCAATCGTAACTGTAACTCGTTAATTGTACTTTTTTATTACAAAGTGGACACTAAAAATAACCTTTTTTAGCTTCTGTCTAATGCTATAACAAATGGAGTATAGATAAATCAGAACCAGAACGAATGGCGTAAAAAGGAGAGGCCTATCTATTTATAGACAGCAGTGAATTCATACAGGCTCAAGGGAGAAGAATTTTCTCACATATACATTATAACTCAAAGTACCGAAGGCTGTTGAAGAGTAAGGGTTTCAGATTACCAGCCATCTGTATCTGGTCAATGTACTTACTTCCAAACTTATAAGATCTCATTAGAAGTGGTCATCAATATCTTTTCATGGGGAATATTGCGCTTCAATACCGTGTTTAAAACTTTAACTTACAGTTCCTCTAACAGTCTTCTTCCACACCCTAAGGCCCTGCTTCCCCAGCGGGTCCTGGTTCACCGCTATGATGTCCTTGTTGAGCAGGATCTCCTTGAACTCCGGCCTCATGGTGGCTAAGTCCGCGCTGATCAGCAGGGGCGCGGCCAGGACTGCCCATATCGCCATTTGGACGCGGGCTTGGTCCACTGAGAGACCGAAGTTGCCTATTAAGAGCTGTGCAAAAGATATAAAAATAATATTTATCCCTGTACCGAACACGGTACATTTTTTTAACAAAATTATTATTATAAAATGGCAACACCAGTACGAAACTTGTAAGCACGCGAACCGCACGCGCGGTGTGTAATTACTCAAATAAATTGGTTTTTTAATTGAAAACAAGACTTTTTTATGTGCCAACGGTTAACCCAGCACATAATGGTGCCGAAACCAGGGACCTTTAGATTTCTCGTATTTAACGCCTGGACATTTTTTAATAGGTAGGCCGATAAATGCCCTACCTGAACCAGATGTCACTTCTATAGCGGTTAATAGGCTGCGTTTTTGGAGGAAATGCACACAAATACAGCAGCATTTCTGGAATACATGGCACAAGCAATACTTGAATCAGCTTAATAGCCGTCCTAAATGGCATAACGTCAAGGCAGACATAGAAGTAGGAAACCTCGTTTTGTTAAAGAATGAAAACACAGCCCCCATTCATTGGCCGGTAGCCAGGGTGGTTAGAATTTTCCATGGTTCGGATCAGAGGGTGAGAGTCGCAGAAGTTAAAACACCGAATGGAATATATCGTAGAGCTATTAGCAAAATATGCATTTTGCCCACAGAATAAGCTATTATAACTTTATAATGTATAAGAATGTGTTACCCATTGTATTGTAGTTTGTAGTTGAGTTTTTTCATTGTTAGTTTAGGTTAAAAACAATTGTTAAAAAAGAAGTGTACCTTTTTAAATTTAAACTAATTTTAATTTTTTTATGTCAATTCCCCTGGGAGTATGTACCGAACACGGTACATTTTTTTAACAAAATTATTATTATAAAATGGCAACACCAGTACGAAACTTGTAAGCACGCGAACCGCACGCGCGGTGTGTAATTACTCAAATAAATTGGTTTTTTAATTGAAAACAAGACTTTTTTATGTGCCAACGGTTAACCCAGCACAATCCCCTTTGTTCCTACCCGTCTCCTGGGCACCGGCCTCCCCTCAAAACGAAGGAATCCAGGCCGTAACCCACGACGCCGGCCCAGTGCGGCGGGTTGGCGGATTTCTTTCGAAAATTAGTCTACTGATCAGGACCGGTTTCCTCACCTCCTGTTATCTTTACCATAAGCAAGTGATAATATCATAATATCAAAATTATGATTCCCACATAGATTTCGAAAAACTTGGTGGTGCGAGCCGGGGTTTGGGGTATGTGCGCTATAATAGTGAAATAAATTGCCATACCCTAGCAAAAATCAAGACGTTTGTAGTTTCGGAATCCGTCTCCGATTCGAATCATTTAAAAATACCCTTGCAGGGGCTTCTAATTCATTTGTGACAGAAGGATGGAAGCTGTCGTTTCTGCCATCGGAAATTTTCCGACCACTGTGAATACCCCCGCTGTCTTGTGTTAGATCATCCTTTCCCAAAGAGGGTGATAACGGCCCCTTGTGGGCGATAACGCCCCCTTGTGGGCGCTGCAGGCCTAAAGGGGGGCGGTAAGAGACCCAGAAAAAAAATGGGGGCGTTGTGTAGCTCACAATAATCAATTAATTTAATTTGACGTTATGGTGGTTTTTTAAAAATGGGGGCGAAAAAAAATTTTTTTTTCAAAGTGGGCAATATACTAAATAAGTTTGGGAACCACTGTGTTAGATCATACCATGTCAGGGTCGTTCCAGTGTCCGGGCCCCGCGTGCGGCGCCAGGCGCTGCTGGTTGTCGCCGAACCAGTTGATGATCCTGGAGAGAGACGCCCACGAATCTTCTATGTCGTCCCAGTTCCGCCATAGGTTGCAGTGCTTCGCTATCGCACCGTAGTCGGGCTGGGGAATACGATAGGTTTAAACTTCCTTTCATTACTTTTGAAAGACATTTGTCATGCACGCTAACCCGAAAGTTCTGGCCAACATGGGTTATAGGAATAACCTCACATTATGAACCTATATACGAGTACTTATTATTTCGACGTCATACATATTACCCTAAATTTAAACCAATGAAATAGTTTTCATTCTGTCAGTAAACAAACTGTATTGCCATCCTTTTCGTTGGCATGAAATATGAACAAGACGACAGTACTTCTAGATGTGCCAATGTGATTTGAAGAGAAGAAAATTGTCGGAATTGACGGAAAATCCTACTAATATTATAAATGCGAAAGAGTGTGGATGTTTATTACTCTTTCAGGCAAAAACTACTGAACGGATTTGGATGAAATTTGGAACACAAATAGTTTATAACCGGGATTAACACATAGGATACTTTTTATACCGGTAATCTCTAAATTTTTGTTGAGTTAAATACTACGCGGACGAAGTCGGTGGGCACAGCTAGTTATACATAACTGTCTGTCGCTACCAGTCTGTTAATTTCACGATGATCCGTAATTAATTGCAAATTGACCCATATGCTAGTGTCATAAGAGTCACAGCATGCGACTACGTGAAATGACCGAACTAAATCTCGGCAATGTACCTACCTATAGCTTGGGCCTACCTAAGGAGAAAGGGGCCCCGAGTCTTGCACTAGTGGCCTCTACATGCCTTAATCCGGCCCTGCTTAGGGGCGTAACATAGAGACAAGTACCTCGTGAGATTACAACTTAATAGTTACCAGTAATTTAGCATCCTCCTGGTAAGCCGGCCAGCTGCAGGAGTACAGGATCTTGCGGCCGGTGTCGTTCAGCAACTTGCCGAAAGCCGGATACCCTGGAGTTAAATATGTTTTTAAAGTTTGGCTGTATTGGTGATTGGCCGGCACCTGTCATTATTATTATTTGGGTGCATTTTTTCCTCGGCTTTTACACCGGTTTACTGGTGACCACGGGCCTAAGCTAAGTGTACACCAGGGTGTGTAGTATTTATTAGTGTTGTTGGTTGAGATTCAGGTTGAGCGCTTAGTTTTGCTGTGGAAGGGGTCTGCATGCTTAGTTGGGGAGTAATAATTATCAAACCAAACATCACTCACGACGGACAGGAAAATCGCTGCTTAAAACTTCTTCCTCATGTATGACCTCATGACCTCACCTTGATCCATGTCCTCAGGGTTGATGTAGCAGCCGTCCAATTTGAGGTAATCGATGTCCCACTCAACGAAGGTGTCGATGTCGATGCGCTCGTTGCCGAGCACGCCCGGGTACCCCGCGCACGTCATGTTACCGTAGTCCTCGTACATGCCAAACTTCAGCCCCTTGCTGTGGATCTAGGGGTACGGAAGAGATTTTCTTTAAATAGGAGTATGCCCGCCACGCACTGCCACCACTATTACTCCTATACGTCAAAGTCAAATCGTTTATTTTGTTTAAGTCTACGGGGACACTTAAAATTGTAATTTTTACATTCTTAAGTCGCGAAACGCGACCTCGACTGAGAAAATTCGACAAGAAAATCAGCGGGCTTGTATTTTTACATTTTATATTATAATTATTTTAATCGACAATTGCTTAAATTAATATTTACAAAGAGAAGGTATTATTGTAAATATAATAGAAGTCTGGATCAACAATGGTGTTCAATAATGACGCCGAGGTTTGCCCTCAACGAGTCCCGGGGAAAAGCTAAATTGTCTAGGAACCCGCACTGATTTCATCGCAAGAAAAATGACAGGAGTTGGGATAAAATTATCCACTGGGGATATTGCAAAGCGGGAGACAAGAACAGGAGAATATTGTGCATTATTAAGGTAAGACCTTAATACAAGACAATTTTTTATTCACCATACTAAGTAAAAAAAACTTAGTCCGATCAGAATCCGATACCGATCCAATAGACCTAATTTTTTTTAAAAAAATCCGAATACATTTTCAATCAATCATAACAGATGCAACGGTTGAAAAAAAGAACTTCTTATACATTTAATGGTGAATATAAAATATTTGTATTATATAGCCTTACCGTGTGCGTCCAACAAGTTTGGTCTCAGTGTGGTAGAATGTATCTAAATATATATAACTCAAAGGTGACTGACTGACTGACTGACATAGTGATCTATCAACGCACAGCCCAAACCACTGGACGGATCGGGCTGAAATTTGGCATGCAGGTAGATGTTATGACGTAGGCATCCGCTAAGAAAGGATTTTGATTAATTCTACCCCCATGGGGATAAAATAGGGGTTGAAAGTTTGTATGAAACTTTGTCAATTAAATTCCACGCGGACGAAGTCGCGGGCACAGCTAGTTGTACCATATAATTCGTTATCGTATAGTCATGTACTGTGCTAGAGAAATGCCTAGACTGTAGCATGTTGATGAGGAATGCGAACTAAACTATGCTATGCGCGGTGGTCATACAAACAAAATTACCATTTATATCGCAATTCTGATTGCGTAAACTGCACACCTGGGAACTGAATTTATTATGCGATTTAATGTTAACCAGGTAACAACTTAGCGGTCATTCACACGGTTAATCTGGTACCGATAAGTTGTATAGGTACATTTTACTGTAAGTATACAGGGGGGTAAACAGCATGCCGTTTAGTTACCGTTAATTCATGACAACATTTTTAATAAAATCCTTGCTAATATTGTAAATGCGAAAGTAACTCAGTCTGTCTGTCGGTCTGTCGCTCTTTCACGCCAAAACTACTGAACCGATTTACAGATACATTTACAGATAGTCTAAAACCTGCGAAAGGACATAGGCTACATTTAAATGCGAAAAAAAGGTTGTATGGGGTTGAAAAGTTGTATGGAAGTATCGTCATTTTTAGAGCTAGAAGGGTGAAACTTATTTTCTGTGTTGATTCGATATAAATAAATATGACATTCAAAGTTTGTAAATGTTTTACCCTAAAGCGTGTAAAATAATAATAGGGAATAGGGGATGAAAGTTTGTATGGAAATATAGCTCGTTGCAGTGAAACACTGCCAATCGCTCATTAAAGTATTTATACGGATGTGTCTTTTTTGTAAAATAATTATTAGCCTAAATAATTAAAAATGCTACCCAAAGACACTATTCCACGCGGACGAAAACGCGGGCACAGCTAGTAGGTAAGTTATAATTTGAAAGAGCCCTTATTTTAAGGCATCTTATTTGAAGGTGTTAGATTTTGTAATCAGGTTCGTCACTCACGTAATCAGCCACTGCTTTCATCCCATTGGGGAACCGCTCCCTGTCAGGCACCATGCGACCATCTGGGCCGCGTTTCTTCTCCAGCCAGCAGTCATCGATGCCCAGGTACTCGTACCCCGCGTCCAAATACCCCTCGCTCACCATCAAGTCCGCGGTGCGCTTGATGAGGTTCTCACTGAGGAAAAATCATCAAAATTTTAACAATAAAACCATTTTTTTTTCTCATGTAAGCGAACAAAAGACTTATGATCAGTCAGATGCTAACACCTGTTCAGAATGCTGCTTCAACTGAGAAGATGCGGCAAGATACTCAATGGTTTGGTAGGTACTAAATACACGTAGACATACTCCATCTCTGACAATACTCAATCCTCCTCCTCCTGGCGTCGTATTCCTCAATTCTGAGGGTCGTGACCGCCTCCCACTACCTTTTCTTTTATGATGGTTCTCCATTTGTTCCTATCGACGCCGAGCTGCATGGCATCGTAGACGGAGGCGCCGAGTGTGGTGCGGATCTGGTCGGACCCACGCAACGGGCAGCGACCCCGAGATCTCTTTCCTTTCTTCTTTTCACAATACTCAATATTTCAATCGAAATAGATACTCTTAGAATATACCTACTATATGAACCGCCACAGCTTCCTACAGCTTTTCTATTTTTAAATAAGAAGATAAAGATCGCACAATCAAAAGTGGTACCTTATACACTCATTTGGGTATTTCCTACAGTCTGTGGTGCATCGAAATCTCTCCCAAGTGAGCCAGCCCATGGGTGGTGTCAACGCGAGGCCGTTGTCCAGCGCCAGGCTCGAAGACACCCCGGCCAATAGGAGGATCACCAGCATCTATAGGATCAAAGTCGTTTTTGAGTCTTGCAAGACTTTAAAAAATACATTTTCCTGCACATTTATCCTAAGGAATGTGGTTTCAAAGTCCGCTAGCAGATGTGCACCTATGCTAATGGACTGCTCACGAAAATATGTGCGCATACCACGATAACAAAAACAGAAGCCTTCGTAGCGGTAAACTCGAATGGGTGACCGCTAATGATACTACATAATTACACCTAGCAGTGGGGGTATTTTAAATCATTTGAATCGACATCGGAAACGAATTCGGAAACTTAGACATCTGTATATTTGCCAATTCAAAATGTATTTGGTAAAATATTACATGCGATAAGGTACTAACAAACAAAAGAAATGCGAAAGACTGCAGGCAGATGCTGGATGCGGCAAGCTGAAGACAGGGCGCTGTGGCGCTCATTAGCGGAGGCCTATGCCCAGCAGTGGACTAATATAGGCTGACGATGATGATGATGATGATGAAGTACTAACAGTGAAATACTTTTCAAAATAACTTTATAGTTGGCATAAATACGGACGTCTGATGTTTCCGAATCCGTTTCGAATATCGATTCGAATGATTTGAGTTACCCCCGCTGAGCCTACCGTTCACGGCGGCCGTGCTACCACTTGTTTAAGCCACGTCGGAGGCCTTAGTCGGGTAACCTGAATATTCCAAGTAAGTACACCTGAATACACCTGCGTTAGCAACTAAGCGGTGATTCACATGATAAAGACGACACAATTTTTTTTCTATACATTTCCTACAAATATTTTGCACCAGGATACAGTAAAATGTATGGATATTATCGGTGTCGTGTGAAATAGGTACCGCTGACATCCGAAACAAATTTGATAGTTGTGCTCGTGAGTAAACCAACGAATGGGAAGACTTCATATTATATCATAATTTATGTTAATTCGATGGTGGAAAGGAAAAATAAATGAAACAGCACTTTGGTCGAAAATGAGTTTTATGTACAGTTCTATAGGGTTTTGGGTTCTCTATCGATTTCTATAAAACGTCATTTTCGACTAAAGTGGTGTTTCATTTATTTTTCCTTTCCACCATCGAATTAACATAAATTATGATATAATATGAAGTCTTCCCATTCGTTGGTTTGCTCACGAGCACAACTATCAAATTTGTTTCGGATGTCAGCGGTACCTATTTCACACGTATCTATTATTCCTTTCCACGGTGGATATGATCTTATGGTGCTAATTCTATTAACTTTAATTAATGTCCAAACGTAATTTGACAACTAAACAAATTGTCGCCTTGTTCTAGGACGGTAGGCAGTACATTAAATTACAACTCCAAACACAGTAACTACAACTCCAATAATTACAACTCCAAACACAGTAACTACATCTCCAATAATTACAACTCCAAACTAGGGTACTATCAACCTCTTAGAAGATCGGCGTAAAGTATCGTTTATATTGTCAATGACGAACTTGCGTTTGTCAAGTTTAGCTTGCATATCAACAGAATTAGCCCAATGTCAGTAACCTCATCTCGTCAGAGCATGATCAGCATGCATGTCAAGCATTTGAACCTGTACAACCAGTGTTTAAAATGCAAAACTAACGGATATTCTAATATTCGCCTTACATATTCGAATAGGATAAACCTGTTGGCAATCTTATGTCGCTTAAGACCTTTAAGCTGGTTGTAGGTCAAAAAGGGCTTAATGGGTAAACGACTGCCGTAAAAACATAAGTAGTAAAGCAATCTTGACGTCATGTAGGTATTTTTAATGTTTAATTTTTAAATACTAAAGTAACTGTTTAGTTTAAAAATGTGAGTGTATAGATACATCTATACAAATAAATAAAATTGGAGTGTCTGTTTGTAATATCAAAATAACACCTTTTCACTAAATGCATATGAAATTACATACGACATCTATAGCAAAAACGCGATTTAAAAATGTTTGTCTGTCTGTCTGTCTGTCTGTGTGTTTGTTCCGGGTAATCTCCGAAACGGCTGGACCGATTTTGACGGGACTTTCACCGGCAGATAGCTGAGGTTACAAGGAATAATTTAGGCTACTTACTTTAATTTTAGAAAAACAATTGGGGTTCCGCATAAAAAAATAAAAACACATGAAATCAAAGAGTATCTCCGAAACGGCTTGACCGATTTTGACGGGACTTTCGGGATAGCTGATGTTATAAGCAGTAACTACTTTAGACTACTTTTAGACTACTTTTTTTCTTTATAGACTACTTTTATTTTAGAAAAACAAAATAAAAATGGGTCCTGCCGCGCGGGCTCAGAACGCGGGAGCGGGCGTTTTTGTTAAGTTAAATTCCACGCGGACGAAGTCGCGGGCTCAGCTAGTAATATATAAAGTAGGTATTGTTATAATTTTTCAATGACAAATTCCTTACATTATAAAGTCATAATTAATATCAAAATTGTTTACTAAATGCGATAAATAGGTAAGGAGAAATAAAGTGTAAAAAAAACAGATAGCAGCCAGTGTAGTGTCCTTTTCTATGTATAGCTCTGTCCCTCTCTTTGAAGCATTACAATTTCAATCGTGTTTGTTCCCTGGACAACGAAAACCATGCCCAAGTCTATTCCGCAAAAGTTAGCGGCATTTGAATTTAGAGCCAGATTATACCAAAGATGATAAATACTAAAACTAAAATAATATACTGAGTTTGTATTATTATATCTTGAGGAAACGTAACGTTATTGTGGTGGGTTTTCCTTATAGATTGTATTATTGTGTGTACGCTACTTACATTAAAATATTCAACTGTTAAGGTTGATTTTTATTGTGATGGTAGGCTCATAGTAATGAATTGATCTTAAGTCTGAAAGCGGTCTTGAGTACCTACCTACGCTTTTGACACGTCATTTTGTACTAGTATGACATTAGAATGACATTTCCAAGATCACTGTCAGTCTTGAGATCGATTTATTAATAAGAGTAGGTCAGTTTCTTTAGACAGCCACATTTCTTTCATTTGGAGTCGGTGCCAATTCAAGTAGGTAGGTAGGTCCTTAGAAGTAGTAATAACGTAAAGTAAAGTAAAGTTGCACCGACTCCAAATGAATTAAATTATAAGGTCCCTCATTATTTCTAGCTTTTTAGTGCAACCGGTTAAATATTTTTATTATTTTTTTTTAATCGATCCACAATTTTCGGAGAAATCGGTGAACATTGTATTGAAAAACAAAACATACAGACGTTGAAGTCGGTAAAAAATTAAGAATTTTCACTGACTACACTAGAGTAACTATCTACTACAAATAATCAACTATGATTACATTTGCTTATACAGCTCCTATAAAGCCTACGTAGGTAACTCAATTTAATTATATTCTAAGACCCTATGTACTACTAACCTTTAAATTATAATAAAAAAGTGTCAATGCCAATTCTGAATTAGAAAACAATACGCGACAACTTTGGTATTGGTACTTATACTTACCAGCTTTATAAAAAAAACAAAGGTCACACGTTTACGAAAACAAACTTTCATTCTTGACATTCATTTTGCTTGAATAACCAATACTTATTATAAAATTTTATTAAGATCCACAGTTACATAAATTAAACTACATTTTATGTGCTCAAGAGATAAAGACATAAGATATATAAGTAACTAAGTTAAACAGCATTTACCTATGAAGAAAATAAATATACCTAATAATAGTTATATATGGGTCGGTACTAACCTATTATACTTACTTAATTAAACGATAAGTAAGTAGGTACTTATCCCATGAATCCTTTTTTGCTAACGGTTTACTTTAGGACCCTACTAAAGTCTGTTGTTAACTAACTTATTCAGTGAGTGTATGATTTCAAAATATCATAATAAGCAACCATTAAAAAAAACAAACAACGTCATATTTGTACAATAAAAAAAAACTTACCGCGCTTTTCTTTAAAAAAAATGAAGAAAACGAACTTTTTCACGCACAATACGGCCGAGACGTCCAGCCAGTGTCAAATGTATAAACGACAATGCCCCCACTATGTCGAGGCGCCTAGTGATATGCTTTTTGTTGGGGGAATCAGTGACAAACGAATACACAACACTGCATAGGTACACCTGTACCTCTTAGTACCTACTAAGTATTTATTAGATAAGTAAATCCTTATGATCTTGTTTTCTTAAGGAGTATCTAACGTTGCTTTCATACATGACACAACCTACTAGTTCCCAATATACTTTTACTAGCTGTTGCCGGCGGCTCCGCTCGTATAGTACTTCGATAAAATAAGAGCAGCCTAAGTACTCCTTATAACATCAGTTATCAACCAGTGAAAGTCCTGTCAAAATCGGTCAGTAGTTTCGGAGATTAGCCGGAACAAACTGACAGACTGATAAAAAGTTTGAAATTTTTGTTATAAGTAGGTATCATAATATACTATGTATATATTTACAAATGTATTTACCTAAAAAGTTTTAGCTGAAAATAATCAAACGACAACCGTTTTGACTAATCCCGTAACTTGCCAGAATTAGGCTTATTAGCCTAAGTTAATTAACTTTAAGCACCAACAATGTCTTGGCCATTTTAGACTGATCACGACTCGCGTCCAGTGTCTGGTTTAGATTATGTATGCGTATTTTTTTGTATAGATGTAGGTACCTACGTGTGTGTATGTGTAGTGTGCCGGCTCCCCGACTTACTGAAAATAATTTCACTGTTAGTACCTAATCGTTATTCATAATTTCTATTACTATCAGTAAAATATATACCTATTTATAAAAAATAATTTCAAAATTGGCAGGTACACGGACGTTTTATGTTTCCGTTGCCGGTATGGATTCGAATGATTTAAAGTACCTTGGGTGCGGGAAACAACTACAGGCGTCATTTTGGTTGGAGTGTAGCCTTAGGGGCGCTATGACTTAGGTTTAGGTTAGGTTAGAACAGTGACCAATGTGTCATTAGGTTATGTTAGTTCCCAGTTATGGGGGCTATGGAGCCAGGACTTAGACGAATTTTCGAGAAATTTTGTTTTTTCGTTTTGATCACTGTGCTAACCTAACCTAACCTAACCTAAACCTAAACCTAACCTAACCTAAGTCATAGCGCCCCTAAGGCTACACAATGACCGTAATTTTATTTACCCTTTTTTTATTTAGATTGAGATTGGACAATACAAATGTCACGATATATCGATTATCGTTGCTAAGAGATACCCCAGATTATAGAGGTGTCTCTACTGTTGTGTGTGCCCATTCCACCGATAGAGTAGATAGGTATCCCCGACGAAAAAATAAGGGTGTTATAAGTTTAACATGTGTAACCGGCATTGTAGCGCCCAAGTGGATGAACCGATTTTAATTTTGTTAGAAACGTTTTCTGATTGAGAGTTTTCGAAGCTATGTGCCATGAACATCGGTTCAGCTGTTTGAAAATTATCAGCTCTTATGTAGATTAAAAACCGTCGCATCAATGGTTTTTTAAATTTTCAATTTAGAGTTATAGGTCAAGAACTCTATGCAAAGCATCTACCTAGCTACTGAATAATAGATATCAGTTCCTGTGGCAGTCCTTGTAAACTGGGTCAACAATTCAACATAATCTATTTGCAGTAAATATGCACTGACAGATAAAACTGAAGTGAATGCAGATAGTTTGCGGGTTTATGCGATATTTTCCATAACGCCGAGCGATAATACAACTATCTGGAACATTTTAATGAGGTACTTATGGGTAGATTAGATAGTTCTTTGTTAACAGTTAGGTAAGTACCTACTATTAATTTTTTTAATGGCAATTGGTTCGCTACCTTTCAGATACTAACATTAGAACTATGGACGTACCGAGAGGGGGCAGTGGGGACAGCCTCTTCCCCTGTAATTGAAATTCCGCCCCTTTTTGATTCAGATCTCATATTTGAGTCCTGGGTACCTTGTAGAGATGCCACGAATATTCGGCTACTATTCGGTATTCGGCCTATTCGGCTACATTTTTTAATATGCGGTATTCGGTACTCGGCCGAATACCAAAGTATGGAAAAAAAGCACATATTATTCAAAAATATATGATTATTTCAATCACAAATGGTTAATTTTGATACATAAAATAATACTTCAGTACTTAAAATCTATCAAAGGTAAGTTATGATGAATGAAAACAAGTTTTTCAGCATTTGTAGATAGCAACCGATTGCGTTTTTCTTCATAAATTCTTCATAAACCGGCTTCTGAGAATAGTCTCTCACTATATACACTACTGCCAGGAGACGATAGATAAATCTTAGCAAATTTTGTCAGAATTGGATACACTTTTGCGTTTGCTGACCACCACTTGTAAGGTATTTGTTTACCACCACTTTGCCGAACATTCGGCCGCCGAATATTAGGCGCTTCGGCCAAGTACGTAGTCGAATATTCGGTATTCGGCCAAATCACTTCGTGGCATAATGAATGATGTTATTTTACAATTTATTACAATGTAACCTATAAAGGTTGACCTACTGTTGATTATGATTATCTGATTGTTGATAAAACAGTTAAACTTAATCTTTATCACCTGTCAAGCTAGGAGCTGGGTGCTCTGGGAACTAGACAATCTTATCTTTAAAACATTTGACTGACTTAAATGTGCCATGAATCTTAATATCTTAACAAGTCTTTCTTTCGTCGTAAGTCCAACAGCTGGTCACGGACCACCCTGAATGCAAGGGGGTCTCCAGAATTTCCAGCCATCAAAGAGTAAGTATTATATTATACTTACTTATTATTTTATATAGGGCATTCCGGACAAAACACAAAACAATATGGGTATTAATGTTTAGTGAGAACCCACGTTTACCTGCCACCTTTACCATCAATAATAATTCTTAATGAAATATGCTATTACATTTTTGACAGGCGTTTTGAAGAAAAAATGGTAATTAAGAACTGCTCTCTCTCATTGTTTTTTATATTTTTGTTAATGTGCTAGTAGTAGTAGTAATACTCGACCAATAGGGCAGGCGAGGGAACTAGTCCATAACGCCAATTCTGAAGCTAGTTGACGATACCGTTGATAAGGTTTCTGAATCCGATTTTAGTTAAAATAAAGACACAATTTTTTAATTATTATTCTCGTCTTTGAATACAAGACAGCTTTTTATTTCTAAAATGTTTTTACTCCTGAAGTTTGCTTTTACATTCCAGATTCTTATGCTGGTGGTGGTATTATGAATAACCAAGCGCCTTTTCATTTAATTTCCCAACTTTATGTAGCAACAATAAATTTAACAAACACACTGTTTAAACACCTGTTAACTTAACTATGTTCTTTCTTACAAAGTGGCTGACATGTTCGGAATTTGAATTTATGTTACTAATGTACCTATTTAAAGGTCTCAGTGAGTGAGCACTTGTTCCAACCAGTGCCGGATTAAGCAAGCGCGGGGCCCGTAGCAAAGCGCGGGGCCCGTAGTCGGTTACCGAGTGCCTGACATGGATTGTCTTAGTAGGAAAAGTTGTAACGTTTCACGTTTTTGTGATATCAAGTAAATTCAATATACCACATCTCAATAAGTTACACTCAAAAAAATACGATCAGGCAGAGATGAGTGGGTTTAAATATGCGGGACCCCCTTTCGCTCGGGGCCCGTAGCAATTGCTACTCTTGCTACACGGTTAATCCGGCACTGGTTCCAACACTAGCTACACACAACTGTACCGAAGCGATAACCCCTGTTATAATAAACACATTATCTATTTGACAGTCAAAGAGTAGCGTTCCAAAAAGTTTATTTGATCGAGAGTGTTCAGGTGCTTGAAGATATTTAGCACTTTTCTAATTGATGAAAGGATATAATCAGCTTCCACAGGTCTGATCGGTCTATTACTTCATGATATTGCAAGGACATGGTAACCTTGGCCTGCAGCGCCACCTGGATTCTGTAAGATACCCAACTCTTCACCAACTTACAGAAGAGTAGAGGGCAAAATGTTACTATACTACTTATATTAAACTTAAAGGGGGTAATACTTACATTATATATTTATATTAATATCTACTACCCTTTGTAATTATTGATTATAAGCAACTGGCGATTTTAAAAAAAGATAACAAATGTAAAAAAAGACACGCCCGCTGAGTTTCTTGCCGGATCTTCTCAGTCGAGGTCGCGTTCCGATCCGGTTGTAGATATAAGAAAAAAAATGAAAAATTGACAATTAAAATTTGTAAGTGCCCCCGTAGGCCTACACAAAGTAAACGATTTGAATTTGAATATATTTTAGAGGAATTTTGTGTCCGGTATTTTAAATTATTAACTTAAGAATTATTTAATGTGTGTTAACGTTTCGCCTTCATTTGTTTTTATTTAACATTACGGTTTCAAACGCAGAATAAACTACAAATTAATAAAATGGCCGCTCGAATGCTCGCGGGCCCAGCGCCAGCGGCGGCGCGCGGCGGCCGGTGACCTACTTGAACTCGAACATTATTACTATTTCGTATCGCTTCTCGTTGGTATGGTATGCATAGTTAGTTCAATGCAAATGAATGATTCAGTAATCACTGTATTTAATAAGAGGACGGACTGTAGTGTCAGCTTGGTCAGTAAATCTAAATAGTAAGTGATTTTCCTACCAATATTATAAATGTGAAAGTTTGTGAGTGTGGATGTATGTTTGTTACTCCTTCACGCAAAAACTACTTAACGGATTTGAATGAAATTTGAAACACAGATAGTTTATAACCGGGATTAACATATAGGATACTTATATCCCGATAATCCCGAAATTTTTGTTACGTTAAATACTACGCGGACGAAGTCAGGGGGCACAGCTAGTAATGAATAAGGGTAAGTGAACGATGTTAGTTACACTGACTAAGTATAAAGGTAACCACTCGGTATTGTTTGTAATCATGGGTCAGGAGGCCACATTTGTCTCTTTCAATAAGTACGACACTAATCAGTTAGTAAGTAGCACCTTTAACCATTAATTTTTCCTAAGTTTTTTCATTACCTCATCCAAAGATCTTTGATATCTTCAAATGGCATCTTACACGTCAAACTGGCGAAATTTACAGTCGCAAAGTACCTAGGTTATTTTCTCTTCATATTAATATAACTTCTGCTTTTAAACTACTTGACCGATTTGTATGATTTTTTCTCGTAATTGCATGGAATCATCTGCATGGTGTTTAGATATATTTGGACCCTGTGGGTAGCTGTTGTTGACATCCAGCAAATACGCAACCGAAACCGCGGGCTTAGGTTATTAGACTTATAATCAATGGGGTAATTATGTTCTTTCACACCAACTGTATGGTCCCAAACCAAGCAATGCTTGCTACGGGTACCGTACATTAGACTGGGGGCGATCCCAGTGACCCCCAGACCTGAGAAAATTACTTAAACGTCTGCAATTTCAGAAATTTGCGTGTGACGGGAATCGTACCCGCAACCACTCGGTGGAGCGCAGCGCTCGATCCACTACGCCTAGTAGTCTTCAATATAAAAGGTATATCTATATATACAAATAAATAAAATTGGAGTGTCTTGGTCTGTCTGTCTGTATATTTGTTCCGGGTAATCTCCGAAACGGCTGGGCCGATTTTGACGACCGATTATCACTGGCAGATAGCTGATGTTATAAGGAGTAACTTAGGCTACTTTAATTTTAGAAAAAAAAAAAAAACAAATGGGTCCTGTCGCGCGGGCTTAGAACGCGGGAGCGGGAGCGGTTAAATTCCACGCGGACGAAGTCGCGGGCTCAGTTAGTATATAGATAATGCCATATTATCTCAAATGTAATTGTATGTAAGGTTACCCGATGTTACCCGATGTAAGGTTACCCCATCATCTCTTGCCAGATGCTGTTCTGGGCAACGGTGCAACTGCTCTTGTCCTCGGCCGTCGCGCTGGACAACGGCCTCGCGAGGACTCCCCCCATGGGCTGGCTCTCCTGGCTCAGCTTCGGGTGCACTACAGACTGCGAAGCTAAACCTAATGACTGCATAAGGTAACCCGGCTTGCCCTCCATTATGAATATTTCTGAAAGTCGCGACGTGGATATAGGGGAGTGGGACTGCAATGTGTCACCCCCTTCCCTGACTCACGACCGTTTTGTTTACTTTTTCTTTGTTTTATAACTATTTGTAGACGGGGTGAGGCAGTTTTAAATAAAATCCAGTAATTTTCAACTAGTCGGGGATATATTTTTTCCAATTGTAGGTAGCAGTGACAAAACTAGGGCTCAGGAAGCGTGTGAATAACTAATAGACTGGCTTTACATGCAGTGGTGGGGCATGGCGTGAACCCCTCCCTTTACTTCGTTCCCCGCGCGCTTCGTCTTACAATATACGCATTTTAAAGTAGGTTCCGTAGGTGTAATTTTATTAATTTAAATATCAGTTGATTTAATATCGATACTGCGTCGCTAACACAAAAAAAAAAAAAATGATATACCAATCGCCCGCCCTAAACGATATCTGTATCTGGGCGTGGTTCCTAACAACACCTTCGAAGATTACAGACACGATATTGTGTGATGTGTGTGGGGAGTATACAAGGTGAAACAGAAAGAGTATACTTTTTTTTCAAAACTTAACTTTGTATTTCTAAAACTGTCAGCTTTGGAGGGAACTTGAAAAACATAAAAATTTATAAGAATACAGCTGTTGACCGATTTCACAATACTACAAAACCTTTAGTACTTCAACTGTCCCACAAAGCCGATAGTTTGACATTTACAAAGTTAAGTTGCAAAAAAAATTGTATACCCTTTTTGTTCCACATAGTATATGGTGTAGACGCCAAGATAGTAGCTTAATTAAAAAATATAATTTGGTTTTAGTGAAAACCTAATAAAAAGAACAGCGGACGTGGTCGCAAGGGACTATTTGGAAGCTGGATACCAGTACGTCACCGTGGATGACTGCTGGCTGGAGAAGGAGCGAGGGCCTGATGGGCGGCTGGTGCCAGATAGGAAGCGGTTCCCCGGTGGAATGAAAGCTCTGGCTGACTATGTAAGTGTTCAAAATAAACATTCAAATCTCCTACTTAAAATATGTGAAAGTTTGCATGTATGGATGTTTGTTACTCAATCACGCAAAAACAGCTGAATGGATTCGGATGAAATGTGGCACAAAAGATAGTTTATAACCTGGATTAACATAGGACACTTTACTTAAATCTTTTTCATTTTTCAATTTCAGATACTAGCTTGGTATAATTAAAAAAAAGAAACGTTCTCCAATTTGTCCATAGACAAATTACATTCTCGATTTAATGTTAAAGTTGCAGGCAGAAGCTAGTAACTGTATGCAATATTATTTGTATTTAGGTTCATAGCAAAGGGCTCAAGTTCGGTATTTACCAAGACTGCGGCAGCGCCACGTGCGAGGGGTACCCCGGCATCAAGGGACACGAGCAACTCGACGCCAACACCCTCGCCGAGTGGGGCATCGACTATCTTAAAGTGGATGGATGTTACGCTAACGAAACGGAGATGGATACCGGTAAACTCCTTTATACTACACTAGCTGTGCCCGCGACTTCGTCCGCGTGGAATGAAATTGACAAAGTTTCATAAAAACTTTCATCCCCTATTTTATCCCCTTGGGGGTAGAATTAATCAATATCCTTTCTTAGCGGATGCCTACGTCATAACATCTACCTGCATGCCAAATTTCAGCCCGATCCGTCTAGTGGTTTGGGCTGTGCGTTGATAGATCACTATGTCAGTCAGTCACCTTTGAGTTATATATATTTAGATGTAAAATGGTACTAGCTCAGGGGTGCAACTCTTAGCAACGATAATCGATATATCGTGACATTAGTAGCATCGGATCCTACTCTAGAATCCATCTTTTTTGCCGTCGTATATCGTCTGAACGAACGATAATTTTGTATTGTTCGTTCAAGAAGCGGTACGACGTCCCTAGTCCAAACCCACAATTACCCAATAGTACAAGGCGTGGATGGTTTGGGAGCAAACATAGGGTGTTCTATTTAGAGTCAGTTGATGTTACTTATTGTTTTATTTACAAAAATTTACTTCTGTTTATGAGTATTGGAACAGTACATATAAAAATGTCTTAGAAACTCTAACCAATTTTCGAAAGACATGTGAAATCCGCCAACACGCACTGGACTAGTGGATTACGGCCTGAATCTCCCTCGTAGTGAGGGGGGGCCCGTGCCCAGGGGTGGGTGGGACATCGAAAGGGTTAAATTATTGTATTATTATGTCTATCTGTATCACGGGCTCTGCCCGGTCGTTTGGAAGGCTTGCATGGGGACATGGGTCCAACATGTAGAGACCCTTTGTGAGAATTTTATGGTCATGTTGAGGTCAACCGCTGCAAATGATGGGACATATAGAGCGACTTGACACCAACAGGTGTAGGAACTATTGCAAATATGGAAAAATAAAAAAGGTTCTATTGATAGAGTTTGGATGGACTGGGGATTGGGCTATTGCAAAGGGTATTATCCACAATCAGTATTATCCAACTATATTATTATTAATACAGTATACCCCGCTTTTGGCCGTCTGCTCAATGCGACAGGCCGACCGATACTGTACGCGTGCAGTTGGCCGTTCTTCCAAGAAGTCAAGGGTATTCAGGTAATTATCGTATTAATTATAATAAAGCCAAAGACTGTAAAGGCGGCGCATCCTAGAACTAGCTAGCTGCTTTTTAGGGTTCCGTACCCCAAAATGAAAGAACGGAACTTTTATAGGATCACTTTGTAGCACGTCTGCCTGTCTGTCTGTGTGCCTGACAGACAGACTCCAGTACATAATTTGAATGTACCATTTATTCAAAACACCTATTATGATCAGAAACTGTAGGTTTTGTTCCAGTATGCATTTAAAATAGGTAATTCACACGGCTAACCCGGCACCGATAATTTCTATACGTTTTATTGTATTCCAAATGGCAAATACCTACGCACACTACCGTCCAAAATTCAAGAACGGCGCGTCAACTTCTACATGTCAATTTATTTTATTTATTTCTGTTCGGGCAACGCGGCAGACAACGCAGGCCCATAAATATATACCTAATGACCGCCAAATTACCTAATGATACACTTTCATACTCAGCCAATTAAATTTAAGCAGGTACCTATATTGCAAAATTAAAAAGAAGTTATACACATTATTACAAACATTATTTGGCCGGTGGTCAAAAGACGAACTAAAAGCATTCTTTAGATAAATAACTCATTTTGACAGTCTTGTATCGACACTAGCGACGCTCTCCAGTCTCCAACTTATACTTGACAGTCTATAGGTACGTTTTTTAAACTTCATTCATTTCCAGTCGAACTACACAGCGGTGTCCGAACACTGCAACATATGGCGTAATTATTACGACATCAGAAACTCTTGGACTTCCATCCTGAGCACCATGGATTGGCTCGGCGACAACCAGCACAGACTAGCGCCCTACGCAGGCCCTGGACACTTTAACGACCCGGACATGGTGAGGAGCAACCACAGATATAGATTTACATAGATAACGCAAATGTATGTACTTAGCGTGTCCGAAAACCCCGACCAAGCGTCAAGGTTGGTCGCCGATAACTTACAGTCCTCGCGATTACAGACAGATATAAAAACAAGAGTATCAGCGAGATAATCACTCGAGAGAATCGTAGCGGGCGGAGGGGCATCGGCGGAATCGGTGTCTTTGAATCGGTTTAGATTTCCCGCCATCTGTGACGTTACAGGGGGTGTTAAAAATTTGGCACGCTTGGTTTCAATACAAATGGTGATACTTGCGTTATCTATGTAAATCTATATCTGTGGGAGCAACCTATCTTTCTAAATTTCTATTATGCCGTATACTTCTTACTTAAAACACAGCTGTGTTGGCTACACTGACATTTCCTGTGATCTATAACACTAACTTCCTGGTAATGACACAACTTAAAGACAATACTAATCCTACTATCCTACTAATATTATAAATGTGAAAGTTTGTGAGTGTGGATGTATGTATGTATGTTTGTTACTCCTTCACGCAAAAACTACTGAACGGATTTGAATGAAATTTGGAACACAGATAGTTTATAACCGGGATTAACATATAGGATACTTTTTATCCCGATAATCCCGAAATTTTTGTTACGTTAAATACTACGCGGACGAAGTCCGTGGGCACAGCTAGTCACTAATAAAACAAAGTGACACTGAAGTAAGCCAATGAAACAATGACATTTTTCAGTTAGTTGTAGGCAACTCGGGACTCACGGTGGATCAGGCTCGAGTCCAAATGGCAATCTGGTCAATATTGGCTGCTCCACTCATGATGAGCTTAGACTTGGCTACCGTAAAGCCGGAATTCAAGGAGATTCTGCTGAATAGGGACGTGATAGCCGTAAACCAGGACCCGCTGGGTAAGCAGGGGCTAAGAGTCTGGAAGGATAAAATGTTTGGTGAGGTAAGATACTTGCACATCGCTTTAGGCAAAATACTTAAATAATGTGATGAAATAAATTTACTCACACAACTAATATAAAAGCTAAATAATTCGAATTGAGTGAGTTCCCGCCAAAAGTGTACCGAATATGGTGGAATTAACCACACTTTGCATGCGAACTCTTTAATAACCGCTAGACAAAAAAAAAATACCATAAACATTTCATACAATTCCTAACCACAGAGATCAAACATAGAAATATGGAGTCGTGACATATCCAACGGTTCCCGCGCGGTGGCGTTCGTGAACCGAGGATACAAAGCTAATGCCACTTTCACACTTGACGAGATCAAGCTGCCGAGTCAACATTATCTAATACAGGTCAGTTTGCCTATCTGTTTGCCCTATTCTATGTTTAAATCTTCCTGTGCTATCCATGCTATTGATTTTATCAATTTTGTCCATGTAGGATCTCTACCATGAAGAAGAAGATCGCTCTCTCGAGCCCAATGAGGAATTGAGAGTTCAAATAAATAGAACAGGTGTGTTAACATTAACATAATAATGACCTATAGTACTTTTGTTAATTTAAGTTAGTTTTTAGTTTAAACTACTTTTTACCAATTTTCGGTGGCTCATTCTATTTTATTATTTCAGGAGTAAAGTTCTACAAATTCATCCCAAAGAAACTGGAAACTGTGTGAAAACATTCATATTTACAATGCGTTTTATCCAAGAATTTGATGATATTACGCAATCTTGAACCGTGTGGTTCAATTCTTTCATTTTTTATACAGTGTGCAAAAAACGAATGTATGTAGTGACAAATAAAATAATTTCCCTTTTATAGATTATAATATTCTTATCATTGTTTGGTTTATGTGCTAGTGGTACTTTTACGTGGTATCAGTATGAAGTTAGTCACGAAACGAGTGTTAATTTAATCGCAAGTAGGTAAGTACTCAATTATGCAAAAAAAAAAAAATACAGAACATCGTGTTGCCTTTTATATTGTAGAGCGAATAAACAGGCTTTTTGGCGCGTCTGTCGGGTCAGCACCCGACAGACGACGTTATCCCTGTCCAAATATCAATAGGTAAATTTAAGATCGTGGAACGACGACGGCGATTGGGCGTTTTAAAACCAAGTCAATTCGATCCAAATATAAGAATTAGGAACCTATTTGGCAAAACTAAAATATGTTCGTCATTCGATAGCAAATAAGGTCAACTAGAGGCCGACCTCTGAGATCAATATTTTACTCAAACCATGTTACCTACTACCCACATAATATACCAAGCACCCACACGCCAAGGAAATCAGACATCACAAAATATTTCGTAAATTAATAAATATTAAGTAGATAAGTACGATATCAAAATTGTGCATTATTGACTAAACGGCCTCGTGTGCATGTGGGCAATGTGGGTTTATAGTACGTGGGCTTCTAGGTGGGCGCATTTAAGAGAACCACGACATTATAGTTACAAAACCATTTGCAAACGCACGTATTTTATGGCCTGTCTATTTAAAATTAAAAGCTTTTGTTGCCCAATTTCTTCTTGATCGAATTACTCTTATACCTAACACATTGTACATTATAATTTTAAACACGCACGGAGCTTACAAAAGCCCGTGCGTCATCCATTTGTATTCATATCGCGAAACGGAACGAACTGAACGCACGTGAAACGGAACGTGTCCCAAACATAAACAAATTTTGAACTCGGTTGAAGAGAGACTTTGACGTTACGTTAATTTGAATTGAAAATTAGCCAAACAAAACAAAAGAATGTGATGTAATATTTAGTAAACACTGCGTTATTTAATCGTGATAAGATATGAACATTGCGGCGTTCGATAGTTACAGATATTACGTATATAAATGCCAGTGTGTAAAATTTTGTGTAGGACAGGAAACGGCTCAGGAAATGAATAGAAATTAACCAGTCGGTGACTAATTCGCACTCGAATATCATGGGTACGTCGTACAAGGAGCTGTTTCGATTATACGACGTGATCCAGAATGGAGACGAAAGGTATTTATTAAATAGTTTCCACTTTCATACTTAGGTACCTTCATTTGCTTTGTGTATTGTTCACATCTGCCGCAAAAAACAGCTTGTGAATGTAGCGTTTAAACCGGTTATTGCACCGAAAGTTGTAATATGCAATAACATTCGCACCTGCCAAATTAAAATCCTGTCTTAAGTGTATATTACAATATTATACACACATCTTTACCTCCCACTAAGTTACAAATTTGCACCATATTATTGCAATCTTTGAATCGATATGAGATTTTTTTGTAACAAGTATAGAGTTATATTGTGCAATAAGAATGTAAAATTCATATCAATTAAGTAACCATTATTTCTAAATAAAACTTGTTGAAAATGTCCACCTAAGTATCTATTTAATTGTAAATTCAGTTTAAAAACCAAACCTGCTAAGGTATCTATTGTACTTTATCTTTTAAATATACTTAGTAGTTGCCTTCATGTAAACATCTGTAATCAGCCTAATCGGAGTACAATTAAAACTAAACATAATACAATTTGAAACTTGTTTGAAAGGAGTACAAAAAGGTGTACGTAATATAAAATAATCTTCTTCAGTCAGACAATGTCAACAAATAGATTAAGTTGTGCCATCCAAGCTCCAATAGCAAGTTCTCCAGCTTCTTGACTTCACAGAAGAAATATCCTGAACGCCAGGAGGCTGGTGATCCTAGGTAGTTTGCGTGGTATGAGGCCACTTGTTGCATTCTAGGAGAATATGAGCAATCATTTCTTCCACCTCCATGTAGGCTCTGCATCCATGACACCTTGGTTGTAAAATCATCTAAATCAACTTTATTTTCCAGAGCCGTGAAGCGGTTTCTTGATGAGACATCAGTACAGATAAATGAGATTTTACCATGCAAAGGTATTGGCGTATTACACTTGGCTGTGGGCATTGAGCCTGTAGACAAGTCCAGGAAATGCACTGAACTTCTTTTGAGGCATGGAGGGGATCCTAATCTATGGTATGAAATACATTTTTACACAACTATTTAAAAATAATAGATTAATTTGCAAGCAATATTCCTGCCTTTATTTTACTTAGAATTATGATGTGGCTACTTTAAGCTCAATTTATGTATAAACAAAATGGCTATCCATGTCAGTTTGTTGGTTCGTTTAATACTTCTTAACTATGTGACAGATTTTTATACAGTTTTAACTATAATTTAAGAGATATTAGAGATAATTTATGCAAAGGCATGTTGGGTCTAACTGTTTGTTTTGATTGAGATGTCTATGGGGCCACCACCCTGAAAAATTGACATTCTAAAGCTGTTCATATGTTTTGAAAGGCTCTAACCTTTAATTGGGAATTAGAACATAATACATTGTACAATACTTGCATACTTTTTTAAAGCATAATAATATTTACAGTTTTCCAAACACTTAATTTCGTCATATCTCAAAAACTGTAATAATAGAAGCTTGGATACCTCAATACGACTTTAATTCAATACAAATCAGGTTGATCTTGACTCCTGCATCCATTAATTACACTCAATTGCCAGCACCTGCCACATCTGGTTGCTTGCACCTGCTTCATCTCGTTTGTTGCAGCTGCTCAGATACAATACATAAAAACATGTGTCTGTGTGTTATAACAACTGTGCCTGAAATATTCAGTACACTTGTGAAGTGTTTATTTATAAATCATTTGTGATAATTAATAATTATTATGAAGTTATTAATGTTAATCATTTGCTATTTTTTATTTATTTGTTTGTTACCATATAATAATTCCCCTCCCCTCAATGATATAGGGCATTCAGGCCTCCACCAGGGCCATGCAGTTTAGCGGATTTCACATGTGATCCACAAATGTTTCACGTTTTACCCAGTTTTATAAGTTAGGAAGGGCCTATACATTTGGTGGCAAAGCAAATCAATAAATTTATTAGCGATAGCAGCCCGGCCCGGCTTCGCGATTATGATTACATTGCGGTTACATTATTGGAGATGTAAGGATCCCTATTTTATTTGAAAATATAATATAGCCTATGCCACCCGGGGATAGTGTAGCTTCTTCTTCTCTAACAATTAATTTAACTATAAGTTAGCGAAACTATTTTTTTTCAAATCAGCAATGACGACGGCGTGACCCCAGTACACATAGCAGCCATATGGGGCCGGTTGGAGAACCTGAAGCTCCTGGTCGGGTGCGGGGGCGAGCCCGCGCGCCGGGACCTGGATGGCCACTCCGCCTTCGACTATGCAGCCCGGGAGGAGCAGTGGGAGGTCTACGACTACCTACACAATGTGCTGGACCAGGCGGAGCCCTCACATGGCACTAAACGCGGCTATACTTTAGATCTGGGTAAGTTTTGCTACTGGGACATAATTATTTATGTTTAGTTATTTTGTGGTAGAGACAAGGAGGGTAGTATAATGCGATTCAAATGAGAATAGGATCGACTGAGCGCCATATTGTGACGTCATAGCTGTCAATTCTAACCAGTTAGGTAGGGTGAGCAAAACAAGATATTTTATAAATTAAATTTATTTAAATATAAATTTATTTGCAAAGGTTGAGTGACAAAATTCATCACTGCTGCTTTCCGCTATAAAATAAAATATGAATTATTGTAGGTTTTTGAAATTTATTACGCCAACTGTTGTTTAAAACAAACAAGGGGCATTCTGTTACCTGTATTTATAAAAAAAAGAAAAATTATCATCGTCTTCGAATGGTTTTAAAAACGATGTATGACTTGAAATAATTAATTAAATATTATACTAAGACAATTTACTACTAATTTAACCTTTTTGTTTTAATTTGATGTAAGACTATTATTATTGATATGCAATTATTTTTTTTGCAAACCATACTTTTCAAGTGACATTTGACAGATGGAGGTTATTGACATTCCTATTCTTATCTATCGTACGGTGTATAAGAAAGCCGAAAGCTCAAGTCATAAGGGGCATGCTTTTGAATGGGCCTTGGTCTTGCGTTTAGGAGGGATCATTCTATACCCATACTAGCTGTGCCCACCGACTTCATCCGCGTAGTATTTAACGTAACAAAAATTTCGGGATTATCGGGATAAAAAGTATCCTATGTGTTAATCCCGGTTATAAACTATCTGTGTTCCAAATTTCATCCAAATCCGTTCAGTAGTTTTTGCGTGAAGGAGTAACAAACATACATCCACACTCACAAACTTTCACATTTATAATATTAGTAGGATATAAGTAGGATGTACTTATAATTAATGTTAAAGTAATTATAATAATAATAAGTAATATGTCCAAGAATACATGTTTGTTAGTTTGACGGATATATCACGCAAGAACGGCTGAACAGATTTGCATGAAATTTGGTTTACCTGTAGGTAGGTTGTAACCTGTAATACCATACGCTCAAATTTAAAGGTCCTAATGAGGTGTTTGAAATATATATTATGTAATTTTTTATGACGGAGGGGCGGCCAAAAGTTGGCGCTTGTTGAAAAATATTTGTTTAAATAAACCACTATTATACCTCTATTGCGTCCCCTCGTTATTTCGTCACTTAAAACCCCAATTAAAACATGTTTACTCTCGCGTAGCGAATATACGCTAATTCGGGAATTTCCGTCCGCGGGCCGTTTCCCGGACGTCTGGACCTCTTGACCCGTTCATTAGAAATGATAGTTTGACCCCATATTTACCGCTCGCTTAAATTATATCAATGGAATTACTTATCGCCAACTACTGTCTTTTTTTTAAAATTTCAACAGTCATGATAAGTTCTTACGTAGTTCTTATACCGCCTTAGGCTTATTAATAAACGTGGCATAGCGGGCGAATAGTTAAACTCCGAATTATCTCGTTCTGTCATCTGTAACTTTACATTTGAAAGAAGAAGACAAAGTATGGTATAACTACACAACCGCTAATCCATGTTTAGATTTATATCTGTAAAGTGGTTCAGGTACTTATAAATAAATAAATGTTTATTAATAAGGGAGAGGAAGAATTTACCCGCAATTAGTGACAGCTATATATATAACTCAAAGGTGACTGACTAACTGACTGACTGACATAGTGATCTATGAACGCACAGCCCAAACCACTGGACGGATCAGGCTGAAATTTGTCATCCGCTAAGAAAGGATTTTGATTAATTCTACCACCAAGGGGATAAAATAGGGGTTGAATAATCCCGAAATTTTTGTTAAGTTAAATTACACGCGGACGACGTCGCGGGCACAGCTAGTCAATTTATAAAGCACGTTTATTCAGAGAAATCACATTGTAAATTGTGTCCATTGTCCATGAATTGAGGGCCTTGTAAAGCAATTCTAAATAGATTTAAAAATTGTGACGACCGCTTGGCGCAGTGGTTTGAGCGTATGCCGCCCGGCTCACTGCACATGGTCGTTGCGGGTTCGATTCCCGCCGGGGCAAATTTCGGAAGTTACGGCGGTTGCCACGGTCTGGGTGTCACTGGGATCGTCCCCAGTCCATTGTACGGTACCCATAGTACAAGCGTTGCTTATTTTGGGACCATACAGTTGGTGTGTCAGTCTGGCGATATTTACTTATTTAAATTCATATGTGTATGTGTCAAAGATTTCATCTCGACATTAAAGTTGTCCACTTCAAGCTACGTCCTCTCCAGGCCCCTGATTTTATACTGTACGACGCCATTACATATTCTTTTGCTGTAATTACAAAACATCTATATATATAACTCAAAGGTGATTGGCTGACTGACTGATTGACTGACTGACTGACTGACTGACTGACATAGTGATCTATCAACGCACAGCCCAAACCACTGCACGGATCGGGCTGAAATTTGGCATGCAGGTAGATGTTATGACGTAGGCTAAGAAAGGATTTTGATTAATTCTACCCCCAAGGGGATAAAATAGGGGATGAAAGTTTGTATGAAACTTTGTCAATTTTAAACCGATCGGGCTGAGACTTTGCATGCATAAAGCTACTATGACGTAGACATCCCCTAATAAAGGATCAAAATTCCACGCGGACGAAGTCGCGGCTCAGCTAGTTTATTAATAAAAACAAAATACTAGAAATTACAAAACGTATTTCCTGTCGTATGTTTTTCTCAATGTTAACTTTCGCATAGCCGACCCGTGGTCTGCCCACATGCCATGACCCTCCCACCCACTGCATCTACCCACCCACCAACTTATCCTATTATACTTCACCTACGCTTAACTGTCCTCTTCAAATTATACGGGCCCTATAGCGTAACATAAATCAGTAGGTCAGATAAGGTTATTCTTATTTAATTGTCGGCTTATTATATACCACAATTGAAACTGATTCACTTATAACGGTCTTGGCTAACTCGATTAACCGCTGTTAATACTAATTGGTCGTTGACTGTGGGTCTAATACCCCCTCGCTTAGAATGTAATGTGCCTGATATAATGGCATTATGCTAGCCCCCCTATGCCATTGGGCCTGATATACTATCTGTAAAATATACAAAGGCGGTAGCGTTGGCTGGTGGAATCGGATTCGATACCCCACAGTAAAGATTAAAAAAAAACAGTTTAAATCTGCCTCGACCTGGGTGTTCATTCACACGGTTAACCCGACACTGACTGTTTATTTTCCATACATTTTACTGTAAAAATGTATAGAAAAGACGGTGTCGGCGTCATAGTGCGAATGGCCGCCTGGTATTTTGCACGCAATACTTATTTATTTCATAATTTCATTCCTTCCAGAGAGAGTATTATTGACTACAGACCAAATAATAGCCGAATACGGACCCATCGCTGACGAAAACCCAGACGTCTGCCCTTCGTACAGAAAATCGGAACTCATCAACGAATGGTGCGAGAAAAACAGTCTGGCCATCAACAAACTGTACCCCACCATACTCGGCGAAACGTGCCTTATTGACGACGAATCGGCTCCTTGGAAGTCGAACACCGATAATATAACACTTGATCTCACCAATAGAATATCTACAGACAGCTTTAAAACATGCGTTTCGAAGAAATCAATAGAAATAAGTGGTATACATCCTTTGGATAGAACGGACGACAAAACGCGGTGCAATGACAATTCAAATGGTTTGAACCACCGAATAAGCGTGTACAACAACTTTTCATTACCCGGATCCCCCACTGTCATCACCCATAGGAACTATAATTCAAAGAGTAATTTGAAAAAGAAGAATTTGATCTCAAACGATTTCTCACAAGAATTGGACAAAGTTCTGGCTGTCGCTCAGAATAAGACGAATGAGTTTCTGTCAACTAGCTGTAGGGATTTGAACTCTAACGTGAACAATACACGGCGGTCTTCGGCTAGCAGCGGGGTGAGCAGCAATTCGGGCGGCAGTATCGTTATAGCTAATGTGCATGAAGAGTACAAATATGAGGATAGGGAAGAAGATGTGGTGTTGATTGAGAAGAGGCTTCTGGTGTCGCCTGTTGTGTAAGTATTTATTCTTTTTTAAACTACTTCATAAGAAGGAGGTTCTCAATTAGGTTGTAAGTGTTTTGTTTTTTTTTTGTTTCTTACATTACAACTTACAACTCTCGATAACAAAACATTTTTTTTTAAGAATGTACTTCCAGATTGCCCTAACGTAGTGTAAAAATAGTGGCACCAACTCCAAATAAAATAAATAATTAGGTCCCTAGTTAATTCCAGGTTTTTAGTGCACACTGGTTTTTTAATTATTTCGCTGTGAGTATCTTAGAAAATTCAAATACAAATGTAATTATGACATAAAAAAGTGAAGTACCATAATGTCCTTTAAAAAAAAATCCGAAACCGATCAAATACGCGTCGGATCATTTTCCCTGTTTACAAAGCAGTTTACCCGTCAATTTAATTATATACCTATTTGTATAAATCCGTAGTTTGTATCGGTTTTTCCCCAGCGAATCCGCAGTTATTTTGTCGGCAACTGACCTTGTTGATTACAGCCATCAATATAATAAATTGCTGGCTGATAAGATTAAAGTGAAATACATTTAATTTAAAGCTGATTGGATCGCTTTAGAGACGCCGACACTAATGTGGAGCCGCGAACAATATATTATGTGCAAATGGTCGATCCAGTGATACCTACATCTATGTAACCATTTTTTTTTAATTGCATCACACTGAGACAAACAAATAACGGCACAATAGTTATAGTATAATTATAGTTCCAAAATATTCAGTAAATACACTAATAGGGATACTTATTAGTGTATTTACTGAATATTTGTAATTACAGAAAAAATGGCATGAATACGAGGAATTACATAATGCTTTGGTATAATTACATAACAAACATTTATGAAATACTAGCTGTGCCCACCGACTTCGTCCGCGTTGTATTTAACTTAACAAAAATTTTGGGATTATCGGGAGAAAAAGTATCCTATGTGTTAATCCCGGTTATAAACTATCTGTGTTCCAAATTTCATCCAAATCCGTTCAGTCGTTTTTGCGTGAAGGAGTAACAAACATACATCCACACTCACAAACTTTCGCATTTATAATATTAGTAGGATAGGTATATTTATTTTAACCATACACTATGTTAAATTGAACTATAATGAACATGACGGGAGCTTTTCCAAGGTATTGTGTGCATAGCAAAACAAATGATATCATAATGATTACTAAAAACCGGTCTACTATTAAAATAATTCAACACGCACTGGGTCAGCGTGGTGGGTTACGGCTTACGGCCTGCCAGTAGTGGGACTTTAAGGGCTTATTATCACTACATTGTATAAAACAAAGTCGCTTCTCGCTGTGTGTCCCTATGTATGCTTAGATCTTTAAAACAACGCAACGAATTTTGATGCGGTTTTTCATAATAGATAGAGCGATTCAAGAGGAAGATTTACATGTATAATAAATGCATAATATAGTAGAGAAACACTAAAGTGGTAAAAACAGCAAAACTTAACATAATGTCTCCCAAACTTTCACAGGCTTCCCGTGGACGAAGCGGCGGAATCTCCCGACCAGACCACCGTCTCCATAGCGGCATCCCTCCCCGCTTCAGTGAAGTATGACGACAACACCCTGAGGGCTGAACTGATAAGGCTGGGCTTCACGCCGGGACCGATACTGGATACTACCAGGAACTTGTACCTGAGGAAGCTGCAGGCGTTGAAGAAACAACCTCGGAGTGGTGATGATGACGAGCTGAGCGGGAGACTGCAGGGATTGACTGTTAATGATCAGAGGAAGAGTGAGTACATTTTTATTCATTGGATTTATTAAGCCTATAAATAATAATAATAATTTAGCCCTTTTGACGTCCCACTCCTGGTCACGGCTCCCCTCAACACGAGGGGGATTCAGGCCATAATCCACCACGCTGGCCCAGTGCGGGTTGGCGGATTTCACATGTCTTTCGAAAATTGGTTAGATCTTCTAAGACATGCAGGTTAAAGGCCGATAATAAGTACTTTTAATAATACTATAGACATAAACATTACTTTACTACATATATAATTAAGAATTTACAAGGTAGGATGGTATGCCGTTTGGACAGACTTCCCTCAGACTTCTTAAATAGACATTATAATTCTGTGGGCAAGAGCAGAAAACTAATATAACTTTTTGCTCTATATATTTTATTTAAACTATTTCTTCCTCTATGATTTTTAGTAAACACCAAAATGAAAAATAAAGAAATGTCATTTATGTTTATTTACTTTTTATAATTTGATATAGTTTTTTATTATTTTTTACAATGGTGTTAAAAATTAAATTTCCTAGTAAATTACGTGCCCACTTACTAAACAACGGTACCTACATATATATAATATTATCATTTATGATGTAATCATTATACAATTACAACAAACAATAGCGGCAAACTAACCATACGTTACGACTTTCAGCGTACAGCATCGAAATTGAAAAGTCGTTACGCACCGACGAATGGATGACCAATCTGTCAGCATACATAGAGTTGGAAAGGAGAGCGCGGGCGGAGTTCACAGATGGCACCACAAAATGGCGCGAGGGCACCGCGAAGACTTCGTTCACGTACCTGCTGCTGGACCCGCGCCGCTCGCGCAACCTGCCCGCCGCCGCCGCCGCCGCGCTCACCCAGCACGCGGCCTGGACCACCTTCGTCGACTCCATATTTTATGTAGGCAAAGGTAATGAACAGTACTAGCTGTGCCCGCGACTTCGCGTGGAATCACAGATATAGATTTACATAGATAACGCAAATGCATGTACTTCGCGTGTGCGAAACTCCGCCCAAGCGTCAAGGTTAGTCAGTTAGTCTTTCTTTACCATTCACAGAGGTACGATGCAAAAACATGCAACCATATTTTGGTCCCTATGTAATAGGGTATGAACTAGATGACTACGGCCAGCGTGGTGGACCTCAGTCCGAGGGGAATTCAGGCCAATGTCCACCACGCTAGCCCAGTGTGTGATGGCCAACTTCTCTCGGCTCTTGAATGCCGTGCAGATTTCCTCAAGATGTTTTCCTTGACTTTTAAGCGGGTGATAATCTTAGTTTGAAAATATGAAATTATATTTTAGCCCTTTTTAACATCCATTCCTGGGGAAGGGCCTCTCCACAATACGAGGGGGATTCAGGCCATGTTTTCGACACCGTCAACAAGTACGATAATCATATTCAAATTATGATTCGCACGTAGATTTCGAAAAGCCCAGAAGTGCGGAGCCGGGGTTTGAACCCGAGACCTATTGTGCCCCTAAGACTCTTGATTAACCGAACGGCTATCACTCGCTATAATCTTAGTTTGCAATATTAATTAATTTTCGAATCATTTCAGGAAAACGCTCCAGACCCTACTCGCACCTATACCAAGCGCTGACACTTTGGAAGAAGGACTTCAAAACCTCCAAAGACAAAAAGGTGCAACATATCCTCGACATCTGGTCCGACAAAGTGGGCGTCGTATGCTTGCACATATTTCAGAACGTGATACCGGCCGAAGCGTACACGTACGAGGCGGCCATGATTGACGCTTTGGGGTTAAACACCTTAAGAAATCTGAAAAGTGGTAACTACTACGGCGCCGTGGCTTCCTGGCCGCTCAAGGAGAGGAGAATGTTAGGCATGTACCTGTTATACAAAGCCATGCTGATATTCCTCAGCGAGGGCGAACGACAACTGAGACCTGACGATTTAGACTGACGTAGGTTACCCTACATTAATTCTAATATTTTATTATTTATGAAATTGTGTTAAATTAATTGTATATTTATTTTAAATGTGAGAGGTTCGAAATTGTTTGTCTCAACAGCCAATCAGTTTTTTATAGAGGCATGATTATTTATTGCATACGATGTGTATACCAAGAAAGTGGGACAATATTTATATGCAACAATCTCTTGTCTTCTTTGCTTTTAATATTGAAAATGCGTCGATTAGTATTTTCATGACCATTTGGGACGTGAGGTATCTTTTGTACCTGAAAATATTAGTCTATTTCTCGTTCTATGTAAGACTCATGATCTGCAATCTTGACCAAAAAATTCTACCACGTACCAGAACGTACTTATAACGCTTTAAAAATAATCTGAGTATTCAAAAAACCAAAGAAAGGAAACGGCCAATTCTGACACGTGCCAGTGTTATCCGTTACGAAAAAGTAAAAAAAAATACTTTTTATCTAAGAGTTTCGGTAGAATTTACCATTTATCGAATTTGTGAAGTAATTAACAGTATTTAATTAATGTTTTTTAAGAATATACATTCTTTATGTATAAGTTCTTTTTGATTAATTTATTTTAAATCTTAAGTGTACCGTTAAGTACTTTACAATTATTTATAACTCGACTGCCTTTTTGTTGTAACAAATGCGACCCTTAAATTACGTATGAGGTTACGGGTCCGATGCCTTTGTCACACCCACTAATCCTCAAATTATCGCAAAAAATTACGATATACTTGTTGTGAAAAATGAATTTAACTTTGTATAAATTTCGGGGTTAGTGCTAAATTTATTAGTAAATTCTAAGTAACCTCCAGTCTGAAATTGTCTGGTAATTAGCGATAGGCACATATCGATCTCAAACTATATAATTGGAGATAGGATATAGCGTAATACGGTACGCAAAAGGCTTACCTATTCCGGAAGTAAATATAATTATACTTTTCATTTTAAACTTAATTTATATGATTGAACGTTTTCTTACCACATTTTGTATTACCAAGTAATTAAGTTTGCCAATTTCAAATATGTTAAAATACGATAGCTATAAATTGAACTCAAGCCCAAGATACAGGAGTTTGCCTAGTTTGGTTCTCACTAGACTTAAGGTTTTAAGAACAAATACTTGTGTTTGGAAATAAAGATAATTAATTATTAGTTCATTTTTAATCGTAAAGTACGTGTATTATGTAAATTACGCGTTCACTTCTATTTCCGCTTCCGCGCAGTTTTTATTTCGTATAATATTAATTATAAAATAAGCGAAATTAACTTAGCCTTGTATAATGTTCCTAGTCATTATATGATTTTAACGCATAATGTAATCATGACAATAAGATAACATTAATTATATAAGCAAATAAAACACATTTTTTAAGAAATAATTTATCTTTATTATTCCTTTTTTTTCAACGTCTCGAATTCTTTTCTAAGAAAAATCAAACTTGGCTTTAGTTACATCAAAAAAATACACAAATGTTCATGTGTACATTATACATACAATGATCATGTTTGATACCAAGTCGGCACTGGCACAGTGACAAAATAATGCAGTAAATGTCTTCTTACAAATTCCCTAAAACGTCATACATAATGCGTGACCTTCAACATAGTTATATATTCCTTGCTTCCTTAGCAATAGGGGCACAGAATGAGATGAGGGCAAAATACGTCGCAGGGCCGCGCCACGTTGGCGTGGCAGTTTTAGGGACATTGACAGAAATGAAGTGACAGCTAATGTCATGCCAGGCCTAGCAAGCGAAATCTGGTGAGCTAAATATTGATTGCACCAGAGACGTCATCTATGGTTTGCCCTCATCCCATTTTTTTTTTCAAATATAATCCCCTTGGCACACAACAACAGTACCGACACCGGACATACAAATAATAAACTCGTGTGTACGCGCCGTTTCGGGATCTACATGAAGATAATTTACTGTATAATTCATACTGTGGCACTGGTATGAGTGTGAAAGCGTAATGTTACGGGGTGAAGAGAAACGGTCAGTCTATGCGTCCGACGACGATCCAGTGATGCTGCGAGATATGAGATCATACTAACGCGATTCAGCGTCCTGTCCTTTATTGGTTATGGGTTTATGGGCACCCAGTCGGGTGTGCTATCAGGGATGCTACTCTTAGCAACTGCAACAACTACTCTAAATTCCATCGTTTTTGCCGTTGTATATCGTCTGAACTAACCATAATTTTGTATCGTTCGTTCAGTAATCCATACGTCGGCAAAAATGATGGAATTTAGAGTAGGATTCGACACGAGAAATTTCACGAGAATATTTATATAATATTGTTGCTAAGAATAGCACACCCTGGTCATTTGAAGTATCTATTAATATGCGGAGTGAGATTACTATAGTACCCGCGATATGAACTGAGTCGTCGAGCCATAAATGTTAGTAGCATAGCAATGGAATCGACTCCCTACTATCACTTACATCATTATGCCTTCCATAAGGTCCATAAGTGCGAGCGAGACAGACTAATCACAATGATTTATGGCCCAACGATTCAGTTCTTAACGCGGCCAGCATAATAACGGACGCTACTTGGTCGGGTCGATCGTCCGATACAGGCAGGCGCGGATACAGGATTTCGTTCATGTAGGGAGCAACATTTGTTTAAGTTTAGGAGAAAAAAATATATAAATTGTTGATTTAAAGAAAGTGACCAAACGTGGGTTCTGAGGTAAGCCAGGGGGAGCAATCGCACACATTGCCCCCTGTATCCGAGCCTGGATATAGGGGCATATAGCGCGTGAAACTAAAGGCAGCTGCAGCCATATTTTTTTCTTAAACCTCAATCCCTCTGTTGAACTGTCGGACCGGACCAGATCGGAGTATCTGTTAGGTTGGGTAGGGGTAGTGTTAGTTAACCACAATTCATGATGTTGGTTTCCACATTTCCGAAAACCTAGGTACTTATAATGCATTTCTGATTACAATAGTTACAGCACATAGAACATGCAGACTTTTTCTGTTACATTATAATTTTTAGGGCGTAGAAAATCCAATTTTCAATACTCATACTCGGAAAGTAGCTCTGAAGTTGCCTGAGGAGCGGGTTGAAAGTAATACTTTTCAGCCCTAGGGAGAATCGCTTTCAACTGACCAACTGACAACTGACTGGTGTCAAATTATTAAAATGAAACTAGTTCTATTTTCCCATTTCTATTGAACCAGGCCGGCCAACAGAAAAAAAAAAACAAAATAGGCGGCAATCCGATCTTCATTTGTTTTTTTCAGTTCTTTAGCTAGTTCCTGTTTTTATTTTTACTTTCCTTGTATTCGTATTGAAAAGGACAGTGTTTACCTCGGGTGAAAGACTTATTTTGTCCCTCGAACTATTGGCAACCCCGTCTCGGGACTAAATAAGTTACCATCACCCATAGGGTAACAATGTACTATTTCATCTACTTTCGTTGCGGTACACTAGACATTAACTATGTCAAACTTAAGTTATTTATAATCGCATAAGTACCAGTCGTATTCAACCGAAATCGATGTTGCGTCAAAAATGTAATTTAACGTCTCGCGTGACTTCGCATACTACGTCATAAGCCATTATAGGCACGTGTTATTTTTCAAGTGCCGGGAAGTTCTCACGCAAGTGTTTTGCAACGTAATCGATACCGTTCTAATCTTGGATTTAATGGTAACGTCCATATCTTGTACTGCAACGGTCGTGACACCGACACTGCGAAATACTCCGTGAGAACCCAATAGGCTAGGTTCAGATGATCGTGCAACTACGCGCGTTGGGAAACATGCAATAAATAGCATGAGCGATGATAATCTGTACTCAGCCTTAACGGTACTGCCTTAATTGTTAGAATATACGAAGATTTATCTTTCACATATTTCCAATTAGTGACAATAATAATAGTGATGACAATCAATTTCGATGAAATAAGTGTTAGAATTGAGATTACACAAATTAAGATATTTTCACTATAAAATATTTTACAAATTGCTAGTTAGGTGGCTGATTCTATCGTCTCATTAATCATGAACTCCATTGATTGATTATGAATAAATCGAAAATCATATTTCTGATTCATTTGTACTAGGAATATCTCACTTTTAATTCAATTATTCAATCACTTGATACCAGGCATGCCTTTTAAGTTCTGTCGTTTCCATATTTCCCGGCAATTTTGAATTTGGAACTGTTCTATATTCGAATGTGTTTAAATTTCGAATCTCAAAACAATTGAAAGTTTTGGGATTGATGCTATTGTTTAGTCACAGCGTCGATTAGAATCTGTCAGGTTACGTACGAAAATGAATCTTTCTAAGGAAAATGTTCGTGCAATAATTTTCTACAACTTTAGAAGAGGCCGTGTCACGGCTTCAGTGTTTTGAAGAGCTAACATCTGTGTTCAGTGATGAAGCCCCATGTCTGCGGACTGTCGAACGCTGGTATTTATAATTCCAGCGTAGACATACTAGTCTTAGTGACAAATCTCGCGAAGGACGGCCAAAATCCGCCTTCACTGAAGATAACATAATTACTGTGAGACAACAAATTCTCTAAGATCGTCATGTGACGTATCGAGAGATAGAGGCTCTATTAGGCATCTCAGGGACAACCATTCAGAAAATCTTGCATGAAGCGCTTGGTGTAAGAAAGCTAGATTGCCGTTGGATACCGCATCTGCTTTCCGACTATCACAAGGCGGCCCGCGTCAGATGGTGTAAGAAAACTCTGCAAAGGTTCAACCAAGGAGAGTCAAATCACGTCTACGACATCATCAGTGGTGACGAATCTTGGATCTATGCCTACGATCCTGATTCCAAATAACAATCTACAATCTGGGTCTTTCAAGACAAGCCAAAACCGACTAAAGTTGTTCGTTCTCGAAGCACTTCAAAGAAGGTGGTGGCCACGTTCATTGGAAAAACCGGCCATATTGCGACTATTGCACTTGAAGATCGTAGAACGGTTAATGGAGAGTGGTATACCACAGTTTGTTTACCACAAGTCATCGCCAACTTCGAAAATCTAACTCAAAGCGACACATCATCCTGCACCACGACAACGCAATCTCACACAGCGCTCTTCAAACGATTGAGTATTTGAAGCAGGAAAAAGTAGAAATTCTTGATCATCCTCCATACAGTCCTGACCTAAGCCCTAACGATTTATTTACATTTCCTAAAATTAAGAAACGTCTTCGTGGTCAAAGGTTCCAGTCCGGTGAAAAAGCAGTCGACGCTTTCAAGTCAGCCATTTTGAACACCCCCACTTTAGAGTGGTATAAATGTTATAATAACTGGTTTGAGCGAATGGAAAAGTGTATTAAGCTACGTGGTGAATACTTTGAAAAACAATAAAAAGTACTATAAGGTTCTAGTTGTGTTTTTTTCTTCAAACGACAAAACTTAAAAGGCATCCCTCGTACCATCAATTGCTTCAAATTTCTATCAGACGCTTATTATGCAATTTAGGGTATATAAGTAAATAAGTAGACATTTGCTTTTAAGCGATATTAATTTTATAAAAAGATTAAAAGTTCACTGGTTACCCAAAATTCCTTGTCACAGACTTGATTCATTTACCCCATTATTTAAATTATTTAGGCCCCGCAGTTGCTAAAAAACAATTGTAATGAAGAACAGGTACGCGCGTAAATTGGCTAATGTCATGAAATAATACCATATTTACCTACTACAAAATGTAATTCTCTACAGAGTGTTACAATTAAATGTACCTCTACTATGTTGAAATGCACTAGACGCGAGCGCGCCGCATGAGTCGTCGCCGCAGTCACTAATCAAATAACAACCCTATCGTCAGTTATTATAAATTACAAAATACACGCGACAACACAAGATTTCCCCAAATTAACCAATTGGAAGACTACTTTTGTATGAAACAATAGATTGCGTTCCCGCTTCACCGTACGTAAAAGGATGCCATAGACGTTTAAATGCATTGAAATAATATTGATATTGAACAAAGTAGAACGCGGCTCTTATCTTTTGCGCAGTGCGGAAACACTAATCCCTTGTATCTGAGAATATCGGACTATGAGATTTTTTTTATATTTATAATTAAAAGCCAGACATACACACACGCACAGCGATGTCCACACATTCCACGAATCTATAGGATGCTCTCTACTTTATATAATAAGTCATTCCTCGCCTATTATCGAGACAGTACGATTTGTGCACGCTACGACTCAATATTGTAATGATCACATTGACGCCTTTAAACTTACGCTATGTTACTTAAACATTAATTAATATTATACTTTAAAACTAGATACGCTCGCTTTCATTTTGTGGAATGCAGTTATCATAAATAAAGATCTTACTAGGCTGTATTCGCAATGATATAAACTTCAGATACGGGGGCTTCAAACATCAGTACAATGCCCAGAGGAGGAATCAGAGAATTCGATGTTTATATTACATAACCCTTATGGAACACTATCGATCGTAGGGTACTTTACACATAACACTAATATGTACAGAACTAGTTTGTGCTTCCACTAGTGAACGCAATGTTCACGTCTCACGGCGGCCGCACAGTCCTCGGCGCACACAACACTCAATTATAAAAGGTAACTATCGGTCCGGACACATTCTATAACATTCAAAGCGCACATCACATACACATTTCGTGGGTTACGCGAGATCACAGTGTTTAAATTATGGCTACTGGCATAGAGATAGTTTCGGGAGGGTTCGTCACGGTCACTGTCTCCGCGGCACTGTTCGCACTGTCGCGGCTCGGCGGCGCTCGGCGGCGCTCGGCCCGCGGCTCGCGCTCGCGGCTCGTTCGCGATTCACTCAGGGCGGGCTCCACTACGAGTGATCGCGTTTCTCTCATTTGGGCGGCGTGGGGAAGGAGTTGACGACGGCCTGCGTGCTGGCCAGCACGGCCGCCGCTGCAAAACACAACCTTCGGTTACGGTCTGTGCAAAGGGCCGCTCGGGGGCCTCCCTACGGCCTGCACGGGGCGGGCGGGGGCGCCCGCGGCTCCGCGTGCTACCGCGCGCCTGCAACACACACAACACGTTAGTGGCGCGCAAGCACGTAGGGAGGACTCGTCGAGACGGTACACATTTTTTAACAAGGAATCAGTTAAATAGTTTGACAATACACACAGTATAAAGGTGCTACGGTACTGAAAGGCATACAGCCGTTCGGCTGAGCTGATTAAAAAAAGCAAGCATGTCTCCAGACCTTGTCGACCGCTAGTGTTTCGCACTTTGGCCGCTCGGCTCACTGCACTGGGCGGTTGCGGGTTCGATTCTCGTTGGGGGGAAATTCCGGAAATAACCTTTTCGTAATTTGCCCTGGTCTGGGTGTCACTAGGATCGCCCCCAGACCATACTAATGTACCCAGAATACAACCGTGGCTTCGATGGTACCCTTGTATAGTCCCAACTATACAGTTAGTGTGTAAGTGTGACGATATTTATTTATTTTTAACCGAATTCAAAAGTATGAGGTTCTCAAGGTTTCTCAATGAGGTAGCCGAGCCCGACGTGCGTGTGGTGGTGCGTGTGTGTGTGTGTGTGTGTGTGTGCGTGTGTCATGTGAGGTGCGGGTACTCACCGGGGTAAGGCGGCGGGTAGAGCGGGTAGCCGAGCCCGACGTGCGTGTGGTGGTGAGTGTGTGTGTGTGTGCGTGTGTACTCACCGGGGTAGGGCGGCGGGTAGAGCGGGTAGCCGAGCCCGACGTGCGTGTGGTGGTGAGTGTGTGTGTGTGTGCGTGTGTACTCACCGGGGTAGGGCGGCGGGTAGAGCGGGTAGCCGAGCCCGACGTGCGTGTGGTGGTGAGTGTGTGTGTGTGTGCGTGTGTACTCACCGGGGTAGGGCGGCGGGTAGAGCGGGTAGCCGAGCCCGACGTGCGTGTGGTGGTGAGTGTGTGTGTGTGTGCGTGTGTACTCACCGGGGTAGGGCGGCGGGTAGAGCGGGTAGCCGAGCCCGACGTGCGTGTGGTGGTGAGTGTGTGTGTGTGTGCGTGTGTACTCACCGGGGTAGGGCGGCGGGTAGAGCGGGTAGCCGAGCCCGACGTGCGTATGGTGGTGCGTGTGTGTGTGTGTGTGTGTGCGTGTGTCATGTGAGGTGCGGGTACTCACCGGGGTAAGGCGGCGGGTAGAGCGGGTAGCCGAGCCCGACGTGTGTGTGTGTGTGTGTGCGTGTGTCATGTGAGGTGCGGGTACTCACCGGGGTAGGGCGGCGGGTAGAGCGGGTAGCCGAGCCCGACGTGCGTGTGGTGGTGAGTGTGTGTGTGTGTGCGTGTGTACTCACCGGGGTAGGGCGGCGGGTAGAGCGGGTAGCCGAGCCCGACGTGCGTATGGTGGTGCGTGTGTGTGTGAGTGTGTGTGCGTGTGTCATGTGAGGTGCGGGTACTCACCGGGGTAAGGCGGCGGGTAGAGCGGGTAGCCGAGCCCGACGTGTGTGTGTGTGTGTGCGTGTGTCATGTGAGGTGCGGGTACTCACCGGGGTAAGGCGGCGGGTAGAGCGGGTAGCCGAGCCCGACGTGTGTGTGTGTGTGTGCGTGTGTCATGTGAGGTGCGGGTACTCACCGGGGTAAGGCGGCGGGTAGAGCGGGTAGCCGAGCCCGACGTGTGTGTGTGTGTGCGTGTGTCATGTGAGGTGCGGGTACTCACCGGGGTAAGGCGGCGGGTAGAGCGGGTAGCCGAGCCCGACGTGCGTGTGGTGGTGAGTGTGTGTGTGTGTGCGTGTGTACTCACCGGGGTAGGGCGGCGGGTAGAGCGGGTAGCCGAGCCCGACGTGCGTGTGGTGGTGAGTGTGTGTGTGTGTGCGTGTGTACTCACCGGGGTAGGGCGGCGGGTAGAGCGGGTAGCCGAGCCCGACGTGCGTGTGGTGGTGAGTGTGTGTGTGTGTGCGTGTGTACTCACCGGGGTAGGGCGGCGGGTAGAGCGGGTAGCCGAGCCCGACGTGCGTGTGGTGGTGAGTGTGTGTGTGTGTGCGTGTGTACTCACCGGGGTAGGGCGGCGGGTAGAGCGGGTAGCCGAGCCCGACGTGCGTGTGGTGGTGAGTGTGTGTGTGTGTGCGTGTGTACTCACCGGGGTAGGGCGGCGGGTAGAGCGGGTAGCCGAGCCCGACGTGCGTGTGGTGGTGAGTGTGTGTGTGTGTGCGTGTGTACTCACCGGGGTAGGGCGGCGGGTAGAGCGGGTAGCCGAGCCCGACGTGCGTATGGTGGTGCGTGTGTGTGTGTGTGTGTGTGCGTGTGTCATGTGAGGTGCGGGTACTCACCGGGGTAAGGCGGCGGGTAGAGCGGGTAGCCGAGCCCGACGTGTGTGTGTGTGTGTGTGCGTGTGTCATGTGAGGTGCGGGTACTCACCGGGGTAGGGCGGCGGGTAGAGCGGGTAGCCGAGCCCGACGTGCGTGTGGTGGTGAGTGTGTGTGTGTGTGCGTGTGTACTCACCGGGGTAGGGCGGCGGGTAGAGCGGGTAGCCGAGCCCGACGTGCGTATGGTGGTGCGTGTGTGTGTGTGTGTGTGTGTGCGTGTGTCATGTGAGGTGCGGGTACTCACCGGGGTAAGGCGGCGGGTAGAGCGGGTAGCCGAGCCCGACGTGTGTGTGTGTGTGTGCGTGTGTCATGTGAGGTGCGGGTACTCACCGGGGTAAGGCGGCGGGTAGAGCGGGTAGCCGAGCCCGACGTGTGTGTGTGTGTGTGCGTGTGTCATGTGAGGTGCGGGTACTCACCGGGGTAAGGCGGCGGGTAGAGCGGGTAGCCGAGCCCGACGTGTGTGTGTGTGTGCGTGTGTCATGTGAGGTGCGGGTACTCACCGGGGTAGGGCGGCGGGTAGAGCGGGTAGCCGAGCCCGACGTGCGTGTGGTGGTGCGTGTGCACGTGGCGCTGCGGCGGCGGCGAGCGCGGCGAGCGCGGCGGCGCGCCCGGCTCCTTGGGCGCGTCCGCGCGCGGCTTGCCCTGCGCCCGGGAACCACACTTAGACATTCTAACCAAATTACGTTATTCTAACGTCATCATCACAGTACTAAATTACATGTCAAAGTTACTTGACTCAAGATTTATTAATACATGCCTTAGACCCGTACTAATAAATCGATCTCAAGTAGAGCGAAATTTTATTCTTGGAAATGTTATTCTTATGTCATCCCAGTACAAAATGACATGTCACACGCGTACTCAAGTCCGCTCTCAAACTTGAGACATATTGATTAATACAGGCCTTAGACCTGTATTAATAAATTGATTTCAATTCTTAGAGCGATCTTGGAAATGTCATTCTTATGTTATCCCAGTACAAAATATAATGTGAAACGCGAACTCAAGGTCGCTTTCAGAATAGGGATAGATTTATTATTAATCGCTCTCCGGTCTATTTCACATAGGAATGTCCGCGAAAAATCCAGAACTAAATTGTTCACAGTGTAAATTGTACTGTCGACACGCGACTACGGGCGGCGCCGCGTCTACGGGACTTCGTATGTTTAATAGACTGGCACACAACTAAACTTGGACAAACTAACTATATTGTCATCCTTTTGATGCTCGTAACGTGTGAGCAGGATGGAATAACTTTAACTAAATGTCAAATTTAATTTAGTCGTGATTTGAAGAAAACATAAAATCTGCGATCGAGGATTCGATTTGTGTCTCAATCTGATTACAAGAGCATTCAATTCGTTGGGTTCTATGATGCCACGTCTTACCATCATTCCTTGTTTAATAGAAGTTACAACCCCCTCTATTTACTGATTTATATCATCTTCGAATTTAGGACTCATAAAGTCTACGAAGCCTGGTCGGTCATAAGTAAGCTGAACAGATGGGGATTCATAAGGTTCACATCTTGGCTCGTCTCTCAAAACCGCTGACAGTGCTGGCATAGACAAATTAAAAAAGATAATTACCTGCGGGGATTTGGCATGCTCCTGCAACTCGTGGATCTTGTGCGGTGGGCCGCCGTACGCGAACTGCGGGTGCGAGCCGCCGCCGACCCCCTGCGCCACGGCCGGCAGCAGCTCCAGCTTGCCGGCGGCGCGCGACAGGTCCTCGGGCGCGTGGTAGCGCGGCACCGTCCAGCCGCCGCCGAAGCCCGGCACCAGCATGGGGCTGAGCGGCGCGCGGTACACGGGGTCGAACGGAAGGCCCCCGTAGTGCGGCGGCTGCATGTACGGCGGCAAGTAGTACTGCGAGGTCGGCGGCGGCGGCGGACCCTGGGTTTCCGTGGTCGGCTTCTGGCCTTCTTGTTTAACCTGGTGGAAGAATACCATAGTATTTTTAGTTTATTTTTTAAACATTACTAACAATGTGTTTATCACATTACTAGTAGGTATTCCCTTTAGCCCTTTAGCCTCTCGAACTAAGCGAATGCTTGTGTTAGTAGTGGACTCTTGTCAATAGTTTAATGGCCATCGAACCCGGAACCTCTCAGCTACGAGGACGGCCCCTCTTACTTCCAGACTATTGACGCCTATTACGGGCAGTTTTTGAAAACGATAGAATAACGCAATTCAATGCGGCATTGATTCGTTTCGTATCGACTCTCGTTGGCCGTGGTTATAGTTCAACGACTCTAACAAGTAGGCATGGAAATGATTGCACCTTTCAATTCATTTTAATTTCGTGAAATTATATTTTTCTTTCACTGCTATTTCACCAGGGATTTTTCACAGTAAATGAATTTTCACTATGAAACGTAATCCTATGAGTCACAGGTCGATGCTTTATCATAAAAGCCGTGACAGTACCGAGCGCTTTGCGATTACATTGCAGTGATTTTTAACAGTTTCTACCTATGTCGGTAGCAGGTGCTACTTATGAAAACATATATAATATGATTTTTCACATGCTAAGTACCTGTGAAATGTTCCATCACTACGCTACTAGCAAGTCGTACAAAAGTAGTAGTCACGAGTGGTACTGACCTTGACCTCGTCCTTGGGCTTGTCGTCCTTGTCCTTCTGCGGCTGCTTGTGCGCGGGCTGCGGCGGCGCGCGCGCCGGCCCCGCACCCGCGCCCGGCCCCCCGCCGCCCCCTCCCCCGCCGCCGCCCCCGCCGCCGCCGCCGCCCGCCTTCGGCTCGCCACCGCTCTCCTTCCTCCTCTGGTCCAGGCTCATGTAGTATCTACAAGGATACATATGATCTTCAAATAAACATCTTTCACAACTGTGCAACCGAATATTTTTAATAGAGTTAATTTTATCTTTGTATAAGTTGAATGCCACTACGTCACAACCGTAATTCATGAGGTACATCATAGGAAATGGAGAAATGTTTCGTAATAATATTCATATCCATCTATGTCAAATACAACGTACGGATACTTCATAGAAAAATTTAATCACGATATTAAGACAAGCATCGTACGCAAGCATCATGCCTGCATAGGTTGAAACAGAAAGGGTATACTTTTTAATCCGATTTTCATTTTCATTTTTCATATTCTATAACTATCAGCTTTGGAGGAAACTTGAAAAACAAAAGGTGTTATAGGTAAACAGCTGTTGACAAATTTAAGTCTACAAAACCTTTAGAACTTCATCTCTCCCACACCCTTTACAAAGTTGCAAAAAAAGTAGTATACCCTTTTTGTTTCACCTAGTATATACAAGAGCCCGAGAACAACCAGTGGATGGGGCATAGCGGCCGCCCCGCCAGGCATAACACCCGCCTGGCCGGAAGATCTTTCCTTTTCCGCCAAAAGGTAATACATATACCTAACAAACATTGCTTGTGTTGAAAAATCAATAGGGACCCACCTTCTCAATTCCTCTTCCCTCGCGTGCGGCGGTCTCTGGAAGGCATACGGCCCCATCTGCGCCTTCATCTCGATACTCTCCTTCAATATCTGATGGTTGTCATTGGGTCTGGCTGGGTTCTCCTTGCCGTCCGGTGGCCGCTGCTGCTTGCTCTTGTCCAGAGGGCTAGGGGTCGTTTTGGAGCGATCATTGTCCTTCGACTTGTCGTCCAAGAGCGGCCCGGAAGGCGGCCCGCCGGGTTCCACGTTGTACGGGAAGTTTGGTACATAGTTGTATGGGTAGAAGTGCTGGGGTAACACCTTTTGGGGGCCGTTGTCTGGCTTGCCGTCCTGGAAACACATTATACACAGAACATTATTATTATCCATGTAAAAAAAAGAAGTTTATGTATTGATCATAATTCGGAATGGGTTTTGACTACGTAAGGAGAAACAGGTCTAAAAAAACAAGTTCCATAGTTCATTATAGCGATTATGAAAAAGTGTTTTTTTTTTTATTAATAAACTCCACTAGCGATGTGAGTTTATTACATTACAAGTATTCACGTTAGCCCCTCCAGCTAAGCTAATGCTTGTATTAGGAGTGGGCTCACGTCAATAGTTTAAAGGCCAAGATGGGGATCGAACCCGGATCCTCTCAGATAAGAGGGCGGCCCCTCTAACCACTAGGCTATTGGCGCCTTTAAAGAAAAAGTAGGAATAAGTATTTATGTAAGAAGTTGCTAGGTCTTCAAAACATTTTACTGTCAGGAAGAGGATAGTGTAACTTACTTTCTGATCAGCCTTAGGGTCTCCCTTATTGTGGTCCTCTTTGCTCTTGTCCGTGGTGGGCGGCGCGGTGGGAGGATGCGAAGCCGGCATGAACGGCGGCTGCCCGTAGTACTAGAACGACATGTTCACATTATATTATACTACAATACTGTAGTATTTGTAGTATTACCACATACGGTGTGTGTGACACAGTTCCATATCTTGCCTCCTACACTTGTGACGTTTGTAGTAAAAGATGGCAGTGATAGTAAGCCTCCGATCGGAACAGCATGCAAACTAATGACGGAACATGTCACAGGTAGCATGTGAAAAATCATATGATATAAGATTTTATACGTACCGCCTACTACCGACATAGGCGGAGACTGTTAAAAATGTTTGCAATGAAATCGCAAATCGTTCGGCACTGTCCCGGTCTTCGTGATAAATCATCGACAAGTGACTTCATAGGATGCAGTGTTCTGGTGAAACCTCACCGTGAATAAAATCATGGATTGTGAAAAATCACAGGTGAAATAACAATGAAAGAACATATAATTTAATGTAATGAAATCGAATTGATATTTTATTTTATTTTTCAGACATACTAAATAAGTATGGGGTCACGCGTAATAATTTATTTATCTCTGTGATCTTAGCTTGCACAGCTTTTGCTACAAATAACGTCACGTACTAATCTCTTGCTCTGATCTCACAGATTTGTTAAGCCATGTCGGACACCAGAGAGACGGCCAGACATACAAGCAAACGAATCTATTTATTACACCAAATCGCTAGAACACATATTTATATTTGTCTCGTCATAGCTGGCTTAACTAACACGCTTGGCTTTCGTATTGTATTGTATTGGTGAAAGAAAACTATAACTTTTGACAAGTGAAATTTACACTAGCTAAAGTAATAGTTAACTGACTGACTTAGCACAGAGCAAGCGAGAGTGCCGGAGTTCCTTAATATAACGAAAGAGAGTACTTAGGACGGATTTTTTAAAAATCTTCCCATAACGACCACGACCGCGATCATGATGACCGGTTGTGGTTCGAGCGTAGGCCGCTTGGTCCACTGCACATGGTCGTTGCGGGTTCGATTCCCGCCGTGGCAAATTTCGGAAATGTCCTTTTCGTAATTTGCCCTGGTCTGGGTGTCACTGGGATCGCCCCCGGTCCATTGCACGGTACCCATAGTAAAAGCGCTGCTTAGTTTTGGACCATACAGTTGGTGTGTCAGTCTGGCGATATTTGTTTATTTATAAGGGGATTATATATAGGACGAAACTTTCTATGGATGTCTAGTCTGGTACACGGCTAGTAACATAATTGGCCTTTACAATCTTTGTTCATATCTTCAAGTTTTGTATCAAGCACACCAGGAGATCATGTTTACCTGGTGGTAGACGGGGAAGGGTCGATGCGCCGAGTCGGCGTCGGGCGGCGCGTCGGGCGGCGCCGCGTCGTCCGAGATGTCGGAGTAGGCTGGCGACCGCACGCCCGGCGTGGGCGAGCGGCGCGCGCGCCGCTTGCCTGGAGACTCTTCCGCCGGGGACTCCGTGGACTTGCGTTCTTCTGCCATTAGCGCTGAACGAGGTTTCACCTGTGTTCAATTGAATAGAGATGTAAATGATGATCAACTGTAGTATCTGTTTGTAATGTCCAAAATATCAGCTTTTTATTAAATGCATTGAAAGTATATTCAGGTACTTATAACAAAAAAATATATTTTTTTAGATAGCTGATATTATAAGGAGTTGGTAACTTCGGCTCCTTCTATTTCATCGTAGTACGACGCGGACGGAGCCGCAGGCAATAATCTGACAACTGTCAAAAGGTTATTTCTCAGATTTACAGAAGTGTATATCAACATTTTCTACGTTTTATTACCTTGAAAGTGGGTTGTAAAGTCTGCAACGCTTCGGGCGGCGTGGCAGGTGGCTGCGGCGGCGTCTGCGGCCGCTCGGGCTGCGCCGGTGCTTCTGCCGCCACAAACTCCTCAGCGAACCGCGCCGGCGCCGGGGACTCCGCCTCCGTCTCCATCTTCTCAGGTGACTTCTCTGGGGATTTGTCGACTTTAGCTTCCGGCGATTTCACGGGGGTTGGCGATTTGACGGGCGTGGCCGGCGTCGCGGGCGCAGACGGCGGCCTCGCCGGCGACGGGGGCTCCGCTGCCGGCTCCTCCTGCTCCGAGCTCGAGCCGTCTTTATCGTCTTCGTCCGGCGAGCCGTGTGCATGCGACCTATGATACTTCAGCCCGTTTGCGTGCTTGTATTTCTTCGAGCAATTCGGCTCGGGGCATTCTAGGAGGACGGGATCGGGGGGTGGGGAGGAAGGCGTCGGAGGGGGGCGCTTGGCTTTCGGCGTGGGCGGCCGCTCCTCCGCTTCCGAGGTCCGCTTCCTCTTGGAGTCGGGTCTGGGCGGTGTGAAGGGCGTCGGGGAGGGGAGTGCGCGCCGGCCTTTCGCCCCGCCGTTCCGCAGCTTGCTGTGCACGGATGAGCGCGTCTCCGTGAAGTTGGTCATGTCGGTGGGCGCGGCGCCGCGGCCGCGTTTCGCCCGACCCTTCGGCGTCCGCGAGTCCAACTCCTCCGTCGGTGAATCACAAAACCTGCGGAGAGCGGAATGTTCGTAAATAATCCAGTTTTGGACGTCTTTCTTCCAGCTGATGGACAGAAATAATTACTAAATCTGTCAATGGATACCTTAGGCCTGTATTAATAAATCGATCTTAAGTCTGAGAGCGATCTTGGAAATGTCATTCTTATGTCATAATAATTTAATAATAATTTTAGCCCTTTTGACGTCCCACTCCTGGGCACGGGCCTCCCCTCAACACGAGGGGGATTCAGGCCATAATCCACCACGCTGGCCCAGAGCGGGTTGGCGGATTTCACATGTCTTTCGAAAATTTGTTAATTCTTCTAAGACATGCAGGTTACATCACGACGTTTTCCTGCACGTTAAGCAAGTGATAATCATATAGAAATTATGATTCGCACAAAGATTTCGAAAAATCCAGAGGTTCGAGCCGGGGTTTGAACCCGAGACCTGGTAGCCCGCAAGACGCGTGCTTAACCAATCGGCTATCACTGCTTCTTCGTTGCTTGTTCACTCTTATGTCATGCCAGTACAAAATGACTTCTCAAAAACCCACTTAAATCGCTCTCGACTTGAGATAGATTTATTAAAACGAGCCTTAGTATCTCAATGTCAAGTGTCATCAACTCTATAAACCTTGTAGAACACTTGACACAAACAGCTGCTGTGTTACATTCAATATTGAACATTACTTGCTTACTCACAAACTTTACTTTGCTAATGATATGTAACGTTTGCACCCATTACCATAAGTTATCGTATCGTAATACGGTATCACGGTAAAACATTCTTATCTGTGTGAGCCGCTAGTGACGACCGTACCTAATGCAAGTGCACAAATATAAATATATACCGAAGCTGACAAAACACAAATTCCGACGGGGCGTCATTATTTACAAACACATTTCCAAATGGACACAGTTTTGCAGAATGTAACCAACCCACATATACTTTTGCAATGTAGAACCGACCTACTTACTCTTGCACTGGGGTTGATTTTGGTCTGCACACAGATGTATAGGTTGGTTTGTTTTTGCAAAACTATATCCAAATGTTATCCTCTATTCAGGAATTTCTGTTCACGTTTTTGTCTGAGTCATTTCAGACGTACGTGAGCGAGTCCATTACATCGCGCGTTACAGATTGAGCCACTCTTGCGAGCTCGTACCGCAATTCCCAGCATTAGTATGCTGTCCAACGTGCTCACGGGTCACCAACTTATCTGTTCAAGTGGCTAAAACTGGTACTAGCGTTGGCATTACGAAATTCTCACTGACTTTGATAGTTTTGTGAAGACAGTAGCGACGCCGTCAACTGAACGGGGCTGGCCCTATTCTGTTAACCGCTGGCATCTCGATCGAATCGCAACGCAATACGTCAAAAGTAACGTATCGCGTGTGAATACGTCAGTTTTGACAGTTTTTAACCCCCGACGAAAAAAGAGGGGTGTTGTAAGATTAAAATGTGTATCTGTGTGCCTGTCTGTGGCATCGTCGCGACCAAGCGGATGCACCGATTTTAATTTTGTTTAATTTGTTAGTAAGGTAATCGGAAGTGTTCTTAACTATGTTTCATAAAAATCGGTTCAGCCGTTTGAAAATTATCAGCTCTTTTGTAGTTTAAAATCGTCGCATCGGGGGTTTTTTAAACGTTCAATTTATTTTTCTATAGAAAATCTGTAAAAACGACGTATTCAGATACGCGAACATCAGTTTTGACATATTGCGCGTCGATCGAGATGCTAGCTGTTATCAGAGTTGAGCCCCAGATAAATTGGTTATGGTTGTAGCTGGATTACTAACCGCGGCGGCGCCCAGTCGTGTCTCGTGCAGTCCAGCAACGTTCCGACGTAAGTCTTCCCTCGCCAGGTAACGTTCACAACCAGGACGCCTGTAACAATATCATGGACTTTATGGCTTCCTAGTACTTACATGTTGCTTCGAACGTGAAATAGGATTAGGATATAGGATACGGGTTTAAGAAATTGGTGCAGTTAATTTATAGGCGGCGTCGGATCCAATTTGTGAGGACAACTCATTTGCATGTTGGGATGCGGGAGCCTCGGAACGTGACTCCGGCCGCATATTTCCTCGGCTCGCGTCACGCCACGGCCCCTTATCACGCCGAGCGCTAACTTATGCAAATTTAATTAATCTATTTCACCCCTCCGGCCGCAACACTTTTTCGCCTTCCTTTATAATACATTTCGCTATTTTTATTATATTAAACGCGCGGCTCGGCGTGAATTTATAATGTTACCTAACGCGTTTCAGAACCTTATTGTAATTCAGAGCGATTTAATCTTCCCTTTGTCCCCGAAATGTTTTTCGTAAACAAGAGTAACAAATTGAGATAAAAATGAGGGCCTCGGACAATCCCTTTTTAATCCCCGGCGAGCTTTTTCGTCGGCTCGATTTTATGTAGCGGTCTCGTTGAATTGTAAATAAGTGTATCTCTTTTATAAATGGCAAAGGAGTAGGTATAATGAGATTTCGTGGGGCGTACACATGTGTTACGCAATTCTCGCATGTCTTAATAGTTTTATACCCATCGCAAGTGGGTTCTGTTCGGGCGTGGGCATGTCCCTATTTATCGGCTGCCAAGAGCAATTTGGTATCTCCCGCGCGCTTCGCCGTATGTCATGATATCACATCCTCTTAACATTGTTTTTAGCATATTAAAACATTTTTTATAGAGCCACAGCGCGCTCTAAGAATTATGATGAATTTTATACGGAAGCATATAACTAGTGACCACCTACATTGATGAAAACATACAGACACAACGATTACAATACAATAGGTAAGTAAATAAACTATTCTAATGAATCCGTGGTTCGCATTCGATCAATAAAAAATATGTCCTTGTGCAGTATGATCAAGCCACGTTTTTGTGGAGGGTGAATCGGTAGTGGTGTATACACAAGAGTGTATACTCCCTGAATGCCTTTATGAAGTTGAATTATTGACGGTCATTATACTTTCGTATAGTTTAGGATACCGTTATGTAAATTGAATTTGAAACTTTTTGTTACATGTCAAAAATAGAGGTAGTTAAGTGCCTCTTACCATATTTGGTAGGTAATCATGGTATTATAACACAACTGGCCATAATTTATGATCACACACATAATTCTCTTCAAACAAATCGACACCGAACCACGAATCCTCAATGTTTCGTGAAAAAATAAGTATCACGTTAGAGCGGTGTGAACAGCGAGTCCCACACACAATTAACTTCCAGTTATTATTTATTGTTTCACAAAACAATGGACACATAAAGCATTTCACTAAAAGCCATTAGCATAAAATGGTGGAGTTATTGTAATGAGGCGACGTGATCTGACAAATGAGACAATAAGGGCGATACCGCCGGCGATTGGTTTATTATTGAACTGCCTACTGTACGCACGCAACTTTGTTGGTGGATATTTCTGTATCAGATTAGTTTATGATGGATATTTGCTGTCATAACAGAAATAATGTTCTATTTGAAGGAAATTTATCGGTTTCCTTCAACTGGAACATTGAATTTCAAATTCCAGTGTAATAATGTTACAAATAAATCTTGTTATTATGATTGATGTATCTACCTAACTCACGTGAGTAACTAACCTAACCTACCTTTAATTTGAATTGTGTTAAATGCAAATGACAGAGATAGAATTCTTTGTTTTCATAGTAAGTATAAAACAAAGTCGCTTCCTTCTGTCTGTCCCTATGTATGCTTAGATCTTTAAACTACGCAACAGATTTTGATGCGTTTTTATTAGATAGAGCGATTCAAGACGAAGTTTTATATGTATAATACATGCATAATATAGAAGAGAAGCACTGATAATTTTAGAGGTTTCTAGCACCCGTGCGAAGCCGGGGCGGGTGGCTAGTAACGTAATAATTTTTTGTAGTACCTACTAACTCAGATATACTACCTACCTATGTATATAAAATTTAATCAATTATGGAAATACCTATAAGGTTTTATTTTATAAAATCTATTAAAATATAAGCACGATAAGTGCCTTAGTAAATGCTAGGTAAGTAGGTGCCTAAAACAAAAAATATGTGATGGTAGAAGGTAGGTATAAACCTTTTTTCTGTTAGTTCAGCTCTGGTTAGTAGCGGGTGATTGAATCGAAGGTCAGCTTTAAGAAACCCAACAGGTTTTGTGGTAGGTTAACAAACCTACCTATACCTGTCATCTTTAGTAAGTACCTATTTACTAAGGCCCCAAGCAAAATACCTATCGTGCATATTAAAACAGAACCTAATATATTTTCAAATAAGACACAACACGTAGGTATTTCTCGGAAGGTGTCACAAATAAAAGAAACAACAAACACAGCAAACTTAAACACGAATACCAGGCGTCAGAAATATTTAAAAGGTAGCTCTACCGGCAGATGGCGCCCGCCCGACTTCCTAAAGGAAATCGTTGGGTGAGCTCCGCTTTTATTATTTAGGGTGGAATCCCCTTGTGAATTGTTAATACGGCCCACTGGTCACGGAAAAGTTAAATTAGAGATCGACGGCATGTTTGCGCGTGACTCGCCTCGATTTTGTAAGTTTGTCGCTAATGGGCCGGCGGCGTGTCGCGCCGGTTGTTAGCCAGCACTGCGGTTGAACTGACATGTTTTGTTAATATTTGTACAGTTTATTGGACACGAAATGACTCATTTAGATACACGTTTTGAGAGTTGAACAAAATGAAATATCATTTGACGTTACTGGCATCTAGGGTTGCCACTTGCGACCACTTTTTAAGCCGAATAAGTTGTTAAATAACTGATATATCTATGGTTAGATAACTAGTTGATTCTACTGGGTATATTTTAATTGGCATACTTAATCTAATCTCATAGTATTTATTGATACCCCTCTCTACGTCGTGAGTTAAGTCCACTGATCACAGTATCCAATCCCTATGTTTTTAAGCTTGAATGTACTTACTATATTCGCACACAAGAGGGTGGCAACCCTACTGGAACCTCATAACTATGCTAATTTGTTACCTAAACATGGTATGAAATAATAATGTTTGCAATATAAACGTCCCAAATAACAACAAAACGAATTTAAAATCATAACAGCATCCAAAAAGAGATAATAAAACCGATAGCAGCGGTTCCAGAAAGCTTAAAACAAACATCAAGTATAGGCAGGTATTTGATTGAGATGCCAATGGCCTCACCAGGAGAGCAGGCCTCACCAGGAGAGCAGCAAACAGAAATAGGTTCATTTAGGTGGTGCTAATTACACCCGGGCCGCAGTAATTAACAGCCCTGGTAGGCCCTCGCCCCGCGTCCTTCCCTCCCCACTTCGTTCATTCCCCGCTAACATCCTCACTCCCAAATCTGTAATCTGCGTTAATCTTTCTATAATGGGATACGCAGGATTGTCGTACACTTTGTTATTCATTGACGTAGGTAGGTATTTAGTAAACAATCTTGGCTTAATTCGTCATTCAAATCTTAATTCGTCATTCAAAGTTATTATAATTGAAAAGGTTAATAGGTTTTATTTATTGGCTGTAATTATTTTAATTTGATGGTGGCATTTACATATTAAGTGAGTAGGTACTTAATTAACTATGTTTAACCTAATTACGTGTTGGTATCTAGTAATTGTATATTCTTAACAATTATTTAATATTTAAAATGCCAATATTACGACCGGTTCAGGGAAAACTGACCGAGTTTAATTACCTACCTATATTATTCTTAGAAAAAATAACCATGTAAAAATATATTTTAAAGATCTTCTCTCTGTATAAAATTCAAGACCAATAAAATCGAGCATTTTTTAAATTGGTTCGCACAAGCTTTCTTTAAGGTGAATAAAAAAAATAACGAAATGATTTCGGTTCAAGATCGTTTTATTTCTTCAACGTCAGCACGCCTTTGTTGACTAAATCGATTGAATTAAGAGTTGACAATACAAAATGGGTTAGTGGGCGTGCCGGCATGCGGCAGTGCGACGAGCGAGGAGCGAGCATCGCGTTGGTCCGAGGATGGTACTAATGTCCTTTGTTTCCCACACCGAGACAAACAGAGTTCCGGCGATTTCATTTACATCCACGGCCGTCCGTAGCCAACCTGAGAGCAAACTTTGTGCTCTTAAATAGTTCTTCACACAAACCCCACACCATTTCGAGCGCCGGAATCATTTAACAAGTTCTCGACGGCCACTAAACAAAAAAACTTTCGGGTTATTACGTGTTGATACAAAATACTCGCTAATAAGTTCCATAAAAGAGACGTACAAACGTTTTATACATATTAAAAAATACGTCCACTAAGTAGTGGAATGGAATGCGCCGCGGTGTGTGGATGGACCTGCTTAATTGTTAGCACATACATACATAGTACTCGTATACAGTGTGCCTCGTAAACCTGTCCTGAGGCATTTTTTGAGCACAACCCGCGCGCCAGATGCCGCACGCGTTCATACCAGGACTTTGGAGAATGTATTCCGAGCCGTTACCCGTATGAGGTACAGGGAACTTAATAAACCTCGGCTTACACGCGAGCCTGTGATAAAATTATAACGCGGTCGGAGTCGCACTGTAAACAGTATTTAATTTCCGTAAGCTGCTCGACGCCATTAGCCGAAAATAAATAAGCGTGGAGCGAAGGGCGGGAATTGCCTCCCCGCCGCCCGCGCCGCCCCGGCCGCCCCGCTGCCCCATCGGGCGGATAAATTTGGAAAGTGGCAACAGAAGCGGGCAGATGGTGATTTATTATCGTGTTTTATAATAATTACGAGCGGCTACGGGGGAGAGGCATTGTGTTGCGCGACTGGCCCTCTAATGCCGTCCGGAACGTGTGTTCTCATATTACATTGTGTTGTTATTTTTTTATTCCTAATGATCGACCGCTTCCTAAGGATACGCATTAAACGGTCCCACCCCTTAAGATTATATTGAAAATATAAATAAATCATGAGAAAGAATCTCACACACATATCGTGGGATTATTATAGATAGATGATACTACTCAAAGAGGCTTATTGTGTAAGTAGCTACCTATATTTACCTAACATTAAATAATATCGAGTAGGAGGTACCTGAATCCCAGTTAGGAATCGATTACATCGACGCCAGCATTTTGAATAACCAGGACAACATAGAAGGCTTAAAGGTTCGTTATCGGTTCCAAGGGTATGGTATCTCGGGTAATAAGTACCTAAGTGCCCGATAACTGTGTACAGCCTCAAAAGGGGGTATTATTCGTTTAGTAATATCACAAGTACTTATAGTGCATATCACGATCGATATCATATACCTACCTATATTGGCAAAAATATTCGTGGCGCGGGAAAAATCTTTGGTACGAATATCGTGATACGGATCATAATGAAACAACCCCTTATCGACTCGGCTATTTATGTGCGCCATGAATATTTTAATATTAAGCGGAGTTTAGAATTGTAAGCTATAAAACCACTATAAAATTGAGAGAGAGCGAAATGGTTCCGTATGGCAAGCATTTTTTTTATTTCTTTAGTTTATCAAATTATGATTGACTAACTAAAAAAATAAAATTATAAGAAAGAACTTTTCTGTAAGACGTAATCAACACGTCAGGTGCTGTAAATAAATTGATTAATTTATAATCTGCTCAGGTGGTCTAGTTCATTGCATATTTTATGAGCACTTTAAGTATTCTGACAATGGTTTGTTATAAATGATGTAGACAGCTGTTATTTATTAATTAAATTAACTTCAAACTCAATTGAATAAGCAGGCAGGGACTTACTCATTTAACTACTGTAGTATTTTATTGTTTAAAACATGTCATGTCTTATGTTAATGGGACGGATGCAATGGGACTTTGTCGATTGCAAATAATAAGCAGATAATATTTATACGACATGAATTCATTTAGATTAGAGATGCATCCTAGTTACCATCCTACTTCATAATAAATACATGTAAAATGCATTAATGCATAATCAACACATTAATGGTAATGATAAATAATATTGTATGCGGTACGCTGCTGGTTTAACAGATACTTGCAAATTGAATTTGTAAGCTTGTTGACAGTTTATTACATCGTTAATTAATTCTGCTCCATTCTGTACTACAAAATACCGCAAACTTGTCATCACGACAAATTATTTACTTAAATGTTAAGTGTGGGATCGCACCTGTGCGGCCGTCGTATTACAGTAAGAATTAACTTAGGGATATTGTGAAAACAACATATTTCTTCAGTAATTATAAATAAGTATGGTTATAAAAGAACATCGTGTCAAAATAAGGTCTATCAATGATAATGAATGTATCGCAAAGCTTCAACATGTACCAGGCGTGCATAAGCGTGCAGAATGTATGAGCGAGCGCTACGGTGCGTGGCGTTCGTGCGCTAGTAACAACTCACCACCTTCCGTTTCGTGCCACACGATGCCCTCCAACGTGACCGAGGTACCAGGCTCGCAGGGGCCCAAGCAGTCGGGCTCTGTGATCGTGGCCACTGACGTGCCCACGCATACTTCTGCTGTCTCCTATGAACAAAGGAAAATACATTGAAGGGGGATCGTGAACCGTGAAGAGATGCTGAAGTGGTCGTCGGTCGTCAGTCAGAATCAAGACAATGCATCTATCAGAAAAGTATGAATCGATAAGTGTCAAAGATATAAACCAAACATACAAAACGTTTTATTTCAATACCTACCTGCTTAATTAAAACCAAGTACGAAGTTATAAGTAAGTACTGTGATATCGTGTAGACTGTCATAAAGAAATGTATGAGTATTTTATGTTCCCCAAATTTTGCTGCGGTGTTATATAAATTTGAGCACTCGTCAAATAAAAATAACTTAGTCACATTTTTCTTTATGACCAACTACAGAAATTGTATCCCGTTATTAACAATTCCATGAGCTTTATAACGAAATGTGGTTTTATTTAATAATGTATACGTACCTACCTACTTTGTTTTATAATAAAAGCACCTACTTGCATACAATACACACGTGTCGTTTGTAATAATAATGAACAATTGAAACCGCAGAACGCGTAAAACCGTTATATTATTTATCGAGCTCAAACGAATTCCTGTAGGCTTAGATATAAAATTAAAAACAGGTAAACTGGCTGTTCGAATAATAAATATAATAATTAATTGTAACCGGACGCGCTCCGGAAGCTTAATCAAAGTATTTATCTCACAATGGGATTCATCTATAAAATTATTTATTATACCGAGGCTCATTTTAAACCTACCTACTTACTTTTAATAATAATAGTTATTATACAGACTATTTCAAACGAGCGAAATAATTATTAAGGTACATTTACGTTATCTGATATGTAGTTGCTTAGTGAAGACGACACTTTGCGTAACTATCATAATTGTTTGAGTTATGGGCATATTATGAATATTTGACAGAATGTTGTTCGTGTTTCGGCCCTAGGACACATCCAATAGCCTGGATTCTGGAAAACAGTTTGAGTAGCAACTTAATAAATATTTCACAAAAAAAGTGTAGGTAGTACCTATGTGTTTTATTTCATTCACATTTTTATACCATGTTATTATACACCCGACATTCTGAGTATAATTATTAGTACCTAAGATTAATATTGGCGTTTTGGAACATGTGCAGATTACCTCAAATACAATGGAGATTCGTTTTTACCTACTTTACTTACTATGTAATTTTATGTAATGATTATCTACTTATTCTTTGGAGTGGAGTACCAATCAGCAGGTTTAACGAATATATATCACTTTACAGTCTTCGGAATATCAGTAGCGAGATAACTATAATTTATTTCACTATATAATTAATTATATTAAGTATCACATGATACCTTAATTAAATTATTCGATATTACAATACCAAAACTATCGTTGTCGAGTATAAACGAAATAATACAAGTTATGTATTTCTACAACAAAATTAAACAGGAGTTCAATTAATTGGTTGATAAAATTGAATACCAATCGATGTATAATATTTATGAAAGGCCGCGCTATTATAATTACTTTCATCGTCCCATCACTGATAGGTGTAATAAGGGTGTGGGTATAATACATTCATCAGATGGGCAGATTGATACGTATTTATTGACTTCAAATTTGTTGAACGAAATGTATTTTTTTATTAATAAACACCTATTTAGGCTCCGCGATCGTAAATTTGACTATATGCTGTACATAGCATTCAGAAAATTCCATATTTCATTATACCAAAAAATAACTATATTAAGTATAAAATATTGAAGTTAAATTGAACATTAGTGACGGTTTCAAAGCCTGCTTTAACGAACACAAAACATCTGCTGTAACATTCTTTTTCTGGTTTCTTTACAGCATTTGCAGTATACATTAATACATTGTTAATTAAGATCGCTAATTTAAAATAACATCTTACTTCGGTATCGATGTTTTTTCTTGCGCTTTTACTTGAACTGACATTTAGCTTTTTAAAAATAATTGTCACCATAACTGTGAGTAATCAACAGCCGTTCTCAAATAAACCTAACTAAACTGAACTCTATTGCTACGCCAAGAATATTCTTACTCGTTTAATTTGAAACCTACTGAATAAGTACATACCAATGTAAGTAAGTTTCCAAAATTAGTTTGTACACTTGCTTGACTATTGTTTTACCATAATTACTGCAGTCACTGTCAGTCGACGGGTAAAATTCCACCAGTGAAAGTAGTAGTATAATGGTATAATAATAAAGACATGACTAAATGTTTAATTCCCACTACCAACATTAATTGACCGTCCATAATAAATTTAACACCGTTCGCGCTGTATGTACGTTCACCTTAAAAAGTTAATTACAGTCGGATTGCACTCGACTACCTCGGAACTGGGTAACTGTAATAATATGGTATTGATTCTGTCAGTTTATCGTGTCAACTTGCTGTAGTTTATTATTTCCTGGTAACATTTTCCTTTTGAATTGAAGTAATGATCGAGCAATAAAAAATGTTGCTTTTTATGTCGTCATTTTATTAATAAAGATTATTTCTAAAGAAATTTAATCAATGTGAAATACCAATTATTTAATCACGAATTATTTCCTTAATTATTCATAATAAAAATATTATACTTTGTTGTAATTATTGAAGCGATAAAATAAGCGAATGATAATTACATTTTTAATATGTACTACGCCCCAACCAGCGTGTAAATTGAATATGAGCTGTTTTAATACAATTTATTTTATGCTAGTGTCAATAAATGACAAGTATAGTCAATATTAATAATTATGTTGCCACATACATATTACAATTAAAATGTGCACAGTTGGTTTTGAAAGACATTATCATCGTCACGGTACACAAACGTAATGTACCTATTTGTGTATTACGCTAAATGTATTATATACTTACCTACATTCAGTTTTAATATTAATTGGTTTGTATTGTGATAATGTTAAATAATAGGTAGGTAATGTAAGGTTACAATCACAGTAAAATTTCATACTTATCCGAAGCTAGCATCTGTCATAATAATGATAAAGTATGGATGGGTATGATCAATAATATAGGAGGTACATATTACATAAGTAAGGACGTCACGTCCCTGTAAACATACATCATACATTTCATAGTCTCTTATTATAAATTGCATCTAAGTACTTCCTTACATTTACAACTGTTTAAGGTTATTATGCATTTCAATTCCTTTAATGTAGGTACTGCATAAAATCAACTGTAAGTAGTTCTTATTATTTATTGCCTTAACAGTATTAATATGAAGTACCTTCTTATAATGAAAAGATTTTAATTGTGTAGGGAAAGCCGGTATTTTCAACTGGATTATTTTTCTCTCCGGTCCGGAAATCGTCGGGTTTGTCTTGTCAATGTCGGTACCAAGTCACCAGGGTTGCATAAATTCTAAGAACGTTTACAGTGTAGAACATAATCAAATGAAGCCATTTAAATTCAGAACCCGATATGAGAACGGTGCGACAGTGTCGCCGTCCCGCTCACGCACACAGTTAATGGCATCACAAATTGCGAACTAAAGCACTCCACCGTTGAATCCGAGGGATGTCGTTTCGGGGAGCACTTTTGGAAAAATAACAAAATTTTATGTGAATCGAGGAATCGACAGACATTATATCTGAGCAATAATCTTTTCACGTTTCAGTTTCCAACAATGACAAATTGAATTTTACCATCGTACCGTATCTACTAACAACTTGAACAAAAACTTCGTTGATAGGCATCGATAACTATTAAAGTACTTAGTTAAGCTAATGACTGTGTCTGACGAGTACATTCGACAAATTTTCTGCCATCTTCCGCGGGATGAAGTCATGCGTCTGAATATCTCAAGAACGATGAACAGCAAATTATCGATTAAATCATACCCACGCGACGACTATAAATAAAATTAAACGCTTTATTGTTAGTAGAATGACAAATGTGCGATAGTCGGCCGCCCACAGTTGGCGCTCGGCACTCCGCGAGCTGCCTCTACACAACACTATTACTTGTGAAGAACTATAATGACACAAACATATCAATACTTCGACACGCCATATCGCCATTAAATCCTTTATGGGCGGCGTGAACGTCACAAGTCGAGGCAGCCGACAGGGAGGCATTGTGCGCGGCTCCGAGGGGGGCTCCGGCGAAGTTATGAGCGCCGGCTCAATGCTCTCCCGCTACTCGACTGCAAACAGGAGGGTCGTTCCCGGCCAGCTGCCGTTTTATCTCGACAAACGAACTCGCATCACTGGCGGAAACTTTAAAAAAACTTTATGCCGACATTTGTATTTGCATTTCAATAATGCATGCTGGCGAGCATGTCGCGCAACGGACGGAGGTGTAGCGGCGTGGGGTCGTCGGTGCCAGCCGGCCACAATGGCCACTAAATCAATTCACAACGGCAAGAACAAAAGAGCGCGGCGAGAGCGTAATGAGCACGCCGCGCCGCGCGCGTACGATTAAGACACCGAAGGGAGTCGTTTGAAAACCTTCAATTGCGGCAACGCAGGAACTAATTTGTAGTCGCGCCGCCGACTCGAGCCGCAAAAGGAAAGCGTACCGACGAGCGACACCATCCTCCATGCTTAATGACTCGAAACAATGGCCCTATGCCCGCGCGTCCTCTCATAACCGTACCGTTTCCAAAACTTGTAAAGATTTAGCGTCCGCGCGCTCGACCGTGACAAATCGCGGTTAAATCTCGCAAACTGCCGAACATTTGCCACATTTGGCAGCGGATGCGTCCAGCGGAGGCCGGGAAGAGGTTCCCGCCCGACACTGTAACCGAATTACAATCCACTAAACCCAGGGAACATACGTCATTAAAATAATTTAGGGAAATGGCACGTTTTAGTGTTCGCGTTTATGGAGGCCCGGTAGATGGGGCGCGCTCGCGGCGTGCCAGCCGCAATAAATAGCGGGGCGGAGCCACCCACCATCTTGTTTATACACCACCTACCCGGGACGGAACATTAATTTTCTGCTATGCGAAACAAGTGGCGACAAAGAGTGTTCGTGCCAGCTAATGGGCTCAAACGCATCAGCGTCGTAACGCTTACGACTTATAAGAACTCTGCCAAGAGAGCGAACGAAGAAATTGTTACTACGGATAAGGTTAATTAGTAACGAGAACTGTGGAAATCCGCACCACATTACCGTCTTAGCGGACGGAATTACCATTTAAATGAGCTTTTTGAAAGGTAAAGAAAGCGCCAATGCCTAATGTTTATAATCATCGTCTTGTTATCCTCACGAAATTTTCCTTTGACGAAACTAAAAAGTAATAATATTTACAAAAGCAGGTATACATTTACAATCATGACTTTGGGCTGTTTGTTGTTGGGATTTGATAAATTTATTCACAACAAGCATCGTTATAAACCATCGTTATAATCACAAGTGTTTATAGTTTAGTGTGTCGGTATCGTATCGGGAGGAGTAACGAGTTATAAATAATAATTAGTAAGACAATCACGGCCGGTCCGTCGGATAACGGACCGGGGGTAGCGCCAACCCTACTCAGGCTGACACTACGTAATTAACTTTGTACAATTCGATTTGATGCCGCGCAACTGTTTCAATATTCGTTCGTTCAACCCTCACCGTTAGAAGCGATAACTTTTTTAGGAACTGTCAAAAACATTTTTCTACTTGACTTCGGGTTGATTAATTTATTAAGCGTCTTTTTACGACGGAAAAAATGCGACATAGGTAAGTACCCATTAAGATGTCTTATTTTTATTAGAGATAAAAGTTATCAAATGTCACGGTTATTTTTGTTAATTAGACAACCATCGGCATGGAGATAATTTGTGTAACGTGACTAAACTTTGTGTGTTGCTGTCCTTTTCACAGCCACACTGCATAGACAAGACCCCGATATAAAAATATACACACGAATTTAATACCTCCTCTTCTTTGAAGTCGGTTAATTAAGTTTGATCATTCATCAAGTCCATGTAAAGAATAAATGATTTCAAATAATTAAGTAGGTATCAATAATACTAAAGAGTTTATGACATTTAATTGCTAATTAATTGAATTTCTACGTAGAATCTACTTTAAGAAATCAGGAATTCCAATCGCAAATTAATCTCACTGGGATGTCCCCCCAGTCCATTGTACTGTACCCATATTACAAACGTTTCTTAGTTCGGTTCGGGACCGTGCAGTTGGTATGTCAGTCTGGCGATATTTATTTATTTATTTTATCTCTTCTGTAATCTTGGCGTCCTAAACAAAGTTGGAATGAACGACTGGTAATTTGGCATTCAACTGGCCGTTGCAATAAAAAACTTAGCTTCACGGCTGGATCGATCCTCGTATCAGATAAAAGTAATCGCGCGGTCATGACGCTATCTATCTACACTTTTATAGCAGTTGTTAAACTAAATAAAATAATAATTCACAATGTAAAATAGTCAGCTAAGACTAAATAGTATTATTTTAATTTTTAAATTTTTTGCCCGATTTTTTTAATACTCTTTGTCCAATGTTTTTACCAAATTGAATGGTAAAACAATTATTTGGTTAAATCTAGTTGACATTGAGAGAAATCTTCCCTTAGACAATCCATTAGGTAAGTACTTACTTAAAATTTATTCGACCGGCATTTTGTTTTCATTCGTGTATCCCACTTGCTCTGTCTGAACTGTATAACGTTAAGTATTATGGCACAATAGCGTCCTAAATTATTGTGAACTAGCGACCCGCCCCGTCTTCGCACGGATGCAATAAATTATCAGTGTTTCTCTACTATATTATGCATGTATTATACATATAAATCTTCCTCTTGAATCACTTTATCTATTAAAAAAACCGTATCCAAATCCGTTGCGCAGTTCTAAAGATCTCAGCATACATCCATATGTCCATACATACAGGCAGCGGGAAGCGACTTTGTTTTATATACTACTAGCTGTGCCCCCCGACTTCGTCCGCGTAGTATTTAACGTAACAAAAATTTCGGGATTATCGGGATAAAAAGTATCCTATATGTTAATCCCGGTTATAAACTATCTGTGTTCCAAATTTCATCCAAATCCGTTTAGTAGTTTTTGCGTGAAGGAGTAACAAACATACATACATACATACATCCTCACTCACAAACTTTCACATTTATAATATTAATAAAAATAAACTAAAATAATCGAATATATTAATTAAACTCGTTCGAAATTCGAATGAGGTTTAAAAATAAACCCCTTCTGATACCTCGCGCCCTGGTAATTGAAACGTGATTAATCCCGGTACATATTTCACTTTTAAAAGCGTCTTTTTGGTGGTAACGGCAGCAGTTCCCTCTTAAAGAGGCTCTATATAATACATTTTTGAATTACACACTGTATCAAACACACTACTTAAGTTATTCAACTTAATTACTTATACTTACATAATTCATGCGATGATCTTGATATATATAGGAGTACATACATAAAACAGTACGTGGGTAATTTTAGATCGTATAATAATAAAACGGTTCCGGCATTCCGGCCAAGTAAAGAGAAATCGCAATGCAAATGCTCACCTACGCGGCCCACCACGTAAATAAATAAGGTTTAAGCAAAGAAATATGCAAGGGAAATATTTTTTAATATACACGCCGCTCTTTGAAGCGCTCTCTTTTATTCAAGAGGGGAAGTTCCCACCGTAATGGGAATATAAAGGGAGCTATAGATTTTTATGAAATACGAAGGCGCCGTGAATAGATTGCTTAAAGAACCGGCCGCCCCGGCGGCCCACGTATTGCGGAGTGTATTGACATTTAGATTATGTATAATGTATATTATGTCAATAAAATGTGACAATTAAATGTCCGTCTCTAAAATAATTCTACCCTATTTAATTACTACATCATATTTAAGGCGATGATATCAAAGCTATATAAGTTTTTGTGATAAAATGTAAATGAAATGCTAATCGAGAGAGCGGAGCTCGCTTCTCTAAAAACAAAGAGTTTATTCATTACAAAAGGCTCGGTAAAAACCTAAGTTGGGTTATGCAGCGATTCTCGTCGTGAACTGGCACTAAAAGAATGCAACTTTGTTCTGAGGCAGCCTTTGTAAATGCGAAGCGAAACGCGTGAAGCTCGTCTCGGCTGGCGGAAGCGCACGATGTGACACGAAATAGCGACGCTGACACACGACCAAATTGCATTCTATCTGGAACACTTTTATCGCTGCCAAAGGGACTTTTATATTTCGCGGACTCTATCCGTTTTATGCGTTCCTGGTACGTATGGAAATGAAAATACAATATACATTATGTAAAATTTATCTTCCTCATCGATAAAACATAGCGTTTTACGTGGAAAACGATGATAAATAGAATAAACTCTGGCGAACAATAAATATCTTGCTGTTGAATAAAACATAGTGCTAACATATTTGTACAAAAGAAAAATTTGGAATAATTTACATCTAACGGAAGTGCTTAATGAGTCCATAAAACACTAAATGCCGATATATTATAGCGACGGAGCGTAATCATTTAACACGACGGGCATTAACATTTAAACATAGACATACATCAAATGTTTAATTCAATATTAAATCCAGCGCTTAGTGAATAATACGACCGGTTCTCAGAAGGCAATCAAATAAAATACCACGAGAAATAAAGCAATAAAAAGAAGGGAACTTAATTTAGTCGCCGCTTAAATTTGGAGGCTAATGGCCCACAAAATAACATGTAACACTGCCAATGACTGGCGGATATATTGTAATCGAAACTAATTGTAATCAAAAACCAATTATATTTTGTTGCAGTTAGTGTATGCAACGTAAGAAATATGCACGGCAGCTATAAAACCGTCTGACTCATAGCTAATTCAACATTCGATGACATTAATTCGCACGCCAGATAAAAATAAACGCGCCGTATATTATAATAGAGTTTGAATATTTTTGTTAATTCCCCGTGCCATGTAAGTCGACTCTCAGATAATATATTGGCTCATTGAGTTGCGTGCGCGGCAGTTACAAACAATTTCTCGTGAATTTCCACAGACGAATGAACAACAAAATAAAATCGTTTGGAAAACATCGTATTTTTTGTTCAAAGCCATTTAATTTAAGCACAGTGAGCTGCGAGAGAGAATAATCTGATTTATATCTCTAGGCCGTATTTCTCCTTTATTCGCTGTTTCACACTATCCGCCGTAATTTGTTGAAAAACACGCAGATTCAGCCGAGTGTTTATTTCTATTTTACGATAAAATGTGTTTTATTTTTGCTGGCTATTTTATTTATAAACTTTACTGCGGTGAAGTGGTTAATTTTTACATTTTCATTTTTTAACCTTTGCATTATTTCGGCGTCTTTTGTGGTATGCTTTTCAATTACGTAACCATTAGTATTGTCAACGTATCTTTCGATCGTGAGACTTTTCTACACAATAGGTGTAATTAAAGAGAGAAAACAATAAAATACCGTTATGATATCATTGCACGCAGCTGTAATAAATCTTAATGTTTCTTCTGCGACACTATTATGTAGGTAGAAGTGGTGCGCGCAGGGCGCTAGTAAAGCCAACCCTCTGTCGACGCGACCCCGACGACGACGTGTTATTTATCCCCGTCCGAACACCCTTTACGAGCACAATATCGGCGCTCGATTCTCATCCCGCCTTGGGGAAAGATAAAAGAAGCTTAACGTAACGTCAGACGGCTCTTTGCGTGTGGACCTACCTCGACACGACGCCGCGAGGGCTAACGTTACCAAGCCACTTCGCTAAAATAATCCTCATATTTTATTAACGGCCAGAGAACCGCTGTCAAAATTTGCTCTTTTTAAAGCCGAGCCCGCAGTGTGAATATTCATGATCTGCGAGTCATATAAATATGCCTCGAGAAGTCGAGACACTCAACGCGCTAATGAAACAAGATGCTAACTCGGACTCGGCTGAAGCTTAAATTATTCCAGCGGCGTCTCCCTCGTCTTTGCGCCGTTACTATTATTTCAAATTATTTTGAATTGAGTAAAAGCAAGCGAAACACACAATAACAACCCTCGGAGTTAATTGCCCTCCGACAAAGCGCTCTAAAAGCTTTTCGAGACGCTACACTGTAATACAAACGTTACACTGCATGAAAAAGTGTTTGTGCTTTGGCGATTCTTAAAAATAAAATGGAACGTGAAAATCATAACGCAACAATGGGCCGTAATGAAATCTCTTTTTTACGGCTCACGGCTATGTCGGGGCCGAGCAATTTTAACCTCGTTTTCATTGAAATTCACGTTTCATCCGAGCAACAAAAGGGTTGGGCTCTTTGCGAAATGTCAATTGTGAGGAGGGTGGAGCGGCCGGTGATGGTGTCCCGGCGGCGGAGGACACATGTACGTGGCCGTGACAAACACAACACCATGCGGACGCGTGTGTACCGTACCGCTTGTTCTGAATAATGCATGAGACGCCAACGAATGCTTTAAAAAGTTAACAAGGTTTACGGAGCTTTCCTTTGTTACGCCTTGTCCTTGCTGTGCAAAAACAAATTGCTTCCGATGAATTTCATTGAAAATATTTGATTTATTTGATGAGCTGCCGGTCGAAGAAATTCTAGACACATCAAAAAAAGAGCTAGAGGACATATTATAATCACAAATTACAATGTAAATTAGGTAACAAAGAAAACTGTCATATATGTAACTACTAAGTAATAGCTATTCGATATGGACGGCAAAATAGGGGGAACTACAAGAACTATCTGGTCAAGAATACCAGGAAATAAGAAAGTGTAGCTGGTGTTGTTGTAGTTCCGCCCACGGACTTTTCGAGTTACGGATACCCGGCCGATAACAGGATTAACGCGCCCTCCCGTGTTGTTACCGGCTAATTCGCACGCAAACTTGCCACACGCCACGCTCCGACACGATTATACTCTCCTGGTAGATGTTCACTTATTACTTTCCAAATTGTTTGTTTCTGAGTACTTCACGATTCCTAACCACGCCAGTGCCTTAGAACAGCTTTGAGAAAGATTTAGCTAACTGAATAGCCAGATAGATACCTACAAAAAACAGTAATTAAAAGAAACCCTTATAGTTTTGTCTTTTAACTACCTACCCTGGTCAATTTAGAACTTTAATTTTATAATTATGACAAATAAACTTTTAACAGTTGACGGGAGTCATGAAACGTTTACGACAGTATAAAATCGTAATGGATTAACTTGATCGCCACAGTCGGCGTTTAACGACCGACCTGGGGCAACTTCCTCAATAAAATTATTGTCCGTCATCCCTATGCCATAAGAATACAAACCAGGCTTCAGATTTTGAAGTTTATACTAGAAGTATTGTTAAAGTGTTATGTCTTAAAAGGAATGATTCATCATCGATTACCCAAAAATACTTAATATGATGTCGTCGACATACCATAAAACCAATTTTATTTTTTATTGAATTCAGTGACCTTTGAGTTTCTTGAAGGACCTGTTGAGATTTTGATCTCTTACTATTTATAAATGCTATGTTGGCTTAAATTAATAAAAAATATTTTTTTTTACAATTACATTCAAATTGTTATTTTATACTACACGCGCAAGCATTAATATTTCACTATACATTTTTCAAACGCAAAAAAATACAAATTGTTTGAATAATTCTAACATTAATAAAATAGAATCTGAATAACATTAAAAGAGTCGTGTAAGTAATAAAACTTTTATACGTGTAATGCCAATAAGTACAATACATAAAATAACCATCGATGAATGAAAATAGATAAGTTATAAAGAGTCGTCGACGGAACGCCCCGGCAAGTTCTGTGGATCGAAAAAAAATCCTTTGAATGATAATGAAACGCGGAGTTGCGCAGTCGAAAGTGTAATAAAACCCACAGAGTTTTTTGTTGCAATGACGCTAGCACAATACGCGTTGGCTTTGATGTTTTCACGCTGCAACCATTTTGTTTAACGTGCACATTTATTTTGATGAAAACCATTCATGACTGATGAATGATGACATCTAGTAATTAAAATGTTTATTATTTTCACGTTGGTGATTGAATTTTCTCTGTAAATATTCACTTTAAATGTATTTCGTTCAACATTCTGGGATATTGCATTTTGGAATTATCCCAATTAGCATATTTATAATTTGAAATTATACAAATAATCGCTCCATCTCATCGTTTATTTAAGCAATAACAGTCGAAACGTTGTACTAAAGGAAACTTAATAATTATCACAAATAAAACTCGGCTCGCTCGTAATTAAGAGTCCATTTTGTGACAGCCTCTTAAAATTCACTCCACGAGCGTAGGGAGGCTCAAAGGCGAAATAATTAAAGCGGAGGGTATAAGAAAATGCCGGGAGGCTGGGAGATCAAAGCACGGAATTTACCCTTGGCTAAATAATATAACAGCGGAGGCACAAGATTTGAGCTCGCACTGGAGACAATATACCTGTTCGGTGACGGTATTGACATGGTTTACCTCAATCTGAGTTAATGATTCAATGGATGGATTTAGAGCAAGCGGGAAATAGGATGATGGCGACAATTATGGTGTAGTAATGTGGGACGAGGCAGAAAGGCAGCTGAGCCCGATAGCTCGGGTCGTTATTGAAGCATGTGATATTAGTCAGGGACTGAATTATAACATTTCTGATCTATTTAGTGCTTGAGACGGTACCGATTGCCATTCTAACATCTAAAAGGTCGTTACGGGCTGGGCAAAATTCAGACAACAGATCAAACCCTTGGATTGCCACGCTCGTCTACAAAAGTGTTAAACTATAATAGACCTTAAGGTCCGTAAAGAAGTTCAAGAGTCAATTAGAATTACGGAGCCATGAAATATGGTAAACGACTATGAATGACAGATATCATAAATATGAAATGTCAGTCATTCGCTAGCGGCATCATTTAAATAATCAGACGATGAATTCACAGCAAAGGTTACTGAAAATATTCAATTATGCAAAACTGCATATTATGTTAGTATCTCTATGAATAATAATGTCTAATAATTCCAAATTTTGCCTTTGTTCTCGATTTTTTCCCCGTATTTGCACAAACCTCATGTGTGTGTGTGGAAATTTTACGCGTAATTTATACAACCTCCGAAACTCCGACGAGGACAACCGAGGACTTACCTGAAAAGAATAATAAACTACAATAAAACGTAATTCATCCTGAGTAATTGCAAAATTGAACAACTTGGAATTCACAAAAGGAATATCGCTTTGAGTTTCATTTTACTTGTTCTGAGAAATCTAATTTCGAATGTTTTCGGGTTCTGGTTGGGAATGTTTTGAATAAAACTGCGACGCTCGATTCGTTGGGCTCGTTTAATTCAAAACACACGAGCGGCTACGGTATACAATAATCATAAAATCGCATTACAACGTCAACCTTTAGGCTGGTATTCCGAGCGTAAATCTGAAATGAATGAGCTACGGGTATTACGAAATCACCACTCTCGTAACAAAGTCACTAAACAGTCTTAAATTGTTAAAAATTAACATTCAAATTGGGGGAGCGCTGTTAGTGGAATTAGTACGAGTTTCACTCATAAATCGTCTGGAGAGGGTGGCGAGGCGAGTGCGCCGGTTTATTGGCTCGACGTCGACATTCGCCTGCTAATAAATGAAGCAGAAAACTTCTACTTATGTAGTGCGCTGTTTGTCGAGGGCGGAAGACGTCTCCGGGCGACTTATCTAACCGAAAACTGTGTCTACACGGAGCGCCGTAGAGCTCAAACTTCGATGAGGAGCGGTTTTATAATACTGCCCGTCCTTTTCACGCTCATGGCGAGCGAAGGGGACGGAGCGAGCGCATTATGGGTTATGAAATGAGCTCCGTTGCCTCATGTTACCCCGGCGAAGAAAATGAAATTATGACCGTAGCCGCGCAAAGAAAGCGGGCATGACATCTCTAATTTTTTCTTGCGCAGCTTTTACGAGCGCGCGGGATTCAGAACAAAATTTTAAAAGCTACGTCGGAGATGGAAAATATCATATTTTGTAATAAAAAATAAGTCTTACTCGTTGCTCTAAAAGTTAAATTTAAGTAGCCGGCCGATACTATAGTAAGATTAATGATTAACGGAGGTCTAACCACAGTTGTTTAGTCATCTACGTCTAGGTCGTTACGCGTTCACATTCAACGAACAGTCTCACTTAAAGCCTCGGTGTGAATACATTATAATTATGTGAGATGAATGCTATTATCGTATACAATGAACACAATGCTACTGTCAAAAATACACAACCAATCATCCGTTTACAACGATCCATTTAAAAACATCGTGCATTTGACGGCTAAGCTACTTATGGTCGGTGGTATTAGCGTTAAGAACAGCTTCTATGGTTTTTATATCGTTCCCAGACATAGTTATTAGTTCATAATTTTAACGGAAACATACAAGGGTGTTCAAAGCAGCCTGTAGCGTGTCTTGCCCTACTAGTCCGAATTATTTATGTAATTCTTGCTAACATCAAAAGGCAACACACTGGAGCTATTTTAATATTTATATTCATATCTACTACCCTTTGTTATTATTGAAAATAAGCAACTGGCGATAAAAAAATGACATGTAAACAGACAAGCCCGCTGAGTTTCTTGCCGGATCTTCTCAGTCGAAGTCGCGTTCCGATCCGGTTGTAGATATAAGGAAAAAAAATGTAAATTGACAATTTGTAAGTGCCCCCGTAGGCCTAAACAAAATAAACGATTTGATTTGATTTATATACGGAGTTTTCATACTGACTGTTTATTGTGGTGTGGTGGCCAACGAGGAAGCAGAGTTATGGATAGAGATTGAGAGAGAATTAACACAAAACACAAAAACCCATTTCACAAAACCTGGGTGCAGTAAAAGCTAGGAAAAACTAGGGACCTTGTCATTTAATTCATTTGGAGACGGTGCCAATTAAAGTAAGAAGGGGTAGGTACCGACGTCCCTAAGAGGGCGTCCTAACGTAGTGTAAAGATCAAAGGGGTAAAGGCAATCGGTTTCAAAATCGCTCTACAATTGACGGTGTAATCGGTGAAAATACATAAAAAATCAACATACCTACATACAGACGAACATACAACCTCCTCTTTTTTTGGAAGTCGGTTAAAAGGAGAAGATACATTCTGCAATCGAACAGATCATACCAAGGCACGATTACTATCTACATAGCTGACTGCTGTTCACACACAATATGCTTATTAATCCACAATCATGTCTCCAGACATCACACGCAATAATTAAGTTGGATATGAACACAAAGCTCATTAAATATCAATTGGAATCCAATCAGATTGTAATTAATTCGAGAGCCCCTTTGATGCGGAGTGCGTCGCTCGGCTGGAACGGAGTTATAAATTACTGCGGGGCGGACGCCCGCCCACCCGCGGCTTGCCAAGCATAACTTCAATAATATCAATATGTTCGTGTTTACACCACGGTGGCGTGCGTAATTAATTCAAAGTTTATAATACCTTCGCCTATTTTGACTAAAGGTTTATTTAATACAACAGAAGAAACAATTTTCCGAACCGCAATAAGATTTTATTTTACGTTCGCAAAGCGAATATGTTCTGTCTGCGTAAGTATTTTGACAAATTTATTTGGGTAATAATTGTAAGCATATTGGCCGCTAAGTAAGTACCGTTATGTTATAATGGGGTTCATGATCATTCACCCAGGATTATAAAAGAGAAAGTATTCAGACTTACTAGTAAGCTGATAAGTGCCTACCTATTACGTAAGTTATGTATATTGAAGAATATTTACTGAAGTAATAATCATCATCATCATCATCATCAGCCTATGCTTGTCCACTGCTGGACATAGGCCTCCTCTAATGAGCGCCATAGCGCCCTGTCTTCAGCTTGCCGCATCCAGTACCTGCCTGCAGTCTTTCGCAGATCGTCATCCCGCCTGGTCGGAGGGCGTCCTACACTACGCTTGCCGAGTCGAGGTCTCCACTCAAGACAAACACTCCACTCAAGAAGAAGAACACGTTTACCCCAGCGGTTGTCGGTTCTACTGTAATAATACTGTAGATTAACATACATGTAAATAAAATACAGGTTTTCATGTTCCATCTAGTATTTTCAAAGACACCGGCAATTTTTTTCAGGTTGTCACACAACTGTCACCAGCAATTTTCTTCCTCATTTCATCAACAGATGGTTTTGTTTTTAGAAATCGTGCACGTGATTTATATTTTCAGCTGAAAAATCTAGACTGAAATGTTGGCTAAGTTGATCGTGTGCCAAACTAGACTTGATATTGTAAAGCTTGTTTAAAGTTTCATGTGCCATCGGATTTCTGTTTTGTTGGCTTCTCAAAATTTCAGCATGTTTATTCTCAAAAGAGGTGTGAGATTTTCAATGCTCAAATGAAAAGTTATTTCTAATGTATACATAGGTAGTTGCTGTCATAAAAATAATAATAATATAATATTATTATCGATACTTATTTCCAATAATTATCCACCTTGTTGAAGTTAGTGTCAAACATAAACACTATTGAAATGCAATTGGATTTACGCACAATGGACTCAACTATACATACTCATGCAAACTGAAACCAACGTACAATCACTTGCACTAGGGTTGGTTTTGGTCTGCAGACGTATGTGTGGACGGATGCTTTCTGCATAACTGCATCCAATTGACAATGGCAATTAACCCAACTCGATTCATTAACGTGATAATATTGACATACCTAGGTAATTATTTTTAATTGCAATTACATACACCTACTAGATAAGTATCAACCACTAACTTATCCTACTAACATTATAAATGCGAAAGTTTGTGAGTGTGGATGTATGTTTGTTACTCTTTCACGCAAAAATTACTGCACGGATTTGGATGAAATTTGGAACCCATAGTTTATAACCTGGATTAACACATAGAATCCTTTACTTAAATTAAGTCGACGCGGACGAAGTCGCGGGCAGCAACTATGGCACAGTCGCTGATCACGAAGAGATTCGTACAATGACCTGTTATTACCTGTCTCTGTCACTCACTCGTACCATAGTAAATAATAAAATGATTTACGCTAGTTTGAAGTTCGAGTTACGCCCCGTATTAATAAATCTATCTCAATTCTGAGACTGGTCTTGATTACGCTTTTTACGTGTAATTTTGTACTCAGACTTGAAATCGATTTATGTATTAATAATGGTTCTTAAGTGATACGACAAATATGACCTTAGGTTTATTTAGATTAGATCAAAGTCCAAGCGTGACACCAATCTGAAAACTACTTTATCCGATAACTTAATTAAAGGTCTAACTAATAATTGTTGATAATGTTTAATTATAACATAAATAAAACTTATCAACAGATAAAAAACGTTACCACGTCATTATTGCTCCCAGATTCCTATACTGAACCGAATATAATATATAATAGAAAGCGAATTCGAGTGAAATGTTATCTTTTTTTAAACAATTACCGCGTGTCGTGTGCATGGTAATGCTTATTTTATCAATTACCACACATTATGTCACGTATGCACTTAAATATGTACTCGCTCGCCGCGTATCGGTTTAATTCATCTCACACTTTATTTTAAAACACGCGAGGTCCTAATGCTTTTGTTCGAGCGAGAGGGTGTAATATTGCCGCTAGTGTGAGGGGGACCGGCGCGCTCAGCGCTTCTCAACATGTCGCGTTTAGCGGTGCTAAGGTTAATAGCGCTATTTGTATAGCGTGTGGAGATGTTATCGGCCGGAGGCTGTACCTTCGAGAACGACACGAGCATTTTATTGTCTACATCGACGTCGGATAATTCCTCCGGCCACTAAACGATTTGAATAATATATTTTTGGGATTTTAATGTCGTTGTAATTTCCTCGGTGTTAATGTTCGTCGGAATTGATAGCTTGTACTGTCGATTATTTATGCTCACATTATTTTGTATCGACGTGAGTCATTGTTTAATGGCTTTTATTTATGTGATTAACTCTGTAGATGTAACTTGAGTCACTTAAGTCTGCAGGTAGACGGGACCGTATGCGGTATTAAAATTGCATTGGATTAATATCACAGCTAAAAGAGATTGCGTGAATATAAAATCTCTACACTTTATTTTCAAGCAAAATATGTATTTTTTTTACTTACAAAGTTAACTTGTAAAGTGTCTTGGTATGGTAAGTATAATCAAAATATACGATTGTACACGAAAAATGTAAATTATGTATGCTTCCCTAGGCTGTTATTAAACTATACTTATTACTTTGTAAGTGAAGTAGTAATTATGGCTGGAGCGCACTTGCGCTCGCCCTCTGTCCGGGTGAAGTTGTTATGGCCACTCTGGCCAACAACATATAGTCAATTCAAAAAAAAAAAAAAAAAATGAAGTAGTAATTTTTACAAACGCCGCCATTAGTCGTATCATGGTGAATAAATAATGAATTTATTAGCTAATATTTATGGCAACAATGTTCACATGACAGATTAGACTGACAAATTTACGCAAGGAAACATAAAAAATAATTATGTTTACTTCGTACGATAAAAACATTCCTGAGTAATATAGATATCTGTATATAATTTACAAGGTAAACAGTCGTTTGAAGCGCAAAATAAAATGTTCGCCGCAAACATTGTACGATAAACAACTCATAAATTACATTACCTACTTTATACAAACAACGGAACTACTTTCACAATAAAAGTAGCTGATTTGTTAACAAACAAACCTTGTAGGTATAATACATGCGATATAAGTACATTAATGTAAGTTGTATTTATGTTTTTATACACAAGAAGTGTTTATGCTAATACTAATACAACTAAAAAGGTATTGACGCCACAATTAGGTACTTACGAAGTGTTATTATCTTTTGGACGAGATGAGTTTCGAGCTACAAAAAATATCTTCAACTCAATAGAATGATTGACATTTCAGTTGCCCCCAGGCACCAAACCTGTTTACGGTTACAATACAAATACAAAACCTCTTTGATTATAGCACTGTGCGTGGGTACATACCAACTTTCTATCTGTACATATACACTGGATACAAACATAATACGTACCTATGTGTACAGATAAAAATAAACTGTTCTACTAATTGTTATCTTCACTTAATGCATTTGCATGCTTTTTTTGTGTCAATATTGTACCTAATATACCTATTTCTAAAAATGACTTATCAACCATACAATTCAAATAATAATCCTTTTGCAAATATAAATATTAAATATCACTCACATTCCGTCGTTACATAAAGACAAATAGATCGGGTTCGAGAGCGCCCAGGGAAACTGAGAGGCTGTGTAAGTACCATTAAGTCATCTGTAATACACCAAGTAAGTATTTGCATGATAACGACAAAATATTTGCATATGCAAATTACGTTCCGTCTTTATTTGGGCTGCGGACTTTAACTCTACGGCCTTATGTAAATGCGAGAACCCAGCTTTCCCGATAGCCGTATCTTAAACTTCTATTGTTTGAAAATCCCTTTAAATCAGTTACCGTGTCAGTTTTTTCATCACCAGACTCCACAAAACAATTATCTTTTATATTTACGAACGAGCCGGACAAAAAGTCGATATGAATAGAGCGTTAACAAGGCAAAAACCGTAGTCTATTACGACGTTTAATAATGCCATTATAATGCAACCGAACCGGCTTCAAGAAACCGTTCGGGTCGGGCGGCACAAGACGAGAGCGGAGTGAACAATAACGATGGCACCGCTCATTTCTGCAGTCGCAAAGGAACACAATAAAACAAAGAGGGCGCAAAAACGACACCGTGCACGCAAGGGGGCTCTTAAAAAATAGCAGCAGTACACACGCGACGAGCGACGACGCCACCGCCCCGCCGCGCCCGCTCCACGAACGCGGGCGCGGGGCCGCGGCTCAACCATAAACCTGCCACACACACAAGAGAAAAAACACCGAAACCCACACAAGCAAACTACACCATGTAGCCAACAGCTCACCCGTGTACTCGTAGAGGCATTCGTGCGTGAATCCAACCGCCTCGATGTGTACATACATAGCCACGTACTTATTATTAGTACGTGTGTTGCGGACCGCGATATCCATTACGGAGGAAAAAGCGCGCGAACCAACGGTGTGTGTAATTGATTAACAGTTTGAGAACCTGTTGACGGCCGGTGACGGACGGCGAACAAACCCGCAACCGGGAAGCCTCGTTGGTCGCTTTAAAATCTTAATAAATGCATGTCATTCCCGTACCCGTGATAAACGATGCGAGACGAGCGGTTTCAAATTACGCTCACTGGCAACGGCTGCTATTTTATAATGGGCTTTAATAACACGTTATTGAATGTGTTCTACGCTTTTTATTGTTTTACTGTATCGACTGTGAACTCTAATTTTAATGATTGTTTTACTGCTTTCCTTGGCACTATTTCAGATAATGTGTTTTATTCGTTAGGCCGAATTACCAAAACTCATTATAATAATGCGTGAATTAGCATAAATACAATAATGTTATATGGCTAGTAAACGCGATGAGGGGCAATATAGCCAACGAATCGTGTGACTTTGTAATAAAAGTGGTTGGGAAGAAATATAATAATAATTTATAACAATAAAATGCGTGGAGATGTCGCGTCTGGCGGCCTCGACGCCTCTGCTGCTGCCTCGGCGTTCACCCTACGTCAATAAATAATTCATGCGACATCGCGCCATTGAGAAAGTGCTCCGTGATCGCGATACTAATTCGGCCATTGAATCACTAAAACATTGTGATATTCGATTCAATATTATACCAACAAAATGACAAACAGCACACTCATTGCATTGTCCTATATGATTTATTAATAAAACCATAGATCACTCGAGTCAAAGACAATAAATTGCGAACACACGAACCCACTAAACACAGTAGTTTATGAAACGTTAATGTCGGTCCTTCAAATAGTAGTAAACACGAATATGCGTTTGTAACAAACAATGAAAAATGTTTACATTGTTGGGGAAATACATTTTGCTTTGAGCGAGCTTGAAAATTTTCCAAATAGGACTTAGAAAACAAAATAAATCTGCCGGTTGAGGGACCAGCTCGTAATGGCACTTACACGAGTCATGGCGAGCAAAGATGTGTACATTGTTTCAGATTTTTCACATGCCAAAAAGGGGACTTGCTATTTATTCGTTGAGAATGCTCGCCTCGCCGCGTCCCAAATATCTCCATAGGAAAAGAACACGCGAGATAAAATCCATAAGCACATTCATCCCTGGGGATGCAAGTACCTGACTGGTTTAATTCGTGTAATTTAAACTCCAATACCAGGAGAATACGCGGCTGAGGAGGTTTTCAGCTCGCGACGCAACTGTGCGTGCAGACGAGTGAACAGCAAACAAGCTGAACAAGCATTCATTTCGGAGTGGTGGCTGGCGAACACGTTCATTATAATTGAATATGGAAATCATTACAGGATTGATATCTACCTAACCTACAGTATGAAGAAATTGCGAGGTTTCTACTCCACCTCGAGAAATAATAACAGTAAAAGAAAAATGATCATTTTACGATTTCAATGAAATTTTTGTTCCAGGTGTGAATTTTCGAGAGACGCGGATGACACCCGCGTTTACGACGCCCGTCTGCAGCGGCTTGCCGGATTGGGAGAGGGAGACTACGCACCCACCGCCCCCAGTGGAATGAGGGAGAGGTGGATATTTCATCGACTCCAGCTACAAGATGGCAGATGGTTGCGGTTGATAGTTTATAGTTATTACGAGCGAGTGCGACGCGTCCGGAGCCGCTTTATCACATTGTTAGCTTTGTTATCCGCGTACACAGGATTAAGTGGAGATCACACTCGAGCCTGACTCACCGCTCGGACAATGGCTTCCGGTAATGGCTTTTAACATTTACACCGTCTTTTATGCCCGAGCCCTTCTGATTTATTAGCTCGTTTGTTGGCTAAGCTTTATATTCACAGCCGTTGTTTTATTCTTTCTAAACATTATTACGTATTATTAAGCTTTATGGTGTTTTAATTAAAAACAACGACGGAGCGCGGTAAGAATTTATCCCCCCATCTACCGACTTCAAAGGGCGTAGGTGTCGCGCTCGAAAATAAATCTCCCGTAGGGATAAAGTGGGAAATCCCGGGTCGGATCTATATAAATGTTGCAATTCATGCGAGTTCCCGTGATCGATTGCTCTCACTATCGTCGCACTATTTCAAGTACAAGGCATCTCATTTATTCCTGTCATATTCAGAGTTTTATTTTTTCTCGAGGATTTTTTGCTGCGATAAACAAGATATGTTTTTGTAAGCAGAGCGTGGCGTTTTATAAACACGCACGATCGTCGTTTATGTTCATTTTATCTTTCAACTCGAATTGTGAGTTTATTGAAATATTAAACGCATTAGGAATTATAAGAATCGAGTATTCGAGCGCGCTTCCATTAGCTTACAGATGCGGAGCAGTACCAGGGGAGCATAAAGACAAAGGAGATACACGAGCTAGATGTCGACTCCATAAATTCACTGAAGCAAAGAAAGCGTTAGGTAACTCTGGTAACTCTGATTTACCGACATTGGCGATGGTCGTGACGGGACTGAACACGCTACAAAGTCAAACCTGGTAAAGTATTGTTATTCTTGTATATTTATCAACATGGATGTTGATGTTACTAATTTTGAGGATGCAATAGAATCGTCAGCAAGAAAAAGTTGAGTACCTGCTAGTTATTTCGTGTTTGCAAGGATATGACAGCGAGCGAGTTGGCCGATTTAGCGAGAAATCCACGGCGGGATGTCTGAGCTGAGATAGCTATCGTGACGGATCGCAGAGGCTCTGAGAATTTCTGTCACACGGACAAAGGAATCGTGACCAGAAAGAGCCTACCGTCAGCGATACCACCATTATTGTTATGATTTTAATGATAAAGCTTTCTTTCTTCCAACTGCGAAAGACGAGACGGGTCCCGGTTGACATCCGCCGAAAATTGCTTTTCAACAGAATTCAATTAAAACTTTATTAATTTCACAAAGAATCTCCCAAGAAACTTCAATTCGCAGAAACGGTTACGTAGCCGAAGTTAAGAATATTTAACTAATACAATTTATGCAGAGATAAAACTTCAAAGGCGGCTCGTCCGGAGACCCGATTCCGATGAGAATACTCGAAAAAACAAACGACCCAGTTTAATCCACTCTGTAAACGGACATAGACTTAATGGCTTAAGCAATAGGCATGATGCCTATTTTTTCTTCCATCATTATTATAAGGTATGCTTTAGAGTATGTACTACAAGTGAAATTATATTCAAAATACAATAAAAACAGTAATAGCTATTGTAGTATGACTTCATAACTGAGTAGTTTTATCCAATTTTAATAGGGAATGACTAAGGACGTATATATTAATAATTAAAAAAAAACTCACAATATGTCAAAAATACTTAATATAAATGGTAAGTATCTACTCATGGGTTAATATATAAAATATACTAAAATCATAACAAGTCATCATATCCATTCGCGTTTGAAATATAAAGTTCATACGTTAGCGATAAATTGAATGCATGGCCGACGTAATACGCGGTCACTGAAAATAGAACGAGCGATTTGTAGCCACCAGCGAGTTATTAGTTAAAAGTAGGGCTGGGTAATTAGAGGCACATTTGGCGGGGCCCCGGGCATGTGCCGCGATGCCGGCCGCGCCTCGCGTTCATTAAATAATTAAAACACGCTACCCGTGGGCACTCAACTAATAGCCGCCTTGCCGTGGAAAAAGTCATAGAAAACAAACACCTGGCAGTAACCACCGTTGTATTGAATTACATCACTTCCCAGCCGGGCCGGTTACGACAGTGGGCTACCAGGGTGCTACTCTGAGCAACGATAATCGATATATCGTTACATTCGTATTGTCGAATTCTACTCTAAATTCCATCTCTTTTGCCGTCGTATATCGTCTTAACAAACGATAATTTTGTATTGTTCGGTCAGTAATCAATATAAGGGCAAAAAATAGGAATTTAGAGTAGGATTCGACGATACGATTGTCACGATATAACGATTCTCGTTGCTCAGAGTAGCAGCCCTCACGGCACGAACGTCTCGCGGCTCGCAAATGACGGCATAAAAAAGTTAAAACCACTATTATAAATGCGTTGCCCGTAGAGCAACACTAGACACATTGTTGTTTTAGCGCTGCACCGGATGGATCATAAAACATTAACTATTCGTGCGCGATCCGCTGGCATTGGAACTGACACTAAAAAGTCTAGTGTGGGTTACAGTTAGGTATCTACCGCCAGAAATAACTTGTACGTTTTCCGACAAGATAAGATCTGGCGAATGATTTATGAAGATGACAATTGTTTTAACAGCTTGATAGTTGATACACACTAAACCTCTTACGATTAAATATTGATGAACGCAATTCGTGCCGTATCGCGAACATCATTCACATATCACACACAATAACAGATATAAGATAAACGATATGAATGATACATTACATTGTAAGTACATTACCATGCATTGAATTGGTTCTATCAAGGTAAAGACTTTTATTTTTAAACTTGTGGCGCCTGAAGAGCCTTTAACAAGAATTAACCATGAAAACCTTACTTGTTGTTTGAATTGAGGATACGTATAGGTACGTAGTTGAAAACCAATAATAACATTGTCATCACTGATTTGGAAAACAGCAATACATTATAAGTATACCTACTTAGATTACAATGTTGACTGCCAAACTTAACAGTGTCACGGTTATAACTTCCTTCATGCGAAGAGCTTGTGATAAATATAGTGGGATTAGTACATGTTTTGACAGTAACATCCAATACCAGTCGAACCATCGAATCTTTCCATATATTTCACAGCAGCGCCCCTAGCGGAGACTTGCAGCTTTACTGGTAAATGTATGGAAAACTAACGCCCCAGACCTCTTTACGTGTGAACAAGAGGTTAAACAACAGATATAGATTCACATAGATAACGCAAGTATCACGATTTGTATTGAAACCAAGCGTGCCAAATTTTTAACTTCTACTGTGACGTCTCAGATGGCAGGAAATCCAAACCGATTCAAAGACACCGATGCCGCCGATGCCCCTCCGCCCGCTACGATTCTCTCGAGTGATTATCTCGCTCATACTCATATTTTTATATCTGTAGTCGCGAGGACTGTAAGTTATCGGCGACCAACCTTGACGCTTGGTCGGGGTTTTCGGACACGCTAAGTACATACATTTGCGTTATCTATGTAAATCTATATCTGTGGGTTAAACGTTATTTTTTATGCCTGTGATATACTGATATTTGAAGTATTAGTAGATTATGTCGTGTATTAAGTAAACATTAACAATGTGACGCGGAATGGAGAATCATTAATTTATAATGCTAGGCTGCAGCGGCGGACCACCGCCGAGTTAAAATACAAGAACAAACTAAATTATAATTCCATCCACTTTCGAAGGCTCCACAGATAATTTAACGAGATTACAACAAACTAATAGATCAGATGGATCTTATCTGTTCGGATTATACTAATTGCGTTTCGTAACTATGTTTTTATTGAATACATTATCTTGCTTATCGACATACAGTTTACCGTTATTAGGTACTTGTAGTTGTATCCTGTTGACTGAGTTAACTCAACGTCTTATCAGCGTCGCTTACAATAGTTTTATGTAGAACAATATTACGAGGAAACCTGCATGTCTTTCAAACGACGTGTGAATGTCGCTTACCTGTTTTGGGCCAGCGTGATATTCTATGGTCCGTTCCTCGCGCATTAAAGTGCAAGCCACATTGGATGGCACGATATCATCATCATTCGGTGTGTTCGAATTGCGACTCTATTTCGATGCATTTTGGACGAAATTTAAATGGAATGGAAAGACGCCCATGTCACGTCAACGCCCGCGCCAGGTCCAATTCGGCTTGCACCTAATGGGAACCATGGCCGGTTTGAGCCATTTTCGCCCCTATTACTTTGGTGAAACGTGTATGCACTGCAGTGAACCTTTGCCTACCCCATCAAGGAACATAGGTGTGATAGTGTTGTGTTTCTGCAATATATTTCAATAACTAAGTCGCTTATGGCCATAGGATGGAAGCCAGCGGGTGTCGTTACGGTGGCTGATCATCAAACGAGACTTAATACCCCGGCCGCGTGCTCGCGCGGCTCCAACGGCAGTTCCCTGGCCCGGCTGCGATGCAAATGGCCGACTTCGCTAACGAAATAACCTCCTCGTGTTTATTTTAGTAGCATGTTTAATGAAAGCGCAGCGCGAGTCGCCGAGAAAAATGTTTTCGCTCAAACGAGAATTGAAATATTATTCCGCTGATGAAGTATAATAGACAAATATAAATTCGGCGTTCTCGAGAATCCGATACATCTGCCACTAAATTTATTTTAAATTAGAGCAATAAATATTGCGAAACCTATTAGTCGGTGGTGCGTCGCCGCGACCTCTTTATATCGTCGTCGAGACAATAAAATCTTCAGCTGTAAACCTTGTTCCTCACGCACGACGTGACTTTGCCGTCACTAAAATGAATCAATCGCCCATCAACGGTTTACTTTCGGTTTATCACATCGCGTTCGCATGGGACCGATGAAATCACCCGAGATCATTACGGAGCGACACCTCTCGGGCGATATAAGTACTTAATTATCTGCCCTAACCGCTTCACGGACCGGTCGCGGTTATTAGCCGCGTCGAATAGGTCATAGCATAGCGACAATACCGCGAGATAAGGATGTATCTCCACGTCGTGTCGTCCGTAATTATATGTCGTTGTGAAATAGCAGCAATGAATAGCGATTCGCGCCGGCCAGTATTGTTACGAGTTATTGCGCTAAGTCAACGTTAATGCCGTTCTAATGCGCGTCGGTGTTCCTCTGAATGGATGGTGATGACGGTGATGCGAGTCGTTTAGCGAGCCGCAACGACAATGCCACGACATTAAAGTTCACACGCATCGACGACTCCGCATACAATGAGACAGTGTAACATTTTTTTACATCATAATTTATGATAAATAAATTTACCGCCGCGGAACCGTTGCTCGAGCGTGTAAATTTACTTTGCGATAACATAAGTACTAATGTAAATAAGTATACCGGTCGTTGCTTACACACATGAAACTTGTTACCGTTTTTATGATGTTTTTAAATAACTTGAGGATCGCTCCGGGTCGCTAAAACGGGCGTCGTATTACGGCAAGCTTGATAAATAATGATTTCAATGAGCTTGGAAAATGAGGGTGACGAAATGTGGCCACTGAGACGCGATGCTTCGCCGCGGGCAATAAAAGCGGCCATAATAAAGTTCACACATGTCGTCCGCGAACCGCAAAGAGAATAAAACCCTCACCTGTCCGGCGAGTTCGGTCTTACCTGCGAAAGATAATAAATACAGTTAGTGGATGCTCCAGCGAAGCGTGAAATATTTTTTGGACGTGTTTATCTAGCGCGCTCAACAGGAAATGTTTTGTCTTCCGATCGTCGAGGCAAATGAATAGCCGCTCCTTTGACGTGCGCTAACACATTGTTGAATAAACAATTTAAGAATTCGCAACTATAATGTCAATGAAATAAAGCTTTCATCTTAAAGTTTAGCTTCGAATACACCCAATGAAAACAAAAGTTTATACCAGGCGAGCATAAAAACCAGCAGTAGGCGGTCGGGTAGCCATTTGAATAGGGTTCAGGATATTGCGCAGAGTGCTTGGAACCGCAGAAATAAAGGGAGTAGGTATCAACGCGGCGCATTCTGTAATAGCAGACAAATGCACCACGGCTAGGTGTGCTTTAATCACCTTAATCACAGATTACATACAACTGATATTTTTATTCGAAATAGAGACTCTTGCTACCGATCGTTACGTGATCTAAATATTATAATTGACGGTCGTTGGAGCCCTTCCAACTTTACACAAATATAGCTGAAGAACTTCTTATAGCGTTTATATTCGAATACCTTCTTTTTAAGCGTGAACAAAATAAATGATAATGGCGAAACGCGGTGTGTTCAGCTCGATTTATTTGTTATGTACTACGTCGTAAAATGGGTATCTAATACTGCGAATTTAACAGTGAAATCTTTATAACTGTGCGAGCGCATTCAGGGGCGTAGTTCGCGGCTGTCACCTTGAATATATAAGATTTATCGACACTTACGCTAGGCGTGTTATGTATGTTTTATGTTCTGCTTCCCTGCATTAGCTTCGAGCGCAGTTTACGACGGCAACGAGACACATATGATACTTCGCTTCAGAAATAACAGAAGCCAGCCAGCCAACAGGAAGTGTGGCGTTAACTATTTATTTAGGTAATTAAATTCATCATAAACATCTCATCGAAAAAATTATGAGCATTTCAATGTGCCAATAAATTCGCTTCTTATGACGTCGCACGAGACTTCATCTGAACCAATGATTGCTTACTGCAAATAACCTATTTACACTATGTAATGAACTATCCCTAAAAACGAAACAAGACATTTCTGCTTATCTTTTTTATTCATTATTATTTTATATTATAACACAATTCGACGCGCAATTAACTCCGCTATTAATTCACACGCTTTCAGCTCTATTCACTAATAAAATTATCTCGCAAGTTAATTAACTTTACAGCGATTTACAGCCAGTCAATAATGCTCATTAATTATGATATATCAGTGTCTGTCTATCAATCAACCGGGCAGACGAGGGTTAACATAGGAGCAACGCCATTAGCGTCGCAACTGCGGAGTACCAGGGGTGCATAAAACGCGAGGCAATCTAGCCGCGGCGCGGTCACCGAGCCAATTACTGCGGGCGTCAACAGTGATTTACAATATAATGGCCGAACACGGACTGGACGCCTACATTGTTTAAATGTCCCGGGACGAAACGTACGCAGAGTAAAATTGAAGAACTACTATTAGTTTCAGTAACTGTTATTGAAACGAATTAAAGAATATAGCAACGATAATCGATATATCGTGACATTTGTAGTGCCGAGTCCTACTCCCAATTCCGTCTGGAATTTAGAAGTATTTTAGTGTGAATTTAGAGTAGTCTTTGAAACGACAAATGTCACGATATACTCTTTATTATCGTCTACTACCCAGCGGATTCGAAACGGACTTACAGATTACAAATAAAGATACGATATTTTAACACAATGATCGATTGACGTATTGCCGTGACCCGTGAGGACATCCCTAGCTCTAACATTTAGCTGGAGTGATATCCCCTGTTAGATCCTCTACAGGCCAATTTGCGGTGTAATCACAGCTTTACATCAATAAGGCCTGTATTAATAAACTGATCTCAAGTCTGAGAGCGATCTTGGGAATGTCATCCTTATGTCATACCAGTACAAAATGAAATGTCAAAAGCGTACCAAAGATCGCTTGCATTTATTAATACGGACCTAAATTAACTTCACAAATAGCCAACCTTAGTAATTTATTGCCAATACGGCGGATCTCAATTAGGTTAGTATTTTGCTTATACAGAAAAAAACGAAATAAATGTATGTTAGCTTCAAATATTGTTTGTCAGCTAGTTATTAATGGCGCAACATTGATATGTGAATGTTTCAAAATCATGAATGTTTGCTCATCAATCAATAAACGCATTAGGATTATTAATTCTGACGGTTTAACATCTTCTTCTTGCGCAAGTTATTCGAGTAACGATACCTCATACTTACAACATTGTATGGTTCATTTATAGGTAACAAGTGTACTTATCAAGAAAATTGTGAATACAAATCAAATAATATGTACAATCTCAGAATGGCACAAATAATAAAACCATAACACAATAATTAAGATTCGTATCGATGATAATAAAATCTGTTCGTATCAAGCATCTAACTTTTTTACTAAAACAAGTTTGATGAGCAACTTATAAATAATGGAAACAAAGTTGTTAGGTAGATATATATTTTGATTTATTTTATTTTGATAATGGGTATCTTACTAATTATTTAAATAAATTAGTTAATAATTTAACAAAAATATACAACGGAACACATTTCAATTTAGATATCATCGTACAATATAACTACCTACTAAAGCTTATTAAAATCGATTCTAACTGGAGGAAAACTCGATATCATCGTTAATAAAAAGTCTCGGTGTATGTTTTTATCGATTACTTTTTTGAGCAGACTATAAAAACTATAAAACATTTGTCTTAATCTGTTTTCCGATTCGATTCGTTTTTTATCGATTATTGTTATTGAGATTATGTTTCAGATGTACTTATATGTATATTATCTCGGTACGTACATACAAGGCTAAAATAAACTGAATGAAGGCAATCAAAGCGTTATTAGGTAGGTAGGTATCGAAACATTATTATTTTTAGGGATAGGCAAACAATTAAGTTTAAGTACTGATAATAAAATATGATAATACACTGAGTTCGTTCTTTCGGAAAGCCATGCTATTAATTACGTATCCAATCGAAAATCGATGATCATTCATGACTTAGCCCAACCTTTAACCGTAAGTACGATTATTTCCGTCCGTCCGTACGATTCGATTCACCGTCTCGTGGCATTTATATCGAGTTGACATTTTTATGGAAAACTTCCTCACTCCATCGGTTCCGAGAAGCACATGTCATGTTTCGATGACTTATTTATTTTTTTGTGAACGCTCGCTCGCACGCGATGTGACGTGTCGGCGCGTCTTGCTCGATTATTCGCGCGGTTTCAATTATCTATCTGTGTAATTATTGCGGGCGTGTTACAAAAAGTTTACCCCCATGTGTTTATGTTGTCCGTGTCATGAGAACATCTCGGTATCGTGGCGCGAGACCTTGTTAGAGTCTGGCAAGCTAGGGTCACTGTCTCGTTTATTTATTGGGTTTTTATGCGTAATGGGTTTTTTGTTTGATACTTAGCGTTATTAAATGAATTTGTAAATGCTATTTGTAACTTGTTTGAAGAAATTTATATCTATTAAACTGAGTATTTTTAAAGAAATAAGAATATAAAATACCTAAATATATAATTAATATTATTACGAGAATTATATTTTATTTTGTTAATATTGGTCCTTTGTGTTGTAGGTAAATTTCAACGTTATGCAACGTAGAATATATTATTATTCGTTTAGAAAGCGAACAGACAAATTCAGCGATATTAGATATGTCTTAACCTACAAAAAGTAAATAGATAAATAAATAGGGGGATAGTTCATTCTTTATTACACACCAATTTTGCAAAAACGTTAATTTTAGACAAGTATTATTACAGGTAGAAAGGCACAGTGTTCAGTGGGTGGTATCATCGCTAGCTGTGATCTATTCCAGACAACCTAAGATGGAGGTGAATCTTAATTAGTAGATAAACGAAGAAATACTAAATGATCTATTCACTGAGTGAACACCATTCATATTTTATTATCTTAGAGGATTTAAACAAGAGGCGGCGCTATTAATGTTTAAAATATTAAGTAATATACGTGCTTATTCGAATTATATTAATATAAACAGATAGATCAGTTATTTATTTAATATTATTTTAATTTTAACATAAAATGCTAATGTAAACATGTAAAAAGATCAAGTGGTTAATTTAATTACATTATATGCGAAAAATCGACTCTGATATACGTGTTTTTATGAGTATTAAAGACATAAGTATTATTTCTTCGTATAAGTATGTACCTACTTATATGCACATAATATGTTTATGAATGAAGTATTAAGTAAGTATGAATAAAACAACAATAACTTCACTTCCAAGTAAGTTCAATTGTCTATTCAAATTATACTTATTCAACATAATTATTTTATAGACTTCTTTATTATGTTATCCTAGTCCGTGTGCAATACAATAATACACATTAATAACAAATATAGATTTAAAACATAGTAAATGTAAAGTAAAATGTGCTGAATTGAACGTGTATTAACCGAGATTAGGGCCCAGACACATGTAGCTGACAGATTTATAACGCTCATGTCCCCCTTTTGAACCTGAAACGACGCTGATCTCGTGCCGGCTGACGTCATCGGAAGATATATTGGACATGTCAAAGGCTGTACTTTTAGAGCTGATGAGAACCATCGTAATAATAAGTAAGTATTCTATGATGATGAGAACATAGGTGAAGGGGTTATAAGGGCGTGAACACATCAATTCGATCGATCGATCGATGATCGATCGAACGTTGCTCTATGTAGAACCTGTCGGTCGATGTCGATCATTCTACCTTCAATGGAGTGAGGTAACTACCTAATGGTTGTAGATCTTCTAGTCAATTCTACTTTTCTTTGAAACATATTAGGGTTGGTACAAGATCTACCAGACAGTAATTTATTGAAAGAAATAACCGGTTTCTTTCTTATTACTATTACCGGTTATAATCGCTTCAATTTAGCAAGCCATAACAAGTTGCAAGATTCGTATCAGGATATTATGATACATTATTATAATGTAATATACCTATACTATAATGTAATATATTATTATACTATAATACGGTCGTTAATTATGTAGCTCAATTGTATTTGTATAAGCCCATTAATTTAAATTAAAACGTCAACAAGGACATATCAAAGTGCCGCGCCGCGCGCCGCGACCTTTGCCAAAGTGTTGGCAACAAAGAGATGATTATCTTTTAACTAGACATTAAATGAAAAAAAGGCTTGTAAAAAGTTTGTGCTTTGCAAAATTACTCGACATGAACTAGCTCGCCCATAAAAAGCACGCAAGCTATTTTATATAAATATAGCATGAAATTTTATTTATTTATTAAACGTCTCAAAAAAGTCTTAAGATATCCATAAATTCAACACCTCCCCCCAAACTACGATTTAAATAATAATTATAATAAGTACCTACCAAATTTATTTCAAAATAAGTAATGGTTATAATAATTTTGAGGAACTCGAAAGCGCACGTAAAGTTTAAACTAAACGAGCATGCAAGTAAATTGCTGTACATGTACACCGAGCAAGCAGCGTGTAACGTAAACCAAGACTTTTTCCCGTCCGGTCTATTTTAGGCTTCACGTTAGCAGTTTCAAAGCTAGATTACAAGCATTCTCACAGTGTGCTGACAACCTTGTGCCCTCGGTATTTTCATTAAAGAAGCCGTCTCATTAAAGACGCGCCACTCTCTCTGAGCCCCTGGTGGCAATTAACGCAGTACAAAACTTTATTCAGTAGTAGCTTCGCTGCGAGGCACGATGCCTGAGGAAATTATTCTCAGCGAAGAAGCGTATTGCGCGCCATTTGACTAACGCCTCGCTTTGCTGTGTTCCTGGTACTTAGACGACTCTTACTAGTGTCGTAAGAATTAAAGAAATTAGAGTTATTAATTAGCACAGTAAACAATAAAGAGTGCAACTACAAATGCCACTATTATAAAAAATTGACTTCACATAACTGTATATGACAATAATATTATTATACTTCCAAAACCCAAAGTGAAATATTATAGGTAATGTTAAAAGGTACGACGACGTTTCGTATAAAGTATTGAGTTTCCTTGTAAGTTACAAATATAGGAATTTCCTTAAATTATTTATTGTCACTGACTGCAGTGTTTTACGTTTGAACAATAAAAAAACAATAACATAATGATTTACACATGTCCTACAAATTGTAATGTAAACTGATTCCAAGATATTTATTTAATCATCTCGAACATTTTTAAATTGAATAGTGAAAACGAGTAAGAGGAATTTTATCAGATGATTGATACCTATACCTAGCAAAAATAAAGGCAGTCTCTGTCTGAAATCTGTTTCAGTTTCAAATAATGTATCACAACAACAATCTGCTTTATCTTTAGTTTATTTGATAAAGAAAGCTTTAAATTAGAAAAAAGTTATATTACGTTTCTATAGAACATCTAGGCACTCAAATCAATAAACACTTTAAACAAATATTCAGAATGTGATCAGACAGATCATTACTAATAATGTCAACTCGATCATTCTCATGCAAATTGATCCAACGATACAATGAATAATAAATTATGTAGTCTTAAAACACGAGGCTGACATTAAAATAAGTAATTAACTCAATTGGCTGAGAGCCGCGGAGCGAATAACATGTATTTCGAACATTTATCATCAGATAAGCCGTCACATTTCGCGATGCACGCTCAATAAAAATAATATGAGAGTTTATTTTCAACTGAGGACGTAATGCAGATGGATCCGGACCGAAAACATGACGGACGTGTTTTGCTGTCGATATATTTATTCCGCAAAAAATATTACGGTTGTTTGCACCTGGAAACGATAATTGAAATAAATGCTGACAGGAGAGATTTTTTAAGTAGGTACTTTATTAGGTGCCTGCAATGTTTAAGCGTGTTTCATACAATGTATTACATATAGAAATGTATTTACTTTCACAATCTACTTACTGTTACTGTTACAGTGTAGGTACAAAAACGTTATACATAGTATAAAATGATGCGAATGCATCTTATATACGTATGCCTTACTCCTTTTTTTATTTGACGTCATACTAATCAAAGATGCGTAAACCTGATCTAGACAGGCGATTGGCGCGCTCTTATGACACATACATATTTATTCACACAATTTTAGATAAAACTGAAAGACGTCATAGTTCTAGCTTGCAACGATCTTTGAAAAATCTAAATTGATCGTATATTTCACTGTCGGCATACAGTTTTCTCATCAACAAAATACTTTAGGTGTTGGCTCATCGTCAAAACGATACGTAACACAATGTAATAGGGTACATTGTCGTATCGCCGAGATGTTTCTTTGAGAACTCGCCGGTGTAGAAATAGACGGCAGAGGTTGCGTGGGCGACCATCACATCTAAATATTTTGGATACAAACATTCCAAATTAGCCACGGAGATGAAGCGGAGTGTATGCTTTTATATTTTCTCTTGATACACGAGCTGTCAACGTGTCGTTTTGTTTATGATATTTATGTAAGCACGCCGCCTCAACACTAATCGACGGCCAATCGATTGAATCCTTTTCTAATAGTATAAATGACACATTCGGATATTTATCCACGCGCGCCTAGACTACGGTTTTATTAATGCACCGAAGCAATACCCGCAATATTTATTAACCCAAAACTTGAAAATATTCATATATACTTAACGATGTTATGTTAGATTTTGGATGCAATTATTAAAATTAGAACGAAATTAGCATCAGAAATAAGAAAACCCCTCATGAATAATTTATATCGTGCACATAAAAAGTTTTAATTTTTATAGCGTTTACGTGTCGAAAAGGGCTGACGGTGAACGTACTTATATGTAAACTCGTCCCTGGTGGTGGCTATAAAGCCGTCGAGTTCAAAAATAGTTTCGGTAACCCTAGTAAACCTCCATGTCGAATGATGGCCCGGCTTTGCGGCGCACCGAGCAAACGAGCCGAGAATCCGTGCTCACATAATACTAGGGGAACAGCGCCCGGCCGAAACTGTAGCGCTCCCGTACAGGGCACAGCACTAACACGCACACACAGACACAAAGCACGGAATCGATACGCAGCCCCCCACCCCGCGGCCCGTCGAGGGGATGAATTTAAATTATTCACAGCGGGTATAAACTGCGTGCCGTCTTTAACAAACAAATTACGTATGCGCACCTAATAACGCGATACACGAGCCTCGGCTTCTGGGCCGCCGAGCTTTCAATTATAACTTGGTAGGATAAGCGACGCGGGTTGGATTTGTAATTACCTCCGACCGATGGCTGCTCGCCGCGCGCGGAATTCACTAATTAGTTCAACTATGTCGTAATTACGAGCTCTGTGAAATCGTAAACGGTATTAAAAGCTTTTGGCTCGGTCGGTGTATATTGTTGGATTTTCTTAATTACTCACAGTCGCTTATTGTATTGGTGAATTCACACGCGTAAGAATAGCTTAAATCGCAATACATTGGATGAATAAACGACAGAAAAGTTCAAGGCTCCTTAATTGATTCGAATTCGAATGTTAATAATTTGACGAGCTGCTTAATAAAAACGTCCGCATGATAAATAGCCTTTACGGCCCGATAAATATTTTTACCGCATATGTCGTGGCTTCGGCTTTTTAATAATAAAACCTCAGGGATAACGTGATCGAGCATTACAATAATATGCCGTCAATTGCGAACAACGATTTCAAACATTCGACAGAACAATAAATACTTACAAGTACGAAAGCGGGACGAGAAAGGAATTTACCAGACATCGATTAAAGAAAAGGGAAATGTTCGCTTCAATCCCAATCATCTACCCTAAACGCCGACACAAAGTAAGAAAGTAAGGACTGTATAAAACGTCAAAGGAGATTGAATATCGATTGTCGAGTAGACAGCAATCTCGAACTCTCGGCGAGGAGCGGGTGGGGTGCGGGGTGCGGGGAGCGGGGGGAGGGGTACGGAGGGGAGCGCGGGCCACTTCCGACCACCCGTGACAATTTATGTTATTGGCACCGCTGCTGGCCGCCAGTGATACGGGACCCTCACATGTAATTGTTAGTTGGGCACCGCAGGATATTGGGGAATTAAACGAGAGCGGTGATTGATTAACCGCCGATAACGATTACGGATACTGCGGGCGCTCGGATGAAAAATAGAGGGCGGGATAGGACGCCGCCGCCGGGTGCGAGTTCAATAAAACGGAATCGCATTTAAAAAACAAACGCTGTCATCGGAACGAAAGTGAATCGAAACGCCCGCAACCGGCCCGCTTTGTACAGAAATAAAGCAAAAACACAGCGAGTATGCGCGCCGCACTCATCCGTTTACAGATTAAGCCGAAAGATCAACAAATAATATATTTTAATCCGACCCAACAGCATTCTCGCATTTCCGGCGGCAAAAACTCGCTCGCCACGACACATGGGCGAGAAGAAACCCGAGTTATTATCTTAAGTCGAACCCAACAGAACCCATTAGTAAACAACGCGGGCACAAAAGAGGGCAAAATAGCAGCTTATAAAAAGAGTAACAAAAAATCGGCTTTTGATCCCCGGCTCCCCTATATTTTGTTTGTGAAGGTTTTATTAGTTCACGAACTAGTCGAGCGATCCGTTTCGTCGATCCCAGATTGTGTAGATTCCTTTTTTTGTTCATCACGGATTAAGTGCACGCAGAAGTACCGGCTTTGAAGCTACGAACTTTGTTAAAATCTTTTCACATTCTAGTACCAATACTGAAGCATCCAATTAAAGAGATATCCCGCGGTAGCAGTCTATTTATACGTTTTCAATGCGGTGAGCGCTGCTACGAATCTGTCCCTCGTTCCATCACACTACGGTACAACTCGCAGCGAAACTTTCCACTCGAACAAAGAGATGCTCAGGTAAACGCCAGCTGCGGATTACTGCCTCCGCCGACACAACAGCCGACCCGATCCCGGATCCCGTCGACGAGACGCGAAGCGACCCCACTGGCGACTCAACACGATCCCACAAGGAGAATACCGTATAACTTAAATGGGTTTATGACAACTAAGGCAGGGGAATTTGTTAGACAGCGAACGCTATTACGTTACCGAAGCGACGACAGATTGAGTTTAGCGTTAATTGAAGTAATAATAGGGGACGGCCGACGGATCTCTATATGGCAGCTGTCAATTGGCCGGCAGATTTTTCGGAGCGGAATAATATTCAGTTACTCAGCCAAATTGCAAAACCGTTAAATGAGTAACTGTAAACATAAGCAGCACGACGCGGCTCGAGCGCCGCGTGGAAGCGAGCGGATCGTGAGTCGTGATAACTTACAGATCGCCGCAATTAATGTCGAATCAATTTGCTTTGCAGGAGCGAATATTTATTATAGTTTCAATTGTTCATGACATAATAAACGAGGGCGTAACAAACCGCAGCGAGTATAATGCGAAGCGGAAATAATAATGGCGTTTGTTAGAGTGGAGCGGGCTCGGCGCCGCAGGCTCTGGCCGACCTCACATCCTAATTACGCCAATAATAATTACACAGTAGCCGCCGGCAGCTGGTTGCGGGCCCGAGACACCTCCTCGCGCCTTCTGCCGTCTTGATCAATAGCGTAATGAACTTCGCGTAAAAAACAACGGGTATGATGACAGATATTGATTAAATTACAAACACAATTCGCTATTAAAGTTTGCTGAACCTATTCAGTCATCGTGATGTCATATTTACACTTACTAGTAATGTTTCCGAAACTTTGCCTGCTTACATTCTGTTGCTGTTCCTGAGAATGTACCTACACCATCTTTTATTCATTGAAAAGGGCAACCATTGAGTTTCTTGGCGGATCTTCTCCGTGGTAGCAGCATTCCGAACCGGTGGTAGATTCTGACTATTCATAAATGCTTTGTTGGTTTACTTACCTGAATAAAAACAATTTTGAGTTTGAACGTCTGCAGTTTTGCCAATTTCAAAGATCTTTTGATAGGCAAGTAATCATTTTAAATTATACAATTTAAAAAAATGTCATCACGCCCATTTAGATACAAAGAACAGTATGTGTAGTTTCACATTCGTGACGGGAATTAATTACAATGAATAACATTCCCGTGTCACGGATAAGGACGTCTTATGTATGTGACACACATACGCTGTTAGGATTAGAATTAATCACTATTCGACCGTGACCACTATTATTACGTAGCTATGTAATAAAGTCAAAGCCATTGCTTCTCGGGGCACTTTCTACGCCTCCGCGTTGTATGCGGGCAGCAGTGAACACGATTACCATCGACAAGGTCGAGCTAAAAGAATATGTAATAGTTATGCGTTTAATAACTACCTATAGCCATTGAGATCCGTTCCGCGGCCCTACGAGGGATTATGGCAGGGGCCGATAACACATTGATTGATTCGTAGCAATCAATTACTCCTCCATAAGTCGGGCGGTTTATAATTCCATGATAGTGATGGAGTTTTTGACTCCAATAGCGCTGTAACACGATCCGTTCCGCTAAAATAAAGCCGTTGAAGCGAAGTTTGAATTTATGACTCCAGTCAGCGATGGTTCAATGTTGCAGATTAATTATACACCATTAAAGTGATTTCATGCCCGTTTGTTTCCTTGCTGATTGGTCCCGAATTACGTGTCACTTACCAAACCGGCGCACGGTAACAGGTAACAGGTACACAAGAAAATATTCTCGCGTACCTGTTACCGCGCGTCGGGTTTGTGTATTAACTCATTAAAAGGCGCAATCAGTAGCACAACTGAAATTGATTTTTGAATTACCGTGACTTGAGGTACAAGCTGTAACGTATTTATTTATTAATGTAAGCGGTGAGGTTGGCAGCCAGTTAGCAGCTAGTTTAGTGAGAACACTGATCAACCTGTAATCAAAATGTAAATTTATTCAGAGCAATCGGTATAATCGGGCGGCTCGGCGCTATTAACCTCGTTTGTGACGACATACTCGTTGAGTATCATGCTGCCCTGGTCAATTTGATAGAAATTGCATTAATTTATCACGTCTAGCACGCTTATAAATTAATTAATTCCCCTTAAGTATAGTATGTCATGAGTTCGTAATAAATTTCGCATTATAATAAATAAGGCAATAACTGGGTAATAATACCGTTGCTTATCAATTATTGAAATAGTATTTTAAGCCTTTGATAGGCTAGTGGATCGAGAGTATTATTTCAACATTAGAAAATGTACAGCCTACTCACTGATAATTTTGTAACACGGCAATTTTTTTTTCATTATCAAACAATTTAAAGGTAATAATAAAAGGTTAACTGCGTACTGATAAGTGTCCCCAAATACAAACACACGAAATCGTGGCAGTTGAAAATATGGGCAACAAAAAATTATAATCTCGTTTTGTCAAAGCACATCACTACCGCCGACGGACGCGAAGCTTTGAAAATTATTGACTGGGGCATCACCCCTTATTTGAAATTCGGTCGTAATAATAGTGTATTATGCGACAGTTTAAGTACCACGTGATGAGGAGACCAGACAATGGTCACGGGTGTGCAGATACTGAGCAACCAAATATTGGGGGAACGCACCGGGCCCCATAGATAATATCTTCGTAACAAACGGTTAGATGCGAAAGCTTTATGTCAATGGTTTTATAAAATAAATATCTCTCTACAGCTCCAGTAATTTTTTTACAAATAAATTAGGTACGGTTTAATAATGCCAGTTGATTAAACTTGTATTCGGACTCCAATCTTTACGGTACTCGGGTATTGAACTCTGTCAGTAAAAAATGTACTTAGCACATTACACAAATGGTTTCACTGAACCTAGTACCGAATACTCAACTCCTCTCCATCATTATAATATAAAAGATTGCAACGTTTCTTTCATTTTTTCAATAAATTGGAGCAGACTAAAATCTTTGAACGTTGTTATTCTAAAAGTGAAGATTTCAAAATTGATATCTCGTCTTTAATTATCACGCTCTCAAAGTTTTCCAGCAAGGGGGAGCGTTAAATTGATTCCACAGACACTTTGGAAATTTTTAGGGCCCTCGACAGTGATTAATGAATGGAATTTCGGAGACTGCGATGTGTTCGCGACCCTCGAGCGAATAATAACAAGAGAAGCAAAGGGAGAGTCCCTCCTCAGAGCTCACCCCAAATAGCGCCGCGCGATATCACTTGCGTCATAAAACATTGCTATATTGCGCAAACAGCTGATAAAACTTTAATGTAACAAACTAACCATAATTCGATGTGGTTATACGTGATGAGGTCGTACAAGACGAGCGCGGTTTGCATAAACCTTTGGCAATACTTCGAAGTCACGTCGTCGGTATGATTAATGACGCGCGTCGTGCATTCGCTTAGCATTGTGAAAGATGTTCATTGCAAGCAGGTGTACTCAGTAACTATCTACTCCCGAGAAGTATTTTATAAGCGGGGTAACTTAAACGTTTTATGGGAGCCTGGATACGAGCCTGCAGTCTGTAGCTACTGACAATTTAATCGCTCGTTTAGATATGGACTTCCTGCCATTTATTCCGTGGTAAATAGCCACACTCGGCCGTTTGATTTTGCCATATTGGGAATGATCACACTTTTTATATTGCATAATTATATAAGGTATATCTTACGATTACTATCAGTGAAATAATTTACAAAATGACTTAAAAACATCTTGTGAAATATAATGTCAGCGAATATCTAATCTAAAATTATTTTTCAAAAACTATTTAATAATATGTCCCTATGTTAAAAAAGATTTGGTAATAATAATAAATCAGTTAATATAAATAATACTTAATTCAATATATGCTCACAGAGGACAGAATACGTTGCAATAGCTGTCTATATTTCTATGCTTATTTGGAGAATGTTTCAACAAATGGAACATCGGTTAAAAACTGAAATAGTCGCCTCAAATATTCGCGCTGCGCTGTAATCTGGCTCTAGCAATTCTGTATCGAAGATGCACAGACACAGCGCCCTCTATTTGCCCCAGAGTCCACAATCGCATTAATTTGTGGAGTGCAGCGGCATTGTGACGTCGGGCTTCGCAGGGGCAGGGGTGGTGGGCGCCGGGTGATTTAATGAACCGATGCGGCGGGCGACAGGCGCGGATTACACCCCACAACCGTTTGCACTCAATCAAGCTCGCAAACAGCCCTAAGCCTGGACAATTAAATACACTGTCCCGAAACAATCGGATACACGCGCGATAAGAGCAATCCGACGATTAGCGAGCGATTACCGTTATCGACAACGATTGGATGATCGATAGATTGAAGTGAGTGAATCGCCCGCGTAGCCCTGGCTCTCGTCATGGTGGAGGGCTTAGCGCCCGATCGAGGACGTATATTGCTGGTATGTTTTCAGATAATGCTATCGTGCGTGATACAAATTAGACCATCTTCGTAATTAAGTTTCAAACGAAGTAAAGTACTTGCTACACAGCTCGAAAGAAGCTTTATCATGAATTGGAAACTACCAACCAAAGCAAACTTAGTGTCAATAGTGACCAAGCACTAGGAGCTCGTCTCGAGGCGTACAGCTTCCTTTGAGCTGTGCTGTGCAGTGGAAACGCTCAGCAATGTGGGGCCTGATTACCAGCTAAAGAACTATTAGGTACTTTCAGTACAGTATCCGTTAAAAACAAGCAAGATTGAAGATTTTATGACACGAAATTCTACATCCTTTTCCAGTGTACTGAAAACATAAATTTTTAATGACGAGTTTTTAAAACAAAATGGTCATACCTTTGTTTCTGTTTTTTGTTTCTTGGCTGGTGGCTGCGAGGTGTCCCTCTCTTGCCGCGAGTCATCCGGCTCAGGTTTGGAAGGTGTGGAGGGCGCATGCGGCGCGTGGTTAAGGGGCGCAGGCGACGGGGGCGGCGCAGGCGCTGGCGCGGGTGGCGCGGGGGCCGCGGGCGGCGGCGGCTTGGCCTCGAGCCGCGGCGCGGGCGACGGCCGCTGCTCGGGCTTGGGCGGCGCGGGCGCAGGCGGGAGCGCGGGCTGCGCAGGCCCGGGCGGCGGCGCCGCGGCGGGCGGGCCCGGCGCGTTGGGCGGCGGCGGCACGCGGGCCACGCCGTTGACGTCGTGCGGTGGGTGTGGGTGGTGGTGCTTATCGCGCGCCTTGTCGCGCCGGTGGCCGCCCGAGCCGCGCTTGGCGGCGGAGGGCGGCGCGGCGGGCGCGGGCGGCGGCGGCTTCTGTTCGCCGTTCATCTCGTTCGACTTGACGATCTCGTGCTTCGCCTCGGAGCTCTTGGTGCCAGGCTTAGTCCGCTTGATCTTCATCTTGAGCGCGGTGCGCTGCGCGTCCGGTTCGGCGCGCGCCGCCATGCCGCCCGCCTCGTCGGTTTTCTCTATGTCGGCATCGAGGTCTATGATGAGGTCGCCGATGCCGATGTCCCACTCGTTGTCATCGTACTCGAAGTTGGCGGGGTGTGCGTGGGGCGCGGGGCGAACTCCGCCGGCCGGCGCGCCCTCCCTCATTGGCGCCGCCATGCGCGCCGGCTCGCCGCGCCCGCCCCCCGCTGCCCCGCACACGCACACACCATTGTAGCCCTGAAACAATTACATAAAACCTTAACAACATGCCCTGCATTCTATAACATAACAGGAAAAGATCCAAAGAACTGGATTGCAAAATCTGTCCGATGAGACATGGATAATACATATCCAGAAATTTCGGTACTTAACCTTTTGGTTACCCTACTTATTGGACAGACAACCCTAGTAGGTACAGTCAGTGTCAAAGTGTAAAATGTGTTAATACAAGACATTATGTTTTTTAAGTATGTGAGCTCTACATACTGCATAGGTAGACAATTCTCTAGACTTTATTCAATTAACATTTCTAACATTTTGTAATATGTATACTTAAGTAAGTTTCTTATAAATTTTGTTACATATGCAATCAAATGATTAAATAGGTAAGTACTTCGATAAGCTCCACAAATTTAACAAAATATATTGTGAGAAAACGTCTAACAAAATTATAATTATAAAATTAATTATCGCATCAATGCTATACGATTTAATGGCTGTAATTAAAATTTTATCGGCTTGTATCTACGTGCGGCGCGGACAGGCTGCGTAATTTAAACAACCAGCATATCCTCTCTGAGACTCGGCCCATAAAAATTAATACAGCCCCGTAAAAACCACTTAAATGAACATGTCCATTTAAAATTATTCCTTTATAGAAATTTCATATCCTACGAAGTTATAACCAATTCAAAGGGGCAATAATCGTAAAATGTCCATAAAACAGCTCAGATAAGGCCGGTTACTCTCACAAAGCGTAATATAAACCCGGCCTAGGTTCGTACTTAGTACCGACAACGCTGTGGGTAAACTGCTGTGAACTTTTTGGTTAAAAAAAATTATTTACATTTGTTTTATATTGTTACTAGCTGTGCCCGCGACTTCATCCGCGTGGTACAGTGTCTTTGAGTATCATTTTTAATTATATGAACTTTAAATGTCATATGTATTTACATCGAATCAACAGCCTAAAATATAAGTTTCAAGCTTCTAGGTCTAAAAATGACGACACTTCCGTACACTTTTTTCTCAGGCTCTAGAGTATCGGAGTTCAAAATTTCATCTAAATCGGTTCAGTACTTTTTGCGTGAAAGCGCGACAGACAGACAGACTTACTTTCATATTTATAATATTAGTAAGGATATGTAAGTATAAGTAGATATATTTGATCGCACTTATTAATGTAATTCAGTACCATACAGGGTGTTTAATAAATCTAGAGATTCTTACATCATAGAAAACCCCGCATCGGTATATTTCACACAAAGATGCGTGCTGTAGCTCTTATGACACTGGCATATATGGGATGATTTGCAATAATTCACGCGCATATAATATTTTTTATACAACGTGGATTGTCGCAATATGTTCGCGACAGTTTTAAACACTATCCAAAGAGAATACAATCCTACGTAAACATTATCATCTTATACAGCTAAGATTGCAAGTATTATTTTAAAAATAGTTTATGGCAATATTCCATTTATAAATTCGTTGTCGTGTTATTTTCAAATAAACATAATAGGTAAGATAAGCAGTATTTATTCGAATTGTATAATTAAATATCGTACTAAACGGTGAATCTTCATTTTAATAGGGAATATGCATGATTTTTATTTTTAGCTTACCGTATAGTCCATATCTTTTTTGGATATAAAAACAATACTATGTTTAATTCTTTTGATTGACCGATAGTTTTCGAGATTACCTATACAATTTTCGACACGTCGTCGTTACGTTGTTTATTGTGATGTCATAGGACTAGGTAATGTCGACTCCCGTTAATTTCTCTAGAAGTTTAAGCTAAAATTATGTTTTGTGCCAGTTTTTGAACGAATTTTTTTTTTATATAAAATTGGTCAAAGTTACCAATACATGTAACTTAAAAACTACTTGAACAAATTGGTTGTAACAAAAAGGTATGTTTTTCTAATCATTAAACCCCACTGTTGAAGTTCCAAACTATTTTTCGACCCCTCGATATACTCCATTGTTCAGCATGGAGTAGGTACATGTGCAATCCGATAATTATGGTTTACCATGATGAGTTTATTAAAGGATGATGATTAAAGTTGATTGTTAATCTGAGGCAAATAATTAAAGACGTGCCTCGCTTAATATTTGAATGGAGCAGTTTCTAATTTAATAATAACAAGCACTGAGGTTATATTACAAAATAGGGTTGCTAATAATCACATTATATGACAAAATAATGTTGTTATATTTATTCGAGTTTGTGCACTTGTAGATAGGTGAGTAATTTTAAGTAAATTTGATTGTTTAGGAGATTTATGTTGTATAATAATCGTAGTCTCAACTTAAAGGTTTCCTATTATTTTTTATATTTTTATGAGTTAATCCAGATTAACCACCCATACGTTATTGAGACCAGCATTGAGTTACTCGTCTGGGTCGAACGAAAAACATCATAAAATGTAATAAGTATATCGGGAACGATAAGTACCTAATACAAAAAATTCCTCCGAACAATTTTTTCTCGCCATACTATATGGTCGTATCCCGGGGCACTTTGAAACTCCTAAGCAGTGGAGAACTTAGTATATGGCTGGCAACCCTACCTACAGCGGGCAGTTTATAGCGTCGCCGGCGATGGCGGTTTACTGCGTACTTTTGATAACTCCTCGTAACTTTTTTATGACGCGCGTGCTTATGCGAGCCTGGTACAAACGCCTGTATTCTAGGAGTACGTTACATCAAAAACATGGGTCTTGTTTGTGCGTTTCAGCACTTGGGGGCCGTAATGAACGGAAAATACTGTTATTGCGTCTCTTGTTTTGATATCATGAAGAACTAAACGAACATTTTGTTATTTAGTAAAAATGTAGATGGGTACAAGGAAGACTTGCCAGGATACCAACAAATATTTTTAGAACCCCGGAATAAATAAATAATATCAAAATTTTATAGTTGATCTAAAAGCAAATTGTTTGTGAGCGCGTTAATGCGTACTTTAACTAAGAGGGGTTTAAAATAATATAACATTTATATGAACCATTACCTGGTAATGTAAGCATTGGAAGACAGTAAAACCCTCTTGTATGGGTCGGCATGCTTCTTAACATTTCTTTCATTTCCAAAATGACGAACAAGTAACTACACACAAGTTTAAATAACAATTAAAATTGTTAAAGATTGATTCACAGTTGTCAGAAAATACAGGAAAATTATTTATTCGCGCAAATTCTCTCGCATCTTACCTATTATATTATTATTAACACATATCCATGAGCAAGCAAAATTATATACGACAAACACATGACTAGGCACGGCATGATTAAAATTAATGAACCTATTGAGAATTCTGAAACAAAAACTCGATCGAACAACAGACGAGCCATAACTATCGCGTTTAAAACACGTTTAAAGGTTAAATACGGCTCGCACACGCCTTATTATCCAGCAAATTGTGCAGCAAATAACACGTGCCATTTACTTAATACCCTATCCAATTATTCCAGCACTTAATTAGCAGTTTGAAACGTGAATTTTCAATGAATTCTTTGTCCTTCTAGGAATTGCAAAAAGAACGCCATACTTGAACACGGCCACAATAATGTCGATAGTTTATGACGCCCTATTAATTTTGCGCGTTTTATTATAGCCTTAATAGCCACAGTTATCGTATAATTTCGCTTATAAAACCAATTTAGAGTTTAGCATTAACTTAATTATATTGATGTTTCGCATAAATTGTTGGTTCTTATTTTTACAAGTAGCTTAAGAGTCACCAATACACGAATAAAGGGTCAAATATTTACGTTAGTCCCGTAACTATTTACTCTTAACCATCTAAGAATTTCTAGAAATCATAGATAATATGTCGGCAAAGCTGTTCAGTAAATTACTTCTGAAAAAAGCCGCATTATGGCAGAATTAAATTCTAGTTTCGGATGGGCGGAGTCGAATGAGTAATTAATAGAGTAATAAATTAGAAGCGGCTATCATTTTTATTTTTATTATTTTCGGCCGTTTGTACGCTGCACATGCCCCTCATATTCGACGGGACGACCACGATTCCAGAGCCACCCTGACACGCCACTATACCAACGAACTGCCGGACATCAGTCAAGACGAGATCGTGTTGGCTCTGAGGCAGCTTAAAAATGGAAAAGCCCCCGGTGAGGACGGAATTACTTCAGAGCTTCTGAAGGCAGCAGGAGCCCCTATTATACAGGAGCTACGGAACCTGTTTAACACCGTCCTTCACAGTGGGAGAACTCCAAAGGCGTGGAGCGGGAGTTTGGTTGTGCTCTTTTTTAAGAAGGGAGATAAAACCCTTCTTTAAAACTACAGACCCATCACACTCCTGAGCCACGTCTATAAGCTGTTCTCACGAGTGGTCACGAATCGTCTCGCCAGGAGACTCGACGAGTTCCAGCCACCGGAACAGGCCGGGTTTCGCGGAGGATATGGCACCATAGACCACATTCACACAGTGAGGCAGATTATACAGAAGTCCGAAGAGTATAATCAGCCTCTGTGTCTGGCCTTTGTGGACTATGAGAAGGCCTTTGACTCTGTCGAAACCTGGGCTGTTCTGGAATCCTTACAGCGATGCCAAGTAGACTATCGTTACATCAGGGTGTTGAGATGTCTCTATGACGCCGCTACCATGAGTGTCCAAGTACAAGGCCAGCAGTCTAAACCCATCCAACTGCGCAGGGGAGTGAGACAGGGGGATGTGATATCCCCGAAACTGTTCACGAGCGCGCTGGAAGATGTGTTTAAGACGCTGGACTGGAAAGGTAAGGGCATTAACATAAACGGTGAGTACATCTCGCACCTGCGATTCGCTGATGACATAGTTTTAATGGCAGAGACGCTGGAGGAGCTGAACCGGATGCTGGACGGCCTAGCTTCAGCCTCGCAACGCATCGGTCTTGGCATGAATTTGGATAAAACCAAAGTCATGATCAATGGCCACATTGTTCCAGGACCGGTGGTCGTACATGGCCACCTTCTTGAAATTGTTTCCGAGTACACGTACCTTGGGCAGATTCTGCAGTTAGGTAAAAACAATTTTGAGAAGGAGGCCAAGAGGAGGATCCAGCTGGGCTGGGCAGCGTTTGGGAAACTACGTCGAGTCTTCTCGTCATCCATACCGCAATGCTTGAAAACGAAAGTTTTCAATCAGTGCGTCCTACCCGTCATGACCTACGGAGCCGAGACGTGGACACTCACGGTAGGGCTGGTCCACCAGTTTAAGGTCGCTCAGCGAGCTATGGAGAGAGCTATGCTCGGAGTTTCTCTGAAGGATAGGATTCGCAATGAATACATCCGACAGAGAACCAAAGTTATCGACATAGCTCAAAGAATTAGCAAGCTGAAGTGGCAGTGGGCTGGCCATATCTCACGAAGAACCGACAACCGCTGGGGTAAACGTGTTCTTGAGTGGAGACCTCGACTCGGCAAGCGTAGTGTAGGACGCCCTCCGACCAGGTGGGATGACGATCTGCGAAAGACTGCAGGCAGATGCTGGATGCGGCAAGCTGAAGACAGGGCGCTATGGCGCTCATTAGAGGAGGCCTATGTCCAGCAGTGGACAAGCATAGGCTGATGATGATGATGATGATCATTTTTATAATAATGACATCTAATCTGAAGTGAGGTTCAGGAATTTTATCGTTACTAACGTAAATATGTACCAACCAAAGAAATTGTAATGATAAGAGATTATTATAGGAGTTTATTTGGTACCAACGTAGTGCAAATAAAATAAAAAAGGTGTAGGTACCCAATAATAACTATCATGTTTATGGTACGTTCGTAAATTCTTGCCATATTTTATATCGTTGTATAAAATAAAATTGTGCATTGGAGGCTGAAAATAAAAGCTGAGTACCTATCTAACGTATAATAAGTATAATACAAGTACAACTCATTAGGTTTTGAAAAGTTATCGTCATGTTGGATATTTGATGGTAACTTAATAAATACCTATTTGAAGTCCACATACAGTAGCGAACATAGAGAAAATAATATCAGAGTTGACAAAGGACAGATCGCTGTTACAAATAGGATTACGTTGAACAATTGGAACCAGGACCCTTGGCTAAATATACCGTTCCGCGTACTGGGATTAGTAACAGGCGGACAGGAAACGTTCTTATATCTTTACCGTTATCGAGTATTGTTCCTTGTGTTATTTATGTTTGCGTCACGTCTTTTATGCTTTCCTGTTACAGTACTATCATGGAGACACCTTTAAATTATAAATTTATTCAAGTTATCACCTTTACCCAAAGTAATTTATTTATTACTGTAGGTAAACAGTAGTGATTAATTTTATTGATCTCTGGTAGCATAGCAGAAGGAAGAACAATTGACCGAGAAAGGTCAACGCATGGTCGACGGTAATAATGACGTCATAATTATACGGATGTTAACAAGAATGAGACGTTGTTTATTAATTATTCGTTTTAACCTTATCGATCAAATTATTAATCGAGCTGATCTTTGATCGTCTATTAAGACGTATGATGCAACTTGCCAATAATATCGTAAGTATGTTTTTGAGACCTTAACCTTAAAATTAATTTAACGTTCGAGATACGCATATTCACTGTCATTCTGTTCAGATCCGATTACAAAAGCCGTAAGTAAATACACCTATCTTATTGCAGTCGTCAAGTTAAATTAGATAACGTATCCAAACGAAAGAGATGAATTACCCATTGGTAGATAAATCGCGACGGATTCCATTATACTCGAGCCGTATGTTTGTCAATAGGGCGGCTGATGGGGAGCTCCTCGAGGCGCTGCGAGCCTGGTACGCGCGGGTGATTTACCGACCCGCCGCGCCACTTGGCTCGCTGCCCGAGCATCGAACCCGGGCCAGAGGTGCACTCTACTCGAAGAAAAATTGCTTGTTGGGCGGAAATACGTTCGAAATACCCCAACATCAACTTATTTGTGTCGAAATCAAAAATGTATGATCATCATAAGTAGATATTATACCGTTTAGTAAACATTCCATAATATGGAAGACACCCTCATAAAATACCTATGGTACACAAAAGTGGTATTTCGTAAACATTTTATTCGACAAACATTTAGTCCGATTTGCTAAACGACACTTTACATACAGTTATTTTCAACAGTAACAAGAAAAGTGGATGGCGAGGACTACCAAGGCAATATACTATAATTTACGACAAAAACAAATTGCCTATTGTTAAGGTAAGTAAATAGTTACCTACTATTTCTAAAGGCTACAATACCTTAATAACATAAAAAGGCAGTTAACTCGTCGTTTCTTCTTCTAAAGCAAGCAATCTTTTTGCTAATAATATAAATAGATATCATAATAAATAATTATAATGTTTAATTTAATTCCACTCCTATCAGAGAATTATGAATGTTTTATCTCGCAAAAATTCTCTTCCATAAAACTACAACTTATCTCCACATCACTTTACTAATTATAGTATAATATAGCTCCCGTGTTATTAATTAAAGTAATAGACGACTGCGGACCTAGTTACTTATAACACTAATCTAACATGCAAATAAGTAATTTGTAGTTTCAATGTAATTTACATTCATGAATAATAAACATGCCGCTTGATCATAATTACCTTTTAGCTTCTAGCTTTTAGATGTAAATTCGAGGCTGTGGCACAATATCGCCATGAATTATTGCTCTATTATCTGTGCTCACAGCAATGCTTACAATTCGATGTTATTTATTGAATTTTAAATAGATTTCAACTGAATCATCGAGTATATCTCTTGTCTAATTACAAACTGAAATACATCAATAACAGTAGGTGGGCGATATCTATTTACGCTGCCATATTTAATACGTCTCTGTCACAGATTAATCTAAATAATGAAAAGTCCGATATTTATTTCATTTTGACTTACAAAATCATAGCAACGTGCGTACATGAGAATTCTAATGGTTAAAGATATTATATGTATAATGTAAATAAATAAATATCGCCAGACTGACACACCAACTGTACGGTACCAAACTAAGCAACGCGTGTACTATGGGTACCGTACAATGGACTGGGGATGATCCCAGTTACACCCAGACCGGGGAAAATTACGAATAGGCCATTTCCGAAATTTGCCCCGGCGAGAATCGAACCCGCAACGACCATGTGCAGTGAGCAGAGCGGCCTATGCTCCAATCACTGCGCCAAGCGGTCGTCAAAAGCGGTGGTGTGTAGTTATACGGATATAATCGTAAAAATACTGCTAAGGGGTACGCGGCAGGCTGATATAAAAACTGATAGCTGATTATAAAAACCATTATTCTGACACCGTTGCGTTCTTATACCTACCTATACTTAAGTAAGTAGTAAGTACCTAATGAGTGTGATACATTGATACAAGCTGTATCCCTATAACATCTTTTGTTTTTCAAGTTTCCTCCAAAGCTGATAGTTTTAGAATTACAAAGTTAAGTTTTGAAAAAAAAAGTATACCCTTTCTGTTCCCACCTATTATTTGTTAAAAAAATAACTCTAAAGTTTTAACTTCGTATCTATGCTCGTAATAACAGAAAGTATTAAAACACGAAGGACTGTCGTAAAAAGCGTTTTTTACGTTTTGCCACACACCGATGGGTCTGAGACTTGTCATAAGATAAGGCACCGACATGAATCACGATGTCCGAACGAGCGATAGTGTCTACCATCGGCCAGATTTGTCATAGACCTTTTCTTTTCTTCTGTTAGCGACATTTGTACAACTTATTTAGGTACATAGATCTTATGGGAGTCAAGTTAGTTGGCCTTATACACAGTCAAAGAAACGCATCGCAAAGAGATCGGCTTAATTTTACCGCCTCTTTTGTATATACAAACACGATACAACACCCGCCCAGTCACCATTAGTGTGAGGGGAGGTGATAAAAACTCGTCTCAAAATAGTCAAAGAACACCGAAATCTTAATATATCTGTGTCGTCGTTACTTATTATATCGCGTGATACTCTGCAGCGGCGCCACCATGATAAAAAGTGACCAATCATAGTGGGAAAAAATGTACGATTAACGTATATAATGTACGTATATCGTATTTTAAAGTACCTTTATCAGGTACCGAGATAATTGTCATTTTTAGTGGCGCCGCTGGGGAGCATACTCCCCAGCGGCGCCACCTGGTTCTCATACTTATGAATGATATTGGCTGCTAAATTTTATTGGAAATAAATGTACGCATGCAGTCTACTATGTACATGCGCCACTAAAAATGACAATTATCTCGTATTTTAATGTACCAGGGTACATTAAAATACGATATACGTACATTATATACGTTAATCGTACATTTTTTCCCACTATGATTGGTCACTTTTTATCATGGTGGCGCCGCTGCAGAGTATCACGCATTATATCACTTGTTAACAGTAGACCAGGGGCTCAACTTTGTTAATCACTAGTATCTATACGTCAGTTTTGACAGATTTTCTATAGGAAAACTGTCAAAGCTGACACATTCAGTTAAGCGATCCGTCAGTTTTGACGTATAGCGGGTCGATCGAGATGCCAGTGGTTAACAGAGTTGGCCCCAGTTACTTCAACTTCTTTAACAATTAAGGATCTAAATATTTGAGTTACAATTGGGTACTTGACGTTATTAAAACATGAAAAAGCCAGACGTTTTCTTATCCTAAATAGGATTTGGTTCACCCCGGTTCTTGAACGTCCTACTTCAGAAATATTGGGGAAAATCCTCGCTAAGTTTTGGGTAAATAACAGGGCAATGCCCTCCACCCCTCCGAGTCTCGCTCCCGGCCTATAAATCTTAGATATTTTAACATATTTTAATTGAGTCAAATGAGAACCTAATCATCGCAAGATAGGAAAAGAACAACGCGGCGGCGTACCTATACCTATATTGATTGATTCCCTACGTTCCTAGTTTTTTTATAATCATTACATAGTATAAAACAAAGTCGCTTCCCGCTGTCTGTATATCCCTATGTATGCTTAGATCTTTAAAACTACGCAACGAATTGTGATGCGGTTTTTTTTAATACATAGAGTGATTCAAGAGGCAGGTTTATATGTATAATACATGCATAATATAGTAGAGGAACACTGATTTATAGCATCCGTGCGAAGCCGGGGCGGGTCGCTAGTAAATCGTAATTACCTAACGTGAATATAACAAAAATGAAGCAGTGCAATGTTTGCCAAATAGTTTAAAATGTTTTATAAGTGACCGGTGTACACAACGTAAGATATTTTAGGTTTCTTGCCAAGATTTTGAATCCCAATGTAGAAAATCACCGCACTGTTTATTTTAAAGGAAATCTTGCCAACAGCTTGGCACTGATAATACATTTTATGTATCCATATATAGATAAAATATTTTATCCACTAGCGTATTGAATTCAATTGCAAAAAAAAGTATTACTAACGATATTTTAAAGTAGTTTCAGCTTGTAGCTTTAAATAAACGATAGTATTAACATTTGACCAACAGAAAGACTCCTCTGAATCCTGTACTTGCGGCAAACGTAAATACGTACAAAGCGGCCTTGTTAATTAATTTATTTATTTAGTACTCCAGCACTCACAGTTTCCCAAAACGTGCTGAGAGTCATGTTACAACAAGTAAAATAAAATTATAAATTGCATTTTAAAATCCATACAGTATAAATAAAAATTAAATCTAATACATTAATTAAAATTGGCTAAAACATAATAATTATAAAATTTACAGGATATTATTAAGTTAAGACCGCATCGTGGCAAACATTTGGATATAAAGAGCCTTAATCAAATACGTGGGTTTCATATAAACTTGTACAACTATACTAGTGTTTATTATAAAACACGTTCCAACAATACTGTTAACAGGAAAACGTAATTAGCACAAATAATCAACTGTAATGTTAATTATCGGTTTTTTTTTTGAGACATTTAAAAATATTATTTAATCAGTGGTCGCTGATAATTATTATTTTACCTAATTAGCAGCACGTACTTATGACGTTTACTTTTTGGCAAAAACAAACTCAATTCAGAAATTGTGTTCAATGAACGATATTTAATGCATTTTACATGGCACATTGGTATTGTTTGGTACATATACAAATTTGCATTATTGTACCAAAACAAAAGCCTTTTAAAGTATGCAGGTAGTTTATTTTGTATCGTTCAAAGTACGAAAATATTTGTACAAATATCCGATATCTATTCCTGTGCACGGCGTGACTTCATATTTCAACTGCCTACCTCTTAGGAACCTTCTTAAATCCGAGATAAAAAATAATCCTAATGGCCGGAAATTGTCCTGGACAGAGCAACGTGAAAAAGAAAAGGGAGCCTTTGCCCAGGTGTGGGACAGTCTTACATGCTAATAAAAAAAAAGTTTATCGACCCAGGAACCGGATATAGCTATCCTTATCGGAGGATAAAACGTCTGGACAAGAATCTGAAACAAAAGCGGCGTTTCCCTTAGTAGAGTTATGCCCAATTAAAATTGTATTTTTAATTTACTCCTATTCCTACACATGACCCGTTACAAATTTGTCAATACACGCTCAGCGTATGATAACCCGTCAAGAAAAATAGATTCTTCCAAAACTTATATCCCTTTTAATTTAAAGAGTCTTTCAATAGAGAGAGATTTAGAAGTTCTATACTCGTGTTTAATATTGGATTTGGCAACACTGCGGTTGATTATTTAATAAAAGGCCCAAAAGGGTTTGTACCCAGGGCAGTTAAACTAACTATTAAAAAACAATAACAACAAAAGGAAAGTAAAAATGCGGTTACCGAGAAAATGTTTAACTTGATGTTTAATAGCTACGCTACAACTTATCCTCGTTGGGTTAGTACCCTAAGTACATAAATATCATGATTGTTCGATAGGTACTGAATACACTAGTAGAGGTATTTTAAACTCTTAGGCCGCTTCCTGACTTGGCGGTGCGGTATCGGTACGATTTCGTTTCGGTATACCGCATCGGTACCGAAAGCTTACCGAGCGCCTATATTTGAATGCACGCTTCCTGATTGGCGCGGGCTGCGCGGGAGCGGGGCCGTAAGCGAGCGGCATACCGCGTCGCGGGTCGGACAGCCAGTAAAAGCCTGCATGCCGAGCGCACACCGCGTGTATTTGGTAAACAAAATGGCGACGGCACAAACGATTCTGCCAAGATCCTACTGTTTTAAACCGAAAGCATACCGACAGTATACCGCCTAGTGAGGAGATCTGAGCGACATTAGTAAAGTCGCGGTATAATATAAATTACTGCATACCGATACCGCACCGCCAAGTCAGGAAGCGGCCTTACACATCATTATGTAAGTAGGTATGTGACATTGTAAGGATATTTTTCATGTAGGTACTTTATGCTAATTTAGATAATCAATAGATATCAAGTAAGATGTAGTACAATAGATAACTATTAAGGTAAATAATAATTATTCTTATCTAAATTTCTCCTATCGATTGACTTAAGATAAATTCTTTCGGACTAAAAAATGTCATGGTAATGAAATGACTCATTCAGGTCTCACAACGTTATCTTTTCTTTTAGGAACGTTATCTACGACTTGTAAGCGTATTTCAATAAGTATTCAACAAACAATGCGCAGATTATTTAAAATGAACAATGAAGTAATATAAAAAATGAAACAGGTAATCAACTGAGTAATTCATATTGAAATGCATAACAGCTGAACAGCTTACACAATTGAAAGATATTGTACCTACTCTTGCAAAAATATAAATATTTAAGAGAACCGAGATGTATTATAAATAATAATTATATGAGAATTGAGATGTATTGCAAGATAATGCAAGAAAATCGTATTTTACCTATTTACCGATTTAATAAACTTCTTTTTGTTTTTAAAGATACTAGCAGAGTTTGTTTTTCACATTACTAGTATTCCCTTAAGCCCTTCCAACTAAGCTAATGCTTGTGTTGGGAGTGGGCTCACATCACTAGTTTAATAGCCAGGATGGGAATCAAACCCGGAATCTCTCAGCTACGAGGACGGCCCTTTAACCACTAGGCTATTGACGCTTCTAAAAATTCTAATAAATAGATTGGATGTTAGGATAATTATGTACCAAATAGTTATACAATTAGCCAGAAACCATAAAGATTGGATGTGGCCTTCTTCAAACCAGTCATGCTGTAAAAAACTGATTTATTTTTGCAACAGGAAAATATTTTGACCGGGTAAAATTGACACTAATACGAACAAATTAGACTAACAGTGACTACATCGATTTATAAGTCGAAACTAATGCGCTGTGTGGCGTGTACAGTTAGCGTAGAATAAAAAAGTATAATTAATTTATGACAAGTGAATGCTGAATGGGTTTATAAATCATTCGTTCATCGCCATCTTCTCACATAAGTGTGTGTAACAGTACATGATGGAGCCCAGAGACACGACTCGCGCCATTGTAATTTAGAAGATATTTTACGAATGATAAAATCAGTTGTTATGTAATGTTGACGCGACAGACTCACTTGCACAATCGAATAAAGTAAATGAATAAATAGGTATTTGTTATGGATAGTTGAGACATTAATGTTTTTTATTTTATTTCTATTCAACTCTTATTGCATTGTAGATGCCTAGCTCAATAAGTAAGTATTCAGCGTAATCTATCGGTAATTACAGATTGCTATCTTGAAAGGGCAAGTCATACCTATATTGCAAAAGGTATCTATGTCCAATAGGTATTAGAAAAGTTTTAGCCAAATAAATCGCTAGCAAGTCTCCCAAGGGTATTATTTTTAACCGACTTTAAAAAAGGAGGAGCTTCTGTGTTCGTCTGTATGTATGTATGTTTGTCTTTAGAATCTAACATTGTACTTCATACTCCAATCCTTATAAGGCATATATAAACATGTAAAGTAGGTAGGTAGGTACGTACCTAGGTATTATAAAATTACGATTTTAATTTAATACTGAACCGACACTTCGTAATTTGAGAAGCTACGATATTCTAAAACCTGGCTCAGTTTCATTTCACAATAGTTGCTTACTGCTAGTTTGCAATAGCAATTCACGATCACTGGAACGAAATATTTTAACGTTGGCAAATGTTATTTTTTAAACTTGGTCTCAATATAATAAGTAACTACCCCAGAATACTTTGTAATATATTGTAGTAACTACCTACCTCAAGAGGCACCTACATTTTATTATTAAAATATTTAGGTATTTACTTAATGACTGCACATTAATTTCCTTATTCCTTCCTTCAAAGAAATTTATAAGAGATCAAAATATCAGTGCCGGTCTTGTTAAAATAAAATAAAATATACTTTTGGTATTTTTGCCGGGCCTTTTCCTTTCAATAAGCCATACAGCCCTCTTACACCATAACCGTAATGCGTTTCGACCCTCCTTGATGTCTAAAATAAACAAAAGGGTCCGATGTTGTTGACGTTCCGAAGCGGCGGCGGCTGGCGCATTTTTTTTTATGAACAACTTTTATTAGCTACTGAATTTTATCACGGTACATCACTAATACCCAAAACCTACACTTTTACCTGTATAAATGAATGACCGACTATTAATATAGTTATTCATTATTTATCGTGCTGGGCAATCCTGCGTTTTCCATACATAAAACACCATGGTTTTACACCGAGTCAATTTGAGCCTGTAAATAGGTACCTAATAAACCGATCGCAAGTCTGAGAGCGATCTTGGAATTAGGGTAGTGAAAAAATAATCGATTAATTAATAATCGTTTTTTTATGGTGAATATCACATCCCTACTTGGAATGTCATTCTTATTATGTCATACCAATACAAAATCAAATGTCAAAAGTATACTCAAGACGGCTCTTAGACTTGAGATTGATTTAGTAATACGGGCCTCACTTCCTCAATTCTGACAGAAACGTGTTGTGTGTGATACTTTTCCGTGTAAAATTCCAACTAAACTAGACATGAATAAAAATATTGTCGTCTTGCTCATATACTGCGATGCTGATAAGGACGGCAAAATACAGTTTTGCCAATTTTAGTTTGTGATCCGACAAAGTGTACATACACTTATATCACGGCTGACAAGAAGCGATACGAAATGGTAATAATTTGAGTTCAAAAAGGTCAACGCAGGGCTCGCCAACATTCGGGCGGCCATTTTATAAATTACATTTAATCTGTGTCGGAAACCGTAACGCTAAATAAAAATAAATGAAGGCGAAACGTTGAAAAAAAAAAAACTCAATTATCTATTGATTTTCGTATCGCTTCTCGTTGGCCGTGGACCGTGGTATAGGAAGTAGGTAGGTAAGTACTCAATAAACCTGTTACCCTAGTGTAAAAATGGGTTCGCTACTTTTACTGGCAGTTTTAACTCATTTAGGGCCTAAACAAGTTGTCTTTGGTGTGGAGAAGTCGGCCCCGGCTTGTATGCGGACAAAAAGCTTCCACAAACGTGAGAAATGAGATTTTAAATTAATTACCTATGTAGTGCAATTAATGATCTTACTAACGCCCGGCGCCCTTATTAATAACTGTCAAGTCTGAGAGTGATCTAGATACGCCTTTGACACGCCATTTTGTGCTGGAGTGACAAAATGATGACATGAGATTTCCAAGATCGCTCTGACTTGAAACGATTTATTAATATACGGGCCTAAGCCTAAGCCTAACTCGTAGTCGTCTAGTAACCAATGGCAGCCAGATATTGACAATAAAAATCACTAACAAAAAAGTAAAAATCTTATAGATAATAGCGGCCCGCCCTGGCTTCGCACGGGTACATTGGGGTTATATTATTCAAGTTTTAGTAAGGATCACTAATTTTTTTGAAAATATATAATAGCCTATGTCACCCGGGGATAGTGTAGCTTCCCAACAGTGAAATAATTTTTCAAATCGGTTCAGTAGTTTCGGAGCCTATTCATTACAAAATCAAACAAACAAAGTTTTCCTCTTTATAATATTAGTATGATTATACTTAACAATACTCGTTGATAAACATTGCCTATCGAATTTGGCTTTAGTGTAGTTTGAGGTCTAGTCATAGTTCCACGCGTTTACTTATAAATGTTCACAGAGTGTTAAATTTGTGTACACATTGACGCGAAGTTAGGAGTGGAGCGGGGCAGATTAGAACAGCCGGGGTCCGGTGCAGCGCGCCTAGCGGGAACTTGCGAAAACGAAATTTTCAGAACTGACTTATTATTTATGTAGGTAAGTGTACTGTTCGATCACAAACTTACATCTTATTAATCTCTTTTAGGTTGTGAGTGATTGATTATCTTATTTATGAACGTGAGCCACAACTCATTTGCTAGGCGTTTAAAAGGTTAATTGATTACAATCTAGATCTACATAATTATGCTAATCTGATAGCTCAGCATGCAAACATAATATAAAATATAATAATTTAATAACATAATTATGTTAATTAAAGCAGTCGTTAACTTATTTTAACAAATAAAGTTGTTTTAACGTCTTACCGTTCCCAAGTTGGTCTATCGATGACGCGCGATGGCAATCCAAAAGAGACACAATCCATCCAGCACTTGATGCACTATAGTTAACACTACACACTGTTAGGTACCGGCACGACCTCAATGCACCATCACTAGACACACTGACATCCCGAATGCGATCCTCACGCTGACAGCCTCCGCTCCTCGCGACACCTACGGAGAAACAAAGGACTGTCAGAACACACCGCACACAAAAAACATATATTTGATAGTCCGAAACACAAAGTGGCGTGTACAGGGGGGCAGGAACGCGCGTCGTAACCGCACGCCGCACGAATACTGACTTCGGCGGGTGACTCGCTCGACTCGGGCAAGCAGCCGATCGCGCGAGTGCGGAATTCAAATCGTGATGCTCTGTGCGCGGCGACGATCATTTTACGCTTCACTAAGTGGAAGAATAAAGTGTAAAATCACACGCAAGTACTAATGTGTATTTTGTATTTTACTGGCGACAAAAACATGTTATTTGCATAACAACATGTTATTTCTTATTTTAATAATGCAATATTTCTCGCGGTAACGAGACATACCGAATCAATTTTAGTACGAGGCACGAGGAACACAATCGTAAAGTTTCCTATATAAAGAAAACGATGCGCCAGGCCGGGCGTCACTCACGCACGGCGTGCCATATTCACCAATACTATAACCTCAAGTTAGAAAGAGAAAATATGAAACGATTCGATGCAACGCAACGCGGCACGAGGCGAGGTCGACAGCGAGCGAGGGGAAAAGGGGCGAGCTTAGACCACCGCTTCCAAAATATTACAAAAACATTTATGCATGAAGGGATAACAAAATATTACCGCTATTATGCGGCTCAGATTTATACATACCTACTGGATTATAATGACGGATCACGTCGACCACTGCCGGCCTTAATGGACAAATTATTGAACAGCGTGTAATGAGACCGCGTGCTCGCTCACGGCTCACGGGCGCGCGGTAGGTGGTGATAAAACATTTTTCCTGTGTGTGCGTTGAAGAAACCATGTGAGATAATAAAAAGTTATGTTTAAACGCTGAACTCGTAAAGTTTATTCGTGTTATACATTCTTTAAACAAACGGATAATTACAAAGCATTTTATGGCGAGCTACAGCGGTCGATGGAAACAAATAATCTATTGCAAAAATTTGCTTTTAAATATTTAAAGTTTTGATGGGTTATTTTCGAAATAGACCTAGATCCATATTTTTATGAAAGTGTAACAATATTTCATACATACGGCTCACATCAACGGGACTATTGTTATGCACATCATAGACATTCTATGACGCGGCACGCAATAGTAAAAGAAACCACAATAACTTAAATAACCAACAAAGAAAATACCACAAGTAGTCTGACTAAAGTATATTTCATGAGAAAAACAATATTTAAAGAACAATTGAGCTTAATAAGTCGAAAAAGTCTTTGTAGGACTCTTTAAAATAAATTATCTTCCCGAAGCCAAGTGCTTTGTGTCGCAATAGAGAAGTTACTGACAACAAAGGGAATCTCTGAGGCGGAAGAAATTTAATCAGAGCATCTGAGATTCAAATTATAAATGGAATCCATCTATCTCTACTTACACTAAACACACGGCGAACTGACAGATAAGATAAAATAAATCGTTTACATCGAGTCTGGTAAATATTAAAGTTATTGTTTCTATATCAACGGTTATCTCCGAACATAATGCCTATATCTTTTGATAAAATACAGATTTCAACTCTGTATTCCGATGGCTGAGAAGCAAGGAGAAATATTTTCCAATATAAGCGAAGTAGCGATGCGGTTCGGATTGTAGAGGCGCGGATATTTCTCATATTCTTTTGTTAGGATCTCTCCAGCCGGCTCTTTGTTGTTTGAGTTATAGGAAGACTTACTGAATAAGAAAAACTGAAACATTCTCACAGATATACTTTTGTAAAAGTTGCTTAACTACGAAACTTTTAATTTGTATTGTTTGTACCTTAACTTCTTAACTATCCATGTAAACTTTAAAAACATCCTCTACAACACTAACTAATGGAACAAAAATATTTGGTAGACAGGTTTTGGAGAAAATCAATAAATAAGAAACAAGATAAAAATATTTTAAAAATAACAAGCCAATATTAACCAACGGTGTCGTTAACCGTTAAATTGCTAACTTCTCTAACATAAAGAATGTTGTTTAAAAGACGCAAGCTCCCAACCAGGCGAGCGATTCAATGGCCGAAACGTCTATTGACATTGTAATCTTAGCCCGGCGAGACAGGGAGCGTTGGGAACGACACGGCAGCTGGCTTTCCGAGAACCAACCTTATAGCCGCCGGATGGACCCGAGCTTTCACAGCCCCAACCGACAACAAAACATACAATGGAGCGTAAGAGATACCGGAAACTATAATCGACATGGGCTTACTTTTAAACGCGGATTGTCACATCCTTTACTCAACTTGTAAACCTGTCCGCGCGGCACTAACCCGATCGTTATTATCAATTTCTATTCGAGCACTTCTGCCTTGGTTGGCTGCGAACTCGGTGCGGTTTGTGCGATCAGATTTTATTCCAAGTTTTAAAATACTTTATGCGCTATTGTTATGCAGGGTATTATGTTACCGCTCCGGCGCGTTACGTGCTCACTATTCACCCGATCGAGTGATTCTTAAATTCTATTTTGAGTTTTTATTGATGGCTGTTTACGGACGGGTGTAACATTGTTAATCAGTGGTTCGACAGCAATTTGTAGCCGATAACCACAACTGCAACGCGACACCCGTACCCTCGGCCGGGCGGCCCCAGCCCACTCACTCCGAAGTGATTGATGGCGCGGTGTCAATTTCACGTTATCGTTGACACAGCCCGCGGCTGCCTCGATGAGATTGTTGCATAAATTTACACGGGAGATAACGCTACAGTTCCTTAGTTAATTACTTGTACAAACATCGGTAGCACCGCGGGAGTGAGTTGCTGTTTATTCTCTATTCTTTTGTTCTCTGTGAAATGTTGGAACTTCGCCCTGTTATTATTATAGTCTTCATTATCGCTCAGAATATGCATGTTTTATACACAATTATTTTTTATCTACGTACCGATTTCTTTATCTTATTCCTTTTTAACTTTAACTTATTCGTATATCGATGAATCGATATTCACATTGGATAAGATCGGCACGAAGATAAATAGGCTACAAGAAATAATCCGAGCGCGTGGGATAATCGATTCAATGAACAAAAGCAACAACTCTGATTAGGATCGTGTTTATGTCTTACTTAGATTTATAACATTGCACTTATAATTTTATATTATTTCCATTTCTTTACATGACTCAACAGAATGAGCGCTTAATGTAATCGCGATAAGTGATGCGTGTGACGAATTATTTACGCCCCAAACATTTTGGACAATAGAGAAAACGACTTTGTTCCCTGCTCCCTTTCACCCCACAAACCATTTTAAAACTACATACATTCAGATTTAACAGACTGAATGACAAATTCATTTAGAGCTCTAAAAGCGTAAATAAATTCCAACAATGTAGAAGTTCCTGCACTGAACACTTACACAATGAAAGGTAAACAGTAACCACATGCTTGGCCTAGTATTTGAAGACACAACTGCAGGCAACACAACGTTTTCTCCGGCCTCGACAAAACAAATAATAAGACTAAGTAAAAGCTTTGTAAACTTAGATGTACTTGTAACGCGCTAGCTCTTACGTCGAGCTAATCAGCTTGATGGTTTTTTTTGTTATTTACTCATATCTTATTGCATTCTGAAATCCTTATATGCGTTTATCGTTCATCCGCGCCATCTTTTGAATCATTATTCACGTTGTATTTGCAGGTCGTCAGTCTTATCTAGTTGGATGACACTCACGCTAAGTTTGGCTCGACACGTTTCCACTCCAGAACTCGTTTAATCCAACAGTAGTTGGTTATATGGCAGCTGAAATCACCTTAATGCCAATTTTAACATGATACTATTTAAAGGAGTCAAGTACCTACTATTACACTTTATTTATTTGAAATACTATCGAATTCAATTAAGTATGTTGATTAATCCTCAAGAGAAAACTGTTCCTCACTTGCAGTTACAGCTGAATAGCTCATAAAATAACCAATTACGAAAAATCCGTTTAAAGCTGCATAAACGAAGAAGTATTGCTTAAGGGGCTAATAAAAATATATAACCGCATGCAGCGGCAAAAAGAATTATAACCTACAAAATGTCACCTGCTCCATGTTAATGGTACCCTGGTACCGCGTAAGTGTACGCGTGTGCACATTGCATGCTAAGTCGCTCGTTACTTCAATATTACCACATAAAACATAACGATGTTTCGTACACATACATTCCCCTGTTTGATTATTTGAAACATCCCGTACATAAATGTAACAAGAACCTACACAGCTGTATCACGTGTATAATCATTTACGCCCGAGAAAAGATAGGTAAATGTTATTTTATGAAAATATTTCTGTCTGTCGGTAACATTCTCTGAGTAGACGATGTAATGTTCGTATTTGCTCTTATCTATACCATTTATCTTGAGACTATTGTGTGAGTTTGGTTAACTATTCGTAATTATACGTGACGTCATGTCATCATAACGAGTTTTTTCCACCAAGTGCTTACTGATATAGCAATCGTAAAATATATTATGTTTTTAATTTAATCGTAACGAAGCTCTGACAATTTAACTGCAACATTTAAGTTGACAACTTAATTATAAAATTGACGTATGTCCGTCGTATTGTCGTAAGCGACAGTTCACATAAATTCTTTAAAGAAAATGAACTTCACAAATAATTATTATATACGAAGCATAAGTAAAATATCTCACGGTATTTCGTACAAGGATGAAACGTATTACCTTTACCTTGTATTCATGTAGGATTACAATATTTCCGACGCGGCGCTATATCGTATAAGCCAACTCATAACATCAATGCGGAGACTCGATAAAAATCCCTCACCGGTCCCGCTTCCCCCGACCCACTCCTTACTTGTTCGCGGTCGTTCGCTCTCATATTCGCGAACACTTTTGATATAATATAAATATTTTTTTTGCCTTTGAGGCTGAATCCATTTAGAATGAAATGAAATACGAGAGAGGGCGAGTTTAGACCCCTTTATCCGAGGCGGGTCGATGGTTGCTCGCCGGCCGAACTTGAATAATCACGAATTCACCTAAACTTAATCCTACTTTATTTATGTGAGTGGCTCTTTAGTTATTATGGTACGATCTCATACGATGTTCACTATCATAGCGTAACTATCAAATGCGTGGGAAAAACTTACATAAGAAAACAATAATAAATAAATGTGTTCCTACCTGATTGCATTAACTATGTGTTACTTAGTATGAAATAAACAAGATACGAATAAGTACCTACCTACCGCCAAGCTTAATTAATGTTAATAATAGCACAACCTATGTGGCCAACCTCATTAGCTCGCACATTAGCACACATATTTTATGTGTGCCTAGTACTTTGAGTTATACCCTTAGGCTACACTGTATGCTAATGATTTGGCTTTTTTGGTTGTAGTACCTTAAGTACTTCCCTGACTAGGCATAAGTATAGGCAGGTAGGTAGTTTACTGTACAAGAAAGCTATCATTTACCAGCGGTGTGTATGTTGTGTGTGTGTGTGTATGTGTGGTGTAAGTACGTTGATGCACCCACGCACCCAGCGAGCGAGCCACAAACGACATTATTAAGCCAAATCGTTCTCTTTAGTTTTATGCTCGCCTTGTACCCAACTAATAGATGCGACAGCGGCGCTCAGATAACACACATAAATATTGTCTATCTCGACGCAGATAAAATAAAATAAGAAATGGGCTCGCATGTTTGATATGTAACCTTGTTTCTTTTTCTATTTCAATAAGATTAGATAAGCAGCTTTACAAAAGGATAAAAGTTTATCTGAGATTGTATGTTTTACATCAGCTCATAAAGGGTTATTTATTTTAATACCTACCTATTTAATCTCTAAATCTCATTAAATTTTACAAATGGGTGCTTTCATACATAATAATACCTAGCTATAACGCAACGCGCTGTTGAAGGACTTATGTAAGTTAATTTGTTATTTAAAGTTACCTATTCGCCAGACTTCTTAATCAAGCAATACACTATTATGACACAAATTATTTTTGACAAGTTTTATATTGAATCTCTTGTTGTTAACGGTGTAATTTCAACAGACGTCGACTTCGCAACTAATGGCATTAGAAAAGGTAAAAGTTTAAGTAATTATGCGAGTGAAGTTATTCATTGTGAGTCCATCAGCCGTCAGCCGCAATAAGAGGGCAATAATTCCAGCTGGTTCCATCACAGCACGTTCGACGACGAACAAAAGCAATTTGTGTCTGCACGAAGTGGCTTTGTACGTGCGCTGCTTCGTAGGTGTTTATTACGCCCTCTAGCTATGTTAATACGTACGTGATCTCGGCTATCGTGCATGTGGTCCGCGGAGTTGCTGCCGGTCACCCCGCGACCCCCGGAGGTCACTCGCTATCGTTCCACTGATCACGAATTCCCGACGCCGACACGTGCTCCCACGACCGAGCCGTTCGATTACGATTACGGCCCAATTATTTCCCTTGTGAAGCACTGAAGCTTTCTAAAGTGAATTTCACTCTCGAAGTCAAAGTGATTAATTCGGTTCACATTATGCCAGCGGTAGTTTAATTTGTTAACTTACAGTACTTACTTATCACGTGAAAACGGCATTTCGGAAGTTTAAGGGCAAAATACCGAAGCCATATTTCGATTAAGGCAGTTATGAATACTTGGATAGTTGGAAACAAAGTAACATTGGCGGAAATCCAACGACATTTACAATTCTGATTTAGTGTACTGCATGAACAATTTAAAACGTTATTTGAAGTTTTGCGGTGAGCAAATCAAATCTCAATCGTATTTAAAGTATTTAGCTGCAAAAGTTGGTAGATATAGTCCATTGTTTGACAGTGGTGGAAGGTAATAAATGAGACTCGAGTGAATCACCTCGGGCCGCGTAAAAACATTTTCTTGAGCATGTTTGTGGAAGTGTCTCTAACACAAACTGGCGACCATCCAAGAACACGCTCATCACAACCACGCAACACAGAGGCATAGATAATTTAACGACAAATTTACTGTGTCACAGAAGCACTCTCACGACAGCGATATACTACACCAAACGAGCCAATATGCGACATCGTAACAATATAAATTGTTAGTACACGTTAGTTACTACCGTGACGTTACGCTCTTGTTAACTCGCATTAGAAAATGTAAGTACGCACATAACTAACCATTGTTGTAACGATTGATAAAATATCGCAAATAAAATAAACCGTCTAAGAGCTTCGTCGGTTTTGATAAATATATTTTCAGCGCTTTTCCATTATTCGGGGAGACAAATGTCCCGTCGATTTCCTCGACTCCGCATCACGACATTCCCTCATTAAAATGTCCCCGAGCGACTCTACGGTCCCCTCGGCCGCGAGCAATTCGATACGATAATCGATTTTATTGCCGATCGCTATAAAATCTCGCCGTATTTGTTTTAGTTCTGTCACATATTCCACGTCGCGAATCAATCACTGTACTATTTAAACAGTGAGTTATTCATAGGCAGCAGTAAATTGAATAATGGCTCTTATGTGCTGGCAGTAGGATTCAGAACTCGTGGACACGGTGCTCGATTGTTGTGCGAAGCGGAACCGATCGACGTCGAGCGTATTGCTGCCATTCGATTGAAATAGAATTTTGTTTATGTTGAAAAGGTTGTTGATCCTTTTTTTCTCGTTCCTTACAATAGTTAGGTATTCCATTACATTTTCCTTTGACTCGTATCCGAAACTAAAGGATCGGTCAATTATAATTGTCAATTCACACGGTTAGCGGGTCACATTACATACCTATGACATGCAAGTGTCTGAACCCTCCTGACTGATCAGACCGATTATTAAGATAAGATTAGATTACCTACCATATTACGAGTTACGACAGTAGTGTACGCATATAAAACGTTATTAAACCGTTAATCTCTATCAATTTGGAACACAGAGTTAGGTAGGTACTTACCCACCTATTCTAATTTCCATATTAGGCTCCGTATCAGATCGTGCCGAGCATGCGTTATTAGGCGGTGTACCAATTTACAAACAAGCCATTGTAGGGACCGCAGTCGAAAGCGCGCCAATAGAATTAAAATACTATTAGGTACGCCAATACAAAGTTGATTGAGCAGACGACGCGCGACGACGCGGGAGGGCGAAAGGGCGTTCGGCGTGCAACCGCTCAGCGTTCGGTTCGGCCGCTCGCTCCTGTAATTTGATTTGGAGTGGCGCGGGGAGGCGCGGGGGGAGCCGCGATCGATACCGCGCGGAGGCCGGGCCGGGGGCTGGGGCGGGGGCGCGGGGGCGAGGGGCAACACCGGGCGAGTGTTGTTATGGAAACCGTAGCTACCCTCGCGCCTCCAGATTTTGTCGGCTGTCCCAGTAAATTAAACAAAGGAGATTACTGATATTATTTTCAGGTTTCAGGTGCCGAGTGCCAACGGTCCCGGGTTAGAAAGGTATTGTTTTACTTACAAAACTTCGGTAGGTAACTACCTTCCTAGCTTACGTCATTATAGTAAATTAATAACCAGTCGAATATTAATATTCGTTAGGGTCCTTTAGATTACATTATTCCTTTGACTGACATAGTAGGTAATGTAATAAAAACATAGGTATTATACGTAGGTATTGAATTAAACTAAGTAGGTACTTATAAAATACTTAACTACTTACTGACTATTTATTAGGTATATAATATAGGAATAACTAGCAAATTAATAAAAGCACTTGGAGTCCCAGACAGAGGTTCCTTTGTTATGTAAGTGCGAATAAATTTAATAATTTGCAAGAAATGTTCAATGATTCAAGATCCAAGCATAATTTAGAAGCAGGTTAGTTAGCCATTTCAAGTAAACTTATATGGGTGTTTTCTTCTTAATTCACATCTGTTAGCTTGTATAAATAACTAACAAATAAGTACAACACTGATTAATACCACACTAGTACCTAGGTAAAAATAATATAAAATACCTACGTATAAAAGCTTACATAGAGTACAAATAATGTAGCCAGTATTAATTTTATTCTCCATCTTGATGTCAAGCTAAATAAGACCCTGTGGAACAAGCTGCTGACTCCAAGATACAATTCAATAGGCCTATTTAAATCGCCTAGACCAGGAGATAAGGAGCCATGAAAGGGCGGGCGATGATGCTAATACAGTGCACTTAACCTGCCCGCGGCACCTTGCGCCCCGTCCAGCCAAACTGGTTCCGACGCCGCCGCCGGCCTTCGAGATGTCTCGCTCTGCGCGCTTATGCTGCCCTGGTCGTTCCGATCGCTATGCTCGATTGATTTTGGTTCGATTTTATTAATAGCATCGATCAGATCCATCGATAACTTAAAAAGGTAATTAACAAAATATCGTACAGGTAATTATGGAAATTATGGATCTGTCATAGTGCAGATACCTAGTAGGTATTTTATAATACCAGATGCAATAAGGCAAAGAAATAATAGTACCTACCGAATGGATTATTATAACTGTCAGAAAACAATAAAACCATAGATAAAACCTGTTGTGTAGGTACATACATATATAACAAAACCCTAAGGCTAAATAAAGCTCTATAATACCGTTCAACTGTCTTTAAAACTTAAAAAGTTTGCTAGCTCCGACTTTCTTTTAGATTGAAGTAAAAAATATTAAACAGCATGAAAAGAGTCATAAAAAATCTTCGTCGTAATATTATTTCTGCGACTGGCGAGTGGATCAATGTTTTGTTTACTAAAGAAATAAAACTTTCGAAGCGTAGAGCGGACCATTGGGAGTTTAATCGCACCGTATTGACAATCAATTTGTATTCACGACAAGCGATCGTAGAGATCTCTGGCCGAGCCCTTGTGCGACGACACTCCAGCCTCGAGTTTCGTGACTCATTTGCTCAGGAACATTAATTTCCTCGCGGCTCTACATCTATTGGATCGAATTCATTACAATTTATAGTTATTATGACCCGGTCCGTCAACTTCTGAGATTAAGAATGCATAATATTTTCCATAATTGTCCATTTGCAATTTGCCGACTGAGCCCATCATGCGACTGAGCGATTAAATTCATCCACGGCCGTCATTAAGCTTTCGAACATGGAAATGGCATGGCAATTCGTGGCATGCTAATGAAAGAGGCGTCCCTCTCTAAATGGCCGGGTTATCCGTAAATCGCGACAGTATAATCGCGCGAAGACTATAATTGGCCTTAATCAAGCGAGATGGCGTGCTCCGCACTGGAGTTACTTCAATTTTCAGCCAGTTGGGTTCGTGATTGCTTGGAATTATTTATTTTACACATTTAATAACTTGCGCTCCAATACTTACTTATTTATTTGTGACCTGCCTTATTTATCAGAAATCTAAATTGAATTTCAACACCCACGCTCACCTACTGAAATAACAAAGAGTAAAGAAAAGAGACATTGAACAAAAATGTAGGTAGCGCAGAAATTCTGGCAAAAGTGGCGTCGTCGACAAAAACCTCAATGTGTTTTTGTTTGAAAGCAAAGTGTCATCGTGTCGGAACTTTATGAAAATGTATGAATCCGCGAGAAGCCGGGGTAATTGCTCGTTACATCATACGCCGCGCGGTAATGTCGCTAAGAAATTTCTCTGGGGAAATGGGAAAACAAATGAGATAGCTCTTATCTACGCATTACCGCGGCGTACAGTGATTTACGATCCGGCTGCCTACTTCACACATGCGACTGCGAGGCTCGCCCCGGCTTACATTATACCGGTTTCACCGAGCGAAAAGACATAACCTGGTTGAGAAACAGACGCCAATTGAGTGTTAAACATGCCAGTTGGGAGGTTGCATAAATGGTTAAATATAAACAAGATTATCAGTTAATCGGCTGTCGTGATAAATATCACCCTGGCGAACATGATACGCTTTTGAATTTTGTCAGGTATCCTAAATTAAATGTTGATTTTGAAAATGTACGTTGTAATAAACTCAAATTAAAGGTTTCAATAGTAGCTCGCTACCTATGTATCAAAAATTATACCCATAGGAGGAATGTGGCTCAACTAAACAGGGAAAAAAGTATCGTGACTCGTGACTACTATACGCATTATAGATCCTCCTCCGCGTGTCGTTTTCCTCATTACTGAGGGTCGTGACTCCCCCGCTGCATCAGTTTCTCCCGTACGATTTCCCTCCATCTGCTGCGATCCTTTGCTTCACGAAGGGCATTGTGGAAGTTGATGTTCAGAGAAGATCGTATTTGGTCCGACCATCTCGTTGGATTGCGTCCTCTGGGTCGTTTGCCATCTACCTTGCCTGTCACCATCAGCTGTTCAAGATTGTGCCCCTCTTTACAGCAATATCTCCGAAGAATTCCAGCATCCTACGAAGGCATATAGTGGAAAGTCTAATTCTCACATTAAGCTCTCTCAGAATAGACACGTTGGTGCGAAAGGCGGTGGACCGCCTTTCGCACGCATTAAAGATGTTGTATGAAAATTAAAAAATATATAAAACAGATATTTATACAGACTATCTAGGTATTACATAAACAACCAACGGAGAGATTCACAAGAAGACACATTGTGATTGTGTTATTAATAACAATTATCAAGAAAGATAATTCTTTATAAACTAAGTGCGGCATTAACCCACACGAATGAAGCAACATTAATTTTAACATCAATCTCACCAGATTAGATGCTTTAATAATAAAACTAATCACCTAATAAAGTCGCTGCCACAGACGTCTCATTGAAAATTTGAAATTACCCGTGGGCTGTGCTCAAATGGATCCATTACATTAGCATAGCGTTTAGTTTGAGAACATGTCTTGCGGGCTGCGAGTGCGTTGCGCCGCCGGCGGACGGGCGGCAAATTGCCAGTGGGCGGCGCGCCGTGATCCCGCGACCCCACAGATAAATAATCCCATCTATCGTGTAGCGTCTACACACATTCATGTACAAAAAACGCCGTTAAGTAAACTCTATCAAAAAGTATAGGAATAAGAAGCAAACCAATCGAAAGCTCTTTGAATTCGAATTAAAACTAATCCATCCGGAAAACAGAAGGATATGAAAAGTCCAACAAAAGAGACAAAGGAAAAAATACGAAAAGGAATCGGGACGGAGATGAAAGAAACCAAAATGTAAAATAAATGGCGTCGCTCGCCAGCCGCGCCGCGTGGTGTGTTGCGCATCGTGTACCAGGCGCGCATAGCGAAGCTGGAGTGTTCAATTAAACGGCTCTGAGATCTAATCAAGTGTGATTTTAATAGAGTGAGGACTTGCCCGCCAGGACTGACGAGAGAACAGATAACGGTTAAGTTAACAATTTATTAAATTAATACCTACAATGTCGGTCTATATCACTATCGAATCTCATCGAAGACCGTTACATTGCAACTGATAAACGTGGTCGATAAATATTGGTTTTATATTAAAATCGAACCAATAAAATATTGGAATCACATTTGGACTTAACGTTTGTAAACAACTAGTTAAAAACCTATCGTAGAGGCGAATAATAAAGGAATGTTTGAATAGCCTCCGGGCAATAGCAATTCTATTCCTGAACAACATTCGTGGCACAAAGCGAGGCAATAAGTACGGTGTACAATAACCGATGCCATGAAAGGGAACGAAGTATTTCGTGCACAAAGCGAGCAATGTTTCGCGGACCGCCCGCGGCGGCTCCCGCAGCGCTGCGAACGCCCAAAAAACTTACAAATTGGTTTCGGCGAGCATGACTACGGCCGTACCGTACCACTAACGAGCGATGTTTTAAACATTTGCTCTTGGCTTTTACTGATAGTATTAACTATCGCTTATTACCACGCGTGTTGTCAATGTGATAAGTTCCAAACTATTCAGTTTAACCTGTCTTCATTTTATTTTCACATATCGTTCTATGTAATGAGAATACAATGCTATGTGTTTTTAATTAATATAGTCCACTCTGGTAAATGATATACCGGTTTGATGTTGTAATTCAAGTTCAATTTCAACCTTCATCGCAAAGAACCACTTAATTTTTCACCATAAATACCTATTACCGTTATCACATAGATAATGCAAACAAAACATAAAGCAAAAGGGGAAATTGCTTCCTCGAATTATTACTTAACGCCATTGCGCTAACTAGAGTCAGCGATTTCAAACAGATAGAGGTATTACAGACACATTAACCCTTTCCCGCCGGGGTACTGTTTTTTAGCAAATTTCCGCTTTTGAACTTTATTATTATAATAAGGTAGGTAAAAGGAAACGCACAGATTTTTTTTAGATTTTTATTATACCTAGAATTACTATTTCCAAGACCTAGACTTTAAAGTACCGTCAGGAACTTCGTGCTATCACAATGTTGGGAACTTTGATACAAACAACATCAGTAATGAGATCTAATCATGACTTATTAATAATTAAATTAATAGGTTTGTAATTACAGATTCCACTCGTGGTATTCAACAAAACAATTTTTCTTTTCATTTACACACAAAAACACGTGCAATGCGAACATTTACTATGAGGTTTCGACTGAATCTTCTTCAAACCTTCCCCTGTTCTCTACGAACTTAGGCCAATGGATGCCTCTGTTACCCAAGCGTACGTCTTTTATAGTGGAATAGTCAGATTTGCGCCTTTTGGAAGGGCCGCCTTTCGCAGTATTATCAGTAGAAGTATTTCTTTTCTGACTAGCATCTTTCATTGTCATCAAGCCTGGAGTAACAGAGCGTCGAAAATCTTTTACGGTAGTCTGTTCCATTATAAGTCCGTGAATGACATATGAATTGACAAATGCGATGTCCAGAAGACCCCAAAACAACCTGTGCCACCATTTTGGACATTTGCGATCTATACAGTAAAGGGCTCTCAAAAGATCAGCGGTATCTACGCCGCCCATATAACTATTGTAATCTTTGACAGCTACAGGGCAGGTAATGGCAGACTTCGATCCATTTTCTTCTTTACGTGACACAGTTGCCTCTTGGTTCTCATGAAAATTAGATACTAATTAACTACTTTGGTATACAATATTGTCAATAATATCTCCAATCAGTACTCAAAATATATCAGTCGGTGTGGTACAGTGAGCAAAACAGTCTTCTACTACTTCAGTATCTGCAATGTATTCCGGTATTATTGTATCTAGGTCCCTCTTTTTCCATTTACGGTTTGGTTCGGGTAATCGCTGTTTAGTTCGATGTGAAGACGTATTTGAAGATGATAGATCAGTCTAAACACTAGATCCAGGTATTGGAGATGTGGGTACCTGATTTATAGGCACTCCATCTTTATTTGACGGCGACAATGGCGGAACTTCTGCATAAACACTGTCTAGAGCTCTTTCGAAAACATCATCGAAGCCTCTTGGTGAGGGTAGTTGAAGATTTTCCACTTCATCATCGGACACACCGGGAAGTCCGGAAGCTCTTCTAATAACAGGGCTTCAATCAGAGCACTATTGTTTGTAATGTCCATCTCAATGACTAAAACAATAAGAAAATAGGTCAGAACAATAATAAAAAATTTAAAAAATCGGTTTATGATAAAACAAAATACCCACTTCATCGAGTATGTGTATCATAAATACACATCATTTTTGAGACTACAATCACCTGACGGTACTTCTAAGTCCCCATCAGTTTTTATCAAATATTCAAATAAAATAAAGTAATAAAACATTATACCAGCTTTTAGAAATGTAGTGAAAGACATAAAGAACATAAATTGTAAAAAATATAGCACTTACCTATGATATTCTATTTATAAAACATTTCCAATTGAATTGCACAGTGAAGTGATAAAATGTTCGACAGGTTGTAACTCACTCTTCAAATTATTCGGCAACATTACGCGGTTATTCAAATAACGCGTTGTGATTGGCTTACGGAAACGGTACTCTAAAGGATCGTCAGTTGTAGTTAACATAAAGTGTTTTCGTACCTAAGTTATTAGACGAAAAATGTGGAGGTACTTTTAAGTACCGTAAGGCGGGAAAGGGTTAAATCCGGTTATCTATTAGCATTGGCGAGCACGCGCGCGAGTTCATAAAACATGCTGAGTTTTGAGAAGCAATTTGTCATGACAGTCAAGTTTTGTTTGAACGTAAACGACACTGAAATGTTTGTCCTCGTTTATTACCAGATATCAGTTGATATCATGCTAATAAACGGCTATTGAGCCCTGTTTTAATCAATATCTTTGTTTTTTATTGATGATGCATACGAGTAGGTTCTTGATTCAGCATTTAAATGAGATAAGAACTGGTATATGGCATTTCTACACGTAAAGCCTGTTCAACATAAAAGGAAATGAGAAGACTGCTCGAGCAACACGTCGCTCGTCCGGTTACGTCTGCGTTCGTCACACCCGCACCCTTATAATACTTAACCCCATCTAGTGGTGGGAACACTTGAATGTTATTTAGTCAGATCTGCTTTGTTAAATGTTACATTACATGTTTCAAGAAGGTAGGTGGTGAGTATTGGTGTTTACCAAGGTGTTTACTTATCATCCTTAAGTGCCATCGAGCTCGACATCGTAGTTTAGGGCTCTCAAAGCACTTCAGTGTTCCATTGAGAATTCGGTTTAATTTCGTGCGGTGCGCCGTGAACTGCCCTGTTACCAATGTCACCTTATTGCCTCGAGGGCAGTATAAATTAGCGTTAAGATCTTTATGAGGTTTTCTTATCTTTCTTTTTACAGTTTCATCGAGTTGTATCAGGAGATTAGACTGAATCAGGACTAGTTTTAACAACAGCGTGGTTAGTGTTTGAGCAGTATCTTCAAATGAATGGGCCCGTATCATAGCGGCTGGTACTATTCAGAGCCCTTTGGTTGTGGAGGCTCGCCGCCTGCCTTATCGGCACCCGCGCCGGCCGCTGCCGTTTAAATGGGAAGGCAAACAGTCGAATGCTTGTTGACACGGCACGATTCGGCCGCTTTATAAATATTTCGGGCGGCGAGCGGGCGGCGGCGTGCCATTACCCATTAGGGAAGGGCATTACTCAGAATGTGGAGCTATTAACAGAGCCCGCACACTACACGACAGCCGACCGATGACTCGATAGTCGCAGATAACGATACTGTCCCCAAACTTTAGCTGCTTTATGGTAGACATCAACAGAATTAGTACGGAATTAGCGATTCACGCACGTCCCTAGTGTGCGTCAAAGAGTATAGCAAATACCTTACCTACCTACACAAAAGATATATACATATTCTTATGTAACTAACATTTTTAACTTTAAATTTATAATAATGAAGAATCTAATTATATTAAATACCTAATTGTCAAAAATTATAGCGAGACTAGTTTCTGCCCGCGACTTCGTCCGCGTAGACTTAAGTTAAGTATTCTATGTGTTAATCCAGATTATAAACTATCTGTTTTCCAAATTTCATACAAATCCGTTCAGTAGTCTTTTCTTGAAAGAGTGACAGACATACATCCACACCCACAACCTTTCGCATTTATAATATTAGTAAGATTTACATCATGGACTGAGTAAGTAGATGCATTACCCACCGAGTAGGTACTTAGGCAGAGACACGTCAGCTGTATGATAGAATAGTCTCAGTTTTTTATTCTGCCATGCAACACACACTGATTGCCGGTTTTGAACTAACATTGTGTAGCACTCATAAAGTAGCTGCACTAACAAATCAAGAGAAAGGAAGTAGATAGGTCGGTAGGTACAATTAGAAACAAGAGTAGGTAAGCAAATAGGTACCTAACTGTTTACGAATAACTTTCTTCGGTGCGATAGGTAGGTAGGCTAGGTAAGCTACCTATGCGTATTTACACCGTGCTAGGCTTGGAAAACAGTAGGTACCTATTACCTTCAACAAAGAACCTTCTTTTGAACAATATTTTTTTTATTTTGTTATTAAAACTAAGCCTATCTTCATGTGAACGTTACAACGTGGGTTATTTTATGGGAATTGCCGTTGCCGCTATTACGGCAGACAGACAATTAGGGCTTGGGGTAGTGGTAGTAATCAGCAGACGCGTACGTAGGTATCTTTGTAAGTAGGTATCAACAACATGTAATAGAATTGAATTCCACTTAAAAGTTGGCAGGTACCTTCGTATAAATCTAGTAACAGATATAGAAACTTGTACATGTCCTTCACACGTGCACATGTGTATTAAGTATTGCGACACGACTTGATACATTTACCAAATCGAAACACGAGGTTTTATTAGAGAGAGGTAGGTACCTACTGCGCTATTAGGTACAAAGCCGGTAACAAAGCCCACTGCTCGTCGCTTAATCTGTGGCGGTAAGGCCATCATGCGAGTGGCATCCTCTTGCCTGCGTGTGCCAACGTTTGATCGCTTACCCTACACGCCGCACTACACCGAAAACAGGAACACTCACCTCGTGATGCACCGGCCACGGCGCCACAACAATCCACCGCTTTGTCTTTCAATATGCGATCGATACACACCGACTCCCGACACCGTAAAAGCAAAGTAAATTACTTTTAATCACCATTCAGCACACAAACGAACACGGCCGACCCGTTTCACAATAGTATTCGGCTTCGGGTCTCACACAAACACGTACAGTACACCGCACGGCCGATGGAACATCCACAGGGCGGCACTTTTCAATCCATTGGCAGTGGTATAAAATATAAACAAATAACACTGATGATTTCACAGTGGAAACACAAAATTGTACGTAAGAGCGTAACGCACGTCAGCGCCGCGTCGAGTCGGCGGACGACCGCGGAACTCGGCTGAGGCGAGCGACGCTACGTGTCCCCCCTGTCAGTGAGGTGTGCGAGCGAGCGAGACGCACTGCGCGGTGCGTGTCTGTGCGAGCGGGACGCAACACGGCTTACGAGGCGGGCGGCATAAAAATGTGAGAAGGGCGCGTTCATACAGAACGGAGCTCGATCGGCGTCGCCACAGACTACTGCTATCTTGGATTGATCCACCGAGTGAATAGATAATGATTGTTGTAGCATCCGAGGCGGCTTCGGCACAGCCGCCCATTCATTACAATAATTATCCGACAATTAAACATTGCGACGGAGGTCATTGCCGTTTAGCTCGGTGTAATACTTCTCGCTTCACTGCCGCCGCAATAATAAAGCAGACCACTAACTATACTTTTTCTATTGTTTTATGATCTGCTTCCTGCGTATAAATTAACTTTATGATTGAAACATGGATTAAGGTTGTAAGGTTGAAATTAAAATGGTTCGCCACAGATCGGTGGCATAGGTAGGTGCGTGTTTGAAGATACACTTCATGCGTTCAACTTTTAATTAAAATGGACAGGTGTTTTGTGGTTATTAAAATACATGGCGCCAATATTTACAATTTATTGTATGACATTAACCTTATTTTAGGTCTATCGCATTGATCACAATTAACAATGTCGACTTAGCTTTATATTATTAATCTAAACCTCTTAATAATAAATAAATTAGAACATTATCCAAGCGAAGTAATTAATAATTACTCAGTAGTACATTTTGTCTTGACAAGGTGATAAGAATTAATGTAAAAGATATAAGCTTTTGAATACGTAGGTGTAGTTATATTAATCATCTCAAGCGTATATTTTATTTTAAGTTAAGACTGATTAATATATTCAAAAGATTACTGACAAGTTTGGGAAGACAAATCACCAATGACATGACATTTAACATTAAGCTGTATTCACATGGGGTCACCTTATCGTATTCGTTAAAATCTAAATCAATGTTAAGAATCCGCAAGCCCGCAACGTTGTATAATATTAGGTATAGGCATATTCACATCGTGTCAACGTTACGTATCGAGCCCCGTATTTAGTTGAGGACACCGCGTGTTTATATCCGTATCTCTTTTGATAATCGGATAATGCAGAAAAGCGCCGAATCTAGGCTTCCCACACTAGCGACCAACATCATACGAGTCGGTACAATCAAATGGTACTGAGCTGATAGCGACACAGGCATGAGCCAGATCTTTTTATATGTGCGATTAAGCATTGTTCACCCGTTATTGTAAATAAGTACAGTATACAGACTTAATTAAATCCGTATCTACATAATCTAAAATGTAAAATACTTTTATTTTATTTTTTGCTGTGTTCACAGAACTTACATTCGACAAAATTAAAACACCTTTTTCGTATGGAATGACATTTACTTGCGTTTGTACACATATAAAACTACTTACACACTACAATCGCATGTAAATACAAATACTTAATTTATTTTAATTTAATACAAACACTTTGAGAGACTTTTACGCTAGAGGATTTTTTACAAATTGACAATAGAATAGTTGACACCTTGGTGGTTAAAATTTAAGAAAACATGTGGAAACAAATTATAAAATCACTCCGAAACAGCATGTCTTGCTACACTGACGAGAACCAGTCTGGACGTAGTATGGACACACTTTATATTTCTGGCGACTTTCTGAACTAACAGAAAGCTTTCTTGACGAGAATTCTTGGTACTAACAAGCTTACACGCTTGCACACACGTAGAACAAGCTTTTTTTAGTGGATATACAGTTTTATCCATGTTTCATTCGACCAATATGGAATACATGATACGATGAACGTCACCGTGACTAAACCCTCATCTATTAAGTTTTGTGATTCGTACAAATCTTTGCCAATAAACTTAAGTTAAATTTCCTACAATTGTTATAATAAAATAGTCAACTACCCTATTGATGATTGACTACATATATTTAAGGTCCCTACTATAATCTAATCTTGTCTACGCAAAGGGATTAGAACTGCAAAGTGTATCACTCAATCAATAATTCGTACACTTCACAGGATTAAGATAAATAACACTAAATAATTTCAGATAATTCACGTGACGAACCGTTCCAATATGAAAAATAAACGATTTTCACATTTTTTATGTAGTTTCCATATGCGTACTCACCTAAATGCGTGTTTGGACACGCATTCTCGGCCAAATAATCGCGTCAGTTAGGGCGAAACTAACTGCCAAACCATAAATTGAATACAAGCCTAAATTTTAACTTAATTAACAAGTAACAAAACCATTTGGTATACAAAATGCCAACATCAACGTTGTGAATTACGTCGACGCATTTCTATGAACGCGTCCTATTCAAATATCATTTGTTTCCCAAATTAAATGAACACCGACGATTTGCGTAGGTAATTAATTACAAAGAGTTGAAGCATTATGTTTTATACTTGTCCTATATTTACAATGTCGGTTCGCTGGGTGTCCGCATCAGCGCTTGCGAGAAAACAGACTTTGTCGCACGTTCTCTACTTATATAACATTGACAAATGTATAGTCGCGACCGCGTGTCGGATTGTCCGCGCCGCCGCAGCGATTTTGGACGCAGACATAGATTAACATAGTTAACGCAAGTATCACGATTTGTATTGAAACCAAGCGTGCCGATTTTTTTATGAATTTTTAACACCTACTGTGACGTCATTAGTGACGGGAAATCCAAACCGATTCAAAGACACCGATGCCGCCGATGCCCATCCGCCCGCTACGATTCTCTGGAGCGATTATCTCGCTCATATTCATATTTTTTATATGTTCGGTCTCGCTCGCTCACAAGTTAGCGGCGACCAAACTTTGACGCTTGGTCGGGGTTCGGACACGCGGTACATGCATTTGCGTTATCTATGTAAATCTATATCTGTGATTGTGGATGATGCCGGTGCCGGTGCCGCATCGTTACAGCGTGTGCGGGAAGCGGCGCCGAGTGCGGCAGCGTGTGGTGTGTACGCCTAGGATGGCAGCAGCGGCACCTCGGGGTAGTTAGGTTCCTGCTCTTCTTCGGAAGAATGGCCGCTGGCGTACGAAGCGCGGCCACTCTTCTCCCGCAGTCAGTATCTAAACACACATATTTTTAAGCCACCTTAAATGTATGTAATTTTTTTCTTCCAACTCTTCCCATTATCTCTTTCGATTAAATTCTCGCCGAGGGTCAAACCTCGATGTCATTATTGGTCACCATTGTCGATCCTGGCTTACAGGAGTTACAGTGGTGGGAGTGTGTTGGCAGGACTAGTCCCATTTAAAAAAGAAAACTATATTTTTTTATAATTAATCAGCTTTACAGCAGCATTATTTATTATCTAACTGGCTATATCTCCGTGGAAGAAAAACGAGCAAGAATAAAAAGTTGCCAGTTATTCTTTATAGCAATTACTAAAATGACTCACTTTCTATAATTATCGTCTATTTCAGAGTCCGCGTACGGGGCCCAGTGCTGCGGCGCCGCCTCGGCCTCGTCTCGGTCCACGTTGTTGCTCGTGCCTATGAAATAAAAAAACTCCACATCAATATTAATTTCGGTATTCATTAGCAAAGAATAGCAACTAATATTGAGGATTCACAAAAGATATCAATATCGGTAATTGTGAAATTGCTGGTATTATTCTTTCTGTCACACATGCCTACCTGTGTACAAAGAAATACTCGGTTCTCAGCCTAGTATAAATCCGAAACTTGGTATCTAGCGAAACATATCAAGCGATTGTTATCTGTTGGTATATACCACAGATATAGATTTACATAGATAACGCAAGTATGACGATTTGTATTGAAACCAAGCGTGCCGAATTTTTAACACCTACTGTGACGTTACAGCCGAAATTTACTGACGGGAAATCCAAACCGATTCAAAGACACCCATGCCGCCGATGCCCCTCCGCCTGCTACGGTTCTCTCGAGCGATTATCTCGCTCATACTATTTTTTTTTATATCTGTAGTCGCGTGGACTGTAAGCTAGCGGCGAACAACCTCGATGCATGGTCAGGGTTTCGTACACGCGAAGTACATTCGCGTTATCTATATAAATCTATATCGGTGGTATATACTATGTGCACATTACTGACATCTGTCGACAGGCGTGATGGAGAGGTGGGGCCTGTCGGGCAGCGGGTCGGCGGCGGGCGGCGCGTGCGTGGCGTGCGCGGAGTGCGTGGAGTGCGTGGAGTGCGGCGCGGGCGCGGCGGGCGGCGAGCCCGGCGCCGGCGGGGAGGGGCTGTCCAGCGAGATGACCGCGCCGCCGCACGCCGCCGCCGGCGACCGGTAGCCGCTCGACGACACCGCCTCCGCCGCTGTCACAACATTGCCAGAACTTCAATGAGACGAAAAAACAAAAACAGTTCGGCTGTTATCACTCGTTCGGACTGGACCGGGAGCTATGTTAGTACAAAACAATACAAATTATCGCGAGGTCGGAGAGATCCTACTAATATTATAAATGCGAAAGTTTGTGAGTGTGGGTGTATGTTTGTTACTCTTTCACGCAAAAACTACTGAACGGATTTGGATGAAATTTGGAACACAGATAGTTTATAACCGGGATTAACACATAGGATACCTTTTATCCCGATAATCCCGAAATTTTTGTTAAGTTAAATTTAACGTGGCTAAGTCGGCGGGCACAACTAATATACTATAAGAACTGTCAATTTAGCCTCATCTATCTTGGTGCCGCGTAGCAAAAATAACCATTAACCTCTACAATTTAATGCGGACAGAAACTTGCGTTCCCGAAGACTATTCAATATTTATTTAAAAAGCCTACTTTTATATACGTAATTTATACGCTCAACAACATAAAAACCGTCAAACTCAAAATTGTTTTTATTCATGTAAGCCAACAAAGCATTTACGAATAATCCGAATCTACCACCGGTTCGGAATACTGCTTCCACTGAGAAGATCCGGCAAGAAACTCAATGGTTACTCTTTTCAATGAATTAAAGATGGTGTACATTCTCAGGAACAGCATAAAAAATATGAGCAGGCAACACCATTGTCACTAAATAAGTAATAGTGAATAATAATCAAATCACACTCAGATTTAGGTATTTAAATAGAATGAGAAAGCTAGTTTAGTGGGGTGTGCATACCTACTCATACATCGTCGTCGATACAGGCAGCGTGGTCCGAGACACGGTCATTTGCTTGTCAGATTGCTTACCACTAGAGGATGAGTAATTGTCATCGCTCTTGACGCTGGACTCCGAGGCCGGCGGCGTGGGCTTGGGCTGCGGCACTTTGCGCTTGAGCGGCAGCTCGTCCTCCGAGTCTGACGTCAGGTCCACCAGCACTTCAGCCGGCTTCGGCGCGCGGTTCTCTCCCACGGCCGCGCGCTTGCCGCCACCATCCACCGGGATCACTTCTATAATATAAACATCAATATAATATACTATTCTTACAAATAAATGACATTCAATTTTGAATAATAAGAGTGGATTATCCGTAGACGAACTACTATGTTGTAGAGGAACTGACATAGTTTTAAGACTTGCAAAGGTGAAGTGTCACATTTAAGTATTAAATAAAATAATTGTAAGTTTACACTGCGAAACCTTACCGCTTACACTTTAACAAGCTTAAATAATTATTTCAAATTAAATAATTGAGTGCTGCGGCAGCTCGGCGCGTGCCTAGACACACAGCTCGCAAAACAAATGGCGACTACGAGCTGGAAAAGTAGTGACGTCCAAAGACAATCACGCACAGCCACAGGTTATGATTCGCAAAAGCCAAATGAGACGAAAGACTCACCAAGGTCGTCGGATATGAGCGTGACGGGCTCGGCGGCGGGCTGCTGCTGCAGCGGCGCGCGCGCGGGCGGCGCGTGCGCGGACCAGTTGCCGTCCGCGTGCAGCTGGATCTCGTTGCACTCGCTCGCCAGCCGCGGCGACGTCAGCACCTCCTGGAAGTATCTGTGCACACAAACAGTCGATTGTGAGTACAGTGTACGTACATTGCCGGATCGAGCCCTCCCGAATTCCCAAAGAGAGGTAAGGTGTTCTAGGGGGGGAGGGGATCAGGCTAAATCTTTCCGGTCAACCGTTTTCCAATTTTTTATTCTCAATAATACAACATTTTTACAGCCAAAACATACATTTTGAAGAATCTCGCGTGAGATTAAGGGAGGGGGGAGGGAGTTGAAGAAAATCTTACGATATCTCACTAAGCGGGAGGGGGGTCGAAAAATTCCCAAAAATGCCTCACGTAATTAATGGACGCCCCCAAATCAAATGAGTGCCTATATTAATAAGGCACCCCCGCCGCATAGCTGGGCATTCGCCGAGCGTAATATATGTTTAAGTGAGACCGCTCCTGAAATTTTTATGAAGGTCAAGTCTTGAACGGGCCAATCAAGATTCGCCGTTTTCCCCGAAACCCCGCCAACTTTTGACGATTTCATTCTCATACAATAAGTGGGCGTAAGTGGCGTCTCATGTAATAAGGTGTCGAGTACGTGGGAAGCGCGAGTGACGAAATAACGATTATTTTTTTAGTATTTTGGTCCAGAATCACGCTCATACATCGGCAGATCACTCGTAGGTATTCGTAAGATCGTCAATTGAAAAAAAAACTAAAAAATAAACTTTACGTCACGTCGTAACTCACCCGTCGACCACCAGGGAGTCATAGGGCGCGGGGCGGTCGCACACGGGACACAGCCACGTGGGCTTGCGCTCGTTCATCTGCAGGAAGAGCGACGCGTCGAAGCACTGCAGGTGCGGGCAGTTGGCGGGCCGGCAGGGGCACGCCATGCGCATCTTGCCCAGCGGGCACATCAGCGACACGCGCAGGGACGTCGTCGCGATCTCGCTGTCGTAGTCCTCCGACAGCTTCTCTTTGACTACGGAACACATACAGGTTGACACAGAAAGGATATACATACTTATTTTTCAAAACTTAACTTTATAACTCTAAAACTATCGGCTTTGGAGGAAACTTGAACAACAAAAGGTGTTAAGGTGAAGGCGCCTGTCTAGCCCGCGAAATTCAAAATTTTCGAGTAGTAATAGTTTATCCAAAATCTGAAAACATTTAAAACAACATTTTGTGATTTGCAACAAAACAGTATGTCGCTAACTTACAGCCCGCGCGACTACAGATATAAAAAATATGAGTATGAGGGAGATATAATCACTCGAGAGAATCGTAGCGGACGGAGGGGCATCGGCGGCATCCGTGTATTTGAATCGGTTTGGATTTCCCGTCACTAATGACGTCACAGTAGGTGTAAAAAACTCGGCACGCTTGGTTTCAATAGAAATCGTGATACTTGCGTTATCTATGTAAATCTATATCTGTGGTACACACATGTTCAATTGACAGGTAAACTCACTGAGCGACCGCGTGTAGTCGGGATTCTTGGTGCCCTTGTTCTTGAGCCGCTGCAGCAGCTCGGCGGAGGTGAGCTTGCGCACCATGAACACGCTGAGCACGTAGGCGCGCGTGAAGTCCGCCGCCCACGTGACGTGCACGGTGTTGGCGACGGTGGGCGACAGCTTCACCAGCGACGAGATGTTGACGGGCCGCGGCGGCCGCTTCGGCTCCGGCGTCGGCTTGTTTGTGGGTATCGGGTTCTGGACGTGACAGATTCGTACTATTATAACACTTACCCTGCCACTGCAATTTTCGAAATGTTGTTAACAATGACACCCAGACCTGGGCAAATTACGAAAAGGACATTTCCGACATTTGCCCCGGCGGGAATCGAACTGCAACCACCATGTGCAGTGAGGGCGTGACGTAACTATCATAGCTACGTTTGGTACGATGAGTGAGAGCGCTAGAAGCCGAACCCACACCTTCCCCTATCCTACCTATCTTACTACCCTTTATTTATTTATTGAACACAAAACAGGTTACAATCGTGTTAGCATGAAGTAAATGTTTACATTTCTAGAACTTATATACTAGGTGAAACAAAAAAGGGTATACTATTTTTTTTGCAACTTAACTTTGTAAATCTCAAACTATCGGCTTTGTGGGACAGTTGAAGTACTAAAGGTTTTGTAGAATTGTGAAATCGATCAACAGCTGTATTCCGATAACACCTTTTGTTTTTCAAGTTCCCTCCAAAGCTGATGGTTTTAGATTTACAAAGTTAAGTTTTGAAAAAAAAGTATACCCATTATGTTTCACCTTGTATAATTACTAGCTGAGCCCGCGACTTCGTACGCGTGTAATTTAACTTAACAAAAAAATCGGGATTATTCATCTCCTATTTTATCCCCTTGGGGGTAGAATTAATCAAAATCCTTTCTTAGCGGATGCCTACGTCATAACATGCATGCCAAATTTCAGCCCGATGCGTCCAGTGGTTTGGGCTGTGCGTTGATAGATCACTATGTCAGTCAGTCAGTCACCTTTGAATTATATATATTTAGATAACCCAAAAGCTTGTGTTACGTAAAGTTAACAATCTCGACGATACGAGTTAGACAATATAAGTAAGGTCGGTAACGCACAAGCTATGCCATTGGTATCGCAAACATCTATAAGCTAAAGGCACTAAATTCGTGCGGGTTCCAAGACATTTTAACTTTTCCCCGGGACTCATCGAGGGTCAAACCTCAACGTCCGGGTTCAAAACGCGGGAGCGGGCTTTTTTGTTAAGTTAAATTCCACGCGGACGAAGTCGCGGGCTCAGCTAGTATTATAAATAAAAAACAAATCGCAGTGAACTCGCAATGATTTCAATTCGAATATTATGATACTCACTGGCAGTGGACACATTTTGTTGTTCACTTTGACGTTAACACTAGGTGGGAAGTGGTCCTCTTGTTCACACGAGGTTTCTAGAAGACAGAACCTGAGTTGTGCCTGAGAAAAAACAACTAGAGTCATATATATCGTTTTGCAGACCGGAATCAAACCACATGCACTGCTGTAGACCCAAACCAAACTTGTGTTAGTGACTCTAGGTTGGTTTCAGTTTGCAAAAGTGTGTGTGGGTTGGTTCCATTTTGCAAAACTACGTCTATAAGGTGTGTACACACACTGTCTTCCATTGTCAGCAACACATAGGCCTAGGTGTGATAGGGACAGAATGTTATCTGCAAGCGAACAAGTGACTTGTCTCCCTCGCCCACTGGGCATGGCATGCTTGTATGCTCTCTTCATAATCGGTGACATTTTGAAACTAAATTAGAATGGGGATGATTTCCCATGTCCTTTTTTTATATTAACTTATAAGTTGACATATGACAAAGGTATTCTCTATTAAGATGAAGGCGCCTGTCTAGCCCGCGAAATTAAAAAAAATCGAGAATTTTTGTAGTTTATCCAAAATCTGAAAACATTTAAGAATTTTGTAATTTGCGACAAACACAGTAAGTAGTGCGTTTATTAATACATTTATTTTACTCTAAATATTATCACGGTGGATATGATACTAGTAAATCACAAAATATACAAAAATTGCCAGATTGTCTGGATAGCTGTCGTTCTTGAAATGTTTTAGAGTAAGTTGGATATATTAATAAATGCACTGCACACGGTATTTGTCGCGAATTACAAAATGTGCCTTTTATTATTGTCATATTTTGAAAAAAATAAAAAAAAACACAAAAACTCAGTTATGACATCATACTTCGCTAGCTAGTACTGTTTTCGAAACTTTTAAGGATAAAGCGCCCATCTAGCCCGCGAAGTTCAAATTTTTGAGGTATTTTAGATTTTTTTCTAAATCTGACAATAATAAAAGGCACATTTTGTAATTCGCGACAAAGACCGTGTGAAGTGCATTTATTAATATATCCAACTTACTCTAAAACATTTCAAGAACGACAGCTATCCAGATAATCTGGCATTTTTTGTATATTTAGTGATTAACTAGTATCATATCCACCGTGATAATATTTAGAGTAAAATAAATGTATTAATAAACGCACTGCATACTGTGTTTGTCGCAAATTACAAAATTCTTAAATGTTTTCAGATTTTGGATAAACTATAAAAATACTCGAAAATTTTGAATATCGCGGGCTAGACAGGCGCCTTCACCTTAAGTCTGTACTTTTGCCAATTGTACCGTTATTTTGGAAAATATTTCACCGGTAATGATAGTAAGACGTACGAAGATAAAAAATATTCATCACCTCAGAGATAACTTTTTTTTAGTCTAGAAATGCACAGTGTCAGACGGTCCACATGATTGTTAGTGGTAACCATCGCTCAGGCGTTTGAATACTCGCGTTTGATAGCTAATTCGCGTTTGAACGCTCGCGTTTGCAAGGTAATTCGCGTTTGCTTTTCTATTGCGTTTTAAGTAGCTAACGTAATAAGGGACCAGGACATCTGCAACTTAAGAAGAGCAAACGCGGTGCTATCCTTTAAGGGTAAGCTCTTCATCTCTTACCATAAAGAAATAAACTTTAAAAAGGTATAGACAGACAGTATTACCTGTATGACATAATCGAGTTTATTACTGGTGCCGACGATGTCCTTCCCGGACGCGATTTCGGTCGCCTGCTGCGGCGTCAGGTGGAATATGTAGGTGCCCTCCTGCATGCGGCCCGCCTGCATCGGCATCATGGTCGAAGGCTTCATCAGCTCCGCTAACACGTCGTAGAACGGCAATCTGCCAGGAACGATGCCGTTATAAAAAAAATATAAATAAATGTCGCCAGACTGACACACCAACTGCATGGTCCCAAACTAAGCAAAGCTTGTACTATGGGTGCCGTACAATGGACTGGGGGCGATCCCAGTGACTCCCAGAACCGGGCAAATTACGAAACGGCCATTTCCGAAATTTGGCCCGGCGGGAATCGAGCCCGCAACCACCATGTGCAGTGAGCCGAGCGGCCTACGCTCGAACCACTGCGCCAAGCGGTCGTAAGGACTCTAAAGTAGTCTCCAGATGGCACAATACAGGTTGAAACACAAAGGGTATACTTTTTTCAAAACATAACTTTGTAATTTTAAATCTTTGGAGGAAACTTGAAAAACATAGGTGTTACAGGGATACAGTTGTAGGCACATTTCACAAGTCTACAAAACCTTTAGTACTTCAACTGTCCCACAAAGCAGATAATTTTAGATTTACAAAGTAAAGTTGCAATAAAATAGTATACTCTTGCTGTTTCAGCTAGTATAATTCGCGATAGATACCATACATTTCCTGAGAAGTTTTATCTAAAACTCTAATAATGGAAAATCATGGACGGAACTATTGATGAAAGAAAATAATATTTGATGCGTCAAAGTGTGGTGAACATGAACAATAACACAACGAAAAAAAAAATACTCTGCGGGCACGTAACATATTGAACAGCTATACCCCGGACAACAAAAAGCTATATGAAAATGAATTGATTTTTTAAAATTACTTTACTAATTACTTGTTTCAATTCAACCATTACTTAGTTAACCACATTGGGTACATCTGAATGACCACCAACTTAGACCAGCTTGGCGGAACTGGCTTCCCTTGAGGTGACTGGCTTTTTAAAATTACTTGTATATAACATTTCACTTATGTTTTATTTTTAATTAACTGAGTGAAGTTGGTCACTCACTCTCAGGCTCGCCAAAATTCGGACAGACATGTACATTAATGCCATTTCGTATCGCTTCTCGTTCGCCGCGGTGTAGTAACAAATGTAGATGCTCACTTTTTAAATTTAACATCGGGGTGCACGGGGAAGGGCGGCAGCGTGGCGGTGGGCGAGGGCGAGGGCATGGGCGCGATGGTGGCGCCGCCGCCGCCGCCGTACCCGTGGTACATGCTGCTCGCGTACATCTGGTTCTGCCGCGCCTGCAACTGCACCGCTGTTCTATTTTGTTTTTTTTACTACCACTATACCAGCAAGGCGGGGGACATTGCTGAGTACATCCGAGTGAAGCGCAATGTCTCATTGAGAGTTCAGCCGTTGGACTCTAATCACAACGCTAGTTTCAAGGCGTTTGTGGTTAGGGTCCCCTCGGATAGGCTGTCAACTTTCATGCAGGAAGACTACTGGCCGAAGGGTGTGGTGTTTAGGCGTTTTCGGGGGAGGTTGCCGCCGTCACCACCCATAGTTTAGTTTAAGTAAGTGTTAATGTTATAATATAAATATGTATGTTAGTTTATAAGGTATATATCTATGGGCCTGCGTTGCCTGAGCACAAATAAATAAATTAAACTTTACAAAACTAAAATTAACTTCTGTTCATTGTGGACGATACATTACTTGTATATTACCCTCTTCCCTCTATTATGGTTGAGGAGAGTGATGCCGCTTCTCAAGTCATGCCCGTGCGCGGGCGCTACTTGCGGGGATTGTTCCACTCACTTTCCTCTTAACAACATTGTCGTTAAATCCTATTCATTTACATAGCATGGAAGGCATCACACCAAAGCAATTGTCTTATTATCCACCTATGTTTTATTCGTTACTAGCGGCCCGCCCCGGCTTCGCACAGGTAAATTACGGTTACATTGTTTTTAGTTTAAGTAAGGGTCCCTATTTTTTTTGAAAATATAATGTAGCCTGTGCCATCCAGGGATAGTGTAACTTCCCAACAGTGAAAGAATCTATCAAATCAGTTCAGTAGTTTCGCCGCCGGCCCCCCGGCCGCTATGTCCCTGCATTTTAAATCTGTGATATCTTCGTCTTCGTCTAAAATATTCGTTTAAATTACATTCTGTAAAGGGCGATATTGATCTATATTAAATGCACAATTATTTAAGGTACTTAATTGGTTAAGGACTAATGCAGTATTGCTTAAAACCGCTTCGTAATTAAGCCATTATTTTTCGTAAAAAGTAAAGGATAAAAAATGGTTATTGTGGGTTATCCCTAATAGATAGACATATATCATCGCGGACTTTTTTGTAAACCTTTTTAAGGTGTATAAAGCTGTAGTACATTATTTTGATCTAACTCGTAGGGTTCAGCCAGCGTTTGCAATGTAAGCGCAAAAAAATGAGTAATTTTACGACATTACCTTAGAAACCTCTAAAAATATCAGTGTTTCTCTACTATATTATGCATGTATTATACATATAAACCTTCCTCTCTGTATCTATTAAAAAAACCGCATTAAAATCAGTTGAGTAGTTTTAAAGATCTAAGCATACATAGGGACATACAGACAGCGGGAAGCGACTTTGTTTTATAATATGTAGTGATAGTGATTATTTTGGTTAGTAAACATTTAACTTGTTGTAAGTATGAGTAGGTATGCACAGTGCACACCCCATTAAACTAGCTTTCTCATTTTATTTAAATACCTAAATCTGGTGACATTTGATTATTATTCACTATTACTTATTTAGTGACAATGGTGTTGCCTGCTCATTTTATTTATGCTGTTCCTGAGAATGTATACCATCTCTAATTCATTGAGAAGTATAACTATTGAGTTTCTTGCCGGATCTTATTAGTGGAAGCAGCATTCCGAAACCGGTGGTAGATTCTGACTATACATAAATAAGTTGTTGGCTTACGTAAATAAAAACAATTTTGAGTTTGTGTTGAGTTTGAATTTAAATTTTATAAGTTTTCAGTTTTCAACGAAACGCTCCATGGAGTATGTTATCCATTCGAGATATTCTCGAGTGTGGGAATTGTTGAACAGAATGAGACATTACCGTAACGGGCATGGCCTGCCCGCGGGAGTCCTGTGGGTTGTACCCGGTGACCGCCGGGTGCTGGTACACGGGGTGGTTCCTGGAGCCGGACATGGCGGGCGCCAGCGGGTCCTTGCCCTGCGAGCCGCCGCCCGGCACGCCGCCCGACTGCAGCGCCGGACCGTTCCTGCACAACACAAGACACTCACAAACCAGCGCGATAACAACCGGTTATTGCATCACAACTGCACAGATTCGTGAAAACAACGTCATGCACAGCAATGAATAAGTTCCTCTTATTTACAAGAAATGTTTCACATGTAACACCCATCACCGGAAGCCCATGATACATGCGTCGGGGTCACAGGTATCGAGTGACAGCAGCGGTAGCGGACGGAACGACGACGCGACGGTCGGCCGGTATGGGATGCCATGCTGGTGGCTTGCGAGGCGGACGCGGCTGGAACTGACACTTGCCTAGACTGATTGTAGCCCTTTTGCGAGCGGTGACCGTTCTCTGTAGCTTTGAGCCTGGTTCTAAGTTCGGAAGAGGTCCCATTTTCGGCGGGCGCACTGGTGCCCGCGCTCCCTACCCTCGCTGAAGACCGTGTTTTAACCATTGTTGACGAGCGACCATCTCATGTCAACTGAAATTCACGAGTCCAAAAATGGACAAACTATCATAAATCAAAATGTTGATACAAAGTTGACGAGAGATTTCTGGAAAATTTCCTCGACGTAGTGACCGATACCACCGCGCGACTCCTTATTTCTCTTACATGACAACTGTGAACTACCGGGGAGAGGGACTACGAGTGAACATCTGCAATTGAATAATTATCCATTAAGTCATCAATGGTTAAAACATGTCTTACAGCTTTAGTTTATTATCTAGAAACCATAAAAGAACTTAAACTAAAAAATATTGTTTGCAACAATTTGTTGGTGATCCCTTAGAGTTCATGATTTATGAAATTATTCCACTGCAGCTGTGAAGGAGCTTTGCTAAGGAGAGAAATGTACATTTAGTTTATAATACGAGTGCCCGGGACCATCAGGGAGACAGGAACTACTCGGTAAGAGAAATAAGAGGTGTCCTGTCATTGAAATTTTCCAGAAAACTGACACGAAATAATTGAGAGATGATGTGAAGAGCATAAGGAACAGGACCACTTCAAATTAATGGACTCAAATCATTTCACAGCAAATTTGCCATTATGATTTTTTTCATTAACCTTAAATGTCCCACTGCTGGGAAAAGGCCTCCCCATAACACAACAACATCTCTTATTGTCAGGCATTATAAAGTGTATTTTTCCTTACCAGCCATAATCTTGCCATGACTTTATATTGTTTAATGTTTTTAATAACCATTTATTATATAATATTCACTAGTTTCCGCACAAGTAATTAGATTTTTTTAAAACTAATATTCTAATGTAATGACTTTTAAAAATGTTGAATAAACAATTACATAATAAAGACATGCCAAGATTGTTGTGTAGCTAATTTTGGAAATTAAGTGTCATCAAATTGTGTGTTCTATAGAAAAGCCAAGTATGTTGTATTTTTATTTTCATATAATTGTACATATATATTACAACTAGCTGTGCCCGCGACTTCGTCCGCGTGGAATTTAATTGACAAAGTTTCATACAAACTTTCATCCCCTGTTTTATCCCCTTGGGGGTAGAATTAATCAAAATCCTTTCTTAGCGGATGCATACGTCATAACATCTACCTGCATGCCAAATTTCAGCCCAATCCGTCCAGTGGTTTGGGCTGTGCGTTGATAGATCATTATGTCAGGCAGTCACCTTTGAGTTATATATATATTTAGATGGAGTGGGTGTCTTATGAAACTGTTCCAGTGAGTCCAAGCTATACTAAAGCTTAAACTTGGATCTCTAAGTTGTAATTGTAAAATAATGTAGGTACTACAAAAACAGGGATATTTAAGGTAACTAAATGCTTTTAATATGCAAATTAAAAATAAAATGTCATAAAATAAGAGATACTGTCAAACAATTATATGGCTTAATTCAATATAATTTCATTTTTTTTTCAATTTCTTTACAAAAGGAGCATGTTTGTTGACAAATATTTAACGTTTAGCTCAGAACAACTGCCTCATAGGCAAAATATTTATATGTAGGTAAATCAATGCTATAGCTATAAGGTGCCTACTACCTACCAAATTGAGGTAGGTACTTACAAGTAGGTACTTAAAAATCGATACAGAACTCTGTATGGGTACATTAGTAAGTAGGTACCTATCAAGGCGACAGAACCATCTGTTAATTTAGTTCCGTAGCAAAGGTATAATCCACAGAAATTATTTTGGAGACTAACGTGTATTTTATATTTTCCATCACAGTGTACCACGTTAGGGACCCCGACTGTAACCAGTTACATTTGAAAATACCCGGCATATTACGGGAAATCTCGCAGAGATTAAGTGTTTCCCCTTATAAGTGATCATAATACTCCTTATTGTTGCTACTATTATTTATTTTACTCAACAACTGGATTTATTTTGTACAGAAAACGGATACAAAATTACGCTAAAACAATATGGTTGTCACGATGAAAATATCAATGTTTACTCACCATGATATCGCATTACCGTAATCGTAATATCTATTATTCATATTAAATACAATTCATAAAAAATAACACTGACATTTATTTCTAATTTATAAAAATATTTACGTGTGTCTGTCTTTCACAAAACGCCATAGCTTGACGCTATGGCCGCCACATTGGCCGTAGACTAAAGTATTTATTTTTCTTTACATGTGCATAAGACTTTACAATTCCTCAAACAAAACATTGAAACAAAAATTGCTTATTTACCGATGATTCTATGTAGTAAATGATCAATGAGATAAATCATATAATAGATAATTAACACTTTTTTTAGATCGGTAGATGCATTACTTAAGAATAAAAATAAATTGAGTATATTTATAAAGCTAAGGACACACTGTGGCTACCACTTTAACAACCATAAACAAATCTAGATTGATTTCGTTTAACATCCTCTTCCTAATTTCGTATGTTGGGAAAAACTTTATATTCGGATACTTTTATACTTTTAATAATCTAAGTTTTTATATAAAAATAATAATGCAGTATGTAAAACCTAAAAAATCATTCATAAATAGTAAAAATATGAAAGGTTCCCACCGGAGCGGAATCTTGAGAACTGTTCACGAACTGATTTAATTCACCGGTGTTTGGGTGACCTTCAGTCCGGTGAAGCGCCGGAACGGCAATATTATTGTAAAAATATTATATTTTGATTATATTCTTCTTCCACATAGGCCAAATTTTGTATATCACCATACCATAGCATCACAGAGATATACTATAAGAAACTTTGATAAAGGAAGAAAAGGATACAGAGTACCTACTTCACACTTGATGATTATTCAAATGACATCTCGCGGCAATGACAGTGTGCAGTGGATAGACACTGTAGTACATTGAAATGCTATTACAACCCGTGCGAATTAACTAGGCACCTTGATGAAAGGCGGCGTCACAGCGACAGGTGCCTACTTAACTCGCACGGGTTGTAAAATTTACGCAAATCTATATTGCCAACATTACAAAAGTCATAAATTAGCATTATAATAAAACAATTTAGGAGAAGGACCCACCACTCACCCTTGGCTTGTTAACCTCCAAAATTATAAATCAAATAGGTTGATCGATAATGGAAGAGGTCAACAAAACCTAACTCCGTCGGTCGAGTATGTCAGTCAAGAGTGTCAGGGAGCCTAATAATTTGCAATTTTCCGCGGAACAAAGCGAATTAAGAGTAAAATTCGACACGTGTTTCGCCTCTGAACGAGACATCCTCAGGAAAGTTGGGCTACGAATGAGCGACGAAGTGCCGCGCGCACACCTTATATAAGCGATCAACTGCCATCCCCACTACCCCCGCCACTCGGATGATCAATTGAGCGACTTTGATTTTGAAATGAAAATAAATTAAGTAAAGGGGAGGCGTCAAAACTAATCTGTTCGTTCAACAACGTGGCCCTACTCCGCCTAACAATTTCTAAACGCTCCAACACACACAACCTGAGACCCTTATTACATATGTGGACTACATCAAAACTATGACTATTATTCAAACTATGTCCTGTTTCTAACAAATGTTTAGCAAAATGGGACCTATCGAGACGGTTGTTTCTAAAATCGGCTAGGTGCTCCTTATATCGAATATTAAAATTGCGACCTGTCTGCCCTATATAAACCTTACTACACTCATCGCAAACTAATTGATAAACGCCGGATTTCTTGGAACATCATTCCGGATTTCATTAATAGTTTATTATATCCCTCTATTAAAGAACCATCAAATTGTACTTCCACTCTTACTTATTATGGACATATAACGGACAGACTGGCAAGGGTACTGAGGGGGAACGGTATTCGTTCAGCCTTTAAACCTCATAGTTCCTTAAAATCATTGTGTAACGGTAAAGACAGAGTAGATCGTTTGTTGGAGCGTTTAGAAATTGTTAGGCGGAGTAGGGCCACGTTGTTGAACGAACAGATTAGTTTTGACGCCTCCCCTTTACTTAATTTATTTTCATTTCAAAATCAAAGTCGCTCAATTGATCATCCGAGTGGCGGGGGTAGTGGGGATGGCAGTTGATCGCTTATATAAGGTGTGCGCGCGGCACTTCGTCGCTCATTCGTAGCCCAACTTTCCTGAGGATGTCTCGTTCAGAGGCGAAACACGTGTCGAATTTTACTCTTAATTCGCTTTGTTCCGCGGAAAATTGCAAATTATTAGGCTCCCTGACACTCTTGACTGACATACTCGACCGACGGAGTTAGGTTTTGTTGACCTCTTCCATTATCGATCAACCTATTTGATTTATAATTTTGGAGGTTAACAAGCCAAGGGTGAGTGGTGGGTCCTTCTCCTAAATTGTTTTACAATGGATTTCCGCAAAGTAACGCCTGAGTCAATCAATTAGCATTATAATGTTGGTGCTTTCGGCAAAATGACAATTTACACAAGTTAAGATGGCGACAATAACAAAGTTATACCGGCCGTTTTCGGATGTGTTGGCGTATATCTCTTGTTATTTTACAGTTGTTACTGATTTGTGCGTGGATATTCCGTTATTATCGTTGAGTTGAGATCTTCTCCTCCGATTTAGCGTGAACACTCCGCCTATCGCCCTATTAGTGATACTGTTGTGTGCTTGTGTATATGAGTGTATTTTCGAGACAGAGACTCTATTTGCTGATGAATATGGCTAGCAAATCATCCCAGAAGTGTGTGATTTGTGGCAGAAGGAGATCTTCTGGTACTAGCTTGTTTCTTGCCGGCCTCCCCTTAGACCCTGCCAGGTAAGATTTATAACTATTTTCCTATAGTGCATAACAGTATTTCTAATTTAGAATCCATGGTATCTACCAAGTGTTTAAAACATATCCATTCTCTTCTGCACTTTACTTCTGCAGATGTTTATATCACCTGTTGAAACACCGGTACCAGCACCTTCTCTTTGATAATATAATATGATATATTTGATTGTTTCTGTGCATGTCAAACCTATGGCTGTATTCACTGTTATCCCTGGGACCCCACATTACATGCCTATATAGTGTAGGGACTGTGGTAAAACACTATGTCTAACTAACAAACAAACACTAATCCTGTTAACTGTCTGGTTCTTATTTGTAAGAGAAATCTATGTATATGCTAAAGTGAAATATTTTTAATTTGATAATAATAATGATTTCTGAATATTCCATATCTGTTGAACTGTTTGAATTGTGCCCGAACACCTCTTTGAGAATTAATTATTCACATTGTATTATCACTGATAATAATTATACTTATTATATTATGTTTTAGATGTCAACAATGGGTTCAAGCAATTGGCCAACAAGATTTAGTACATTTACCCATTGAGAAACTGCATGAATTAAAATTTGTGTGTGGAATGCACTTTGCTGCAGAAGATTTTAATAAGAATGGAAATCGTTTACTGAAAACAGCTGTGCCCAAATTGCACCTACCCCAGCCCCCTCTGCCACAAGAGTTATTTGTTGATTTTCCACAGAAAATTGGATGTCAAAGAGTACAATTTCAAAGAGGTGAGTAATTATAATGCAGACTCTAACTTATCTGGATGCTTATTTATTATTGATTTTATTTCCTAGACTAGAATGTCTCTGACCTGTGCCCATTCAAACACTTGATCTATCTTCACAGGAAATATTGTTATTATGCATTAATAACCTTAAACTATTCATCTTTTTCATTAAATATAGAGTTAGGTGATGATAAGAAAGTTAATAATCTCTAGGGGTGTTGTTGACTAATCATTTATTATTCTTCTGTTAAAGGACTACTCGGCGATTGTACTAGTAGAGTACTTAATCAAAGTATTAATCAGGCCAATGAGACTTCTACTGCAGTTAAAGGTATGTTCTTAATAGTCAAGTGTCACATTCAAACTTAAATTCTTAAAAGACTATAACTAAAATTAATTAACTGATTCAATATGAGGTTAATAAATTTGTTACTCCCTTTGTTACGCTCTTTATTTATATTTCATACTTAGCCAGTGAGTAAGTGAGTCATATTTCACTTTTGTATATAGAGACTATCCTGTTTCAGATTTGACAAAAAATATGGTTCAGACTACAATGTGTATGGAACAGGAAAGTGTACCAATCACGTCAACTTGTGTTAATGTAACAGAAAGCACTGCCAGTGTTGTTGCAACGGAAATGAAATATCATATGAGGAAAAACTTAGGTTAGTATAAGAATATCATAACTTTAAAAAAATATGCTCTGTTTTTACCTAACTATGGCAAAAACTACTTACTATGTTTTCTTACTATGCAAAAAGGACCCCCCCTAACCTTCCTTACCCTTCCCCCTAAAGACATATCTTTAGCAGTCTATGTGTGTATGTATCATTTTTATGTTCCACCATAACATTTAAACTACCTATCCGATTTCTATAAATGAGGTGTCAATCGATACATTAGTCCCGGTGACACAGGTTACTTTTTATACAAACAAAATCAATATGACATGTGTTACATCCAAAAATTTGGAGTCCCTGAATATTATTTAGCAGTTGAGTAGAGTGGGATGTCTTATGAAAATTCTGAGTTCAGAAATATAAATATCGTAAAATAATAAATATACCAAGCAACAGAAAAACCATTTTGTACTATATTTTAGCGTTTAAGAATACTATTGGCGCTATTTATTGGCAGTTCTGAATAAAAATCGAGTAATTCTGTAGATGGGTTACAGTTTTTTTATGTTTTTACTTATTTTATTTACAGGTGTCACTGACTCACCAGAGGTTGAACCTAAACCATCTACAAGTATGTCAGTAGAAGTTTTGGTGCATAGTCACACAAGAAAGGGAAAATCTACCGGTAAGATTTCTATGTGTTTTGTTAATAGATAATATAATAAGCTATACTGACTGGCTGGGCTTCTCTTCAGAACACAATGAGTATGAATAGAATCCTATTTGTTTATATAATCCAAGATGGCGGCTGCGTTATATTTGAATAATGTTTACTTAATTTTGTATGGCGCCTTAGAAAATGCTAAAAAAATAATCTGATTTTATAAATCTTGTTTGTTTCTCTGTTTCTATCGCGGCCGGCTGATGATTTCTATTGTTTGTAATAAACCTATTATTTTTGCGTTGCAGTTGGGAAAAAGCATTTACCTGGACAATTGGAACAAAAGCTATTGCAGCGTCTCAAAACTGCTAAGGATTCCCTGAAGATTTTAGCTAAAACATCAATTAATTTAGACAAACTAGAGTCAAATTTTTTGAAAAATCTTTTAGCAGATACTTTTAAAAACCAGAAGCGTAAGCCTCATGGAAAACGCTGGGATATGAAAAACAAAATATTGTCGTTAGCAATATTTAAACGGTCTCCTAGAACCTTTAGATACCTACGAAAAATACTGCCACTACCTAGTGAGAAAACTCTACACCGCATCATAAAAAACATTCCCATGGAAACCGGTATAAACCAAACAATTATAGAATATTTAAAGAAAAAAATATCTGATTCACCTGCCCGTGACAAAGTATTCGCTTTGTTATTCGACGAGATGGCTTTAAAAAAGCGTTTAATTTATAATGAAAGCACCGATAAAGTGGAAGGATTTGTAGATTTCGGAGATGACATGGGACGTGGTCCAAATATTGCGGATCATGTGCTAGTTTTTATGGTTCAAGGTATCTGTAAAGCAGTGAAGCAGCCTTTGTCCTATTATTTTGTAGAAGGTATCATATCGACTGAAAAACTGGCTGTAATTATAAAAAAAAATATTACAGCTCTAAAAAATGCTGGAATACGCATATTAACCACCGTATGTGACCAAGGACCAACAAATGTTGGTGCTTTAAATTTATTAAAAAAAAATTCAAAATTAACTGCGGAAAGCAATTTTTTCCTTGTTGAAGAAGATACAATATTTATAATGTATGACATACCACATCTTTTTAAATCCGTAAGGAACAATTTTTACCAAGCGGGACAAATAAACTATGAAAATAAAATAGGAAGATGGCGTCACCTCATAGAAGCAGAAGAGAAAAATAGAAATTTTCTAAATTTCTATAAGTTAAACCAAACAGTGGTAAATCCCACATACAAAATTAAGATGAGAGTGAAATATGCCGCGCATGCACTAAGTAACACAATGGCAGCAGTTTTAAAGATGATGGCCCTTAAACACGACGCTGAAGAAAAAGAAATCAATGAAACTGCTCATATCATAGAAGAGCTAGATCGTTTGTTTGATGCCACAAATGGGCCATCATCTCACAAAGATGGGAAAAAGGGAATCCGTGAGAATGTATCAAATCAAACCAATCATGTGGAGAAATGGAACAATTATTTAAAGAAAATGGATAATATAAAATTTATAAAATCGGATTCCCAGCTGCAGCTTAGGCATGTGAGATGCATTAATGGGTTCAAAATATCCCTTAAATCATTAAAAGATATTTGGTGCCAATTAAACACAAAAGAAGGAGTCAAATACCTTAATCTGCGCCAATTAAACCAAGACGCTTTAGAAAACCTGTTTGGTTTAATACGTCAGCATGCCGTTACAAATAAAAACCCTACGTGCTCACATTTCACGGCGGCCTTAAAAACCGTGTTAGTATCAGGCTATACAGCATCAATTAGTCGCGGATCAAACTGTGAAGAGGACCAAAATAAATTTTATTTACATTTTCAAGATATATTAGGAGGAAAAAAAGATGTCAGTACGGAGCTTGGAAGTACGTCTGTACAAGATCTACAAATAGAAGAAGTAGAATATCCCATAATTTCATTACCTGAAGTATTCCATGAATACGAAACCGACCTAGCAAGTTTTGAAGAGCAACCAGTAGTATATGTTAGTGGATATGTCGCTGCTAAACTTCTTTATAAAAATACTTGTGAAATATGTAAAGCATGTTTAAAAAACGATAATCCTGTAAATGAAGATGGACTGTACAACTATATTTCACTGAGAGAATGGTGGCATGACAAACAATCCCTTACATACCCAACAAAAAATCTTTGCAACACTATTGCAATAGCAAAGACTATATGTCAAAATAATGTGGTCAAAGATTTACATAAACAAAATATTAGCTGCATCACAAGCTTGGAATTGGTGGTTCACTGTAATATGGATTGGATTGTTTGTTCTGAACATCATGAAAACATAACAAAATCTTTATTTAATGTAATAAGTAAAATGTTTATCCGAAAACAATGTCATATTTTAAATAATATTGCACAAAAAGGTGAAATAGATTTTGCAGACTTATCTAAAAGAGCTCAGCAACAAAGTAAAGAAAAATAATATTTTATAAAGTGACATGTATAATTAAAATTTAAGTATTCTTTTTCTGTACTTTTATTAGCACACAATTATTATTGTAAAGATTATACTATGTCAAACCGGTCGTGTAAGTTCTATGCGTTGCGTATGGTAGACGGTGGCAAGAACCCGGGACTCCAACTCGGACATTGGTGGCATTAAGGGGATCCACCCACACCGGGGCTCCGTAGGGGGCCATGCTTCGGACCACGTATCGTCGGCGGCAGTCGGCCCCCGGCCTTCCCGAATTTGGCAGCTGCTTACCCAGCTGATGCCGCCCCCACGAGATTCGGGACCAATCCGTGTAAGTGGTCCCGAAAGCTCCGGGAACTGACCAGATGTTAGACATCAGACCATGTTCGGTCTGACCAAAATGTGTTATTTTAAGTTTAGCAGCTACATATCATACAAGCAGACTGTAAACATCCACTGGGATCATGTGCTTCCTCAATAATAACAATTTATGTAAAACATTTGCATGGCAACACATTCTAAATAAAGCTCTAGAGTTAATACCATATGCCTTTTATTTGCACCTAAAAATATTTTAAATAATAAGAACAAAGTAAATACGGCAGCATCGATATCGGTATTTTTATTTCATCGAAATCACAACACTAGGTGTCGATATCATTTAGTACATCCCTAATGCCACTGTTTTTTCTTTGTACGTGAATGTTGGTAGGCCTACATTATTTTTACGATGTTGGTATGGTTTCCGATCGTAGCTATAGATAATGTTCTAAGTGGGGTCTCTTAAACGTAGTGATTACATACTCTTTGACAGTGTGTATAAAGCGCGCCGGCGCGTGGGGCTTGATGTCAAAACTATGCAAAACGACGTTGCAAATTGTGACGTAGCGTTACACGTTACACGATGACGTCAGAGCTGCGGCGCCCTAAGCTTTATACTAAATATGGCTTGAAGGTTAGATATAACGTTGGTAATAATTGCACCGTGATGTCAGTAGCGTTACACCGTGACGTCAGTGGAGTTACATCGTGACGTCAGTAGCGTTACACCGTGACGTTAGAAGCGTTACACGATGGCGTCAGTAGCGTTACGCCGTGACGTATGTGGCATTACACGGCGACGTCAGTAGCGTTACACGATGACGCCAGTAGCGTCACGCCGTGGCGTCAGTAGCGTTGCACGATGACGTCAGTAGCGTTACGCCGTGGCGTATGTAGCGTTACACCTTGGCGTCAGTTTCGTTACGCCATGGCGTCAGTAGCGTTACACGACGACGTCAGTAGCGTTACACCGTGACGGCAGTAGCGTTACACGATGGCGTCAGTAGCGTTACGCCGTGACGTCAGTAGCATTACACGGCGACGTCAGTAGCGTTACACGATGACGTCAGTAGCGTTACGCCGTGGCGTCAGTAGCGTTGCAAGATGACTTCAGTAGCGTTACGCCGTGGCGTCTGTAGCATTACACAACGACGTCAGTAACGTTACACGATACATATAGGTATACAGAGTAGCAGCTGCGTCGCCCTACGCTCTATACTATAAAGCTTCGCTTCTTTCGGGTGTCCCTAGACGGCATTGTTTTTTTTTTTGTTTATTTGCCGTGATATTATTAGTTAGACAGATACTTCCATTGATGGTACCTTCTCTAAGGGATTTTATAGTACTGAGCATTATTCGTCGTTAGTCCGAATTACTTATGTAATTCATGGTAATCCCAAAAGGCAACACACTGGAGCTATTATTTATATTCATATCTACTACCCTTTCTAATTATTAACGACAGAAGCAACTGACGAAGAAATATAAGAAAATGTTAAAAAACAAGCCCGCTGAGTTTCTTGCCGGATCTTCTCAGTCGAGGTCGCGTTCCAATCCGGTTGTAGATATAACCGTGAGTTCGCACTGGACGAAACATGTTCGCCAAACATGTTGTTGTCTCTATTTTATGAAAACAAAAATTAGAGACAACAATATGTTTCGCCAACATGTTTCGTCCAGTGCGAACTCACGGTAAGAAAAATGAAAAATTGACAATTTGTATGTGCCCCCGTAGGACTAAACAAAATAAACGCTTGGATTGGTACCATAATTGCAGCGATGGTAACGCGCCGTTGACGATGCGCAAAAAAGTCATCTCGTGAAAATAAGCCATAGAATAGTTACATTTATAAGTAAATGGCATAGGCCATAGGTCCTTTCACTCTGGTACAGTAAGTAACAAAAAATTATAATTCAATCTTCAACGCAATAAAAATAAAACGTGAAAGTACTTAAATGTGTTTATCTAGATGCAAGTGTAAGTATTTTGTGTACACCACATTGACCATAACGGAGAGGCGTGGATGCCTCTCGCCAGCATCCGGGAGCGGTGGACGTCGAGGCGGGCGTGCACAGGCCGCGTCGCGCCCTCCGGCCGGTCTGTCCACAGGCGCTCCGCCAGCGCCGCCGCGCGGGGCCACACGCGCGCCTCCAGACCACCCTCACCCAGCAGCGACGACCACACCGTGGCCTCGCCTCCTTCCACGATGCCACCGAAGCTCACCCACGGCCGATGCTCGTACACCCGCTGCCAACAATTGTAAGGCGCGCCCCCGCTACCTTCATACCACGCTCCGTAACCGTTATTCAAGTCCCATGCGTCCTCGTGAGATATCACTGTTCGGATACCACTAACATATTTCTGAGCCCATGCCGCATCCCGAATTTGTAAACCTAGACTGTGAACATAACCTTTCAAATCCGATTTTAATCGGTCGCTGAGACGGGACATCCAAAATATGGTAAGATTTGGTAACTTCCCGCTAATATTTTCGAGACGTCTTAGGGCCGATTGGCTAAACTCTAGCCAGAGATCCATAGGGTCAGTGTGATTTAAATGTTGTGTCCAGCACTGATCGGAGATGTCGTTACCACCCAGATGGAAAATGTCATCGACTCCCGTTAATTGTATAATTTCGGCGTAAAGGCGTTCAAGCAATTCGTAAACGTGGTTGTTGCGCGGGTTGAGCTGACCGCAGGGAGGTTCGTTGCAATAATTGGTCCAAGGCTGTGTGTCGATGCAGTGCGCCAAGTGGCCCATTCCCGCCAGCGGCCCCCACCCCCAGGCGCGACCCACGTGCGCCGGAACATCTATCTCTATCAATACGCGAATCCCACGCAACCTCGCTCTGCGCACCAAGGCTCTTATTTCGTCGGCCCTGTATACATCGACAAAACTGAACGCTCCGTAATGCGCCAATTCGGGAATACTGCTCAAATGCAAAGGAAAAGCCTGAGAGTCACTGATGTGCCAATGAAACGTGTTCAGCTTAGAAGCTGCCATAGCGTCAATATTTCGCATCAATTCCTCTATAGGGAAATAATTCCGTGCAGTATCAATGAGCAGCCCCCTATATCGAAATTTTGGCGCGTCTTCTACTTTGGCCGCTTCTAATATAAGTAGGGAGCCGGCGTACGGATCCAGCCATATCATTTGCAAGAGCGTCTCCATCGCGTGTCGCGCACCGCAGAATGAGTGCGCCGTTATCTCCGCCATCAATGAGCCACCGGTTCCTAATATCGGTCGGAGGGAGAGGCTGTAGCTTTCGTCGGTGTCGAGGCGCAATCTCGGATCGCCACTACCGTTGACCGCGATATGGACGGCGACGCTCCGCCACTCCTCGAAGCCGTTTGCGTAACGCTCCATATACCGCAAGTCTTCTCGAAATATTTGAAACGCCTCTAGTATATGCTCGTGAACAATTCTGGTCGGAGCTGATATCGTTTGTAGTTGGAACAGATCGGCGCGCACCGGGACCGCTGTAGTAGACAGACTGACGGAGCCGGTTGGTTGCGGCCACAGTTGCATGGATGCGCACAACATGTTACAGGTTTCGAGCGACTGTAACTTTCCCATGTGCGCTTTGACTGGGGTACATTTCTCGTTAACACATTCCCAATGCCATAACGGGATTTTGTTGCTGTATGAGAATACATTCTAGATTATTATAGAGGAAATGAGTTGAACAGCGGTGATTGTTTACAAGTAACGATAAAGGCTTACGGATTAATAGCAGTCGACTCGCAAAAATGTGTGTTCCTAAAGGCTAAAATATATAAAACTGTTAGAAACAATGCCATGCTTAGCGCGGATATTTGGGCACATTACTCTTAAATTTCACAATTTCGATGATATTAGAATCCATGAAAATCTCAAAAACATCTAAAATTCCTTCTGCCCCTTTTTGACTTGGCCAAAGAGAATACAATACCACGTAAGAACTCAACTCAATAGGTCTTACGTAGTATTGTATTCTCTTTGTCAATAGATAAAATAATTGTCAATAACGAAAAAACATGGACTAAAATTTAGTACCGAACGAGCACAGAGCGAACGACGAATAAGTGACAGAAATGAGGTTACATCACCACAAATTAAATGCTCATGACATACACCTCCAAGGAAAAGATGAGCTTTTGAATGTGGTAACGTGCCTTAGACCATTTATCTATGGACTCGACTTACATGATCATTCCCCTCTGCCAAGGTATAAGAACAATAAGGTCTAACACGTTTATAAAAAGTGTTTATGGAATCGATTTAATCAAAGTCAGTATCTTTTTCGATGTGAAAGGTGCTCCATAAAAAATGCCGACCTGCGCTATAAACTATTGCAAGAAGAGGTCAAACACCTCTAATCTACAAAAAAACGGTGTAACGTTTCATATGTAAGTGTTTTTGGTGTAAATAATCCCTTATTTCTAACTAAAATAAATAAAATATAAAATGTCATAAAATCGAAAACATTATCGATTAAACAATCGAGTACGAAATAATTGAAAAGTGTAGTATGGTATCTCGAGTTCGCCATTTTGAATAGTGTTGCGGCAGTGATAAATTTATGATTGTGGATGTATATCGATAAAATTATATTTTTTGGAGTTTTTATTATATTTTACTTTAAATTATATATAGTAAAAATATAATTACTTATTGTTATTTTTTTACTTTGGGAAATCTGGAAAAATAGTGGACTATTTTTCCAGATTTCCCAAAGACCCTCAATTAAAACCAAATGGGAAAAATCTTGCAATAGAAAGTGGGGTTGGGAACCTACTCGCACAAGTATTATTTGTTCAGTACACTTTGATTCGTCGCAATTCCAATGTTCATCTAATAAACGACGAAAAAATAGTAGATAATGTCGTACCAATATTATTTTTTAGCTGATGCCGTAAGTATTTTATTTATACTTCTGCTGACATGATTCTAAAAAAATATTTCACTGATTTACACACGTGAAGTATATATATTAGTGATGCAGTAGAAGTTCCACCTTGTATATTGTCGTAAAATATTATTTATTTTAAATGCTTCATTACCACATCGAGGGATTTTTTCAAAGTAATGCATAAACGATAAATCATCGTACTGTCTAGGATACCATAATATACAAAATAATTCATATTTTGTATTAGATGAAGAAATGCACACGTCTATGCAATATTTTTGTGATAATGAGCAAGTAAACCTATCGATATATCTAATTAGAAATATCGATATTGGTTTCTCCCTATTGCACTTAGTGTCTTACACTCGTAAATTCTTGCATGTTGACGTATTTGACCGATTAGTGTGCGTAAAAGTTACTAGTGTTGAATATTTATTTAAGTGTGCATTCATAATGACACAATTTTTTTTTAGTAATTGTGCATCATTTCTTTGTAGTGGTTACTTCGTCCCCCCCAAAATTTGACAGAATTTTTTATTAGTAAAATGAAGAACGTTACGCCTCCTTTAGTTAACACCTCTCTGTAACGTGCCCACTAGAAATTTGACCTCTGCCCACGTTTTGTCTTGATTGAGATATAGGTACGCTATAAGGGACCCGTTATCCTTCATAGAGCTCGTAATGACCCTATTACACAGCGTAAGAGCCCTAGGCAAGTCCTTAACCCACCAAGCGAATTAAGTAAGGTTAACTATCTACTAGGGCAGTAACATAGCATTGACATTCTAAAACCTTTATTCAAATTAAAATAAATCACATCAACGATAATACTCCATAGAGTTGGGTGACATCATCGCCTGTATCCGTATGTAGATGAGATAGGCGCACAGGATCGCGCCGAATAGCCAGCTGGCAAGACCTACTATAATAATAGCCATATTCTTGATGAGGATTATTTTATTCTTGCCGAAATCGTCGGGGTATCTAAGGCAGATGTCCATGGTCGCCGGGAAAACCAAGGCTAGAAGGGTAGTGCAGAGATTTCCTACGAAAGCGACGAATGGCCCTTGGAATGGCACGAAGTAGCAGATGAAAACTGAAACGGAATTACTGGTGAACATACAAATGTTAAATTTTTTACTATTTAATTAGGAGATGAAATGATGGCATAGATTACTGATTTTGGTGAATAAATTGGTTCTTGTCTTTAAAACAAAATCTGTAGTTATAGGTAACTTACTAATGAATAAACTTTTACGTAATCAAAAATACTCTACATCTATGAATCATAAGCCTTTTTGACGACCGCTTGGCGCTGCGCTTCAAGCATGGGCCACTCGGCTCAATGGACCGTCTGGTTGCGGGTGCGACTCATATTAGAGCTAATTTCGGAAACGGCCTTTTGATGACTTGCCCTGGTTCAGATGCCACTGTGATCGCCCCAATCCATTGCAAGCTTTACCTACTTAATTTGGGACCATACAGTGGGTGTGTTAGTCTGACTATATAATGTATGTTTATTCTGTCTAGCTAACTTTGATGTAGTCTAGTTGACAACAGCGATTGAAACAAGTGACGCATCCATTGCTTCGAGGGCTCACGCGACAGATATAGATTTACATAGATAACGCAAGTATCACGATTTCTATTGAAACCAAGCGTGCCGAATTTTTAACACCTACTGTGACGTTACTGCCGAAATTTAGTGACGGGAAATCCAAACCGATTCAAAGACACCGATGCCGCCGATGCCGATGCCCCTCCGCCCGCTACGATTCTCTCGAGTGATTATCTCGCTCATACTCATATCTTTTATATCTGTCGTCGCGCGACCAACCTTGACGCTTGGTCGGGGTTCCGTACACGCGAAGTACATGCGTATGCGTTATCTATGTAAATCCATATCTGTGGCGCACGCACTAAGCGCGTGCATCTCCACACTTCAAATACGATGTTCAAAGCGCATGTTTGTTTAATACTAACATGACAAAAGCACGAAGACCGGTCTTCCAATACTCTCAACAAGTTTCAGCGTCTCCTCGGTAGGGGTCATCTCAAGGTTGTGGTACTGCACCACTTCCCTAATGACTTGTATGCCAGGATAGCATTGAATGGGGTACGCGAACGCCACGGCTATTAGGTACAGACCTATGCAGACCATCGCTGAACTGAAGCGAGAAAAAAGTAGGTACAGAATGATTGCCGTCTGAAAGGTACAAGCTAAAAAACTATAGTATGTTATTTTTCCATCTTGATACTAACTAGTCATCAAAGGGTAGTGATCGGAGAACATTCTCCTCCATAGTTCCGAAGGACCAGTATCCCAACGCGCCAAATAATATCGATATGACGGTCGGAATAAAAACCCCGATTGTAATCACGCCGTATCTTTGAATCATCAATGTGGGATCTTTGAGCGCTTTGTCCATCGCTAGGATCTAAAAAAAGACAGGCGAATAAGGCATATTCTTAAACTTTTTTTCAAATACCGGAAATCATGCGAGACTTAGCCGATACCATTTTTTTATAAATTTTTCCTTAGGTTGCTTTATGTAAAACAAAGGAAAGAATGAAATTAAATGAAGGTAATATATATGAGACTAGCGACCCGCCCCGGCTTCGCACGGCTCTTAAATTATCAGTGTTTCTCTACTATATTATGCATGTATTATACATATAAACCTTCCTCTTGAATCATCTACCTATAAAAAAGCCGCATCAAAATCCGTTGCGTAGATTTAAAGATCTCAGCATATATAGGGACAGACAGACAGACAGCGAGAAGCGACTTTGTTTTATACTATGTAGTGAAGCCAAGGCATTAGGCATGGTAACAATTGAATAGGGATTGAAAATTAAATCCCTGTTAACTTTTATATATGTAACTAATATGCTATTACATCGTTTGGGATATCCATGAATTACTTAAATACCAATATGATTTAGATTAACAACCATGGCATGCACTAAGACACTGTCAAGACAGTTTGGCCATGCACTACTAAGTTACTAAGTAGGTACTTATTGCTTATTTATAACGGATATCAACTATTTCATGGTAGAATAAAATCTCATGAGTATTTCGCACATAGCATTGATTGTCTCGTGTGACAAAAAAAAACATATCTCACCACGCCCATTGCACTCAAATTAAAAAGAAAAGTGCCAAAAGCGAAAAATATAGGTATGGCGTCAGTAGCGGCGAAAATGACTTCGCCTTGAGGATAATTGAAAACGTGATAAAAAGCTATAAGCAATCCAAGCATATTCAAAATGTTACCTGAAATATATAAAAACAAAGTTCCTTACACACAAAGTGACAAAGTCATCAGCGAAGTCTGTTTGAGCACCAAGCAGTTTCCCCTGAACCCCGAGATTAGTAAGTACATATTCCTATTCTGCCTGCCCTGATAGTTGTCTGTGAACCAGGTAGGATCGGGTGAAAATGAAATACAGACTTCTTGTGCCCACCTTGTGTGTTCTTTCATATGCATTTAGTGAAAAGGTTATTTTGATATTACAAACAGACACTCCAATTTTATTTATTTGTATGTATAGATAAGTTCAGCCGTTACACGTACCCATCTGGGCCACAGACTAACTACCTACCGTAATTAAGACCATGATAGATCAGAACCATGGGATAGTCAAGATACGATAAATCATGGTATGGTAAAGCTTGTAGAAAAGTCGTACGAATTAACGAAAGCAATAGGTGGAGTGTGGGATTAAGCGGATGGATTAAAAAGAGGATTTAAGTACCTACCGAGCATAGCCACGTAGCTGACGATTTTTAAGTCTTTCATAAAATATTCCAACAGTAAATATGGCACCAGCAAAGTTATGATAGCTGGTTTGCTACTGTCCCAGTCCATTATCTGAAAAAATATAAACATAATAAAACATCCATGGACTACCTACCTTAGTATTCGAATAGTAGGTACCGTACACAGATATAGATTTACATAGATAACGCAAGTATTACGATTTGTATAGAAACCAAGCGTGCCGAATTTTTAACACCTACTGTGACGTCACAGATGGCGGGAAATCCAAACAGATTCAAAGACACCGATGCCGCCGATGCCCCTAGCTCCGCCCGCTACGATTCTCTCGAGTGATTATCTCGCTCATACTCATATTTTTATATCTTTAGTCGCGAGCACTGTAAGTTAGCGGCGACCAACCTTGACACTTGGTCGGGGTTTTCGGACACGCTAAGTACATACGTTTGCGTTATCTATGTAAATCTATATCTGTGGTACCGTATACTACCACGCACTGTGTAAAGTATGTTTGTAATGTGATTTATTACAGTTTACAAAAATCTAATAGAAAACGGAGTGTAAAATAAATAGTAAGTATACTAACATCTCTCAAACTATCGCTGGTCATAATAACGAAAACCACGCATATCCCGAGCTGACTCAATATCATAAACGTTGCTATGATAGTCCTGGAAAAGAAAAATCGATATCCATATGTCGCAGCCAACTAGCTTAATTGGCCGTTCAATTAACCCCTCAGACGTAACGCCTCTGTTGCGCCACTACGCGCATATGTAACAGGGTGCCCGGCCGAAAGCGCGCGATTTCTCTGCGTTCACTAAAACTACGATATCTGAGAAATTACGCATTGTAGCTCTATAAACCCTATGTTACTGATTTTTTTATGAAATAAGCTATTTGATTATACAGGGTTTAGTACAGTTTTAACCTTTTAATATATTGTTAATTCGAAGTTGAAAGTAGGGTGAGCGACTTTTTCCAATGTTCGTACAAAGGTCGTCATATTTATTAAATAAAAGCATGTTTCCAAAAGTTATTATTGTATTTACATAAAAACACAATACTTTGCAATAAATTTATAAAAAGAAGAGACATCTCCATACATTTTTTTCATAAAACAAGCTTTATTAAACACTTTACTTTTTTTACTTGCCTAGCCGTTTAATTACTTGCCTAGCCTGTTCATTTCAATTTAGTTCCACTTTCTGCCACCTAGCGCCGAAACTCACCAAACTGTCAATATGGCGTCGACAAAAAACAACTTTGATGGAATAATTTTATTAGGTATTTTACGAAATTGTTTAGATCCATCGAACCTACTAACCGGGTGGGATTTCTGTGGGGTCATTAAAAAATAACCCTGACCTAAACCCATCCGGGTCGCTCTCCTTGACTAGTATTTTGAAAAAGTTTTGTAGCACTTAAATGTCAACCAGTTGCCTAAGCATTAGCCAGCCAGTATATTAAATGTTCTAACAGACGATACGGCTGAATATCATTTAGGCCGCTAGTTGAATGGCGCTGCTTAGTAAAGTGCCTAGGCTGTTAATTGAACGGCGAATTAAGCTAGTTGGCTGCGACACATACATAAGCATCGACATAGACTCGATTCGATGGGAATGTTAAGGGCGGATTCAGCCTTCAATTTATAGGGTGGTCACCGTCACTACTATGACTAAAGTTGTAAGCGACCGCGATTTTTTTTAGGTGTCCGTTCCGTAATAATCTATAATCCATAATCATAAGGCTGGGCCATACCAGCAAGGCCATTGCGATGCGATGGCGATTTCTATACAAATTTACAATTATGTGATGCGTTTTGATTGCTATCACATTAAAATTACAATCGCCTAAGCGGTGCGGCCCCAGCCAAGAGATTGCGATGTGACAGCGTCATATGAACAGATTTTCGCTTATGCGATGCTGCCACCGATGTTTGGAGTGGTTTGTTTTAACGAAACCTCTCACACCGCAATCACGTTACAGATGCTGTCCGGCCTAAATGGTTGCGATCGGAAAGATAGCTGTAACGGGATGTGTGGTCGCGGTTATAATAACGACCACTTGGCGTAGTAGTTTGAGCGCAGGCCGCTTGGCTTAGTGCACCGAGTGGTGGGGGGTTCGTTTCCCGCCGGGTTAAATTTCGTAAATGACATTTTCGTTATTCGCCTAAGACCCTCTGGGTGTCACTAGCGTACAAGCGTTGCTTAGTTAAAAATTATACAGCAGCGATATTAATTTATTTATTTTGTAAAAAGCTGTGATAACCGATTGTTCCTGCAGGCCTGTGCCTGCTTCAAGGACTATGTAGTCTTTGGTAGTTAGTAGTTAGTAGTAGTAGTGGTGGTAGTAGTTAGTTAGTAGTTCAAACCCCGGCTCGCAACCGTGGGTTTATTGAAATCTTTGTTCGAATCATGATTTCAATATGATTGATTGATGAACACTTGCTTCCGGATAAAAGAACACTTCGTGAAAAATCTTGCATGTCTTAAAAAATCTAACGAATTTTCGATAGACACGTGACCGCCAACCCTCTCTGGGCCATCTTGGTGAATTTTGGCCGGAATCCCCTCGGTATTGAAGGGAGGCCGGTGTCCAGGAGTGGGACGTTGAAAGGGCTAAATTATTAAATTGTTAATTGTGATTCTAATGAAGATAACCATCGTGAAATGATCATGTAAAAACAACCCCCTGGTTCCGCCCTTGGGGTGACATTTACTAACGGTCCTCGGTGGCCAAAATATTGGCATATTGGTGGTCCATGCAGCAACGCCATCCTGAACCCGTAGCGGTACGATATGTATGGCAACTTCACCTGTCGACTGATCTCATTTAGGCAATTTAGCTGTAAATTAAGAAGTTAAATCGTTTTGACCGTGGTAAAGCCAGCAGCAGCGTGGTAAAGCTGTAAGCAGTTATCTACAGGCTAGCTCGACCGGGTGTAGTACGCACTCTCTCACAGATTATTGGCTGAAGCAGCTTTATAAGAGAGCCGACAACTTGCATATACATGCACTTAGTATATATTACCTATTATATATAAATATATTAACTTAAAATAATGAAAATAAACATATAAAACAAGTAGGTACCAAAAATTTGTGGGTACAATTTAATAGTGGCAACATAATCTTTCATAATTATGGCTGACAACCCAGCCACTTCCGTCCGGCCAGCGCCATATTGATTGGTCATTGTGTATTATTTTACAGTTTGATATCTCTATGTACTTTGTTATTGTTTTAAGTAACACTTACCAGCATTAAGTGGGTGTGGACAATCATTAGGCCTGTGAACAACACTAATAGCGGGCCCAGCACTATCCCGGCCTGGCTAATGGCGAGCGGCATGCCGAGGACACCCGCGCCGCACAGTGTTCGCAATACATTGAAATATGCCATCCATACTCTGTGAAATATTAACGCAGTTTAGTCTACGAATTATTCACTTTTAATAGTTCGTGGAACATTATAATGCGGCACCATAGTATCAAATTACGACAAATAATTTAATAAAAAAAATATATTAATATTTCTATTTTATTTACGACAAATAGTTTCGTAGGTACTTGCAAAGTTCTCTGTAGGTGGATAAGTACTAAGTAACATAGACAGAAATAATTTCTGAACTGCTTCTAAGGGCCTCTAAGGGCTGCATAGGCATGCACACCACGTTTAGAAACGTCTACAGGCTGCGTCTGACTCGCGTGCGTATTGCGTCTGTATCGCTACAAACGCGCGTCGCCGGCGCGTTTAAAAACGTTTATAAAACGTCGCCGGTGTCTCATATAAAAGTGACTAACTTAATTGGTTGTTTGGGAGTTCTATTTTCTCTTGGGTCGTAATCATGCAAAGAAGGTCTGCGAGATGGCAGCCGCATGGTTCTAACGTCAACAATTGACTCGCGATCATGCGGCCGGACAGTCAATGTGCTGACCCGTTCGAAGGCTGCCCTGAAAATTATCTAGTCTACAATAATACCTATCTCCAAAATGTTAGGTATACGGTCAAAGGCTCAAAGTAGGTATAAAATATTATTTCGATAAACATTATCACCAACGTGTGCAATTTTATTGGTAATTCAATTTATACTTACATTGTTTCTGGGTTGAAAATAAAAACGTAAAAGTACCTACTATTACAAAAAGGATATATTATTTTGTGTAACGGCCTCTATTTTCGCATTTAGCCAATGTTAAATAAAATATTAGTTTACAAGGTTGATTCTTGACATCGAGCACGATGAGGCCATTGTGTGGGTAGGCCTAAAACTAAAAATGCAGTATTTTCTCAGTTTTATAGCTATCTAATCGAAATATTAAGTACCTACTAGGCACATGGACTAGGTTCAACGACCGTCCATCCATGGCGCAGCAACACTAATCAAATAATAATTTGCTTGGTTTGACCACAGACTTCTAAATATTACAACTCTGCTTAGAACATAATGTTCTTGGTTCTAAGCAAGAAGCTTAGAACGTTCTAAGCAACTCTGTGTTTGACTGACAGTTAAAAATCTATTTTATCTTGTCTTTGTCTAAAAAAGTAAAATATGACAGCAAGAAGCAGCGGAGAGTCAAAGAGAATGTAATGGAAGAAGGCGGAATTGTTTCGCGAACTTACACGGTTGTTTCATCTTCTATTAAATCTTTTAATTTTATTATGATGTCGACGACAGGAGAGTTGGACGAAGTGCATAATGAACGAGAAGAAGGGGAGGTTAGAATTTTGAGTTTTAGTTAGCTTCGCTTCGGATTAAGTGTATTAATTATGTTTTTTATAGGGATGGCTTGATATTTTTTCCTAAAAGTTAGTATCAACAAGAGACTGTAGAATGTGCAATCGGTGAAGTAACAAATTGTACTAGCTTGTAAATGTCAAATGACGTCTAAGGGCGTTCAGTTTGCGCGGCCTAAATATGGATATTGTGCGTTGCAGTTGGCAGATTCCGATGTCGAGGAGGGCACGTACATTCCTCTGACGCGTCCCGAGGCATTCAATCCTCCGTCTCTGGTGCATATGCAGATACAAGACGAGCAAAGCGACGAGGCTTCGCCACAGGAGTCGTCGGGCTCGGAGTCCGATGAAGAGCCGCGAAGACGCGCGAAACGCTCTAAACTCAGACCGCGTCGACCGCAGCCGCATCCTAACCCGGACAAAAAGGAGAAATATAATGTTTGGTGCAAGGCATTAGAGGTTACTTTGAATTCCGTTACTTACAAAGGCTTATCAGTAAACAGACATATATATGCTTATTCTGTTATGTCAAACCATGTCTAAACCAATTTTGATATGAGTATCCAAAAATATTTGTCGCTCATATTTTACAATGACAGTACAGTTGAACTATGTTTTTAATGCCGGAGAGTATATTGACAATCACCAATGTCAAACTTGAAAATAATGTTGCCATTTCTGTGCACCAATAACAATCTGTATTGAAAGATTACCCCAGTCAGTAAAAATTCCATACTTACAATATTCAAAAATTTCAGGAGGACATACTGACAGAGGACATGGTCACCTGTGATGTATCAAAGAAGAGTCGATATGGTGTTGAAGCTTATGACTATACCATCAAGTATAGATTAGATGACAACTATTTGCCGCACAACATTTTTACCAACAACAAGGAAAGTGATGAGACTGAACATTTTTCCAACAAACGGAGGTTTAGAGACCGATCAAATTCTAAGATGAATCATAGGAAGAGGGTGAATAGTCATTACCAGAATGAAAAACAGCAACCAAAGATCCTGCCAGACTTGGTGGTGGGTGCTGGTGACTCTATAGAGAACATAGCCATAGAAATTTCTGAAAAACTGGAGGAAGAGAAAAAGGATTTAATTGGTAAGTTGGATATTGTAACATTGGTACTTTTTGTATGGTACCTTTACTTAAACACAAAACAAATTCAGACAGACTAACTTAGCAACATCCTCCTTTTTGGAAGTTGGTTAAAAACTGAATTACATTGCTTTTCTGCTCATAGTTGTAACATATGAGCAAGACAAATATTATTATATATTTTTATATTAATGGCCTCTTACAATTGGGTCAGGCGCAATATGATTCCGCCAATGTCGAGTAACAAATATCAATAACAAACATAATTAATAACAATACAAAACAAAAATGTGACCGTCCATTTTGGAAAACCAAAACGTTATTTATTTATAAATCTATAATTGACTGACATAGCCAGAGCACAATATTATTAGATGTTTTAGTTTACTTGTGATATTATCAAACCTTCACAACTAACTAACTTCCTTAACTAACTTCAAAACCTTTTGACAACAGTAAAACCTGCATCTGTAACTCAATGAGGGCGACACATTTTGAGCTCATGATTAGACTGGGAGATGTTATCCAGCACTGCACTCCTTTCAGTATCACTAACAGACCTTTTCACTTACTTACTTACTACTAGTTGCTGCCGCGACTTCGTCTGAGTAGTATTTAACTTAACAAAAATTTCGGGATTATCGGGATAAAAAGTATCCTATGTGTTAATCCCAGTTATAAACTATCTGTGTTTCAAATTTCATCCAAATCCGTTCAGTAGTATTTGCCGGAAAGAGTAACAATCATCCACACTCACAAACTTTCGCATTTATAATATTAGTAGGATATATATGGTATCACTTCAAATTCACATCCCACATATGTACATACTTCAGTGTCTATGGTCAGCCACAGCACCGTGGCGCCGCCCTAGTGGCTCAAAATGCCTGGATTCACACAAAGATCCATGTCTCTTGCAGGAAGGATTGTGCAGGTGCTGGGCGCTGCTAAAGCAATCGAGATATACAAGGAGACACAGAAGGTGGAAGCTGATGGTGGCATGCTGGTTATGGTTAGTGTAACTGTTCCACAAGTTTTTTTTTTACCTAATGGCTCTTTTAACTTTTACTGATGCATATCTGACAATAAAACCGTAGCGTGCTGTGCCATCGAATGGAAAATATTATTCTCCATTAGATGGCACAGCACGCTACGGTTTTATCGTCAGATACACATCAGTAAATGTTAAAAAGTGCCCATCTTCCACCCATAAAGATCTTCAGCTTCAGATGAGCGTCAAAGTCATTGTGCCACCGCTTTTTGAGTATTTTCTGTATGAGTCCACTACTTGGGGACACACATCCATTGTTTGTTCTTAATCTTTCTCTTCTCCCTAAGTTGACAGTATTTACACTTTACAAAATAAAAATCTGGTACACTCTTTGATACACCTTGCATAAGTTCAAACATTGATGTATATTTTCTAATGATAATTTCAGAACGGTACCCGCCGACGAACACCGGGCGGTGTGTACTTTTTTCTTCTAAAACGCGATAACGACGTGTCCCAAGAGATGGTCAATCAGATCTTCATCGAGGACCGCCGCGAGACCGCGCGCAAGATCAAGAAGTCGCGCGCCAAGAGTCGCCAAAAAGTAATGGAGCAGCTGAAACAGAGTCTTACAGGTGAGCTGGACGAATGAGACATACCTTCAAAATTAATCAGCCACATGTTGAGTTATCTTGAATGAATATAATAAATACCAAGTACCAGTGACGCCTAATCAATACATAGTATAAAACAAAGTCGCTTCCCGCTGTCTGTATGTCCCTATGTATGCTTAGATCTTTAAAACTACACAACGAATTTTGATGCGGTTTTTTTTAATACATAGAGTGATTCAAGATTTAAAAAAAAGATAAAAAAAGAGGAAGGTTTATATGTATAATACATGCATAATATAGTAGAGAAACACTGATAATTTATTGCATCCGTGCGAAGCCGGGGCGGGTCGCTAGTTATTTTATAAGTGTAACAATGTCGGTAAAATGCCTCATGTTAAGCAGTTACCGTAGCGTATAGATGATTGCAATACCAAAGAAATTTGTCGCAAAATTTTAACGACTACATAATAGTTTTTTTTTTTATTGTTTTATCATAATTATTCTTTCGATATTAACTTTCATTTATATAACTGAATTTGCCCTTTTTTACTACATTTATTGTATTACTTATTCGTGACGTCTGAGATACAGACGTTTGCCTAGTTTGGGTGTCACACATGCTAGGATTAGGTAGAGCTACTTGTGTTTGGCAATAGATTTTATTTTTATTAATTACTACCTGTGCCCACGGACTTCGTCCGCGTAGTACTTAACGTAACAAAAATTTCGGGATTATCGGGATAAAAAGTATCCTATATGTTAATCCCGGTTATAAACTATCTGTGTTCCAAATTTCATTCAAATCCGTTCAGTAGTTTTTGCGTGAAGGAGTAACAAACATACATACATACATCCACACTCACAAACTTTCACATTTATAATATTAGTAGGACTACTGTACGTTGCCGCCCTGACGGCAAATCGGCCAGAGGAACGGGAGACTTGGCACTACCCCCATGTAAAATGTTGAATCTGTTCAGACTCCGAGCTGCCGTCGCTGCTGTCGCGCGGCGAGGCGGTCGCGCAGTCGGAGCACGGCTCCAACCCGCCGCCGTCGCCGGCCACAGACGCGCGCGAGGGCTCCAGCGACACGGACGCGCACTCGCACACGGACGCGGCGCCGCCCTCGCCGCCGCGCCCCGCCGACCCGCGCCAGCCGCAGGACTACGACGACGGCGACTTCCTCGAGGTGATGTGCAACGACGACATGGACTTGTTTTAAAGCGACCCCGTCCGAATACGACGGGCGATGGACGACGTGCGTCCGCGCTTCTCGTGTACCCGGGAATTTTCCACAGGCGTTTGGTAGCGCCGCCGCCGTAACCCTGGATGTGTCGCCGCCGACTTTGTATCTGTATAATTAGGGCTAACGCACGGGCTGAGACGAGACTTTGTCGGTTATTAATTCATAAGAGAATGCGACGAGAATGCGATTTAAATAACAAACATTTTTAAATATCACAACCGGCAGTGCGGGGTCTGCGTCCGTGGAACGGTATAGGATGCCTTGTTGGGTCATCGGAGGTTTAATCGTTAGCTTTGTTTAGCGAAGTGTCAGGGCGGCGAGGTTTACGGAATGTCAGGCCGCGATTTGTTGGACTGTAGCTATGGCTGTGTGTCTGGCCTTATGCAACGGTGACTGTCATGGGGGTGACTGGTGCTGGCTTCTTGCCCCACGAGTCGAATCAGGTTCTATTCCTTACGTGAACTGCATAAGTTATTATTAAGAATTACATGTAACCTTAGGTTAAGTAATGTGAACTATCAAAAGGATGATGTATAGTTGTGTATGGGTACCATGTACCATCTAGCCCGCCAACGAATATAAAATATTGATGTGATTGATGAATTCTGGTTTATAATAATCAACGGTAGCTGGAAATAATAAGGGTTCCTCAAAGGGACTGTAGCAACCTTAAAAGGAGTTGTTATAGTCAAAAAGTCATTTTGGCTTGCCTAATACCTTTTTGTTATATTCCAATGCTCTCCACCATGAATAAGAAATGTGAGGCTATAATTAATGCTATGGCCTTAAACATTTAGATGTATAAAATTCCGGTGTGTTCGTAATACATCTCCGCATAAACAGCTTGACCGATTTTGATGATAATTTTTACAAATTTATTTTGATGGTTCTTAGCTACATTTGGACCCGGTAGGTGTTGTCCATCCTGACAGCAAAATGTACGCTAACTAGGCGGGCAAAAGCTAGTTTTAAGCACATGTATGTTGGGTGAACCTATAACATATTTGTGAAACAATGTCTTGTAATATCGTCTTTCTTACAATGAATCCCATTGATTTAAGATCGTAGTTGAACAGGTAGCGTAGTTGTTTACCATTATTTATATTCAATTTCCTTTGGTTAAAATGTTATTGTTGCATTGTGTTGTTACTTTTTTATTATTGTCAATAATAATGATTATTAGAAGTGTTGGCAGCTTCTTCATATGTATGTTTATGTAGCAGTCATTAATCAGAATAGTTCAACAAATAAAGTACCTACTTTTCTACGCTCTAAGGTTCATTTTTTATTAACGTCAAATATTTAAATTTTCTAAAACAAATACCTGTACTTAATAAGTGTTAAATTAAGATTATATAACCATATACTTCATACATGAAATATTTTTGAACTCCTAGCTATAAGCTGACATAAAATTTCTATACTATATAATATAACCATAGCCTAATAAAAAAACTGCCATACAATAACATAAGTAGATATGTTGTTGCAATCTCATATGAGAATTGGATGAAAGCATTATTATAATGGATGTTTTGGCCCGAAATTCAAACACAATTAATTTTAGAATATGTGATTTTCCAACAATCCCTAATTGAATGTATGTACTTAGTTTTCCAGAATAGAACTAACTCATAAATGTCTGCAGACCAAAACCAACCCTATCTCAAGTGGCTGTAGGTTCACATATTGTTTTCTTATATTTACGCGAATACTACACATTGAAATAAAACTATTTTTACGGATTATATGAGACCTCTATTATTAAGACCTCGAGACACAGTGAGCACTTTCTGCGTGGATCGGACCGCAAACACCAACTAAATTTTGAGGGTACCCAGTTTTTAACTATGACATCAGGACGTCTAACACCTCAGTCCCACGTGACCACGGTTGCTGTAAAGCAACCGAAACGTCGGAAACATAAAAAAGTAAATAAACGCGATATAATCCGTAAAAATAGTTTTATTTCAATGTTGGTTCAGCAAAACTATACCCAATCATAGGGCAATATTATATCGTCAATATACAAAATTATTGTATATTTCCCACATACATATTGTGAGGAAGGCATTCATTGTGGAAACGCCACAGACAATGGCATACTAAACTAGTTCTATCGAATGTAAGTCCGCAAGGGTAAAAAATAGTTGCACTGAAAACAAAGAAGCAATGCCAGCTGTCTCTTTTATTTTTATATTTTAACATTAACACTTAACTAAATTATGGGTGGTGACGGCGGCAATCTCCCCCGAAAGCGCCTGAACACCACACCCTTCGGCCAGTAGTCTTCCTGCATGAAAGTTGACAGCCTGTCCGAGGGGACCCTGACCACAAACGCCTTGAAACTAGCGTTGTGATTAGAGTCCAACGGCTGAACTCTCAATGAGACATTGCTCTTCACTCGGATGTACTCAGCAATGCTCCCCGCCTTGCTGGCATAGTGGAGGCGGGACAGGTAGACTCTTTCTTCGTATATAGAGAGGGACAGAGCGCCACTCTAGTATGGTTAATGTGATTAGATCGCTAGCTGATAACGAAATACCAAAGATGCGTCGTCAGATTGTTACATGCAACCCATAATAACTAGATACCAGGCATGCCTTTTAAGTTCTGTCGTTTCCATATTTCCCGGCAATTTTGAATTTGGAACTGTTCTATATTCGAATGTGTTTAAATTTCGAATCTCAAAACAATTGAAAGTTTTAGGATTAATGCTATTGTTTAGTCACAGCGTCGATTAGAATCTGTCAGGTTACGTACGAAAATGAATCTTCCTAAGGAAAATGTTCGTGCAATAATTTTCTACAACTTTAGAAGAGGCCTGACACGGCTTCAGTGTTTTGAAGAGCTAACATCTGTGTTCAGTGATGAAGCCCCATGTCTGCGGACAGTCGAACGCTGGTATTTATAATTCCAGCGTAAACATACTATTCTTAGTGACAAATCTCGGGAAGGACGGCCAAAATCCGCCTTCACAGAAGATAACATCATTGCTGTGAGACAACAAATTCTCGAAGATCGTCATGTGACGTATCAAGAGATAGAGGTTCTATTAGGCATCTCAGGGACAACCATTCAGAAAATCTTGCATGAAGCGCTTGGTGTAAGAAAGCTAGTTTGCCGTTGGATACCGCATCTGCTTTCCGACGATCACAAGGCGGCCCGCGTCAGATGGTGTAAGAAAACTCTGCAAAGGTTCAACCAAGGAGAGTCAAATCACGTCTACGACATCATCAGTGGTGACGAATCTTGGATCTATGCCTACGATCCTGATTCCAAACAACAATCTACAATCTGGGTCTTTCAAGACAAGCCAAAACCGACTAAAGTTGTTCGTTCTCGAAGCACTTCAAAGAAGGTGGTGGCCACGTTCATTGGAAAAACCGGCCATATTGCGACTATTGCACTTGAAGATCGTAGAACGGTTAATGGAGAGTGGTATACCACAGTTTGTTTACCACAAGTCATCGCCAACTTCGAAAATCTAACTCAAAGCGACGCATCATCCTGCACCACGACAACGCAATCTCACACAGCGCTCGTCAAACGATTGAGTATTTGAAGCAGGAAAAAGTAGAAATTCTTGACCATCCTCCATACAGTCCTGACCTAAGCCCTAACGATTTATTTACATTTCCTAAAATTAAGAAAAGTCTTCGTGGTCAAAGGTTCCAGTCCGGTGAAAAAGCAGTCGACGCTTTCAAGTCAGCCATTTTGAACACCCCCACTTTAGAGTGGTATAAATGTTATAATAACTGGTTTGAGCGAATGGAAAAGTGTATTAAGCTACGTGGTGAATACTTTGAAAAACAATAAAAAGTACTATAAGGTTCTAGTTGTGTTTTTTTCTTCAAACGACAAAACTTAAAAGGCATCCCTCGTATGAGAATAAATTCACACGTCTAAATATATTTATGTCGTATAGATATACTAGGACTATGAAAAGGTCACAGATGGTCACATTTGCGAGACTCCATCCTTTGGTGTGACATCCAACATTTTTCAATGTACTTATATCTTGAAAGAATTAAATTAAAACAGCAGTTTTAAAATGTTTTTTGCATGAATACAACTTTTTTTTTAAGGAATAGCCCACTACGTCATGAAAAAATATATTGCTTATCCGGTCAACAATGGCATTCATGTGAGATTGATCTATACCATCCTTTCCCAAAGTGGGCGATAACGCCCTCTTGTGAGCGCTGCAGACCTAAAGGGGGGCGGTAAGAGACCCAGAAAAGAAATGGGGGCGTTGTGTAGCTCACAATAATCAATTAATTTAATTTGACGTTAAAGTGGTTTTTAAGTTGTGAGAAAATGGGGGCGCTAAAAAATAATTTATTCTCAAAGTGGGCAGTATACAAAATAAGTTTGGGAACCACTGGTGTATACAAATAAATAATATTGAAGTATTATTTTACCGAAGTACAACGCGAGCGGAGCGCTCACATTAAGTCAGGTCTCTTCTCTTGACTACGTCTACCACATAAATGTTTAGCCATCGAATATCCGCATGCAACTCAGATTTGAGAACATTGAAGGGCATCGTACGACGTCGCAGAATTAAAAAAGAATACTGGGTTAATTCTATTTGGTATGACTTTTGCTGGCTTCACTAGTTCTACGCGCTCTGTCTATGTCATTCTTTTCGTCTGAGGTTATGATGTATTTAATATTGTTTCTGATCATAGTTGAATAGATGAGTTAAACCTCGGATAGATTAGTTTATTTATAATATTTTGGCTTGAGATGTTTCACTTCATTTTGTTTTAATAAGTAGGTAGGTAGGTTTACTATACTTCTATACTTTTACGTTATTTAATTGGTCCACAGGGCCACAGGTTTATGGACCTTATGGTCCATAGACCTGTGGTTTTTTTTATTTCACATACGAAGTTCCGTAGGTAGACACGGCGATGTAGTCGCGTGGCGACAATACAATTTAGTTCCATATTATTCCGCGGGACTTCCTATGTAAAATAGTCCACAAAAGTGGTATCATGTAGATACCTATACATTGGATTTATTTATTTGATCTCAATAAAGGAATTGGTTACAATATTATCTGTAATATTTAGAAGTACTAGTATATACAGAAAAAACATTATAGAAATTATCAGTTCAGTTATTTATGAGAATTCCGGGCATAAAAAATTGGTATTCATGTCCACCTTTCAAATTATTTTGATAATCAATACCCATAGTCTGTGGTTTCTTACCTTGGCTGTATAATAGCTGGAGTAGACATTAATATGAGAAGACTAGCTGTGCCCAACGACTTCGTCCGCGTAAGATTTGACTGAACAAAAAAACGGTCTTATCGGGATAAAAGTATCCTATGTGTTAATCCCGGTTATAAACTATCTGTGTTCCAAATTTCATCTGAATCCGTTCAGTAGTTTTTGCGTGAAAGAGTAACAAATATATATCCACACTCACAAACTTTCGCATTTATAATATTAGTAGGATTAAAGGAATAATGTAATTACCTATTTCGCCTTTTGTTTGCATGTTCTGTTAAGACGAGAGTAGCAATAGGGTAGTTTACATCTATCATAATATAATAATTTCTGGTTAATTAAAACTGTCGCTGCATTGAAAGATCAACATTATGCTATTGAAGTAGTGTTCCTAATCACTTATCAATATGGTCACGTTATCACACCGATTCAGGCTTGTATCACGAATTATAGTGTTAATTATAGTACCTATAAATACAGGTTACTGTTATGTGAAAATTATATTTTTCAGTGTACTTAACATTATCTATTAGGTTTAAATTATTTTCAATAATATGAAATGTGACCCTAAAGATCAGTGTTCGCCGATGGGGTGGTGGGGAAGAGCCTAACTCAATACAAAATTTAAAGTCAACTCTATTCACTTTCACATACAGCATATTGAACGCGCATCGCATCGCATTGAGCCCCGTGGTGTGATTTTATTTCGTTATACTAATTTCAGCCGTATGTCATAGGTGGCAAAGTTCAATTTGAATTAGTCGCTTCGCCCCCACTCCGTCCATCAGCGCTGTTTACCCTAATGCTGCTGCCCATTCGATTACTAAAAAGCCATGAAGTGAGTAAAACATACAGATGTTTTGTACCAATTAGTAACTACAGGTTGAAACAGAAAGTGTATACTTTTTTCAAATCTTAACTTTGTAAATCTAAAACTAAAAGCTTTCGAGGAACCTTGAAAAACAAAAGGTGTTACAAGGATACAGCTGTTGATAGATTTCATAAGTCTACAAAACCTTTAGTACTTCAACTGTCCCACAAAGCCGACAGATTTAGATTTAAAAAGTAAAGTTGCAAAAAAAATTAGTAAGTATATCCTTTCTCTAGTACCTAGTACCTACCTATAAATGATAGAAAATTATGACCCAGATTGGCCTATTGCGAATTAAGTTCCGCGTTCACATCTATACAAATAAATAAAATTTGAGTGACTGTTTGTAATATCAAAATAACACCTTTTAACTAAAAGCATATGAAAGTACATACAGCACCTATAACAAAAACGCGATTTAAAAATTTTTGTCTGTCTGTCTGTGTGTGTGTTTGTTCCGGGTAATCTCTGAAACGGCTGGACCGATTTAGACGGGACTTTCACTGGTAGATAGCTGTTGTTATAAGCAGTAACTTAGGCTACTTTTATTTTAAAAAATCAAAATTTTTATAAATGGTTCCTGCCGCGCGGGCTTAAAACGCGGGAGCGGGCTTTTTTGTTAAGTTAAATTCCACGCGGACGATGTCGCGGGCTAAGCTAGTAGTAAATATAACTGGAAATTTATAAGATGTACGGTTTTATAGTATTTGGACTTCGTGGAATTATTGTATGTTCCAACTCCAACCATGAGAATATTATTAGGAATTGGCGTTTATTGTAAGTAAATATATGTGTGCCGCCAAAATATTAATAAGTCGGTGCGATCGACGTAAGTGAATGTGTGGTTAAAGAAAACACAAGTCTTTTTTACTCTGAAAGGTGATGTGAAATTGGAAAATGTACAATTACTTATCTGTATGTTACATGAAACGATTTCTATAATAAATTTATCAAATAATTTTTACTTTATTATAATTCACCCAAACTGAAAGGAAATGGAAACTATTATGAGCATCAATAAGGAAATTATAGTATAATATAGACAGTTATAACGGGACTCATATAAAAGTATATAATGTATTATGTATTTAACATATAAAGATAAACTGAAGGTACGAAACCCACAATTATAATAATATGTTAAAGCCACGACAAAAATAAAGTTTCATAACTTAGTGAAAATATTTTTTATTGCTTTTCATTAAAAACAATCGAATTTTTGAACATGCAGTATTTAGACGCGATCTTCTTGTTCATTTGATAAATGCACTGATTTCCTTCAACAATTTCATTGTCCTTTTATATTTGAAGCTAAAACTTATAAATACACATTGATTGAGGATAGGAAAGTCAATAGAAGACTGGTTTTAGGGTAACCAAAGAAGAGAAGCTCATTCCTGTGCATAATTTCTTCATTAAAATAAACACAGGGCCAGCGCTTTATGGAAAGTCTAGCATCTGCAAACAACACATTAAAATGAATTTAGACTAAGAATACAGTATATTATTGCCTTTTAAGTCCGTGCTTATATACCTTAAACAAACATAACAGGAGCACCTCTAACAGAAAATAACGATTGAAAAAAATAAATTACTGTTATCGTATCTATAAAAAAACTCTATTTATTCTGGCTTAGTGTGCATTCATGACAATTTCGATAGTTGCTCTAATATTATTCTGACCAAAGCTTAATTACAGTACTTATTTATGGTGTAATTTAATCAAACTAAAATATCAAAGATATTGTATTGTCAAGTACTCAAGAGTACTTACCAGTTGTGGCAGGCACTTCTCAATGTGTTCAATGTCGACCCTGTCGCAGGTCTCCCGCAGGGCCTGGCTGGAGGCCCGCAGGCAGGTCTCCGTCACCAGGCACTTGGCCACCTCCACCACCAGCGACAGAGCGTCATTACCCAGCTTTGTTTTATTATCTTGGAATGATCCATTTAGTAGCTCTTTTATTACTTCCTGGGAATAAACACATTTTGGCGACTGAGACCCTTATTAATAAAACGATCTCAAGACTGATAGCGATCTTGAGTATGCTTTTGACATATCATTTTGTACTGGAGTGACATTTCCAAGATCACTCTCAGACTTGAGATTGATTTATTAATGTGGGCCTTAAGGTCCACATTATCACTCACTATCTATGCGTGAATATTAGTAATATAAAGGAAATAAAGTCCTGTAAGAGCCTCTGTTTAAATGTGGTAATTAAAAACTATTGAACTGATTTGTGTGCTGAAACACTGTTTTCACTGTGATCTGAATTCATTAATGAGGTTTATGTATCTCGAAATTCACACGGGCGAAAGCTTCCTAATTAATAGAAACACCGAAATAAGACTTCTTACCTACCTAAAGTTATTTTTATGGTAGGTAGGTAAGTATTAAACTAAAAGTTGTAATTTACCTGTTTCAGTGTGTTTTTCACGTTAGCAGTTACCGATGCCGGATCTATATTGTCGTCGTCGTTCTCATTGGTATTACGAGCCATTGTTATACAAATATGCCAACAATAAATTTACAATAATACAAACATAAACACGAATTGGTCGCATGAAATGAATTGATAATGAGAAAATTGTCCCGTACGTAACATTGACCGACTCGTTTGATACGTTCCAGGTATAGAAAGAAACAAATACATCGCTTTGTTACAAGTCCGAGTGGGATAAAAACCTCAGCAAGTTAAGAGAGCTCAAAATATTGAATGGAACGCTCGGAAAGTTTGAAGTTTTCTTCTCAGTTCAGAAATCACCGAAGCTAGATTAAAATAATTGCGGTACAGTCTTAAATATTACAACTCCGTGGGTACAGTAAATTCAAATACCTATTTGTTATACTGTGATACCTATATAAAAAACACTGGTTCTGACTTATAAAAAAAACTATAGTTGCTTGAAGCCACAGACTTATAAATACTACGTATTTAGCCTTGAAGCTTGCACAGACTTGAAGTTACGTTTGTGCAAGGAAGTTTATTACGTATGACAATTTAATCGAAACACGGAGGTATTCATCATTTCATAAAATATATTGATATGTGTAACAGCAGCAGTGGTATTCAGGTAGACTTATATTTTATTGTTTCAAATACATAGTTACTACGTTTGTATTTTCTATAAATATACCTAGTTTTCACGCAATACTAACAAAGTTGTAATAAATATAAAACACGATTATTTACGTCATCCAATGATTTATCGGTCAGACTTGCTGATATAATTTCAAAAACATTTTTTTCTGTTAAAATTTCTATGATTGTTTTATCTTTGCGTTCTTCGGGTGTGATATGTTCTTGCAACACCTCTAATATTAATTTATCCTCGTCTCTGCTCCACTCGCGCCCCTCCGACTTGACTGATTCATCTTCGAAGACAATAAGCATGGAAGCGTTTGATGAAGAATCTTGGTCGCAATCTTCATTTTCAGTCTTTATCGGATCCATTGTCATCGGATGATTTTCTGTAGTTTTTTTTGTTGATGGCTCCTGAACAAAAAAAAAACTAAACATTAAAAATCCTTACTAATATTATAAATGCGAAAAGTAACTGTGTCTGTCTGTCGTGCTTTCTAGTAAATGACTATTTCTAAGTCCTTGAGCATAAGTGCATGACTATTTATTTTCGTGAAAGGTGGGTACAGGAATATGAATGATTTCCTTACAGCTGTAGAAGCAGCCTGGGCGCTTTCTGGGCTGCTGTGGTTTGGAGCAGACTCTACTGTTGCGTTATCAGTTTCTTCACCACTGCAAAAACACAAAGCATAAAAGCTAAATATACCCTTGGTAATTTTGCACTACAGTTTCTGTCCACCATCCACACTGAATATAAATCACATGGTCTTTAAAAAGGTTAGAGACCACTTCAAATAAAAAAATATAAACACCAATAAGTTTTACTTCAAAAAGTATCAATCACAATTTTTATTAAAGATTATAGGTATTCTCGAGAGTGATGGACGATGAAACATAAAGGAGCGCAAATATGAATCGTGAAGCTTATTTATGCTTTAAATCAATTAAAGCGCCGCCCCTCTCTGACCTGCTTCGAACCTGAGGAAAAAGCTCAATTGAGTATTCACACGTAGTGTTCTCACCTAGACGAGTCATCAGCTTCATAGTCCATAGCGGCGTGCGTGTCGTTGTCTATGGCCGTGTCGTCGACACTTTCGTCTTGTACGAGCTCGGGAGGAGCCGGCTGCGGCGGCGTTGCTTTTTCTTTACTTTTGTTTATATGAAAGATAAATAAAATAAGTCTGGTGTGTAGTGTAACTATTCGCCCGCTATACCAGGTCTATTTACAAGGGGGTTAGACTTTTAGTACCTAATATTCAATTAATATAATTCTAATATTTTGAAGAAGGCGATACATCCTTCCTTTCCCCGACAAATAATCATACTATAATCATACTAATATTATAAAGAGGAAAACTTTGTTTGTTTGATTGTAATGAATAGGCTCCGAAACTACTGAACCGATTTGAAAAATTCTTTCACTGTTGGGAAGCTACACTATCCCCGGGTGACATAGGCTATAATATATTTTAAAAAAAAATTGGGATCCTTACTAAAACTCGAATAATGTAACCGCAATGTACCCGTGCGAAGCCGGGGCGGGCCGCTAGTATATAATATACTAGGTGAATAAAAAGGGTAAGTATACAATTTTTTTTGAATCTTTACTTTGTAAATCTAAAACTATCGGTTTTATGAGATAGTTGAAGTACTAAAGGTTTTGTAGACTTATGAATTCGGTCAACAGCTGTATCCCTATAACACCTTTTGATTTACAGGTTTCCTCCAAAGCTAAGTTGAGCTAAGTTGTTTGAGAATTACAAAGTTAAGTTTTGAAAAATTAGTATACCCTTTTTTTTACCTAGTACGTATATATGGTACCACAATTGAGCTCACCTTGTGTGTCGTCGATGCGGGAACAAGGAGAACACGTACTGAGCGAGCTCGGGATACCTCTCCATGGGCTGCAGCAAGCCGCTGCACATCTCGCACGCCGTCGACACGTTGTCCAGGAACACCGAGTGGAGATGCGACAGCATATGGCTCCTGGCAGCCTTGTCATGTACTTGATCCTGTCATCAAAATAAATACATGTAAACAAATGAATAATAAAATTAAAGTGTCAGTTTGTTATGACAAAATAACAGCCTTTTACTAAAGCTAAGCTTACCAGCTTACTACTAAGCTGAAAATGTACATGGTATTTATGACAAAAAAAAACTATTTTTATATTGTTCGTATGTCCGTCTGTTTGTTCCGGCTAATCTCCTAAACGGCTGGACCGATTTAACCGGACTTTGACTAGCAGATATCAGCAGATACTGACAGATTTGTAACATCATCATGTTACGAGGGGTAGCATAGGAAACGGTTATTTTATTGAAGTAAAACGCGATCAAAGTATCTTACATAAATTTTCCTCATCAGCTCTTCGGCGGGCGTTCTTACGAAATAATCTTTGAACACATCCATCCTATCCGCTTGTTCGGGCGTGAGGAACCCGAGGAAGTCCTTGTAGATGTCCACCAGTTCCACCTCGCAGGCCCTGAACATATCCTTGGCCAGCGTCGTGGGGTCCTGCGAGTACATGTCGAAGCGCGAGAACAGTGTATTAATGCGTTTCTTAATTAAATTGTTCCTGGCTATGCCCGCTCGTGTTATGAGACGCAGCTGGAATGATGTTACATACTCTGGAACAATTCGAAACGGGTATCGTTATATTGACGATTTTTTTATGATACTACTAGGGATGTGAGTTTATCACATTACTAGAGAGTGGACTGACGTCAATAGTTTAACGGCCAGGACAGGGATCGACCCCGGAACTACTCAGCTCGTAGCTGACCCTCTTACCACTAGTCTTAATGACGAGGATAATTGATTTGAGAAGTAAATTAATTACTATTGTTTCATTTAACGGTTTGTGTGTTGGCAATCTGTTCAATCCCAGTCGCGGAAAATTGCGGAAATTCCTTTTCCGTAATTTGCCCAGATATGGGTACCTCTGGGATAGCTCCAATTCCATTGTATTGTACAGTATCCATACCACAAGCGTTGCTTAGTATGGTACATACAGTCGATGCGTAAGCGATATTTATTATTATTTATTAAAAAAGGGATTCAAAAATGTCCCCCTGTGTAAAGGGATCTTTATGTATGTGTGTGGAGGGGTATGAGGGTGTGTAATAGTACATTGTTACACAAGGGGTGAATGTAACTTATTTTGGCCCGAAACGTGCTTTGGCGCCTGATAGTAGCGAGGGCGCTAAAGTTCGAGGGACAAAATAAGTCTTTCACCCGAGATAAACACTGTGCTTCTTTCTCATTACGAATACAAGGAAAGTAAAGATAAAAACAGGAATTCGCTAAAGAAATAATACAAGGAAGCATGAACAATACTCAACAACCCGAAAAAAAAAGATCGGATTGCCCCCTATTTTGTTTTTTTTTTGTTGGCCGGCCAACTTCATTATTTACCTATTATTTTTCATTTTCATCTTTAAATATCATGCCCAAAACTATGTTATTTTAAAGAAATTGTTGAAACTAAATTATAATCAAGTCACTTAAAAATATATATTCTTTAATTAATACTTAACTTTATGTTATTTCAATTTTACATCGCGTTATAAGTAATTGACTGTAGAAAAAGTTGGAACATGGTTCCGTAGAAATGTGAAAACGGAACTAGTTTTTTTAATAATTTGACAGTTGTCAGTTGAAAGCAATTCTCCCGGGCCGGAAAAGTATTACTTTCAACCCGCTCCTCAGGCAACTTCAGACCTACTTTCAGAGTATGAGTAAAGAAAATTATATTAACTGGTAGCTTACCGAAGTCTTCAGAAGAATTACTTTCCATCTCATTGTTTCCATCCACTTTATCACACTTTTTCCCATACCTCATATTCAACATCCCCTCCAAACTCCGTAAATTACACTGATATTTATTCTTATACATATTTAATAACAGTCTTAACTTGTTCGATATCCTCGGATATTTTACATCTCTACAATAACAAGTCTTATTAACACCACCATTCGGTTTAAAATACTCCGTGATCACTGTTTGTCTTTTACAAATCCTCCTGAGTAGCACACAACAGTTGCAATGCTCCGAGGATAGTGTCCCCTTGGTACGTTCTGGGTTGGTTGCTGTCGGTGTCACTACTGCCGTCGTAATAGGGTCTACATTCGTGGTGTCCGTTGCGTCGTCAGTCAGAGGCACCAGGAACATGCCGGTACTCGTTCGGACCACTTTGAACATGTTAGTTGCCACTAATCTGTCTGGTTGTATGGGTTCTGTTGAAGCGGCAGTTGCAGAAGTTGCACCCGATTGGTTGTCCAACAGTTGGTCCAGTAACTGTACATTCGCAACCAACGGTTGGTCGGTTCCTTGTACATTCGCAACGCCAGGTGCCTCGGCTTCGGTTGGCCCAATCCGTAAGTCGAATTTGTCAGCCAGTTGCGGTTTGGGCGGGTGTATCCTTAGGTTAGCGCGGGTGCAGACGATCTCTTTGGTGAAATCGATGGGTAAAGGCGCTTTGGTGGGCTCGATGACGGCCTGGCCCATTTCCACGGGCACGCCGGTCGGCGCTACGCCGGTGATTTTGGTCCGCCGCTGTAGGTATGACTGGAAGCAAATAAGAATAGCACTACATAGTATACAACAAAGTCGCTTCCCGCTGTCTGTCTGTCCCTATGTATGCTTAGATCTTTAAAACTACGCAACGGATTTTGAGAGATTTTTAACAGATAGAGTGATTCAAGAGGAAGGTTTATATGTGTAATACATGCGTCATGTAGTAGAGAAACCGGGCGAAGCCGGGGCGGGTCGCTAGTGTAGTAATAATAATTAAAATGTGCAGCAGTCGTAGACGATTGGTTAAGCACTCGTCTTGCGGGCACAAGATTCAAACACCAGCTCACACCTCTAGGTCTTTTTTTATATCTATCTGAGTGCAAATCTATAATAAACGGTCATCCACCCTTATCTCCGGTGAATCAAACCCGCAACCACTCGGTGTAGTGAACTGAACGACCTACGACCGAACGTTCTTCTTCTTTGTTTTCGGGGAGGAGATCTTCCAAAGATCCACAGACCTCTTCTACGAGAAGCCTGTGGTGTTTGGGACTAAACCCTTCCCGGCACCCGCGTACAGCACGTCTGAGGGGCTCCGGGAGCTCCTGACAGAACGCACCGGTGGCGTTGAGCCCGCTGCGGTCGTCCATTGGCCGAAAGTGAACCAATCACAGATATAGATTTACATAGATAACGCAAGTATCATGATTAGTAACGAAACAAAGCGTGCCGAATTTATAATGAATTTTTAACACCTACTGTGACGTCACAACCTAAATTTAGTGACGGGAAATCCAAACCGATTCAAAGACACCGATGCCGCCGATGCCCCTCCGCCCGCTAAGATTCTCTCGAGTGATTATCTGGCTCATACTCATATTTTTTATATCTGTCATCCCGCTCGCTCACAAGTTAGCGGCGACCAAACCTTGACGCTTGGTCGGGGTTCGGACACGCGAAGTACATGCATTTGCGTTATCTATGTAAATCTATATCTGTGGTACCAATCATGGGCAAGGTGACGTACCCTGAACCTCTTGCTGGTCTTGGCGAGGTATCTGATCCAGATCCGCGGCAGTTCCTGCTCGGGCTGCTCGTACAGCGTCAGCCGCGGGTTGTACGCCAGCAGCCGGTGCTGCACCGGCTTCACCTCGCGACTCTCGAGGAATTTCTGCACACAAACACGAACATTAATGTGTCAGGATTTTGTTGGTATGCTTGAAGCACGGACCAATCAATCGTTTGGACTAAGCATTCTAGGACCAAAGTCTCCGAACACACATACGCTCAATAAGGAAGAATTTAGATCGACCAATAACAATGCGTTGCCTCCGCTCACGCACCGCGGATAAATGCTCGAAAGTCACCAGTGTGACAGTTGAAGTCAAATCGTTTATTTGTTTAGGCCTGTAGGGGCACTTAAAAGTTGTTTTTTTTTAAATATTTCCCTTAAGTCTACGACCGGATCGGAATTCGATTGAATACAACTCGACTGAAAAGATCCGGCAAGATAATCAGCGTGCTTGTCTTTTTACATTTTATATTTTATGATATCGTCTAAGTACCAGCTTTGCAGTCTATAACATATAGGAAAACCTGCGGAAAGATATCGAATTAATAGTACACTACCTACTCTGAACGGGAGGCGCGGCGCTGGCTGTGCCACCATAATGTCTTTCACCGTTCACACACAACTCACTCGCTTATGGTCTGGCGACCAATCCTGCGGGCCAAATTAACAGTATAAAGCGTAGGGCGCCGCAGCTCTGACGTCATCGTGTAACGCTACGTCAGTGCTGACGATTTGCACGGATAGAGTGGCCGCGCGGCGGGCGAACCGAGCGACCCGAACGTCCGTATAGAAGCTTCGCTTCAAAAAATAATTGTACACAGTGTAAATTGTAATGGCGACACGAGACTCCAGTGATGCGCCTACGGGGCTTCGTATAAGAAATAAACTGTAGTAAACGACCGCTTGGCGCAGTGGTTTGAGCGTAGGCCGCCCGGCTCACTGCACATGGTGGTTGCGGGTTCGATTCCCGCTGGGGCAAATTTCGGAGATGGCCTTTTTGTTGCCCAGGTCTGGGTGTCACTGTGATCGCCCCCAGTCCATTGTACGGCACCCATAGTACAAGCTTTGCTTAGTTTGGGACCATGCAGTTGGTGTGTCAGTCTGGCGATATTTATTTAACTACTCACAGCAATAGGATTATCCTTATCCCCGTTCTTCCTGACGTGTTTGATGTGCCCGAGCAGCACCTTCATGGACATCCAGGGCACCATGTGCTTGACGACGAGCTGCGTCGTGGCCAAGAGCCCCCAGCGCTGCCGCGGGTGCGCCACCCGCCGCGGCTTGAAAATGGATGGGTTGTCCTCCACGTACTGCCAGAACTGGTCGAGCCCGAGGGCTATTAGTCTGGAAAGTGATTTTGATGGTCTAGAGGTGTGTGTATAGTCTGTGTTTGTATACAGGTGTGTCCCACTCCTCCTGGGGTATGGGTATCGGTTTAAACCATTCGAATCGATATCAATAAGTATTGAGCATGCAGTGGCATGGTTATCATGACAAATAGAAAGAAACCTTAACACGTATTATAGTAGGTTTGTTTTGTTTCGGCCGGATTGCGCAAATATATACAAATATAACATAAACATCCAATGGAACAAGTTGACGCGAATTGAACTGTTATAATAACTGACTCTGATAGCAGATTGGTTAAGCATACGTCTTGCGTGCACAAGGTCTAGGGTTCAATCCCCAGCTCGCACCTCTGGGTTTTTCTAAATCTATGTGCGAATTATAATTTATCTATGATTATCACTTGCTTACGGTGAAGGAAAACGTCGTGAGGAAAACTGCGTGTCTTAGAAAATCTAACCATTTTTCGGAAGACATGTGAAATCCGCCATTCCGCACTGGGCCAGCGTGGTGGATTAAGGCCGAATCCTCCTCGTAGTGAGAGAAGGCCCGTGCCCAGGAGTGGGACGTCAAAAGGGCCAACTTATTACTATTACTAGCGACTTGCCCCGGATTCGCACGGATATTTTTCATCAGTGTTTCTCTACTATATTATGCGTATATTATCACTACACACATGACTGAAATCTGTTGCGTAGTTTTAAAGCGTTAAAGCGTTTTCAGAGCGACTTTGTGTTATAGTATGTGAGTCGTTAAATTTCAAACATGGCCACCTCCAATTTCTCAGATTTTAGGATTTTATTATATTTAAAAAGAGTACAGTGCATAGTATATGCCTGTTGGTTCAAATATGTCCATATCCACGCGGATATGAAAATATTTGTAGGCTTATTTTATGTGCTGTAATCTTTTAAAATATCATGGAATCCTGAACACTGAACAATATGGAGATGGCCATGTTTGAAATTTAACGACTCGTAGTGCTTTTGACTGACTCGTCCTCGGAGCGCAGGTAGCTGTAGCGGCGCGAGCCGGCGTCGGCGCGGTAGGGCATGGCGGGCAGCAGGTGCGGGTACAGCACCGCGCCGCTGCTGGACACCACGCGCTTGAACGTCTCGTGGAACTCGCCCACGTAGAAACTGTTGTTCGCCATGCGACGCCGGCTGGTGAACATCAATATATAAATAAACTAGCTGTGCCCGCGACTTCGTCCGCGTGTAATTTAACTTAACAAAAAAGCCCGCTCCCGCTTTCTAAGCCCGCGTGACAGGACCCATTTATAAAAAAAATGTTTTTCTAAAATAAAAGTAGCCTAAGTTACTCCTTAAAACATCAGCTATCTGCCAGTGAAAGTCCCGTCAAAATCGGTCCAACCGTTTCGGAGATTACCCGGAAGAAATACACAGACAGACAGACAAAAAAAAATTCAATCGCTTTTTAGTTATAGGTGTCGTATCTACTTTCATATGCATTTAGTGAAAAGGCGTTATTTTGATATTACAAACAGACACTCCAATTTTATTTATTTGTATAGATAAGGGGACGTCCATTAATTACGTGAGGCATTTTTGGGATTTTTTCGACCCCCCCTCCCCCCTCAGTGAGATGTCGTAAGATTTTCTTCGACTCCCTCCCCCCCAACGCTAATCTCACGCGAGATTCTTCAAAATTTATGTTTTGACTGTAAACGTGTTGGATTATTGAGAAAAAAACCAGACAAGTGCACGTCAGGACATGCACAATGAAGGCTTCCGGACCCATTTCAATAGCCAAGATTTATCATATTATTATCTACTAGCTGTGCCCACGGACTTCGTCCGCGTAGTATTTAACGTAACAAAAATTTCGGGATTATCGGGATTAAAAGTATCCTATATGTTAATCCCGGTTATAAACTATCTGTGTTCCAAATTTCATTCAAATCCGTTCAGTAGTTTTTGCGTGAAGGAGTAACAAACATACATACATACATCCACACTCACAAACTTTCAAATTTATATTAGTAGGATAATCAAAGTAGTGAAACAGAAGAAAAAAATATATATTTGCGGTAATTTTTTTAAATCTTAGTATTGAGTTTATTCATAAACGACGGGGAATGAACTTAACTTTTACTTGGTCGGCTGTAGCTTGTGATTTAGTGAGCCCATTTCTCCTGTTATAATTTTAATTGCAATGTCGTGTCATGTGCTGGTGTCCTCATGTTTTCTAGATTTTCTGTACAGTGCTTCAGTTTTTACAGTTTCAGCATAAACAAGTACAAACTGTTTTCCCTTATTTCACACACTTAGGGGTGGAATTTTATAAAACGCTGAAAATTATATTTTTTATTCGTAACGTCGTTCGTTCATGGCTCTTAAGTTGAGATTTTTTTACCCATACGACCTTTCCCCCCCCCCTATTTTATACACTTAGGGATGAAATTTCACAAAACCCTTCCTTAGTGGATATTTACGGCATAAAAGGCACCTATGGCAAAATTTAATGTTTCTAACACCAGCGGTTTGATAAGTGAATTTGCATAAAGTATCAAAATATGCGACATAAATGGCCATATATTTTGATCTTATAAGGGTTCCATTTTTTCATTTTAAAGTCCAGAACCCTAAAAATGAGAAAAACGGTTGACCCTAAAGGTCATGCTTGTAACTTCCCGCTAATTCCATAGTTAAGCGCCCAAAATTTCACTTATTACGTTTAAGAGCTCTTCGAGCTCAAAAGTCTGATAAAGTTTACTCAAACAATATTTTTTTAATTTTCAACGCACAATAACTAATAGCGCTTAAACAATCGAGCGCTACTTCACCGCTTTGCGTGGTTTGGACGAACACGACAAACACTATTGTCTCAGATTTGGCCATATTTTATTCTAGTAATAATTTTTCACGCAATTTTACACCGTTTTCTGCTAGAAAAATAATTACGTGATATTTGTCAAGACCCCCCCTCCCCCCTAAGTGAGATTTGGAAAGATTTAGCGTGACCCCCTCCCCCCCTAGAACACCTCACGTAATTAATGGACGCCCCCTAAGTAACTGGCGATAAAAATAACTCATAACAAAATGTAAAAAGACAAGCCCGCTGAGTTTCTTGCCGGATCATCTCAGTCGAGGTCGCGTTCGGGTTCGAGTCCGGTTGCAGATATAAGGAATAATTTTTTTTAAGTGCCCCCGAAGGCGTAAACAAAATAAACTCTTTGACTTTGACTGACACCAAATGTATGGTCCAAAACTAAGCAATGGACTGGGGGCGATCCCAGTGGCACCCAGACCTGGGCATTTGCCCCGGCGGGAATCGAACCCGCAACCACCATGTGCAGTGAGCCGAGCGGCCTACGCTCGAACAATAATACTCATAATAGTAATGCAGCAGTGAGAGCCGATTGGTTAAGCACACGTCTTGCACCAGGCACCAGGTCCTGGGTTCAAACCCCGGCTCGAATCTCTGGGTTTTTCGAAATATACGTGGTGGGAATCATAATTTCTTAGAACTGGTATCTTTGGGTATGCAGATGACAGCACAGTATCAGAGAGATACTTCTCCGACGCACGAGCCGGGGCAACGCTGATTCAGTCCAAAAGAGAGGCTATGGTCGAAAGCTTGAATTTGACCTTGCAGGCATTCTCCGATTGGGGCGATGCCAACCTGGTCAAGTTCAATGCTTCCAAGACCCAAGCGTGTCTGTTCTCTGCAAAACGGAGTCCATTCCAACTGACTCCGACTTTCCGGAATGTATCTGTGCCCGTGAGGGACCATCTTGAGCTGCTGGGTGTTACACTCAGTTCTAAGCTCCATTTGGGTCTCTTTATTGAGTCCAAAGCCAAATTTGCTGCAATGAAGCTGGGGATCCTGGGGAAGGTCAGGCGGTACTTCACACCGGGGCAGCTTCTAAATCTATACCAAGCTCAAGTCCGATCGTGTATGGAGTACTGCAGCCATCTTTGGGATGGTTCAGCTAAGTATCAGCTGAAGGCTCTGGATTCAATAGATAAGCGGGCTAGAAGGCTCATTGGCAGCGAAACCCTAGTGCCGGCTAAGTTGCAGAGCCTGGAACACCGACGCAGGGTTGCCAGCCTTACAGTTTTCTACAGAATACATTTCGGGGAGTGTGCGATGGAATTACACGAGTTAATTCCCCCATCTCCGTTCTACCATCGGACGACAAGACGCACGGATACAATGCATCCATACACCGTGGACATTCCTTCAGTTCGTACCAAGCGTTTCGCTTCCACTTTTATTGTGCGAACTGCCAAGGAATGGAACACCTTGCCGGCGTCTTTGTTCCCGGTTGACTATAACCTGGATGTTTTCAAGTCGAGAGTGAACAGGTACCTTCTAGGCAAGTATGCACCACCGTAGACCACATCGTCACTTACCATCAGGTGAGATTGTGGTCAAATACTTGCCTATATCGAAATAAGTAAATAAATTTCTATAATATGTTACGTATCTTTTCTCGTTGGCCGGGGTATAGAATGTTATATAATGTGGTGAGTGTTTCCAAGTTCGCTCTCAGAGTTCACATGATTTATTAACCTTAAGCAAACCTTAAAAGAGTAGGACTGTTCTCGTTAACATATACATAGTTAGACTTACCACCTTTCTCCCTCGGATTGAATAAACCTGTAACAATAAATCTATTATATATATTACTAGCTGTGCCCGCGACTTCGTCCGCGTGGAATTTAATTGACAAAGTTTCATACCAACTTTCATCCCCTTGGGGGTAGAATTAATCAAAATCCTTTCTTAGCGGATGCCTAAGTCATAACATCTACCTACATGCCAAATTTCAGCCCGATCCGTCCTGTGGTTTGGGCTGTGCGTTGATAGATCAGTCAGTCACCTTTGAGTTTTATATATATATATATAGATAAATCTCGTGTCATGGTGTTTGTGGGCTCACTCCTCCGAAACGGCTCGACCGATTTTCATGAACTTTTTTATGTATATTTGGTAGGCATGATAAAAGGTCGCAAAGTATATTTCATACCAAGAAATATTTATAATATCTATATGCCAGAACAACGTTAGGCGGGTCAGCTAGTTAATATTATAATTATTGCTTGTTTTATGAAGACTTTAAATTATATGTATAATAATAAAAAACAAAAAAATTGCCCTTTTGACGTCCCACTCCTGAGCACGGGCCTCCCCTCAACACGAGGGGGATTCAGGCCATAATCCACCACGCTGGCCCAGTGCGGGTTGGCTGATTTCACATGTCTTTAGAAAATCGGTTAAATCTTCTAAGACATGCAGGTTTCCTCACGATGTTTTCCTTCACCGTAAGCAAGTGATAATCATATATAGAAATTATGATTCGCACATAGATTTCGAAAAATCCAGAGGTTCAAGCCGGGGTTTGAACCGGAGACCTGGTAGCCCGCAAGACGCGTGCTTGACCAATCGGCTATCACTGCTATCTAAATATAAATATGTACATATCTTTTTTTAGTACAATGTCATTTTTTTACAATCATTTTTTACAATTTACAATCTTTACCGCGAAGTTGCGGATGAATTAGTGAGTAAATAAACTCACTCGACCATCGCGGCGTTTTCAGGCGTGTTGGCTGACACAGTCTTCTCCCAGGTCTCCGCCAGCTCCATGGCCGGCTTCAAGTTGCACACGTTCACAACAGAATTTGGATTCCTCTCCACCAACTTGATTAGCGTTTCCTGTGCGGGATATTTGTGTGAGAACATGATTGTACAGACATCAGATAAATTTATTCTCGATAGAAATGTTATAATTGTCATTTTTTTTCTCATGGAAATCTGTCGAAACGTTATCATTTATTTCGAGAACAAATTTATCTGACGGTGGTAAAAGCGAGCCTTAATAAGAGTAGGGCTACGATTCTTCCGTCAATGTTAACAGATTTCGACTTCGTTTGATGATGATATTATTATTACAGTGTACAAACGCCATCTAAATATATATAACTCAAAGGTGACTGATTGACTGACTGACATAATGATACATCAACGCACAGCCCAAACCACTGGACGGATCGGGCTGAAATTTGGCATGCAGATGTTATGACGTAGGCATCCGCTAAGAAAGGATTTTGATTAATTCTACCCCAAGGGGATAAAATAGGGGATGAATAATCCCGAAATTTTTGTTAAGTTAAATTACACGCGGACGAAGTCGTGGGCCCATCTGGATAGTGTATATAAGGTGCAGTGTCAAGGTAGCGCCTATAACAGAGAAAGTAAGAAGTAGGAGATTGGTTGGGCACGTGACGAGAAGGGATGAGAAACAGCAACTAAAAGAGTGATGAATATGCATGTGGATGGATACAGTGCGAGAGGAAGGCCCAAGAAAAGATGGATGGATTTTATTAAGAGCGATATGAACGAGGTTGGAGTGGATGTGAGTATGACGAGAAAGCGCGATGAATGGAAGGAAAAGACATACTGCGCGGACCTTAGATAGTGGGAAAATGTAAGGCAGATGATGATGACCACTCGGCTCACTGCATCGGGTGGTTGCGGGTTCGATTCCGGTCAGGGTAACTTACGAAAATGGCCTTTTCGTAATTGTCCCTGTTATGGGTGTCACTGGGATCGCCCCCAGTCCATTGTACGGTACCCATAGTACAAGCGTTGCTCAGTTTGGGACCATACGGTTGGTGTGTTCGTCTGGCGATATTTATTAAATTATTTATCAGTGTCTCACCAAGTATTCCTTGTATGTGGGCCCGAAACTCCAGTGTATGGGGTGTACGTACAGCTGCAGGTAGTTAGTGGTGGCTAGTTGCACGTGCTGCCGGACCTGCTGCTGCAGTATCAGGATCTGTTCCGGCAGGAGCTGCTGGAACGATTGGTTTATAACATTCTCATATTATTATTAGTCCACTGAAAACTAACTTCACCCATTTATTAATTTATTCCCATTTTAATTATACTACAGTGGACCCCCGGTAATCCGACATGTCTATTATTATTGAATATTTTATTTTTTTGTCATTTTTCGCTAATGTACTTAGATAATGCATGATTGAACAGGTTACAACTTGTACGCGCCACCACTATGGGACTCGACGCGTAGGTATTGTATAGATTCTGATTGCTTAGTTTGAAAAAATAGACATACATAACGAAGTATGATTTGTACTTCAGAGTATAACACATAGAATCTTATCATTGGATCTGTAATTTGGCGGATTACAAGGTACTCTTTTGTAAAAAAAAAAACAGACTATAAGGGGGTCTGAGGCAGTACTCTATAATCCGACAAATTCGATACTTCGACACTGCCCTGCAAAACGTTTGTCGGATTACCGCGGGTCCACTGTAGTTGGTATTTTCATTTTTTTTATCAATATTATAACGTTAATTTACATTTATTGACTCCGCTTCTTCGAGGCCTTTTCACTGTCGTTTGCGAAAAATAACAGTTTCCACGCCCCATATTGTCTCGAGGGTGGAATATTCGAAACAAAGTAAAATTTGACATAACTCGTTTTTATCTCAGTCGAGGTCGCGTTCCGATCCGGTTGTAGATATAAGAAAAAAAATATGTAAAATTTACAATTTGTAAGTGCCCCCGTAGGCCTAAACAAAATAAACGATTTGAATTGAATTGAATAGAATATCACGTGTTAAACTTTTTTTTTTGTAATAACACTGATAATGTTTTGTATCAATTTGTTTACAATAGATTTTTGCATTCGGTCGCTTCACACAAGTCAATAGTTTTCGGTTTTATGGTTCGGAGTATACATACGCTGGAAGCTGAGCAAATGAAATTTTATTTATTGAAGCGAAGCTACCGTATTGACGTTCGGGGCGCTCGCCGCAGGCCCACTCTATCCGTGCTAAGCGTCAGTAGCGTTACACGATACATATAGGTATATAGAGTGGCAGCTGCGGCGCCGTAAGCTTTATATAATAAAGCTTTGCTTCTTTCGGGCGTCATTAGACGGCACTGTTTTTTTTATTTCTTCAGAACAACAAACAATAGCGTAATAAAAGCTTAAGTTATACATTCGGAGTGATTAACCAACCAACACCGTTACCCACGGAATAACTTGCCAACTAAAATGACATTAACACAAATATAGATTTACATAGATACTTGCGTTTGTCACGATTTGTATTGAAACCAAGCGTGCCGAATTCTTAACACCTACTGTGACGTCACAGCCGAAATTTAGTCCAAACCGATTCAAAGACCGATGCCGCCGATGCCCCTCCGCCCGCTACGATTATCTCGCTCATACTTATATTGTTTATATCTGTAATCGCGCGGACTGTAAGCGGCTACCAACCTTGCCGCTTGGTCGGGGTATCGTACACGCGAAGTACATGCATTTGCGTTATCTATGTAAATCTAAATCTGTGGATATAAATGAGGTGTGTACTGACGGCGACGGTGGCGGGCTGTAGGTGTACGCGCAGGCGCGGCGCGCGCGGCGCCCGCAGCTGCCGCAGCAGCGGCGGCGCCCGCGCCTCCCCCGCCCGGACCGCCTCCCCCGCACCCTCCCCCTCCTCGATGGACATGCTCACCGACCCCGCCCCCGCCCTGTACCACCAGTAACAATTCACTACTATACAGGTTGAAACAGAAAGGGTATACTCTTTCTTCAAAACTTAACTTTGTAAATCTAAAACTGCCAGCTTTTGGAGGAAACTTGAAAAACAAAAGACGTTATAGAGATACAGCTGTTGATAGATTTCATAAGTCTATACAAAACCTTTAGTACTTCAACTGTCCCACGGAGCCTATAGATTTCGATTTACAAAGTTAAGTTGCAAAAAAAATAGTATACTCTTTCTGTTACACCTAGTATAAATATTAACGCCAAACACGATATAAATAAATATCGCCAGACTGACACACCAACTGTATGGTTCCAACTAAGCAACGCTTGTACTATGGGTACCTTACAATGGACTGAGGGCGCTCCCGGTGACACCCAGGACAGGGCGAATAACGAAAAGGCAATTTCTGAAATTTGCTCGGGGGGAATCGAACCCGTAACCACCATAAACGGGCTTCGCTCAAACCAATGCGACAAGTGGTCGTCGAAACACGGTGAAACAGAGACAATGCACTATTTTTTTGTTGTAAATCCAAATAATAGGCTTTGGAAAGAACAAAACGATGTGTAGTAGGGTATGTTGTCCAAAGATTTCATTAATCAACACCAACTATAATTCTTAAAAGTTCTCTTAAAACCTGTAGCTTCAAAAAAAACCGTTCACTCTTTCTACTTCACCTCGTATAAGGTTTTATTTTAGCTAGTAAATAGAAAAAAATCTAACCGACACAAAATAAAAATTATTTAAAAATCTAAAAAGTAATGATCCAGGATCGAAAATGGGGTCCAATAATGACGTCTTGGTTTGACCCTTCACGAGTCCCTGGGAAAAGTTAAATTATCTTGGAAAAGGCACGAATTTAATCGAAAGAAAAAGTAGGAGTTGGAAGAAAAAAAATTCAAATTACGATCCATGGTGCCTTACAATCAGCTGTATCAATCTAGTTTCTATGGCAATCAGCCCATACCAGCAATTTTTGTCTCCCGCTTTGCACCGGAGGGAAGTGGATTTTTTTTCTTCCAACTCATATCGAAATTATTATTCGCACATAGATTTCGAAAAATACAGAGATGCGAGCCGGGGTTTGAACCCAGGACGTTGAGCCCGCAAGACGCGTGCTTAACCAATCGGCTATAACTGCTTACTCACGTATTAGCTTCTGTTGGTTTCACCGCTTTCTCTCCACTTCCAAGTGCCGCTGCATTTATATTACATCCAGGCACAGCCCTGTCCTTCTTGTTTGCATCAGGCGGAGCTGTCGGAATTGTAGCCGTCTCACTCACGCTCGTGTCATCTTGCACCTGCTGACTCTGCGGTTGTTCCGTCTCGGTCTTGCCTATAGAGAACCTGGTGTAGCTTTTCTTTTCGAATGTGAGCTTGTCCACTAGTCGCTCTCCCTTCTCCTCGTCTGACAATGGTTCCTGTTTACCTTCCCACCGTGTTGCCTGTGCGATATTAGCGTAATAGTACATTGTTACATGAGTGGTGAAAGTTACCCTCGAACTATTAGCGCCCTCGCTACGCTCGGGCGCCAAACCCCGTCTCGGGACAAAATAAGTCTTTCACCCGAGGTAAACACTGTGCTTTTCATTACGAATACAAGGAAAATAAAAATAAAAACAGGAATTGGCTAAAGAAATAATACAAGGAAGTATAAACAATACTCTACAACTGGAAAAAAAAAATCAGATTGTCGAATCGCCTATTTTGTTTTTTTTTTTCATTGGCCGGCCAACTTCATTATTTAGCCATTATTTTTCATTTTCATCTTTAAATATTTTGCCCAAATCTATGTTATTTTAAAGAAATTGTTGAAACTAAATTATAATTAAGTAAGTCATTTAAAAAAATATATTCTTGAATTAATACTTAACTTTATGTTATTTCAATTTTACATCGTGCTGTAATTGAGTGACTGCAGAAAAAGTTTGAACATGGTACCATAGAAATGTGAAAATGGAACTAGTTTTTTTTTTATAATTTGACAGCTGTCAGTTGAAAGCGAAACTCCCGGGCCTGAAAAGTATTACTTTCAACCCGCTTCTCAGGCAACTTCAGACCTACTTTCAGAGTATGAGTAATGAAAAATAATATTACTGTTTTTCATTTAATTTGGATGGGACACCAAATGGGGGTAGGGACCCCCATTTCGTGCCCCATCACGTGAGATTTAAGGTAAGCAAAAAATCTATAGGTACCCATAACTATAAAATAAAATTAAAAGTAATAAGAGTCACATTTATTTTTTATTATCTGTCTATATAATAGTTTATAAGTAGTCTTGTAATGGTAAAGATAGATTAATAATATAAATGATGCGTCCCTCAGTTTAAATGCGATTTTACAGGGCTCTTATCCCCATTTAAGCTCACCTAATCAATGGATTCCCCCTTTTCAAAGTCACTACCAGGGCTGCTACTCTGCAAATCGACAACGATACATTCGAAACGATACGACATTACTTCGAATATATCGACCTTACCCTACTCTAACAAATGTTCGAATTCCTTGTCGTGTATCGTATCCATAGACTATGTTCGGAGTGAATGATACGAATAATAAATGTAAAGTTTGTTGAAAACCTGAATATTCTCTATGGCCTCATTTGTTTTATCTGTGGGGCAGAGACACAAAAATAGATAAAGAAACTAATATGTATACATAAGACTCGCTATCTCTTTCACGCTCGCTGTTGTTTTGTATAGCGCCGTTTCACTTTATCCATTGTCTTATCTATAGACTTTTATATGTATGGTCACAAGCGTATTGAGTTAATCTGTGGTCATAAATCCTAAACAAAACTTGCTTTTATTTTTATATTATCGCTTCTTGACAAATTCATCATCGGGAATGGTTATATATTATTGAAATGTTCCCGCATTTGCTGCCTTCTCCTTCTATGGGCAATATTTTCTTTCCTGATGGCTTCCAAGGACAGGAAAAATCATGACATTGTAATTAAAAACTTTTACAGAAGTCAGCAGAGGAGCTCTCTCATCATCATGCAACTGTTTTATTCATTTATTATTTATTTATCACGAATTTAATTGTCATTTTACACCGAATTGATATAAAATTAACCAAACGATAATGCCGACGACGTCCTAAGAGGTGTCGTTGAGATTATCGCAAAAATTACGTGTTGGTCGTTGTCAAATTCGAATATTCGTGTCTGACATTTAAACCTAAGAGTAGGGTTAAGCTCGATATATCGGATTATGAATCGTTCGTTCCGTCATCGATACGACATTGAAAACGATGTAACTTAGAGTAGGATACGACACGACAAATGTCACGATATATCGATTATCGTTTTCAAGAGTAGCACCCCTGACTTTATTAAATAACTAGCTGTCGCCCGCGTGGTACTTCGATAAAACAGCTTAGTTACTGTAAATCCCGTCAAATCGGTCCAGCTGTTTTGGAGATCAGCCGGAATAAACAGACAGACAAAATTGTATATTTTTGTTATAAGTACCGTCAAACCGTGTAATTTTTTTGTTATAAGTACCGTTAAATATACCTACTAGCATATACATTTACTCGAAAGCTATTATTTTGATATTACAAACAGACACTTGAAGTTTATTTCTTTGTATGTATGTAACTATGTATGTATGACTCACGTTGAGATCAGTCTGCGTGTGTGTGGCGAGCGCGGAGCCGGCCAGGCTGTCCGCCAGCTCGTCCTCCGCTGACACCTCGGGCATGATCTTGAACAGCTCGGTGACCAGGTCGTTCAGCTCCTTCTTGGATATCTTGATTAAGCTGTTCCCTAGCGCTTCCTCGTCCTCATCGTCTGGTGGTGGAAAAAAAAAGACTGAACACATCGGAAAGTGTCAAGACAACCTCGGTGATATGGGTTTTTCTTACACAAAGAAGTCTGCATGCAGACGTACGACCCGCCTGATGTTAAGCAGTTACCGTTGCTTATAGATGCTTAGAGGGTGGGTAAAGGGGAAGGCAGGAGGGGGAGGAGCGTCGCTTCTGGCTCTCTCACTCACCGTACGAAACGCGGTTGTAATAGTTACTTTACGGCGGTCTTCTGTGTGAGGATGGTGTTAGCTTATCATATTATTATTTACATACACAAAACACCCACACATATACAGTGGGAGACACCCTGTATAACGTAATTACATAATGTCTTATTGCGTATCCCACAGACTGGTACATGCGCGCCGCATCGTATCGTATCCCAGTGTGTAGCGGCACATGCGCGCCGTATCGTATCGTATCCCACAGTGTGGAGCGGCACATGCGCGCCGTATCGTATCGTATCCCACAGTGTGGAGCGGCACATGCGCGCCGTATCGTATCGTATCCCACAGTGTGGAGCGGCACATGCGCGCCGTATTGTATCCCACAGTGTGGAGCGGCATATGCGCGCCGTATAGTATCCCAGTGTGTAGCGGCACATGCGCGCCATATCGTATCCCAGTGTGGAGCGGCACATGCGCGCCGTATCGTATCGTATCCCAGTGTGGAGCAGCACATGCGCGCCGTATCGTATCGTATCCCACAGTGTGGAGCGGCACATGCGCGCCGTATCGTATCGTATCCCACAGTGTGGAGCGGCACATGCGCGCCGTATCGTATCGTATCCCACAGTGTGGAGCGGCACGTACTTGCGTCGGGGTCGGCGGCGACGTTGTACTCGGGGTCGGCGTCGTCGTCGTCCTCGTGGCGGCAGGCGGCGGGCGCGGGCGCCAGGCACTCGGCCAGGAACTGGCTCCACAGGTCGTCCACGGCCGGCGTGGGCGGCTCGTCCGGCGGCACGAACGCGCTCTCGATGTGCTCGATGGAGGTGGCCGACAGGCTCAGCTTGGACCGCGTGCGGAGGGCTATCGTCGCGTCCTCCTCCAGGTTCAGCTTCCGACGCGTGGGCGTGGGAACCTCCTGGGTTTAAGAAAAAGAACGTGAATTACTTGAACGAAGTTCTCTAAGTGTTTTGCATGACAACACAATTTTAAGCTATCCTATATCGCACTATATATAGGTACAGTCACCTGAATAACTCACTTACGCCATCTAGTTGATTTTAAGATAACCTTTTCACAGTGGACGTTACATGTTACGTAAGTTTAAGCCGTGTAAAGGAACTTCGTTGCAAAGAAGTAGTGTGAATAGAAATTAATACATTTGCCAAATTTATTTTTTATTTGTATTCTTAAATTGAACACAAGTGTATCACAAATCACACAAACATTTCTACAAGCAACAGAATGATTAGAGCGTAGAAGAAATAGCCAGGATACAGCGCAAAATGACCACTAATTTAAGAATAAGCGACGAAAAAACAAAGAATGTGTACACAGAATACAGGCACTTTCCAGTTGAATCAACTGCCTGCCTTAATAAATAATAATAAATTTTATTTTAAGACTTAGCTATTTTTCCTTAGCGTGCGGCGCCAAGAGGATGGCTTTTGATCTCTGGTCCGAGGGCTGTTATTAACAAATTGATCCGAATTCTGAGAGCGATCTTGAATCCGCTTAGACTTTACAATTATAGTTACGTTTTCAGACCTGGGATTTTATTTTTAATACCGGCCGCAAAGTCACTATCACTACATAGTATAAAACAAAGTCGCTTCCCGCTGTCAATCCCTATGTACCTATGCTTAGATCTTTAAAACTACGCAACGGATTACGATGCGGTTTTTTTTAATAGATAGAGTGATTCAAGAGGAAGGTTTATATCCTACAAATATTATAAATGCGAAAGTTTGTGAGTGTGGATGTATGTTTGTGACTCTTTCACGCAGAAACTACTAAACGGATTTGGATGAAATTCGGAACACAGATAGTTTATATAACCCGGATTAACATATCGAATACTTTATTTAAGTCTACGCGGACGAAGTCGCGGACAGAAACTAGTGTATAATAAATGCTTAATATAGTAGAGAAACACTGATAATTTTTGAGCCGTGCGAAGCCGGGGCGGGCTAGTGCGTGATGATTACCTGTGGCACTTTGAAGGGTCCGTCGTGCAGCGGCTTGGGGCTGGCGGAGCGCGGGGTGCGGGGCGCGGCGGGCGTGCGCGGCTGCGACTCCGCGTCGCTGCACGACTCCAGCGTCTGCTCGTCCTCACTCTAACAGTACCACAGACTATAGCACCACAAGTCATCTCTGCTTATCAGGGGCCCTACTCCGTTAACAGCTATACAGCTGTCGCAAAACTTACGTGTCACGCAAATGAGCACGTCTCTTTTGACAGTTTTTCCATAGGAAAACTGTCAAAACTGAAACTAAAAATTGAATACGAAAAGGCCATTTCCGATTTTTTTTCCCGACGGGAATGGAACCCGCAATCACTCGGTGCAGTGATCCGAACGGCGTAAGCTCAAACCACTGCGCTAAGCTGTCGTCAAAACAATAATAATAGTATTTAAAAGTGTATTTTTATTTAACGGTCGTATGTCATGTCGGTCTGTCTTTCTAATTTTTAGATCATATTTCGAATGGAATTTGGAATAATTATAATTACCTACCACTTCTCCACACGTGATTTAGGAACTAAATGTATGTACTGTGTACAATTTAGTTCGGCATTTCTCCGCGGGACTTCTTATATGGAATAGACTGTAGTATGACTATATTACAGTGAGTTAATTTCACATAGACGCGTGTAGTATTGTAAATTGACCCATATGCCAGTGTCGTAAGAGTCATAGTGAACTCAACGATCTATACTCACGGGTACGTCCTCATGCGTGGGCTGGTACTCGTCGTCGTCCTCGTCCTCGGGCAGCTCCTGCGCTATGAGCGCCTTCACCTCGGGCCTGGTTTTCACAGGAATATGCTTGATCGGAGTCAGCTCCAGATTGTTCAGGTCCCACGCCGCCGCTTTTGGTGACCCTTTCATTAATTCCCTGCGATAGAAATGGCTTTTGTCATCGAAATTGCGTGCTTTTGCTATGAAAAAAAAACTTCTGGTAGTCTAGGACAGGGGTCGGCAACCTTTTGAGTCGGAAGAGTCAAAAATAATAATTTACAAAATTTCAATGTTTTTAATTGTATTAAAGAGCCACATTTTTTTTCCTTAACAACAATAAACAAATAGTTCATGCACGAATAAAGTTTTTTTGATAAAAAAAAACAAGAAAAACATGTATGAAAAGCAATTGGCTGAGAGATAGAAATGGTGCTTAATCCTCGTTCATCGATTCAGAAAGATTTTGACAGTTTTTTTTATTAAAATAAGTAACATTTGCATATAGAACTATAGAGCCGTAGCTTCACATCCAAAGAGGCGCATGTGGCTCGCGAGCCCCGGGTTGCCAACCCATGGTCTAGGACGATAATCACCTTACTTCACTTAACTATGGATTACTTACTTAACTTTGGCCCGAGTGAGTTTTGGGCGGAGGCTGTTCTCCTCCGGCCCGGAGTCCTCCTCCTCCTCCCGGAGCTTGACCAGTGCCAGCACATGGTCATTAGTCACCACTTTCTGTTATTTTAAGAATTGAAATAATTAAGATGTGCGTGATCACAATGCTCGATGCAATCAAGGTTGTGTACCTCATTTTATTTCTTTGGATTAAATTTGTGCAGTTTCCAAGACAATTTAACTTTTCCCCGGGACTTGTCGAGGGTCAACCGTCAACATCATTATTGGTCACCATTGTCGATACTGGCTTACAGGAGTTACAGTGGTGGGAGTGTGTGGAGGGACCTCATACATGACTGAGATCCAAGATTTTATTAATTTAAATAAGTCTGCAATTAGTTCATTACAGTGGGAGTAGCATAACTATGAAGTCATATGTAAGTATCTCTATATACAAATGCTGGTGTATATATGTTTGTAATTCTTCTTCTCCAAGGCAAATTTTATTTTGTTGTTATTTGAGGTCACCTGCATGGTTCTTAGCTATAGTTGGAGACAGTAATTGAAACTGCCATCAACTTCCAGAAAATATAATCTACGCTAGCAAAAGAGAGAAAAGAAGAGTTTTAACTCCACCTTTAGGAGGGTGCACCCGAAGCAGGGATCTTTTGTAATACTTTGTTGAAATCTCACATAGCTACAAGCTCAAAATAGACTGGGGCTATAATGAAATGATAATTTCAAGGACTTAAAAAAAATACTAAAATGTATTAAGGCAAATATCAAAGCCGTTTATCTTAAAGCATAAAAATACAACATTATTTTATTTATTACATTTTATACGCACCTTTAAAATTTTCCTCACACTGACATTGTCTAGATTATTTTTTAAAGCCGAGGCGTGAAGGTTCTTCTCCATCTCCAAAGTGTTCTCCGGGAGTACATCCTCAAAATCACTGCTGCTATCACTGGCTTCACTGATGGTGGGAGAATTAAAATAATTGTGTTGACAGAGCTAACAAATGAAATAACTGCATCAATATTATAACAAATAACAATTACCTACTGTAGGCAATGGTTCTTACAAGGTTCTTATTGTCTTAATAAGGGAATTTGTTACCCCTTGTTAGCACTGGACAAAACATCTTGTCTCTATTCTTGTTGTAATTTAAATGTCCAGAAGTAAATTCCTATAGCTGCCAATCAAATTAACAAAAGGCATAAAAACACCACGTACCGTTTTCTTTTCTTCCCACGACTTTTCGGTTGTTTCTTTGTAGAGTTTGTCCCGCCACCTTCTCCGGTGTCTCCGGCATTTTGGTTACTTTTTGTTTTATTATTACCTCCGTTTCTATTCATATTTCAAATCGCACTCCTATATAATTAATAATTTATTCATCATCCCTTCAGCATGTATCTTCTCGAATAATTGTTTATAATACAACAATATTCAACACAAAGAATATAAACAAGAAAGGGAATGAATTAAATGAATGTAAATAACGAACGATACGATAACTGAATTTCTATTCTGACAGAGGTGACAGATAATGATAACATTACACACACATGAGAAATATTTGTTAAACTTTATTATAATCGATCGATTCTGCACATAGTAAAAAACTTTCAGGGATCAGACAAACGTGAAATTTACACATTATGAAATTCGAAATACTCACTAGATATTATATATATAACTAAAAACAGCACTGTATTTAATATAAATAACAGATGCAACTCAAACTCCGCGTTATTGTTTCCTCTTTGCTCCGCGCCAATATGAAAAACAGATGTGGCAATCTAACAAAAAAAAAACTGATCTCTAATCTGTGAACTAAAAACAAATCGTCCATTCCCAATATTTTCTTCATTCTTGACCGGCTGTCGCAACTTCAAAAGAAAAAAACGATGTATGGAATAGGGTAGAACTTTAATGGTGAACGTCAGTGGCCATCTGTCACAACTGATCACTCATCTCGTCAACAACTGGTTGTTTTCAATTTTGGTTCGGTGATTACTGTGAAAATAAGTGTTATTGGGCTGTTTTTATGTTATAGTTTTATGCAAATTAAGTTCAGAAACTTTATAACTTTACTAAGTACCTACCAATGAAATATAGAAAGTGTGATTTATGTGGAAAAATATCAGAAAGAAAAGCCGGTATAAAAAGTTTATCTATGGCGAGATATCCCCTGGATGGTGATCGGTGAGTAGAATATTAACTAATTTACCAGGCCTATGTTTGATTTTGGGATTAAGGCAGGTTATTCATAATTTCAAGAATAAAATAAATTTGTACAGAAAAATAGTGTGGTGAAAAAATTACTCAACATTCGATGTTCTTATTATTAGTTTTAAGAAATGGGTCAAGGTGAATGGAAATGAGGAATTAGTAAACATGCCCATTGCAAAACTGAAATTTTGAAAATTTTTTTGGCAACCATTTAAAAAAAATATATTTTTAGAAAAATTACTCTAATTTAAAGATAGCCGTCGCCTCGTCCTTACAACTGACTACTGGGCCAATATCAGATAACAAATTAATTGAATTTACTTTCCCCCTCTTTAAAGAACAGCGGACACCAAATAAAGGTCGATAAAGTTCATCGACCATTAATTTATATTCTTTACAATTAAGCCTTTATTTACTTTAGGAGCAAATCCTTAAGTTAAATAATAATGTTTTCCTAATTTCAAATGTTTTACTCTTTCTTTATAGAAGTTCCGTCAACTTCATCAACTGCTACTGTTTAAAATGAGAGTGAGCTTACTCCAATAGAAGATACAATAGAAGTTCATACAAGTGGACCGCGCATTTGCAACAAGTGTATCTATTTATGTTAAATAATGTAATTTTTAGATATTGTAAATATACTTAAGAAGCCAGTTTTGGAAAAAATATGTATTCAAGGTTTAATATTTCACATATTTTTAATGATTTGTTTTATCAATGGCTTTTTTATTTAACACAAAACCAAAAATGGTATATTGCTGATTAGGTATTCCATCGATATCGATAATTTGCACCGTACATCCCTATTTCGTTCTTTATGTTGGTACACTGTATTATAGTTGTCAGTTTCGTTGTTATATTGGCCATAAATGGTGGCCCCGTTTTAAAAGCAGGGTTTATTTTAATCTATGGAGTCCCGTCTCTTCTTACGTAGTATTGTATTCTCTTAGTATTGTACACAGAGTACCTTGTGTATTGTATTCTCTCTCTTTGATTCTTGACAGAATGTAAAGGAAAAAAGCAAGAAGCTTAGAATACCACGTATAAAGTTCTTGGAAAAAAGTAATGGTATCGGACACGAATTACCATGGTCTGTGCGAATTACCACATGCAATTGAAATATCACGCTTATGCCGAATTCACTGCGAAGTTGGGTCGAGGTTTTATTGGTAAGTGTATTATATCGTTAGTTCGTAAAAAACATGGCGAAGGCAATGCACTACCGCGATGGCGTTAATTTATTCATTTTCTCATGGGGTTGTGGTCACGGGGTTGCATCAATCCTCATGGGCGCTATGGACTTGGGATTTACAATCGAAATAACCTTTATGAGATCATTAGAATGTTTTTTTGAGAGAGTTATTTTTCTCTGCGTCCTCCAAGCCGGGTTTTAAATTAACACTTGTAACAGTGAGCAGTGGGCTTTCCGTTAGTTACAACTTATTAATTATTCTTTCCAGCTCGCTCTGTCGGAGACCGATGATGGGTGATGATAAGGAGAACCTTCAGCCACAACCTACGTAAAGTGGACAGGTCTAGAATGACTGCTGTTACTCCTGAGGAAGTGTACATACCATGCTGGCCCCTCTGGAAACCTATGCAGTTTCTCCGAGCCGGCTCAAAGAAAGATGATGTTAATTGTGAGGTGGGTTGTTGATTTCACAGGCCTCACAGCCCTCCTAGCATGGTCTGATGATAATGAGGTCCTAGTACCATCAACAAAGTTGACACTTGATCAGTTTTTAACACTTTTCGCTTGTAGGCAGTAATCATAGGTTGCCTCGCCCAGCATGGTATTGTTCAGTGAGACGAAAAGCATCCGATGAGACAAAAGCCCTTTTTTTGGACTGCCATTTGTTTGATTGTTTTTATGGCCATGCTAGCCGCGGGTGGCTTTTAGTCACTGCATACAAAATGCAACATTAAGGTGATCAAGCATTGAGTTTGTTGACTGTACATTGAGTTATGATAGGTCTACAACTCTAACAAAGCACCATCTAAGTGTGACTTGTAAATAGCCATAGAATCCCTCCCAATCATATAGAATCAAAAAGTTTGTAGTTATTGAACTGTAGCATTACTTGGATACATACAATTATCTTTTTTGTTCTGTTGACCATTAGGAAATCTTGAAATGACACCCATAACTTGTGGTGGGGGAATACTGAGATATGTGAGATTGTAACCCAATTAATAAATTGTATCTTTCTTTTACAGAACTACCAATCACAGTTGAAAGAGGTGGAGAACTTATCTGTCAAAGAAGAACTCTACTCTGAACTTGAATATACAACTAAATATCCGCCAACAAGGCCAGCGGACTGACCGTCCACGTCGCAAGAGCAGACTGACTCACAAACCCAGTCACAGAACAAAATGCAAGGAAATAATTGACAATCTCCTCCATGCTATGAAGCCTTTGGTCTCTGAACCATGTCAACGTCAGTACCGGTTTTATGGCAAACATGTCACTGAATGATTAAATAGTATGAGGACTGCTGAGGCGGAGTCAGCTTGCCAAGATATTATATACTTGTTGATTGAATGGCAACCAAACATTGAGACAACTGGAACATAAGAGTTGGCTTGAAGTTTATGGTTAACTGGTTTTCATAAGTTTCAACTTGGTTGTTGTATTTTGGTTGGTTATGGTTAGTTTTAATCAAAAGTGTCGGGTTGGTTGTTGTCTTGCGAATGTTTGTGGTACCATTTGGTGTGGTAACTTATTTTTTTATATATGTAATAAAATAAATACTGTCTCTTTTATACATATATAAAATAAATATTGTCTGGGAGCAATGAAATGGTGATTGTTGTTAGAGTTTCTGCAGATTACCTGATTATTAGTTCTCAAAGATGCTTATTCCCGCATTTAATGTTGTTAGGTGGTGATATCTGGCGATAAATAGCTCAAAACAAATTTAATAATCAGTTTTGGTGTACTCGTCACTAGGTGAGCTATAAAATAAATCTTGAAATAGAATAACTCAAGAGAAAAATATAATTGGTAGGGACTTTTAAGGAATAAAAAAAAATGATGAGGTAAAAAAATAAGGTTTATGGTCTATTTGTTTCCTTAACAACTTAGTTGTCTTTTTTATTGTGTCTATTGTGGTTGTTTCGTTGTTGTACAAAAATATTTAGTTATGTGGTAGCAATAGCGCATGTCTACAGGAGTGTGTCGTTCTCATGTCTATATGGTTGATTTTTCATGTGTTACATAGTCTTAATGTCACAAATATTTACCAATAATAATAATTGTTGTTGGGTTAATTACGTAGGCTACAGCCGAAGGATGCAAAAAAATATATATTATTTGAATAAAATTTAATTATTAAAAGAATTACAAATGTATTTTATTCTAATTAAATTAGGCGTGATCAATGGTCGATGCGAGACCCAAGAATGTCCGCTGTGGCGGCCCCACGAGCCTCGTGGTCATCCATGTCAATGGATGCCCACGAGCCTCAATGCTGCCTCGTGCCGCTGATGGTTCAGTTTAGATGTTGTTCTGGGTCAATGCATGCCTCGGCGGTTTCCATAGTGTAGCCTTGCGTAACACCTCCACCCGAAGAGCAGCGACTAATTGAAGATGGGAGTCGTAAATTGAGTTGGAGGTTGATTGGGTTCAGCTTGTCTGGGTTCAGGAATAGCGTATACTGTTTGCATCTCGTGTTGTTCCTGTCTTGGCGCTCCTGTAGACTCGTTCGTTCGTTGCAGGCGGCGGTTGCGGTGACACAGGCCTCCAATCAATGCGCATGGACTCAATAGTACCACGTACATTGGGACGGTGGTGTGATATAAGCTGTAGTTGGTGTCATCTTTCAAATCTAAGGGCTGTTGCTGAGATATCTCCGAATTGATTGCATGGAGATTTTCTAATTGGATGGAGTTCAGTTTCAGCTCGGGCGGTACGCTTGGATTGATCTCAGTGTTGTTGGGCAGGTCCATTAGCTTCAATACGTGTCCTCGCAGACGATCGTGAGCATTGCAGATCGTGAACTGAGATGTTTCTAAGTAGCATTTGTGCGGGACTATAGCGAGATAACTGCCTTCTAGCGTCTCGTAGGAATCTTGACCGCAGGACAGGTGAACCATCGTAGGGATGGGGAAGCTTATGATGTGGTGTTTCTCGGCCAGTTCTTCAAAGGCCGGTTTATCCAGGGACACCGTGATGGGGTTGCAGGTGTTGTTTCTCCGTTGCGTGATGATAAGCTGTTGGATACAGTCATCTGCTTGCTGGTTTTGCAGTCTCGGCTTCTCTTGGCACAGATACCACTTGCTGGTCTTCGGGCGTTCAGCCTCTATGTACCTGAAATCTTTCTCGAAGATAGCCAGGAATGGATGAGATGGGAGTAGGATTTCGTGGTTCTTGTTAGGGACTATAGAGAGTAGAGAGTTTATAGATATCATATATGGGAGGTAAAACTAAAGGGAATTTATAGACTATAACTATTTCGTTATCTACGTAGTAAGATCCTAGCTTAATTATATCGAAGTACTCTCTAAGATCTAAATCTATTATTCTTTCGCTGCCATACAGTGTACGCAGCTTGCTAATCATATCGCGTAGCGTGTGCAGGTTTAAGCTCACGTGGTGCATCGTAGACGTTTTTAGAAAGGCTAATACATTCTGTAATTTGATCAACTCTTGAGCAATCGAGTCAACGTTGTCACTAAGTATCGTGAGAGTTTGGCCTACATGTGCAGTCTCCTTACTAGGTTCATTTTCTCTAATTCTGTTCACTAGATCTACTATTTTTTCTTGGTTATTGATGATGTTACCTATGACTTTCGAATATTGAGACGTCCAATTCTTAGAAAGACTAATGTGAGAGTTTAGTTCAGCAATTATCTTATTCTCGTCATCTCGAAGGGTCTTAAGGACTTCATTATAATGTAAGGTGTCGGAATAATCGAGATTGCCGGTCACGCTTTTTATTATGGACCCTAGACCATCTACGAGCCCCCTTTTAACACGATTTGTTTCAAACGTTTCTAATTGATCCAATACACTGCCAAGCTTATTTTTGAGGTAATCTAGACGAGGTTCAAATAAGGAATTAGTTTTGGTATGGAGGTTAGGACTTATTTTGTCTAACTGGGTTTCGACTGAACTGATTGTGTCTCTAATGTCCTGCAAATTAACGTATTGAAGAAACGAATGGTAGTTGGAAATTATTCTAGCGGGACCTAATTTAAAGGGCAGGATACCGGGACCATTGTCAAGACTTTCCAGTCTGATTTCCTGCGTCAGGCCTGACTGTAGAAGAAGATGGAGTATCAGGAACATCCTGGAACAATTGGGCGGATTTAGGGAGTCTCTTAAGCCTAGTTTTGGCAATGGGGCCTCGTTTTTTTCTAGTATATATATGGATAGGTAAATCAGCCATAACAACATCGTGGGTATAACGGGGAGCTAGCTTTTGGCGTGATGCAAACGGATTTTTGATAAAAATCTGTTGTTCGGGCGAGTACTCAATCTCGGGTTCCCTACTCTTATTTCGGTTGTCAGTCAGTTCTTTGCGGGATGTGTTAGAAAGATCGTGTATCGCGTTATAGGCCATGGTCATTTTATCTTTGTGGTTTATCATGTATTCCTGAAGTAGTTGTGAGGAGATGTCGATGTCGAACGGATCGCGGGGATCAAAGTGACCCGTGATCACCTCAATTGGTCTACACTTCGTTAGGCTGTGAATACTGTTGTTGTAAGCTAGAACTAGCTAGAGCATAGGGCATGAGGTTGATTACAGATTCAGATTTTTGCCCGAGTTTAAGAATGCGGATATGTTCTAGTATCGTTGAATGAAACCTTTCAACTATCCCATTTTCGTTGGGTGTATGAGGCGTTACTCTGTTGTGTTGAATCTTATGGACCCTGACGAACACTGCGATAAGCTGGTTAGTGAATTCAGTGCCGTTATCTGTAACTATAGTGATTGGTATGCCGTGGTGCGTGCAGAAATTAAGTAAGGCTTGCAGTACGCTGATAGCGGTTCCATCTCTTAAATAGTATGCCTGACTGTATTTAGAGAATGCATCAACTATCGTTAAGGCTAAAGCGCACATCTAGCCCGCGAAGTTCAAATTTTCTGAGGTTTTTTAGAAATTTTTCAAAATCTGACAATAATAAAAGGCACATTTTGTAATTCGTGACAAAGACCGTGTACAGTGCATTTATTAATATATCCAACTTACTCTAAAACATTTCAAGAACGACAGCTATCCAGATAATCTGACAATTTTTATATATTTAGTGATTTACTAGTATCATATCCACCGTGATAATATTTAGAGTAAAATAAATGTATTAATAAACGCACTGCATACTGTGTTTGTCGCAAATCACAAAATGTTGTCTTCAAAGTTTTCCGATTTTGGATAAACTATAAAAATACTAGATAATTTTGAATTTCGCGGGCTAGACAGGCGCCTTCACCTTAAGAACTTTTCGCTTTGAATTGTTAGGAGATCTAAATGTACTAATTCAAAAGGTCTCGTGGCAGGCGGAACAACTTTGAATGCTTGTTTGATGGGGTTGCGGTTGTACTTTGCTTGTCCACAGGTGGTGCATTCATTTATAAATTTGGTGATGTTTACTCTCATTTTTGGCCAATAGTACTTATGAGATAGGGCAAGATAACACTCATTAATACCTCGGTGGTTGGTCTTGCCACAGTGGTCTTTATTAATTATCTCTTGTTGCTTGAGATATTCTTTGACGTTTTCCACCTCGTGTTTAGTTAATGTTAAGTTCATGGATGAATTTTTAAAGGTGCTCTGTATGATTGGAATGATCGTGTACATTGCTAAGTGGGGATTGATTAGTAACCCAGTTTTAATTTTTGGGTGGACGTACTCTTTAATAGCGTTGCTGACATCTTCCTCTAAGTTATTCTCAGATAGTTGGACAGATATGCGGGTGTATGTCTCAAAAGGTTTGGAAACTACTGATCTGCCTTTAATGTCACCTACTATGTTGAAAATTAGCTGTTTTGTGAATTTGTTCAACGGCTCATCCGAGATTTGTATTTCTAGAATAGGACTCTCATTGTCAGTATGTACTGTAGCGGTTCTAGAATCCTCTCCAATGTCTGTAGCTGTTATAGTTCGAGATTCGTCTAAGGTGGGTGCTTTTTCGGATGAGTTGACAACTATGGACATGAGTTCGTCGTTATGTATCTCAATGCGCGATAGGGCGTCGGCGTTTGTGTTATTTTTGCCTTGCTTATAGACGACCGTGAAGTTGCACTCACTAAGCTTCAATCGCCATCGGGTCAGTCGGGAGTTAGGCTCTTTCAGGTTCATAACCCACTCTAGGGCTTTATGATCTGTGACGACTTTGAACTTGCGGCCAAATAAATACGGCCCGAAATATTTTGTGGCCCACACTATTGCTAGGAGCTCCTTCTCAATGGTGCTATAATTTCACTCGCTTGAGTTAAGAGTTCTAGACGCGTAGGCAATTGGTTTATCCGAACCCACAATGCCTTGGGATAGTATGGCACCTATACATTTGACGCGTCTGTGGTGAGTATGAATTCTTTGGTAAAATCAGGGTATTGTAAAATGGGATCGTTAGATAAAAGCGTTTTACAATGTTCGAAGCATGCGGTGTAATTTTGATCTAAAGTGATTTTTGAACCCTTTTTGAGACATTGTGTTAGTGGTTTAGTGACGCGTGCGAAGTTCGGGATAAACTTTCGGTAATAGCCAAGTAGCCCGAGAAAACGCTTGATTTCAGTGGTCGTTTTTGGTATAGGGTATTTCTGGATAGCGTAGATTTTATTAGGGTTAGGTTTAACACCCTCATTACAAATAACATGGCCTAAAAACTCGGTCTCTAGCTTCAGAAATTCAGACTTATCCATCTGGATTTTGAAGTTAGACTCGCGTAATTTTGTGAAAACCTTTTCCAGGTTTAAGATGTGCTCCTGAAGGGATGTACTAAAGATAATTATGTCATCTAAGTAGACCAGACACACGTCATTTTGTAGGTCTCTTAGAACATTGTCCATCACGCGTTGGAATGTTGATGGAGAGTTCTTTAAACCCATGGGCATTCTTAAAAACTCGAAGTGCCCGTTTTCTACGTCATTTTGTAGGTCTCTTAGAACATTGTCCATCACGCGTTGGAATGTTGATGGAGAGTTCTTTAAACCCATGGGCATTCTTAAAAACTCGAAGTGCCCGTTTTCTACGTTAAACGCGGTCTTGTGGATGTCCTCGGGGTCCATTTCCACCTGATAAAATCCACTTGCTAGATCTAAAGTTGAGAAATACTGACACCTACCAAGTTTGTCAAGTACGTCTGTTATGATGGGGTACTTGTCATCAATCGTTTTATCGTTAACCTTGCGGAACTCAACGACAAGACGCCATTTTATTTTGCCTGAGGCATCTGTTTTTTTCGGAACGATCCAAATTGGAGAGCTACATGCAGAGTCTATAGGTGTTTGCTTGATGGCCAATAAAACGTGGATGATATTTAATGTAGGAACGTTTATTGACAACTTACTGCTAACACACTATATGTACTTTAAAGCATAGGAAGCTAAATTAAGATGCAATATAACTATGAAATGAATACTCAGATGGAAGATGTGCGATAATGATTTGAAACAATGGTGTACGATGAAAATTAGGCAATTTCTAACTAGGTTCACTAAGCGTAATCAAGCGTGCATTCGCCGTGCGAGTCAGTTGAATACTGGTCGGGCTGTGTAGAACGGACCACGGTCGTACCGCGTCGCCGCGAGAACAATAGGCGCGTGAGCATACCTGACGTACACCTCTCCGCGCAAGTTTCGTTTGCATCGACTATGTTGCACACTCGGTTCTGCTTGCGACAATTATTCGTTACGATCTAAATATTGATTTTAACTTATCATAATGAAATTATGTTTCCACATTAACTGACACGCAATCTACCGTGTTACATTTTAGTAATTTAATTTACAATATTAATCAATGAAATTTAAAAGTTTTACATAAACATTACCCTACGTACGCCACAAGTCTGATGGTCGTATGATGTTCTGATCAAGCATTTTTTTAATCTGATCTCTGACCTCTTGTCTATGAACATATGGATACCGATAAGTTTTCGTATGTACTGGAATCTCATCCGTGGTTCGAATTTTATTTTTTATCTTGTTAGTGAATGTTAGAGGTTCTCCCTCCAGATAAAACACGTCAGCATAGATAGCGCAGAGGCGTTCCAAGTTTAAGCGTTCCTCCGGGTTGAGGTGATCGGTACGGAGACGAGAAATAACTTCTTTCGCGCGGTCTGATAAGGTTTCAGTAAATTCAGACTTGATGTTGTATAGTTCAGCTTCGACCGGCCGGTCCATTGAAAATATGACGTCATTACATGATTGATTAGTGATCTCGACCCAAGCGCGGTTATTAACTACTTTGGTTAGGCAATCCGATATTAGACAGTTACAAATGATTTGGGTTTCAACTAGTACGTCTCCGACGCTAGAGTTCGCTGGTAGTCTTACAATTTTGGAGGAATTCGCTGGGATAATTTCCTCATAAAGATTAACGTTCCTAGAATCGTACATCTGAAATAGGTATTCGACTACCTCGGGTTATAAGTAACTTATTTCTAAGATCTATATTTGAATTCCAAGTATCTAATAAGTCGAAGCCTAACAGGCCATCGAAATAATTATGAAACTTATAAACGAATAGCGTCAGATTACCGGGCTCGCGGAATTCTGGGAAACAGGGCAGTGTAATCGAATAGTTGTTTTTACTTGTAAGGGGGCGTCCATTAATTGCGTGAGGTGTTCTAGGGGGGAGGGGGTCACGCTAAATCTTTCCAAATCTCACTTAGGGGGGAGGGGGGGTCTTGGCAAATATCACGTAATTATTTTTCTAGCAGAAAACGGCGTAAAATGCATGAAAAATTATTTCTAGAATAAAAAATGGCCAAATCTGAGACAATAGTGTTTGTCGTGTTCGTCCGAACCACGCAGGGCGGCGAAGTAGCGCTCGATTGTTATTAGTTATTGTGGTTTGAAAATTAAAAAAATATTGTTTTATAAACTTCTATCAGACTTTTCAGCTCGAAGAACTCATAAGCGTGATAAGTGAAATTTTGAGCGCTTAAGTATGTAATTAGTGGGAAGTTGCAAGGATGGCCTTTAGGGTCAACCGTTTTCCTCAGGGTTCCGAACCTTAAAAGGAAAAAACAGAACCCTTATAGGATCACTTTGTTGTCCGTTTGGCTGTCAAGATCCTTTTTCTCAGAAACGGATAGAGATATCAAGTAAAAATAATATTAACTATCAAACCCTATGGTCCTTTGTAGGTGTTAAAAATTTGGCTTCTAAGACAACGCAATCAAAATATATGGCCATTTATGTCGCATATTTTGATACTTTTTGCAAATTCACTTATCCAAATAAAGTAATCGACGCACAGCCCAAACCGCTGTGTTAGAAACATTAAATTTTAACAGTAGGTATCTTTTATACCGTAAATATCCACTAAGGAAGGATTTTGTGAAATTCCATCCCTAAGTGTATACAATAGGGGGGAAAGTTCGTATGGGTAAAAAAAAATTCAACTTAGACCCATAAAAATTTGTATTAAGTTACGAATAAAAAATATAATTTTCGGCGTTTTATGAAATTCCACCTCTAAGTGTGTGAAATAAGGGAAAACAGTTTGTGTTGGGGTCCCGAACTTGTTCATGCTGAAAACGTGGCTTCAGGTAGATCTAGCTGTAAAAACATGAAGCACTGTGCAGAAAATCTAGAAAACATGAGGACTAGTGATGTGCCGAGTCGCTGTTTTGATGGATCGAGTCGACTCGAGTCAGTTTATACGGTATTCGAATCATGACTCGATTCCCTGATTCGAGACCAGTACTCGAATTCTATGTTTGGTATTCGAACATTGACTCGAGTCCAACTGGACTCGAGTCTAGAAATTCGAGTCCAGAATTCGAGTCTAAAAATTCTAGTCCAGAACTAGAGTCCGATTTTAGAACAAAAGGGAAAAATGAAAAGGAGTGAACTTCAAACAGCATGTAGGTTAGGTTAAGTATAATGACACAACAATAATAAATCAATAATTTTTAATGAAAGATAATTACTTATAAACATTAAATAAAACATAGAGCACAGGGGTTCTATTAAGATAAACATAAAAAACATAGAACATACCTAATCAAATTTACTCACGACTTTGACTAGATATTATTATTTATTTATTAGTAATTTGAAACAGCTTTAAGGAATCTTATACATCTAAACACTAGACAGATATAGTAAGCATTAAAATCAAACCATTTTAATTTTACAAAAGTAGTACATAAACTCCACGGTCCAGGTTGCATAGGTGGATACTTTCCCAAATGTTATGTATAAGTTTATAACATTTGGGTAGGTATCCACATAAGTAACCTAAACCATAATCACAATACCGTACATAAATAACTAAATGAATATATAAAAAACAAAATAGAGACAATAAAATAAATTCACAACCGGACAAAGTCGGAAGTCGGTGGCTTGTTGTATTTTAGTTGTCACCGACTTCCGAATTTGTTCGAAATTATTTCAACGTTTTTGTAGGCGAGAACTATTGTTTTTATAAAATTAATTTATTTTAACCTTTTTAGTGTCTATATATCAAGGTCAGTAAACATCCAAACTCATACGAACGCACAATATCAAAGGCCTAATGGCCTGGCTCATTGATATTGTGCGTTATGTGATACATCGGCAGCGGATGACTATGTCGTCAATATATACAAAATCAATTAATTTACTCAAAAATGACATGTGAACTATCATCATTCAAACAAAAAAAGAATCATCCATATCGGTCCACCCAGTACAAAGTTATGAGGTAACATACATAAAGAAAAAACATACATACGAATTAAGAACCTCCTCCTTTTTTTGAAATCTATTAAAAATAAAAGTTATTTGAAATAACTGTTCAAAAAAAGTATTCGGTCAACATTCTTGGACTCCAGTCTATTGCGGCGTCGGTTGCACAAAAGACCAGCCTTAGAGAAAACTCGTTCCGAAGGCACAGAAGTGGCTGGAATACATAAATACTTCAAAGCTATTTTATAAAGGCCGCTATTGGTGATTTTGCTAAGTTCCCAAAAATTCAGTGGAGTTTCTTTTCTATACAAATACGGTAGCTCTACGTACTGTTTCACCTTAATTATTGCTGATGTTATGGGGTTTTCCATGGTTGAAAATTCCAATACCCTTTTATCTAGATGCTCCCATAAACTCTGCTGGGAATCTGAAGATGAAGTTGTAGGTGTTTCGATACGTGAAGTAGATGGCAGTAGAGATCTATTTGGCACCTGGAATTGAGATTCCTGTGTTTCCAACATCATCAACTCGTCAACAACAAATTGTTGAGCATTATCTGCATTTGTCTCAATGCCAAAACCAGCTTTCTTACATCTTGGATCCATGAATGTTGCTTTAGCAACAGTTTTGTTAATCTCATGACCGCTAAATCTTTTACCGAAAACGTCCAGTAATTTTATTTTTAACCTTCTAGCGACTTCGGAATTACAACTGCAACTTCTTAGTGCCGTTTGTACGCCTCGAATAAGAGGTACCATGCAGGATAACGTGGGATATTGCTCGCCAGATATAATACCCGTCATTTGTTCCACAGGTTTTAAAACGTAAAGGCACTCGTGCACTTCGATCCATTCGTCAGCGTTAATATTATCCGGACAGCCAGGTAATGAAGAGATTGCAGCAGAAAGAGGTATTTTGACCTTATCGAGACGTTCGAGCATATAATACACTGAATTCCATCTCGTCTGGACATCTTGTTTTAGTTTAAGGGGTTCCATATGCATTTGTTCTTGAACCTGTTTTAATTTATATGCAGCATTATTGCTTTTTTTGAAATAGGATATTATTGCTCGGCACTTTTCAATCAATCTTATAAATAGTTCATTGTCTTTGATGGTATCTTGAACAACCAAAATCAAAGTATGAGCTGCACAACTGTGATGACGTTTTTACAGAATATCAACAACAGTTTTTTTTTATATTAGCCGCATTGTCAGGTGTAACATACTGATTTTGTCCAAAATATTCCATTCGGTTTCCAATATATCTTTCATTTCTCGAGCTAAATTTTCTGATGTATGGGCATCCTTAACTTCCCTGGTCGATAACGTTAAAGTTTTAAATTTGCTATCATAAATGAAATGAATCGTCAGGGTCATGTAACTTTTGCTGCTATCGGAAGTCCACAAGTCTGTTGTCAAAGCAATGTAATCTGTTACTTTAAGCATCTCTTGCGTAGCCTTTCTTGCCAAAGAATATTGCTCCGTAATAATTTTTTCCGAAAGAATATTTCGCGAAGGTAGCTCATAATTAGGGTTAAGCGCACGAGTATACTCTTGAAAACCTGTATTTTCAACGATTTGAAGGGGTTGAAAATCAACTCACACCATTTTCAGTAACGCTTTATCCACATTTTTCACCTTTAGAGCTTGTTTAGACGGAAAGGTCATCTGAAGTTGCCGTTTACGTGGCGGTGTTTCGCCCTCTGTCATTGACTGGGATAGATTGGAGTTCTTGTCCTCGATGACTGGCGTTCCATCTCCAGAACCAGAAGCTACACTTAATAAATCAAAATCACTTTGAGCGGGAGTGGTAGTTGAAGAATTGTCAATGTGAGTCGAGTAAATAATAGGATGAGATTTTTTTAGGTGCTTTAACAAATTAGTTGTGTTTTTGAAATTTTTCAATACGGAGTCACAGTTTTTGCATTTTATTTTACAGCCGTCCACTTTCTCAAAACACTTCCATACTACTGAGGTTTTTTTCGGCGCCATTCTATAATAAAGTTAATTACAATTTCACTTCCGGTATTAATAAACAATTAAATATATTCACTCAGTAGAACTCAGTACTCACAATAACTGCTAACTGACATAAAATAAAGAAATCAAAACAAAAAGATGCAGGTTCAAACTTGTTTGTATTATTAGGCACGCGCCACTTCATTGCTTAAGTAAACAGTTTGCGAGTACAAGCGAGTTAACCAAACTCGAATACGAGACTCAAGTCAGTTGTTCTCGCATAAATAGAATCGAGTTAGCGAGTACGAATCGATTCTTCCTGACTCGAGTATCCGGAATCGAGTCCGGCGTACTCGAATCAAAATAAATTGGTATTCGAGTACGCGAGTTCTAAGCAGGAATCGAGTCTGACTCGAGTCAAACCGTACTAGGCACATCACTAATGAGGACACTAGCATATGACACGACATTGCAATTAAAATTATAACAGGAGAAATCGCACGCTGAGAACAAAAGTGACTCAAATCAAAATTTACGATTTTTGGGAATAGAAGAAAATGTATTCGACGTATCGAACATTTTCAATTCATTCTACAATAACTTTTTTAAATGAAAACGAAAGTAACGAATTTCTTTTGTATAATATAATTTGGCTATACCGCTATAAATATACGTATTAAAAGAAAAAAGTTATATTGTTTTTCTATAGAAAATAACCTTTACAAAAAAAACTGGAAAGGTAGGTCACTTTAGTATTATTAAATCACTATTACGACATAATAGGAACCTATTATTTATGAACACGCCAAACAAAATAATAATATCAAAATCGTATAAAAAATTGGTATCAAACCCCACTGTGAGTATTCTTCTTCTTTACAGTAATTCTAAAATAAAAGGAATCATAATAAAATATAATTATTTTATAACAAAAAAAAAACTTCTACTATATCTTCTTCCGATTATCCATAAAATAAAACTTTTCAGTCTTCCATTTAAAATTCAGTTTTAAAATCTAATAGGAACTTTGTGCTCACTCCACTAATTCAGATTAGCCTTTATTAATTACATATTAATCATTCGCTCTTACCTTAAGCACCTATCCATTGTACATTTTGTTTTTGCTTACGTAGCTACAAAGAATTATAAAAAGTGGCGTAAATACTAGGTATTAAATTTTTTCTTACCAAATCTTTGAGATCTCTTTTTTATTTTCTTTTAGCGCAAGTGGCTGCTCATACAACTTATCGATAATAATTTCATTGTAGCTTAACATTTTTTTTACGTTTATTCCTCATATCAATCAGAGAAAACGTCTCATCAGAGTATGATGTTTTAAAATATAAGTGAAACAGCTCCTCTTTGAGAAAGTTTATTGTTTTAATGTCATTCCACAATACTGATGCTTTATTTATGTTTTCTCTGTAATTATATGCCCACTGTTCTTGAAGTTTTTTGAGATCTAAGAAGAACTCGTAATTAAGTTCTTTAACTATGAAAGGTTTTCCAGATTTCCGAGCGCTTTTAATCAAGTTAGCTAATTGAACAGGTATGTATATAGGCCCAGCTTTAACATTTTTTTAAATTTCTTTTTCAATCAAGTTGTGCACATTATCGGCTTCATTGTGAGTGTGTCCTTTTATTAGGTACTTATGGATAATACTTTCGATATTTTCAAAATGAGCGACCGCATATGAGTATAAGCTAGCAATTACTTTATTTTTATTCTGGCCGGTGCAATTGTCAGAATAAAAGATTACATGTAACTTCTTATCTGCGTTGTTTCTGCTTAAGGTACTTAGGTAATCGAGAATACATGAACCTATTTCATTGGCACCTCTATGGCCCTGCGTTTCGTCCCAAAAATAACAGTAAACGTCTCCATAGGACTTTTTATCATCTTCTCCATTTTTTAATTCTGTTATTGTGAAATCGAGGCAGTTGATTTTCGAAGAATAGTAAATATATTCAGGACTAGGACATAACATGACAGACTGCAGATCATAAATTGCGCAGATGTGTGTCTCGTCAATGTTGTGACGGTCTATCCGTTTTTCTTTGCGACACAATTCTTTTTCTTCGAGGTGTTTATCATAGTTAGATTTAAGTTGTGTTTTAATATGTTCTAGAGCAAGTTCGTACGCAACACACGTTTCACATCTGTCTTTTTTTGGTTGAAAGAAGCTTATGTTAAACTCTTTGTTAAAAGTGTTTAAGTATAACCAGTAGTCGCATTGCGGCAGTTTTTTTTCGTTTTGATCTTTATTGAAATCAGTCCAGAGATCCCTGATAGTTTTGCTGTCAGATATGTATTCCCTACTAGTAGTTGCTCTTAAATAATGAGATTCGACCCTCGGTATCGACTCTATGTGATTCCTGATGCGTTGTAACAGTTCAGGGTCTACCCTCTTTTTATTTTCATGCTTTCCTCTACCCTCAGGCTCTACGAAACCATGGCTGTTAGTTTTACATTTAACAGTTCTTAGTTGTCTGTCCGATATGTCCAAAGTATTTATAAAAAAACAATTTGCAAACCCGGATCCTGTTGCCATCTACCGTGAAAAAAAATGCGTTGTTTGGCAGGCGAGGTTTTTGAGCATTTGAGTACCTGTATCGAGGTTGCACTTCCATCATGCACGCCCTAATATAAGCACGTTTTAATTCCAAGTTTGACAAACCCCAATAGTTTTTGAACAGTTCAGATCTCTCATTTTCATTAACGTTATCGAAACACTTAAGTCTACACTTACTTGTACAAGTTTCTTTTACATGCCTATCTGGAATGATTTTTTTAGATTTGGACAAAGACCTATACCTTTCTCCGGTGTTTCTTAACCCTTAAATGGACGATTTTTTTTTCACGTTTAAAAAAAATATATTTGTGTAATAGACATGTATTACTGTCTAGGAAAAATGAGTAAAAAAATCTAGACATGAATTTACTATACTTTTTTTGCAATAATGTGAGTGTTGTTTATAAACTACATTGAGCATTCATTGAGATTTTGCAACTATGGGTAAAATAAGAGTGGATATTGTTTTTGAAATGTATTTATTTATTCTTCATTATGATATTTATAAAAACAATTGCTTTTTTTCGTATCACATAAAGATACACGACATTTTTGGCACATTTTGAATGTAAAGCCTGAACATTTTGGGAATTTGCACCTCTGCTGCTTATCCAGCCATACTGCCCAATGACATGTCTGATCCAATCTGACGTCTTTCAAAGGAATTGCTTGAGCTGGTCCTCGGAACTTCTTCATTACAAGTTCTCTTTGTATTGTGCTCCCACTAGGTCGACCACGTTTAGCGCCATTTGCAGGTAGACCCAATTTGCAGAGGGTTTCAGCAAGTTCTAGTCTGAATGTACCCAAATTGAGAAGTTGATCATTTCCTTTTATATTATTTACCTTCTTGAACATAACCCATGAATTTATAACTGCGAGGTCCAGGAAATGATAAAATAAGCGCATGGTCCACTTGCGGCTCTTCATTGTGATGTGATAACGACCTATAAATGAATCTAATAAGTCCACGCCTCCCATGTGGGCATTGTACTCCTTGATGACTTTGGGGCATGGAATAGCAACTCTCTCTTTCTTCGATTTATCAAAGCGTGTGACTGTGGTTGCTGGTTCTGCTCCTACGTAAGTGGAAAGAAGGTTAACGGGCTTGTTATCTTTCCACACAACAGCACTTACATCAATATCATCCACAGTCGCCACGTTTTCCTCATAGAATCCTCTGGGTACGTTCTTTTTCATTATAGTGTTTTTTTTTCAGGCAATTTGCAGTTTCTCAAAAATCATACGGCGTGTTACAAGACATCAATGCTTCCGTTATCTGAGTTTCTCCCCTAAAAATAAGGCTGTCTTCAGCAGTAACAAGATTCCGTTTTCGCCAAACCAGAGGTCGTTTAGAAATCCCTTGTGATCTACTCTGGGGTGCTGCTTCTTCGGCTTCCAAAATAGGAGGGTCTGGCATATTTTCATCGTTGTCGATTACGAGAGGAGGATCAGCATCCACTTCATCAGACTGGGCATTCTCACCTTCATCACTACTTTCAAGGTCTCGAAGAACATCTCGAGCTGTTTGATAATAGTGACCTTCATCCTCTACTTCGGAGTCTGACCCGTCTAAGCCATCTTCTGAATCTTCAAGAGTTTCTAAATACTTTGTAATTTCGCTTTCTAGTAATCGCGGCATGCTGAAAAGCAAAATAAAAATCCTTCACCAAACATGCATTTATTTAGCAGGCAATGCGCATTGTAGTTTTCCTACAACATACCAGATTTCGCCTAATTCGACAGTAGCATCAAGTGATTTTCAATGTTTTACAACATGAACATGTAATAGAAGATATAATCAATCAAATAAAAATATGTTATATACTTACATTATATTTTATCAAAGTCCGAACACAGCTACAAAACTTAGTTTCGCGCCACTAGAAAAGTTTTCTTCAAAGTGACATTTGACATTAACTTATTTTCAATGCATAAAAATATTGGATAGTGCCAACATTAAAAAAAGTACAAAATTCGTTCAGAAATAAGAACTAGTTGTCAAAATTAACAAAAAATTAAAAGAAGGTCAATTTTATCTGTGATGTTTAGTATGTTGTTTAAAAACAACATTGTCCATTTAAGGGATATATTTATTGAACATCGAAATCGCTATCGATGTCGTCATCTTGTATAAAACGCACACCACTTATATATTCGTGGGTGCGATGGCAACCACTATCACGAGCTGTCCCACTTGTACTAGGCTGTGGTGAGACTGGTCCGTCTTCGTCGGAGCTATTTTCACTGTCTTCCGTGTCACTGTCACTGTCGTCGGAGGAATCCCCTACTGATATTATGAATTTGCGATCAGTCAAATCGTCAATAATATCATCACTTTCGATATATTCATTTTCAATTCTTTTAGTTTTTTCACATAACGCTTTCCACTCATTTGGACCCATTTGGTCCACCTTTTCCTTCACCAACTCCATAACTCCTGTAATATTCCATTTCACGTTCTTGCTGCTAACATGACCTTTTATTGCTGCCCAGGCCATTTCGATAGGGTTTAAATCAGGATGATATGGGGGCAATCTAAGAACGCGGTGGTTATGCTCTTGCAGTATTCTATCTATGCTATACAGTTTGTGGCCCTCTTTGTGCTTTTTTATTATATTGTAAAGCTCTGGCTTCAACATATCCGAAGTAAATGCGATGCCTTTTCCTGCAAGCCATGATTGCATCTCGGCTTTTTTCGTATTCGAAGTTGGCGCAGACTCCTCCTCCTTGTTATGGTAGGACGCATTATCGACTACCACGACGGCATTTGGTTGGAGATTTGGGATTAATTGAGTCTAAAGCCATTTTTTATAATTAATAAAATTCATGTCGTCATGGTAGTCCCCTGATTTTGTTCCCGATTTAAACATCAACAAAGCATTCGGAATAAAACCATCTTCGGAACCTGCGTGCACGATGACTACCCGCTGGCCTTTGGAAATTGGTTTCTTTAGTCCTTCCAATGACAGATCCGACCAACCTTTTGATGTTGTGTGCGTAGAATGCACATATGACTCGTCAGTGTATATTATAGGGCAGCCTTCTTGACGGTATTGTCTGAGTTTCTTTAAATATTTAATTCTTTTGAGGCGGAGATCGGACTTTTCTATAAGAATTTTCCTGTTATTTTCAGTCTTCCTCCACCGAAACCCAAGATCTTTAATAATTTTCCGCAAACTGGTTGCGGATCCCTGATACCCGATGTCATCACGCAATTTATTTTTAATCTTTTTTAATGTCGGCAGTTCCTTATTTGTGATGTGAAAATTGTGGATACAACGTTTTATCACCCCTTTATCAAAATCGTCCACGTCGGTTACTGGGTTTGATCTCGGTCGTTTCTTTCCAGGAGTGCGAAACACTGGCAGCAATTCGGAGCTATTCGCTTCCTTCACAATTCTCTTCACCGTGATAAGTGATGTTCGAGTGGCAGCAGCGGTACGTTTTTGTACCGCTTTCAAATTTCCGACGCCTTCCTCCGCTTCCTTCGCCATAAACTTGTAAACGTCAAACAACATCTTCCTACTTTGTCTTTTTAAAGTTTTGCCTCGAGGCATAGTCAACAAAAAACGATAACGAAAACTATAACAAAAAAAATACAAACACAACAATCAACTTTTGCACTCGTCAGTACTTCGGACCACAGCAGCGTGTGCGCGGACTGCGGGGAACGTCACACGACTGATTACGCATGCGCGGACGCCATACCTCGCCCCGCACGCTCCTGTCTAACCCCGCAACGGTCCCGTCCCTCCCCGCTTGCCTCGCATACCGCCAAAATGGCCCGAAAACTATCTACTGCGCAGGTATAACCACGTGATCCGTCAAGTCTCATCTTTGGTTGCGCGCATTGTACCTCCTGACAACCCTTATCAACTTTAAGTTGCAAAGGTGTATCAATTCCAAAATCATGGTCTTCTACAGCTACCTCCATACGACGCCGAGTAATTTTCTGTGCTGCTATCAAAATGCCCACTGGACAAATCTTGGCTGAATCGTAACCGCCTTACCGGATAGTCGTTAGATCCAGATTCCGTATATATGAGACCGTTTCTATAAACTTCAAACTTAATTGGGAATATTAATCCTGCTGCTATTAACTCACAATATCCGCCATAAGTAGCATTTTTCATCATATCAGCAAAATATTCGTCAGATGTTACGTAGTTATCACCATTCCTGTCGTGGGTCATAATTGAAAACTTGCTCCAGTCATTAACCACATATTTGACAATTTCTGAACACTCCTCCATCGCTCTATCTTGTGTTCCGTACATTTAATAAGAGAGAGCACGAAACAAACATGCACCGTCACCAACAATAGGGACGACAGTACATTCTTCAACTTTTCCATTAACGTTAAGATTTTCTTTAGCTATTTTAAAAATGTCTAACCGACAGAACCTATACTTAAACCAAACGAAAACAAAACAAATGCCAAATACAAAGCAGAGTCTATAACCAAAACTACTAAACCGAAACAAAACAAATGCAATCCAAAATATGCCGGTATGAAGTGCCTGTCTAGAGCAGCTACTATGTCTTCGTATGGCACTTTTTGGATGTCCTTAGGCAGCACCAGATCCGACGCGAGTTTGTATGTGCTCTCACTAAGCGGGCTGAGTAGGTTCGCCCGCCTTTTAATTCCCGCCAAATCTTTTGCCGCGTCGATTTCATTCGCAATCATCCATTGCGTGAGTCTGCATTTCCACGTCTTCCAAGTTTGAAAACTGTGATCGAAACTACTTAAAATCCCGAAGTTTACACACGCCATTTATTTATCTTAAAGCGTGGGTTAATAAGTCGCCAATATTAAATACGCGTGTACGGGAGAGTAATGAAACGCAAGGCGGCGGGTAACAAACTCACGTTTATTGTCTTTGACACTTTATGACACTTCTTACTACGTTCCATTAACCGTTATACTATTGTTGTGCATAGCACACATACATAACAGAGGAGAAGATAGGTATTGCCGTACAGCTCCGTAAAGCTCCGAATATTTCGAATTATTCTTCCACCATAGAAGCCTGTCTTCATGCATATTAATTCGTTTTTCTTTAATGTAGTTATTTAATAGTAACTTTAGTACCACGCATCTATCTTCTATTGGTAAACTTTCAATTTCATCGTCACTATTTGGTTCAGAGGCTAGCAATTCGGCTAACATTGAATATACGATCTTTCCCGTGGAAGCGGTGGCTGTGGGGCAGCATGTGTCTACTATAGCTCCAGAACTAGTGGATGGTTGGTTGTGGACTTCCATGACGACATTATCTATTGGGCTTTGGCTGGTTGATGTTAGTTGTGCCAATTCAATGCGTTCTTTTGTTATTTCATAAGAAAATGGTTTTGTATTTTGGATCCAAATAAGTAGAGATGGCGTAGATATTATTATTATGAAGCTCACCGAAGCGGTTGTTAATCTCTTCTATCAGTTTTTGGATTACATTTTTGCAATCTTGGTCATTACCAATGTTATCTTCTCTCAAAAAAATTTGCATTGTACATGTTAAGACATGAATCAGTGGTATAACAGAGGATATACATGCCTCAGTGGTGCTTAAAGATTTAGTTACCTCTTCAAAGGGTTTCAGAATCTTTGTAAAATTTTCAAGTTTCATCCAATCACTAGGTACAAGTTGCGGCAAATTTTGGTGTTGCGATGTATATAGTATGGTAGCCAAATGATATATTAAACTCTGTATTAAAGATGGTTCTGTAAGTTTCATAAGATACATGATTTTATGACTCATTTGCTTCCAAATATAACTTATACATTTTCTTTATGTTTAAGTCCTCAGGTAGATATTCTTTTTTGTTTCATTCAAGCTCTAGTGACATAGTCTTCCTTTGAAGGATTTTATATGGTTACATATCAAATTTTTAACATTACTGTCTAATCTCTTGTTTGAACTAGACTTGCCTCTTTTGTCACTAGGTGCAGTACCTGTAATTTTCAATGCCTTTCAAGATGTTAAATTTTTCCTTTGGTAATGCCAAATATGGATAAAAGTGCCTTGTAGCGAACAGATACTTCTATTGTCTCATAATTTTCTATCACCCTCACTTTGTAAGTGAAATGAGTTAGCTGGAAATTAGAATCCATTTCAAAGACAGACTTTCTACTTCGCCTTCTTTTAATTGAACACACATTCATAAATCCACATCACTACATAGTATGAAACAAAGTCGCTTTCCGCTGTCTGTGTGTCCCTATGTATGCTTAGATATTTAAAACTACGCAACGGATTGTGATGCGGTTTTCTTTAATAGATAGAGTGATTCAAGGAGAAGGTTTATATATTATGTATATTACATGCACAATATAGTAGAGAAACACTTTAGTATCAGCACTGCATCCGTGCGAAGCCGGGGCGGGTCGCTAGTAAGTATATATTTTGTTCATCTGTGCTCTTCATACTAGGGATGTTGCGAATGCTGATTTTTTCACATCCGCGGATGCGAATGCTGATGCGGAGTTTTGAGGGCTCACATCCGCGGACGCGGATGCGGATGCGGATGTTTAAGATATTATGTAAACCATCATCATCATCATCATCATTTCAGCCTTTATTATGTAAATAAAGTCTATTAATGAAGAATTCAAACAATGATAACTTAATTATTCATATTTTTATTGTAATTAAATCAAACATTAGTATAATATTAAACACCTATTGGTATATTAGTAATTAAAATTAAAAAGAACAGCGAGAAGGAGAGATTAAGTATAATGAACAGGAGTATTGCCGCCTTTTCTGGTTCAAGGCGATTACGGCGAGGTTCGTAAATTAAACCCGCGGTACTAAATAATTGTTCGCTAGGAACACTGCCCGGTGGAGAGGATAAAAATCTTCGAACTATCGGCGATCATACCTTAAATTCCTCTCTATGAACACTCCACCAATTTAGAGCATTTTCATCCACATTAATTCTCTTTTTAGTGCGGTAAGCGAGTAACTCCTTTTTGAGTACAGCTTCAATGCTAATTTTATCTGGCATTTCTGTACTCACGTCTTCACTCGACGAATCTAACATCATAGCAAGGTCGTTTTGTAAACATGACTTTCTGTTGAAACCTGATGTAGGTAGTTAAATTATTAGCCTTATAACTTAAACAAACGCCTCAATGTGTGCTGTGTGTGTGTGTGCGTGTGTGCGTGTGTGTGTGTGGGTGTGTTAGGTATTTTCTTGTTAAGTGAGTGCATGTTTGTGTGTGTGGATGTGTGTTATTGTATCAGTGTTCCTTTCCTTTGTATTTTTGTTAATATCTTTGATATCTTTGAGCTAGATAGTCAATATTAATTGATGAAGTAGGTTTTCTGTACGGTTGTAATCTAACTTTTTCAACCACTCCATTACCAAATACTTACATTTAGTTTTTGGTAATGGATATATTGATAGGATACGATTTAACTTATTATATAAGTTAGGACCCTGGTAACAGAAAAAATTATGTGCAAATCTAGTTTTGAACGGAGTTGTTGAGCAAACTGTATCCTTACGTCGCTGATTTTTGAGTTGGTCAGGTTGATATTTTAACAGGGAATGTTGTTTAGTCACTGTATATAGGATGAAAAGCTGACGGACCGTTAATACTTCCCATTTTTTTTATAAAGATCACACGTTGGGTGATAGAATTGCAGGGACAAACTAACTTTAAGAAGTAGTCTTTGCGCTCTCTCAATTTTTAGAAAATGGGTTTTACCTGCACCGCCCCAAGAGGTGATGCAGTAAATAAGTAGTGACTGGCAGAGAGCAAAATATACTGTTTTAATAACGTTTATTTGGGCAACATGTCTTAGATTCTTAAAAATTACGATAAGCTTCCGTACCCTTGCAGCAAGACGGTCTATGTGATGGTGGAAGTTTAGTTTGCTGTCAATCATCACACCCAGATACTTGGTTAATGCTGTATTTGTAAGATTGGGGCATGAACAGCAGCCATCATTGGAATTCGCACACGAGTGACAAATAATACGACACGAAGGATCAGGCTCATCGTTGCTTTTCATAGAGAAGGTTATGTAGTTTGTCTTTGCAACATTTAGCGTTAGAATGTTTTTATACAACCACTTATTTATAATGTTCATTCCCTTCTGTGCATTTAAAAAAGCATCATCCCAGGAGTCACCACAGAATAGCAAGGCTGTATCATCTGCAAAGGTAATGATCTTGGCGTGAGGGATTTGCATCTGACAAAGGTCGTTTATGTACACAAGGAAGAGAGTCGGTCCCAGGATACTTCCTTGAGGAACTCCAAAAAACACTGAGACCTCCTCGCTTGTGATATTACCTATTTGGACACACTGTGTTCGTCCGGTCAGATAATCTTGTAAAAGTTTCAACTGAAGATCCCTAACACCTAGGCATTCCAGTTTCTTAACTAAAATTGGGACAGAGACTGTGTCAAATGCCTTCGCTAAATCTAAAAATATTCCTATTGTCTTCTTTTTAGTATCAAAATTATTAACTATGTAGTTTGTCAGTTCAAAAACCGCATCTGATGTGGATCTTTTAGCTCGAAACCCAAATTGTGATTGCGATTATAGGTTTTTATTTTCCAAATATTTTATTAGCCTATTATTAATTATCCGTTCTAAAATTTTTAAAAGAGTAGGGAGAATAGAAATTGGTCTATAATTACTGATACAGCCTCTGTCTCCATTTTTGTGGATGGGATGAATTCTCGACTTTTTGTAGACGGCAGGGAATACTCCAGTCGAAAGTGACAAGTTACAAATGTACGATATGGGAGTTGTTAGGACATCCTTATTTGCCTTTAGAACTTCGCCAGATATCATATCTAGGCCAATTGAGCAGTCACTTTTTAAACCTGCTATTAGCATCCCAATCTCGTCCTCATCAGTCGGTAAAAGAGTAAAAGAATGACAGCATGATTTTAAAGTGTGGCATTCGGGTTCGGTAGGTGAATTATTTATTCTTAGGTTTTCGGCTAAAGTTTTGCCTACATTTGCGAAGTAATGATTTACATTATTTGCTGAATTTTGCGGGTCATTTGTGCATAATAATTCTACTGGGATCTCTTTAGGTTTGTTTGAATAGGTGATCTCTTTTATAGCTTTCCAGAGTTTTTTGCAGTCTTTGCCTGCCTTTTGGAGTTGTAGTTTCTCAAAGTCCCTCTTAAGTTTTTTCAATAGGGATGAGCAATAGTTTCTGTACCGTTTGTAAGTAGTCTTTAGTATTTCATTATCTGGGTCTTTTTTAAGTTTTTTAAATAGATTATCTCGGTTCCTAATACATTTCAAGATACCCGGGGTTATCCAAGGTTTTAAGATTTTCTTTCGCCTGGAAATGTTCACCTCCTTACAGTTAGCCGTAATAACATTTTGAAGGATTTTCTGAAAGTATGTCGCAGCTTCGTTAGTATCTTTAATCGTGTACAAGAAACTAAAGTCAGTGGTTTTTAGTTCCGAGTTTAAACATTCATAATCTATGCGTTTAATAACTTTTTGAGGTTTTTGCCTAGAAGAGGTAGTAATGTATAAGACAACACTGTTATGATCTGTCAAAGTCGTATGGAGAACAAGACAACGAGCCGATAATTTGGTCTTAAGTAGTACATGATCTAAACATGTTTTACCATGTGTCGGGAATGTGAACGCAGGTATCATTCCATGAAATGCAAGCATATCTAAATATGCAGAAAGATGTGTGTCTGTACTATGCTCAGCTATATTAACGTTAATGTCACCGAGCAATATGACATTTTGTCTCATTGAATATTTAATTAATATATTGTTGAGGGATTGAAGAAATGTATTAATAATCTTGTATCCGGGGGGTCTATAAATAGCAAGGGCTACTGTATCTTTATTCAAAGTAATCACAAGGCAATTTGCTTCCGCTATAATAGGTTCTTCAACTGAAATGTCTAAATTATTTTTGTAATATACGACCACACCCTCATTTTTCGTACGATTATTAGTAGAAGAAAAGCTATTATATCCATCCAGAGGAGGTACGCATTGGGAAGATGCTAACCAGCACTCAGTCAAAATAATACAGTCCCAGTCTACCCCCGTTCTAACGAGAATGGGTAATAGGGCAGGTAAATTACATTTTAAACTACGAATGTTTTGTTGAAAAAATTTTAGGCATTTATTCGAATTAGGTAAGAAAGACAAGCAATCCTCAGCCTCACAGATAGTGGAATCAGCTACATTATAAGTGTCAATTTCGTTTTGAATATTATTTAATTCATTGAATATTCCGGTTAGAGTTTTTAGTAGGACAATATACGAAAGACAATTTCCGTTTGGTTTTGGTTGGTGTTACTAAATTAAAGAAAGAACTTTTTCCTGTACTAGGTAAGTTATATGTGTTATTGTTAAGGAATGTGTTTATTGTGTACTTGGCGAAGAATGTGAGGAGTATTAGCGTTTGAGTAACTGTGTTGGTTTTGTGTATATTGATTATGTGATCACATTTGGTAGGCACATGTATTATTACAGAAAAAATATAGGGTTCGTCTAAAAAAAGGCAGTAGAATATTATGCATGCAGTAAAATTAGAGATGAGTAATCTAAAAGAACAAAAATGAACTAGTCAAATACTTTTTTTTAAATTTTCAATATCTTGTTCGCAGCTCATGTGCAAACGGGGTTCTTTGGAGTTGCGTTTCAAATATACCTTGCCAAAAGAGGTCCAGCAGTGTTCATAGTTGTGGTTTTTTGCAAACACTCTTGCGAGATAGTGAAGGCGTCTAGCTGATGAAGTGAGGGATTCTGCTACATATATAGGTTTAGGAGGACCATTGATATTGAGACTAGCAGTGTTCAGGCGTTCATGAATGTTCACCTTATTGTAACTTCTTGTAGATTTTATAAAGTTTTCTCTCATGATAGTCGAGGTGAAATCCAATATAACAGGGCCAGCTGGTTTATCTTTCAGCTTCATCCGGAATACATCCCGAATATCTGAGTCTTGAATATTAACTTTGATAACTTTGCCAATGTTTTTCGCCAGTTCCACTAGGTTTTCCTTGTTTTCAAATTCAGTTGCAGGGACATTTCTAAGCTCAACTGTGGTGGACCGTGCATTTTTCTCAAACTGCTCCAGCTTCGCTTCTAGTGTTTTTATGTGACTTTTAAAATGGTTATTTTCCTGCTGGAGTGTTTTCAGGTCGCTAAGAACATCATCGTATTTTGCAGCGATATGTATCATGGAATCCTTAATTTCGTCGTTCTGGGTTGATAGGGCGCCTATAGATGATTCCAAGGAGGCGAACTTATAGTCTTGCTGCTTTTTTATTTCATCCATCCTTGTCATTACGTCGAATAATGTAATATCAGCAGTACTCGAATGGTCATTTCGACGACGTTTACATCTTTGTGTAATGTTAAATTCTGCGTGTTCCTGATTTTCAGCCATATACAATGCTGAATCGGATCCATAATGGGTGGGAGAAGTGACCTTAGAACTGCTCTTTGTAGGCGTACGTGAAACCGACATTATATTGAATTTAACTTGTTCTACTTCAATCTATCGTCGATCGGTAATAGTGTAAACAAATAAAAGTATATACCCCTTGGGCTATACGCTAATATTCACCCGCTAATCGCTGGCGCTTATCAACTGTGGCAAGCAGCAAGGCGCACGGCCGTGTGACGTACGCGCGGACGGCGCGGAGAAGCTTAGGATGTTACTTCCGTCTACGTTGATGCTGTCCTGCTCGTGCTGCGTCACCGCACAATCGCGACCTTTCGTATGTTCTGCGCGCCTAGTACTTGCTTAAGTATTTCACTTTTAATTATTTTTGATTATTTAATATTTAAATAAAAATTAATACGGGTGCACACGTCTAAACGCTCTTGCGGTCCGAGGGGGAGAGGGTTTTCAACCATTCATGTAAGAGACTCAGAGTATCCTTTAACTTAGTAAAACGGTCGAACATGTAGAACGTACTGTTCCATCGCGTAACACAATCTTGGAACACTTTCAGATGCGGTTGATTCAGTCTGTCCTGAATTAATTGCAGTTGTTTCTGAGCAATGGTAGAGTGATTAAAATGAGTCGAAATTTTCTTACATTTTTGTTTTAGTATTTTTATCTTTTCCTGCGAACCTAAACAACTACGGATGGCTAGTTGTATCTTGTGAACAGTACAATCTATATCATTTACTCCTGCTAATCGCCCTGCTCGCTTCATATTAGATGCTTCATCTCTGATTGGACAATACAGTTGTCCTTTTTTAATATTCCATTCATAAAGCATGGTGCTAAATTTGTCAGCAATTATGTCACCAGTGTGACGGCAATCAAATGTCTCGCATTTCAATACAATCAACGATCTATCAAAGTTTTCCGCAATTCCGTGGCAAGTCAGGCTAAGCAAAGAAGCGTTTGAGCTTGGATCCGACCAAATGTCAGACGTAAACGACATGTAATCAATTTTTTCGATTAGTTATTTAACTTTTTGAGCAACTTTGTTATATAATTCCTTGCATGCAAAATCAGTAATAAAATTGAGTCCTCTAAAATTATATCTTGGTGATAATTCTTGCACCAATCTACGTCATTTCTGAATGAGTTTTTTTTTTTAGAATTTGAATTATTGCTGTCCCACTTCTTTTCTTTTAGAATAACTTCTTTTAATGACAATTGTTTCTTTGCTTCTTGCAGAGGAGTAGTAACATTATCTAAAAAAATATACACATACAAATAAAAATTTTCGTAATTAAAAACTAAGTAAAGAACATGTTTAATTTTTGAAAAAAAAAAACGTATTTATATACTTTACTGATCGAACGAACTACTCAAGTGAAGTTCGATCGATATTCATATCAAACGGAATACTGAGGCCATCACGAATCCACTCCAAAACTAATGCGTTTTTTGTAATACTTTGCCAGCAACTATAAAATAGTTGAACTCGGCCCGCATGGGATACCTGTGTTACTGTTGGGTCTGGGGTCGATGTTGCGTCTTGACCGGATACCTCGGTTGCGCAGGGCGCGCTGCAGGTGGCTTGCGCACATTCGTCGGAGCTGGCATCCTGATCCCCTCCCGGCCGCCGCCGCGATACGTTGGATGGCGAGGAGGGATTCCCCAGTTTCCCCGAGGTTGAGGTGTTCGGGGGCCTACAGATGTTGATGGAGCAGAAGGATTTCCTAAGGTTTTCTTAATCTGGAGACCCTGCATCTCAATGGTCTTTGAGGCTTTGATCTTTTCGGATAACTTTGTCCCGAACAGAGTTTCATCCCTACAATTGTCCTGTATTATATGCAGGAAGCTTTTGTCCAGACTTGGAGTAATCAACTTGATTCGTACTTGAGTCTCACGATGATGTAGGTCACTTAGTATGCGGCATGCGTCGCTCAGGTGTTTGATGACTTTGAGTTTATCATATTCTTTAGTCAGAAGCAAATCCATTGCTCTGTTCATGGCAGTCACGCCTGCGCCCAGCTGTTGCTGGGAACTAACCAGTTTTTTGTCTCGGGTTCGTGCGCTTTCAGTAATAGTTGCAGAAATTTCTGGATTTAATTTCGGAGCTTGTAAAAGACTGCAATTCTGTGGGACAAGGTTGTCCTTAAGGAGTTTTTCCTTGTCATCTTTCGGCAAACCTTTCTTCAACAGAGGGAGCCACAATTCGGCTAAATTATCGTGAATTTTGTCTCCATATTCTGGCCCTTCAACTGTACTGGCGCCGTGCGCCGCCAAAAATTCAGAATTTAATTCTTCAATTACGTCTTCTTGATCGTTAGGCTCCTTGGTGGGTGAATTCACAATATCCATTAAGGTTGTGTCAATTTGTGCAACGGGCATCTCCGCCGATATTTCGTCGGTCGATGACGGAGCCGTAACAATTTCGGATTCTTCGATATCTATGAAGAAGAGATATAATAAATATTTCCACAGTTACTATGTATTCTACTGTGTGTTACCCTAGTATAATTTCTCCCACTGTGTAAAGACATCTCCACCAAAAGGTAACGAAAATAAATCATATTTGCGTTAAGTTTTACCAACCGTGTTGATTCTCGGTCAACCCCAGGTGTACATTTATTAGAATGTGTTTATTGTACTTAGGTACCTACCTAAGTAGGTACCTACTTTTTGCCTTGATGATTCACGATCAAAAAAGACAAATATTATAACCTTCATGTTGATTCTCGACCAACCCCCAGACTTTAGGCAGGAGATTGAAAAGAAGATGTACGTTTCACAATGAAAACCATTGTGAGTACTTATTTATGTAAAAAGGTAGGTACAAACTTACCACAGTCGTTTTCGAAATAAGAAGAATCTGATGATGAAATTATCCGGCGGCGGCGTTGCGCTGCTTTTTTCTTTTGTATTTTTCTATCATCATTCTTTCTCGTTCTACTTTTCGTTTCGGCATATTAATATTTTATTTTAATAAATTTGGGGGTAGATTAACAAAAATAACCTCTGAGGTAATGCGTGTGCTTTCTACCTTGCACGAAAAACGAATGAGGAAATAGATATGTGTCGTTCGCGATTGACCGAATCAAAAGACCCGGGTCGCAAGAACTGAACGACTGATCGGGTCGTTACGAAAATAATAATCCGTTCATTCGATCCTTCCATCTTTGTTTGCGCATAATTTGAATTTGAATTGCGACTGGCGCCAAGAAACAATTTTATGGAAAATATGACTTATTAAGAAGACATTTAGATGTACATTTGCAAAATGTTACGCATTTGTTTAGGCGTGCACCTGCAATATTCCAATGTTGACTATTTTATTTTAAAGCATATTGTCTAAACATTAACGTTCTTTTTCGTCTGTAATAAGTTTGACTATTTGATTTGTTTAAATTTAAAATTACAAACGAACGAAATAATGAACCAATGACAAAAATAATAAAAATTCGTTGAATTATTTTAAAAGTTAATGCTAATGTTAGTAATGTTGATTTTTGATATTTTGGGGTACATTTTTATTTTTTATTTTTATTAAATATATTTTTTATGAAATCTTGCATTTTTATTATACTTACCTAGCCTAAATAATCCACTCGACAAATCGAGCTTACGAACGAGCGATCTACTCATTGATTGACCTACCCAGGTGAGTGCATCTGCATAGGTCGTGTTTGAATTTGAACCAAGTAGTTAGATTGACGCCAACGGCTCGCCTTGAAAACTATCAATCGATTGAACGGGTCGAATGAACCGGGTCATTTACTAAACAGATCAGTACTGATCTGGATCTCCAAAATTGAACGAACGACACATGCCTATGAGGAAATATACGAACGGCACGGCGGTAGTGCTGTCACAACTCGATTATTTTTGCTATCGATTTGAAAATCGAATCTACTTTTAACACCGTGCAATATCTACCTTGTAGGTTGAACGTACTACGTTTTGAATACTATTATATATTCGATTGAATAGACTCCTATAATTTTAAAAACACCTACCTATCAAAATCAAATGTCCAACTTATATTACAAAAAAATGATATCATACAATAACGCCAAACTGACCGGACTTTTTAATTAATAGTTATTACTTTATTACCGATCAAGAATGAGGAAATGAAACGAAAAAATACATGATAATTGTCAATGTTATGTCAAACAAATGAGATTAAGAATCAAGACAGCTACAACTAACGAAATGCTAAAAGGACACAGCACTACCAGAAATTACTTAGAATTGTATCATATTAAAAAAAATATATTATGGCCAATTTCTAAGCTAAGTAATATAGGTATGCGAATTCATTTACGATGTCATATTGAAAACGAAAAATTAAATTAAAGTCTTAATTGTACTATTTGTTTTCTGTATTTATTGTTTTCCTTGTGTAATAAATAATATTTGTTATGTTATTTTATATTGAAACCGATTTTAATAAAAAAAAAAATAGATAGATTAATTATGTAAGTCTTTTTACAAGTGACGAGTTAGGTATATGATCGAACTAACGATAACATTGAGTAAAAACATCGCCTAAACCACAACCTTGCTAAAATTATGCCTTTATCAACTAAATATTAATTAATTAAAACTAAAAATGATCATGAAACTTACCTGCGTCAGATTTCATCTTCTGTTATTTTTGTTCTTTACTTATGTTCTCAAATGCAGAAAATTCTTCTGAGTGCATCGACTTAAGATGATTTTTTAAGGACGATGTGGTTCGGCCCTTGCGAGAGTAGCTTTTATTGCATATTTTACAATTAGCTTTATCCTGGTCTTCTTTATTTGGTTCAAAATAATTCCATATACTACTTTTGGTCGGTGGTGACATTGTTAACAATTTACCTTGCTAATGTTATAATCTTCCGATCTTATATTACGTAATAATTTCTAATTTATAGTTCACCCATTCAAATGCTGTTTCAGCATTTGGAATATCTTTTCCTTGAGCGATTTTGGCATCTAGAGATCGTTTGATGACACCACCAATTCCATCAGCGGCACCTTTGCCGTGCGCGGCTTCAAAAAACGACCAAGTACCATTACTGTACCCGTATTCATAGAGTTTTTCACTGAATAAGTAAAAGTTATTTTTTTGTTTGTACTGGGTTGTTGGGCCGTCAGAAAAAAAGTGAATGGTGTATATGTTGGGATAGTTACTTTTTATGTATAGTAAAACAGGATCGAGATGGGCCCAAATTGCCTCTGGGTTGTGTTGATTGTCGGGAGAAATAGAACAAAAAAAAATGGGTTTCTTCTGTCCCTTGAGGTACATAACTCCTGTATGTAACGTAATCTGTTCTTTTATGAAATGCATTGCCTGTATTTCGTTGTGGTATTTACACGTGAAATTTTCAGAGAAATAAATATGGATGCATACTTCATCATCTTCTAAATTATTAATGCAATCTTTGTATTTTTATATTGGTAATAAAAGTTAAAAACATGGGTCTTAAATTTTTTCATTTCTACATTAAATATCTCAACTAAGTCTTGTAAGGAACCCTCTTTCTTCATCTTTATCATCTTTTAAATTTTCTTTTTTTCACCTTTCTTTTCATATTCATGTTCTTTTAAAAGCCAAGTAAACCAGCTTGTTTTATGCGATAGATCTGCATTATTAATTTGTATTTTGATTTCTGCACATTCCTTGCATTTATTATACATGCAGTCCTTCGAATTAAAATCGCAAACTAAACTTGCTGTCACTTCGTTTAGATTTACAGTGTTAAGAATATTAAGGGATTTTAGTTTATCAACCAAGAATTGCATATTAGAATGCTTTTTACACGCACAACTCTCGCAATCCTTGATGTTTGGAGGAAGTACGTAGAACGGGCGGTACTTTTTGAAAGTGCTGAAACTTATTTGGGCCTCTTCCGCGATAAACTTTTTATGAAGTACGCTTAGTTTGTCTAGCAAATATCTCTTTTGGCGTGTAACTTTTCTAAACGTTCTATATTCTTTTTTTCCCGCAGTGGCGCGGCTAACATCATCTCTATTATAAAAACATTCAATTTTCTTTTGCAATGCTGTAGATTTGGTCCTTTGCTGACGGTATTTTTTGAAATTACTCTTAAATCCCAGAGAGGTTCTTATCTTTGTTTTATGTTTATATTTTTTTATAATATCGTTATCGAGGACTTTTTTCAAAACATTTTTTTCAGCATTGTTGGCAGTTTGAAATTGTAATTTTAGTGACTCCGTTAGTATATTATGTTCAAGTAGTTTATTCATAATTTGTTGTTTTTTTGGAGTTTCAATGTTAGGTATGTTATTATTTATGAACTCAGTTACTTTTTTCCTTGGTGTTTTCTCTTCTGACTCTCGTGTACATGTGTCTACTGTTTCATTTTCCGTGGTTAATTTAATTAATACATTTTCATAATTTTCCTGCATCTTGTCAATTTTGTTTTGTTGTCTAATTATCTTTTTCTGGAGGCCTTTGAAACCTTTACTTAATGTATTTAACTTTAATCGGAATTGGGTGTTTTCTTTTTTCAGCCTGTATTCAATTCGGCGTTGCATATTACGGTATATTAACTGATTATTATCTTTCTTTGAGTTGGAATCTTGTGACGTAGAAGGTTCGTTTTGTGGTGTCATTTTAGGAACTTTTGCTTTTGCCCGATCTTTCTTCCATTTTTTCCGTAATTCTTGTTTCTGGTCTTCAGTATAGGTACTCTTTTTCTCTCATAGTATCGTGCAGATCTTTCTTTGGCCTTCCTTCGTATTTCTTCAAACTTTTGTGGATTTTCGTTTTTCAGCTTTTCGCGATATTTTTTCTGCTTTTCAGCAGCAGACAACGGCATCTGTGAATTTTTTTCTATTGTTTAATAGGTAATCAAAATAAAAAAAAATGCAAAAAAGTACACTGGATTAGTCCCGTTGTGTGTTTGTTTGCAAGACAGAAAAAAAACGTCGAAAGAAAAATTAAAATTGACTAAAAAAAATATAATTCCGCCTAAACGGAAAACGTTTATATATTTTATTTTTTTGGACAGGCCAGTTGGCTCAGTTGGTTAAGACACCACCTATCGCGCCGCTGGTCGTGGGTTCGATTCCCACACAGGGCAAACATTTGTGTGCATGAACATGTCTGTTTGTCCTGAGTCTGGATGTAATAATCTATACAAGTATGTATTTACAAAAAAAAAGTAGTATATGTAGTTTATCAGTTGTCTGGCTTCCATAGTACAAGCTCTGCTTAGTTTGGGATCAGATACCCGTGTGTGAAGAATGTCCCAGGATATTTATTTATTTATTTTATTTTAGTCCATTTAATATTTTTTTAAATCTAAATCATTTTAACGCTATTTACGATATACACAAACCTTTACAACACTTCATCGTTACGTAACATATAATCAACGTTACCAGTAACACCAAAGCAACATAGAAGTAACATAGAAGCGCGATTTTCAAGGTTACAAATAAGCTATAATTACAGAATCGAAGCGAATTTTAAACAAAAACACATTACCACGCACTTATTAGTCACTTGTGCATAGTGCAACTTAAGATGAGTAGAATAAAAACTGTTATTTACCTTTGAAATCACCAAAATTCACAATAAAATTCCAGCGCCGAAACTCACACGTGCACATTTGACAGACTCCAGAGATGACAAAATGGCGTCTTTTTTTTAATTGTGCTGCCTGGACACACGGTGTTGCCAATGTTGTTACAAAATAGTACCAAAAACAGTTTTTAATACCTAGAAGGCAAATATTGGTAACATACAAAATAGTAACATATAAGCAAAATCATGGAGACAAATATTTGAATCTTAATAAATCAATCAAAATCCCGTATTTAAGCATACGAAAACTACGATTCAGCAGCTTAACTTAGAAACATTTCATACAGTCACAATTAATTAAGTTTTGATTACTGAAAATATAAGTTTTATAGTGCCAAGTGTTTGGCCGAACCAAAGAGACAGCGTGTTTTTGGCAAAATTTTGGGGTCTCGACGAATTTAAGTCATTGTATTTTTTTAACTGTACGCCTTCCATTCATTTTAAGAATACATTCTAAGTGTTTAAGAATTAGCTAATTTAATTTGGAAACATTCATTACCATTTAACAAGTATTTCGTTTTTTATAATCATTCAAAATTTGAGACATTTTTTTCTTTCAAAAAGTGGCAATATCTACGGCCTTACCCATTTACCTGCTGGTAAACATTTTTTTCACCTTTCCTAGCAAGCACTTGAGGTCCTTTTGGTGCTAAAAAATGCTGTCTCATCGCAATTAAAAATGCGCGATGCATCATTCAATATATCAGCATAGCCACTATCTTCCAACTCCTTATACACACGTTTGTACCATTCTGATAGGTGAGCACCTGTTACCCTGGCTCTCGATGCTGTAAAATTTTGTGATATCCTCATGGAAATCGTTGGATTTCTCCGAATAAATGCCTTTACCCATGTTTTACCTGGTCTTCCATGCTTGAATAAGACACATTGTCGTTTTATTTCCTTTAAGTATTTCTCTACACTCACAATTAACTGTTCGGTTGTCACAGGAAAACCCGCTTTTGCCATTTTTTGCACCCAGTCGCATATTTTATGCTCCTCTTCTGGTGTAAGGATGGATGTCGGACCCATTTTTCGTTCCATCGGTGACTTCCCTTAAACTTCCTTTTTGTAAGCGTTATTCTTGGTACACCGAACTTTTTTGCAGCCGTTCGTATTGGTGTTTTATGAAGACGAACATCGTTCACTGCTGCAAACATTGCAGCTTCAGTATAATTTAGGAATGCGCCGTTTTTCCCAGGCATCTACAAGATGAAAAATTGGTTTTAGTAATAGACCATAGCCATAAATTCGTACCATAAAGTTAGTCAACTACTAAAGAAAATCAATCTCAAAATCAATCAAAAGTTGACCACCATGGTCAATTACTAGAAAATCACAGTCAAACGGAATCAGTAGTGGACCACCTCCACATCTCAATTTTGTCAACAAATCTTCAAATTTTAATTACCCTGTCATTTAAATAAACCATAAACGAATAAGAAACGATAAACACTTACCATCAACAAGGTGACAAAGTTCCTAGTATTTAGCTTCAAACTTTTTCAATCTCTACGAATATTGTAACAAAAATCGAATTTATGGTCCGTCACTCAACAAACAACTGGCAGCCATTTTCTATATTTGACAGATATGGATGCGCAATTTTCGCGCTTAGTTGACCAGATGGCAGCACTGACTACTTATTAACGAATGAGTTTTAAAAATTGCCGCGAATTCTTATTATAACGGTTTATGTGCATTAGCGGTCAACTACAGGTACATGGTCAACTACTAGTGACTTTACCTTAGTCGATTTCGTTTCTTGTTTTCCTATCCGGTGACACCCATGTCCATTTTCTATTATGTTTTCTATTGTATTAGCTATACAAAATGACACGGAAAAAAAAATTTGCTGTGGTAACTAAAATTTAGTTATGGTATCTAAATTCCTTCGAAACTATACGGACAACTAACTTTTTAGCTGCCATAGCAAAGTGTTTTTAGCTAACAAAAATTAGCTGTGATAGCAAATATTTTTATCTGAAATCACTACGAATCATAGAAAAGTTAGCAGTGACAGCAAATTTTATTAGCTAAATTTAGCTGTGGCTGCTAACCATATTAGCAGTATCAGCAAATTATATTAGCTATATTTAGCGATAGCCGCTAAAAAAGTTAGACGTAGCTGCTAATTACTTTAGCTTCGACAGCTAAAATAATTTGTAGCTATGGAAAATAATGTTAGCTATAGCAACTAGGTTAGTGTGACACTCTATCGAATTACTTTAGCAGTATTCGACAATGGGTTTAGCTGCAGCCGTGAATTGTGTTTGTACTTTAACTGAGAAGTTTAGTTGCGAAGAGTAATCACTTTAGTTGCGACAGCTAAAATAATTCGTCGCCCTGTAAATTAAAATTAGCTTTAGCAACTAAGTCAGTTTGATTCACTATCAAATTACCTTAGCGGCATTTGACAATGATCTTAGTTGCCGCTGTGAATTGGATTTGTTAGTGTAACTTAGGGTTTTAGTTGCGAGGTGTAATCGCTTTAGCTGTAACAGCTAAAATAATTCGTAGCCATGGAAAATACTGTTAGCTATAGCAACTAAGTCAGTTTGATACTATATCGAATTACCTTAGCGGTAGTCGACAAATTGTTTTGCTGTAGCTGCTAATTGAGTTTGTTACTTTAACCAAGGGGTTTAGTTGCGTGATGTAATTATTAAGTTGAAATGACTAAAACGATTCGTCGCACAAAATATAATCTTAGCTGCAGTAAATAAGTAAATTTGATACTCTATAGAATAAGTTTTTAGCTGTGGTTGTGAATTGAACTTTAACTAATTCACTTAGTTAAGGTAACAAAGTTAATTCACAAACAAAGCTAAAAACTTTTTCGATAGAGTATCAAATTTACTTTGTTGCTGCAGCTAAAATCTATATTTTATGCCACTCATGAAAATATATAATATAATAAGTATATTTTCATGAGTGGCATAAAAGATAGAAAGAAATAATATTTATTTCTCGTTCACGTTCGTCTGCAACGAGCGGGATGGAAATATAATTGGTCGGCTAAGTCGTAAGAAAGGTGTTAGTTTCAGTTGCGGCAAGTAAGTCAATTTGATACTCTGTCGTGTCGTATTGTAGCCATATGCCACAATGATACTATACAGTCAAAATAAACTTACTGCTACCGCTGCTGCAAAATAAAACATAGTTACAAAGCATTTTAGTATCCTTAATAAAAACATCACGCAAGTAAGTTTCATGTCATGAATAAAATCAAATGCAGAAATTATTTTAATATTATTATTATTTTATATTTATTGTGAAGGTGTCATGTCATTCACTATATCTTAGGGCTCTTACTCACCGCAAACATAAACATGATCGTGTTATGTATACAAGGTCCATTTAAATTAGGCGCAAATATTTTAAGGGATGTACCTAAAGGCGAAAGAAAGGGTATAAAAGAAAATAAAAAAAATATTACACGCAGTTTTTTTATACAAAATAATATTTTTCATTACTCATACTCTGAAAGTAGGTCGGAACTTGCCTGATGAGCGGGTTGAAAGTAATACTTTTCTGGCCCGGGAGAATCGCTTTCAACAGACAGCTCACAGCTGTCAAATAATAAAAAACTAGTTCCATTTTCACATTTCTATGGAACCATGTTCAAACTTTTTCTACAGTCACTCAATTACAGCGCGATGTAAAATTGAAATAACATAAAGTTAAGTATTAATTAAAAATTATTTTTTTAAATGACTTAATTATAATTTAGTTTCAACAATTTCTTTAAAATAACAGATTTGGGCAAAATATTTAAAGATGAAAATGATAAATATTGGCTAAATAATGAAGTTGGCCGCCAAAGAAAAAAAAATAGGCGGCAATCCGATTTTCATTTTTTTTTCGAGTTGTAGAGTATTATCAAAGTACTAGCTGTGCCCACGGACTTCGTCCGCGTAGTATTTAACGTAACAAAAATTTCTGGATTATCGGGATAAAAAGTATCCTATATGTTAATCCCGGTTATAAACTATCTGTGTTCCAAATTTCATCCAAATCCGTTCAGTAGTTTTTGCGTGAAGGAGTAACAAACATACATACATACATCCACACTCACAAACTTTCACATTTATAATATTAGTAGGATTGTACTTCCTTGTATTAAAAAAATGAGTTCATCTGATTCCGATATGAATTTAACGCCTAATTTCATGAGAGAAGAGGCTAAAGCAGTAGTGGAAACCCTTTTACCACCTAAATCAAAAGACAGATACCTAAAATTCATACGATGATTTTATGAAATGGCGCGCTGAGAAAAAAGTGAAATCGTTATCTGAAAACGTTTTGCTAATAGTATATTTCAACGAATTATCAAAGATTTACAAACCTTCAACATTGTGAAGCGTGTATTCTATGTTAAAGGCAACATTAAGTTCTGAAAACAATGTCCATTTAAAGAATTTCGAGAGACTAACAGCGTTTCTCAAAAGGCAATCTGATGGATTTAAATCGAAAAAATCCAAAGTTATCACTTCTCAAGAGGTAGAAACCTTCTTAAACCAAGCTCCTGATGAAATATACCTAGTAATGAAGGTAACCAAATCTTTTATTGTTATTCGCATATAAGAAATTTGTATCAATGTGTAACTTTATAAATTTTATACACCAATTAAGAGCACCAATCTACTTTTCAGGTAGCGTTGATATTGGCAATAAGTGGCGCTTGCAGAAGTATCGAACTACTAAATATGAAGGTTGATGACATTGAGTTAAATAATTGCTCTCATCTATATATATAAAAGAAAGTCGTGTTAGTTACACTATTTATAACTAGAGAACGGCTGAACGGATTTGGCTCAAAATTGGTGGGGCGGTAGCTTAGAACCAGGAGAAGGTTATAGGATACTTTTTATCCCGTTCCAATGGAAATTGACATAAAACGTGAAAACGTGTTATTAATGCAAATGACAGCAAAAAAAAATATGAATGAAAGAAAAGTCTAGCCGTTGATTATTAACAAATGGTATAAAAAAGGAGAACCAACAGCTAAAATGTCGTCTATAGTTAAATATGGTTGAATATTTGATAATTTGAAATTTTGAAGTTGACAGTTGATATGTCAGTTTCGAATTTCTATTAGCTTATTGTACGGATATTATCATTAGCAATACGATGCCGCGTCCAAGACAATCTGATCTTTCACGACAAAGCCGTAATGCAACTAGAATTCGAAACATTGCGAATGAAAGAACTGAAGAACAAGAAATTGGAAGTGAAGAGCGCCGCGGTAGTATGGCTCGAATTCGTGCTTCTCAATCACAAGAGCAAAGAGAGGTGCCCGTGAAACGGCTCGGTTGGCAATGAGGAATCGTCGAGAAAACCTCAGAGATCAAGAACTAGATAACTAACGACGCACAAGAAGAAATTTATCAAGTAATGATTGTGGCATGTTCACGGGTCGGAAGACCATCAGCGTTATTTGTTCTTGCGCCTGATAATAAAACGAAAAATGTAGTATATCACAAGGTGCTTCAATGAAGAGTGCAAACGAAGCACCAAAATACATGGCAAAGATATTGTTACCTAAAATAAACAAACCCGAGGACCCGCTGCGTCCCATTGTAAGCCAGATTGACACACCAACATACAGTCTGGCCCAGCACGTAGCGAAGGTGCTCTCACTACTAAGAGGACACACAAGAGCACATACAAAGGATTCATAACATTTTGCAAGTGAGATTAAACATATACATCATGCTAACAATTAAACCATGGTCAGTTTTGATGTTCAGTCTTTGTTTACCTGTCTACCTGTAGCAGACTGTATCACAGTAGTATCAAAGAAGCTAGAGGAGAACAACATGCCAGAGGAATATGCTGAATATACTTAAACGGTAAATCTAACCTGGATGGTGGTAGCACACAGTTAGCTACAGTGGGTATATCTTTGTTTCAGAGAGCACAAGGGATCTGAGATCAGCAAAACCTGGCTGACGAAATACATCATGTCAAGCAAATAGTTGTCAGACACTGTGAGCAATTTCTGCGTGGATAGGACCGCAACCAAGAACTAAATATGAGGGTACCAAGTTAATAACTTTGACATCAGGAAGTCTAACACCTCAGTCCCCAGTGACCATGGCTGCTGTAAAGCCACCGAAACTTCGGGAAAATAAAAAAGGAAATAAACGCGATAAAATCTGTATAATAGTTTTATTTGAATACATTAGATGGCCAATAAATAATCTTTATATTTGTATTTTAAAATGAATATTTAATTAATCATTTTTTAAATCAGCACATTTATAACCTCAATGGCGAAACAAAGTTTGCCGGGACAGCTAGTTTTACCATAAACTTTAAATAAATATCTCACCAAAGTTGTTGTATGTGTAAAATACAAACCACTCATTTTTTATTTAGCTTCCTGTTTTATTTACTTTCCTTGTATTCGTAATAAAAAGCACAGTGTTTACCTCGGGTGAAAGACTTATTTTGTCCCGAGACGGGGTTTGGCGTCCGAGCGTAGCGAGGGCGCTAATAGTTCGAGGGACAAAATAAGTCTTTCACCACTCATGTAACAATGTACTATTTTTATTACAACCTCCTTTTCGTTACTTATATAGAGTAATATTGATGGTTTTATAGGTGCTGCCCAAGAACTTTATACATAACACTGGATGTTTTAACACGAACAATGTTTTGAACCAAAGAAATATGACCTTGAATAACGTCACGTGTTTGTTGCTTCTCTCTTTAGGGTGACAACATAGGATCTCAAGTTTAGGACTGACGGTTTCGGGCCCATATTAATAAATCGATCTCAAGTCTGAGAGAGCGACCTTAGAAATGTCAATGTTTCTTATGTCATACCAGTACAAAATGACATATCAAAAGCGCAGTCAAGATCGTTACAAGACTTATGTGTTAACAATATACACTGCTTATTAGATGCTACGCATATTTTAAAGCTTACTAGAAATGTCTGATTATAGGTACATTAACAACGCCGGACGGAAATGTCATTTAAATTTATTAAAGAACTTCACATGGTGCAATTGAAAGAGGGGTTAAAATTTTCCAAAAAGTTACAGGTGGACATGTCAACTATCATAGTATAAAAATAAATACATATATGTACGTCTTGCAGCGCAGACACTCAGTTCTTCTGTCGCTGATGATATTGATTTCTTGTGCAACAGTGGTGGTCCCAATTTCAGTGGAAGTGAAGCTACCACAAAACTTATTAGAATAGTAAATAGATTGTTTGATGATAATGAATAGTCATGTCATCATGACTTTCCTAATCTTAATCACATCACACCTGTTTTTGTATTGTATTGTTATTAAATGTGTTTGTTATTGCTATTACTGGAACATATTTTTAAAGAAAGAAGAAGAATCAATCCTTACTTACTAATATTATAAATGCGAAAGTAACTCTGTCTGTCTGTCTGTCTGTCGCTCTTTCACGCCAAAACTACTGAACCGATTTCAATGAAATTTTATACACAGATAGTCTAGAGCCTGAGAAAGGACATAGGCTACTTTTTAATGCGAAAAAAGAGTTTTAAGGGGTTGAAAGAGGGGATGAAACGTTGTATGGAAGTATCTCATTTTAGAGCTAGAAGCTTGACCCTTATTTGTCAGGCTGTTGATTCGACTTCTATATTAATAATTCCGTTCAGGGGTACGGTAGACTCGATTGAAACCTTACCAGAATAATAAAACATAAAAAAATAATGATTTCGAGTCGACAACATACTATATCGGCAAAATTCGGATTGTCGAGTATTTTGTTAAATTCTAACGGTGCAAAAGACAATATTTCGCCATATTGGCAGTTCCGTCAAGTTTGGCACAGTACCGCTATATTTTCTATGAACGAATCCCTGTCAGTTAGTGTCAGTGTTCTCAATGTGTAAATGAGTCTTTATTCGAAATATCTATTAAACTGGGTTGGCCATATTTTTTAAGAAAGAAGAAGAATATTGAGCTTTCAGAACAAACAAATTCAGTCTTCATGTTTTTAGGGTTCCGTAGTCCCTACGAGGAACCCTTATAAGATCATCCAGTCCGTCCGTCCGTCCGTCTGTCTGTCCTGACCCGTCACAGGGTCATAACTTCTACAGTTTCTGACGGATGTTGATGTAATTTGGTACAAAAATACTTTAAGAGTAGATCTCACTTTCAAAAATATAAAATGTAGCAAAATTACTTTTTTTGAGGTACCTCCCCGAACATCGAAAAAGGGGCAATTTTTTTTTTAGTTCCCAATCATGTGGGGTGACGTTGAAAAGGTCTTTTCAAATAAAATGATGTTTTCATACAACATTTTATCATCAAAAATTCCGTTTGCGAGATTTTTAACTTTTAAAGATTAAATCAAAATTCCGTAATGAATTCCGACACTTCTTACATTTTTCTATTGCAAGAACATTAATAAGATTATGCAGTCGAAAATGGATACATTGTTCACCAATTTCAATGAAATAACAGCAATAAATATATATTTTGTGTTAATACGTGTATTTCTGAAGTGTTCATGCACGTGGATAGATGTCGGTAGTAGTCTATAAACAACAGTGGGTAAGATTTTTTACGAAAAAAATATCGACACTTCTTACATTTTTATGTTGCAAAAATATGAATAAGATTATGCTGACAAAATTGGATAAATTTTTAATAAATTCCAATTAAATAACAGCAATAAATGTATGTTTTATGTTCATTAGTCTATTTATTAGTATTTAATGGTGTCGATAGATGTCGGTAGCAGTATGTATACAACTTTAGTATCTATTTCAACCTGGGGTGAAATTTTTAACAGATTACCTTCAATGACTCGGAACCCTTCATTGTGCATAGCTCGACATGGCACTTGGCGATTTTTTTTCGTATTAATTTCAATGGACAATGCTATACGAATCTATGCCTTGCCTAATATTCCTTGAAAACCGATAACTACAAAAATATCTACCTAAGTTTTGTAAAAGATTGTGTATTATGAGTCACATTTCACCCGAGCGGAGCCGGGTTTTCATCTAGTACTTTATAAAGCTTCCAAATCACCGCAAAACAACCACCATTTACAAAAGATACAACCATTTACACCAAACCAGTCACATCACATATGTTGATACGCGTTACAAACTCACTCATCATAAACAAGTAAAAAAAAAAGAAACAAGTCAGTGAAACCATTTCCAAAATTACTTAAAATTTAAAAATATAAATATGCGGTATGTATCAGCTAATATATTTCAGCTATCTGTGGAAGTCCCGTCAAAATCGGTCCAGCCGTTTCGGAGATTACCCAGAACAAACCGCTTCAACCCGCTTTTTTGTTACCTATGTACTGTACGAGTATGTACTTGCATATGGATTTAGTGAAAAGGTGTTATTTTGATATTACAAACAGGCACTCAAATTTTATTTGTTTGTATAAATAACCCAACCGGCATTCGAGCTTACGCGCGTTCTCTGCGTGACGGTCTAACTGTCACTAACTCACAGCGCGGTACCAGCGCGAGCACGTATGCGAGCCGAACGCCGCGCCGGCTCGGCTCCTGCTTAGGGTCGAAGTGTGCAGGGGGCAAAGTTAGGTATACGCACCGGTCATAAAATAGGTACCCATTGTGATTGTGGTACTTATAAACTTAGCACAATCACAATATATGGTGGGTACTCATATAAGTGTAATAAGATTATATTTTTGACTTTGGAACATATGATTAGTATACTTATGTATCCTTCCTTACTCAGAAAATCTGAAATACAGTGAGATGATGGTCACCCTTCTTAGGTCAAATGTTCATGTAAAAACTAAATGAATATAGTACGAAAAGTACAACATCAACTGTTATATCATTAATCAATAGCCACACAATACTAATAATAATAATTTATTGATGTTTTATTATGTCTCCCATCAAAAATAATATAAATATAGTTACATACGGTTATTAGCGTAAAATACAATTACCCGTGTAACTTAATGTTTGAGTTTGGTATCCATACACTTCTGCAATTTTGCACAACACAATACATCGTTTAAATTACAAGAATACACTTTTATTTAAGCATTAAACTAATTTAAAAATGCGAAGTGCTTGAAAATCTTTGACAGTTTGGCCATAGTGTCAAACTGAGTGTTCTATCAGTGTTGCTAAATTATTAAAATAACAGCTACCGACAATCAGGAAAGTGAACGGTTAATCTATTTTTTTGTTTTCTATATAAACATATATACTGAAGTCAAAAGAGGATTCTCAAATTGACGCATATGTAATATGTAAATAAAATCCATAAAAAAACAGACACGAAAACCATGGACTTGCGAAATCTTGGCTCATCACACGTTAGTTTGCGTATTTTTTTGTGTTTATCATGGCAATTTCAGATGAAGTGTGCGAGGGACAAAATGTATGTATGTATGTAAAAAAACCTGTCTTCACTCCATTGTTCTACGTGATATCTCCAGTGTTGTTCTAAGCTTCTTGGTGCTGCCCCTCTTGCTATCTTTATTACAATGAATTAGCTATTATCGCGGCAAAGGAGATTTTCATAAATCTAATAATTATTTTGTATGAAAAAGTAAAAACAAACCTATCGTGTAAATTTTTCAAATTTTCTACTAAAGAGTTTCTTTGACCTTTAAGTACCTGCCCTTAAAATATTTGTGCTTAAATTAAAGGGTTCCTGTATTTACGTATAACAGTGTTACATTCCAAGTAGGTACCATAACATTATTGGTATTGGCATTGACTTGCTCAAGGTTTCGGGTCGACAAACATCGGATCTCTCTCTATGTTTTGCATATCCGATGTTTGGTGACTTGCACTATACTTACTGACTAAAAAAACTATTGAATATTTAACAATTATCAAGAGATTTCCACCCAGATCAGCAACGGTTAAGGGTAAATACTTACTTACAAATTACAGCCAAATCAAATTTATCAAATTGGCGGAAAAACAAGGCAATTTGTTATCGTTCGCTCTCTCTGTGGTTCGCCATTTCAAATCAAACTTTCAGTTCGTGTCATAAAAAAGACGTAGCTTGTGAAATTAGTAGTGAAAAGTGTCTAAAAAGTAAAAGGTAAATAGACAAACAATAATACACTCGTTGTAACTTAAAATAATTAAATTTTCATTTGAGGTTTAGGCGCACCATACGCCTGTTTCTGATGCAAAAAGCGTCCATTGGATTAATCCCTTTGGCAATAATATTGGCGCATGGTACAATTTTGTTTGTTCCCATTGAGTCACACCACGTTATGTAACACTGCTACTCAGTGGAAAAAAAATCCCCGTTGTGTAGCAGTGTTACACATTGCAACTATCTTTTCCCCAATGAGTAACACTGTAACACTTATTAAGAATTTTTTTTAATTAAAGCATTTCCAATGTTTGTTTTTTCAGTAATTTGTAAAAGAATATGTAACGAATTATGGTAGAATTTAATGAAAGAATATAAATATGTGAACGGATTTTAAACATTTTTAATGACCAGATAACTATGAATACCTCAAACTATAAAACGTGATTTTCTTTAAAAAATGGAATAAACGACTATAGTCGTACAAACAAAGATCATATTCGTAAATATTTTTATGATTTGGACTGTTAGCTAACTACAATGAATAAGTCTTATTTAACCTTTGTAAAGTGTTACTCAACGGGAATACAGAGTGCCATTGAGTAACAGTATTACTCATTGGGAAAAATATAGATGCAATGCGTAACACTGTTATACAACGGGATTTTTTTTCTCATTGATGTTACAAAACGCGGTGTGACTCAATGGGAACAAACCAACAATATTACTTTTGTTTGCGCAAGTTGCCACCAGTGACGTGCAGTCCATCTATATAGCCAGTTACACTCTGTCCCTGATAGAGCATGGAAAATTGAGTGTTTAGGTTAGAGCCGAAATGTATTAGGTACCTAAAGGATTTTAAGCTTTCGCGGTCACAGTGAGCATTATTGTCACTACGGGACTTACCGCGATTGGTTCAAGGCACATTCAGTGGTATTTATGTTTTTGACTATATATGTTTGTCTACCTTCCAAGAAATGGCTATGCACGTCACTGGTTACTACAACTTGAGACACCCCACTGTGGGACTAATGTGAACTAATTTTTACTCCCATTTGCCCCCAGTGGTGGTGAATGGATATAAAACAATACTACTGGATATAAAACAATATTATACGAGGGATGCCTTTTAAGTTTTGTCGTTTGAAGAAAAAAACACAACTAGAACCTTATAGTACTTTTTATTGTTTTTCAAAGTATTCACCACGTAGCTTAATACACTTTTCCATTCGCTCAAACCAGTTATTATAACATTTATTCCACTCTAAAGTGGGGGTGTTCAAAATGGCTGACTTGAAAGCGTCGACTGCTTCTTCACTGGACTGGAACCTTTGACCACGAAGACTTTTCTTAATTTTAGGAAATGTAAAAAAATCGTTAGGGCTTAGGTCAGGACTGTATGGAGGATGGTCAAGAATTTCTACTTTTTCCTGCTTCAAATACTCAATCGTTTGACGAGCGCTGTGTGAACTTGCATTGTCGTGGTGCAGGATGATGCGTCGCTTTGAGTTAGATTTTCGAAGTTCGGCGATGACTTGTGGTAAACAAACTGTGGTATACCACTCTGCGTTAACCGTTCTACGATCATCAAGTGCAATAGTCGCAACATGGCCGGTTTTTCTAACGAACGTGGCCACCATCTTCTTTGAAGTGCTTCGAGAACGAACAACTTTAGTCGGCTTTGGCTCGTCTTGAAAGACCCAGATTGTAGATTGTTGTTTGGAATCAGGATCGTAGGCATAGATCCAAGATTCGTCACCACTGATGATGTCGTAGACGTGATTTGACTCTCCTCGGTTGAACCTTTGCAGAGTTTTCTTACACCATCTGACGCGGGCCGCCTTGTGATCGTCGGAAAGCAGATGCGGTATCCAACGGCAAACTAGCTTTCTTACACCAAGCGCTTCATGCAAGATCTTCTGAATGGTTGTCCCTGAGATGCCTAATAGAGCCTCTATCTCTCGATACGTCACATGACGATCTTCGAGAATTAGTTGTCTCACTCCAATGATGTTATCTTCAGTGAATGCAGATTTTGGGCGACCTTCGCGAGATTTGTCACTAACACTAGTATGTCCACGCTGGAATTCTAAATACCAGCGTTCGACAGTCCGCAGACATGGGACTTCATCCCTGAACACAGATATTAGCTCTTCAAAACACTGAAGCCGTGTCAGGCCTCTTCTAAAGTTGTAGAAAATTATTGCACGAACATTTTCCTTAGAAAGATTCATTTTCGTACGTAACCTGACAGATTCTAATCGACGCTGTGACTAAACAATAACATTAATCCTAATACATTCAACTGTTTTGAGATTCGAAATTTAAACACATTCGAATATAGAACAGTTCCAAATTCAAAATTGCCGGGAATTATGGAAACGACAGAACTTAAAAGGCATGCCTCGTATTGCCCCCAATCATCACCACTGGGGACGAATGGGAGATGAAACAGAAGTCTGTCCTGGACTAAGTATTACGACCTGGGGGCGTCGCAGGTGGTGGCAACTGGTACAAGCAAAAGTAAAATTGTCCCATGCACCAACATGGTGACCGCCCCCACTGGAGAGAGGATGGGATTAACCCCGTCCATAGCGCGACTATTCCCAATTACAACATTATTAGACAGGCTTATATCTATTATATTCGTTGATTAATCCTTCAGTCTTCGAATCGCGTATTTGTTTGTCTGAATGACATTGTATATTGTATACAGCCCTTTGTAGAAAATACAATTCTTTTTCAGTTTGTTTGGGATAACAACAATGTAAAGCGTGAAATGTAAATGTTGGGATGGAAGCTCGACCTCCTTGGAGAATATAAATACAATGTGCACTATGTAACTTGATGATTTATTTAATGTTGAGACACACTTAAATTATAATTTGTATATTATAATATCAGATTAATTAAGATTTTATTACAGACACGATATCGCAGAGAGTGTTCGAGCCAAAAAGAGAAGAGACATTGACAGATGTCAAAAGTATAAGGAATCTAAACTTATTTTTTTAATCTATGTCAGGGATACCAACGTCATGTTAGCATGCCCAGCATAACAAGTTTTAACACTTCCCCTCATGCGCAACATGAAGAAACTTTACAATGTAGAAATAATTAAACAACACAGGTTAATTACCAACTCTACATTGACTCTACCTCATAAAATCTTAGGCATGACTCTTACATGTCAATGAACGAATGACTCCAGATTATATTACACTCTGCTACCAAAAAAAAAATATGACTACATTTCTCAAACATAAGTCATGTACAAAACCACAATATGCTTGGTCTTCTTGTGGCAATACTCTTTAGTTTCAAGCAATCTAAGTGCGCTTTGATTGTCACTATAGATTCTATAATTGAAATCTATATATATAAAAGAAAGTCGTGTTAGTTACACTATTTATAACTAGAGAACGGCTGAACGGATTTGGCTGAAAATTGGTGGGGCGGTAGCTTAGAACCAGGAGAAGGTTATAGGATACTTTTTATCCTGTTTCAGTGGAATTTGATATAAAACGTGAAAACGTGTTATTAATGCAAATGACAGCAAAAAAAATATGAATGAAAAAAAAGTCTAGCCGTTGATTATTAACAAATGGTATAAAAAAGGAGAACCAACAGCTAAAATGTCGTCTATAGTTAAATATGGTTGAATATTTGATAAATCTACTTGTTCCAACATTAAAACACCACGGTTTCTGTCTCTATGAATTCTGACACCTAGACAGTTTTTTTTAAATGCCTAAACATTTACAGCTAAATTCAGTCTTTATTAAACTGTATAATCAATGCTCTTCTCATGAACTATTTGTAAAAACATAGAAGTCATCCACATATAAAGCAACCATAGTCAGATCTTTACATATTTTCTTAAAATAAACACATGGTTCACATTTATTTTGAGAATAACCATTGTCAGTCAACAATAAATGTACTTTATTGTTCCACAGCCTGCTTGATTGTTTAAGTCCATATAAACTTTTATTTAACAAACAAACTTTTGTCTTATCGCTAATAAAACCTAAGGGCTGTTCCATATAAATACTTTCGTCAAGCTTACTATGTAAAAAGGCTGTATTTATATCTATATGTTCCATGTCCATACTTAATTCATTAGCAATACAAAATAAAATTCTAAGTGTCGTGTGACGTACAACGGGTGAGAAGGTGTCTGTGTAATCAACACCAGGTTTTTGACTGAAACGTCTTGCCACCAAACGAGCTTTATTTTTTGTATAATTACCAGAATCATCAGACTTTAATTTGAAAACCCATTTACATCCGACTATGTTACAGTTTATTGGTCTTTCTACTATTTGCCAAACATTATTTGCAATAAGTGAGTCATATTCTTCCTGCATAGCAGCTAGCCACTGATCCTTATCAGGGCTTGCCATAGCATCATCATAGGACTGAGGTTCATCATTGACAAAGTTATGAACAAAGAAAGATTTGTCAGATGTGTCTGATAAGTCATAATCTACATACCTTACAGGCTTTCTATTGCGAGTAGAACGAACTGGTCGTTCGCATATATCTATAGGAACCTGCTCAGGTATAGTTACATCTTCCCCTCGAACGAGCGTTTCGTTCAACAGATGAGGAATTTTCTCCCCACTGTCATCACCATCACTCTCCTCAGCACTTTGGAAGGAAGAGTCACCTGAGGGAGAAAAAACAATATTAGTATCTGAATTTAATTCTGAATTAATTACATTAATATTCTCAGACAATGTTTGTGCATTAATAATATTATTTTCATTCAATTGATTGCTTTGCAATCCAATATTATTATCTTTACTCAATTGATTTGAATTTTTGATTTGCAAGTTATCAATATTACTGTCACAAACATAAAATTCATTATTTAAATTATTCACTTTGTGGTTAAAAAATTTACTCTCAAAAAATGTAACATTCCTAGAAACAATAACTTTTTTAGGATAAGAGGGATCTATTAACCTATAGCCCTTTGTGTGTTCACAATATCCAACAAAAACACAATGCTTTGACTTCGAATCAAGCTTATCACGTTTCACACTAGGAATAAGAGTCAGGGCAAGGCAACCAACAGGACTGTGTTCGGTTTAGCCTTTCAGAAACGCCATTCTGCGAAGGACTGTACGGGGCATTAGTCTCATGAATAATGCCCTCACCTTGCAGAAATGTAGAGAAATCAGCACTGCAATATTCTCCACCTCGATCAGTACGTAGACACTTAACAAAACAACCTGTTTGTTTCTCAACAGTGGCTTTAAATAATTTAAATTTGGACATAACCTCAGATTTGTGTAGAAGAAAATAACCAAATGATTTTCTAGAAAAATCATCAGTGAAAGTGAGTAGGTATCTAGAACCACCCAAACTGCTAACAGGCAAAGGACCACATACATCCGAATGGAAGAGCTCCAACAACTGCTTGGCTCGCAATGCTTTGCCCCTAGGAAACTTTTGCACTGCCTGCTTCCCCTCAACGCATGACACACATCTTTTGAAGAACGCATCATGTTGAGTCGGACAAAACTGCATGCCATTAACCAATTTACGGAGAACACTCACCCCACGGTAACTTAAATGTCCAAGCCTCTTGTGCCATAACTCAGATGACACCAACATAGCAGCATCTGCATCGTGCGAACATTGCGGCAACGACACTTCTTCCACACCATTCATGGCAGCAACTGACCGCTCCTGCGAATCAGAAGAAACACACACGCCATGCACATTGTCCAAAACATAAATACCCCCATGTTTAGTGGCAGAGACAATTAATGATTCCCCTTTGAAAATATAACATTTATCCTTACTAAAATTAACAGAAAATGCCTTCTCACTCAATTTACTCACACTAATTAAATTGGTTGAGAGATCAGGTGTGAACAGAACATCTGTTACAATCTGTTTACTGTTATTTTTCATGGGAATGCAAACCTCACCACGTCCATAACATGACAGGGTGCCACCGTCAGCTACTTTAACAGTCTGATCACATTCACTAAACTTAGTTAACAACTTTAAGTCTCTACACATATGTGATGTCGCACCGGAGTCCACAATCCAATCTACACTTTTACAGGTTGTATTAAAACATCTATCTATAACAACCAGAGCTTCATTTGAATTATCCTTGTTAATTTTCTTATATTTGAAGCATTTCGTCTTAATATGGCCAGGCCAATGACAATAGTGACAAACAGGAACTTTGGCTGTGCGTTGCTTCGATAGAAGGGCCATGTCATCTCCTTTCTGGTGATGTCTTCTATGCTCCTCTTGGAGTAGTCTTGTCCTAACTAATTCACTGGACAACACACCTGTAGCAGTGGCGGACTCTAAACTTGACACTAACACGTCAAACTCCTGCGACAAACCACTTAATAACAGCTCTGCGACTTCTGCGTCTTCAATCGTTCTGCCTATGTCTGACAGCTGATGTACCAATGTCATTATATGTTCTATATATGCATCCATACTTTTAAAATCATTGTAGCATGCATGATGCAGCTTACGCAGCAGCATTACTCGGCGATAAAACCCTCTATCCTCGAATACAGCACTCAAGGCATCCCATGCCTCCTTGGCTGTCTTGGCATTACGGACATACTGTATACACGTTGATTTTACAGCCAGGCAGATACGGGCGAGTGCGCGCATATCCTTGCTTGTATCGGCCTCTGTTCCGTCGATACATGTCCAAAGGTCTTCAATAATTAGGGCCATACGCATGCTGAATTTCCAATTATTATAATTACTTACGCCTTCCAATTTTTCAAGCGGCGCGTAAATGCTGAATGATTTTGTAGACACGGCACCATTCGTCTCACTGGCCATGGTGATGTCGATGCACACCGGTACCACCGGCAACGCGGCTGACGCGCCGAGCACTGCGAGGCACGCCGCAGAAATTTACACCCCCAGCCGGAAACGCAGCTGATGATGATGGCTTTGTGTGCACACCACACGCTGAACTCGCTAATCAGCATCAAACAGGCAGCTTCTGTACAAAAACTTATATTTCCAAAACCAGGTCGGGCGCTGGGCCCATAACCTGTAAATGTTGGGATGGATCTCGACCTCCTTGGAGAATATAAATACAATGTGCACTATGTAACTTGATGATTTATTTAATGTTGAGACACACTTAACACGCTGGCTGCGACGCCAATTTTGACTGACTGTCAGCCAATGCGTATGAGGTCTTTTCGAGGCAAGGTTGAACTTCTTTGCAGTGCGCATGAGACAGACTCGGCCTCACAAAATGTTGTTTTTAAAAAACACCTTAAATATAGCCCATATGTGACAATAATTGCTTGAAGCTCTACCATTATAAACTTACATAGTTGTTAAATTTGAATCCAGCTTCGCCCATAGTTATGACATTTAATTATTGAATAAAAGACAAAAATATATATGACATCTTTTCTGCCTCACATCGCACTGAAAGAAAGTTCGGTTTGTCTCACGACTAGAGATGGGAATAAAAGATAGTGTAGTTACGATAATATTGTATTAAAATATTTATTCAGTGATATCAATCAAAATGTTTTTCATTAAAACAGGGCAAGCAGAACGATTTCTCACACTGGACACAAAATGTAACAATTTTTTTAGTTTTTTTTGCAGCCTGAGTGCTATTTAACGTAAGCCTTAATTTGTCATAGCAACCTGCGCAGCGCTTTCGTTGACCCATTTTTTGAAGCACATGATCAGCACATCTGCCCGGAGGAAATCCTGAAATAAACACTTACGTTAGGTGTCTATAAGCGCCACTTTTAGTTTTAAAGTATTTAAATGTGTATGTGTATGAATATAAAAGTATGGTAATATACCTTTCAGAAATACTTCGTCCAGTGAGTGCTTCAATTATTGATTCCGTGAAATCTTTCTTTGTCATTTTGTTATTATTATTAACCATATTATAAATTATCCAGGCGTTCACAAGAGAAGTACCAAATAAAAATTCTGCCATAACCTTTCGATACCATTTTAGTCCTCGTTTTAAAGTCGAGTAATAGGAAGACATCTGGTCACTGTAGTCTATACCTTTTTTGTTTTCATTATACAAAAGAACACATGTAGGCTTTTTAATGTCTTCGTTAGTGGCTCTTGTTTTCTTGCCTATATTTACTAAAACAGCATTGTGGCCTTTGCAGGTCGTGATCATTAAAACTTGGCGCTTATCAAACCATTTTATAATTTTTACGCCCTTTATATTCATTTTTCCTGTAATTTGACCTTTTTTAATTTTGTGGATATAACCTTCTTAGGTAGTCCTCTACGATTTGATCGGAGGGTACCACAATAAAAAGTTTTCTTTGCTAAAAGGTCTTCAGCCAACCAAACAGAGGAGTAGAAATTGTCAGCAACAACAATACGACCCTCATTTTCTAACCCTGTAATTAGTCTCAAAACTGTATTTTTGCCGTGCTCTTGTTCTCGATTGTTGCCTTCTTTGCCTGTATAAATAAGTGTATTGTACGAGGCATGCCTTTTAAGTTCTGTCGTTTCCATAATTCCCGGCAATTTTGAATTTGGAACTGTTCTATATTCGAATGTGTTTAAATTTCGAATCTCAAAACAGTTGAATGTATTAGGATTAATGTTATTGTTTAGTCACAGCGTCGATTAGAATCTGTCAGGTTACGTACGAAAATGAATCTTTCTAAGGAAAATGTTCGTGCAATAATTTTCTACAACTTTAGAAGAGGCCTGACACGGCTTCAGTGTTTTGAAGAGCTAATATCTGTATTCAGGGATGAAGCCCCATGTCTGCGGACTGTCGAACGCTGGTATTTAGAATTCCAGCGTGGACATACTAGTGTTAGTGACAAATCTCGCGAAGGTCGCCCAAAATCTGCATTCACTGAAGATAACATCATTGGAGTGAGACAACTAATTCTCGAAGATCGTCATGTGACGTATCGAGAGATAGAGGCTCTATTAGGCATCTCAGGGACAACCATTCAGAAGATCTTGCATGAAGCGCTTGGTGTAAGAAAGCTAGTTTGCCGTTGGATACCGCATCTGCTTTCCGACGATCACAAGGCGGCCCGCGTCAGATGGTGTAAGAAAACTCTGCAAAGGTTCAACCGAGGAGAGTCAAATCACGTCTACGACATCATCAGTGGTGACGAATCTTGGATCTATGCCTACGATCCTGATTCCAAACAACAATCTACAATCTGGGTCTTTCAAGACGAGCCAAAGCCGACTAAAGTTGTTCGTTCTCGAAGCACTTCAAAGAAGATGGTGGCCACGTTCGTTAGAAAAACCGGCCATGTTGCGACTATTGCACTTGATGATCGTAGAACGGTTAACGCAGAGTGGTATACCACAGTTTGTTTACCACAAGTCATCGCCGAACTTCGAAAATCTAACTCAAAGCGACGCATCATCCTGCACCACGACAATGCAAGTTCACACAGCGCTCGTCAAACGATTGAGTATTTGAAGCAGGAAAAAGTAGAAATTCTTGACCATCCTCCATACAGTCCTAACCTAAGCCCTAACGATTTTTTTACATTTCCTAAAATTAAGAAAAGTCTTCGTGGTCAAGGGTTCCAGTCCAGTGAAGAAGCAGTCGACGCTTTCAAGTCAGCCATTTTGAACACCCCCACTTTAGAGTGGAATAAATGTTATAATAACTGGTTTGAGCGAATGGAAAAGTGTATTAAGCTACGTGGTGAATACTTTGAAAAACAATAAAAAGTACTATAAGGTTCTAGTTGTGTTTTTTTCTTCAAACGACAAAACTTAAAAGGCATCAGTCGTACGAGTATCCCTCGGGAGTACACAATTTATATAATTTGACGCCATATTTGTGTGATTTATTTTTGATGTATTGGCGAAATATAAGTCGTCCGCGCCACGGTATCATTGATTCATCAATGACTATAATTTTTCCAGGACGAAGTACTTGTTGATATCGAGAATTCAACATGTCGTGTATTTTGCGAGTTTTATATAATTTATCTCCAGTATTATCAATTGACTCGTCGCAGAAATGCCAAAATTTTAATATAATCAAAAATCTGTCCCTTGATATTGTAGAGCAAATGTACTCGTTTCTATATATTGACTTTTTAGACCAATAGTCGTTCAGATGTGGTACTTTGTTTAGACCCATTACAAGCATGATTCCAAAAAATCTTCTCATTTCTTCGTCATCAGTGGGTTTCCATGCTTTAACACGAGATTGCGCCTTTATGTCATTTTGATTGTCTTCGAAATACTTCTCTGCATACTTGTTAGTGTCCTGTACTATTTTATTAATAATTTCATCGCTTAGGAACAGCCTGTATATGTCTGTAGGTGTTTTATTACCTAGGCGAGGAATAATGGCACTATCAAGGGTGCACTCGTCGAAATCAATACCATGATTATCAGATATGTCAGTCCAACCGTCCTCGTTGTCAATACCTTCTGTTTCAGCTGTTTGGTTGTCGGTTTCCAGTTCATTTTCACTTGATTCACTTTCATCTACTTCTACGTTCGTTAATTCTAAGCTCTCAATCGAAATATCTGTGTCTTCATCTTCTTCGTCTAGATGTTCCTCTTCCTGCTCTAGATGTTCCTCTTCCTGCTCTTGATGTACCTCTTCCTGCTCTTGATGTACCTCTTCCTGCTGTATATATTTCTCTTCCTTTCCTTGATGTTTTTCGCCTTGCTCTTGGCATTCTTCTCCCTGCTTTTTGTTTTGATTTTTCTGTTCTTTTTGCTGTTTCGCTTGCTCTTGATGTTCTTCTTGGTGACTTTTTTGCCGAGGTTTTTGCTGTTTTATTCGGTATTCTTTTCGATAATCTGTATATTTTGCTTGTTGCTCTTTTTGCTGTTCTTCTTGTTGTAGTATATAGTCATCTTGGTGCCATTTATGATGTCTTTCTTTCTGTTTTGTTTGCTTTTCTACAGCATGTGTTTTAATTGTTATATTCTTTGTAAGTGAATCGGGTATATTTGCATCTCCGGTATTTACATTTTCAAATGAATGAATAAAGACATAATTATCAGAGAACTCTAGCCACTCTCGTCTAATGGGATCGGGGGGAGGTAAGTCCCATCCGATGTCTTTCTCAGCCCACAATTTTTGCATAATCACCTTTGCGCGAGCAAAAATAGGCCCTATGAGTCCTAGGGGATCATAAAATTTGCTAATGTAACTTAGAATTGCGCGTTTCGAGTCATGCATACTATTGTAAGGTTCGGGGGAAGAGCTTATAAGTGTGTCTGTCTGTATGTCAAAATTAATACCTAAAGTTTTCATAGAAGTGTTTTGATTTTCCAGATCTACTTCGCCAAAGTGTTGCTTATCGACAGGAATGGTTTCGAGAATCGAGTCGCAGTTGGAAGCCCATTTGTGCAACTGGAAACCTCCTAATGCCAATAAATCAATTAATTGAGTTTGCATGACTTTTAATGTATTAGGATCGGCAGCATTTGCTAAAATGTCATCGACAAATGTATTGTTTAGGAAGATTGATGCTGCTAGTGGAAAATTGTCTTTATATCGCGTCGCTAATTCAATTAGGCAACGTGTAGCTAAATATGATGATGATTTTAGACCATAAGTGACTGTCTGTAATTGTATACATTTGACATCTTGATCGAGGGAATCGCGCCACAAAATGTTTTGAAGAGACCTCTGTTCTGGGTCCAAAAAAATATTTCTAAACATCATACGAATGTCGGCTACAAAAAAATGCTTATCACATCTGAAAGATAATAAAATTTGGAAGAGTTCTTTCTGAACAACGGGGCCATTCATCATAAAATCATTTAAACTTACTTTTTTATTTGTTTTCATAGAGCCGTCAAATACTACTCTTAATTTAGTTGACCTTTTGTCTTCTCTAATTACTGGGTGGTGTGGAAGAAAGTATACTGGATCTACTGACAGATTATAACTGTTAATGTCAACATACTTACCATGTCCTAACTCAATGTACTGGTCAATGAATTTTTATATTCATCAAAAAGAGTTTGATTATTGTGAAGACGCTTTTCCAAATAAAAAAATCGATTTAATGCTAAATTAAAAGAATTGCCCAACAGAGAATTTATCTCATTAACAGGGAGCTTAAGAGGTATAGCAACTTGAAACTTATTTTGTTCTAATGTAGTTTTTTCAGAAAATATTTTTTCACAATGTTTGTGCTGTGGCAGTGCTTCAGGAAAAGTCTCAGTGACTTCTTCAGCCTTCCAAAAACGATTCAAATTTTCGTTTATATCATTGTCACAAGTTTGGCAAAACAAAGATGTTACCTTGTTTAATCCAGAGACAGGTACAGGGCATCTACCTGCTACTATGTGGCCAAATGAAGTCGGGATTACATATACTGGTACTCGCAGACTTGTCTTCAGTTTGAGGCAGGAGGGCAATATTGGCATGAGAAAACCTTTTCTCCCACGGCGACTGCGTTTGTAACCGCACTGCGGTTAGGCTTGTTGTAGGTTGACACAGAAGCAGACTCCGTATTTTCGAGAGCAAGCGCCCTGTTCTCCATATATTGAAGGAATTCGTTGATCGTAGGAGTCTTCTTCCCATCTCGATCTAACTGGTATGATCGGCTCGTCAGGATGTCAAGCTTTCTTGATAGGATACATATAAGAATACTGTCCCATTTGTCAACTGGCTCACCAATGTTTTTCAATGCAAGCTAACTGTTGTTTACATCCTTGGGATCTGGATTTAATATCTTGCGTGAGAGCGGCGTAAGTGTCATAGTAATCATTTTCGACATGGCTAGGATCTTCTTTGTCATCAGGCATTAGTGGTATTGCTGAGTCCTTCAATAAATGGTTTGCGTAAATTGGTGTCGATTTGTGAGCGGTACGCGGAGGCCCATGGCCTCAAGTATAACGCGTTAAAAAGCGAGTTATTGGTTTTCAAAGCGCGTAACAAAACCTACGAGAACGTACCTACAGTCTCTCTAAAAGGCTCATCGCTTAAACAGGTCTCGCAATTTAAATACTTGGGGCACTGGGTCTCTGAGACACTGCAGGATGATGCAGACATAGAGAGGGAGCGGAGAGCACTGACAGTCAGATGCAACATGCTGGCTCGTAGGTTTGCGCGTTGTAGCAACGAAGTCAAAATAACGTTGTTTAGGGCATATTGCCAGACGTTCTACACGTGTTGCCTGTGGGTCAGCTACACCCAGAAGGCTCTCAATGCTCTGCGTGTACAGTATAATAATGCGTTTAGGACTGTGTTGGGGCTGCCTCGATTTTGTAGTGCATCGGGGATGTTCGCGGACGCTAGGGTGGATGGATTTCAGGCCATCCTACGCAAGAGAGCAGCCTCCATGATGTCGCGGGTGCGGGGCGGCGCCAACACTCTCTTAAACGTACTTGCAGACCGGCTGGATGGCCCCTTCTTTCGGAACTGGATAAGTATGCATAAAACATACATGTCCAGTGCCAAATGAATATTTGCAAAGATTTTAAATTAATTTGTTATTACTAATACTAGTTTTTAAGTTAAAAATTGTTACTAACATTATGGACAACCGTCTGAAATAAAAAACTATTATTATTATTATTATTATTATTTGCGCTTGAATCTCACAACAGATGTTATTGTATGTGTTAAATGCGTCTTCTAAACATTGTAAGCGCTTGATTACGCGTCTAAGGCTGTTGACTCCATGGGAGTAGACACGAATTTTTTCAAGCGCGTGATAGACGCTTTCGCGTAACCACGTTTTGCAATTAGCAATTGCGCTTCACTTTGTTGAGACATAGTTGCTAACTTAAATCACTAGCTTAATGTAAGACAAATGTAATGTAAAATATGTAAAAACAAAAACTTATGTGAAATACTTGTTATATAAAAACTATAGGAAAATAATATAATAAAACTTTAAAGTAAACTTGTTGTCAGTCCTCAATACCAAGGCAAGAAAATGGCGACCGTGGCGTATCGTTGAGTTTTCGTGATCGCGTTCGTTCACGTTTCCGTGACGCGGTCCTGACTGGAATTTGACACTGTGAAGGTGCACAATGAATCATTCATTTGCCCCGGGAAGTTTGAATTCGCCCGAAGATCGATGCACGGTTGCTTCGCAGGTTTTTCCAATAGATGGCGTTGTGTGGTTGGTAAAGCAGTGATCGTCCAACCTCGTCTCTCGTTCCAACGTGATGAGATAAAAGATCGATCTCGATGAATGACGTTGATGTCGTCGGTCGATAAAGAAGTTCGATCGGCCGATAAAGCAGATTAAGTGTTCGTTCTTTGCAATTTTCGTGACATCACATCCTGCATTTGTCGATCAATTGAAGTACGTTTTGTTCTGATCGTGTCGACAAAATGGCGGCAAAGAAATTACGTAATCTTCAATGATGATGCGATGCTTTATAGGTATTCGACGAAAATTGATGATGGCAGATTGCAGTGTGTGTAAAAATACAAAATTTTATAGTTGCCTGCTCTTGTAGGTGCTGCAGATTCTTGTTGCTCGTAGACAAATTGCTCGAAGGCCATGTTAGGCGCTGCCTAGCTGTCCCTTGTTGTCGTGTTTCGTGTGGACTGTATTTCAGGTATATTAATTAAAGGCACGTAAGCACTTTATAGTATTTATTTAAGTTGCACAACACTGTATTATATTAAAAATATCAAAAATTAAACGAGCACTGTACTGTCGTTTTGCTGCTTCGTGAGAGAGAGAGATATACACATTGCCAGTATTAAATATTTTTACGGATAAAATATTGTCTATGTTGTTAACAAAGTGAACAAAGTTTAACCTGGTTTTGCAGACTTCTAATTTTTTGCATGAATGTTACTCTCTCACCAATCTTTGGAAAGAGTTTTTCAAGTGAATATTCGGTCAATAAATTCAAATGGGAAAATTCAATCCCTTCATCTAAAAAAAAGATAATTATAGATAAATCTAGACTAATAATAATATATAGGTACATATGTATACCTAAAGGGGAAAGTTTTGTGTGTTTGTTTGTAACGGATAAACGTGAAACTACTGGACCGATTTTAAAAATTCACCAATAGGACAATATTGTCCGTCCTCTCCGTACTACCAGAGCCATACTTGGCCAGAACAGACTGAGGATTTGGCTTAGACAGAGTTTATGAATATAACGTAAAAATATGATATTGACAAAAACTGTCTTTCTTGCTACGAATAAATAATAAGTCTTGGGCCGATCGTTTAATTGGGCTGATCATGATACGTCCAGCCATATCTCGATGCGGCCAAGTAACTGAATGGGAAAATTAACAAATAGGCTGCCCCCTGCCCAACTTTAGGTCGGTAACCCAAATCATTGAAATAAGGATATTAGTTTAAGGCCACTATAATTTAGTATGGGAGCAACAACGGCCGCAAATCGAAATAACTACCTATGTAAGTTCATTGAGTTTGCGACCATGTGTGACTTTTCTTAGTCCAGGTGTTCAGGCTATCGTACCTATTGAACGAAATGGTACGGCTTTTGTTGTTAGCCATATCAGATATCTAAGGCGATTGGTTTATGTACCTACATCGATATTGATATAGGTACCTATATAGATTTTATGACAAGTCAGTCCCTGGATAGGTAGGTACCTAACCGAAGAGGCCTTTAAAAATGACATTTAGTTAGCTCAAGTAGGTATGTAAGTACCTATTCATGCAGTTATTCATAAGTACAGATACCTAGGTAGAATAATAAAAGTATCTACCACATTGTGAAAATATACCTACTTAAGTAAGTAGGTACCTACTGCAAGTATAACCCGAAAGCTATCAAACTGATACCTACCCAACCTAAACAAAATTCTCAAACTTATTAATTTATTTTCAAGCAAAATTTTAGACAACTCGGCCAGGTGGTCCTTGCGTATTTCGTAAATAAGTACCTACCTACGTTTGTAGGTACTTATACGCTTTACAGATAAAAGATCCCGGTATCCCGTCAACCAAGGAAATGATTCGTAAAATTTAGCATTAATTGCCTTGTACTAAGTACTATCCTTGTACTTGTGTTAAGTACTATCTTTCTTCTGCGACAAATCCAAATTTTGTTACGCATCGACCATTTCAAATATAGACCACATGTACAATTAGTAATAGTAAGAAAGTTTTTGTCTACTACAACTAAGAATTATTAGCAGTCACAGCTAACAGCAATGACTAATTAAATTTTGTTGATGGATACAAAGAAATTAGCTATAGTTGCTAATCAATTAGTAGCGGTAGCGAATTATTTGAAATTCTTTTAACTAAATATCGTTAGCTAGGGTAACTAAGTGGTTTTAGTTCCTATAGACAAGGCTTTGTTACAGTTGCTAAGAAATTGTATGCAGCAGCAAAGGAAATTTCAGCAAAACGAGTTTAGCTACTACAACTAAATCATTTTTTTCCGTGGAGTAAGTTATATTCCGATGTATAATTTATCAATCTTTGTCCGTTATTATTCCTTTTCCCTGTCGAGTATGGCCCAAGTATATTGTCCTCGTTTTTATTTCTCATTCCAATTTGACTATTAAAGTCTCCCATTATAACGATGGTGTTACATAAATTTCGCATGGTTTGGTTGAGTTTGTTATAAAACTCATCCTTTATCTCTTTCTGGGTAACCTTCGTTGGAGCATATATTTGAACGCTTGAGGTTGGTTGATTATGGCCAGGGAGTTTAACGTTCAAAATGGCAATTCTGTCAGATATTCCTCGGAAATCTATTATTTCGTTTTTCAAGTATTTCTTTACCAAAAATCCTACTCCATATATCCCAGCCTTTTCCTGCATGTGGTATAATATATATTTCTGGTGTTCTTCCGTTTTCTGCTCGGCTCTTCTCACGTCGCTCAAGCCTATAATATCCCAGTTAACGTTTTCCAGTGCATTTTCTAGTTCTAGTAAAGATTTTATGCGACTTTATCGATCTTGTGTTAAGTGTATCTATATTGAATTTATTCTTGGATCTTTGTTTCATATTGTCAGGGTCTTGCACTTTGGGTAGTGTTTTGATGGATTTCTCTGTTGCAAGCTTTTGGGGTAATGGTTTATCACCCCACGGTGATCAGCCGTATTGGGGATCCGGTTAGTTTTTGCTAGCAGGTTCCCTGTCCAATGAATCATATATGATTCATTGGAGCGTTTTTGTACCCGGTCTGTTACGCTCATGAATCATATATGCACAATTTTTGATGCTTGTTCCGATATTTTTTTGTATCAGAACGTGTCGGGCTAATTTAGTTTTTTGTATGGGACGTGAGAGGACACATCATCAAAATTAAATAGACGAAATAAAATCTGGTAATTTTTGTTTTCATTAGTGCATGGGGGTCAATTTTGCTGGCAATAAAAGGCATTTTTTTCTACAAAAATCACATAGTTTTATTAACGTAATTATAATCGTTTACACATTTGAAATCAGTATATTCGTCCAAACACACATCAGTTTTTATGGTTTTCATTGAAACAGCTCAAGCAGAAGGCTTTGTTACACATCTTGCACTGTTTGTTTACTTGTTTGGCACGAAGGGGATTGCCTTGAGCTGCTTTTATATTGGAATAACAGGCAGAGCACCGCTTCCGAACTAGTTTTCCGTCATTCCTGGGGATTTCTGTTAGTTGGTGACTTGTGATGGAAGTATTTCCTTGCGTTGGAGGCCTTGGGCGGTGCTTTTTGGCCGCTGCTTCTCCGAGCCGAGACCGAATAATTATTTCTTGAACTTGCAGTACAGTCATTGTTTTGCCTGTAAGTTCGTTGTATATGACGCGCGTGTTTACTATGGCGGCTTGAAACATGAGATCATATGCGATTTTCTTATACCAAGTTAGGCTTTTTCTAAGAGGGGAATAATAGGAACCAAGCTGATCTGAAACGTCAATCCCTTTTTAGCGGTATTGTATTCAACCGTCATTCTAGGCTTCAATGTCTCATCTCTTCTCCAGTTATAGGTAGGTACCATTTCATCGTCATCACACGTAGAAATCATGAGAACGTCTCTCTTGTCGTGCCATTTGAAGACTGTTACATAGTTATGTAACTGCCCAGCTATAACTCCGCCCCTTCTGAGTTTTTCTGCAGAACTTGTTGGGGCAAACCAAATAATTCAATACTGTAGGTTTTATTCAAGTATCTCAATAATACTGTTCTATCATAATAGTATTATTTCGAAATTGCTTTTGAAATATAGGTATTTTGGAAAAATCGTTTTGGAGCGTTTTTGAAAAAATATTTTTTGTATGAAGTAGCACTCAGTATATTTTGTAAAAACGTTCCACATTTTTTCATTTTAAATAAATACGTCTTGTTACGAAATAAGAAGGATTTATTGTGAAAAACTTAAGACTAACAAGAAATCGGTTAAAATAAAAAATCTAAATCATCAACTTTTGCAATGAACGAAGCTTTAGCAATGAAATGAAACAAAAATATTTTAGAAAATAACATGAGCGCAAAATAATTTTTCAACAAATATAAAAAACTTAGTTAAAAAGCTGATGATTTATTCATCAATTATCTCGAAGTCAGGCTCACCGCCAAACCCATCAAAATCATCGATAAACTCATCCGAACTTTTAAAAATTTTATAAAACTGGACACAGTCCTCGGGTATCATGTACACTGATTCTAAATCGGCCAACTTAGCTGGTGCGATCGGTTTTCCGTTAGGCCACAAAATAATTAAATCATCTTTCTTTATTTCTCTGTTATTTTTGTCAATAAGCAACTCCTTAACACGCTGGCTGCGACGCCAATTTTGACTGACTGTCAGCCAATGCGTATGAGGTCTTTTCGAGGCAAGGTTGAACTTCTTTGCAGTGCGCATGAGAACGACTCGGCCTCACAAAATGTTGTTTTTAAAAAACACCTTAAATATAGCCCATATGTGACAATAATTGCTTGAAGCTCTACCATTATAAACTTACATAGTTGTTAAATTTGAATCCAGCTTCGCCCATAGTTATGACATTTCATTATTGAATAAAAGACAAAAATATATATGACATCTTTTCTGCCTCACATCGCACTGAAAGAAAGTTCGGTTTGTCTCACGACTAGAGATGGGAATAAAAGATAGTGTAGTTACGATAATATTGTATTAAAATATTTATTCAGTGATATCAATCAAAATGTTTTTCATTAAAACAGGGCAAGCAGAACGATTTCTCACACTGGATACAAAATGTAACAATTTTTTTAGTTTTTGTTGCAGCCTGAGTGCTATTTAACGTAAGCCTTAATTTGTCATAGCAACCTGCGCAGCGCTTTCGTTGACCCATTTTTTGAAGCACATGATCAGCACATCTGCCCGCAGGAAATCCTGAAATAAACACTTACGTTAGGTGTCTATAAGCGCCACTTTTAGTTTTAAAGTATTTAAATGTGTATGTGTATGAATATAAAAGTATGGTAATATACCTCTTTCAGAAATACTTCGTCCAGTGAGTGCTTCAATTATTGATTCCGTGAAATCTTTCTTTGTCATTTTGTTATAATTTTTACGAAATTAGACGAATTCAATAATGTTTCTTATTTATTCAAGTTATCACACACATAAATATTAATCTAGTATATCACACACACTGGTACACTTTAGGTCTTCACTCTTTCGAGTCTCCGGCTAGACTGCCCGTTCGACTGCCCGTTCCGCGCTCCCCTCCTTGCATTTTTCTTTTACGACCAATCACGTGTTAGTGTTGCCAGAGATATAAATCAACAAGAACAAGAATCGATTGAAATATAGATTCGATTACAAATAATAAAAGAATATATTAAAAATCATGACATTCGGCCATCCGTATCAGTGCTACCTCCTGGTGCACTGTAACATCACTTAGTCAGTCGAATTGGCATTAATCATAATGGCTAGACTATGGTATAAACTTCAAAATGCAATTTAAAAATTTCCTAGTTAAAATATCTGTTAAGGTTAACATAAACGTGTAAATTTAGCTTAATTCAGAGTACATAAAATAGGTAATCAAAGGAAAAAAATTACGTAACACTTAACAATAGCATATTAAACAAAAACATAACAATAAAATTAATAAAGTCAGGTTAGTTACCTATGAAATAAAGACTAAGATTTATTACAATCATGACATTCGTTTTAGTGCTTTGAGACTTGCCGTTGTAGTAATGACAAAGGAGTGTTATCATCGCTTTCGCTGCTTGATACCCCCTCAGAACATTCACTAGATTTTTCAGAAATAGAATCTACTAAATTTACATTTATCCATGGTCTTATACGAGTACGATCGGCTGCAACTACAGTCTCAAACACCTTAGTTTTATTTTTGAAACCAGGAATCATGAATTCTTAATCACGTATCGGTCATTACCAAGGGCTTTTTCTATTTTGTAAAGACCTGTAAATTTTGACAAAAGCTTAGTACTATTTCCTTTATTATAGAAATTACTCCTCGTAACTTTAACTAAATCTCCTTCCTTGTAAACGGCAGCGGGAGGTCGTCCAGCGTCATGATAACGTTTTTGTTTTTCTTGGCTATTCTGGATATTGACACTAACCTCCCCTCGTATAGTTTGTATACTACCGGGCAATGAGTCAGTGCAAATATCGAGTTTGTTGGCCAGCAATACTTACGCACTGTTATAACTTTAAGGTTTCCTAGTAATAAAGGCTATATTTTTATTATTATTATAAGTGACCCACATCGTCATGGTTTGCTCGGCAAACCTGAAATCGGGCGCTACGAGGAACTACCATGCGTAGTCCATCGTCAATTTTCCGATAAACTTTGTGATTCTGTATAACGTAGTTTTTCTTAGTAGTTTGTCTTTTGATTCTTCGTCGTTATCAGGTTTGAGAATCTTTACTATCCTCAGAATGTCAGGATCTGTGATTTGTAATGTCAAAAGCCAATGCTCCGTGTCAATATGTTAAACAGTATTAGTTAATTCGTCGGTCACTTAGTGTCTCTAGCTCGTAAGAGTGCAAGTAACGCTCTTCCGGTGTCGTCTGCCTACTAAAGTAGGAAGTAAAGTAAAGTAAATTAGGCTACCGGTTTTAAGACACGCGGGTTCTCTTGCCATTGGAGTAATATTCCCCCTACACCTAGGGCACTGGCGTCCGTATGGAGTTCGGTCTCAAGCGTCGAACTATACAAGGACAGAATTGGTCTACTAACCTTTCTTTTAAGGTAGAAAATGCTCGAATTTCCTTTTCTAACCAATGAAAAGGAGTATCCTTCTTTAATAAGTTAGTGAGAGGTCTAGCAATTTCACCAAAACTCTTAATAAATTTCCGAAAATAGCCTGCCAAACCTAGAAATTGTCGAACTTCATGAACAGATGTTGGGACTGGGAACTGTTTTACTGCCAAAATGTTTTGTTCATTGGGCCTACCCTGCATTGAGATATCATAGCCGAGATAGTTAATGGAACTATCGAAGAATCGACACTTTGATAGTTTTAATGTAGGTCCATTCTCACGTAAGAGCTTCAACACATTTTCTAATCTATGAAAACCCTGCTCTATTACTTCTGATGGTACAAGAATAGCGTCTAAGTATGCCAGAGCCGATTCAAAACGTTTCGACCCCAGCATTTTATTTATAAATATTTGAAAAACGGCTGGCGCGTTGGCCAAACCGAATGGCATCCTCCTAAATTCGTAATGGCCATCCGGTATAACAAATCCAGTCAAGCGGGCTGGCGCTGGCTTGACGCAGCCATGGGAACTTGGTAATAACCAGATGCGAGATCTAACGATGTAAAGAAACGATTGCCGCTAAGATTATTCAATTGGTCGTCAATTAACGGCATGGGAAAACAGTATTTTTGCGTCTTATTATTCAATGCCCGAAAATCTATGCATAAACGTTGTTCTCCTGTTTTCTTTCGTACCATGAGAATGGGGCTCGCATAATCTGAATTAGACTCCTGAATTATATCGTGCTGTAATAGTTCATCTATAATCTCACGAACTTGCTCTCTTTCAGAATATGAGAGGCGGTACGATCGGTAAACCACTGGTTTATTATCGGTTAAGTTAATGTTCATCTCTATACCCTTAGCACATCCTAGCTCACTAAGATTCATTGCAAAACAATCGCGATATGATTGCAGTAGACGATGTAGCCTATCGACAACTTCACTGCTGACTTCTTTGCTGATCTTTATATCACTAAATTATCCGTGCCCAAATTGGTAATAATAAGGTAGCCTATACCCTGGTTAACATGATAGACACGTACCGGCTTTAGCGCCTTCGATGACCTCCGCCAATTCGCACCCGATGTGATGATGGTTTACAGACGTCCACCGGTGGGTTATGAGTTCAGCTCCGATTATACACACGCGTGATAGGGGGTTGGGTTGAAATAAGCTGGTATAGAGTTGCGGCAGCGATTATTCGGGGATGGTAGTCGCATAGCACGCGCCCGTATCGACAGTTTGAGCGTAACTGTCTCTTACCACAGACAACAAATCAAAAGCGTGAACATTTCGACGCGTTCAAAACATATGAATACGAAACAACCTTGGTGTAAGTGATATTCCCTTCCGGTTCGGCACAACTGTGCCCCTCAACATAAATATCACCACAGAAAGTAGAGTTGTCGGTACGCACCTTAATTAAGCTAATTTTTGTCAGATTGATCAGAGATATTGTCAAAAGGACTCTTGTAGAAAACAAGTTTGTTGGCGTCCTTTAAGACCGTTATATATGGTTGTTCGGTAAAGTCTTGACCAATCAATAGAGGGGTACGCATTAATTTGTTATCGACAACTAAAACCTCTGTGCATGCTTCTACATCGTCGAGCCCTAACGTCACGAAGGCTCTATAGATCGGAACAACGGAAGAGTTCCCAAAACCCTTGATCACGGGGAGTTCATTCAATTGTTTAGTTAAATTTAACGTACGAGCATCAGATTCCCGCATCAAAGTGCACTCACTCCCAAAATCTATCTACGCAATGAAATCTTTACCATCAACTGTACATGTCTTAAAAAAATTATCATTAGTTTTATTTGTGGTAGAGATCGATAGAGTCTTTCGCTCCTCAGTAACAGGTTTTTATCGTTAGTGTGCCGGGAACTTAAAGGACTAAGTTTGCACAATGCGGAGTCGTGGCAAACTCTATAACATTTCTGACACTTGGTAATAGGATGTGGGCATTTATAAAATGTATGGCCATTGGTGTGGCAGTTAAGCATAATACAGAACTTTCGTTTTGATTTGAACTAGATGGAGCAATAGGACGATTGTTTGGGTAATTATCGTTTCGTTTCCTATAATTATTTGGGTCGACGCCGGGACGTTGCGAATTAAGAAAATTCAGTAAATCTTCTGGTTCTTTACAATCTAACGCTTGCGCACCACTCCTAATAGATTTGTCATAGATACCATGAGTAATGCAATCTACGGCCCTTTTTCCAGTTATTGCACATCTATTTAGTAAGGTGAGCTTATCATAAAAGTATTCGCGCAGTGTTTCATTACTACGGGTAGTGCGTGCCAATAGATATATAGAATAAATTTCTCAGGTGAAGTGATTTGAAAAGAATCGCCTTTAAAGTTGACTTTCAGACCTAAAGCTTTGTAACAAACATTATTTTGCAACAATTCAACCTCATCAAAATGCTTATCTTGTGATGGCACATCAGATAAAACATCAGAGTTATTGGATGTCCATTTATGTGTTTTAAAACTACCTCTACTTAACAATTTAATCAATTGAGTTATCGCTTCATTTAAACTATCCAAGCTATCTGATGAATACAAAAAATCATCAACATAACAACAATTATTTAAGATAAAACTTGCCAAAGGAAACTCTGAACCAAACCTATTACCTAATTCTTTCAAACATCTGGTTGCCAAATAACTGGAGATCTTTAAACCATAAGTAACCGTATCTAACTGAATACAGGCTATCGAATCCTCTGGACTATCTCTCCACAGTATATTCTGCAATGATGCAAAGTCTGAATTCACCTTTATATTTCTAAACATATGCTTAATATCTCCAATTAAAGTGTAAGTACCTACACGAAACAACAATATAATCTCAAATAAATCTCGCTGAACCACAGGTCCATTTAATAACAAATCATTAAGAGAAACACCCTTATCAGTTTTAGCCGAGCCGTCAAACACTGTGCGAAGTTTAGTCGACCTACTTTGATCATTGATTACAGCAAAGTGTGCCAAAAAATATATGGGATCATTACCAAAATCTAATGTTTTAATATCGACATAATGAGCATGCCCTAAAGAAATAAAATCTTTTATAAACTTTTCATAATCAGAAAACAAACCATCTTTATGTAACTTTTTCTCCAAATTTAAGAACCTACTAAGAGCAATGTTAAAGGAATTACCTAAAGTTTTATTTACATCTTTTAATGGTATTTTTAATGGCAAATCTAATGAAAACTGATTGTTATTTAATTCAACTGAACTCTGAAATAAAGATTCACACAAATCACGCTCTGAGCATTTTTCTTGGAAAACTTGGGGGACACTTTCTAGCTCCCAAAATTCTTTTAAATTATTGTTAATGTTAGACTTACATGTTTGACAAAACAAACTTACGACTTTATTTGTTACATATTGTTGGGATGCACTTCCTCCCACAATGTATCCGAACTGTGTGTTTAGAATATTTAATGCAGGCGCCCTAAGTAGCGACGACTGGTGCTCGACACTCGAAGTAGGCAGGACCACCTGAAAGAATACATCAGCTCCCATTAATATATGTATCACCTGGTATGTTAAATTCGTTGTCAGCTAGTTGCAAGTCCGGAGAGAACTTAAGATTCTCAATATTAATTTTAGCTTGCGGAAGCTTGCATGTTATGTGCTCAACAACGTTGCAGTTGACAGTCATACTATAACCAAACCAGTAGTGACAGATTGAACATTCAGTGGTATGCAATAATTTACATCAGTCTTGGCACGGCCAATCCCCATGATCTCAGTCTGAGTTTGTTTGGGTCGCAAACCAAGAATGTTAATAAGCGCTTTTGTAGCGAATGATACTTGTGAACCACTGTCCAACAATGCCTTAACATGCACTTCAGTCCCATCCCGAGCAAAGATTTTAATGCGCACCGTTGGAAGTAAAGTTTGCGTGCCATGCTGTGAAGAATTGCAGGAAACAGTGCTAGTAGTATGTATATGACTAGCCAACCACGCAAAACTATGCCGTTGTTATTGCAGAACGACATTATCAAAGAGTCGCCTTGATCGAACGGTTCATGCAATAACCCAGCACGCTTGTCAGACTAACACTGCCAAGGAGTTGCCTTGGCCGAGTATTAATCCAGCAATGCAATGCAGATTTGACAATGTCCCGGAGCGCCTCACTAATTTTCAATCCAATTATAACAACTTTAAATTGAGTATGAATAATACTAGCAGTTATACAGCTGCATGAAAATATGTTACCAGAGAGTAGCCCTGGTCGAACAATTTTCAACAACGTTACCGTCTTAGCACTGTCATAGAGTGCCTGACCATATGTTAATCCAGTTTTTAAACTGCCTATTATTATTCTATTTATTTTTCTGTAAATCATTAAGTTCAATATCTATGAACGAAGGCGTGGCAAATGGGCACAGCTATTTGAAACTGAAACTTTTCTACAATTAGAACACAATATGAACACAATATAATACAATATGTTTACATACCTTTCTGTACTGAACGTAGGTACAATGTGCCACTTCTGAGTTTTTACGAAATTAGACGAATTCAATAATGTTTCTTATTTATTCAAGTTATCACACACATAAATATTAATCTAGTATATCACACACATCTTCCAACCCGGCTGGTCACCGTGGAAGATTATGACCACAACCCTCCAAAAGAAACTAAACAGACGGATAACAGGAAAAATAAACGATCAACTCAATTAAAAATCGCAACTTATAACGTCAGGACCTTATCGTCATACGAACGCTTACTGGAACTAGCAGAAGCAATACAGGAAATTAATTATGACATAATAGGTATTTCAGAAATGAGACGACTTGGTAACAGAATTGAGGAATATGAAAATTTTATACTTTGCCACATAGGATGTATACCGGGCAAATATGGAGTAGGCTTCATTATCAATAAGTCTCTTAAAAACAACATAGAGAGCTTTATTGGATTATCAGATCGTGTAGCAACGCTAAACTTAAGCTTTCAAGGGTGTATGATATCCATTATTCAAGTATATGCACCGACCGAAGCAGCAAGAGAGGAAGAAATAGAAGAATTTTATAGGACCATAGACAAAGCGATGGAAACAACATATAAAAACATTATATTAATGGGCGACTTTAACGCGAAGGTTGGTGCTCCTAAGGAAGGTGAGTACTTAACAGTGCAGCAGCATGGATATGGCGAAAGAAACGACAGAGGACAGAGACTTGTAGACTACGCACTTGAAAATAATCTAACCATCATCAACACATGCTTCATGAAAAACCATAACAGAAGGTGGACCTGGCGATCCCCAAATGGAAAACACAAAAACGAGATCGACTATATTCTATCCAACCAACAAAAACTATTCCAAAATTTTGAAGTCATGAATATAAACTATCCGTCAGACCATAGACTAATTAGAGCAACAGTACAAATTACCAAACAAAAACAAAGCAGAATTAAATTTACAAATAAAAAAGCATTCCAACTTAACAACAAAGAAGAAGTAACAAGATATAATAAAAACCTAAGCTCAATGCTACTCTATCCAACCATCAACTTACATAATACCTCAGTACAAACCTACTATGATAAAATAACGGACGCTATCAACCAGAGCTTGAAAAAAGCTAGAGAATATGCGAGCAATATACAAAAACCTCACAAAATATTATCGAATCGCACAGCTATGTTATTAAAAAGGAGAAAAGAACTACAAGAAACAAAAAATAAAACTCGGTCTATGAAAAATGAACTCTCCGCTCTTTACAAAATAACAAATAAATACATAAAAAGGGATTATACTAAATATAGACAAGATACCATAGAAAGACATTTACAATGCACAGGAAGCACAAAGAGGGCCTTTAAAGATCTCCGAACAAGCAAGACTTAGATAGAGGGGCTAGACCAACAAGACAGATCTTTGTGCAAACGAACAGACATTATTAAGGCGGCATCAGACTTCTATAGGAAATTGTACAGCGATAAGACCCAAAAGACTAACATCTCAATTACTAGCAATGAAAGCGTTAACGAACCAACAATTAAACCAGTCGACGAAATTGAAATCACAGAAACAATTAACAGTTTGAAATTAGAAAAGAGCCCGGGCTCCGACAACATCACAAATGAATTATTGAAAGCAGCACACGTAACATTAGCCAAACCATTAGCGGAACTATTCAACTTAATACTCAAAAACTCTGAAACACCCTTGCAATGGTCTGAATCAAATATCATACTTCTTTACAAAAAGGGCGACCCCAAGGATGTTGGCAACTACAGACCCATAAGCTTGCTACCAAGCCTCTACAAACTCTTCTCTACCATTATAAACAAAAGAATCAGTAGTACATTGGAAGCAAAGCAACCGGTAGAGCAAGCAGGCTTCAGAAAAGGATTCTCTACTGTTGACCATATCCACACACTTGAATTGATTATAGAAAAGTATCAAGAACAACAGAGACCACTATACATAGCGTTTATCGACTATCAAAAAGCTTTTGATACGGTAACACACGTAAGTATATGGGAAAACTTGAAACAACAGGGAGTAGAAGACGTATATATAAAAGCGATCAAAAGCATATATAACAACAACAAGGGCAAAATTAAGCTAGAATCTCTCGGACCTAGTTTTCCTATAGAAAGAGGCGTAAGGCAGGGCGACCCGTTATCACCAAGAATATTTATAGCTATCCTGGAGGGTATAATCAGCAAGTTAGATTGGAGCAAGACAGGATTGTGTATAAAAGGCGATTACCTAAGTCACTTGAGATTCGCAGACGACCTAGTGTTGTTATCGGAGTCCAGCTCCCAGATACAGCTCATGATCGAAACTTTACATCTAGCCAGTGTCAAAGTTGGTTTGCAAATGAATCTCACTAAAACTATGGCAATGACGAATAAAAGGAGAAGATTAATAACAATTAATGGAGAGCCACTTGAATATACAGATAAGTACATCTATCTAGGGAAGCAAATCAGTTTTGACAGAAAAAATAACGAACTTGAAGTCGAAAGAAGAATACAACTAACATGGAAAAAATACTGGAGTTTAAAGGAAATCTTTAAAAGTAACCTCCCTATAACCATCAAAACGAAAGTTATGAACTCCAGTCTTTTACCATGCTTGACGTACGGCTGCCAGACGTGGAAGTTCACCTCAAAACTAAAAAACAAAATTACAACCTGCCAACGAGGACTAGAGCGCAGCATGCTTAACATAAAGAAATGATATAAAATACGACACACAAAAATAAGGTCAATAACCAAAGCAACAAATGCATTGAATTATGCACAAAAACTCAAATGGAAATGGGCGGGGCATGTCGCAAGGCTTAAGGATCAGAGATGGACCCTAAAAGCGACATTTTGGAAAGGTCCTCCAGGTAAAAGGAGCAGAGGAAGACCATTGACACGTTGGGATGAAGAAATTGTAAGGACAGCCGGCTCAAACTGGAAACAGACCGCACAGGACAGAGATAAGTGGACATCTTTGGAGGAGGCCTTCACCCAATACAGAAATAGCTATAAAAAACTAAATTATGATAGGTTATATTATTATGTTATTTAAAATAATTAGTTATAATAATTAAAGCAGAAATGGAAAAACAACTAGATAAGCATATTATAAACTCAAAAACAATGTAAAGTAGGTTATTTGTAGGAAATAAAAGGTTTTTTTATTTTTATTTTTTTATTTATATCACACACACTGGTACACTTTAGGTCTTCACTCTTTCGAGTCTCCGGCTAGACTGGCCGTTCGACTGCCCGTTCCGCGCTCCCCTCCTTGCATTTTTCTTTTACGACCAATCACGTGTTAGTGTTGCCAGAGATATAAATCAACAAGAACAAGAATCGATTGAAATATCGATTCGATTACAAATAATAAAAGAATATATTAAAAATCATGACATTATTATTAACCATATTATAAATTATCCAGGCGTTCACAAGAGAAGTACCAAATAAAAATTCTGCCATAACCTTTCGATACCATTTTAGTCCTCGTTTTAAAGTCGAGTAATAGGAAGACATCTGGTCACTGTAGTCTATACCTTTTTTGTTTTCATTATACAAAAGAACACATGTAGGCTTTTTAATGTCTTCGTTAGTGGCTCTTGTTTTCTTGCCTGTATTTACTAAAACAGCATTGTGGCCTTTGCAGGTCGTGATCATTAAAACTTGGCGCTTATCAAACCATTTTATAATTTTTACGCCCTTTAGATTCATTTTTCCTGTAATTTGACCTTTTTTTAATTTTGTGGATATAACCTTCTTACGTAGTCCTCTACGATTTGATCGGAGGGTACCACAATAAAAAGTTTTCTTTGCTAAAAGGTCTTCAGCCAACCCAACAGAGGAGTAGAAATTGTCAGCAACAACAATACGACCCTCATTTTCTAACCCTGTAATTAGTCTCAAAACTGTATTTTTGCCGTGCCCTTGTTCTCGATTGTTGCCTTCTTTGCCTGTATAAATAAATGTATTGTACGAGTATCCCTCGGGAGTACACAATTTATATAATTTGACGCCATATTTGTGTGATTTATTTTTGATGTATTGGCGAAATATAAGTCGTCCGCGCCACGGTATCATTGATTCATCAATGACTATAATTTTTCCAGGACGAAGTACTTGTTGATATCGAGAATTCAACATGTCGTGTATTTTGCGAATTTTATATAATTTATCTCCAGTATTATCAATTGACTCGTCGCAGAAATGCCAAAATTTTAATATAATCAAAAATCTGTCCCTTGATATTGTAGAGCAAATGTACTCGGTCTATATATTGACTTTTTAGACCAATAGTCGTTCAGATGTGGTACTTTGTTTAGACCCATTACAAGCATGATTCCAAAAAATCTTCTCATTTCTTCGTCATCAGTGGGTTTCCATGCTTTAACACGAGATTGCGCCTTTATGTCATTCTGATTGTCTTCGAAATACTTCACTGCATACTTGTTAGTGTCCTGTACTATTTTATTAATAATTTCATCGCTTAGGAACAGCCTGTACATGTCTGTAGGTGTTTTATTACCTAGGCGAGGAATAATGGCACTATCAAGGGTGCTCTCGTCGAAATCAATACCATGATTATCAGATATGTCAGTCCAACCGTCGTCGTTGTCAATACCTTCTGTTTCAGCTGTTTGGTTGTCGGTTTCCAGTTCATTTTCACTTGATTCACTATCATCTACTTCTACGTTCGTTAATTCTAAGCTCTCAATCGAAATATCTGTGTCTTCATCTTCTTCGTCTAGATGTTCCTCTTCCTGCTCTAGATGTTCCTCTTCATGCTCATGATGTACCTCTTCCTGCTCTTGATGTACCTCTTCCTGCTGTATATATTTCTCTTCCTTTCCTTGATGTTTTTCGCCCTGCTCTTGGCATTCTTCTCCCTGCTTTTTGTTTTGATTTTTCTGTTCTTTTTGCTGTTTCGCTTGCTCTTGATGTTCTTCTTGGTGACTTTTTTGCCGAGGTTTTTGCTGTTTTATTCGGTATTCTTTTCGATAATCTGTATATTTTGCTTGTTGCTCTTTTTGCTGTTCTTCTTGTTGTAGTATATAGTCATCTTGGTGCCATTTTTGATGTCTTTCTTTCTGTTTTGTTTGCTTTTCTACAGCATGTGTTTTAATTGTTATATTCTTTGTAAGTGAATCGGGTATATTTGCATCTCCGGTATTTTCATTTTCAAATGAATGAATAAAGACATTTCTACAGCATGTGTTTTAATTGTTATATTCTTTGTAAGTGAATCGGGTATATTTGCATCTCCGGTATTTTCATTGTCAAATGAATGAATAAAGACATAATTATCAGAGAACTCTAGCCACTCTCGTCTAATGGGATCGGGGGGAGGTAAGTCCCATCCGATGTCTTTCTCAGCCCACAATTTTTGCATATTAACCTTTGCGCGAACAAAAATAGGCCCTATGAGTCCTAGGGGATCATAAAATTTGCTAATGTAACTTAGAATTGCGCGTTTCGAGTCATGCATACTATTGTAAGGTTCGGGGGAAGAGCTTATAAGTGTGTCTGTCTGTATGTCAAATTTAATACCTAAAGTTTTCATAGAAGTGTTTTGATTTTCCAGATCTACTTCGCCAAAGTGTTGCTTATCGACAGGAATGGTTTCGAGAATCGAGTCGCAGTTGGAAGCCTGTTTGTGCAACTGGAAACCTCCTAATGCCAATAAATCAATTAATTGAGTTTGTATGACTTTTAATGTATTAGGATCGGCAGCATTTGCTAAAATGTCATCGACAAATGTATTGTTTAGCAAGATTGATGCTGCTAGTGGAAAATTGTCTTTATATCGCGTCGCTAATTCAATTAGGCAACGTGTAGCTAAATATTGTTACGTACACGCACTAGGGGTAGGTACAATTAATGCCGACTACGTGTATAAAGGGTTTATTCCGCTCTCCACAAACTTGACAAATACACAGTTCTACACTAGTTCACTAATACTAGTTACACACAACAAGCACTGTTCCAAATCACTTAGCAGACTCACAGTATTCCAATATTATCGCCTAGGTCACTGGTATATCACTCTTCGTTCGCTTACTTAAGTTCCGTACACTGTCGCTTCCAAGAAGTAACTAACTCGCTACCCGTCGTCAACACCTTATATACGGAATAAAGATGCGAGCTGGTATTTTCCTGAACATTCTCGGTAGGTATGTACGTAATAATAATCGGAATCGAATGATCTCGAGACACATTGTCGGCTTCCCTTTGTATTCGTTCGCGAGTAGGTATTCGCCGGCCGTCGCGCCGATAACGCAAGGGCGTTCACTTTATACCTACATACCTACAGTCTCGAACATTAAATTTTTAGGGATCCTTCGTAATATTTGACCAAGTAGTTTCTAGGTCGCAACATTATCCCCCTCTTAGTCATGCTCGTCCCGAGCATCATTTGTTCCATGATACCGAGCCAATCTGTCCACATGGACTACCTTTGGCTTTCCTCGAAATCCCTTCTTAATGCGATAGGTCACATCGTTGATCCTCGTAATAACTGTATAAGGTCCTTCCCAGCGAGCCTGAAGTTTCGGGGACTTCCCTTTTCTGCGAAGAGGATTGTGGAGCCACACCAGTGTTCCTTCTTCAAAACCATTGGTGTTTGCATTTCGATCGTACCGGGTCTTCATCTTTATACTCGACTTCCAGTTGTATTCCCGTACCATTCGATGCACCTCGTCCAGTTGGTTTTGAAGGTCACTCACATAATCTGTAACGGGCTTGGGACTGTCGGGTGACGTGCCTGTTATCGCATCCACTGGGAGCCTCATTTCTCGACCAAAATTTACTTTGGCTGGAGTGTGACCCGTACTGTCATGTACTGCAGACCGATAGGACATCAGAAACAGCGGAATGTATTGGTCCCAGTCTCGCTGATGTTCGTCTACAACCTTGGCCAGGTGGTTTTCCAATGTCTGGTTAAACCTCTCGACCATTCCGTCTGACTGCGGATGCGCTGGAGTCGTACGAGTTTTATTCATTCCGAGTAACTTGCACATCTCTTGAAACAGCGCAGACTCGAAATTCCTCCCTTGATCAGAATGGATCTCCATAGGTACGCCATACCGACACACTACTTCCTGGACCAATTTCTTCGCTACAGTGACTGCTTCCTGGTTGGGTGTTGCAAATACTTCCGGCCACTTAGTAAAGTAATCTTGCACTACTATGATGTATTTGTTCCCATCCTCAGTCATCGGAAACGGTCCAGCAACATCAATGGCGATGCGCTCCCATGGGGCTCCAACGTTGTACAACTTCAACTTTCCCCTGCTTCTTGTCTGCGGGCCTTTCACCGACGCACACGCAGTGCATCTGCGACACCAATCTTCGACGTCTTCTCGACAGCGCAGCCAATAAAACCGCTGTCGCACCTTAACCAGGGTTTTCTTGACTCCTAGGTGCCCACCAGAAACACCATCGTGAATGTGCCGTAGAAGAGAAGCCACCTTACTCCGCGGCACTATCACTTGCATGGTGATTTCCTTACCGTCGTTTGATTCCCATTTCCTATACAGCACATCATCTACCAGAGCCAAACTGTCCCACTGGGCCCAATAACTTTTCGTAGTTGAGCTGTAGATGGACACATCGCTCCATTGGGGTCTGTTTCCGCTCTGCTTCCATTGCAGTATAGGTTGTAGGTCATTATCCTCCTCCTGCGCTTTCTTCATACTGGCTCTGGTCCATTCGTCGTCGATTCCGTGAGTCCCTATGAGCTTGACCTCTTCCCGGACTTCATTCCTTAGGAAATGTTTGCAGTCTTCGGCACACGGTCTCCGTGACAAAGCATCAGCATTACCATGCCCTTTTCCACTGCGGTGTTCTATTACGAAGGAAAATTCCTGTAGTTGCTCGATCCATCGTGCTACTTGGCCCACTGGGTTTTTAAATTGGAGTAACCATTGTAATGCAGCGTGATCTGTCCTTAGTGTAAACTCCCTTCCTATTAAATATTTGTTAAAATGTTGTAAGGTCTTCACCACAGCTAGCAATTCACGGCGAGTAACACAGTAATTTCTCTCTGGCTTGGAAAGTGATTTACTGAAGTATGCTATTACAACGTTGCGATCTCCTTGTATTTGTGACAAAACACCGCCTATTCCGGTGTTACTGGCGTCAGTATCCACGATGAATCTTCCTTCCCTCGTTGGGTAACCCAATACTGGGGCCTCGCATAATACTTGTTTCAGCTCAGTGAAAGCTTTCTCACATTCCAGGTCCCAAACGAAATCCCGTTTATCTTCCGTTAGACGATGTAAAGGTTTCGCAATATCTGAAAAATTCTTGATAAATCGTCTGTAGTATGCACATAGTCCAAGGAACGCTCGTACTTCTGTTTTGTTCTTTGGAGAAGGCCATTCTTGAACAGATTTTATCTTCTCGGGGTCGGTCTTTACTCCATCGGTTGAGATGACGTGTCCAAGATAACTGACCTCCTTTTTAAACAGAGCACACTTCTTAGGACTCAGTTTAAGATTAGCCTCACGGATCCGAGTGAAAACTTTTTCCAAGTTCTTCAGATTTTCCTCGAAGCTGCGGCCCATAACAATTACATCGTCAAGGTAGACCAGGCACACGTCCCCGAGTAAACCCACCATTACTCTCTCCATAAGGCGCTCAAATGTAGCCGGAGCATTACATAAGCCGAATGGCATAACGTTGAACTGCCACAATCCGTTCCCGATTCCAGAACTAAAAGCAGTCTTCTCCTTGTCCTCTGGGCTGAGCTCGACCTGCCAATAGCCACTTTTTAGATCAATGGTTGAGAACCACTTCATACCACTGAGCATATCCAGCGTGTCGTCAATTCGAGGCAAGGGGTAACTGTCTTTCTTGGTGACATTATTCAGCATTCGGTAATCCACGCAGAACCTTGTACTGCCATCCTTCTTCTTTACCAGCACCACAGGTGAAGACCATGGACTCGTAGAAGGTTCAATGATTCCGTTATCAGCCATGTCATTAATCATATCTGTCACCTCCTTTTCTCTTGCCCATGGTAATCTTCGGGGTCTTTGTTTAATAGGCCTGGCGTCGCCTGTGTCGATTCGATGTTTAACGAGTCTTGTTTTTCCACAATTATTTCCGCTTGCGAAAATGTCTCTGAATTCTAGCAACAGCTTCTTGGCATGTCGTAGTTCCGATGCCGATAAATTTTCCTTAGAAGCTTCCAGAAGTTCCCAGATGTGATCCTCTGCGATCTGCGTACCTTCCTGTTTATCTGGAGCGCTTAATTTTCTCAGGTACTGTACTTCCTCGCATTTTCCGACCACACTATTCTTCTTCAGCTGTACTTCTTCATTACTGAGGTTAAGGATTCTTACCCTAGTAATTCCGTTCGACATCAGAAGCGTCCTTGCTGTAATTAAACTCGGGTGATTGCCAGCATCTTCAACAATAAGACATCTTCTGTTCTCAGTCTTCGCAGGGAACTTCACTCTGACCAAGGTTTCTGATTTCGGAGCTAATTTAGTATCCCTCAAACAATAAAGAGTACAAGGGTGCGATCCTCGTAAACAGACTTCTTGATCAGGAAACCTCAGCACTCCTTTGGCTACATCCAAAACACACTGTTGATTCTTCAAGAAATCCAGTCCCAAAATGCAATCATCAGTAATATTAGCAATCAACACTGACTGGAGATAGACTCGGTCGCCAATTCTTAACTTAATATCTGTTTCACCGAGGACGGAAACTGGCTGGCCAGTGGCTGTTTGCAGACGGCATGACGGTGATCGCTTTTCCCACATTATGGTGCGTTTCAGTAGTTCCGGCCTCACAATCGTACGCGATGCTCCAGTATCAACAGTTAAATTGCAAGTTTGGTTGTCTAAGGTGGCCTCGATGATCAAACTATTTCCATTGCAAACTTGAGTTATAGTGACTGTTGGGGCCTCAACATGACCAGCCAGCGCCCGCCCCGCGGCCCTGGCGACGTTTAGTTTAACGGGACACTTGGTTCCGCTTGGGTCTCGGACTCCCTTTCTCTTCTTTGAAGGGCATTCCAAGCGAATATGTCCCTTACCACCACAGCCATAACAAGTTGGGACAAACCGAGGCTTCTTTTCCTCTTTGACAACCTCCTTAACCTCTCTTACCTTATTTAATTTAGAGTCCTGCCGAACAGCCTCCACTTCGAGAGCATGTGCAAGCGCGTTCTTCAAAGTTTGATGGTGGCCCAGCCGTACAAAGGTCCTAACTTCCGTTTCTCTTATGCCATTAATGAAAGCATCCAGCAGAGTCTTCTCAATCATTTCTGGTGCCGACAGGTAAGCACGACGAACCAGCCTTTCCACTTCCTGTGCCCACTGTTGGAGACTTTCATTAGCCTTTTGTTTTCTTTCATGGAGTTGCGCTCGATAAACATATTCCAGGTGTTTTTCACCGTAGCGTGTGTCCAGTGCATCCATCAGAGTTTCCAGAGTCTTTCCTTCGGATGGCAGATTTTCCAGTACCATTAAAGCATCTCCCCGTAAGGCAAGCGCCAAGGCCGCAAAGGACTGCTCACTGCTCCAGGAATTTCCTATTGCAAGTATCTCAAACTGGTACTTGAAGGCTGTCCACGAGGAAGTACCATCAAAGCGCGGGAGATCGAGTTTCGTGGATGATGGTGAAGCTACCGAAATAGGTCCTTGAGTCTTCAGCCTTATCATTTCCTTATTCAGTGCCTCAAAGCGGCTTTCGAAAGTTTCATTCTTCAGGGTTACCTCCTGCAGGCGGTCTTCGAGAATCCCAGTCTTTTGGTTGACTTCCTCGTTCAATCCCTGTATGCGGTCTTCGAGGGTCTTAACTTTTTCACCGAGGACAGTGATGCCTGCATCAATTTTACCTAGGACCGCTTCCTGATTGGCCTCTTGCTTGGCTTCCAATGCATGCATCATTCGCTCGCTGGCCTCTTGATTGGCCTGCATCAACTCTTTGAACTCCTGCCGACTAGTCTCTTGATTGGTTTTGAGCATTTGCTGCATAGACGCCAGCAACGCTGCCATGTTCAGTTCCGATGAGGTACCTGCTGATGCTGCCTCAGCTCCCGCCGAAACACCGGCGTCAACTTGACGCTCTTCTTCTTCACGGCTACGTTGACGTGCGGCATCCATCTCGACTTGACGTCTGGTTCGTGGAGTACGCCCTTCTTCGTCTCGTGGTAGTAACGGCATCCCACTTCTGACACCAATGTTACGTACACGTACTAGGGGTAGGTACAATTAATGCCGACTACGTGTATAAAGGGTTTATTCCGCTCTCCACAAACTTGACAAATACACAGTTCTACACTAGTTCACTAATACTAGTTACACACAACAAGCACTGTTCCAAATCACTTAGCAGACTCACAGTATTCCAATATTATCGCCTAGGTCACTGGTATATCACTCTTCGTTCGCTTACTTAAGTTCCGTACACTGTCGCTTCCAAGAAGTAACTAACTCGCTACCCGTCGTCAACACCTTATATACGGAATAAAGATGCGAGCTGGTATTTTCCTGAACATTCTCGGTAGGTATGTACGTAATAATAATCGGAATCGAATGATCTCGAGACACATTGTCGGCTTCCCTTTGTATTCGTTCGCGAGTAGGTATTCGCCGGCCGTCGCGCCGATAACGCAAGGGCGTTCACTTTATACCTACATACCTACAGTCTCGAACATTCAATTTTTAGGGATCCTTCGTAATATTTGACCAAGTAGTTTCTAGGTCGCAACAATATGATGATTTTAGACCATAAGTGACTGTCTGTAATTGTATACATTTGACATCTTGATCGAGGGAATCGCGCCACAAAATGTTTTGAAGCGACCTCTGTTCTGGGTCCAAAAAAATATTTCTAAACATCATACGAATGTCGGCTACAAAAAAATGCTTATCACATCTGAAAGATAATAAAATTTGGAAGAGTTCTTTCTGAACAACGGGGCCATTCATCATAAAATCATTTAAACTTACTTTTTTATTTGTTTTCATAGAGCCGTCAAATACTACTCTTAATTTAGTTGACCTTTTGTCTTCTCTAATTACTGGGTGGTGTGGAAGAAAGTATACTGGATCTACTGACAGATTATAACTGTTAATGTCAACATACTTACCATGTCCTAACTCAATGTACTGGTCAATGATTTTTTTATATTCATCAAAAAGAGTTTGATTTTTGTGAAGACGCTTTTCCAAATTAAAAAATCTATTTAATGCTAAATTAAAAGAATTTCCCAACAGAGAATTTATCTCATTAACAGGGAGCTTAAGAGGTATAGCAACTTGAAACTTATTTTTTTCTAATGTAGTTTTTTCTGAAAATATTTTTTCACAATGTTTGTGCTGTGGCAGTGCTTCAGGAAAAGTCTCAGTGACTTCTTCAGCCTTCCAAAAACGATTCAAATTTTCGTTTATATCATTGTCACAAGTTTGGCAAAACAAAGATGTTACCTTATTTAATCCAGAGACAGGTACAGGGCATCTACCTGCTACTATGTGGCCAAATGAAGTCGGGATTACATATGGTTGCTCGGTGCTGGTACTCGCAGACTTGTCTTCAGTTTGAGGCAAGAGGGCAATATTGGCATGAAAAAACCTTTTCTCCCACGGCGACTGCGTTTGTAACCGCACTGCGGTTAGGCTTGTTGTAGGTTGACACAGAAGCAGACTCCGTATTTTCGAGAGCAAGCGCCCTGTTCTCCATATATTGAAGGAATTCGTTGATCGTAGGAGTCTTCTTCCCATCTCGATCTAACTGGTATGATCGGCTCGTCAGGATGTCAAGCTTTCTTGATAGGATACATATAAGAATACTGTCCCATTTGTCAACTGGCTCACCAATGTTTTTCAATGCAGCTAACTGTTGTTTACATCCTTGGGATCTGGATTTAATCTCTTGCGTGAGAGCGGCGTAAGTGTCATAGTAATCATTTTCGACATGGCTAGGATCTTCTTTGTCATCAGGCATTAGCGCTTGAATCTCACAACAGATGTTATTGTATGTGTTAAATGCGTCTTCTAAACATTGTAAGCGCTTGATTAACGCGTCTAAGGCTGTTGACTCCATGGGAGTAGACACGAATTTTTTCAAGCGCGTGATAGACGCTTTCGCGTAACCACGTTTTGCAATTAGCAATTGCGCTTCACTTTGTTGAGACATAGTTGCTAACTTAAATCACTAGCTTAATGTAAGACAAATGTAATGTAAAATATGTAAAAACAAAAACTTATGTGAAATACTTGTTATATAAAAACTATAGGAAAATAATATAATAAAACTTTAAAGTAAACTTGTTGTCAGTCCTCAATACCAAGGCAAAAAAATGGCGACCGTGGCGTATCGTTGAGTTTTCGTGATCGCGTTCGTTCACGTTTCCGTGACGCGGTCCTGACTGGAATTTGACACTGTGAAGGTGCACGATGAATCATTCATTCGCCCCGGGAAGTTTGAATTCGCCCGAAGATCGATGCACGGTTGCTTCGCAGGTTTTTACCAATAGATGGCGTTGTGTGGTTGGTAAAGCAGTGATCGTCCAACCTCGTCTCTCGTTCCAACGTGATGAGATAAAAGATCGATCTCGATAAATGACGTTGATGTCGTCGGTCGATAAAGAAGTTCGATCGGCCGATAAAGCAGATTAAGTGTTCGTTCTTTGCAATTTTCGTGACATCACATCCTGCATTTGTCGATCAATTGAAGTACGTTTTGTTCTGATCGTGTCGACAAAATGGCGGCAAAGAAATTACGTAATCTTCAATGATGATGCGATGCTTTATAGGTATTCGACGAAAATTGACGATGGCAGATTGCAGTGTGTGTAAAAATACAAAATTTTATAGTTGCCTGCTCTTGTAGGTGCTGCAGATTCTTGTTGCTCGTAGACAAATTGCTCGAAGGCCATGTTAGGCGCTGCCTAGCTGTCCCTTGTTGTCGTGTTTCGTGTGGACTGTATTTCAGGTATATTAATTAAAGGCACGTAAGCACTTTATAGTATTTATTTAAGTTGCACAACACTGTATTATATAAAAAATATCAAAAATTAAACGAGCACTGTACTGTCGTTTTGCTGCTTCGTGAGAGAGAGAGAGATATACACATTGCCAGTATTAAATATTTTTACGGATAAAATATTGTCTATGTTGTTAACAAAGTGAACAAAGTTTAAGCTGGTTTTGCAGACTTCTAAATTTTTTGCATGAATGTTACTCTCTCACAAATCTTTGGAAAGAGTTTTTCAAGTGAATATTCGGTCAATAAATTCAAATGGGAAATTTCAATCCCTTCATCTAAAAAAAAAGATAATTATAGATAAATCTAGACTAATAATAATATATAGGTACATATGTATACCTAAAGGGGAAAGTTTTGTGTGTTTGTTTGTAACGGATAAACGTGAAACTACTGGACGGATTTTAAAAATTCACCAATAGGACAATATTGTCCGTCCTCTCCGTACTACCAGAGCCATACTTGGCCAGAACAGACTGAGGATTTGGCCTAGACAGAGTTTATGAATAGAACGTAAAAATATGATATTGACAAAAACTGTCTTTCTTGCTACGAATAAATAATAAGTCCTGTCTTGTATTATGTCTTGGGCCGATCGTTTAATTGGGCTGATCATGATACGTCCAGCCATATCTCGATGCGGCCAAGTAACTGAATGGGAAAATTAAGAAATAGGCTGCCCCCTGCCCAACTTTAGGTCGTTAACCCAAATCATTGAAATAAGGATATTAGTTTAAGGCCACTATAATTTAGTATGGGAGCAACAACGGCCGCAAATCGAAATAACTACCTATGTAAGTTCATTGAGTTTGCGACCATGTGTGACTTTTCTTAGTCCAGGTGTTCAGGCTATCGTACCTATTGAACGAAATGGTACGGCTTTTGTTGTTAGCCATATCAGATATCTAAGGCGATTGGTTTATGTACCTACATCGATATTGATATAGGTACCTATATAGATTTTATGACAAGTCAGTCCCTGGATAGGTAGGTACCTAACCGAAGAGGCCTTTAAAAATGACATTTTGTTAGCTCAAGTAGGTATGTAAGTACCTATTCATGCAGTTATTCACAAGTACAGATACCTAGGTAGAATAATAAAAGTATCTACCACATTGTGAAAATATACCTACTTAAGTAAGTGGGTACCTACTGCAAGTATAACCCGAAAGCTATCAAACTGATACCTACCCAACCTAAATAAAATTCTCAAACTTATTTATTTATTTTCAAGCAAAATTTTAGACATCTCGGCCAGGTGGTCCTTGCGTATTTCGTAAATAAGTACCTACAGATCCCAGCCTTTTCCTGCATGTGGTATAATATATATTTCTGGTGTTCTTCCGTTTTCTGCTCGGCTCTTCTCACGTCGCTCAAGCCTATAATATCCCAGTTAACGTTTTCCAGTGCATTTTCTAGTTCTAGTAAAGATTTTATGCGACTTTATCGATCTTGTGTTAAGTGTATCTATATTGAATTTATTCTTGGATCTTTGTTTCATATTGTCAGGGTCTTGCACTTTGGGTAGTGTTTTGATGGATTTCTCTGTTGCAAGCTTTTGGGGTAATGGTTTATCACCCCACGGTGATCAGCCGTATTGGGGATCCGGTTAGTTTTTGCTAGCAGGTTCCCTGTCCAATGAATCATATATGATTCATTGGAGCGTTTTTGTACCCGGTCTGTTACGCTCATGAATCATATATGCACAATTTTTGATGCTTGTTCCGATATTTTTTTGTATCAGAACGTGTCGGGCTAATTTAGTTTTTTGTATGGGACGTGAGAGGACACATCATCAAAATTAAATAGACGAAATAAAATCTGGTAATTTTTGTTTTCATTAGTGCATGGGGGTCAATTTTGCTGGCAATAAAAGGCATTTTTTTCTACAAAAATCACATAGTTTTATTTACGTAATTATAATCGTTTACACATTTGAAATCAGTATATTTGTCCAAACACACATCAGTTTTTATGGTTTTCATTGAAACAGCTCAAGCAGAAGGCTTTGTTACACATCTTGCACTGTTTGTTTACTTGTTTGGCACGAAGGGGATTGCCTTGAGCTGCTTTTATATTGGAATAACAGGCAGAGCACCGCTTCCGAACTAGATTTCCGTCATTCCTAGGGATTTCTGTTAGTTGGTGACTTGTGATGGAAGTATTTCCTTGCGTTGGAGGCCTTGGGCGGTGCTTTTTGGCCGCTGCTTCTCCGAGCCAAAACCGATTAATTATTTCTTGAACTTGCAGTACAGTCATTGTTTTGCCTGTAAGTTCGTTGTATATGACGCGCGTGTTTACTATGGCGGCTTGAAACATGAGATCATATGCGATTTTCTTATACCAAGTTAGGTTTTTTCTAAGAGGGGAATAATAGGAACCAAGTTGATCTGAAACGTCAATCCCTTTTTAGCGGTATTGTATTCAACCGTCATTCTAGGCTTTAATGTCTCATCTCTTCTCCAGTTATAGGTAGGTACCATATCATCGTCATCACACGTAGAAATCATGAGAACATCTCTCTTGTCATGCCATTTGAGGACTGTAACATAATTATGTAACTGCCTAGCTATAACTCCGCCCCTTCTGAGTTTTTTCTGCAGAACTTGATGGGGCAAACCAAATAATTCAATACTGTAGGTTTTATTCAAGTATTTCAGTAATACTATTCTATCATAATAGTATTATTTCGAAATTGCTTTTTGGAATATAGGTATTTTGGAAAAATCGTTTTGGAACGTTTTTGAAAAAATATTTTTTGTATGAAGTAGCACTCAGTATATTTTGTAAAAACGTTCCACATTTTTTCATTTTAAATAAATACGTCTTGTTACGAATTAAGAAGGATTTATTGTGAAAAACTTAAGACTAACAAGAAATCGGTTAAAATAAAAAATCTAAATCATCAACTTTTGCAATGAACGAAGCTTTAGCAATGAAATGAAACAAATATATTTTAGAAAATAACTTGAGCGCACAATAAGTTTTCAACAAATATAAAAATCTTTGTTAAAAAAGCTGATGATTTATTCATCAATTATCTCGAAGTCAGGCTCACCGCCAAACCCATCAAAATCATCGATAAACTCATCCGAACTTTTTAAATTTTTATAAAACTGGACACAGTCCTCGGGTATAAACATGTACATTGATTCTAAATCGGCCAACTTAGCTGGTGCGATCGGTTTTCCGTTAGGCCACAAAATAATTAAATCATCTTTCTTTATTTCTCTGTTATTTTTGTCAATAAGCAACTCCTTAAACTCTTCCTCAAACGAAGTTCTCATAAATATTGTGTATAATTTATTTTTTTCTATTTTTATTTCTTTGGCATTTAGCCAGCTTACTTTACTTTTGTCACTAATTTTTTTTCTGTTCATTATATTTTTTTCAATCTTTTCAGTTCCATAAAAATCTGCTTTCTCCATTCATTGTACTTGCCACGGTTTCCATTTTTAGCATTTTTAAAAATATCTATGTACTCTTCGGCTGTATACATATATACGCAGGTGATGTTTTAAAGCAGTTTCAATTTTAGAGAAGTCCGTATCGTTAGGTAAAAAGGTATGCCCAGATTCAAGAAAGCGAAATGTAATGCTTTCTAATGTTGGGTGACAACTTAAGACAGTTTTTAGTAAGATAACTATTTTAATGTTCCTGTTTTGCCCTCCGCAGCAATCGCTCCAGAGTATAAGATTCTTAACAGACGGCTGTATTTTTGTTTTAATATATTTCACTAAACATGATCCTACCTCCTGCGCCCCTGTACCCGCTTCACCTTCGACCCAAACATAGCAGTGTCCTACGTCATCAGATGCAGAGTGGATACCACTATTGTAAAGCCATAATTGCCTTTTATAAAAGGCAACATTTGTTGGTATACGCGGTAGTGGCAATGTTTTTTCCAAGTCAAAGGTTAAACACTCAACATCCGGTATGTTTCTTGCGTCTATAAAATCCTGATTCATCTGATTTCTTAACATTTCTGCTCTTTCTAAATGTTTAAGCTTCTCAGTTTTAGCATCTTCTTGTTCCTGGGGGCCAACCACCAGCTTTTACAAAGTAATCTTATTTCAAGGAAGTTTTGTTTCAAGCTTATAATAACATTACTCATATTCGTACCATGACCTTCATCGATCCGTTTTGTTGTATTCCTGCATAGTGCTGCAAAGAACGAATGATATTGTCAAGATTGTCTCTTCCCTGCTATTGTAGAAAAGAAATAACGCTATATAAACTGTATATGGCTATCTCTTTCATACGATGTTCCAATCGTCAAAAGCTTTTATGATAAATAATATACTCGATATGATAAATTTCTTATTAGATTATACAAATAATTTAACATTTTCCTTTATAAAGTAATGAAAAAATCAAACAATCTGAAGTTTACTTATCAAGTGTGACGTGCTAAGTACTTTGCTTATCGGCGAGGGATTTCTTAGTATTTTTGTTTATTAATTTTAAAATGTGAATCGTGCAATGTTTCCTCGTCGAGTGGGTGTGCAGTCAAGTACTTTGGTTATCGGCGAGCGACATTCCAAATTCAATTGGGGTAAGTTTGTAAAAAGGAACACATTTTATTCATACATTTTGGAAGTGTGTGACGTCCTATTTTCTAGCTTTATTAATATGTAAACAAAGTAAAGTGAAATAATAAATAGGTAAACAAATTATTAGGTGAATGAAGAATTAAAACCAATAGTGTAGCTGTTAAATGTTTTGTTCAAGTTTTGTGTAAATTCATCTTGCAGCTGAAGAGTTTACCGTGTGTCCGGGAGGCAGGTAGATATCTGCAGGAGGCTGTTAGACGTGCCCTCGTCTGGTCCTCACCAATGTGCGCAGTGGCTGCTGTGAGGACCAGCGAGCAAATGGTGCGACATATTGCTGACCTACAACCTACAAAATACTGCCATGAGAATAGAAAGGTAAATAATTGAAAATATCAATGTTATCAAATCTCCAGTGGTGTGAGTAGGGATATTGATCCTAAATGTATAGTCCTTACTTGTAAGATCTAAGTCAGGTTCAAAGAAGTAACAGCAATTTATACTTTAACAAATCTATACAAATAAATAAAATTTAAGTGTCTCAAAAATAACTATATTTTTATGAAATGAACATTTTTCTTTTCAGGGTTTCTGCATGCTGCCTTTCCCAGAGCCGCTGAACCAGAAAACTCTGTGTAGCAGCTGCCGCATCCAGTATTGGTATCATCATGCTCTTTCTCAGAGGATACCCAGAATCACCTAAGGGCAAAAAATATTATCATTATAAAATTATAAGTACTTAAGTATTTTATATAAAATATACCCAAATGATGTAATACATACCAAGAAACCAAGTACTCTCTGAGTTGCTGAGAGCTTCTGTAAGCTCTCAATGGATGGCTTCATGACTTGCATCTACACTCATAATTTGCATGTTACATATCTGAAAACATATTGAAGACTGCATTATGTAAATAATAAATAAATATTGACAGACTAACTATGTGGTACCATGTATGTATAATTTTATTATGTTAGACAATTTATGAGAGAATAAATATTTTATTAGTAAATTTTTACTTATTTTGTAACATGTAATAATATTAATTTATTTCTACCGAGCCACTATCACATTGGGACTAAAAGTCTGTCTATCCATCAGGGAATGCAGGTATGATGGTGTGAATATACACTTACCAATTGAACATTCATGGAGTGGTAATGCTTGCGGCAATAGTAGCGTTCCTCATGTCGCTAATGAGGTAGGAAGACGCTGGTAGGCACCTGTTGCATAAAATGATAATGCATCCAATACCTATAAAACATAATCAAACTGGTTGGTTGGTTATCAAGATTAGCCTATTAATTCATACTTAAGTACCTAATAGTGGTTGACTGGTTCATCTATATTATATAAAAATTAATGTTTATCTGTATGTCCTTTATAGAATACTATGCATAGTAAACTATGCATGTGATAATGTCATGATCTTAAGCAAAGTGTTGTGCATGAGCCCACAAAGGTTTCTGAGTTGGTACGACCAATATTTGATAGCATAGCAATGCGCGCAGGGTACAGCTAGTACATAATAATTATTATACACTGCAGAATAGATAACAGTAATTACCTTCGTCTCTACAGTAAAGTCTATAGATCTTATGGGCTTCTTCATCAGAGGCCTTAACTCATCACACAGAGGTTATGTTTGAACTGCTTCATGATTCTATATATTTTTATAAACTTCGGTTCTTCTAAACCGAAGGGGTCACAACATGCCTCACTACGATGACGCTTATGTGTTAAATTTCCTTCTGCGGTATCCGACTTCAAGAACTCAACAATTTCGTATTCATTTGCCATCTAGAATCAAATAAGAATTTATATGCCTTGATTCATACAAAAGTCCATAAAACTGAACAAATTAACACTATTACGTTTATTAAATAACTTTTACTTACTTCATATATTAATAATTAATTAATACACTTGAAAACAAAAGAAATTCTCAAAGTAATGTTATTTACGTCGCGGCCGAGCAACTTTTATAAGATTGCAAGATTTGACATTTAAGCATTAATGCTAGTCGTTAAAAATCACGTCGTGGTACGAATAGAATGAACGAATAGACGTGACGTCATCAAAACTGCTAAGCAAACAATGTTATTATAAGCTTACAATTAAGGACGTCATGGTACGAAAAGTCGATGTAAGGTTGAAATAATACTGCTATAAGAGGTGGTGGTTGGCCCCCTGTTCAGTTTTGGCATTAGAGATTTGATTGAATAATTGGTCACACTTATTGCAAGTATCTTTTTTTAATGTTTCACATTTTAAATTAAAATCAGCATAGAAAATCTTTTTCAATGTCGCAAAGGAGGCGCATTTGCGATCGATACTTTTGTATATACATATATCATAAATTTATAATTTATTTAAATTTAATTTATTTTACAGGGTCGTAAATATAAGGTGCCACTGCTATTATTTCTTCGATAATGTGACTCGTATTTCGGAGATTATTAATAATATCAAAAATGAATTTATGATCCTCATCTGTCAACTTATTTATGTCACCTCTATGCATTCCCCTACCATCCGCAATAGGTTCGCCACTTCTACGCTTTTTTAATGACACTGTGACTTTTTGAGTCGTTATTTGAAATGTTTTCAAAAACATATCGCGACATACCTGTACGTCTTTGATCTTATAGACACGATAGAATTCTCTGGGCTTTTTTCTTGCACCGGGTACGTTACACATAGTGTAACTTCGTTTTTTTATTATATTCTGTGACACAAGATATTATGTAAAGCACCTGAGCGTTAAAGGAAGCTAGTTTAACAAATTTTTCAAACTCTTGTTTCTAACCTCTACTGGAATTAATTCAGCACATTTTTTAAACACTTGCACCGATAGTCTACAAAAACTTTAGGCTTAATTATTTCATTTTTAGTTGTTGTATATTCTATATTATTTTATTTATTACGTTTTCTCTCATCACGACTCTGAGGATATTTACGTTTACGTCCTTACTACGTCCTGCGGGCACTGGTTCTATTGGTATGTCAGTAGCTGATGTAACTTCGATATCGTTATGCTGTTCTTCTAATGGCATTAAATTATTAGTACATGCTTCATTATTATCCAAAGATGAACAAGAAGTAGTTGACTCGCTTATGTTAACACCTCGTTCATGACATATGTTAAAATTCGGATCCCTAACACTATCATCGCTATCGAAATCACATACGATATCCTCATGATGTGAAATATCCCTATTGTCTAATATGTTCTGATGTTCACTTAGTGTGTTAAACAGTTCTTGAGTTTCTGGGGACATCGGTCGAAGTGGTGATGAAGATGGCGTTTCGGTATCCATTGCGGTTGAACATCGTGGAACAGACACAATATTCTCAATATCTGACTGTAAAACACCTGAATTAGATGGACCTGAAACAACACCTTGCCTGTAATTAATCATCATCTCACTTTTCCTCGATCAAATTAGTTAAACTCGAATCAGTAAAGACCTACTTGTAATCATATATAATGTAGATTTGAATCAAAACTGCGAAACACCTACCTTCTGATAAACTGATGTTCTTGTTAGTGGTTTTCATAGCAATAAGTGGAGTAAGGGGTGAAAAAGGCGGAAAAAGGCGGTGGAGAAATGGATCGTTGCTCATTTGAGTATGGAGTAACGGGATTACCTACAAACATAAAAAAACAATTATTATCAGAATCTGTTTAGCTGTTTCTTTGTTATTGAACAACAACCATCTAAACATTTACATTATTTTTCGTAGATTTAGCTGTATTAAAGTATTTTTAATAATTTTGAAACAGTGGTATCTGAGATTAGCGTTTTCAACCAAACAACATAAACAAATTCTTCAGCTTTATACTATTAGTTAAATATATAAATACTTTCTGTGATGATTTGCCACTAGATCTACGGTATTCAATTCTGTTCTGCATTTGTCTAGAGAGGTTATGGTGTTTCGGAGATCCATATTTTTTTTCCGTTTAGCTAATAGCTGTGCTAAGGACTGAACCTATATAACAAGAAATAAAATAAATAAATATTGGACGCATTTCACATTCACGGTCGGTTAGCTCCAAACTACACATATCTACATACATAAATACAAAATATATCATTTCGATACATATTGTACAACCAGCTAACACTGCGCTCATCAGACAAGTGTTGACCGAAACTCAAAATGAATACCACTATACTCCATTTGTTATAGCATTAGACAGAAGTTAAAAAAGGTTATTTTTAGTGTCCACTTTGTAATAAAAGTACAATTAACGAGTTACAGTTACGATTGACGTCGAATTTATTATAATCTATTTATATACCAGCTTGTCATACCTAACTGTAGTAATATTAATTATTTATCTTATTAAATATATTGCCTTTCATTTAAATAATAATTATTTCATTTCAATTTAAAATAAGTGTCGATGCTAAAAACCTAAAAGAAGCAGGGGTGAACATACCGGGAACGTTTTTCGTTTCACTATAATCCTACCAAATCTAAAATGTTACCTAATCCCTTCAGAGGTTATGACAGCAGGGTATTTCTAATTTTGTCGGACTATGTTATCTATGAAATTGACGGAAATAATGTGCTGTCAGTGTTTGTCATTGAGTCATTCGCCTGCACTCTAAGTTCCTGTGAATACCTTGTTTGTTATTGTTGTCGAATTTTCGTGATTTAATTGTTACTTGTTACTGTTTTCCTATCAAAAGTTATGTTAAAACAATTTTAATGTAATGACTCTAAATAAAAGTTGTTTTGACTTGGAAATAAAATGTTTTGCATCCCTGCTTCTGCGAGCCTCTTATGTCTAATGTTATAATAAATGGAGTATAGGTATTATTACCACTTATTTATCCAAGTAAAACGAACTAAAAATAATCTTCTTTTGGCAACAATTTAACAGTTAAAATCAATACTTATTTATCCAATTAAAACAAACTAAAAATAATCTTCTTTTGGTAACAATTTCAGTTAAAATCAATACTTGTTTATCCAAATAGGTACTTAATCAGTTGTATCGTACGTAACGTATTTAATACTTGAAGAAACATTTTTAAGAAAGTTTTTTTCTTTGATTATTGATTTATAAAATGCCTCACAAGTTAAACTCTTCAAATTATATTGAACTAAAAGTATAGCTCGAACTGAAGACACGTTTAGTCGGTTTCTTTCTCTCGACCATTGAGCTCCCATGATAGAAAAAACTCTTTCTACGTTTGCATTCTGGGCTGTAATTGCAAATATATACTGACAAATACGCAGTATCTCTGGTAATCGTGAAATACCTATTGTCTTGAAAATGTTTGCCAACAACGCATGAAGCATTACGTCAAAAACTGGTTCTTCCTCTTTTGTTAAAAAACTATTCAGAGATGTAATTTCATCGAATAATTTCACATCATCGATGTGTACTCCTTTTCCATTCAGATAATGAATTGATAAAGCAATCTGATCAAAGTCGATCATTTCGCCCTTTTCCAGCATCAACCAATTAAAGACTTTGAAATCATTTAAAGGCGTCATCCACTTGATCAGATATTCTATGCAAGTCTTATACATATTTTTAAGGTCTTGCTTGAAAACTTCTTAGTTTTCCGCAGTGCACTTAGCCAGCAATTCTCGCACTTTTAGTGACATGAAGTTTGCGTTCGCCCGTGCAACTAAAATTTCATGTGTGGATTCCAGGATTCCTTTAATATCTAGAACAGATTTTTTTTCTTTTTCGCTGTCTTCAATTTTCGTCTGAAAGATTGACATTAATGAGTGAGCAAGAAATAAATAAACTTCGCTGTGTTCATTTTCAAAAAAAATTCTTCAAGGTGATTGGTACACCAGGAGTAGACAAAAAGTACTGCTTCAACGGCTCATACATCTTCAATATTCTTTCGATCGCTGGAAAGAGACTGACCCATCGTGTCCTGCTATGAAACAAAAGTTTCTGATAATTGACGTCTATATATTCGCTGATATCCTTCAACGCTTCCGTGCGTACGATGTATACGGAAAAATAATTGAACAGCTTCATTACTACAGATTCTATATCAATATGAAGATTATCAGTGCCGTGTTGAATACAATTGTGTAGTATGTGCGCTGGGCACCCAACTCCTACGATATCTTTGTCAAGTAAGTTTTTTAAATTAGTCCAAACTGTTTGTCCCGGTTGCCGATTAACTCCGCCAAAATTAACATTAGCGTTGTCTGCTGTAGGTAAATGATACACATTTTAACAACAAGTCGTACTTTTGCAAGCTTGTTTTAATCATCTCTGTTATAGTGTCAGCAGTTTCATTGGGTGTGCTCAGCACATCCAGCAGTTTTGTTTTAATGCCTTCATACCAGTCAAAGAATTGTATCATAATAGGAAATATTTCTGCGCCGTGATTACTAGCATCTGTGGAAACGCCCAAGTAGTTGACATTTTGTAATGAGACTTGTACCTGTTCAATTACCCACGGAGATATCACGCCCGTAACAATTGCTTCAGTCTTCGTTCGTGCACAAGAAATGCTATTCGCAGTGTTGGAATCGGCAAATATAGCCTTAACCAGTTGGCTGGTGCAATCCATTGATTTAAATGACTGGTGATGTTTCACTGTATGAAAAGCTAAAGTGGCCTCAGCGGCGGATCTTTTGTCTGTCAGTCCAGAACTTTGTGGTTGAAATAAAGAGTCGATTTTGGTGTTATTTGAAACAGTTAAAATGTTTTTCTTATGTTTTTCCGTCAGTATATGTTTTTCAATTTCGGCAGCTCCCTTGAATTTAATTGAAAAATAGTTGTTACATATTGAACAAAACACTTCGGTAGGTTCTCTACCATCTTTCATAATCGGAAATCTTTGTTTTAAAACATATGTGAATGTACAGACGTATCGTGGTCGCTTGGTACTTGAAGACATTTTAATTCGTGTCCAATAGCTCCGATTCTCGCTCGCTCGCCTGTTCCGTGGTGACACTCAACGCAGCATAGTCCAACCTTCGCAATGGCGCAAGACGAACTGAATTGAATGAGCGACCGGTAGCCCGATTCACGTAACAAAACTTCAACGATGTCGGAGCGACTTCAACAATTAAACTGTGTTTCGTATTCACGTAATGTAAATCGCACTATCGAGACACGATCCTATCCAAGACCGATTGAAAAATCGTTGAGCAGTATTCTTGTATGTCAAACAGAAGTCAACGGTTGTTTGAGCGGTATTCTACTATTTTTTGACGTCCATTTCGATCGAATGTCGACGATTAAACGTCAAAATCAAGTCGTTGAACTGAAGTTGGTATTTTGGAAGCGCCGTAATAACTTTTCCGGGATAAAACCTGCCGTCATAACGAACGATGAATTCGCCTTTCACTTTTTTCGGAGGAATAAGTTTGCTGTCACTATCATCCTCATCCGTTTCTTCATCGTCAATGTCGCTTTCTGCCGATGAGACTTTAACACTTGAGTCAGAAGAATCAGAAGAATAACACAGATGTCTTCTGGTTTTTTTGGCTTGGGTGTCTTGAAACTTGCGGCGCTTTCGATCTTCTCCTTCCAATTTCTTCTGTTCCATCAATGCATCTTTTTCCGCCTTCTTCCGTTTCCTTTCGTTGGCTCGCTCTAACTTCTGCTTTGCGAGATTCTCCTTCTTTTCCATTTTCCGTTTCAAGTAGATCACATAATCTTCTCCAAAAGCTACGGTGGGCAATTTTTCCTTTGGCTTTCTTTTTGTATCCTTGCTCACTTCCGTCGGTACATAAAAAAGTGCTTTTTAAAGGGACTAGGCACAGTGCTAGTAGATGAGGGTCCTGGTTGTGCATGTACAAGCTCTATGTCCGCAGTGGCTAAGTCGGAAATCGGTGCTGGAATGTTGAAGTCAGCTGTGCTAGATGGTGGTCCTGGTAGTTCATGTACAAGCTCCATGTCCGCAGTGGCTAAGTCGGAAATCGGTGCTGGAATGTTGAAGTCAGCTGTGCTAGATGGTGGTCCTGGTAGTTCATGTACAAGCTCCATGTCCGCAGTGGCTAAGTCGGAAATCGGTGCTGGAATGTTGAAGTCAGCTGTAAGTGGAGATGCTGTCCGATCCTCGTGCGTTAGATCACTATCTTCCTTTTGGAGGGCTTCTACTTCAGTTTTGGTACTGTGCCATAAGTTGAACAATGACTTATCAGTGGTGTCACCGGACCAATCACCAATTGTAGATTGAAATGCAATCAAGGTGTCAGCAGGTATTGATTCATTTAGACAATGTAAGCCTCTCTTTAAGAACAAAATTTTTTCAGTGTTGTCCTTCTTCTCAATAGCTTTCCCAGGGATCGTAACTGCTTCGGGGTTCCAGGGAACAAGGCCACATTTGCGGAAAACATTCACTAGTATGGAAGGGGTTAAGCTTTCTTCCATCACCTCCTTAACACGTTAAACGCCATGGGGGTCGCCGGTGACCTCACCCATCCTCTATCATAGCGCCATGGGGGTCACCGGTGACCTCAACGTATAGTCATATTCAAACTACTTTTTCTCGCCGCCGGCCATACTGACTGTTACTTTATTCGTACTCCGTGACCGGCACGGCGCTGTAGAACTATACTGCGCAGTGGGACAAACATACCTTGTAAGGAATTGAAAAAATGAAAGATAGCGAAAAAAGTAACCAAAATAAAAATTCAGGATATATAATTCAAATTAGTCTTTATTATTTAAACGAAAATTAGCAGTCTTTATTTTTTAATTAAATACAAACACAAAAATCAGTTTTACTGAAAAATAAAATAAAGTTCTCATTAGTAAGCATAATTACAAACAACCATTAGAAATATAAATAATTAGCCATAATATTTGACAAAACATGCTGTAAAAGATGAGATAAGAAACCTTTTATAGCATCAACATATTAGCGATGGACATAATTGAAACATTTTAGACAAAAGTGAGGCTCCCCCTTACATTGCACACAGTACGTACTCACTTTCTTAGCTTTATTCTAAGCTACTTTACGACCAAATTCCTGTACTGAATCTTTATAACATTGCACGCAAAAACGACGCGTGTCTCTTACTTTTCCTTCCTTTAATTTTAGAACATGCTTGAGTCTTTTAGGTCTTTCATTGATAATTATTTCTTGGGAATCTGCTGGCCGAGTCAAATAATTTATGAGAGCCCTCCTAAAGTCGACAATTGAAGATTTGCTCTGCTTATTTTCATTGTACATGACCCAAGCATTTACAACTGCCGTATTTAGAAGTAGTTCTATTGCCAATTTTCTATACCATTTTACGGTTTTCCGCAATGGCGAAGAATAGGCACCCATCTGGTCACTCATGTCTACAGACCCTTTCGATTTATTATAATCAAAAATAACTTTTGGTTTACGAATCTGTTTGCCTTTTTTCACCACCACAGCAATTTTGTCGGAATGCTTTGTCGACAGCATAAGCACGTCCCTCTTATCTTTCCATTTAAGCACTTTTACTCCATCTTCATTCTCCATAGCCATTGTTTCACCTTTTTGCAGTTTCGAATCAACAACAGCCTTAGGCAATCCTCTTCTGTTTTTTCGCAATGTGCCAATTAAATGGGTTTGCTTCTCCAATAACCGATAAGCCAGTTGCAAGCTAGTGTACCAATTATCAGTTGCTAGCGTGTGTCCTTTGTCAAATATATTTTCACATAGTGCCATCACCACATTTGTTGGCGTAGTATTTATTGCGTCAATGTTTTTCCCACTATACAAATTAAGTTTGCAAGTATATCCGGGAACAGTACATAACTTAAATAGCTTCATGCCATACTTGTGTCGCTTACTTTTATTGTATTGCCTGAATATTATTCGACCTCTGAAAGGTACTTGGCTTTCATCCACACAAACATCTTCTTTAGGCGAATAATAATTCTGGAAAGTAGCATTGAGAGCATCGATTAAAAATCTTATTTTGGCAATACGATCGTTTCTGTCGACAGATAAATTGTCGCTAAAGTGTAGGTATTGCAGTAGTAACTCGAAGCGGTTCCTACTCATAACGGTGGCTGGAAAAGTTTGTCCAAGTATCTTGTCTTTGCTCCAATAATAAGCTAATTTCGGCAGCTTTACTACGCCCATAAACAAGACCAGCCCAAGAAACTGTTTTATTTCTGTCTTGTTTGTTGGCTTCCATGAATGAGACCTTGATCCAGGCTTTGTTTGCCTGGCTGTGATGTTTTGACTTGCGAACAAATTTGTCTGCTCAGCAATCATTTCAAGAATTTCTTCAGGCACCAATAGATCATAATACTGGTCAGGGCCAGCTTCTTTCAGCAAATTAGAATATGGAGGTTTCATACCCTCGAACTCGGTGAAAGGAATCACTGATGGCTGTCGTCTTTTTGGCCTCGACCATTTTGAGGAAATACGGTCATTTTGCGATATATTGGCGGCAACAAAATTTTCAGCCGACTCACTGTCACTATCACTATCACTTGCGATAACCAAACGTCTTTTCTTTTTCGGTAATTGCATGGGTTCACTATCCGATTCTACGAGAGCGTCATTGTTTATAGAAGCGATCGAAAAATAAATTTCTAACGCGTTGATTTGCTTCCATTCATCCTGCGTAAATTCGAAGTCCTCCATAGCTAAATCCATATCTAAAGGCTCGCACTAACTATTCAATAAGAAAATGATGACAGCTAAGATAGTAGGAACGTAATTGATCTATACTTCATTTATTATAACATTAGACATAAGAGGCTCGCAGAAGCAGGGATGCAAAACATTTTATTTCCAAGTCAAAACAACTTTTATTTAGAGTCATTACATTGAAATTGTTTTAACATAACTTTTGGTAGATAAATCTAAAATACTAGCTAAATACTTCAATAAACAAAATAAAAGTACTTTTTATATTATGTTTTATTAATAACAAGTATCCGCACGGTGATGGATGATTCGCAACATGACGTTATCAACGGCTATACCTAGGTTTAACTATGTATACGTTATTTCGCATTGTTAAATGATTTTCAGTTCTGAAATTAATAGTCCTAGTTTCATTTCCAATTAATAATTTACAAAACTTGCTAACCTTATTTAAAATGCATCTAAGTGAGATATTATAGGTATTAACTTATATGTGACTAGCTGTGCCCCGCAACTTCATCCACGTAGTATTGGATTATTGGGTTAAAAAGTATCCTATATGTTAATCCCGGTTATAATCTATCTGTGTTCCAAATTTCATCCAAATCCGTTCAGTAGTTTTTGCGTGAAGGAGTAACAAACATACATACATACATACATACATCCACACTCACAAACTTTCGCATTTATAATATTAGTAGGATAACATCGTAGGTATCACATTTTAAACTGACAACAAAAAATGAATCAAACAACTGATTACATGATGATTTAAATCAATTTAAGATTAAGGGAAATAAAAGATTTTTTTTTAAACAATAATTTATTTAAAATAACTTACAACACACAATACATCGGTGAAATTTCCTCATCTTCATCAACTCACTTAGTCACTATCATCAGATGATGAAGATGATGAAGTTTCACCGACACTAATAATAAATTTTTCCACCACATCATCCATAATGCCATCAAGTTGACAAAACCTTTCTTCTTCTTTAATTGTATGTGACACGCAAGACTGCCATCGTTCTGGTGTTATATTAGCCAGAGCTTGTGGGAGTAGGCGTTTTATCTCGTCTAATTTGAATGTTTTATTTTGTTGCGCCACATACCCTTTCATTTGAGCCCATATTAATTCTATAGGGTTGAGCTCGCAGTGGTAGGGTGGGAGGCGCAACACTAAAATACCCTTTTCTCTTGCCATCTCATCCACAACAAACTTTTGATATGAATGTTTTTGTTCTTTTACTTTCTGTAATAGTGTTGCCCTAAGGTCTTTTTCCTCAAAAGGAATATTTTTTGTTTTTAACCACTCTTGTATATCTGCCTTTCGTGTGGCTGTAGTTGGCAGCTTTTCCAATTTTCTTGAGTGGTATGGCGCATTGTCCATTACGATTACAGCGCCACTCTCAATTTTAGTCAAAATTAATTTGAACCACTTTTCAAAATTATATGCATCCATTTCAGAGTGATAATCTCCATCTCCTTTCTTCGCATCAAATATTAATTCAGCATCCGTTAAAAACCCTTCACTTGATCCTGTGAAATAATATTAATACAAGTCAATTATTCTGTACCCCCTATAGGTATAATTTCACTGCTGGAAATAGGGCTGTGTATATACTTTACATATGTAGCAACAACACTTATGTTAAAACTTTAATAGTTGGCTTTGCATGTGTTAATTTGTAATAAAATATTGTTTACTTTACAATGCAATTGGGTGGTCACTTGTTGTCGGTGAGGATAGTCAACTTAATATATTAAAAGCAAATGCAAGTTAATCAAGTGCATACCAATATGGCCAATGATAAGCCGTCTTCCTTTTCCCGTTGGGTTCTTTAAACCAGTAGATAGGCCTTCCCTATGCGCATGTTTTGTGGACTTAATAGTGGTGTCTTGCCATATTAAGCTTTTTGTGTGACCTGTGTGTATGATAAAAGGGTATTAATTTAAAAACAATATTCACACAAAAAATTTATGAAATGATGTTGTACTTTTCTCTTATTTTATTTAACTGTATTTATAATATCATAATAAACAGTTATAACTTAATGACCCATCAAGCAAAAAAAAGATAAGTCTTATCTATTGTTATTGAATTTAGGAGGTTAAACACTGCTTGGTCCGTAACAAACTGTTAAGAAATATTAGTAGCACTGTACCTTCATTTAGCCAAGTCTCATCTAAATAATATATTTTTCTTCCTTCATTCCTTAGCATTTTTATTTCTTTGAGATATTTCAGTCTCCATAAGATGATCTCCTGCTTGTCGATGAGTGCACTTTTTCTGCTCCTTTTAATATAAGTGAACTTTAATTTTTCTTTCATTATTTTATATAGACTGCTTCTCTTAAAATCTGGCAGAGACTCGTCACTGTTTACTGCTTCCAGTATCTTATCTAAGGTGGGCAACTCATTATTGAAGAAGAAGGAATGAATTTTTCTGCGTACTCCACTTAAAGTTATGTCATCATAATCATGTTGCCTTTGCTTCGGCTGGCGAGGAGGGGGGGATTGCAGGCGACCTTTTGTGTTGTACTCTTTGAGCAAATTGTACACAGTAGCCCGAGATACGCCTATAAATAATAAAAAATATGTTTCATCATAATGCATGTTACTTTCAAATATTTTTATACAAAGAAATAATTTTATAAATATTCTTACCGGCAACTTCTGCAGTTTTCTTTATCATCTCAGTCTTATAACGAGGAGAACCTTCAGGCCAGGACTCATTAACTTGCTTGAAAATATTTATTACAGTTTGCTTTTCTACAGCACGCAGTGGAGTTTGCTTCATTCTCTTTTTCTTGGGAGACATTATTATGTCCTCGGGGTCAACTTTGGGGGTGCGTTTCTGACGCCGTTGGCTTTGGTCAGCAGACTCAGAACTTACATGTTGTAAGCCACTCGGGCCCGGACCGGGATCACCCATAGCTCGACAAAACGTAACGTTTTGTACAAACGAGTCAATAACAACAGTAATAACGATAACAAAACAATAACAAAGGAAAACAGTAACAAGTAACAATTAAATCACGAAAATTCGACAACAATAACAAACAAGGTATTCACAGGAACTTAAGAGTGCAGGCGAATGACTCAATGACAAACACTGACAGCACATTATTTACGTCAATCTCATAGATAACATAGTCCGACAAAATTAAAAATACCCTGCTGTCATAACCTCTGAAGGGATTACGTAATATTTTAGATTTGGTAGGATTATAATGAAGCGAAAAACGTTCCCGGTATGTTCAACCCTGCTTCTTTTAGGTTTTTAGCATCGACACTAATTTTAAATTGTAATGAAATAATCATTATTTAAATATAAGGCAATATATTTAATAAGATAAATAATTAATATTATTACAGTTAGGTGTGACAAGCTGGTATATAAATAGATTATATTAAATACGACGTCAATCGTAACTGTAACTCGTTAATTGTACTTTTATTACAAAGTGGACACTAAAAATAACCTTTTTTAACTTCTGTCTAATGCTATAACAAATGGAGTATAGTAACACACGTTCTATCACCGTAAGCGCGAGCGCACTACTGGTGTTGCGGGTGGCCGGCGGGGTGGGCGGCGCGGCGCCGGGTACCGGAAAATATATTTTCTGTATTTGTGCGCCATGGGGTGCACCGGTGACCTCAGCTATGTATTTGACTGTAACTATGTAACCCATGTACAGAATTGAATAAAACTTATTTTCTATACGTATCGTAATATAATAAACAAATTACGACCAAAAGTATTTTTACGATTTTTATTTTTTTCTAAGAAAGAAGCAGTGATAGCCGATTGGTTAAGCACGCGTCTTGCGGGCTACCAGGTCTCGGGTTCAAACCCCGGCTCGAACCTCTGGATTTTTCGAAATCAATGTGCGAATCACAATTTCTAAATGATTATCACTTGCTTACGGTGAAGGAAAACATCGTGATGAAACCTGCATGTCTTAGAAGATTTAACAAATTTTCGAAAGACATGTGAAATCCGCCAACCCGCACTGGGCCAGCGTGGTGGATTATGGCCTGAATCCCCCTCGTGTTGAGGGGAGGCCCGTGCCCAGGAGTGGGACGTCAAAAGGGCTAAAATTATTTTTTAATTATTTTTTATTTTTTTCTATCGGCGTTTAACGTGTTAAGTAATTTGGCGAAGTCTTTCTTCTTTAAAGCGTGCCCCTCCTCGCTTTGATTTTTTTCAATCCGCCACATGTGCACTCGCTTCCTCCAAGCCACCTTTAAAGGTTTAAAAACGGCCACGTCAAGTGGTTGCAGCAAATGAGTAGCATTTGGAAAAAGTGGTATAAGTACGATGCCTTTCTCATGACAGAACTGGCTGCATTGGTAAGACAAATGCGATTTGTGTCCATCTACGAAGAGTATGACAGGTAACATGAGGGTTTGAGAGGATAGCCAAGGGAAGAATATGTCAGCTATGAACTCAAAAAAAGCTTCACAGGTCATCCAACCCGAGTCGGTTTTTCCCAGTCCCCACCCTGATGGAAAATTGTCGGAAATTTCAGCAGGAATTCGCTTGTAAGGGTATATAATTGTCGTAGGAGCAAAGGTGCCGGCAGCGTTTCCTGTAACAAGTACAGTCAAACACTCTTTGTCGTCAGCATTAACATGTTGGTAGACGTTTTGTCTCCTTTTTTTGCGAGGACCTTGGGTGTTTTAGGTGCTAACATGAAAGCCGTCTCGTCACAGTTAAAGACTCTGTTGGGGTCAAGGAGAATGTCGGCCCAACCTTTTTCTTTTAATTTGCCTCCAACTTTTCCAAACCATTCCCTTATTGCTTCTTCGTTGACGGCTGCTCTAGAAGACGTCAAGTTTTGCGAGGTTCTTGAGGCTATTCCTTTATTCCTCTTCATAAAAAGTTTTAAAATGTTTTTCCTGGCTTATTATGCGCCTTAAAAAAATTGCATTTGCATTGTTTTATATCATTCAAGTATTTCTGAATACTGAAGAGCAGCTGCTCGTGAGTAATGGGGAATCCAGCCGCTGCAGATTCGTACACCCATTGGCATATTCTCTCCTCTTCTTCTTTTGTCAGCATAGTGGCTGGGCCCATCTTCCTTGCAAGAGGAGATTTCCCGGTCACTTTATTTGCAAGCAAGACTTAAGCAACTGGCGATAAAAAAAAATATCACATGTAAAAAGACAAGCCCGCTGAGTTTCTTGCCGGATCTTCTCAGTCGAGGTCGCGTTCCGATCCGGTTGTAGATATAAGAAAAAAATAATAATTAAAATTGACAATTTGTAAGTGCCCCCGTAGGCCTAAACAAAATAAACGCTTTGAATTTGAATTTGAATCTAAATAATAATTTGAACAACCTCAATCGTTGAGTTTCGATCATATCGAGTTATCATCCTATCGAAGTGACACGAGAATACGAATTTCGAACAGACTTTCGATAGAACGATTTCTGAGCGTCAACTATATTTCGATAGTTGCTGTTTACGTGAATCGGGCTACGGCACTGCAGCGATAACCGCGCTGCGGTGCGGGGCGACGGGCGGTGCCGCTGCCACCCCCCGCCCCGCCGCGCGCCGCTTTGAGTGCGATGTGCAAGTTGCAACGCGTGAGCTAGATCCGCAGGGTATAAAACGATAATAATACGTTTTTGAGAGAAAATTCTCAAACTGTAATAAATCTCAGGACTTTTCCATGGTAATCAGGCCTTTTCTCCGGTCTTTTGATTTTTGCATCTGGTAACCCTAAGTGAGACGTGCCAAGCAAGTGTTAAGTTGCTAATGAAAATAATAATATTCTCCACATAATCATCTGGATCATTTTATCATGAATTTCATCAAACCATTCCCTATTTTTTGCATTCAATTATTCTCTTTTTATATCTGACCATTTCACTCGGTTATAGAAATCATTATTTTCCAACACAAAAACCCCATACCAAGATTAATTCTCTTTATCAACAAATAATAAAAACCCATGGTGCAGATTTTAATTAGTGTCTCTCTTCATCATTTGCATTTGGCAAGCCGTTCATGGCTCTCACACCATCATCACCCCAACCATGATGGACCATTGCAAACATTAATGGATTCATACACTCGTTCCACTTTGATGCATCCTCTGTCCCTTGTAGACTATATGATGTTTTAAAACCCTCTTTGAGAGAAGACATTTGCAATTCGTTGAGGCCTCCATTTTGGTTTTCCAAAATGGATGGTCACATTTTTGTATTGTATTGTTATTAAATTGTGTTTGTTATTGCAATTCGTTACTTGACATTGGCAGAATCATATTGGGCTTGATCCAATTGTAAGAGGCCATTAATATAAATATATAAAAAATATGTTAACGGAATTCTAACCTCCACCAACTGTGGTATTGTCCGTGATATGTCCAATCTAATCCGATTTTTGGTGAACTTTTGTCGCAATTCAAATTGTTTGACTACTAATATTATAAATGCGAAAGTTTGTGAGTGTGGATGTATGTTTGTTACTCTTTCACGCAAAAACTACGGAACGGATTTGGATGAAATTTTGAACACAGATAGTTTATAACCTGGAGCAACACGACGAAGTCGCGGGCATAAGTAGTACATAAAACAAAAAATCACACGAATTGAGAACCTCCTTCTTGAAGTCGGTTGATAATATAACAGGATGCTGATCGATAGACAGACGAATGAATACAAGGTTTTAAACTAACATGGTCACTAACACTTATAGTCAGTATAACACGGGATATTTAACATGCACCTAAATAATTTCCGCTGAGTTTCCTTAATATATCATGGGGTATTCAGCCATGACTGCGTTCCCCCAATGACTGGATAAGCGGGGTTAATTGCTCCTTGCTGAAAAGGTATTCAGAGCTGGGTATTACCGTACGCAGGTTCGCTTTGATATTATCATATGCCAACTCCTTTAGAATCCGTTCCCGTCTAATGTCTATACATTCTGCCATTTTGCCACAAATAATCTGCATAAGCATTTTTGATTTTTTTTTGTAATTGGGAAGCACAACCAAATTCTGCTGACAACTTATCAATTAATGTGCCGGGATTAAGTTGAGATGGATTAGAATCAGCCCTGTTGACCACAGATTGGAGACCGCCTCTCAACAATTCTCTCTGTTGCAATACTAGATTCGACGCACCAGCTAAGATATTATGTTCTGTAGAGGCTAGATAATCTTTACTTTTCATAAAATGACGCAACTCTTTATTAATCTTCAGACCTGTGAAGCCTGGGGTTGCAATTGCCTTTTGGAGGGCATTTCTATATTTAATACCTGGCCAGGCCGGACTATCAAACTGTTGTAACTTTGTAATTTCCCTTAATAAGGCAGGGTCTGAGGGCGGTATAACGCCCTTACCTTCAATTACTGTCTCCATCTCACCTAGGTTTATCCCAGATGTATGGGTAGATGGGTATGTGAGAAATAATTGTGCCCTTCCCGCCTCTGGGGCACAAGGTAATGAAACTCAAATAATGAGGTAATGGCGAGAGACAATTAGTTAAGTCGCTTACCTGAGAAACTAGTGCGCCTATGCGCGGATCGGTACAGGTTTGAACATGTTCACGGCCGCGCTTAGAAGTTTGTTAGGCGGAGGCGAAGCAAAGCCTTCTTCCTCCTTGTCCGGACTCCATTTCGCACTTATAGACTTGAATTAAACTTTACTACTCTTTTAAACTGAATTGCACTACTTAGATATAGATATTTCGAAGAAATATAACAGTGATTTGACGAATTACTAGTCAAAATTTGCTTTTGCAAGCTTTGGCACATGTGAATGAGTTCAAATCACAAACGCATATGGTTTGACAGAGGAATACGCGCCATGTCATAAAGAGTGACGTGACGCGCCTTGCTGAAGACCGGTAGTGATGTACTTAACTAACTAACTATGGAGAAAAGGAGGTAAGGTGTACTGATTCAATACTATGGCACAGCAAATCACAAGCAGCTTCTTCATGACGCCGTGTGTTTTATAAAGACACATAATGACCTAATATTTATTTATTTAATGGTATTATAATCAGTCTCAATCGCGTTTAGTCATCTTAGGTTCATTGACTAACAGTAACACAGTCTTTTTAATTAAATAGGAACTATAATAAAATATATATTAAGAAAAAATATAACTAATCTAGCTCGGACGTCGCCACCCTATCGTTATGGAGATAACTGTCCTATAATAAAATTATCCATTTTAAAAGTTTGTAGAGAGGACTAGCTGTTCTAATTTAAATTTGTACGTTGGACAATCTGATGTACCGTAAAGGTCGATCACACGGTTTCTTGTAACTCTCTCGATCATTTCGTGGACACTATCACCTTCATTTTGTGTGTGTCCTTTTTCCATAAATCTGTGAATAATGATAACTCCATATTCTTTGGCAGCAAGAAGATATAAAGCAAAAACGATGCGATTTCTATTCTGTCCTGCGCAGTCGTCCGACCAAAACCTGAATTTGTCAACCCCTTTTTCAGCATTCTCTTTTATAAAAGCATACAAGCAGCTAGATACTTCATTCGCTCCCTTTTTTGCAATAACCTCATTCCACATATAGCAAGTTTCAGCTTTTTTTATTAATATCGTAAATGGTGAAATTGAAAGCATTTAATTTCCTCTTGTAATAGAAAGTACTTACCTCTCCGTGTGGTGATTGAAGAACATTTTGGCAATCAAACGTTGCAATAACAAGTTTTTCATCCTTACTCCCATCAACTTTGTCAGAATTTTTCAGAGCACGAGCTTTTTTCTTGTGTTCCTGATGTTCCAAGAATCGTTGCTTTTCTTCTTCGTTCGGGAACTCATTATTATCAAACACATGACAAATATCACAGCGATCTTTTTTCGGTAGATGAAAAGCAATATTGAAATTTGCATTTACGATGTCACGATACTGGCGTTTATTCGCCATGTTTGTATATTTACCCGGATACCATCCACACCATTCTGTATATAAACGGAACATCTGCGCAGTACTAATTATATTATTTAAATATAACTTTTTTGTGTCTTTTCGCGTGTAATGTGATTCAACACGATCGGTCGAGTTTACGTGGTCTTTTACGCTCTGCACCATCATATCATCGATAACCCTAGGCTTGTGTTCGTATTTGCCCCGCTTGTCTTCAGCAACAGCGATTTCTCCGTCATACTTTTTCCATGCCGTAGTTACGATTATTTCACCAGAAGATATTGTACTTAAAAACATCTTTCTACAAACCCTTTTAGGTGCTTTCTGTGAGTTTGGTAGGTAATAGACAAACGTGTTTTCCCGCTTGTGTTTGATTTCTTCTGTAGTTTTACATCCTTTAGGCACTTTTTTTAGAATATTTTTTCACTAATTCCCAGTGCTTTTTACGATCGCCTAGTCCCCAAAACTTTGTAAAAATCTTCTCTCTTTGGTTTGCATCAATATTTTCTGTACACTTGTAGCGGCAAGTTATTCCGCAAGTTTCACCTAATGACTTTTCTGCTATTTGTTTTCCTTTGTAGTTTTCATAAGCTTTTCCTTCGTTCTTCAATTTCTTCCTTTGTACAACAGCCCAATTATTTTTGTGCTTTAGTCTTTTCTTTCCAATATCAGTTTTGTATGTTTTTTTTCTAGAAACCGTGTATGTAGAAGGTGTAACAACAGTAGAAACATCTGTAATTGTTGATGGTGTTGGAAGATTGTCATAGACGTCATCAATGCTCATCATACAGTTTTCAACACATATCGGGCAAAAGCGAGATTCACAGTTTTCGCTATGAGGTGGAACTGGAGATGGGACTGATGTTACATCGGTGGACCTAGTAGCTGGTACTATTTCGTGTTCAACAGTCGTGATTGAAGCATTATCGGTCTTCTCAAAAAATTCCGCCTTTTCCGAGGTCGATAGTGAATAATCCATGGTTTCAGTAATTTCGATATTTCTAGGGGTTTTCGGTGTATTGACAGTCGCTTCAACCTCAGCAGTAGTGATAAGACATTCACCAAAAGGTGTTGGAGATGAATGAGGGTCACTTAAGACGTCGCCAATCAAATCTTGTAGCTGAACTAATTAATTTTCAAAATGGGCCGGTATTGGAGAAGAAACTCGATCTGAAAATAAATAAAAATTATTTTGATACCTTAAAAGGCCAAACACAATGATCATTCCTAAAACATTGAAACGAAATCGATCAATAGAGATACATCCGTCAAAAAAACACACCCAGTAGTCATTTCAAAAAGTCGGTAGTGTCACTTGGGACCAGCCATTGAATATAAGTTCCGTTTAAAAATGTCATACGTGTTACAACCGACAAATCAACAGATTTAACAAACATTTAATAATGTCGAAAGTGACACTTCTGACAAACATACCTACTTAATTTACATCTAAGAAAGTAGGAAGCGGTACTTCCGACAATCTTGAAATGCTCGTGTTCAGTTAAAAATGTCGGATCTACCATTACCTCCATTTTTGAAGGGAACTGGCTTTATTGATTTATAAAACAACGATGATTGCTCAAAATCATTATAATATTATAACCTATGACTGCTTTGCATAAGAATTGTACATTAATTTGTATAATAAAATTAATACTACTTACCAGGTTCCGCGTATAAAACACGTTTTTCATAATTCCCGGGTATTTCTTTTCGTTTTTTTTGTTCAAGTTTCGTTTCTTGTTTTCTTATAATATTATCCAAAATGCGCTTAGAACGATAATGTGACATTGCTGAATTTTAAATAAATTTAACAGAAAGCACTAACAAACACAAAGCAACTCAAATCAACAAGGTGCGTACGCTTCGCCCGCCAATAAAGTGTGAAGTGGCAGAATCGCTCGCCCCTCTACTACACGTGCGGTACGAGCGAGAGGGCACGATATGCCACATCGCGCAATCTTGTACGGACGCGCGATCACTGTCGACAATTTTAACACTGAAAAATGTGTCAAAATAAAGAATTTTAATGAAATTTAATATGCACATTGTAGAACTCATTCTTGCGAATACATTTATGTAAAAAAGTGAAAATCGACAAAATGAAACTATCGACTTTCTTAATTGGGACCATCGATTTGTTTTTAACAGGTTCTCTGTCCCATGCATCAGATATGATTCGTCACAAAATTTTTGTACCGTGTTTCACACGTCCGAGACTCATATATGAGCAAAAGTATTGCCAATTTCAGACCCATTTTACTTTGGGACGTGGCGTTGTCATCGTAATTTTGAGTACTGGGACGTATGGGGGATATCGTGTAAATAAACAATACAAGGTAAAAAAAAGTTGATTGTTTCATATGCTTGCCGTGACATTTTTTTTCTAGGATGATTTTACGGGTTCAAAGTAAAAGTAAGTATTGAGGAATGTAATGAATAGACTTATTTAGGAATATAAGTTTTTTTTATTACAGAACATTTTGGAATTTACAGGAACACTTTTTACTTACAAACTAAATCAAATTACAAACTACCCTCATTGTTGCGAGTGTTTCTCGTTGAAACAAAGTGGAAAATGTTATTGCCCACCAATAACATTTTCCACAATCCGTGCATTCTGTATTCACCTGTTTTGCTTGCAATGGATTTCCTCCTTCTGCTCTCTTTTTAGCGTAACAATTGACAAATTGTTACGCTAAAAAGCTTTCGAATGAGCTTTCCATCTTTCCGAGGTATTGGTGAAAGATGGTGTGTAGCAGCTACTGCAGAACTTGTGGATCTGGTCTGTTGTCTGTAATTTTTCTTTTTCGCCGCTTCTCCAAGCCAATGGCTTCACAATCAATCATTGCTTCTTGCACGTCCAAAACAGTTATAGCAGATCTCGTGTGCTCATTGTAAATGACGCGGGTATTCACAATCGCCGCTTGGAACAGTAAGGCGACAGCAATTTTTTTGTACCATGTTAGACTCTTTCTTAGTGGCGAGTCATAGCTACTTAGTTGATCAGCAACGTCAATACCTTTTTTTGCTCCATTGTAATCAATGACTACGTTTGGCTTTGATGTTACTCCTCTCCACGATGAGACATTAGCCATTTCCGTCCCGTGATACGTCGAAATCATCAAAACGTCACGTTTATCGTGCCACTTCAAAACTGTGATATAGTTGTTCATTTGCTTGGCAATAACTTGGCCGCGGTTGAGTTTTTTCTGTATCATATCTTTGGGCAAGTTTCTTTTATTCTTTCGTAAGGTGCCACATATATCAGTTTTGCGATCCTTCAAGTAATTTGCCAAAGGCACACTTGTGTAATAGTTGTCCACGACAATCAATCTACCGGCATTTAGCAGAGGCTGGCACAACCTTACTACAACTGAACCAGGTTTGTCGAGACCGTCTATAGCAACACCAGAACCTGCGTGTATGGCTGTGACAAAAAGATTCGTAGGTGCCTAACGTGGTAGTCACCTATATGGGTAAAAGGTTAAGTAGTATGTTATGTGTAAGACGGTGCTGCCCAGGTAGTGTGTGGTATTGAAAAACACTATATGTAAGTTGAAATGTTGTATTCAATTATACCTAACACACCATTGAGAATTACACCTATACTAAAAGAAAAGTTAACAAATTATAAAAATATCAGCTGTATAAAAGCCCGGGGTAGCCGGGTACAGACAAATATAAATTACAACGGTAAATGTAATTATTAAAATTATATGTCACAAAAGTAAGATCTCAGGGAGTGAGTTTTGGTAGTGTTATATCTACCCAATGTAGGTAGATGCTATTTAACAAAGTAAAATTTATAATTTGAGCATTGGCGTTGAGCCTAGTTGGTTACGGGTATTACAATTTACAAAATAACTAATTATGTTGAGAACTAAGGGTATAGAAAGCTGTGAGTAATGGTAGCTGAGGGTATTGATAGCTGACGGTATTGATAGCTGTGTTGGTTCTGTCCTTCCGAGACGGAGGACTCCCCTGCATTTATGGACACGCGGCGCTCCGGGTGATCTCCGGGACTAGCCGTGGCGAACGAAGTCAGCGAGGAAGCTACGCGGCGCTCCGGGTGATCTCCGGTCGTCGCTGCGAAGGGTAGCTTGACGGGGTGTTCTGCAGCCAGGCGTCTGCCTCACAGGGTAGCGGATGAGTGGTGTGGCTGGAATGTTCATTATGCGGGGTTATGTAGGGTTCCTATACGTGCTCCGGTCTGCCCAATGCTCCCTGATGATGCCCACTGCAGGGGGTGGCGAAGTGTTGCGAAAAATAGCATTATAGCGGGCAGGCCGTAGCAGTAACATGAGTAGGGACATACGGGTAGTGCAAAAGAGCGAACACAGATGGTTTACACAATATAGGAAAACTGATCATCCAATGGACGTTACGATTTATCGCCTGAGGGTAGCGTACAGCGTCATGAATGACCGTTACACAATTTGTCGATGAATTCGACATCCTTGCAGCGAATTGCGTGGTTACAATGCTATGGCGGTGGTGATGGTGCATTAGCCAGGACGCCACGCTTAGTTGCGTTGTCAGTGCTAAAGCGAAGAAAGGAACACACAGAAAGAGGTTATGCACACATCAGCTGATTTGCTGAAGGATGGGAAACAAACGCACAATAAAAAGCTTAATGCTAAATGCTATTGCAAACCCACCAGGTATAAATGAAGAAGTATAGACGTGTTAATTTAAAGTTAAATCAATAACAACTGTTCTGGCCGCGGCGCGTTGTAGAATGCCCGCGACCCCGCGACGTTAACCCGGTGTCTCCCCATCTCGTTGAAAAAGACCCCCGGGGTGGGGACGAGCCCTTTTATAATCGCGCACTCGTAAAAGTGAAAATTAACGGCTAATAAAATTTAATTATACGAGTCATAATTCGTCGTATTTCCTATGGCTGACGACATATCGGAACGCTTTGACAGGTTCGCGTTTCGTTGCTAGTATTAAAAATTAATTGCAGTGATTGTATTTAAATATATTTACTATTTACTAAATTTTTTCGTGAAGCTATGGACATTAATAATTACTTATTTTTGATAATTAGAATAATATGAATTTAAATTGTTTTGACATACAAAATTATCTGTGTACTCGAGCTATCGAACAGCCGACAAGTTCGCGGCCTACCACAATAGATGGCGCCACTATTCGCATTCGCGTATTAATTGTTAATATTATGTATTTTTTTTGCGAGAAATAATAATATTGAAACGTTGTAAATTCCACAACGTTACATGGCATAAGACCATGTATAGCTGTTAGTAGAACACATCTTATATATTTTGATGCCATATTTATGCGCTTTTGAGGGATTGTACGTTTTTATACCTAATCGTCCTTGGTGGTTTATCTGGGATTCGTCTACTACAATGGTATCACCTGGTACATACAACTCACGAAAGCGTTCCACGACTTTAGTCACGAGTGGTTGTATGCGGTACAAAACGTCCCGGTTGTCTGCTTGAACGTCTTCAAAATGCCAGCATCGTAGAATGTTCGTAAATCGATTATATGACATAGATATATTGTGGATTAGAGGATTGAAGTACAGTGGATCTAACTTCTAATAATGTTCAATTGACGGTTTCTTATCTATCCACATAATGAGTATAACGGCAAAAAACTTCTTCATGCCTTGTCTGTCAACATCTACCCAACGTGACATTCTAGCAAATTGTTTATTGTGTACTTGCCTAAACATATCAGCATATTTATTTGTCTTTTCCACCATGTTATCAATCAGGTCGTCATTTATGAAATACTCCATTATTTTTACAATAGAAACGGAATCCTCGTCATCAGTGATAGCCTCAATATTTTGTAACCCAGAGTTGCCTATAAAGGATTCTCTTCCAAGTTGAAGAATTTCCGATTGCCAAGGTTGATCAAGAGGATCGTCCATAGGTTCTTCTTCGTCTATTAGTGGTGGTGGAATGACATTCATTTCATTTTCGTCCATATGATCATCTTCACTTATCGTTGGTGGTGGAATGACATTAATTTCGTTTGTTTCTGTAGAATGAAGTGATCTTTGAAGTGGTATGTCTTGTTCAACTAACCTCGAAATGATGTCAACAGTCTCCGAATCAGATGATGATAAGTCGTCTTCTTCATGAGGATCATATAAATCATCACTTCCGCCGCTAAAATCGCCATCATCCTCTTCACTTTCTTGCAAAATTCTGAACAATTCTTCGTTCGTATACTGCCTTGACATTGTAAAAATAGTAATAACTAATAACCTACAACCTGCCTAAAAGCTCAATTTTGTGAAAGAAAGGGTGAAAATCAAATTGTGTGTCAAAGTGAAATCAATGATGATATTTGTCATGTGTGGTTATCTAATCAATCAATGCTCAGAAATCAATGTCGCTAATATGACATTGACAAACAAATAATGTATGACGTGATTCGTAGTCATTTATCTATGGCGCCACGTCTAATGCATCAGATACAGAGAGGTGTTAACTAAAGGAGGCGTGACGTGCTTAATTTTACTAATAAAAAAATCTGTCAGATTTTGGGGGGGACGAGGTAACCACTACAAAGAAATGATGCACAACTACTAAAAAACAAATTGTGTCATTATGAATGCACACTTAAATAAATATTCAACACTAGTAACTTTTACGCACACTAATCGGTCAAATACGTCAACATGCAAGAATTTACGAGTGTAAGACACTAAGTGTAATAGGGAGAAACCAATATCGATATTTCTAATTAGATATATCGATAGTTTTACTTGCTCATCATCACAAAAATATTGCATAGACGTGTGCATTTGTTCATCTAATACAAAATATGAATTATTTTGTATATTATGGTATCTTATACAGTACGATGATTTATCGTTTATGCATTACTTTAAAAAAAATCCCTCGCTGTGGTAATGAAACATTTAAAATAAATAATATTTTACGACAATATACAAGGTGAAACTTCTACTGCATCACTTATATATACTTCACGTGTATATTTTCAGTGAAATATTTTTTTAGAATCATGTCAGAATTATAAATAAAATACTTATACATCAGCTAAAAATTATATTTGTACGGCATTATCTACTATTTTATCGTCGTTTATTAGATAAACATTGGAATTGCGACGAATCAAAGTGTACTGAACAAATAATACTTGTGCGAGTAGGTTCCCAACCCCTCTTTCTATTGCAAGATTTTTCCCATTTGGTTTTAATTGAGGGTCTTTGGGAAATCTGGAAAAATAGTGGAATAATGATAAGTTAAAAAATAACAATAAGTAATTATATTTTTACTATATATAATTTAAAGTAAAATATAATATAAAACTCAAAAAAATATAATTTTATCGATACACGTCCACAATCATAAATTTATCATTGCCGCAACACTATTCAAAATGGCGAACTCGAGATACCATACTACACTTTTCAATTATTTCGTACTCGATTGTTTAATCGATAATGTTTTCGATTTTTATGGCATTTTATATTTTATTTATTTTAGTTAGAAATAAGGGATTATTTACACCATAAACACTTAAATATGAAACGTTACTCCGTTTTTTTGTAGATTAGAGGTGTTTGACCTCTTCTTGCAATGGTTTATAGCGCAGGTCGGCATTTTTTATGGAGCACCTTTCACATCGAAAACGATACTGACTTTGATTAAATCGATTCCATAAACACTTTTTATAAACGTGTTAGACCTTATTGTTCTTATACCTTGGCAGAGGGGAATGATCATGTAAGGCTAGTCCATAGATAAATAAATGGTCTAAGATCAGATATGATTTGCATTGTATTTGATGCATCGGACGTGTGACAATAAAAACTCACTATACGCTCATGTATCATAATTGATAAAAAAAAATTATTTACTTTTGAGGGGCAATTTTATGTATAATATTCTACAAAATACACATACATTTTCATTTATGTTCAAAATGAGGTCAAAATCCGAAAAAAACTCTGGACATGGGTAATGCTCCAAAATCGTATGTATGGGATCAGGGAACCTGTAGCACCAAAGGCCGGTGTCGCTTGAATTTTTTTTTGTGTTTCAGCGTATCTTATATTATGCCGATTAGCATCCCCAAACTTTTGGAAATTATTCCATGTTTTAAAGCCACCGGGTCCGCTCTGGCCACTGTCGGCTCTTGTCCAATGGTAAATGGAGAAAAGTCAAAAGGTTCTTCTTCAACCTCGGATCCCGTGCTATCTGGGATGGAATCAATCGACTTGTTGAGACTATCCCCGCTAGACGAGGGGGCTGCTGCTGCTGCTTGAAGAAGCAACTTGACGTTTTCACTTTGCTCCGACTGGATGCTCATCATTTTGTTAATCAAAGCCATTTGCTGGCTTAGCACTGTAGCCAGTAAGTGCTCACTGCTGCCCCGAGCTGGTACTGCGCACGTTGGGGTAGAGTCAATTATAGATGAGGAGGTTGAAGCGAAAAGCTTTGGTAGGGACTCGTCCAATTCACTTGATCTCTTTTGAGCCGTTTCAGTAGTACTAGTACTTTTCAGTTCGTGAGATGAAAATTCTTCCACATCTGTTTGGGTGTACAAAGGGTCCCAATCATTTAATAATTCGAAAAAAACTGCAACAATCCCCTGAATCGTTTTAGAGCAATTTTCACAACATTCGTATTTCTGCTACCACCTGACCACGAGAACTGACAAAGAAATTCTTTGTCAAAAAGTAAATCAAGTAACTTGTATGCACATTTAGTGCCACTTACTTCATTTTTAGAGCATAACAGTGAAAATTGATATTTTAGCTCGTTTTTTTTACTTTGTCAGTTAATTTGTCTTCTAAAACCTGTAATTCTTTGATATTACTCATAGGTTTCAAAATAAAACCAGTATTCTCCAGTGGGTTAACTTCGCTGAGAGTGACAACATTTGAACTTTGATAATTCAAGTGCCCAAAATAATATTCTTGCTGAACTGATAGATTCTGGAGTTGGTGAAAGTTTTTCTTTTCTTGTTCTAATATGGATTTCTGCGTTTCATGTAAAAGCGATTGGTTCTGCATAATTGTAACCTGGTTATCTAGAATTTGTTTTTGGTTTGAAAATAACTTTTCAACATCCACTGGCTGCTCTGAATTAACAGTTGTGGCTATTATTTTACCTTCATCATTGATTATCTGTATAATGTCTTTAGAAGACTGACCGGAGACAGATTTTGTTGAGGTTGAGGTCGATTCTTGTTCAATATTTGAACGAATTACCTGAAATGAATAAACAAATTATAATTGTAAAATAGTCTGAACAGCAGTCTGTTATAGAATATAGACTATACAGTTCTATGCCTTATCCCATATAAAAAAAAAATAGTTTTACTTGTGATTTAGTGCATATTGATACAACCGAAGTGTCAGAGTTTTTTTTCAGAATGGTTCCAGCTTGACCGCTGTTAGAATAAGTGACTGGGACCGCCAACTCAACGTGTCCTCCGGAGTACGAAATCACTTCTTTTCATGCAAACCAGGTGATTCAACCTGCATTGTCATTAACAAACTGGACACAACTACACTTAGTGATTTTTGGAAATCGAACTCACAACTATTTGAAAAAAAAAATGAAGCCCCTCTGGCATGATAGTTATGAAAAATAATATGAATGGGTATAAATTGTACTCACCAAGTTTGAAGCCATATCGTTGTAATTAATGCTTTCATCAATATTTCTCATTTCAATATCGGTAATGTCAGTGTCACTATTTTGCGTCGTCATATTAATTTCCTCCTCTGCTCTACTATATGAAGGTATCGCAGTCCTTTTAACAATACACTTTATGGTTAACCAATCTACAGAAGGTATTGAATTTTCCTCCCTTATAAGTTTACTACTCGAGCTAAATTTCTTTGGAGGCCATCGAAGTAAACTTTGTTGATTGGCACGTAGAGCCTTGGATTATTATACTGGATTCTAAACGCATTGGTTCCTGGCGGGTAACCGCGTCCTTTATTAGAAAGGTGGAAGTTAGATCTCCCGTGGGTGGGATGTTTGTCTGACTCACCAGGAAAGGTTGGAATGAATATAGGTTTAAGTAACTCACGGCAAGGTAATTTTGAGGACGCTGGCTCTGGAAGGTGACGCCGAGACACGCCGACTAGGGCGGCGATGAAGGATTTTCTTCGGCGGTGCACTGTCGACACTAAATTGTCCTTTTTTCGGTTCACACACTCACACACACGTATTCTTGATAAATATGTTTATATATTGTTCAAGGGTCGACCCAATTACAGTCCAAAACCGTGAATTGATTGTTATTTAGAATTATTAGAATTAAAAAGTTGGAACACCGCGAAAAACACAGCCGTCTTCTGGTTCTTCGCGCGCGGTGGTAATCTCTTCGATGATTGGCCAAAAATGGCGCTATGAGTTTGCAATTGGATATGGAATTGGTATAGGAAGGAATATAGGAGCGACAAGCCAGAACAGTTCCCTTAACGTGGTAGAGTTCCATATAATTAGCTGCTAACGTTTTTATCAGTTTTTCTGTTTCTGGCTTCAGTTTGTGTAACAGTGGAGTCTCTGATTGAAACATAATATTAAAATCGTCCAATAGCTCCAGAACGTATGACATAAACTCGAGAACACTTTAGTGAAACTATTGTTCAACGATGCGTTGATAGTGTCGGTAGTTTTGGATGGGTCATCAAAGCATTCTAGTCTGAAGTAAGATTTTAATGCGGGGTATTGTTCCAGGACCCTGTCTACACAAGCTTTTAACGACAACCATCTTGTTGTAGCAGGTGTCAATATTTTATGAATCTCGGTTTGGAAAAATGTTTGTATTTCTTCAAATTTTTTTTGCCTTGAGTAACTCCGACTGAAGTGGGATCCTACGTTCCGTAATAAATCTTCAATTGAGTTAGGCAATTTCAGACAAGCTTTTGAAGCTGCCAGGTGGATAATGTGGCAGCTACACTTTATGCAAACAATGTGAGGGAGAACTTCTCGATACACTTCTCTTAATTTTGAAAAAACTGAATCTGCTGCCCACCATGACATTTGCCGTATCTGATGAAAACCCAACCAAATTTGAGATAGGTATGTCCTTTTGCTTTAAGTTGTCTAAAAGCGCTTGAAATAAATCATCCGCTGTTCCAGATGACATCTCGACCATGTCGAAGAAAAAAGTGTTTATTGAGTCTTCATTATCCATATATATTGCTGTTATGGCACATTGCTTAACAGAACCTTGGTCAGTGGTTACATCCATAATGACTGAAAAAAAAATCCTGGTGCTTTTAGGTATTCCGTTGTATTTTGCATGAAATGTGATCCTAAAATTTGATTGACAACAGCAGTGGCCTTTGTTCGACCCATCGACATTTTTTGAGCAATCTTTGAGTCTGGACAGATATTTGCTATGAGAGGGACAATCGTGTCACATAATAGAAATGGTAAGTTATTTGTTGCCAAAACAGACGCTAATTTTATTTCAGCCCTCTTCGCCATTCTATCTTCTTCAGACAATTGCAATGCCTCTCTAATAGGCACTGTCTGCCGAATAGCAGTCATGATGTTTTTCCGTCTCAGCATGCCTATACAAGTGAGGCTTGTGATTATGTAAAATGACCTGACAGTATTTGCATTTGGCCACCTGAATGCCTTTTTTGTAGTCGGTTGTGAGCCAGTGCTTAAATTCCGCAATGGTTAACCATTTGTCACTAAATGCATACATTTTAGTTTTAGAGGGTTCTGCTGCGCTGCTAGACGTAGCCCTAACACTTTCATCTTTGCTAGTAAGGTGAGTTTTAGAATTTTCCGACGATTCTCCTGCGCTACTAGTACTAGACGTAGCCTTAACACTTTCATCGTTGCTGGTAAGGTGAGTTTTATATTTTTTGACGATTCTCCTGCGCTACTAGAACTAGACGTAGCCCCAACACTTTCATCGTTGCTAGTAAGGTGAGTTTTAGAATTTTCTAACTATTCTCCTGCGCTACTAGTACTAGACGTAGCCTTAACACTTTTATCGTTGCTGGTAAGGTGAGTTTTTGAATTTTCTGACGATTCTTTTTTATTATTTTTTGAACAGGTTGGTGGTTGATATATTTTTTTTATAAAATCGGCAGATATTTGTTTTTCTGTTTTATTTGATGTAGTTTTAGACGAATCACAAGATGTAACAGCTTTGTCATCATCTTTTTCTTCAATTCTACGTCTTTTTTTGTAGACGAATTTGTCACAGAACACAGAAACAACTGACACGGTTGCTGTAAAGCAACCGAAACGTCGGGAACATAAAAAGTAAAAATAAACGCGATATAATCCGTAAAAATAGTTTTATTTCAATTTTTTTTTTGTTTATATTGTGTACTTGGACCGTCTGAGAAAAAATGTATGGTATCTATGTCGGGATTGCTTGTTAATAATAATTCAATTATTGGTTCTATGTGGGCTCTGATGGCTCCAGGGTCATGAAAGTTACAGTCGGACAGAGAAGCAAAAGGAACCTTTTTTTGTTGTAAATATGCCATGCCAGTGTGGATGGTAATTTGGCCCTTTGATGCTCCGAAATGAAGAGCCTGTATCTCTTCTCCTAATTTACAGGAATAATTTTCTGAGAAATCTATTATTAGAGCTGCTTCATTGGGTAGTAGGTTATCAATAACTTCTCGATATTTTTTGTGCTGATGATTTATATTAAAGAAATGCTGCCGGAATGCACGTAGATCAGCTAAAAACATTTCTTTGAGTTTTGAAAATGTACCCTTTATACTTTCTTTAAAATATTTCTTCGTTTATTTATTTATTTTATTTGGCTCTTCAACAATAAGTACACTATAACGATTACAATAGATCACTCCAGACTTAAGTTTAAGTGCCTCATTACTTAAAGAAGAGCACTACATGCACTAAATTGTACGCATAAACATATATGGACCAAGAGAGAAAAAAATAAAATAAAAAATAAAATTACAACGAAAAATTGCAATTTAGAATTATACACATTAAGTTAGACAGGATATACAGTGACAGTAACAATTTAACGACAAATATTTTACGAAATGCATGTAAAGATTCTCTTCATGGTAGGAACAGATGTAAGAAATAAATCAATATCTTCATGGTGTATTTTGTATACAGCATACATTCTGGCAAGTGAGCAATGCTGCCTTAAATTGGTATTGCTTTTTGGCATGCAAAATAGCCTCCTATTGTTACTTCTTGGTAGGTTTCGCGGCACATGGAAGGATACCTTACTAAGCAACTCAGGACAGTTCAAAGAGCCTGTTACCAGTTTTTTAAGGAATATTAAGTCAAACATATCTCTACGTTTCTCTAACGAAACAATCCCAAAATACTTCAATCTGTCCTGGTACGATTTGAGCCTTTTGCCCATGTTACAGTGATAAGTGAGATGCCATAAAAATCTTTTTTGCAATCGTTCGATACGCTTGATGTGCACATCATATTTAGGGGACCAGACAACACTACAATACTCTAGGTGACTTCTGACTAGCGAGTTGTACATAATGTTTTTTGTTCTGGTTTTTTTGAAGTTTTTGCACTCTCTTGTAACGAAACCTAGTATTTTTGATGCTTTTAAAGTAATTTTGTCAATATGCTCGACAAATGAAATGCATGAACGCCCAAGTCTCGTATAGATTCCACTTCTTCTAGCTGTTGACCATTGATATTATATACTGTGGGTATAACATTTATTTTTTTAGTAAATTTGATGTGCTTACATTTCCCTATATTTAAATACATTCTATTGTTCTCACACCACTTACTCAGTCTATCTAAATCGCACTGAAACTGAACCGAATCAGCAGCCGTTCTTATCTCTTTTATGGCTTTAAGATCGTCAGCGAAAAGATATATATTAGAATTTGGAAAGCACTTGTTGATATCGTTGATGAAGAGAATGAATAAAGGTGGTCCTAAATGAGATCCCTGGGGAATTCCCGAAGTGGCTATGTATGCATTGGAGTTGCAGCCATTCACAACAACCCTTCGCGTCCGTTCCGACAGATATGACCCAAACCAACTCAACAAAGGATCCGACACACCATGTGACTTTAGCTTTTCAAGAAGTAAATTGTGATCGACTGTGTCGAATGCCTTGCTGAAATCGGTGTAGACTGCATCCACCTGAATTCGCGCATCAACTGCTTCAATTATACTATCAGCGTAAGTCACCAAATTTGTAGCCGTTGATTTACCCTTTATAAATCCATATTGGTTATCTATTATCAACTGCGACATATGTCTGTACAATGTAGGACAGATAAGTGCTTCAAAAACTTTTGCCAGTACAGAGAGAATAGCTATGGGCCTATAGTTGGTCACATCAGACTGATCACCACTCTTGAAAATGGGCACGATCCTAGTTTCCTTCCATACACTTGGAAAAACACCCTGAAGCAAAGATTCATTAAATATTATAGTTAACGGCAACGACAGACTATCCGATATCTTATGTAAAAGCAAGGGAGGAACATTATCAGGGCCAGAGCCCTTATTAACGTCTATTTTTTTTATTTCTCTGAGGATCTGATCTTCAGATATTGTTATTTTAGAATTTATCTCACTCACTAGTTTTTCACAGGAATATTTTGGATATTTTTTTTTGTGCGCGCACTTTTTCAACCAAAACTAAATGAAGTGACAACATGGCGTTCTAAAAGTCACGTAATGTGATGTAACAGTGTTGCTAGCATAAAATATAATTGCGATAATGGTAGAATTCTTTTTCGGGAGCGTTTAAAACACCGTTATCTACCTGGAGTTATTCACGGGCATGATGTTTGGGATTTTATTTTAAACAGTAATTAAATAATTATAGACATAATAAATTAACGATTATATTCAATAAAACGAAAATGAGGTCACCGGTGGTTACTTAACAGTATATAATATTGCAAAAAATTGCCTAGTATTTATTATTTTAGAAAATGTAAATTTTCATTACGCTATAGGACACTTTCATTTTGTATGGACCTGAAATTAGTGACTTTAGTTTGCTAATATTTTTTTCGGTATAGTTATATTCTAAACATTACTAAAATGTCTTGTTTTATTGAAAATTTATTGTCCTATAAACAAAATTGGTTTATAACTTGTTATGACCCGAACTAATCTTTAAATAAGCTGAAAACGGTCGAGGACACATATTTTTTTAAAACATGTACGATTATTTTGACCTCTACCCAGATACCATAATAAGCGTCTACTCATCTATAACCACATGAACTCTTTGTTTACCATTGAGCCCCTGCAACGTGAGTCTGATAAGGCCCTACGCTTCTTTGGTGATCATCTATCCAAAAATCTTCGGCCAGCCCACCGATCAGTGGGACGCAATTGTTACTCACTTAGCAGTCACTAAGTTGGACCAAGCCACACGCACAAAATGGGAAGAGTTCAGCAATGAGTCAGCTGAGCTACCCTCACTTGAACACTTTAGAGGCTTTTTGACATCACGCGCAAATGTATTAGAAATGTTATATAAATCTAAAAGGGATAAACACCCGCCTAAGAACTCAACCCCAGTCAAACAGAATAATCAGCCTAGAGACGAGACACATACAAAATCATTTGTGGTTTCAGATGACAACAAAACGCGGCCGTGCGTCGTATGCCAGGGGAAGCAATGTATCTTTGATTGCAACGCCTACAAGGCCATGTCCATCGACGAGAAGTGGGCGTGCGCGGGGAAGCTGAAGCTCTGCATCAACTGCTTGCGCCCAGACCATGATGCCACTCGCTGCCGTTTGGGTGGCTGTCGTGTATGTAAGGGGCGACACAACACGACATTGCACAAACACAACACACACACGCCTCAACCACCTACATCTTCTAGTCATTCAGGCACTTACAGTGCAGAAGGGCAATCAACTACCGCCATGTCCGCAGTATGTTCCTCTGAAACGCTTCTTTCCACTGCCATGATTGACATCATTAACCCTCATTCGAACAAGTTAGAAACTGTTCGTGCCCTGCTTGACTCCGGAAGCCAAAAGCTACGTCTTCAACTGCCCTCCCAGTCTGCAGGTGTCACAAGCATCTTAGGTATAGGGGATACCTCCCTCGACATCATCCCTGTGCGTTGCTCAGCACAGATTAAATCCAAACATGGTACATTTACATGTACGCATGACTTCTTAACACTGCCTCATATAACTGAGCACCTTCCTAAGCAACATATGGACGGACACGTCTTAAACATTCCATCGTCTATTAAATTAGCCGACCCATCTTTTAATTGCCTATCGCACGTTGACGTGCTCTTGGGAGCTGATATATTCTGGCAACTTCTTGGCTCCGAACAGCGCCGTCTAGGGCCTAATCTGCCTATCCTACATAGTTCAATGCTAGGTTGGCTGCTAGCGGGGCCTTTCGTTATTCCCAACTGTCGGAAAAATCAAGTCATTAATGTAACCTTACCAGTGATATGGATCTGCACACTAATCTCACAAAGTTTTGGGATTATGAGGATTTTCCTGATGCAAATCAATCTAAGCTATTTTCTTCTGAGTCTGAAACTCACTTCGTTGCAAACACGTATTGCTTAGAAGGAGGTAGATTTTGTGTCCGGCTCCCGCTCATAGATTCTCCAGACTCTCTGGGCAATTCTTATCATCTTGCTAAAAAGCGGTTCTTTAATTTAGAAAAGCAACTTCAAAGAAATCCTCAACTAAAAGAAAAGTATTCAAACTTCATCAAGGAATATCGTGACCTAAGTCATCTTTCTGAAGCACCAGCGCAAAATCCACCTATTTCTTACTTCCTTCCACATCATGCAGTGTTCAAAGAAAACAGCGAGTCAACAAAATTGCGCGTAGTCTTAGACGCCTCAGCTCCAATGTTGTCTGGCTTCTCAATTAACGATTTACAGATGATAGACCCTAATATTCAGAACTCGCTATTTAATATTTTATTGCGATTTCGGCACTATACATACATCTTATCAGGTGATATTGAAAATCAAGACCGCCAAATTGTTTGGAATGAACTGGGTAGAGATTTGCAGATAATACTGTGGCGTGAAGATGACAATCTTCCACTTCGTTCACTCAGGCTTAACACCGTTACATACGGCTTCGCCAGTGCTAGCTTCTTGGCCGCTAGATATTTGTGGCAACTGGGGGAGGACTCCCCTCACCCCCTCATTAAACAGATCATTCAAAACGATTTTTACTGTGATGACCTACTTTGTGGTTCAGATTCCGAGTCCGAATTATCAAAAACAGAAGACAACGACACGGGTCTATACGAAGAAGGACCAGAAGGATCCTTATGAGGTTTTAAGATTGGGATTAAAACATGATGTTTCCATGAACGAGGAATATGGCTAGTTTCAATTACAAAATTAATTAAGTCTAGAACGAACGCCTTTATATGAGGCAAGCAATTAACTATAAAAGAGTATGGAATACCATCAGCCCCAGGAGCTGAATCAGATACATGGTTGAGAACCAAATCAAACTCATTCATGAAAAATGGAGAACTTATAAAATCGGCATTAAAAGAGTCAGCTACGCTGGAATACAGAAAAGGGATTTGATTAAAGTTAGGGACAAAATCTGGAGCAAGATTAGTAGTAAAGGAGGGAACCCGATCCAAAGTAAAGGAAGACCGAGACACATTAGCCCGGGAAGAGCTAAATCGTCTGATTTTATTCCAAACAGAAGAAAGTGAAGTTTCAGGGGAAAGCGAGGAACAAAAACGGTGCCAGCCTTCAAATTTCTTTTTTCTTAAAAGTCTTTTGGTTGCAGCAGAAGAATTTTTGTAATCTAAAAATGTTTGCAGGTTTATACTATTGTTACAGGATTTCTCCGAAGCGTTTCTTTTATTGACCGCTTCCGTACAATCTTTATCCCACCACGGCGGTGATGGAATTTTCCCATTAAAAGGTTTTTTAATGGGAAAAAATCATCTGCAGCTGACAACATCGAAGCTACTAAACTGTCATAACAAAGTTGAAAGTTTGATGAAGGAACTTTGGGAATATCTCTTATTTTCCTTTCTAAAGCTATTCTATACGACTCCCAGTCACAGTTGCTTAGCTTATACTTTAGTAAAGGATCAAGGGGAGGAATACGCCTTCTAGAATTAATGAGAGAGGAAATCAGAATAGGGAAGTGGTCGCTACCATACGATAAAGACAGCCGTTTCCAATCAAGAACGGGAGATAGCTGGGAAGAACAGACAGAAATATCTACAAAACTAGGGCATTGTCCTGGAATTATGTGACGCGTAGGCGACCCATCATTCAGAACACACAAATTAAAATCATCAATAAGATCAACCAACCTAGAGCCTAAACAATCATCATTTGGAGCCCCCCATAAACTATGATGAGCATTAAAATCACCTAACAATACAAGGGGAGGAGGAACCGATTCAATTATATTATTTAGAATAGGAATAACTGAGGGGTCTTTGCGTGATATCTAGACAGATACATATGACACATCCCCCACACGTGCAGCAACTATATTTAAATTTTCATTTTGATACTGAGGTAAATGTATAGAAGTAAATAAACAATTATTTCTAATAAGGAGAGCAGAGCCCCCCCACCCGTCTGCTCTGTCACTCCTAAGCACATTAAAGCCTGATAATCTGAAGTTTGAACCTGGCTTTAACCAAGTCTCAGAAATAGTAATTATTGATAAATTATACTTATTACTAAGGTATATCAGATCTGATGTCTTTGAGAGTATACTTCTAGCATTCCACTGAAGAACACAATCCATTTTTGTAGTATTTAAAAAGAGTAATAGAAATGTCATTAATGATTTTGATAGCAACGGGGTCCGGTAAATTAGCATTAAAAATTGTATTAGTTAAAAAATACATAAGATCGCTAACATCTGAACTAACATTCTTCTGGGGTGCTTCAGCATTTGAAACAAAGGCCCTACTATTACTTGTAGGGGGAGATGCATAGTCTGCTACTAATTGATTATGAGCACTCTGATCATAGCCCTTTTGAGAAGGTTTGTGAACTTTTGGTTTGACAACAATAGATTTCTTATATGATACAGTATTATAAACAGGGTTGAGATTAGATGACTGGGTAGAAATAATGGGATGGGAAGAATTTTGAAAGGGAACAGAAAGAGCTTCAGAATACAGTTTTTTGGTAGGAGGAAAAAGTTTAGCAGCTTCTTGATACGAGGAACTATGAGAAGACATATGCAGTTTGATATTAGTTTGTCTTGTGAACTCTGGACAGATTCTGCTAGATGCTAAATGGGAACCTGAACAATTGACACAGAAGTGTTCCTCAATGGAACACGAGGAGCCATAATGTTCAGCACCACACTTGAAACACCGTGGTTTGCTTCTACAATGTGTGCGAGTATGACCAAAGCGACAACAGTGGAAACATTGGATGGTCGGGAAGATGTAAAGTTCAACAGGAATAGAATAATAAAAGGAATAAACATGGGAAGGTAAGGCCTGACCATCGAATGTTGCCACTATCGTCTGTGTCGGGATCCACACTGGATCCTCAGAATCTATAGATTTTCGGCTTAAACGACGGGCCTTTATAATTGCACTAAAACCCTCCGGCACTTTGATATTCTGTATAATATCTTCCTGAGACCATTCGGTTGGTATACCTTTCAAAATACCCATTTTAGTTATACTATATGTAGTTATGAATGCTGTTTAGTTGTTTTCATATAATATTGGGTTTTGTAAAAATAGATTAGCATCTGAGGCAGACTTGAATGAGATAGCAAGCCTGTTATGACCAATGCGTTTTACACCATCTTGTAAGACATTTTTAAGTTTGTTCTTGTAAAGGAAGTGTCCAAATTTAATAGGATGTAGCGAAGTCCCACTCTGAGGGGAAGCAGAGATAAGCTCTACATGAACAAGATATGGACCACTGTCCATGTCTGTGTACAAACTCCTAAATGGGTTGACACCAGGGGAAACAGTAACACTATCCATAGCAACCGCGGTCGGAGCAGCTGGCAGAGCAGCTGAGTCTGGAGATGATAAAATTGTAGTCTTCTTTTTTTGTGAATGAACAATTTTATTAAAGTTACCTCTATTTTTAAGAGAAGGAGAACTAATAAGCTTTTTATTTTTTTGTCCTGAGGGAGTCTTTGAGAATCCTTAATACAAACATAGTCATTTTGAGACAAAAATGCGTCGGCTTCTAATAATGCAATAAGAGGATCAGGCTTATCAGGTGGCTCCGGTTCAATTTCCATACTTAGTTATGCTAATATATACAAAAAGATTAAAAACTTACCAATAACTTATATAAACACTAATAAAAACTAAACAAAACTACTAAAACTATACTACATACACAAATAACACAATAAATAATATTATTATAAAAAACTTTCACTAAAAAGCTACCGCCCTTTTCGAAATCCCGCCAAAAACCCTTTTGTCTTTCTGTTGTTTCCGGCTTGACAGGTTTAAAACAACAGTGTGACCACTTTTTGTAAACAGAATCTACCAAAACTGATGCTGAAAATCTACAAAATTTCACAACGCAAAATCCGACGAAAATTGACGTTTTCGTATAAAAAAGTAACGAAAAATGTTTGACGAGGGGGGGGATGCTAGAGCTTCGATTGTGTCTAGAAATCACAGGATTCCGGCTTGCATATGACGAAAATGTTTAGAAAATTTTGCTTTTCTACTGAAATCTGGACGATGCCCGCTTTCTACTAAAATCTACTAACAAATTTATATCTACCAAATCATCCAAATCGTCGAGATCTATGCCCCACATCTACCAAAATAGTAGAAATCTACTAAAAGTGGTCACACTGTGAAACAATGACAATAATATCCATATTGTCATTGTTTGAATTGTCACATTCCCCTAAAATTATGATGGGTATAAATGTTTTTCACTTTTCTTTTGTGGGTGTTGGATGCATAAGCATATATGTAAAAATGGTATTTAAATGAAACATTGACTCATAATTAAATGTTTATTCCACATACTACTGTTGTTCTGAACATTTCAATATCGTCAGCTTTAAGCTATACCTACATAAATGCTATATCAAGAAATGACATCAAAATAGTGCAAAGTTATACTTAATCAATAATAATCGTTGTTCTTCTCTGAACACTTCAATAACGTCAGCTTGAAGCTGTAAATTTTATAATTATCAAAGAAAAGAGATCAATAAACGTTCGCAACAATGACTTAAATTATCAGCATAACTGATTAACAAATACAAAACCTTAAGACACAGTAATAAAAACTTTTTTTAAAATTACATAAGCTAGAGCCTATGAGGAACAAAATCACAATTAGTAGATAAATCACATCACAACTAGAAAATTATAATAATAATCAGCCAGAGACTAACTCTACCGATTCCAATACCTATACTATCCCTAGTTTTAAGTTGTAGGTGAGGCAGACTTTCTATTGGCTTATAGTTTAATTTTAATCAGTATGAAAATGATTCAGATATTGCTAGCGTCATTTTCGAATCATAGGATATGGCACTAACTATGTGGGAATCATTTTCGGCTGATGTTGCACTAGTTATCGCCCAATCACTCTCAATTATTATCAGCCGACAGAAAATCTGCCCTTTTAACAATAATAATTATTTATTTAAAAAATAGGTTTATCTTTTATTACTTAGTAAATTATTCTTTGGATTTAAGGAGTCTTATATTATTTTTTGTTTATCCAAAACATGACTTTCATTGTATGTTCAGATTACTAAAATCGACATTAAATATTATTTGACCACGTCTAGATATCATTGGATCAGGCAAAACCGAAACAATATCTTCTAAAAATTGTATGCTGCAAATGTCATCTACAGTTGGGTACGTAAACTTAGTTCCTTTATCACATTTAGATTGTTTTACCTTACGTACAAATTTAATTGTGGGTTGACTATCTAATATTGACAATACTCTGCCAACAAAATGTTTCAAGCTCTTTTTTGTAGAAAATCGAGCTATAACCCAATCACCTTCTTTTAAATCTTGGTCCTTAACAAAATGTTCACGTTCCAATAAATTAATTGGAATCTCTGTAGGTTCCCAATTTTCTTTTTCTTCCTGGTCTTTTAGACATTCAGAGATGATTAATAATTATCCAAAGTTTCGTAGTCTCAATTGTCTGTGTCATCTATCTCAATAGTAGAATCTGCAGAAGTTGAACTCGAATCACAAATAAATTGTTTTTTTTACGTTTCACAGAAACATGGTCTTGCACTCTGTTTTCTCCTTTAGAATTTTTTCGGTGATTATTTTTTCTAATGATTTTCCTTCTTTTTGTATCAGTATTTTCTTCCTTAAGCTTCAAACTTTTGGTCGCCTTTGGTTGCAGACATTTTGCCAAATCTCGATCACACTTAGCCATAAATGGCGTATTTTCAGTCCCAGAAACCTCACCCAAAAGACGAACAGCTGAAGTTGGCATTGCAGACTTAATTATGACATCGGATAGTATAGTTAATTTGGGTGTGATTCTTTTAGAAATTCCACTTGTCCCAGCAATTGGTTCTGTTTCTCGTATGTATGGTGGTATGGTGCGTATGGGTAAGGTATCATTATTTTTGGACATTAACGGATATGTATTGCTACTAGTGGCAATTTCCGAAATCTGAAAATCATTCGTATACGTCACTTTATCCACAGAAGGGTACAAGAAAGAGTTAATAGTAGCAATACAATACATGCTAAGGGTCTCAGGAGTTTTCAAGATTAGAGTTGACTGTTCTCCTATAGTTTTCTGTCTGTTTTCAACATATATGTTCTCGTTTGGACTCTGACTTTCAAACTCTTGATCATTAGTCGTTCTTTTATTCATATTAGTAAATATACCAGTTTGATCATCTAAACATAAAACACTTTCAAGTATTTTATTTTAGTTTATTTTCTTTTTCGAACTACCTTTCAATGTATCTTTCTTGCCACAAATGATATTCAAATCAGTAACTGTCACCGATTTTCCTGCCTCACATTTGACTTTCTTATTTCTTCTAACTTCCATGGGCTTTGGTGATCTTGTTTCTTTTAAATAATCTATCAGTGCCAGATCAAGTCCATACGACATTATTTCCTCTTGCATTTCAGGAATCTTTTTTAACACTTCTTGTGGGTTCAGTGGATATATTCCCGATGCCCTAAAACCACTCCTAATATTTTTGTCCTCATTCAACCTAATAGCTTCCGTTAATTTAGTGATCAGTTTGGGAAAATGTTTTTTGTTCAGTGTTGTCTGGTTTGGATTTTTGAGTTTATACTGGTACAAGATTTGTCGCCAAGCTTTTTTTAATGGGCCAAAAAATGCAACGTCAAGAGGTTGCGTGAGATGGGTTGACCTTGGAGGAATGAAAACAAACTTGATGTTACATTGTTCACATAATTCTATTACTTTTACGCTTAAGTGACTGGATAAATTATCGCAAATTACAACTTTAATACCTGGAGTCTCTTGTGCCCATGGAATAATTATCTTTTCAAAATAATCTTCGAACATGGCGCTGTCAAACCATCCTGATTTTGTGCAGTTGTATCGAGTACCAGGTGGGCCTCCAGTAATCCATTTAGAATACAAGTTTGTTGCCTTATATACAACATATAAAGGCAAGCATTTACCGCTTGCAATTGCTGTGAACATAAGGGATATATTTCCTTTAGTGGAATTGGCTATCCTTTCCGGATATCTTACCCCGCGTCTAAATATACATTTAGAAGTTCCGAGGTCGTCGCAGAGATTAGTCTCGTCAAAGTTAACAATATTCGTTGCTAGGTATTCTAACTCTCGAGTAGGCTCGATCACCGATTTGACATAGTTCACTGCCCACCCTAGTGATTCGAGGGTTTGCAAGGTCAGTTGAACTTGCGACTGAAGAAGGGTCCTCGATTCGTTCGCTATTTTGTAATCGTCCAAAAACACAATAATTCTTAAGCCTTTGGAGCGTAGGAACTGAGCAACCCAGTTGGTCAGAGCGGAGAAGTTTTTGGGTGCATATGACAGTCCGAAGGGTAGGCAAGTCATCTGGAGCACCTGTCCTTTGTAAACCAGCCTCAGAAACCGCCGATGGTACTCTGCGATGTTTACGTGAAAATATGCTGGACAGATCTACCTTCACCATCCAGTCTAATTTCTGAAGAAAGTGAGGAATTTGAAAGTGGGATATCAACTTGAAAGGTTTCGGTATGATATGCCGATTGAGCCTTTGTAGGTTGAATATTGGTCTGTTGCTTCCGTCGCTCTTTTTTGTCAAAAACATTGTTGAGAAAAAACTGGGTCCGAGAAGATGTTGATCTGGTATCTCTAGTACACCCTGGTGAAGCAATAGTTCGATCTGCTCCGACATCTGTGGTGATTGGGAGGTTTGGTACTGGCGAATTGTCTTTGTTGATGGGTATACAAGTGGTGGTTTGGAGGTAAATGGGAGACGCATTCCCGTGATAATTCCGAGAAGAGCCTTCGGAGCTCCAAGCGTCTTCCACTGCCTCCGATACGCTCGGAGGCAGCCCCCGTAAAATTGGTGCTTGCCCAGTAGTGAGTCACTTGTCCGGGTGTCTTTTACGGGTATGAGTGGTCTTTCTGAAGGCATTCTTTGCTTTTGCAGGCGTTTGCTTGAAAGAGCTTGCACTGGCTTTATTCTTTCTATTGGCCGACTCATTTTCCCGTGATCGAAAGGGCTGTGTTTGAGAAAAGGTTTTGTGTGGTCTAGTAGCAGGCTTAACGCTTGAGGTAGCTACTTTTTCAGAATTAAACCAAGGCCGAATCCATTTATCAATACCGCCTGTATTTTGAATGTACGCTTGAAGTTGTTTCTCGTTGAAAAGGTTTCTCGAACTCGGAGGTATCTTACGCAGTCCCTCTCGCAAGTTCTTATTCGGCAACTCGTTCAAGATACGCTCTCGACGATTTTCTATGTATTCAGCTCGCTTTCCACAAACTAGCTGCATTATCTCCGCACTAGTTTTATGAAACTTGGAATCGGACTGGAATAGCGCCGATATTTTATCAAAAATACTAGAGGCTGACAACACTGTGTCCGGAGAGGCCGCCCAATCGACAAATTGTTGTAAATTTTGATTAAGATATTCCCTTTGGGAAAGTAAGGCGTTGGAAACAGCTGCAACAATTCTCTCCGAGTTAGCTGTATAATCCTTTCCCTTAGCAAAACTGTCTTAGCTCGTCATTGATGTCCAGTTCGGCGAAACCCGGTGACGCATTGTGTATTTTCAAGGCGTCTGTATAGCGTACATCCTTCCAGTTTGGGTCGTCGAACCGTTGAAGGACCTCAAGCTGTTTCACTCGATCAGGGTTAGCACGAGGTATTTTGGGGTCCTTAACGGTGGTGGTAGACTGAATACATGTTCTGTGATATCGGCGGTGTCTCTAGTGCAGTGTCCATTAAAATGGATAATGTTGTAATACCAGTGTGTTCTGATTTTAAATATCTCGGTTCGTTACTCCAGCATGACGGTGAAGTTGACCGTGACATAAAACGGCAAATCAATGCAGGATGGCAGAAGTGGAGACAAGTTACCAGCACTACATGCGACCCAAGGATGCCAATTAAAATTAAGGGAAAAATCTACAAATCGATTATAAGACCGGTAATCATGTACGGCTCGGAATGCTGGGCGGCTAAAGTGCGGGAAGAGAAACGTCTCCACTCTGCTGAGATGCGAATGTTGAGATGGATGTGTGGAGTGACGCGAATGGATAAGGTGAAGAATGTGTATATAAGAGGTAGTGTCAGGGTAGCGCCAATAACAGATAAAGTGAGAGGTAGGAGGCTGGAATGGTTTGGACACGTGATGAGAAGGGATGAGAAGCATGTGACTAAACGAGTGATGAATATGAATGTGGATGGATACAGTGCGAGAGGAAGGCCCAAGAAAAGATGGATGGATTGTATTAAGAAGGATATGAACGAGGTTGGAGTGGATGTGAGTATGACGGGGAAGCGCGATGTATGGAAGGAAAAGACATACTGCGCCGACCCCAGATAATGGGAAAAGGTAAGGCAGATGATGATGATGAACGGTGGTATTTATGATGCTCAAGTTTAAACGCGGTGGTTCAACTACGCCACTCGAAACTACCCCAGCCCGCCACGTGCTCAGAATCAAACTCGTTATCACACATAACCGCTACCACAGGTACACAATAACGCACAATGCCAACACTAGTTTACAAGCTTATGATTTATACTAAAAGAAAATTGCGAGAATTTTTTCTAGTAAAGTTGTTGCTTATTCGAGAAGTAACGAGGCTGTGAGGAAATATATCTACGGGCTGCGCCGGCCGTTGGCCGCCGCCCCCCCCCCCCCTCTGACCACGTGACGTTACTCGGCGCTGATTGGCTGGGCCAACCGGAAAGCGCTGCTATTGGCTGGAATTTACAAGGGAAGTATGACGCACTCTCACACACACATGCCGAATAATATCAATATTTAACTTAAGCTAAGTGGATTTACAGATGTATAATAAAAGCTGCCCTCTACCCTAATGGAATACACCCTATGTCCGGGAATAATAAAGCCACATAAATTACAAACATACAATCATAATATTGTTTTCTTATATTTACGCGAATACTACACATTGAAATAAAACTATTTTACGGATTTTATCGCGTTTATTAACTTTATGTTCCTGACGTTTCGGTTGCTTTACAGCAGCCATGGTCACGGGGGGACTGAGATGTTAGACGTCCTGATGTCTGATATCTGAATCTGATATACAGGACCGCACCCGCCATTATATCAGATTTAAAAAACCACAGATCCTCGCAAAAGAACACCGATTCCGACCAAGGATGATACGTGAGGCTATTGAAATTAAAAAACATCCTAATTTCAATAGGGAAGATGGCTGGGTGCTATCACCAACTTGGGATCCAGTAATTAATATAATTAAATCCAAAACCAAGTGTACTATTGCAAGACCTCGAGACACTGTGAGCACTTTCTGCGTGGATCGGACCGCAAATAACAACCAAATATGAGGGTACCCAGTTACTAACTATGACATCAGGACGTCTAACACCTCAGTCCCCCCGTGACCATGGCTGCTGTAAAGCAACCGAAACGTCGGGAACATAAAGTTAATAAACGCGATAAAATCCGTAAAATAGTTTTATTTCAATACAATCATAAACTAATATAGCGTATTATACACGGTGAAGCAGAAAGGCTATATCATACCTACGATCCTACGTTATTTGAGCTGTATTTAATTATATTGTAACGTCCTCATTTTGATATATCAATTTATGAAGATAACGAAAAACCCATACAAAATAAAAATAACAATGTTCGATTTCTATTCTTAGGCAACCCTAACTCTTGGAGAAGCCACCATTTTGGGGCGGGGCCTTATTTGTAAACAAACTTAGAGAAGGTACCTACCGAGTACCGACCAACGTACCTATCTAGGTACGTAAATAAACATAGGACAAAGCGTAGGTACATACCATCCTTCTTATTCGTATCCTGCGCAGCTTTTGACACACCGGTAGTTTCAAAAAAACACACCACATCACCATATCACCACATCACCATCACCAAATCACATGGTGTTGTTTTATGATATTTAATAAGTACGTAGGTACCTACTTAAAGTAGTGATTTGATCTGTCTTGTACCCACACAATTTGAAAAACACAGGGACAACACAACGTAATACAGGAGGTAGTACCAGAAGTAGTAGTAGGTTGAGCCTGCCATGCCAGGTCCTCCGCCCGTCGCCGCCGCCGAAGCGACTCCTGTCGCGCATAGGTAACTAACTACCTAAGCAGCCGTCTAAGCGCATGCCACAGAAGCACTAAAGGAACGGTTCAAAAGTTTAAAATGTCTTCCTCTGCTCGAAGAGTGACATTACTCTTCCGACATCCACCACACTCGGAGCTGTGAAACGACCCGGTTGAGTGAAGAAGTCTCCTAACACGGTACCGCGGTGCGGTGGTAGGTACCTACAATTCGCGGGCCGCGGCTAGATTATTATTGCGCACCGCACCGACACACATTATGTCGTAATATGTACTTTGGGAAAAATAAGTACAACCAACGTTCTTGGTAAGCGCTGTATATTGAATGACTCACACAACATGACAATCTGACATATTCAAATTATAAAATTAATTAATGGAACGTATCACCTGCCAACAGCAAACATATCAAAAAGGAGGCCGTCGCCACACCACCCCCCTACGCAGAAAGAAAACCCCCCTTAACATAACACACAATAACACATTAATATAAATTAAAAAAAAAAAAAATAACAACCAAAATCTAACAACCAAACTAAAATCTAGACCTTACAGTTGCTGGACCTGCTGCTAGAGCATTCACAAATCCAGAATATCTCTGAATCGAACCCTCCTACCAGATCTTGTGACAACAGGAGTAGGCGGAACTATGGGTGGAAGTAATTCCTGAAACGTTGGGGTGCCCAACACTGTACCGCGCGAGGCTGGAAGAGCAATACGGCTAAACGGCAACCCCCCCTCTACATACGCAGGCTTGACGCGGTCGACGCTGACCGTTGACTCCCGACCCCTAATGTCTACAGTCAACGTCTTATCCTTTCGCCCAACCACTCGATGTGGTCCGGTGTATGGTGGTTGCAATGGGCGTCGCACGGTATCGTCACGTACCCAAACGTGCGTCGCCGTCGCAAGATCCTTAAATACAAAAACCGACGGTTGCGCGTGGTGCGAGGGAGGAACGGGTCGTAACGCGTCTAAACGGCCTCTGAGGTCGGAAACGTAGTCCGCTATGTCATTGGGGCTTCGTGGTATGTCCGGAGTTGCTATAAACTCACCAGGCAAACGAAGTGATTCTCCGTAAACAAGTTCAGCGGAAGAAGCTCGGATGTCCTCTTTGAACGCCGTCCTCATGCCGAGAAGCACCAGTGGTAGCGCTCTAGTCCACGTTGTCGAGTGGCACATCAAAGATGACTTAAGCTGTCGATGCATGCGCTCCACCATGCCGTTGGCACACGGATGATAGCTGGTTGTTCGTATCCTCTTCGTGGCACAAACACACATCAGGCGGTGGAAAAGGGAGGACTCAAACTGTCTCCCCTGATCAGTTGTTAATAAACTGGGAACGCCAAAACGTGAAATCCAACCGTTTACAAGCGTGTCCGACACCTCCTCAGCGGTGATCGAACTCATTGGCCACGCCTCCGGCCACCGCGTGAACCTATCAATAGCGGTGAGGCAGTAATTAAAACCATTGGAATGCGGAAGAGGTCCGATAATATCGAGGTGAACATGTCTAAATCTTCCAGACGGACTGTTGAAACTACCCAGAGGTGACGTGACATGTCTAGTAACCTTGCAGCGTTGGCACTCAGGACAAGTACGCGCCCATCTATGGCAATCAGCATTAACTCCTGGCCACACATACCTCTCAGACACCATGCGTGCGGTAGCCCGCGCGCCAGGGTGGCTGAGTTTGTGACACTTATCAAAGGCCGCTCTGCGAAATGGAGACGTCAGATATGGACGAGGTCGGCCCGTCGAAGTATCACATGTTACTATCACGTTCGTTCCAGGGATTTGGATGTCTTGCAACTTCAACGACGAGTTACTACGGACAACTGCCATCTCCCCATCTGTACTCTGCGAAATAGCAAGTGCGGCAAAATTTTCTTCGAGAGAAATCGACTCCACGCGAGACAGAGCATCCGCAACCACGTTGTCAGTGCCTTTAACATGAACTATGTCCGTAGTAAACTGGCTGATGAATGACAACTGGTTCAACTGGACAGGCGGCAGCTTTTCTCTACGCTGCGCAAAAGCGTAAACCAATGGCTTATGATCCGTGTAGATGGTCGCGTGCTGGGCTTCGAGAATATGCCTGAAATGCTGAACACTCTCATACACGCCGAGGAGTTCTCGATAGTAAGCTGGCCACTCCACTTGCTTGGGACTCAGTTTCTTGCTGAAATACGCTATCGGCTGCCAATCATCCTCATCACTCGCACGCTGCTGCAGGCAGGAACCAACATGAGTGCTCGATGCGTCGGTAAATAACCCGAGCGTGGCGCTGCAATCTGGGTGTGCTAAAATTTTCGCAGATGTCAAGCTCCTCTTACACTCTTCAAAACATTCCTCTAAAACTGGCGTCCACACAAAAGGTTTGGCGCCCTTGCCTTGTATAGCAGTAACGGCGTCAATCAGGGGTGCCTGGTACTTAGCAGCATCTGGGATGAAACGGCGATAAAAATTTGCCATACCGAGGAAACGACGCATACCCTGAACAGTCTTGTGAGGCGGGAAATTTACCATGGCCTGGATTCTATCTTCTGGAGGGCGAGTTCCCGCTGCACTAATACGATATCCTAGGAAAGTAACCTCATCAGCCCCAAAAATAATTTTGGTGGTGTTTATGACTACCCCATACTCATGCAGCCTCTTGAAAAGCGCTTCCAGGTGGGCAGCATGACAAGTAGGGTTCTCAGAATGGACAAGGATGTCATCCACGTAGGCAAAACAGAAATCAAGGCCACGCACGACTTCGTCGATGAAACGCTGGAAAGTTTGACCGGCGTTCCTCAAACCAAAACTCATATATGGAAATTCATAAAGTCCAAAGGGTGTTATTATCGCAGTCTTGCACACGTCGTCAGGGTTAACCGGGATTTGCTGATAAGCTTTAACTAGGTCAATGGTGCTGAACACCGTGGATCCAGCTAGGTTCTGACCAAAGTCACCGATGTGGCGAACTGGATATCTATCCGGAATGGTGCGGGCGTTCAGTGCACGATAATCACCGCAAGGACGCCACGACGAATCCTTTTTCTCAACAAGATGCAGGGCAGAGGACCAAGGGCTACTTGAAGGACGAGCTGTTCCAACCTTCATCATGTCCTCAAACTCCTTCTTGGCGACGCGAAGCTTCGCGGGTGCCAGACGGCGCGGCCTGGCTGTTACTGGTGGGCCATTCGTAGTTGAGATGTAATGCATCGTTGTATGCTTTGGCTCCTGAAGTGCACCAGGTGGACGCGTGATACTAGGGAACATCCGAAGGACCGCGGAATATTGCGAGTCCGGGATTGCAATCGTCTTCACGCTAGGTTGGCTCGCCGGTTGGAGCTCCGCGAAAGATGACAGACCAGTCTTCCAATCTCGAAGCTTCCCTTCCGCGCAGTCCGGTAGTAGATTAAAATGAGACAGGAAATCGGAACCAATAATGCCGCTTTCCACCTCAGCGATAACAAAATTCCATAAAAACTCGCGCCTAAACCCAAAATCTAGTCTCAATGGAATTAATCCATAAGTTTTTATTACCGAGCCGTTCGCCGCAATTAAATCATAAGGCTAATGCTGCCTACCAAAACCCTGGGTGCTACTAAAAGGTACACAGCATAGATCCGAGCCGGTAACGACAAGAAACTTCCGTCCTGAATACCGATCGGTTACAAAAAGCCGACGACTTAAAACTGAGCGATCGGACGCTGCCATTACCGTTCGCTCTACTAGTTTACCGAAGAATTAACACCGTTTTCGCCACTAGGAGGCGGTCCTGACCAGCTACACGGTGGTACACACTTCCGCGCCCTAACCGCGAAACGATCATGGTAAAAACATAATGACGGATTACGCGACCGTGAGCGTCTACGGCCACCGTTATTACCTTGCTCACGTGAGCGACCTCTTTGGTTACCATCACGGCTCACCAAAGAAGCCACCATACGAGTCAACTGCTCTAGGTTCTTATTCAGTTCCATCATCTGAGGGTCCCCAACGGCAGACGCAGCGGAAGATGATGACACCGCACAAGCCATATGTTGAGTTGGCTGAGCATTAATTTCCATCAACTGGTCAGCCAACTCACTTAATTCTGACAAGCTTTGAAGTCTTTGGGCAGTAAGCACCGTCTGCATGAACCGTGGAAGACGGCTCATCCAAATAGTCTTTAAAACGTCATCGGGAAACGACCTCCCCGCCAACGATCTAAGGTGTCTACAGAAAGAAGAAGGTTTCCTGTCTCCAATTTGCTCCTTCTCTAACAAACACCTAATATTTTCGTCATGCGAAACGGAAAAACGAGAAATAATAGCTTCCTTCAATTTGGTATACGGATCTACTTCCGGGGGTGACATAATTATGTCTTCAACTTCACGCGTACAGTCGGTGTCTAACTGAGCTACAGCATAGTGGAACTTAGTTGGTTGTTTTGTCAAGTTATTGATGTAGAATTGTGCTTCCAGGCTCGCGAACCACAGCGCCGGGCGGTCCCTACAAAACGGAGGCGTACGAATTGTTACGCGGTTTACCATCGCACTACCTCCTGTCGCCTCACAAAACTCGGGTTCACTCTCACTCATAGTGTGGAAGGGTGTGTGACGTCGCGAACAGTGGTTTATAAAACAGTTCTAATTCACGTATCTAACACTAATTAAACACATCCAATCAATAATCATAGAAAAATTGTACAAACCATCATAAAAATAAAACAAAAGTTGTACAAAAAACGGGAAAACTAAAAACTATCAATAAAAGGATAATAAAACACCAGGAAAAGCACCTCAAATTGTCTAAACTCTCAATTGGCCGATACCGTATATATGCCGTTATTGTCTAGGTATTATGTAAACCTCGTTGTCACCCTAAGAAAAACCTTGCGTAGTGCTGCTACGCTGCTCCGAATCCGGAAACCAGGCAAGCGGGCAGGCGGCCAGGCTGGCCGGCAGGCAGGCAGTAGGCAGGCAGGGTGAACAGGCAAAGCAGGCAGGAAAGGCAGGCAGGCCGGCAGGGTAGATAGGCAAGGCAGGCAGGAAAAGCAGGCGAGGGCTTGCACGGCTGGTCGACTCGTTCAAAACGCATGAAACAAAGAGAAAAAAATTGTTCAATTTCTGTCGGGGTCACCAATTTGGGAAAAATAAGTACAACCAACGTTCTTGGTAAGCGCTGTATATTGAATGACTCACACAACATGACAATCTGACATATTCAAATTATAAAATTAATTAATGGAACGTATCACCTGCCAACAGCAAACATATCAAAAAGGAGGCCGTCGCCACAGTACTATTGTTTTTCATATTATTATTCACATAATTATTATTCACACACAAAAATCACTGCAATCCAACGCGACGACCTCACAAGTACGGGAGCAGGAGTGCGACTGACTACCTATCTAATGTTTTTTCGGTTAATCCTTTGAATTTTCGTTTACGATAAAGGTGTACGCACACTAGACCAAATCATACAAGAGCATAGGCGATGCGGCGCGCGGCGGCGACATCGGCCAAGGCACGGGCGGTGATAGTGTGTTTAATGATAGCGCGGTAGATACGAGAAAATTTATGTGTGTCTGTCTGTCACATAAATTACAATAGCTTACAGCTTCCTATTGCAAACTAGTAATGACTAGTAAAACAAAACAAGGAACATATCGCAATCATACATAAGTAGTCTTTCAAAAGCACAAAAATAATAACGCTGTAAGGTAATGTAAAGCAGATTTACGTTTGTTATAAAAAAAATACAAAATATCTTTCAATAAAAAATATCTTGTGAACAGTTGCCCTTAGATAGCAAGCGGCATGTCGGCGAACACAAAACTATTGTATTATTTGGTCAAAGTGAGCCGCCAAGAAGTCGGCGTCTAAAAAAGGCGACTACGCAACCAATAAGGGAGCAGAAAATGATAGGTGTGTCAGGTGAATGTCCCTAATTGGATGGTACTACTTTCACATCGACCAATCATATCGATCAGAAAGCAATAAATCATATGATTTCAAAGACTATTAGGCGGACAGGTCAGTCTAAATTTCTACTTTTAAACCTAAATGTACATAGGTACAAAATAACTACATTATCATGAGAAATGCGAACAAATTTTTAAAACTCCTGTTACGCATTGTTAGGTAAGAATGAAAATAATGTAGGTACCTATGTGCTTTCTGTAGGTAGTTGATTCGGAGTTGTAGCGCGTACTTACTTACATTAATAATCTTCTAACGTTTTTTGCATAATACCTACTATGATAACACGGTTATCGTAAACACTTAACATCAAATTTTACACCAGAATGAAATAAAATTTGCCTCAGAGCTGCAAGGAATAATGTAGGCATTTTCTTGGATCTGATATTATGTCACATCTGTCTCATTAATCTCGGGGTCACAGAGAGTTCACCAAAAACAGCTGATTACAGGGTTGCGCGACGAAAAATGTTAGCCAAAACTTTGCACATCAAAAATCCCATTAAAGAACAATGCAAATTAATGTTTGACTTCGAATAGTCATCATTGATGACCTAAAGAATGTCAGGTTTTAGGCTGTATATGGGAGTTTTGTATCATCTTGTATAAATAATATATTTTATTATAGGTTTAAAAGCTCGCTAATTGCTCCGATAACTCATTATGAATAAGGACGTTAATTTATACCGATGTGTTACTTAGAAATATTTTTAAGATTTTGCGTTAATTTAGCCTGTTACAAAATAACTGAAAGTGACAACCCTAAGTGATTTTTGATAACGGGCAATGTTGGCATGGATGGGTCTGAATAGTTTTGGATAATTTTGCCCATCGTCAGAAGTTTTGATTTATAAAGTCCTGAATAATGAAACTATATTTAAAATACTCAACAATTTGATATTCTATAACTTAATATAAAAAATAATAAATGGTTCTTCTTTACTATCAATTGAACCCTGAATTGCTGTAACATGTGCTGATCGTACCTATTCTAATAAGCAGCTACTATATTAATTAAATTTTAATATACAGCCAATGTTACTCTTAAGGCTGTTTTACATACTTTAATTACGGCTTAGTTACGCACAAAGCTTCTTAATGGAGTACTAAAAGAGCAACAGCTGCATGTAAATAAACGCCATTAAACCATAACCTAAAAATGATGGTACCATATTTCATTACATATATTTATGTATGTTATGGAAGATTACGGCGATATTTAAACATAATTTTACCTGGATACAATACAAAATTGATTTAATTTCAATAGGGAAGTACTGGGGACTCACAAAGCTAGTCTCAAGTTGGGTTACACGGTTCTTATTACACAAACGATTTCGTTAAGGCTAAAGCGCCCATCTAGCCCGCGAAGTTCAAATTTTTTGAGGTTTTTTAGATTTTTTTCAAAATCTGACAATAATAAAAGGCACATTTTGTAATTCGCGAAAAAGACCGTGTGCAGTGCATTTGTTGGGGATTATCAGGAATTAAAACAAGCTTCCAGTCGTGAGTAAAAAAGTGTAATGATAAAAAATTAAAAGTTAACTTATAGTTAAAAGGTTGTAGGTAGGTGGCACATACTTTGGCACATACAGTTAAATACGATCACAGAAAACACATCTGTGACGCGTTGCGGTGAGAATCTGAGTAGGCGTTGTAATTTCTGAACATGCCCCCGCGCGTTGAAAGCATGTCTTTCAACGAAAACCAGCGTCTTCCGGAAGAGGGCAGATTTTGCTGAACGCTCTACGAACTATCCTATTTGGGGTCTTGATGTCGGCTACTCGGCAGACACCGTCAGGACCGGGAAATACAGCAACAACCTTGCCTAGCTTCCATTTGAGCGGTGGAAGATTATCCTCCTTTAAAACAACCACAGCATCCACCTTCAATGAGGAATTAGAGCTCGAACGCCATTTGGCTCGCTGCTGGAGTTCCGATATGTATTCTTTGCTCCAGCGCCGCCAGAAATGCTGACGTAACTGGTCAATCAATTGATATCGAGTTAATCGAGTAGGTGGTATGTCTTGATAGTCGGGCGTTGGCAATGAAGTAAGAGGCCGTCCAATAAGAAAATGGCCCGGTGTCAAAGGCATAAAATCATCGGGCTCAGACGAGATTGGTGTCAGTGGTCTTGAGTTCAACAATCCTTCAATCTGAACTAGCACTGTGTTGAGTTCTTCATACGTGAGATGACAATTGCCCAATACTCGGTTTAAATGAAATTTGGTTGATTTTACACCCGCCTCCCAAAGACCACCGAAATGAGGTGCATAAGGAGGTATGAAGTGAAAATTGATTGCTTCATTAGCTACGCTCTCAGGTAACGAATTGCAAGAAGATTTTAAAAACTTACCAATTTCATTGTACGCCCCAACAAATGAGGTACCATTATCCGAATATATGTTTGTCGGTTTTCCTCTTCGAGAAATAAATCTATTAAGTGCCGAGATAAAGTTATTGCTCGTTAAGTCTCCCACCAGTTCAATATGAATTGCCTTAGTGGCGAAACATATAAAAATTGTCACATAGACCTTGACCAGCCTACAACCTCTTCCTTGCCGACTAGCGGACAAAATTGGACCCGCATAGTCTACCCCTACATTTTGAAATGGGTAGCTAGGTGATATACGCTGCTGAGGGAGATTTCCCATAACAGGTGGGACTATTTGACCTCTCATACGATGACATAGAACGCACTGACGATAACAATTTTTTGCCAAATTTCTGCCACCGATAGGCCAATAAGTCTCCTTAATAGTCGCTAAAAGTAATTGCGGCCCGGCATGCATTAAACGCTTATGTTCATAATTAAATAATAATTTACTAAAGGGATGAGTGGACTGTATTACTAAAGGGTGCATTTTTTCAAAGGAATAATTCGAATTTTCTAGACGACCACCGACGCGCATTAACCGCTCGCTGTCTAGGAAGACACTTAATTTTAATAATGAACTCCCTTTTGGTGGATCTTTTCCTTGTAATAATAATTTGTATTCAGGAAATGATTCCATTTGACATAATTTGACAATAAATTTTAACGCTGATTGTAGTTCCTGGACGCTTAGATAGTTAGTCGTAATCGCCCCTTTTCTACAAGCAGCAACAAATCGCAACATATACGCAACACTGCGTTGAAGCCTTAATAAGTTTGAGAATCGAGTAAAGTCAATGAGTGTAGATTTTGTCTCTGTGTAAACATGTAATGAAACTTCAGGTTTAAGTTCTGGCAATTTCTCTACAACTCCTAAATTTAAAGGCCAATGAGAGTGGTCTTGTTTGAGGAACTCGGGACCCGACCACCAAAACTCCGATGAGTGAATGCCAGTAGCATCAACGCCACGCGAGATTAGGTCCGCAGGATTTTTATCGGTCGGTACATGTCTCCATGCCGTATTGCCATTGGTATCCAATATTTCGGCTACCCGATTTCTAACAAACGGTTGTAGCTTACTGGGCAATGTCTTTAGCCAACCTAACACGATCGTCGAGTCCGTCCAAAATGTCGTATATCTGACTTGAGCACGTAATGCCTTGAGTACCTTGTCATGCAATCGCGTTCCAAGTAAGGCCCCACAAAGCTCAAGCCTCGGGATGGTAGTCGGCTTAATAGGTGCTACCTTACTTTTAGCTAGCAGTAGACTAACCAGAATTTCGCCACCATCGTTGAAGGTTCGAACGTACACACAGGCACCGTATGCACTTTGAGAAGCGTCTGTAAAAATGTGCAAATCCAAGAACGCATATGAACTGCAAACAACGAGGCGAGGTACGCGTATGTTGTTCAGCGATGGCAAACTGCTTGCGATTTTGCACCATAGACTGATAATATCAGGTGGCAGCTTATCGTCCCATGATAGTTTGTGCAACCATAGGTGTTGCAGCAAGATTTTCATATGAATAATGAATGGGGCCAAAAGACCCATCGGATCAAATACTTGAGCTACCATGGAGAGAATAGTACGCTTTGTGACCTCTTTAGGTACCTTAATGTCAAATGCAAAGCAAAGCTCGTCTGACTCTGTATGCCAGCCTAATCCTAGAGTCTTGCTAGGTTCCTTAGATCCAATATTAAAATCTAGTGATGGCTTGGCTAAACCGTGATCAACAGACGTTAATTGAGAAGCATTCGTTTTCCATTTCCTCAATGGCATGCATGCTGAAGCTAATAAATCTGTCACCTTATTTTTTATTTCTATAACTTGGGTAATAGAATCTGCTCCAGTTATTAAATCATCGACGTAAAAGTCGTGCGCGACTATTTCTGCGATGGCAGTATCCTCACACTCCATAGCAAGTTGCTTAAGACACCTTATAGCTAAAAAGGGGGCACTAGCTGTCCCGTAGGTGACGGTGTTCAATTGGTACGCTTTAAGAAGATCTGAGGGCTTTTCGCGCCAGATGATCTGTTGGAGATGTCTATCGGAGGGATGAACAGCCACTTGCCTATACATCTTCTCTATATCTGCCACCAGAACATAACGGTGATGTCTGAAGCGAAGAAGTATAGACAAAAGATCGTCTTGAATGGTAGGCCCTACCATTTGAGTATCGTTCAGAGATATACCTGAAGAAGTGGGACTACTGGCGTTAAAGACCACTCTCAACTTTGTAGTAGTGCTACTCTCACGATAAACACCGTGGTGAGGTATAAAGTAGGCTAATTGTTGAGATGGTATTTCGCATTCGGACATATGTCCTAGTGACTTGTATTCAGCCATGAAATCACAATAGTCCTTTTTAAAATGTGTCTTATCTCTGAAACGACGCTCCAACGATAAAAAACAGTGCTTAGCACGCGCTAATGAATCGCCCAATATTAATGGCGATTGTTTCTGTGGTAAACGCACACAAAAACGACCGTCAGTAAGACGAGTTGTATGTTTGACAAAATGTTCTTCACATAATTGCTCCTCTTTTGAATAATACGATGACTTGGGACTAATTTCATCCAGCTGCCAGAATCGCGTCAACTGAAGTTGAATGTCATCGTTAAGGAGTTTACTATCGAGTTTATTATCGATTTGCGTAAAATTACATTTTACTGAATTGGATGCTGACAATTCTGAGTTGTCTCGTTTTATTGAACCAGATACTAACCAACCCAGACTGGTTTCATACAGCACGGGTTTTCCATGCCCTAACACTATCTTCTGTGATCCTAACAAGTCCCAGAAGACATCAGCACCTATTATTAGGTCTACTGGAGACGATTCGTGAAAGTTGGGATCTGCCAAGCAAATGTTAGTAGGCATATTCAGAATTGTCAGGTTCAAATGACGGCTAGGTACATTTTCAGTGATAGATGGTAGAACGAAACACAGTAAATTATTTTTATAATTCTCATTAAGAGACTTCATAGGGACCCGAATCATTTTACCTAAGTGTGATACGGAATTGTTAATTCCTAAAAGAGACTTATCGACACAATGAGTAGGTAAATTTAGCCGTTGACACATGTCTTCGGTTATAAGACATGAAGTGCTGCCGCTGTCAAGCAAGGCGCGAGCTATATGTTCTCGATTGTTGAAGTCATATAATTTTATTAAAGCCGTTGACAACAGTACATCATGTCCAGTAGACACGGCGGACGTCATGACGCAGGCGGACAGGGCAACACTGGGAGCTGGGTCTCGATCAGCCGTATTAGAGTTCTCAGCGCCACCCATCCGGGAAAATTCTTGGACACTGCCTGGTCTGAGTTTTGGGTCTGCGACATGAATAAGAGTGTTATGTTTCCGTTTACATATTTTACAACCAGGTTTCTTACAGTGGTTGGCGTAATGTCCAGGTCGAAAACAATTATAACAGAGCTTATAATTAGGCAGCAATTGTAATCTTTCTTCGTTACTGATGCTCAAAAACAGAGGGCAATCGTATAAAGGATGGTCACTATTGCATTTAGGACAAGGTTTTATGTTTTTAGTCGACTCATTGGAACGGTTCTGTGCGGTCGTAACGGACACCATACTTTTTATTTTGGTCCCTTTACCAGGCTGTGCCGATGACGCTGACGATTTATTTCGTGATAACTCTAGTGCCTCAAGTAGGTCCGCACGGCTACGCATAAAATCTAAAAACATAGCTAGTGTGATGGACTTTGTCTTATCAAAACCACCTTTGAGCTCCTCCCATTCGCGGTACGTAGTAGCATCTAATTTATTTGTCACGATATGTATGAGAAGAGTATCCCAATGGTTTGTGGGTTCACCTAGAGACTCTAATGCCCGTAAATTTTTGTTGAGCTGATCGATCATTCGCTTAAGACTAATGCAAGACTCTTTAGTAATAGATTCCATGTTAAATAAAGCCGCAACATGATTTTGAATTAATAAGCGTTTATTATCAAAGCGTTCACACAATAAGTCCCATGCTACTTTATAATTTTTAGCAGAAAATTCAATAGATTGTATAACTACGGCCGCTGTCCCCTCCAGTGACGATCTTAGATAATGGAACTTGTTCACATCATCTATATCGTCAACAGAGTGAATTAGGCTACTAAAAGAATCGTGGAATTCTAACCAATTATCATATGATCCACCAAACTTTGGCAACTTAACGAGTCTATGATGCTTATTAGTATGGTTGGTACAAGTAGAACCCTTCTCACTGCCTCCGTTATTAGTTTTGGTATAACGTGACAATATATCCTGTGCTATAGCCAGATTTTTATAATACGACTTGTCGAATTCACTTCGTTCTACGATTTGGGCGTCTGCTTCATCCACCAGACATTCTAGCCTTAATTGTACCTCATCATATAGGTCGTACAACGATTCTATTTTATAACAACGTAATTGCAATTCGCCTACCTCGACTGAGCTTAATTGTTTATCCAAACCGTTCAAATAGGTAGAAAAAACAGTTAGACGACCTTTATAGCTGCCGCGTTTCTTTATCAGCTCCCTAATTTCCTCCTTATCACCCTTATCGGTCATCCTGAGAGACGAGTGGTCAACCTGGAACGTTATACAATTGCAACGATTACTATCAACTAGCTTAAAACAACTGTAAACAAATAACTGTAAAAAACAATTCACTCAATAACCTGATACCAACTACTATAACAATAAAGTTTAACTTGTTTGTATACGTGAACGTTACGTTAAAATTACAAATATTGAAAGTTAAGCTTATGATAGTTAATAGTTAATAATAGTTAGCTAACAATTACATAAATTGTTAAGAGGTAATTCATCACACTTAATTAGTCAATAGTTCCTGTAATATTTAAAATTTGCAACCTATGTGTATCTAATAATGGTATTTATACTAATAAACTTGAAACAACAGTAATAATAAATACTTTAATTGAATCTGTTTTTACTTAGTGAATATGAACTACCTACACAGGCAAACAAACTTAATAGTTAAGAAATTTATACATTGTTAATTAATGTACTGACCTTTAAATCGACGGAATCCTGTTATAACTTACTTATATTACCTGACCAAGAGAGTATTGGGTGAAAATTAACCGTTAATTAATCTTGCGCACGATGCTATGTTCGAACAGTTCAAAGTCCAATTCTCGCAGCTGTTGTCGCTAACGGCTTTGTTAACATTCCACCGCTAATGATCCAATCTTGTAATTAATCCGTTTTTATCTTTAATTTTGCTGGTTAACACTACTAATTAATATGAATCCGGCTCGAAGGACCATGTTGGGGATTATCAGGAATTAAAACAAGCTTCCAGTCGTGAGTAAAAAAGTGTAATGATAAAAAATTAAAAGTTAACTTATAGTTAAAAGGTTGTAGGTAGGTGGCACATACTTTGGCACATACAGTTAAATACGATCACAGAAAACACATCTGTGACGCGTTGCGGTGAGAATCTGAGTAGGCGTTGTAATTTCTGAACAGCATTTATTAATATATCCAACTTACTCTAAAACATTTCAAGAACGACAGCTATCCAGATAATCTGGCAATTTTTGTATATTACTAGTATCATATCCACCGTGATAATATTTAGAGTAAAATAAATGTATTAATAAACGCACTGCATACTGTGTTTTTCGCAAATCACAAAACGTTGTCTTAAATGTTTTCAGATTTTGGATAAACTATAAAAATACTCGAAAATTTTGAATTTCGCGGGCTAGACAGGCGCCTTCACCTTAACACGTTAGCTGCTGCACCAATTTTTGCATACTTTCCGTTCCTGCGGCACGAGGTATAATCGGCCCGTACCGTGACCAGACGTTAGGGCGACACGCGGTCTATTAGACCCCACCTCCTTTTACAGACTAAAATCCATTTTCTGGCGCAAAATCAAAGATAAATGAGAATTTTGGTCCTTATTGATATAGACAGTGAATTGATGAACCCTAATCCACCGTCGCCCCGGGATCTGATGGCTAGTTTAGGAATTATTAGCAAAACAAAATATGGGATCTTATACACCTCGTAACGCACTGAAATAGGGCAAATTTTCGCTGCGATTAGTGATGGGAAAAATAATATCGACGTTTTTAAACTGTCTTAACTACGCAACGACTTGACCGATTTTGATCAATTATATCTCATTAGATCGTTTTAAGGGCAAAACCTGGCAAAACAACACAAAGCTATCAAAGGATACATTTTTTTTAAAATAATCTAAATTGTGCTTGAAGGCGCCATAAAGAAAAAAAAACCGGCCAAGTGCGAGTCGGACTCGCGCACGAAGCGTTCCATTCTATACCATTAAGAGGCACCTATTACAGACTTATTATTGGAAAATAATGGATTACGGTTTATGCATAAGGTTTATCTTTCTATTTGTATATGAAAATCTTAATGCGGTTCACAGAATAGAAAAAAAAGGCAACCAGAAGTAGAAAAGAAACTGTCCTATTTATTCTGCCTCGGGCTTTAAAAATACAATTATTAGAACTTGAATTAACATTAAAAAATCAGTATCAATATACTTTTTTATAAAAATCTCAATATATATGTTGTACTTATTTATGAGTGTTTTTCATTGAAACAGGGTAGACAATAAGATTTTTTGCACTGAGTGCACTGAGTCAAAATCTATTTGGATTTTTTATCAGCTTCACGAGATGGTAAAAATGTGCGTAGTTTTTGGTAACAACCAACACATCTTCTCCTTTTTTCACCCTTTTCGAGGCAATGGCGTGCGCTTTCAGGTGCTGAAAAATAACAAAAATGTAAAGATAACGTAATAAAACTGACATTGTTACTTAGGTTAGATCGTAGATGAGCATAACAATGATAATGTAGGTATAACTGCATCAAATGAATGTGTTTATTTTATACTTAAAATGTTGAAAGAGTAGGTAGGTAAGGTAGCTTAAATTCAGAATAATTAAAAGGAAACAATAATAAATAACTTAATAATGACCAAATGTCAAGCTTAGTTTATGAAAGCTTCAACACGTTGACTGTCAAGAAATATATCTAAGCATTACATTACCTGGGGTCTCATCGATTTCCTTTTTTATTAAAGATTCTATAAGTTTCTCCACAAAGAGTCTTTTTGGTAACTTTTTTCCATCAGTTTGGATTGAATTAAACACAATCCAGGCATTAATTAGCGCCGTACCAAATATTAGCTCCATTACAACTTTTCTCCACCATTTGATTCCTCTCTTCAAAGTTGTATAATAAGAAGACGAATATAATAAGAAGGTCAGAAAAGTCAATGCCTTTTTTTGTTTTATTGTACAGCAAAACACATCCCGGTTTTTTTATGCATTCGTCGGTTCCTCTCTTCTTTTTTCCAGTATCTATCAGGTTATCATCGTGATCTTTGCACGTAGTCAACATCAAAACATTCCGTTTATCCATCCATTTCATTACCTTTACGCCCTTTTTGTTCATTTTTCCAATAATTTCGCCTTTCTGCAATTTGTAACTAGTAACTTGCAAAGTATTAGGTACGTCAATAATCGTTATTACCAATAATATCTTTAGGTATAATATACTTAAGTAATAATATCTTACACTTACTTTAGGTACATAGCTACCAAGATAAGAAAAAACTAGGTACTTACTGAAGATTTTTTCATTAAAAACTTACCTGTTTTGGCTCTGTTTCTGGGTTTTTTAAAATTAACTTCTTCCGACATCGTTTAGACATGTTCGGCGCTGTAAAAGGACGTGCTCTCCAATCGACGTGATGCACAACACTGGTCGCGGGAAGCTCGCGTTGAGTGCGGTACGAGGTCAGGGGGGATATGGGACGTTTTAGCCTCGTTCCGCACTGCATTAAAATTATATTAATTCAGTGCGGCACGAGGCCTAAGACATCCGGTACCAAGGTAGGTACACCACCGAGTCCGGAACCATTAGTGATCTCAAATATATATTTATCTCTTTCCTACACTGGACCAAACCAAAGCTATGCCATTCGCACGACAGAGAAATTCACTTTTTTGCTTGCCGCACCACAGGGAAGTTGCATCAGGGGTGATTTAGGCCTCGCTTCGCACTTAACGTGTTAATGTCTTTTATTTCGAGAGCGCATGAGTTTTTGGCTTACTATTGTTACGGGTTGTCGTCGTGGAAATAAGATGTCTCCTGTGACAGTATTTATGATTTAATTTCCTTAGCACCTACAACTACAGCACTACGGGTTCTAGGGTTTACTAAGTACTTATATCTACGCATGCAACTAAATCTAAGCGAATACTAAGTTATGGACGCCAGGAGAGCTTTTGTCCTTAATTTGGTGTGGAACTCTGCCAAAACCAAGCCACGGCTGCTGATCGGGTGCTTCGTTGTGTTTCCCTCTATATGCTACAACAAAAACACATTTCTATCTACGGTATTTCTACTTGTATATACTAGGTGAAACAAAAAGGGTATACTATTTTTTTTTGCAACTTCACTTTGTAAATCTAAAACTATGGGCTTTGTGGGACAGTTGAAGAACTAAAGATTTAGTAAACTTGTGAAATAAGTCAACAGCTGCAATCCTATAACACCTTTTGTTTTTCAAGTTTCCTCCAAAGCTGATAGTTTTAGAATTACAAAGTTAAGTTTCGAAAAAAATAGTATACCCTTTTTGTTTCACCTTGTATAAGCTCCAAGTACTCTAAGAAATAATTAATTCACTTACCCCCCTTGCACGCAAAACTCAAGTATGGTGATATCTAATCAGACATCCAATAGAAGTTGGCTGTAATTTATAATTTCAACGCCATTCTCAATGATCACCACAATATTACAATGACAATATTCTAATGACGGTACTTTTAGCACGCACTGAGATAATTGTGTTGATGTCGCAGCCAAATAGCTTAATTCGCCGTTCAATTAACAGCCTAGGCACTTCACTAAACAGCGCCGTTCAACTGACGGCCTAAATGATATTCAGCCGTATCGTCTATTACAACATTTAATAAACTGGCCGGCTAATGCTTGGGCATCTGGTTGACATTTAAGTACTACAAAATTTTTTCAAAATACTATCCAAGCAGAACGACCTGGATGGGTTTAGGTTAGGGTTATTTTTTTTATGACCCCACGGAAACCCAACCCGGCAAATAGATACGGTGGATCTAAAAAAAACGTAAAAAACTTAAGTCCCTAATAAAATTATTCCATCAAAGTTGTTTTTTTCCGACGCCATATTGACCAAAGAGAATATAGAATATAGAGATATTGACAGTTTGGTCAGTTTCGGCGCTAGGTGGCAGAAAGTAGAACTAAATTGAAATGAACAGGCTAGGCAGGTAATTAAACGGCTAGGCAAGTAGTTAAACGTCATCGATCCAAGTCATTTGCCTAGCTGTTTGATCAAATGGCTGAATAACATTCAGGCCACTAGTTGAACGGCGCCGTTTAGTTAAGTGCCTAGGCTGTTAATTGAACGGCGAATTAAGCTATTTGGCGGCGACAGATCCAAGTCATTTGCCTAGCTGTTTGATCAAATGGCTGAATATCATTCAGGCCACTAGTTGACCCTTTCATAAATTTCCTGTGATAGAGTCAAAGTCAAAGTGTTTATTTTGTGTACGTCGATGGGGCCATACATATCTATATATATATAACTCAAAGGTGACTGACATAGTGATCTATCAACGCACAGCCCAAACCACTGGACGTATCGGGCTGAAATTTGGCATGCAGGTAGATGTTATGACGTAGGCATCCGCTAAGAAAGGATTTTGATTAATTCTACCCCCTAGGGGATAAAATAGGGGATGAAAGTTTGTATGAAACTTTGTCAATTTTAAACCGATCGGGCTGAGACTTTGCATGCATAAAGCTACTATGACGTAGACATCCCCTAAGAAAGGATCAAAATTCCACGCGGACGAAGTCGCGGGCTCAGCTAGTATATTATATTTTTACATATTTTTGTGATATCTACAAGCGGATCGGAACGCGACCTCTGTTGAGAAGATCCAGCAAGTAATTCAGCGGGCTTGCCTTTTAACATTTTGTATTGTTGTGTTGTCTGTCTGTATGTTTGTTCCGGGTAATCTCCGAAACGGCTGGACCGATTTTGACGCGACTTTCTCTGGCTGATGTTATAAGCAGGGCTCGGAAACCGGTTAATTTTCCAAACCGGTTTCGGTCATTGACCCCGGACCGGAATGGATTTTGGTTTAGGTTTCGGTTACCGGTTATTAACCGGTTAATGTGAGATACCGGTTTATTACATATTGCGGTTCCGGTGAGCGAAATTAACCGGTTAATTTCAGATTCAGCGGTATTAGCAGACACTGTTCGCGCTATCAGTTTTATACCTACACCGAATAAAAGCCGCTCTTACACGAATACACGTGAAGTTAAGAGATTGAATAGGTAGACAGGAAGTTAGGAACCTACTTCAAGTGTAATTGGTATTTCTGTGAAGTGTTATATTTTACTGTTTATAGATTATCGACTGTATTTCGTTAGGGTAAAGGTTTAGTAGGTTTGTACCTAATAAACCTATTAGGTACCACACATATGTTTTTTTTTGCAGAGATGTTATAGGTACCTATGCATAAAAAAAAACATAAAGCTAAGTTTGACAGGGTACCTACTACTATTTAGCGCCACCAGAATGGACGCTAAGAATTATTTGTTATATTTAACAAAATTAAAATAGGAAGTACGAGGAGTTTATCAAGATGACATATACCTATGTAGGTACCTATGGTATATTATTAAAACAGCTTAATAGGATAGGTATTCACTTATGATAGTCTACATAGTGTTACAGACCACGGAAATAAGAACACCTTTATTGTTCAATATTATGTATTCAATCTTGATTCACTTTACACAACTTTGTACACTAATATTCCATGCAGACCCGAACTTATCCTTTCAACCCGGCGACCCAACAAGAACCGTTTGCCATTGCACGTGCTACTTCCCACCACCAATTTCTACCGGAACAAACAACAGAAGAGCGTGGGTGGGGATTCCGGAAGTAGTACGTGTACTGACAATATTAATTTCAAAATATTAAATACTAAGTAGGTAACAAATTCTTACAATAGGCTTCTCAAGAAATGCACCGAATTTCGCCGTCATGTAGGTAGTTACTAGGCAGGTACAACCTAGGTACTTATGTAGGAAATGTGCATTTTTAAGTGAATGTTTTGTTTGGATTTAAATCGTATATCTAGTGATATAACGAATTTTCGATTTTTCACATTCGCGAATGCGAATATTGGCCTCTAACATTCGCGAATCCGAATGTTCACTTCCAAATGAAAGACACGCAAAATGTTAGACAGGTTAGACATATGTTTAAACCAAACATAGCCGAGCCTATACAAGATGAAATAATGAAGTCAGTCAAATAAAGTTAATTCGAGGAGATTTGTTTTGATTTGAGGGTAGCATAGTATTATTGCATTAATCAAGTTTAATTGATATTAAAATACGACGAAAATAATAGTGTTATCCATATTTACACTAATATTATAATAGGAGAAGATTTGTAATTTTGTATGTTTGTAACGAGTAAACACAAAAACTACTGGAACGATTAAAAAAAATATTTCACCATTAGAATGCTACATTATTCCTGAGTAACATAGGCTACATTTGTTACTAGAAAAATTGGGGATCCCTACTAAAACTTCAATAACTACGAAAGAGGGGTGTGCTCATCTATAAAATAGGCTAAGTTAGGCAGTTCTTTTCAGAACTACTTAGAAATTTACTCTGAATGTCCACCCGTGCAAAGCCGGGGCGGGGCTCTAGTGATGTTATGGAGTGAACTTAGTTGGTAACTACTTTTATTACACACAAGGATAGTTTGCAGCCCGAGACAAACGCGAGGGCTGTGAGGGACTCAAGATGTGCAATGAACAACGCTTACGCATTTCATAAGACATGTTACAAAACACTTGCGCGTAAAACATATTATATAAAATATTAAAATCTTAATTGACAATAAAATCACAATTCATTAATTTGCTTAAGACACACATAGCTAGAGAATTGCAGGATGAATGAAAAATATAATAAGCTGGCGCACCGTATGCTTTTAGGGTTTCATAATCAAACTCGGAACCCTTATAGTTTCACCTCGTCCATCTGTCCGTCTGCCCGTGCGTCCAACGTCTTAGTAAATTTACTCGAAAATCCTCCATGAACATTTAGCGGTCAGGAAGCTTTGTGCCCGGTGGATACCTCATTATTTGACAGAGGCCCAAAAACTCCGTCGTATAGATTGGTGTCGTGAAATGGTTCAAAGATTCAAAGGAGGTGTCTCAAATGCTGTGTTCGATATACTACTCTGTCAAGAAAGCACCGGGAAAAGATCAATAATACTCAAAATGTTTGTATTCATCCAAAATTATTTTATCACCTTCAAAGTATGCTCCTTCAGAAACAATAGACATACGCCAACGAATAATCCAATCATCAAAAAAATTTTCAGATGCTGTTTCCGGAATTGAGTTCAGTTTTCGCCGCGAATTCTCCTTTATGTGTTCTACCGATTGAAAACGGGTGCCACGAAGTGGTAATTTGAGTTTAGGAAAAAGAAAGAAGTCAGCTGGAGCCATATCTGGTAAATATGGACAAAAATTCGTTCACAATGATGGACTTGTCCGAAGGCGCAATTCGTGGTGCAAAATCCAGGAATTTTTTTTCCAGAAATCTTGCCTTTTTCGTCGAATTTGCTGTCTTAAACGCCGCATAACGCTTAAATAATATTCTTTATTTACCGTTTGACCTTCCGGCAAGAATTCCGAGTGCACAACATCGCGATAGTCAAAGAAAACAGTCAACATGACTTTGACTTTTGATCGACTTTGGCGTGGTATTTTCGGTTTCGGTTCAGTTGGAAGGCGCCAATCCGAAGCTTGTTGACTAGTTTGCAGGTCAAACTCGTAAACCCACGTCTCGTCACCAGTAACAATGCGTTTCATTAATGTTGGGTCGGAATTGACTCGTTCTAGCATGTCCTCAGCGACTCTCATGCGATTGAGTTTTTGGAGAAAATTCAGGTCTTTTGGGACTAGCCGAGCGGAAACATGTTTCATACCCAAGTGATAATTTAAAATGGTACGGATCGACTCGTGAGACACAGAAAGTTCGGCGGCTATCTCTCTCAATGTTGAATGAGGATTTTCAGTCACTATTTCCTTTACTTTTGCAATGTTAACTTCAGTTGCAGACGTTGATGGCCCACTAGAGCGAGACAAATCTTCTATCACATCTCGACCGCTTTTGAACGCTTTGTACCACTCATAAGCACGTGTGTTTGATAAAGTCGATTCACCGTAAGCCTTCTATAACATTTTCAGTGACTCCGAACACGAAATTCCATTGGCGATGCAAAATTTCAGACAAAATCTTTGTTCGATGTTTTTGTCCATTATGAAATTCGCAATACACACTAGATATGATATAACTAAAAACAGCACTGTATTTAATATAAATAACAGATGCAACTCAAACTCCGCACCAAAATAGAAAACAGTTGTGCCAATCTAAAAACAACAAAAAAAACAAAAATTTGAATTTAGAACCATAAATAAATCATCCATTCCCGATACTTTCATGACTGAATGTACTTACGGGTGAAGAAAGCTGGATTTATTGTTATGATTCCGAAACTAAGAGACAGTCGGATGTCTGGGTGTTTCTTTCCGAGGAGTTGCCAACTAAAGTGAAGAAAGGTCGTAGTGCGGGAAAAAAGATGGTGGCCTCGGAAGGACAGGTCATTACGCAACAATTGTTTTAGAGAATCGAAAAACAGTTACTGCAGAGTGGTACACTAACAATTGTTTGCCATTTGTCTTGGAAGAAGTTCGGGAAAAACGACCTCGCAGTAGGATCCTTCTTCTCTACCACCACGCCTCGTCGCACACCGCCCAGCAAATAATCGACTACTTGGCGACGACAGACGTGGAATTACTGGGTCACCCGCCCTATAGCCCCGACCTCGCACCTTACGATTTTTATTTATTTACGAAAATAAAAGAAAAACATTGAGGAAAACGTTTTATGGACGCTGAGGAAGCAGTGGCTTCGTTTCAAAAAGCCGTCGAAGACACCCCTAAGGACGAGTGGGAAAAGTGCTTTTCTCAGTGGTTCCATCGGATGCAGCGATGTATTGATGTAAATGGACAATATTTTTAAAATATATAATAAAACGAATAACTTGCTAGTTTGTTCAGTTTTTGATTTTCTAAGTACTATCAGTATCACCCTCGTAATAAGGTGCTTTATTCACCTAAAAGCGATGCAATAAGAGCAACATTAAGAACAAGTGTGTTGAAAAAATATATCATTCTTACGAGTTGTATTAACATTCCATATCCAAATATGTATAGTTTCCTTTTTATTTGTCAAAAGCATTCGCCAAACATTCGCATAGTTTCTTGCGAATGCGAATCTCAAAAAATATGCAAATATTTGCGAATGCGAATATTCGTTACATCACTAGTACATACCTATTTTCGCACCTGGCTATCATCAACTGATAATGGTGATGATCATATTCATCATAATGTTCAATAACTGCGATCAATAATTGTACCTACCGAGCGTAGAACTAAAATCATATAAACTCGGTTAAAATAAAAAAAGGTACCTATTAAAAATATAATTAATTTATCATAATTATCATCACCATTATCATTATCATCATCATCATCATAACCGTCGACATAATTAGTGACATCGTCATCATCATCATCATCGTCATCATCGTCGTCGTCATTATCTTAACCAACATTATCATAAACGTTATTATCCTCATTCGGATAAACGTGATCGGAAACTCAGAAAAGTGAACATCATTAATCATTATGCGCCACACACATATTAATCGACTTCATATAAATCAGTGTACGGCGCGCGGCCAGAAAACATAGTGGATGAAAATGATGTATCCCACATCAAAACGTTTTTTTTTTCAAAAATATATCTTAATTCCATTACATAATAAAGACAAAGCTTTGTCCCAACTCATGAGTACCGACTGACTGAAAATTAAGTATTATCATTATTGTTAAATAAACGACTGTCACGGTACGGTAATGTGTATGCAAGACGCAACTCAATCCCCTTAGCGGCGAAAATGAAAGAAACTACAAGTATCCGCGTGAATGAGACAAACGAACTAAAGGCAGCGCATGCTGGAAAGAGAGCGCATGTATGACTCAGCGCTTGGCCTTGAATGATTACTAGCAAGCGCGGCGCGGGCGGCGTGCTTCTGAGTAAAACCGGTTTATTCGAGTCTCAATACCGGTTAGCGCATGTTATGAAATTCCGTTCTCGGTAATCGAGCGCGCGTGTCGTACTTTTGAGAAAAACCTTTATTTTCAGGTTTTAATACCGGTTTAATTGATTAACCTAAATGTTTTCGGTTTCGCTCAATACCTCTCCCTCCATTAACCGGTTACTCAAAGAACGAAATTTTAACCGCTTCATGAACGAAATTAACCGGTATTTCAAAACCGGTTTCAAGCCCTGGTTATAAGGAGTAACTTAGCCTACTTTTATTTTAGAAAAAAAACACAATTGGGTCCTATCGCGCGGGCTCAGAACGCGGGAGCGGACTTTTGCGAAAGGTTTATAAAGAAAAATGAGATTAAATAAAAGAGATAAACACTTTGACTTTGACTCTATCACAGGAAATTTATGAAAGGGTCACCCAAAAGCGGCGGCGTGGGATCTGAACAATCTGGAGCTGACTCCGATCAAGCATATTCCTGTGAAAACCAGGCCCGAGGTGAAGCGCTCATAGCGCAGGAGCTGCCCGAGGACGAGGACGACGACGAGTACCAGCCCACGCATGAGGACGTACCCGTGAGTATAGATCGTTGAGTTCACCATGACTCTTACGACACTGGCATATGGGTCAATTTGCAATACTGCACGCGTTTATGTGAAATTAACCCACTATCATATAGTCATACTACAGTCTATTCCATATAAGAAGGCCCGCGGAGAAATACCTAACTAAATTGTACACAGTACATACTTTAGTTCCTAAATTACGTGTGGAGAACTAGTAGGTAATTATTATTATTCCAAATATGATCTAAAATTTAGAAAGACATACTGACATACGACCGGTACCTAAATAAAAATACACTTTTCATTACTCATACTCGGAAAGTAGGTCTGAAGTTGCCTGAGGAGCGGGTTGAAAGTAATACTTTTCCGCCCTAGGGAGAATCGCTTTTAACTGACAGCTGTCAAATTATAAAAAAACTAGTTCAATTTTCACATTTCTATGGAACCATGTTCCAACTTTTTCTACAGTCACTCCATTACAGATTTGGGCAAAATAGATTTAAAGATGAAAATGAAAAATACTGGCTTAATAATAAAGATGGCCGGCCAACGAAAAAAAAAACAAAATAGGCGGCAATCCGATTTTAATTATTTTTTTCGAGTTAAGTATTGTATGTTCTTCCTTTTATTATTTCTTTAGCCAATTCCTGTTTTATTTTTACTTTCCTTGTATTCGTAATGAAAAGCACAGTGTTTACCTCGGGTGAATGTAACTTATTTAACGAACAGTGATCACGGCAATACCGGATTAAACAAATCAATAGTCTATAAGTTTATTTGCCATCTATGCCATCAAAGGTTACAATTTTGTGGGCATTTAGTAAATTACTACAGGCGCTGTTAGGCTCTGGACAAGTACAAAAAGCCAGAGATGAGATTTTCTGGCAATATAGAATAATTTTGATAAGAAACTAACATATGGGGCCGCCCCTTTCGCGCGGGGCCCGTAGCAATTGCTACTCTTGCTATAATATGGTTAATCCGGCACTGGATCACGGGAGTATTTTAAACCGAATGGAGGTGTCAATAAGACTTGTTATTGTAGATGTGAAAAACCCGAGGATATCGAACAAGTTAAGACTGCTATTAAATATGTATAAGAATAAATATCAGTGTAATTTGCGAAGTTTGGAGGGTATGTTGAATATGAGGTATGGGAAGAAGTGTGATAAAGTGGATGGAGACAATGAGATGGAAAGTAATTCTTCTGAGGACTTCGGTAAGCTAGGTGTGAGATGTGTGTGTAAATTTTTTAAATTTAAAATTTACACACACATCTCACACCCCTCCGCATATCACATACACATATAGAAATTACCCTTTACACAGGCGGACATTAGTCCATACATCTATACAAATAAATAAAATTGGAGTGTCTGTTTGTAATATCAAAATAACACCTTTTCACAAAATGCATATGAAAGTACCTAAGACAACTACAAAAACAAAATTAAAAAATGGGTCCTATCGCGCGGGCTCAGAACGCAGGAGCGGGCGTTTTTGTTAAGTTAAATTCCACGCGGACGAAGTCGCGGGCGCAGCTAGTTTTAAATAAATATCGCTTTCATATCGACTGTATGTCTCAAACTAAGCAACGCTTGTGCTATGGGTACCATACAATGGAATTCAAGAGATCCCAGTGGTACCCAGATCGGGGCAAATTACGACCGGAATTGAACAGAGAGGTCTACACATAAACCGCTAAACATAAACAATAAGGTACTTACGCCTTGTAAGGCCCATTTTTTGCAATATTGAAATAAATTAAAAAATTGAAATAATTCATGGAAACACACTTTAACACAATATATTGAATTTATTTGTGAATACAATCAGCATGCAATTCAACATATTAGATAAAATTTCTTTAAGAAAACAATTGTTTTTAAAAACCTCCAAAGTGGGCCTTTTTAGGAACATAGGTACATATCATGGCCCGTTATTAATTACTTAATTTATAAACGCTATCAAAAGAAAAAATATGTACAAACGTAAAACGTAACCTAACATATGAGATTCTTGGTAATCAATATGTTACAATCGTTCTTTTTGGTCATAAATTGTACGATGGGCCATCTTAGGCTTAGCAAAACTTAATCTACCTACAAAACAAAAATGTCTAAATAAAATCAATAAAGAACACTATTGTGACGTGAATCTAACTATTACGTTTGGTAAAAACAAGTTTTCTTTTTAGATATGGTCTAAATATTTTTCTCCACGATTTTGGTAGGCCTTATTAGGAGTAGGTATAGAAAAAAAACAGTGAAAGAGGAACTTAGAATAACCACAAAGTTTAATAGTCTTTTCGTCACAATATGGACATAAGATAAAGTTCAATTTTTAGAGATGAGAAAAGTACGATTTTTTATTTAGCACCACGTAATGTGGTTACGCTTATCAAAAAATATTACAGATTCGACGGAACACACTAAAGATGTGAGAACTTTAAATTTCAAGCTAAAAGTAGTATAAAGAATGTAGGTAACTAACTAAGTAAAAATATAAATTCCAGTGGTCCGCTACAATACTAATAACTAAAAAATAACCGAAATAACTCATATTATCTTATAAGTTCCAAAGAAACTATGATATTTTATAGTCCTAATAAGGCCAGGGCCATCTTGGGAACCCGTGTGGTGGGCCTTTATAAGGACTTTACCAGCCTACAAGAACTACTTATTTAAAAAAGAATAATAATCAAGAACACAAACAACACATAACTTCTCACGAGCGTCCAAAAACGTTAGTAACGTTGTATTAAAAAAAATACGAAAACTGGTAGTTTTTCTAAAGAAATACTAAAAAGTTAGTGAGTATGAAGTTATAAATCGTAAGCCGTTTGCAACGTCACTGACAAAGTGTCAACCACTGCAAAGATGACGGCTCCCTTACTTTGATAAGAACTTGCAGTTTTGTCTATAGCACTAACCGAACATGGGCATGAAATTGAAACTCATAGGAACTTATAAAAGTATGAAATTTTGTAATTGGGCTATCTTAGGAACTGGGCCATCTTGGGCGTAAGTACCTTAGTAATTATTTAATCCTCAAATCAGTTATCCTCGTCAATAGCCTAGTGGTTAGAGTGGCTGCCCTCGTAGTTGAGTGGTACCGGGGTCGATCCCTATCCTGGCCATTAAACTATTGACGTGAGTCCACTCTCTAGTGTGATAAACTCGTCAATATTACGATACCCGTTTTGTCGGGTTCCAGAGTACGTAACATCATTCCAGTTGCGTCACATAACACGAGCGAACGGGCATGGCCAGGAACAATTTAATTAAGAAGTGCATCAATACACTGTTCTTGCGCTTCGACATGTAAACGCAGGACCCCACGACGCTGGCCCAGGAGATGTTCAGGGCCTGCGAGGTGGAACTGGTGGACATCTACAAGGACTTCCTCGGGTTCCTCACGCCCGAACAAGCGGATAGGATGGATGTGTTCAAAGATTATTTCGTAAGAACGCCCGCCGAAGAGCTGATGAGGAAAATTTATGTAAGATACTTTGATCGCGTTTTACTTCAATAAAATAAACGCCTCGTAACATGCTGATGTTACAAATCTGCCAGGATCTGCTGATATCTGCTAGTGAAAGTAAGAAAGGTTAAATCGGTCCAGCCGTTTTGGAGATTAGTCGGCACAAACAGACGGACATACGAACAAAATTAAAAAAAGTTTTTTTTGTCATAAATACCATGTACATTTTCAGCTTAGTAGTAAGCTGGTAAGCTCAGCCTTAGTAAAAAGCTGTTATTTTGTCATAACAAACAGACACTTTAATTTATTAATTTGTTTAGATGTATTTATTTGATGACAGGATCAAGTGCAAGACAAGGAAGCCAGGAGCCATATGCTGTCGCATCTTCACTCGGTGTTCCTGGACAACGTGTCGACGGCGTGCGAGATGTGCAGCGGCTTGCTGCAGCCCATGGAGAGGTATCCCGAGCTCGCTCAGTACGTGTTCTCCTTGTTCCCGCATCGACGACACACAAGGTGAGCTCAATTGTGGTACCATATATACCTACTAGGTGAAACAAAAAGGGTATACTAATTTTTCAAATCTTAACTTTGTAATTCTCAAACTGTCATCTTTGGAGGAAACTTGTAAAACAAAAGGTGTTATAGGGTTACAGCTGTTGACAGAATACATAAGTCTACAAAACCTTTAGTACTTCAACTATCTCACAAAGCCGATAGTTTTAGATTTACAAAGTAAAGTTGCATAAAAATTAGTATACTCTTTTTGTTTCACCTAGTATATAGGTATTATATATTATTTGTCGGCGAAAGGAAGGATGAATCGCTTCCTTCATTAATTGATTTAAAGCATAAATAAGGTCCACGATTCATAATAATTGCGCTCCTTTATGTTTCATCGTCCATCACTCTCGAGCATACCTATAATCTTTAATAAAAATAGCTGAGCCCGCGACTTCGTCCGCGTGGAATTTAACTTAACAAAAAAGTCCGCTCCCGAGTTCTGAGACCGCGCGACAGGACCCATTTTTTTAAATTGTATTTTTCTAAAATAAAAGTAGCCTAAGTTACTGCTTATAACATCAGCTATCTACCAGTGAAAGTCCCGTCAAAATCGGTCTAGCCGTTTCGGAGATACTCTTTGATTTCATGCGTTTTTATTTTTTAGGCGGAACCCTAATTGTTTTTCTAAAATTAAAGTAGCCTAAGTTTCTCCTTAAAACATCAGCTGTCTTCCAGTGAAAGTCCCGTGAAAATCGGTCCAGCCGTTTCGGAGATTACCCGGAACAAACACACAGACAGACATTTTTTTTTTAAATCACGTTTTTGTTATAGGTGTCGTATGTACTTTCATATGCATTTAGTGAAAAGTTGTTATTTTGATAGTAGAGTCTGCTCCAAACCACAGCCGCCCAGAAAGCGGCCAGGCTGCTTCTATATCTGTAAGATCAATCAATCAATCATATTCCTGTACCCACCTTTAACGAAAATAAATAGTCATGGACTTAGACTCAAGGACATAGAAATAGTAATTAAAAGAAAGCACGACAGACAGAGAGAGAGTTACTTTAGCATTTATAATATTAGTAAGGATTTTTAATGTTCTGTTTTTTTTTTGTTCAGGAGCCTCAACAAAAAATTCAGCAGAAAATCATCCAATGACAATCAATGGATCCGATAAAGACTGAAAACGAATATTGCGACCAAGATTCTTCATCGAACGCTTCTATACTAATTGTCTTCGAAGATGAATCAGTCAAGTCGGAGGGGCGCGAGTGGAGCAGAGACGAGGATAAATTAATATTAGAGGTGTTGCAAGAACATATCACACCCGAAGAACGCAAAGATAAAACAATCAGAAATTTTAACAGAAAAAAATTTTTTTGAAATTATATCAGCAAGTCTGACCCATAAATCAATGGATGACGTAAATAATCATGTTTAATTATTACAATTTTGTTAGTCGTAAGTGAATAAAACTAGGTATAAAATTTATAGAAAATACAAATGCTGTATTTAAAACTTCATGTATTTGAATTAATAAAATATCCAAATGTTGTCCACCCGTAACACATATCACTATATTTATGAAATTATTTTTATCTCCGTATTTCAAAAATAGTCATACGTTAAAACTTCCTTGCACACCAAGACACACACGTAACTTCAAGTCTGTGCTTCAAGGTGGCTATAGTTTTGCAAGCAACTATAGTTTTTTTTAAATAATTCAGAACCAGAGTTTTTTTTTATATAGGTATCACAGTATCACAAATAGGTATGTGAGTTTACTCAAGAATCCTAATAATATTATAAATGCGAAAGTTTGTGAGTGTGGATGTTTGTTACTCTTTCAGGCAAAAACTACTGAACGGATGTTGATGAAATTTGGAACACAGATAGTTTATAACCGGGATTAACACATATAGTACGAGATCCGGTCTAAGAAATATATACCCTCATCTGTTACTTATTAGTGATAAGAAATAAATGATTGATAATATTCACATTAACACATTGCACATAGGTTGGCTAGTTAAATTGCGGCCGGATAATATTAATTCTGTTTCCCTCACCGGTTATTCAAAAAAATACGTACATTAGTTAAAAGATTATACCCAACAGAATTGATAACGTAAGTTTGCCTGCTTTCATAATTGATTTTAATAATTAATATGCTAATTATAAAAATCTTCATAAAAAGAAATTGCTATAGGGTAAGTTCGCTAGTTCTCGACCAATTAGTGGAGTTGGCAAGTTTGGGAAGCGAAACGAAAATGTTCTACTGATTGGTAGTGGTAGGTGAACTAGCGAAGTTACCCTATCATTGTCTGTCACATGAAGTTGTGCGCGCAAAGCATCTTTGTCACTCTCACTACTCGCATTTAAAATTTAGCTATTTAATATTATCCGGCCGCAATTTAACTAGCCAACCTATGTGCGATGTGTTAATGTGAATATTATCTATCATTTACTTCTTATCACTAATAAGTAACAGATGAGGGTATATATTTCTTAGGCCAGATCCTAGACCAATAGGATACTTTCTATCCCGATAATCCCGAATTTTTTTTTAAGTTAAATACTACGCGGGCGAAGTCGGTGGGCACAGCTAGTTTTATATAATCACTAGCTGAGCCCGCGACTTGCGTCCATGTGAAATTAAATCATTCTACCAGTTCACTATAATATAATAATATAATCAGTTACTAAGAACTATTATTATAATCTATATCGCTACCAACCTGCTGTAACAATATACAGATAAGATTTATATCATCAGACAATACCTACCTATTTTTGTGGTACTGTACACAATTTACATTTACGTATTTAGCATTTAAGGATTGAATAAAGTGCTAAGCAAAATATTACACAATAATAAATATTAAAAAACTGTAGTTTATATGTTATTACTAACATAATACATAGATTTATATATTATTAATTATAGGTAGGTAATTATATTTATATTTTATTATAGGTTTACATTATATTTATTACTGTTTATAGATTATTTTAATTTCTCAGCTTTTTCATTAAACTCATTGAGTAGCTGTCTCATGTCCTCAAATCCTGAAATATCCTGTGCTTGCTGCAATGTCAGCCATTTCAAGTCCTGATGCTCATCCGACAAGATCACTTTGGTGTCTGGATTCTTCAGTTTTGCTAGCCAGTAAACAACTACTTTTGGTTTGCCTTTGACTTCATAATTAAGTGTCTTAGATATGTCTTTGTAAAGCTGCAACAAATTAAAATATAATAAACCATCTGTATTGATCATTCTCATCTCGAAGAATTTATGAGCATTTATTTATTCAAGTATTTTTTTCTTATGTAGGTTAATTTCTCAGGAAGAGGTAAATCAATTATCTGGTTTCATGTTATAAACTTTAAAATACGCCTAAGTAGTTCTAATAAGGAGCATTTAAAGAGTTTATTTGTATTCCTTACTTCCAAATCAGATTCAGATAGACCAGCTTCTTCTTTTGTCTCCCTCAATGCCGTTACCAAGTCTGATTCTCCAGGATCAACATGACCTGAACAATAGATGATTGTTATTATTTATAAACTAGCTGAGCCCGCGACTTCGTCCGCGTGGAATTTAACTTATCAAAAACGCCGCTCTCACGTTCTGAGCCCGCGCGACGGGCACCCATGTTTTTAAATGTTGTTTTTCTAAAATAAAAGTAGCCTAAGTTACTGTTTATAACATCAGCTATCTACGAGTGAAAGTCCTGTCAAAATCGGTCCACCCGTTTCGGAGATACTATTTGATTTCATGTGTTTTTATTTTTTTACGCTGAACCCTAATGTTTTTCTAAAATTAAAGTAGCCTAAGTTACTTCCTATAACATCAGCTATCTGCCAGTGAAATTCCCGTTAAAATCGGTCCAGCCGTTTCGGAGATTACCCTGAACAAACACACAGACAGACAGACAGACAAAAAAAAAATTTATCGCGTTTTTGCTATAGGTGTCGTATGTACTTTGATATGCACTTAGTGAAAAGGTCTTATTTTGATATTACAAACAGACACTCCAATTTTATTTATGTGTATAGACAAGCTACAACTAGGAGTTACAGTTAATAATGACTACAATTTTATACAGAAGTATAAGTAAGATCTTACCTTTAGGAGGAGTCCAATGATGTTCTCCGTAAGATGTTTGTAACATCAAAAATTGTACAGCTTGATTTATATTTCTAAATATAACTAAACCTGCAGCCCGAGTAGGTGCCATGATATCTTTACCTAGTTCAGTATTTATACATGTTATGAACAGATACACGCTTAGTTATGCTCTAAGCAGTAAGGAATTAAATTAAATTACAAATTATATTTGTCGCGAATAGATTGATTAACCACTCCCGCTCCAACGTCATAATACGCTCAATCTGTCAAGCCTCGCTGTCACTTTGCCTGCCCGCGGTGGTAAATGTCATGACTCGTAAAATACCCTCTCATTCAAATTCTATTGCTATTATCGTCTTTCTGATGACTGTTTTAGTTTCTTGAACAAATAGGCTTTATGTTACAGAATAAACAATCATTTTATTACATCTCATGAATTATAAATCATCTGTTGAAGTCAGTGTACGGGATAAAATTGCATTTTTGTTGTATTATGTAGGTTTCTGAAATAATCACTGCACTAATTGAAACGAAATTTTGGATTTATTGTAATGAATTTACATACAAGTAATCAAACAACAGCATTTTTTTTTACATATCTTATCGAAGAGATTTATAATAATCGAACTCAAAGTACACAGTGCGCGCGGCCGCGCATATGCAATTGCGTATTTCAACGCATCAATGTTTATATCGTAATCACAGTCTTGACGTGTTGTGTATAAGAGAAAATATTATTAGAATACTCTGCAAACATTTATTATCTAATTTCCATGCATGATTTGTAAAAATATATCACTTTTATTCACGAAATTCCGCGATTTCTGGCACAAGGGGACAAATCGAATCATATTTTTGACAGCAGTTATTTTCCATTATCACCCGTTATTGGAACTTGCAAAATGTAAAACATAAATCAAAACAATATAGCTCTTCTAATGTAATACACTCTTGCTGACGTTTTATAGAAATAAACAATGATATGGCCCTTCTAAGGTTACCCTTTTTTGTTATGGTTTTTACGTTTTGATGTCGAACACTCATACACTCCGTAGTGATGGGGGGCGCGCCGCTACGATACTTGTCGATAAGCTGACTGTACGAAAGAGCGTTTCTGAACCTACTAATGAATAAATTATTTTGTACATTTACTAGGGCTTGCATTTTCAGTATTCCAATAATAAGGGAGGCTTTATTCGAATATTCGACTATTCAATTTATAATATTATATATTTCTGATGATCATATTTTAGCTATTAAACCACTAGACCGTTATTCGAAGCTTATACAGTGAGATAGGCATTTCCGTTTCCCGTCTTCTTTGTTCCTATTGGCCTACGTTTGTGGTATGATCGGATGTGACGTCACCATCACCAGGCAGTGGAGTGAGTGCGGTTGAGCTCACTTCATTTCTGCTCATTGGCGTTTTGTTTTCCGTCAAGATCACTTGTGCGATCACATCTGCGCACAAATCTTTTGAAAATTAATAAAATAGAATATCGTGTGATATTTGTACTTAACTTAAAATATTAATTCATATTGAATAGTTGCTGGATAAGAATATGGACCAGTAAGTACATTAAATATATAACGGTTTTTGCCGTTCGATTTGTTAAAATTGTGTTCCTAGAATAGTAGTGTCCTACTTTAAACGTAATGTTTTAGAACGTGGTTCAAATTAGGTAATCAGATGTGGGTAATAATGCTTGAGCGTGTAAATTCGTAACGAAAGTATGAAATAAACATGCTTAATGTATCTTTTATTCACAACTAAATAATTTAGATACACATTTTAAATACCTACCCGCATTAGTAATAATTAAAATATTTCTTTCGATAACCTTTAAGCGTATTTCAGAACGGATGTTAATTGTCCCGTGAGTAATATAGCTACGGCTGTAAGAGATCGGAAAGTGACAAGCAGCAGCAGCAGTGACTCCAGTTCCAGTTCCAGTTCATCTTCGGGCGCGAAGCGAAAGCACTCACGCCGTCGCCGCCGCAGAAAGAATAAGCGGATAGACAAATTAAGTAGACAAGTAAGTGAACTAAGTAAATATATCACTGCTAATGAATTCGCTACTGCTAATGATGCAGCACCCTGCTGTGACAACGTGTCTGTTAGTTCATGTGTGAGTGGAGATTTATACCACGATGAAATCGCACAACCGGACATTACATTTGATATTGAAACAAAATTAAAGGAGCCCGCAGTTCCTAAAACACCTGATCCGTTTTTGAAAATTCTCTCGGATATACAACGTTTCGAAACGTCATCCTGGTCTGAAGTGCGTTATGCAGAGACACAGAAATTATACAACCATAGTCCGGGATTTACAAACCTTGACACAAATGAAGAGATTAAATCTTATGATAGCTCTCGTCACCTTACTTATACGGACAAAGCATTTGCGGCCATAACATTTTGTGTATTAAAACAAAAAGAAAGCATACAGAATGGTCTGCGTAATCTTCTTATGTGGGCTAAGTCGACTGATTGCAATCATGAGTCTGTGTGCAAAAGTCGAAGAAATATTTATTAATGGCGAATTTCACAAAGTTTCTGCCGATCTTTTACAACTAGTCTGTGGACATCGTGCAGAGAGTATTGAGTTACGTAGGGACGCTATATTAAAATCTGTTAAAGATCCTTTAGTTAAGGCCGCTCTAAACAGAATTCCACCGTCGTGTGCGAACGTATTCGATGCGGAAAAATTTACGTTAGCTTTGGAGAAAGCTGGCGGCGTGCGTAAGTCTTTCTGGCCGCTTGTGAAACAAAATACCTCTGTTTCACAACCCTCACAGAGCAAACATCAAAATAAAGCGCCATCGCGTGGTGCTTCATCTTACAACTACCCACCTTCGCGGGGTGGATGCTCACATAATTACCCTCCCTCGCGGGGAGGGTTCACACATTAATATCCTCCCTCGCGGGGAGGATATACACATAATTGCTCTTCGCGAGAGCATATACCTGATCTTAGAAATCAGTTTCGGAACAATCCTCAACAGAGAGGATCGTTTCATAACCATGGTTCGCGACCAGGGCGTGGATCTCGCACCTCCCAGCGAGGTAATAGAAAAAGAGGGAATTCCCCTTCTTTCAATAGAGGGTCCGCCAAGCATCAAAAACAATGACTCAACCCAGTTTCGAGCAGGTCGGTTGGCACGTTTTCACAATCATTGGATGAAAATGGGCGCACCGAAGACCATTCTTCGTTTAATAAAGGGGTATCGCATACCCTTTGTTCAGAAACCACCATTGCTCATTCCAAATATGTACCATTATCCGCAAACCCCAATATCAAAAGAAATGTCTTTGACTATTGGAAAAATTAAGAATCAACGCATCTTAAAGAAAGTGGACCCCTCTCCCAGCTTCATCTCTCCCCTGTTCTTGGTACCGAAAGACGAAGAGACCTCCCGTCCAATATTCAATTTAAAAAATCTGAACTATTACGTAGTAATCGATCACTTTCGTCTCATAAACATGCACAAAATTCCCGATTTTCTGCAACCTCACGATTGGGTGTGCAAAGTGGATCTATCCCAAGCATACTTTCATTTACCAATAGCAAAAGCACACAGGAGGTTCCTACGCCTCATATACGATGGAGAGCTTCTCGAGATGACCTGTCTTCCATTCGGTCTGAGTTCTGCTCCAAAGACCTTTGCAATGCTTACCAATTGGATTGCTCAGATCATGCGAGAGAAAGCGATGAGATTAGTCGTGTACTTAGACGATTTTCTTTTAGCGCATCAAGACCCCATCGTTTTACAGAATCATGTAAAAACACTGTTAGCAACCCTCCGGTATTTAGGTTGGCAAATCAACACTCAAAAGTCGATAACAGTGCCACAAAAGAGTATAGTTTTCTTGGGAATTTTATGGGACCCTTGGTGCAATCAGATGTCACTCCCGCAAAAGAAATCGGATCAGCTCGTCAAAAGAGTCTCTATGATAATAGAAAAAGCAGTTGTTACCCTGAAAGACCTACAAGAAGTGGTAGGTTTGTTGAGCTTTGCAAGTTTTGTCGTTCCAAGAGGAAGACTAAACCATCGCAAGGTCCTTCGTTTTATGAATTCGTTACCCAAAGAAATGGCGAAGCTGCACCCCCGGCCTCTGGAGGTGCTAACCGAGATGAGATGGTGGATACAGAATTGTCAACAACCGGGAATGTTGCACAATCCAGCCCCTACACAGTTTTTGACGACAGACGCATCCGACGTGGCTTGGGGTGCGCAGCTCAACAACCTGTCAGTATTGGGTGTATGGGAAGAGACAGAGCAACGGTTGCATTGCAACCAAAAATAAATGCTGGCAATCTTGAGGTTTCTGGAAAGCTATGCGACGGACTTATGTGGCAGTTCGCTTTTAATACAAAGCGACAACAAAACAGTTGTGTCTTATCTCCGCAAGGAGGGGGGCACTCACTCTCAGATGCTAATGGACATCACCTATCAGATTCTATCCCTACTAGACAAGCATCAGATACAATTCAAGATTCATTACTTACCGGGACTGTACAACACTCATGCGGATCACCTTTCGAGACATCGTCTAGCCCCGGAGTGGCACATTCTACCCGATTGCGCCAAAAGAGTATTCGCCAAGTGGGGTTGGACCGTAGTAGATCTTTTTGCATCGGAGAGGGCACATGTAGTCCACAATTACGGGACTTTGGATCAGAACGACGACAAAGCAGTAATCCACGATGCTTTCAGCATTCAATGGAACTATCCCCTGGCATGGATATTTCCACCACCCTTTTTAGTCCCCAAGATTCTGGCACACCTAAACACGGCAGCGGGAACATAACTTATCGTGGTCCCTCGTTGGGAGCGAGTGTTCTGGAGAGCCGACCTCAAGAACCGAGCATTAGCGCCCCCCTTCACGATCCGGAACCTACGGAGAGTGCTAGTGGACATAACGACAGGGCTGCCTCCCCCGATGGTAGACAAGATGATCCTGGAGATCTGGAAATGTGGGGGTGGTCGAAAGATTTGACTTCATGGAATCCAAACCAATTGGCATAACTAAAATCATCTTGGCGGCCCACCACACTAAAAACATACAAGGTGGCCTGGAATCGCTGGATTTCCTGGTCTGTTAAATCGAAAATAAACCCAGATAAGCCCTCTCCATCGGACTTGGCGAGGTTTATAGCGGATTTACACCTTACATATAAATTATCATATAATACTATTATGTTGCATAAATCGGTTGTTTCTACATTGTGCAATACTGATCAATCTAGTTACTTAAGTTCCCATGTTTTAGTAAAACATGTTTTGAAATCAATTTCACTTAGCCACCCTAAGGAACCGAAACCTCCTATTTGGAATATAGATGATTTGGTGCAGTTCCTATCTGCTTATAGTATTCAAAGCAATAACTTTTTTCAGATACAGCGTCACACGGCTATTTTGCTTTTATTATGTTCAGGGCGACGTATACACGATTTAACATTGTTAAGAGTAGATGACGCACATTGTACTAGATTTGGCGAATCTAGTTTTTTGGCCGGAATTCGGTTCAAAAACTGATAATTTTGATTTTCGACAATCTGGTTGGAAATTATTAATCAATCGTACAAATCAAAATCTTGATCCCGTTTATTGGGTTAAACGCACAATCTCTTTATTAAACGAGAGGAGACAAATTTCTAACTCATCAAATTTATTTGTCAACACTCGAGGTCAGCCGAAATCTGCTTCTCGTACTGTAATTGCTGGGTGGATTAAGACTATTTTTAAAGAGGCCGGCATTATAGCGACACCTGCCAGTGTAAGATCTGCAGTAGCGTCAAGTAATTGGGTCAACAATTTTCCACTGGACGATATCCTAGCACGTGGCAACTGGAGATCAGTTAATACGTTCAAAAATTTTTATAAGCGGGAAGTTAAAAGTACATCTCTCACTCAGAACTATAGTATTCCCAAATTATTCAGACCCGTTCGTTGATTATTATTGATTATAATTAATATTATGATTTACTTGATGCATATGCATATTGATATTATGGCATAATATTGGCGATAAGCTTATAGAAATGTATTCTTTATATTTTATTATATTTGTCATATATTCAAGTTATTTTTATTTACAATACAATACACTCTAGTATGAAGTCTTTATCACATTGGCGTCTATTCCCATTGGCGACCTAGAAAAATGGACATCACCAGGCGATAACAAACACGTCTCACTGTATAAGCTTCGAATAACGGTCTAGTGGTTTAATAGCGGCGTTTTCCCTGAAAGAAAACGCATATTAAACTACTTACCTTATTCGAAGCTTATTTTTTAAATCTGCCTGGTGTTTCGACACAATGAGCAGAAATGAAGTGAGCTCAACCGCACTCACTCCACTGCCTGGTGATGGTGACGTCACATCCGATCATACCACAAACGTAGGCCAATAGGAACAAAGAAGACGGGAAACGGAAATGCCTATCTCACTGTATAAGCTTCGAATAAGGTAAGTAGTTTAATATGCGTTTTCTTTCAGGGAAAACGCCGCTAATATTTATTAACAAATATAATAGTTTATCATTGATGGTACAATGTCATTAGTTATTCCTGCATCTACTACTAATATATCGACAATGGAGTGGTTTAACATGTCAATCTAAATGCTAAAGGCGATTGAAGGCACTATGGAGTTAAGAATTAGACTTAGATTTTCTGTGTATTTTTTCGTGATAATATTATATTTTTTGTTAATTTGTATAATATGAACAAAAATATAAGGTTTTCATTCAGGTTAGCTATTTTCTCCGACGAACGGCTTAGGTGTAAATTACGATTAAACTATTTTTTTAATTCATTAAAAATCTTTACAATACTTTTATGTAACTTCAGTGTGCGTGAGTTCGTAATTGTTCTCCTACTAAACGGCTTGACCTACTTTTCTAAATGACGTGCATAAGTAGACCAGTTCATAAACTGTAATATGTTTGTAGATATAATATCTTAGATCCTATTGCTCACAGTTTGATTTGAGAAGGAATCGAAGTTGAAATCTGCTAAACATTTTTAGTCTGGGACTGTATTTACTAATATATAAGCCCTCTTCATATTGAATTATCCTGATTGACTGACTGACTGACTGACTCATCGAACACAAAATTTTGACTATATTTTATAACTTAGGTACCTAGGCCATAAGAAACGATTTTTGAATTTTTTTGCACTTGGGGGCAATATGGCAGTTTATTTAAAAATCTAATGTATTTCGAATTTTCAACCGCTAAAAATGTTTGTAAAAGTGTGTAAAGTTTATATGCTCACATATTTGCACAAATGTACCTATACCAATACATTTTACACATTCAGTATTATTCAAATACTGAAAATGGCCGAATATTCGGGGTATTCGGTTGTGGGCAGAAGCTAGTGCCTAACAAAGTTGTCTGTGACTTGAAACTTTTACTTAAATTCAATAAAATATTTTTTTTCACATATTTCCTGTTTTTTTCGTATAGAGTTTAAAATATACAAGGTATTATTCACTTATCATGTTAAAGTTATTATTATAATAAATAAACAACAATATTCACAAATATTTACATATGTATTCATTTTTGCTACTATTTGAACAATTCGAATACCATCTTAAAAATGTCTAATATTCGAATATCTAAAATCATCGAATATTTGCAAGCCCTAGTGTTGACTCGCGGGCGGCAGAGCTGGAAGGACCTGGCGAACCTCGCGCCAAGGAGGTGGAGGCGGATCTGTAAAATAAAAAAGTAAATGTAGGGCGATCTGAAATAATAAACACAATTAACAATTAGTTTACACAATAATTCAAAAGTAATAAATAAAAGCACAAAAATACTAAACTATTCAAATATACTTACATTTTGACCTGGTGGAGCCAACTCGTACCCCTCCGCCTCCTCCAGGTATTCAAAATATACCGCCTCGACGTCGAGGCACTAGGGTTCCTCGAACTCACTGCCCTCCGAGTCGCGAGTCCGCTAGGAGGCTTAGAATGTGCTCCGGCACCACGAGTTCTCCCACATTCCAATTGGCCATTTCCTAAAATACATAAAAGACGGTAATGAAAATATAAATAGTAGTAGGTGTCATTGTTTTTTTTTCCACATATTATTGAATTACTAGCTGAGCCCGCGACTTCGTCCGCGTGGAATTTAACTCAACAAAAAAGCCCGCTCGCGCGTTATGAGCCCGCGCAACAGGACCCATTTTTAAAAATTTTGTTTTTCTAACATAAAAGTAGCCTCAGTTACTGTTTATAACATCAGATATCTGCCAGTGAAAGTCCCGTCAAAATCGGTCCAGCCGTTTCGGAGATTACCCGGTACAAACACACAATTTTTTTAAATTGCGTTTTTGCTATAGGTGTCGTATGTACTTTCATATGCATTTAGTGAAAAGGTCTTATTTTGTTATTACAAACAGACACTCCAATTTTATTTATTTGTATAGATTACATTACTATTCGAATAAATCCGAGAATCAAAATAATCGTTTATCGATAATTTTATCGACATGACCACGCACTACTGGGTTAGCTCAATACAATGGCTGACACACGCGGAAATGTCACTATTGGAACTATTGACTTTAGGAACTAAAAGTCAATTACTTACTTTTTATAAACTTTAAATTGGAATTGGATATTTGTACACAAAACTGTTGAAATCTACCAAATATTATAGAAAATATGAATAATAACTAGTTATTACGCTATTATGTACATCATAAAGCCACTAATTTGTAGCAACTCAATAAAAAAAAACATTCAAAGTGTGGCAGAATTTCTGCCGAACTCGTACAACATTAGGATTGTTGGTTCAAAAAACACGTTTTCTGGCATTGTTTTATCAAAACTAATATCTGAGTACTTGAAATAAACACTTATAATGAAAATAAAGCCACTTACCGGTAAAAAAACACAAATTCACACCACAAAGTATACAAGGGTATATACTAGATTCACAAAGAGAGTCATTAGCGGGAGGCCGTGACAATTTTACGCGCGCGAAATGACTGAAGAATGAAACTTGATTTCTGGCCGATCACAAGCCACGATATTTCTTTTATAGCTAATTATGGTCGTGGAAAATCATGCCACATCAGAACCAATTTGTTTCAAGCCAAAATAGATCATAATATCTAACTAGAAAATTGAATATTGAAAGCTTTTCCAGCCGACACCAATTGGTGTCGGCGAGGCTCAACGGTATGAGCGCTAAGACACCAATTGGTGTCCGTGAGGCTCACCACGTTAATTCACTCATTACTCTCCCTCCCTTGACATATTCACCACAGATTAGAGATATGTAGCAAGCTACTCTCGTTCTGAAATAAATCGGCAAGCGAAATCAAACCACAAACCACATGCTTCGAAAATTTAGGTGACAAGGTATTCTGATAATTATTTTCATATAATTCAATAACACCGCAAACATGCATATAATAATAACAAAAGCAGTATGTGATTTTATTTTTTAACGTTTTCGGTGCTCTTCTCTATTTTACCTTACCGGTAAAACAAAATATAAAGACTTCTCTATGCTTCGACTTCCATTTAAATATGACACTTGACATCGACATTGACAAATGATATTTGCAACGGTCGAAAAAAAACAAGAATTCAAACTCCAACGGCGAATAACAACATTTTCATTGAAAAGACTGTTAAACTTTATTGAAATTGTTTGTTTTATATTTACATGGTATCATCGTTAGATACACATGGAAGATAAACTGTAAGCGGGTGGGGTAAAAGTAACATACCTCCCTCATAAAGTGAAGAAGACAATCATGTTACAAAAATGGAAAAATATTATCAATAACTGGGTAAGTACCAATGATTTTATGGTAATCCGAAAAACTATTGCTGTACAAGTCAACCTGTACGTTTTAATTACAGATAAACTGCTATTTCAATGACAGCAACAAAAATGAGCAAACCGTAAACCTACAATCTCTTATAAATATAATATCGCATTTGCGCGAGAATTTCAACTTGGACGAGTCCAAATCTTCTGTGCTAGAAGCGCATACCGTAGAAGAGTTCATCTTGGAGAAGTATGCCGCGTTCAAATTTGAAAATGGAACCGTGAAAGTGACCAATGAGGAGGAGATATACCTTGTGGGGTCTTTGCTGTTATTTTTCGTGTGTGTAAATTCAAAGGATATGGATATAAAGAATGCTATGTGCAGTCGATTGAGCCTTGAGGATCAGGAGATAATATTGAAGTTTAGTAGAAGCCTGATGGAATGCTCCCCGGTCACTTGCAGGGATGTGCAGACAGCTATCACAGGTAACAATAGTGTAATAATAATACTCAAGTGAGCAGATGTTATGCACAGCTGTTTGAACATTAGTGTGTTGTTGAACTATTGTGAAAGATATTGTGGTTATTTTAAAACAGATGTGTTAAGGGTGGTTTATATATTTTTTAATAGGTATGATTTTAAATTGTTAATGTATACCTACCTGTATTTGTAACATATAATTTGACCTATTATTTCTTAATATTCATGTAACTTGAGAATATTCTGTAAAGATACTTAGCGTAGTTTTGTATCATATTTATATAAAAAAAAAAAGAATGAATTGCTTGAGTGTTATCTAAATTTAAAACAACGTGTAAAGTAATAGTTTTTTTGTGTGTTTAGATGCTTGTGGTTCTGACATGGCGGCCATAGAGACAGGCACTGGCCACACCACGGTGGCTGAGACTCCACCGGCACTACGCTCATTGCATGGTGAGGTCCGCAGGCTCCAGGCCGCGTTGGATGCCGAGCGGTTTGACAGGAACTACTTGCAAGAAGAACTGTCTAGGACTAACTTGAGAATGGAAAAACTGTGTAAGTTATTCTGATTGATAAGTCGTACTTTATTAGATTTTAACAAGGAGTATTTTATTTTACATGCGGCTTTGACAACTGGCCAATGCACAAAGTGTAACATATGATTTTATCTCTGTCTCTCTTATAAATTATTTGATTGATGCAAAGCCACCATGCTAAGTCTTGTGTTGGCCTGCTTGCTACCCGTGCTGGACACAGCCTACTGATTGCCAAGACATGATACATAGTCTCACAGATCTTGCCTCTTTGTTAGGAGGGTGTGGGGGTCTGTCTCAAGTCTGTCTGGATTCCTCCTTTGCCTACTCAATAACACTAATATTCGTAATTTTTTTTTTTCTGGGTACAGACCTGACTCCTGTCACAGGGGAAAGTAGTACATGCCTTTTTTACATTGTTGGATTCGACTTTAAATCTACAGCTACATTTGTAATCTCAATCCTTTCCAGTAAAGGACAAAGAACAATATAAACTGGATGTAATGAACCTCAAGGCGAAGATATCGATGTGCTGTGGTCAGGAGTACGAGGACCGAGGGCCCGACGCTCACACTGACGGCTCCGTGAAGCTGACGAGGCAACTGCAAGAGATGGAGCAACGCCTGGTCAACACCCAGGAACAGCTGGACGACATCACTTATGAGAGAGACATGTATAAGACTAAGGTTAGATAATATTATATTATGGTACTCTGTTGTTGTTCCTGAGAAATGTACACCATTTTTATTCATTATATATATATTCTTGCCAGATCTTCTCAGTGGAAGCATCATTTCGCACCGGTGGTAGATTCTGACTATTCATAAATGCTTTGTTGGCTTACATGAATAAAAACAAATTTTGAGTTTGAGTTTGAACAGCTAAACTGAAAACTGCAGTGCGCGAACATTTAATTGTTTGTCTATTTGCCGTTATACTGGACATATTCATGGTGATCTTTGGTGGCCCAGCGGGTGTTGCCGAAATTACACTGAAATGAGAAACTTCAAATGAGATTCATACATGGCATTAATAAGTGCAATACGTTATATTGCTGCTACCAAAACAATCAAAATTTAAATATCACTAGGCAAAGTGTAATGAAAAACTATATAAAGCCTACAATAATCTTTATTCATAGTCTTAAAGTGTTTTGTACTGAGGTTACGGTGTAATTAGATCGCGACACATAAATTCCGGCTCGTGCTTTGCTGTCCAGTTGTACTACTCGATTGCGTAATCCAGCGTTTTGCTATTATTCTTGAACTAGCTGGGCCCGCATCTTCGTTTCGGACATACTCTTTGATTTCATGGTTTTTAACTTTTTTACGCGAATCCATAATATTTTTTCTAAAATTACAGTAGTCTATGTTAGTCCTCACAACATCAGCTAACTTCCAGTGAAAGTTAAAAAGTGAAACGTCAAAATCGATCCAGCCGTTTCGGAGACTACCCGAACAGACAGACAGACACACAAAACAATTAAAAGTCGCCTTTTTGTTATGAGTCACGGATGTACTTTTATATGCATTTAGTGAAAATGTGTTATTTTGATATTACAAACAGACACTTCAATTGTATTTATTTGTATAGATAAGGATTATGGTTATTTTATAGGTGTCAGAACTGAAGGAGGAGCGTGACAAATGGCTGAGCCTGAGCCAGCAGGAGAGCGCGCGCGCCGGCTCGCTGGCCGACGAGTTGGAGGCGGAGCGGCGCGCCGCGCTCGCGCTGCAGGAGCTGCTGGCCGAGCTGCGCCAGCACCAGCGCCGCAACGGGCTGGACGCCAGCCAGCTGGAGTGCGATGACCCCGACGCTAGTATACAGTCGCTCCAGCATAATTTGTGTAAGTATTCCCAGATTTTAACGACCGCACGGCGCGGAGGTTCGTGCGTAGGCCGCTCGGCTCACATATTTATTTATTTATTTAAACAAAACATAATCATTAAATAAGTTTTAGCTAGGAATTATGACAATAATAATTACATTCTTACAAATACTATTCTTTTTCATATTTTAGCTGTTTGTAGTGAAGCGTGTGCCAATGTAGTTGAGGTACAACTCGGAGAAGAAAGAGCTAAGATCGTTGTTCTCAAGCAGCAGATAGAAAGTTTGCAGGTAAGCTTGTCGCCGCAACTGGCGAGTATGACAGAATCATCATTATATTTTGTAGTTTTACTTAATATGTGTGTTTGTTTTCAATGTAGGATCAAATAAACAAACTAAATCAAACCTCAGAAAGCGATAGACACACATTCGAACAAATATTATTGGAGAGGGACAGTGAAATGCTTGATCTTAAACATCGCATCAATGAGGAAATAGAGGAAAAGAATAATTTGAAAGCACTTTTCAATGATGAAGTCAGCAAACTGAACAATGATATCAATGAGTTGGAGCAAAGACTGAAAGATAACAGTGATAGTTCAAGGCAAATTATTCAGCAGAAGATGCAGGAAATACAAACTCTGCAGGAAGAAAAGCTGTCTCTTCTACAGAGCCTTTCCGATGAAACCACCAAACTAAATACGATTATTCAGGAATTGAAGACAGATATTGAAAATGAAAAACGCACAAAGTTGAATATGAAAGAGAGCTACGAGAATCACATAATGAAGTTAAATGAAAAGGTGCTGAATAGAAACAACGAGCTTGTTGAGTTGCAAAACAATGTATTTGAAAAGAGTGAAATGATAGAATCTCTGCACATGGATTTGAGGCAGGAAAGGGAGCGTCTACAAGAGTTGGCCACTAAGTATGATAAAAATATGTCCCATACGAATGAATGTAGAAGGCAACTTGAAGATGAATTACAAGAAAAAACTGAACAAATCAACATGATGCGACAGAATTTCGAACAAAGATTTGCAGCCATTTTAACTGAAGTTGAACATTTCAAGACTATGGCGACCAGCTTGCAAGAGCGATGTCAGAATTTAGAAGAAAATAAAGAACATTTGCAAACCGAAATTGATAAATTCGTTACGAGGTTTGACGAAACTGAAAAATTGATGGAGAATATCAAGAATACATTCCATGAGGAACAGGAGAAACACAAACATGAGTTGGATGGAAAAAATGCGACAATAAGTACACTGCAAACACATTTAGAAGATGAGATACGTTTTAAAGTTGAGCTACAGAATCAATTGCAGCAATTGGAAGCAGCAAAATTGACGCTATCTGAAGAATTGGCTAACATTAACTCGTCACTTTTGAAGGCAAAGTCAGACATAAAGGAAAAAGACAGAACCATTGAAGCCATCGATATGATTTTAATAGAAGCGAAAAACACCACGAAAAAGCTAAAGATAGACAATGCAAAACTTGTAAAACAATTAAAGAAAATATCTAATGATGTCTCAGAAAAGAATCATAATATAGAATCACTTAATAATGAACTTGCAACCGTTAATAAATCTCTTGAAGACGCGATCCGCGGCAAGGAAGAAATGATGCATCAAATGAATGACAAATTAAGTAATTTGGGTGGTGAAAAGACAAATCTGGAAAAAGCTTTGAGTGAAAGATGTGTTGAAGGGGCACAGCTGCAGGCAGAGTGTGAAAAACTATCTCAGATTGTTGAAGATAACAAGAAAGGTTAGTTGATTGAAATGTGATTTCATAGAAATTTTATATTTTTATAACTAAATTAATTCGAGTGTTTCTATTACAGCAATTCAAATCTTAGGAGACAATATAGTTACAGAAAAGCAAAAATCTGAACAAATTGAACATAACTATGATTCAGAGACAACTAAAATGTTTATGAAACTGAGTGAGACTGAAAAAATTATAAAAGAGCTCAGTTGTAATTCTAAGAAAGCTCTAAGAGTGAAAGAAAAAGAAATACTAACTATTCGAAATGAAGTTGATAGTCTTAAGAGAAATGTAGATTCTAATAATGAAAGTGTCACTCTACTCAGGAAGGAGAAAGACGCGTTGTTTGAGAAGTTAAATGAAGAGATATCATACAAAAACAAATTTGAAAAAGAATATCTAAATCAATGCACACTGCTTGACGATATAACTGTTGAATTACATGCTGAGATAGGCCAGAAAAATTATGAAATTAGCAATTTAAAACTCGAGCTTGAATCAGCTCTGAAGACTATTGAAGAGAAATGTGAAGGTAGGTACAACTAAATGCATTATTGTGGTATATCCTTATTGCACTGACGAAACATGTACACTGATTTATAATGATCTCTTTACTTAGTTCATTCAAAAAATTGAAACGGCAACATGTTTTGTGTGAATGTTTCGTCCAGTGCAAACCTAGCGTTAGTTTGACTGTATCTTTCTTTTCAGAAATCAAAACACTTGAAACAACTTTGTCTCATCAAATTGATTCTGGAAGGGAATTGGTCTACCAAAAGAATATTGAAATTAAAGAAATAAAAATGCAAGTGGATGAGCAGGCGTCACTGAATGACGAATTGGAAATGGAACTTAAAAAAGCTGTAGATGAAAGTAAGTTGGAAATAGAAGCTTTGCGAAAGGAAAATGAACAACTCCAGTTCACGATCGAAGAAGACAATAGCAATCACGAAGTCATTGTGAAAGAAAAGGACATAATCATTGACAGACTAGAACAGGAAATGAAACAGCAGAGTATTCAGCTTGAATCTATTAGGAAAGTCTATGAAGATGTTAAACTTACTTGGGAAAAATACAAGATGGAAGCACGCGAAAATATCACTGCTAAAGAGGCACAAATTATAAAACTACAAGACCTTGTGGCAAAAATAGAACATAATCTCGGTGAGAATGAAAAAGTTCGAGTTGAATTAAATAACAGAATCGAAGATGTCATCAAAGAAAAAGAAGATATAGAACAGAAATTGAAGAATGATATTTTAAAGCTAATGGAGTCTTTGGAACTCAATGAGAATAGATGCCTAGCTATTGTACAAGAAAAAAGGGAATTGGAAAAGCAGCTGTCAGAGGAAAAAGCTGATAAAGATACGCTTGAAACAGAAAAAAAACAAATGTTTGAGACAATTGAAACTCTCATTGTCGAGAACGATGGACTTACTAACGAAAAGGTTATATTGCAACAACAACTTTTGGAAGAAAGGTCTGTTAGGGAGATCACAGAGAAAGAGAAAGAACTAGCCCAAGAGAATTTTGTCAAAGAAGTATCGGTTGCAAGAATACTCGCCGAAGAGAAGGAGTGTTTGACACAACAGTTGTTAGAAGAGAAATTGGCAAAGGAAATAACAGAGAAAGAAAAAGAAAATATTATAGCAGAAAATGATGCATTGCAACAGAAAATTCTTGAAATAGACAACCGTAAAGAGGAATTGTGTAATAAAATTAATGAAATGAATGAAATGCAAGATTCTATTGAACAAGAGTTCAACACAGAGAAAGCTAAGTTAATTCAAGATTTAGCTTCTGAAAAGGCAGTAAAAGAGATGATTTCTCAAGAAAAAAAATGTCTTGTTACTGAAAATGAAACCCTACATCATGATATGATTGAACAGAATGCTGTTCAAGAGGTATTGCTGCATGATAAACAACTGCTTATTGTGGAGAAGGAAGCACTTATTAAGTCATTAGAAGAAGAGAAAGCTGTGCATGATGAGCTTGAAACTGAGAAGAGTAAATTATCAGAGAAATTGAGTGAAGTGAACGAAAAGTATTGCTTCGAAATTAATGATAAACAAATTCAACTGGAAAATGTTACGGCAGATATTAAGCATCTACAAATGGATTGTAAAAGTATGTTATTTATTTATTTATTAAGGGACATGTAGACTTGCGTACTTAATAGAACCCTATGTTCTAGTGCAAAGGACTTATTAATAGCTTTCTGAAGATGTCAGTATTGCAGAATAAAGTTCATGTGAGGCTGGTGAAACAGGTCAAAAATAATATTGATATAATTTCAGATCAAAAAGAACTTTATGAGGAAATATCAATCACATTGCGCGAAGGTCTACACAAGCTAGTAGAAGACATTAAAAATGATGAAATAACAAATGAAGTCTTACAAAAACTGGTCGCGATTGAGAAGCACGATATTCCAATCAGCGATAGGTGCGACGTTTTATTGAACATTGCTAGTACTTTGAAAAACGAGTTGGTATTGAGACAGAATTTGGAGAAGGCGCACGAGAACTCTGTAGTAACGGAAATGAGGGAAGTGGTAAAACAGAAAGAAATGCAAGTGTTTGAGCTGCAGACTGAAGTTAAACGATTGCAGCATGCCGTCAATGAAAATAAAATTGGTGAGGAGTATTATAATAAACAATATAATTAATACTTTTATTGTTCTAATCCTCGCCACAGGTTTCCTCTTAATGCGAAAAGTATTCGCATATGTTTCAATGATTGATTACATTTTCTGAGACATGCAGGTTTCCTCGCGATGTTTTCTTTCACCGTAATCAAGTAATAAAACGTAAACGTAAATGAGATAGAATCGGTAGCCGGCAAAAACTGGATTCTCACAGCAGCAGATAGAGACAAATGGAAAGCTCTGTAGGAGGCCTTTACCCACAGAGGGGTTCTTGCAACCAATATTAATCGAATTTAAATATACTCGTATTAATAATTAATTCAATCAATATTTCTATTTTAATAATTTTTATTTTATTTAATTTGATATCTACATTGTACTATTTTGAATTAATGAATTATTGAATCTGTAAATTACGATTTTTTAGACATATTATTTAAATTAATAAAATTCTTATTTACTGATAATAATGGAAATCAAGAAAATAGTTAGTAATAATTATAATAGTATTGTTGGAAACAGGAACAAAACTGTATCAATGAAATAATTTATTTTTTAGATTAATATTTTGCATGTATATTTGTATGGTCTGCATGAAATAAAGAGGCTTTTTTATTTTATAATCAAGTAATAATCATATTATATTGACATTATGATTCGCATTTCATACATCGTTTTCAAAACACCCAGTGGTGCGAGTCGGGGTTTGGACCTAAGAGCATCTTACACAAGTGCCTTATCACTAATATTATTATAATCTTATATTATTGACACATAGTATGTGTTGTGTTGGTCTCGGTCAAACCCGACCCCTATTTATTTATTTTACATTTTAGAACAATCAAAACAATCCGAGTCGCACACAACAGCTGTAAATAACAAAATAAGGGACATGCAAGAGCTGCAGCATGAGAATCAATCTCTCACCAATGATCTGAACGACGTCAAACTCCAACTGGAGGTCAAAGTGCACTCGCTTAAAGAAAAACTCATAGATAATGAACACTTGACTGATAAACTGAAGCGGACTTATGAAGCTCAAATTGATAACCTGAACCTGATGATAACTAAGCTAACCAGTTACTTGAAAGACAAGACGATTGAGATAGAGGCGGCTAGGAAGGAAAGGGATAGGTTACAACAAACTATCGAGGAGAATAGTAGTGGTAAAGTTTAATTTATGTTTTAGAGACATGTGGACTAATTTATAATTTAGTATATTTCATACTAATATTATAAAGAGGAAAACTTTGTTTGTTTGATTGTAATGAATAGGCTCCGAAACCACTGAACCGATTTGAAAAAATGTTTCACTGTTGGGAAGCTACACTATCCCCGGGTGATATAGGCTATAATATATTTTCAAAAAAATTAGGGATCCTTACTAAAACTCGAATTATGTAACCGCAATGTACCCGTGCGAAGCCGGGGCGGGCCGCTAGTTTTATATAAGTTAACTCAAAAATACTTTTTCAGTTTATGTCAAAAAAGAAATAGTATTTTTGAAAGTTATGAAATAATTACAACAATGTTTGCTATTAAAGTTTGCTAAAAGAAACAGTGGGCAGAGAGTGAAATTGCGCTCTTTCTCTGTTACACATGCATAGGTTTATTTTTGTGATCTGAAATTTTAAGCGTTTGGATTTTTGGCTTATTTAATTTGTATTTTTACAGTTAGTAATTGTAACATAAAATTTATTGTTTAATAAAAAAATATTAGTCCACATATTTATTCACAGTATCTACCAGCTTATACTTGCAGAATCAATGCAAATAACTATAAATGCTACTATTACTATAAATAAGTTTAATTTAAACATATTGTTTACATTTGCAGCAATTAAATCTCTTGAAGATGAAATAAAATTAGTAAAACAGAATGAAGTTAAACTGATTTCTGATTTCGAATCAGAACGTCAGGTTCTCAAAAACATGGTGACCGTCACAGAGTCCGTGATGGAGGATCAAAAAGTAATGTTAAACAAAGTTATATCTGAACACTTGAAAGCCAATGAGATGCTGCAGGGTGAGATGCAAAGTATGAAGGAGTTAGACCAAAACGAAATAAAGAATTTAGAATTAAAACTACAAGATAAAGAAAATGCATTGGAGGCTGCATTTAAAGATCTGGCAGAGATGAGAATTAAAAACGAGAAGATGATAAAAGATGCTGAGGAAGCAAAATATACGTTTAATACAGAAATAATTAGATTAAAGGATGAACTCAAAAATAAATCAATTGATTTTGACAAATTGAAAGAAGAAAACGAGAATCTTGTAACTGCTCTGAAGAAATGTAAGCATGGTAAGTATTGTACTATAATTGAAGTGTTTATGGCTTTTTGTTCAGTAATGAGATGTTTAATTACGGTGATAAATTACTTTAGATATAGAAACGTTGGAAAAACAAATCGATGAGCTCAAAACTGAGAAAGTGGAGATTGAAAATAAAACACAAAATGGTATACTTAAACATAAAGAAGAATTAGACCAATTAAAATGTGATATTAAAGAAAATGCGCGAGATAATTTAGAATTACAGGAAAAAATCAAACTGATAAGCGAACAATTAAATGTATTAAGACAAGAGAAAATTGATTTAGAAGATGCAAAACGTGAGCTCGTAGCTACTCTAAACGAGCTTCAAACAAAATTGGATACAAATACTTCAACAGAAAACGATGAAATAACTAAATTGAAAAATGAAAATAGGAATTTAGTTAATATTATTGAGGAGAATAAAACTGGTAAGTGAAATAACTATAGAATTTATCTTTAAAATGATAGTGCTAGTTTTGTTGGATCTCGGTACAATAACTCAACTAACTATTGGCAATCTTATCAAGGTCTAAACATAAGATGAGAACAAAAGATGTATTTTGAGATTTTATTTGGAGGAATAATATAGAAAGTAATTTACTTTTATTTGTTCACAGTGATCACTAACCTAGAGCTACTCATCAAGCACGAGTTGGAACAAAATCAAAAGCTCCGTGACGACACTGCCAATGAAAAACTGAACTTAGTCAACAAATGTACATTCCTTCAAGACTGCCAGAACAAAGCTGAGAAAGAACTAAATGGGAGACAGACTGAGATAACATCTCTGCTGGAAGAGATGAATACACTACAAAGTAGATTGGACATTTGTGAAGAAGATCTAAAGGCTAAAGATGGTTTCATATCTAAAGTAAGCAAGGACAAAGATGCTGTGATAGGTACGATAACTAGAGAGTTGTTAGAAGAAAAAGTCATCAATGAGAAGCACCAAAAGGAATTGGAAGTTAAAACCGCAACTATTTGTGAGCTGCGGGAAAATCTAGATGATTTGTATACCGAAAGAGATGCGTTGAAGATTCTGAGGAAGGAAAATGAAGAGTTAATCAAGGCTATCGGACAAAGAGAGACGTGTATGTAATTATATTTAGACATTCATTCATCTTTAATTTAAATTTAGAGCTATATAAAGCGTTTTTATGGTCAATAATTAACATAGCTCATTATATTTTATACTTTTACTAGCAGTCTGTCTGATGGGATTTACATACATGATTTTGGTATTTTATCACTTTGGGGATACATTAATACAATCTTTCCCAGTGCTTAGCTAAGTTATATAAGGAACTCCTGCGCTAAATTTCATGTTTCTAGACTCACCGGTGTAGGTTGTGGGATGTCTGTCAGTCAGTTGTATTATTTTTATCAAGACGGTTTTTATCACGATTTTATTGACTACTATTCCTTGCCTTCTTCTTCTTGGTTGTATGGTGATTTCATATATTTCTTCCCCTTAATATTGGGGTCTCACAAGGTATTATTCTGGGTTCATACTTTCTTAATTTTTATGCAAAGTTTGTTATTATTCTCAGTTGCTGCTCAAGAAAAGGCATCAATGCAGAAACAATCAAGTCATGCGGAAAGGGAGCTCCGCGACCTCCATCACCAGGTAGATAACACATCATCAGACATCACACACTCATCTTTGGAGAGCTTAAAGACCATAACAGACTTAGAAAGAATCATACACGACAAGAACCGCACAATAACAACCCTACAAAGTGACGTCACATATCTAAAGACGCTGATGGCCGAATCCGAAACAAAACTCTTGGACGTGACGAAAGAACTTGAGGTTAGTAAGGAGAACTGTCAACAGCTCTCTTGTCAGCTGAAGAAAATCGTACAACAGAAAAACGAAGAAATCGCCGACCTGAAAAAGCAAGTGTCGAAAATGAGCGTCACAGAGAATCGAGCGACGCAAATTATCAAAGTGTCCGCCAAGTACCAGGCGATCATACTCAAAAGGATTGCGGAGATTAAATCCAACACTGTACTTAAAGAGTTAACTAACTTCGGCAACTCTAATAACTGTGAGAACGAACTGAGACGCGGGTTGAACTCGGGATCTATCACTATGGAAGACTTGGAGAACTTCTTGGAGACGACGGACAGACATCTAAAACGTTGTTCCGAGAAGCAGATCGCGCTGCAAAAAGAACGCGACAGGCTGACCGAAGTGAACCGGATACATGAATCGGAGATTATAAATCTGAAAAAGTTCCTGACCGAGTTGTCTGTAAGCTACCAAACGTTCAGTTCGATCAGAGACTTGTACGCGCAGAAGTTGAGCCAGGTGGTCTCCGTGCAACGCACCGTGAGGCGGGAGATACTGGGCCTGGAAGGTCGCGTAACGGACGCGTGCATGTGTAAGCTGGAGCGCGGCTACGCAGCCGTGATGCAGGACTTGTCCGAGTGCGCGATGAACCTGCAGCGGTGGGTGGAGCGGTGCATCGGCCGCACGATATCGCCCGAGAAGATAAAGCAAGCGTTCATTGCGGACGCGGAGCGGGCTTCGCTGGCGCCGACCAGTTTCCAGAACGCCGGGCTGGAAGTGCAGCTGGAGGAGTTGGGGAAGTCGTTCGAGAAGCTGCTGGGGGAAGTGGCGCGCGCGCTGAAGGGCGACGGCGCCAAGGACGCGCAAGCCGTGACCGTGATGGAGGTCCGCGCCGAGTACGAGGATAAACTCAGCCGAATGAAAGCTAAAATGGTCAGTATACTACCTGTAGTCCTCTTGATATTGCTCTACCAGGTTGTGTGGTGGTTTTACCTTCAGATGGATCATTGAATGGTGTGGCTTGGTTGTGATTCGCGTATCACTTTATTTATTGTTACTTAATAAAATATTCTTACCCATGCTTTTGTTTTATTTTTGCTTTAGTTTTTGGAGTGTACATTAGAGTAGATAGTATTAACGAGCCGATTAAAAGGTAATTTGTTTGTATGTATTTATGCATGCCACTCGCACGCCGTGACCCGCATGTTCGAGCGATGCCGTGCTATTGTTGACGCCGGTGTTAATGTTTCAGAAACAATTGTATACAGAGCAAATAGCGGTGTTTAAGGAGAAGCAAAAGGCGGAGATAGCTATGCTCGAACGGGAGTTGCAAAAGGCTCGGGAGAACATGGCGGAGTCGAGCCGAGCTTACGAGGAGCACATCAGGGGGCTCACCACGGAGCTGTGGAGCGTGGGGGAGAAGTTCCTTATGAAGAAGGACGAGGCGGAGTGGCTGCGCCGCAAGCAGAAGTCTGGCTCGCTCATGTCACTGCAACACGTGCATTCGGTAAGAACCTTTTGATGTTTAATAGATGGAGGACATATTCAATAAAAAAAAATCCACTAGAGACAACCTAAGTCTAGTCATTTCATACATTTCCATTCGAAACCAATGGATATTAATATTAGCTTTCGTGACAAACATCGGTAGTGTGTTGAGTCCTTACCGTTGGATATGTCTTTGGTCAGTACATAGTTAATGTATTGGTCGTGTTAAAAAGTTAATAGATGTTCTTTAGTAGGCTGCCAAAAGAGTCCTATATTACAAAAAAATACCATGGCATTAACTTTTATTATGCGCTATTGAATTAGCAGACTTGGCAGCCCTGCTCCGGATTTGCAAAACCTGAACAAGTTACTTGGATCCGAAATCTTTTGAAATCAGCTCAATATTACGGACTAGTGGCACTATATAATGAAGATAACAGCATTGTAAATGACCAGGACCATTTGTAACCTTTCAGTCTGGTCTACTGCCCCCCCAAGAAGAAGCGTCGCGTCCCTCCGACACACACTCTCTCAGATCTCTGCCGGTGAACAATAATAATAATAACAGTAAACGTGGTGAGTATTCATAATTTACTTATTTAAACGGGGTTACTTTTCATTTGACGTATTCCTTGCAAGGTCTAATATAGGAACTAAAATGATACAAATATGACCAAGTATGTTTGTCAAAAAACTATTAGTTCATGATTTATTGAATGTGTTTTAATAAAATAGGTACTTATTTGTTGCCACCATAATAAAACGGCGTTAAATCTAATCGGAAGCCTTTGGTCGTTAATATTATCATCCTGAATTCTTTGTTTTCAATCGGGCATTCCTAGTGGTCGACGTATTGTTCAGATTCAAATTCAAAGCGTTTATTTTGTTTAGGCCTACGGGGGCACTTACAAATTGTCAATTTTACATATTTGTCGGCAATCTGTTAGAAGTCCTCAGAACGACAACATGTTGATTGCCAAGACTTAACGATTAACAATGAAGAATTCGCGAACATAATATTAATGATGAATGATGTTCAATCGGTTTTAAAATAATAGGCTCGGGTCCCAGGCGGAGCGTCTGTGCGTGGGCCTACCTAGGCACAAAAAAAACACCTAAAGTATATTTCTCATACGAAGTTCCGTGGATGCGGCGCCGTAGTCGCGTGTCGGCAATAGTACATTGTTACATGAGTGGTGAAAGTTACTTATTTTGTCCCGAGACGGGGTTTGGCGCCCGAGCGTAGCGAGGGCGCTAATAGTTCGAGGGACAAAATAAGTCTTTCACCCGAGGTAAACACTGTGCTTTTCATTACGAATACAAGGAAAATAAAAATAAAAACAGGAATTGGCTAAAGAAATAATACAAGGAAGTATAAACAATACTCTACAACTCGAAAAAAAAATCGGATTGCCGCCTATTTTGTTTTTTTTTTTCGTTGGCCGGCCAACTTCATTATTAAGCCATTAGTTTTCATTTTTATCTTTAAATATTTTGCCCAAATCTATGTTATTTTAAAGAAATTGTTGAAACTAAATTATAATTAAGTCATTAAAAAAAAATATATTCTTGAATTAATACTTAACTTTATGTTATTTCAATTTTACATGGTGCTGTAATTGAGTGACTGTAGAAAAAGTTTGAACATGGTTCCATAGAAATGTGAAAATGGAACTAGTTTTTTTTTTATAATTTGACAGCTGTCAGTTGAAAGCGAAACTCCCGGGCCTGAAAAGTATTACTTTCAACCCGCTTCTCAGGCAACTTCAGACCTACTTTCAGAGTATGAGTAATGAAAAATAATTTACACTGTGTACAATTTAGTTCCGTATTATTCCGCGGGACGACTTCCCATGTAGAATGGACTGTAAGTGTAAGTGGCGGATTTACAAATTTCCAAGGTATAGGCTGTAAAGTTTTTGCCGCCCTTGCCTCTACAATTGTCATGTCCTAGATTATTTTTACTATCCAAAAATTTCGTTGAAATTGCACGTAAAATAATTTTTGTGTTTATTTTTGAGCCAATCATAGTTTGCTACACCGAATGGACCTACTTACGCAAAATGGAACCAACCCACACACACTTCTGTAACTGAAACCAACCTAGAACCACTAACACAAGGTTGGTTTAGGTCTACAGTAGTGCATGTGGGTTGGTTCCATTTTGCATAAGTAGGTCCGAATGTACAAAGAGAAGTGAGGGAAAGTCATCGGCAAAATTTGTTTCCAAGTTCTATCTGTAAAACATCAGAAAACCGTCATGCAGATCCTTTTTGATTTCTATGAGGCAGCAAAAAATTATACATTGTTACCCAAGGGGTGAAGGTAACTTATTTTAGTTCGAGGGACAAAATAAGTCATTCACCCGAGGTAAACACTGTGCTTTTCATTAAGAATACAAGGAAAGTAAATATAAAAACAGGAATTAGTTAAATAAATAATACAAGTATGAACTCTACAACTCGAAAAAACGAATGAAGGTTGGATTGCCATTTGCCGCATATTTTGTTTTTTTTAGGTGGCCTGATTCAATAGAAATGTCAAAATATAACTTTTTTTTTATAATTTGATAGCTGTCAGTTGAAATCGATTCTTCCTAGGACTGAAAACTATTACTTTCAACCCGCTCCTCAGACAACTTCAGACCTACTTTCCGAGTATGAGTATTGAAAATTATCATGATACTCTTGTAGAAGGTCGCGGTCTCCACATGTCGGACGAGGAAGGCGAGGTGTTCGACAACCGGTTCCTGAAGGAGTTGGCGCGCACGCCGCGGCGCGAGCCGGCGGGGGCGGCGGGGGCGGGGGCCGGGGCGGCGGGGGCGGGGGCGGGGGCGGGGCTGCGGCTGTCGGAGCTGCAGTGGCGCAACTCGCTGTGTCCGCCGCATCTCAAGAGCTCCTACCCCGCGGAGCTGCAGTTCGCGCCCGCACTCGACGAGGAAGACATCAAGGTATAAACATAATAAAACTAGCTGTGCCCCCCGACTTCGTCCGCGTAGTATTTAACGTAACACAAATTTCGGGATTATCGGGATAAAAAGTATCCTATATGTTAATCCCGGTTATAAACTATCTGTGTTTCAAATTTCATCCAAATCCGTTCAGTAGTTTTTGCGTGAAGGAGTAACAAACATACATACATCCACACTCACAAACTTTCACATTTATAATATTAGTAGGATTGAAAATTTTGAAAACCACCACTTTGAAAACTACATAAGAGCTGATAATTTTCAAACGGCTGAACCGATTTTCATAAAACATAGCTAAGAACACTCTCGATCAGAATACCTATCTAACGAAAAAAACAATATTGAAATCGGTTCATCCACTTGGGCGCTACGATGCCACAGACAGACACACAGATACACAAATACACATGTTAAACTTATAACACCCCTCTTTTTTTGTCGGGGGTTAAAAATAGCGGCTTTATCGCGTAATAAAATAATAATTTAGCCCTTTTGACGTGCCACTCCTGGGCACGGACCTCCCCTCACTACAAGGCGGATTCAGGCCGTAATCCACCACGATGGCGAGTGCGGGTTGGCGGATATCACATGTCTTTCGAAAATTATTTAGATTTTATAAGACATTCAGGTTTCCTCACGATATTTTCCTTCACCGCAAGCAAGTGATAGTCATGATTATTTATTTGTATTTTTGTGTTTTGTTTTTAAATAAAATAAATAAATATCGCCAGACTGAAACACCAACTGTATGGCCCCAAACTAAGCAACGCTTGTACTATGGGTACCGCACAATGGACTGGGGGCGATACCAGTGACACCCAGACCTGGGCAAATTACGAAAAGGCCATTTCCGAAATTTGCCCTGGTGGGTATTGAACCCGCAACCAACATGTCCAGTGACCCGAGCGGCCTACGCTCAAACCACTGCGCCCAGTCGTTTTGCTTTTCATATTGATACAGTGTCAATTTAATTCATATTTTCAAGTTTTATTAAAATATTGGACATCATTTTTTTAGTAAATTTGTGGGGAAAAAAAGGTTATAGTTTAAAATTGGTCATGTAGACATTCCTGTGCAACGATCTCTCGTTGCCGTGCCGACACTGACTCTTATTTACAACAACATAATTTATTTTGCAGTGTGTCAGCACCATCGTTGTGCCAGGAGTCAGACAGCAACGGAAGGAAGTCGGCATCATCGCTTACAAGAAGCCCGGCCCACCGACACCCAGCAAGCAGGCTGGACGGCTCTCCGCTACGGTAAAGATCCATACGGACATATCTTGCGTGGGCGCACTCTTGCATGAATGCACCAGTCTTGCATAAATGCACCAGTCTTGCATGGTTTAGCGGCCACGAGCTGGAACACGTAATGAGGGAAGGGTAAATAGTGGACTGATGACGTCAAACGCGTGGTCGCGATGGACGCAGAGTCATTAGAGGAGGTCCATGTCCAGCAACGGCTGCAATTAAACAAACTCCATCAATTTAGTTTATTCAATGCGGCCTCTGATTGGTTGATAAATTAGAGTTTGAGACCATCAATGGGCGCATTGTTCGGCATGGGTAGGATTTCTGGGTGGACGTTTAGTATTTCTTTCGGATGTCGGGCAACATTGCGTCTTAATAGCAATGTGTGGATTTGGCAACAATGAGACTGATTAAAGGCCACATCTATAACATAGTTTGCTTATATTCCTCTCGGCTGATATAACAATAATAATAACTTAGCCCTTTTGACGTCACACTCCTGGGTACGGGCCTCCCATCACTACGAGCTGGATTCAGGCCGTTATTCACCACAGCCCAGTGCGGGTTGGTGGATTTCACGTCTCTCTAAAACTGATTAGATTTTCTAAGACATGCAGGTTTCCTAACGATGTTTTCCTTCACCACCGTAAGTAAATGATAATCACATATTAGATTTCGAAAAACCCAGAGGTGCGAGCCAGGGTTGGAATCCAGGACTTGGTGCTTGCAAGAAGAGTGCTTAACCAATGATATATGAATTTAAATGCTTGTGTGAATATTTCACAGTGCAGTGGTTCGAGCGTAGGCCACTCGGCTCACTGCACATGGTGGTTGCGGGTTCGATTCCCGCCGGGGCAAATTTCCGGGGCCTTTTCGTAATTTGCCAAGGTCTGGGTGTCACCGAGATCGCCCGCAGTCCATTGTACGGTACCCATAGAACAAGCTTTGCTTAGTTCGGACCGTACAGTGTGTCAGTCTGGCGATATTTATTTATTGATTTCTTATATTTACGCGAATACTACACATTGAAATAAAACTATTTTTACGGATTATATCGCGTTTATTTTTACTTTTTCGCAAATACCAACTAAATTTTGAGGGTACCCAGTTTTTAACTATGACATCAGGACGTCTAACACCTCAGTCCCCCCGTGACCACGGTTGCTGTAAAGCAACAGAAACGTCGGGAACATAAAAAGTAAAAATAAACGCGATATAATCCGTAAAAATAGTTTTATTTCAATGATATTTATTTATTTATTTAACTGTGTGCGGTCCAGGACTCTGAGCTGCGCGAGTCCCTGCGCGTGGAGGCGGACCCGCAGCCGGCTCGCAAGACCAGCACGCCCTCCCGCATCCGCGCGCTGTTCCGCTCCTCCAGGAACGAGCCCTCCGATGTGGTTAGAATCACTCCATATGACGTATTTTATAATCATAAGACAAGCTTCTATAAGGACGCTCTGGGCACTCGCCGCGCGGCCACTATCCGTGCTAAGCGCCAGTAGCGTTACACGATATATACAGGTTGAAACAGAAAGGGTATATGTACTTTTTTTTTCAAAACTTAACTTTGTAATTCTAAATCTATCAGCTTTGGAGGAAACTTGAAAAACAAAAGGTGTTATAGGGATACAGCTGTTGACAGATTTCATAAGTCTACAAAACCTTTAGTACTTCAACTGTCAAGTTGTGTTTACCTTTAATTGTTTATTACATTTAGTTCTAAGTTAATCTGAATGTGTATTATGAATGTAGTAATGTATATAAACGTTGGTAAACCAAAAAAATAAATAAACTGTCCCACAAAGCCGATAGTTTTAGATTTACAAAGTAAAGTTGCACGAAAAATAGTATACCCTTTCTGTTTGGTTACTTTGGAATTATTTATTACTTAGCAATTCAATTCAAATCACTTATTTTGTTTAGGCCTACGGGGGCACTTACAAATTGTCAATTTACATTTATTTTTTTCCTTATATCTACAACCGGATCGGAACGCGACCTCGACTGAGAAGATCCGGCAAGAAACTCAGCGGGCTTGTCTTTTTACATGTCATTTTTTTTTTAATCGCCAGTTGCTTAGCAACTGGCGATTTAAAAAAGAAGAAAAGAAATATAACAAAATGTAAAAAGACAAGCCCGTGAGTTTCTTGCCGGATCTTCTCAGTCGAGGTCGCGTTCCGATCCGGATGTAGATAAGAAAAAAAAAAGTCAATTTGTAAGTGCCCCCGTAGGCCTTAACAAAATAAACGATTTGAATTTGTTTCACATTTGTTTTGTTTTATGATATGTGTATTATTCAAGTTTAATTCTTAAATATACGTTTGGTATATACATAAAATAATACCCAATTAACACGTAATTACGTCAATCAAACTATTAATTACTGTCTAACAAAAAACAATGGAATTTTATATATTTGTAAGCGGATCCTATGCCCAGATCACTTGCGGTACACTTATTTACTTATCACATAGCGCATAAATTATTTAAACTGATTTCGTGTTCCTTATTTCAGGGTACCCCGCGCAGCCGGAGACTTAGCAGCATATTCAGGAAAAAATAGGTAGATTTGGAAATTATACCTCAATAGGTATTATGTTACAAAATTTTCAGTATATTTACTTTCGTTTCTGACAGGAATACAAAACCACCGCCTTATTAAATAGTTGACCCACCGTTACTTATTAGTTGTACCATGTGAGGATTCATGTTATAATGGTTTATGTTTTTGAAACAGTATTTTTATTCTATAGCAATTATGAAAGCTGCTGCTATCTGAGTTTTTGCATTAGTATTGTGGAACGAAATTGTGTTATAAATAAATTAATTTATTCCTTTTTATTGCTTGTTTCATTTTTCAATACTGGCAAGAACAACATTTTTATCTATTTATTTATAATCTGTATATAATTCCTATAGAGGAAGAAAAAAATAATTTGTCATATGGTCAATAGGATCGTTAACAAGATACATGCTTGCACCTTTGCATTAGAGTAAATGGGATGCATAGTATATATTTTGTCTTACTCAGCGTATAGGTTACTTGATCTAATCAATAAAAATCATAAAATATTTCCAATCTTCTTTTACTTTATCGAAGTACACCACGAAAATCATTTTAGCACCAACATTACAAAAATATACAATATCGTGCCTGTTAGGGCATTCGCTATGTTAAGCGTGCGCACGCGGCGGGTGCACGGAGCGGGCGAAAACCCGTGTACAAACTAGTGATGGAACATTTCACAGATAGCATATGAAAAATCATATTATATAGGTTCTCATACGTAGCCTCTGCTACCGACATAGGCAGGAACTGTTAAAAATCATCGCAGTGTTCGGTACAGTACCGGTTTTCATGATAAATTATCGACCCGTGACTTCATACAATCGTATGAAGTCAGTGAATTTTCACTATGACAGTTAATCAACTGTCATAGTGAAAATTCACTGAATAAAATCATTGTGTGAAAAATTACAGTGAAAGAAGAACATAATTCCACGTGATGAAAATGACTTGAAAGTAGCAATCATTTCCATGCTTAGTACAAACACGTCGCACGCGTCCGCGCCACTTGGCGCTGCTCATACTATCCTACTAATATTATAAATGCGATAGTTTGTGAGTGGATGTTTGTTACTCTTTCAGGCAATAACTACTGAACAGATTTTGATGAAATTTGGAACACAGATACTTTATAACCGGGATTAACACATAGGATGCTTTTTATCCCGATAATCTCGAAATTTTTGCTGTTAAATACTACGCGGACGAAGTCGGTGGGCAGAGCGCTAGTATTTCAATACAAAAATGCGAGGCGGGCACCCGCCGCGTGCGCTCGCTTAACGTAGCGAAGGCCTTATGTTAACAAGCAACAATGATTAGAGGAATGGAGGAATACTAAATTAATCACACTACGATTATATATCTGCCTCCATTGGCATTTTGTGTCAGCTTTGTGCATTGTTAATTATTATGCAGTTGATTCTCACTAGAAATAATCTACGGGACATGTCTCAGCACATCATGTAAAACAAATTAGTATGATTACAATTTGAAAAAACTATTATGAATAATGTTAAATTCAACTTAAAACTACACAATAAATAATCTCATAAATATAAATCGTCATATACAAATGTATAATCGTTCTATTTACAACAGAAAACAATGCATCATATTTAAAAAAATATTTCAGAATGAAAATAATATAAAAATGAAAAAACTAAATACAATTTCTGATTCAGATATTTGAGCTGTATGTGTTAATTTTTTTGTCTTAGTATGTATGACGTATCGTTTTGTATCGTGTGAGTTTAGGCAAGATTTTCCAGGGTTGTCCGTGACTGCTTCTCACTAACGTCGTTACCAACATAAAACCGTGATCAATCAGATCTGTAGAATGAGTTATTAATTGATACAATCTTAATTTGTATTAGATCTCAATAATTCGATAATAATGTTTTCAATACTGACATTATTAAACTAAGTCCCCTGGTATTTTGTTAATTGCCGTAATAAAAAAATCCGTTTACAAGAAAAATACATCACTTATTTTCTTAAAGAAATAAAAAGCAGCCCAATTAATGCGACACCTGTTCTGGTATACTTAGACTAAATTGACTTGAGCTTTTTATTTTTACAACAGAATTGGCCTAGCGTTATCAATGTGCTCCAATATTTTTGAATTATAGCATATTTTTCTAAATTTGAGGAGCTCCGGAACAATAACCGATAAATCCACTTTTCGTAATTTTAGGGAAAACACAAAACATTGATTGTAATTGTCGGATTTTGTTCTGGCTGCCCATATTTAGAGTCTCATTTAGTACGTTTTTAACGGGTTTTTGATGCGTCCGATTAAAGTATGGCATGTAAGAGTACTATGAGAGTCGGAAAAAAAGTGTTTTCATCAAAAGTGGATTTATCGGTTTTTCTTCCGGAGCTCCTCATTTGTCCTAAGTACTTTGCTTGTTGCAATAACACTTTATTGCAACAAGATTTTTTATAATTTGCTATAATTATAATTTAATCAGATCGATGATACAAACTATATCCGAATATAATATCAATATTTATAATTTAAACAGTCATAAAGATCAATGATAAAAATTTACTCTGAATATAACGACGAATGATTACAGACAAGAAGCAAGTTTAAAAAAAAAAAAGAATTATTTAAAGGCAGCAAAACACGGCGTTATATAATATTTAAAATAAATAAAGCTGATTAGTACTCGCTTATGGGTAAGCAGTAGTTGCGCTCGAACTCATTTTTAAGGTGATAGCGCTTGTCTAGCCCGCGAAATTCAAAATTTTCGAGTATTTTTATAGTTTATCCAAAATCTGAAAACATTTAAGCCAAAATTTTGTGATTTGCGACAAACACAGTATGCAGTGCGTTTATTAATACATTTATTTTACTCTCAATATCTCGGTGGAAATGATACTAGTAAATCACTAAATATAGGTACAAAAATTGCCTGTTTTTCTGGTTATCTGTCGTTCTTGAAATGTTTTAGAGTAAGTTGGATATATTAATAAATGCATTGCATACGGTCTTTGGCGCCAATTACAAAATGTGCACTTTAATATTTTCTGATTTTGAAAAATTTCTAAAAAACTTCAAAAAAATTGAATTTCGCGGGCTAGATGGGCGCTTTAGCCTTAACAATATTCGCTAAAGTCGCGTTGACACAGTACGAGAGAGTTTGGACCTCCTTTACCGTCGATCAACCAACCGCTTACCAGAGAGAGAGCTGTTTATAAGAATAAATGAGACTGCGATCTCTATCATGCCTATAACTGTGATGTTAATTCAAAGGGCTTTTAAGTCCAATGTGTCTCAGATAATCTTGCTACGTTTCAAGTAACGACCAAGAAGTCATCCGAGCCCCCTCGACCACTCGCACCGTGAGAACCCAGCTTTATAACGTACAATTAAATCAGCCTAGCTAATGTCACGCTAATTATTATGTAACTATTATAAAACAGGATCAACAATGATCATGTGACTCAATGGCATTATCATTAACTTACAATAAGAAATAATGAGTAATATTCTATACAAATACGGCTACTTCGCAAAACACGATGAGATTCAAATGAAACTTGACCTGTCGCAAACTGGGTACACAAATGACAGTCTTTAAACAGTGTGTCTACACCTTAAGCTACGTCTTTGCACCGTACATTCGTACTTATTAAGTAGGTATAAATTTAAATTGAGATTTGAGCTTCTAATAAGGTAACATTCGAATATACACTAGTCTATCTTCGTCAACACTGCGAGCTAATAACCGATAACAGGAAGCGCTGTACAGCTGTCTAACTACTCACACTAAATACACTGGAACAACTACTACATACTACAATAACTTATGTACAACAGGAGTGCCTCACAGGGCGCTCAGTTACTCGTACAAATATCGAATCTCGCTGTTGTGATATCGTTTTCTTATATTTACGCCAATACTACACATTGAAATAAAACCATTATACGGATTCTATCGCGTTTATTCACTTTTTTATGTTCCCGACGTTTCAACGAACGACAACTAAATATGAGGGAACCCAGTTATTAACTATGACATCCGGACGTCTAACACCTCAGTCCCCCCGTGACCATGGTTTGCTGTATAAAGCAGGGTCGCTGTGCACTGCGTGTGAACGGCAACTGTGTGAGCGAGACGTATTAGATTTACGCGGGAGTGACAGAGACAGGTAATAACAGATCATTGTACGAAATTCTTCGTGCTCAGCGACCCTGCTTTAGGGACATCGGGAACATAAAAAAGTGAATAAAGGCGACAGAATCCGTAAGATAGTTTTACTTCGCTGTTGTGATTTACGTTTTGTCAACCACGACGCGCTCGAACGCCGGCGGGGTGGGTCCCGGGCGCGGGCTCGCGGGCTAGAGGCAGGCGTGCGGGTTGTGCGAGCACCAGCGCGGCCACAGCGGCGCCGCGCGCACGCCGCGCGCCAGCAGCCGCGCCCGCTGCGTGTCCAGGCGCAGGTACACGTCGGGCCCCGCGCCCTCCTCGCGGTCGGACCACAGCCGCTCCGCCAGCGCGGCGGTCCGCGGCCACACGCGCGCGTCCAGCCCGCCCGGACTCAGCTGCTCCGTCCACTGGCACGCCGCCCCGCCCTCCACGCGCCAGGGCCCGCCGCCCGCCGCTTCCATCGGCGCCGTCGACACCTCCGACCACGGCCGGTGCTCGTAGACCTGCTGCCACGAGCGGTACGGCCCGCAGTGCCCGTCGGAACTGTCGCGCCACGACCCGAACCCGCAGTCGAGGTACCAAGCGTCCACGTGCGAGATCACCGTCCGGTAGCCGCCGTCGAGAACGGCGCGAGATTCCGGCCACTTCGACGAGCCCCACACTTGTATGCCGATGCGCTTGGCGTCCAGTCTCTCGAGGTAGGGGGACCGAGTGAGCCGAGACGACCACAGCAACGTCATCTCCGGCAAGCGTCCCCCATTCGCGTGCTCGAGGGCCAGCATAGCGTGCCGCGTGAATTCCAACCAGAGCTCCATGGGGTCCGAGTCGTTGAAGTGCTGCGCCCAACACTGCTCTGAAACCTCGTCCCCGCCCAGATGGAACAGGTCATCGACTTCCGTCAGCTGGATAATTTCCGTGTAAATGTCTTTGAGCAGTTTGTACACGTTAGGGTTTCGCGGGTTGAGTTGCCCACACGGTGGTTCGCCGCAGTAGGCGCTCCAGGGTTCGACCTCGACGCAGTGCGCGAGGTGGCCGAGGCCCGAGGCGGGGCCCCAGCTCCACGCTTTGCCGACGTGCGCGGGCGCGTCCACCTCCATCAGCACGCGAACACCGCGCAGTTTTGCGTGTCGCACGATAGCTTTTACGTCTTTCGGTGTGTAAATAGCGCCGGGGCCGTACGCGCCGTGATCCGCGAGTTGCGGTGCGCTGTTCAGTCGCAGCGGGAACGACTGGGAGTCGCTTACGTGCCAGTGAAACGTGTTCATCTTGCACGCTCCCATCGCGTCGATCGTTCGTATGATGTCAGCCACCGGGAAGAAGTTGCGAGCGGTATCGAGCAGTAGCCCCCGGAAAGGAAACCGGGGCGCGTCGACCACAGACGCGCTCTCTAGTATAAGCAGGGTTCCCGCGAATGGATCCAACCATACGATCTGCGATAGCGTTTCGAAGCCATGACGAGCACCGCAAAAGGAATGTGCATTGATTTCCGCTATTAGATACTGTCTCGCGGGTTTTAACGTCAATTTATAGCTCTCATCTGTGTCGAGCCTCAGTCGCGGGTCACCGCTGCCATTAATAGACACTTGAACGAGGACTTTGCGATGGGCGCCGAAGGAGCCTCTCCTCCCGTTGTCAGGGCCGGCGTTGCTCTCCAGTTTCCGCATGTCATGCTTCATTAGTGCGAAGGCGTCTGTCAAATGGTCGGATACGTCTCGGGACGGCGACGCGACTATTTTCAGTGAGAAGCCGTCGGCTGTGACGGGTATCACGTTGGTGGCGAGGCTCACGGGGCCCGTGGGCTGCGGCCACAGTTGCGTGGAGTCGCACAGCATGCTACAAGTCTCTAGAGACGTGAACGTCGGAGACTCTGACGCGTGCGTGCGCTCGCAGCGGTCGTTTCGGCAGGTCCACGTCCAAATGGGCGGTGAGCCGCTGTAATGAAATATAATGTTTGTATTCACAACTATTTTGTGATGAAAGCGGACCAAGTCCGTGTTTTTAATTTTGATTAATTGTATAGGCAAGTAAAATCAGATGTTATGTTAAATTGGTACATGTCTACATGCTTAACTAATTTTAAAAAAAACTTAGGTACCTATTAGTAATTCGAGTTGAGAACCTCCTCTTATTTTGCAGTCGGTTAAAAAGGAAAATTAATGTAATTTTTGTGTATTTCATTAAACTCAACCGACGAGAACTACCTGCTTATATCGTTTGGTATTGTTTATCATTTCAGTGGAACAATATTTAGTGGGCATAGGTAGGCATGTGCTCATAAATATGCGCATAAATTGTACTGAATTTTGGGCAACAAAAATACAATTTATCATAGGTATTTCGGTATCAATTTAATTTATTATATAATAATAATTTAGCCCTTTTAATGTCCCCCTCCTGGAGACGGGCCTCCCCTCACTACGAGGGGGATTCAGGCTACGGCACTACGGCACTACTACGGGCCTAGTGCGGGTTGGCGGATTTCACATGTCTTTCGAAAATTGCTAAGATTTTCTAAGACGTGCAGTTTTTCTCACGATGTTTTCCTTCACCGTAAGCAAGCATAGAAATTATGATTCGCACATAGATTTCGGAAAACCTAGAGGTGTGAGCCGGGGTTTGAACCCAAGACCCGGTGCCCGCAAGAGGCGTGCTTAACCAATCGGCTTCTCTGCTGCTTAATTTATTTAAGACTAGCTGTGCCCACGGACTTCGTCCGCGTAGTATTTAACGTAACAAAAAATTCGGGATTATCGGGATAAAAAGTATCCTATATGTTAATCCCGGTTATAAACTATCTGTGTTCCAAATTTCATCCAAATCCGTTCAGTAGTTTTTGCGTGAAGGAGTAACAAACATACATACATACATACATACATACATCCACACTCACAAACTTTCACATTTATAATATTAGTAGGATTAAATAACTTGGCACTTAGTTTTAGGGTCTGATCAATCAAAGCGGTGAGCATTGGTATCGTACCTTAAATATAAGCTGTTCAATGGCGTGCGTGCTTGGTCGTCGCACAGCAGCTGCTGCCAGTAGAGCAGCGCCGCGGCGGTGCAGGCGGCCGCGGCCAGCAGCAGCAGCGCCCGCCGCAGCCGCCCGACGCGGGCGAACGGGGCGCCCGCGCCGCGACACAGCACTTCGAGCGACAGCTTCATTACTGCGGCTATCGGCTCAGCTGTCAACAAATGCATATATACTTATACAGCGTGGCGAAAAAGAAATACTATTAGAAATGATAATAATACTATTAGTTCGCCCCGCTCCGAGTAGTAGGTAAGAGCGTAAGAGTAGCTGAATGAATCGGATTTCAAATTCACTTATCAATACAAAGGAATCAACGCACAGCCCAAACCGCTGGTGTTAGAGTCATGAAATTTTGACAGTAAGTACCTTATATACCGCAAGTATCCACTAAGAAAGGATTTTGGAAAATTCCACCCCTAAGTGCATAAAATAGGGGGTGAAAGTTTGTATGGGGTAAAAAAATTAAATGAACCTAGAGACATGAAAATAAGTATTGAGGCTATTTATTACAAATAAAAAATATTAATTTCAGCGCTTTGTAAAATTCCACCCCTAAGTGTGTAAAATAAGGGTTTGTATTGTAGTTTGTATTCAGTTTGGTTGCAGTTTGTATTGGGTTCCTGAATTTGTTTAAGCATTTTTGGGAACTATTTATTATTAAAATATCTTGCCGGTATTGATATTGGAATCCAGGAATGGAAAAACTATCTAAAATCATAATAAAATGTTGTACGGAACCCTCAGGGCGCGAGTTCTACTCGCAGTAGTCCGGTTTATTATTAATTACTATTAAGATTATTGACCACAAGCCCTACCTGTGTTTTAAATTAATGTCGCCATGGTAGCGCCAGGCTGTATATCGCCACACGGACACACCAACTGTACGGTCCCAAACTAAGCGACGCTTGTACTATGGGTACCGTACAATGGACTGGGGGCGATCCCAGTGACTAGGGCAAATTACGAAAAGGCCAAAATTGACCCCAGCGGGAATCGAACCCGCAATCACCATGTGCAGTGAGCCGAGCGGCCTACGCTCGAACCACTGCGCCAAGCGGTTGTCAATACCTAGATGCAAGATTGAAGTGTTTGAACATACTGACCAAGTGTCTCTTCGAACTCTGTGGCAAATTCATCGACAAAAGATGGAAGCCATGTTTTTTTTTACATTGATTGAAATGAATGACATTAACCCTTTGATTAACCACTGAGGTGCGAGGATTGTTAGAATCATTAAATATATGGTTAGAATATGGATTCTACCTATTCACGAGATAACCTAATCTAATCTACACATGATACTTATATAAGTATATATATATATATATATCTGTTTACTTTACACTTTAATTTAATTTAAAAATAAAGGTTTATCTACCACAGACGAAACCGGAACGGAGCCGTTTTGGGTACTGTTACAAAAACATTGTGATCGGTCTAATAATCCAGTACCTAACTGTCCACAATGAGAAAAAACAATGACCTATTGACAAAAACTGACGGTTTTATTTATACAGCAAACTAACAGTTAGTTTAGTACCGGGTACTTTGTAAAAAAAAAAATACAAATAATACTAAGTATAACGGATTTATCCATGCACGATATCATTATTCTAATCCGATCCATATCTATTACCAGCACCGTATCATTATGTTGTAAAGGCTTTAAAAAAAAAGATTACTAGCAATATGAATTTCACATTACATTACTAGTATCCCCGTTACGATGGGTATGAGAGTGAGCGGTAGTCGGGGTAGGGGACGTCCTAAAAAGGCGTGGATGAACTGCGTGGAAGAGGGTATGAGCGAAAAGGGAGTGAGTGCAGAGATGACGGATGATAGGCTTGAATGGAAGAAGATAACGTGCTGCGCCGACCCCACCTAGTGGGGGATAAGGGCAAGGTGATGATGATGATTACTAGTATCCCCGTTAGCCCCTTCAGCTAAGCTAATGCTTGTGTTAGGAGTGGGCCCACGTCAATAATTTAACGGCCAGGATGGGGATCGAACCCGGAACCTCTCGACTACGAGGGCGGCCCCTCTAACCACTAGGCTATTGCCTTAAAACAGCGGTCGGCAACACGCGGTCCGCGAATGTTTTGTAAATTAAAGTCTCATTCTTATATGTGGCCCTTGCCTCCTAAAAGGTTGCCGACCGCTGCCCTAAACAATCACTAAGCAAGGTTTGAAATGGGACATATTTCATTGCCTAACGGATAGGTTAAGCTGTGGAATATGTGAATCAAAGGTATGTTTATCCTCGACTTATTGTGAAGGCGCAGTAAAAGGTACTTATACGTTTTTAAGGTGAAGGCGCCTGTCTAGCCCGCGAAATTCAAAATTTTCGAGTATTTTTATAGTTTATCCAAAATCTGAAAACATTTAAGACAACATTTTGTGATTTGCGATAAACACAGTATGCAGTGCGTTTATTAATTCATTTATTTTACTCTAAATATTATCACGGTGGATATGATACTAGGTCATCACTAAAAATTGCCAGATTATCTGGATAGCTGTCGTTCTTGAAATGTTTTAGAGTAAGTTGGATATATTAATAAATGCACAGCACACGGTCTTTGTCGCGAATAACAAAATGTGCCTTTTATTATCGTCAGATTTTGAAAAAATCTAAAAAACCTCAAAAAAAATGAACTTCGCGGGCTAGATGGGCGCTTTACCCTAAGAAGGTACTAAAAGCAGATTCACAAGTCGAAAATTACCTATCAATAAGTTTAAAAATCTATATCTGTGTTTAAAACCATAATGAAAACTAAACTCTGTGCAAAGGGTTATTACAAAATTTCAAATTATTTGGATAATAATAAATAATAGTCAATAATAATGTCAAAGCGTAGCGTGTCTTGCCCTACAAGTCCGAATTACTTATGTAATTCTTGGTAATCTTAAAAGGCAACACACTGAAGCTATTATATTTACATTAGTATCTACTTTGTAATTATTAACTATATAAGCACCTGGCGATTTAAAAAAAAGAAAAAAATATATAACAAAATGTAAAAAGGCAAGCCCGCTGAATTTCTTGCCGGTTCTTTCTAGTCGAGGTCGCGTTCCGATCCGGTTGTAGATATAAGAAAACTGCAAGAATGACAATTTGTAAGTGCCCCCGTAGGCCTAAACAAAATAAACGATTTGAATTTGAATTACGTAAGCTTTCCGATCGCTACCAGTTTCCGTAAGATCAGCCTACACTGCAATAGTAAAAATAACTTATAAACTGGAGCGGACCTCTCCTGGCTTCGGCGTTCGTTTTACGAGACAGCCGGGGTGTCTATTTCTGAAGTGAGTCGAGTTAAAAGGCGAGAGACGTTCAGGCTTTTAGGTCACTTCACGCGCGCCGCGCGGGGCTCCATTGTTTCCTTACATATTTACGACGGGGATGATTTGCGATGTGATCGCAATTGTTTTTTTTTGGTTACGTAAGCTAATGTCAAGAAACTTATAAATATCAATAGATGATCGATCTCAGTGTCTATGGTAGTTTAGTAGTTCTTAATGTTCCTATTTTATATATAAAATACAAATAGCCTAGAAATTAGAAATACTACGCAAGTTCCTATGTTTGGGTGGCTTAATAGTTCGTCCGGGCCCTAGAAATAGTGTAAAGTATCGCAGGGCTTCCAGAGGAACCAGATCTTATCTATAGTTATTAAGTAAATAAATATTTTTACCAAAAACTGTACTGTAGGTAATTTTTAAGCGACATAAATAGTAAAACTTTGAATCGTTTCTTAACACCGCATATGGAAGTATGATTGTATAATTTTTGTTTGAATATAAAATTATAAACGATGCTAAAGTTTAAGAAATACTGTTAACACAATTCATACTGCTCACCTATTATTTTAAAAAGTTTCCACCGAAGCGTTTAAACACGAACTAACTTTTCACACTTAACGTTCACGTGCATATACGAGAGATTCCAAAACGATTCACCATTTGATTTAGAAATATTAACGAAGTTCCCAAAGTAACAGACATCCGTGATTCTTTTTCACGGTTCTCATAATATTTTATGTATTACGATAGGCGTGCGAAGGAAACAGTTAAACAAATATCGACGTGGCTTCCGACTTGCATACCTACCTGAAGTAGATAACAAACCGAAATAGATTGTCTCGGAAAAGACCGTTTACTATCTTTCTTTTGGATGTTACTATTCTTAGATCAAAGTACTAGGTAAATAATAATTTCATTTTGAAATATGTATTTAGTATTGGCAGACTAGATTTAATCGCGACTTCGATAGATGGCGCTGAACCAACATAAAACATGCTAGCAAGGAGTTTCCGATTTTTGCTACAGTTCTGAATCACGATATTGAAGTTGACATATTATGAATATATTCTCTTGAAAAAGGTTTTTAGCCCGCCAATTTTAGAAAATTGACATATATTATTTAACACAGTTATTTATAACAACATGAACATTCATACAAACATTTTATTGAATATAGGTGGCGGCGACTCGTGAATGCCGTGCAGTTTATGCTGTTTTTTGACCATTGGATGTACTCCAAGGCCGCAACACGAAAGTTGTGACAAATATTCAAAGGCCCATAAAATATTATAGACTAGCTGAGCCCGCGACTTCGTCCGCGTGGAATTTAACTTAACAAAAAAGCCCGCTCCCGCGTTCTGAGCCCGCGCGACAGGATCCATTTTATTTAAGTTTGTTTTTCTAAAATAAAAGTAGTCTAAGTTACTGCTTATAACATCAGCTATCTACCAGTGAAAGTCCCGTCAAAATCGGTCCAGCCGTTTCGGAGATTACCCGGAACAAACACACAGACAGACAGACAGACAAAAAAATTTTAAATCGCGTTTTTGCTATAGGTATCGTATGTACTTTCATATGCATTTAGTGAAAAGGTGTTATTTTGATATTACAAACAGACACTCCAATTTTATTGATTTGTATAGATGTATAGATAAGTACGTAAGTATAATCTTTTCTGAGTCTATCTTCACCAGGCATTTACATAGCTACCGAAGTATATCAGTTGCTGCATATGTGCATAAGTTATTATTTCAGATTTTTTAAACACCCTGTATAATAAGTAAGTAGGATATATTGCTATTAAACCTTTCATCGTAGAGTGAGAAACATTTTCAACATTTTGCAATTGGTGTAAGTGGTTTCGGAGTCTACCAAGTTGCATATTTGATATCCAAATTCACTGACCCCAGCCGTTGCGGCTACTGCGCTGCCCACAACAAATATCGCCTAGCTAATAAAATAGCAACTCTCTTCCAACGGAATAAGGATTATATTGAGTGTTTAGCTTACGTTGTAGCGCTTAATTCAATTTCCTGTAATAGGAAAATAATCCGTATGAAATTATGTAGGTACCGAAACGACATTATTCGGTTTGTGAAATTGTGACCGAATAATAAATTAAAATTCGTTACACACTACTGTTTAGTTTCCCCTTAATTGGTAGTTTATCTTAAAAGTATCGACGTCAATATCAAATTAAGATAAAACATGGAAGGGTAGGTAGGTACAATCAACAAACTCGACGCTTGATCACCTTAAGGTTGCATTTTGTATGCAGTGACCAGCAGCCTCATGCGACTATCATGGTCATAAAAACATTCGAAACAATTGGCTTTCTAAAAAAGGGCTTTTGTCTCATCGGACTCTTTTCGTCTCATTGGACAACAATATAATGGGCGAGGCATCCTATGATTACTGCCTGCAAGGGAAAAGTGTTCAAAATTGATCAAGCGTCAACTTTGTTGATGGTACATACCTATATTAATACCACGTAAGTGCATTAACATATTTAGCGGTTTCACCCGGGCTGTGATATTAGGTTGTTAATATTTGAGAAAACTTGTAAGGAGGCCTTCCTTAACTTGCTCCCTTGAATACATCAACCCCTTTCAACCCAGTCATAATGGGGTATTCATAGGTTTTTGTGGGAAAGTTACCAGGCGCACATAAACTATGCACAGGTGGTACCTGTGAATTTCACTTAGCGACGTACCATTGCAATATTTACGACGACGACGGGTCAATGGCCAGCATTTGTACGAAGTGATAAAATACTTTCTGCATTTTTTTTTATGAACAATCATTAAAATTATTGCAAGTACCAGGGCATCATAAAATGCAAGACATTGATTTGCACTCCCTTATTATTTTAAACGGATGCCTCAACTCAGTGTGACATAGGACAGCTGCCAGCCAAGGACCTCTCTAGGGAACCTCCACCTGTCTTCAGAAGTCAATATATTCACGAGACACGACACTCGCTTCAACAAACAGGTAGGGAATTGAACTTCTTAGACAGCCTTGTCAATATCGAAGTGCAAATACTCAGTTAATAAACATCAATTCTAATGGGATGTGTCAACGACCGAACACTGTGATATTCGTACAACTATTCCCAATTTATGATCCCCTGGTACCTACTCTGTTAACTGTCTACCATGTAAACTGTGTGACAATTTACAATTTCTCACTATTGCAGTCCACTATATGTATATGTAGATTTTGTATATAGTCATCCTCCAAGATTTTTAATATTAATTTTCACATGAATAATTAACGAAATAATAATTTAATAAATACAGTCGACTCTCGTTAATTCAAACCTGCGATAATTCGAACCTCTCTATAATTCAAAGTCATTACGAGGTCCCTACAAAATCTCTTTATATTTCGAACTAAATCAATACATTTTTATGCACTTGGTAATTCGAACGAAAAAATCATTGCTATGTAACAAAAAGACGCGTTAATTCGAACTCAACGGCGTCCAACACTTGACAACACAAAGTTGCAGAGAGAGGGAGGCCGAAAGGTTGTAAGTAGGTACATTTTGCCACTAGTTCAAACATGTATCAACTTGTATCACGAATTGGTTTGTTCAGTTATCATTATCATTATAACAGAGTTATTTCGAAAGATTAATTAAATAAGTAATTCACATTATGAATACATGTATGTACACGATTGTACTTACCACTAAGCTTTTCTCATTGTTATAGAATAGCAGTTAATAAATAATAATTGATCAACACTTAATAATCCGAAGTTTTTTTATTTTCTCTCACAAATTTCGAACCGTTTGATATTTCAAAAATTTGATAATTTGTAATATTTTAAGAGTCCCTCGAGTTTCGAATGAAAGATAGTCGACTGTACATATTTATACAGGTGATTCCATTATCCTCCACCAATATCGTCATGCCAAGTAAGTGTGTCGTGGCCCAACAGGCATCGCGACCACCGCTTTTATAATTCAGTGAAATCGATCATGTAGCACCATGCTTTGTTTTTATGACGCAATTGAATTGCTATTTCTATTCCTGATAAGACAATTTTCCGGATCGAAACCTTGTATCCAAAACTCAACTCACTTTCATTTTTCACTTTGAATTCATTTCAAATTATGTTAAGGTTCCATAGTCGATATGGTCAGGATCTGTCCTTACGTTTGGTCTATCTTTGTGTCAAATAACATAGTAATGATGACTGCTATATTTCCAGAGTCTCATATTAAAACAGACTGTTAAGTTGAACTACGTATTCACGCAGAGGTATTAAGCAGCAAACGCGCGCTCCAAACAGATTAACACTATCTAAATTCACTCCGGACGGGTCAGTCAAAGTAAGTTTAAAATGGCACCCTGACGTATGTTATAATAGGTATACTAATTCCAACCCTTTTTATCATCATATCGTTAACGTACCTAGTTCCCAAACGTTTTTGGGTAAGAAACCCCTATATAAAGCTCCATAAGTACTAAGTGGTAACGTTTGATTAGGCCTTTGAGACCATTTAACGAACGCAGTTTTTGTAAGCTCCTGGTGACAAGATTTCTCAAATTCACAGCTGCTGTAAAGAGACTTGTAAAAGCTATTATATCCTGCAAAGTTACTTGTCTTGTTTTATTAATTTATCCTATTTTTATGAGGTGATTTTTGAATGTGTGATAAGCTCCCATTCAAGCTTACACAGTGGCGGATTTACAAATTTCCAAGGTATAGGCTGCAAAGATTTTGCCGCCCTTGCCTCTACAATTGTCATATCCTAGATTATATTTACAATCCGAAAATTTCGTTGGAATTGCACGTAAAATAGTCATCGACCAAATTAGTTGCCGAGTTCTATCTGTAATACAAAAGAAAACCGTCATGCAGAAATCTTTTTGATTTCAATGAGGTAGCAAAGAAAAAAAAATCAGTCCCCTAATTTGCCGCCCCAAAAATCTGCCGCCCTAGGCTCCAGCCTACTCAGCCTACTGGTAAATCCGCCACTGAGCTTAAGTACATGGACAGATCTGATAATCCTGGCCAATTGGCTCGCGTGACGTAGGTATGAGAGTCGTCGCCCGCGGCCATGTGTCGTTGACACCTCGTAGTTATCTAGTGTTGTCAGCTCTTTTACTAAAAACTTTGTGGTTGTAATTTATTTTTATTTAGGAGTGTTTAAATGCACTGACGGGTGTAGCGTTACGTCGATACATTTAACTTGTGTGTAGGTACGTATATTATTATTTAATTTGTAGCGTTCCCAACCGCTTGCCGCCGTCGGTGGGTAATTGAGAAAGGCCTGCGCTGGCAACATCGCTTCGTGATATTATTGTGTGTATGACCATTTTACAGTATTTACACAAATTATCATTATTTAAGTACATATCCTATAAGTGTTGATTTGATAAAAACAACAATAGGTTTATGTTTACAGATCAAACAACTATTACCTATTGTATAAATAGTATCAGAACTCAAAGAAGTACCTACCCATTGATTTGCTTGATAAACTGTGTCTGATTGAATTGTCGGCAAATAAAGTTCTAATGGTTATCGGATTCTCTGTGACAAGACCAAACATATGAGAATGTCAAGATAATAACAGTCCCAGCCTAGCACTAACTGTATGTCAATAAGGAGTATTCTTATCACCGCTAACTAAAGATATTCCAGCCTCCGTATTCTCATAACAGATAGTTTGCTCGCGCATTGAGTTGACGGACACGATTTGATTCAAACATTTTATCAAAATATTGAATGAATCTGTTTGAATGCTACGTTAGGCATATTTTGTTCGGTATAGTGTAATTTTGTTGCAACATCAATGGGACGACTATCGATTGACCATCGATTGATCGTTACTCTTTACAGAAACTGTCTATTGACGTGGATTCATCTAAATCTACAATCTTTTCTAAATTGTACGATTACATTTGTGTTGTCGATAAGTTGATCTCGTGGTGTCTTATGTCATTCCCTACATTAAGCGTAACGATATGTTGAACGCTTGTAGTGACAAGGTCACGGCTAATAAAAAGGCTGATATAAAATTTCAAGATAGTCGTTCTAAACCTTTGAACTGTGTGTGTAAACATTACAAAACTGTTATTACGCTATCTCCCAGCATATTTGGGGTAATACACGATTTATGTAGCAACATCCCAGCGGGCCCTATTGTGGCACAATGTGTCCACATAAAACATTATAAGGGTGCGGTCTAGGGTGAGATGACGGCATAGATGAAGTTACGCGGGTCATTGATAAATTCACGGTTATTTTATTAAAGACGTTCTGTCAGGAACTTTTAAAGTTAATAGTTGCACTTTTGTACACTACATTTATATCTGAGAATGTAAAGTATATTTTATTTATTACTAGCTGTGCCCGCGACTTCGTCAGCGTGGAATTTTATTGACAAATTTTCATACAAACCCTCATCACCTATTTTATCCCCTTGGGGGTAGAATTAATCAAAATCCTTTCTTAGCGGATGCCTACGTCATAACATCTACCTGCATGCCAAATTTCAGCCCGATCCGTCCAGTGGTTTGGGCTGTGCGTTGATAGATCACTATGTCAGTCAGTCAGTCAGTCAGTCACCTTTGAGTTATTTATATTTACATTTTATAAACGAACCCCCGAGGTGTATTACCAGAATTTCTGGGGTAACGGCGTGAACTATTTGATAAGAACGACATAGGTGGGTCTATTGGCCAGGGGAATACAAGAAACTTTGTTGCAGGAAGTCAGCAAAGCGCCAGAACATTGAGATAAAAAAACGACAACAAACTATTTTTTTTTCGTAATTCCTATTATCACTTTTAGTCGTCTTTACTTAACGTTTTGTCATTACGGCAAATAAATAAATAAGTATGGCCCGTATTAATGAATCGATCTTAAGTCTGAGAGCGATCTTGAGTACGCTTAGACATGTCATTTTGTAATTGTATGAGGTAAGAATGACATTTCCAAGATTGCTCTCAGAGTAGGTATCTAGGATCTCATTCGAACGATAAAAATATAGTGAGAAAATTTGGTTTACAGCACCGTAGGTCCTTTAGACATTCAAAATGAAACCTTTAACATAATTATTTATCCTAGTTCTACGGAGGTACACCGCATCTTTTGTGTTTTTAATGAGCACGCCGAGGTTTCTCATTTCAATTAAGTAAATACTGACCGGCGGTAATTGTGTGAAATGTACTTACACACTGTCGTGAATGGAGGATTGTCAGCGAGTGTGCACTCACAGACATGTTTTGCATTATGGAATAAAAGAGAAGTGTTGTAAAGGCATTCCTACTTCGTGAGACTCCGTACCACTACGGACTGCTTGCTGTGAGATTTGATCTTCTTCTTCTTTTAAAAAAAATCTGGCCTACCTACCCAGTTTAATAGGTATTTCGCCAGTGTCGTAACAAATAGCAATACAAACACATTTAATAACAATACAATACAAAAATGTGACCACTTTGGAAAACTTAAATGGAAGCCAGATTTGATCTTAAAACATCAAGTTTTTCGAATTGTGAATAGGTAATCAGTCGCTTGACTAGACTTTAAGATGTCATCTGTCACTTGGTTGCTGTCAGTGTCATTACAAATACAAATTATTTTGACCCACAGATACAATATTTTGTGGTCAACTATATCAACGTGTTGCCGCCCTGGTGGAAAAAAACCCTCAATGAAGCCTGATTGAAGCCCTCTTTCTGTCAAATCCAAGTTTTTTTTTTTACTTTGTTTATAAGTACACTAGCTGACCCAACATACGCTGTCCTATATTTTAGGAGTATGAAAAATAGATGTTGACCGATTCTCAGACCTACCCGATATGCACACAAAATTTCATGAAAATCGGTCGAGCCATTTCGGAGGAGTTTGGCAACAAACACCGCGACACGAGAACTTTATATATTGGACTAGCTGTGCCCCCCGACTTCGTTCGCGTAGTATTCAACGTAACAAAAATTTCGGGATTATCGGGATAAAAAGTATCCTATATGTTCCAAATTTCATCCAAATCCGTTCAGTAGTTTTTGCGTGAAGGAGTAACAAACATACATCCACACTCAGAAACTTTCACATTTATAGTAGGATTACGTAACATGACAAGGACGGTTACAGTTAGTTAAGTCATATTTAGTTTGTGTATCAACAGAATCAGCACTATTTATGGTAAAAGAGAAGCGAAACGGTGCACACTAGTTCATGCACTTTCCTCTATTCCGCTGCCTCGCTTGGGCCAAACTAAAATCTCGAAGCCCAGCGGGACTGCTATATTTTTACGGGGTAAAAGCTTAGTTTCACAACTGTATGCTTTGGTATAATATAAAAGAATATTCACGAAAAACATATTCGCAGTGTCATCTTTTCGTATTTTAAAAGTTGTTTTAATAAAAACATGTCAACGTTATGTTTTGACATTTTACATGTTTTGACAGTGACAGCTGACAGCAGAGCTGAGATGTAGCCGATTGACTATAGCTCACGTACAGCTTGGCTTGACCTGGGTAGTACCATCCTCTCACAGATCGGCGTAAAGTTATAGCTGTGTTTCCTACGATGAGTGAGAGAACCGAAATACATACAAGATAAAAGACTGGACGAATCTTTGCACAGTGTAAAAATACCGTTCAGAAAAAGGGTTATTTCCTACTAATATTATAAATGAGAAAGTTTGTGAGTGTGGATGTATGTATGTATGTATGTTTGTTACTCCTTCACGCAAAAACTACTGAACGGAATTGGATAAAATTTGGAAAACAGATAGGATACTTTATATCCCGATAATCCCGAAATTTTTGTTAAGTCAAATACTGCGCGGATGAAGACGCGGGCACAGGCTAGTAGTAAATAAATAAATATCGCCAGACTGACACACCAACTGTATGGTCCCAAACTAAGCTAAGCTTGTACTATGGGTACCTTACAATGGACTGGGGGCAATCCCAGTGACACCCAGACCTGGGCAAATTACGAAAAAGCCATTTCAGAAATTTGCCCCGGCGGGAATCGAACCAGCAACCACCATGTGCAGAGACCCGAGCGGCCTACGCAGCTCGAACCACTGCGTCAAGCGGTCGTCAACGGTAATGAAGCTTTGCACAGTGGAAAAGGACCGTTCAGATGAAAAGGTTGTTTAAAAAACTGGTTGCGGACAATTCGTTTTACAATTTACTATTTGATTACTATCATTGAAATAATTTTCGAACTCACTTTAAAATGAAAAAGAAAACAGTCGGTACAGAGATATTTAGTATTTATGTCATAGTCAAAAACAGAAAACCTAATTTGAAACTTATAGTTTAGCGTTTAAATATTTTCTTATAATTGTAAAACTTTGCTCAAGTTACCAATAAAAATAATACAATTTAATTAAGGTATTTACTTAAATCTACTTTTAGAATGTATACCACGTTTCAAGCAATTAAAATCTATTATTTTTTTAATACTTTCATTACATACGTAAACACAAACATCATGTTTGTTTTACGAAACAAATCCATGAAGTTTCGGCATAAAGTGGAAGTTTGCATGACAGAATAATAAATGGAAAGAGTACGAACCTGTTGGCGCAGGCGCGGGTACTGAGGGGGGGCTTTCGGTGCAATTGCCTCCCTCCTAACTTACGATCGATGCACTTTAAACTAAAATTTTATAGATACTTTTAGTACGCCTTTTTGGAAGATGGGTTGTTATAGAAAGTAAAAGCGTATAAAAATTACGCTCTCCTCGACTATAACCAACCTGAAGCGACTATTGGCGGTGACGGGACGAACACGGCTGCGTAAGGGAGTAATGGGGGTTGCCATATATAATATTCAAACTCCAGCAAAAGTATGACTTACGAAATAGTCATTAAATGTATGCAGGAGTACTAAAGTTATTAAGAACATATTTTAAAAATAAAATCAAAGATTTAAGTACCTAAGTATAAAATAAAACAGTACCTAGGTACTTAGGGAAGTAGTTTTAGAAAGTATAGAATTTTCGATTTTAAAGGTTTGCAATTGAGTATATTTTATGCTAAGCGTTTAGTTAATTTATTACAATACAATACCTACTGATAATGACTGAAATAGGTATTCAGGCAACATGACCGTCTTTAACGTCTTTAACTAAGTCGTTGCTATAACTAGGTTTTAAAGAGGAATAAAAAAAATACTGCCTATAAGTACAACCTACAGTGTGTTTTTCAAAATAAATAAATACATGTTGAAACATTAAGTGCAAATTCGCGTGACAGAATAATAAATGGTAAGCGTACGAACCTGTGGGTAGGCGGCGTGACGGGACGAATACGGCCGAGGGAGTGACGGGAGTGGGCAACATCGGACCGTTCGCGTTGGTACCAACATTGGTGGTTAATTGGCACTTGATAATCTCCATAAACATTCAAAAATTGTGGCTTAATTAATTAATTTTGAAGACAATCTTAGCAAGTGAGTAACTTGTTTTTATTAACCGACTTCCAAAAGGGAGGAGGTTACTATGTTCTTCTGTATGTATTTTTTTAGGACAGGTTCTGCTGACGGTAAACTGTGGTATCTGCTATCTAGATAAAGTTCTGTAGGAAACTCGAAAGTGAAGATTTGCCGTGCGTCGTCCTGTAACTACTTATGTCGTCAGCCTAATTAATATTAGGTCTTGGTCAGGTTGTCACTGGGATCGCCCCTAGTCCATTTTCCGGTGCCCATAGTACAAGATTTGCTTAGTTTGGGATTATGCAGTAGGTTTGCTAGTCTAGTCTAGTTATAATTATTTAATCGTAGAAATTCAGAATGCAGTTGCAACAATTCGGGGAGTTTGTATCAATATTGGTGCTGGTATAACCAACGTTGGTGGCTAGGGCGGGCGGCGGAGCCTTCAAAGTCTCCCTTCATTCCACGTTCCTACGTCAGGGGCTCGGGCCGCGTCCGCTCCTCGACACCAAACTTCTCACGCGATCGACGTAGTGCTGTTTTAAATAAAGTGCTGTTTTAATTCTAATGTCACAAACCGCAGTGCATTGATAAACAACTGGTTACACTTAACTTGATCTATTTTTAATGCTACACGCCAGTTTGACGAAGTTTATAAGGTATGTTTGGTAATTTACAATTAGTTTTGGTGTTTATTATTGGAGTAATTAAATGTTGTTCCACATTAAGTTTAGTGAAGGCTATATAAAATTGAAAATGTATAAACGTAGGTGAATTTGATACGGTTTTGAGTTTAACCACTAATTTGAGGTTATTAGAAATTATAGTCTAATAAACTTGAGTCTAGTTAAAATAACTAGCTCTGCATTAATTATTTCGAGCCCTCGTCAGTAACAAACGCCGACAGTCGGCGTAGAAATTAATAAACGTGTTACCAACATTATGAGTTGGCGCCGAAATTGTATGCTGGTAGTTTTTACAAAAGTGGAATAAGTGCTTAGGTAGCAGGTACTTCTCGTTTTATATCATAGTTAATATAAATAAAATATAGTTAAATAACGTGTGATAATAACAGTTATATCATATCACACGTTATAATAATTATTATAACGTGTGATATGATATAACTGTATTTGCTTTTTTTATTGTAAAGTTGTTGTTCATTTATACCTACACTATCGTGGATAATTGACCCTGATAGCATTCATTTTTTGAGAAAAGAGATAAGTTGGTATCGTACCACAGAGATAAATTGAATTGTACACCTAAATAATATTATTAAAAAGAAGTACACTGCTATCAATTACTTACCTATTATGGAGTCTACGATATCTTTATATATAGCCACTCAGTTGCAAATTCAAATAATGTTCACTATTTCGACATAATAACTTGTGTTTTATAGACATAATATTGTTTCTCTTACCACGCTGAAAACCTTATCATCAGTTGGATCACACACAATTTGACGTTCAAAATAAGTTTAATACGGTTTAAAAGTTCTAGGAGTAGTAAAAACATTATAGTTAGGTACGTTTTGAATAGAAATAAAACGGAATTTCCAGCACGACAACTTTGTTCCAGATGTGCCACATCCCCTTGACCTTCAGGGAGATGCCGAGCTGATAAGATCATCGGGAATTTAAAGCACTGACTGAAAACAATAAAGCTGATAGCCATTTAATAAAAGTCGGGAAAAAGTTTGGAATCAAACAAAGAAGGCCCGAGTAGTCGCGGCAGTCGCGCAGGCGGCGCCGCGCGGTGCGGTTGTGGCTCGCTGGCGCCGCTGGTGGCTGGTGGCGGGTGCGGGCGCTGTCGCCGCACAGCGCAGCCCGCTCGGCTGGGCCATGGGCGGCTCGCAGCGGCTGGCCGCGGTAGCTGCCGTCTCCCACGCCAAACACTATTACAACCACACGAGCTCATCCGATGTCGTCGTACAAACCGAGACGACCAATTATAACATCAATATATTCCTCGTCAGGTTGGTTTAACTATCGTATAGTTACCTGTTGATGAGATGAGGGTACTTAACTGAAAACTTAACTGCGCTGAGACATTTGACGACGTTCAGATCTCAATAACCTGTCTCAATTACAATTTTTTACATTATTATAATACCTAATGGGTAGATCTAAATATATATAACTCAAAGGTGACTGACTGACTGATTGACATAGTGATCTATCAACGCACAGCCAAAACCACTGGACGGGTCGGGCTGAAATTTGGCATGCAGGTAGATGTTATGACGTAGGGATGCCTAATGCTAAGAAAGGATTTTGATTAATTCTACTCCCAAGGGGATAAAATAGGGGATGAAAGTTTGTTAAGTTAAACTCCACGCGGACAAAGCCGCGGTCTCAGCTAGTAATCCAATATACCTGCCTAATTCACTTACAATGGTTATCTACCAACTGGAAATGTCATACGTAGTATTGCCATTTAATTTACATTGAAATGGTGACGACGACGTTTAATTATATACTCTCTTACATTCAATTCCATGAAAGAAAAAAACAAATTGATAGTATGGACACTATAAATGGACTGGGGGACAGACTAGGTAATGATAGCGTACTAAGCAAGAGTATATTAAGAATTTTGTTCCACACGGAGCCGAGCGGTCTAGGTTCAACTTCGCGATCGTGAGATTAACACAACACATACAGTGTTAATAAGTTTAAAACTCAATCACCGAGGGAGCCAGCGTGCGGCGGGAGCTTATTTTAAAACTATCAAGTGTATATGAGCCCGTAAATCCAGGGTTAGAGGTAGGTCGTAACTCTTTTATGGTGATAACGTGGCCATATTTCAATCTCTGATAACGACTGGTCAGCCTTAAAGCTTTTATAGCCGCCCTATTAATGGTACTGGATTTGCTTCCTATCTTCATCATCGGAGTGTTTTGGTTTAGATTAATTCGTTAGTGATGAGGCGTGGAGGATTTAAAGTCGATTTGATAAGAACTTTGTAAACAATAATGACGGCGCGCGGCGTGACATTTCATTTCATCCAATTGAGGGGCTCAGAATATGGCAGAGTCTCTTCCTATTGGTTGAATTAAAATGTCACACACTGCTATTAAGGCTAAAGCGCCCATCTAGCCCGCGAAGATCAAATTTTTTGAGGTTTTGTAGAGATTTTTCAAAATCTGACAATAATAAAAGGCACATTTTGTAATTCGCGACAAAGACCGTGTGCAGTGCATTTATTAATATATCCAACTTACTCTAAAACATTTCAAGAACGACAGCTATCCAGATAATCTGGCAATTATTGTATATTTAGTGATTCACTAGTATCATATCCACCGTGATAATATTTAGAGTAAAATAAATGTATTAATAAACGCACTGCATACTGTGTTAGTCGCAAATCACAAAATGTTGTCTTAAATGTTTTCAGATTTTGGATAAACTATAAAAATACTCAAAAATTTTGAATTTCGCGGGCTAGACAGGCGCCTTCACCTTAATGCTTACGAACATTTAAATTTCTAATGCAACTTTAACCATTTTTTCCAAGGTATTCGCAAAGTACCTCATTTGTTGTAATTTTTATTTATGAATCGGTTCGGGCGAAAGGGTAAGCGGGGTTAATTCGGCACCACTTTAATGTGATACACCAGGTGCACCCTGCGACCTTTCAAAATTTTATTCTTAATGAAAGAGTTGGTCGGAATTTTGTGGGATTAGGCAGACTTTTTTCGTGATTCATGCCGGGATCCGCCGAGCGATTACTTGGATATTAATTGCTAATGTGTACTTGGATTTTGTTTTGTTGAGCTATATTTACAAACTGGTTTCGCTTGTTAGATTTTAGGAAACCAAATAGATTTATGAGTATAAAGATATCATCCTAGAAGTTTAATTTCATTTGTTAAGCAACAGATTATTTCTAATTGATAAAACAATTTTTTTATAAGATTTTAGTTAATTTTTTAACTTTTTTAAAATAATCATAAAGTATCGTGTGATCAGTATCATATACATAACTGTACCTATCTACAAACCGAAGTAAACATTAAAAAGATGGTACAAACAATTTATAAAAGATACTTTAATATCGTGATATTTAACGTCTCCGACATAAAGAATGAGGCAATTTTATAACCACGTATAAACAACATAATTTAATTCACTATTTGAGTCAGCGTGAACTTTGACGCGACTCGAGAATCTAAAAAGGAATGCTCTTAAAATAACAAAGTTCAAGCGAAAGACAAATGAGACATCTTTTTATAGCAATCTTTTGAATACATCTACATAATAACTTTATTGTTTCAGACAATATGATAGAAATCCTTGCAGTATGGACCTAGTAGCAAAAGCAAACTGCTTTTAATGTAATTTCTTCCATTTTTCTGTATGGCACAAGTGTTATCGCTCGTAATGGTCAAAATTAAAATAATCTCGTTCTCTGCATGTACACTGCCGTGACTCTAGATTGTTACATACACACATCATTAAAAGTTTTGAAACACTTATCAACACTTGGATTTCAAATTGAATCAGAAACGTTTTTCAGATTTGATTAAATCATAGACGTTTTCCAGATTTGTTCTTGCTTTGATCGGACACTACATTATATTTTTCGGTACTAAGGAATTTTATTCCACATAAATCATACATTACTGTAAGTACTATTAAAGGAAAGGATAAGAGCGTATTTATAAAACGTTTAAATCCCTCGATAAATCTCTAATCTGTTCTCTCGCAACAGTTCCAAGTTGGCCGAGTTTCCTCTATAATTATGTGTCACAGAAGGGATTAGCTGTCCCATAGTGGGCCCGATTGGACTTCGGACGTGGCTAATTTGACGCATGATAGTAATATGTCGGACACTTCAGGCCGTGGGCACAAGGTGGATTTTTGAACCACTTTACCTAGTTTTCGGACTAATGGCGTTATTAAAGATTATGATTTTCATAACAAAAAACAATTCATCTGCGAAAGCTACGTCTTTTGTTTGACATGTGAGTTTAAGAAATGGCAGGAGATCAGGACGGAATTATAATGTCTAGTGGATCAGACGGTGTTTAAATTTCAACACTCACGACTATGCAAGCTAAATAATTGTCTAGCATAGGGACCTACTATAGTAACTTATTTTGTATTTCACACGATTGTATTTGTTTTAAATATATCTATAAATTGAAAATTTAGAAACCCCCTATGCGACTACTTTTCAAACTACAAAAGACATGATAATTATCAAACGTCTGAACCTCTTTTCATGAAACATAGCTATTATACACTCTCGATCAGAATACCCTTCTAACAAAAAAAATATCAAAATTAAAATACGTTCATCCGCTTGGGCGTTACGATGCCGCAGACAGACAGAGGTACCTACACATATTAAACTTAAAACACCCCTCTTTTTTCGTGGGGGGTTAACAATAGATAGGACCTACCTATTATTACTGTAAAATATAACGACCAAACCAGAAATTAGGTACAATGGTTGAAATCTAAAACAATATTCCGACAAGTGTAACAAATAATGCTATTACAGAAATCGGTATCGCCAAGACCAGGAATAAACCATTAAAATATAGGAAAATGAATAATACATGACTCGTACATCCGTGTATTCCCCCGGCACAGATTAGTGCAAGGTAAGCGTCGAAAAATATACGGGGAACTTTTTTATTTTTGCTTAAAAGGCTATAAAACGATAAAGATCACCGTACAATGTGTGGTTAAAGGATCCATTTGCAGGGGAGGCGCGGGCGAAACGCGACTATTTATTGCTCAGGGAGACGTTAGGAGGATACATCTTGCAATTAATTTGTATCGTTCAGTATAATGAAAAGGCTGATCGGAATATTGAAGTTCGTGCTGTAAGACTAATTGTTGTGTCCTGTACTGTACTAAACGTGTACTAATTAGGAGAAACCAAAAGTCTAAGGACTGCTATGTAGCTCGATATTGGAATACTTCTAAGTCTAAACTAGTGCACTACTATTTCGGCTGTGACATACAAATGCCGAAGCAGTAACATAAAGCTAATGTTTAAACATTTCTAATTAATTCAATGACAGTTTCTTGTTTTTCTCAAAGTACGTCTTACGACTATCACTGCCTTGAGATAAAAGATGTATTGGTACCTACATTTATAAAGATAATTTAAAGACAAATTATGTTTATATTCGAATAAATTCTTAAAATATATGTTACTATAAAGATTACCTCATCATAGGTATTTCACAAAGAGGCTGATTATCTTTCGCAAACCTCTTCAGTGGAGCGAAAAATTAAATATCTTGATCAAAGTCGAGTTTGTAAATCGAGATGGGTTGTAGAAAAATTAAACAGCAAAATAGGAAGTGCAGCGAAGGCAGACCTGCAGTGATTAGATTCTCTTTGACCTGTACCCCTTATTAATTTATGATCGAGCAGGAAGCTGTCGATTTGTAAGGCACCAACATAGAGGAAAAGGAATGTCCAACTTAATGTCGATATTTAATTAACTGCTGTTAAAGTCCTTTAAAAATGTTTTTATGTCTTTGCTTTAATTGGTATGCATGTGTAGCGTATACGTATAGCGACACATCTGAGGGATACTTTCTTATAACAACAAGTAGAGAAAAAAACAAAATTCAAATCTCAAAATCAAAATTTCCAGCTGTGTTCCGTGTACATACGATGTAGGTTAGCAATAAGATAGGTTTTTAAAAATTGACACTTACATATAACCCTTCCGTAAGAAATTCTCTAAATGATTTTAGTAACTATATTAGATTGAATAGTTTAGATTTAGAAGAACTAAGAGGACTAACATAGGGACGTGGATAACGACTTTGTTGTATACTATTTAGTGTTATGTAGATAAATAAGACGTTTGACAGATGTCAGACTGACGATGACGGACAAGATGCCCGCTCTAGATCTAGATTAGAAGTACATGCCATATTTTTAAAGAAAGAAGATAAAATTTGATTGAAGGCGAAATAAATAATTAAAGTAAACCTGCTAGTTTAGTTTTGAAGAATAACACATTTAGAGATAAATCATGTGTGTGTATAATAAAATATGTAGAGCTTGCTCATGGAAATTTACAACGTTATCACCGTGTAACGTTTTATATCTCAATAGTTTCCGGCTTGAGCCGACACGCTCAGTACCTACATACAAGCATGTATTATACATATATACAAACTGTTAATTAAGCTATCGACGCCGGCACATCACGATGAGCGGATTTATCGCGCTCTGTAATCTACGCCGTCGGAATTAATTCGCCGAGGGGAATATTGTGAAAAATTTCATTTGACATCTCTAATTATTGGGATTGGAAATAATTATGTCGATAATTAATGGACATTATTAGAACGTTGATTCATAATGATATTGTGAAATTGAAACACGAGGTAACTATGGCAACAGCCGAGTAAACCAAAAACAATAGAGATTAAAATAAAGATTATGAGGTTATAATACGATAAGACGTCTGAATTGCATCTGTAGGTCAAACACTGATAAGATTGAGATAAGAAATGTTAACTGCAAATATAAATGGTTGAGCGTAAACAATACTAAACCTACCATTTTTATACGAAAATATACTTACTACAGTTACAATTAAATATGTACTTAGGGATTTCAAGTTCTTTTGTGTTTATGTAAATGTTTTGGAAGAAAGTACAGTACAGCGCGCGAAAAAAAATCCTTCGAAAAAGGTTTGCACATATCTTGGATCAAATGTCTGGCGCGAACGTGGCAGACGCCACACAGTATAGGTATGAGAAGCATAATAAGGAACATTTATAAAATATAATCTATTTACTTAATAATAACGAGAATACCTATTTCGTGGCACGAAATAGGTCATTTTTGTCACATTAATGTGATAAAGATTATTCAGCATCAGTAAGTTCTGTAAGTTGAGATCATTTTGATGGAGAAATACGATAATTGCAACTGTCAACGATGATAGTGTAATAGTGCTTTGTATCTGTATTATCAAAGCGGTTATTCACACGAAGAAGATGACACCGTTCTTTTATATTTTTTGACAGATATTCAATAGATGATGTCGGTTTATTTTTTGAATTGAAGCCAGATAAATCCTATGTTTTCAAGGGAGAAACTTGTCATAGTCGTAGTCGTAGAAAGAGAGACTGACTGTCCTGGCCTGTGCCAATTCTGATGGGTCAGAAAAGTTACGTTTGCTAGTGATTGGTAAAGTGGAAGAGTCCACGTTGTTTCAAAAACGTAACATATGATGCACAATCTCGAGCTTCTTTCGAGATTTTCCCTATCCCGCATAATACGCTTTCCCGCTTAAGACGCGTTTTTGGTTAGTTCCCTGTGAAATCGTCTTAAACGGGTCTTACTGTATTTGATATATTTGACATTTGGTACAGTAAAATGTACGGTGTCAGGTTAACCTTATGAATGACCGCACACCGGAATTGTATCCTTATCTTAAGATATAAGGCAGACTATAATAACATATTATAATATAATTATTTATGTTTGTCAGCGCTACACTGTGTGGTGTGTTGGTGGCGGTGTGTGCGGCCTGCTGGCGAAGGTCGCCGAGCTCCGACAAACCTGAGGAGGTGATCGAATGCCATGGAGTGTACACCGTCAGCGCTGACGCGAGGATGCGGCAGGTAAGTCGAGAGCACATAGGTACTTCCAACATCCTCAAACATGTCACCGATCAGGGGCCTAATTCTGTTAACCGCTGGTATCTAGATCGTATAGGACATGCAGTTTTCCTATGAAAAACTGACGTATTCAGACACGTAATACGTCAGTTCTGACGTATTGTATTATATTTTCGAGATGCCAGCGATTAGCAGAGGGTCCCAGAGCCGTTACAATAATCAAATATATTTAAAGAGAATATCTAATAGTATTTATCTTTGATAAAGGTTCAAAGGTATTTATAAATAAAATGTTACCCCTCGTTAGATCCAGTAAGCGCTTAAACGTTTTAAAGACCAAAACTGCAAAACAAACCACTTGGAAACGCTTTAAAATAAACTTTTAACACCTTAACGTACTAAGTTGGTTAATTATCAGACTTTGCGAATCTTTTGTCGTAATTCCGCGACTGTTTATACCTACTTGTGTCGAAGACGTAAAATGCTAATGTTAATCTAGATTATGATTTGACTATCATTATAAAAGATGCCATCAAAATAATAAATGGGATAAGGGGCCAAGTTCTGCTTTAAAAATAAATTTGGAAAGTTGTAGTCATGATAAAATTACTTGATTTTTTATGGAAACTTGGTTCGTAATAAACCTTTGTACAATTTTACAATTTTAATATTTTTGTAATAATATAACATTGTTCGACGTTACTGTTAAATGGAGAATCATTAAAACCTGAAACTTTTTTGAAAACATTACATATGTATCCGGCCGTCAACAGAGGGAAATGGTAACCAAAATCGCTGTTTACACAATGTGTTTGAAACTTTTGATGCATGGAATTTTTATGGGGTTTGGGAAATAGCTGTGTTCTGTTTCCAGTTAATTATTTCCATGTAATGTTACACCACAAACCATACGGTTTACTTGTCACCATTATCTAAAACATACAATGGATGTGTTACCAAGTCATTTCAACGCAGTGCGCTTCCGTTTATAATTTAATGGTGTATTTTTTTTATCAAATGTTATTTAATATCGATTCATAAATCTTGGTATTTATTTAAATATCCTTACAAAAAAGTTTTAATATCCAGATCTGCGCGGATCACGTAGCCTGATAATAGGCGCAAGGGATCCCTTTATGTTCAATCACTGCAGACAGATTGGGAATGCCAATATGTACAATACAGAATGCCCGGGATGTATGAGAGATGTTCACAACAATGCATTCTGACAACTCAATGCACAGAGTAAATATCTATAGCCGCCAGGTGCAAATAGTTTTTTCGTGAGACGGTTGGCAGAAATTGTGTATTTTGAACTTGGTTAGCTTCACTACTCTGGGCGGGGCTTCCGAGATTGAAAAGCTTTATTGATGTTATTGCGGACACATTATAGCCCACGTGCGGTTCGTGTGACTCGCTTCGAACATGCATGGACTAATGGTCTGTGCATAGTGGACACTGATTTAAAAATAGAGACACAGGTTTCATTATGGAGGTATAGTTTTCGTTAACCGAACCATTTTGTGCTCAATTTTTATTTCGTCAAGAAGATTCCTAGTAACATGCGCATGTTGCGCGTTTGCACGTTTTGACAAAGATTCCATAAGATCTGTCAGACGTTAAATTCATTTGGAACTTTATATCAAACAGGAAAAAGGCCCTAACATAAACTCTGTAGGTTAGGAAGAAACTAGAGGGTGCGACGGGTAACGCGTTTAGTGGCGCGCGGCACTTCCGGCGCGGGATTGTTGTTCCGGTTCCGTGTCCGGCGTCTGCCGTTGCCGCACCGCCAATACGCCGCGTTGATAGACGATTCACGGTAATTTTTTTCTCCTAAACATCTTGAATTGTTTATAATTTAAATATTGCATTTAGAACGATATTTGTTATAGTTTCATACTGTAATACAGTTTTGTCAACGAAACTCACGACTTTTATCCGATCGGCGCATTTGAGGCCATAAAGTGATTTAACGTTCGTTTAGCGTGTTAATTTGTTGACACGCGGTTTATTGCCCGTGGCCGCTAACTGTATGTTAATTATGCGTATCGCGTATCGCTGTACACCGCGCTGGCGTATACGTCGTTGGCGTATGAGTCAATGTTGCATGGGGAATTTAGTGGGCTATTGCGACGCCACGTGTTAGCCGTGATAACAAACCTTTTTTAATCCCGACATACCGCAATAAGGGCGTGTTCGCAGACCGAATGGATTTGATCATGTTTTACGTTCGCTTTTGTTTCCGTGCGAGCGTAGCTCCAATTTACAAGTCCATAAACCAGATAAAGGTCAATGTTATAAGACATCGTTTGGATATGTTCAGCAAGTAACTAGCATGTTAGCTGTCGGTCGGCGGCGGCGTGAAATGCGTGCCTCCGATGGCTAGTTCCAAGGAAACGTGATGGTATATTGTGGCCAATATACTTTCGTGATTAACCGCGCTTGAGGGCACTATAGCCGTGACACAATTACTTTTAATACTTCCACGAGAATTTAGTGGGTAATTTGAAACTGAAAGTGAAGAAAGATATACGACATTTTTTAATGAAAATTGAGAGTCGGAGTGGGAAAGTCGTTTTCAATCTAAATCATTTAGAATTTCAGTTATATTTTCGGAGTTGCTACAGTTGCTGTAGCTGTAACACACTAGCGTCCGCTACTAATCGCAGTAAAACCAATTACGGCTAATGCGATTTTTATCAGGGATTGTGTGCAGATGATCGCGCCCCGCGGGACTCCGCCGCGTTTGTTATCGCCGTGATGGGGAATCTGGGGAAATCTTAACGGAACCCCGGTTGGGGTATCAAATCGTAATATCTTACTGTTTTAGCCAAGTTGTTGCCCTCATAGCTAGCGTATCGGTTGTAAGGTTTGTGTTGTTTTGAGGATTTCACCAATTTCCGTTTGTTAAAGTCGCAAATTGTTGTCCGGCAGTGAAAACCTCGTAAACCCACTTTTTTCTACAATGTGTCTATAATTTTTATATGTAGATACATTCATAAGGCGCGTATTAATTATATTTCCTGTTGTATTACACTCACGATTTAACAATGTTTTAATGCAAGACGACGTAATTTAATTTTCCATGGAAAAAGAAACTACGAACTGTTTTCCTCAAGTCAATTGGAAAGAAAGATTGTATTAATGTTATTTACATCGACTTCGTGATTGTTTACAACAATAACAATTAAAAACGGTTGACGCAAACTGACACTTCAAACAAATAATAACAATGCGTTTATGTCATGCCTGTTTTGAATTTTATTTTACAATACTAAATAATACCTCGCGTGTTTGCTTACAGTATACAAGCATGACGAATTGTTTCGTCATGCGAATTGACTTTGTTGCGTTGTTGTTAAATATTTTGACGTCAGAAAGTCAGAACAAACATCTTCGCTTTCTAGGCTCATACTAGGCCACTATATTTTTGACTAGCGGCCCGCCCAGGCTTCGCACGGGTACATTGCGGTTACATTATTAGAGTTTGAGTAAGGATCCCTAATTTCAATCAAACAAACAAAGTTTTCCTCTTTATAATATTAGTATGATGATAATAGTATGACTAAAAGAAATGCCTCTCATAGACTATTGACCGTTCATAGCTTGTAACTCAATACGCACGTAGAAATGCAGGCTCATTCTGAGACATGCGTACCGAATGTCAAGTGAGCCTAGTTCCGGAAATTTCTTGGAGTGAGAGTCAGTGTTCTAAGGCTTTTATTGTATAAAGTAAGCCATAGATTTACCTTTCACGTGGCTTCTGATGTTATTGATTGTTTTGTCTTGAAACTATATAACTTGGCCTAAAATCGTCATCCCCTTGATTTACTATAAAACTAGCTGAGCCCGCGACTTCGTCCGCGTGGAATTTAACTTAACAAAATCGCCCGCTCCCGGGTTATGAGCCCGCGCGGCAGGACCCATTTTTTTTTCCTACAGTAAAAGTAGTCTAAGTTACTCCTTATGGCATCAGTTATCTGCCAGTGAAAGTCCCGTCAAAATCGGTCCAGCCGTTTCGGAGCTCACCCGGAACAAACAAACACACAGACAGACAGACAATTTTTTTTTTAATCGCGTTTTTGCTATTGTTGTCGTATGTACTTTCATATGCATTTAGTGAAAAGGTGTTATTTTGATATTACACACAGACACTCCAATTTTATTTATTTGTATAGAAGTAAGCCAGCGATTTACCTTTCACGTGGCTTCTGAGGATATTGATTGTATTGTCCCGAACCTATATAACTTAGCCTAAAATCGTCATCCCCTTGATTTACTATACGATTGAACTTCCTGATATGCGAGCATTGCGACCTCTTTTGGAATTTAGCTCAAATTAATTTAAACAACTTTCAAAAGATTGTTTATTAGTTGTGTTAAATCGACCAGACGGTGGCAGAGCCGAGCTGTAGCCACATGACTACAGCTTATATACAGGCTGGCTTGATCTGGATAGCACCACCCAGTCACATTGTTTTATTAATTATTTTGGTTTGTAAACATTTAATTTGATGTAAGTATGAGTAGGTATGACCACCACACTAAACTAGCTTTCTCATTTTATCTACATACCTAAATCTGAGGGAGATTTGATTATTATTTACTATTAGTTATTTAGTGATAATGGTGTTGCCTGCTCATATTATTACTTTATGCTGTTCCTGAGAATGTACACCATCTGTAATTCATTGAAAAGAGTAACCATTAAGTTTCTTGCCGGATCTTCTCAGTGGAAGCAGCATTCCGAACCGGTGGTAGATTCTGACTATTCATAAATGCTTTGTTGGCTTAGATGAATTAAAACAATTTTGACAGAAGATCAGTACAGTAGCTATTATAGGTACGTTTTGTACGATGAGTGAGCGAGCCGGAAGCTCAACTGTCCTCCCTAATCGCTTAACATCAGAAGCATCGTACTCTTGACCGACTTTGTAATATACTTCCAAAAAAAAAAGAAACAATAGAGCAAGAAGAAAGTTAGCAGTACCGGAGTTTATCGTTGCAACGTTTCGCCTCGTCAATTTCCATACAATTGAACTGCCGCGGTCCCCAATCAGGGCACTAGCAACTGATTTGAACGATTGTATAATTTTTATTGGTTCTCTTTGTAGTGATTTTGCTAAAGGATGCCATTATTTGAGGATGTTTCAAGCTTCGGATGTCGTTATATATTCAAGTGCTATTGCTCTGTAAACATTAACAAACAAACGATCCAGTTTTAGTCTGATATTATGCTTCTTCTAGGCATCTTATTATTCTCGATGTAACAGCTTAATGTCCGCATTAACAAATCGATCTCAAGTCTGAGAGCGATCTTGGAAATGTCATTATTATGTCATGCCAATACAAAATGACATGACAAAAGCGTACTCAAGATCATTCTCAGACTTGAGATCGATTTCTTAATACGGACCTAAGTTACTCATCCGTCATTTCTTAAATGGCATTATATTAATTAATCTACTTACATAATTACATTATTTTACTCCATAGCTTTCATCAATTTACCGCGAACAATAGAGGATATTCGCTGTATGTGAGATCAAACGAGGTATCTGCATAAAATATTAGTTTTTCAGACGATAAGGACCATTTTGCAGTCGCATAACTCTCCAATACGATCTAATTTCGGGCTACGTGCTTTGTTTCGGTGATGGTCGTTTATACGCAAAGATGTTTCACATATTTACTGATATCGTCGTAAATTATTAGTCGTTACAGTAACTCTGGGACTTTGTTTTATTTAGTTCCGAGATGTTTATTGAGGAGACTTGGGATAGAATTATTTCCTTGTCTCAATATTGTATTGGACCAGATTATGGATCGTACGTAACGGTTCCGTTTTCGAGTTGACTCACGTCCTGGCTATCGGTCATACTCCATTTGACAGGTGTCACATCCAATTTGGAAGTATGGCTTGACCGCCGCTCACCCCTTTCTTATACAAGTAACAAAGACTAATATGTCACAATGAAATTAATGTTTCGTACATAGGCTCCAGTAAAAGTGTTTGCAGTAATTGCCTGCTTAAACTCCTTTAGCCAAAAGGAAGTAAGTAACAAAAGATTTGAAAGCCATAAAATTATGCACGTTTTATCACTGGTTATAGTGCAAAGTGCTTTGTTCAATTTCTTAGGGCTCTGAAACACGTTGTCACTTGCCTGAGGCGGCTGGCGGAAGGCGGGCGGTTCGCTGCCCATGAGTGCAATTATGCAAATCAGCTCCTAGAATGTCAACTGTTCAGACGCTTAGTGTTCGGCGAAAGAATTGCATTGCTTACTCTTTCATTATTAGCTTTTTTATTTCATTAAGTTCCTAATTTTCTTTGCGCTTCTTAGCATGACATTTCGAAATCTGTCCAAACACTTCGCTTGTAAAAGGTGTATCCTACTGAATAATGATTAGTTTTGAAGACTAGTGTTTGTACTTCCAAGGCAGGGGTGGATGGGGTGGAATCTTAAGAATACTAGCAAGTCCCGTCTACTTTTAAAAGATGCTGACACCAAATTTGCAATAAAATCTTTGTAATAAAAATAAATCTCTTAATATTATAGCCGAATACTAAATAACTTGAATTAACAAATATTTCTTAATAATTGAGTTTCCTCGCACAAGTCATAATTAAAATGCTATTCTCAGTTGAAACAGCAGTGCTAAAGTAATTCGAACAGCTCTCCCAAATTACGTGTTAATCCTGAATGTTTCAAGTTGCTTCCGCAAACCTCATAACTTCGTCAGAGCCGTCTGAATGGCGGCACTGGCACTCTGTTAGGTATTAATCTGTTAGTCCACGAACTCTCAGTCTCACCTGCAGCTGGATGTTCTGTTGACAATTCATTTCGCGTTTCCTAGTTTAGGGATTTCGTTTTGCAAGAGATTGTAGTTTAATTGGATGCAGTTTGCAAAATAGAATCAACCCATACACATTTACTGCAGACCAAAACCAACCCTAGTGCGAGTTTGTAGAACTATGTGTGGGTGGGGGTCCATTCCGCAAGATATACACCAAATGTCAGTAGTAGTCTCGTGATTAGTTTGTTCGATTTAGTACGATATTCATATTTAGCTTTTGGGCGTGGTTCTGGATGAACAATTTTACGCTTCTCCATGTAGGTATGTCCCATTATCAATATGTTTCTGTTAGATTTTAGAAAGATCCCATTAATCAATCACTACTAGTTGATTTACGATTTGAGGTTTCTTGCGTATTTGGCGATCAGCCCATATGTACAGTTATTTTTGTCTCCGCTTTTCAACGCAGAGAAGTGGATATATTTTTTAAACTTCAATTTTTTCCTTCGATTAAATTCGTGCGGGTTCCAAGACACTTTGGCATTTCCTCGGGACTCGTCGATGGTCGAACCCAAATAATTATTGGACACCTTTGTCGATCCTGGATTACAGGAGTAACGGTGTGTGGCGGGTCTAAACCCTTTTAATTAACCACTAAGTTTTGTTGCGAAATCGTATCAATGCTTTATATATTAGAAATCTAATTGCTTAGGAAATTATACTAGAATACACTACCAGCTTGTCTAAATCTATGTCATGCTTGTCTAACATTGTTTTGTTATGATATAATCGAAGAACTAATGGAGCCACTGACATAACTACCTAACGGTAACGCTAGTTTGCCCAAAGAGCATTATAATGTAACATTTGATACCTAGCTAGTTCTTGGAAGACCGGGAGACATACAGTTGTTGTTCGGTGATGTAACTTTGATTCGATATTCCGGGCTATTTTGGGATCTGCCGTAGGGTTGTCATATTGAGTCGCGATGCCTTGGAGCTTCGCTCATGACGTAATGTGGTTTTTGGTGGGTATATCATGTGCCTTCGTGGTGTAGGGGACTCCCAAATACTTAACCTGCTGCCTCCGCCGAGGCGGAGCGGACCCATTGAGGGCTTTCCAACGAAAAAAATCGTTACCATATTACGCCCTAGCCACAAACCAACTCCGTAAAATATGGTTATTTTCTAAATCCGCCATTATTTTGGATTGAGGTGTTAATATTTAAAATGTTTTTAAGGTGAAGGCGCCTGTCTAGCCCGCGAAATTCAAAATTTTCGAGTATTTTTATAGTTTATCCAAAATTTGTAAAATAAATGCACTGCACACGGTCTTTGTCGCGAATTACAAAATGTGCCTTTATTATTGTCAGATTTTGAAAAAATTCTAAAAACCTCATAAAATTTAAACTTCGCGGGCTAGATGGGCGCTTTAGCCTTAAAGTAGTTCTTGTATGCGTTTTGAATTTAGTTCCTTAAGTCGATTTCATTATTTGCTCGATCAAGTTGACAGCAAGAAATGTTATTTTCTATGAATTTGAACCATATTTGTAATACTATAAGAAAATAAGATTCAAATCCTCCGGCCGCTGTTAGAAGCCTTAGAAAAACCCATATAGAAGTAATATAATATGAATTCAATGCCAATAACCAGAACATATCCCGACAAACCTTAACCCTGGCATCCACTTGTATTGAGAAATGGCTATATTATTGTAACAATTTCTATATACTAATATAACTACAGTAGGCGTGAGCCGTGCATAATTGCTTCGTTCATTAAATTAACTGTTTCAAGAATAGTCCATTTAAATAATGAGCGTGTGAAATAGTGTGAATACACGCGGTGCAATTCTCGGTTCCACTGTCGTTGGAACGTGAAATTGTTCTTTGTACCACATACTACGGTACAAATCTTTGAAAAACAATCTGGATAAATAATAGTAATTTTTGTTATTGCACTACTCGTGTAGCAGAGGTTTGAACCCGAATAGGACCATGACACATTACTATAACTCGGAGACAGGTGCGTGCTCAAGTGTTTTGGAGACCGAGAATATTTCCGATTGTGCTAATTCTTATGCGCGCGCTTTTATACTACAAAGGTCTACAGGCTGCGTCTGACTCACGTGCGTATCGCGCCTGTATCACTACAAACGCGCGTTTAAAAACGTGGTGTGCACAGGCCCTAATAGATAAATAAATAATTTATTAATTACAGCTTGCCATCACAAAATCATGCAATCACTAGATGCATCGTTTTCAAGAGTGTAATAATTAATAAAAAATATAATTAATCCTGCATTCCCCGGAAGGGTAGGTAGGGAGATTAGTACAGTACTTATGAAAGATAAGTGAGATTGTATAAGGGGTCGAAGTACTTATTGATTTTCCAAATAACGTTGGCCATTTTGTCAACCACTTTGTTGTATTTGCACCCTGTTTACCTGTTTAAAGTAGATACCCTGAATTGACTGGTCACACCGAAAGCGTTTTAACTTCGCGCACTGAGAGATTTGTGTGTTTTGAACACATTTACTGTTTCAAGATTCACTTTGCAAACTTTTTGTTTTGGCACATTTACTTGGGCACTGAAATATGGTGCTGTTCTCGAAGCTAAACGATCGTCTAAGGTGATATTACCTATTTAAGAAAGTAATATAACCAGAGGATGAACATTGATAGTCCAGACAATGTGCAAAGATTTTAAGTAATCTGTGTGAATATCGGATTAATTGTCGACGACCGCTTGGCGCAGTGGTTCGAGCGTAGGCCGCTCAGCTCACTGCACATGTTGGTTGCGGGGTCGATTCCCGCCGAGGCAAATCTCGGAAATGACCTTTTCGTAATTTGCCCTGGTCTGGGTGTTACTGGGATCGCCCCCAGTACATTGTATGGTGACCATAGTACAAGCGTTGCTTAGTTTGGGACCATACAGTTGGTGTGTCAGTCTGGCTATATTTATTTATTTATTGTACAAAGATCTTCTCTCCATAGGAAATTTTATGACCTATCATGAATATTGTATATGTACTTGTTGTATGTCATGGTTTACAATAACCCGACTAATTCCATTGTTTTCTGTTCGCCCCTTCCAATCAGCTCATCAGTTATTCGTCGTGAGATTTCGTAAAGCTATAATTAATAACATCCAATAAATCACGCAACATTGATATATCTTGTTTAGTTCGCTTCAATCACAGTTCTGGGGCGAACGCTCCCGCGGGACGGGGCGAGCGTTCTCGGAGTTAACGGCTCCCGTCGCGTGTCTGCGGCTAAAAATCGCATTTGCGATAATTGGTTTCTGCCTGGCGAGTCCGGCCGAGAGCGGTTTACATGCTCGACTAACTAAATGAGCGATCGAGACGTGTTACGTCGATTTTCATAATATTTATCGATTAGTTTTTGATTGGGTGTACATGTTGCTCTCTACTAGTGATGCAACATTTCATAGGTAGCGTGTGAAAAATCATATTATATTGGTTTCCATAAGTAGCACTTGCTACCGACATAGGTAGAAACTGTTAAAAATCATTGCAATTAAATAGAAAAGCGTTCGGTACCGTCCCGACTTTCCTGATAAATCATCGGCCAGTGACATCATAGGATTACGTGCATAGTGAAAATTCACTATGAATTAAATCATTGACTGTGAAAAATCACGTGTGAAATAACAGTGACAGAAAAACATAATTTCACGTAATAAGAATGAATTTAAAGAAGCAATCATTGCCATGCCTACTCTTTACCATATCATTTAATTCTGTAATTGTGTAACAAAATCGGATCAATTCACCTTAGCTTAGTAGGTAATTAAATTCATTACTACTTTAATAGGAACTACGTACCTACCTACTGCTTCATCTTGAGTTAAATTGATTACGAACAGCTTACTGCAAGCTTCGGAACGTAAGGTTCAATTAACTCAAAATCCGTCTAGTCTTCCTGGCCCTGAGACTAACGTGGCGGGAATAATTAGAACCTACGTCTCACATGCTTTTGAGGGCCTCGGCTCTCGAGCTAGTACCTATGTTCCGAATGCCGGAGCTCCGTTCGATTACACCACGAGGCACGAGTGAAGCGAGTAGTCGCCTCAGTCGATTACGCTCGTGTAAACATTCGTGAAATACCCATGTAAATATTTGAATTGGGAACCCGCATAGTGTTACATATACAATTTGTTGGGAACGAGTTTGTTGTGAAGCATATTTCTATATTTTTGGAACGAAGTTCCTTTACGGTAGGATGAAATGGGAGAAATAGTCCCACTAAAAAGTGTAATACAAAATTTGTTACGTCCAGTGTGAAAAAGTTCTTTCAAATATCGTTAGATGGCGTAAGTAAACTACTTTGTATGGATGGCATTTACGGACATATTCACTCCCTATGCGACTCGTAGATCGTCAATTCTTCTTTTTCGAGTCACCCGTTCTATAGAAAGTAAATGCGATAGTAGGACTTTTTCACGGCGCTTCGAACATTAACTGTGCACACAAAACAACTCGCCTATATCGAATTCCGATTGTATTAACGTACGTCATCATCCATCATTCCTACCTTTACTGAATAATGTACGTAGTTAAAAGCGGATATATTTTCGTCTAATTATATATCTGTGCAGTGTAAAATTATCTGGCTGACATCTACATTGGAAGGTAGGAACCATCAATGCTTTGAAATAGTCTTTAGAACTTTGTTATTCCAGTATCTAAAGATTTTTTCTAGATATTATTGTTAGTGTACAAAAATCATATTTCGAACACAACTTTTTTTAAAGACAACTCACCATCATAGTATTAATTATAAAATCACTCAGTTTTCAATCTTCGGGATGTGTTGAGTATCTGAAACAATAATAATAATGTTATTTAAACTCAGCGGAAGGAGCGGAAGATATCGAGAATTTTACTGCGATTTTTAAGCTGGATTTGTCTGGGAAGGGTCCAAGTTTACAGCGAAAATGCAGTTAAGTGCGTTTTCGGATTGGCGATCGCTTGCTTTGCTTCCAAACTAAGATCATCAAGGTCTTCAAAACTAATGTTTGTGTGGGTTCTGCCGCATACCGCCGCCGGCGCGGGATTTCCTCGTCCGATGTCCGTCCAGCATTGTTACAGCCGAAGGTTACGTAAACAATTAACTAATGAACACCTACGGCCTTCCGAGGAAATGGTATTAATATGGATTCCACGTGGGGTATAACTGTGAAGTTGGTTATTAATAGCTTTTAACAATATACCTATCCACATTAATATGATATTCATAAATGTGTACCCACCTATACTAGGTGAAACAGAAAGGGTATACTATTTTTTTGCAACTTAACTTTGTAAATCTAAAACTATCGGCTTTGTGGGACAGTTGAAGTACTAAAGGTTTTGTGGACTTATGAAATCTGTCAACAGCTGTATCCCTGTAACACCTTTTGTTTTTCAAGTTTCCTCCAAAGCTGATAGTTTTAGAACTACAATGTTAAGTTTTGAAAAAAAAGTATACCCTTTATGTTTCACCTAGTATAAATAGCACATTGACCATTGAACTATTTCTGTTAATTGCTAACCGCAATCGCCTCGATCCTCACTAATACATTATGAATAAGTCATTCCAGTTCTCGGAAAAATAAAATTTTATTACAACGGGTTATGGTCACGATTCAAACATAGTATCTTCCGTTTAATGAGCAAGTTGGTACTTCTTATATTTTCTTTGCATTTAATGTCTACTGAACGGAGCGGAGTTCAGTAGCTAATAATGTAATAAAAGCTAAAACTAATGGTGATGACGCGGCCATTCTAAGCATTTGTAAGGAAATTCTGTCGTATTTGAATCGTCGGGCCAAGCTATCGCAACCGACCAATTCTCGCCTAACTCCACTGTATGGAGTTCGATGACATAATTACAAGCTCGCTCTCACAGTTTGAGGGATCCCGTGGTAATGTCTTGACTATCATTGCGCAGGAACACGTGGAGATGCCTGGGCCACCGCCCGCTTATGAGACCGTCGTCGAAGAGCCTTCGAACCATAAGGAATGCCATTCATTGGAGGTGAGCTTCATCTTGATTTGTTATGTAAAAAGTCAATTTAATAGCGACTTTGCATCGTCCGGTTTAGAAGTTTTACATGATCACAGCCAAATAAATTGTAATAATTTACTCACATTTCCTTTGAACACAACAAAACTAGAAATAGGGATTATAATTTTACGCAAGAAATATCATTTGCTAATCTTTTCAATATTGAAACAAAATTGCGTTGTTTGAAAAAAATAATAATCAAATATTGTTCCGATATGATTTTCTTGGTTTATAAAATATTGAACTACAGTTAAGTACCTAATTCCGTTCCGTGATGAACCTCTACGAACGTGTTAACTAAGTCGGAGGTCAAACTGCCAGGGTGAAATGGATGACCGCAGGGCCGCGTGCGCTGGCTTGACATTTTTATAGGTACCTTATCTGGCCGTGACCCGATGTTTCGTCACGATATTCCGACGACCCCTACATTCTTAGAATTGCTATTTCGGTTGGCTTTACCGGACTAAAAATCAACTTCAGCAGAGATGTCATCGAAAGGGGATAAGTAAGATGTTATGGAATGAAGGCTATCGTGAATTTTATTTTGTTTGTGATGGGTTGAAATTGCTTTTTATTTGACCAGAATGTATGTAGCATATCCACTGCGGCCGTTTCGTTTGTAGCTTAGCAAGTTCTACGCGTACACAGTCAGATAAACTGTTTTTTTTAATAACAATTTCGGCAAACAATATACGACCCGCTTGATGTTAACCTGTTCTGTAGCCTATAAATGCATGCAATACCAATGGCTTTGATCGCACGTTACCAACTTCCCCTTCAAGTTGGGGGAATTGGGATAGAGGGAGTGGGAGGGATTGGGCTTCCGGCTCTCTCACTCATCGGACGAAACGCAACTGTCCGGGGAAGTCGGTGAGGTGAGCCATTGCCTGGGAAGAAGCGCCACCAATACCAATAGTTCCTAGTATGTTTGGGACTGGTCCCGCCACACTCCCTCCACTGTAACTCCTGTAAACCAGGATCGACAATGGTCACCAATAATACCGTCGAGGTTTGACCCTCGACGAGCTCCGGGGAAAAGTTAAATTGTCTTGGACCCGCATGAATCGAAAGAAATAATAGGAGTTGGAATAAAAAATATCCACTTATTCGGTGTAGTTCCTAGATGTACATAATGGTATTTACTTTTAGGAGGTGGTGACGCATCCCTGCCAGTCTTCAACCAGATGTGACGCTGGACTGCCCTCGTACGAGGCGGCCGTCATGCTTCGAGACACCAAGTTATAATGCATTGTGTCAATCCTGCACTAGGCTTATGTTTGACCACTGATGTATAGTTTAGTAAAGTCACTATATACTAAGATTGCTAAGTCTAGTACTAATGCCTTATTTGTAGTAGGTATATTGGTAGGTAATTATGGCACATATGTCTATAATATTATGTGGGTAAGTAGTATGAATATTTTGTATGTAAGGGATCAATCTGAATTCGAATAAGTTTAGAATTTTAACATTAGGAGTAGATATACTGATTTTTTTTGCAGCAATTGATGGTTGTACTGAGCACTTTGATTTTCATGGAAATTGATTTCTTCATTTGCTTCGAAGATAACTCAAAACTTATTTTACAAACCTAGTTTCGGATTATCTGTGTTATGCGGTGTAGTATCAAGATTATTTTGATAAATGAGTTTTAGCCCAGCGAGGACGACGAATCAAAGTGACCACTGTGAGTCTGTATCAAAGCTCTAATTCAATTGTCACAGCTACTTCAGCTTGCACACGGTCACATGTCAGGCTTAGATAATTCATCAAACGCACAGTGTAAAGGGATACTTTCTTTATACTGTATCATATGTTAAGTCTCGGGATTTAGGATGATCGCCCGCGTGATCTGTTTCGTGATGCCTTTTCTCTGACAGATGATTCGTGAGGCGGGTAACTTCACGTACGTGTGTGCTCGTGCAGACCTTGCGAGCAACACTCCCCACCAGACACCGACCTCGCTGGCGAGGTCGACGTACCCCCGCTTCCGCCAAAGGTGCGTCTACGTACCTAGACGCATCTTGGCACCCGACAAGCCCGCTGAGTTTCTTGCCGGATCTTCTCAGTCGAGGTCGCGTTCCGATCCGGTGGTAGTTTTACCCTGGCCACCTCTCAAGGCAGCGGCCCAAACCGAGGTCGTGCCCCTTGTAGCGCCCTTGAGCTAGCTGCCCCCCTGCCCCTCTGGCTGGAGTGCACTTGCGTTCGCCCTCTGTCCGGGTGAAGTTGTTATGGCCATTTTGGCCAACAATATATTGTCAATTAAAAACAAAACCATGCGAGCAGTCGGGCCCGAGCAATCGAGGTCTAACCACGTACAGCGTAACCCCATCCTAAGAGTGACAAAGCATTTGTCATCTACGGCTGCTCAGTAAGTGTAGACATACCAAAAGTTTTATCAGCCACGTTAAGCCGAGGGCTATTATTACTTTGTTATAAAGTCTGTAAAGATTGTTTGTGGTGTCGTAGATTCTGAATGGATACCTACATCTTTGATAGGTGGTATTGGAATAACGTGCTTAGTTTTATTTGAAGGATATCGGTTCTATTCATTGATTTCTTGCAGTTAGTTCTAAACTTTTCAAGATACCTGCCGTTAGTGATGGCCTAAATATTGTATATGCAACTAAAGATTAACCTCCATACTATCTCAATGAATTGTGGATTATAATAATTTGATCTTAGTAAAGTAAACCTGTATTCTGATTATTAATATTTACATAATAGTCGGTAGGTACTAAATAAATAAATGTACAAGTTCCATTATAGTCTAAAATACTATGATATATATTAGTGATGTAACGAATGTTGGATTTTTGACATTCGCGAATGCGAATGCGAATATTTGGCTCCAACATTTGCGAATGCGAATGCGAATGCGAATGTTGAGTTTCAAATAACTCTAAATTGAAAATTTAAAGAAACCCTGATGCGTCGGCTTTTTAAACTAATAAAGAGCTCATTATTTTCAAACGGCTGAACCGATTTTCATGAAACACAGCTTAGAACACTCTCAACAGAAAACTTTTCTATCAAAAAAAACAAATTTAAAATCGGATCATCCGTTTGAACGCTACTTTGCCACAGACAGACACACAGATACACATGTTAAACTTATAGCACCCCTCGTTTTTCGTCGGGGGTTAATAAAAAGCACGCAAAATGTTAGACTGGTTTGACATTTCGTGTCGGCCGAACATAGCCAAACCCATATAGGTTGAAAGAATATAGTTAGTCACATAAAGTTAATATGAAGAGATTTGTTTTGATATCAGGGTAGCTTAGTATTATTGCATAAATAAATTTAATTGATATTAAAAATTTATTCAGTTTGTTAATATTTTAATTAGACTAACAAGAACAATAGGGAAAGATCCTATTCATAATTTAGTTGCCTACCTCAAGACAGTTCAATTTTTTTTTAATTCTGATATAAGTAAATAAATGCATTATGTACAAGTGAGCTACTTAAGTTGATAATTACATTACGATCGAAGCTAGTTTGCAGCCCGAGACTAACGCGAGGGCTGTGCTGTGAAGGAGCCAAAGTGTCTAATGAACAATGCTCACGCGTTTCAAAATACATTTTACAACACACTTGCGAGTAAAAAATATTTAAAATATTACAATCTTAATTGAAAAAAAAACACAATTCATCAATTTGTTTAAGACCTAGAGAATTGCAGGATGAATGAAAAATAAAACAAGATGGCGCGCCATAAGTTTTTAGGGTTCCATAGTCAAACTCGATACCCTTATAGTTTCGCCACGTCCGTCTGTGCGTCTGCCCGTCCCTCTGACATCACAGTAATTTTATTCAGAGACTCCTATGCTGCAAATTGGCAAAAAAATGTGTTTCTGTACCGCTACAAAACTGTGTATTTCAATTTTGAAAGCAAAGTTATTTCATTCTACCTCACATACTTATGAAAGGGGAGAGAAAAAATGTTTACTCACCCCTTCGAGTGAGGTATTGTTCGGTAGGTATCTTAAAATGATTTGAAGGTTTCTTTGACAGTTTTTCAATATTAATTCCCGTTTATGAAATATTGAGCTCCAAAGAGGTTTTTTTTCGTGACTAGCGAGATTCATCGTTTAACTTAGAACCACATTATAAATGGTTTATTATAGGAAATAAATAGTTCTTTACTATTAAAAATAAATACAATTAAATTTAAAAATCTAAAGTTTGGACTGAGTCTGGGCCACTGATTGTGCACCCAGTCTAATCATCACTTAATGATTTGAATTAAAACTCCCTATAAGAACTATCCATCAGTCCAAAAAGAAAATAAAGGTTTACGTCACTTTGCTTAAGATGTCTATGAATGCCGATTTAATAAATTTTGTAACAGAATTTCTTACTATTTTATTCATACGGTTGCCAATAGTTTATTCATTTCGCAGAAATTAATCGGTTTAGATGTTTCATATCAATAAAAAGACATTACTTTATTTTTAGGGTTCCATACTATCGAAAAGTGGCGGGATGTCTACGGAACCCTATAGTATGCGTAGTCTGACATGCATTTGGCCAGTTATATTTATCTATGGGTCTGGCAAGGCCCCTAACAATTATTATTTTATTTGAAATGTAATAAATCGAATGTTTACATTAAACAAATTAAGAAATAAATTTATTTAAATTATTTATAATATTTTAATAAATATTTATTTTATAAAAATGCTTACTATTTTAGGATAACTCTTTACTAAGATTTAAAAAATGAAAATTCAAAAGCACTAGTGCGTAATAAACTGCTTTATGAGCCTTAAAGCGGTGCAATTAGAGATATCCTACAAGCAAGTTTGTTGAAAAAATATATTATTCTTACTAGTTGTAATTCCATATCCATCTATACATAATTTCCTTTTTGTTTTTCAAAAACATTCGCCAAATATTCGCATAGATTCTTGCGAATGCGAATGCGAATGTCAACAAAATATGCGAATATTCGCGAATGCGAATGCGAATATTCGTCACATCACTAATATATATCTATTAAAAGTGGAAAACGACTTATTTTCGGTCGTTAGACAGGAGGAATCAAGGTTAACGCTGAATAGTTATAAATAAAATGTCACTTTAAGACGGTCTTATGACTAGGATAAGAGATCAGCGCTTGCAGGGTGCCCGTCACGGCCTCTGGTTATTGCATAAGTAATCACGTAAATGTTTGATAGGTGTAGTAAATAAGTACCTATATTATATAAATAAAATTAAGTACTTAAGGTGATGGCGCCTGTCTAGCGCGCGAAATTCAAAATTTTAGAGTATTTTTATAGTTTATTCAAAGTCTGAAAACATTTATGGCAACATTTTGTAATTTGCGACAAACACAGTATGCAGTGCGTTTATTAATACATTTATTTTACTCGTAATATTATCACGGTGGATATGATACTAGTTAATCACTAAATATGTACACAAAAATTGCCAGTTTTTCTGGTTATCTGTCGTTCTTGAAATGTTTTAGAGTAAGTTGGATATATTAATAATACGGTCTTCGGTTATACGGTCTTTGCCGCCAAAACTTCTAAAAAACTTCAAAAAAATTGAATTTCGCGGGCTTGATGGGCGCTTTAGCCTTAAGTATTCAAGATTTATTTTAAAACGATAAAATGTCAAGTATCGTTTTGTTGTAATTTTGTTTTGGGTCTACTCTTAAGTCCTAAAAAAAACTAAAATCGAAAACATGATTCTCTTAATAAATACCACTTTGATTATGCTTCTGTGTATAGTTTAAGTGCATTATTAATGTCGTTTTAAACACTATTTCACATAATACCTACGAAACATGATAACGTACAGGTGAAACATAAATAAGAACTTACTTATCTATATTAAGAGTAGGTATGTATTTCAAATGTACATTAATTACAAAATAAGACGCAAATCAAATGTACGGCACCTAGGAAAATAAAGGTAACTAACCAATTAAATATTTCATAGTTTTATTCAATGATTGGATTAAACATACTTTTATAGTAGGTACATCATACATACATATTACTGAAGGTTATATAGGCTAAGCATAAGTTTACATAGACATTGGAAAAAAAATTTTGTTTATGGTCTACATTTGCGGTCTGTGGGTACAATTAATAAATCCTGTTCTATACTGTATTCAATTAAAATTAATTTAGGTAGTATAAATACTAATTATTGCTGTTTATCATTTTGCGTAACATTATTCTGTTATAATTGTGGGTTTGAATCTCCTTCTGGTCTGTAACCATAAGGACGTTTTTCCTGCACATTAGATTGTGTAGCATACGTAAGATGTACCTGTTGTAATGTATTTAAAATTTATCTACAAAGTAAATCAAATTACGTGAGCAAAATTTCTTGAGAATAGAAAAACTGTCCAGTACCTTAAAATAATATAAATAAATGAACAAGAAGTTAACACATAAACAAATAGATACATAGAATACAGTAACAGTACAAAACTTAGTCTATTCCGTCAAAACCACTATCGTCTAGGTAGTCTATGAAAAATGCACAGTGCAACTAGGAAAGTAACATTGCCCTGGAGTAATAAAACGTCCGGGAAAGCGGTCTACGCACGTGACCGGCGCGGTTACGACGGCCACTCGTCAGACCTTCAGACCGACGGCGGAATACAAATTAATCACGAGACGATAATGGGAGCGAAACTCCCCTTACGAATTGTTAGTTTGCAATTAACCTGCCACATCAAATTAATTACTTAATAAAATATCTCCAAAAATAACACCCAATTTTTCCCAAACCAAGCATCGCTTGTTATCTATTTTATGGGAGCGATACACAGTGACACCCCGTCAGGGGCCTAACTTGACTCACACTCGGCTCGAATTACGTCAAAACTGACGTTTATAGAAAAACTGTCCAAAAGGGACGTATTCAGATACGTCAGTTTTGACGTATTACGAGTAGAGCGACAGCGGTTAACAAAGTTGGACCCCGGCCTCCATTTTGGTTTTCCAAAATGGACGGTCACGTTTTCGTATTTTGTTGATATTAATTGTGTTTGTTATTGCTATTCATTACTCGACATTGGCAGAATCATATTGGGCTTGACCCAATTGTAAGAGGCCATTAATATATATATAATTATATATATATATAAAAAAAAAAAAAGTTGGACCCCGGAGAAAATTATGAAAAGGTAATTTCAGTTGCTTGCCCCGACGCGAAGCGAATCCGCGCCTGTTGTAGGAAGCGGAAAGGCCTACGTTCAATCCACAAAGCTCGCGTATATACAGGTTGAAACAGAAAGGGTATACTTTTTTTTTCAAATTTTAACTTTTTAAACCTAAACCTATCAGCTTCGGAGGAAACTTGAAAAACAAAAGGTGTAACAGGGATACAGCTGTTGACTGATTCCATAAGTCTACAAAACTTTTAGTACTTCAACTGTCCCACGAAGCCAATAGTTCTAGATTTACAAAGTAGTGTTGCAAAAAAATAGTATGTATAGCCTTTCTGTTTCACCTAGTATAGCGTATAATTTGTAGAGAATACCTATCTATACAAATAAATAAAATTGGAGTGTCTATTTGTAATATCAAAATAACACCTTTTCACTAAATGCATATGAAAGCACCTATAGCAAAAACGCGAATTTTTTTTTTGTCTGTCTGTATGTTTGTTCTGAGTAATCTCCGAAACGGCTGGACCGATTCTAACGGCTTTTACTGGCAAATAGCTGATGTTTTAAGGAGTAACTTAGGCTACTTTAATGTTAGAAAAACAATTAGGGTTCCGCGTAAAAAAGTAAAATACATGAAATCAAAGAGTATCTCCGAAACGGTTAGACCGATGTTGACGGGACTTTCACTGGTTATAAGCGGTAACTTAGGCTACTTTTATTTTAGAAAAAAGGGTCCTGTCGCGCGGGCTCAGAACGCGGGAGCGGGCTTTTTTGTTAAGTTAAATTCCACGCGGACGAAGTCGCGGGCTCAGCTATTAATAACGAAGGAAACTGGATTATGAATCTTTTGTATAGGAACCGTTTTGATGGTGGTAGCACCGAGCTGTGGCCGAACACACCTCATATTTGGTCGGGTAGTATCTACCACCCTCTCGTAAAAGATACTCCCCACACCACACCAAACTAGCTTTCTAATTTAAATATGTATCTAAATCCAAGCGAGATTTGATTACTATTTACATATTTAGCGACAATGGTGTTGCCTGCTCACATTTTGTTGCTGTTCCTGAGAATGTACACCATCTCTCATTCATTGACAAGATTAACCATTGTGGAAGCAGAATCCCGAACCGGTGGTAGATTCTGACTGGGTATTTGATACGAAGATAAAACCATTAAGTTATTAACATGGTTTTAATCAGCAAAAATAATGACAATAAGAGAATGACAGAAAATGACTAATAGAAAAGAACAATAAAAAGCATAGAGAATAAAGCTCAGAAACTCTAAAGAGTTTCTGTATCTCCACATTCTTCCTCGCTAGAGAAAGTCGTAATCCCCGTAGCGAGTCGGTGGTCTTCGGTCTCTAGATGATCTACGTGGAATCTCGGCTTCTGGAACTGGCGGTCCTGGCGTAACTTCAGGCTCTGCCTCTCCTTCTATGTCCGAGTTCCTCGAATCGTAGAAAACCGCGTCTTCTTCTGCGTCTTCATCTAGCGTCTCAGGCGTTTCCGGGATCATCTCTCCATCTCGCCCCAACGGCGCCAAGTGGCGGTTCGAGACGGTTGATTCGCGGCCATCGGCTAGGCGAACATACGAGTATTCCGGATTCACATGCAGCAACGACACTTCTTCCACGAGTGGTTGATACTTATTCGTGCGGTTAAATTTGCGCATCAGCACCCGCTCAGATTCTGTCAACCAGGTGGGTATAGAGACCCCGTTCGAGGAGCGCCTTGTATGTGTAAACATACGTTCATGCGGCGTACAATTTGTGGCTGTGCAAAGTAGTGATCTTATTGTATGTAACCCTTGGTCAAGAACTTTTTCCCAGTTTTCTATGGATAAATTTTGTGAACGTAGTGCTAGCTGAACTGTTTTCCAAAAAGTTCCATTAAAGCGCTCCACTTGTCCGTTCCCTCTTGGGTTGTAAGGTGTGGTTCGGCTTGAGGCAATCCCACGTGAGTTCAAAAAATTCTTTACTTCAGCAGATATGAATGAAGTTCCCCGATCCGAATGCAAGTAGGCTGGCATCCCAAACAATGTGAATATCTCGTTCAGATGTTTGATTACAGTCGCGGAGCTCGTATCGGCACACGGGAATGCGAACGGGAAACAAGAATATTCGTCAATGATAGTTAAAATGTATTTATTCCTGGTGTTGGTAGGTACCGGTCCCTTAAAATCCATACTTAGTCGTTCCATAGGCGAAGTAGCTTTTATTAAAACTGGGTCAGGCAAGGGAGGTCTGTAAAATCTTGGTTTTATTTCAGAACATATTCGGCATGAATTAGTCATACTTCTTATATCTTCTGTGGAATAAGGTAAGTTTTTCGACTTTATCCAATGGGTCATGCGCGCCACGCCCGGGTGACATAAAGCCTCATGTAATGATACCAGTCTTTCTGTTCGTATTGGCACCGAAGCACATACCCGTGACAGCGCGTCAGCGACATCATTCAGTTTCCCTGGACGGTACACAATGTCATATTTAAATGGTGCTAACTCCAAACGCCATCGCTGTATTTTCTCGTTCTTGATTTTACTCGTCTGCTTATTGTTGAACATAAAAGATACCGATCGTTGGTCAGTAATAAGACGAAATGGTTTGCCAATGAGGAAATGACGCCATTTTTTCAACGATTCCACTATAGCGTACGCTTCTTTTTCTATGGCTGAGTGGCCATGTTCGCTGTTGTTCAGCATTCTGGAAAAAAACGCTATCGGTCGACCAGCTTGCGACAAAGTTGCTGCGATAGAATGATCAGATGCATCTGTTTCCACGGTTATTGGTGCATTGTTATCAATAGCATGAACAGCAGATTTCGAAATGTCAGCTTTAAGTTCTTCGAAACTTCTGATGAGCTCATTGCTTAATGGAAATGTTTTAGCATGAGAAAGAGCATGGATTCTTTCAGAGAAGTTTGGGATCCACTTGCTATAATATGCAAACATTCCTATCACCCTTCTTAATGATGGTAAATCAGATGGTGGCGGCAACTTCAACAATGGCCGCAAGCGATCGGCATCTGGCTTAATAACATGGTCTTTTATATTATATCCCAGAATATTAATGGTCTCCTGAGAAAACTTACTCTTTTCTTCGTTCAGTGTTAGACCATATTTTTGCGCAGCTGCCAGAAAATGTTTTAGATTTTGCTCATGTTCCTCTTGAGTTTTTCCACACACGGTAATGTCATCTAAATAGGCATAGGTTCCTTGAAGCTTCTCTTGCCGGATCACCCAATCTATAGTTCTTTGGAAACTCGAGACACCGTTAGTGACACCAAATGGAATACGCCGAAATTGATAAAGATTTCCCAAAGCTTCGAAAGCAGTGAAATGACATTCTTCCGGCAGAATTGGAACTTGATGATATGCATTTTGTAAGTCTATAGCGCTAAATATGCGATATTTCGATATTTGTGACACCAACTCTTCCATATTCGGAAGTGGGTATGCATCTAAATTTGTATATCTATTTATTGTTCGAGAGTAATCGATAACAAGTCGCTTCTTATGATTAGCATTCTTAGTGATAAGGACTTGAGCTCTCCAGGGTGACGTACTCTCTTCAATGATACCATCAGCTAACAGTTTACTTATTTCATCACCGATGAATTGCTTATCATCATCACTATATCTCCTGGATTTTATAGCAATAGGTTTACAATCGGCAGTCACATTTGAAAACAAGGGCACGGCAGGTACAGAGGCCGCAGCGACACTGCATATCTTAATGGGATCTTTGGGTCCACCAAAAGAGAATTCTAGGGATGAATGCTTTTCGAGTATGTCATGACCAATGATAAGGTCGGAGCACAATTTCTTTACTATGAGTAGCTTCAGGCCCTTATAATCATGGTCACCAATTTTTGCAGAGACACATGTTTCTCCTTCTACTTGTGAAGTGAGTGTGGTCGAAGCCATAGCGATCATCTGGCTACTGGGGCTCTTCCTCAATTGACACAGTTTAAAGAAATCCTCGTCTATAAAGCTAACGGAACTGCCGGTGTCGATTAAAGCTTGGGCACGAATCCCTTTGATGTAGGCTGTTACAGTAGCTTTCTTAAGGGAATCCGATGATGCCGCTATTATGCATGCGTTCGTGACAGTTTGCTTTTCAATTACTGCAACAGTGTTTGGCTTCTTACTACGACAAACATTAGCGTAATGCCCCTTCTTGTCGCATAGCTGGCAGGTGGAATCAACAGCAGGACAATCCTTTCTTCGATGTACACGCCCCCCGCAGAAAAAACATTTGCGAATGAAGGTAGACGTTGCTGCTGTTGGTGTTATATTATCTTCCAAACTCTGAACAGCATTCAAATTAGAAACATTATAGTTCTGTGAACTTAGTTCAGCCATTTCTAACGATACTGCCTGATTATAGGCTTGGTCGAGCGAAAGTGTCAGATTTTCAAGTAATCGTTGTCTAATTTTGTTTGATCTTATGCCAGAAATAAATGCATCTCTTATATTATCGCATCTATTTGTCTCCGCATCCACTTTTGCGAATTGACAATCTTTTGACATTAATTTTAGGGCTCGAATATAAGCGTCAATATCCTCTTCACTCTGCTGTTTCCGAGTAGCCAGCATATGTCTGGCGTAAATTATATTCTTGGGTTTGATATATATTTTGTTTAAATTACTCATGGCTACCTCGTAGGTGGCACATTCGCCAATAAATGCGTGAATTTTTGCCGAGATGTGATTTATCAGTAGATCCTCAGATTAACGAATACGCAGATGACGCGCCTAGAACACAAAAGTGTGTCCACCAAAGCAAATACGAATTACAAAGCGAATACAATCCCGCGTCAGTACTGAACTTCGCGTCACAGCGCTTACACGTCAAAGGTGGTTAGTTGTTTTATTTTGAAAATGCCGTCTTGCGTAATTAAAAAATGTAAAAGTTGTTCACAAAAACAAAAGAAAGCAGATGGCATATCTTTCCACAGGTAACTATTGTTTATTTTATAGTTTTGTAATTTATTTACCCACAATTTGATATCGCTCACTCGGAACACAAAATTTTGATAGTAATTGGTTGGTGTTGCCAATTTACATCGAAATAAGTTTCCTTGAATTAGGGAAATGTGCATGCGGTGTAGAAAGATGATTAATTTATACATTTATATATTATGGAAATAATATATGGGAATAACTTTTAATTTGTAATAAATATTTTAAATCAATAACTTTTTTCAATTTAATGTACCTAATTATGCTTATAAAGACATCCAAAAATCTTTAATGTTATAATGTTCTTGAGTGATAATGCAGAGATCTTCAAATATCGATTTGCAGTAAAAATAAATACTAAGTTTATTTTATTTTATTAGTATTATTCTGTTCAAATACCTACTACTTAAGTACCTAAATTGCGAAAGACCATGTCCAATTTGTAACATTAATACTACTGAGAACAATCGGAAAAATTATGGGAGTTCGTTTCCCAATATCTGGCAACTTTACACGCACACAGATGTACGTGTCCCTACAGTGCCGCTCCTAGTTGTCACGCACACATTTAATGCTATGTGGCTTCACATCGTTTGTTGCGTTTGCTCCATCTGCGTTAATCTGAGAGTAGATCTAATTTCTTATCTGCTACATCTTTGGCGTTGCAGAATGACAGGAAATTTTCAAACGTCTTCTTCCAATGCTCCCATTCTTGCGAAGCAGAGCTTTCGGCTGGATCAATATCCAATTTATCGGGACGTAGGAATTTGTCCATTTTAAATAGGTATTTTTGCTGATTAAATTGATACGAAGATAAAACCATTAAGTTATTAACATGGTTTTAATCAGCAAAAATAATGACAATAAGAGAATGACAGAAAATGACTAATAGAAAAGAACAATAAAAAGCATAGAGAATAAAGCTCAGAAACTCTAAAGAGTTTCTGTATCTCCACAGTATTCATAAATGCTTTGTTGGCTTACATGAATTAAAACAATTTTGAGTGTGATCGGCGTAAACTAGGTACAACTGTTTCGTACGAGGAGTGAGAAAGCTGGAGATTCAAGCTCCCTCTCTCTCCCACTCCCCTTTTGGTCGGGTACTGGGCAGCGTGCGAGCATTACCTTTGGTATTACAAGCATCTATAGCCTACGGGAACTGCTTAACATCACGCGCTCGCACACCTGTTTACCCAGTTTGGTTTTATCACATTTAATTGTATATGAAAGGAAACAGCGGAATAATTATTTATTAAGTTTTATTCGTACACCAAACACATACAATTTTTAGGTTACCACAGACAAAGTTAAACGCACTACCGATCTCGGATATGTTTTAAATCAATATCGCCGGACTGACACACTAACTGTATGGACCCAAACTAAGCAATGTCTGTCCTATGGGTAGCGTACAATGGACTGGGGGCGATCCCAGTGACACCCAGGCTAGGGCAAAATTACGAAAACGCCATTTCCGTAATTTGCCCCGGCGGGCATCGAACCCGCAACCACCACGTGTTGTGAGCCGAGCGGCCTACGCACGAACCACTGCGGCAAGCTGACGTCGTTCTTATTAATTAGATTGTATTCTCACAGTTGTATAAAAATACAGTATATGTATAGGTACGTATAATATAATAGTCGATTGTATGGTCAAAGAACGAACAAAACCAGCGGAAATGAAACTCGGGCGAATACAAGCGGGTTCATAATAACGTTACCTTGCGGCCACGATATCGCTAACTCCCGATCGCCAATTAAAACCGGTACTGATGTTAGTAAGTATATTGCTAACGAGCCGATACGATACAGATTAATTTTAACTTTTACTCGTTGTTGTAAGGATCCAATGCAATACTTAGATTGCTTGTTATTACGAGGCATGCCTTTTAAGTTCTGTCGTTTCCATAATTCCCGGCAATTTTGAATTTGGAACTGTTCTATATTCGAATGTGTTTAAATTTCGAATCTCAAAACAGTTGAATGTATTAGGATTAATGTTATTGTTTAGTCACAGCGTCGATTAGAATCTGTCAGGTTACGTACGAAAATGAATCTTTCTAAGGAAAATGTTCGTGCAATAATTTTCTACAACTTTAGAAGAGGCCTGACACGGCTTCAGTGTTTTGAAGAGCTAATATCTGTGTTCAGGGATGAAGCCCCATGTCTGCGGACTGTCGAACGCTGGTATTTAGAATTCCAGCGTGGACATACTAGTGTTAGTGACAAATCTCGCGAAGGTCGCCCAAAATCTGCATTCACTGAAGATAACATCATTGGAGTGAGACAACTAATTCTCGAAGATCGTCATGTGACGTATCGAGAGATAGAGGCTCTATTAGGCATCTCAGGGACAACCATTCAGAAGATCTTGCATGAAGCGCTTGGTGTAAGAAAGCTAGTTTGCCGTTGGATACCGCATCTGCTTTCCGACGATCACAAGGCGGCCCGCGTCAGATGGTGTAAGAAAACTCTGCAAAGGTTCAACCGAGGAGAGTCAAATCACGTCTACGACATCATCAGTGGTGACGAATCTTGGATCTATGCCTACGATCCTGATTCCAAACAACAATCTACAATCTGGGTCTTTCAAGACGAGCCAAAGCCGACTAAAGTTGTTCGTTCTCGAAGCACTTCAAAGAAGATGGTGGCCACGTTCGTTAGAAAAACCGGCCATGTTGCGACTATTGCACTTGATGATCGTAGAACGGTTAACGCAGAGTGGTATACCACAGTTTGTTTACCACAAGTCATCGCCGAACTTCGAAAATCTAACTCAAAGCGACGCATCATCCTGCACCACGACAATGCAAGTTCACACAGCGCTCGTCAAACGATTGAGTATTTGAAGCAGGAAAAAGTAGAAATTCTTGACCATCCTCCATACAGTCCTGACCTAAGCCCTAACGATTTTTTTACATTTCCTAAAATTAAGAAAAGTCTTCGTGGTCAAAGGTTCCAGTCCAGTGAAGAAGCAGTCGACGCTTTCAAGTCAGCCATTTTGAACACCCCCACTTTAGAGTGGAATAAATGTTATAATAACTGGTTTGAGCGAATGGAAAAGTGTATTAAGCTACGTGGTGAATACTTTGAAAAACAATAAAAAGTACTATAAGGTTCTAGTTGTGTTTTTTTCTTCAAACGACAAAACTTAAAAGGCATCCCTCGTATGTTGGACTACCGGCTCGCTCACTCGCCGTACGTACGATACGGAGCTGTAATAACTACTTTACTCAAGTCTTTCGTGTGACAGTGGTACTATATCGGTCGAGCCCACAGATATAGATTTACATAGATAACGCAAATGCATGTACTTCGCGTGTACGAAACCCCGACCAAGCGGCAAGGTTGGTCGCCGCTAACTTACAGTCCGCGCGACTACAGATATAAAAAATATGAGTATGAGCGAGATAATCACTCGAGAGAATCGTAGCGGGCGGACGCGCATCAGCATCGGTCTTTGAATCGGTTTGGATTTACCGTCACTAATGACGTCACAGTAGGTGTCAAAAATTCGGCACGCTTCAATACAAATCGTGATACTTGCGTTATCTATGTAAATCTATATCTGTGGTCGAGCCAGCCTGTATATGAGCTTGGAACTACCATGATTCTTGACTGGTGAAAAAATTATAAAAGCTTCCTCTGATTTATTTTATATTTAGTATCTCTAGCCAGCGCCGCAACACTGTATGGAGAGCGCGATGCTCTCGAAGCCCTCGCCTCGAGCACGCGCCAACAATGCCGAGCCTCCGAGACACTCAACGCTTTCTTCACATCTTCTTATCCACGCTTTTATCATACACGGACTATTACACCTATTTCGAAAATCTCTACTTGAAATATTTGACAATTTTCAATGTGACTTTTTATCCCTATCGAATACCATAAATGTCGCTTTACATTTTACTCGTATCTCAATATTTTATTTATTTCATAGGTGTCAATTAATGTACTGTAATAATGGATATTCGCATTCAAATTGACGCAATATAAGTAGGTATAATATTGTGATATAAATCACTAAAATTTCGTAAGTTTTTTTATGCCACAGCATATTAATATTTCTTGAGATGCGAGTTTGAGAAAGCAAAGTGACGATAACTTAAATAATAAAAAAAAAAACAAATTAAGGTTTGAATTTGGAATTCGGTAGTTCGTAATCTATCATCTATCCCGGACAATAAACCCATCCTACATCGGAATTAAACTTCGCCGAACTAAGCCGAATTCAAATGCCGTGGGCGCTGCAACAGGCACAGTACAGGTAGGACACTGGCCAGAGACAGGCGATCCGCTATTCAGCGAGATGCCAAAGGGCTTCGCTGGGTAAATAAGAAAACCATTCAAACAAAAAAAAAAACACAAAATTAAAATCAGTTCATCCGCTTGGGCGCTATGATGGCACAGACAGATACACATGTTAAACTTATAACACACTTATTTTTTTTGACGACTGCTTGGCGCAGTGGTTCGAGCGTAGTCCGCTCGGCTCACTGCACATGGTGGTTGCGGGTTCGATTCCCGCCGGGGCAAATTTTGGAAATGGCCTAACTAATCAATGGTTCATGGGAATCATTCGCAAGGAATTGAAATACTGTGGCCGTTATGATGGGAGTAAGTACCACAACACGCTTATTACAGCTTCTTTACGCCGATCTCCTGTGGGAGAGTGGTTAAAATTTTGATGAATGAAATGATTTTATTAACCACTGACGAAAAATAAATAAATATCGCCAGACAGACACATCAACTGTACGATCCCAAACTAAGCAAAGCTTGTACTATACCGTACAATGGACTGGGGGCGATCCCAGTGACACCCAGACCTGGGAAAATTACGAAAAGGCCATTTCCGAAATTTGCCCCGGCGGGAATCGAACCCGCAACCACCATGTGCAGTGAGCCGAGCGGACTACGCTCGAACCACTGCGCCAAGCAGTCGTCAAAAAAAATTTGTGTGTTATAAGTTTAACATGTGTATCTGTCTGTGCCATCATAGCGCCGAAGCGGATGAACTGATTTTAATTTTGTGTTATTTTTTTGTTTGAATGGTTTTCTAATCGAGTGTTCTTAGCTGTTTCATGAAAATCGGTTCAGTCGTTTGAAAATTATCAGTTCTTTTGTAGTTTAAAAAACGTCACATCGGGTTTTTTAAATTTTTATTTTTAGTTATAGTAAAGGGAACTAGGAAGTTATGATTTTCCTGTACCATATAAAACAATCATTTAGATTTGGATAATTACCTACCGTTAGTAGTGGGTAATGAGGAAAACAAATTAAACTATTTATTTTATTTGAGTGATAAAATTTGATTCAGTGATTGCGTAGATAAGTAATTATTTTAGAACGATGAAAATACCAGATACTTGGTAACCAAGGCAATTTGAGCCAGTATTAACAAATCAACTGAAAATATTAACTTAAGGCTAAAGCGCCCATCTAGCGCGCGAAGTTCAATTTTTTTGAGGTTTTTTAGAAATTTTTCAAAATCTGACAATAATAAAAGGCATATTTTGTAATTCGCGACAAAGACCGTGTGCAGTGCATTTATTAATATATCCAACTTACTCTAAAACATTTCAAGAACGACAGCTATCCAGATAATCTGGCAATTTTTTATATTTAGTGATTTACTAGTATCATATCCACCGTGATAATATTTAGAGTAAAATAAATGTATTAATAAACGCACTGCATACTGTGTTTGTCGCAAATCACAAAATGTTTTCAGATTTTGGTAAACTAAAAAATACTCGAAAATTTTAAATTTCTCGGGCTAGACAGGCGCCATCACCTAAAATACTCGTATTTGTATGTCGTTGACAATACTGATACTGTTAATATAGGTGAGGTTGACGGTTTAGCAGAATGGAATCAACCCACATGCACTGCTGTAGACCAAAAGCAACCTTGTGTTAGTTGTTCTAGATTGGTTTTAGTTTGCAGAGGAGTGTGTGCGTTGGTTCCATTTTGCAAAACTACGTCCAACTGACATAGTTACGCCAATGTAATCAGTGACATAAACTGTGTAATAAATACCATATTTATGCACTTACTATTAGCGTCGGCAGTTGCCCGCATATCCAGTTACATATAACAGCAGCGATTCATGCTTCTATGTGATATCGACTTACATTCACATTGGCCAACTAAACTTATGCGACTCTGAAGCAAGTATACTTTAGAAGGTATACATTATGATTTAATGGCTTAAGACTAACACACCAACTGTATGGTCCCAAACTAAGCAACAAAGGGTGGAACGATGTTAGTGACATCCAGACCAGGGAAATTACGCTAAAGACATTTCCGAAATTAGCCTCGACAGGAATCGAACCCGAGACAACCAGGTGCTGTGAGCCGAGCGGCCTTCGCTCGAGCCCCTACACGAAACGTTCCATAAGAAAAAAAATTAGGTATTATTGCCTGACTCGCATACCTACTCGATAGGTATAAGAATAGTTTACGAGTTCTCGATAGTATTTTAATATCGATGGACAGGTGATAGCACCGCATCCAGGTTTGAGTTTGCTTAGCGCAACCTACTCAAGAAATGCTAAATCTTCAATAGACTTACACTGTCGTAGAGTCAGTGTCAAAAAATAAAACTCGCTAAGAATGGGTACTAAAGGATCCCTTAATTTACTATTATTTTGAGCACGTTAATTACTTTCCGTCGTTTTTAATTAGCCACAGTTAGGGTAACGATGTGGTCCCCTAACGAATTTTATGAATATTCATCCCACACTGATCGATTTAGAACCCATTTTCGCGTTTAATTCACAATAGAAGGGCTTGTTTTGAACAAGGCTTTGTTTAAAATCAATTAACGAGTTCCGCTACGGATCATCTTGGCAAATAAAATCATGTAATTAAAAGTAAAAGTTTTATCTAGTTTAATTAGGTTGTGTTGTTTAATTTCGATATGTCAATTGAAAATGCTATTTACTTCTTTGTCATCCTAGAATATTACGAAGATGGTAATATGATAGATAATCTCATTTAATTCATAGAAAAGAAATAAAAGAAGAGCACGATGTTCCTTTATTCAATAAAACTCTTGTCTTGAAATGTCATGTGACACCGTCGCGTCGCTCCTTACAAATTGCATTTTAAAACTCAATTTGTGATCTTAGGTAGGTGCGCTGTAATGTAACCTAACAGAACATGAGTAACTTTCTCAATTGCTATGCTTTTGCAATGATAGAGTTTAATTAACTTTCATCGGAGAATTTAAATAGGTGCCTATTGTTTGAAATAAACCTAGATGGCCCGGAACATTAAAAAATATTGTGCTTATCACTACATAGTATAAAACAAAGTTGCTTCCAGCTGTCTGTATGTCCCTATGTATGCTTAGATCTTTAAAACTACGCAACGGATTTTGATGCGGTTTTTTTTAATAGATAGTATTTCAAGAGGATGGTTTATATGTATAATACATGCATAATATAGTAGAGAAACACTGATAATTTTAGAGCCGTGCGAAGCCGGGGCGGGTAGCTAGTTAATTAATAAAAGATAAATATTTTCTTTTATTAGGATAAGTACGACACCTAATTGAAATTTGTTTCCCCGTGTCTGGCGCTCCTCCCGTTTATTTTATAAATTAACATTTTTCTAAGTAACTTGGTCCTGAAATAAGGTGATTCACATTCTTGACAACGTACACAAAAGAATACTTTCGAGGGCTTTCGATAAAAAGCGAATAAATATGAGGTCTTAATAAACTTTTTGTCGCGGACCTCATTGTCAGAAATTATGACGCAAATCTTTATAAATTACGAAATATTTACAGACGTTACAATTAATGGGGAAATATTTTTCACTGTTACAATCACAAAGTATATTTTAAGTTAATTACTGCAATACCAGTTTTTTTGTTCCATTGGGCTGGCTATTGAATAGCTACTTTTACTTTTAATTTATTAACTTACTTTTTAAATTTCGGTCTGTTGTGAAGTGAAAAGGGTTAAAATAATATCCGTTTGGCAGGCAAGTATAAACTTATTTGAGGCTTTAGTTAGACAGGCAACTACAACTTAAACAAACATTGTACTTAAGGTCGGTTTATAGAGCGATGAACGGAGGGATATTTTGAGGGCCTATGATAATATTAAACTGATATTAAGTTACCGTATGCCACACGTTGGAATACAAGGTTTCTCTTGTATGTCGGTAAGTAGACTACGTACCATTATTGTATTAGGTTTCAGTTTTGGATATCTTAAACGCTATAGCTCGCGCTTCCAGAAAAAAAACAAGCAGTATTTTTGTTGATTTACCTATAATTAACTAATAAAATGAAATTTAAAATAACCCCAATGCGACGACTTCTTAAACTATAAGAACACTGTCGATCAGAATACCTTTCTAACAAAAAAAAAAATGAAAATCGGTTCATCCGCTTGGGAGCTACGATGCCACAGACAAACACACGGACACCCATATTCACAGATACACATGTTAAACTCATAACACCCCTCTTTTTTCGTCGGGGGGTTAAAAATAGGAATCTGCTTTCCGTGCCCCATGCACTTTAATTAAAAGCCTAGATAAACTATAAGTACCTAAATGTGGGAACTAAGGAAATTAGCGAGAACATTCGGAGTGGATGAACGTTATCGATTGTCACTAACCAGTGACAATCGGTAATGTTCACCGCAGAATCGATTAGCGAAGACTATTCGAGATGTTTGTAAATCGACTTCTTGCAGACTGTGGACTATATATTTAATATTTTTTTATGGAATCAACTTTGCTAAGGTATTTCGTGTACATTCGTAGTTATAAGCTTAAACACAATTTCTACAAAGTCGAGCAACGTTTCCTCAATTTCGCGATAGCAAGGAAGCGATTCCGTTCACCGGAAACTAAGCAGGATATAAGCAATTTGTAACTTTATGTAATAAAATTAACTCTAGAAAATACACACATATAACGTTAGGAAATGTCCACTGTGACAAGAAGGCTTTCGATTCATCTTGATAATATGGTATTATCTGTTAAAAACGTATATAAAAAAGGTTGTCGGCTTCGTGCAATTGACCGCTAAGTACCATGATCTTTTTATTTTTATTTTATTTCTTATTTTATTTTATTTTGGACAACAAACAGTCATGTACATCGACTTAAGATTAAAAAAACTAGTTTAGTACACCTTACAGACCTAGAGTGCCAACATTTATATATTACATAATAATATAAAATATTATTTGTGTACAATGTGTATTCGGACTTAGTTTTAACGGGTTAAAAAGGACAACCATAATTTAATACAAACATTCTAACCTCAATGATATAAACTTAAAAATCTAGCGGCTAGCAATAGTGCGATTGGGTATCATCATAAAAACAGTAATGTACTTGCGTTCATTTGGACTGAGTGGATGAAAAATAGCTATTAGTCGTTACTACTCGAATCGGGAACCGGCTGGAACATTCTATTCTATGCAGGCAATGTTTTGTTTACACAGCCCAAAATAATCTGCTCCATTTTGTAGCTCTGGCCGTTGTCCACCCGCGGTGCATCGGTTCAGAAAATTGCCTATGAGCGTTCCGGCCGTGTGCAACTTGCAGAGATTTTCAGTCAGAATTTATTTCCTTTGAAAGTATTTCTTCCACCACGTACAGTCTACTTGTACGCGACGGAGGTAAGTAATTGTAGAATTATAATCCGATCTAGTTCAAGAGACTCTAAGAAATAACCGGTGAAATATATAGTATATACAACAAGAAACCATAGACAAGGCGATGAGACTTAGACGCAAAACACGGTCTGGAAGCGGGTCATTTGAACTCTGTAGTGGACGGAATAGAGGTCACAGGGATAATGATTAATTACTTGTGATCTGCACAACATTATTAAACTAACTATATTAAATGAAGGCATGTACTACTTATTATTTGGTGGTGAAGAATATTTGCCTAAAGCTGCATATTGATTTCTTTAATTCTATCAAATAAAATTTATAAGTATATACTTAATGTATATTAAACATAAAGTAGATCTAAATTACAAACATTTATAACGCGTTATAGACTAAACTAAATAAAGTAATCCTTACAGCATAAGTGTTCTGACACAAGTAAAACAGATTGGAGTTAATTTAAAATTGCCATCCAATAATAACGAAAACCTAAGCCGAGTGCATGCAACTATTTCGTATGATATACTATTTGACAGCACAGACTGTTGCTATGGGACCCTTAATAATAAACGGCGAATAGTTACACTCTGAATTATCTCTTTCTATCATCAGTACTTTGACATTTGAAAGAAGAAGACAAAGTATGGTGTAACAACACAACCACTAATCCACGTTTATTAATTAGGGGGCAAAGGTTTATGAATCGCAGATATTATGATGTACTAGCTGAGCCCGCGACTTCGTCCGCGTGGAATTTACCTTAACATAAAAGCCCGCACCCGCGTTCTAAGCCCGCGCGACAGAACCCATATTTTTTAAATTTTGTTTTTCTAAAATATAAGTAGCCTAAGTTACTGCTTATAACAACAGCTATCTACCAGTTAAACTCCCGTCAAAATCGGTCCAGCCGTTTCGGAGATACTCTTTGATTTCATATGTTTTTATTTTTTTACGCGGAACCCTAATTGTTTTTCTAAAATTAAAGTAGCCTAAGTTACTTCTTATAACATCAGCTATCTGCCAGTGAAAGTCCCGTCAAAATCGGTCCAGCCGTTTCGGAGATTACCCGGAACAAACACACAGACAGACAGACAAAAAAAAAATTAATGGCGTTTTTGTTATAGGTATCCTATGTACATTCATATGCATTTAGTGAAAAGGTGTTATTTGTATAGAGTATAGATTTGTAACAGCTTGTTGTTAAAGTGTATTTCCTTTTTCAATAAACATTTTAGAGGTTTACCTAGAGCTGTAAACGTACGGAATTGATAACAATTAGAATAACTAACTTGCAATTTATTATAGAGGACCTGTTTAAGTCATTCTTTGTCAAATGCTTTTTACGAATGGTATCAACAAAAGTCGTTTGTTTTAAGCAATGGAAACAAAAGAGAATTCAATTTAATGAGACATGTTTCTCACGAACAAAATACCTGAATTATCAATGTGTTCTTCCGTCCAGGCGTCATGTGCAAGATATATTTTGCATATCAAGTTATTTGATAGGGGATATGGCGAAACCGTTTGTCAGAGATGAAGGTAACAATTGAGTATTTTCTTGTTTATGAATATTTCATTTGGACTTTCGGAGTCAGCTATTGCTTAATGCATAAGCATGAAAAATTAGTTTTGGGAGTTATCATCTATTTTCACTTGAGTTTTTATGGTCGACTAACCTACCTAATAGGTAGAAACATAGGTAATAAATAGGTAGTGAAATGGAATTTGTACGTCCTTAATATCATTTTAAAAAATGTAGTATTAAGTTACCATTTAAATACTGTCAGCCTTAAATGTATGTCAATAAGTTGTCAAAATTTTGCATTTTGAAATTTAAAGGTCGATTCGCGCATACAATCCAGGCCACCAAAAGAGTGCACCGGTATTTTAAATAGAGTCTCCACATGTGCGCGACTAATTTCAAATCACAATAACACGGAAACGAAACTTAACTTTGCAGTAGCCACGTACCTATCTACTTAGACAATCTGAAATAGGAAATGGCACTAAAGATATGACCTCTACTGATACAATGCAGTTGTATTGCTGCTAGTGTTTTGCACAGGCAGGTAATTACATCGAAAACAATACAACCTTCTGAGAACAGACTTAGTGAAACGCGTGTTTTTGTCGTCTGACGCTGCATTCGCGTTGGATGCGAGTTTGGACGCAAAAAACCTTTGTCAAAAACTTCCTTTGATGTGTTTAGTCTACGCCGTGTAATGATCTAAACATGCGTCAGTTATCATAATGTAAAACATAACGAAGATACGAGAAGTAGGTTCATACTCCTGATGTCTTACTTAGTGTATCGACACATTTAAAAATAACTTACTTATTTCTTCAATCTTAATTATTATCTCGGATTGAATATTGTAGGTATTTATTCCGAAAATCACTTTCGAAAAATGTTAACACTATTTTAGATAATTAGAACTTTACTTTCCTGATGGAGACTATACATATAAAACATGTGATTGATTTGTAATTACATCCTGTGACGTCACAACTCACGAAATTTTATTTCGCTATGAAATCGTAGATTTTGTGAACAACTCCTCGATTTATTAACCGGTTTTTTCGCATAAAAGTGAAATATTCTTTTTTTAAAATAAAGATTACTAGCAATGTGAATTTATCACATTACTATTATTCCCGTAAACCCATCCAGCTAAGCTAATGCTTATGTTAGGAGTGGCCTCACGTCAATAATTTAATGGCCAGGATGGGGATCGAACCTGGAACCTCTCAGCCACGAGGGTGACTCCCTAACCATTAGGCTATTGACGCCTAAATGGTCACCTAAAAAGTCTGTATATGGAAAGTGTTTCTTTTAAGTACTTCGTCATGTTGGATACTCGTATCATTGAAAAGGTGTATTTTAATGAAATAGTCAGGGTTTCCAATTTTCATACCTTAAGAAGTTACTATCGTTTTAGAGACAACGACTATCTCACTTTTAAACAACATAATTATGAGAAAATGTCGCCCCATTGAGTCCGATTCCATGTAAATTCGAATAAACATGCAAGTTTTATCTGATAAGCGATTCACTGGACGTAGGCTGGAAATGGGGCGAAGCGTGCGGTGATTGGAAAGTTAAATTATCTTCGTAATGAATTACTGCGCTATCCTGCTAGTTCGCCTGTTTAACTCGCATTAAAGTCACTCAGAACTCAGATCAAATTGAGACATAAAATTACAATTTTACATAAAATTACAATTTTACATAAAATTACAATTTTACATAAAATTACAATTTGAATGGAACTAGTTCCTCGTTAAATGTGAGCAAGCGCCCTCAAGTATTGTTCTGTTAGTAAAACAATTTAGAAGAAGGACCCACAAATCACCCTTGGCTTGTTAACCTCCAAAATTATAAATTAAATATGTTGATCTATAATGGAAGAGGTCAACAAAACCTAACTCCGTCGGTCGAGTCTGTCAGTCATGAGTGTCAGGGACCCTAGTAACGTGCAATTTTCCGCGGAACAAAGCGAATTAAAAGTAAAATTCGACACGTGTTTCGCCTCTGAACGAGACATCCTCAGGAAAGTTGGGCTACGACTGAGCCTCTGTTAGTGATCATTCACATGCGGAAACCGATGTTTTTACAGATTATGGTCGTAGTTCTTTTACATCTGGATACTAGTAAAATGTATGGAATTAATCAGCGCTGGGTCTCCATGTTGGTTTTCCAAAGTGGAAGGGTCACATTTTTGTATTGTTTTGTTATTAATTGTGTTTGTATTGCTAAGTGTTACTTGACACTGCCGAAATACCTATTAAGCTGGGTGGGCCATATTTTTAAAGAGCGAAGAAGATACAGTGTTGGGTTAACAGTGGGAATTACTGCGTACGATCATTGATTTATCCTGTAAATAAGTAATTATGTATAAGTAAGCACATTCACATTGTTCTACTAAAACAAATAGGCGAGCACTTAGTTAAATTTAGTTCTGTTACCTATATATAATATATATACCTATTGAATGCAACTCAAAAGGCTGCATAAACGTACGAGGGTTGTTATTGAAATATCCAACTGAATGAAAGTAGTACATCATGTGCGGTCTACCTACGCGGTTTATGAATGTCGATCGTAAATAAATGCGGCAGGTAGGGTCCACGAATAAATAGCTAGAGCCGCACCGGGCATCCGGCCGTGGCCTCTTCACAGGCCATTCGCAAATCAAGCGGCAGAATACTGGAGAGCCATCGCCGAGTTAAAATAAAAAAAAAAACAATTGAAGTGGACTCGTCGAGCCAGCAAATTGCGAATTAGGCAAACATTTCAGAGAATTTCTGGTATAAGTAAAGTAATGACGTTAGTTTGGTATTGCAATGTAGACTTTATAATCATAAGTCTTTAGAGTGATTTTTTACCTCCTGTAGAAGCAGATAGGTACGTGTACTTATTGTAATAGAAGTGTGCAAACGCAACATCGGCCAATTTTAATCTCAAGCAAGACATTTATATCTCAAGTTTTGAAATGCCAGTATCAGTGTTGTAAAATATAGGTACCTACTTTAAAAACAGGAAATGAGGTCGTGTCAGGGCCCTAACATAAATTGCAGATAGCTGGTTAGTTTCCAGACTAAGCAGCTATTAAAACTTTTAGCCGGGATGTTGGCAGTTATCACAGGGACTGATTGCTTGGCGACGATCACCTCTAAATTTATAGATTACTAGCGGCCCGCCCCGGCTTCGCACGGGTACATTGCGGTTACATTATTCGAGTTTTAGTAAGGATCCCTAATTTTTTTGAAAATATTTATAGCCTATGTCACCCGGGGATAGTGTAGCTTCCCAACAGTGAAAGAATTTTTCAAATCGGTTCAGTAGTTTCGGAGCCTATTCATTACAATCAAACAAACAAAGTTTTCCTCTTAATAATATTATATTATAGTATGAAAATAAATATAATACCTCTTTATTGTACACCTTAACTGACCAGAAGTTCATGGAAATTAGAAAACAAATAAAATACAAAACAAGGAATAAACAGTATTGTACATTGGGTAATCAACTAGTCTTATCGCAATAATTAATATTATGTAATTTGGTATTGCTAATACATTTTAATTAACACTACGCGGAACAGCGTAATTATAATAATTACCCGCATAATTCCTGAACTAAAACACAATACAATATTTACAATCAGTAATGAAAACTACATAGGTAGGAACTTACCGAAAATACTTCAAAATCGATAGAGAAAAAAAATCTGAACACCTGTTCTTCTAAAACACTAGTGGAACGATACAGGAATGTCGAATTGCTCAGTTGGTCGCAAGTCCCGATATAGCTGATATCGATGTTGCTTTCCTAAAATTAGACTCTGACAACGGAAAAACAAACTCATTTTTTACACGTTATAAAAGCGACGTCTTATTAACTCGAGCTGTGAGCTGGAAGGGTCAGCCGGCATGAAATATAGCGCGGAACGCCATGCAGTACCGTCAGACATTCCATTTATCATCTGCAATGTCCACAGATAATTTATAATCAGGCTGAAAAAATCTCCTCCTCACGACTGTGGCATAATGAAGATTTACTCGTTGTATTGTCTTGATGATGAACATCTCTGACTTGTATTAAGGTGAAGGCGCCTGTCTAGCCCGCGAAATTCAAAATTTTCGAGTATTTTTATAGTTTATCCAAAATCTGAAAACATTTAAGACAACATTTTGTGATTTTCGACAAACACAGTATGCAGTGCGTTTATTAATACATTTATATTACTCTAAATATTATCACGGTGGATATGATACTAGTAAATCACTAAATATACAAAAATTGCCAGATTATCTGGATAGCTGTCGTTCTTGAAATGTTTTAGAGTAAGTTGGATATCTATACAAATAAATAAAATTGGAGTGTATGTTTGTAATATCAAATAAGACCTTTTCACTAAATGCATATGAAAGTACATACAACACCTATAGCAAAATCGCGATTTAAAAAAAAATTGTCTGTCTGTCTGTCTGTGTGTTTGTTTCGGGTAATCTCTGAAACGGCTGGACCGATTTTGACGGGACTTTCACTGGCAGATAGCTGATATTATAAGGAGTAACTTAGGCTACTTTAATTTTAGAAAAACAATTAGGGTTCCGCGTAAAAAAATAAAAACACATGAAGTCAAAGAGTATCTCCGAAACGGGTGGACCGATTTTGACAGGACTTTCACTGATAGATAGCTGATGTTATAAGCAGTAACATACGCTACTTTTATTTTAGAAAAACAATTTATTTTTTAAATGGGTCCTGTCGCGCGGGCTCAGAACGCGGGAGCGGGCTTTATTGTGAAGTTAAAATCCACGCGGACGAAGTCGCGGGCTCAGCTAGTATATTAATAAATGCACTGCACACGGTCTTTGTCGCGAAATAAAAAATGTGCCTTTTATTATTGTCAGATTTTGAAAAATTTCTAAAAAAACCACAAAAAATTTGAACTTCGTGGGCTAGATGGGCGCTTTAGCCTTAAGTATAATTCATTGCATTCGCTAAACGAGCTTGTTGGTTTCTGACAAGGTTTGAATTGAATTAAAATTGTATCTGCAGAATGCGCACTGACTTTTCATGAACATGACTAACTAATACAATAAGGTTATCGCTTCGGCCGCGAGAGTTATGTAGTTAGTAATAATATTTCTGCTGGTACACATATAAATACTTAGATACGTCATATTTTATTATTATATTTGAAGGACCATATTTGCCATCGAGAGCCGCCGGATATTACGACCGGTAATAAAATCGAGAAATTAATTTGCTTATGTTTCGTACTTACCTACGGTTTTTTTATATCGGAAATGGATACGATACATGCATAATAAATAATATTTTTCTTTACCATAATGGTAAGTAATGCGGGGAATGTACTAATCCTGATCTCAGACAACAATATAGGAAAATCCTTTCAGGGTTTTTCTTCTCACTTATAATATAAAATATGATTAAAGAAGTTTTGTAGGAACGTTAATATTTCTAACAGATAATTAGTGCGACTCTCACTGCATCATACGACAGGTAGGAAAACTGCAGACAATGAATCCTACTTTCGTGCGACATTAAGTACTTACATTTCTCCAGCAAATTAACATTAATGTTTCTCTGTATACACTTAAACTCATATATACATACGATGCTATCAATTTCAGTTTCAAGGTATATCATTGCTCCAATGCACTAGTAGGTCGCAGCTTATTGGTTAAACGGCACTTCACATTAACGCAATCAAGATAACTACCATCAATAATATGTAGGTTCTAAGGTTGGAAATATAATATTTGAATTTGCTTCATCGCGCAAATCAATAGGTCTTGAACCTATGCCACCCAAGATAATAATTTTAGAAACGACAGAACAGGTGCAAAATTCTTAAAACACTCTTTTTATTATGGAAATATATTAATCGCCTTTGCTTTAAGCGTGGGCCAAGTATTTGAATAAGTAATTATGACATGGTTAAGTGCTGAAAGGCGTAGGTACCTACGCTGCGCTTAGGCAAAGGAATATAATGAGTATGGATATTAGTCCCGTGTGTTATGAAGTGTTCTGAATATTCCCTGAAATTGTTTGGTAAGCGCATGTTAAATTTGCGAATATTTTGTTTGCAAGCTAGTTAACCTTTATGTTCATACATCGTAGACGTACCTAGTTTATTATTCCATAACTCAAGATTTACCTACATTTTATGACTTGCTTCAAAATGACAATCTTGATAAAGCCAGCAGAGTTGTAAAAGAGCAACAATGTTTAATTTTCTATAGAAATCATAAATCAAATCAAATGAGTGCTCAAAAAGTATATTTTGGCTATGGCACGTTTCAAGGTGTCATTTGACAAAATTATGAACACCATGAACCTGGGAACTATCCTAGTTCACTAAACATACTAATTACTGTTCATTAAATAGCCTTCAATATTCTCAGTGTCTTTGCATAAGATGAGAAACATTAAGGGTGACAAAAGTCCTAAATCTTGATTGTATCGCATGCTGCCGACGTAGAGGCGGACTCACCCAAAGTATATATGCATTTTGGAAATGCGTTTTAACATACCTACTGACCGAGAGTATACGTAACTGAATATAAACAAAGGTAATATTTGAAAAAACTTCGACTTGAAGTCGTTGTAAAGGAATAATAATTAAATTTGATGCATCCACTTGACGCATCATATATGAACCGAAAAGGACTGTCCCACTTGTGCTAAAAACAAGTTTTATAATTTGCGGTCATGGGGTGGCACCACTTTCAGTTTGGACGCTAGGTGACGCTGTCCGAAATGCTCATTAAGCGCCGCGAATCCACTTACAACACAGGAATGCTGTTAAAGTTAAATTAGATAGTGAGTCAGTTCTGTATGTATGTCTAATATATAAAATTCTCGTGTCGCGGTGTTTGTTGCCAAACCCCTCCGAAATGGCTCGACCGATTTTCATGAAATTTTGTGTGCATATCGTGTAGGTCTGAGAATCGGTCAACATCTATTTTTCATACCTAGAAATAATTTAAATGGCAGACCAACGTTTGCAGGGTGAGGTAGTATCACAATATTTTTTAAATAGAGAATACAAGGATACAAGTAGTGCGGGTAAATTGATTGATGTTGTAGCTCAGAATATAAAGAAGTTAGGCTGTCAAACTTGTCACCCTGTATGAGGGCAATAATTAAATAAATATATATCGCCAGACGAACACACCAACTGAATGGTCCCAAACTAAGCAACGTTTATACTATGGGTACCGTACAATGGACTAGGGGCGATCCCAGTGACACCCAGACCTGGGCAAATTACGAAATAGCCTTTTCCGAAATATGGCCTGGCGGACTCGAACCAACCACTAATTGCAGTGAGCCGAGCGGCCTACGCTGGAACCACTGCGCCAAGCAGTCGTCAAAATAATTCATAGTTCAATGAGAATGGTTCATAGGTAGTTGGAATGTTGAACGTAGCGTTACGTCGGCGGTGTAGAAAAACAGTTTGTTGTTCGATATAGGTAATGATCTTACCATAGTGTGGAAGGCTGTAGGGATTATGATCTCGCTTGACGTCATCCTCAAAATTCGCACTTTTGTTTTCCCCATTTATAGTCTAAGTTAAAATGAACTTATACCGCATTCAGCAATGATGTTTAATAAGTACCAACCTTCTTATCTTTTCATTACTAGTTCGCTTTATCTCAAGGAGATCTCAAATCTATTTTTCATTACTCATACTATGAAAGTAGGTCTGAAGTTGCCTGAGGAGCGGGTTGAAAGTAATACTTTTCCGGCCCGGGAGAATCGCTTTCAACTGACAGCTGTCAAAATATAAAAAAAAAAACTAGTTCCATTTTCACATTTCTATGGAACCATGTTCAAACTTTTTCTACAGTTACTCAATTACAGCACGATGTAAAATTGAAATAACATAAAGTTAAGTATTAATTAAAGAATATATATTTTTAAATGACTTAATTATAATTTCAACATTTCTTTAAAATAACATAGATTTGGGCAAAATATTTAAAGATGAAAATGAAAAATAATGGCTAAATAATGAAGTTGGCCGGCCAACGAAAAAAAAAAACAAAATAGGCGGCAATCCGATTTTTTTTTTTTTATTGTTTGTTCATACTTTCTTGTATTATTTCTTTAGCCAATTCCTGTTTTTTACTTTTACTTTCCTTGTATTCGTAATGAAAAGCACAGTGTTTTCCTCGGGTGCAAGACTTATTTTGTCCCGAGACGGGGTTTGGCACCCGAGTGTAGCGAGGGCGCTAATAGTTCCAGGGTTCACTTTCACCACTCATGTAACAATGTACTATTACGGTCGGATCACTTCTAAATTGACATGCTGAATATCAGATAAATATCCGAGGCAACCAACCACACGTAGCGCCATCCTACGATATCGCACACAAGCTTTTGAAACGTTAGCGGACAGCTGAACGCTCGCGAGCTTTCAAAGGTTTATAAAGAAAAGCTCTATCCTCCCTACAACGTAAACCACCCCAAAAATTCCGGTCCGGTCGGATAGATGGCGCTGATTAGAAAACTTACGAAGAAAACAAAAACGTAATTTATAATGTACATGTTCAATTCCGATTTTATCAATGAAGTGTGAAAATTTGGCGTCACTAGAAACAAACTGAAATAATATTGCTTATTGAAAGTGTACACGAACAATTCCAATTATCTGATAAAGTGTGAACTGTAAATTAAAAACACAGTTTACACTTTAACGATGTTATTACAAAAAAATACTTAAAATTTTCTTGAAAGGACTTTTTAAATTAGTTAATGGGATTGTTTCATTAGTTTTGCAGTCCACCCACTGCTTGCATAGAATAGAAGATACATCCATATCTGCGCAGTTTTATGAAATGCTTACAACGTAATAAAACATGGGTTTTACCTTGAAATTCAACCACATACCTAAAGATGTTTGTTTTTCTGAGATACTCATATCATGGCCGCGGCTTAACCGGCGCAGCGTTGTTGGCAGGCAATTAACAATGTTATTGCGCTCAATTACTGATAATTACCGGGAGATACGTCATCTGCGTCCCTGTCGGTGACACACATGCTACTGCCGTGATAAATAATATCGAGTTTAGTCATTCAGTAGCCCAGTTACGCTGCTAATTTGTCAATTTAGATTAGGCTTGCTGCTGCCAGCTCATATTGAATTTCACTATCAATTAACAAATTAATGCAGCCCTGTCTTGCATTTAAATAATTTAGAAGCGCACTTACCACGTATTGGGTCATAAGAATAACGATTTACATTAATAAAAAAAAATCGTCGACATCAAGTTCATCTTCACAAATTGATCTTAAGGCTACAGGGTGGAAAAAAGTCAGAGTTTGTACGTTTTGTAAGTTTGAGTCTGTAGAAAAATATGGAGATGGCCATGTTTGAAATTTAACGACTCAAATATGAATTTCCATCTACCATTAATATAATTATGTTTCTCTACATACTCGCTCGGTCTTTTTCCTGCCTGTATATAAGACTGAGTTTACAATGAAACTTACGTACAGCCATCATTAGCGCCATCATTAGCGTCCAGTGACCCAGTTTGCCTTTAGATTCTAATTTTATATCAACACAGGTAACGTATCGCCACGATGTTTATACATAGGTCTTGTGGGAAAGACCCAATTAATGTTTTAATTAAGTGGGGACACCGACCTTCATGGTGCTAGGTCAGAAGCCCAGTTCCAGTGGATATTGTACCTAAAGAATAGCGACAGTATGAATAAAAACTGTAGAGTAGACCCTACTGCATGTTTTGCAGCGATTCGTGTGTGCCTACGCAAGATCTTCGACTTCTTTGGACACATTGCCAATAAAAGACGAGCTAACCAAGAGATATTGATGATTACAGGCATGGTACAAGAAAAGAGGCCCAGAGGAAGAAGTCCAATGCGTTGGTCCGATCAGATTCGAATGACTCTTAACTCCAGCATCAGCGAGGCAATCTATGTCTCAACGGACAGAACAAAGAGGTGACAACGTTTCACGTGCTTGGTCTCTGACTGACCAGTGCTTCGGAGAAATTTATGTCTGAGAATCGAAGCAAACAGTTATATATACTTGATAAACTATTTATATAGGTAATAGATTTTATTAGATTTAATAACTAGCTGTGCCCACGGCCTTCGTCCGCGTAGTATTAAACGTAACAAAAATTTCGGGATTATCGGGGTAAAAAGTATCCTATATGTTAATCCCGGTTATAAACTATCTGTGTTCCAAATTTCATCCAAATCCGTTCAGTAGTTTTTGCGTGAAGGAGTAACAAACATACATACATACATCCACTCACAAACTTTCACATTTATAATATTAGTAGGATAAGACACCGTGAGTTTGCACTGACGAAACACTAAGTACGCAGAGTTGTATTGTGGTCTCTATTTTATTATAGCGCAAAATAGAGTCAAGAATCGGTGTTAATGTATCGCCCGTGCAAAGGAGGGGTTAAATAACGATGACATCAACTGGGGTACGTTTCAGTACCATGCGATTGCTTCGGTGTCCGTTAACTTAAAAGAGGATAACGACGACGGGGTATCAAATTTTGCGAGGTTCAAATTTCAACAAATAGAAGTGCGTGCGAAGCAGGAAGCGGATCGCTTCGCGCGGCCGAGCGGTTTGCTATGCCATGCGCGGGGAGATATCTAGAGCTGTCTTCCTGTTTGCCACATCGAGCACGCTCTAAAATTATTATATTACATATTTTTAAACGCATTTTGATAGCTAATTAAATTATCCTGGCAAAAGTAGTTGTGATACATATGCGAATCGCTTACGGTCATATTAAGAATCACAACACGTTCGCGCCGTGGTGGCCTTCTTGAATTGCCAAAACATGTTGCGCTCGATTTTTTTTCGGTCAGTGAGAGTAGGTCTTTGAACTTTGTATGTAGGTCCGATGAGCGAACCGCGTTTATTGGGAACAAAATAAACAACAGCGTCAATAGCCTAGTGGTTAGAGGGGCCGTCCTCGTAGCTGAGAGGTTCCGGGTTCGATCCCCATCCTGGCCATTAAACTATTAACGTGAGCCCACTCCTAGCACAAGCATTAGCTTAGTTGGAGGGGCTAAAGGGAATACTAGTAATGTGATAAACACACATTGATAGTAATCTTAAAAAAAAAAAAAACATACAAAGAACTATGATGAGCATACATCTAAGCCACTTCTTCGTCACTCTGGTTTTGGATTTTCCAGGCCTCCGCCTCAGACATGGCTTAACGCCTATAATAGCTGAGACTGACGCCTTAATGTACCCTCCGTAGCCCGATCGGGAGCAAACGAGTACCTATTACGACAGGTACCATACATAGCTAACACATCATATGTAGGTACCCATATGTTGATATGGGTACCTAACTACCGACATGATGTGACACTTTATCTGGCATTGGCCTTCTCTGCAACTAAGGTAATTAGTGTAATTAAGTGTCTGGTATCAAAAACAGTATGGAGCCTAGGAAGATGGTAGTTATAAAATTGTCTTCTTTTCAACATGACGTCACTTTTGAGTCAAGTAACTTACTTGAAGTAAGTACACAAGTAAGCAAGGTCTAAAAAACTCACAGAAAAACTATTATGTGTTGTTTATGGTGAACCTACACTTTAGTGCGCGCGCTATAAGTTGGTAGGCCTGAAGAAACTTCAGAACGGCCAACAACACAGCACGGTAACAGCTGTACGGCGCGGCAAAGTGTGTGTCAAAATAAGACAAGTAGGTTTCTTATTATTTATTCCATGTGAGATCTTAAATTAACATGGTTACTAACCCCATGATCCAAATAGAGCGCCTTCTAAGAATCAACAGAGGGCCTATGCACACCACGTTTTCTAAACGCGCGGTCGACGCGCGTTTCTAAAACGCGCGTCGACCGCGCGTTAAAAAACGTGTTGTGCATAGGCCCAAATAGGTACCAACCAAAGAATTTGTAATAATTATTATTACCAACCAACCATTATTTCTCAAAGCGTGAAAGCAATTACTACTGTTTTAATAGGTACTAACCACAGCATTATTGCCCATTAAATGTATACAGTGTATGGTCCTGGTATAAAACACGTACCTAAATGATTAAGTTAATGTGTATTGTGTTATAGGTCCCTTTATAATAATAATAGCCTTTTATTCCTAAACATAGGGTTACAAGAGGTCCCTAAGTTTGGTGTGCCTTTTGGCATAGGCCTCCTCCAATTCCTTCCAATGGGTCCTGTCCCTTGCTGCTCTCAACCAGAATGGTCCCTTTATACCTAAGTAAAGACGATTCGAGTCTACTTGGCCTGCTTGAAGGGCCATAATAACTGGCGAACCTTCTCTATTTATGTTTTAGGAAAGCATGAGATCCAAATATATTTTTTGCATTTTGTAGAAACCATACCTTATCAAATAAAGTAATTTAAAAACTTACTTAAACATTTGAATAAATTGTAAGCTTTTAAGCTTTTGGTGATAGTGCCAAGGTCAATTGAATGCATCTCAAATATGGACTGGCTCAACTAGGGTAATTTTACCCACCAAATTAATTACAATCACAGATAATAACTAGAAATTGTGATCTCTTTCTTATTATTTTATATTATTATAGTGTGTGTTTGTTACAGATCATACCTATTACTAAGATGTAAGGAAAAAGCTATAATTAATTATACTAACAGGATAATGGAAGTGGATATTATTAATAGGATGTGTGTAGATTCCTGTAAGACATTAGGTATCTTCTTTGAAATAGGTACTCAGTCTTCAGTTACAGCTGTAATCCCTGTTATTTCCTCCAATCTATTTCAGTAAGGCCGAGTTTGGCAATTGATGGATTGCAGTCCGGGCCTGGGTTTAAAACTGGATTGGCTGCCATTATTATTTAGATCTTATTATTATTGCACATAATGCAAAAAAAAATAATTAAAGCCCTTAATGCTTTGATAATAAGCTTGAAAATAACTGTTATAGACAAGTTTTTGTTGACCACATTTCCATTGTTGCATCGGACCATAGCAGCATTTGTGATTTTTGAAGGCAAGGCTACTATAACTTATAGGCATATAAGTGTGAAGAGGGAATAAATACTCTTTGTCTTCATAAACTGAAGTATCTTCTTATCTTGGATGGAATTAGGAAGGGATACAGGAGGATCTGTAAACACACTCAAAACAGATGGCTATTTTAAAATGTAATGAGTAAAATCTCAACAAAGTATTGATGAAAATTGACAATACAACTTCACACCCAATGAGAAACAATATGAAAATCAAAAGATAATTAAATTGTTAACTTTTAAATGATACAGTTTCATTTATTTTTAATAACATTACAGGTTCTTAAACTGAATGAACCACAATTTTTTTATTAAGGCCCATGTTGATGATCCCACCGGTGACCAATTTGAGCAGTATTCCCATTTTGTATTGCTTCTCATTGTCCATAGTATAGATATAGGTTCACTTAAGTATCAGTACCCATGCAATGTTAAATCTTATTTTAACTATGAAGTCTTTGAAGACATGCCTTATGCCTTCATTCATATTATTCATAAACATTTTATCAATTGACATTTTGAATAGGTACAGTATTTATATTGTTTTCTTATATTTATGTGAATATGTGTAGTATTGAAATAAAACTATCTAAATATATAAAACTCAAAGGTGACTGACTGATCTATCAACGCACAGCCCAAACCACTGGACGGATCGGGCTGAAATTTGGCATGCAGGTGTAGATGTTATGACGTAGGTATCCGCTAAGAAAGGATCTTGATTAATTCTACCCCCAAGGGGATAAAATAGGGGATGAAAGTTTGTATGAAACTTTGTCAATTAAATTCCACGCGGACGAAGTCGTGGGCTCAGCTAGTAATCTGATAAAATCCGTAAAAATAGTTTTATTTCAAGGTACAGTATTTAGTTGACTAGAGAATGTTGACATGGGTAGTTAAATCTATCTTATCAGAGATGACTTCCCTTGACATTGTGTGGGTTTAATAAGATGGGATGGAGTTTGTTGACCTGTTTATCCCTATATTCAGGTATATATTTATTCAGTGCTAGTTAATCCTTGGATTCTATTTCGCAGATTTTCGATCGGCGAAAAATCGGCGCGAAAAACTCCCAATGGATTGATGATCTAATATAATTTTTAAGTCTAACCACAGTTATCTAATAGCGAAAACACTGCTGGAATCGGTTTTCTCGTGATATTCCAACATACAGATAAACAAACAAGGATTCCAAAACACTTGATTTTGACTCTGAGACCCACTGAGTGCCTATTGCATCCATTTTAAAATAAATATCTTTAATGTAAATACAGAGCACAATTTGTTTAATAATAGTGTAGGTACACAGATATATATAATAGGTAGGTATAGCAGAGACTTGGAGTAAGCGCAGCGGCGCAGCCTTTTGTTTTTTTATTATTTTAAAATCGATTTTGTATCAAATTGATTGTTGTTTTCACTTACCATAATGTTGCCAAATCTCACAGGACCAGTTTCCACAAAATGATTAGGTACCGACACAGTCACAGTCACGCCTACACGAAAATACTTGATTTGTAAAAACTAAGAGCAGGCGTAAAACTTATTAATTCCTCACGAAATAATCGAACCAATGCAGGTTCAATACCGCATTATTTTTCCAGTATGCTTTTTACGGTATTTGCACTAGTCCGCACCAAAGAAACACTTGTTTTTATCAAAAGAATTGCTAAACCAAAACAAAATCACAGTTCCGTTGTGAAAACAACAAAATATAGGATTTGACACTTGACAGCGAGAGACAATCCAGCAGCAGCAGACGGATTCTGAGAAAAGATCGGAGTAAAAGTGAAAGTAGATACCTAGATATATACTTCTTATAATAATTATTTTAGCACAATACAATCTAACGCGTCGCTTGGCATTCTACGTATTAAATAGCTAAATGTTTATTTTTAGTAATAACAAATCGAAGTTGAAAAAGTGAGACAAACAATACACACATCCACTATGCGCACGCGTACGCGGTGGTTTTAATTTTTTATTGAAACAAAATATAAGAGTAAGCGAGATGTACCCGATTTGGCTGCTGTCAGTCAACTGTCAACGACTTGGTTTGACATTTAATAATCCCAAGAATTTTGTATACAAGCTTCTTGGATAAACCTAACGGCCATACACACACGGGCCCGGCTCTGCGGATTACTTTCTATACTATGCACAGACTTGTATCTAATACTATTGTAACTAAATCGCGCACTTGATTTTTAATGATTATTATATTGTACTTTACGATACGACGTATTTTAAGGTATCCTGATATAGTCAGATAAATGCACCAAGTGAGATAGCTCTGGAAATGGTTCCCTTTCACTCAGTTGTTATGCCTACTTAAATTACCTGTATTGTCTAGCCATCGTAGACGCCGTAGTCGAAAACCTTCCGTATTTCTTCTAATTCCTTTATAAAATAAAGATGATGGAAGCTGTCGTTTCCGACATCGGAAACTTCCCGTCAATTGTGAATACCCCCTCCCTGTAAACTTTGGTCCACAGAGTTATAATAATGTTTTTTTAAAACAAGGAAGTTATATCTTTAAACAGTCTTGTAACACTACGTTTGCCTCGTCTCTATTTCATAACAAAAGAAGATAGAGCATTTTCGTGTGAATGTTTCGTCTAACCGTGAGTTCGCACTGACGAAACATTCACTCAAAACATGTTTATTTTCAAGTTATTTTCAGATGTTTTTGACAGTTATCGAATTGCGTTCGCACTGTCTATGAACATGTTGCATTGAAATCTGTTCGACAACTCGTTGCATGAGATAAGTATCACAGCATGTTTGTAATACAAGTTGTGATACATCATCACTCAATATGCTGGATGCATTGTTGTTGAAATAGTTATGAGAATTGTTTTTGGAATTTCACCCCAAATTACTGAATTACCAACAAATTATTGTTATTCATGGAATAAATTTTGTATATATTTATTTATTTAAAGATACCTATAGGTATTCTTTTTACAAACTTTTAATTAACTTGCAATGTGTGTGAGTTCCTATACTTCCTATGTATGTATGACTTATGTAGGTATGTTTGTTTAGAGGTCAAACTTTGCAACTGAATTTTGAACCTGTTCTCATTGCCTGGACGGGCTGAAATTTGGTATTCACGCATAAATAGAGAGCTGGACCTGATGCTGCTCCCAAAGCCACCTGCAGACCACCCAACTCAAGCTTCTTTATCATATTCATTATATAATGAACATGGATTCAAGCAATACCGATTTTTTGTTCTATCAACTAGTATTGTATTCCTAGTACCTATATCAAAATTAAGAATAAGTAATAGTACTAGGTACTTAAAATGAATATTGTATTTTATGGTTGCTCAGACACCCTTCGGTATTACATTCTCTTTGCCTTATAGATTAAAGGTGAAAAATCGTTGGACTTGGCAACATTAAATGATATATTTACGAACATTTCTGGATAACAATAAAATGGCAGAAAATTACGTATTTCAACAAATCTCGAAACATGTCGTACGTCAGTGCGAACGCGAGCAGTAACAAATCTACTGACAAACATGTTAATGTATGATGTTTCAGTTCAGTGCGAACGCAGGCTACAACAAATCTCGAAATTAATTCCGAAACTTATCCAGTTTCCGGCAGTGCGAACGCAAACGCTAACAAAACATGTTGTGACATTTGTTCCTACAGCAAATTGCACAACATATTTCGCGACATGTTTTTTGGTGCGAACTAGGGGTAATGCAACCATTTTTATGCAAACGAGATAACATTTTTTTTTGTCAATATAGAGTCGCTGTTAATATTTCCATAGATATTTGTGAAAACGAGATACACGCATATACCTTTGCGTTAGAGCAAATGAGATCCCTAGAACGTATTTTATCTTTCTCAGCGTATCGTTTGTAAGTTCACCGGAATCATTTTTGGTGTCTACAAAAATTAGTTACCAATATCCAGAGTTAAGTGTATCTAACGTCAGTATTTGATTATGTGCTGTAAAAATTATTTATATATAGTTTGCTTTTCTTTAAATTGATATTTCTGTGTACTGTTGCTGTCTCTTACGTACGCATAACTGCACTCCTATTGGCATTCTGTGTCTAAAACTACGTTGGTGGCGGAGCCGGAGCGATACGTAGAAAAATAACAAGGTTTATAATTATACAATGCATGTCCTACTCCTACCTACTCTGTCGATGTTCCGAACAATTTTTGAAATACATACGTAATCTTTGAAATATCAAATTAATGCCCGGGTTTCCTGTAAACACATTTAACCATTATTTTACCCATAATGTGAAGTGTACAGTCCAGTACAAGTATTATTAGTTTGTTCTTGAAGAAAGTACTTTCCTACCTATGACCACAGATTCATAGATGACTATTATACTTGTACAGATTAGAGATATGCCCTATGACACTAATTGTGTAAGAGACCTATGAGCTTTTCTTATAATATTTGACTGGATTCTTATGGGCATTTCTATGTGCCTATAAATACTTTAAAAAATAAAAGAAAAAAGTTGTAGGTATTCATACAGGCGAAAAAAACCTGAATGAAAGCCTTAGTTAGAAAGCCAAAATGATTATCTCCGGTCAAAACCTGATTCTTAACTGAAATAAGTAATTACAGACCTAAGTTTTGCAATTTATTGGGGTAGACAGGTACCTAGTTGTATATTATTGGCAAAACTGTTTTGCCAAAACATCATTATGTACAGCTGTACATAATGATGGCTGTCCCAGTCCGACTTGGTTTCATCCATTTCGTATGTGACTGATTTTGTGCGTGCCCTATCATAATTTAAAAAGTCCTATTATATGGGTTAAGAAAGAGTAAAGGATATTACTAATTATTTCAAAACATTTTAATAGAAAACAGATTGTTCAAAAATACAAATCAAATTCAAAACTTTAAATATCACAGAACAAAGTGGTCCAATTACCTAACATGCGAGCTTACAAGTTACACAGATGGGTATTCTTAATTTTATTAGGTACCTACATTCATTTATTCTGCGACGTTAGCACATTAAATGAGCTACTTTAAATCCATGTTGGTTTCATAAATCAACATAAAAGTAACGCGTGCTAATGTTTATAAGTTATAAAAAAAAAAATTGTTTGTGAATTAATGGCACATTTTGCAATGACATAATTATCAGGAATTAAGTAACTAAGTCAAAATTGACAGGTCACATCTCTGACGCCTATTCCATCTGCACATCCATTGGTTGGACCTTTAGCCTCTTCGCGAGGGCTGCGCTGGATTCGATCTGTTGTTTCACGTATGACACTGTGCCGTTGGCATCCGTCATGGCCGCCATCTTCTTTTCCTTGTCACCGGGAGCCAACACCGGGAGATTGGGGTCAGTCTAGAAAAAAAGGCAGGGGTTTTAGATATAAGAGATTAGGATTATAGATCTGGACATGGCAAACCTATAATAGCTGTGATAGCTGATTGGTTAAGCACGCGTCTTGGGGGCACAAGGTCCTGGGTTCAAACCCCGGCTCACACCTCAGGGTTTTATGAAATCTATGTGAGAATCATAATTTATATATGATTATCACTTGTTTACGGCGAAGGAAAACATCATAAGGAAACCTGTATGTCAAAGAAAATCTAACAAATTTTCGAAAAGACATTTGATTTGAAATTCGCTAACCCGCACTGGGCCAGCGTGGTGGATTACGGCCTGAATCCTGTTCGTTGTGAGGGGATGCCCGTGCCCAGGAGTGGGACGTCCAAAGGGCAATTTTTTTTTTATTGACGACCGCTTGGCGCTCGGCTCACTACACCGGGTGGTTGCGGGTTTGATTCCCGTCAGGGTAAATTTCGAAAATGGCCTTTTCGTTATTTTCCCTGTTCTGGGTGTCACTGGGATCGCCCCCAGTCCATTGTACGGTGCCCATAGTACAAGCATTGCTTAGTTTGGGACCGTACAGTTGGTGTGTTCGTCTGGCGATATTTATTTATTTAGTACAAACCGGTTCCAACTGCCTCCAATGCTGGATGCTCTCCGCGAGGCGGTCCCCGAAGCCGGGGGCGAAGCACTCCGGGTCCACGGCGACGAAACAGTGGCCCAAGTTAGCGTGGCCGCCCTCCCCGCTGTGCGCCCAGGATCGGACGTGGTGCCCGTAGTTGGCACCTGAGGGTACAATGGAGTCTATGAGCGTAAGGACTTAGGGCCGCATTACTAAATCGATCTCTAGTTTGAGAGATATTGGAAATGTTTACCTTGTACAAAATGACATGTCTGTGGCAACCTCACATTCACGGTACCCACAGAAATGGTTAGATGGCGCTGAATGCGGCGCCTCAATACAATGTACAGATTCTTCATATAAAAACTGAATCACGATATTAAGACTCGCAAGCATCGTGACTATATATACAAGACCCCGAGAATAACCAGCGGGGCATAGCGGCCGCCCCGCGCCTGGCTGGAAGATCTTCCCCTTTCTGTGGAGTTTCTTTTTGTGGAGCGGGTCACCCTCTTCCCTCTATTATGGTTGAGGAGAGTGATGCCGCTTTTCAAGTCATGCTCGTGCGCGGGCGCTGCTTGCGGGGATTGGGCCACTCACTTGCCTCTTAACAACATTGTCGTTAATAGTACATTGTTACATGAGTGGTGAAAGTTACTTATTTTGTCCCGAGACGGGGTTTGGCGCCCGAGCGTAGCGAGGGCGCTAATAGTTCGAGGGACAAAATAAATCTTTCACCCGAGGTAAACACTGTGCTTTTCATTACGAATACAAAGAAAATAAAAATAAATACAGGAATGAGCTAAAGAAAATAATACAAGGAAGTATAAACAATACTCTACAACTCGAAAAAAAAAAATCGGATTGCCGCCTATTTTGTTTTTTTTTTCGTTGGCCGGCCAACTTCATTATTTAGCCATTATTTTTCATTTTCATCTTTAAATATTTTGCCCAAATCTATATTATTTTAAAGAAATTGTTGAAACTAAATTATAATAGTAGTCATTTAAAAAAATATATTCTTGAATTAATACTTAACTTTATGTTATTTCTATCTTACATCGTGCTGTAATTGAGTGACTGTAGAAAAAGTTTGAACATGGTTCCTTAGAAATGTGAAAATGGAACTAGTTTTTTTTTTTATAATTTGACAGCTGTCAGTTGAAAGCGAAACTCCCGGGCCTGAAAAGTATTACTTTCAACCCGCTTCTCAGGCAACTTCAGACCTACTTTCAGAGTATGAGTAATGAAAATACTATTCATTTACTTAGCATGGAAGGCATCACACCAAAGCAATTATATTATTATGCACCTGTTTTATTAATTGTTATTTTGGTTCGTAAACATTTAATTTGATGTAAGTATGAGTAGGTATGACCACCACACTAAACTAGCTTTCTCATTTTATCTACATACCTAAATCTCAGGGAGATTTGATTATTATTTACTATTAGTTATTTAGTGATAATGGTGTTACCTGCTCATATTATTATTTTATGCTGTTCCTGAGAATGTACACCATCTGTAATTCATTGAAAAGAGTAAACATTGAGTTTCTTGCCGGATCTTCTCAGTGGAAGCAGCATTCCGAACCGGTGGTAGATTCTGACTATTCATAAATGATTTGTTGGCTTACATGAATAAAAACAATTTTGAGTTTGAGTTTGAGTTCTGCCAAATGTCAAAGGCGTACTCAAGATCACTCTCAGACTTAAGATCGATTTATTAATTTATTAATACGGACCTTATTCGTCACGACACGAGCCGCACCCGGATATGCCCAGACCACAGATTACATATTTAATTCAAAACGCAATAAAGTGCAATTTGGCTCGCACTGCGCTACGTGCCTAAAATTAAATTTACCTACCGGTGAAATATAAACAATGTTAATAAAGCAAGCCTGAGAAAGCTAAGACAGTTTCAGTCCCAGATGTTACTCCCAGGATCGACAATGATGAACAATAATGACGCGAAGTTTGACCTTCGAAATACATGTGAAGCCTGCTAACCTAAGTCTATGAAGAAAATTGAAAATTTAGAAAACGCCCGATCCGACGACTTTTTAAACTACAAAAGAGCTGATAATTTTCAAACGGCTGAACCGATTTTCATGAAACATAGCTAAGAACACTCTCGATCATAATACCTATCGAACAAAAAAAAACAAAATTGAAATCGTTTCATCCGCTTGGGTGCTACGATGCCACAGACAGACACACAGATACACAAATACACTTCTTAAAGTTATAACACCCCTCTTTTTTGTCGGTGGTTAAAAATGGTAAACGATATTCTTACCAGCAGATATTCCACAGAATAGCTCCACCATGGCACCTAAGCCGTATCCTTTGAACCCTGAAGTGGTCTCGCCACCGCCCAGCGGCATCAGGCAGCCGGTTCTAAACGCCTGCAAGAAGGAACAGGGATTAAATTGATAAACATTATTATGAAGGAGTTACCTACGTTCATACGGAATACTCAAGACCTGCGAAAAAATAGATAACAAGGTCTCACATCTATAAATTATTTAAATAAGCTATTTTTGTCTCTCTAGGTGAAACAGAAAAGGTATATGTACAATTTTTTTTGCAACTTAACTTTGTACATCTTAAACCATCGGCATTGTGGGACAGTTGAAGTACTGAAGGTTTTGTAGACTTATGAAATCTGTCAATAGCTGTATTCCTATAACACCTTTTGTTTATCAAGTTTCCTCCAAAGCTGATAGTTTTAGAATTACAAAGTTAAGTTTTGAAAAAAATTATACCCTTTCTGTTTCAACCTGTATAAAGATGACTTCGACTCAGTTATGAATTTCAGCAGTTAGGTATCAAGGGCTTACCAGTTCAGCGTCGCGTGTTTCAGTGCCATCTGGCCCTTGCGCCCATCCGCTTGGTATGTCCTCGCCTTTACGTCGCTGCATCTCTATCTGAAATAAATAATAAAAAATGCCTATAAGGTCTTATTTCTTGATCTTATTTTAATAATGCACGATATTTTCCATAGCACCGAAGATATTGTTATAACCCAGAAGATAATATAATACGTTTAAAATTGGTAAACATAGTGACGTTTTAACAGAGAGATTGTACGCTATATAGTCTAAGCGTTTAAAGCATCAGTAAGTACTAGCTAATGTATAACATCATTACTGAGTAGTTGTAGCAAACATTAACCGTCCACTTGCTATGAAGCTGGCTGGCTTCGACTAATCGCTTCATTTTCTTAAGCCAATCGCTTCATTACCTTAAGCTAAGGCGGGTGAAGCAGAGGAAATGAAGCGACCCTATCAGGACCCGCTTCATAGCAAAGACAAGTAGACAGTCGCCCTAGTAGATTTTAAATATTTTTGAAACATACTTTCACAATGTGTCAAAAAACAATTGGTGGGTATATTGTTTTCTTATATTTACGCGAATACTACACATTGAAATAAAACTATTTAACGGATTTTATCGCGTTTATTAACTTTATGTTCCCGACGTTTCGGTTGCTTTACAGCAGCCATGGTCACGGGGGGACTGAGGTGTTAGACGTCCTGATGTCATAGTTAGTAACTGGGTACCCTCATATTTAGTTGTTGGTTGCGGTTCGATCCACGCAGAAAGTGCTTACAGTGTCTCGAGGTCTTGCATTGGTACACTTGGTTTTGGATTTAATTATATTAATTACTGGATCCCAAGTTGGTGGTAGCACCCAGCCATCTTCCCTATTGAAATTAGGATGTTTTTTAATTTCAATGGCCTTATCATCCGTGGCCGTATCATCCTTGGTCGGAATCAGTGTTCTTTTGCGAGGATCTGTGGTTTATCAAATCGGATAAAATGGCGGGTGCGGTCCTGTACATGTTCACAGATTGCAGATTTCGTGGACATAAAGTTAATAAACGCGATAAAATCAGTAAAATAGTTTTATTTCAATTGGTAGGTATTTTACTAAATTCGTAGTAGGCAGTCGTCATTCCTAGTATACTGGCTATTTGATAATTGAAAACTGTTTTTAATTACCTTCCCCACAGCGACCGCGGTGGTAGCCATGTCGAGGTAGAACGACTCTCCTTTGGAAGCCGGAGCCACTACCGCTAGAGGGTTGGTGCCCAGTGCTGCCTGAAAGCGAAAGAAAATGTAATAATCCTTACCCTAGCGAGCATAAGAGTGGAATTTTTTTATGAAAGTATTTTTGAAGCGAAGCTTCTTTACGGACGTTCGGGGCGCTCGCTACCCGGGGACTAAAACGGTGAAAAGCGTAACGCGTAACGCATAACGCGTAACGCGTAACGCGTAACGCGTTAATATAATATATCTAATATCTACTGCAAAGCTTCGCTTCTTTCGGGCGTCCCTAGACGGCACTGTTTTTTATCTAAGTTTAGAGGCAATGCTTGTGACCACAAGTGATGCTCACAATTTTGGTGGATCAACTCGCACTAGGCCAGCGTGTAAGACCTGGTACCTGAACGTTTATCACCATTGGATGATGCGAGCACAACACTGGGACTAATAAAGGGGTGATTCCAAGTGGTTATTAAAAAGGGACAATTATATTTCTAACCTGTTTACTTCTAGTCGGTGCCATAAGAGGCGATGTGTTGGTGAAAGCCATGCCTATGAGCCCTTTGTCGGCTGCCCGCTGGGCCCAGAACCCAGCCATGCCGTTGTGATTGGAACCTAAAACGAATGATTAGTAAGCGCATTTCCGATTATCCGTATTTGTGGATTTTCCGGAACATTATGAGGATAATTTGGTGCAGGTAAAGACGAAAATAGAATATGTTCGCTGGATTAAATTGTAATGAAGGAATTTGTGTTCGGGATTTCACCAACCAGTGTCATCATTTGCAATGATTTCATAACTTGTTTTACCTTTTTACTTTGTTGTAAATCGAAAGGTGAAGTGTATGAAAAATTACCTCTAATTTTTGAAGCGAAGCTTCTTTACGGACGTTCGGGGCGCTCGCTACCCGGGGACTAAAACGGCGAAAAGCGTAACGCGTAACGCGTTACGCGTTAATATAATATATCTAATATCTACTGCAAAGCTTCGCTTCTTTCGGGCGTCCCTAGACGGCACTGTTTTTTTTTACTAACTTATATTAGTTATTTATCTCAGCAGTATTATGTGCAGTTTGTTAAACAAATTTTGTAAACAATAAACCGTCCACCTGGCTGTGCTATGAAGCGGACCTGCCTGCTTTGACCGGTAGGAACGCTTTATTTCCTCAGCTTCAGCTAGCTTAGCTGAAGTTGATAGGAAACGAAACAACCCTATTTAATTATTACCCTTTACCCTTTGTAATTATTAATGATAAGCAACAAGCGATTTAAAAAAAAATATATGACAAATGTCAAAACTCAAGTCCGCTGAGTTTCTTGACAGATCTTCTCAGTCGAGGTCGCGTTCTGATACGGTTGTAGATATAAGAAAAAAAAAGGTAAAACTGAGAATTTGTAAGTGCCCCCGTAGGCCTAAACAAATAAACGATTTGAATTTGAATTTGAATATTTGTTGAAGCGCTAAGCGGCGGGCCCGCTTCATAGTACAGCCAAGTGGACTGGGAAGATCTGAAATGTCACTCCGCTGTGTTATCGACTCGTCATTATTATATTATGTTCTATTCTGAAATACTTTAGGAAGACATTTGTTTAGCAATGGTTGTTATCACCTTTAACCGTGACCCATCCGACTCCCGTCTCCTTGGCCTTCTTGATGGCGATGTCCATGGCGAAGTGGCTGGCCGTGGCGCCCAGCACGTGGTTGGCGTCTACCCACGCCGTGGACTGGGTTTCCTTCAGCACTTTCGGCTCGTTATTGGGCAGACAAGCACCGCTTATTATGTCGTTGATATACATTTCTGGAAATGAAAACATGGACAATAGATGCTGTGTTTCTTGCTGGATCTTCTCAGTCGAGGTCGCGCTCCTATCCGGTTGTAGACATATGTAAAAATGACAATTTGTTAGTGCTCCCATAAGCGTAATTAAACAATTTGACATTGACTTTGAGCCCAAATATTGTTCGTTCACATACCTACCCCACTCAATGTTATTTCATCCGTTTTAGTGTTGTTATTTGTTATAGCTGAAATAGTTTTTAAAATACATTGTAGTGGGTTTTCAATACGGTTTCAGTGAGGTAGGTATACCCACCCGCACTGAGCCGGTGGTGGTCTATGGCCCGAATCCTCCCGCATTGAGGGAGTATGTGCCCAGTATAATGACAATAAACAAAAATATGGGTTATGATCCTATTCAAATACCGAATGTCCCCAAATATTTACTTGTAAGGATGCACGCTTTCGCTAGGAGCGCTGTTCTGAAATGCATGGAAAGATTCCATCAGTCGATCGGTAGTTGATGCTCTCAAAAGTCAAAACATGTACAGTCGCCTGCAATTCTAAGGGGACATTGCCAACATACGCTAAGCTCTCTTTATAACGAGCGTCAATAATAAAAAGAGGTCAGCTTATGCTGGAAATGTCTCCTGATATAAGCACCCGTCCGTACCTACCAAGATCCCTCTTCCAAATCGTTAATATTGAGCTAGTTGGCGGCGACATATATATATAGTTGTGTGTTATATAATGTAGATTGTATATTTTGTGTGATGTATGTTTTATTGAAATTGAATTAGTGTCTATATGATCATTTTATGGCCCTTCTATTGTATAGTAATGATAGTTTAAGGGTTTGTGAATAAATAAATAAATAAATAAAACCTCACCTAATCTATTAAGTCCGTGGCTCGGATGTCCGAACCGGTCTGCTTGGATGAGCAGCTCCGCTTGCTGTTCCGCCGCCTTCGCCATGGTCCCCACAGCCTTGAGGCAGTCCGTCATGAACCGCAGCGCATCGCTCGTAGCCACCTTCCCCATGATTTATGATTCTGCAATGTGAGATGATTACGTCACTGATAACCGGCTCGCTTAATCTCTGGGGATTAAATAATTTATGGAAAATATTGTTGAGGATTCTGGCAGGAGGTTTATTGTTGGTTTGTTGACTTATCAGGTGGCTTAGCCGAAAACGTCGTATATTAGGCCTGGACTAGACTTTCATAAGCGTTTATCTTTACCAAAGGCATTAGCCATAAGCGTGACGTGTAAGGGAAACATGTTTTTTAGTGCGAAGTCCAAAGGATAGTTATTTCGTGTGAGTAGCTATCCTTGTAATTCTATGCGTGTGTATAGAAACATTTTTGGAGAGAAATAAACTCCATGTTGGATTTCCGGATTAAATAAATATCGCCAGACGAACATACCAACTGTATGGTCCCAAACTAAGCAATGCTTGTACCATGGGTACCGTACAATGGACTGGGGGCGATCCCAGTGACACCCAGACATGGGCAAATTACGAAAAGGCCATTTCCGAAATTTGCCCCAGCGGGAATCGAACCCACAACCACCATGTGCAGTGAGCCTAGCGGCCTACGCTGGAACCACAGCGCCAACCGGTCGTCATTTATTGACCTTACCTACCTAAGTAGTTTTAAATGGTTGCTAACTGCCAACAAAATATATTTATCAAAATATTAACTGTAAATTTTTTTTATCTTGAATGTTTAAATTAACTTGATAACAATAAAACATTATTAAGAAAGAGTTCACCCAACAATAATATCGTTATTCGTTGACAAACTTAATCTAATTAATAATATAAGTATTCATATACTTACGTAAGAAGTAAATAAATAGATAGGTATTAAATAGATAAGCGGGCAAAAGCCATAGGTATATGTACTCAAATTGGTTGATATTGTAAGGTTGTTAACACATCAATTGATTGACCTTTGATCGATCCATCGGTCGGTCGATATTGGAATGAGATGATGCGACTTCGATTGCATAAAGCAACTTATTGATCGATGATCAATCAAGTCCTATGATAACACACTAATTTCTTAAAATGTTAATGAGTATATTGAAATGCGACATAAATGTACTACCAGATTCATAATGTCCTAAATAAATCATATAATGAAAGAGATCTATTTGTTAGTTTGATTATTTTATTAGTTTGTCCTTACGCAACGGCTTGACCCACTTGAATGGAATCATACAATGCGTCGCACGCAGTCACAATTCAATTTGAATTATCCAACAATAGCCAACAACAATGGGCTGTTAAAGTTAACATAGAAGACAACTGGTTACTGTTACCACCTATCTACACTCCGCCGTAATATTTTTGTTATCAGTCTGAGCGAAGATAAGAGGCATGAATAAATTTTTATGAAAGGTCGACTGCATTATGAACGTAATCGAGTCGCAGAGGGATTGTATAATGAGCTGTTCTACAAAATAGCTTAAAACGGTCAGCTAGATAGTCCAACCTACATTGTTTAGAAAATAACTTCTGAGTGATTAAAATAACCCTTACCTGAACCAAATATATACAAAATTCTATATATTTAATAGATAATATACAATGCAATAACAATGCAATAACAATCCAACTATAGTACATTGTTACACGAGTGGTGAAAGTGACTTATTTAGTCCCGAGACGGGGTTTGGCTAATAGTTCAAGGGACAAAATAAGTTTCACCCGAGGTAACCACTGTGCTTTTCATCATACTAATATTATAAAGAGGAAAACTTTGTTTGTTTGATTGTAATGAATAGGCTCCGAAACTACTGAACCGATTTGAAAAATTCTTTCACTGTTGGGAAGCTACACTATCCCCGGGTGACATAAGCTATAATATATTTATAAAAAAATTGGGATCCTTACTAAAACTCGAATAATGTAACCGCAATGTACCCGTGCGAAGCCGGGGCGGGCCGCTAGTTACGAATACAAGGAAAGTAAAAATAAAAACAGGAATTTGCTAAAGAAATAATACAAGGAAGTATGAACAATACTCTATAACTCGAAAAAAAATAAAGATCGGATTGCCGCCTATTTTGTTTTTTTTTTCATTGGCCGTCCAACTTCATTATTTAGCCATTATTTTTCATTTTCATCTTTAAATATTTTGCCCAAATCATATTATTTTAAAGAAATTGTTGAAACTAAATTATAATTAAGTCATTTAAAAATATATATTCTTTAATTAATACTTAACTTTATGTTATTTCAATTTTACATCGTGCTGTAATTGAGTGACTGTAGAAAAAGTTTGAACATGGTTCCACAGAAATGTGAAAATGGAATTAGTTTTGTTTTTATAATTTGACAGCTGTCAGTTGAAAGCGATTCTCCCGGGCCGGAAAAGTATTACTTTCAACCCGCTACTCAGGCAACTTCAGACCTACTTTCAGAGTATGAGTAATGAAAAATGTTTTTGAGCTGTTTAACATAACAGAACTGTTTTGTGAAACAGTTCATTGTCCTACAGTCTATCTTTGATACATCCATTCTAGAATGACGGTTTGTTAGTCTAGATGTGACTCGAAGTAACGCACGGTTAAATTAATATAGTTTTGGGGAATAAGACCAACTCACATATTCCTGCAAACTAATACCAACCTACATGCAGTTGCCCTAGCGTCGGTTTTGGTCTGCAAAATTATGTTTGAGCTATCCAGTTAAGCATCATAACGCTTTCTTAATCTCCTAAAAAGTTTAAGGGTTTGCGTAGCTACCTATACAAGGTGACACAACTAGAGCGACGACGATATGGATCCAAACAATTAAAAAAAACCGACAAAACAAAAAAACCGTAGTGTCATGATGTAGAGATGTTCAGACAGGTGATTTTATTTTTAAAGTAATTAAAAATTACAGCAAAATGGCTGCCCGATTGTTGGCGAGCCCGGCGCAGGCGGTAAACTCTAACATAATTTACCGTTTCGTACGGCTACACGTTGGTCACGGTTTAATTACCATGTATTTGCGATTTTCCTGTTCACACAATGATATGCGAATTGGTTAGCGCAGTAATCATATATAAGGTATTATTTAAATAATACACTATATTTCGAATGGAAACACATCCTAAAAAATATCCGATTGGTTTATTTTGAAATGCTCACTTTTGATTTAAACTCTCTACCAACCCGAAGTACTTTAGCGCCATGAAAAACATCGTGCATTATTAAAATTAGACCTTGTATAATACGTCTTCTGTTTAATCGACTTCAAAAAAGGAGGAGTTAAGTGATGACGAGAGCTTGGGCTACGTGATTGCTATCGGGTGAGTACGTGCTAAAATGAACGTATCTATCCGAATACTGCCATCGCCACATCACACATGAGTCAACGTTGTTTTGCAGATCAGGGGATTTTAGCACTTCTTACGTTATACGTAGGTACTAGGTACCTACTTAAATAATCTTGTGAATAATCTGCGCGCGTTCGTCCGTCTGTCTTTCTTTCCGTCCGTCCGACGTCACAGTCATTTTATCAGAGACTATTACTGAAAATTGGCACAAAAAAGGATTTTGGATACCGTTACTAAACTGGCTATTTCAAATATTGAAAGCAACATTATTCAACGATACCTCACATAGGTATCTCTATCTATATATATATAACTCAAAGGTGACTGACTGACATAGTGATCTATCAACGCACAGCCCAAACCACTGGACGGATCGGGCTGAAATTTGGCATGCAGGTAGATGTTATACCGTAGGCATCCGCTAAGAAAGGATTTTGATTAATTCTACCCCAAAGGGGATAAAAAAGGGGATGAAAGTTTGTATGAAACATTGTCAATTTTAAACTGATCGGGCTGAGACTTTGCATGCATAAAGCTACTATGACGTAGACATCCCCTAAGAAAGGAACAAAATTCCACGTGGACGAAGTCGCGGGGGCTCAGCTAGTCTAAATATATATTTATTTATTTATTTATTTTCTCAATACATACAAATATATTTACAGGCTAGACCCAATGCGATATTGTTACAAACTTAAAAATTAAAAATAATTTAACTGTTTTTATTTAACATAGCAAATTCTATATGTAGCTGTTCTTGTAAATTCACCCAAAGTGCAATAGAATAAGTCCAAGTCCTCAGCAATATATAACTCAAAGGTGACTGACTGACATAGTGATCTATCAACGCACAGCCCAAATCACTGGCCGGATCGGGCTGAAATTTGGCATGCAGGTAGATGTTATGACGTAGGCATCCGATAAGAAAGCATTTTGATTAATTCTACCCCCAAGGGGATCAAATAGAGGATGAAAGTTTTTATGAAACTTTGTCAATGAAATTCTACGCGGACGAAGTCGCGGGCACAGCTAGTTTTTAATATAATTTTGAGGTTTCCTTGACAATTTTTCCAAAAATACTTCCCGTTTACGGAATATTGCGCTCCAAACTGGCCTTTTTACGTTGAGTTGTTTATGATATCCGAGAAAACTTAGCTAGCGAAACATATTGTTAAGTTATCGAAATGGCTACGGAACCCTACATTGCGCGTGGCCTGACACGCACTTAGCCGGCTTTTTGTGTTCAACTTATTAGAGTGTCTGGCCAACATTTCGGGAATCACGGAGTTTTGCTAATGGGAATCGCTCATGCGAATGTGGCAGACGTGTCTGCAGCTAATTAGGTCATGATAGCCGGTTTAATTGTTAAAAAAAGAGTAAGTATTACGCGTAGACAGGTTAGAATTGGTTTGAATCGTCTACTTATATTGAATTACGCAGGATTCCATACATAAATAGACCGAGGTCAATGATCTGGCATTGAATGTGCGCGATTTCACTACCTATACCCTCGTGTGGATTTTGCAATTGGTGAGTCCTGAGTTTATGGACAGAAGCCGTGAGTTTTAATGACTGAATTGCTGCATAATAACACGGGATATTGTTGATTGTGTATGGTTTTGTTCTATGGATTTGACCTTACCTTCAGTTGTCATTCTCATACTTATCTGTAGGCATTGTTTTTGACAAAAACAAAACAGAATTTACCGACGCATACTCTATACCTTCGATCAATTTTTGATCGAAGCACTATAGATATAGAGTTGACAGTTGCATATCATGCGACGCTAATCATTTCTGATAAAAATGCAATAAACATCCATCGAAATTTACGAATACCACCTAATTTCGGGAAATAGAATATTAATTGATGTACGTTCCTAATGATTGGACACCTGCTACTGAGATTGTGTAACAAATGATATAATTACATAACTAAAAGTGCTTTATAATTTAAAAACAAACCTGTTTTAACGATGAACCACAGAATAAAAATAAAAAAACAAAATTATGAAAGCAACTCACGTCCGAACGCGGTTACGTCGCGCAGTATACTAAAATATTGGCGGGAATGACGGCCATTCTTGTTTATATGTCTGTTTCAAGGAGAAATACATATAATACTATGGATACGCGATGTGTTTGTTGACATGTGGTCCCCACTTGATTGAATACGCTTATTTTATTAAATACAGTGATGCTTTTCAAATTGTAATTTCATTGACTTAGGTTTATACGGAGGTAGAGGCATGCTGTAATCTTTCCATTACAGCTTACATACCCAAAGAGAATATAATAATTACGTTACACCACCCTCCCAAAAAGATCGCCGTTAAGTAGCTCTACCTGTTATTGCTGTGTTACGTACGATGAGCATAACATGGCATAGTTTTACATAACTACTTAGGTTCATTAAGACTGAGTTTGATAATCTATAGAAATAAAGAATTTAAGCGTCAATAGCCTAGTGGTTAGAGGGGCCGTCCTCGTAGCTGAGAGGTTCCGGGTTCGATCCCCATCCTGGCCATTAAACTATTGACGTGAGCCCACTCCTAGCACAAGCATTAGCTTAGTTGGAGGGGCTAAAGGGAATACTAGTAATGTGATAAACACACATTGCTAGTAATATTTTTAAAAACAAAAAAAAATTGGAGTGTCTGTTTGTAATATCAAAATAACAACTTTTCACTAAATGCATATGAAAGTATGTACAGACGACAGCTATAGCAGAAACGCGATTTAAAAATCGATCGATTTTGACGGGGCTTTCACTGGTAGATAGCTGATGATATATGCTGATGATATTTTTGTCTTTGGAAAAACAAAATTTAAAAAAGGGTCTGTCGCGCGGATCAGAACGCGGGACCGGGCTTTTCTATTAAGTTAAATTCCACGCGGACGAAGTCGCGGGCTCAGCTAGTAAATAATAATAGAATTGCAATTAAGTGAATAGGGAACATAAATATGAGGTATGAATACGAAGGTGAAGTTAGGTATATAAGTCATGTGAATATTCGTACGTTGTTGATTACTGTGCAAACAGACATCGACCGATAAATTACTAACCGGCACTTCGCTGTGCATGCAATGGTCTCTTATCTATATTAAGTCGTATGTACGTATATAAATTCATGTGTTAATAGAGTATATTTTATAGGAATACATTCTATAGCAACAGGTCCTGCCTGCGGGAATCTTCGGTATAACAAGTACCAACATCTATATATATATATATATATATGTATAACTCAATGGTGACTGACGGACATAGTGATCTATCAACGCACAGCCCAAACCACTGGATGGATCGGGCTGAAATTTGGCATGCAGGTAGATGTTATGACGTAGGCATCCGCTAAGTAAGGATTTTGACTAATTCTACCCCCAAGGGGATAAAATAGGGGATGAATAATTCCGAAATTTTTGTTAAGTTAAATTACACGCGGACGAAGTCGCGGGCACAGCTAGTATTATATAAAACTAGCTGTGCCCACGGACTTCGTCCGCGTAGTATTTAACGTAACAAAAAATTCGGGATTATCGGGATAAAAAGTATCCTATATGTTAATCCCGGTTATAAACTATCGGTGTTCCAAATTTCATTCAAATCCGTTCAGTAGTTTTTGCGTGAAGGAGTAACAAACATACATACATACATACATACATCCACACTCACAAACTTTCACATTTATAATATTAGTAGGATGAAACAAAGTGTGTAGATGCGATTGAGAGAAGAAGATACTTAGGTACATATGCCTTCTGATCCGGTGGTAGATCTACTTCCGATGTCTCACCTGGCAGCAGCCCAAGCTGAAGCCGCGCCCTAGGTGGCATCTAGTTGATATTTGAGGTAACATTTTCACAGTGCACATTACAAAGTAGTTTACAAAATTACCGACAGATGGCTCGAGGGGGCAATAAGCCTTTTTTTACGTGACGATTTCTGCCATTTAACCCCCATCGCTAGCAGCGTTAAGGAACTTCGTTCCAAAAAAGGTAGAAATCACCCGCGTAGTGGGGTGGAATGCATCTGGTATAATGACAACTCTTTTTAATGTGTATTTCTTTTTAATGCGGCTCATTAAGCCCCAACTTCATAAACATGACCTAGTGGAAGTGGAATTTTTCTTCCAAATCCTCCTATTATTTCTTTCGATTAAAGACAATTTAACTTTTCCCCGGGACTCGTCGAGGGTCAAACCTCGACGTCATTATTGGTCACCGTTGTCGTTCCTGACTTACAGGAGTTACAGTGGTGGGAGTGTGTGCCGGGACTAGTCCCAAAAAAACATGACCTAGAAATACTTGAGAAGATTGGGGACCTCGACATCATGTAGAAATGTTTGAATTTGGACGTTTGTCTTGAAAATAACACTTTGTACTATCGCTTTTCCCTACAAATATACATTCTACTAATATTATAAATGTGAAAGTATATGAGTGTGGATGTATGTATGTATGTTTGTTCTTCACGTAAAAACTACTGAACGGATTTGGATGAAATTTGGAACACAGATAGTTTATAACCGGGATTAACATATAGGATACTTTTTATCCCGATAATCCCGAAATTTTTGTTACGTTAAATACTACGCGGACGAAGTCCGTGGGCACAGCTAGTAATATATAATCACAACTAGCTGTGCCCGCGACTTCGTCCGCGTGGAATTTAATTGTCAAAGTTTCATACAAACTTTCATCCCCTATTTTATCGCCGTGGGGGTAGAATTAATCAAAATCCTTTCTTAGCGGATGCCTACGCCGTAACATCTACCTGCATGCCAAATTTCAGCCCGATCCGTCCAGTGGTTTGGGCTGTGCGTTGATATAGCACTATGTCAGTCAGTCAGTCAGTCAGTCACCTTTGAGTTATATATATAGATGAAAACCCGGCTTCGCTCGGGTGAAATGTGACTCATAATACACAATCTTTTACAAAACTTAGGTAGATATTTTTGTAGTTATCGGTTTTCAAGGAATATTAGGGAAGGCATCGATTCGTATAGCATTGTCCATTGAAATGAATACGAAAAAAAGTCGCCAAGTGCCATGTCGAGCTATGCACAATGAAGGGTTCCGATTCATTGAAGGTAATCTGTTTAAAATTTCACCCCAGGTTGAAATAGATACTAAAGTTGTATACATACTGCTACCGACATCTATCGACACCATTAAATACTAAGAAATAGACTAATGAACATAAAACATACATTTATTGCTGTTATTTAATTGGAATTTATTAACAATTTATCCAATTTCGTCAGCATAATCTTATTCATATTTTTGCAACATAAAAATGTAAGAAGTGTCGATATTTTTTTCGTAAAAAATCTTACCCACTGTTGTTTATAGACTACTACCGACATCTATCCACGTGCATGAACACTTCAGAAATACACGTATTAACACAAAATATAAATTTATTGCTGTTATTTCATTGAAATTGGTGAACAATGTATCCATTTTCGACTGCATAATCTCATTAATGTTCTTGCAATAGAAAAATGTAAGAAGTGTCGGAATTCATTATGGAATTTTGATTTAATCTTTAAAAGTTAAAAATCTCGCAAACGGAATTTTTGATGATAAAATGTTGTATGAAAACATCATTTTATTTGAAAAGACCTTTTCAACGTCATCCCACATGATTGGGTAACTAAAAAAAAATTGCCCCTTTTTCGATGTTCGGGGAGGTACCTCAAAAAAGTAATTTTGCTACATTTTATATTTTTGAAAGTGAGATCTACTCTTAAAGTATTTTTGTACCAAATTACATCAACATCCGTCAGAAACTGTAGAAGTTATGACCCTGTGACGGGTCGGGACAGACAGACGGACGGACGGACGGACGGACGGACTGGATGATCTTATAAGGGTTCCTCGTAGGGACTACGGAACCCTAAAAACATGAAGACTGAATTTGTTTGTTCTGAAAGCTCAATCTTCTTCCTCTTTCATAAAAATATGGCCCACCCAGTTTAATAGATATTTCGAATAAAGACTCATTTACACATTGAGAACACTGACACTAACTGACAGGGATTCGTTCATAGAAAATATAGCGGTACTGTGCCAAACTTGATGGAACTGCCAATATGGCGAAATATTGTCTTTTGCACCGTTAGAATTTAATAAAATACTCGACAATCCGAATTTTGCCGATATATGTTGTCGACTCGAAATCATTATTTTTTATGTTTTATTATTCTGGTAAGGTTTCAATCGAGTCTACCGTACCCCTGAACGGAATTATTTATATATAAGTCATCAACAGCCTGACAAATAAGTTTCAAGCTTCTAGCTCTAAAATGAGATACTTCCATACAACTTTTCATCCCCCCTTTCAACCCCTTAAAACTCTTTTTTCGCATTAAAAAGTAGCCTATGTCCTTTCTCAGGCTCTAGACTATCTGTGTATAAAATTTCATTGAAATCGGTTCAGTAGTTTTGGCGTGAAAGAGCGACAGACAGACAGACAGACAGACAGACAGACAGACAGACAGAGTTACTTTCGCATTTATAATATTAGTAAGGATTTGAATTGATCACTCGTTGAACGGTAGGAAAACTGACGGCATTTGTGTGAATATCTGGTACGGATAATAATATAAAAAATATTTACATTTGATGAAAAAAATGATTTACACTAAAGCCAATTGACTGATTTAATATAATAAAAGGCAATTAGCGTGCATACCTCTTAGTTTTAACGGCACAGCCTGCAAACGACCTTTTAATAACCATTTGAGCTCATTGGCCGCCAGTTAACTAACATAATTTTTATCAATATTTTTATACAATGCCATTCCAAGTTCATGTAAACATCAAATGTTTTTTATACACAAAATAAACGATATTGTTAATTTGGTAATTCTGTTTTACATTTTGTGGCCAGAAAAATGATGCACGAATTTAGTTAGTATACTTTGTATTGTCTGCGGCAGAATAATCTTATTGAATTATTAGGAAGACACTAAGTCGTGAGGGCTATGGTGAGAGAAATTAATAATATATAAAAACAGCAGTGCCTCTCCTAGGTCCATGTTACAATATTATTATATATAAATCTTTTTGTTACATTTTATAAATACATAAGTACAGTACCTACGTACATCATACCTACAGCTTCTGATTTCGCTCCAATAGATTGGTATTTTAACAAAAACTCCTTATTCTGAAAAGCATCCTTGCAAATTGTTTTTTTAGCTTCTAGATTACATATTCAAAGTTACAGCTTACACATACTAGGTATTATCCGTACATACAGATGTTCACAACAAACAGACAAATAAGTTCAACGTTTCATCATTTTTAATAATGTACCCAGTAACATTGTCTCCAAGTGTTTTAAGCGATAAGGATGGATGGCATCTTATTAGGTACTAATTGTGTAAGCGGTAACGAGAGTGGATGTCCTATATAAACTTATTCAGTTTATTCCGTACAAGGTGAGGTAAATCTTCATATTATGTTGTTTATCTTTAAGAATTTAGTATATCATCCTCGCTTTAGCCAACATTTAATATTACAATGTAAATACATAGTATAACTATATGCGGTCCGATGTTTGCAGGTAAATTATTTTTCGCATTGTATTTTTCATGCCTTCAATATCTTTATGAAACTAGAAGTTTTCAATGCCTTGTACGTATTATCAGATTTCCACCAACATCTGATTTGTAACAATTCTAACTAGTCTAAAAACGAAGTGTCAGTTACCTATTTTGGAATTTGTTGTAAGAACCTAAATCAAGCCATTATTCTTCTGTTCAATTCAACTGCATTAGTGTCAAGGTAAGTTATCTTTTAGCTAAAAAAAGCACTTATTTGCTCGTCAATTTTTTTTGCGTGAAAACTTTTTTTGAAATCAATCTTGCCGGTTGATTGACCAATTATACGCTTTTTCCCAACTCTATATATAGAGTTGTGTCTTCCTGATCGGCCCTCAGTCTGTGCCCGGATGCCTCGGAATCGTATTACATAGAAATCTTAGTGGTTAATGAAATTTGATAATATTGAGACATAATACAGGCTGTTACATCAAATACAAGTGAGTCATATTTTTTGCCGTCGTTCAGACGATATACAAAGGCTAAAAATATGGGATTTAGAGTAGAATTCTACAAGACAAATGTCACGATATATCGATTATCGTTGCTAACAGTAGCACCCCTGCCTCGGCTTGTTTACCTTACCTTACCCTTACCTTACCTTACCTACCTTACCTTACTAATGCAAACTACCTAGGTCAAATTATCGATGTGTTGTGTTGGGTGAAGACTGGAACGAAAACTTTGTTTATAAGTTTCTGATATACCTATCCCGAAGAGGACGATCGGCAGACATATTTGGGGATAAGTATATTAGCGATATAAATCAGGATTTTAGTCTATGTTAGACACTGATTGTTTTTGTCTCGAGGTAAGGTTTGATAACCAACAGTCAAGTGAGTGATTACCCTTTTTACCTCTGTCTGAGCCTCCAAGTCTGCATCGCTTGAATAGTTCTGTGGTTTCGATCTTTATTACGACAAACTCAACGTCACTCCTAATGGGTCAATCATGTTTTCAAGGCTGTTTTTTAACCACTATTGTTGTAGTTCGGGAACAATGAAGTGACCTTTACTTAGCAAAATTTCTAAATGTTTAGGTATTTTATCAATGTGCGGTATTTTAATTAGGTAGCTAAATTGTTTTATATACTCACTACTTACGATTTAATTAGAAGAAAATATTAGTCCGATTGAATAACACCCTGTATAAGAACCCCACACACGATCAACCAACCTTATTTTACCGTTAGCAACACCACAACTTCACACAGAGTCACTCAGAAGTTTCCCTTTTCAACAGCAAAGTTGACTTTGTTTGTGGTAGGTCAGGAGCTCTATATAACATCTTACATTTTCCTCCAGTGGGTAAAATGGCGGAGGTGCGATTGGAGGAGGTTCGGCGGTTCATGGAGGACAGCTTCAGGGCCGTAGGGGCTCCGGATTCGGAGGCAAAGGCCCACGCAGATTTGCTGATGCACGCCGACACAGTCGGTCATTACAGCCACGGACTTAATAGACTTGGTGAGTAGAAATGATGGAGAAGTGTGGAGAAGAATCCTCGCAAGCAGTTACATCTATCTGAAGTCTGAGAGCGATCTTGAAATTGCCAACTTTATGTCGAGAGCGATCTGGAAATTGCCAACTTTATGTCGAGAGCGATCTTGAAATTGCCAACTTTATGTCGAGAGCGATCTTGAAATTGCCAACTTTATGTCGAGAGCGATCTTGAAATTGCCAACTTTATGTCATACCAGTACAAAATTACTCTTCGAAAGCGTACTCAAGAGTCAAGATCGTGCTGAGATTTGAAAGTGTAATGATAGCATAAAAGTATGTACAGTACTTACGTCAAAAAAAATTGTTGACAGTCTGTGTGTCTGATTGTGCCGGCACATTTCCAAAAAGGTTAATTCGATTTTGACGGGACTTTCACTGGCAGATAGCTGATGTTATAAGGGGTAACTTTTCCACGCGGTTTGAGCCGCTGGCAACAGCTAATCTAATTTTATATAGGTAACATTTTTACGGCTCCGTATTTGATTGCGGGTCTAAAGAAACTGCCGCCATCCACTAAGCCTTATAGGTCCGACGCATCTATTGTGATGTCATCCCGTATCAGTTGTTAAAAGGATTCCCTTATCTCCTTGTGACCGAGATGGGCTCTCCTCTCGGCCTTGTTTCTTTAATCTTTATTTACTCATTTCCTTAATAACAATCGGTCAAGTGTATTAGACGCCACAGACGTGGTTTCTGCTTTGTGGTATTTACAGCAGTTAAAGCGGAATGTACTCGGCAATAGGCTTGCCCTTTTTATGTAACAAATTCGGCGAACAAGCGCACGACCCTGATGATGTTAAGCAGTTACCGTACCTTATAGATGCTTGCAATACCAGTGGCGTTGGTCGCACATTGACGACCTAAAGGGACGTGGGATAGAGAAAGGGGAGGGGACGGGGTATTACGGCCTATTTGCACTTGGTGCACCTCAGCCTACTCCATAGGCGAATACAAGCGTATTGATGTAAGTATATTTATTGACATACTTAAATCTGGGTGAGATTTGATTTATTTACTATTTAGTTATTTAGTGATCATGGTGTTGCCTGCTCATATTATTATTTTATGCTGTTCCTGAGAATGTACACCATCTGTAATTCATTGAAAAGAGTAACCATTGAGTTTCTTGCCGGATCTTCTCAGTGGAAGGAGCATTCCGAACCGGTGGTAGATTCTGACTATTCATAAATGCTTTGTTGGCTTACGTGAATAAAAACAGTTTTGAGTTTGAGGTATACTTACATCAATGTATGAGAAGTTAACCAATGAAAGATTTTCTTCTGAGGCATGGAGCGGAACCCTGATAACTCATGTGCCTACCTGCTGAGATCTTGACATCGCAATACCACACCGGATTGGCCATTATTATTTGTAAAATATAAGGCTCAATATAGCGCGATAAACTTGTATAAAGATTAATTATAAAAGGATTTACAATATGGGATTTAGCATGTTTGCGATAACACACGTAACAATTTATTAGCAGATTTATTTTAAGAAAAGCAGGCTTATGGTAACGATGACACTTTTATTTTGAAGTAGGTAATTTGCAGTCTTTATTGAGCCGTCGTACATTTAACTCGGGTACGTGTGTCTTGACAAACAAGGTTGATTTATGCTAATTCAGCGTTTTCATATAAAAGCTTTAAGCTCACAAGCTTTAAAAATATCAGCGTTAATCATAATAAAAGATTTATTTACTTTCCACATTGCCATGGATCCCAAAACTTTGTGATAAAAATAAATACTTCGTACTTATAAATATGACTCATGTATGGATCACCTCTTTTATTTCTTCCGTATTCACACATCTTATGCTTATCGGTCGGTTGAGGATACTAGACGTAGACACTAGAGACATGACCTTTCTGGTAGAGACATTTGTGTTTTACAAAGTTTGTGTTTCACGTAAGTCAACAAAGCATTTATGAATAGTCAGAATCTACCACCGGTTCGGAATGCTGCTTCCACTGAGAAGATCCGGCAAGAAACTCAATGGTTCCTCTTTTCAAGTTTAAGGTAAATAGAGTCTTAGAGTCAATGTATCTATCTGTCTACAGAGTTCTATATAAACGACTGCCTCTCCGGAGCTTGCATTCCCACGGCGAAGCCGGTTATCCTGAAGGAATCAGCTGCCACCGCCTGGGTGGACGGCTGCGACGTGCTGGGCGCTACCGTCGGCAACTTCTGCATGGACATCGCTATCAAGAAGGCCAAGGAGTCGGGCGTGGGGTGGGTTACTGCTAAGCGTAAGTACCAGGGGAATTTATGAGCTTTGCAAAACGAATTAAAGTAGCTGTCGCTGTGAAAGTACCTGATTCGGTGCGCACTATAAGTGGCCATATATGGCCATTTACATTGATTATTACAGTAATCACGTCACTTTCAATGATTCCTTCATCATTGATCAATGATTTCGATTTATTTATAGGTACCTACTTACTTTTATGGTTTCTATTTTTGGTATAAGTCTCTGTAGTGATTGTGAATAATTTTTAATTAAATATTCTGAATATTTTCAATAGTGCCGCTCGCCGCCATTCAGACGCGCCTGGGTGTTTTCCACTTGCCACTTGTTTCCTTACCTTATTAGTCTTTATTGGATATTGTTTAATTGTCCAGGCAGCAACCACTATGGCATGGCTGGCTACTGGGCGCTGAAGGCAGAGCGCGAGGGGCTCATCGGGATGTCGTTCACCAACTCTTCACCCATCATGGTGCCCACCAGATCCAAGGAAGTAAGTACTTACTATCAGACAAGGTGTATCAGAAGTCTGAAATGATAATTTAGTATGGATTGTGTTGTTAAAATGTTTCACGCACTCAGTAGTTACTCGAGCTGATGCTCGAGTGAAAATGTTTGAATTTTGAACAGAATTGTTCTTACCATATACATATACTAGGTGAAACAAAAAGCGTATACTATTTTATTCAAAACTTTTCATAGTAATTCTAAAACTATCAGCTTTGGAGGAAACTTGAAATCAAAAGGTGTTACAGGGATACAGCTGTTAACTGATTTCCAGGTCTACAAAACCTTTAGTACTTCAACTGTCCCACATAGCCACATGTTAAGTTGCAAAAAAATGAGTATACCCTTTTAGTTTCACCTAGTAGGTATGGTAGGTTTTCTGAAATATACCTGTATTTATTAATTTCATTACAGCATTCATATTGTTTAATTGGGCTTTCACTTTTTGTTAGCTCATATACCGACGTACCTTCATTTGTTCCAGAGAGCTCTTGGAACTAATCCGATATCATTGGCAGCGCCAGCCACGAATGGCGATAATATCGTCGTTGATATGGCATCCACCGCTGTCGCCATGGGCAAGGTAAAACCATCGCGGGTCTAATCTTGTAAGCGCTTAAGTAGTATTTATTCATATAGGTACACTGTCATTTCATTTATTATTGACTAGGGGAAACACCAGACGTTGTCCTGTCCTGAATAAAAAATAAAATAAAATTGCAGCCCCACCTACTGGGTCTAATTGTGAATCTAAATCATCAAGGGACCCACTCAAACACACACGAAACAAAATCATCAATATCGGTCCAGCCATTTTTGAGTTTTTGAGACTAACGCGAGGCAATTGATTTTTATATTATTACTAGCTGACCCGACAGACGTTGTCCTGTCTTTTAGAGGTATGAAAAATAGATACCTACCCGATTCTCTAACCTACAGAATGCATAATAATAAAATTTCCTAAAAATCGGTCAAGCCGTTTCGGAGGACTATGGTAACTAACGTTGTGACACGAGCATTTTATATATAAGATGGATAGATTATAAAGTGTTATCTTGCAGATAGAAATACAAATGCACAAAGAAGAGCCGTTACCCGAGGGATGGGCGCTTGGATCAGATGGTAAACCAACCACAGATGCTAAACAGGTGAGCTCTTCTGTTATCATGTTATTTTGTTTATTATCTCGTACTAGCTGTGCCCACGGACTTCGTCCGCGTAGTATTTAACGTAACAAAAATTTCGGGATTATCGGGATAAAAAGTATCCTATATGTTAATCCCGGTTATAAACTATCTGTGTTCCAAATTTCATTCAAATCCGTTCAGTAGTTTTTGCGTGAAGGAGTAACAAACATACATACATACATACATACATACATACATACATCCACACTCACAAACTTTCACATTTATAATATTAGTAGGATTTATAATATTAGTAGGATATGTCGGATATGTAGGAAATGTAAAATTTCAAGGAATAAATGGCTTTAATAATAATAATAATAATAATCCCCCAAAGTCCAGCCATACGTCCGAATCGAACACCTGATTCACGTGGGGGGCGGACACGTGATATGAATTTACTGGCACGGCTAACATGGCTCTGGCAACCCATTCAATATGGAGACCAGATCTAAGAGTAAACGTTTAGGGCCGCTGCCCGGGGGCGATCGCCGGGGCGCACTTGGAGCTGACGCTGGGTGCGGCAGCATACGAACCGTCAGCGGAGAGGAGTTGAATAGGCGGGCTCCCTCCGGGTCACCCGAAAATGCCACAGCCAATCAGACAAATAACAGACAGACGGACAATATTAGTATATCACCATGCACTTCATTAGATGAACCCTATAGCCCATCAACTATATCATATATTCCATCACCAATACCTTCAGAGAATTCCACCGAACTACCTACACCTACCTTAGATGTTGCGCAGGGGGTAAACCCCTTTTTACCTGCGTCCACTAAGGCTGGTAAACCACGCGTACGCATGAGATGGACTAATGATGTAAACTTATTCATCATGCGTACCTACTATCGCGTTACAAAATTAGAAACAGACATGACTTTATACAGGAAGGTGTTACATGAGCATTTTATGCAACAGTATCCCGAAAGTAATGTTTCAGAACAAAGGGTTTCCGATCAAAGGCGAGTCATTTTACGTAATAAGATGATTTCTGATGAAATGCTCACACAGGTAAAAGAAGAAGTTAGGATAGAATTAGAACAGACAGATCTCTCTTCACACTTACCAGCTTCACCTAACGAAACAACAAACTCTAGGACCACAGAGTTGCCACAACAACCAGACTCACATAGTATTTCTATCACACCCTCTCTTACCACCCAGCCAGAGGTTTTTACTTATACAAACTTACAGACAACACATAATACACAACTTACATTAAACTCGCATGCGTCTACCCAAACGGAAACAACAATTTTGTTAATGGAGAATGAAATCGAAACCTTGCAACCGATTCCCTTATCAGATGCCATAGCACAGAAATTACAGCAAAACTTACAGACAGCATTAATTGAATACGCGGGTATCGATCCCACAGTTAGACCTAGACTTCCAAAACTAAAATACAGTACACATCTTACTCAATTAACTCAACTATTCAACAATAGCATACTCAACCAGTTTTTCTCCGAAGATTCACAGCTAACTGACATACACACTCTAATATATTGTAGTGCTTTAATTATATCACGTGAACTTGGTTATAAAATCGAACAACATACTCAATCACATCACAATAATGAAAGAAAACCAGCTTGGCAAATTAGACTAGAAAAAGATGTAGTTCAATTACGATCAGATATAGGAAAATTAACACAGTATATTAACAACAATAGATCAAAAAAAGTAGTAGATAGAGTCAACTTAATATTTAGAAATACAAAAGTACATAGCAGTCATGAAAACGATAACAGAAAACCTGAAGAATTTCTGGACACATTAAAACAAAAGTTGGCATTGAAAGCACACAGATTAGCTAGATATAAAAAGGCCCTTCAACGTAAAAATGATAACAAACTGTTCAATACTAACGAAAAATTATTCTACAGAAAGCTAAATACCGACAAGGATAACCCACAACCCACGCCTAATGATACTGAGATACCAGAGATTAATGAATTAGAGAAGTACTGGACCGATATTTGGGAGACTGAAATACAACATAACGAGAATGCACCATGGTTAGCTCAGGAAGTAAATAGATTTGCAACTATAGATGAAATGCCGTTTGAAGATATAACTGAAATAGATATAGCAAACGTTACGGCACGACTTCACAATTGGAAATCCCCGGGAATAGATAAAATTCATAACTTCTGGTACAAAAAATTCTGCACTCTCCATAAGATAATAGCAAAGAACTTAACACATATCATACGCGGACAACAAAGCACACCACAGTTCATTGCTCAAGGTATAACATATATGCTACCGAAAGGTAAATACGCAGCTGAACCATCTAAATATAGGCCAATAACCTGCTTACCCACTATATACAAAATACTTACATCTACAATAGCACAAAAAATTACCTCTCACATAGAACAGAACAATATTCTCGCAGAGGAACAAAAGGGTTGTAGGCGAGGTCACATGGGATGCAAGGAGCAACTCATTATTGATTCCCTAATTCACAGACATGCAACTACAAATAAAAGAAACCTACACTGCACCTACATAGACTACAAAAAAGCATTTGATAGCATTCCACATTCGTGGCTATTACGTGTTCTCCAGATATATAAAATTAACCCTGTTTTAATTGATTTTCTTAAAAATACTATGCGTCTTTGGAAAACTAAATTGCATCTTAACACAATAGTGACGAGAGAAATAAAAATACGTAAAGGTATATACCAGGGTGATTCTTTGAGTCCCCTGTGGTTTTGCCTCGCCCTCAACCCAATATCTCACCTTCTGCGTGAGCGCACGGTCGGATATCGCCTCAAACACGAAAGTACAGAAACATGTATATCACATTTAATATATATGGATGACATAAAACTTTACGCAAAAACAGAAAAAGAAATGAAAATACTTATAGACACCACAACAGAATTTAGTAAAGATATTAACATGCAATTTGGTTTAGACAAATGTAAAACTATTCACGTCGTAAAGGGCAAAATCCGACCCGGCGATTACGTATTAGGTGATGAACAGATAATATCTGCTATGGAACCAAATGACTTGTACAAATATCTCGGATATTACCAATCAAGAGGATTAGATCATATGAAAATAAAACAATCACTAAAACAAGAATACAAACGTAGAGTCAATTCAATATGTAAAAGCCAATTAGCTGGTAAAAGTTTGATAAAAGCAATTAACACCTATGCCATACCCATCCTAACTTACTCGTTCGGTATCATAAAGTGGACCAAAACAGACATCAACCATATAGAGATAAATACAAGAACCATCCTTACCAAGCACAATTGTCTACACCCCAAATCTGCAATAGAAAGAATGACACTCAAAAGGCAAGAGGGAGGAAGAGGTCTCATCAATATAACTGTACTTTGGATGAAGCAAATCGCTAACCTTAAGAAATTTTTCCTTGAAAAAGCTAATAATAGTCACATTCACAAAGCAATAGTTTATAACGACCTAAATTTTACCCCGCTGAACCTAACCGATCTAACTGAATTAAACATAGATAATGAATCAGAAAAAGCAAGGAAAGAACAGTGGAAGAAGAAAGTTATACATGGCCGGCACCCTCATGATCTAGAGCAATCACATATAGACCCTATAGCATCTAACAAATGGTTAACACTAGGATCCCTGTTTCCAGAGACTGAGGGCTTTATGATAGCAATTCAGGACCAAATCATTAACACTAGAAATTACAGAAAATACATAATCAAAGATCCTTCGCTTACAGATGATAGATGTCGAAAATGTCACAGCCACCCTGAAAATATCCAGCACATCACTGGAGCTTGCCCTAATCTTGCACAAACAGACTATACACATAGACACAACCAAATAGCCAACATCATACATCAAAAACTAGCACTCAAGCATAAACTCATACCGGACACATACACACCATATTACAAGTATACCCCTAATCCTATCTTAGAAAACACTACACACAAGATGTACTATGATCGCGCAATACTAACTGACAGGACTATCCACTATAACCGCCCCGACATAACTCTACAAGATAAAATAAATAAAACCACTTACCTTATTGATATCGCTGTCCCCAACACCCACAATCTGCAGAAAACAATAGCTGAAAAAGTACACAAATACACAGATCTAAAGGATGAAGTCATCAGAATCTGGAAGCAGGATAAAGTTTATATTGTACCAATAGTTTTGTCAACCACCGGTATTATTCCAAAGCACCTTCACCATAGCCTAAAACTCTTACATCTGAAACACAGTACCTACATACAACTTCAGAAAGCCGCTATTCTTAATACCTGCCGAATTGTTAGGAAGTTCCTACAAATAGACGAAAACGATGACGAGACTGACTGACCTTTGAACATTATCTCTATGGCATTTACTTGGCTCTCGCCCGTAAATGTCATAAAACTACCAGCATACGCTGAGAAAAAAAACACACTCACATAATAATAATAATAATGTCGGATATGACGAAATAATCCGTGTAAAAGTATTGAAACGATCATTATTAAAATAAGAAATTATATATTAAGACATTGGTGCTACTCTCCTCGAAGGTTTTTCTTGGTTTCAAGTATTTTACAATTATAATTTGATTATGATTTTCAAACAAAATATCCAGATATATATAGATACCGACAGACACGACAGATTTTTAAGCGCCTTTATTCTCTTAAATAGCAATATCTTACTGAAATACGATTGACGACCGCTTGGAGTAGTGGTTCGAGCGTATGGCGCATAGCTTACTGCTTACAGTGGTTGCTTGTCCGATTACCGTCAGGATAAATTTCGGAAATTACCTTTACGTAATTTGCGCTGTTCTGGGTATCACTGGAATCGCCCTCAGTCTGAAACCATACGGTTAGTGTATTCCTCTGGCGATATTTATAACGTTGCCAATGATTTGTGGAATCTATTCAGGAAATGTAGAGTCGTTTTATTTAAGAGTTTAACAATTTCGATTACGATTTTATGATTTATTACCTTCATAAAATGATTTATTAAAGAAAATTAACTTAGATTAACTATTTAATTTAGAGTTTAACCGATTTTTTACGTATTATGCCTACCATGTACCTACACCGCACTGGACCAGCGTGGTGGATTATGGTCTGTATATATTTTTACGGGTCGAAGTTTGAAATTAGGTACTACCTAACCAATTCAATTCGCAATGAAAAAGGTGGCAGTTCTATACAATCATCATCAGAATAAAACTTTATGTCCAACTTCAAATTATTATGTACAGATAAATCGAATGTCTCTTGATTCTGATAATAAACTCAGTACCGGATTAAGAAGCGCGGGGCCCGTAGCAAATTATTTCAAAGAGCCCTTGATCTACTATGGGTTCTTAAGTATAAAGTGGAAAAAAAACAAATCAATAGTCTATACGTTTATTTGCCATCTATAGATTACAATTTTGTGGGCATTTAGTAAATTACTATAGGCGCTGTTAGGCTCTGGACAAGTACAACGTGATTTTCTGGCAATATATAATAATTTTGATAAGAAACTAACATATGCGGGGCCCCTTTCGCGCGGGGCCCGTAGCAATTGCTACTCTTGCTATATGGTTAATCCGGCACTGGATAAACTTACCTAGATTGCTACCTTATTTATACCTGGCTTCGGCAGGCGTTCCAAGTGGGTTGCCTGATGCCGCTGGGTGGCGAGGAGAAGTCCAGTGGATACAAAGGATATGCTCTCAGCGCTATGGTTGAAGTCCTGTGCAGTGGACTATCAGGTATACATATTATACAATTTGCTTTTTTATAAGATTACTTACTTTTACATTACTAGTATTCCCGTTAGCCCCTCCAGCTAAGCTAATGCTTGTGTTAGGAGTGGGCTCACGTCAATAATTAATGGCCAGGATGGGGATCGAACCCGGAACCTCTTAGCTACGAAGACGGCCCCTCTAACCACTAGGCTATTGACCTACAAACGCGGATAATACACAAGTAATGTGATAAGCAAAGTCGGAAATGTTAAGTCTAATGTTAAGTCGTAACCCGTCTAATGTTAAGTCTATAGATGCGTACAATACCAAAGAGAGCGAGGGATAGGGCCCAGCTATAGGGCTTCCAGTTCTATCACTCTTCCTTAACCCATGTATAGTTGCTACTTAACGCCGGTTTTCTGTGAGAGAGTGGTTGATTTTATTTCTTAGAAAAAATATAAATGGGTGATTCTATCATTTCGTGCAAATTGGAAGAATTTAGAGAATTTTTTTTACCTATTTTTTTCTTATTTTTATTAAAAAGCTACATGAGAAATAGACGTACTGATTTAAGTAATACTATTTTTTTCGCAAAACTGGCGTAGATATAGACCTGATAATTTTTCTGGGAATGGTAATGATAAATGTGATATGGTAATGATATTTATTAAATGGTAATGTAAAAATAATACCGGTAATGAACATTGAAATAAAACAATTATTTTAGATTTAGGTATTATAGTGAAATTAAAAAAAAACTTTTTTTTTATACTCTAACAACGCCTAGTTTCATCGAATAATTCGTTCAAATGAAGTCAAGTTATTTTAGGTACCATTGCTAATTATTGTAATCATATTCGTCAACTAAAGATACCTACTATATAGTTATATTTTTTTCTCGAACAGTAAACATTTTAGTTATTTCAAGTATCTTATGCTTATTGAAACTTTCTTTGTTTTTCAAAACGATGTCACTAAACACACGTTTATCTTTCTTCAGTAAGTCAGCGAACCCTTCCGATAAATTTCTGGACACAACCTCCTCAAATAATAATTGCTTCTTAACTTCTTCACGTTTATCAAATTTTACTGTTTCGATTAACGTATCTACTTTTTGTTCAGTTGAAGGTTTGATTTGTGGTTTTTGTTGTATATGTGTTTTCTTTAATATTCTGGTCAGCATCCTTTTTATGGCATCTCTCTCTTTTTTGTTTTTTTCTGTTTATTGTTTCAGTTTACCAATCCGTTGTTTGTAATTAAAGCGGAGTTTTCCTATGCAATTGCTTTTTATCTCACAATGGCTACAGTTTTCGATATTCACTTCTGCTAGGTGAGATGGTCCTTCTAGTGGATCCTGTTGAAGAGCCACATCAACACTATCTTCACGATCGCTTGATGGAGGTGTGTTTTGTAGCATCAATTCCTGTACTCTTCTACTCTTCTTTTTCTCGGCGTATCGTTGGCTGTTTTCTTCCACTTTTTCCTTTGCTGTTGTTTTTCCCTAGGAGTCATATCGGCCACACTCTTAATTTTCTTTTAATCCTTGCGTTTTAAATATATATTTCTTTCTGTAAAGCGTATTTTTCTGAATCATTTTTAATTTCCTCATATTTCTTTCTTCTTCGCAATCTTGCTTCAGCTAATAAAGTTTCACGAGATTTTTTGTTAGACCTATTTTTACCTGTAAATAAAAATATAATTTTGATTCACAAGCCATCAAAGCGGTAAGTCATTCAGAAGCTTTTGTGAGACATTACGAGTGAACCAATAAATCATTACAGACAGTAAACAAAATATAAGATTCACACACTGCGTTAGCACTTTTGATTTTAGATTGTACAAATAGGTTCGTTCAATAAAAGAAGTAAACAATAATTAGCTCACTACCATAATTTTATCATCATTACCATAATTACAAGATCATCACCATAATTGTATGATCATTGCCATTTCCATAAAAAATGGATGGTAAATACTGGTAATGAGAAGAACGGTGATGATATTTTTGCACTTTCTTTAGATTTACTCCATTAATAACTACAACACCAAAGTATTAAATATTTAAAAACTGTTTGAACTCGATTATTATTATGCCAGCATCAATAATAATCTAACACAAAAAGTAATTTTGTATAAAAAGCGCGAATGGTAATGTAAAAAAATACTTACTTAACTAAGAGTCTTGAGTTATAAAATTCTGTTAAAAAAAGTAGGACGTGTTAGCCTCCTTCTATGTTTGTTGGTCGACTGCGGGAACATCATGCGCGGGGTGAGGAATGACAACGGGGAAGTATCTCGCTCGTTCGTGAATCTACAGGCTGTTTTCGCAATAAGAAAATGATTGAATGGTAGTGAGATTATTTTTTTAACGAAAATATTTTGTAACCGTGAACAAGTATCAACCATAAAATACTATATTTATTTAAATAGTTGTATAGTTTAAGGTGTACTCTAAACATACTATTACAATAATACATGGTAAAGCATCATAATATTTAGTAATGTCATGTCAAACAAAAAAAACAAAATCAGGACACTGTTGGTAATGAGATTTCGGTCTATTTTTTATTTATTTTAATACTTAATAGCCAGTTTAATAAACAAAAAAATTATGTCAGCTATGCCTTTTTAACTCATCTAACTAACAAAAAATATTAGGTCGCTTAAAAACGTGTAGTTTTGTGAATTTCTCGCTGAACATGTGATTTGCATGAAATGATAGAATCACCGAAATCTTGCCCTCTTACTTATAAACGTAGTTTTAGCGATTGTTTAGTAAAACTATGCTTTGTCTTCTTCTTTCTTGTGTCAAAATACTGATGACAGACAGAGAGAATTCGGTGTGTAACTAATTACTCGCTAAATAACGTTTATAAGCTAGGCTGTTAGTGTACATTCGTACAACCAACATGATGAGTTAAGGCCGATTTTTGGTCAGCATTTCAATACGTTCTGCACAAAATTGTGTTGTTCATCATGTGTACCTACAATGAAATCGTATTGTGGATCTATTCATAAAGGCGTAATTATGGAACCAAAAGGTAGGTACCTGTTACTAAATACTAAAATAACCGGCGCGGTATAGTGGGAAAATGCCGTGGTATTTAAACTTCTGTGGGTAAAGCCTTGGTGGGTGTGGATTGAAATTATCTTATCAAGTAAAGAATACCTATTAACAAGATGGGAAATCCACAATATTGATATTTCCCCTATTTTTTACCTGCACCGATTTGAGTTGGATTTCGTTGGTGGCAATTACTAGTAAGCGGTTCGAGTAAAGTCATCAAGGAAAACCTACTTAAAATGAATTAAATAGGTAAATCATTTTTTTATGCAACAAGTCGTCAAGCAAGAGTGCGACCCATCTGATGTTAATCGTTACCGTACTCTATATCTATAGCACAGATATAGATTTACATAGACAACGCAAGTATCACGATTTGTATTGAAATTTGAAACCAAGCGTGCCGAATTTTTAACACCTACTGTGACGTCATTAGTGACGGGGAATCCAAACCGATTCAAAGACACCGATGCCGCCGATGCCACTCCTCCCGCAACGATTCTCTCAAGTGATTATCTCGCTCATATTCATATGTTTTATATCTGTAGTCGCGCTGACTGTAAGTTAGCGACGACCAACCTTGACGCTTGGTCGGTGTTTCGTACACGCGAATGCATTTGCGTTATCTATGTAAATCCATATCTGTGATCTACAGGCAATTACAACAACACTGGCATAGCACGTAGCTGACCTAAAGGGGAGTGGGATGGAGGAAGGGGAACGGGGTGGTGTGGAATTCCGGCACTCCCACTTATCGTATGGAACACAACCATAATAGCCACTGCTACTTATTATTACACTAGCTGTGCCCCCCGACTTCGTCCGCGTAGTATTTAACGTAACAAAAATTTCGGGATTATCGGGATAAAAAGTATCCCATATATTAATCCCGGTTATAAACTATCTGTGTTCCAAACTTCATCCAAATCCGTTCAGTAGTTTTTGCGTGAAGGAGTAACAAACATACATACATCCACACTCACAAACTTTCACATTTTTAATATTAGTAGGATAAGTAGGATTATTAATACTATTAATTATATTTACCTCTTAAATTGACGGCCGCTTGGAGCAGTTGTTCGAGTGTAGGTCGCTCGGCTCACTTCACATGGTGGTTGCGGGTTCGATTCCCGCCAGGGCAAATTTCGGAAATGGCCTTTTCGTAATTTACCCCTGTCTGGGTGTCACTGGGATCGCCCTCAGTCCATAGTACAAGTATTGCTTATTTTGGGACCATACATTTAGTGTTTCAGCCTGGCGATAAAAAAAAATGACAGGCGTTAGAATATAATCTCTACCTCCTTGCTCGTCTTCGCTTTGGCGGATACGGGCCCTAATGTAGAGAAGCGTACGCAGGGAAAACGTCAGGCTACAACTACCATCTGTCCTGCAAGCAATAAAGCACTTTAATTATGTCTCTTTCAAGGTTCAAAGTCGACGCATCAAATCCGCGGGTGGGAGTTGTCTCTCGAGCAGGGCCCTCCGAACCTCGGCCAGTGCTTCGCGGCCATAAACCCTGACTGCTTCGCGCCAGGGTTCGCAGAGCGGATAGCGGACTGCCTGCAGCATTGGAGGAATTTGGAACCGGTATTTTTAGATAATTTGATATTATTATGCGGAATGGATCCAACCACTTATACTTTTGCAAACTAAAACTGATCTACAACCATTTGCACTGGGGTTTATTATTGCAAACATATTCGCTAAAACTACTAGCTGGTAATGTTTTACAAGTTAATTTTACAAGTAAATAATTAAGTTAATATCGCCAGACGAACACACCAACTGTATGGTCCCAAACTAAGCAACGCTTGTACTACGGGTAGGTACCGTACAATGGACTAGGGGCGATCCCAGTGACACCTAGGCCTGAGCAAATTACGAAAAGGCCATTTCTAAAATTTGCCCCGGCGGGAATCGAACCCGCAACCACCATGTGCAGTGGGCCGAGCGGCCTACACTCGAACCATTGTGCCATGCGGTCGTCAGTGTGTGTAGTTTTTCCAACTTCGAAGTTATTTTTAAGTTGTTGTTAATCGTAAGCCATAGTTTGTATAATTATGCCATAAGAAAATACTAATCAAGTCCCGTATTACCCAAAAGTAAAAGAAATAAGTAGGTTTTTGAAAGAATCATTTGTTAATACAGATCGACCCGTCGCTCCCAGTGCTGGCCCCCGGCGACAAGGAGCGCATGACAGGCGAGAAGACCACAGCGAGAGGCACCGTCTGGTACCCCCAACGGCAGGTCGAAGCCATGGCGGCCATGGCCAAGAGGATCGGGATCAAACCATTAGAGCTGCTATGAAGAGGGTGTAAAATAGCAGTGAATATACGCCTAACATTTATGTTCTCCTGGTATTTTAATTTTAATAAAACTATATTTTGTTATTAATTAAATGAATTTAATAGTATATTTTATATGTTTTTCATGTTATTAAATAAGGTACGTCTATTTATACGTTATATTTAATAAAGCAACGATATTTTGCATGGCGCCTAATTAAATTCAAAATATTAATTAACCTACCCACTACAAATAATCACAACAACGAATCCCTGTTTACCAGCTGCATTAACTAAACAACAGAAAATATGTAAGTAGGCATTTATACTAGCAGTTTGCTTTTGTGGTAAGTACCTAGTACGAGGGCGGGATGATAAGTAACTAGCCTCTGCTATTTAAAAAGTTAAAATTATAAAAAAATATATGTCATTTTTAAATTCGTATCTCTGGCCACCTATGTTCTAAATTTGAATTTGGTGGCATGAAAATTTTATTGTGTTTTTGTCATTTGAAAATATATTTCGTCAACTGTTTTCAAAATGGATAAAATTGAACAAAGAGCGGTGATAAAGTTTCTTCATATGAAGGGCATGAAGGGGAAGGATCTCTATGACGAGTTAAATAATGTTTTGGGTGAATGTACTCCTTCTTATGCCACAGTAAAAAACTGGGTGGCTGAGTTTAAACGCGGTCGTACATGTGTCCAAGATGGAACCCGCTTAGGACGTCCAAAAAGCGTCACGATTCCGGAAATGGTCGTGAAAGTACATGATATGGTTTCAGCAGATCGACATTTGAAGTTATCTGAAATAGCTAACACTACAGGTATCTCAAAAGAACGGGTACATCATATCCTAAGTGAGGAATTAAATATGAAAAAGTTACCGGCCCGTTGGGTGCCGTGATTGCTTACGCACGATCAAAAAAGCTATGGCAAAAATCAACGAATTGAAGTATGATTTGCTGCCCCACCCACCTTATTCGCCTGATCTACCGCCATCAGACTTCCACTTATTCCCTAAGCTCAAAACTTTTTTGGGCGGACAGAAATTTGCCACAAATTATGAAGTCATAGCCGCTGTAGAGGAGTATTTTGCAGGCCTCGAAAGAAATCATTTTATGGAAGGCATTACTGCTTTAGAACGAAGATGGAATAAGTGCGTAGAGGTTCACGGAGTCTATGTCGAAAAATAAAATTAATTTTATCACGGAAAGTTAAGTGTTTTCTTATTAGGCTAGTTACTTATCATCCCGCCCTCGTATATACAATCTTTAGTATTGCAAAATATCGTGCGTCCAAACTTATCTATACAAATAAATAAAATTGGAGTGTCTGTTTGTAATATCAAAATAACAGCTTTTCACTAAATGCATATGAAAGTACATACGATACCTATAGCAAAAACGCGAATTAAAAAATTTTTGTCTGTCTGTCTGTCTGTCTGTCTGTCTGTCTGTCTGTGTGTTTGTTCCGGGTAATCTCCGAAACGGCTAGACCGATTTCGACGGGACTTTCACTGGCAGATAGCTGATTTTATAGCGGGTAACTTAGGCTACTTTAATTTTAGAAAAACAATTAGGGTTCCGCGTAAAAAAATAAAAACACTTGAAATCAAAGAGTATCTCCGAAACGGCTGGACCGATTTTGACGGGACTTTCACTGTTAGATAGCTGAGGTTATAAGCAGTAACTGAGGCTACTTTTATTTTAGAAAAACAAAATTCAAAAAATGGGTCCTGTCGCGCGGGCTTAGAACGCGGGACCGGGCTTTATTGTTAAGTTAAATTCCACGCGGGCGAAGTCGCGGGCTCAGCTAGTATTATCTATACAAATAAATAAAATTGGAGTGTCTGTTTGTAATATCAAAATAACACCTTTTCACTAAATGCATATGAAAGTACATACGATACCTATAGCAAAAACGCGAATTAAAAAATTTTTGTCTGTCTGTCTGTCTGTCTGTCTGTCTGTCTGTCTGTGTGTTTGTTCCGGGTAATCTCCGAAACGGCTAGACCGATTTCGACGGGACTTTCACTGGCAGATAGCTGATTTTATAGCGGGTAACTTAGGCTACTTTAATTTTAGAAAAACAATTAGGTTTCCGCGTAAAAAAATAAAAACACTTGAAATCAAAGAGTATCTCCGAAACGGCTGGACCGATTTTGACGGGACTTTCACTGTTAGATAGCTGAGGTTATAAGCAGTAACTGAGGCTACTTTTATTTTAGAAAAACAAAATTCAAAAAATGGGTCCTGTCGCGCGGGCTTAGAACGCGGGACCGGGCTTTATTGTTAAGTTAAATTCCACGCGGGCGAAGTCGCGGGCTCAGCTAGTAAAAAATACGAAAGTAACTCTGTTCGTCTGACTATTTGTTTCGTTTTCACGCCTAAACCGCCGAACAAATTTCGATATTTTATGTACAAGTTTAGTAGGTATAGAGTTAGATTGGATCTTGGAGAAGAATATAAACTACCTATTGTCGCAAAAATAAAATTTGAAGGGGTGAAAGGGGGTATGAAAATTTGTATGTAAATTCCGTTCTGAGATACGCGGATGAAGTCGCGGGCAAAAGCTAGTTATCTATACAAATAAATAAAATTGGAGTGTCGGTTTGTAATATCAAAATAACACCTTTTCACTAAATGCATATGAAAGTGTATACGACACCAATAACAAAAACGCGATTTAAAAAAAAATTGTCTGACTGTCTGACTGTGTGTTTGTTCCGGGTAATCTCCGAAACGGCTGGACCGATTTTGACGGGACTTTCACTGGTAGATAGCTGATGTTATAACCAGTAACTTAGATTACTTTTATTTTAGAAAAACTAAATTTAAAACGATGGGCCCTATCGCGCGGGCTCAGAATGCGGTAGCGGGCTTTTTTGTTAAGTTAAATTCCACGCGGACGAAGTCGCGGCTCAGCTAGTAAAAATATAAAAACAAGACCTTATATATGGGTACGAGCGCTTTTAATGATGATAAAACGATACACTAACACACGAAATATAAAACATTAAAATTTTAATAATGATTAAAAACATTATGTAGTTTTTCAGAAAAAGGCTGTCAGTCTTGATATATCTGACAGGTTTATTATTAGAATCAATAAACGATGGATATCCCATCATCGCTCATTATTTCGTCCCCAATTTGTTCTTCGGGGTTAATGATCTAGGACCGGTCAATTTTCATGTATTATAATACGTAAAACAGGTGTTCATTAGTTACTTAAGTGCATTTCTAAGTTAAATTTGAAAATGCATCTCCGACTGCTTCTTGAAATCCCCGTTATACAAGATTTTACCCATCATCGAGATATCTTGGAATTCTTGTTTAACTACCTACAATGCTATAGGAATGGTTGGAGTAACCTTCAGGTAAAAATAGAACTTCAGTATGTAAGAAAGAGTAAAAAATGTAAAGGGTACTTAAATGTGGTAGGAAAATTTTCAAAGGCATCTTCGCTTGGTATCGGTATAAGGGCGTAAGGGTGACCGTCCAATAGGCTGTGATATGAAGCGGACCCGCTCGCTTCAACCGATAGCATAGCTTCATTTTCTCAGCTCCACTCCGCTTAGCACAAGTTTACAGGAAATTAAGCGATTCTATTGGCCGAAGCGGGTACAGCCGGTGGACGGTCACCCTTAGGTATTGCCTACGTGCGGAGCTGTCATGTTCAGTCCAGCTAGTTCGCCTTGGTGTCACTAGACCGGATAGATTCCATGCGAAATGCCCGTTGATGCATGCATAGAATAGTAAAATGTTGTAGAATAACCAAAGCATCGAAATAAAATTATAAAATACTAGCGACCCGTCCCGGCTTCGCACGGATTCAATATATTATCAGTGTTTCTCTACTATATTATGCATGTATTATTACACATATAAACCGTCCTCTTGAATCACTCTATGTATTAAAAAAAACTGCATCCAAATTCGTTGCGTAGTTTTAAAGATCTAAGCATACATAGGGACATACAGACAGCGGGAAGCGACTTTGTTTTATACTATGTAATGATTAGCGGCCCGTCCCGGCTTTGCACGGGTGGACATTCAGAATAAATGTCAAAATACATTGTTCTGAAAAGTACTGCCAAACTTAACCTATTTCATAGATCCCCTCATAGATTCCCTCTCCCGTAATTCGGTGCCCGACCACGGCGAGGCTGCGCGGTGTTTATTTTTCTATTAGTATTTGTTTAGATTGACATTTTAATATTCGTAATATATTCGTTGTAGTTTTTGAGTTTACTCGTTACAAACATACAAAAATACAATTCTTTTCTCTTTTTAATATTAGTGTAGATTCAAACATCTTGCTCTGCCACCGTAACACAACTACCTAAGCACGTGCTATTAACATTATATTAATAACTGCAGTGTTAGAGCACATATATTTGTAGAGTTCCTGAATTTACTATATTCCAAAACTAGTGTTATAGAATGTTGTAAAACGTTATATATCTAAGCATAATATAATTAATATCAAATTGCTGATGATAGAATCAGACTGTACAAGGGCTGGAAAAGACTCTTTCAACAGGAATAGTACATACTCAACTGTTATATATTGTTCTTTGGAACATTATCTCGTTTACCTTTAAGGACAGGTAATCAACACATTGATATTGCCAGGCGATTGTGAGCTTTCATGACCGACTAGGAAACTAGTAATTACGTTATTTAATATGACTTCTGCCTTTTTATCTGTTTTATTATAAAATGTCAAATTCTTTTTGTAAGTTGTCTGGAAAAAAGTCCCAGATCCATCTTAGTATTATAATAATAACTAGCCACCCGCCCCGGCTTCGCACGGCTCTAAAATTAACAGTGTTTCTCTACTATATTATGCATGTATTATACATATAAACCATCCTCTCGAATCACTCTATCTATTTAAAAAACCGCATCAAAATCTGTTGCGTACTTTTAAAGATCTAAGCATACATAGGGACATACAGACAGCGGGAAGCGACTTTGTTTTATAGATAGTGATTAGCCCTTTTGAATACCACTCGCATTGCGAGAAGGCCCGTGCCCAGGACATGAAAAGGGCTAAGAGGAAATGAAGCGATTTTATTGCTCGAAGCGGACCCGCTTCATACCTAAGGCAAGTGGATAGTCACCCTAAAGACACACACTCATATCCAGCGCACCGGCTTCCTGCTAAGTGCGACGCGGCTCTAGAATCCCGAGTAAGATCCTCTGCGCGCCTTATGGAATAAAAAGTTAAGTAGTACTTAAAACTTAAAAGTACTCCATAAAATAACATACGTATGGACTTAGGAATCTCAAAAACATAAGATATTCTAGTTACTAAAACATATCATAAAAAAACTGTTGCGTCCATTGGAATGTCATTGAAACATCTTTTGTTATTTGATGCGGACCTGCTTTTATAAATTGCTATAATAATAATGGTATTGGGATGTATGTACATAGTATATGTATAGTAGATAACATCTTGTAAACTAGTTTTTTCAATCCATAATGCATGTAGTATAGAACCTACATATAGAATTAGTTCCAACGATTATTTCCGTGCACAGTTAACTGTTCGTGTAGTGGTAAAAGTACAATATATTATGTATTTAGTTATTGCATATACACAAGTGATAAGAATGGCACAATGGTTATGATAACTAAGATTGAATGTAGAATACATGTTAACCTTTGATGTTAACCCAAAACCACTAATTCATTTTTTACATTTTATTGTGAAAAATGTTTTTCAATAAAATTAGTATGTATAAATACAGATATAAGATAAGTATTGGGTAACAAAGTTTGATAAAACTACAGTTTACAATAATGACCTACCTACCTATTTAAAGTTCAGTTATGTTCAGTTTCAGCTATGACGTCATACTTCACTAGCTATAGTACCGTTTTATTAACGTTAAACATCTGCGTTCTAATTTAGCCCTTTTGACGTCCCACTCCTGGGCACGGGCCTCCCCACAATACGAGGGGGATTCAGGCCATAATCCACCACGCTGGCCGAGGGCGGGTTGGCGGATTTCACATGTCTTTCGAAAATTGGTTAAATCTTCTAAGACACGCAGGTTTCATGACGAGTTTTTCCTTCACCGTATTGATAAATATTAAAAAAATTACACCATCCCCATTACTTAGGCCAGTATTAATAAATCGGTTACAAATCTGAGAAATGTGCTATTCTATTATAATATAGTATACGAGTATAATGAAAATTCACGCGTGAATCCGCCGGCATAACATATCAAATTTCAATACGAAATTGGGCATCTCACCCGCGTGAGATATGAGCTTGTCGATACAGAATAGCATTGCAGGCTCGAGTCTTGAGATCTTGGACCCGTATTGATAAATCGATCTCAAGTCTGAAAGCGGTTTTGGAAATGTCATCCTAACGTCATCCTAGTACAAAATGACATTTCAAAAGCGTACTCGAGATCAATCCCAGGCTTGAGATCGATTTATTAATATAGACCTTAGAATAAAATATAACAATGACATAAGCCCGTATCAATAAATCAATCTTAAGTCTGAGAGCGGTCTTGAGTATGATTTAGACATGTCATTTTGTACTGGAATGACATAAGTATAGTAATGTAAAATTGACAATTTGTAAGTGTCCCCGTAGGCCTAAACAAAATAAACGATTTGAATTGAATTGAATTGAATTGAATTGAATAAGAATGACATTCCCAAGATCGCTATCAGAATTGAGATCTTTTAATACGGGCCTTACAAACATGATCTCAGTTTAAAGAGCGCTCTCACCGTTTATTTGTTGTTGTTTTCTTTTAGATCAATTTAGTAACCAGCCAATGTACTTGCCTTCTAAGAGCTTACCTTCTCAGTGCCTATTAGGTGCCTATGTAGCAAGGAATGTTATATTACATAAATAGTTATCATTCATAATGTATGTATGTAGGTAGGTAAGACATACTCACAGCTATTTCCTAGTTCCTTGGTCTGCATCCGTCTGCCGTTGGCGGTCGTGATTTGAACAATGCACAAAGGGTTACCGAACCAATCAATGGATCGTCGGTCGATCTTTCGATCGATGGCACAGACAGTGAGATGACTTGACGTTGATCGACAGCTACTCTACATAGAGCAATGTTCGATCGATCATCTATCGATGGTAGAATGAAATTGAAGTTTTGACGACCGGTTGGCGCAGTGGTTCGAGCGTAGGCCGCTCGCCTCACTGCACCGAGTGGTTGCGGGTTCGATTCCCGTCAGGGTAAATTTCGGAAATGGCCTTTCCGTAATTTTCCCGCGTCTGGGTGTCACTGGGATTGCCCCCAGTCCATTGTACGGTATACATAGTACAAGCGTTGCTTAGTTTGGGACCATACAGTTGGTGTGTTTTTCTGCCGATATGAAAATGTATTCCTATAAAGAAAGTAGGTTATCTATTACAATTAGATAAGTGACATTGAAAAATGTGTTATTATATAGATAATAATGCAGCTTATCAAACCCGAAGTCAACAGGCGACATTATTACTGAATGAAATCGAAAATGGCATGTTACGTAGGCGGTGCATCGGCCGGTTCAGACCGGAACAGAGTGAAAGGACTCGACTCCGTGCGCGCATGCTTTCACCGCGCAATTCGCATTGTTCGTACTTAACCTTGTCTACAAAATTGATTTAACGCTAAAAGTAGCTCTATAGCTATCTGTTTTACTTTTGCAGAACATTTTTTCGGTTCCATACGTGGGTTTGCAAACAGAAACTGATTTCCGGTGATGTTATAGAATTGCTTCCATTGTCGGCGACGTATATATGTAATAATAATAATAATAATAATAATAATCTTTATTGCCAAACACAAGAATTATTCTTAATCCTAGGATATGGTGCCACCCAAACTAGGCAAATGCCTGTATCTTGGGTGTCAAGTTAAATTTATAGATATGTTTAAAATTAACATTTTGATGTAGGCAAACTAAAGTAATACAAAAATTGAAAGAAAAAGGGACAATCCAGTTATATAAATCAACGTTAAAATATAAAGTACTTATTTTAAAACAAAGAAAATATTTAAATCTCATTAAAATGTTGTAACAAGAGTACTACAATTTAAGAAAAACTAAAAAATAAAGATAAATTCTACAAATAAGAAAGACGAAATAAAATAAGATTTGAATGTTTGTATGACAGTGTATGTGTGCAGGGTGTATTTTGTGAATGTGCGTGTGTGTGTGTGTGTGTAAGGGGTGTGTTTGTGTGATTTTGCGCTAATATAAAAGTTAATAATGTTACTGATGTGATGGAACTATATTAAGCTTTCTGTCTCGTTGTATGATAGATCATAGAGCCAGTTTTTAACTAATTTTGAGCAGATGAAATTGTTACAATTCTTTATCTGTATTCGTTTGATTACTTGATTATAAATATGTGATAGAGAGAAAAATGGACTTCGGCGGGCGATTTCAGATATTGTTCTGGGAAGAGGAATATTAAAGGATCTCTTAGCTATAAGCTCTTCGTAGTCTGACCGCAATTTTACCTGCCTGTGCGTTTTGACAGTTGCATTTAGAATGAATAATTGACGGACACGAAGAACCTTAAATTCTTTGTACAGGTCGTCAGTGGGAAATCTGAAAGGTTTTCTTAGTGTGACTTTTATGAGGGCACGTTGGGCTCTTTCAATTTGCATGAAATAACTTTTTCCCGCACTACCCCACACCGTAATACAATATTGTATTATGGATTGGCACAGAGAGATGTAGACAAGCCTTAGGATTTCAACAGGGGTGCAGTCGCGAAGCTTTTTCATCACATATATGAGTTTTCTTACTCTTGCCGACAAGTCAATGATATGTTGTTTATAGTTTAAATTTGCGTCAATTGTTACACCTAAGTATTTTATTGTCTGATAATGTTGTATTAGATCGCAGTTGCAGACAGAAATGTTATTAATGCCTAGTGTGCAGCAGTGGAATTTGATGTTCATGTTAGAAGGCGGATTGGAAGCAGCAGTCTTTGTGAAGGTGATAAATTTGGATTTTTTGATGTTAAGAGTTAAAAGGTTTTTGTGTAGTGCTTCACCGATCAATGATAGTCCTGCCTCAGCATGGGCTCTTGCTTCATCCCAGTTTGTACCATAAAACAAAACTGCCGTATCATCGGCATAAGCTATAGTATCAGAGTTTTGTAGAGGAAGTTTAATAATATCGTTGAGGTACAGTATGAACAACGTTGGGCCTAGCACACTGCCTTGAGGCACCCCAAATTCAATTGGGAGTTCAGAACTAAGGTGGTTGTCAATTTTTATGCGCTGTTTTCGGTTAGTGAGGTAACTTTGAAACCATTCCAGTGAAATGCCTCTGATGCCGAAAGAATTTAGCTTCCTTAAGAGCAAGCCCACCGAGATAGTATCGAATGCCTTTGCCAAATCGACAACCGCAATCGCGAGTATTCGCATAGTTTTTGACATTCGCATTCGCATTCGCAAGAAACTATGCGAATGTTTGGCGAATGTTTTTGACAAACAAAAAGGAAATTATATACTAGGTGAAACATAAAGGGTATACAATTTTTTTTGCAACTTTACTTTGTTAATCGAAAACTATCGGCTTTGTGGGAATGTTGAAATATAAAGGTTTTGTAGACTTGTGAAGTCTGTCTACTGCTGTATTCCTGTAACACCTTTTGTTTTTCAAGTTTCCTCCAAAGCTGATAGTTTTAGTATAACAAAGTTAAGTTTTGAAAAAAAAGTGTACCCTTTCAGTTTGAACATGTATAGCTGTATATCTTTTTGAATTTGAAGAACATTATTTGGATGCGTTTAAAACTCATACCAGCCCTCTTTGTACTAAAATAACTTAAGTGTTTGGTATTACTTATAATCATAATTAAAGCATGTATAGCTTTTAAAAATTAATTTTGTAATCGAAGTACCTAATCATTATTAGGTGGATACAGCAGTCTCGTCTGGTTTTTTGCAATTTAGACATAATTATACATATATTATGATATGTGCGCGCTTTTTGTGTGACCTCTAGAACCAGATAATACACAGAAATACTAATCTGTATTCACATTAGCTCTCTCAAGGATCTGTTCGCCTAAAATTAAGATTTGTTGTTTAGCTTACAACAAAATTGTGTTTCGAAACAAGGGTCAAATGGGTAGGTAAAAAGGTATCCCTAATACTCTCTGTTCTCCTGAATGTGCTATACAGGTTGAAACAGAAAGGGTATACTTTTTTTTCAAACTTAACTTTGTAACTCTAAAACTATCAGCTTTGGAGGAAACTTGAAAAACAAAAGACAGACAGACGTTGACAGCTTTCATAAGTCTACGTAACCTTTAGTACTTCAACTGTCCCACAAAGCCAATAGTTTTAGATTTACAAAGTAAAGTTGCAAAAAAAATAGTATACCATTTTTGTTTCACCGAGTATAGGGCATATAAGATAAGGGTAACATATTTATTTTGCAATATTTTTCTATTTCACGGAGGCAGAGGCATAATTCCCCATCAGGGTTGGTATTTTAAAATTTAAATCATTCGAATCGATACCGGAAACAGCTTCGGAAACATTAACAGTCTGTTATTTAGCCGTCTATAAAGTTATCTAGGAAACTATTTCACTGTTATTAATCTTAAGACATATTCGATTACTAACATTTAAGTTAATAAATTTTAAATCGTTAAAAACAATAGCAACTCCGGCTAATGGCCGTCGACTTTATATCATCGTGTTAAATATTGGTGTTTAATGTACTTTTCTGTTCATGTACCGTTGTATAAAGATTAGTTTAATAATCAACAAGTAATGATAGACAAGATCTCTAGACTAGCGTGAATTCTAAGCACGTGCATTACTAAGATACCTGTAACTTATTTCATTAAATATATTCGTTTCTATTAAGGCTATATAATAATCATTAAGGAGATGCCTCCAGATAGTTGGGGTTCCTGCCATCAGTCACATAGGTTAAGGCAAGTACGAGTACCTACGCTTATTGCATTTATTTCTAGGTATTTATTTTAGGGACCACACTACCTACTTTATTGATCGACCTTTCGATGGATAGTCGATCAACATTTTAATTTAAACAACATTTATATTTAAAAATGGTTGATTAAAATAGTTGTTTATGTAGCAATAAAACCGTTTGTTTTCTTTGTAATAACTTAAAAACACTAAGGGTGCTGTTCCACTTAAGCCGGACGGGCTGACTAGGCTAGCTTTCGACCAATAGAATCGCTTTGTTTGACAGCTCATTAAAATGAAGAGATCAATTGGTCTACATCTAGCCCCGCCAGCCCACCCGGAACATTACAAACTTTAGTACAGCTTTGACAATCCCATTAACGATACTATTCCGCAGTGATAATATCAGGAAATGTAAACGGACACAGTTAAATAACGTTAGATTAAGTTAACGTGGGTTACATAACGTCACGCGCTCCGGTCACCGAATTGGGGAAAGTTTTCGGATCAACGGATACCTACCAACCAACCGAGTACGTGTTACGTTACGTAAAACGCTATGTCTTTAGCGATATTTCGTGAATCACGCTATTCGACCCGGTCACTGACTAGGTACTAAATATACTATGTCATCCGCTAAAATCGGTAATCACTTACCTACATTCTACGCATTAAATAAATCTTAAATGTATTGTACCTGTGAAGGTACCTGTCGCAGAATATGGATTGTAATTTTAGCTGCTTTACAAAACCGTTGTTCAGCTGTTTTGTAAATCAGCTACTTATACAATCCATCTTCGACGTATTATCTACTCTGAAAGTATGTACCTATTTAAATATAACTTGCTGAATATACCGTCACCCTCAGATTACCGAATAGGCAGATGACGCGCCTAGAGCACAAAAGTGTGTCCACCAAAGCAAATACAAATTACAAAGCGAATACAATCTCGCGTCAGTACTGAAGTTCGCGTCACAGCGCTTAGACGTCGAAGGTGGTTAGTTGTTTTATTTTGAAAATGCCGTCTTGCGTAATTAAAAAGTGTAAAAGTTGTTCACAAAAACAAAGCAGATGGCATATCTTTCCACAGGTAACTATTGTTTATTTTATAGTTTTGTAATTTATTTACCCACAATTTGATATCGCTCACTCGGAACACAACATTTTGACAGTAATTGCTTGGTGTTGCCAATTTACATCGAAATAAGTTTCCTTGAATTAGGGAAATGTGCATGGGGTGTAGAAAGGTGATTAATTTATACATTTATATATGGAAATAATTTATGTATATATATAATATTATATCTTTATTTAAAACTCTAGTTATTTAATCAACAATAAACCAATCAAAGGTATATTTTGCTATTTTGCGATTTTGCAATGGCCGCTAAATCTTTTAATTTGTAATAAATATTTAAAATTAATAACATTTTTCAATTTAATGTACCTAATTATGCTTATAAAGACATCCAAAAATCTTTAATGTTATAATGTTCTTGAGTGATAATGCAGAGATCTTCAAATATCGATTTGCAGAAAAAATAAATACTAACTAAGTTTATTTTATTTTATTAGCTTTTTTCTGTTCAAATACCTACTACATAAGTACCTAAATTGCGAAAGACCATTTCCAATTTGTAACATTAGTACTACTGAGAACAATTGGAAAAATTATGGGAGTTCGTTCCCCAATATCTGGCAACTTTACACGCACACAGATGTACGTGTCCCTACAGTGCCGCTCCTAGTTGTCACGCACACATTTAATGCTATGTGGCTTCACATCGTTTGTTGCGTTTACTCCATCTGCGTTAATCTGAGCCGTCACCTAAACTAAATCGTAGCGTAGGGTTTTAAGCAGTCCCTGTATCAAAGAAACGTGTAAGATAAATACGACATTATGGTGTCAGAATTGTTACGCAAAAATAGCCTTGTGGCAAGCCACCTTAAATACTTTGTGTTTACAATTAGTATATTTTTCTCATGAAGAAGGATTTCTTATTGTGATTGTCGCAGATTCTAGTTTCTTCATTATCTTGGTGGATAGGTAGGTAAACTTTTCTCAGTGCTACATTACAACTATTCTTGTGTTCATTAAAATATTTCAATGCTCCAAACAAAAGGATTCCTTTACGGATATAATATTACTTTTAATAAACAATTGACTGTATGACAATTGACGGGTGGAAATTAGAGCACAGAGCAGATTAATAGTATTTGAGGTCAAACGATCCGTTTTAATACAGTTTAGCAGAATATAACCAAACCACACATGCTCCTGCAAACCAAAACCAACCCTAGTGCGAGGAACTCTGCAGAAATATGTTGATTGGTTCCATGCTACAAAACTACATCCCATTTACTGTCGATAACAATATGTAGTTCATACGTAAAAATAGGTTTTTATAAAATTAATCTGACAATATAATTCCTTTTCATTTATGAATTCAATTTTCATACAAACTTTCATGCCCTATTTTATCCCAAAGCATTATTTCACACGGATTGCCCGCGTAGATAATTCCCATACATTTAAAACTGGCTGATTTTCTCAGATATTATTAGATAATTGTAAATAAGACAATTAATGAATAATATTCACATTAGGAATGACATGGAATTTGTGATATAGGTGCCTACTACTAAAATAATATCAACAAGCTTCCTAGGTTATCTCGAATTTAATTCCAATTCCAAGTGTAGGTATAAAGTATAATTTATGTCATACCAAAAACAAGATGTCTCGCTCTTCGGCGCCAAGTTCGGCATTGTTAATTTGCTACAATAAACTTAAGGCAAATTCACAGAGATAATAATTGTAAGTGTTGGAAATGAAATATCTTCACCTTGTACACGACCACACAAATAGATACGTACTTAGAAGAAAACGAAAGAACGAAAAACTTGATTGTAATAAAGATGGACATAAAACAAGCCAAAAAAATACAACCGAATTGAGTACCTTCCCTTTTTGAAATTGGTTGAAAATAAAAACACAACTATTATTTGTCGCAAATGGGCTCAATTTGGCAAACCTATGTAAAACCCAGGTACAAACTGTACGTTTATTATGTACTTAACTACTCGTATTGCAAAAGTGTTTCAATCATCTCGTTTTGCTATCAGAAATGTGACAGATAGACATCGGTGCTGGGATTCGGAAATGGAATTTAAAAAAGAGTCCTCAAACGCCTCCATTTTGGTTTTTCAAGGTGGGCGGTAGAAAGCGAAATACCTATTAAGGCTAAAGCGCCTGTCTAGCCCGCGAAGCTCAAATTTTTTGTGGTATTTTAGAAATTTTTCAAAATCTTACAGTTATAAAAGGCACATTTTGTAATTCGCGACAAAGAGCGTGTGCAGTGCATTTATCCAACTTACTCTAAAACATTTCAAGAACGACAGCTATCCAGATAATCTGGCAATTTTTGTATATTTAGTGATTAACTAGTATCATATCCACCGTGATAATATTTAGAGCAAAATAAACTTATTAATAGTCGCACTGCATACTGTGTTTGTCGCAAATCACAAAAAGTTGTCTTAAATGTTTTCAGATTTTGGACAAACTATAAAAATACTCGAAAATTTTGAAATACGCTGACTAGACAGGCGCCTTCACCTTAATCTAGATGGGTTATATATAAAAAGGAAGAAGTGTAGAGTTAAACGCAGGTCATCAAAATTCAATTTTCAATTTAATTAACTAGATCAGTAGGATGGCAATATACCTAGTCATTTATTTATTTCTTTTAATAAGTTCCGAAGAGTGTGGTGTTCAGGCGCTTTCGGGGGAGATTGCCGCCGCCATCACACCAAAAGTTTAGTTTAGTGTTAGAGTGTTAGTTATATTATAAATATATACTTTAAACGTTAGTATATAAGGTATATGTCTATGGGCCTGCGTTGCCAGAGCATAAATAAATAAATTAATATTGGTGTGGAAACATCTTTATTTTATACTGACGAGGATTAATGGAATATAATTATGCAGAATGGATCTAACCACCAATACTTAAGCAAGCTAAAACCAACCTACAACCACTTGTACTAGGGTTGGTTTTGGTCATCATTTCATCATTTCTGCATAACTACACCCAATGTCTGTTGCACGAACGGCTCATTTAACATTTAGTTTCCATCCCTTTCTATGTCTATCAAACTGGCTAAACATTATACTACTATATACTCGTACTAACAGAAAATGAACATCAAAATTTTTCAAATTATTTTTTTAGTTCGGAACGCTCTGCTTCCACCGAGAAGATCCGGCAGGAAACTCAATAGTAATACTATTTTTAATAGAGTTAAAGATGGTGTACCTACCTACATTCTCAGGAACCGTAACATAATGTGAACAGGCAATGTCACGAAAAATTACTAGAAAGTAATGCACTAGTAAGTAATTCAATTTATTCAGTATTATCAAGCTAATTAAATCCCACTAGGTACTGATGCATTTTCCTCGTAAATATTTAAGAGCAAAAAAACTCAGCAACCTACCTACTCTATTTCAATAAAATAGGTAGATAGAAACATAATAATGAAATGAAACCCGACTGGCTGTCTATCAACCTGTTATTATTGTACTTAGGTGCAAAAAAGCTATGAAAAATATTTAAACGAGTCCATAATCCCAGCCTGACGGGAAAATTATAAATACTTACTGTGGTGCGAAAGGGTACCCGTCTACTTGATTCGTGTTTGTTCATGATAAAAAAGATATAAAAAGCGATCCTTTTGGTCATGGTTATGTTTTAGAAAACTTTTTTTAGTGATTTCGGTTCGAGATTATCATCTTTATTGCATTTTTTTATGATTCGTTAATGAGAATGAATACAGAGGTACCGAAATAGGTAGGTGAGGGTTATAAAGAGCTGAAACTGATAGTCCACATCTTTAAAGCAAGTGGTTAACAATTTTTTACGAGATTGAAGGTTCTAAGATACTTACTAAAATCAGGCAGATCCGAAAAATGTCATGAAATGTGATTTATGAGTTTAGCTAATTCATCAAATGATAATTTCAAGGCACTACAAGTCCCACATCAATTGAATATTATTTACTAAGTTTTAAACTTTGAAGGATTCGTTTATAAAAAAAAGGTTTTAAATGGTTTGGTCCAAAAAAATATAATGAGAAATTGTATGCTTATTTTTAAATAACCATCGCTGAAGGGTCATGATTTTTATGGGTTTTATCGCGTACCTAAGACCCAGGTAGAAGTCAGTTGATATTGTTTTCTTATATTTACGCGAAAACTACACATTGAAATAAAACTATTTTACGGATTAAATCGCGTTTATTAACTTTATGTTCCATGACCATGGCTGCTGTAAAGCAACCGAAACGTCGGGAACATAAAGTTAATAAACGCGATAAAATCCGTAAAATAGTTTTATTTCAGTTGATATTGATTGGAAACAGCCCATTGCACTCACATACAATAAGCCTTTACATAAAGTATTTTTTACCACAACCCTATTTAAGGTAAAGGCACCTAATTCCGAGGCGTTCTAAAAATGGCACCTAATTCCGATGTATTTAGAATAACTGTGTTTTCTAATAATTTACAAGTTATTTTTGCCTGCAAGATACATTGTTTAATTAATAATTTATCTGGTCATGTTATTATGAGCAAAGGAGTGCTTTAATGTGCGTACGTTTTAAAATAATCGGTATATTTGACGCTAGAAGCTGACTCGAGCGCGCGCTTCATACATTTCGGACCTTTTGCACGCGAATAATACGATTTGCCAAATAGTGATTTAGATGATAGTTTTATACTGTGTGAGTTTTTGTTTAAGTTGAAATGTTGGAAGGACTATATTTTCTATTGAAAACGCTTAAAATTTGTCTATTTAATTCACAAATTGAGGAGAAAATAAGTATTTAAAATACCGCGGCATTAGGAGCCAAATATTTTAGTTGGTTCCTAAATACCGATGTATACCACGGAATTGCGTTATCATAGACGTTATCTTTTTTTAAAATTTTGAAGGCAGTTTTATGATTACGAACTTAATATTTTAGTTCTGATTACCTAAATAACTCATTAATAAAAAAATCTAATTCCGAGGCACACTATGGCATCGCATTTACTAATTACAGGTCAAAGATTGTTTGTTTAGGTACTTTATTAATTCGTTGTATGGAAAAGCTAAGTACGGAAAATTTAGTTATTAATGTGTTATGATATAATCCCGAGTGTGTTTCTTATATTTTTTTAAAGATAACGCAATTAAAAATTAATTTATTTATATGAGATTTAAAAACTTTTACTTTTTATTACTCGGAATTAGGAAACTTAATTTAGTATACTAAAACGTAATTCCGATGTATACTAGGTGAAACAAAAAGGGTATACTATTGTTTTTGCAACTTAACTTTGTAATTCTCAAACTATCGGCTTTGTGGGACAGTTGAAGTGCTAAAGGTTTTCTAGACTTGTGAAGTCTGTCAACAGCTGTATTTTTATAACACCTTTTGTTTATCAAGTTTCCTCCAAAGCTGATAGTTTTAGAATTACAAAGTTTAGTTTTGAAAAAAAGTATACCCTTTATGTTTCACCTTGTATAAAGTGAGAGCGACCTTGGAAATGTCATTCTTATGTCATTCCAGTACAAAATGATATGTCGAAAGCATACTCAAGATCCCTCTCAGACTTGAAATCGATTTATTAATATGGGTCTAGATCTACTATTTTCTTAAAACAAATTTGGTACAACAACCGTTTTCTGAATGTGAAAAATAGTGTAACCCATATTACAATGTTGGTTGTCGCCATTAAAATAATGTAATAATGTCCGTTAATGAGCTCGCCATAAATGCTTTAGCAAACATCCGAGCTCGGCGACTTTCTAAAGTGCGGAATTCTTCGGTTACGGTCAAGTGCTAAATGTTGTTTTGTCGCGTCACGTGTGTGACTCGGATGTGGGAAATGTGATAAGTTTGAGGACCACTGGTTTGAAAAGGTTATTTTTAAAGGTTCAATTAATTTATCTACTTAATGGAAATTAGCAAGTAAAAACTATACCACAGACAACGAGAAGCGATAGAAAATGAATTATGTTTGAGTTCAAGTCGGTAACATTCGGCCAGCCAGTCTCGGACGCCGTACCTATTGTTAATTCAAAATAAATGAACGCGAGACGTTAAAACAACTGGCTATAAAATAACTAAAAATTTTAATTATTTAGATAATTTCAATATGTTTATTTTCCTGACAGTCAGTGACTTTTTGCCATTAACTGACAAGACAACTAGCAAAAAGTCGCTGGGAAACCAGTTAGGGGACGAATTAGGTAGGCGGAAAAACAAAAAGAAAAATTGCGCGTTCGGGGGCCCGTCATGATCGAAAGGCCTGTGTTAAGTGTTTTGATTTCGGATGTCGCACTATCCACTCACCTGTGGACGTTACTAAGTTACGTGTAACGCTTTTCAAGCGTGACTATTTCGGCCATTTAAATCATAGCGTAAAGGAAATTCGTTCAGAAAATACAAGTATTTTCTTGATTTCCACTTGCCATTCCACTTTCACGTTAACTCGACTCGGTCCGCGGATCCCTAAAAGTAATTACTTCCGAGTGAAAGTGCCGCGGTAGTTATATTCGCAGATCTCGTTAAAGTTCACTCGACAGAACGACAGATGACATGCTTCGGGAGTCATTATGTGACCACAAATACCGACAGCGTCGTAGATAACTCAATCTTACAATAATCGAATGGCCATGTAAGTAAAGTCAGACTTTTTAACGAGAAGTGGACTAAGTAAGTTGAAGGCGATCAATAGCCTAGTGGTTAGAGGGGCCGTCCTCGTAGCTAAGAGGTTTCGGGTTCGATCCCCATCCTGGCCATTAAACTATTGACGTGAGCCCACTCCTAGCACAAGCATTAGCTTAGTTGGAGGGGCTAAAGGGAATACTAGTAATGTGATAAACACAAATTGCTAGTAATCTTTAAAAAAAAATATAAAAAAGTAGTAATCAATGTTGTCATTATTGTTTAAATTTCCAATACCTACTTGTTTTTTTTTAATTAAAATATGTAATGTTACCGAGTGGAACAAGTATAATTGACTTTTGTAATAAGTTCATAAATGAGCTTAGTACCTATTACTTTTTGAAAACATCATCGGCAGAAACAACCTATGTCTGAGTTCTCAAAAAGTTTTCGAGAATATAATATGTAAGTACATAAATAGATAAATGCATATATGACGAATTCGGCCAACAACCGGACGATCCGCCTGAGATTAAGCAGTTACCGTAGCCAATATATGCTTGCAATACCAACAGGATTGATCGTACGTTGACTACCAGGGCCCTAACCACGCTAGCTACTCAAATCGTTATAGAAAAGCAAACGCTCGCGATTACGTTTCAAACGCTCCGCTTTTGACGTTTTGCTAACACCATACCATATCAATGTCAGTAGAAATCGTGAAGCTCGTGTCAGCATAATGTCAAAAGCGGAGCGTTTGAAACGTAATCGCGAGCGTTTGCTTTTCTATTACGATTTGAGTAGCTAGCGTGGTTAAGGCCCTGAAAGTGGGCCTGACGCATGACGCAGGGGAAGGGAGATAGAGTAGGGCGCCCGACTCTCTCACTCATCCTACGCATCTATAGGTAATAGCTATTATGAGCCGATCTTCTGTGAGAAGTGGGCACTACCCCAGTCGAGCAAACAAATTAGACACAGTCAATTAGTTACAGAGTGTCTCTACCAACAAAGGCAAATTATTTTTAGTCTGCAAGACATGAACACCGCATACATCTTGTTAATGTGGCATATAATTAAATCATTAAAGTACACCGAGGCATTTGTTGAGCACAGAAAAAGATTAACATATCAATCAAAGTACGTACTACCTATAAGCAAAGGCTACAGTCAGATCATTTCACGAAGACGCGTCAATTATTGCAAATTGACCCATATGTTAATGCCATAAGAGTCATAGCACGCATCGTCGTTTAACAAACGAAATAATACATACCTACGGTACCTATTTGACCGACTCTATTTAGTGGATTGACTGAGATTAATGACACAAGCTCTACATTGTATTGAGAGTATGTTAGCAGATTATACCAGCATCCCTCGAGTGGTAGGTACATAACGCGGCATTTGCACGACAAAGAGCCGCACGTTTAGTTTGAAATTGCTTGTAATTACGTGGGGGGTCACCGTGTGAATGTGGCCTGGTATCTAGAGGTAGGTACACTGTTCGCAATAAGTCAAGATAAGAGGCAAGTCTATTGCCAAAAGTAGAAAAAATATTACTGGTACCTAAGCCCCTTATTAATGAATCGATCTCAAGTCTGAGAGCGATCATGGAAATGTCATTCTTATGTCATTATACCAGTACAAAATGACAATGACATGTCAAAAAAGTACTCAACACTTGAGATCGATTTATGAATACGGACCTAACACTATCAGATTAGACGGATCCTTAGAATTTATAAAACCACTTTGCATGACACGGGAAACCAGATTGTTCAGGAAACCAGGCTTTCGGTGGTATAGCCTGTATGTACCACCCTCTCACAGAAGATTGGCGTAAAATAGTTATTATAGCCCGTTTCGTCCGATGAGTGAGAGAGCCGGAGCCACAACCCTCTCTTTCCCTCCCTCTGTCCCACTCTCCTTCAGGTTGGCAACGTAGCAATGCCTTTGGTATTGCAAGAATCTTTAAGTTATAGCAGGCGGGCCGTAAGTTTGTTTGCGAATTTGTTACATTAAAATAAAAAGGAGAACAAAATTAAGAACCGTCTCGAATCTGAGTTATGCACCTACGTTCGCATAGTTTCCATTGCATGTGGGAGGATCACAGATGGTGCAATATGAAAAAACAATAACGCACTCTGTTGAAACACGCACTTACCCCAATTCATGTAAATACAGCTCTTTCCGACCGGCTGGTTCCAGACAAAGGCGTTTCCTCGTGTAAGTGTTTTCAAAAGGCTGCGCCTACGCAATCGCGTTCAGCGATAAACGATCAGCGTGATAGCATCTCGGCAATCTGCGTGTTATTGTTATCCAACGACATGATATGAGATGCACGGCTATTGCATTCATGAATAAGTATGGAGAAATGATGAAACGCACTATGTGTACTGTGGGAATTTGTTCATATCAACTCATTGTGGATAATGACAATACAAAAATGATTACTGGAGAATAATTCAATGAGCTCTACCATTTTGACATTGCAAATTTACCACAGATACTTAATTGAGTGCAGGTAACTCCTATAACCACTAATCCTATTTGAAAGCTAATTAATTTGAATACACCTATCCATTGATTTATTACTTTACAGCATGAATGACGTATTATCGCACTTACTAAACTTGTGCTCAGCGCACCACTAAATGCACCGGTTTTCAAACATTCATCGTACTCGCATTTCAATAATTGCCGATAGACAAGGCCACAGATAGGCGCCGGAACACTTGTGCGAGAGGCACAGCGTCGGCCGGAAGATTTTTGAAATATCTGACATAGGTCCTATCCTTTCAATTACCGCGGCAGATTAGTTAGTATATACAAGGTACTCTGTGGATTAGTTGCAATGGCGTGGTGGGTGGACCAAGTCTTGATCTCCATTATATTGAAGCTAAAAATCAAAATAATTATTAAGCCAGAGCATATTAATATTAACCTACAGTGTAATGCAGAAAACAGAGGCATTAAATAATGAAAATGTCAATAAAATTACACTCCATTCATTGTAATTTTTCTTATCTGGAATGATAAATGGTCATCCAACACTTTATAGGTATCTTACATCGAAATTTTAAAGAGCAAAGGGCACACTCGGTTAATGTGAAGACAGTACATACAAGGGCTTCGAACGAAATCAAATTTATATTGGTTCCGTTAATGTCATTTCCGCCAGAAACGCATAACTGTTCTTTTCGCGAAAGAATATCAAACCTTTAAGATTGTTTCCTGCTATCATATTGGAATTTACGGTCAATTGCCATCTTATAAGGCGCTAATTTACTTTACTAATAAATACATTTTATGTGGCACAGTAAATGTAGGCAATATAATTATTTTATCAGTTCTCTTGAATATGGATGTCCTATAGGTGCGAAAGTCACTTTATTTATAAGCACTACGCATTGTTCCTGCATCCTCGTATTATATTGAAGGTAAGTGAGGTTTCAAATGACATGATATTTCCGTAATAGCATTTGTAAAATGTACTTCCGATTACCCCTTTCGATAATACAGGCGAGTTGGTGTAGGTACTTCCAGAACAACCAGCAGTGTCACTTTGTTATTGACTAGCGGCCCGCCCCGGCTTCGCACGGGTATATTACGGTTACATTATTGGAGTTTTGGTAAAGATCCCTATTTTTTTTTAAATATAATATAGCCTATGTCACCCGGGGATAGTGTAGCTTCCCAACAGTGCAATAATTTTTCAAATCGGTTCAGTAGTTTCGGAGCTTATTCAATGCAAACAAACAATAAATCAAATCTTTCCTCTTTATAATATTAGTATAGATTTAATTTTATTAGTATAGATTATTATTTAAGCTCAACAGTCACAAAGGAGCATGCAAGGAGCTCAAGATGTTGCTGATGTACCCTTGAACCAAACCCGTTCCGTTACAGATAGATCCCAACAGAAGAAAGCTCCTCGACAGCCGCAAAGGCAGCCTTACCTTATAACTGTGGCGCTTCCGCGCGCGGATCACAACATCACATAGTCGCTGCGCGAGCGCACGCACCACGCCGCGTCCAATCGCGCGCGAAATATCACACCAATGAGATAATTATAATGTGCCGTTCTATTTTCGAATTTTAAATTAGTTACTAACCCTAGTTTCATTTTTTAAAATTTTTGTAATTGTTATTGTCAAAATGCGTGCAGTGATATTACTATGTGTGTCTGTGAGCGCAGTGGTGGCTCAGGAAATGGAAAATATGGAGAACATGCCGAAATACGACCAGAGATACGATTACTTGGACGTGGACGCGATTTTCTCAAACAAAAGACTAATCAGGAACTATGTGGATTGTTTGATAAACGCGAAGAGGTGCTCGCCTGAAGGGAAAGCGCTGAAAAGTGAGTAGCCTTTCAATATTCGACCTTACGCACTTTTAATAAGGTCCTGGATTTACAACATCTACTGGCGACAATACTGCTAGTAAATAATATCCCCCATAATTAACGTGTCCGCGATAACACATAATTAATTGTGTTTATTATGCTAAGATTATTCTGTCATGCTGCCGTGGAAGGTCAAACGGTTTACTGTTTTGATTATATATTTAATTGAAATAAAGTCTGTATATATTATTTATTTTAAAAAGTTACCGACGACACTGCCAGTTTATAACAATTCTTATTAGACAGTCAAACGTTTTTGCCAGGAATTCACGTCAATAGTTGAATAGCCACGTGGGGATTGAACCCGTAAAATCTGATCTAAGAAGGCGGCCCCTCTAACCACTAAAATTTAAAATAAGAGCACACCACACACTACCACAACTATTTCTATAGTAACTCTTGTGTCTACTAGATAAACCCTGTAAGCCTTGGGGAAGCGAGTACCATGATAACCACGAGGTTTTCAGTTTACAGACAATGAAACTTATATCTTACTAGCTGTGCCCACCTACTTCGTCCGCGTAGTATATAACTTAACAAAAAAATCGGGATTATCGGAATAAATCATATGTGTTAATCCCGGTTATAAAAAAGTCACATTATAAGTTCTAATCAAAGAATGTCTTATTATTACAAATTCTTTGGTTCTAATAATACGCATTGTTCCTGCATCCTCGTGTTATGTTGAAAGTAAGTGAGGTTTCTAATGACATGATATTTCCGTAGTGGCATTTGCAAAATGTACTTCCGATTACCCCTTTCGATAATACATTCGAGTTGGTGTACTTCCAGAACAACCAGCAGTTTCACTTTGTTATTGACTAGCGGCCTGCCCCGTCTAACTATCTGTGTTCCAAATTTGATCCAAATCCGTTCAGTAGTTTTTAAGATAATAAATGTGACTGTTGGAACCAACCCTCCTAAGGCCTTTGAACATCGATCTATAGTCGGAGAGCGATCTCGAGTACGCTTTTGACATGTCAATTTATATTTGTGTGACATAAGAATGACATGAGTATAAACGCTCCTAGGCCTGTATTAATAAATCGATTGCAAGTCTGGGAGGGACATTGGAAATGACATTTTAATTTTCATACTAGTATCTTCAAAATGACATGTCAAAAGCGTAAATACTCAAGATCGCCCTCAGACGTGAGATCGATTCAATTACATGGACCTAATTGTATCGCCCGATTTTTGGGTAAAACTAGTGTCATGCAACTAATGTCATCGTATGAAACATTGGTTGCATGACATTAGTGTTTCGCGACACTAGTTTCGCGAAACTAGTGTCGCGAAAGCGCCTGCGCTGATAGGGCGTGTGTTTTTTAGTCGTGGTTGGGGTGGAAAATGTCAAACCAACGTTGGACAGCTGATAAAAATATAACATTTATCAATGAATTCCAGCGAAAATAGTGTCTCTGGGATCCGAAACACCCTCAATAAAAAATAGAGATGCCTGAGAAGAACTTTACTCAATAAAAAAATAAAATGATTTTCAGTCATTCGAAAATAGTTTGGATAGTTCTCAGAATCTTCATCTGCTAATTCAGATAGTTACTGTTTCGCTCCCAGATGCTTTCTTGCTAGCCGTCCTCGAATCCACCACACCGTCTTTTCTTTCGAGACAACCTTTTCTTAATTTAATACAATAACATCTGTATGACAATGTTCTGGACTACAAGCTGTGTGTAAATGTCACTAGAGCTCATATTTTTACAGTACTGAGTAGGTAACTTATTTCACTGGTGATGCGAAAAATACCACTTTGTTTTTTTTTGCGAAATGTCTATAATGATTGCTGCTAAAACTGATCAACGTGTTCGCTCAGTTTGACCGGCGGTCGACCCCGTCATTATCGAACTTGATAGCAATATTGAGTGTGCATAATATGCATACTTTCTAATCTGTTGCTTTATAAATTAGTCACCTAGGTATATACTTTGTAAAAAAAGTCTGGTTTCTTGTAAGTGCAGCATTATGTTAATAGGAGTGCAACGGTTATTCTAACTCCATGGTTCAATTTGTTAGTATTAAACTACTTATAAATTACAAGTACGTACCTACTTTTAAAAAGGAAGTTTACATTCCGACGGTTTTTCAACCAATAGGCTCTACGTATTTATAATTATATAAGTTACTAGCTGCCCCCCGACTTCGTCCGCGTAGTATATAGCGTAACAAAAATTTCGGGATTATCGGGATATAAAGTATCCTATATGTTAATCCCGGTTATAAACTATCTGTGTTCCAAATTTCATCCAAATCCGTTCAGTAGTTTTTGCGTGAAGGAGTAACAAACATACATACATACATCCACACTCACAAACTTTCACATTTATAATATTAGTAGGATTTTTTCACAAGTGTTTCTTTGTTTAGGAACGCACATATATGTAAGCGGGCATTTATACGGTTAACGCGGCACTGATAATTTATAATATACAATTGATTGAATCCAGATGGAAATCCATAATCTGTCAAAAAAGTAAAGTCAAAGTGATGTCTTCTTCGTTGGAATGGCCGCTTGGTTTGGCGATACCATGTCTACGTATGAATTATGATAAGTAATAAAATAATAATGATATGATAATACGTTATATTTTTAGGGAAGATTCTCGAATATACAATAATTACACATTACTTAATTAGATAAGATTTAATTAAGGATTTAATTTAGATAATTCAACAATGCTTCCGGGGTAGTGGAATCAGTTATTTAGTTTTTCAGATAAGTAATTAAAACACATCTATGAATAATTCATTAACAATTAGGTATCATTATGAGCTGTGTATAAATAAATATCTAATAGGTAGTTAGTTATGTGTGATTGTACGTAGTTTTACCTAACAATTGTGGAAATATTTTTCATTAAGTATATATTACCTTATTATAATAGGTAGGTATAGGAACTATCATTAACTATAGAGTCTAGGTACTCCTACAATAGATAATATACCTAGTTAACGAAATATTAGAAACTTTTTTTCATAGAGACTACTCAAATTCAACTCAAAATTGTTTTATTCATGTAAGCCAACAAAGCATTTATGAATAGTCAGAATCTACCACCGGTTCGGAATGATGCTTCCACTGAGAAGATCCGGCAAGAAACTCAATGGTTACTCTTTTCAATGAATTACAGATGGTGTACATTCTTAGGAACAGCATAAAATAATAATATGAGCAGGAAACCATTATCACTAAATAACTAATAGTAAATAATAATCAAATCTCCTCAGATTTAGGTATGTAGATAAAATGAGAAAGCTAGTTTAGTGTGGTGGTCATACCTACTCATACTTACATCAAATTAAATGTTTACGAACCAAAATAACAATTAATAAAACAGGTGCATAATAATATAATTGCTTTGGTGTGATGCCTTCCATGCTAAGTAAATGAATAGTATTTAACGACAATGTTGTTAAGAGGCAAGTGAGTGGCCCAATCCCCGCAAGCAGCGCCCGCGCACGAACATGACTTGAAAAGCGGCATCACTCTCCTCAACCATAATAGAGGGAAGAGGGTGACCCGCTCCACAAAGCCACCGCAAGCAAGGACATTAAAGTGAGCATGACCAACACGGACTATATACAGATAACAAACAAATCATTATATGTATATAGTACACACGTGTGATCTACCAGCATAAAATAATATCTTAAATAAAAGGTTTTATATACTTCAAAGAACCTGCTTTTCTAATAATACTTTGCAATAAGCTGCAGGTGCATGTCACGTGCGCAGGCGCATTCTGACATTGGAATTTATTAATTATTACATAGATTTTAACTCTTAATGCAAGTTACCTGTAGGTATAAATAAAAATTTGCAATTCAAGATGCATTCTGATGTTATCGTGTTATATAAAAATAATAACCCGTAAAGTAGATGCAAATTATTTATTTATGTAAATTTGTAATCTGTGAGGGCACACAAATGTGATTAGTATAATTTATTTTATTATTTTCAATCCCATTAATACAAGAGTTTCCAAGTCGCGCGATCGCTCGCATTAATTCGACCACTCATGAAGTACTGATACCTTCATGGTGAAACAGAAAGGGTACCTATGTTATTATAACAACAATAAATAAATTATTGTTGGATAATTCTCCTACCCACCTAACCGCACCGAGTGAAAAATATAAAACAGCGCGCAGCACGACCGACGAGACACTCTGCACTTGATTCTCGGACACAACGGAAGTATTGATTGCGATAGGAAGGTTTCCTTATAGTTGTTCTCAAAGTTATTTAAACGTTGTTAGTGAAATTGTTAAAGTAATGGTCATTGTGATAATTAAATTGATGTAATCTTGATGGTTGTCATATTTTTTAAAGAAATTACTTTGTAGTTTCTTTTATTATTATAAATTTGAAATCTAAAACTATGGAGGTAAGTGGAATAATTAAATTTATTGTAGACTTATGAAATTTTTGACCGGCTAATACTTTCTAGTTCCACACCTCAACTTTTCCCCAAAGCCGAAAGATTTAAAATTTACAAAGCTAGTTTTGCATACAATAATTAGGTACTTATACCCTTTTGTGTTTCACCGTATATTCATTGTAAGAAAATAGGTGATAAAATCCATTGCATCAATGCACTATAACCAATAAGTCTGCCGTGTGTTACTAACAGACCGTTGAGTGAGTTGACCGTTGAGTTTACCAATATTTACAACGAGAACGAGTAACGTTTTCTCAATAGGTCATGGGTCATGTTTTCCTATCATTTAGGGCCTGTACACACCACATTTTTTAAACGCTTCATTGACGTACCTTTGTAGCGTTACAGACGATCGCGTCTGACTCGCGTGCGTATCGTCGTACGCGAGTCAGACGCAGCCTGTAGACCTTTGTAGGACAAAAGCGCGTCGACGGCGCGTTTAAAAACGTGGTGTGCACAGGCCCTTATAGTTAGGTACAAATTGGTCTAACAAAAAAAATGTACCTTTTAACAATTTCGCTAGGGTCATCATTTCTTGTTTATTCTTAGGCTATAGCTCAAATTTGGGTGTAGGTACTCACTTAACTTTTAACGTCAGAAGTGTATAATATTATCATCATGCATCATTACCTATGCATTGCGCTGTCCCTCGCATAGCGGCCAAGACCTAATCCGTGAATTCCCTTTCACCAGCAAGTGGGTAAACCTACTGTTGTATTATTTACTAACATAACACTTTAATTCCGTCGAATGATATGTGATATCCTCTGTCCTGGAGCAGAAACTTCCTGACTCAAACTCGTATTCAGGCAGTGTTGTCCAAAAAAATGGTCTGCCAGACATGACTTAGGTAGTAGAGGTCAAACACTACTTAAAGTCGAGAATGGAAAGGTGTTTTTCTCTTCACCAAAGGTTTATTTAACTGCTGGTAACTGCTGGTAACTTGATATTAAGATTGAAACAAATGTAAGTATTGTGATAATAATAAATTTAATAATGTGTTATGTTACCACTAAAAGCGAGTGGAATTAGATAGGTTATGTACTTAGTGATAAAAAAGCAGCGTGTATGGACATTAATTTCCAGTCAAGATGACGGATTAATGGTCCATTTCCTGAGTTACAATCTTCATGTGGCTATTATTAGTTACTTGTGGTAGGCATGACTTATGTTCTATAAGTCCGTTATTTAAGACTTGCATAACAATATGCGCATTTTTTTAGGAACTTACAACGTATTGTTAGGGTTCTCTGGGTGAAATAAAAATTATTTTCATTAAAAAAAACTACTTCGATGCAAACAGAGTGCGTGAAAAGGCCAGAAATAAATACTAGGTATTTAATTTCTTTTCATTCTTACATAAAACTGTTGGTTAGTTTTCATTTACAATTATTTAATGGCTACAATATTCTAGTGGCAACACATTTTGCAAACTGTTTGTTGTTTTCAAATCTTAATATCACGAACAGGTATGCTTAATAAAGATTGGATAAGAAGTCTTTCAGTTATCAAGGTGGTCGACTAAGGTCATACGATTGTTTTGACCGTGGCAAATGGCAACGCAGGCAAATCCTGAATCCCATCCAAATTTATTTCCAATCCTTATAATATACACTATTTATAAATTAGACTAAAGATAATAAATGATTAAAATTTTGCCTTGACACAAAGACAATAAATAACACCACAAAACGGAATAAATAATTATAATAATAAATAATTATGTAGATATATCCGCGTAATCAGACAAAACATGACATAAAAATCGTTAGTTTAATAATAACTAAAACAAGATAAACAAAACGTAATATATTAACGGATTAAAAACAAGAAAAAACACTTAATCCGGTGCTATGTATTCGGGAGGTTCGTGAGTTCCTACGTGACGGCACGACATGTTCTCTATTCAGCTACATACCTATCTACTTCTAATTGTGATGAGAAAAATAATGTCGTCATGGCATGGAACTAGGATCGTATCTTAGGTCATATACTTACATATATAATATGATATCATATCTATACGTAAGGCGTCGCTAAAATAACATTAAGAAGTGATCTTTTAGATAGGGACTGGTCGCGCCACACACTCCCACGACTGTAACTCCTGTAAACCAGGATCGACAATGGTGACCAATAATGATGTCGAGGTTTGACCCTCGACGAGTCCTGGGGAAAAGAAAAATTGTCTTAGAACCCGCACGAATAGAATCGAAAGAAATAATTGGAGGATTTTGAAGAAAAAATCCACTTCCCTCCGGTGCAAAGGGGGAAAACAAAATAGCTGGTACCTATGGGCTGTTACAGCTGATTGAAGACCAGTTGTAAGGCACCATGGATCGTAATAAGACTAATTGGACCTAAACTCGTGAGCTGATTATACTTGCATCCAATAATAGGTATGGCAAAAGCGGTTCAAAGCACGAAAATTGTCCCTGGTTTCCACAAGGTCAGTGTAATAAACTGCTCTAGATGTCACTTGCAGGCTATTTAACGTAGTAGTTAGTTCGTTTTGCCAGAGAATGTACTCCCACAGAATGGATTGAGTAATATAATAATTCAATAATTTAGCCTTTAACCTGCCACTCCTTGGCACGGGCCTTTCCTCAATAGGGAGGGAATTCAGAGCCATTATCCACCACACTGGTCCAGTGCAGTGCGGATTGCAAATGTCTTTCGAAAAGAAAATATTTTCTGAGACATGCAGGTTTCCTCATGATGATTTCATTCACCGTAAGCAAGTGATAATTATATAGAAATTATGAGGTTAGAACCCAGGACCGTATGCCCGCAAGACGTTACTGCTTACTAGATACATACTAATATAATAGTTCAAAATTAAGATAAGGTGGTTATCACGGCGGTGGTAGAATTGACTGAACCACGATCAATTGGTACACAACATATATACTATTCGAAAAACAACCGCAAATATGTAAATATACATTGTTCTGTCGCGGTTTGGCTCAGGTGTGTCACAGCCTTTATTTTAACTTCGGATGCAATCAACTTTGGTACTCTTCTTTTACTTATAATCAGCCATAAATATCTGTTTGTATTACGATCATAATTGTGTGTGATCTTGCGAAAATATATCTTGAATTAGGTAGCTACTGATCTCATATCGTCAACACGATTGATAGCCAAGATGGTACCAATTGATATTCTGTAAACGCTCAAAATCTCACGCCCCCACTTTTACTAAAAAAAGGTAGGTCTCGAGAACGTGACAGGTAGACGTTCAAATATCCTACTGTTTACATTTTCACCTACTATGGTGTGTTCTGGGGATCTGCGCGCGCGTCGCTCTGTGGCACAGTTAGTAAGGTCGCCGCTTGCGCATGCGTGTCACGCTTTGCGATCATTGGTTCCATTGATCGCGATCGCACTACATGTAGCTAGTGCTAGGGTTGGCGTTTAGGTAAACATGTAATGGAAAGATGTGTCTTGTTTTACAAGCTGAGAGTAATTGTGTTAGACATGCATTGAGCTTGCAGCGGGGATTATAATTCAACATTCTAGGTACTACTTTTTATTAGCTTTAGGTACTAAAGGTGTATTTTAGAAATCGAGATATCCCCCCTTCTTCTGTACCACTCCCTTTCAGGGGGAGTATTTACGAAAACGACTGCTTCCGACATCGGAATCTTTCCGTCAAATGAGAATACGAGAGCAAGTCAGCAACGTGCGAGAAAAGCCTTTGGAATTGCAAACGCCCTATAGGCCACGAGACAACTGCCTAACATAAGCCTAATATCATAAAAAAAACATCCAAGGTGGAATTGGTAACTTTAATTTGTTTTAAATCTAGCTATTTACGCGAACCATCTTGTATTTATTAGAATTTTTTTGGATTTTAAGTAATAATAGGTATGCATTGATCCAATAAATCTAAGTGGCACATTGGAATGCGGATCCTGGCACATTGCCGAAGGAAACGTGAGAAAGTTGGTGAGCGAGCTCGTAACTTAGGCTCCAGGACTTGGCCCACATTCTACGACTTTCTTATGGAAACTACATGTAACAAAATATTGTTAGGAATACAAATAACTTTTTTAACACTAGCTTTTGCCAGCGGCTTCGGGAAATATAATCCTTTCTTTGGTAGCATAAGTCCCTACTACTTCCCTAATAAGGTAAGTACGTGCGGAAAGTCGTTGAACATTCTCAGTTTTTCAAATCGCTTGCACACTTCTGTTTTTCCGCTAATTCATTGTTTTTCTTGATCTTACAAAACTATTAAAAAAAATATTAGTAAATAGGGAAACATTTAGAATGTTTCGCGACTTATGTGGCGGACTGTACTATGAAGGCATCGAGTTATCATATATCTCAGGTCTCTTTGTTTCATAGATTTCGTGCAAGTAATTTAGTGCATTTAAGAACCTTGGATTTAAGATTCTTGTCTTTATATTACATTTGGCAGATAATTAACATAACGATAGGTTTTATCAAAACACAGCAAGGGTAATATCGTAAATTGTGAAACGAAATAATCTTATACTTTTATCAAACAATAATATTAGAGGCAACCCTACCGGCAATCAATATGTGACACTTTGATATACGTGACGGCTGAATCTCATCGTGAGTCATTGGGAACATCGCCCTCTATCGCGTCCCATAACGGAGGACCGGAGGAGAGGTCGTGGCGTGACCAGGGTATATAGACACTCCATATTATTATCATTATGTTCCAGGAATAAGGATATCACGTACTACCTTTTACTGTTAGGCCAGTCTGATAGAACGTAGGAGAGCGCTTAACAACTGGTCACATCGTTCGTTTCGGTTGGACTAATCACGTATGAACCTACCACTAAATGTGTTGGCGACAAAGTTGGCGAGTTCCCATTAGCGCATTGGCTGGCCCAACTTATCTAGGAACTCCAATAATCCTACATTTTAGAAGACTACCTCAAACAATGTTATCGTATGGTAGCGGTTACAATAAGTCGAAACAGCTTACGTTTGCTTCAAATACATCGTGGAATTTGATTACTCTTATCTATGGCTGTATGATGGCTGTCTAAAGATGCTCTTGCGCACGTATACAGTCGCAACCTCCTTCCTGTTTCGCCTTCATTACGTGGGTACAAGTAGCACAGGGAATATAAAGTCTAAGCCATAGATAAAGAAGCGTGAGCGCAGGAAAAAATATAATGAGCGAAGGCCGCACGATTTGGTCTAGTTGACATTGCTGCCATTTGCCGCGCTGTCATAGGTGGGATTTAATTTAAATTTTGAATCTGTGGAAAATTACATGGTTTTATATTATTAGATTATTTTTAGAGAATTTTATAATAATGCAGTCTGAATTCCACTATTATTGACTTCGCTCAAAACGATTTTTCTTTCGTATCGAAGCACGGTCAGCCCAAAATTGAAGCCAAACTCGATATACTTACATAGTACATACATACCAACCTATCTATACAAATAAATAAAATTGGAGTGTCTATTTGTAATACCTAAAATAACACATGTAACTAACACCCCAGCTAGTTAGTTAGTGTTTGTTAACAAACCTTGTTTTGTTTTTTGGTAATTTCTTATTAAATACTTATTTTACCTAACTTCCAGAAACGCTGAGATAACGTATAACCAAGAAATGGTGTCTATAAAAATCAAACAAGACCCTAGACATAGTTTATTGATAAGCATTATACATCAAATATGGCTATTTAATTTAAATTGTACAATATATTGATCTAAATTTTTTATCACACTTGTTCATTTTTTAGGGTTCCGTACTCAAAAAGAAAAACGGAACCCTTATAGGATCACTTTATTGTCCGTCTGTCTGTTGTCTGTCTGTGTGTCTGTCAAGCCCCTTATCAAGTTGAAATTAATATCCAACCTGAAATCTACTCCATAATTTATGATCACAAATTTAAATGCATGTGTACTTAAGTATAATAAATAATACGTCAAGGCTTCTCAATAAGTAATCTATTGATTCCAAAGTAAACTATCAAACAATTAAACTATCATTGTGTTGATACAAAAGATGTTTTGAAAGGTTTTGAAAGGGCAGTCATCACAACAGAGTTTTTGTATTGACTCCACATCATCTCCATTTTTTGTTATTCTATTGCGGAAGCATTCTACAATAGATTTTGTTACGGTGGTCTACGATGACTAATCGATACGAGTTGTACGTATACGCCAAATATAGGTTGACCTTATGATATAATGCAATAAATAACGGGCACTTAGTATATAGTATACATAATATAATGCTTGGGTACTTTTTTTAACCCGCCATGCATTGCAAGCCAGGATCAACAAAGGTGTCCAATCATGACGCAGAGATATGGCCCTTTGGGGAAAAGCTGAATTGTCTTGGAACCCACACGAATTTAATAAAAAAAAGGATAGGAGTTGGAAGAAAAAGGTTGGATACTTATTTAAGTACGATTCTTTTATTTATTAGGTACCGGAATTTTACATTGGTTGATTAGGGAGTTCTTTCTTATAAAAACGTGGTTCGGCTGTGAAAACCTTGCAAGTGTAAAACACAAAAAAGTACTTACACGAGGATTAACACTGCCTTAAAAATTTATCAATGTTAAGGAAGGACAAATAGGTAAAACTTTTTAGAAGAAAATTGGAGTTATAAGGTTTTCACAAGTGCGCATTTCATCTTTAATACTAATACAAAGTTTAATACATAGGTAGGTGTTTTTTGTGGGCACTTGTTATCAACAATCAAATGCACTTTACATTCATGCATCGCATAATAGGAAATAGAGTATCGCGAAGCAAGGTTGTATAAACAACATAATTTTTGCAACTTCCTAATCTCCACAACATTAAGATTTTTATATGGACTTTTCCAGTGTAGTTCTATCATAAAAGTCATACTTAATCAATTCAATTCAATTCAAATCGTTTATTTTGTTTAGGCCTACGGGGGCACTTACAAATTGACAATTTTACATATATTTTTTTCTTATATTTACAACCGGATCGGAACGCGACCTCGACTGAGAAGATCCGGCAAGAAACTCAGCGGGCTTGTCTTTTTACATGTCATTTTTTTTTATCGCCAGTTGCATATATTCAATAATTACAAAGGGTAGTAGATATTAACATAAATATTATAATAGCTCCAGTGTGTTGCCTTTTGATGTTACCAAGAATTACACAAATAATTCGGACTAGTAGGGCAATACACGCTAAGCTTTGACATTATTATTGACTGTCGAGATTTGAGCTGCTTAGTCCCAAGCTGATTTATCATCCAAATAATCCGAGATTTTGTAAATAAGTAATACTCATGACTCACTCGCTCATTAAGATATGTTCGGAGCTATAAAACCTACGAACGCCAACTTTGAATTCGGCACGTAATGAGTAGGTACTTACTTAAGTTAGTAAGTTGTTTTTCTGGGATTTCTTTTACATCTTAGAATTGTAATCCCTAAAGTTCATTCGCTTTCAAATGTTTTTTTATACGGAATTGTAAACATTTCATACTAAAATGATCTAGGAGCTGCGCTCGTCCTCCATAAATGAAGCGGCCTAACAAATAACCCGCTTCCCCTGATACAATCTTACCAGTGTCTGCATAATGTAATTATAATGTTTTTGATATAAACATACAGTATAACAAGGGTAACAAGGCTTTAATAAATCCTGCATTACAAGTTACAGTAGAACAAGGTTGGTGAAACTGGAAAAAATATTTTTTGCAAGTTTTCCGAAAACTTTTTCCTATAAAATTATACTTAGCATTTTTGCTACATCACAGTTGCATCTTCTTTATGTCAAGGTTGAAGTTGCAATGGCATTCGTCAAATTAAACAACAGATATTGCGAAACGTTAATATTTTGCGCGTCCGAAATAATAATAAAATATACGAACGAACAGACGAAATACTTAATAACATCATCTTATACGAACAGACGAGTAGTTTATATGAATAGTTTCTAAGGTAAAGTTAACTTCATACAAAATGCAAGGTAACAAAATATTGCCATAAATATTAAGAGTATTAAGAGTTCCGTTGACGCAATAATTTTAATAAAAGGCCTGGAAAATAAACAAATGTCCGTCGCAAAACTGGATGTTACTTTTGGATATCTGATCCCTGTAGGTACCCACCTAAATTCAATAGATGGGTGTATCCAAAGACCTTTTTCAAATTTCGCATGTGATTCTAAAGGGTCAAAAACGAGAACATTAAGAGTTAGTTTTTTTTTTGTAACCGTGTAACTTTATTATAAATACGGAGATTTTATTGTAGATGTCGGTTTTGGTCGAATTTTTTTATTATCTGTTGTTCGTGTAGTTGTATCTCTTTTTCAGGCTACATATCATAACAACACATAATACATACTGGAAAAGAATTGGAAGTGGTCGACCTTAAACTTACATAATACCTATCTCTATTAGTACCTACCTATTTTTGCCTAGCTCATAGTAGAGAAGCAAAAATTATAAAGTTTGTGAACAACATCGCGTTATATCATAACTCTGGTATATTTATGATACGAATAAAATTATATGTCGTGATTTTAACAACGCCGTGATGGCGTTACATCACTTTGAGAAGTTATTTAATTCAGCTGGTTTATGTTTATATTTTGTAGCATCAATATTTTAGTGGGGCAGCTGGCGTTTCTTTTCAAACTAAAATAAATAAGAAATAGATTTTACGATATGTAAATGGGTAACATTTTTTAGAAATGAGTTACCAAATTATTGATAATGTACGAACGTCTCAAAGAGATGGGGGGGACATCTCTTTTAGCTACTTTAAAACGCAATATAACCGCAAATGTTCCGTTATTGCCGCTTTCCCGTAACCTATCTAAGAACCCAAACTATGACGCTGGCTGAAATTAAAAATGCGATCGACGAAAAACGCTCGCGTTTACGTTTCCGTTGCGTTTACAGTAACTAACAGAGTTGCAGCCCTGGGGGTTTGTATGAGAGGTTTGACAGTATCCAATACAGTCTATCAGATTGTCGGTACAAAAAACACTAGTTGTTTTAAAATAGGCCTGCGAGTTGATCTACTGCGGTCTCTGCAATGACGTAGATACTTATTTATTGGAATCACAGTTAACGTGAGTCTCCCAGATTTGGACGTACAATGAATAACAATAGCTTCGCTGCGTTGTGCGTTTTTCACATTGAATAGCGTGCGAACATTTCCGATTGTGTCAGACAATATCTCCACTATTAGTCAGACCGGATTGTACTTAGTTATCATCGCACTAAATTTAGCCAATAATATTCCTGAAAACGCCTAAACTATCTGAACTCAGGACGATAGGTAGGTACCTACTTAGTTTTAAACAATATAGTGTGAGTGGGTATAGAGTAATTATTAATCTAATTAACACTGTAGTATTAATTAATGTCAGTCTTTATTTTTTATACAATTCTATACAAATAAATAAAATTGGAGTGTCTGTTTGTAATATCAAAATAACACCTTTTCACTAAATGCATATGAAAGTACATACGATACCTATAGCAAAAACGCGAATTAAATTTTTTTTGTCTGTCTGTGTGTTTGTTCCGGGTAATCTCCGAAACGGCTGGACCGATTTCGACGGGACTTTCACTGGCAGATAGCTGATCTTATAGCGGGTAACTTAGGCTACTTTGATTTTAGAAAAACAATTAGGGTTCCGCGTAAAAAAATAAAAACACTTGAAATCAAAGAGTATCTCCGAAACGGCTGGACCGATTTTGACGGGACTTTCACTGTTAGATAGCTGATGTTATGAGCAGTAACTGAGGCTAATTTTATTTTAGAAAAACAAAATAAAAAAATGGGTCCTGTCGCGCGGGCTCAGAACGCGGAACCGGGCTTTATTGTTAAGTTAAATTCCACGCGGGCGAAGTCGCGGGCTCAGCTAGTTAAACAATATATTTTTTTATTTTTTTTTTATTTTAATTTTCTCGCTTAAAAAAACAGAATATTCGTTTTTTTGCCTACATTAATAGCTTAATGACGAAGATGTAGTCAAGTAAGTATTATTTGGTAATTATTAAGTAACTACAAAAAAATTGCTAAGTAGCTATCTTGGTTTTTATTTCAATAAATACTTAATTCTGGCAAGTAAGATATCATTCACATAGCAAAGCACATTGTTCCATGCGACAAGTAATAAGCTGTTGTACACACTAGCAGAGAAACGTATCAAGCAAAAGTCCTGATGTTAAGTTGTTATTCAATGAAAATGCTCTAAGTTTGTCTCTGCCCTAATAATAATGGGTGAAATGAAAATAAAGTGGTTTTTGACACTGAATTAGTATCGTACCTAAAAAACAACAATTCCTAGCACCAGCCTAGTCACCGAAGCAATCAAAACACAGCTATACAGCGATCAAGTTGGTCGATGCAATGTCCTACTATCTATACTTATAAAAATGTCTGTTGATTCCATAAATCTGTAACACCACACAGCAGACATGCATGCGTCTTGTAATAAATACCGAGCAATCGTGTCTATCCGAGCGGCTCATTTTTCTATGAAGTAGTTTATTGTTACAGCCCTATTTGTTGACCAGGGGTGCTACTCTTGAAAACGATAATCGATATATCGTGACATTTGTCGTGTCGAATCCTACTCTAAGTTCCATCGTTTTTTAGTGTCGTGTCGATGTCGGAACGAACGATTCATAATCCGATATATCGAGCTTAACCCTACTCTTAGGTTTAAATGTCGGACACGAATATTCGAATTTGACAACGACCAACACGTAATTTTTGCGATAATCTCAACGACACCTCTTAGGACGTCGTCGGCATTATCGTTTGGTTAATTTTATAGCAATTCGGTGTAAAATGACATTTAAATTCGTGATAAATAAATAATAAACGAATAAAACAGTTGCACGATGAGATGTTTGAGATGTTATGTTGATGTTTTTATCAGTGTAGCCATGAGCTCCTCTGCTGACTTCTGTAAAAGTTTTTGATTACAATGTCATGATTTTTCCCTTTGAAGCCATCAGGAAAGTAAATATTGCCCATAGAAGGAGGAGGCAGCAAAAGCGGGAACTTTTCAATAATATATAAGCATTCCCGATGATTAATTTGTCAAGAAGCTATAAAATAAAAGTAAAAGCAAGTTTTGTTTAGGTTTATGACCACAGATTAACTCTATACGCTTGTGACCATACATAAAAAGTCTATAGATAATACAATGGATAAAGTGAAACAGCGCTATACAAAAAACAGCGAGCGTGATAGAGCTAGCGAGTCTTATGTATAAATATTAGTTTCTTTATCTATTTTTGTGTCTCTGCCCCACAGATAAAACAAATGAGGCCATAGAGAATATTCAGGTTTTCAACAAACTATGCATTTATTATTTGTATCATTCACTCCGAACATAGTCTATGGATACGATACACGACAAGGAATTCGAACATTTGTTAGAGTAGGGTAAGGTCGATATATTCGAAGTAATGTCGTATCGTTTCGAATGTATCGTTGTCGATTTGCAGAGTAGCAGCCCTGGTTTAGCGGTTTCTTATGCGCTGTCTGTGGTTTTCCTATAAATAATCTACAACGACAAAAATAAACGACAAGTGTCAGTGTTGCTTGTCTAGGACTATAAAGCAATGCGTACCTTACTTTAATTAAAACTGCAATATTACAACAATTTTAAGTATATTTTATAAACTATAGTAGACAAAATAGTATGTCTGTTTTTTGCCCATGAATAGACAATCGGTAAAATTCTAAGGTCAAGTTGCATCGGAATCGGAAGGTCCCATTGTCACGCAATACTCAGGTAATACCTACCTTCTTTTTAAATAAGGAAATGATACTATGACCATAGACGTAAAAAAAATCGCCAAGCCGTTTTCTGAAATATATATTTTATTTTTCAATCAATATCTTGTCCATGTTTGTTTTTCAAATGCCCCATGCAAATGTGGCGGGTCAAAACAGCATTTCTTAATTTAAAAACGGCCAGGTCGTTGCACTTTCGGGATCGTAACAAAATTATTGGCTATAAATAACACTCTTATTTCTTTGGAATCATTATTAATGGAGGTTGTAATATTGTATTGTATTATTTTTTGTATTATTTTTTATCGATAAATAAAAGCCACGCTATAGATAATTTATAAGCAGACGTTATCCCTTTACGTTAAGACCATGAAATTAAATCCCATTTCTATATATATGTATATACTCGCTTAAAAATTCTACTTTTTGGTTAAAAAAATAACACATGTAGGTACTTATCATCTGGTATGGTAGGCTGCAGATCGCAGGGATCATTTCCAGCATTACGCTGAGCTCACTTTATCATTGTCCCCCGTGATAAAGAGAGCTTAACTTATGTTGGAAAAGTTCCCTAAGATCAGCAGCTACCACACACTATATTTTATTTATGTTATGGCAAGGAGAAATGTCATGTTTTAGCATCTGCGTTACTTTACAGAAATTAACACTTTCTCACTTGTATTTACAATGCTTTCACAAAGGTGTTGTTTATCTTTAAAATTTGAATGCTAAAAAGCCACAATACAAGCAGTTCTTGTGTGCAGTACTCTTTGTTTACGAGAATAACACAAGGAAATTAATGCTAAATGACGCCATAGCTCTTGACGCGATCGACTTTACAACATAATGTCACTGGAATATAAATCGAGTGTTTATCTTATTCAATATTCCATACCAACTTATAGGAATGCCTACTTTGAAGAGAATTTTATTATCTTACTGGCATATGATTCAATTCGCTATAATCCACGCACCTTCGAGATATAAACAAATTATGATCATTTAGATGTGTCAAATTAATTTTATTTGTGATTAGTCTACAGCAGAATTGGCACCAATGAATGTAACTTTGGGTTTTCCTTAACCCTCGTTACCCAGTAGTTCAATCCATTTTATTGATTAACACGTGGTCATCTACTGTAGCAAAAAGCGTTTCAAAAATCATGCCGTCTAATGATCTTCTAATTTCTGAATATAAAAAGATTTGTTGAATATCATTAGTTTGCTGTTTGAGTAGATAATATAAGTATATAAAAATACAATAATTTTTCAAGACGACCTTGATATTAAAATACACATTTTTTAAGACTGCGAAGTGAATGTTAATGGGTATTTATGAATTCATATATTTGACGGCAATGAGAGCAACAAACATTTTCAATTCACCAGATATAGCTTGATTTCCTGTCATTATCTGTCACTTCACTTCAGTCAGTTTCACTTCAATGCCCATGTTTAAGTGGCGCCGCCACGCGGTAGGATATTCATGTCGTCGGGATTCAAAAGGGTAACCCCAACTGTAGAGTTAATTATTTCTCATTTTAATAATGAGAAATCGGTGTTTGATGGCATTTCATGCAAAAACGGTTGAGCTGAAACGGATGAAATTCAATATAGGCGATATTATTCTTATCCTGAGCCGAGCCAGTTTAAAAAATAACGTGAACCTATTAAACTACTTTGATTACACTTCCAATAAAGCAAGCGTGGCCTTTATAATATTGGAAATCTAAAAATACGACTGACTGACGGTAATATGGAATATTTACTTACTTATCTACATTTTATTGTAATAAATTGAATAAGCTTCACAAGCCAAGTTGGTCGAATGTTCACCTTGAAATCCAACGTGCTCTTCTGAACAACGCCATTTAAAATGTAAAATCAGAAAATCCGACACGATCTCTATAACATTCTATTTCCAAGGCAGAAAATAACAATAACAACCAATTTTTCCAACGAACAATCTCAATATCATTTCATTATCTCCTTCCAGGGATACTACCAGAAGCGTTAAGAACGAAATGTATCCGCTGCACCGAGAGACAGAAGAATACAGCCGTGAAGATCATCAAGCGGCTGAAGAACGAGTACCCCGAGGAGTGGGGCAAGGTGTCGGCACGGTGGGACCCCACGGGAGACTTCACTAGGTACTTCGAGGAATTCCTGGCGAAGGAGAACTTTAACACGATCCTGGGCTCTGGTGAGTGGTTTGAATAGTCTCATCGGGTATCCGCACGCTGGGGTCAGACTCAAAAAAATGTTTCAATTACTAGCTGTCCCGGCAAACGTTGTTTTGCCATATAAATGATTTCTAAGTATGAAAAATAGATATTGATCGATTCTCAGACCTACACGATATGCACACAAAATTTCATGAAAATCGGTCGAGCCATTTCGGAGGAGTTTGGCAACAAACACCGCGATACGAGAATTTTATATATTAGAAGATTACCAGCGTGCTATTGGATGGTGGACGAGATGGGCGGTCCACATGTTGACTGATTTTGATGATACTTATATACTTAATGATTAAAAATATTATATCTATACGTAGATACCTACCTACTTTTTGTATTTTTAATAAGCAACGACCGAGTTCCTTTGGTATGTGTCTTTTGATTTTTAATGGATGATCATTTGGTAACGTTAATGGATAAAAGTGCATATAATTATTTGTCTCTGTTAAATAGCTATGAAAAGCTATTGTCCGAAACTAGATTTGAGTAAGATGTCCTTCAACATTTAATCGTATAAGTAGGTTTGCATCCAACGGTTACCTACCGTACCTACTTAACTATCTAGACAAAAAATATGATGACTTCGTTAATTTTAAAATTTTATTTTTAATAAGTTTAGGTATGTATGTAGTATGAGTATGGAGTATGTTAGGCACTGATATACCCAACAATGGGGCTAGGTGCCTTTATCCATGTCTGTTTTTTTTTTTTTTTTTTTTTGGCTCTTGCTTTTCACACTCAATTCTCTCGGAGAGTGGTTTAGGAAATGGCGAATAGAGGTGAACCCGGACAAAAGCGCAGCCGTGCTTTTTGCCAGGACCACCTCTCGACGCCCCTCCATACGCCACACTCGCTCCAACTTAGGTACTGTCTCTTTGTACAAGCAGCCTATCCCTTGGTCCAAGTCAGTTAAATATCTCGGGGTCACGCTCGATGGCTCCATGACCTTCGGTCCTCACATTAGAAACGTCCGCAATCGAGCCGCCTTTGTGCTCGGTCGCCTTCATTATCTCCTATGCAAGCGGAGTAAAATGTCCCTTAGAAATAAGGTGACACTTTACAAAGCTTGCATTCGCCCCATCATGTCCTATGCGAGCGTTGTGTTCGCCCACGCGGCCAACTCTCACATTAGTCGCCTCCAGGCCTTACAGTCCCGTTTTCTTCGCCAAGCCGTCGGAGCCCCGTGGTTCGTACGGAACGTAGACCTTCATTCTGACTTACGCCTCGATTCTATCCAGAAGCACTTCAAAATAGCGTCTGAACGCTATTTCATGAAGGCTTCTGAACACACCAATCCCTTAATCGTCGCCGCCGCCGATTATGCACCCGCACACGAGCCAGATACATGCCGCCGCAGGCCGCGGCATGTGGTGCTGGACCCCCCCCGACCCACTCACCGCTCTCCTAGACTCAGATGTCGAGGAGAACGACACACGCACACTCCCCGCCAGACACCGACCTCGCCGGCGAGGTCGACGAACCCCCGCTTCCGCTAGAAGGTGCGTCTACTTACCTAGACGCACCTTGGCACCCGACAAGCCCGCTGAGTTTCTTGCCGGATCTTCTCAGTCGAGGTCGCGTTCCGATCCGGTGGTAGATTTACCCTCGCCACCTCTCCTGGCAGCGGCCCAAGCCGAGGTCGTGTCCCTAGTGACGCCCTTGAGCTAGCTGCCCCCCTGCCCCTATGGCTGGAGCGCACTTGCGCTCGCCCTCTGTCCGGGTGAAGTTGTTATGGCCACTCTGGCCAACAACATATAGTCAATTCAATTCAAAAAAAAAAAAAAAAAAAAAAAAAAAAAAAAAAAGCTTTTCACACGCAGCCCAGTTACGTGTAATAATAGGTTTTATATTTTAAAACGTTTTGTTTTTATTTTTAGTTGAGTGTATTTTTATAAATAACATCCGGCTGAAATCAATTAAAAATACAAGATCGCCTTTAAACGTAGAAGAAACATTTATTTTGTCTTTTTTAAACCTGCATGCTAAAATGTTAGTGGCCAGTATCAGATCTTAACAATTTAATCACAAAGAGGTTTTACTATAAACTTATAATACTTCTTATTGTTCCTACTGTAATATTATAGGTTGGTGTGTAACTTTACGATTTATTATGTGGCACAGGCAGTGAAATTCCAGTGTCATCCACGATCCTCCCGCCGCCGCCTCCCCGGCTGCCGCCAGCGCCACCTACTGTCGCCAGCCAGCCGGCGCCAACGCAGCCCACACCACCAAGACCTCTTGTACTAAATAGGTGAGCTACCTACAGCCGAAATAAGTTCAATTTTTTTACCTTCTCAACAAAAATGTATAAACATAATGTAGTTAATGGCGCTTCTGCTGGTATTTATGGTAAACTGGCGGATGTCGATAGAGGTGCAATAAATAAACCCCCAATTTATCAATTATTCTCTACTATATTATACATAAGTACATATAAACCTTCCTCATGAATTACTCTAACTATTAAAACCGCGTCAAAATCCGTTGCGTAGTTTAAAGATCTAAGCATACATAGGGACAGACAGACAACGGGAAGCGATTTTGTTCTATACTATTTAGTGATGCCTCCGAGTCCAACTAGCGACTAGCAATCGGTCTCGAGGTAGAGACCAATTAATATGATTGGTATTATGTATGCCATATAACGCCACAAAATAAATGCACCCAATCACGAAAATCTCGATGCTTGCGTGTGCGCACAGATACATAATTCCAATAATCGATATTTCGTTATTCGAACACGGTTATCGACTGGTTCACTGGGTTGCTAATTGGTAAATCAGTAAAAGACAGTGTTGTAATAGCCATGTGAACTGCACCGAGGCGGTTGAATGTGGTCTTTGTAACATTTTTTTAAATTTTTACACTGTGCTTGGCTAGATAGCAAAAGGATCTTTATGGGTTGAAGCATTACCTACAAGAACGAGCAATCTTCTAAATCTATATATATATAACTCAAAGGTGACTGACTGACTGACTGACTGACTGACATAGTGATCTATCAACGCACAGCCCAAACCACTGGACGAATCGGGCTGAAATTTGGCATGCAGGTAGATGTTATGACGTAGGCATCCGCTAAGAAAGGATTTTGATTAATTCTACCCCCAAGGGTATAAAATAGGGGATGAAAGTTTGTATGAAACTTTGTCAATTAAATTCCACGCGGACGAAGTCGCGGGCACAGCTAGTATATTTATAAACTAGGTAGGCACTTGTTTATACATATCTCCATTCGCAACGTTAGGTAACTCAACAGTATGTAGAGGTCATTACCCCATATTAGAAACAAACAAACATCACTCTCAAAAAGGTTGTGTCGTTATACCTTGACCGTTCCAACATTTGGCGAATTAGATAAATTGGTCTTGACAAGCGAAAAAGGTCTTTGGTCATGACCGTAGTCGGAAAGACTATAAGCTGGTGAGTCTAAATGCTTACGGAATTTGAAATTATTCAGGGTTAGGACCTTGTACCGTCCGTCTAGTTTATTAGCCTGGTTTGAAGAACTGACTGCAAGATGAATGAGGGCAATGAAATCAAAACGTATTATGAATTGTTTAATCCAAGTTTTCAGGTATTACCAACGTGTTGGCACACAAACTGGCACGAACACGCATTATTCTGTAAAATCTGCACAGATTTCAGCTGCAATATCTTACGCGGACAGTCACGAAAGGCAAATGTCTAGGTCTCAAAGAAATACCGATTCAGTCACGCAGCAGGACCATTAAATTAAATAGACAGGTTTTTTGTGAGCTAAAAATAATATTGACTGGTACGAATTCTACGAGTATATTATTTTAATTTCTTGGGGTACTTAGGTAGGTTTATTTTTACTAGCATCGCATGGTTGGACCAACAGTCGTGACCGCGTAGACTTACCTATTCGTCGAAGAAGTAGGTCATTAAAGCAAAAGGAATCAATAATGATCCTATGATGGCCCTAGATAATTATCTGGGTTATTTTCAGCTATGCTTCGAGTTGTCCCAAATATAAAAAATGGCCTATCCTGTCATACTCATATCCACAATAAACTATAAGTACTATAGTATCACTCACAAGGAGTGGTCCAACCTCATTCATATCACTGTTAAACCTTTCTTCTTTGGCTGGAGAGTAGAACATACAGTGAACCTTTGATTGAAACCTTTTGACCTGTATATGCGTGAACCATTCACAAACTTAAGTGCTAAGAACCAACTTAAAACAAAGCAAGGTTTTTAGCAAACATTCTTTATCAATTTTGACCTAATCGTCGGGAGATAAACACTTGAATTGATTCTAATCATGGACTTTGTAACCTTTATTCTAGGTTCGGAGACGACGGCGAGCTGATGATGGGCAGCCCCTCGTCCGGGCTCAGTCCTCGGCCCATGACACAGGGCACCACGAAGCCCACAACGATGCGAACCATGCCCACAAGGTGAATTATTCAACATTATACAATACAAATCCTTATAATTATCCAAGCAGTGATAGCCGATTGGTTAAAGCACGAGTCTTGCGGCACCAGGTCTTGGGTACAATCCCCGGCTCGCACCTCTGTATTTTTCTAAATCTATATGTGCGAATCATAATTTCTATTATGATTATCACTTGCTTACGCTGAAGGAAAACATCGTGAGAAAACCAGCATGTTTTAGAAGATCTAACCAATTTTCGAAAGACATGTGAAATCGGCCAACCCGCACTGGGCCAGCGTGGTGGATTATGGCCTGAATCTCCCTCATGTTGAGGGGAGGCCTGTGCCCATTTTTGGATAGTGTGTATTTACGTGAATCGGGCTACTGGAGTGGGACGTCAAAAAGGGCTAAATTATTATTATTATTATACAAATCCATTATTCGTAGTATTGACAAGTAGGACTCAGATATGAGTTCTGAATGAAAAAGGGATGCCAGGTCCGGAGGGGGGTCAGTAGCCACCCCCGGTAAGCTATTGGGTACCAGGCATCGGTGTATGGTAATGGGTACGGGATTCGATACCTAGGCCTGTATTATATAAATATATATCTATCAAAAGTCTGAGAGCGATGTTAAGAAGGCTTTGACAAGTGCCTATATATGTATCAAAGAAGCGCGTCGTAGGTAGGCGAGAGTATAAGATTTTTGGTAACAATCTTAATCGGTATAATCCCAGTAATGTTACGTACCAAAACCCCACCGTTTCGTATGCTATAAGTAGTCCGTGTACCTACTAATCAGTTGCGCATTATTGTTGCTGTTTTTATTCTGCAATTGCTCGCTGCTAGCTACCCGCATGCATATTAATTGCATAATTACGATAATGCGTAGGTACTCGTAACTATTACCATGTAAGGAATATCATAAAGTATGCAAAGATCTTGTATGCGAATAAGATTACCTTAAAAATAATATCGCATAGATACCCACATACGCGTCAACGGATGGAACGATTTTGCTAATCCTTTTTTTGTTGTGTTTATTATTGTTAAAGGATGAAAGAAAAAAAAAACAGAAAGTTGAGCGGCACAATTCGAATTCAATATTCAAAGTTAAGACAGGACAACGTCTGTCAGCTTGTTATTAATAAAAAATACTTTTTCTCATTTAAATATAGGTAAAATATTTAGGCAGTCTCGATAAATACCTTCGTGACCCACACACAAATACACGATTTTTGAGAAAATATTTGAAGACGTGGTGTGGGTGTTTTCAGATGCTATATTACCTAGGTATCCTATATCTAAGACCCGTAGGTATTAATAAATCGATCTCAAGTTTGAATGCGATCTTGGAGATGTCATTCTTATGTCATACCAGGACAAAATGGCATGTCAAAGGTGTACTTAAAGATCGCTCTCACACTTGAGATCAATTATTCATACGGATCTACATCCCAAGGCGCAGTACCGGATTAAGCAAGCGCGGGGCCCGTAGCAACTTATTTCAAAGAGCCCTTGATCTACTATGGGTTCTTAAGTATAAAGTAGTAAAAAACAAATCAATAGTCTATACGTTTATTTGCCATTTATAGGTTACAATTTTGTGGGCATTTAGTAAATTACTATAGGCGCTGTTAGGCTCTGGACAAGTACAAAAAGCCAGAGATGAGATTTTCTGGCAATATAGAATAATTTTGATAAGAAACTAAAATATGCGGGCCCCCTTTCGCGCGGGGCCCGTAGCAATTGCTAAATGGTTAATCCGGCACTGCCAACGCGTTGCTAATGTGTGTGTGCTCGTATCTCAAGTTCTTACTAAAGCTTCCTTTAATTTTTTTATTTCCAGGCCAACAGTAATGACCTGGGCCGGAGCCGCGTCCAACACGCAATCCACGCGTTTCCCACTGCGCCCCGGGACCGACCTGCCGCAGCCCTACTCTACGGCCATAACCCTGATCGACCAGATCGGGTACAAGATCATTAAGACCACGGAGCTCGTAACTGACCTCCTGCGGAACACCGTTAGAGCAGTCATCGGCCGGTAGAAAGAAATAAGTTTTTTTTTTTTTAATTGCTCAATCTGGCGTTACGTCTTTTTACCATTTGGCTCTGTGCCATGGTTTTTGACATGGAAGCGGTGGTTATCAAAATTAAAGTAAATACCTAGTCGATCGAGTTGATAATAAGAAAATCGATTCATGACAAAAATTTACTGCGAAATTGTGAAAGATTTTATTAACTTTGAAAGGGGCATCTTTTCAAATTGTTAATAAATGAAAATGTACATCAGTCGTGTATAAAATTGAATTAAATTGTATAAAAGCTAATAAGTAGTTACTATGATAGTGCAAGTATTTACTCGTTTTTATCAATATTGTTATGTGTTATGTTTTCATAAACTTGTGGTTAAATTTTATCAACCATAGAGGTTAGAGGGTTCATAACAAATATGGCGACATCACACCACCGACTTTCATGTAGAAATGTCTTCTGTAAGTAACGGCCCGTTTACCGTGAGATTATAATAAAATTAATAAGTTATCGTAATACTTAATTATGAGGTAGGTATACCTAGTGATTCTATTAGGTAAAACGTATCCGTAATTTGTCATTACTTTTAAGTGTTAAATTATTTATACTAGACTCATTAAGCATAAATGAAATAAATGTTATAGGTAGGTATCTAAGTTTCGTGATTATACTGTAGAATTAAAATTTTATATTTAAGTTAAGTTGAACAGTGACTTAATTAAAGCTTTTTTTATTTACTGATTCCACTATTTAATTTTTGTTCTTCCCGTGCCTAGGCCTAGATTTACCTGCATATTTCGCCATATTCCATTGATAGTGATACCCTAAAACTAAAGGTATTGTTAACTTTCTCGTGGTCGTTATAAATGAACCTTAACTAGTCTAGACTGGCAGTATAGTAGACTGACATGGTCGTGACGCTGTTATAGAGGCGTCGGGACGCTTCTTTGATGACGTCGCGACGCTGTTATAGTGGCGTCGCGACGCTGTTATCATGGCGTCGGGACGCTTCTATGATGGCGTTAGGACGCTGTTATAGTAGGTAGCGTCGGGACTCTGATTACGTCGCGACGCTATTCTAGGGGCGTCGCGACGCTGTTATAGTGGCGTCGGGACGCTGTTATAATGGCGTCGCGTCGGGATGCTTCTTTGATGACTACACGACGCTGTTATAGTGGCATGGCGTCACGACGCTGTTATAGTGGCGTAGGCACGCTGTTAAGTATAGTGGCGTCGGCACCCTGTTATAGCGGTGTCGGGACAATTCTATGATGGCGTCGCGACGCTTTTATGAGGCGTCGGGACGCTACTATGACGGCGTCGCATCGCTGTTATAGTGGCGTTGGGACGCTTTTTTGATGGCATCGCGACATTTTTAAAGTGGAGACGGAAGCTTAATTGATGGCGTCGCGACGCTGTAATAGGGGCGTAACGACGCTGCTATAGTGGCGTCGCGACGCCGTTATAGTGGAGTTGCGACGCTGTTATGGAAGCGTTGCCACGCTGTTTTAGAGGCGTCGGGACGCTTCTATGACGGCGTCGCGACGCTTTTGTAGTAGCGTGGCGACGCTTTTATAGAGGCGCCATGACGCTGTTATAGTGGCGTCGCGACGCTATTATTGAGGCGTCGCTGACCATGCCTAAAAGGTCCTCACTTTGGAGGCGATTAAGACCGAGTTCAATGTCTTTTGTTAATTTTGTTATTTTGGTATGCCGTCATTTTTTTCTCATAAAACTATAAGGCATAAATGTATGCTCAGAAGCCTAAATGATCACGTCATTTATAGTGCAAAATATTTTTTGGAGGTTCGAATTTGATCACGACAAAATTCTGAGGGGGTATTCACAATCGAGGGAAAGTATCCGTAACAACAGCTTTCATTCTTCTCCTAATTCATTTGTAGGGAAGGATGGAAGCTGAACTTTCCGACTTTCCGGAATCTTATGTGATGACACACATAAGGAAAAGATTTATCTCTGTCCCAGAAAAACCCAGAAATATACCAAGGAGCTAATGACTCATAGGTAGGTACTTACTATACATACCAAAACTTAGGGATTTTACCAATCATAATATAGTTGTTAGGAATAATAATTGCATGCTTGAATATGAATAAAATCGTGACACTAGCATGCCTTGAAAGCAATTATGATAATTTATGTCATGTCTCCACAATATTTAATTATGAAACCGCTTAGATAACTTGTTACTGACCTCCATAAGCTGTAATCAATTATTACATCACAGCCCTCATAAAAAAAGACAATTAATGCTCCAACATTTATTACTGCTTTTATATATCACATTTATATTCTGGTACATTCTGACATATATATATATATACACATACACAACAGTGAGATTATTGTCTTAGGTATTTATAAAATTCGAGATGGAAAAATGCTGCGAATAATTGAAAAAAACTACTTTTCAAATTAAAGTACATACTACATGTTTTAAAAACCAAAAACACTTCAACATAGTATAGTATTCAAACTGAGCAATAAGTTAAACTTAACTGATACAACATCTCTTTGAGACAATAAGTTTGTTCTTACAACTATTGATACAATCTGGCAAGTTTACTGCACAATTAACTCTGTTACATTATCTTTTGTAACAAGAGCAACCAAACTACCACTGGCTGGGCGGTCGTCACCCTTGATCCACTTATCAAACAATTGGGCTACGAAGGTCAGAGGCGTCCATGAGCCAAAGTCAGCTTTGGGCATCCATTTCCTATTCATTTCTGTGTCCAATGTCACGGGGAGAATGGCAACGGCCAGAGAGTTCTCTGGCAGACCGGAGTCTTTGGCACCGAGGGACTTTGTGAGCTGGTGGACTGCTCCTTTAGCCATCCCGTAACCAATCATGCCGGGGGTACCGTCAAGAGCGGCCTTAGCACCTGTCAAGGCCAGCAAACCACCAGGGGTCAGGTATTTAGCGGCAACAGTAGCAGCAATAGAAGAACTCCACACAGATTGGCGCCACATTAGGTCCGCCTGCTTGCTCAGCTCCTTAGCGGCGTTGCCTCCGGCCCAGCCGCCAGCCACACAGATAACAGCATTCACTTTCTGACCTTGCAAGGCGTTGGCTAGCTCGTTCACGACGTGTTCCTCTTGCTGGACCCACGATGCGTCTTTCGGTACAGTAATGTTAACGTCCGCACTCTCATTAGGGTTTAAATCAATGTTCGCGACCCACCAGTTAGCTGATTTGAAGTGGTTGACGCACGCAGCTCCGAGAGCGCCTCGCCCGCCGTATACTACAATCTTTCCGCTAGCCATTGTCACGTCTCGCTTCTACGGCAGTGCAAAATGAACTAAGTACCTATACGGGTAAAAGGAACGCTGCCTGCCTGCTTACTTATAGCTTGCTATCTTGATTGGTGCGCGGTCAGCGGTGCGGTAACCTCGACAACTCTCACTTTTTGCTGCCCAATGAAACACCAATACAATGGTTATGGCTGGGCCTTATTGAAAACCTACGTTTATAATAAATATTAAATCGTATAAACTTTTAAATTTCTTTCATTTACGCCACTAATGGCCCAACAAAAAATGTTTTGGGGTTTATTTATTTTTGCATGTGTTGACCACAGATTAGAGATATGTAGCAAGCTAGTGTTGACTGAGACTGACAGCTATAATAAAACAATATTTATCTATGGACGAATGACATTGGTTGCTGATTGCTGGCCAAGAATTTTATATATAAATAAGTTTCTTGTTGCTGGTTGACTGACAGTGACATTCATATCACATAGTGCCATAGACTTAAAAATACTACGTATAAAAGCAAAGCGCACAGAATGCATAATATGTCATAGAATTGTTATGCATTGAAATAAATATATAAATATTAAGAAAATTATTATATTCTTGTGATTGTTTTATATAATCTTCTTGTTATATTTCCTTACTCCAGAAAGAAACAGTGACAATAGGTCACAGCATCAGGTAGGTAACCAGCTTAGACTAAACAAACCAAAATATTGTGTCCTACGGCCTTATTCGGGGTCATTTAAACATATATTTGAGTTTAGTCCTTCCGTTTCGCACAGTTTCATCGCTATGTTCAGGTATGTATCCCTCCCATTTGCGGTTTGGTGACGTATTTCCGGTGGAACTTTTCCAGGCGACATCTTAGGATGTGTACTTCATTGGCGTCCTAAATTTCTAGCAGTACGCATCGCTTTATTAAAAACGCTGTTAGCGTTCGTTATATAATTTAAATAGTTATTTAAGATTTAATTAAAATAGTGTAAAAAATATATCTAGATTAATATTGATTTAAATAAAAACGTGGCTTAAGATGGCGGATGACGAAAAAAGTCAGGGCGGATCCGCATCGGATTCATCATCTAGCACCTCTTCAGAGGACTGCAGAGGTGATGGGAAAAGAAAGAGAAAGCAGAGATCTTCAAAGAGTAAGCGGCATCGGGGCCAAGACAAGGTAATCAAGCACCTTGCTGAGCAGGTTAGTGAAATGCAACAATTTTTATATAACTTCCCCGCTATGTTTTACAATGGCGGTGAATGTGCACAAGAACAAAATGTGCAGGAGGAATCGTTACCGGAATCAAGTAGCAAACCGTTAAAGTTTGATTTATGTACCCAGTTGAAAGAACCAACGGTACCTGCTACTCCTAGTGATCATTTAACTATATTACAATCACTACAACATTTTAATACAGAAAACTGGGGTAATGTACGTTATTCTGACGTTGAAAAACTTTATAATTCTCGTCCTGGTTATATCGACCTCGAGGTCAATGATGAAATTAAACCCTTTGATCGACAAAATAACTTGGCTCATCCTGAGAAGTTCGTAGCTGCCGTGACGCATGCGCTTATTTTGCAAAGTGAAGCTTTACAACAGGCTTTCAGCAATTTGATGAAATGGGCAAAAGAAACAGATTCTATAAAACCAGATACCCTCAATGATAAAATAAATGAATTTTTTTCTGGGAACTATCAAAAGATTTCCCACGATTGTCTGCAGTTACTATGTGGCCGTAGGGCCAACATAATACAACAAAGACGTGATTTATTGTTAAATAATTTTGTAAATGACCGACTAATTCGATCTGGTTTGAAGAAAATACCACCTTCTAATGAATTTTTGTTTGAGAAATCTCTTTTTTCCGAATTTGTTAAAAGTAATGGTGGTGTTAACAAAGTATTTGGTATACATAAAGTTAATTTGAATAATGATAAAAAGAGAATGCCCGGGTCCCAGGCGGCGTACCCTGGACCTAGTGGTTTACAACAACCGACCGGTCGCTGTCTTGCACCGTCGGCTAATGCCTACAGATTTATGCCCAATAATTTTAATATGCCTTATCAGGCCTATCCAAGGCAATTTTATAATTCTACAATGTCAAATTTTAATGGGGGAAAATTTTTTCGTCCCCCGGGCAATTACCAGCTGGCAGGACCTCGCTTCCTCCAGCCTCAGAATTTTAGAACCGGCCCACGACCTTCCACCTTTAAGGGAAAAGGGGTTGGTAAACAAAGCAGAAAATATTGACTCGGATCACGGGGGTTTTCGGGGGGGTTGTTTGCAAAGATGTCTGTCGGTATGGAAAAAGATGGGTGCCCCAACACCCTTGCTAAAAATTTTAGAGGGTTATCGTATACCCTTCAAAGCAAAGCCACCTCTTCATCCATATGGGGTGATGGAAGACCAATTTCAAACCCTACCATCTCCAGACATGGATGCAGTTATTCAATCCCTTCTGGATCAGGACATTCTGGAATATGCCCCCGAGACACCAAGTTTTATTTCGAATCTCTTTTTAATCCCCAAGCGAGATGGGACCACACGCCCTATCTTCAACCTAAAAAGACTGAATGTATTTTTATCTCTAAAGAAATTTCGCCTGATATCCGTAAATCGAGTTCGAGATTTTTTGCAGAAACAGGATTGGTTAGTGAAAATCGATCTGACGCAGGCCTATTATCATTTGAGGATCGCGTCCTCTCATCGTTGTTTTCTCCGTTTGTCATACAGAGGCCAGCTATTCCAAATGACCTGTTTACCGTTCGGACTAGCCTCTGCACCGAAGGCCTTCGCCTCTCTTACAAATTGGACGGCCGAGATTTTCAGAGAGAGGGGTATTCGGGTGGTAGTGTTTTTGGACGATTTTCTAGTGGTAGCCCAAGACAGACAAGCGTTAATACGGCACAGGAACATTGTTCTCCAAACACTTCGCCAACTAGGGTGGCACGTCAACTACGACAAATCCATCCTAGTTCCTCAAAAAGCGTTAGAGTATTTAGGTCTGATATGGGATCCTTGGTCGAATCTAGTGTCGTTACCCGAAAAGAAGATTCAACATCTAAAACAGGACATATCGAAGCTTCTTCAACGGAAGAAAGCAACGCTGCACGATATTCAAAGTATAATAGGTCAAATGAATTTTGCTCGGTTGGCAGTACCGATGGGGCGCTTGAACTTTCGTCATCTGTTAGCGCATTGCAATTTCCTATTGAAGCTCCAGTCGTCGCAAGCATTCTATCTGACACCTCAGGTGATAGAGGAACTAAGTTGGTGGATGAATCATTGTCGCGACAAGTCCGGTCTCCACCCTCCAACGGCAAAGAATTTTCTGACCACAGACGCAGCAGATTCCGGTTGGGGAGCAGATTTGAATGGCATTTATTTGAACGGGGGGTGGACGGAAGAAGAAGATCGGCTACATTCGAATCACAAAGAAATGTTAACAATTTTGAAAGTTCTGTCAGAATACGCTCCCGCTCTCTCCCAGACATCCCTTCTGTTGCAGTGCGACAACAAAGCAGTGGTGGCTCATTTGAAAAAGGAGGGGAAAAACAAGTCGAGAACACTAATGAATTTAACCTATCAAATTTTTCATGTTTTACAGAAGTACAGCATTCACGTAATCCCTCACCACATACCAGGGAAGTACAACAGCATTGCGGACAGTTTGTCCCGCCAGTCGACACTACCGGAGTGGCATCTGTTACCCAGGGTAACGGAGGTAGTCTTCGCAAAATGGGGTACCCCGGACGTGGACCTATTTGCGTCAAGCACAGCTCACGTTGTTCCCCGTTATGTGTCTCTAGACCAGCGCGATCAGAATGCATGGAGGCACAACGCTTTTGCCATCACATGGAATTTCGAAATAGCATGGGTCTTTCCTCCTCCGAACCTAATGCCACGAGTATTGATGCAATTGAATCAGGCAACAGGGATATTTTTAGTAGTGGCACCGAGGTGGTCTCGAGCTTTTTGGAGAGCGGACTTGAAAGCTCGTGCGACGGCGCCACCGTTCACACTGCACAGGTTAGACAAGGTGTTGAGGGACACAGCAACGGGCCGACCACCACCACGGATCGAAGAACTGATACTCGAAATTTGGAGATGTGGGGGTGGACAGAGTCTATAGTTGATTGGACTGAGGAACAAAAAGTCTTACTCCGGCATGGCTGGAGATCATCAACCGTTAACAGTTATAAACCGGCCTGGCGCAGATGGTTGACATGGTGCGAATCATCAGGAATAAATTTTTCGAACCCTTCGGGAGCAGACTTAGCAAAATTTCTAGCTGATCTACACTTAAAAGAAAAGTTGTCATATCGTACTATTTTACTTCACAAATCTGTTGTGTCAACTCTTTGCAATGCTACGAATGAAATTCGGTTAAGTTCAAATATTTTAGTGAAACAAATTCTAAAATCTATAGCCTTAAATACACCTAAGGCACGTCCGGGCCCTATTTGGGACACTAATTCTTTAGTTCTTTGGTTGCAGGGAAGAACAGTTACAACCCAGAGTTTGTTCGAGGTTTCACGGATCTGTGCAGTTCTGTTACTATTGTGTTCGGGACGAAGGGTTCATGATCTTACGCTTTTGAGTGTTTCAGAGGAGAGGTGTATTATTAATGAAGACGGTATTTTGTTCTGGCCACATTTTGGTTCAAAAACTGATTCAGAAAAGTATGTTCAATCAGGATGGAAGCTTTTAAGTAACTCACAAAATCGGAATCTTGATCCAGTTGGGTGGCTTAAGCAGCTAATGCTTATTGGAAACACTCGTCGTACGGCGTGTTCCAGTGACAGATTATTTGTTACTGTTAACGGACAGGCTAAAGCTGCCTCGCGCACTGTTATAGCTGGTTGGGTTAAGTCCATTTTGAAAGAAGCAGGTATTAACGCTACCCCTGGTAGTTTTCGTTCTGCAGTGGCTTCAAGAAGTTGGCTGGATAATGAATCCTTGGAAGTAATCATGTCAAGAGCAAACTGGAGATCAGAAAATACCTTCAAGAGGTTTTATAGAAAGGAACTAAGGAGTATTCAGCCCACTGTAAATGATAGATCATTGAGCCATCTTTTTCAGGCAATAAATTAAATAGCTTTAAATAAATACATATATTCAAATTGAATACTTATTGATTACGAAATATTAGAAGATAAGTAAATTGAGAGAAAGTAAGTACTAGTAATAAAAATAAATGGGTATGTATCTTTTATCTTCTTATTGTTATTATATTTCTTTTAGTTCTTAATTACACGCGTTCATACACATTGGCGTCCGGGTCACCAGGCGATAACAAACAATGCCTCAAATATATGTTTAAATGACCCCGAATAAGGCCGTAGGACACAATAGTAGCGTTTTACATACCCATAAAACGCTTGTTGTGTCCGGAGACTTATTCGGGGTCATACTTTTTAATTCTGCCTGGTTGTTGTTTAATTTAAAGTTTTCAGTTATTTGAGGCCGCAATGAAGTACACATCCTAAGATGTCGCCTGGAAAAGTTCCACCGGAAATACGTCACCAAACCGCAAATGGGAGGGATACATACCTGAACATAGCGATGAAACTGTGCGAAACGGAAGGACTAAACTCAAATATATGTTTAAATGACCCCGAATAAGTCTCCGGACACAACAAGCGTTTTATGGGTATGTAAAACGCTACTATTAAGTGTATATCGATGAGGTGATTGAGTATTGTTTTTCCGTTTGTTTTGTTACTAGGTAGGTAGGTATATAAGTAGATCCCTCGAGCAAGGAAGTTATAGGTATAATAGTTTAATACCCTCAAGAATCGTTAATTTGAAAATGCAATTAACGTGGTGAGCCTCACGGACACCAATTGGTGTCTTAGCGCCCATACCGTTAAGCCTCGCCGACACCAATTGGTGTCGGCTAGACAAGCTTTCAATATTCAATTTTCTAGTTAGATATTATGATGTATTTTGGCTTGAAACAAATTGGTTCTGATGTGGCATGATTTTCCACGACCATAATTAGCTATAAAGAAATATCGTGGCTTGTGATCGGCCAGAAATCAAGTTTCATTCTTCAGTCATTTCGCGCGCGTAAAATTGTCACGGCCTCCCGCTAATGACTCTCTTTTAGTGTGAATCTACTATATACCCTTGTATACTCTGTGGTGTGAATTTGTGTTTTTTACCGGTAAGTGGCTTTATTTTCATTATAAGTGTTTATTTCAAGTACTCAGTATATTAGTTTTGATAAAACAATGCCAGAAAACGTGTTTTTTGAACCAACAATTCTAATGTTGTACGAGTTCGGCAGAAATTCTGCCACACTTTGAATGTTTTTTTTATTGAGTTGCTACAAATTAGTGGCTTTATGATGTACATAATAGCGTAATAACTAGTTATTATTCATATTTTCAATAAAATTTGGTAGATTTCAACAGTTTTGTGTACAAATATCCAATTCCAATTTAAAGTTTATAAGAAGTAAGTAATTGACTTTTAGTTCCTAAAGTCAATAGTTCCAATAGTGACATTTCCGCGTATGTCAGCCATTGTATTGAGCTAACCCAGTAGTGCGTGGTCATGTCGATAAAATTATCGATAAACGATTATTTTGATTCTCGGATTTATTTGAATAGTAATGTAATCTATACAAATAAATAAAATTAGAGTGTCTGTTTGTAATATCAAAATAAGACCTTTTCACTAAATGCATATGAAAGTACATACGACACCTATAGCAAAAACGCAATTTAAAAAAATTGTGTGTTTGTACCGGGTAATTTCCGAAACGGCTGGACCGATTTTGACGGGACTTTCACTGGCAGATAGCTGACGTTAGAAAAAGTAACTTAGGCTACTTTAATTTTAGAAAAATAATTAGGGTTCCGCGTCAACAAATAAAAACACATGAAATTAAAGAGTATCTCCGAAACGGCTGGACCGATTTTGACGGGACTTTCACTGGTAGATATCTGATGTTATAAACAATAACTGAGGCTACTTTTATGTTAGAAAAACAAAATTTTTAAAAATGGGTCCTGTTGCGCGGGCTCATAATGCGCGAGAGGGCTATTTTGTTGAGTTAAATTCCACGCGGACGAAGTCGTGGGCTCAGCTAGTGATTCAATAATATGTGGAAAAAAACAATGACACCTACTACTATTTATATTTTCATTACCGTCTTTTATGTATTTTAGGAAATGGCCAATTGGAATGTCGGGGAACTCGTGGTGCCGGAGCACATTCTAAGCCTCCTAGCGGACTCGCGACTCGGAGGGCAGTGAGTTCGAGGAACCCTAGTACCTCGACGTCGAGGCGGTATATTTTGAATACCTGGAGGAGGCGGAGGGGTACGAGTTGGCTCCACCAGGTCAAAATGTAAGTATATTTGAATAGTTTAGTATTTTTGTGCTTTTATTTATTACTTTTGAATTATTGTGTAAACTAATTGTTAATTGTGTTTATTATTTCAGATCGCCCTACATTTACTTTTTTATTTTACAGATCCGCCTCCACCTCCTTGGCGCGAGGTTCGCCAGGTCCTTCCAGCTCTGCCGCCCGCGAGTCAACACTAGGGCTTGCAAATATTCGATGATTTTAGATATTCGAATATTAGACATTTTTAAGATGGTATTCGAATTATTCAAATAGTAGCAAAAATGAATACATATGTAAATATTTGTGAATATTGTTGTTTATTTATTATAATAATAACTTTAACATGATAAGTGAATAATACATGTATATTTTTTAACTCTATACGAAAAAAACAGGAAATATGTGAAAAAAAATATTTTATTGAATTTAAGTAAAAGTTTCAAGTCACAGACAACTTTGTTAGGCACTAGCTTCTGCCCACAACCGAATACCCCGAATATTCGGCCATTTTCAGTATTCGAATAATACTGAATGTGTAAAATGTATAGGTACATTTGTGCAAATATGTGAGCATATAAACTTTACACACTTTTACAAACATTTTTAACGGTTGAAAATTCGAAATACATTAGATTTTTAAATAAACTGCCATATTGCCCCTAAGTGCAAAAATTTTCAAAAATCGGTTCTTATTGCCTAGGTACCTAAGTTATAAAATATAGTCAAAATTTTGTGTTCGATGAGTCAGTCAGTCAGTCAGTCAATCAGGATAATTCAATATGAAGAGGGCTTATATATTAGTAAATACAGCCCGGACTAAAAATGTTTAGCAGATTTCAACTTCGATTCCTTCTCAAATCAAAATGTGAGCAATAGGATCTAAGATATTATATCAACAAACATATTACAGTTTATGAACTGGTCTACTTATGCACGTCATTTAGAAAAGTAGGTCAAGCCGTTAAGTAGGAGAACAATTACGAACTCACGCACACTGAAGTTACATAAAAGTATTGTAAAGATTTTTAATGAATTTAAAAAAGAGTTTAATCGTAATTTACACCTAAGCCGTTCGTCGGAGAAAATAGGTAACCTGAATGAAAACCTTATATTTTTGTTTATATTATACAAATTAACAAAAAATATAATATTATCACGAAAAAATACACAGAAAATCTAAGTCTAATTCTTAACTCCATAGTGCCTTCAATCGCCTTTAGCATTTAGATTGACATTTTAAACCACTCCATTGTCGATATATTAGTAGTAGATGCAGGAATAACTAATGACATTGTACCATCAATGATAAACTATTATTATATTTGTTAATAAATATTAGCTAAAATATGATCATCAAAAATATATAATATTATAAATTGAATAGTCGAATAAAGCCTCCCTTATTATTGGAATACTGAAAATGCAAGCCCTAGTACGCAAAACAAATACTTTTATAAATGTACAATATAATTTATTCATTAGTAGGTTCAGAAACGCTCTTTCGTACAGTCAGCTTATCGACAAGTATCGTAGCGGCGCGCCCCCCATCACTACGGAGTGTATGAGTGTTCGACATCAAAACATCAAAACCATAACAAAAAAAGGGTCGCCTTAGAAGGGCCATATCATTGTTTATTTCTATAAAACGTCAGCAAGAGTGTATTACATTAGAAGAGCTATATTGTTTTGATTTATGTTTTACATTTTGCATGTTCCAATAACGGGTGATAATGGAAAATAACTGCTGTCAAAAATATGATTCGATTTGTCCCCTTGTGCCAGAAATCGCGGAATTTCGTGAATAAAAGTGATATATTTTTACAAATCATGCATGGAAATTAGATAATAAATGTTTGCAGAGTATTCTAATAATATTTTCTCTTATACACAACACGTCAAGACTGTGATTACGATATAAACATTGATGCGTTGAACTACGCAATTGCATATGCGCGGCCGCGCGCACTGTGTACTTTGAGTTCGATTATTATAAATCTCTTCGATAAGATATGTAAAAAAAATGCTGTTGTTTGATTACTTGTATGTAATGTAATGTATGTATGTAATGTAATGTAATGAATTTTCATTACAATAAATCCAAAATTTCGTTTCAATTAGTGCAGTGATTATTTCAAAAACATTATTTAATGCAATTTTATCCCGTACACTGACTTCATCAGATGATTTATAATTCATGAGATGTAATAAAATTATTGTTTATTCTGTAACATAAAGCCTATTTGTTCAAGAAACTAAAACAGTCATCAGAAAGACGATAATAGCAATAGAATTTGAATGAGAGGGTATTTTACGAGTCATGACATTTACCACCGCGGGCAGGCAAAGTGACAGCGAGGCTTGACAGATTGAGCGTATTATGACGTTGGAGCGGGAGTGGTTAAGTTATATAAAATATTTTATTGTTTACTTATATAAATACAATATTATGAGATTTCAATATTAATGACGTTCAACCATTTACCTCACTTATAATAATTATTAGGTTTCTAATGATAATGGAATACGTTACTACATAATTAGCTTGACTACATTTTACATTCAAATACTTAATTCTGGCTGGACTAAAACCAATATCGGCTACAGAGATTAATAATTTCTTTTTTATGTAATTAACAGACTAGCATCACTGTCTATCTGCATAGAATAAAATATACTTATTATAATATTGACCGTAATACTGAACACTTTAAACACTAGGCTGGTGTTATTCAGTATTTCTGCTTTCTGATGATCTGGTTGGTGATTTATATTGAAGATGGAGCTGAGTACTACTGCTACCACTGCCGATAACACCTAGCAAAAAAAAACATAATTCAAAAAATAAAATAAAATAAGGGAACGAAAGTGATGAAATGATACCTATTTGTCCGCGCTATGTGGCGCTAACAGACTTATTAAATGTGCGTAAGAAAGAAGTATGAAATGCAGAAGTAAAAAAAAGTAAATAATAAACTAAAAAGAATAAAAACAACAACAACCAAAATTTCATCATAATCAAGATAGGTATATGCATTATTTTTGCACTTCGTGGATATCCATTCTACTTTTTCTGTAATTCTACTATTTGAAACAGACCTATGACAATATAGACCGGACGTAGGTACCTATATGTGCCTATATTATAACTTTCTATGTACTTATAACACATAATCTAATGTTCTTCGTTATTAATTTTCAGCAACAAATCCGAAACGCTCGAATTGTTGCTCCCAAAATAGTCTTGCAGGGAAACCGCGGGGTCTAGCCCGAAGGTCATTTTGATGACGTCACAGAACATGACCCCCGTCATCATACCAACTGACGTGTGATACAGCCAGTCGGCTTTCTTCTTGTGCTTCTGGCTGGCCTCACCGTCCATGTACGATATGATCAAAGCCATTACACCCGCGCTCGCCTGCGCAAATCAAAAGTATTGGGTGTTAGTTAGTTTAGTGTTGTGTCTGGTTTAGTAAACCGGCAAATACTGTTGTCCTCTTAACTAAACTTAAGTATAGCAATGTTGTTGGCCTCTTAACTAAACTTAAGTATAGTTTGTACTCAAATTGAGTGCCTATTGCCATTTATCATTACGCTATTGAATTGAGAAAGACAAATGGTTTATTATCCTTAAACTAACTTTAATTAAGTACTTAAGTAGGTACTTAATGCATATACTTAAGTACCCACATAAACTAGGTCACAATTTATTTTCGCTAATACTATACCTACCTATTTAACAATTATCTAACTGGTAAACATACACCTACCTACATATACATAATGGAAGTACCTATTTTTTTTAGGTATCTTCCATCTTTTTGACAAGAAGCCTATCTATCAATCTATCTATACTTTATACAATGGGCTTAGTAAGTTAATTCAATTCAACTAAACTCCAGTAACATTCTTCCTTAAATATTCATTATTAATATAATGTAGCCTCTCTAATATTAACGGGTTATTCGAATACTCTATGCCAAAAGCTGATATGATTATATTTGTAACTGATATGACGAATATGAATATGACGATGACGTCATTGAGGATGACCGCAGATGGCTGGTCGTCGTGATCATTCAGGTCCAAACCACCGATTATGACGAATAGCAATCCAACGAGTAGCTAGAACAAACATGTAATATATTTTATCTACTTAAAAAAAAAAAAAAAACAAACGCATAATGAATCGCCTTCGGTTATGTTGGTCAAATTGGTCAAGATCATGCCTTCTTATGCGGTACTTATTTTGATAAAGTTTGTAACTGTTACATGCGGTTTACCTAAACGTTTTAATGATACATACTACCTAATTTAATTAGACTGCAATTACTTTTTGGCTAACAATGTATTTTTGCATTGTTTCTTGCTTTGTGACTGTTGGACGTAGGCATGGGAATGTGCTATTGTGTGATAATGTCTTACTAATCACTATGCGTAATATGTACTTACTAACATCTATAGACACTTAAGAAGAGTCTACTCAGGGAACATAATTGTGGCACGCGGTTTACAAAAATACTTTTATGTTGACCCCTCAAAAACCGGGGGCTAAGACCGTTAACCATTCTAATAACGCTCGCTATGTCAGTTATGACAGTATTTCGTGGAATACGGTCCATTTACCACTCGCACACCCGTGCTGATCCATCCTCGACGCGAGAAACAGTCGTTAGCGGACATCGAAAAACTTAACAGTCTATCGTAAATGCCAGTATTGCGAGTAGGATACAAGTCGACTGTTATTGGAATGGCTAACAGACTTGGTTCTTTCTATTATACTGACAGATGAATAATTGCTAAGTCTGTTAGCTACGAAAACAAAACTACAAACAAATTACTACTTAACTTAATCTAAAAATCTTTATAGTATATCTTAAAGTTATGTCATGAACAAGTTATTCCCCCTCAAACAAACGAACAAATAAATGACGGACACAACAAGACACAGGCCCCTAGTGCCCGGCGGCTCTGGTGGACTTGATGGACACGTGGCCCGCATGGATCCGCAAAGGTGGGCAAATCGTATTAATACCTGGACGCCCAAAGATGGTCACCGACGTCGCGGCAACCAAGGCGAAGATGGTGCGACGATTTGAACACCTTTGCGGGTAAATCGTGGCCACAACAAGCCGAAGATAGGGACCTGTGGCATAAAAAAGGGGAGGCCTTTGCCCAGCAGTGTGACATAAAATAGGATATTAAAAAAAAAATTACATGGAAAGGACCATGGATTATTTGGACCTATTATTACTCAATACAGTAAGTTTAATCAACTTTGGTTGTGTGCCGGCAGAATCGAAACCATTATTATTTCTAATGCAGCCTCAAGTTTTCAACCGATCGAAGTAGGTACTGATAATCGACGTCGACACCTCTCTACCCTTGATTGATGGATCGAGTTTCGATCGATTGATATGGATACCCTAATCCAACTCCAAGTATCTAGCGAGTGAAGAGTCGAAGGCGGAAACCAGAACGTTCAATACAGTGACGACGAAGGCCGCCGCGGTGGTCGCGTAATTGATGTGCAGGGCGGAGGTGCGGTGCCGCGGCTTGTGGAACCAGCAGTCCCGCAGCAGGTTTAGGGACAGGAGCACAAACCCCATCGCCACCTATACACCTTACATTTAACCGTGTGAACCTAACATTTAAAGGCTACGAGCAGATTTCTGGAGTTCTAATCACTGGTCTTGGTACTTATGAAATTACGACAAAGATTAATAGGTAGGGATCAGTACCTCATTCGATACCTACCAAACTAATTCGTTATTTCCATAGGTTCCACATTTATCAGCAGAAAGTGCAGCGTCCGCAGACCTCCTATGTTTGCGTCAGGAGCTCGGTATCGTCCTATGAACTTTTAGCCTTTAAATAAAACATTGGTGCCTATTATGTCGTCAACTATTTATTAAACTAAATAAATTTGACGCATCCAAAACTTTGTGTTGATGGCAATACAATTAATTTTGTTTAGTTTGTATGCCAACAGAATTTGCCCCATAAGCCAGTGCCTATTTGATATCTCTCACCTGAAGCACGATAGATATGGATATGAGCACGACGAGCAGCGTGTAGAACTCGTGCTTGGCCCCCACTTGCAGCACGTACTTGATGGACACGTGGCCCGCATGGATCCGCAAAGGTGGGCAAATCGTATTAATACCTGGACGCCCAAAGATGGTCACCGACGTCGCGGCAACCAAGGCGAAGATGGTGCGACGATTTGAACACCTTTGCGGGTAAATCGTGGCCACAACAAGCCGAAGATAGGGACCTGTGGCATAAAAAAGGGGAGGCCTTTGCCCAGCAGTGTGACATAAAATAGGATATTAAAAAAAAAATTACATGGAAAGGACCATGGATTATTTGGACCTATTATTACTCAATACAGTAAGTTTAATCAACTTTGGTTGTGTGCCGGCAGAATCGAAACCATTATTATTTCTAATGCAGCCTCAAGTTTTCAACCGATCGAAGTAGGTACTGATAATCGACGTCGACACCTCTCTACCCTTGATTGATGGATCGAGTTTCGATCGATTGATATGGATACCCTAATCCAACTCCAAGTATCTAGCGAGTGAAGAGTCGAAGGCGGAAACCAGAACGTTCAATACAGTGACGACGAAGGCCGCCGCGGTGGTCGCGTAATTGATGTGCAGGGCGGAGGTGCGGTGCCGCGGCTTGTGGAACCAGCAGTCCCGCAGCAGGTTTAGGGACAGGAGCACAAACCCCATCGCCACCTATACACCTTACATTTAACCGTGTGAACCTAACATTTAAAGGCTACGAGCAGATTTCTGGAGTTCTAATCACTGGTCTTGGTACTTATGAAATTACGACAAAGATTAATAGGTAGGGATCAGTACCTCATTCGATACCTACCAAACTAATTCGTTATTTCCATAGGTTCCACATTTATCAGCAGAAAGTGCAGCGTCCCTAGATCTCCTATGTTTGCGTCAGGAGCTCGGTATCGTCCTATGAACTTTTAGCCTTTAAATAAAACATTGGTGCCTATTATGTCGTCAACTATTTATTAAACTAAATAAATTTGACGCATCCAAAACTTTGTGTTGATGGCAATACAATTAATTTTGTTTAGTTTGTATGCCAACAGAATTTGCCCCATAAGCCAGTGCCTATTTGATATCTCTCACCTGAAGCACGATAGATATGGATATGAGCACGACGAGCAGCGTGTAGAACTCGTGCTTGGCCCCCACTTGCAGCACGTACTTGAGCTGCGACGCGTTGGAGGTGAGCAGCGCGATGTCCAGCATGCCCTGCGCGACCGTCTTCTTCGTCGCATAGCGATTCGCGTCCAAACCCTTCATCTGAAAATAATTTAGCTCTTTTGCGGCGAGCGCCCCCTGACCAGGGCCCTTACCACGTTAGCTACTTAAAACGCAAAAGAAAATCTTCTGCGAAAATCTATTGCGTTTTAAGTAGCTAACGTGATAAGGACCCAGCCCCCTAGCCAAGTGTCTTCGTCTACAAGCGTTTCTACAAAACGCTACGCTTCAATGTATGGAAATGACATTACAAGTCGATCACGTGACTTATATCATTTCCATTATATGAAGCGTAGCGATTTGTAGAAACGACTGTAGACGAAGCCACTTGGCTAGAGGGGCAGGGGCGCCAACCATTAACATAACGAATAAGCATAAGCAGACACAATAAATATAGGTATATTGTTGGATAGATACTAATATCCTATAATAGGTATCGCGTTGTTGAGCATGTGCTCACACAACCGCACTGCCTGCCTAGCTGCTGCCTGCAGCCTCCTCTAACGTGAGTGTGATAATGATTACCTACCTTTTTATCTGATTTAGTCGACGAACCGTGCCATGAGTTGACAAACTTCACAAAGCTTTCGAAAAAGGTTTTAGATAAGTTGGCTTTCTTAACTTCATAGCGTTTTTTCATGGATGCTTGCTGAATTTCATAATAATGCATAGTTACTGCTAGTCGTCTATTCCATCATGTTCTGGTACAACAACCAACGTACCTAAGAATTACACTAAAGGCGCTTCTTTTTTGATTCTGACAGTAGTAAAGATGTATTCATTGCAACAGATTGCGATTATATATGTACCTACCTAAATTCTGATTAACATTATTATTTGTATAAAAGGAAGTAATCACATACAACCCTATTAAAATACAAGGACAAAAACTGGCGAAAGTCAATTCCAACTTTAAATATTTTTAAATATCCTTTGGTTCTACTTTTAGCAACTGAGTTCCGTTTAGTGCGTAAATAATTATTAAGAAGTGTAGGTAGGTTTTATAGACAGTGGCATATATTGATAAATAGGTATATTTACTTTGTCACACACCTCCGACACGGTATCAGTGGGGGCACTCTGCTCCTTCGTCACGATCTCATCGATATTGACTTGTTCCCCGTCATCCACATTATCTTTCCCATTCTCCATCCCCATTACAAAATAACTCAAAACAATCCGATCAATTTTGAACTGTTTCCGAGATCGCGTGCGTATGCTCACTGAGTTCCACTGATTCTTACAGCGTTGGTAAGCCCGAGGCAAATTCGTTTCCTTTTTAACAAGGCCGAGAGATTTTGTATTGTATATTAATTTCTTATTATTGCTGAGAGTTATTTATGTCTATTAGAGGATATCGGCGATTCGCACCAATCATTACCTACTGTGAAAATCAAATCGCGGTTTCACTCGTTTACTTAACAACTAAATTATTTTTGGATCTCACTCTGTCGAGCAATCAATCAAATAAAACTTATAGTCTTAGGGTTATTTTAGATTTGTGCACAACTCTGTACACAAACGGCACCGATTTTATAGGGAAATTCAGGGGTTTCATCAATATGGTTGGCACAGCAACCAAAGGTCGACCTTGGAGCACCCTCACCACGAATCTGAATCTTTACTGCTTATTCAGCCGTATATTGAGATTTTTTAAGATCAAATAAGAATGTCTGATAGAAGAGGTTTTGTGAGAACGTTAGGTAGGTAAGGAGGTATAGGGTAGAACAATATTGTTTCAAGAACTTATCCATCAACCGTAGTAATAGCGGGTACGTTGGTAATTCACCCAGACGGCGTATTGCTTAACAGTGTGTAAGGCTTTGATTGTGAACACAGGCTTTAACGGAAGAGTTAATTAGTACCTACTACCTTGCAGCAAGGCTAAGCTCAGTACCTTAACTAATCATTTTACAGAAATGTAGATATATTGCGAATAATTATTAGGTACCTCTACGTATGATTTATTTTTGTAATAATTGTCCCATTTGATGCGAAAGTTTAAGCGAGGATTTCTCATGCCAGCAGTCGTGCAGGGTTATCCGAAAAGTGATTCAAGGGGACTTTTCCAACCGGTGCACACAAGCATGTTAAAATTCAATATCAGAGCACCTGCCTATTAATTAATAATTGTTCCGGTCAGCTATTTTGAGTGCATAGTAATAGTTTCAATCTATGGCTTACTAATGTTCTATCGAACACTTTCTTCATCTATGTTTTTTTATACAATAAATTGCCCTTGGTTATTTTTTGTTATTCGGCTGCTTTGTCTCTAAAATGTATTTTGTATTATCTTAAAAATAATAACTTAACTGATTGGAGTTGTCCAATTCAGTATGTTGATACTGAAGTTTAATTGGACAACGGAAAGGTCTAATTAAGGCCCGAACAATGATATAGGTAGGTACCTAACTTACTCTTTAAGGTGATGGTGCCTGTCTAGCCCGCGAAATTCTAAATTTTCGAGTATTTTTTATAGTGTATTTAAAATCTGAAAACATTTATGACAACATTTTGTGATTTGCGACAAACACAGTATGCAGTGCGTTTATTAATACATTTATTTTACTCAAAATATTATCACGGTGGATATGATACTAGATAATCACTAAATATACAAAAATAGCCAGTTTTTCTGGTTATTTGTCGTTCTTTAAATATTTTAGAGTAAGATGGATATATTAATAAATGCATTGCATACGGTCTTTGTCGCCAATTACAAAATGTTGTCTTAAATGTTTTCAGATTTTGGATAAACTATAAAAATACTCGAAAATTTTGAATTTCGCGGGCTAGATGGACGCTTTAGCCTTAAGTGAGCAACTTAATGACTAAGTACCTAAGTACCTAAATCAGAATAGTCAAAGATTAGATAGACAACTACTCACCCCATTCATAAATCCTGTTGGTAATATGGCAGCCATGACTCTAAAACACCACGTTCACATCAGGATTCCATAATTTGAATACAAAAACACAATTGATAGATGTTCTCGTGAACACTGTAATGCAGGGGTTACCAATAGGCTCCTCGATATTCTAGTTAAATCGATTTGGTTACCTGACAACGGACAGTCACAACACCCAGCGGCTCTGGTAACAATGAATGGAGGAAGTCAGCTCGGAAGGCCAGATAATAATACTTTTCACGGCCTACAATCTATCTATATACATATTATACGAGGGATGCCTTTTAAGTTTTGTCGTTTGAAGAAAAAAACACAACTAGAACCTTATAGTACTTTTTATTGTTTTTCAAAGTATTCACCACGTAGCTTAATACACTTTTCCATTCGCTCAAACCAGTTATTATAACATTTATTCCACTCTAAAGTGGGGGTGTTCAAAATGGCTGACTTGAAAGCGTCGACTGCTTCTTCACTGGACTGGAACCTTTGACCACGAAGACTTTTCTTAATTTTAGGAAATGTAAAAAAATCGTTAGGGCTTAGGTCAGGACTGTATGGAGGATGGTCAAGAATTTCTACTTTTTCCTGCTTCAAATACTCAATCGTTTGACGAGCGCTGTGTGAACTTGCATTGTCGTGGTGCAGGATGATGCGTCGCTTTGAGTTAGATTTTCGAAGTTCGGCGATGACTTGTGGTAAACAAACTGTGGTATACCACTCTGCGTTAACCGTTCTACGATCATCAAGTGCAATAGTCGCAACATGGCCGGTTTTTCTAACGAACGTGGCCACCATCTTCTTTGAAGTGCTTCGAGAACGAACAACTTTAGTCGGCTTTGGCTCGTCTTGAAAGACCCAGATTGTAGATTGTTGTTTGGAATCAGGATCGTAGGCATAGATCCAAGATTCGTCACCACTGATGATGTCGTAGACGTGATTTGACTCTCCTCGGTTGAACCTTTGCAGAGTTTTCTTACACCATCTGACGCGGGCCGCCTTGTGATCGTCGGAAAGCAGATGCGGTATCCAACGGCAAACTAGCTTTCTTACACCAAGCGCTTCATGCAAGATCTTCTGAATGGTTGTCCCTGAGATGCCTAATAGAGCCTCTATCTCTCGATACGTCACATGACGATCTTCGAGAATTAGTTGTCTCACTCCAATGATGTTATCTTCAGTGAATGCAGATTTTGGGCGACCTTCGCGAGAATTGTCACTAACACTAGTATGTCCACGCTGGAATTCTAAATACCAGCGTTCGACAGTCCGCAGACATGGGGCTTCATCCCTGAACACAGATATTAGCTCTTCAAAACACTGAAGCCGTGTCAGGCCTCTTCTAAAGTTGTAGAAAATTATTGCACGAACATTTTCCTTAGAAAGATTCATTTTCGTACGTAACCTGACAGATTCTAATCGACGCTGTGACTAAACAATAACATTAATCCTAATACATTCAACTGTTTTGAGATTCGAAATTTAAACACATTCGAATATAGAACAGTTCCAAATTCAAAATTGCCGGGAATTATGGAAACGACAGAACTTAAAAGGCATGCCTCGTATATCTATAGAAATAAGTAAGATTGAAGTGTCTGTTTGTAATATCAAAATAACAGCGTTTTATTACTAAATGCATATACAGTAGGTACTTAACAAGAATAAATTATATATTTTTAAGGCAGCCTGTCATTAGGATGTCTTTTTGTTCGGGCTCATCTCCAAAACAGCTGGACCAATTTTGATGGGACTTTCACAGGCTGGCTTTCACAGGCAGCTGATGTTATAAGGCGTAACTTAGTTTTGTACTGCCGAAGTACCACGCAGGCAGAGCCGCGAGCAACTGCTAGGCAGAATGAAACCAACTACCCATGCTTCTGCAAACTGAAACCCACCTACAATCACTTACACTAGGGTTTGTTTTGGTCTTTAGAAGTATGAAAGTGTCCAAAACGTAGTTGATGCACCCAAATCTTGTATGTAATGCACCTGCTTACCAATCCACATAATATGCAGGTAGGTAAGTATAGTCAGTTCATGTGAGTGAATTAAGTATTGATAATTGACCCATATGCCAGTGTTAACTCTAACACCGTCAAATTACTGCCTGCTTAGTTATTACCTACTACCTACCTATTTAATTAGCACGGAAGACAAGATAATAGAACGAGAATTTGAATTGAAAACTGTAACCCCAACTTTTTCCCTCTTGGCGGTGCCTATGAGATCCAGTATAAGTGGCTGGAAAATCCATCGCAAGAATTGGAGCAATACAAATAATTATACATAGGTATGTACTTACCCCATAGAAGAGCTACTACTTAAGATGGAGCGTGTTAGCCTTGAGTTTGGGTTGAAGATAAATCGCAGCAAGACCAAACTGATGATTGTTGACCGAGCTAACAACAACTCGCCCGAACTTATTCAGATTGCAAACTGCGATGTGGTCCAATCCTACATATACCTTGGCACTTTAATATCAAACAACGGCGGCTGTATTGATGAGGTTAAGCGACGTATGGCCATTACGAGAACTGCAATGGACAAGCTGAAGAGAATTTGGAAAAACAGGAACATAACCAAAGCCACTAAAATCCGACTTGTGCGTACGCTGGTTTTTCCCATATTTCTGTACGGGACAGAGACGTGGACGTTGCGAGAAATAGAGAAAAGGAGGATAAACGCTCTTGAGATGTGGTGCTGGAGAAGAATACTTGGGGTGTCGTGGACCGAGTTTCGCACCAATATATCCATACTCGAAGAACTCGGTATCAAGCAGCGTTTATCGACGTTAGTACAGGCTCGCATTCTAAAGTTCTTTGGACACGTCTCAAGGCAAGAAAACGACTCCATAGAACGGTTAGTTGTACAGGGCCGAGTGGAAGGTACCAGACTACGTGGAAGGGCACCCATGCGATGGACCGATCAGATTAAATCTGCCATTGGCGGTCCCTTGCACGAGTGCACCAGGATGACGTCCAATAGGGAGAGATGGCGAGACATCGTGAGGCGAACAACATCTGACCCGGAAAACCAATACATGACGACCACGACCGCTCTGTCAAGAGCGTAACGACTTAGAAGAATGTACTTACATAAGTACCCACCACACGGCCGAAACGTTAAAAAACAACTTACCTACCAAATGATCTATTGATTTTCGTATCGCTTCTCATTGGCCGTGGTATACAGTTCACCTACCTATCGGAAATCAAGCTAAATAACCTTTACATTAACAAATGTTACTATAAAGTTAACATTTATTATTTTAACAGTTATAGGTATTTATTTACCTATTTCATAAAATGAAACGTGCGCGCGCTCTGCTTCTTGCCCGCCCGATTTCGGATTTTGCGTCCTCGCGAATGTCTGTGCTGGCGAACTGTCAAAAAAATGTTTCCATTACTTCGATGGCTTGTGTTGTTTGGATAAATACAAAACAATGTGGTTGTAACTTAAAATAATTGCTAAATTCTTTTTGTTTATAGTCACAATATTATCGTGTTTGTACGGCGTTTTGTTTTTACGACAATATAATGTAGAAATCGTGTGAAATCTTGGGGCTGGTGATTGTTTTGTTGTGAGAGTGGAACAGAGATCTTCCAGATGCTGCCTTCTATGCCTATCCTGTTTACCAGGGACAGTCAGGATGCTTTCGGAAACAAAATTGAGCCAAGCACGAGCTTTTTCAATCAAAATTTTGCTCCAAAACTCATTATCAAGCCCGAGGTGAGTCAGAAACGTTAGTCTCCTTGCCAGTGATTTATATAACTCCTCTTTACTTATCGTTCGTTTTAGGGTCATAGTTCTTTTTTAGAGGGTTCTTAGAAGAGTAATAGCCCTAATTATTTCACGCTATGTTTAATGACCTTAGTAATATTCTGTAGATATTTCCCGCTAGATCGCCAACTGTCGCCATTTTTACTACAATTTAATGCGATGTATTTACATGACCTTACATTTGTTGATATTTCAGCCGCTACCACAGAAGGCTGTACAGGAGGTCACGAAAGTAGCACAGAAGGAAACAAAAAGCAGAACAAATTCAAAGAAAAAAGATGAACCGCCTAAATTCGATGACAATGTTTTGGAGACAGGTATATAAGAACATGAAGCTATTCTAATGATAAGCTGTGTCTTTTGCAATTGATGTGGATGTGTAAATGAATATTGTATGAACCTAAAATATGTGTAATTATTTAAGACTACGAAAATAACATAGTTTGCACAGAAAAATAGAAGGAATTGTAATGAAGACTCATTGAAATTGCTTTTGCTGACACATTCATAAACTTTTACAAAGACTTCCCAACAACTTACCTACAGATAAGACCTATGGATTATATTATGTGCTAGATATCTAGGAATCATAGATTAGGTTGACATCTAATTAGAAATTACATGTCTGGCTGTTCTCATTAGCTATCCATAGAAATTTACATCTCAAGTGAGGTAACTTGAACTTCGCTATAAAGCCTTACTCTCATGTCAAATGCCAATTAACAACAACCCATTTATATCATGATTTAAAAACAAACATATCCTTTCTACATAGACATCAGAACCACTAAACATAGTGAGATGTAATTATAAATTAATACAATGCATGACTACTGCCTCCTTACTTATAGATGTCTCGTGTGTAATAATTATGATAATGTAGAAGATATTTCAGGGCTCTGCCCGCCACATCACAACTTACCATAGACTTTCTGTACACATGGGCTTGATGGGGCTTGATACACATTTCATAAAAACACTATCTTTGCCCATTAGCATATTATATTTTTTTTGTCATAAATTTGTTTTTTGTCAAATCATGGCACTGGTAGGAAATGTCTTATAGTATTGTATGCAAACAATATCTTCTTGTGTGTGGCTATATGGTCATGTCATAGACAAATTAGCTTATTAGGCCCCCCCTACATCTATTGTATGAGGATGCAATTTTTTTAAATATTTTATGGGAGTTGAAGCAATTATTCAAAATGTCCAGTGTGGTCATACCAAGGCCACACCACCCTTTGATCAATTGAAGCGGCATGTCAATTTTCTATATTCTGTTTCAGCTTTAGTGAGATCATATTATGCAAAAGTCCAATCAAGGTTTTCCTCCAACACAACCGTGCCTACAAACAAATTTGTACAGTTCCAAAATTTATTAAAATCATTCAATCCACAATGTGAAAAGCCCGTGGACTTGTACAGGAGGATAGAGAAGTTGTTTGGTGAAGATCACAAGGATATTGTGGAGGAGTTCCTCCTGTTTCTGAAGCCGGGGCAGGCGGCCGAGGTGGGCAGGTTCATGGACCGGCTCATGTTGGTGCAGATGACCGGCTTCATTGAGCTGTTGCAAGTGAGTAGTATCACAACAATGTTTTGTTCCATAGGAAAATCTACCCTGTGTTTCAGATGAGAAGAGCTACTATGTCTTATATAATTGAGGACAAATTAATCTGTAGTATGTGTAGGGAATATGATTTAAAACAATACAAACAAGGTTTATAATAGTGGCCATAATGGTGTAAATCTTATTTTCTTAATTTATTCTCCCAAGATATAGTTCATTCATTTAACAAAGACGCGTGCTGTGACTTTTGTGGGAAAGAATATGGGTCAATTTACAATAATTTGCGTCGTCGTGAAATTAACCGATTATACAGGTTTGACCTAGTTTGGGACTGCGGATTCTGATGTGCTTACCCAATCAGCCTTGTACATAGTACTTAGTGATTGGGAGTTTACGAAACTGTAAGGCTGTGTGTATGAATAAATTTCATTTTCGAATTCATTAAAAATTTCCTATTCGACAAAGCTTATTATAATATTCCAGAATTTTTAAGTGATACATTAAAAAAAAGTGTAAATTTATCCATATTGTTACAAATGAATACCTATTTATTATTTGTTCTAATGTTTTTCCAAAATTTTAATTGCCTTGTTTTTGATTTTTTCTAATCATCATTATCTGCCTTACCTTTATAACATCTTCCATGCATTTCTAAGTACACTCATGTTTGAACAAATAAATTAAAAAAAACGAAGTACATATTTTAATTTCAAAATTTCAATTAATGTATTAAACTTAAAAGTACTCTTATATATTGCATACTAGAGTACATTCTCCCGCAAGCCGACGGTCCTGCGCAAGGTGCTGCGCGCGATCAGCACCGGCATCAACAGCGGCAGCAGCCAGGAGACGCGCGCGCGCGTGCTGCCGCACCTGCGCTCCAACCCGCGGCTCACGCAGATGTTCAAGACGCTGTTCCCGGACGAGCGCCCGCCAGATAGGTAAGACCGACGTGACCATTGAGCTTATAGCGCAGTCCTCAACATTCATCAACAGCGGCAGCAGCCTGGATACCTCAACCTAACAGCTTGTCATTAATTCAATACAGACACTAATGAAAAATAAAGAAAACAAACATAGGGGATATATTATATATTGAAAACTACAGTAAAGTCTGCCGCAGTGAGATCTGCGCCGAAAGTTGTTACTCAGCATGAGCTGGAAGCGAGTCTCTTCGAGCCAGTTCCTTTCTGCCAGTTTATATTATAAGTTTCTTTTATCTTACAAGAAGCTTTTTTATTAAAGCATGGCTACTCCATGATGATTTTACAGATGCGTCGCGGCTCTATTATAGTGGTGTCGCGACGCTGTTATAGTGGTGTCGCGACTCTTTTATAGTGGTGTCGCGACTCTTTTATAGTGGTGTCGCGAATCTTCTATAATGGTGTCATGACGCTTTTATAGTGGTATCGCGACGCTTTTATAGTGGTGTCGCGACTCTTTTATAGCGGTGTCGCGACGCTTTTATAGTGTTGGCGCGACGCTTTTATAGTGTTGGCGTGACTCTTTTATAGTGGTGTCGCGACGCTGTTATAGTGGTGTCGCGACTCTTTTATAGTGGTGGCGCGACTCTTTTATAGTGGTGTCGCGACGCTTTTATAGTGGTGTCGCGACTCTTTTATAGCGGTGACGCGACTCTTTTATAGTGGTGTCGCGACGCTTTTATAGTGGTGTCGCGACTCTTTTATAGCGGTGACGCGACTCTTTTATAGTGGTGTCGCGACGCTTTTATAGTAGTGTCGCGACTCTTTTATAGCGGTGACGCGACTCTTTTATAGTGGTGTCGCGACGCTTTTATAGTGGTGGCGCGACGCTTTTATAGTGGTGTCGCGACGCTGTTATAGTGTCTTTTATAGTGGCGTAGCTTTTTGTTTAGTAAATAAAACTTATTTTGTAGGATTGTGTAAGCTAAGATGTGAATTTGTTTTTTCTCCTCGCAGTGTATACGAACAGGGCACAGACGTGATACATGAGAGCTTCCTCACTGGCGACAAGGGCTACGATGTTTGGGAGTTTGAGGAGGAGAGCGATAATAAGAGGAGACCGGACGCCAAGGAAGGCTTAGACACAGTGGTGAGTCAACAAGCCTTTAAACATAACATAAATTTCTCACAAGGTTAGGTCATAGTGAAACTGTCATTACGGATTGGCCGGCGCTACTAGAGCTCTGGTAGACTGGTTCCGGTCGAACCCAATGAGGTCAAAACATTTTTAGCTCGCTTACGCACCGTTGTTTATCTCTTCACTTCCGTCACTGTCACTGTAAATACAAATTATCGCGAGCTCGGAGGGTTAGAGGCCGTCAGAACTGTCAAAAGTCAAAGTGTCGGTCTATTTGACGATCGCTTGGTACAGTGGTTCGAGCATAGGCCGCACGGCTCACTGCACGTGGTGGTTGCAGGATCGATTCCCGCTGGGGCAAATTTCGGAAATGGGCTTTTCGTAATTTGCCCCTTAGTCTGAGTGTCACGGGGATCGCACCCAGTCCATCGTACGGTACCTATAGTACAAGCGTTGCTTAGTTTGGCACCATACATTTGGTGTGTCAGTCTGGCGATAATTACTATTTATATTTATTTATTCTATTGTGGCGCCGCTCTGGTGGCGACAAAAATCCTGGATGCTCAATAGTCAATACTTTATTGCATTCCATATGTATTACAAAGATGGTATAACAAGGTGAAAGATCAATATGGACCTGTCGGGCACAGCAAAATAATAATATTAGGAGAAATGGAATATAATTAGTTATGTCAAAAATTAAATGTCAATAAACGAATTTAATACAATTATTCGTCAATGTTAATGTCATCCTTTTCAAGTAGGTACTACAAATTATAATTCAAGTTATATTATATGCAAAATCAGTTGTATAGGACAGATCGCCACTATCGTTATTTAAAGCTGGATTCTAAATATTCTTTTACTGAGTAAAAACATTTTTGGAATAGGTATAGTTTTAACTCTCAGTCCTGAGTCGTAAAGCGCGTAAACTTTTCCAGTACCTCCACGGGCGGGTGTTCCTCCAGCACGGGCGCCTGCTGCGGGCCGCCAGCGTCACCTTCCCCTACAGCAAGGAGCCCTACCGGCAGCACGCGCGCCGCCTGGCCGCGCCGCCCGCAGCCCCCGCAGCCCCCGCACCGCCCGCACCACCCGCCGCCATGTCGCGCGTCACAGAACCCAGGCGCACGGCGCGCACCGAACCCAAAATCCCACCCAAGAAACCCAAAAAACAAATGAAATCGCCGACAAAAAACGTCAAGGATGTGAACGATAACACCAAACACAGAGACTGCGCCGTCGACGTCATGAGCCCGAGAGCTAGGAAAGCGCAGAGCAGTAGTAGAAGTAAAACGTGCAAGAGAGAGGAGAAATCGGATGGGCAGAAGCGGGAACGGAAGGACAGTAAGAGTCAGTGCGCTAAGAAAGACAAGCAGGCGAAGATTGAACCGACGGTGAATAGGGTCGAAGAGAGTGTCGGCGAGTCTAAGGCGGAGGTCGGCAGCAGTTGGACCAGGGATGAGGATAAGACCATGCTGCAAGTGCTGAAGGGCGAGCCGGGCTCGGAGCAGGTGTTCTGCCGCATCCGGGAGCTGCTCCCGCACCGCTCGCCCACGGAGATCAAGGAACGGTTCTGTCACGTGATGACGCTGCTGCAACAGATGGCCGTGGGCGAAGTTACTTAGTTGTAAGAAGAACTGAATTTTATGTAAGCATAAGTGATATAGTATTTATAATTTTGTATAAATAAAAAAATATTTTTGACTCAGTTTCTTGTTTCACTTGATTTCGTCAGATTTTCTATGCTAATGTGAATTTCTATGCGTTTTGTAGAAGCGAGTTCCACTAAGTTCGTCCGATTGATGGATTCAAGTTTGCTAGGCTCACTGACTGTCTCGGTATCTCGGTATTATAAAATATGACCGAGAATTTGTATTCTCTTTGGTGGAGTACAATGTGACGTGTAACTTTTTAGGCCATCTGTGACATTTGTCATAGCTATAGAAAAAATACTTCATTTTGTCATTTTTATTCGCTTTATTTGTATTATTTTTAAATTATTCACAATGGCTAAGTTCAGTGATAACTATTATTTAAGGGATTGTTTCCTTAAAAGAGAACAAGTGCCCACTCAGACCGTCATGATTAAAAAGATGTGTCCGCCGTTCGCGGCCGTCTACTTTAAATCCATGCCTTACAAGTTAAAAGTGTTGGCGGGGCTCGAGCCCCCCATGAAAGGCGGCGGTAATGACTGGTTCATGCCACCAAAAGACCTCTTAGAAGGTAGAGCCGTCTTAAAACCTACCAAAAAAGAATATCTATCCAAATTAAACTACCTTGGGGTAGATAGTTTTGGAATGCGATTCTTGGAAATCTATCATAAACAGATGGAAGATGAAAAGAATAAGGCAATACTGGAAAGCGATATAAACTGGAAGAAAAACATCGAAATGAACTGCCGGATGGAGTGGGATCGCGCGTCCAAGGAAGCAGCCGCAGAGAACACTGAAAAAATACAAAACGCGTTCAATGAATTTACCGCGCTGTACACCACATCCATAACCAAAATAGAACTTCTGCTTTTTGAGGCGGCCGTTGAGAAGATCAAGAGTGTGGAACAAGAAGTGTTCCAGAGGATGTCTGATCACTATGAAGTTTTACTGAAACAGCAAGCGATCACGTTGTACGATAAATACACGGAAAAACTTATGAATCACCAGGCGAAGTTGAAAGCAGAGTTCATTGAAAACGTTGAAAATTCCCGCACCGGTATGGGGGATCGCATACACGACATCAAGGTGGAGAAACATGTCGCCGTTGAGAAGTTAAGACAATATCTGGAATGTCAAAACTTGGCTTGTCAGGTGTACGTCGCACTGAAAGAGCGCGAGGAATGTTCCAAAGAGATGACGCTTTCCACGCATGAGCACAAGAAAAAGGTGAAGGTTTTGACAGAACAAATAGCATACAAAGACTTTGAAATTCGTCTCGCAGCAGAGAAAGAAAATAAGCGCCAGGAGTTCAACAGGGTGTGGAAAAAAAAAGTCTGCCATGTTGTGAAGAAGTTTCAGATGTTCGTCTCATACTGCCTGAGCGCGCTTCCGGAGCACGCGGAGTTCTTTTTGAACATGGAGAAACTGATGCTGCTGCAGCTCGACGAGGCGCTGGAGGATCCAAGTGTCGAGAGCATCTTCGTACCTGAACAGGAAAAGTTCCACACTCCCGTACCGAGACCGCATCCTTTCTATCTCTTCTGCGATAAGGGTTACAAAGTCAAGATTGACCAAAATCTTTGCCCGAAACGATGCACTTCCAGCGCTTCGCAGTTACCGGTGATCATTATCAACAAGCGGTGCATATACGCCGCCTGCGATAACTTTGAAAAATTCACCGACAAAGTCAAAGGATTCATTCACGGCGAGCGGGGGCAAGACACCGATTTTGACGATTATCATATGTACCAACATGATGTACCGGTGCAATACACGCCTTCGATGCAACTCACTGAGATGAAGCTGGAGAGTTCCTTGTTACAAATATTACAGAAGGAACTGCCTAACATTAAGCAAGTGCCCATTGAATGCTGCGTTTGTAAAATACCTCACTGTTTCTGTAGTCCATTGCACGCTTCCAAAATGTCCTTACACATACCGATACACTCAGATTTACCTTCGATAGCCTCGATTTCATCTGGGAACAAAATTGAAACGAGGACCGCAGAATTGGAACACGAAAGGGAACCGAAATGGGATAGCTACTTTAAACATGTCGAGCCACGAAGATGTCAGTGTGCGAAGAAAGTAAAAAAACATTTGACGGAGCACATGCCGCCTTACATGAAAAATGTGTCTATTTATGATGAGCCTGAAATACCTAATTACGAAAGGTGTTCAGTTGCCACTTTGAGGAGACTTGTAACGAAGGCGAGGGGGAAGCGTCCGCCCTCCCCGCCGTTGCCGGTCGTTCCGTCGAGAACTAAAGATATGAGCACGCAATACTCCGACCAGGAGTTCGATTGGTTGTGCACTTGCTTCTCGGATGAAGAAGTAAAGCGATTATTCAATGATCTAATCACGAACTGCAAACTATTCGATCAAAGTAAAACGGCTCCGCAGTTCCGAATCGTCGGGGATTCCATGTCATCTACGCATTTAAATAGACAACCGAATGAATTCGCAACCGAAAGAGCATACTCTCTGAAGAATTTAGTTGACGCCTCGCCTGAACTTAAAGAAATATTTATGAAGAGAGATTGTAAATTTAAATAATGAAGCAATTTTATACATTTACCATCAGCTTTTATTTTTATTAATTTAATGTCCACGCCAGGGTACGAATTTGTGAACGTCCAAATGACGAGATCGAACCACGTATGCAACTTCTTACATACTGTATTTCCTCAACTCCATATCACAACATTCATACCCAAGAGGTGATCGGAAACAATCCAGCCTCACCTCTTCCAATCTGCCATCGCTTAAACATTATAGTAGGTGCTCGTGTAGTAGGGGAAAATACATATATATAGATTTACATAGATAACGCAAATGCATGTACGAAACCGCGACCAAGCGTCAAGGTTGGTCGCCGCTAACTTACAGTCCGCGCGACTGCAGATATAAAAAATATGAGTATGAGCGAGATAACCACTCGAGAGAATCGTAGCGGGCGGAGGAGCATCGGTGGCATCGGTCTTTGAATCGGTTTGGATTTCCCGTCACTAATGACGTCACAGTAGGTGTTAATAATTCAGCACGCTTGGTTTCAACTTTCAATACAAATCGTGATACTTGCGTTATCTATGTACATCTATATCTGTGGGAAAATAACTTAAATGAAAACAGTTAAGTAGTCTGTAAAAATCTTTTATTAAAAAATCACTGTAATATTGTGTGTGGTCGGCGCGCGTGCCGGAGCAACCGCGCCGTCGCCGCGCTCGCGCGGGTCTGGCAAATACAGCAGGTTAACAATTACTCTATCATATGATCTTACATGCTCGCGAGGCGAGCGGGTACATACTCAAACATTATTTATCCAATACAACTAAACATACATAAGCGAACCGGAACAGAAAATGATTGAATTACAAAATAAATACATTTACATATCATTAGACATAGAAGTTTATTCGACCGCGACGCGCGATACGCGCCGATTTTTTAATATTTTTTTATAATTAAATCTCTAATCCGGAGAGGTGACGGGCGGGCGCGGGCCGCCCCCCGCGGCTCCGGGACGCCCGGTCGTGTTACTGAACCGATAATCCTAAGTAACTGTCAGTCCTGGAACTGGCCGCCGCAGGGCTGGCCGCCGGCGCCGCGCGGCGGCAACGCGGCCAGCTTAGCTGTAGAGGTCGTCGTCGCCGCCCTCCTCCTGGAAGGTGGGCTGGTCGCCGCCCGACGTGCCCGTGCCGCCCGCCGCGCCGCCGCTCGACGGGAACCTGAGACAGACGTAGGAAGTTCAGTGGCCGTAACCACTCATACAATAGTACAAGATCCGGTCGAAGAAATATATACCCTCATCTGTTATTTATTAGTGATAAGAAATAAATGATAGATAATATTCACATTAACACATTGCAAATAGGTTGCCTAGTTACATTTTAAATGCGAGTGATAGTGACAAAGATGCGTTGCGCGCGCAACTTCATGTGACAGACAATGATAGAGAGAGATTTAGTGATGAAGATTTTTCTCATCCTACTAATAATATTATAAATGTGAAAGTTTGTGAGTGTGGATGTATGTATGTTTGTTACTCCTTCACGCAAAAACTACTGAACGGATTTGGATGAAATTTGGAACACAGATAGTTTATAACCGGGATTAACATATAGGATACTTTTTATCCCGATAATCCCGAATTTTTTGTTAAGTTAAATACTACGCGGACAAAGTCGCTGGCACAGGCTAGTTACATAATAATAAGCATATGAAAGCAGACAAACTTACGTTATCAATTCTGTTGGGTATAATCTTTTAACTAGTGTATGTCTTAAAAAATAACAGGTGAGGGTATATATTTCTTAGACCGTATCTTAGACTACAAGTTTCATAGTGTATTAGTTGGGCGAGTACAGACCTGAAGTTGGTGCCGAAGCCGCGGCTCTGCTGCAGCGTCTGCGCGAACATCTCGTACTTGCGGATGTCGTTGTCGGAGACGGAGCGGCGCGCGAACTTCATCGCCTCCTCGAAGTGAGCGCGGCTGATCTCAGGCACGGGATCCTCCTCGTCCATCTTTACACATCACACATAAATTAATTATCAGAAGTAATTCAAGTCTTTCCCACAGATTTCGTAGCTTTGTGTTTACATTATAGTAAAACTAGCTGACCCGGCAAACGTTGTTTCGCCATATAAATTATTAAGGGGTGGACCACCCTTAACATTTAGGGGTATGAAAAATAGATGTTGACCGATTCTCAGACCTACCCGATATGCACACAAAATTTCATTAAAATCGATCGAGCCATTTCGGAGGAGTTCGGCAACAAACACCGCGACGCGAGAATTTTATATATTAGATGTCTCCTAAAACAAAACTCAACATTTCATCATTGGGCATATCAGACAGAAATCGGAAAAAAAGTTAAATCCAATGGAAACAATAATTTAAAAAAGCGCTACAGAAGATAGTTGGATGTTTACCTCTGTATGTTTGAGCAGCACACATGTAACGAATAAAGTAATACAGTGGACCCGCGGTAATTCGAAAAACATTTGCAGGGCAGTGTCGAGCTATCGAATTTGTCGGATTATAGAGTACTGCCTAAGACCTATAGTCCGGATTTTTTTACAAAAGAGTACCTTGTATTCCGTCAAATTACAGATCTAATAATAAGATTCGATATGTTATACTCTGAAGTACAAATCATACTTCATTATGTATGTCGATGTTTTCAAACTAAGCAATCAGTATCAAAACAATACCTACGCGTCGAGTACCATAGTTGTAACCTGTTCCATCATGCATTGCGAAAATTTACAACAAAAAAAAATTCATTAATAATAGACATGTCGGATTACAAGGGGTGCCGGATTACAGGGGGTCCACTGTAACTATGATTATCGGTCATCGAGCAACAAGAGTGAATAGTAAGTAAGTATATTAAGTATATTATAAGTAAGTATATATAAGTAAGTATATTTGAATCGTCAATAGCCTAGTGGTTAGAGGGGCCGTCCTCGTGGCTGAGAGGTTCCGGGTTCGATCCCCATCCTGGCCATTTAACTATTGACGTGAGCCCACTCCTAGCACAAGCATTAGCTTAGTTGGAGGGGCTAAAGGGAATACTAGTAATGTGATAAACACACAATGCTGGTAATCTTTTCTAAAAAAAAAAAAAAAGAAAAAAAAAAAATGTACTGACGTCCATGACGGCGGCGGCGGGCTGCTGCTGCCGCGTGCGCTCGCGGTTGATCTCGGCCTCGATGGCTTGCCGGATGGCGAGCTTGCACGCGCGCTGGCAGATCTCCGTCAGATCAGCACCGCTGAACCCTTGCGTCACCTACCGCAACAATAACAACGATGCAAACAAGAACCAAACACAAATGATTTATTTATTATTTAAATTTAAAATAGAACAGCCAGAGGCCAGTTACACTAATTAACTACTTAACTAACGATACATTATAATTTATAAAAATCATTCATCGTTCTCACAAAACCTCGTACAAACCAACAAAATCTTCGCCCATTATTCATCCGCAAACAAACCGAAGAAAGTCTCTGACGTATGCACTTATTTAATAAAAACAAATAAACTGACAGACAGACAACACACAGCCGGAGCTGGTGCATGGGGGTTCTTTGTATAACATACATAACATACGGTGGGTATGAACAGCCAAAGTAATATCTTAAAGTAAAAGTAACAGTGAAATTGGTTATTTTTCTTTACAATTTTAAATGTTTAGTTTAGACTAACAAAGAAACTGGCCGTAAGAGAGAATTTTAGAACAGTCATCCCATTAGGTAATTAAATAGAGGATGAAGGTTTGTATGGAAGTTTGATCGGGCGTACACGGCTACGAATACCATCAGTATATATCGCAAGAAGATAACTTTACCTTAGCGATGTAGGTGAGGTCGACGTCCTTGGCGATGGGCGACTTGCGCAGGTTGGCGCGCAGGATGGCCTCGCGCGACTTCTCGTCCGGCAGCGGGATGTAGATCAGCTGGTCCAGGCGGCCCGGCCGCAGGATCGCCGGGTCGATGATGTCCGGACGATTCGTCGCGCCTATACATTTATATTACAATATAAATCACAAAATAAATATCGCCAGACTGACACACCAACTGTATCCCCCCGATCGAAACATATACGCTTAATAAGGCCTATAAGATTTACGATCGACCAAACACAATGCATCGCCTCTGCTCCCCACCCCGCAACTTTTTCGGAATGATATAATAATTTAGCCCTTTTGACGTCCCACTCCTGGGCACGGACCTCCACGACTCAACACGAGGGGGATTAAGATCTTCTAAGACATGCAGGTTTCCGCAGAATGTTTTCCTTCACCGTAAGCAAGTCATAATCATATAGAAATTATGATTCGCACATTGATTTCGAATAATCCAGAGGTGTGAGCCGGGGTTTTAACCCAAGACCAAGGCAAGACGCGTGCTTAACCAATCGGCTATCACTGCTTCGGAATTATATTGATGCAAATTACGCCTAGTGCGGATTACACACACGAAAGATTACGAACAAATGAAAGCAACATACCAATAATGAAGACGTTCTTCTTGGCGCCCATGCCATCCATCTCGGTCAGGATCTGGTTGATGACGCGGTCCGCGGCGCCGCCCGCGTCCGACACGGACCCGCCGCGCGACTTCGCGATCGAGTCCAGCTCGTCGAAGAACAACACGCACGGGGAGGCCGACCGAGCCTGCCGAACAATTCACTTATGAAATACTAATAATAATAATAAATATCCCCATACTGACACACCAACTGTATGGTCCCAAACTAAGCAATTATGGGTTCCGTACAATGGACTGAGGGTGATCCCAGCAACATCCAACGCAGGGCAAATAACGAAAAGACCATTTCCGAAATATACCCCGGCGGGAACGATCCCGCAACCACCATGTGCAGTGAGCCGAGCGGCCTACGCTCGAACCACTGCGCCAAGCGGTCGTCGATTTACTTAAGTAGAATACTGTGTTGCCATGCATGATTATTATTTATAACTGCTGATTAACCACATTCTGGACTACAAATTGTCTCCATCTAATAGTAAGTGGTAATCGTCGTCGCGGACATCTGTAACTTAAGGGGAGTAGACACACCGCCGGCCTTTTAGTGATCTGTAAACATGCCTATTGAAGTTGAAGATTGGGTATAAATTTGACATACCTTGTCGAAGATGTCACGCACGTTGGCCTCGGATTCGCCGAACCACATGGTGAGCAGTTCGGGGCCCTTCACTGAGATGAAGTTGGCCTGGCACTCGTTGGCGATGGCCTTGGCCAACAGGGTCTTACCTGATGAACGGATATTTATAATCAGACTAGCTGAGCCCGCGACTTTGTCCGCGTGGAGTTTACTTAACAAACTTTCATCCCCAATTTTATCCCTTGGGGGTAGAATTAATTAAAATTCTTTCTTAGGATGCCTACTTCATAACATCTACCTGCATGCCAAATTTCAGCCCGATCCGTCCAGTGGTTTGATCTGTGCGTTGATAGATCACTATGTCAGTCAGTCACCGTTGAGTTATATATAGATTTGTTGTATGTTATCAACTATTTTTGCCATAATATTAGAAGGGAAGACGCCAATTCGGAAGGGCCTTGTTATTGGCAATACTGAAGGCAAGAGATCCGTTCTCAGTGGCCCATCCTCAGTACAATGGTCCCGCCAGCTTAACCCATGTCTCGTTTATACCCCTAGGTGTATATTGATGAAAAGATTATAATAGTTTCGCCAGTCGAACACACCAACTACACCAACTATATGGTCCCACACTAAGCAACGCTTGTAGTATGGGTACAGCATACAATGGACTGGGGGCGAACTAGAAAGTGACACCCAGACCAGGGGATATTACGAAAATACCATATCCGTAATTTACCCCCACGGGAATCGAACCCACAACCACTCGATGCAGTGCGTCGAGCGGCCTACGCTCGAACCACTGCGCCAAGCGGTTGTCAAATCCATTCATCGTTATCCATTGTGCAAGCTTGCGGTCGCTCGTAAGGTAATGAAAACTCGTAAATAAAGGATCTTGATAGACAGAAAGACAGACGGACAACAAAGTGATCCTACAAGGGTTCCGTTTTTTCCTTTTGAGGTATGGAACCCTAAAGAAACTAAAATTTCTTAAGAATAGGCTCACTGGTGATCATCACCACAGATATAGATTTACATAACGCAAATGCATGTACTTCGCGTGTCCGAACCCCGACCAAGCGTCAAGGTTTGGTCGCCGCTAACTTGTGAGCCAGCGGGATCATAGATTAAAATATATGAGTATGAGTAAGGGCGGGGGGGCATCAGCGGCATCGGTGTCTTTGAATCGGTTTGGATGTCCCGTCACTAATGACGTCACAGGTGTTCAAAATTCGGCACGCTTGGTTTCAATACAAATCGTGATACTTGCGTTATCTATGTAAATCTATATTTGTGATCATCACTTAGCAGCACGGATATAGATTTACATAGATAACGGACGCGGACTGTAAGTTAGCGGCGACCAACCTTGACGCTTGGTCGGGGTTTCGTACACGCGAAGTACATGCATTTTCGTTATCTATGTAAATCTATATCTGTGATCATCCCTTAGCACGATCATCAGGCATGACGAGCTCGGCACTCACCGCAGCCGGGCGGTCCGTAGAACAGCACGCCGCGGGAGGGCTGCATGCCGAACTTCAGGAACTTGTCGGGGTGCTCCACCGGGTACTGCACCAGCTCCTGCAGCTCGCGCTTCACGCTCTGCAGCCCGCCGATGTCGCCCCACGTCACGTTCGGCACCTCCACCACAGTCTCGCGCAGCGCCGACGGCGACGACTTGGTCATCGCGTACTGAGTACCATAATACGGTTATTATAAGTAATGATGTCAAAAAATCACAAAAATTGCCCATTAAAAACGTAACAAATAGTGTCTCACCAAATCATAGTTTGGTAAAGATTACACCTGAAATCGGCAACTAAACATTCTCGCCATAAACCAATAAAATCTTTTAATCTCCTCACAAATTATAAAATATTAGTCTTTGTTTGTTTGTTTGTAACTTTGACTGAGTATTACGCAAGAACAGCCGAATGGAACTGAAATAAATTTGGTACAAAAAGTATGTTATACTCTCCTACAACACTTAGCCTTATTTGTATATACGATGACAACACGGGCGGACCCGCCGCTAAAACGATTATATTATAATCAACACTAATAGAGGTTGTTTATTTGCTTGTAAGTATGTTTGTGGCGGGTAATCTCAAATTTAACGCTGGTAAAACCGCGGGACGGAGTTAATGTGTAATATACTCACGCGGAAGTTGTCCATGGAGACGGCGAGCGAGTTGAGGACCTCGGCGTCGATCTGGTCGTCCTCGAGGTCGATGAGGTCCATCTTCTCGCGGATCTGCTGCAGCGCAGCCTCCGAGCACAGCGACGCCAGGTCCGCGCCCACGTGGCCGTGAGACTCCGCCGCGATCTGCACCGAAATTAATAAGAATTGTTTCAAAGTTCATAATACTAATTTTGTTATGTACACTCAACAAACTCGACGCTTGTTCACCTTAAGGTTGCATTTTGTGTGCAGTTACTAGTGGCCACCTATGGCTAGCATGTTCATAAAACAAAATTAAAACAAATGTCTTTCCAAAAAAGGGTTTTCGTCTCATTGGCCAACAACATAATAGCTGAAGCAACCTAAGATTACTGCCTGCAAGCGAAATATGTTAAAAACTGATCAAGATTCAACATTATTGTTGGTATATGTAGATGCCTAGTGAGGCAGGCTACACGCAACTATCTTGTTTTCTGAGTTATGGGCCTTTAAATATTTGTCACAACTTTCGTGTTAGTTAGTACACATTGAATGATGTATATAACAGTATAATCTGAATTTCATTCAAGAAACTGTTTGTAAAAATGAATGGGAAGTATCAATGATCGTGAATAACTTGTGAAAATTTGGGGTTTTAATGACTAGAAAGCCATACGCTTTAGAAGTATATGGCGAGCTCAAAGAGACAAACCTACTCACTACTGCATTAAATTTATGTAAAATCACTATCGCACCGGAAGATGCAGCGTGGGTAGGAGGCCTCCCATAATGTGGACAGATGGCCTAAATGCGACTTCTAAATCGATGCGAGCAGCACAAAAAGACTGGTCATTGTGGTAAACTTTGGGGGAGGCCTAAGTTTAGCAGTGGAGCCCAGGTATATTCAAATTCAAATCGTTTATTTTGTTTAGGCCTACGGGGGCACTTACAAATTGTCAATTTTACATTTTTTTCTAATACCTACAACCGGATCGGAACGCGACCTGGACTGAGAAGATCCGGCAAGAAAGTCAGCAGGCTTGTCTTATTACATTTTGTTATATGTATTTATTTTCTTTATCGCCAGTTGCTATACCGTCTTTTGGTTGAAATGGTGATGAGTATGGCCCAGCTACCTTGACATACGGTAAATAAAAGAATTTATTCTGTATGTCAAGGTAGTAAGGTTTATATTAAATTGTTGTCTCCAATTGCTCTACGCCGCGCCTCCAGCGGTGTGCGCCGGGCCTTACACTGACCTGTTCAAGGTCGACGTCGTCGCCCAGCTTCATGTTCTTGGTGTGAATGCGCAGGATCTCGAGGCGGCCGGTCGCGTCCGGTATGCCGATGTCGATCTCGCGGTCGAACCGGCCGAAGCGACGCAGCGCCGCGTCGATCGAGTTCGGGCGGTTCGTCGCCGCCATTACGATCACGTGCGATGACTTCTTCATGCCTATTCGGGGGAAACAAGTAGTCAATTATTGCTAAGATTTGAGCCTGTTTAGATTTTTAATGAGTCCCGACTGTAACAAGATATATTTGATGGAATTCCAGGCTAATCAACTTAAATAAATATCGCCAGACTGACACACCAACTGTATGGTCCCAAACTAAGCAACGCTTGAACTATGGGTACCATACAATGGACTGGGGGTGATCCCAGTGACACCTAGACACACCAGGGGCCATTTCAATTTGCCCCGGCGGGAATCGAACCCGCAACCACCATGTGCAGTGAGCCGAGCGGCCTACGCTCGAACCACTGCGCCAAGCGGTCGTCAATTGTTTTTTTTTTCTTTCAGTTTTTATTTAAAGGGTCGTCTACTAACCGTCCATAAGCGTCAGCAGTTGCGAGACGATACGACGCTCCACTTCCCCGTGAGTCTTCTCCCTCTTGGGCGCGATGGCGTCCAGCTCGTCGATGAAGATGATCGCGGGCGAGTTCTTGTCGGCCTCCTCGAAGGCCTTGCGCAGGTTCGACTCCGACTCGCCGGCCAGCTTGGACATGATCTCGGGCCCGTTGATCAAGAAGAAGAAGGCACCTGGTTGAGGCAAAGTTGGCGATGTGAGACCGGTTGTCAGCATCAGTTGTGTTATGACGTCAAAGTAACATCCGTGGAAATACCGTATGTTCTATCTTCCTCTCTCCAGTACAGTGACAGCCCGTCATGCTGAATAGGCAACAATAAACAAGCAGACTAAATGTTGCTTGGTACATTGCTAGCAGGGTACCTATACGCGGGAAAGGCAAGATCGAGTGGTTAAATCGTCCTAGGATAATAATAATAACTTTATTAACAACAGCCACATACAATATACTAAAACAACAAAGGTTATCGGCTTGGAAAAAATAAACAAGTCTCCAAGTCATCTGCGGCCCAAGCTAGAATTATCTGTATTATGAGAGGCAGAAGGTGCCGTTTGCCCATTACCGCTCAGCAAAACTAGAGACAAGTCTCACCAGTCTCATTGGCCACGGCGCGTGCGATGAGTGTCTTCCCGGTGCCGGGCGGGCCGTACATGAGGATGCCCCGCGGCGGCTTCACGCCGATGGCCTTGAACAGCGAGGGGTGCCGCAGAGGCAGCTCCACCATCTCCTTGATCTGCGCCAGCTGCTTGCGACACCCGCCGATGTCGTCGTAACCGACCGCGTTCAGCGCCTCTTCCTCCTCCTATTTATCATAATAATAATAATAAATATCGCCAGACGAACACACCGACTGTATGGTCCCAAACTAAGCAACGCTTGTACTATGGGTACCGTACAATGGACTGAGGGCGATACCAGTGATGTCACTGGATGTCCAGACGTAGGCAAATTACGAAAAGGCCATTTCCAAAATTTGCCCCGGCGAGAATCGAACCCGCAACCACCATGTGCAATGAGTCGAGCAGCCTACGCTCGAACCACTGTGCCAAGCGGTCGTTATATTATAAACTAGCTGTACCCTGCGTGCGTTGCTACGCTGTCAAAGATTGGTCATACCAACTAAGAAACCTTTGTGGGCTCATGCACAACACTTTGCTGAAGATCATGACATGATCAAATGCATAGTTTACGATTCTATAAAGGACATACAGACAAACATACATTTTTATGTATACTATATAGATATAAGAAGATTATTATTATTATAAATGAACATGCCGTCTTAGGGTCCTATTTCATTGAGACCCTCACTATCAAAATGTACGAGAAAGGCTCGTCACAGGTCGCGCGACTGGCGGCCGAGTGAGTGAAACACTATACAAATTTGTGGGCGAGCGACCACCGTGGCGGGGGTCGCGGCGCAGCCAGTCATATTAAGCGCACGCGTAGAGGTTGGTCACACCAGACGCCAGGCGAAATACTCTCTATAGAAATATACTACATTAAACAAAAAGGGTTTTTTTTTTTTGCAACTTTACTTTGTAAAGCTAAAACTATCTAGCTTTGAGGGACAGTTGAAGAACTAAAGGTTTTGTATTTGTCAACTCGGGAATCTGTCAACAGCTGTAGTCCTATAACATCTTTTTATTTTCAAGATGCCTCCAAAGCTAAGAATTACAAGCTTAAGAATTACAAAGTTGAGTTTCGAAAAAAAAGTACACCCTTTCTGTTTCAACCTGTATATATTTCGTTGGTTGCGGAGACTGGTAGCGCCGCCATGGCGTGTCAGATACATAGGCCCTAACTCTTGATCCACCCGCAGAGTGGTCAATAAATTAGCCTAAAGCATTTCAAGAACGACAGATAACCAGAAAAACTGGCAATTTTTGTATATTTAGTGATTTACTAGTATCATATCCACCGTGGTAATATTTAGAGTAAAATAAATGTATTAATAAACGCACTGCATACTGTGTTTGTCGCAAATCACAAAATGTTGTCTTAAATGTTTTCAGATTTTGGATAAACTATAAAAATACTCGAAAATTTTGAATTTTGCGGGTTAGATGGGCGCTTTAGCCTTAATATGCAACGAAATTAATAATAACGGTAATGATGACTCATGTTGAATTTTATAATTTTTTTATATATTAACTCATAAATACCAAGTTTTTTTACATAATTGTGAATAATTACGTAAAGTTAGTGAACCTCATTTTGTATGTATAAATACAAAGTTAATCGCTATCAAAGTTCAATGAACTACTCACTTAGGCCGTAATATTTTGATTGTAAAGTGGTATTGGTTATCTGCGGATCGATTTGTCGAGTAAAATATATTATTTTCTAGTGCTTCCTAGTGACAATCACGTTTCTGGCTCACATTGTGTTGCTGTTTCTGAGAATGAACAACAACATTTTTTCTAATGAAATGAGTAACCATTGAGGTTTGTTGCCGCATCTTCTCAATGGAAGTGGCATTCCGAACCGGTGGTAAATACTGACTATTTATAAGTGCTTTGTTAGCCTACATTAATAAATTAATTTTGAATAGACCTTTTTTTATTTGTATAAAATGTGCCATTTTGAATGAGATCGCTGTTACTAAACAACATGAAATAGAAACGCGCCGCGAATTATAAATCTGTGCTACATTGATAAGAGAAATGGCCAACTTCCATTAATACTCTTGTTACAGCAATCAGAACAGTGTAAAAGTCATAAATACAATTTTAAAATTATAATACAAACAAATTTGAACCATGTATTCACAGTTATTGTAATTGGATGCATAGATAGAAGAAAGACTGAGAGTCAATCAATATTAGTGTAATTTGAAAGTTTATATTTAAATTCTACTTGATGTGTCAACAAGTCATACAAGTTGAACTGTACTTCAAGATTAGTTTATATTCCATACTGAAGCATACAATATTGCAAAGACAATGGTTCATTCAGTTTAAATACAAACTAACGGCAATGCCCTTCTCACGATTTTAATGTATGAGTAAGACAATGGTTTTATTGTGTCCAATTGTATTTAGTCGTATTTTGAACCCTTTTTAATTGACAGAACCTTTACCACAAGAATTTTATTAGTAAATTCACATGGACAAAATAACGTTTTTAAATTGCAACACTATAGACGTCTGACCAGGCATTACTCGATGCGCCCACATATAGGAGAATCTAACAACGTATTTACAACATAATGTTTTATCAGAGCAAAACGAAGGGACAAAATTAACAAGTATATACCACGGCCAACGAGAATCGATACAAAATGGTGTATAATGGACTCGACAACATCAGCGCGGGAATTTTATAAATTCGTCGATCATTTTATCTCGTAAACCCTAACTTTCATTATCAATAAATGAAGCCCTTAATGTTATTATTTCGTATCGCTTCTCGTTGGCCTCGGTAAAGTGAATGTATCCTGACCTCCCGTTTGATGGGGTCTCCCTCGCAATGTATGACGGTGTCGGGCGCCACGATGCAGTATGGCGAAGGGTCGGTCTCCACCACCTTGAACTCGACGGCGCGCATGCCGCCGCGCACCATGAAGGTGTCGTCGCGGTGGATCGGCCGGTACGCCTCCATGAAGTACGGCTTCAGATACACCTCGAATAGGTTTCTGGTAACGACAACGAGATATATAAGCCACTGAGCTGCTGTATACAACACACAGAGTGTAAGGAAAGTGTAGTCAGACACTCCAAACATTGTAAAATTTGGAAATGTTAAGCGTGGTATTTAGAGTTAGTGTTCAAACTTTGGCAAAACACGTACATTTTCTAGTTGGCTTATTGTTCGAATTTTAGGTAAATTTCATGAGAAATGTTCTGGAGTGCCTAACATAGCCCTATAACACATTACTCCCTTGAAAACTATTAAATAACTTAAACACAGCATTTTTTTTTTTAATATAGTATGGTGGTGAACTAAAAATAAATAACAATCACATTCCCTATTTTCAAAGTCGCTTTTTACGACATCATGAAAAGACAGGAAGTGGTACAATTCAAAAACATAATTACATTATGGTCGGTAGTCTGAGAAGCTAAAAACCAACACCTTCAACATCGTAGGACAATATTGTCAACTTACCCAGTCAAACCCTCAACGGAATCATCAATCGGCAATATGTGCACCCGCTTGCCGTATTTGACCGAAGGGCACGGTGCGATGGAGACCACGTCGGAGAGCCGCACGCGCAGGTTGTTGCGGACCACGCGGTTCATGCGGATCTTCTCGTCGGGGCAGTTGTCGTCTGACAGCACAATGCAGACGGTCTCCTTGCGCCGCTTGCCTTTTAGCAAGACCGTGTCGCCACGGAATAGTTGTAGCTGCTCCATTTTTGCCTGCAGTTGGGAGGGGGGTGTGTGTAAGATGTGTTGTAGATGCAAATGGTGTAAGCAATTGTCAAAAAAAAATATGAGATACCTATTTTAAATTTTCTGATTATTTTTTACTAGTTTATGCCAGCAACTTCGTCCGCGTAGTAGTTAACTTAACAAAAAATTCGGGATTATCGGGATAAAAAGTATCCTATGTGTTAATCCCGGTTATAAAATATCTGTGTTCCAAATTTCATCCAAATCCGTTCATTAGTTTTTGCGTGAAGGAGTAACAAATATACATCCACACTCACACACTTTCGCATTTATAATATTAGTAGGATGTGCAGATTATAATTAAATTATGCTTTTAACCTGGTTGCAGGTGCAGGAAAATATTGAGAGGTAAGTAACCCTTATAACTGTCTTAGAAAATCCGACCAATTTTCAGTATTCACCCGGAACATACTAATATTATCATCCTATATATTATCTTGTCTTATGTTATAGATATCTATCACTTAGGTCAAAGGATCCTCAATCACTATCGGGCCATATTTATATCTAACTGTTATCAGGACCCGTGTTTAAGATACTAGACAACATAGACACTGGCCCAAATTGTGGCTAATAACTGCAAATGCCACTAACAAAGAAGAAGAGGATAAACCTGAAGTTTTGAATAATATATGGCAAATATCAAGTCAGCAATAAAGTGAATTCCCATGATCACTTTGACATTGAGAATAGCATTATCATAATATGCAAGCCTGATTCATATTGTTCTCAAAGTGACAAAAAAGTACTTACTGGCTTTTGATATCACTATGTTATATAGGTAATGAGTACCTATTAATTATGTACTGAATTAGACATAGGTTTTGAAGTTATAGAATTTTTATGCATCAGGTCAATGCCACTCAGAAAATCATTGTTCAAGAAACAACCATGGTTTTAGAAGTGACAAAGCACATTTTCGTACAACAATGGTGCTATGTTATTATACACTTTTTATTTTATTTGCACAATTAGACAAAGACAAAGGTCTGACCTGAGATAGTGCCACCACAGAGTTGTCATCGCTGACGGCTTCCTCCACGATGAGACGGTTGGGCCTGTCCTTGCGCCGAAGGATCGCGGTCGATAAATCATCAGGATTTCTGCCGTACAAACACAACGACTCTTGTACATAACCAAAGAATTATCCAATAGGCGAAGGCGGACATCCTAATTAGAGCAGCATTATGGATTATCGTCCTAGCGTCTTCATATAATCACATTTACAACATACAAAATTAAAAAATTGATAAAATTTCACTATTCCCGAGTCGGTTTGCAAATCAGACATGATGACAAGCCAATTTTTGAAGATTCATTTACAGTGCAGTACATCGATTTCTCCTTGTTACACATTTAGTAAAGGCAAAGCGAATATTATACATCAATAATGCTTACCCTTTGCTGTCTGCCATGTTTATTATAAAATAAAGTAATAATTTGTAAATTTACTAATTTTATAGAACGCCGAATGAACAATCACTCCACAAAATTCAATCCTGCGTGACGTTGCCGTATTTCATTTGTTCGTCGATGATTTCAGTGTTGCTACTTTATTCCGTTTGTCTATAGGAAGATAGTTCGGTTTTATTATTCTCGATAAGTTTACTAACAAATTCAATTTGCTAATTTTATATTATGTAAAAATTTAAAAAATAGGTGATTCGTTCGTTTCCATGCGTGGTGCCTAAAATATTAAAGTCTGTGTTGATTACTCTGTTATTGTTGTTTACATAATATTGCTGCTTATACATAACGTATTGTATTCTCTTTGTACATAACCTTCTTGATTGTTGTTATACCTTGTAGCCACATAGATGTAAATTGTGGAAATAATTATTTATAATATTTAGGTTCCTGCCCCGGGGTGGAATTACTTACCATACCAAAGACCTTAGAAATTTTCGCCGCAATTAGTTACCCACCACCAGAGATATGCCCACCACAGACTTGTTACCCACTTACCCACAGACTTAAGCCTCATTATCACGGGCGCTTTTTTAACGTCCGTTAAAAAAGCGATCAAATAGAAAACAATGCCTAGCGCTGAAAATGCAAGACTGCTCGATAAAACAGCGTCGCGTTTTAAAAGCGCTGACGTATGAACATTTATTTATTTATTTATTTCTTTATATATTTATTTATTTATTATAACGGTCTAATTAACCAATTACACTAATAATACAATACAAAGCAACAACAATTAAGTATAAACAAATTAGAAATATAAAAACGATCAGGCATCTATCTCGCAGAACTTCAAGCATACCGACATAATCTTCACTCATTCATCCGCAAACAAATCTAAACTTGCGTCTGAATCCAGGAGTTCATTAGGCGCAGTGAGGGTGCGGGGTTCAGGGGACAAATTATACTTAAAAATGCATTTGTTCTATTTGAACGCTTTTTTAACGGACGTTAAAAAAGCGCCCGTGCGAATGAGGCCTTACTTACTACACCCATTTGCCAAAAATCTACAGGGCAGATTACAGTGTGGGGCAGACAGCCAGACACAGAAGGAAATAAAAAAATGAGTTCAAAAACTAAAATCCAACTAGTTACTCAAAATTCACGCTCGAAAAAGTACGAAACAAGAAAATATTCTTATCTTTAATTATTGTTACCTATAAACAAATTAGCAAACTAGCCGGCCGTGGTCGTATGCCGCCTACCCTAAAACAGCAAGCATTCATAAGCTTTAGGGCAAAATGGCATACGACCACGGCTATCAAACAAATATAATATGTACAAACAGGTAATCACACAATTGTATTTCTTTTATTTATTGTATTGAAATTCGTATGTTACAAATAGATAGAATAGATGATGATAGAAAATATCTCAAATATTCAATTTCCAATTTTGTATTTTTCAATTAAAGACAAGAAGTCCTCATCAACTTCATCATCAGTCTCTATAATAGCTTTCCTTAATTTCTTCTCTATGTCTATCTGATCTCTGGCGCCCATCGTGTGAACGCTGCCTATTATGATGTCGTGCACTAGTCTGCGTGTTTCATCATTCATGGAAAGTTTGTCATTCGTACCGTAATCTCTCAAGTCGTAAATATAATCACTGAATAACAAGTTCTCTCTCAATGTGAACACCTGGTTCATTGCTTTCAGGAACTCGGTGCGGGCCGGCAACTTATTGTCATACATCTTCTTATATTCTCGGACCTCATCTTTCACCTCGTCCCGATCCATTCTCGACATGCGTCGGAAACGCTTCGCTAACTTCTTCCCATAAATGTTCTTTATTTTACTCGTCTCCTTATAGAAAATCTTGCACAATTTAACCAGCTTCTTTCCGGGGAACGCCGGTGATGATAATAAATCAAACAGGTTTGTCAAAAACCTTTCAAATATACCGGTGTGAAGTTGGCGGCCTAAAGTTGGCGGCCCTTCATAACCCGACAAAATTAAAATGTTCGAAAATATTATTTGAAATAATATGAAAGAAAATCTCTGTACGCGCTAAACTAAGGGAAATAGAAAAACTGTGGCATCCTAGGACAGTCAATTTTCTCAATAAAACTATTTTTTTACGGTTTTCGCACATTTATTCATATCGAGTCTTGCGATGGAACTTCAACTACTTCTACCCAACAGATTTTCTTGAAACTTTGCTCACGGAAAATAATACGTGTTCCTTGTCTCATGAGCTTTCCAACGAACCCTCAAACAACCCCTTGCGAACCGTCCATAGGGGTTGTCTTGTCGGAAAAGTGTGCAAAAAAATCAATAGATTTTTATGTTTTCAGTCTCGACTCCTAGTGCTTATACTGAGCTAGGTATCACTTTGTGGCTTATGCGTGCGTGTTCCTTGTCTCATGAGCTTTCTAACGAGCCCTCAAACAACCCCTTGCGAACCGTCCTTAGGGGTTGTCTTGACGGAATAGTGTGAAAAAAATTCAATAGTTTTTTATGTTTTGAGTCTCGACTCCTAGTGCTTATACTGAGCTAGGTATCACTTTGTGGCTTATGTGTGCGTGTTCCTTGTCCCATGAGCTTTCCAACGAGCCCTCAAACAACCCCTTGCGAACCGTCCTTGGGGGTTGTCTGGTCCCAAGTCCGAAATGTATGGTAAAATTTCAGCTGCTACTTTTGTCTAGACATGTATTTCTGAAAGTGAGCTAGGTATCACTTTGTAGCTTATGCGTGCGTGTTCCTTGTCTCATGAGCTTTCCAACGAGCCCTCAAACAACTCCTTGCAACCGTCCTTAGCGGTTGTCTTGACAGAAAAGTGTGAAAAAAAATCAATAGATTTTTATGTTATGAGTCTCGACTCCTAGTGCTTATACTGAGCTAGGTATCACTTTGTGGCTTATGCGTGCGTGTTCCTTGTCCCATGAGCTTTCCAACGAGCCCTCAAACAACCCCTTGCGAACCGCCCTTGGGGGTTGTCTGGACCCAAGTCCGAAATGTATGGTAAAATTTCAGCTGCTACTTTTGTCTAGACATGTATTTCTGAAACTGAGCTAGGTATCACTTTGTGGCTTATGCGTGCGTGTTCCTTGTCTCATGAGCTTTCTAACAAGCCCTCAAACAACCCCTTGCGAACCGTCCTTAGGGGTTGTCTTGACGGAATAGTGTGAAAAAAATTCAATAGTTTTTTATGTTTTGAGTCTCGACTCCTAGTGCTTATACTGAGCTAGGTATCACTTTGTGGCTTATGTGTGCGTGTTCCTTGTCCCATGAGCTTTCCAACGAGCCCTCAAACAACCCCTTGCGAACCGTCCTTGGGGGTTGTCTGGTCCCAAGTCCGAAATGTATGGTAAAATTTCAGCTGCTACTTTTGTCTAGGCATGTATTTCTGAAACTGAGCAAGGTATCACTTTGTGGCTTATGTGTGCGTGTTACTTGTCTCATGAGCTTTCCAACGAGCCCTCAAACAACCCCTTGCGAACCGTCCTTAGGGGTTGTCTTGTCGGAAAAGTGTGCAAAAAAATCAATTGATTTTTATGTTTTGAGTCTCGACTCCTAGTGCTTATACTGAGCTAGGTATCACTTTGTGGCTTATGCGTGCGTGTTCCTTGTCCCATGAGCTTACCAACGAGTCCTCAAACAACTCCTTGCGAACCGCCCTTGGGGGTTGTCTGGACCCAAGTCCGAAATGTATGGTAAAATTTCAGCTGCTACTTTTGTCTAGACATGTATTTCTGAAACTGAGCTAGGTATCACTTTGTGGCTTATGCGTGCATGTTTCTTGTCTCATGAGCTTTCCAACGAGCCTTCAAACAACCCCTTGCGAACCGTCCTTAGGGGTTGTCTTGTCGGAAAAGTGTGCAAAAAAATCAATAGATTTTTATGTTTTGAGTCTCGACTCCTAGTGCTTATACTGAGCTAGGTATCACTTTGTAGCTTATGCGTGCGTGTTCCTTGTCCCATGAGCTTTCCAACGAGCCCTCAAACAACCCCTTGCGAACCGTCCTTCGGGGTTGTCTGGTCCCAAGTCCGAAAAGTATGGTAAAATTTCAGCTACTACTTTTGTCTAGACATGTATTTCTGAAACTGAGCTAGGTATCACTTTGTGGCTTATGCGGGCGTGTTTCTTGTCTCATGAGCTTTCCAACGAACCCTCAAGCAACCCCTTGCGAACCGTCCTTAGGGGTTGTCTTGTCGGAAAAGTGTGAAAAAAAATCAATAGATTTTTATGTTTTGAGTCTCGACTCCTAGTGCTTATACTGAGCTAGGTATCACTTTGTGGCTTATGCGTGCGTGTTTCTTGTCCCATGAGCTTTCCAACGAGCCCTCAAGCAACCCCTTGCGAACCGTCCTTGGGGCTTGTCTGGACCCAAGTCCGAAATGTATGGTAAAATTTCAGCTGCTACTTTTGTCTAGACATGTATTTCTGAAACTGAGCTAGGTATCACTTTGTGGCTTATGCGTGCGTGTTTCTTGTCTCATGAGCTTTCCAACGAGCCTTCAAACAACCCCTTGCGAACCGTCCTTAGGGGTTGTCTTGTCGGAAAAGTGTGCAAAAAAATCAATAGATTTTTATGTTTTGAGTCTCGACTCCTAGTGCTTATACTGAGCTAGGTATCACTTTGTGGCTTATGCGTGCGTGTTCCTTGTCCCATGAGCTTTCCAACGAGCCCTCAAACAACCCCTTGCGAACCGTCCTTCGGGGTTGTCTGGTCCCAAGTCCGAAAAGTATGGTAAAATTTCAGCTACTACTTTTGTCTAGACATGTATTTCTGAAACTGAGCTAGGTATCACTTTGTGGCTTATGCGGGCGTGTTTCTTGTCTCATGAGCTTTCCAACGAACCCTCAAGCAACCCCTTGCGTAACGGCTTTGGGGGTTGTCTGTACCTGAAAAAAGTGACCAAATTTTCACCAGACTCAATATTTAGGCAGGCAGTATCCCTGCAGCATCAAGATTTCATAATCGAAGATTTCTAATATTTTTATATCATTATTTTTTGATGACCGCATCCGTGAGCAAAGTTTCAAGAAAATCTGTTGGGTAGAAGTAGTTGAAGTTCCATCGCAAGACTCGATATGAATAAATGTGCGAAAACCGTAAAAAATAGTTTTATTGTGAAAATTGTCAGCCCTAGGATGCCACAGTTTTTCTATTTCCCTTAGTTTAGCACGTACAGAGATTTTCTTTCATATTATTTCAAATAATATTTTCGAACATTTTAATTTTGTCGGGTTATGAAGGGCCGCCAACTTTAGGCCGCCAACTTCACACCGGTTTCAAATATACCCTCGTTCACTGGTCTCGTATTCAACGTATTATATCTTATAGAAACAACTTCTACTACTAAAATTGAAATTGTTAATAAGCAAATATATCCAAAATACATGTTTGTTCACATAACCGCCTTACTCATTCGCTTTTTAAGACTTCAGAGAATAAATCAATTTCATGGCCTGCAAGTCATTTGCATTTAATTCTGATAGCGGTTTACGAATACTTTTATGTTTTTCCATATATTCTACGACGGCTAATTTGAATTTGAGTTCAATATTTTTCTGCACCTCCTCCCTTTGTTTATAAAAAGTACCAAATATCAATTTCACGAAAGTCTCTCTGGTTCTGTCCCCGATATGGCGTGTAGTAGTTTTTCCATACCTTAAGAGGTCATACACATAATTGTCCATTTTATTATCGGCAGCTACGTTGTAAATGGCATTCATGGCATAAAAGAAACCATTCATCATCGGATCCCCACTCGATATGATATTCAAAAATTGTAGTATTTTTACTTTCAATAGCTTCCCATTGTACCTAGATAATTGTTTGAGTCTCCTGCGGAATTTCTCTATCATTCTTCTCATCAGGTATTGAGGGCCCAGCCCTTTGAGGCTCTTCCTTAGAACTGTTAAGAAACTGGGGATTTTCCTGTAATAGAATTTAGTGAGGAGAGTGTTGCAGATGTTAACGAGGAAATTATAAAATGGTCCTTTCGGCAGAATTATGACTTTTGCGGTAGTTGTTTTGATAGTTGTAGTGGTAGTGGTTTCTTCAGACCGACAACCGCTTGACTCGTCCGAAATTTCTCTTCCACTTGCCGTATCTTCATCACTGCCTGTCCTCGCATCTTCCTCACTGATTGTACTAGTTTTCGTTACTTCAGACCGAGAACCACTTGACTCGTCCGAAAAAAAAGATTCAGGAATTCTTACACCTCCTTGGACAACTTCTATTCTGCTTGCCGTATCTTCTTCACTTCCTGTCTTTGTATCTTCTTCAATGAACATCTTTGTATCTTCTACTTCAGAATCACACATTATCTTTGTAAGCAACGTAAAAATTATAATAACCCATACAAGCAGCGTGCTCAAATCGATATTGTGTTTTACGTAATCCATCGTTCGAGAGGTTTATTATTATTTTAATGTATGAACTTCGATTTCCGTCTTATGTCTTTGGTTTTTGATGCCAAACCATTCTCTGACTTGCTTCATCACCTGAAAACAAAAACAAATTTACTATTGTAGCAAATAGCAATAGATACCTATATCGCGCCGCTTGATTTAGGTTTGATTAAATACCTACTTGGTCTTAGGAAACAGTAAGTACCTAAACACTTTGTAAACTTCATTTTGTAAATAATTATATTTAATTTAAAATCGATTCCGTTTGCTTAATTGGAATGAGGTCGCGATAAGATTTTGGAAACTAAATATTTACTGAGCTGGCTGCTGTCTTACTTGGATGATTGGTCTCGGGAAACAACAGATCGCAGCTAGAGGGGGAAATGGGAGGGTTGGACCAATACAAGACAAGCCAAGACAAGAAATGAAATATTTAATCAAATGTTATCACCTGCCAAGTCAGCAGAGTGGTTAACGCAGCGAGGAGTGCGTCGTCGCTGGCGATCAGTATGCAACTGAACAACATCGCGTCGAATGTAGCCAGGCTCCACTCCTCACCCCACCTTCACACACGATAGTAAATTAAATTGGTGATTTCGTGAATAAAATAGAGCTGAAAAATACTACAGTGAGTAGGTAAATCAATAATAATAATATAAAAGGTATACCATAACACCTGCATTCCCCCAAAGGGGTAGGTAGACGTGCACTGCAGTGCGCACATATTTTATCGATAGTTTTTGGTCCCAATGTAACAGGGAGCGAGCCTATTGCCATACCGGAAACACTTATTTTCAATGCGGAAGGGATTACACAAATTATTTTCGCGAAAGTTTTCAGATTAAGCGAAGTCGATTAAAACTCACAATTATTTTAAGAGCATCAGTTTTCACTCTCGCGGCGAATTCGCTTAATTTACAATTTTGATTGAAGCAGAAAAATCGCCTGTCTATAATGAGATGAGTTCAATATATTATATAAATTTCTTTTTCTTGCTTTATTCTTGTTGTTTATTCTTTTTTCTACTTTGCTTTTAGTAGACACCAAATCATGACGTATGGCATCAATTTGCAAAAAAATGTCTATCTGAGATTAATTACAACATCAGCCTGCGAAAGACCGTTCACAACACGCTTGTAATTATATTCAAACGACCAGAACGACCGGCCAATTAGCTTCTAGCCTTTATAGTCCCTAATTGCATGCGATTAAATAGCTCGCAAAGAGCGCATGTCAATACAAAACATTGCTCGAACTTGCGAAGGTCACGTAATCGCATTCTATGAGGTCTTAATTTAGTAAATATATTTAATAATTTAGTAATAATAATATAGCCAGACTGATACACGAACTGTATGGACCCAAACTAAGCAACCCTTGTACTGTGAGTACCGTACAATGGACTGGCAGCGATCCCAGTAACCAGACCTGGGCAAATTACGAAAACGCTATTTCCTAAATTTAACCCCGGCGGGCTCTATTCGTTAATCTGTGCCGGCGGGGATCTAACCCGCAACCACCATGTGCAGTGAGCCGAGCGGCCTACGCTCGAACCACTGCGCCAAGCCATCGTCTTAATAATGCACGATATTTTGTTTGGCGCTAAATATGATGATTCCTACAAAAAATAATCCTTACGCCTCTTAGCTTTAGCGATAGATTTGTAAAATTCAATGTCCTCAAGACATCACATACCTAAGTCCGTTATCCTCTCAAGTTTAACTTACCAAGTGACAGAGAAGCAAGAAGGGGTGTTATCATCGGGGTCGTACAGCAAGGTGCTGGTGTTGCCAGCCTCTCTGGTCGTCAATTCCACGTTCAGCAGCCGCTCTAAAATGGTGCGTTCACTGGCAACCCAGCTCAGGCCGTCTAAAGCCTACGAAGGAACAATGAGAGATTTCACTACCGAGTGGCAAAGAGGGAATTGTAGAGTAAACTTGAAAGCTGCTTTATTTCTCCAGAATAAGGTTTAGGTTAAACTGATAAGCTAAGGATTGTCCGAATTGAAGTTGTAGGGTTGTCTTACTCTTTCGAAGAACGCAGCCAAGAAACGTGACAACAATGCTTGCCTTGTTTCTATTTCTCCCAAACCTAGAACAAAATATCAGCAGGTAGACAAAATAAATAAATAACGACAATAAATATTTTGTTCAGTTGCATTTCACAAAACTTTTATTAAAAATACTAAGTAACATGGATACCTACTAGGTAGGCACTACAAACATCATTTTATGTCGTTTTTTCTGTGTATATAGTAGGTACTCAAATTAAATAAATAAAGCTCATAAAGCTATAAGAAATTCAAGATAGGTACCTGGTGCTGGAGTTGATAGTTGTTTATAAACAGCCCTAGAACAAAAATCATAATTATTTATTACTTGAACCACTTTTATGACAGTGCTACTAAGCATTCGAAAATAAATGAAGGTATTTTTACCCATCTAATATATAGTCAGGGTATGTTCAAAAACCTTTACAAAGTAGATAACTATGCGCTCATATGAGGCAGCACGTTTTAAAGCTATCTTTTCTTATCTTGAGGACACTGAAACGGTAAAAATACTGGATAATACGTTACCTAAGTTGTGGAGCGCAGACAACACGACAAGTCGCCAACGGCCCCGCCATAGACCTCAAATCTTTGGACTGGTCATTTCTGGTCAAAAATATACAAATACTTACAAGATTTAGAATTGTTAATATCATGTCTGTTTCAATCATCTAAGCTTTCTAATATAAATTACCTTTTACATATTGAAATTGATTTTAATCGGGAAGAGTTATATGCTGGTTTCTATCAATTTCAATGAACAAGCCAAAACGAGATTAACGAAACCAATGGAAACAAAAATTACATACCTACCTAATAGCTTTACATGTCCTCACTTTCCATGCATATTATAATGTGTATGGTAATAGAGGACACGATAGAAAGTTACTATAATCCTCTAAAAATATCGACAAAGACAGTAGTCCACTAAGAAAAAAAATACGACACCAATACTATGATTATAGCAGATTGCTAATTAAGTATATTTTTTGTATTTTTGACAAGACATTTTGCAATTACGAGGGATGCCTTTTAAGTTTTGTCGTTTGAAGAAAAAAACACAACTAGAACCTTATAGTACTTTTTATTGTTTTTCAAAGTATTCACCACGTAGCTGAATACACTTTTCCATTCGCTCAAACCAGTTATTATAACATTTATACCTCTCTAAAGTGGGGGTGTTCAAAATGGCTGACTTGAAAGCGTCGACTGCTTTTTCACCGGACTGGAACCTTTGACCACGAAGACTTTTCTTAATTTTAGGAAATGTAAATAAATCGTTAGTGCTTAGGTCAGGACTGTATGGAGGATGATCAAGAATTTCTACTTTTTTCTGCTTCAAATACTCAATCGTTTGACGAGCGCTGTGTGAGATTGCGTTGTCGTGGTGCAGGATGATGCGTCGCTTTGAGTTAGATTTTCGAAGTTGGCGATGACTTGTGGTAAACAAACTGTGGTATACCACTCTCCATTAACCGTTCTACGATCTTCAAGTGCAATAGTCGCAATATGGCCGGTTTTTCCAATAAACGTGGCCACCACCTTCTTTGAAGTGCTTCGAGAACGAACAACTTTAGTCGGTTTTGGCTTGTCTTGAAAGACCCAGATTGTAGATTGTTGTTTGGAATCAGGACCGTAGGCATAGATCCAAGATTCGTCACCACTGACGATGTCGTAAACGTGATTTGACTCTCCTCGGTTGAACCTTTGCAGAGTTTTCTTACACCATCTGACGCGGGCCGCCTTGTGATCGTCGGAAAGCAGATGCGGTATCCAACGGCAAACTAGCTTTCTTACACCAAGCGCTTCATGCAAGATTTTCTGAATGGTTGTCCCTGAGATGCCTAATAGAACCTCTATCTCTTGATACGTCACATGACGATCTTTGAGAATTTGTTGTCTCACAGCAATGATGTTATCTTCAGTGAAGGCGGATTTTGGCCGTCCTTCGCGAGATTTGTCACTAAGAATAGTATGTTTACGCTGGAATTATAAATACCAGCGTTCGACTGTCCGCAGACATGGGGCTTCATCACTGAACACAGATGTTAGCTCTTCAAAACACTGAAGCCGTGTCAGGCCTCTTCTAAAGTTGTAGAAAATTATTGCACGAACATTTTCCTTAGGAAGATTCATTTTCGTACGTAACCTGACAGATTCTAATCGACGCTGTGACTAAACAATAGCATTAATCCTAAAACTTTCAATTGATTTGAGATTCGAAATTTAAACACATTCGAATATAGAACAGTTCCAAATTCAAAATTGCCGGGAAATATGGAAACGACAGAACTTAAAAGGCATGCCTGGTACAGCAAATATTTATATAATACCTCGTATTCATAAATCATTTGCTGTAATTACAAAATGAATGCTGGCAACTACATAAAAACATCTGTTGTCGTTTATCTTTTCTCAGTGTAAAGATACTGTTCTCACCTTCCATGCACATAATGAGCGTAATACTCCTCCTCAAACACCAGTAACGATAGTCCCACTCCGGAACAGATCCTCGGCAGTGCAGCTGCTGGGGAACCGACCACTCTAACCGTGACCCACTGCGCCAACAGTAACACGGCGTATGAAGTCCACCAGGCGATGGTCGCGACTGCCCATTTGTAGCCTTGACTGCGAGGCAAGTACGACTGCCAGGGTCTCATGAGCTGGTAAATACAGTTATGGACATAATTACTTAGGGTGTATTGCATAAGGAGTATATAATAAGGGGTATTGTAACGCCGTTCATTAAATCCCCTGTCTATTTGTGAAATCTTTTATATTTTTACGTAGGTTCGGACACTGAATACGAATGGATGCTATTGTCCCCCTACCCTGCCCCTCCTGAATCACGAACGTAACACTTTTTTCACTTAGTGAATAAAGTCTATCGAAAGTCTATCTCAAGTATGAGAGCGATCTTGTAAATGTCATTCCAGTACAGAATGATTTGCCAAAACCGTATTTAAGATCACTCTCATAGGATCGATTTAATAAAACGGGCCTTAGTGATATAAAATTGACTTCCTGAATCCCGTATCCGCGCCTGGAAGTAACTGAGTAGGTATCTACCTGTAAAATAAGTAGCGCTAACGTAACAGTGAATCCGGGAGACACTCTCCTCTTAGTCTGCATAGAGCTCCACTCTCTGGCTAAAGTTGTTGCCCTCCAGTTGCTGGACTTCTCCATCAAAGATACATCTAAGTATACAAAGCACAGTGTTAAGTATTCAGTGAGGCGCCTGCTTGCATAATTTGCGCCAGGAGCGCGACGGTGACTCTATCGGCCAAACATCGTCAGTTAATTTCACAAAGACGCGTGAATTATTGCAGATTGACCTATATATATTCCAGTGTCGTAAGAGTTAGGTACAGCACGCGTCTTCGTAAATTTTACCAACTAAAACGCTACTCAAATATCTCCTGCTTGATTGAAACGCCGCGTCGCCTTCTGTGGGCTTAACTTATATAACACTGGCATAACTAGGCTTTCTGGGTAGTTTAAGCGAACTTTAATAGCGAATATAATTTTATTTGTAGATATGAAAACAGAATTCGCACCAGCAGGTATAAATTAGCTGCAAGCTATACAAGGGTTACTAAAGATACCAACCTCTAAATGGAGGGTTGTATTCAGACCAGTCCAAGAAGAAAATGTCACAACGACACTGTTTGAAGTTTAACCACACAACCTTGATTGTCTGAAAATAAATAATATTATTGCTTACATATTAAAATACTTGAAATGAGAAAAAATAATTGAAGAGATATTATTTAAATTGATGTCTTGTCCACAGGCACATTTATTAAAATATGATGAAACGAAATAATGCGCGAAAAAACTGTAGAACAATTTAATATTAAATTTTTGACCGCCCATAAAAATATACAGAAGTTATAAAATAGTGCGAAATTGGACACGCAATTCCAAAGATTTTCCCTAAAATTATCCCTCAGCCTCATACTCAAATTCAAACCTCTGATCCTCTGATGTAGGCACACTAAAGAGTTATTCTATTCTATTCTCATCAAGAATTTAGAAAGGGAGATTCGGATTACCTTCAAGGCTACAGACGAATAAATGAAAGCTTTGATCACGCGTTCTTCTTCGCGGGCCATCGGCAATGTGATGCCCAGAGTGCCGGCTTCCGCCGCTAATGCGTGAAGTGTGGAGAACCAAGCGGCCTGTTGAGGAAGACAGAGGGGAAAAACCTTCCAGCTGTGAAAACCTCTTAGTCGTAAATTAATAGCTTTTCAATGGTGATAGAGCCAAACTGGATCCAAAATTTACTTTAACTCATGTACTCATGGGCTGGCTTGCCCTTATTTCTAGGTACCATTTCACAGAAGAACGGTGTAGAGTAGCTTCTATAGTAGCGTTTCGTACGATAAGGGAGGAGGCCAGAAGCCTAATATGGGGATTAGGCTATCCTACTAATATTATAAATGTGAAAGTTTGTGAGTGTGGATGTATGTATGTATGTTTGTTACTCCTTCACGCAAAAACTACTGAACGGATTTGGATGAAATTTGGAACACAGATAGTTTATAACCGGGATTAACATATAGGATACTTTTTATCCCGATAATCCCGAAATTTTTGTTACGTTAAATACTACGCGGACGAAGTCGGGGGGCACAGCTAGTATTATATAATTAGCTACGGCCTGTCACTAACATCGTAAAATTAAGAGAGGGACAAATTTGCCATAATTTACGAAGACTAGTGATTTTTAGCATACGTAGACGCATGGTAGAGCCACTGAATTCATCTCTAGTTTACTCATAAGGCACCTACTTACAAAATGTAATGTATCAGCCACGGACGCGGCTAGTAGGGGCACCAGGGACACATGCCGCCCGCCCCTGCGGACCAGCCCCCGCCACTGCACCGCTGCATACAGTGACAGTAAGCACCCGAGCACACCGCCCCATATCTGCAATTTGCAAATAATAAGAAAAAACATCACATTAATTATAAAATATAGAAGGTCTTTAAAAAGTCTTAAATAATGCTTGGGAGTTATGATTAGTAATAACTATCTAATTCGCAGGAAATTAAATACAATAAAAAAGCGCGCCATTTTTTTATGTCATAACTCAAGTTTGATAAGCAAACATTTTACAAACTGTGTCTTGATGATTGGTGGCTGTTACTTCGAAATGCAATTTACACTCTTTCTAGGCCTTCGGATTGTTCCATATAATGTCTCTGATTGGATCGAAAGTCGTGAAAAATATTCAAAGATCAAATAAAAAAAAATGTCAACATCGTATTCTAGACTAGCTGTGCCCACTGATTTCGTCCGCGTAGTATTTAACTTTACAAAAAATTCAGGATTATCGGGATAAAAAGTATCCTATGTGTTAATCCCGGTTATAAACTATCTGTGTTCCAAATTTCATCCAAATCCGTTCAGTAGTTTTTGCCTGAAAGAGTAACAAACATCCACACTCGCAAACTTTCACATTTATAATATTAGTAGGATTCTGTAGCTCTGTCATCAGTTTGACGCTTGCTCGTCGCTAGTATTTCCATGGCAAATAGTACAGCTCCACGGCCATCCGAGGAACTAACAATTTCCATTTTAAACATAACTTACTATGACTAGCGAGAGTATGGACTAGCGAGCCCAAACTCATAGTAGAGTTACTAAGCTTTTACCTCAAGCCCGCGCAGCACGCCGGCGTCGGGCATATGATGCACGATCCGAAGAGACATTATAACCAAGTCAGAGTGGATTGGCTTCAACGCGTAATGGACTTCCATTGATACGTTCACTCGTAGATACCCTGCTGTATTCTTGTCCCGAACGATGCTAAAAATAATCTCTTTTTACCAAACAGGTTACATTTTATAGTTGAACAAAACATCCTGGAGTTTGTGCCTAAAAAAGGCGGATTTAAAAATAAAACCTGCCTTTTAAATTTTGCGACGATCAGTATTTTGGCATCCAGGCCATATTATGGATAATGAATAATTGTAGTCATTACACCTTATTAGAGTTTTAATTTCATGCGGATCAATGTTTTAAAGAAATAAAATAAAATCTTTTTTACGTTATTACGAGTAAGTATTTGGAAATTGTTATATTTTTTGAGTATTTTCAGCCGGTACCTGGTAAGGGCAAAAACATTACATCTCACCGGATGACGCTTGATCAGACCCGGAGTGTTATCTGTACTCCATTTCTTGTAGGTACTACAAATACAAATTATCGTAACACACACTGATGCCACACTTCAGTGTCTATGGAGGTTAACCCTCTCTATCGTGGCGCCGCCCTGGTGGCGAAAATAGAATCTATGCTTATTGTGAAACCAAGGAGGATGTAATTAACTTAGTTTGTTTTAGTTAACAAGAATTTCTTACCTCAGTCGTATCAACGCGGTCCGTAAATAAACAGTATTATTTAAATTTGCCGTTACCGAAAGAGAATTATCGACAAGGAAGTACCGAGAAAACTTGTTGGACGGCCATACCCCACTCTGAAATAATAAAACAGAACTGCTTAGATAAAATAAACATAGTAATGATTAGCTCTTTTAACGTTCCACTACTGGGCACGGGCCTCCCCTTAACACAAGGGGGATTGATTGCTGGCATATGCGGGTTGATAGATTTGGCTTTCTATTTATTTATTTTTCCTTCACCGTAAGCAAACGATAATCATAATATTGAAATTGTAATTCGCACATTAATTCGCACTGCTCCTGTAAATTACTTACATTCCGTTATTCACAACGTTACCTGAACCATATAACCGGCTACTTTCCATGGGAATACAGGCACTTGTACCAGCTCTCCATCCTCGTACAGACACGGAGACACAGTCGTGGACGACTCCTCGATAAAACTTGATATGTTCACGGTACAATCATATCTGTAAAGGCAGGTTTACATTGATCCACAGACTGGATCTAAAAAGGTTTTAGATAACCATTGCCATGACAGAACGCACTGCAGTGGCGCTGTCGTACGAAGATCAATGTGAATGGCGCTTAGCAAATAATACTTTACCGTACTAACCTACTTCCAGATTTATTTACTAACCAAGGTACTGTTATTTTAATAATAATAAATATTGTCAGACGAACACACCAACTGTATGGAATCAAACTAAGCAAAGCTTGTTCTATGGATACGGTACAATGGACGGGGGCAATCCTAGAGACACCCAAACCAGAACTTATTACGAAAAGGCCATTTTGAAATTTTACCCTGATGGGAAACTCGCAACCCCTCGCTGCATTTAGCCGAGCGGCCTACGCTTGAACCACTACGCCAAGCAGTCGTCAAGGCAAAGGCTTCAAACGAAATAATGTGAGCGAACGAAAAATTTTCTGGCGCCATACAATGCAAACTGGAGCGCGATCGGCGCGAGCAAATTTGCCGCTCGCTCACAACGTCCGCGTGGCGTCGCTCACCATGTCGCTCAGTTTATTACTTACGAAAGATCATTTCCAATTCTTATCATAATTGGCAGGCGACACGTAGCGGCTTGCTGAGCGGTGTTCGTGAGCAACTCGAAGCCCCCGTTACTCTTGTACACCGCTGCAGCCACTAATAAAGTATCCTAGTAATGAGACGGAAAAATAACATTATTTATAAGCATAGCACTTTTATAAGGCCTTACAAACACTGGGGGAAGCGACATAGGATTTGATACAACATCACCCCCGTATCCTCTAAGGGGTAGGCAGGGGCACTGTTTTACAATTGCGTTTCGATCCGGTGGTAGATATACCCCTGCTGTCTCACTTAGGAGTAGTCCAAGCCGAGGCTGTGCCCCATATGACCCCCTTGAGCTAGCTGCCCCTCTGCCCCTCTGACTGGAGCGTACTTTGCGCACGGCAGGTCCGGGTGAAGTTGTTATAGACAATCCGGTCAACAAATTATTGTTCATAAAAAATAAAAGTGCAACTACATTTCACCGATGATATTTTGATCCTAATGTCATAAGAATCAAGGCTTAATTTAAAGGCTGGTGTAACAAGGATGTCTGTTTGTTAATAATTTTCTAATTACCTTTCCACGAGTTAGATTAATTACTCCTGGACTTTTGTGTCGCGAGTTTGACTCTACTGTAAGCTGTGGTAGACCTGGAAAATGAAGTTTATATAATTTAAATAGGTAGTCCAGGTTACATAGGTGCCTATGTGCTCACAATATAATTTATTTTGTTACCTACGCCCATGGGTAATCTTCATCTTTATTAAGCAACACCATGTGAACCTTACTATCACAACATAGTATAAAACAAAGTCGTTTCTCGCTGTCTGTCCCTATGTACCTATTCATCTTATATTATAATGTTTAATATATATGTATTACATCGTAATGATAGTGAACTTCACGTATGTCCCCGTTGACAATTTAATTGCTTTAGGTACTAAGTTATCCCTAGTTACAGACTACCGTCGATTTCACATAGAAAGTCCCGCGGAAAAAAACTATATTGTACACAGTGTAAAATGTAATACCGACATGCGACTACAGAGCGCCGCGTCTACGGGAATTTGTACGTAAAATAGACTGTAGAAAGTGTTATATAATTTACCTCTCGGGGTGGTTATGTTGGGTTGAGTCCACAGTCTACAAGGTCCCGCCGAATCCGGCGAGTAGAAGTTCCTGACGCACTTGTCGGCGAGAGCACGACACTCTCGGACGTCGCCTTGCTGAACCAAATTATAAGAAGATGATAAATAATGACGCTGAATCCTTTGCCTACGAAATTTACCACAATAAACCATGCTGTCTTACTCATAAAGTGCAATTAAGTCAGGGACCAATCTATTTGATTAGGTACCTAAATGCTGACTTACACATGGTTACTTAATATTGTGTTTGTCATAGTGGTTCGAGTGTAGACCGCTCGGCCCACTGCACCGAGTGGTTGCGCGTTCGATTCCGGTCAGCGGAAATTTCGGAAATTCGGCCTTTTCATAATTTTCCCTAGACCCAGACTAGGTCTCTGGGATCGTCCCCAGTCCATTGTACGCTAACCATAGCACAACTGTTGCTTAGTATGGGACCATACAGTTGGTGTGTCAGTCTGGCGATATTATTTACCTAATTATTGATCTAACAACATAAATAAAAGCACTCCCCTAGAGAAAGCTTCAAAAATGCTTTCCATTTAATTTGGAACTTATCAAAGATATTCTTTGTGGAAATATTTTACGGAACATCCAAAAAATATGCGCGAAACGGCAACAGATGACTTCGGGCCGAACAAAATTAAATTCTTCCGACAAGCAAGACGCTATAAATACGGCGATACACTCTACCCAACCTTTGCTGAAAAGCCTTAAAATTGAATTTAAAGGCCCCGTATTTACTTACAGCAATGGAGATTTATTTTATATTTACTGAACTTAAAACCCTACTTTGGGGCTATGTTCTTAAAAATCTCAGCTTCAATTATGACTTGTTTGATGTACCTAAATAATGTAACGGCAATGATAATTATATTGTAACGTATCTGACGAATTAAAGTAATCACGTTTTAAGTAAAATAAGAGCTCGTTCATATCTGCGCATTCTATAGGGCCTGTGCGTTTTTACGAGTCGCGGAAAATTTATGAATTATATTTGCACTAGATGAAACCTTGACACAAAATAATTATGTTATGTCCCTATTTTTCGTTGTTATGCAATTGTGACAACTAAATGTGTTGTATAAATAATAATAATAAATATCGCCAGACGGACACACCAAGCAACTGTATGGTCCCAAACTTAGCAACGCTTGTACTATGGGTATACCGTTCCATGGACTGGGGGTGATCCTAGTGACACATACACCAGGGAAAAATACGAAAAGGCCATTTCCGAAATTTGCCCCGGTGGGAATCGAACCCGCAACCACTATGTGCACCGAGCGGCTTACACTCAAACCACTGCGCCAAGCGGTCGTCAAAATGTATGAATGTATCGTGTAGTGCAAACGAGTGGTTACTCGAAAAATGAGGTTGTCAAGTAATAAACCTGTAAACGCACTGAAGCAGCTCTGACCTTAAATTATTGGTTTTATCGCCGCTGCTTTGAAAAACTTTTCATCAGTTTTATACACCGATGCAAAATCTAACTAAAAATCCTTGGTCTTGAACCCTGTGTACATTACTGTTTGCATTGTATTACCAGGATTGGCGTTTAATCTATTTTTATAGAAGATTATTCTGGGTTTGGGCACTTATCTCCACAGCTTGCTATTTCTGCGCTCAAGCTGAAACGTGACTTTTAGGCACGTATTATATAACAATTCACACTTGACGTGATACCCAACCTTCTCGGGATTTTTTGAACCAAATTGTCCGTTTATTTTGGTATCATATTTTCAGTTACTTATAGTTTGAGTGTTTATCGACTGCCGGAACAACATTGAAAAACATGATAAAAGTGGTATTTGACACCTGTCTCTTGCCTAGTCTACTATATGGATGCCAAACTTGGGTTTACACGAACAAAGTGAAACAAAAAATTATAACCACCCAGAGAGCAATGGAGAGGAGCATTCTCAGAATTGGAAAAATTCACAAAGTACATAACAACATAATTAGGCAGAAAACAAAACTGACAGACGCTCTTACACATGCCCTGAAACTGAAATGGCAATGGGCTGGCCATGTCGCAAGATTCACAGACAAGAGGTGGACTATACAGACAACGCAATGGAAGGGACTAGAAGGAAAAAGAAAGGTCGGGAGACCATATAAACGGTGGACCGATGACATAGTCCAAATTGCTGGGAAAAAATGGATGATAGTAGGTGAAAATAGAGAAACATGGAAGAAAATGGAGGAGGCCTTTACCCAAATAGGGGTCCACTTCTCACATAAATAATGAATAACAAAATTAACACTAATATATAAGAAAAAAAAAAAACTAACTTTTACTAACCTTTATCTGTAATGTTTGTTGTTTTCGAGAATGGAATAAATTACAAGGCTTAAATAAATAAATAAATATAGTTTGAGTGTTTTATTAATAACTAGCTGTGCCCGCGACTTCGTCCGCGTGGAACTTAATTGACAAAGTTTCATACAAACTTTCATCCCCTATTTATCCCCTTGGGGGTAGAATTAATCAAAATCCTTTCTTAGCGGATGCCTACGTCATGACATCTACCTGCATGCCAAATTTCAGCCCGATCCGTCCAGTGTTTTGGGCTGTGCGTTGATAGATCACTATGTTAGTCAGTCACCTTTGAGTTATATATATTTAGATTACACAACGTGTTAAAATATGGACGTGGTTTTGCACAATGGAACCAAAGTATCTCCGCGATGTCTGTTACAGATGAAATACGAAAGACGTGAAAGTATTATTATTCTATGAGTAAAACGTCTCACCATACACAGATACTCGTGCTTCACTGCATCCAGCAGCGCCAGCGGATGGAGGCTGTTCCCCTCGTAGCTCGGCCTCTTGGTCACGTATGTCTTGGACACGCAGATGCCTCTCACGATGACCTGGCTCCGTGCGCACGCGCACGACTCGCACCGCACGCACGCGTTGTTCTCGGCCTTGTAACCTCGGGCACATTTCACGCAGATAACCTCTTTTAGAGGTGAACCGTCCGAGTTCTGGGTTACTAGAAGTAGGTAGGTAGAATAAAGGAGCTTTTGGTGACCAGAATAGTATTCACCAAAAGATCACAACGGCTGACATGCCCTGATTGTTGAAAATTTACTACAAAAAATAATAAGTTAGTGTGACATTTGGACATAGTTATGCAGAATGGAACCAACCCTTACTTTTGCAATGTGGAAGCGACCTATAGACACTTGCACTGGGGTTGATTTTATCTGCAGACCTACGAGTATGTATGGTCATTGTGTAGCCTTAGGGGCGCTATGACTTAGGTTAGGTTAGGTTTAGGTTTAGGTTTAGGTTTAGGTTTAGGTTTAGGTTAGGTTACAAAAGTGATCAAAACGAAAATATATTTTGACTCCAAAATTCGTCTAAGTCCTGGCTCCATAGCCCCCCTAACTGGGAACTAACATAACCTAATGATACATTCGGATTCTGGCGCTTCGCCGGCTGCTGCCGCGGCACGCTCGCTTCGCTCGCTCGGCTCGCGCGTTTTGGTAACTGTTCTAAACAAACCTAACCTAAACCTAAACCTAAGTCATAGCGCCCCTAAGACTACACTCCAACCGTATGTATCGGTTGGTTCGTTTTTGCAAATCTATTTCCATTTATTTCTGACAGTCACATTTATCTCAACATGGGGGTAAAGTAGCACAGGTGATTTAATATTGAAGTTATTTTAGGTTGAAAGAAAGCTCAGATATACCAGGGTTAATATTTTAAGCGGCCGTTGATGGCCCAATCCGAAACTATAAGGAATTGTTATATAATAATAAGTATAATGAAACCGCATTATTGGATTTTAGAAAAAAACAATTTACCTAACCAGGAAACGAACCCGTTGATTTTGGAAAAAAACATAAATACCATTCGATAGTGTCGCCAATAAGGATCAAATTCTGGAAATTAATGACATACAGCAAACTTAAGGAGAATGTTTGATTTTAATAAATTGGCCGCCATGACTGAAATTCGGGCAGGAGGACATTAATCGCTCACCAGTTATATAATCATTAGGGCACTTCCTACACGCAATTCTACCGGAGGAGTTCTGGCACCGCCGCGGGACACACGCCGTGCCGTCCGAGGACACCATCTCCGTCACACTACACGGCCTACAGCGACCTGCATGCAGCCTGATGCTGTGCTCTTCACAGGAGCAACCGAAACCTTGAAGTACAGTCAACATCAAAAGTAGCTTGGTATTTGAGATGTCCAAAATAATTACATTGTAAAGGTAACGATCAGACAATATTTTGTTTACGATCGTATTGTTATGGCAGTCGTTACTATTTACTCATGTAGTGACAATGGTGTTGCCTGCTAACATTCTGTTGCTGTTGCTGAGAATGTACAGCATCTTTTATTCTCATTGAAATGAGTAACCATTCAGTTTGTTGCCGGATGTTCACAGTGGTAGTAGCATTCCGAACCGGTGGTAGATATTATTCATAAATGCTTTGTTGGCTTACATGATTAAATACAACTTTCGGTTTGAGTTGAGAGGGGTACGGAGGGAGGGGGAACTTGCAAGGCTTCCGGCTTCCTCACTATTTTGTTTTTATGGGGACTAATCCCGCCACACACGCACTTCCACCATTGCTACTCCTGTAACCCAGTATAAACAATGGTGGCCAATGATGACGCCAATGAGGATGCTCTCTCACTTATATCGTACGAAACTAAGATAAAATAGCTACTTTATATATCTTCTGAGACACGGTATCAGCCGGACCATTGCCATTGGAACAACATGCAAGAACTCAAGAATAAATATTTATTGCTTACTGCCCACAGATATACATTTACATTGGTAACGTAAATGCATGTACCTACTTCGCGTGTCCGAAACCCCGACCAAGCGTCGAGGTTGGTCGCCGTTAACTTGCAGTTCACGCGACTACAGATATAAAAAATATGAGTATGAGAAAGATAATCACTCGAGAGAATCGTAGCGGGCGGAGGGGCATCGGCGGCATCGGTGTCTTTGAATCGGTTTGGATTTCCCGTCACTAATGACGTCACAGTAGGTGTTAAAAATTCGGCACGCTTGGTTTCAATACAAATCGTGATACTTGCTTACAGCGATACAGACATACACTTACCATCAGCTGAAGTCACCATAGACACATTAGTGGGGCAGGTTTCACACGCCAGGGTACTGGGCTCATAGTACTGTCCAGGCTTACAGCTTCCCGGCATCACAAAACCTTCCGCAACGGAAATCACGACCACAATAAACCATAAATAATGCTGGTTGCATAACTTTTTCATAATTACTTTTGTAGGTTGCATTAAAAAAGAAGGTTGTCTTCTATCTATGTTTTGTTTTTTAAAAAAGCTTTTGTACTTAAAATGTGTAAATGTTTTTGGCAAACATTAATATTACTGCGGTATGTTTTCGGGAGCTATAATTGTTATGTGACTCAATTTTATGTTTTATTATGACGCCAATTAGGTTTAATTGCCATTAATCGCAGGCCAAAACGTTATGATGTCACCACGATGACGCTTTTATGTTGTTCAAGCTCAAGTTACTTTAATTAGTAATTTACACAATAAGTTATTGGGGTGAAACTTAGGGTGAAAGTAAGTCCCGTGAGCACTTTGTACAGTGTTAGTTTGTGAATGATTTACCTATGTTGTTATACGGCGCGTTGCTAGGCAACCAGACCGGAGCGCTACATTTAAATGGGGAGAATAAAATCTGTGGTAGGCAAGAATCGAGTGTATTAGGTATCTACTGTAGATAATATAACGGTTTTACATAAAATAAAACCAATATTATGTGCCGAAGAAAACATACAGCATTGCTGTTGAAGAAGCAGTTGTGTTTTACCTCGCTAGTCGTTGATATACTCCCTTAAAGTTGTCAACTTCCGGTCCATAGGTGACGCTGCCGGCGCCTTCCGGTATTTTAATTACCAACAGCCAGGCGATGTCGTATTCGATGCGCCATTACACACACATTACACTTATTAAGCAGTGATAGCCGATTGGTTAAGCACGCGTCTTGCGGGCACCAGGTCCTGGGATCAAACTCCGGCTCGCACCTCTAGGTTCTTCGAAATCGATGTGCGAATCATAATTTCTATATGATTATCACTTGCTTGCGGTGTAGGAAAACATCGTGAGGATACCTACATGTTTTAGAAAATCTAACCAAATTTCGAAATAGGTACATGTGTAATCCGCCAACCCGCACTGGGCCAGCGTGGTGGATTACGGCCCGAATCGCCCTTGCAGTAAGGGGAGGGCCGTGCCCAGGAGTGGGACATCAGAAAGGGCTAAAATATTATTAATATTTACTAACGTTAGTAACGCCAAGCTGTATCAAATTCACTACAGCTCATTGACGAGCTGGAATATCCGGGGAGTACCGCCTTCTCATAACAGGTCGGTGTCAAGTTGCCATTATAGCTGTGATTCGTACGATGAGTGAGCGAGCCGGAAGTCCAACCCCTACTCCCTCCCCCTCCCTATTTCCGGCCCCTTCAGGTATTACAAACATCCATAGGCTATGGTAACTGCTTAACATTCGGCGGGACGCACCTTATTTGCGGGCTTTATAATATAAAAAACGTGTGCGTCTCGGGACGCTCCGCTCGACAGAAGTGACAACTTAAACTGACAGAGTGGCGCCGTAACGCGTTACGTTACGAAGTGGTTTACCATCCCATAAGAAGTTATTACTTCAAAAAAATATTTGTTAAAGGAGAGTAAATTAAACTGCTTGCCGTTATCTTGTAGATACGTACTTTAATTTTTTTTGAAAATTACAAAATAACTCTTACATCCTCAATTTTGTAATTGACATAAATAAACACAAGCATCTAGGTTTTCATTTAAGTTATAAGTTATATTTGCTATAAGTAGATTACTATATCAACATTCATATATAAAAATAGACATAGATTTTGGGACTAGTTACGACGTCGTGCATTTATTATAAGTACTTACCTACTTACATAGAAATATACTTATGGTTTTAATGTAGGAACAGGTCTTATATAATAGGTGCAATAGTTAACCGATGAAAGAATCATGTATGCTAACTACACATAAATAATCTTGGAGACGTTTTTGAGTTTGTAACTGCGTGTACATACACAGTGACTAAGACCGGGATTAACCACTTTTATTATTATAAGTAGCATTAGAAGTGAAATTTAAGAAGGGTTAAAATTACATTTTTAATATGTGTATTATTAAGTAGCTACCAGTAAAAATGTATAATTTGTTTATTTATATATCTGATAACCGTACACAACTTCAAACGCAAAAACGTCTCCAAGCTGATTTAGCTGTAGCATTTATTAGATAGATAATGATGCCGATTAGGATGTCGTCAAATCAAATGTTTAATTTATGTTAGTCAAAAAAAAATGTACACACTTAAAAGTATTTCAATTTGATGGCACTACAGTTAGATTAGTTTAGTCAAGTGTGGTACTAAGAGAATCAGTATCATTTTTAACAGCGATAATTTAAAAACCTGTTCTTATACGAATTCCAAAATTTACATACATATCTTACTAGACTTAAATCAATTCCGATTTGCTTTCAATTTTATGGGCCTGTTTAAATTAGATTAAATTTTTTGATCTACAGATTATACTGATACCGTTAACAAATACTCTATAATTAATTAATCTATAATTAATAATTAAACATACAGATATATAACTTATCAAGTTATTAATTAATAAAACGGTTAAATTAATTAGCTAACACTAGTCACAATGCACAATTCAGTGCATCTGAACTTGAACGTAACAAATGGGGGGTGATCATGTACTAACTCGATGCAAATGCGTCGTTAAACTGTACTTCTTCGTTGGTATCAGCTTGTAAAATGCTAATGTTATTTGTACCAAGACATTAACTATTGTAACTCGGTATAAAATGTAAATAAAATTTGCATTTGACTGACTTACTAAGTATCTGTCGTTAAACATACAAATCGTAGCACTATTAAGTACACCTTGAGCTACTTAGTCACAATATAAATCAATAGTGAATTATAATACATTAAAATAAGTAGGTAGGGATTGTTTTGATATTCGTGCATCGTAAAATAAATCCATTTAGTCGGAAGCGTGTGGCTTCTGACTCAATGTAAAAAAATATATAAATAATTCTTAGGCCAAGTTGAAAGGTTAAGTCTGTTAAGTGAAATTAAACTTTTGGTTATATATGATTTCCCACAGACAACCACTCTTTGGAATCCGCACTGGGTATAAAATTGCATCAAAATAATTTCAAAAACAGTTGCGGGGCGAGAACGGAGGCAACGTCATTGTGATGGGTCTATCGAAAATAATAATGGACAGTGATTGGTTGATCGTAAATCTTATACGGCTTATTAAGCTTATGTATTTTGAAAACGTAGTGCAGAGTCGAAAGTGTGCTTATCCTCGCGATTTACCTAGCCTCACACTAGTTTATAAATAACTAATGATCTAAATGACATATAATTTCAACTAAGCAGCTAGAGTAGGTGTTTCGACCACTAAATAAGGTAGCGGCATCGATATAGCTGGTGGTAACGTCGGGAACAGAATGGGGTACTGGGGCGTGAGTTGGGGGCTCTTCGTGGGGGGTCTGGCCTCGGGGTCCGAGCAGTGCAGCAGCCAGTGCGTGAGCATGCGGCCGCGACCCTTGAGCTCGACCTCCCCGCGCCGCTCCACCGCGAAAGTCCCCCATTGATCGAGCAACGCCCGGGTACTCTCGCTTAAATGGATACGTAATGCTAAAAAGAAAAACAAATTCTGATGCGCGTTTCTTCCTAAACAGAACAGTCATCTAAAGGTAGACTATCTCGCTGATACTTATCAAACATGATACTTATCACTCTTGAAGTGACAGCTTCCATCCTTCTTTTACACAAATGAATTAAAAGCAGGATGGAAGATGTCGTTTCCGGCACGGAAACTTTTCGTCGGCTGTGAACACCTCCCTAGGAGTACTGAGGAAATTGGATCATCTGAGCAATGAGCAGATTTTTATTTTCATTACAGACATTTCACTAGAATGGTGATTCGACATTTAAGATGCATTCAAATTCAAATTCAAATATTTTTATTTCAAATAGGCCAGATTAACTGGCACTTTTAAAAAATCAAGAACTAGGTGCATGTTCCAAAACAAAATCCTATGGAGAAGAACATGCAAGAAACTCCATGGATACATTTTTCCAAAGATGTGTGAATCCGCCAACCCGCAATGGGCCAACGTAGTCGATTACGGCCGGAATTCCCCCTCGCAGTGAGCGGAGTCCGGTGCCCAGGAGTGGGACGTCTAAAGGGCTAAATCACTACATAGTATAAAACAAAGTGGCTGCCCGCTGTCTGTCTGCCCCTATATGTATGCTTCGGTCTTTAAAACTACGCAACGAATTTTGATGCGGATTGTTTTAATAGAGTGATTCAAGGGGAAGGTTTAAATGTATAATACATGCATAATATAGTAGAGAAACATTGATAATTTATTGCACCCCTACGAAGCTGGGTCGGGTCGCTAGTTATCATATAAAATCAAAATAAAATAAACTGCGTGATCTCACGTTGGCCAGTAGACTCCATGCGGCTGGCGGTGTTGACCGTGTCTCCGAACAGGCAGTAGTGCGGCATCTTGACGCCGACCACTCCCGCGCACACCGGCCCCGAGTGCACGCCTACGCGGACCTATTTATAGGTCAATCCATGGTAGGTACAATTGAAATTATACGCCACTAGCTGTGCCCGCGACTTCGCCGCGTGTAATTTAACTTAACAAAAAAATCGGGATTATTCATCCCCTATTTTATCCCCTTGGGGGTAGAATTAAGCAAAATCCTTTCTTAGCGCATGCCTACGTCATAACGTCTACCTGCATGCCAAATTTCAGCCCGATCCGTCCAGTGGTTTGGGCTGTGCGTTGATAGATCACTATGTCAGTCAGTTATATATATTTAGATAGATGTTATACATTTAATGTTTATTTTGCTCGTTCATAAAAAAAACTCATATTTCTACAACCAACTTCAAGAAATATGGGGGTTCAGGAATCTCCTGGTACATGCGAACAATACCATTGGTATTGCAAACATCTATAGGCTATGGTAGCTACTTAATATCAGGCAGATCGCACACTTGCTTGCCGACGATTATAAAAAAGAAAATATGGCAGTCATGGGACGCTCGGCAGATATGAATCATGTGTAGTGTATTTAGTATAGAGGTATCGAGAGCGGAGGCGCAGAAGGGGCATGACGACAAGAGAGAGCGTCATGCCATTTGCCGTGACGGTAATCTTACTGCCAAAGTGCGCCAATAGATGTTTCACATCAAAATAATATCAACATCAACATGCCCTAAATTCATTATACACTGTTTTATATAAGAAAATATTCTGGTTTATTTATATTCTGTTTTCATTAAGCATCTACTATTACAACATCAACTTACATCATCACTTTTACAAAATATCGCCAGTCTGACACACGAACTGTATGGTCCCAAACTAAGCAACAACCCTTGAACTTTGGGTACAGTACAAAGAACTGGGGGCGATCTGAGTGACACTCAGACCTGTGCAAATTACGAAAAGGCCATTTCCGAAATTGGCCCTGGCGGGGAATCGAACCCGCACCCACCCGATGCAGTGAGCCTAGCGGCCTACACTCAAACCACTGCGCCAAGCGGTCGTCGTAGGTCCTTTGAAACACCTATAAAAACTTAGGTACCTCCAAACGATGAGTGGGCCGGTGGCGCACCACGAAGCCCCTGACAGCCTCCACGACGGCCAGCGCCATGAGGCAGATCTCGCGAGCGTGCTGGTCGCCGTTCCTCTCCGGCAGCCCGGACACCACCATGTACGCGTCGCCTATCGTTTCCACCTTCACAGGTAATAATAAATAAAAACTTGTAAAAACAGTGCCGTCTAGGGACGCCCGAAAGAAGCGAAGCTTTATAGCAGTGGCTCCCAAACTTATTTTGTATACTGCCCACTTTGAGAATACATTATTTTTAGGGCCCCCATTTTTTCACCAACATAAAAACCACTATAACGTCAAATTAAATTAATTGATTATTGTGAGCTACACAACGCCCCCACTTTTTTCTGGGTCTCTTAACGCCCCCCTTTAGACCTGCAGCGCCCACAAGGGGGCGTTGACGCCCACTTTGGGAAAGGATGCTTTATAGTATAAAGCGTAGGGCGCCCGCAGCTGCCACTCTGTACACCTATGTATATCGTGTAACGCTATTGACGACTGACGCTTAGCACGGATAGAGTGGCCGCGCGGCGAACGCCCCGATCGTCCGTATAGAAGCTTCGCTTCAAAACGATGTTAATACTACTAAACGCAGGTTTTGTATCTATCGGCTGATATCGGTTTTTGTGTATTGTCTGGATGTCGACAACAACGTGACGCCCGCGCCGTGAACTAGGTCAATGTCTGCGAGTCGCATCGCACGTCACAACAACTCCTATTCACCTCTGATAAGACGATAGAGTAAAGTAAATTTAAAAAGCGGCGTAGGTACTTAGTTACGAATATTAATTTTTATTAAAATCTTTTTCATTTTTATTATTTGTGGAAAGGATTCTACTCTCGATTCTGAACGTTTCGCGCAATTTCATTAACACTAACACGTTGTGTAATACTTATAAATGTTTTTTCTATTTTACAACAATATTTTTAATTAAATATCGATTACTGGTGGCATTTCAGAAATTATGCATTATCAAAATTAGACCTTATAAAACCCGTATTCATAAATCAATCTCAAGTCTGAGAGCGGTCTTGAGTACACGTTTGACGTGTCATTTGGTACCGGTATGACATAAGAAAGACATTTCTAAGGTCGCTTTCAGACTTGCGATCGATTTATTTATACGGTCCTATTATTGTCAGATCCAATCGAATTTCGATGCTCACTTTGTACACATCATAGAAGCCGATGATTCTGTCGAAGGTGCTGTACAGGTCGTTGAGCAGGTCGACCACCTCCATCGGCGTGGAGGCGGCGCACAGCTCCGTGAAGCCTACTATGTCGCTGAAGTACACCGTCACACACTCGAAGCTTTCCGGCTGCACCACTTCGCCGGCCATCAGCTGCTCAGCCACGGGCCTGTATCATGTGCGAATAACCTATACCTATAAGGTATTTTTGGGGTTCCGTAGTCCCTACGAGGAACCCTTATAAGATCATCCAGTCCGTTCGTCCCAGTCTGTCAAAGTAACATAACTTCTACAGTTTTTGTCGGAGGACGACGAAATTAAAAAAAATTGCAGGTTTACCTTAAGGCTGAAGCGCCCATCTAGCCCGCGAAGTTCAAATTTTTTGAGGTTTTTTAGATTTTTTTCAAAATCTGACAATAATAAAAGGCACATTTTGTAATTCGCGACAAAGACCGTGTGCAGTGCATTTATTAATATATCTAACTTACTCTAAAACATTCCAAGAACGACAGCTATCCAGATAATCTGGCAATTTTTGTATATTTAGTGATTTACTAGTATCATATCCACCGTGATAATATTTAGAGTAAAATAAATTTGTTAATAAACGCACCGCATACTGTGTTTGTTGCAAATCACAAAATGTTTTCAGATTTTGGATAAACTATAAAAATACTCGAAAATTTTGAATTTCGCGGGCCAGACAGGCGCCATCACCATAAGACCAATTCTCACTTTAAAAAAAAAGCAAAATATTACTAATTAAAATAAGAAATAAGACCTTATATCATTAATATAACGTCATATGCCACCTGTGACATGGGTATGGGTACCTAAAAGGCCGAGATTAGATAACCGGATTGCCTTTTTAAATTAAGAGGCGGAAACATCCCTAATTCAAATTAGGGTTGCCCTCAATCAGTCTTCATATTGGTCGTGCCACAAAAAAGTTCACTAATCCATCGGAGACCGAAATAAATGAACATTCCAAATGGAGGTATTTTTCAACATTACCGCGTCCAAACTACAATTTGATAATTAACACTTTATAAACACAAAGGACTAAAAGCCGACAACTGAAATATCACCTTCTAATAAGTATGAAACAAGATAATATTATCATCTGATTTTATGTAAAAACTTGCAAAATAGCCGTGGTCATAAACCACTCTGCCCTAAAGCTTATGATTGCAAATATTGTTTTTAGTAAGACGGATACACCGGACTTTTCTATATAAAAAAGATTGACTGCAATCATTGAATAGGTAATGTGTCACAGGTGGCTGAACTTACAGCATTGTATTGATGGATAGGTTACCTTGGTAGAACTTGGTACAGCAGTTCCTCAGACCTCCTCTTCTCAAGCGATAGCTGTTCGGTTTTCTCTTCGACCAGAGACTCCAGGTTATTGGCGTACTGTTCCATTCGACGAAGGAGGTCGTCCATTAAATTGTCGCAGTAACCCCTAGACACATTTAAATTTAAAATCTTTTTATTTACGTAAGTCAACATAGCACTTATGAATATTCAGAATATACCACCAGTTTGGAATTCTGCTTGCACTGAGAAGGTCAGGCAAGAAGATTGAACGATGTGAAGTACAAACAATACCTCCATTCACTCAAACTTGTTGCGCTAGCCCTGCCTAATATAGGAGGCTAACAACCAGAGGCCATATACGAGTATATATAGGTATAACTATCAAGGTTTACACGAATCATGTCCAAAAATTGCCATGTCCAACTCAATATAATAGCCAATTATAGTAATGTCTAAGTAAATAATTCTGTTACATTTTTTCTCGGATATATTTTACAAAGATCGCGAATAAAGATCCTTAAAATATCTGTATTATAATAGCCGCTATCGTTAAAGCTTTTGAGATATTAGAATAATGTATACCACTGAACCCTTTCGCAGCCATAAATTCTTGAATATGGAAATTACATATCTTCTCTGCACCCTTTTCCAGAGGACTGTATACTGGAGTTCATATTTCTTATTTATTTGCAGCTTGCATTCACACGCGGCCTCGGTCGCATGATACCTTTGATAAATTTAATCATGGTACTTCAAAATATCACTAGGCTATGCCACATAGGAATGTGTAGCTTTTTTCCGTGAAAAAAAATCTGAATCTGATCAGTAGTTCCGGAGATTATCTTTTACAAAGATTTTTACCTCTTAACGCACAATTTTAAGTCTTTATAATATTCAAGTACCTATATTAAATTATGGAGCAACGCTACAGTAGTTACATCGATATTCTGTCGGAATGGTTGGAGCTAGAGTCGTAGGGCAACTTACTTGATATAATTAGCATTGATGGTATCGAAATTTGGTCTATCGTCGGGCGCCTCCGCCCAGCAGCGCGCGGCCAGCTCTAGCAGCTCCAGGGCGGCGCCCCCGCCGCCGCCCGCCCCCGCCCCCGCCTCTCCCCCGCCTACCACCGGCCGGAATGGGGGGGACTCACGGGCGCACACCCGGGATACTATTACTAAAGAGTAGGGAATAATTAAAATTGAAGTCTCCACTTAAAATAACAAATTGAATAGGAATTTATAAGGGTTCCTCGTAGGGACTACGGAACCCTAATAAAAGATATGTGACAAGCTTGCCAAAAATATTTATATAATATAATAGTCAGTAAATTAGGTAACCCAGTAATCCCAGTTTCGTTAAATGTCAAACAACCTTGATATCGACGTCGTTATCACAACAGGTTCCCAAACGCACTCAACCTTTTCAAATTCCCAGAACTGTTTTATCACCTAAATACACATCGGCTTAGCAAATCTGTAATTTGAAGGAAGTGTTATCGTAAAATCACCTTTATTCGACATAGTAGTGCTATAATGGTGGAAGGGCCCCGCCCTGAGCACAATCTCCTCGAGGATCACACCGAAGCTGTACACGTCTCCCTTGAGGGAAGCGGCGGCGCCGGGGTAGATGCTGCCAGCCACCAACTCCGGCGCCGTCCATAAGAGCTCTACACAAAAAGCATTTTCAGGTAGAAGATTGTACTACTTGTAATACTATCACACCTTCATTTCCCAAAGGCGTAAGCAGAGGTGTTCTGTTGTACACTCAGAATTCGCTGATAACGTAAACCCCCACTGATATAGAGCGATCTTTTACTAATAACCAATCTCACATAAAACTGTGGATTCTTACTTAGAACTCCTTAAGTAACTGAAAGTACAAAAAGTCCACACGTCAAAGGAATCGGTATCGTAGACAATACACAATAAAGTCCTTAATACACAAAGACGTGTAACTCCTAGTAAAAATCCGGGAAACGGAGCATTCAAGATATTTACTGTAATAATACGTGTCGTCCTTTATCAGGTCTGTGGGAGTGCACAACGTGTTCAGGCCGTAGTCGGATATTTTCAGCACGAAGCGTCCATCGATGAGGCAGTTCGACGAGCGGAGTTTGCCGTGCGCGCCGAGCCCGCCATGGAGGTAGCACATGCCCTGAATAAAGGTTATGAGACGCAGTAAAGGTAATGTGCGAATCGAAGTAGTGAAATTCGAATAAGGATATTTAGTTGATGGTGTGGTGGTGAGTACGGATGGTAGTGAGGAGGTGGTGCTTCACTGCGGTCGCTCAGTCGGAGTACCGTAGGGTCAGGACGAAAACAAAACCGAGTAGGGTACACAACGGTTTAATGCACGAACACAGAACACAGCACAAAACACAATAGTCAGAAACAATCCACACACAAGTCTAAAGAGTAGAAGGAGTACAGAGTGATTTGATTATTTAAAAAAACAGAATTTAGCAGGCGAAAATAACAAGATAGTGTTATGACGGTTAGCGCGTTATATACGAGGGTAGTCAAGTCTGCGAGCGCCACGAACGGTAGGAATCAAGTCGTCCGCGCGTAGCTCGCGAGAACAATAGGCGACGGCCCGTAGTGCGCGGCTCCAATACACGGCTCCGTCACGACATTAATAATTTGAACGAATTTATCATTTATTAACCCCCGACGAAAAACGACGGGTGTTATAAGTTTAACATGTGTATCTGTGTATCTGTGTATCTGTGTGTCTGTCTGTGGCAACGTAGCGCCCAAGCTGATGAACCGATTTCAATTGTGTTTCTTTTGTTAGATAGGTATTCTGATCGAGAGTGTTCTTAGCTATGTTTCATGAAAATAGGTTCAGCCGTTTGAAGATCATCAGCTCTTTTGTAGGTTAAAAAGCCACATTCACGGCCAATACCAACTTCCACGGCTCGAATCCGATCGAAATTTGAGATTATTGGATTTAGATTTATTATATTTTTAAATGATCGTAATAGTCTGAACTGGCTTTTTACAATATTATAAATTTGAAAAGTTTCCCTGTTTATGAAAAAAATGAATATTTTATCAATTTTATTGAGATTTGTGTATGAACTAAAGACGTTCCATAAGTCACGTTTCAAATGATGTATACGCGCATGCGTTAAATTTTGTTTGTTTTGTTAATGGTCATGGAATATTACGCTATAATAATTCTAGAGGGCGCTGCTCCGCCATTGACAAAGAATATAAAAAACTAATCTAATTTAAAATAATTTTAGCGTTATTGAAAATTCTTCCCCTAGGCTGCTCCCGTCTACCTCAACCAGAGTTATTACATCAAATTGAATCATAATTGATAATATTTTACTAGGAATAAAACCTCCGTGACATCAATATTTAGATTCGTTGTCTATTCTAATGTCAATTATTATAATGTCATAACAAAATAATGTCTCATACTTTTACACAGATTTTCTGTTGATTATTGTACATCTTAGATTATAAATGAGGAAGCCAAAACAAATGATTTAATGGTGCTTTCATAATCTGGCATCGAAACTAGTTGTACCAGATGAATTTGCGAGATGAGCTATGGAAACTGAGCTACGGGAGCTACGCAAATCGCGCTAACATCATTATTTGGAAGAACTAGGTAAATTATACATTTGATGAACAGGTCATCGCATCGGGGGTTTTTAAATTTTCAATTTAGAGTTATGTTATTGTTAATTATTTTAGTTATTTAAATTTATATTTTAAATGTCTATTTGTGACGTGTACCCTACAGATACAATAATCATTAATCACATCCTAAATGAAAGTTACCCACAGAAATAGTGAACTCTAGACTAGATTTTGCAAGGCGATACCTAGTGTATATAAAAATGTAGAGTTTTCTCTACAATATACAGAGTATTAATTATCTACACTAGGTATGATTTGGCCTCGAATCAGCTGAAAATTGTTAGTAGAGGTATCAGTTACGACTTACAATATTTCTGGTTATTTCTCCCTTATCAAAAAACATTTATTTATGCCAGCGAAATATGTAGGACCCTAACTAGTCCGCTTTGTTAATAGAGCGCATATTATAACGATTTACGAATTATTAGCAAACAGATTTACTACGGCAAAGAAAATTACGATTTAAATAAATGGATATTATTTATTTCAGCAATTTCAGTCACGTTATTAAATTATTTACGATGTTGATATTGCTTTTATTTGGTTTCAGGATACACACAGCAATATACAACTTTGTGTCTGGACTGGACGTGTTAATTGAACTAACTTCGGATCACAATCTCATTTGTCGTGGATTTTATAACTACCCAATTCACGATCTATACTCAAATATGTAGAGAGTATCAATAAGTAGGGTCTTTATTTTATTGTATATATTGTATAATTAATTATGTTATTAATTAAATATTTAAATAAATCTATACTCGGACCAACGAGGTTTATTAAATTACTCTGTTTAATATTCTGACACACAGTGAATTTCGAATTTATAAAATGTTCGCCCGAATTGTTGGCTAGCCCGGCAATGACTGGCTTGAACTCGGCCATTATTTATTATTATTATTATTTATAATTGCTGTTTTTTAAACAGTAAGTTGGTACTTGTTATGCAGGTAACAGATACGTATCGATTGTTAAAGTAAGGAGCCTGGCCTACTTCAATTTGCAAGGAACAAAACAGAATGATGTAGGCTCAGCAGTCATTTCAAGGCAAATTTATGGACATCTACATAATTTTATTGATAAAGATATGGATTTATTTGGTCAAGAAGACAAATGGTGTGATAAATATTTCACCGAACATACACAAACAGGCAGACAGGCATAGTTCTTTAATAAATACCTTGATCGGCCATATAAATAATAAATATCGCCAGACCGACACAACTGTATGGTCCCAAACTAAGCAACGCTTGTACTATGGGTACCGTACAATGGATTGGGGCGATCACAGTGACACCCAGACCTGGGCAAATTACGAAAAGGCCATTTCCGGAATTTGCCCCGGCGGGAATCGAACCCGCAACCACCATGTGCAGTGAACCGAGCGGCCTACGCCCGGACCACTGCGCCAAGCGGTATGTTGATGTGTTCTGGACTCACCTGAACAATGTCGTGTACCAGCGAAGTCCTGAAGTTCCAGTCCAGCTGCAGCTCCTCATTGGCTAGGACGTCCTTCAGGGAGCCCTTGGGGCAGTACTCGGTCAGGACGAACACCAGCGGGCAGTCTACACACGCACCAATGAAGCGCGCTGTGTTTTCGTGCGACACATTCCGTGCCTAAGGGCAGTTTCAGACTAGCGTTATTTCGGCGTGTTCCTCGCGTTCAGGATTGCAGCGAGCTTATAAGCGCGTCAACCCTCGTACAAGTTGCGCGTGTGGCAAATAGCGCACCTCTACGCGCATCCAAAACGACCTTATACACGCTGAAAAAAGCGTATCTGACTAATATCGTAAAACACTAACAACCTAAAAAGATTGTTTTACTAACATAATAAACACCAATTAATTGTTCTATGACTTTTTACAAAACATAATACATTTACCAGAAATAAACATTAAAGATTTATTTTATTGGAGGATAGACCCGTAAATATAGAAACTTTAAAATTAAATTAAAAGACAAAGCAAAAACAAGTTTGTAAGGCTCATTTCCTTCACCTGCTTAATTTCCCACAGCAATTTCTTGTTAAGGTCGAGTTTCTTCCTGTGTATCTTCTTGACAGCGACTCTATTGCCCTTGTAGAGTCCCACGGTGAAGGAGGATAGCGTGAGGGAGGGGGCGCCGCAGTTGCTGGCGGAGGCGCCCGTGTTGCCCCGGGCGCTCCAGCCTAGAGACAACTGTACCAAGATAACTTGTATCGACAAATGGTTCAACATTACGCGAGAAATGGTTGCAGATCTTGTTGAAATTTAATGAATAAAAAAATAGCGCCAGAATGTCACACCAACTGTATGGTCCCAAGCTAAGCAACGCTTGTACTATGGTATGGGTACCGTACAAGGGACTGAGGGCGATCCCAGTGACACCCAGACCAAGACAAATTACGCAAAGACCATTTCCAAAATTTGCCCCGGCGGGCATTGAACCCAAAACCACCATGTTGTAGTGAGCCGAGCGGCCAACGCTCGAACCACTGCGCCAAGTGGTCGTCAAATGTAATGTTTAAACTATGTAGAAATTAGTGGTGGACATAGTCGGAATGGCTGAGTGGACATCATCCGAATCTTTAATGACGATAATGGCATCATATATTGAAATTAAGTCTTGGATGTCATCGCCTCTTGAGGACGTACCAAAGGGAGGGGTAGGGTGGTACAGGAGGAGGCAACTGCCCCCCAGAACTCAGATATGAGTCCTTCTTACCTTGTCTTTTACCTACAGGATATTCAACATTTAGGTACTTACAATACAACCTACATAAAACAAATACACAGAATATTGCTATGAGTGTAAGAAAATAAGGAAATTAACTCCGCTCTCCCTGCTCTACCCGGAATTAAGGACAGCGCTGCTTTATGAAAATATAGAGCCGACATAGGTTAACCAATTACGGTCCGGTGAAAAATATGGAAACCAATTACGACACCTGGGTGTACCTATTTGTGAGAAAAAATTTCTTATTTTCCTTTTCAATGATATTATTTCCCCGCACTGCTTGAAACGAGATTTATGCAGACTTGTTTTCTCTACACCATTTTATATTAGGTTCTCTTTTCGAATTACGTTTAAAATGTGCGGAGTTGTACATCTGTTTACACAATTTTTGCACAGAGTACAATGACCTTGCCACTGCCTTATTTTGTTACAGCTAAAAGCTTTTAAATTTGTATGACATTATATATTACTAGCTATGCCCACGGACTTCGTCCGCGTAGTATTTAACGTAACAAAAATTTCGGGTTTATCGGGATAAAAAGTATCCTATATGTTAATCCCGGTTATAAACTATCTGTGTTCCAAATTTCATTCAAATCCGTTCAGCAGTTTTTGCGTGAAAGAGTAACAAACATACATACATATATCCACACTCACAAACTTTCACATTTATAATATTAGTAGGATAAGTATTTTCTTATTATGGAAATTACTTATTTATCTTATGATTCAATTAATAAATCAGTGACGCGTCGCATATAGACGACTGTATATCGAAAAATAGATTCATTACCTATTGTGTGGCTCATAGGTTAATAAACAAAAAATGTACATACCTACATATAAATAAATTGCGTTAGCAAATAAAAGTTATTAATAGTAAATTCTCCGTAATGAAGTGTCCTTTAATAAAAAACAAATACCTTTGTAATAGCTGAGAATAAATACTATACAAATAACAAATGAGAACACTAAAAATAAATCAAACGAGTCTCGCTACAATATAATCAATTGTTCCAAGCGTTAATTAGGTACGAAGCCGTATTGCACGTTGTAATTAGAAGCCACCAATTCGTTCGCAGGGACACAATGCTTTTTTTATACTTATAACAAGGTCGGCAAACAAGCGTACGACTTGCTTTATGTTAAGCTGTTACCGTAGTATATAAGTGCTTGCAATACCAAAGGCATTGCTCGCAAGTAGCCAACCTGAAGGTGAATGGGACAGCGGGAGGGAAATGAACGGTGATCGTATGAAAAGCAGCTATTATAGGTACTTTAAGCCGATCTTCTGTGCGAGGGTGTTACTGGCTGAACCAGCGCGTATAATCATACTAATATTATAAAGAGGAAAACTTTGTTTGTTTGATTGTAATGAATAGGCTCCGAAACTACTGAACCGATTTGAAAAATTCTTTCACTGTTGGGAAGCTACACTATCCCCGGGTGACAAAGGCTATAATATATTTTAAAAAAAAATTGGGATCCTTACTAAAACTCGAATAATGTAACCGCAATGTACCCGTGCGAAGCCGGGGCGGGCTGCTAGTGGTCAATAAGTCCATTTGCATATTCATCTTTCGCATTACTAAAAATATCGTGTGTAGGTGTATTATCAAAATATCACCTCATATAAAACTTAATAATTTTGGAGAAATGCACGGCAGAAAGACCAGGGCCCAACTCTGTTAACCATTCGTAAATTACTTCAGTTTGACAGTTTTTCTATTGGAACACTGTCAAAAGTGACGTATTACGATACGAGGTACGTCAGTTTTGACGTATTGCGAGTCAAGTCGAGCGGTAGCGGTTAACAGAATTGGGCGCCAGAGGAAAGATTAATGGATTACAAAAAAAAATATTAAGAAAGATCGAATAGGTAAAAGTAAGGAGGATTCTTCATACCTTCAACACCTCGTTGATGCTGTGCAGCGCCGGACTGGCCCCGAGGCCGGTGCCCACCTCGACCAGCACCTCTTCAGGCCTCACCCGCCAGGACGTGTTGTTAAGCTCGGCGTCAATACGGGCCTGTCTGTGGCGGAAACGAATCAAATATGAATACCTAGTTAGGACTTCCACCAAGAAGGTAGAAATACGTAATTAAGATAAAGGTAAAAAACATACATACATATGACCACAGAACCTCCTCTTTTTTGGAAGTCGGTTGAAAAGAATTGGTATTATAATATAATATTACGAACTCTTTTTAGTCCTTTTAGTAATTAATTTTTTATTCTTATTTTTTTATAATATAAGTAATAATGTTTGATTTTTTTAATGAAACATTGTGAAATAATTTTGCGAAAATATTTAATAAATACAAAGATGCCTATTAAAACTGAGTAACTATGATGTCATAATGTATTAGCTCGTAACTTTTTGCCGAGGGTAAAGTTTTTTTAAAATATCATTACGTTGCTGTTTCTGAGAATGTACACCAACCATGAGTTTCCTCTCGCCTTTTCTGAGTGGAAGTAGCATTCCGAACAGATGGTAGATGCTAACTATTCAAATTGATTTATTGACCTTTATGAATAAAAATATTTTAATAGCCTAATCTCCCAACCTTTTATACTTAATACCGAGAAAATAATAGCACATGCACTAAACTAAACTATTGTATAAATCGTGTGTAACTCACTTGTAAGCGACGCAGGCAGCTGTTACGGCAAAAGTTAGAAATACGGCGAGGCCGATGAAACAATAGATTATGACCGTCTGAGCTTCTGTCCGAGCGGCGTGGAACAAACACACCACACTCTCCCTTAGGACGCGGCCACACAATATTTCAAGCCCCACATCGCCAGATCAACTGCCCGACAGGGACGGAGATGTGAAGAAATGAGACGAAAAGCAACTGCCTCTTTTTTAGCGTTCGTAGTCAAAATGAGGAAACTTTGTACTTTCGTCATGTCCGACTGTTTATCCGTCCATCGGCCTGTCCACCTGTCTGTATGTCACATGATGTTTATTCCAGGATTACATGTCTGAATTTTGAGACGGTATTATAAATTATATTCTTGAATATAGTACATACTCAAATCCTAGTATCAACATTATTTTTTTCTTATAGCTCCTTGTCTCGGTTAGGCAATTGACTTGACCACGAAGATGCTCTAATAGGGCATAGAAGAGTATATTAACGTTTCGTGTTAATTACTGCAAGCGTAATATCTGGCCGCGTCCTCACTTCAGGAGCAAACGCAAACTTCACTCATACAGTTTAAAATTTCCAATGTAAACTTCACTCGACTTAATTAAAAATACAATATTAACATAATAATATTTTTTGCTGTCGTATTGTTAGTGGATCATGTGCGTAGACACTCCACAAGCTTTTACTTTTAAATCCAAATGTTGCACATAAATGAAATAAATTAAATAAAAAAAAACTTATACCGAATATAGGTTGCTGGCAGTGTTGCCAACACAATGATCATAAATAAAAAAAATGTTAACAAATGTGACGAACATGTAATATAATTTACAAGGCCCAAAGTTTAAACAACCGACAAAGGCAACACACATAACTTTATTGAATTTTCAAATGTATTAATCATAATTTGTAAAACTAATCACAACATGAAATAGTTCATAATGAAACAATCTGGAATAATTATAAAATAGAAGATATCATTTTTCTAAGCTTCGCTTTATTCAAGTGTAGCAGATGTCTTAAATACTTAAATAAAAGTATAAAACTGTTTTTCTTGACTAAAACTAGACGATACATTTACGTCTTTTTAAATCCAAGCTTAAAGCATAAGCTCATTGAAATGCACCTAATCTCCTAAGTGATAGAAAATAAATATTCATTCAGAATACAACTATATACCTACATAAATCCGTCGAGTTACATCCATGTGAAGAAGGCTTTGACTATTTATCGTGTGAAGGTTATAAATTCTACAACTAATGTTCACCGACGCTACCTTGGCTACAGCGCAGGCGCTACAAGCTACGTCGGCAGCTACGGCGTAGTCGCTTGCTACGAAAGTAATTTATTTTTGCGCTCTTTGGCAAAAAGCTCCGCTTAATTGCGCTTTCTTAACTTTTTACATTACATAATGATTCCTAAAATGTTGTTATGTCTCATTTTATAAAAATAATAGGTTTAGAGTTAAAACATGGTTCCGTAAGCTAACCAGTATCATTCCAAAATTATTTGCTCTTAATAATTTATCTTTGTCAAGGGTTGATAAAACAGAAAACAAAAGTAGATTGGCGTAGTGCAAAATAAAGTTGGAACATCTTAGAAAACTATAGATTCGAACATAACACAAATACTATTCAACCATTTCCTTGGCTAAGTGTTCAATTCTCTTAGCTCCTAGCGCTCACCGGCTACCACCGCGACAAGTTAGCTTTGCTCGCTCGCCTCGCTCTTTATGGTCCCGTTTTTTAATAATTGTTAACTACTCAAATGTAACCTGTGACGTTTCGCATAGGTACTTACCTCCTTGGCACATGGGATCGTTCCCCAGGAAGCCGCACCGCGGCGTGTCCGGCGGCGGGCCGCGGCGGCCCCCGGGCCAGTGGATGGCCTTGCCAGCGACCGGCTTGTAGCTGCTGTTCAGCCCGTGGTAGAATGCCACCACCTAACCACAGCCAAAGTGAAGCGATACTAAAATGAATGGATTATTTTTAACCCCCGACAAAAAAGAGGGTGTTATAAGTTTATCATGTGTATTTGTCTATCTGTGTGTCTGTCTGTGGCATCGTAGCGCCCAAGCAGATGAACCGATATTAATTTTGTATTTTTTGTCAGATAGGTATTCTGATCGAGAGTGTTCTTAGCTATGTTTCATGAAAATCGGTTCAGCCGTTTGAAAACTGTCAACTCAATACAAATAATATGTAATTAAAATTGAAAATTTAGAAAACCCCCGATGCGTCGACTTTTTAAACTACAAAATAGTTTAAAAAGTCGACGCATCGGGGGTTTTCTAAATTTTCAATTTTAATTATATATTATTTTTTTATTTTTCCACTTTATTTTCAATAACAAAGTCAGCAATCAAGCTGTCTGATGACGCTTGGAATATCAAAGGAATATCATTGCTCACACGGGATGGAGGTATGGGAAAGTTAGAAGGGAGTTGGATTTCCTACTCTCTCACTCATCATACGACGCGCAGCTTTAATCGCTACTTTACGCCGATCTTCTGTGAGAGGGGGGTACTATACCGGTCGAGCCAGCCAGTGCATGAGCTGCATCAAGTGGCTACAGGCTGGCTCTATTCTCCCATAACACAAGTAACAACACTATATATAACACCACTGACCCGAGATATTCGTACTATTAACGAACTTCATGCCAACACGGATATATTCACATGTCATTTTGGTGAATTCGCTAAAGGTCTACTATACTTTTTATGTGATAATAATGTTTAATTGATTTATATGTTTGGTTACCTGTATTCTTGTATATATATAGTTGTGTGTTATATAATGTAGATTGTATATTTTGTGTGATGTATGTTTTATTGATTGATGTATTGTTTAATTAGTGTTTATATGATAATTTTATGACCCATCTATTGCATTAGGTACCCACCTGTAATGATAGTTTAAGGAGTGTTGTGAATAAATAAATAAATAAAAATCTTACCATGGGGACCAGAGTTCATCAGCACACTGCAACTTTTAACCGCCTACATATTTGTATTTCGAATTTAGTGTAAATTACATTGTAAGTGCCTCTGTTTAAATATATTTGGGTAAATAAAGTTTATTATTATTATATTATATTATTTATTCAGGTGTACCAATAACTGTTGCACCAAAAATAACAAAGCTCTTAACACAATTTTTCTTATTCTAAATGTACAATTGCTTAAGGTAAACACAGCATGCAAGAAAGTATTTGGCCAGTAGGGTGTGTAAAAAAAAAAAACTTTGTAATAATAATTTCACTTTATAATTAATATAATTTTAGCCCTTTTGACGTCCCACCCCTGGGCACGGGCCTCCCCTCAACACGAGGGGGATTCAGGCCATAATCCACCACGCTGGCCCAGTGCGGGTTGGCGGATTTCACATGTCTTTCGAAAATTGATTAAATCTTCTAAGACATGCAGGTTTCATCACGATGTTTTCCTTCACCGTAAGCAAGTGATAATCATATAGAAATAATGATTCGCACATAGATTTAGAAAATCCAGAGGTTCGAGCCGGGGTTTGAACCCGAGTCCTGGTAGCCCGCAAGACGCGTGTTTAACCAATCAGCTATCACTGCTATTTTAAAATTAACTTAAAAAAAATTAACCTTACGAATTAAAAATAACAAAGAAAATAAATAAAAACACCAATATAAATACTATTTATTTAATTTAATTTAAGTGGACCTGGTACTTGAGCTTGTGGAAAGATGTGTGAAACCACGGTATATACGGTGCTCGTACCTCGAACTTCCCGGTGACGGGGTCCAGATCGAGAATCGCGTAGTCAGCATCCCTGTCGCCCACCGGGTCGATGCGGACATGGCCCGTAATACCTGCAGGAGTAGTATGACACTACGACCATTAAAAGTCTTATGTCTCGCATTTGTAAATTACGCTGTTCCGCCCGTGTGTTATTTCGACAAAATAAAAATAGCCTTAATTACTCCTTATAACATCAAGTATATGCCAGTAAATATTCTATCCAAATCGGTCAAGCTGTTTCGGAGATTAGCCGGAACAAACAAACGGAAAGACAAAATTTCAAAAAAAAAAAAAATTTATATAATTAGCGTAATACCTTAATTTGTGTTTCGTAAAAAGCTGTTATTTTGATGACTTTACTAACAGATGTATATAATATCTATATATTATAAATGTATTAATGAAATGTATGAATTATAGTACATTACTATTTCCATCGCGACGTCGCCTACCCCGACGCTTTCGAATTACCGTGAAAGTCCCGTCCCCACATCCTCCTGGTGATGTTCCTGCCGTCCCTGATATCCCCACCCTCCGTGAGGGTCTCGTTCAGCGCCATGCCGAGCAAGTACACCCCGTCGAAGAACGCGCCGATGAAGAAGTTCACCTGAGAACCAGACCAACAATGTACTTATGTGATCTTATTTCAATCTAATTTGAACCTAGACATAACTTGTCTAAATTAATTCATTAAGAATGTATTTAAGTATGTAATTTAAAGTTTATCTAGTCATTTATTATTGTGGGATCAAGGGTCGTGCAAGCCTCAATAAAAAGCCCTGATTCTTCCAATACTTGCTGCTTTATTCATCTTCAGTCTTATTATCAGTGGCGTATTTACAAATTTCCAAGGTATATGCTGTAAAGTTTTTGCCGCCCTTGCTTCTACAATTGTCATGTCCAAGGTTATTTTTACAATCCAAAAATTTCGTTGAAATTGCACGTAAAATATTCTTTGGGTTCATTTTTGATCTAATGAAAGCTCAATATTGTACGATTAATAACGGCGGTGTTATGTATACTTATGCAATAATGTACATTCGGTAAACGTTAAAAAAATATCGGTCCCCAATTTTGCCGCCCTGGGCTCCAGCCTACTCAGCCAGCTGGTAAGTCCGCCACTGCTTATAATAATTTTTATACATTCCTTCAAACTTCCAATCGTCTTAAAACAATAAGCATATCCATTCCTCTCTTTAACTGTCTTATACTCCAATTGGATAACATAAGTATTTTATTATAGAAATACAAAAGCTTTAGTTACACAACAGCTGCGGAAACGTTTTGAGCAAAAGTTCTGTAACAGCCTCAAGCATTGCCATAATTCAAGCGTAAAATATACTGAGTCATATTTCCACCTCTACTCCCATAACAATGCATAATTTATAAACGTTGTTGTTCTTTTGTAAAGATTAAATGGGATATGACCATTATCAAACTCTTATTACTGTAAAGTAGGAAGTATTACTGTATTTTGTTTACTTTTGACTATAAATGTTGCACCTTTAAACGAGCTTTTGTTCGAGATTCTAATGCATACCTAATATGGCATACCTATTCTGTAAACAAACTAGAATATTTTGTAAATCCGGATTTAGTGTTCTCACGATTTCAAAATGCATTTCCGTGCTGCTATAGATGCTATTTTAGTTTCATGTGTGAAAACCGAAAATCTTAGGGGGTGGTAAGTATCTAAATAAATAAATAAAGCCAGACTAAAACACCAAATTGATGGACCCAAACTAAGCAACGTTTTTACCATGGGTACCGTACAATGGACTGGGGGCGAGACCTGGGCAAATGAAGAAAAAGAAAAAAATATGGACAACTGAAAAGTTTGCCGCGGCGGGGATCGAACTCACAACCATCCGGGGCACTGACCCCAGCAGCCTAAGCTCGCCTCACAGCGCCAAGAAGTCATAAAGAAAAAAATCTTTACAAACCTCTTCCCCATCAGAGAACGTATAATTGTAATGTCTTCTAGCCTTCGCTCGCACGGCGTCAGCGAACTCGTCGAAGCGGTCGCCGGTGGGCAGCTTCAGGGACACACGGAGCAGAGCCTCGTAGGCGGCGCGCGCGGCGTGGTCCCTCTCGTCACCAGCCTCCCAGCCCGTCTCCCCCCAGTACCCGCCCTGGTGTGCACATCGCATCAAGTGATAGAGTACACATGGCTTAGGATGAAGGAACGCTCAGCCGTCCGATCGCTAAAACTCTGTTAACCCCTCGATTGTCATAAAATAATGTCTAGTAAAAACGCTTCCTGGGCCCTAACCGCGCTAGCTACTCAAATCGTAATAGAAAAGCAAACGCTCGCGATTACGTTTCAAACGCTCCGCTTTTGACGTTTGGCTGACACGAGCTTCACGATTTCTACTGATATTTATATGGTATGGTGGCAAAACGTCAAAAGCGGAGCGTTTGAAACGTTATCGCGAGCGTTTGCTTTTCTATTACGATTTGAGTAGCTAGCGTGGTTAGGTCCCAGGTTCATGCACAAAAGATAATCTAATGCCTTATACACACGTTTGTGCATTCGTCACGCAAGGGTTAAGTGCGTAAACCCAATCTATAGCGCTATAAACATAAACACTAAATGTTGTCCCAACAAATCGTGAAATCATAAGGTTTTGTTTTTGTTAAACCAATTTCCATAAATAATAGCAAATGGTAATAAAGTTGGAGTTCAAGTCGGTCACCATCTTATTGGTTATGGTGTACACATTTTAAAAATAATAATAATAGCTGTTATATGTGTTTTGACAGCCCTAATACACAGTACTTAGAGGACAAAACCAAGTTGGCAAATCCGAAGTTCTAAGGTCCGTGCTGAGTCCGCGATGCAACAGATTGTATGTGCTCTTGAATTAATGGAGATTGCTTTACACAAGTTTGTTGGGGTCAGCTTGTTTAAGTAGACATCACACAATGGACGTTAAGTAGCTATTATAGCTGCATTTCGCACGATGATTGAGAGAGCCCAAACCCTCTACTTCCTCTCCCTCTTTCTCACAACCCTTCACGTTAGCAAAGTGCGAGCGATATAATAGCTATGCCGATCTTTGTGAGAAGGCGGTACTACACCCAAGTCGCGTCAGCCCGCATATGAGCTGAAGTCAATGCACTTCAACTTGGCTCTACGACTGTTGCTCTATCATAGATAGCTCTGAGCCAATCCATAGCTGCAAACAGCCTCTCTTTTTAGGGCACTGCCCCTCGATTTTCGATCGTCGATAAAATATGTTACTAACTTTTAAACGATGTATCTTTCAATCGTATTCATAATCCTTGTTTTTTACACAAATCCTTTTTATGTCGATAGCACGTGCCGATAAAAAAAAATAGGATATTTAATGACGACATTGACGAGGCTTGGGACATTAGTGGCGAAGCGGCATATCGACCTCTACACGTGCGCTGATACGATTGACGATCACCATCAGCGTTAATATAACAAGAATATTTTGACAGCGAATAAATAAATACATAATAATAATAAATATCGCCAGACTGACACACCAACTGTATGGTCCCAAACTAAGCAATGCTTTTACTATGGGTACCTGTACAATGGACTGGGGGCGATTCCAGTGACACCCAGACCAGGGCAAATTACGAAAAGACAATTTATGAAATTTGCCTCGGCAGGAATCGACCCCGCAACCATCATGTGCATCGAGCCAAGCGGCTTACGCTCGAACCACTGCGCCAAGCGGTCGTCCAAATAAATAGACATGCTAGTTCAGTGCAGCCAAAAGAATCAGATTCATAATACCACCTTCTGGTGTGTTATACTGACGACGACGTGACAATTATGATTATTTGAAACATTTAAGTTAGATAATAAACTACTTTTGATGTTGACTGTACCTAGTAATATTTGTCAAAACCGATCTTTAACCCATGCCAGGCTATAAAGTCTTTACAAACGCATAAGGTGAAGGCGCCTGTCTAGCCCGCGAAATTCAAAATTTTCGAGTATTTTTATAGTTTAGCCAAAATCTGAAAACATTTAAGACAATATTTTGTGATTTGCGACAAACACAGTATGCAGTGCGTTTATTAATACATTTATTTTATTCTAAATATTATCACGGTGGATATGATACTAGTAAATCACTAAATATACAAAAATTGCCAGATCATCTGGATAGCTGTCGTTCTTGAAATGTTTTAGAGTAAGTTGGATATATTAATAAATGCACTGCCCACGGTCTTTGTCGCGAATTACAAAATTTGCCTTTTATTATTGTCTGATTTTGAGAAAATTCTAAAAAACGCCAAAAAATTTGAACTTCACTGGCTAGATGGGCGCTTTAGCCTTAGATGAATATGCAACATTGAAAGAGACAAAATGTGGTCAAAATAATCCTGCTAATATTATAAATGAGAAAGTTTGTGAGTATGGATGTATGTTCGTAACACTTTCACGCAAAAACTACTGAACGGATTTGGATGAAATTTGGAACACAGATAGTGGATTAACACATAAGTAGAATACTTTACTTAAGTCTACACGTACGTAGTCGCGGGCAGAAACTAATGTCTAATAATAATACCTGGAATATTTCAACGTCGAGGAAGGCCCAGTCGCCGCGCGTCATGCCCAGCGTGTGCGCAGCCAGCAGGAACTCGCGCACAAGCGAGCCGCGCACGCTCAGGATCACAACTGGACAACAAAACAACAGGATCACATAATACTGGATACTACGTAACAGCGTTTAACTTTTCCCGGGACTCGTCGAGGGTCAAACCTCGACGTCATTATTGGTCACCATTGTCTATCCTGGTTTACAGTGTTGGGAGTGTGTGGCGGGACTACGTTACAGCGTGGACTAGTATAATACCTAACGTAAACTGGCCCTTATGTAGTCTGCATAAGGACGGGCGCACGTTATCTATAATTATTGATACGGAAAGCAAAAACTTTGTTCCCGTTTTAACGATAATTGCGCGGACGGAGCAGTATGAAATTACCCACACTTATCCTATTAATATTATAAATGCGAAAGTTTGTGAGTGTGGATGTATGTTTGTTACTCCTTAACGCAAAAACTACGGAACGGATTTGGATAAAATTTGGAACATAGATAGTTTATAACCGGGATTAACATATAGGATACTTTTTATCCCAATGATCCCGACATTTTTGTTAAGTTAAATACTACGCGGACGAAGTCGCGGGCATAAACTAGTAGTTTATATATAGAAGGAGTGCACAATGTAAATATAAAAAAAAATGCATAAAAAATACATCAAACTAATAAATAGATAATTACACACACTACCATGCGTTTGACACACACACATTTGTAACTTCCACTCGGTAACTGACTGACTGTCTGACTGACAAACGGTGACAGTTTTTTTTCTTTATTTCGGAGGGCGGGATTCCATAGTTGACATAATTGACAATAGAACCTTAATAACGTTCAAACTAAAACTTTTAATGAATTATGGTCGCATTTCGACCACGGGCCACTAGAAAATTACGCGGTCGTCGTCTTTATGCGTCACGCTAAGTAAATGGTATAGAACAAAGTATAAAACAAAACTACCCTCGAGTTACTTTTTCAATTACGAGCAAATTGAACGCATCAGATCTGTGTGACTGAACTTTCCATTATATGGAAGGTCAAAGTTGAAAGCGATCGCATTTCCCCGCAGCTCTAAATTCAATATCGTTATTGTGCTGTGTTGCCAGCTACATGAATGAATAGGAACTGCACATATTGTCGGCAACTTCAGTCGTTACCTTACATTGTGCAGTATTTTTCAAATGCTATCCGATGTTACTTAATACCTGGTGCTTCAATTTAATACACAATGCATAAATCAATAAAAATCCACTCGTCAATTCGTTATCAAAGTACCTGCTCACTAAGTTCGTAAGGAATATATTTTTTTTATTGGAACTAGCCCCGCCACACACTCCCACAGTGTTACTCCTGTAAGACATGATCGGCAATGGTGACCAATGATGACGCACAGGTTTGACCCTAGACGAGTTGAGTTCCGGGAAAAAGTTAAATTGTCTTGCCACCTGCACAAATTTAATCGAAAGAAAGGATAGGAGTTGGATGAAAGTAATCCGCTTCCCTCGGTTACAAAACGGGAGACAAAAATAACTGTACATACGCTGATTGCAACAGAAGCAAGAGTGTTACGACTGATCGAAGACTAGTTGTAATGTTGTGTTTTTTTTAAGGTTTGGTGTGCTACCTTTATGGTCTCAAACTAAGCATCGCTTGTACTATGGGTACCGTACAATGGATTAGGGCGATCCCAGTGACACCCAGGCAAATTACGAAAAGGCCATTTCCGAAATTTGCTCCGGCGGGAATCGAACCCGCAACCACCATCTGCAGTGAGACGAGCGGCCTACGCCCGAACCACTGCGCCAAGCGGTCGTCAGTTGAATATTTAATTCGAGTAATGGGTATGGCAAAAGCGGCCTTATGCACGACTGTCGAACTACTATAATGCTTACCTCTCGCGTACATGCTGACGTCACGCAGGAGAGCCTCGCAGGATTCGCGCTCGTTCCCGTCCAGCTCGCGCACCGCCTTCAGGACACCCTGCTTCCTGAGACCCCATTCTAAACTCTTGCCTGCACCGTACAACAGAATCTAATGTTTGAACTCCTAGTCCAATGAAAAAAACAATGGTTTTATACCTACTCATATGTAAGTACTGCTTCAATAAAATTTGTGAAATATTTAATTTAATAAATTCTAAATTGTCGGACACAAAATAGTTAAAAGTACATACCAGCATCAACAATAACGTAAGTTTCTGTTGATTTAAGTATACATCATTTATCAGCACTATCGGCAAATATGTAGGTAAATCCTACAGCAACATTTTTAAATGTGGTCAGTAACATTTTGTCATAATGTGTACAACTTGAATTAGATATGCTCTACAATTAGACAACTAAAGCCAGCGCTCGTCGTCCTACAATCAATGACGTAGCTACAGTGAGGGCTAGGCAGTCCGTGCTCTCGGGCCTCCAAAGTCGAAGGGCCCTTCGGCCTCCATGCATTACATTCGGAAAAGTTATATTATATCCTAGTTGTATATAAGTACGGTTAAATATAATCTGCTTCATTACACAAAGGTAACACTATTTTTTTATTATGCCTTGCAGTGGGCGATAAGGAGCTGCCTTTAAGTATATTGTTGATTTTAAACAGGGCCCCAATTTCATTTTGACCCCGGGGCCCTTGGTTACCACTACCCACTTTGTCTCAACATAGCAGGGTTCACTTACCGACAGTGAGTGAGAATAGGTCGGACTTGTCGAGCAACAGAGCGACGTGCGACCAGCCGAACCGCTCGAAGACGCTGGTGAAGACGCGCGGCAGCCGGCACTGACAGTACGACATGCGAGTCAGCGTCGGGTACTTGCCTTTATCGTTGAACAGCGTTTGGGGCTGCCAGAGAAAAATACATTTACAAGATCACATAATTAGGCCGTTTTTTGTGAGTTCCATATAATAGTCCGGCAATACCTTTTTACGTATTTTTAATGAATAATAATTGGCACTTTTTATGTCCCTACTTTACTACTCCTGGCCGCCGGTCTTCTCGGAATATGAAGGGGCTTTAAGCCATAATCCACCACGCTGACCCATTACGAGATGGCGGATTACACATATTTTCCGAAAATTGATTTGATTTAAAAGTGATAATCATATTGTAATTATGATTCTCACATAGATTTCATAAAACCCAGAGGTGCGAGCCGGGGTTTGAACCCAGGACTTTGTGCACACAAGATGCGTGCTAAACCAATTAGCTATCACTCGCACGCTGTATAAACTGCAACCAAACAGCAACTCACTCTGGTCCCTTTCCTTAGATTCCTCAGTCGGTGCATGCGACTGACGACGCTCGCGGGGGCAGCGAGCTCGCCCTCCGACGGTGGCTGCGCACATACAAACATGACCCTCAACAAATTAGGTACAGATTTGACGAATAGGTACAGTGGTGTTCATAAATCCTGGGCCCGTACTACGTTAGCTACTTAAAACGCAATAGAATAGCAAACGCGCGTTTGCTTCTGCATTGGTTTTTAAGTAGCTAAAGTGGTACGGGCATAATAAAAATATATATATAAAATTAAATTAATATACCTATGTATAATATAATTATATTAAATTCAAAATGAATAAAAATTATATAATAGTAGCGTGCGAAAAGCAAACACTCGCGTTTGCTTTTCTATTGCGGTTTTAGTAGCTAACGTGGTACGGGCCCAGTAGCGATCTCAATGCCGTATGTTCACGACAATACAATATTAAATGTACCACCGCACTTAATGTACACCGACTGTATCCTAGCTTCTATTAATAAATATAATAATTTTAGCCCTTTTGACGTCCCACTCCTGGGCACGGGCCTCCCCTCAACACGAGGGGGATTCAGGCCATAATCCACCACCCTGGCCCAGTGCGGGTTGGCGGATTTCACGTGTCTTTCGAAAATTGGTTAAATCTTCTAAGACATGCAGGTTTCCTCACGATGTTTTCCTTCACCGTAAGCAAGTGATAATCATATTGAAATTATGATTCGCACATAGATTTCGAAAAATCCAGAGGTTCGAGCCGGGGTTTGAACCCGAGACCTGGTAGCCCGCAAGACGCGTGCTTAACCAATCGGCTATCACTTCTATTGCAGCTTCTATTGCAGTCTATTAATTATTTATTTATTTATAGGGTATCCAGCAGAGCCATTAACTGTTATTAAGCTAAAATAAATTGGTACTAAAGTTCATGAGACAGGCACTAAGCATAATCTTGCCAATTGAAAATTAATTAAAATATTGATTTGCTATTAATTTAGCTATTCATGATCGAAACTTCGACGAAATACGAGCTGCATTGTTTCATTCTAGGTGCCCTATAAAATAACCTTCACTTGAATATCACTACAATAGGTATCAACAGAACCAAGTACGCTCCCTCGCTCCATTAAAATAAACAACGAATAAATATAATAAACGAGAAAGCTCTGTTTAATTGCGTTAATTATTACAGAAACATTACCAGGAAGCCTCTCATTGTAAGCGTTTGAATCACAAAATGGAAGTCAATATTTGTATTTACTTGGTAATATTATATCCTTGTAATGGGCAAAGGTACGCATACATCTACTACACTAAATAAACATGCTACAATTACTTCACAAAATTAAACTTTAAATTAAAGCAATTCATTGCATTTTAACATGACATACTAAGTCAACAGTGGTTAGACCGCAAAGACAGACTTGACACAGAACGTTACCAAATTCAACGGATATTAACGTTTACGTTTAACTAGCTGTTGCTCGCGGCTCCGCCCGTGTGTTACTTCGACCAAATAAAAGTAGCCTAAGTTACTCCTTATAAAAGTCCCGTCAAAATCAGTGCAGCCGTTTCACACCGGTGAACAAATAATTTTAAAAACTGTTTCTTGTTCCGTTTTTAGTACGTTTTTAGTATATACTTCCATAATATGCGTTTAGTAAAATGATCTTATTATGAATTTACAAACAAACATTAGGGTTTTATTAATTTGTATACATTTAAATAATATCATTATAGATCGGTACATAAATAGCCACAGGTATATTCAATTCAATTCAATTCAAATCGTTTATTTTGTTTAGGCCTACGGGGTCACTTACAAATTGTCAATTTTACATATTTTTTTTCTTATATCTACAACCGGATCGGAACCCGACCTCGACTGAGAAGATATATCCACCAACAATCCAACAGCATTGAACATAAAGCACTCAGACAGAACAGCGCTGGGGCCGTATGCCCTCGGCATTTGAATAATAGAGCAGAATACTAGATACACAGCGTAGAACAAAGACGAGCCAGGTATTAATTTACTTAATTGATATCACAAAGGGAATTTGTGTACCTATTCGTGTATTATACACGACGGCTTTGAAGTTATTGGCAAAAATAAGGTGAGTATTATTTAAGCTCTCATACGTGGGTTAGCGGTTGTACGGTTAAAACATGCTTAGTCTTCTTCTTTCGAATGTCAAATTACTGATGATAGAAAGAGATAGTTCGGTGTATAACTATTCGCCCGCTAATCCCCGTTTATAAATAAGGAAATTAGGGTTCAGTACTTCGATAAGAAATTCGATATTTTAAGGTTATTTGCACGTCCTGTCTGACACAGGCATTTGGTATATGATCATGATTAAAAATAGTAATAGAAAAGCAAGAAAAAAAATATCACCAGGCTAATACACCAACTGTATGGTCCCAAACTAAGAAACGCTTGTACTATGGGTACCGTACAATGTCCAGTAGTGGTCTGGGGGCGATCCCAGTGACACCCAGACCTGGGAAAATTACGAAAATGCCATTTCCGATTTTTTTCCCCGGCGGGAATCAAACCCGCAACCACCATGTGCAGTGAGCCGAACGGCCTACGCTCGAACCACTGCGCTAAACGGTAGTAAAAAAAAATAATTAAATATTAGTCATCATACCCGTTCAATGGGGATCTGTAAAAAGAGAGAGTTCACTGAACTCTATATCTATATCCACGTCAGGTGGTTTCATACGATACTGCCAACACTGTCCAGGTTTATTAGGTAAACACGCTGCGTCGGGCAAATACGAGAATACGTGACACGATGTAAATCACAAACGGGATAGTACAACAAGTTTATTTGCTTACCTGAACAAACGCGAACTCTATGTGGAAAAATTAATATAAATAATTTTACCTTTTTTAACGTCTCACTCCTTGCCACGGACCTCCCCTCGATACGATGGTGATACTGGCCATATTCCACCACACCTAGCCTAGTGGAGGTTGGCGGATTTCTCATGTCTTTCGACAATTGGTTAGATTTCCTAGACTTGCAGGTTTCTCACGATATTTTCCTTCACCTATAGCAAGTGATAATCATTAGAAGCAATGATTCGCACATAGATTCCGAAAAACCCAGAGGTGCGATAATTGAACCCGTTTGAATGTAGAAATGCGAAACTAACATGATTGCAATAAGGAAATTACACTGTTGTGAGGCTTCCATGGGGGTGAGAATACATTCAATCGGTCCATCTGCCCTTGGCACACCCTATAGTGACCGGCATGATCATAATATTGCTATATACTATGTACTATAATATAGACGTTTATCTCAAAAACAAATAAGGAAGGAATGGAATTAATAAGGCTCGCACCATGTTATATTAATTTGGCCTATCGGCTAACTCATCGACTGCACACTCACTAAATTAGCTTTCTCGTTTTATTTAAATACCTAAATCTAAGTGAGATTTGATTACTTATTTAGTGACAATTGTGTTGCCTGCTCCCAATCTGTTGCAGTTCCTGAGAATGTACACCATCGTTTATTCATTGAAGAGAGTAACCATTGTGTTTCTTGCCGGATCTTCTCAGTGGAAGCAGCATTCCGAACCAGTGATAGATTCCGACTATTCATAAATAAATAAAAACATTTTTGAGTTTGAGTTTGACTATCATATCGGCAGGATGTGGATGCTGGCCAATCAACCTCTGCCAACCCCTTTCAAGAAATACGGATATAATACAAAAATCGCTGCGTAGCGCAATCTATAGCTTTTTCTCGCGATTTACTAAGATTGTGATGCGCAACTACAACCCAACCTCCTCCTTCGCAAAGTGCCATTCCATTCTACACCACTTCCCACACACTCATTTATCTCCAACCAAAACCAAAGGATCGAATCAGGATGTAAGTACAGTAACAGCATGAACACACTTATTGTGTGAGGTACAAGGAAAATTGATACGGTAAAAGATAGTCATAGGTTCTGAAAACATATCTAGAAAAATATTTATTCTTTAAAGTTCGTGCCTAATTTATAAAAAAAATGAGACCCAAATGCTCGATGTTTGACAAATTTCACTTATTATAGAGCAGTTATTGTTAAACAAGCACAAAATCTTTTGGGGAGAACGGAGTCAGCCTAGAGAGAAACTAACACAACGACACAAATGTTCAACAAAATTTCATAAATCATGATTCAGATCTTAACACGTTATAAAACTTGTGTAGGTATTCTATTTAAATCACTAGAAAATAGTCGATCTATTTAATGGATCACGGACTCACAATATCGATTGTAGATACAGTGTGCCCCATCACTAACACCAAGCATTTATTGGTCCATTACATTTCAATCCAATTTCATTCTACGTCAATGCCAAGTTCGCGGGGATCCCGGCTTTCATACAGATTTGTTTCTACCCTTGACCAAAGGAATATGTCAGTGGTAAGCGTCGCTATGTCGACAAGGGGACCCGTAACGATTCAATCTTCTCGATATATCCAATCGTATCTATATCGATGAAGTATTTTGAGAAATTTAATGGGAGTGTAGTTTAAATTTGGATAGTTTTGCGTGGGGGTCTGAGTCGGCAAATGCTATTTGAGAAAAGTTTTTTTACGTACGTTTCCATTGATTTCAAAGTGAAAATAAAATAAACGCAATCGATTGTAATAGGGCATATGGTTAATTTGTAGTTTTAACTCACCGTCTTCTCAACGTATACTTCTATGTAATAAAAAAATATTGCAGATGTATGCATCAGCATATTTAACACGTATATAATGTATAAAATTCCTTCACTGTTCACTTTGAAATACGTTAAATTTAAATCTATACAAAGAAGTAACAGGCTGATTCCGTAACCTTGTTCAAAAGTGATCTTTAACGTTTTCTCAGAACAAATGGACTGAGGAACACTCCTAAGTCTGTTTACCATATTACAAATCTAATAATTCTGCAGAAGTTACAGTTTTCAAAGTCCGACGGTATCAAAATCACATTAGGATCGCTTTACTATGTTAGGGAACAAATGAAATACGGCCCGATCGATCTACATGTGACAGATTCCAGATTAATGATACCTATTTCCATTTCCAAATCGTCTGATGTTGACATTCCAAACATTTGGAACCCTATCACTAGGTTACATCGTATTACTAAAATATCGATGTCAATCTGACCCAAATGTATACTGTCACCAACTCTGGCAGTCGAAAATTACGCCTCAACCGCCGTTGGGTCGATGCGAGCCCTCGCGGGTTCTTAACTCACCCTTCAAAAGGGTAACAAGATGATTTAACTTTCAAACTCATCTTTAGGATAGTTCTCAACTAATTAAACTACAATATGTTTGTATTTAAGTTTCAGTAGGCCAATAATCTCTCATTTCGTCATTACCAAATGAAAAAAAGTATTATTCCATTATATAAGACATAGAATTAAACGTAAGAACGTAATAAATATATTTGACAAACATAGTTTTGAATTTATAGTAGTGAGAAAGACCTTATTTTAAGGTATTCGCTGCGGTATTCGTATAGATATGTCTCGCACAAAGTCCAATCAAATTGTTCGATACCTTGTTGAAGCACGTACGTGTTCCCGAGAATTAAATTCAAACGCTCGGATCGCGTGTCCACCCTGTTATACTTCTTTATTTGTCCTTAGATCTATCCCTTGAGAAAACTCGAAGGTTAAGGGCGTTGACAAATTAAGTAATTAGTACAACTATCGTAATGCTAAGGCAGGCACATTTAAATTCAAAATATAGGGATAATATTTACCTATACAATACAGTAACTAATTTACAAAGAAACGATAAAACAATCGAACATTGACTGCATTTAATTAATGTCAATTTATACGTCTTCGGTAGCAAACCCTATAGGTTATTATCCTACGAATATAGTACAAACAATTTATATTTTAAATGAATGATCGGAGTTGGTAACTATTATACCCATAATAATTAAAAGATCCAGCTTCCTAACTGATTAAATAAAGTCGGCAACTAATAAAAAGCCATAGTGAGCTGCTGCAAGTAACAATGAAACGGGCAAATTAGATGGAAATACTTGACATTAGAATAGACAACGAATCTAAATATTGATGCCACGGAGATTTAGTTCCTGGTATTTCCTTGTAAAATATTATCAATTATGATTCAATTTCATGTAATAACTCTGGTTGAGGTGGACGGGAGCAGCCCAGGGGAAGAATTTTCAATAACGCTAAAATGATTTTATATTAGATTTGTTTTTTTTTATATTTTTTCTCAATGGCGGAGCAGCGCCCTCTAGAATTATTATAACGTAATATTCCATGACCATTTACAATACAAACAAAATTTAACGCATGCGCGGATCCATCATTTGACACGTGACTTATGGAACGTCTTTAGTTCATACACAAATCTCATATAAAAATTGATAAAATATATTTTTTTTCCAGAATCAGGGAAAATTTTCATATTTATAATATTGTAAAAAGCCAGTTCAGAATATTACGATCATTTAAAAATATAATAAATCTAAATCCAATAATCTCAAATTTCGATTGGATTCGAGCCGTGGAAGTTGGTTTTGGCCGTGAATGTGGCTTTTTAACCTACAAAAGAGCTGATGATCTTCAAACGGCTGAACCGATTTTCATGAAACATAGCTAAGAACACTCTCGATCAGAATACCTATCTAACAAAAGAAACAAAATTGAAATCGGTTCATCAGCTTGGGCGCTACGTTGCCACAGACAGACACACAGATACACAGATACACATGTTAAACTTATAACACCCCTCGGTTTTCGTCGGGGGTTAAAGATACACATGTTAAACTTATAACACCACTCGTTTTTCGTTTGGGGTTAAAAATAAGGTTAAATCAACTAAGCCAATGGAGGAAAATGTTTGGTGTAGAAGGAATTTTGTGTTTCAGTAACTTTCGTCCTAGAGTGAGGAATAAAAGGACACTGCCTATCATGATCACTGACACTTAGTAATCCCTAGCGGCACTGGATTTGTAAAAAGGTCGAGTATTTCAGAGGACATTTCACTATAGATAGGTACGAAAGAGGACGGGGCGGCACAAAGTGAAGTGGTGTATACCCACGGCACTAATAGGTACACAGTGTTTGTGCAGCTTTCGACCTTAAGACAAAGCTTTACAACAATAAATCTGCTTTTAAGTGTTCAATTACTTAAAATGGTAATTGAGCGCAGCCTTAACCTTAAGACCTTTTCCCCGAGGAGTACCACGAACGTTTAATCAACAAGCATCAAACCAGCCCATCTTAACTAAACATTTATGTGTTACCTTAATGGAACAGTTTTTTTTTCAAAATAAATATTATTATATACTTACACCACTATTTATTATTCGCCATCATACAAATAACTGGGTAATCAGATAGCCCACTGATCCGATGAAAACATACAAAAATAAATAAAGAAAAAAACTACAAAATATAAGAATCATTAGTCAAAACAAGATAAATCGGTGTAAATTTAGCGTCTGTGCGAACGAAGTGTAACGATCTGTTTAACACAATACAATGACATCAACATACGGCAATAAACTTTATATTTACATCGGCATCACCAAGTAATGGGTTCCGAACTCCATAAACTGGATTTTAAACCCGTTAACCCCTCACAAAGATAATCCCCTCGCGCGCCGAGCAAAGAAACCGTTGGTTATTGAGACACGAGCTACCCACAAATGTTTTGTGTGACATGATATTATTAAAACGGTTTTTGTGACTACTAATATATAGTTGGCATTGTATGTATATGATTTTCCTATCTCAATTTAGAACTATAACTTGAAAATATGAAACATCCTCCTATCGAAGAAGACGACAAAAATGTATGGACAATAAGCCAGAATCGACAAGAACGAAATGTGCACCATGCTTACCATGCTTGGCCGGCGTATTTTGTTTATTAATTAAACAGAATCCTTGTTGCAGAATCTTATAAAAATATACTACAAAAATCGTTATAAAGAATAATACTAAATATTGAAGAGTCATGTGTCCGTATCGTATTTTTCTTATTACGAGCATGGGTTTACATTCACACGTTTAGTACGAATAAAGTCACAGGAAAATGTTTTGATATGATACGTCCTTTAATACACACGTACGCGCGTGTTTTTGGGTTAAAATATTACAGCTATCATGCCATTTATAACATACTAGCTAAACCCGGCCACGTTTCGCTATGACTCAGTCTGATATATTTCCCGTTCCCATGGGAACTTCGGGATAAGTATATAAAACACTCACATATAGAAATGCTTCGTTGTGTAAAAAACTCAAGTCAATCCATCGACTACTTTTCGTGTTTTGCGGACATAAACACACGGTAGCTGATTTTTTATATATTTAGATTGGAGTGTTATTATAGAGGGGAAATTTAAAAACAAAACTAGTTTGTACCCGTGGTGTAGTCTATGCAACCATCAATTTAAGTTTCATTATATCATACTATCGACTAGAGAAGCTCATAAACGATATTACGTTTTATTTGCAAAATTATCTTCAATATATAGACCACTAAAGGTACACCTCTATTGCAGCCTTGTAATATAGAAGGTTACCAATGAATACAAAGAGAATCACGATATAAACTTCTACCTCTATTTGCAATAAGTTAAATAATTGACTAGCTAGACAATTCACTAACTTCGCGCTTAGGTAGCACGTGTACTCTATTATGCCTAAACTTAGTTAACTAGAGTTTATACACTTGTATCTTACTCTTATATTGAACAAATAAGACTTGATTAACAATTAAATGTATAGGCGTAGATTGTTAATTCAATAAATTGTTATTAAGTTACTAACAAGATATTACCTTTACTTATTTGAAAGACAAAAATAGGAATCACACTCATTTAAAAATGGTCGCAGTTCACAATAGATTATGAGTAATAGTGCTCATAGTGACATATATTTTTACAGTGCCTATTGCCATGAGTAATAAGCCTTTTCGCCGACAAGCAGTGTCGCGTCGCCTACGTTTGCTACGGGCTACGAGCTACGCGCGTAGCCTCGTAGCAGGCGTAGCGCGTAGGCGGGTCCGGGTACACATGAATGCAATTTAAAATGCGACCAATTTTTTGCATTACTGGTTTCAAATTCGAACCTGAATGTTTTCAATGTATAAGAACACAATTTTTATAGAACTCTATTTCAATTACAATACTTTTAAACGATGCTACTTATAAATTTTGCCTTTTTTTTTTAATACGTTCCACATCTCATGTGGTGTTCGTAAATAATAGCTATACTCAAACTTATCACGAGGTCCGTCAGTATTAAAACCGTCTCTTATAATTTAGACCCAAAATGTTTTCATTATTTAACTTCCTCTAGTTTAATTTCCCCAACGATCCCTATTGTATTATAAATCTGTGTGTTTGTTCAAGTTGTAAAACTAATTTACCGCCTCGTTATTATGTAACGGCCCTTACTTCTCCTCAGGGAACACGTGTTATTTGTTTTAATTGAATTGCTTACAGCAACTGTTTTGTAAAGCAGGCTTAGATGGGTTTGATCGGCAATATCATGGATTAAAAGGGACGAGGTGGAGATAATTTTAGAACTCTGAAGTTTGCCTCTATCAATTATCTAGTGAGTGTGTCTCTCCATGTTAACGCTGGCGGCGCCTCTATACAATCCTACTAATATTATAAATGTGAAAGTTTGTGAGTGTGGATGTATGTATGTATGTTTGTTACTCCTTCACGCAAAAACTACTGAACGGATTTGGATGAAATTTGGAACACAGATAGTTTATAACCGGGATTAACATATAGGATACTTTTTATCCCGATAATCCCGAAATTTTTGTTACGTTAAATACTACGCGGACGAAGTCGGGGGGCACAGCTAGTCTATATATATATATATATATATATATATAACTCAACGGTGACTGACATAGTGATCTATCAACGCACAGCCCAAACCACTGGACGGATCGGGCTGAAATTTGGCATGCAGGTAGATGTTATGACGTAGGCATCCGTTAAGAAAGGATTTTGATTAATTCTACCCCCAAGGGGATAAAATAGGGGATGAAAGTTTATTAAGTTAAACTACACGCGGACAAAGTCGCGGGCTCAGCTAGTGATATATAAAATAGAAAACCTGAATCACGATATTGAGTTCGCGAGCATCATGTCCACATATACAACACACTGACAATAACCATTGAGGCAGTGGTTCGAGCGTAGGCCGCTCGGCTCACTACACCGGATGGTTGCGGGTTCGATTCCCGTCAGAGTAAATTTCGGAAATGGCCTTTTCGTAATTTTCCCTGGTCTGAGTGTGACTGGGATCGCCCCCAGTCCATTCTACGGAACCCATAGTACAAGCGTTGCTTAGTTTGGGACGATACAGTTGGTGTGTTTGTCTGGCGATATTAATTTATTTATTTTATAGCGGCCGTCCTATGTAACATTTTGGTTACGATGGCTATAGTTATTTATCATATTTATATATAAGTAATTAGATCCTGGTCACGGCACCAACTGTAACATTTTTAGTTTCGCGAGACATTTATGTTATTTGAATTTGTTATGAAATATTCTATATTATTACGATATCCATGGTCACGGCACCACTGAAACAATTTATTTCCCTGACTATAATTATTTATTATATTTAACTATTTATATGGCTATGATCCCAATCACAGGACCATCTGAAACTACTTTATTTCGAGTACGGTTTGTTATTATTATATTTAAAGTACTATTCCGTTTAAAAATCGCTACGTTGCGTTTATCTACTGAGTGTCGTGGTTTTGCCCCATTTATGGCAATTAAATTTACTTAATTAGAGTCGTCAATTCAATTTATTACGCATGTTGTTCGCTAATTGTCAAAATATAAATAAATATAACAATACTAAAATATCTAAAACAAACTCCTGCGGAATTGAACATAGAAACACAGTACACAGACAACAAACATTTATACAAAGACTCGTAGTTGTCGCCAACCGTCGCTGATGATCCTTTGTAGTTACTGTGGGGTTTAAACATCACAAATGGCGAAGCAATAAAACAAATCATGCACCTCAGCGGTCGTCGGTCGCCTCCCTATAAAATCCCGCTAAATAAATATACACGATGCAATTGAACGCCAATATAGTCTCATCAGTTCATTGAAGAAATGAGTCACGAGGACTTGTCATATTCATATTTATTCTAACACATACAATGAGACTATAAAGCCAATACTTACAATCTACGCTCACCAATGTATCTGCAACACACCTGAATCACGTTCGCACTCATACACTCGCGAAATAGGCAATACCCGCACTTTGCCATTTTTATATTGACTTTTAGCGCACACGCAGACGAAATTATTTTATTGATAAATTTGAATATTATACATAAATACATGTACATTGTATGAATAATAGTAAGGCAGGACCAAATCGACGTAGATCTGTAAAATTGTTCTGGATGTTCCGGCAACGTGGACTACATATCCCGTCTGTAGTTAGAGGAAGTATCTAGACTTACAGACTTATGATCTAGAACTAGCGATTGATATTTTCTGACCTCCCAACACACCTTATAGTCAGAACCTGGTGGCAGATGAACAACGTGCCCCAACAAAACCAGCAATCTAAACCGACCTTAGCAAGCTCGACTGGGTTAAGACTCATTTTACGTTACCTAGCGATTACAACAATCTAAATCGTCTTGCATCCAATCATCTTCCCTACGGCAGAGCTCCACAATACATACGTCGGATTGTTTTATGAACATTTGTTCGTACAGGCAAGAGTTTATTATTTAGGTATCAAATGGAATTTAATAGACTAATAAAAGGGTGCTTGAAGAGCCAAAAGGTCAGTTTCATCTCCGGATGTTGTCGCCGACCGGTGCATTAATTTGTTTGGTGTGTTCTCGTGCTCGTCGATAAGGAGTTGAACGATATCCGGGCTCGAAAATTCTGGTTACCCGTCTATCATGGAGCACATCTTTCGGAATGAGGCAACGGCAGGAGGATCCGTGTACCGGACACCTAGCAACGGCTCCAGGTTTCAGGGAACAGGCAGCTCATCAGATATCACAAACCTCCCCCGTACTCACGAGAGTGTGTACCTAGTGCATGTCAGTAAATGAGCCAATCTCTTCTGTGATAGCTTGTATAGTGTCTTGTGTTCAATGCTCAGTACTTTAATTAACCGCCCCGCGACTCGAGCAACGGCGACTTCGCACAGAGTTGTTAGTGTTATGGTGTGTGTACACGAATTTTGTCAACACTGAACTTAATTCACAATTAGAGTCAAATCAAACGCGAATTGTTCATCAAGCACAGTGTGATTTAGGTCCCTAATTTAGTCAAATTTTAACAAAACGCAATCCTGTGATCGCATAAGACAAATATAATTCAGTCGATATTCGCTCACAACCATCTCCAAATCATTCCAGCTACTACCCCGTCGTGTCTAGCTTTCCCTGAAATTAATGAATGAATGGACTCTCCTAATAACACAACAATAGTAAGACAATACAGCAGATATATCGACAATTCTCGGACAACACGGTACAAACTATACTTCATACCTTATAATATTTTTAGCTACAACACTCAGTTTAAACGCTCGGAAAAATATTTGTAATTACTTTAGAACACCACTCGCAAATAAATCAAAACTTTAAATTAAAATATTCGCGGTTCGCGCACTTGTACACGTCTCAAAGGATCACTCCCGAGAATCCAACCCGACCGTTCTGAACTCAAGACCTCGACTCTCCCGTCGCTAAAACCCCACTGTCCCTCGTCTCCCAATCTCTCAAACCAAGGAAGCCAAAACACAGAGAAGCCCCCTCTCCGTCTTGTATTTTTGTTTTAACCCAGAAACTATCTTAGAACAATGTTTCTAAGGATTATAATTAAGTGCCGCATCTTTGCATGGACAAGTGCATAAGCCACGCCCACAGACCCCTTTTTTCTCGCAATTATGAGTGTTTGGGTTGAGGGCTCATAATTTACTCTCTCGTTTGACAGATTTTATTTCGTTTGGTTCAAATTTCAATTGTATGGGCGTAAAACGAGCCAAACACTTTAAGCATGTGCAAAGAACAAAACGGCTAACAGCGTCACCACGTGTAGACAATTAAGTTCACATCACAAAGAAAAGTCAATTGTAGGATGACAGATACTTTGTGCTTTATCATAGATTTTATGGCCCTTGGCCTCCACAACATGTGTTCGTCTACCTAACTTGTGAGTTTAAATGTGTTTGCATGGGAGTGTTTTATTTTTTTTTAGCCATAGCTATTCCCAAGCATTGTTATCGAATTTCTCTTAAAATGTCCATACAATGGTGGGACTAAATCTCATGTTTCCAAACTACTTGAAACAAAATTAATTGCTAACACATTTCTGACGAAGTGTGTGAAAGCTCAGCTTTGGACATTTTAATTTTTGTAGACTGGAATCCTATGCAGTTGCTTTAGACAAAAGGCGCATAGAATAATTTATTTAGGTATTTAAGTCGAGTTTAGGTCGCCTGCAGTATGAACTGTTACAGTCGCCCCTAATTATATAATTATGAACGTCAACTCGTTGGAGTGAATGGTTATATAATTCTTTAGGAAAAACTGAAGTAAACAGTTATAGAATTATGTAGAACAACCACTCTTCCACTATCATTTATACTCTGAATTGCTGGCAAATCCTTTAACTCCCAAATTGTAATCAATCATGAATGACACACGTTGATGATCGCAGGAAACGTTTATGTTGTGTAGATGTCTATGAAGGATACTCAAAGTTGTGTTGATAGCCAACATGTCTAGTCGTTCAGCAGGTCTGCATCACCGTATACAACAGTCCAAACGTTGGTGTATATATTGTAATGAAAGGTACATGTACGGAATGTGGTATCATGTTTGTATCGATAAATCCAGCGGTGTACTGGGTATTACAGTGACGAAACAATCAGAGGTCTTTCTTGCTTAAGACATTCTCTATTCGAAAGTTCCTATACTGTTATTCCCCAGAAATCGATTTGAATTCAACCATGTCCGTTCCATATAGAAGAGTAAATCCATTGAGATATGAGCATTAGATCGTTGTCCAGAGTGATGCAAGGTTTCAGCAGACCCACGAATGACTTGAAAATATGACGTTATACACGAGTTTATCTCGAGTAAAAGTCGTGGTTATTATCTCCAATGATTGATTGATAATAGTGAATATATCCGCTGTCCATAATAGGTGAATGTATGTATAACAATACGTTGTACCAGCCTGTGTTTAATTTGTCCAAATGTGTCATCATCAATATGTGTCTTTCATAATCAAACAGAGATGTAGATGTGTGAGTAGGTAGGTACAGTATACGTTATGCATTACCCAAGGCACCGTGTACTCATAATTTGAACTTATAAAATAGGTACTAATCCGTCGTTCCTTATAACCAATAGTTTAACTAGGACCTTAAACTTGATTGATGTTTCTAATCACTATTTAATTTAAAATAAATAGTAAATAAATTTCCGTTGGTCACACCAAGTGTACCGTAGAACGAACCTAGACGGTCCCTGTATTTTCAAATCTGAGAAGAAGTAATTTTTCAAACATAAAAATATTACCGCACTCATATAAGCGGGAATCGAACCCACGACTACTTGGTATAGCGCCAGCAAAGCCAAGTCACAAAAACCCCCTCTAAATTCGCACATGTGGGAATCGAACCCACAACAACTTGGTATAGCGCCAGCTAAGCCAAATCACAACAAAACCTTTAGAAATTTGCACATGTAGGAATCGAACCCACAACAAATTTGTGTAGCGCCAGCTAAGCCTAGTCATAACAAAACCTTTCAAAATTTATACGTGTGGGGATCGAACCCACGACAATTTGGTATAGCGCAATTTAATCCAAACCAAACCCTTCTAAATCCACACATGTGGGAATCGAACCCACCACAACTTGATCTAGCGCCAGCTAATCCATGTCACAACAAAATAAACTCTTCTCAATTTGTACATGTGGGAATCAAACCCACAACAACTTGGTGTACCGCCAGCTAAGCCAAATCACAACAAAACCTTTAGAAATTTGCACATGTAGGAATCGAACCCACAACAAATTTGTGTAGCGCCAGCTAAGCCTAGTCATAACAAAACCTTTCAAAATTTATACGTGTGGGGATCGAACCCACAACATCTTGTATAGCGCCAGCTAATCCATAACAAGATAACTCTTCAATTTCGCATATGTGGGAATCGAACCCACAAGATCTTATATAGCGCCAGCTAATCCATCACAACAGAAACCTTTCCAAATTTGTACATATGGGAATCGAACCCACAATTACTTGGTATAGTGTTGGCTAAGCCAATTCACAACAAAAATCTCCAGAATTTGTACAGGTGGGAATCGAACCCAAACCAACTTAGTATAGTATCTTCTAAACGCCAGACGCAATTCGATAGTCTCAAGAAAAAAATAATTCGTAATATGATTTAATATATCGGTCTATTCTAAACTACCACTCGCCCTTATCCTATTATTCATTGGGAGTGCAAATTAAATAATATTAGTTTTAGTGTAAATACGCCCCTACACTATTAATTGGGTATTCTTAATTGGATCTAAACACGCCCCTATGTCCTTATGTAATAAAATCGAATTTAGCATAAAACTATCATCATGAGTAAGTTAGTTTACTAATTAACTACTATAATATTATACTGAATTAAATTACTCTGCTCTACTGCCATTTAGATCACCATCACTATCATCACCATATTTATCATCTCTGTATCACCCATCATGAAAATCATAACCAAATTCATTAGCTGCATTACCATATTCATACTGTGATGATACTATCCCATCAAAATCGAATCACAGGCCATTCAATAAAACATCGATAAACGAAATATATCCTAAACAAGACTAACTTAACCTATACTAGTGTTACTAAAGGACTATCCTAATTTATTTAATCTAGCATAAAACTAAAACAGTAGCTAAAAGAAAATGTTTCCTAAATGTCACACTCTAGAGGACAACAAAAAGTTATAGCAACCTAAGATGTATTTCCTATGGGATTCCTTTGACAGGACTATGGACTAGGATATTATCAACTCAGATTAGTCGATATGAGCTGGGGTAGTCTGGTTCGCACGCCTGTGTGGTTTATGTTCTAGTCAGCAATTGTAGCTAGATTTAAACATCCCCTAACATATAGTTAAGTATTTATCCTTTATTCTTATACGAATTGCGCACCGCGCGTGTTACTGTAGGAAATTATTTTCTCATATTATGAGTGTATGTGGCGTAGTACTATATCATCAAATGGTATGCAATTTGTACAAACTCCAGCTAAAGGAGTAAAACAATTTTCCAAGAGTACCTAAGAAATCAGACAAAAGGTCGTTCCGATAATTATAAGTACTATTTATGGTTTTAGGTTCGTGATCGTCAATTAGGTTTAAGTTTTCCTACGTTGTGTATTTTTTTATGTGTAGTAACTCAGATTCTTTTATTAGGTTTTTAATTCGACGCGAATCAAATTAAAATTGTCTGACCTAAATCCTGGTCACGGCACCATCTGTTGCATTTTTATTCGGGAGACGCTTTACGGCAGACGTTTAATTTCGTTACGGCGACTATAGGTTATTTATCATATTTATATATAAGTAATTAGATCCTGGTCACGGCACCAACTGTAACATTTTTAGTTTCGCGAGACATTTATGTTATTTGAATTTGTTATGAAATATTCTATATTATTACGATATCCATGGTCACGGCACCACTGAAACAATTTATTTCCCTGACTATAATTATTTATTATATTTAACTATTTATATGGCTATGATCCCAATCACAGGACCATCTGAAACTACTTTATTTCGAGTACGGTTTGTTATTATTATATTTAAAGTACTATTCCGTTTAAAAATCGCTACGTTGCGTTTATCTACTGAGTGTCGTGGTTTTGCCCCATTTATGGCAATTAAATTTACTTAATTAGAGTCGTCAATTCAATTTATTACGCATGTTGTTCGCTAATTGTCAAAATATAAATAAATATAACAATACTAAAATATCTAAAACAAACTCCTGCGGAATTGAACATAGAAACACAGTACACAGACAACAAACATTTATACAAAGACTCGTAGTTGTCGCCAACCGTCGCTGATGATCCTTTGTAGTTACTGTGGGGTTTAAACATCACAAATGGCGAAGCAATAAAACAAATCATGCACCTCAGCGGTCGTCGGTCGCCTCCCTATAAAATCCCGCTAAATAAATATACACGATGCAATTGAACGCCAATATAGTCTCATCAGTTCATTGAAGAAATGAGTCACGAGGACTTGTCATATTCATATTTATTCTAACACATACAATGAGACTATAAAGCCAATACTTACAATCTACGCTCACCAATGTATCTGCAACACACCTGAATCACGTTCGCACTCATACACTCGCGAAATAGGCAATACCCGCACTTTGCCATTTTTATATTGACTTTTAGCGCACACGCAGACGAAATTATTTTATTGATAAATTTGAATATTATACATAAATACATGTACATTGTATGAATAATAGTAAGGCAGGACCAAATCGACGTAGATCTGTAAAATTGTTCTGGATGTTCCGGCAACGTGGACTACATATCCCGTCTGTAGTTAGAGGAAGTATCTAGACTTACAGACTTATGATCTAGAACTAGCGATTGATATTTTCTGACCTCCCAACACACCTTATAGTCAGAACCTGGTGGCAGATGAACAACGTGCCCCAACAAAACCAGCAATCTAAACCGACCTTAGCAAGCTCGACTGGGTTAAGACTCATTTTACGTTACCTAGCGATTACAACAATCTAAATCGTCTTGCATCCAATCATCTTCCCTACGGCAGAGCTCCACAATACATACGTCGGATTGTTTTATGAACATTTGTTCGTACAGGCAAGAGTTTATTATTTAGGTATCAAATGGAATTTAATAGACTAATAAAAGGGTGCTTGAAGAGCCAAAAGGTCAGTTTCATCTCCGGATGTTGTCGCCGACCGGTGCATTAATTTGTTTGGTGTGTTCTCGTGCTCGTCGATAAGGAGTTGAACGATATCCGGGCTCGAAAATTCTGGTTACCCGTCTATCATGGAGCACATCTTTCGGAATGAGGCAACGGCAGGAGGATCCGTGTACCGGACACCTAGCAACGGCTCCAGGTTTCAGGGAACAGGCAGCTCATCAGATATCACAAACCTCCCCCGTACTCACGAGAGTGTGTACCTAGTGCATGTCAGTAAATGAGCCAATCTCTTCTGTGATAGCTTGTATAGTGTCTTGTGTTCAATGCTCAGTACTTTAATTAACCGCCCCGCGACTCGAGCAACGGCGACTTCGCACAGAGTTGTTAGTGTTATGGTGTGTGTACACGAATTTTGTCAACACTGAACTTAATTCACAATTAGAGTCAAATCAAACGCGAATTGTTCATCAAGCACAGTGTGATTTAGGTCCCTAATTTAGTCAAATTTTAACAAAACGCAATCCTGTGATCGCATAAGACAAATATAATTCAGTCGATATTCGCTCACAACCATCTCCAAATCATTCCAGCTACTACCCCGTCGTGTCTAGCTTTCCCTGAAATTAATGAATGAATGGACTCTCCTAATAACACAACAATAGTAAGACAATACAGCAGATATATCGACAATTCTCGGACAACACGGTACAAACTATACTTCATACCTTATAATATTTTTAGCTACAACACTCAGTTTAAACGCTCGGAAAAATATTTGTAATTACTTTAGAACACCACTCGCAAATAAATCAAAACTTTAAATTAAAATATTCGCGGTTCGCGCACTTGTACACGTCTCAAAGGATCACTCCCGAGAATCCAACCCGACCGTTCTGAACTCAAGACCTCGACTCTCCCGTCGCTAAAACCCCACTGTCCCTCGTCTCCCAATCTCTCAAACCAAGGAAGCCAAAACACAGAGAAGCCCCCTCTCCGTCTTGTATTTTTGTTTTAACCCAGAAACTATCTTAGAACAATGTTTCTAAGGATTATAATTAAGTGCCGCATCTTTGCATGGACAAGTGCATAAGCCACGCCCACAGACCCCTTTTTTCTCGCAATTATGAGTGTTTGGGTTGAGGGCTCATAATTTACTCTCTCGTTTGACAGATTTTATTTCGTTTGGTTCAAATTTCAATTGTATGGGCGTAAAACGAGCCAAACACTTTAAGCATGTGCAAAGAACAAAACGGCTAACAGCGTCACCACGTGTAGACAATTAAGTTCACATCACAAAGAAAAGTCAATTGTAGGATGACAGATACTTTGTGCTTTATCATAGATTTTATGGCCCTTGGCCTCCACAACATGTGTTCGTCTACCTAACTTGTGAGTTTAAATGTGTTTGCATGGGAGTGTTTTATTTTTTTTTAGCCATAGCTATTCCCAAGCATTGTTATCGAATTTCTCTTAAAATGTCCATACAATGGTGGGACTAAATCTCATGTTTCCAAACTACTTGAAACAAAATTAATTGCTAACACATTTCTGACGAAGTGTGTGAAAGCTCAGCTTTGGACATTTTAATTTTTGTAGACTGGAATCCTATGCAGTTGCTTTAGACAAAAGGCGCATAGAATAATTTATTTAGGTATTTAAGTCGAGTTTAGGTCGCCTGCAGTATGAACTGTTACACCTACCAGACAACACACGCCTAGCTGGAAGATAAACCCTTTTGCGCTGAAACCCTTTTACACAATAGATTAGGTACGGTTAAGTTATACCTCGGAGCGGACCAGAGAGGTAGACCCTCGCCTCGAAGGATCGCCTTCTTCCTCCCCACTAGCCGAAATCAGGTGGTGGGTCGGGGGACCCACTACCTATTGCACGATTTCGGCCGTCTGGGGGATGACTGGGGCTGTACGAGGTCCCCTCTTTAGCGCCTGTGGCCCGGCAAGTCAATGCCGGGCCGTCCGCCGGGGCGTCTTGGAGCATTTCAAATGGACCCGTGGCGCCCCACTGCATGGCGGAGGGTGGTACACCGTTGGTTTTTAGTGGGTATAATGCGCCCTTTTGGCCCACATACCCCTCTCGTCTCCCCCGAGGCGGGCCCATAAAGGGTTTACCAACGTAAAAAAAAAGGTTTAGTCATACCTGGTCTCCCATCCCAGTGATGATAGGGGTGTTCCAATAGGCGGCCAGCCTGGCGACAGGCTCCAGCGCGAAGGCGCACGCTGGCCCGATGAACGCGATGACGTCGTCCTTGAAGTGCATGTCGGCTGCCAGCCCCGGGGCTACGGCGCCCGAACAGGATGGGTAGCTGCCGTTAAAACACAATGGGTTAAGTCAAAATTATATGCGGGCATCTGGCGATTGAAATAATAATGGCTAAAAAAACCTGTTTAATAACAAGCTTTTAAAAAGTTTGTTTTCCATTAATTTATATTGTTTTTTTTACTTTTCGTGGAGTCCTCAGTAAGCCCTTTCATTTGATACGGTGGTAGTGCAGAAAAAATAATTAGTCCGCCATTTTGGATGATCCGCCATATGGGTATAAGAATGACGTCACATACCTAAGCATGCATTGTCATCCGAAATAAGCGTGTAAGTATACCAAATTTCAATTCAATCGGTTATCGATAACTGATTTAAAATTCAGTTTTCAGCAAGATTCCACCCGAACAAATAACATTGCAAATTAAAAATAAAAGCTTTTAAAATGGGGTAAATGAAAATTGAACCGACGACGTGAAAAGAGGCACTTAGGCACTTAATACAAAATTATATATTACCCGTGTGTTATATACAACGTTACTTATTACCGGTGGTAGAACCGAGATGTAGCGAATTGGCTACAGCTCATATAGTCTGGGGCGACCGGAGAAGCACCACCCTCTCACAGTATTTCGGCGTAAAGAAGCCGTAATAGCTGCGTTTCGTATGGGGAGACTCAGAAGACCTTACCCCTGAACCCTTCCCTCCCTATGTCTCACTGACTTTGATATTGCTAGCATCTACAAGGAGAAACATAATGGGTATACTTTTTTTTTCAAAACTTAATTTTGTAATTCTAAAACCACCAGCTTTGGAGGGAACTTGAAAAACAAAAGGTGTTATAGGAATACAGCTGTTGACCGATTTCACAAGTCTACAAAACCTTTAGTACTTCAACTGTCCCACAAAGCCGATAGTTTGCGATTTACAAAGCTAAGTTGCAAAAAAAAATAGTATACCCTTTTTGTTTCACCTAGTATAGGCTAGCGGCACCGTTGTAACTTCTAGCGGGTCATATGCACGTTTGCAGACGTTTTTTTATAAAAAAAAACTAAGTAATCCCGTTAAGGTGAAGGCGCCTGTCTAGTCCGCGAAATTCAAAATTTTCGAGTTTTTTATAGTTTATCCAAAATCTGAAAACATTTAAGACAACATTTTATGATTTGCGACAAACACAGTATGCAGTGCGTTTATTAATACATTTATTTTACTCTAAATATTATCACGGTGGATATGATACTAGTTAATCACTAAATATACAAAAATTGCCAGATTATCTGGATAGCTCTCGTTCTTGAAATGTTTTAAAGTAAGTTAGATACATTAATAAATGCACTGTATACGGTCTTTGCCGCGAATTACAAAATGTTCCTTTTATTATTGTCAGATTTTGAAAAATTTATAAATAACCTCAAAAAATTTAAACTTCGCGGGCTAGATGGGCGCTTTAGCCTTAATATATACTACCCTTATTTAATGCTCCAGTGAAAACTGCTCATTATGTCTGAAGGTGGCGTGTGAAAGAAAAGCGGGTATGTGAAAATTTAAAATCGTTTGCCAAAGAGAATACAATATGACTTCTTCTTTATGTTCATGAGCATGAAACACACACCAACATAAAAGGGTTTATTGAATCATCTTCGCAGATGTTACGGCGATACTTGAACTGGGTGCATGAGGTGAATAAATTTAAAATGGATAGCGTTCTCCGACTGCCTTTTGAACTGTCAAGTGCCTATCTTTAAGACACTGCGGGAGGCTCCACACACTTTTAATATTTTACAGACTAATTTAATTTACACTTGCTGTTGCACACGGCTCCGCCCGCGTGTAACTTCAATAAAATAAAAGTAGCCTAAGTAGTATAAGATAAGATAAGCTATCTGTCAGTGAAAGTGCCGTCAAAATTCGTCCAGACGTTCCGCAGATTAGTCGGAAAAACAGACAGACATATAAAATTGAAATTGTTTATTTGTTATAAGTACCGTATATACTTTGATATTACAAATATACACTTCAACTTGATTTATTTGCATAGATTTCTTAGGATAAACTTTTATGTGAATTGGTAGATAGGTTACCTACCATTTGGTTTTGACGATAATGGTAACGGTAATCTTTATTTTAAACCTTTTTAAATTCTAATACTACTTCGGTTGATTTATAAAGATCACACACAAGAGTCAAAGATACCGTGCCTGTTTTTTTCTTCAATAATGTTACAAGTAGATACTACGATTGAAAAATGATGCAAATGATACCGATGCAGGTGACTACTCTACCATTTTTAATAATACAACACTCCTAGGCACGGGCCTCCCCTCATTACGAGAGGGATTCAGGCCATGACGTACCTATAAATTATCTAATATTACAGTATGTCCGTAGAAAAGTACTTAATCAGAGCAAAAATTGATAAACAACACCTGTATACAGAAAATCTTTAGTACAAACTAATTAAATAACTAGAATAACAAAATAAAATTTGGTACGACTTCTAAGTATGTTTCAAAAAAAAAACCGAACTAATTAATTTTGTTAACAACTCTGCGCACCTGCCCTGTACTTTCTGCAGCTCAATGTCGTGATGCGCCAAGAACTTGTCATTGACCTTGTCCAGGGCCAGGTCCACGGCCGGGCCGCAGCGCTCCAGGTCGAACGGCGAGTCCAGCCGCGAGGCCATCAGCACACCCACTTTGTACACAGTACGGGTGGACACGGAACCGGATAGAACCGGCACGAAGAGGAACAAACAGGACAATTCCAGAATACGCATTTTTTTCATGTTAAATTATTACAAGTATATTGAATATAAAATTCCCTTTGTATTCAAATAATTCTATCTAATAATTGGAATTGAATAGTAAGAAAATATGTTTTGTCTCTACAAAATTTATTTTCCTTTAAAGCTTTTTGAATATTTCCTCAATTGACTAGTAGAATTGCAATATCATATAAAAGTACACAGTTACATAGAATACTAGGTGCAAACACATTCATCTTCATAGTAAATAGGATCGCGAGACAATTTCGCGGCACATCGTCCGACCCGAGGACACAACTGCCCCGCAGGCAGATCGTATCACAACTGACTGTGAACGCGGGAAAATAACGAGGGATAGGGGGAGCAACAAGTCCCTTATCTCATATATAAACAAACTTCCCTATAGGCAACCTGATTACTGTGTTATCGGCGATCACCGACCACATACAGTATGTTAAACGGACTGCACTTAGCATATCAAATTAAGAAGAATAAAAATAATTATGTCTTACACGGCTACGTTTTACTTATATAAGTTTAGCTGGTAATCAAAGGTCAGCTGTTAGAAATGAACCCATCAAACTATCGTTCTGTGGTAGGTAAATCATTTTTAGAATTCATAAAGGCGCCATACCAGACTATCACTTTCATTTACATAAGTACTCGTAGCTAGCTGTGCCCGCGACTTCGTCCGCGTGGAATTTAACTTATCAAAAAAGGCCGCTCCCGCGTTCTGAGCCCGCGCGACAGGATCCATTTTTAATTTTTTGTTTTTCTAAAATAAAAGTAACTGCTTATAACATCAGCTATCGACCAGTGAAAGTCCCGTCAAAATCGGTTCACCCGTTGCGGAGATACTCTTTGATTTCATGTGTTTTAATTTTTTTACGCGGAACCCTAATTGCTTTTTTAAAATTAAAGTCGACTAAGTTACTCCTTATAACATCAGCTATCTGCTAGTGAAAGTCCCGTCAAAATCGGTCCAGCCGTTTCGGAGATTATCCGGAACAAACACACAGACAGACAGACAGACAGACAACATTTTTTTAAACCGCATTTTTGCTATAGGTGTCGTATGTACTTTCATATGCATTTAGTGAAAAGGTGTTATTTTTATATTACAAACAGACACTCCAATTTTATTTATTTGTATAGATATAGATTTAGTCAGACATTACTCATACCAATATCATCCCAATATTTAAATTAAAAAACATAATAAATCGCCAGACTAACACACCAACTGGATGTCCCAAAATATGCAACGATTGTACTTACTATTGGTTCCGTACAATGGACTAGGTCGAGCCCAGAGACATTTGGGGCAAATGATGCAAGGGTGATTTCCGAAATTTCCTCAGACGGAAATGAAACCCGTTACCCGTTGCAATGTACCGAGCAGCCTACACTCTAGCTATTAGACACAACAACGATCTTAAAAATCATACTTACCTATTATAATTTTTTTTCTAGGTACCGTCAGTCCTTAGGTAAATTTCTCATAAATTGCACATAAGAAGAAATGTTTATTTCAGGAGATAGATTTTTCCAATTCGCTTCTAACAAAAGGCCTGTTAACACGCACCACGTGTAGATACGCAGCTATGTACCGAGACCCTCTTGTAATCCGACAGTCTATAAAGGTCCACTTCAAACAGTAAACAGTGCCTACCCGAAAAGGTTGATTTGTTCGGGCATTTGACCCACACCTAATCAGAATCCGATTAAATAGCGACTTGTTTAATCTCGTTTCACTTGTCCAATTTTATCGTTCTCATTCAATTACTACCAAGTACTTAGGTACGTAGTGGATACCTTACGTGACGTGCACTCAAAATTCGTAAGTATTTGACCTCTAGCAAGGTTTAATATGAAATGGAGGCTTATGTTTAAGTCTCTGCCTGTGTATCACTACTAATAGAGCACACGCTTGTTTAACGAACACTTAAAGTTGACTAATCTCAAAGTTAATTAAAGATGTAAGTGCGTTATCCTTTAACAAAGGAATCACAAAGCTTGTGAGACGTAAACTCTACCAATATCCCTTCTGTTTACGCGTTGCTCGAGTGTTCATAATATTGCCATTAAAAGTTGTTTTGTCGCATCGCTTAGGGTTGTTTGTGGAATTCACAAAGATTTTAACTAGTATCTTGTGATAAAATTGATTTGAGCGTGTGTAATAGATCAATATATAGCTCGAGTTAATGATATAAGATAGGTAAAATTGCTGTACATAAAGTAATGATAAGCGTCTGCCTACATGTGATGAATGACTCAACTTTTGCTAGATTATAAGTGCTACGATGTTAGCGGAATTACACAGCTTATAGTTCTGAAGATTACTAGCATTGTGAGGTTATCACGTTACTTCGAACACGAAATTTCCCAGCTACGTCCCCTCCAACCACACTATTGATCCTTAAGTCTGGTCTAAACTAGAAAGGCGCTTGCGATGCTACGGGGATTTATATACAAATATTCGCTTATATGATGCGGCTACCGCTTTATGTCTATAAGGGTTTTAGCGCTATCTCATCGCAAACGCTTTACCTATGCGGCCTGACCTTAAATTTGATGAGGAATAAACAAAGCTATGCATAGATATAATCAAACTTTCAGCTAGGTAAGATTATTTTGTTATAAGTAGCTTCGACTCTATACTGGGTCAGATGAGAGTGGAAAGGGTTTTATATTACCCTGGAGTGAGGTATTTATACTGATAGCTATGATTCAGACGGAAGCGACATTTTTTCCATTCAAAATAGACGTTATCAGACTGTTCTAGAGTAGGCAAGCTTTGAATTAACAATGTAACGTCAGGTCAATATTCATTACTACATTTTCGAGGCCTCAATTTTTGGCTTGCAACTAACCAGGTCTTAGAAGATTTCGTGAGCATCTAGTTCACGTTATTGTAATGGCACCCCTATCAAGTAAGGGGATAAAGACGGGACATTATAAGTATGTACTCGAGCGTCGGCAGTTCATCGTAAACAAGCGTTAATAGCGCAGGAACAAAGCACCTTTTACTGTTCGCGCACTGACCACTCACCGCGGATTTATTACATCCACAATATACACGTCAATAGAACGGCTCATAGCTTAGCCGTGTAACTTTAAGGCTAAAGCGCCCATCTAGCCCGCGAAGTTCAAACTTATTGAGGATTTTTAGAAATTTTTCAAAATCTGACAATAATAAAAGGCACATTTTGTAATTCGCGACAAAGACCGTGTAGTGCATTTATTAATATATCCAACTTACTCTAAAACATTTCAAGAACGACAGCTATCCAGATAATCTGGCAATTTTTGTATATTTAGTGATTAACTAGTATCATATCCACCGTGATAATATTGAGTAAAACAAATGTATTAATAAACGCACTGCATACTGTGTTAGTCGCAAATCACAAAATGTTGTCTGAAATGTTTTCAGATTTTGGATAAACTATAAAAATACTCGAAAATTTTGAATTTCGCGGGCTGGACAGGCGCCTTCACCTTAAACGCAGGATATTGTTTTAGCGGTAAGGAATAACAAAGATATGTTCGAAACATGACATTTATTCAACAAAATCTCTACACACTGTTTACAATTCTCGCATAAAATATACTTAACTACAAATCTGAAAGGTACTATTTGGTGTTATAAATTATTATTACACATAACAAAATAGGTACGTTATGTATTTACTTATGCATACATTTTTATATCGACCCAACGAAATTTTACAACAATTTTCAACATATAAAACGTGTACATAAAAACGCGAAATATTTCTTTTTTTAATATTATTGTTCAAATCACCTAAATAGGGCAATAATATACTCTCTTAATAACCATCTAATCTATGGAATAACTATAATAATTAATTAAACATTAATTCAAATACGTTATAAGCGTCAATTTCAATACATACTGCCTACGGGGTCTGAACAACTAGTTAGGTACACTAATAAGTGCGCTAGTCACTGTTAACAGATTAAAAATCATTTTACTTGCATTTTTAACGTTGGCAACACACCTCATATCTGTAAAGGGTGTGGATCACAGCAAGCGTTAGTTACTCTTATCTCCGACCGTGCATTGCTCACAATAAATCAAAATTGCCAGCCTAAAAATCGCTATATTACAAATAATAAATAATAACCACCCAGCTAAATACATACTTATACAGGTACACGACGATTTAGGCCAGATTTATTGCAACTACTGTATACACACTTTTCATTATCACAAGATGGTGTAATGGGCTCATATACATCTCGTATTTTATTTGTTACCGATGGCGAGGGATTAATCCATATACATCTAACGCTATAATATTAATCACTAATATTCCGATGGCTCGTATTGCAAACAGGAGACTAACACATTAGATCGTAGTATGAGACGCAAACTCAGGCTTGAATGGTAGACAGTTTGACAATCAGATTGTGTAAAATATTGAATATTCTAGTAACGTAAACTATACCCTTAAATCCCAAGATTCTGGCAAAGTTTGTTTGGTGGGGTTGTGGATTGAATCTCCCGTTTCACATACAAACCACGACATGGCATCATGTTAACACCAACATTTATTCAAGAGCTATATAAAACAATAATGACTAGAGTTAGAACTTATCTTATAGGTTACTGCTACAAACGCATGTTGACGCGAAAATAATAATACAAACGAAATTGTACTTTATTATATCATTATCGAGGCCTTAATTAGAGTGTTATTCTTAATCCCTTGTTAGGCTAGGATGGAGTATGCTTCGCGCGTCAAATAAGGGTGGGGCCACAGATATTGATTTACATATATAACGCAAATGCATGTACTTCGCGTGTACGAAACCCCGACCAAGCGTCAAGGTTGGTCGCCCCTTACTAACTTACAGTCCGCGCGACTACAGATATAAAAAAATGTGAGTGTGACTCGAGAGAATCGTAGCGGGCGGAGGGGCATCGGCGGCATCGGTGTCTTTGAATCAGTTTGGATTTCCCGTCACTAATGACGTCACAGTAGGTGTTAAAAATTCGGCACGCTTGGTTTCAATACAAATCGTGATACTTGCGTTATCTATGTAAATCTATATCTGTGGGTGGGGCTTTTATAAAAGCAAATGATGAACTCTTGCTGACAAGCTGTAAACAATTGACTACGGCTAAACGGGCTGGCTCGAACGAGATAGTGCCATCCTCTCACAGAAAGAAGGTATTATAGCTTCTTTTCGAACTGTAAGTGAGAGAGCCGGAAGCCCAAGCCCACCTCTACCCCTTCCTCTGTCCCACTCCCCTCCAGGGCCCTAACCACGCTAGCTACTCAAATCGTAATAGAAAAGCAAACGCTCGCGATTACGTTTCAAACGCTCCGCTTTTGACGTTTTGCTGACACCATACCATATCAATGTCAGTAGAAATCGTGCAGCTCGTGTCAGCACAACGCCAAAAGCGGAGCGTTTGAAACGTAATCGCGAGCGTTTGCTTTTCTATTACGATTTGAGTAGCTAGCGTGGTTAGGGCCCTGGTCAGCAACGTGCGAGCGATGCCTTTGATATTATTATATAAGCTACGACTGCACGGCTACGAACCGCTTAACAAAAGAATTTGTTATAAATATATATATATATATATGTATACAAGGTGAAACAGAAAGGGTATACTTTTTTTTTCAAAACTTACTTTGTAATTCTAAAACTATCAGCATTGGAGAAAACTTGAAAAACAAAAGGCGTTATAGGAATACAGCTGTTGACAGATTTCACAAGTCGACAAAACCTTTAGTACTTCAACTGTCCCACAAAGCCGATAGTTTGAGATTTACAAAGTTAAGTTGCAAAAAAAATAGTATACCCTTTTTGTTTCACCTAGTATAAATAAATTGGACAAAATAATGAGTCGGCGAATCAAACACACGGACATGCACGCGACTGTACACCCTGCTACACTAATATTTGTGCGTATCGACATTATACATTACAATACACTACACTGCTTCCCACGCCACGCCGCGCGCCGGCGCCGCGGCATTAACGTACACAGTACACACACTTCAATATAATACATACACAGTACACACACTTCAATAATACATACACTGATTACATTACCACTAACGATATATAAATATATCTTTATAATAATATTATATACTTATTGCTGTCTCTGTCTCACAGATTTAAAAGAAGAGCTCGATACATCTCACTTACATTACTTAATTACAGGGTTCGAATGGATAATCAATTAATTTATTGATAAACGATATTTTGTTCAATTTGTTACGTCACTGTGCTTCTGTTATATTGTTACTTTGGCCGCCAATAGTTATCAGATATTATCCAATTGTTATCCGATAATTATTTTACCATCATTAAGGGTGACTGACCACCTGGCTGTGCTCGAAGCTCAACCGCCCGTTCGACCAAAATAATCGATTCATTTCGTCAGCTTCACTCCGCTTACCTCAAGTTACTTTAGGTATAGCATAGCCAAGTGGACGGTCATCCTAACAATTGCGTAGCAAGGCCCGTATTAATGAATCTATCTCAAGTGTGAGAGCGATATTAAGTAGACTTTAGACAGGCCATTTTTTACTAGTGTGGCATAATAATAATAATTTAGCCCTATTGAGGTCCCACTCCTGGGCACGGGCCTCCCTTCCTCACGATGTTTTCCTTCACCGTAAGAAAGTGATAATCATAATATAGAAGTTATAATTCGCACATAGATTTCGAACAACCCAGAGGTGCGAGCCAGGGTTTGAACCCAGGACCTGGTGCCCGCAAGACGCGTGCTTAACCAAGCGGCTATCACTAAGAAAGTTTTTTTTTCAAGATCGGTCTCAGACTTGAGATCAATTTTGTAATGCGGGCCTAAGTATCATAGTGAATTCGAACCCATAATTGTACTCTAAGGTCACAAAAACAATGGTGATTTGTTTGGTATACATGCCACAGGTGCGGTGCATTTGGAATTTCATTTCACCTACCAGGTGGTTAGTGTAAAACTAACTTAACACACGCGGTCTGAATGTCGACTAGAAACGGTAACTATAACTAGACATACTCATTTAATCCAAGCAAAATTTGCTCTTATATACTGTTGTATACATTGAACAATGGCATTTAAGGACGGTCCTCGAAAAAATTTAAACGTATAAAACGGTTCTGCGCTATTTCCTATGATTCAATCTCTTCAGCATAACCATTTACCATTGCATTGAACTGTATAGATAGTACGCGTTCCGCTATTTTTACCGAAGACACGCCGTGGGGCGAGGAAATTTGGACATGTTTTGCAAAAAGGAACCAACCCACAGTTACTCTTGCAGACTAAAATCAACCCCAGTTGAAGTGATTGTAGGTTGGTTTCAGTTTGCAGAAGTATTAGTGGTTGGATCCATTCTGCATATGTATATCCAGTTGTAATGTAATATTGTAATCCCGTATTAATAAATAATAATAATATCGCCCGACGAACACGCCAACTGTATGGTCCCATACTAAGCAACGCTTGTACTATGGGTCCGTACAATTAACTGGGGTGATCCCAGTGACACCCAGACCAGGGTAAATTACGAAAACTCCATATCCGAAATTTACCCCGACGGGAATCGAACCCGCAACCATTCGGTGTAATGAGCTGAGCGGCTTACGCTCGAACAATATGCCAAGCGGTCGTCGATCTGAGAGCGATCTTGAAAATGTCATGCTAACGTAATCCCAGTACAAAATGACATGTCAAAAGCGGACTCAAGACCGCTCTCAGATAGATAAGATAGATTTATTAATATGGGTCTTAGTGTGGGTGCGAGTGTAGTGATAGAACTAACAATTAAGTATTACCTCGCATAAGTGAACTGTAAGTGTTTAAGATTAAATAGTGGGGCGTGTCTCCGTTGGGTTGAACTATCTATACGATAGTCATATAACACATATGGTTGTCCCTATTTTATGACAACAAAAAATAGAGACAGCAACATGGTATGTGTGAATGTCTCGACGTAAATCGGGTTATAGTAAAGAGGGTGTACATTAATTACGTGAGGCGTTCAGGGGGAGGGGGTCGAGTCGAATCTCATTTAATCTTACTTTGGGGAGAGGGAGGGTCTCGGCGAATCACGTAATTATTTTCCGCAAGAAACAGAGTAAAATTGCGAGAAAATTTGATTAAATTAAGTAAAACATGTTCCTTCACAAAAATATGCCAAGTTTTACACAATAATTATTTATCGTGGTTTTGTGAATGCCGCAAAGTTTCACAGCCAAATTAAATATGAAGCATTTTTTTTTTATAATTCCAATGCTAGAAAACCGCATTTTAAAAAATGTCCCGTGATATTGGGAATGGGGGAAGGAATGTTAAGCCAAATCTCACGACTTGACAAGGGGGAGAGAGGATCGGAAAACCGCCAAAAAAGGCTCACGTAATTAATGGACGACTCGCTATTAAATGTTCGGTTACTAGACAACACTCAGACCCGACTAACTATATAATCTACGCAGTACAAGCTAAACATTTAAACGTCTAAATAAAATAATAATAATCAATGGTTCGATTCAACAATTTTAAATCATTTCTATATTTACTTATTGCTTTCATGCGTTCCTTACGGAAGACATTTTGTCTTTACGATTAGGCAAGGAAGGGGAAATATTTAGAATATTTGTATATACTCATCTATGAGTATAGAACCCGATGACTTTGCGCAATTTAAGAATAGTGTCTGTCTACATAATATACACAAATAATATGGCATAAAAGTTTTGAAATCATTAGCACAAAAAGTAATCAATAAATTAGATTAAAACATTAAGACTAAATAGATTAAGTACAAATCGAACAACATATTCAACGCCTCTATCATATTGGATAAATTAAAACAAATAATTCTTAAAAATGCTGAATTTGTATGACAGATTGTTTCTATTTCAAAATGTAACCGGGCTAAGGGTCAGCGCAGTCAGACGTAGTGGTACGCGAAGCGACTTACATTAAGTAACAATGTAAATTCTGCTTAATTAGCTTCTGCATACGATTATAATTGGTACAGCGAAGAGACTCAAATCGCCGCGGAGCGCTAACGAGAGGTTATTTTACCAATTACAGTCGTATATTTAAGCCAATTAAGTTGAATTTATATTGTAACTATATTTAGTCGCTTCGCCGCCACTCCGCCCGTCATCGATGACACATCTGGGATACATTTACTAAAATATAAACAATTTGTCACCGGCAAATTCCGAGAGAGCCTCCTTTGCTGATTCAGCACATAACAAATATATATTTCATTCAGAATATTTCATATGGGTTCCATATCATAATAATATGAATATTAGGCACACTAAACTAGAAGATATCGTCTGCGTACATGTAAACATATCAACACACTATTAGGCCTAATTAGGTTTACATAACTAACTATAAAGAGGATTCTATACGAATTTTATATCGTGTTATATTATTAGGAATTTATTAAGAGGTAGAGGACCAAGGTATCGAAGTAGCTCGTTATGGCAAGGTTAAGTACCTACATGCATGAAGTAGGCACAGCATCTTTATATGGCAACGAATTGTTATGGCCGTTTGAACCGACTTCAAAAAAGGAGGGTCTATTTTTCCCCTTAGGTTTGAACGTTACAGAATCTACACGATTTTTATGATTGTCTCACTGTGATAAGGGATGGTTTATATACGTTAGGGTTGCAACGGTTAAAGTAGATATACAGGGTGTTTCAATTGTCCGAATGAATAATTTAGGTACATATTATATGGTAGCCAATATGTAGATGCCTAGTGAAGACCGACTTAAACGTAACTATAATATTTTTTCGTGTTACGGGGCTTTGTATATTTGTCACAACTCGGGTTGCCGCCTTAAAACAGTATAAACTGCATTTATGAGTGACAGCCACTCAAACACAGGCATTCAAAAAAGTTTGTAAAACATTTACATATTCCTTGATAGGTATATGGTATTTTACGTTTATTTAAAATCGGCGATTTTTTTAGCTGAAGATTTGTATTTATTTTTTATATCATTTATGCCAAATAGACTCCTAATCCCCAAGTATTACTTCGGCTTTTTGAGACATCCTGTATAAAAATCAATTAATTGTTATATTTGGAGATTTTACCAATTTATTAATATTAAATAAATAAATAAATAAATTTAAATGTTTAGTCTTGATCAATTATAAAACAATAAATACAAACCTACGGACGACAACAGAACCCCCTTCTTTTGGTGTCGGTTATAATCAATTTTAAATGCTAGTAAAGTGATGGCATTGATTGTTAAATAACTAAAATATGGTGGATTATTCGGGAAACGCGAGGCTATTTTTATTTATTTTGACCTGTATCCGGTCTTTTAGAGTACTTAAGTAATCTAAACTAATTTCATAAATATAACTGGGACTTTTTAAAGTCTTTTATCAGTTTTCAAGTAGTTTAATTAGTTGGGAAACCACGCAACAAATGACACAGTTATTTTACAGTATAATAGTGGATTATCACATAATATAGGCCTCCCATAAAAAAAATTGTTGCGTCATTTCTCATTGAAAAAAATAAACCTTTAAAAGGTGTTTCGTCAGACTTGGCGGGCGCACCGGCGGTTTTCATTTTAAACAGTTTCTGAATGAACTGCTTTTAAGTTGAACCCACGATTGGGGTAAAATCTTCCCAAAACACAAAATCTTGGTCAAAATATATTTTGGTGTTGTATTTTATTTTTGAGGCAGGAATAGGACAAGTTTTATTTTTTATTTGTAAACACCATATTGAATGGAATCATGTTAAATCTTATGAGTAAGTAATTTTAACAAAGATAATCATGACCCTTTAATTATTTCTCACTGGTAAACAACCTAAAAATAGTTTTTTTTTTATTAATTTCTAATATTTGTTAGAACTCTAATTATAATGCTGTCATCATAATACATTTCTAAATGTATTGTAATTTTAGTTATCTATGCTATTTTCGAAAGGAAAGTTGTTTTTTGTTTCATTGGTTTTAAGCGTTGATATCACATCTCTTAGCTAGGTGTTAAGACGCACTCATGTAGCATTGCGGTCAACCGAAATCAATCATTCAAATAGATTTAGTATCATATAAAGAACCGAAAATCACCTTTATCAACATCGATCAGTTAAGTTCTACTATCGATAAGACTTATCGAATACTTATTGGTGATTGTGCTTTTACAACGATCCGTAATCGATGAACGTCCGTTGAAGAATCGAGTCAACATGTTAAGCAACGATTGCAGCGTTAATCGATTTCCCATAACTGAAGACAACTATCTATTTAATATCGAATCTTCCAGTGACCAGAGTTATTTAAAATCAATAAGTCATGTAGTGAATATCACTCAATTTCTTTTGAAACGATCGAACGCAACGCTTTTCCATTTCGTGATACAACAACGGTGTTACCTGGCGCGGGGGCGGTTTCAGCGGCGCGGGGTCAGTTACAACGGCGCGGGGGCGGTGTCATCTGCGTGGGGGCGGTTTCAGCGGCGCGGGGGCGGTTACAGCGGCGCGGTGGCGGTTACAACGGCGCGGGGGCGGTTACAACGGCGCGGGGGCAGTGTCAACTGCGCGGGGGCGGTTTCAGCGGCGCGGGGTCAGTGTCATCTGCGTGGGGGCGGTTTCAGCGGCGCGGGGGCGGTTACAGCGGCGCGGTGGCGGTTACAGCGGCGCGGTGGCGGTTACAACGGCGCGGGGGCAGTGTCAACTGCGCGGGGGCGGTTACAGCGGCGTGGGGGCGACTAGGGGGAAGCGTGGTGGCGCCGCCGGCGGCGGAAAACGAGCGCGAAGATGCTGCGCAGCCGCCGCCACCGCCGCCGCCCGCCGCTCGCCGGTACACCCGTCCCCATTATTGATGACTGAAACAACATCATTACCAGATGAAAATGATACATGGACATTAATCATCTGCCGCTTGAATAACACTAATTTTGTTGCTATGAAAACTAACCTTTACTTAAACGAACTATTGCCGTCGTCCTCATAGCCGTTGTCACTATGTACAAGCGAGACAGCAATATTTTAATTCTGATCAAAAGCTGTCGATTTTAAGACAACCAGAAATAGCGTCAGCACAATTACCATCTATACAAATAAATATAATTCTGTGCCTCCTGTGACCGGTGATACAATTGAAAAATCACTACTTTACAGGAGAGCCCAAACAATATTTAAAAAAATCTAGTTCATGAACGAAGTGGGTTAGGTTACATTTAAGTACCTTCTTTTGTAGATCGAAACATCCACTTTCATTGTGTTTTTATATTTTTGTGGTAAATATTATACTTTTGAAGTAATTCATGAAAAACTCGCAGTTGTACCCTTTTTAATTTCTAATATGTGATAAAATTACGTGATAAATGATACAAGTACAGTTAAATCATGTTGCACATTTATGTTGTCTTTGTGTAAAGTGATATACAAGAAGTGAAAAAATCCAATAACTAATAAGAATATGTTCAAAACACAATGTAGCTCAAACAAATGATAAAAATAATACTCCAAAGATTCGAATTTTTTACTTATCAGTCCTCTATTTTCATATTTTACCTGAATTGTATCAGTTTGCTAAAATTCTAAATATATCAATATTCACGATAAGTATACTGAAAAATAAAGTGTGTAAATTAATATAATCGCTCTTATACCACGAGGCACAAAAAAAAATGTGTGAAGCAATGACCTAAAGGGGTTACGACTTGACTTATATCTAAATTCACGATATTTTTTCCGAAATTCTGTCAGTTATATCACTTGGCACCAAATTATCTCCGAAACTATAGCAGATAGAAGGACTTGAGTTGTACCAAAAAAATCGTAATTTTTTTTCTGAGAATTTCACAAAAAAATCACAAAAAAGGTACAACTCGAGTTAAATCACCTTTCACAGGAGGCACAGAATTGAAGTGCCGGTTTGTAATATAAAAAAAACTAATAATAAATATGGCCAGACTGACACACCAACTGTATAGTCAAAAACTAAGCAACGCTTGTTCTATGGGTGCCGTACAATGGACTGGGGGCGATCCCAGTGACACCCAGACCTGACCAAAATACGAAAAGGCCATTTGCGAAATTTACCCGGGCCGGAATCGAACAACAGCACAGCTTAAATTGTTCTTAAGTATAAGTTCTAAAGTATATAGGTACTTATATAACATAAATTGGTCTGTTAGTACCGGCTAATCTCCGAAACGGCTGGACGGATTTTAACAGGACTTTTACTGGCTGATGTTATAAAGAGTAACTTAGGCTACTTTTATTTTATCAAAGTACCACGCGGACGGGGCAGCGGGTAACAGCTAGAAGAAATAGAAACATAAAACTGTAGAAATAAGACGCCTAAACAGAACAATACCTGTCTCTGTCTCTCGAGGCGGCGTATCTCCCTGACTAGAGCGTGAAAAGCGTCGTCGACAAAGTGCCGGAGCGCCGCGGACGTCTCGAAGAACGGACACCCGAGCTGCGTGGCCAGCGCCTTACCCTCCTCCGTCGTCACCTGTACACACAGCCGTCACCGTCATAAGTCATCCCACCATATGTGGACACTGCCCACAGAGGAAGGAAAAGGCTTGTTGTGTCTGCCTGCTCAAAATACCTTCCTTGCCTTGTGTTAAAATAAGAGTTCCTTTGGTAAAGAAAAGTTCTACTTACATACTGAAACATGAGTATTGCATAAAAATTAAATAATCTTCTCAATTGAGGTCCCATTGCGACCATTGTAGAATTAAGGAAAATATGTCAATTTGTAAAAGGCCCCATAGGGCTGAACAAATTAAACGATTTAGACTATGAAAATAGGGTCGCAATCCAGGTCAATGGGTGCAGCTGCCCCTGCCCCTCTCTTCATAGGCCCATGTTACTTTGCTTCAAAGGAACATTAACCCTTATGGTAGGTTAAGCTACCTGTACTCGCAGAGACTCCCACATAGCCTTCCTACCTCCCCCACAGCGCAAGGGGACCCAAGAGTTTTCCAAGAATTTTCCAAGAGTTTTCCAAGGTGACAAAGAAATGGTTGAGCTACCTGTCTGAACCGCGGCGCCAGGTCCAGCTTGTTCCCGACGAGCACGAGCGGCAGCCGCTCCGCGGGCCGCGCCTGCGCCAGCAGCCGCCGGTACTCGGCCGCCGCGCGGAACGAGCGCCGATCCGTCACTGAATAGCACAGCACGAAGCCCTCGCCGCATCGCATGTACTGCTCGCGCATCGCCGTGAACTCCACCTGGTGGGACACAACCATAGATATAAATTATAACCATAACAACACAAAACAACCATAGATACAAAGATGGTGGGTCATTTTTAACTTAAATATCATATCTGCAATCAGCCCCTCCACTATAAGCAGACAGGTTCCTTGGAAAAAAATGGCTGAAATGAATAGATAGATATAGATAAGTCCAGAGCCTTTATACTTCAAAACTCCAATGTGTGACAAAGCAAGAAGAAAGTATTTTTTTTTCTATTTTACTAACTGTCTGTGGCTTAAGTCCAGTCCTTTCCCATATACCCTAATATATTAAAAACACCATCTGAACAGTTTGGAATACAGCCTGTGATTGGTTGATAAACTCTACCCCCTTATTAATAAACACGGATTAACAGTTGTATATTTACACCATACTTTCTCTTCTTCTTTTGAATGTCAAATTACTGATAACAGAAGAGATAGTTTGTTGTGTAACTATTCGCCTGCTAATCCACACTAATTAATAAGGGGATGATCATAATAGAAGCGTTTTACCGGAAAATAAAACGCTTATTAAATACTTACCTTATTTGAAACTTTAATTTTATTTCTACCTGGTGACTCAAGCGTTTTATTTTCAGGTAAAACGCTTCTATTAAACACTTGACCGTTATTTGAAACTTTATACTTGAGACGTGTTTGTTATCGCCTGGTGGGGTTATAAGAGAGAACGCCAATGTGACTATGGTAACACTGATATGTATATATGTGTAAGTAGTGATACTTAATTGATAGAGTCAGAACACTTTAGTACATGAGTTGCCTAGGTATCCGCTCAATAATGACAACAGGTGGATGCGCGATAAAAAACTTTTATTCATTTAAAAACAAGAAATAATATTTAAAAATAATTAAATATAGATACAACATTTATATAATATTCCTCTATGCAACGATTAAGCAAATGGAATAAACAAATTAGAAACGCCGCTACTAGTAGGGTCTGGCAAAACCTCTCTATTATAAAAATTGGAAAAGGTATTCACAGATCTCCAATTTCCGCGTGCCAAAATCTCGTCTATTGGAACATTGTTGGTCCAATTTTTTGAAGCAACCGCTGAACGTATGCTGCCCGGAGATGAGATTATACCGGCTTCAATCAGTAGTGATTTTATCCATCCCGCAATCACCGTGCGGGATGCTGCTTTGGCTTGGCCTCTAAAATTAACAAATAAATTTGCACATTTTGCTTCTTGACGCCTAACCTGGAAGAGGTTTATGCAACAATTAATCCAAAAAACAGGATCAAGGTTCTTACTGCCTGGATTTGACATCAATTTCCAACCCGACTGCCTGTAATCAGAATTGTCAGTTTTAGAGCCAAATGTAGGCCATAAGATAACATAACCATCAGATTTTACATAGTGCTGCTGATCTATCGCTAATAAGGTGAGGTCATGGACACGTCGACCTGAACACAGCAATAATAAGGTTGCCAAATGTCTAGATACCAAAAAGAAACTGCTTTCGTCAACGTGATAATTTTCTAAAAAAGCCACAAGGGTATCCATATTCCAAATTGATGTTCTATGTGCTACTGGGTTCTTTAAAGATATAGATTTAAGAACGTGTTTGACCAGAACATGGGAACTTAAAGTACCGGAAAGTTCTGTATTACATAACGTGGACACGACTGATTTGTGTAACAAAATAGTTTTGTAAGAAAAATGATCTTTAAGGTACAGGTCAGCTAAGTATTTTGCCAAAATAGAGCCACTTGGGTGAAAAGGATTTAGACCGTGTAATTGATTCCAAACAAGCCACCTATTTCATGCCACTTTATACGTCTTGCGAGTGGAAAGACGCCATGAATATTTCAACAAATTTAATTGAGAATGATCCCAGTCTGTCAGGTTATCAGTCCAACCCCACATTTCCATACCTCCAACGATATTTCTTGGACTCTGGGGGGTGGAAGGTTCGTCGACACATCTATTAGGAATCGATCTAATTGGTGAATTGAGAACGGGGCTGATAATGCTCTGGACTTGAGGTCTGCCCGCCAAAATACACGATTCCAACGGGGGACTATTACGAGAAACGTGCCTTGCGCCTGATTGTGATGGTAATACCTTTGGAATCTGATAAGGTGGAGGAACACCCATGCCAGATGGTAATTCCATTCATGGGAAAAAGCATCGTGGAACACTGCTTGATCGTCGGATTGATCTAAAGAGACGTAATTGGCAACGACATGAGCATTCCTCGAGGCAAACAGATCGATCACAGGAATTCCGAATTTTTCGAAAATAAAATTCTGTGCAAGCAGCCAGCAGGTACCACTCCGCTGTTGTACCTGCCTGCAATGTGATGACCGGTTATATGAATCTGATAATGCTCTAATAGATGAAACATTTTTGGAACGTTATATTCATAAGGCTTGAAGACTTCGCTCCACCCTCGTTCCGAATATAAGCAATAGCCGTCCTGTTGTCGCTCTGCTATAGTATTGTGGACCGACTTAAGAACTGACATTGGTCTTGCAATATTTTCAGGAAAGCGAGGAGCTGCTTGTGATTGCAATGTAACACTTGTTCCTGTTTCGTCCACTGCCCCGCAAAAGCTAGACTGTCCAGTTGTGCACCCCAGCCTTGGTCTGACGCATCTGTAGCGAGGAAATGAGACGGAGGAGGCAAATAAATTACTGAAGGCTGATGATGATTGTGCAGCCACCAAATTAGATCGTACAATGGTTTTGACGAGAGTGGAAGAGGTTTGATTATGGACATTGTGTGAGCAGTGTTGAGAAGATCGAGAAGGGCTCGATAGTGAAGTGTCCCTTTGGGGACCACAAAGCTCGAGAAATTCAACAGACCCACTAGGCTCTCTAGGTCTTTTAGTTTTACACAAGCGTTGTTTAGAATTGTACCTATTTTGGATGCAAGGGTAGAGCATTTCTCTTTTGGCAAGGACTTTTGATTATTCGACATGTCCCATTAAACCCCGAGAAAGACAAGCCTTTGCTGTGGTGGGTGTTGTGACTGACTTGTCGAAGTTTATTTGCCATCCGAGATACTGAAGTCGCTCTAGCGCAATTTGAACATGTGACTGCAAAACCTGACGGCTCTGATGGGCCAGGAGATAGTCGTTCAAATAAACGATTATAGGTGTACCCTGTTCGCGTAAGGTCTGAGCTACCCAATTGGTCAGAGAGGCAAACACTTTTGGTGCTGAACCGAGTCCGAATGGTAGGGAAGACATTTGTAGTAGTTCGCCTCTGTAAATCAGACGGAAGAACCGTCTGTGTGACGTATGTAAGGCTGGTGAAAATAAGTCTGAGACAGATCTATCTTGCACATCCAGTCCCTGGGCTGCAGGAAATCGGGCACACGATAAATGTTTAGAAGTCGGAATCTGTCCGTTGAAACAAAATTGTTTAGAGCTGACAGATTGAATATGGGACGGTGAGAACCATCGCTTTTTGGGACCAGAAACATTCTCGACACAAAACTGGGTGCCGGTTGGACTGCTTCTAGAATCCCTTGGTCCCGTATTCGAGTTAACACCGCTGACATTGTGATTAAATGATAATCCGACAGATTTGGCATTATCAAAGGCGGTTTCTCGATGAAAGGTATGCGATACCCTTGTATAATATGCCTTATGTAATCTGGGGCTCCTAGTTGATGCCATCGTTGGTAAAACCAGAGTAGGCAGCCTGCTTTGAACTTTTGCTTGTCAGAACTTACCTCCTCTCTCGCGAGAACTGAACTGTGTTTTGTCCGGATATCTACTGGCCTTTATTAAAATCTTTAGACTGGTGTCTATTTCTTTGGCGGCTTCCTCTCGGGCGAAACGAACCTCTGTGGTTGCTTGAATGTGCAGATCGAAAATCAGCATTAAAATTTATTTGTCCCTGCGAGGGACGAGATTGGTTACAACCCTGCGAGGGTCGAGAATGGTAACAACCTTGCGAAGGTTGAGGTGCATGGGGAATATGCGTTGATGCACAACATCCATGTGTGGTACCCTGCGAGGGTGCATTGCGATTCACCTGCCCCTGCGAGGGGTGGTGCATAGGCTTGCTCGGACCAGCTTGCGAAGCGGGAGCTTGTTAATTTTGTGGAAAAAATACTTTTTAACGCCACCTGCCTTTTCAAGTACTGTAGACAGTGACTCGGAATTAAATAAATGTTGGCAGAATGGTGGATTTTTTCTTAAGGCAGCCTTAGTTAACGGGTCTCTAACAAAATTTATAATTCCATCTCTTCTCATTTGAATGACCTCTGCGCGATGACCGCAGATAAGTTGTAGCAGTACGGATGACACTTTAAAACATCTACCTACAAATACAATTAATTGATTTTCGAATTTAACTGTTCATATTGAAAATCAGAACCATGCACCCACTGCAAAAGTTTGCTAAGGGAGGTTTGTAAAGCCTCACGTTGTTTTAGAACGCAAAAAGTTAAAGCCGAATATGCCTTGTCTGCATGTGATAGATGCCGCAATGAATCATAAGCCTTGATTTCGTCTAAATCAACAAAACCCGGATTAAAATTATATGACTTTTGGGTCTCTGCATAACGAACCTCGCACCAATCATTACTGTTAAAGTGCTGAATCTCATTTAAAATTTTTAAATAATTTTGTGGGTTCTAGGAACGGAGGGCTCCTTTAACTTTGTTTCAATCCCAAAAACAAAACTTGGTTCAGCTAATTCAACATTATTATTACTACCGCATTCTTGTTCACCACTATTTTCATATAAATCACCGCTGACGTTACTATCTATGACTACACCACCCGGGCTAGAATAATTGAAATCATTGTGAGAAGTAACCTCATTATCGCAAAAAGTCACTTGTTTCCGCAAATTATTAAATTCTGCCTCTAATTTATGCAGTCGACGGCGGTCACGTAGTCGCTTACGTTTGCCCCCCCTTTTTTTATGCTTATGAGACTTTGTATCATGCCTAGAGTTATGGCATGATGATGATGAAGAAGAGGTACTTCCACTCGAGGAGCTCGAAGAGCTACTACTACTCGAGGAGCTACGCCGCCTCTTAGACTGTCGCTTCGACCCGTTAACTTTAATCGTCGCTTGCGAATTAGTGGTAATATCGCCCAAATCAGGACCATTAACATTTCCAGTATCCATAATTATTTACACTGAGGGTAGAAAACACAAAATATGCTAAAAAGCAAATTCAAAATCAACGAACGGTAGCACCGTTAAAATATTGCAAATTACTTACATAAGTTTTATCAGGATATCACTCCTAAAGTTTGCAAATAAAAATATACTTAACAAAATTTGATGCGTAGGTGCACAGCGTAAATGTAGGTATGCGAATACCACAGGTTATAAATTATATTTATATACTAAGAAGATACGTCTGTGCACTGCAGGAAACAAAACGCCAATGGTTTGAAGAGGCACGCGGGCCCCCGTAAGCCCGACGTCGCCCTGCCAGGTGGGGATGAAGGATGTGCGAGCGAGAGGGCAATATGAGGTAGAAAAGGAAGGAAGTAGAGCAGGAAACAGATAGTGCCTATCTCAAGTATAAAGTTTCAAATAACGGTCAAGTGTTTAATGGGCTTTGTTTGTTAAACTAGATGTAAGCATCAATATTTGATTATAGTTGATCTTATATTATATAAAAATGAATACCTATTTCCTTGGTCATTGCATGAGGCATGAACGGATATAACAATTTCCCTAATTCTTTTTTGTTGTGTTTATTAGAAGGTTCTTATGAAAGAAAAAAAAAGTAAGTTGATCGGAACAATCTGAATTCAAAGTTAAGACAGGACAATGTCTGTCAAGTCAGCTAGTCAGATTATAAAATGACCTTACCTGTCCTGCTGTATCTAATATATCCAATAATGCAGGCTCCCCATCAATGACTGCTTGCTGCTGGTATGAGTCCTCTGTAACCAACAAAATAACAAACATGACCACTAATAAAATAATACCAGTATTATAAAGGTGATGGTAAAACTATTGGCTGGCTATTTATTTCCTTGGCAGGTAAGTACCTATTGAATTTTAATATTTGTTACAGATATTGCATTAGAATGTGTTCATTGTGTTGATTAACAACTTTATATCAAATTTAGACTATAAACATCTAGGTACCATTCTCTTTTTCACACAAAACTTCGCCCCATATGGTACACTGACCTTCTACAATTTATAAACAATATTTTACATACATTCCAATGGCAAATCCTTTACTTGGCGGCTATGATTCTTCAAACAATTAGCATGCATAAAATTATAATTTTAAATGTGAATTAGAGTGGATATTGTACCTATAGTGGGGTCATGGTAGTCCAGGAAGCTGTGACTGACAAACTGTAGCGTAACAGCGGACTTGCCGACTCCGCCGTCACCCAGCACCACGATCTTGAAGACGCGGAGGCTGCGTGACGTGCCCCCTGCCTCGCCAGCCATGCCGCCGCATGCCTGCGGCCCCGAGCCGCGCCCGCCGCCGCTATCACACCCGACCCATCGCCATGGCCCACACACCCCGCCGCCCCACACTAACACCACCGTGCCAACTTTAATACAACCCTAATGCTGAACGTCACACTTCTCATTTATCAACGATGCACATTTTAGTTTATATACAAACAATTTATCTACGATTCTTCAATAAAAAATCGACAGCTGATTGAAAGCGAGCGATCGTCTTGACATTTTGATTTTTGATGGATTTTAGCACAGATTAAAAATACTGATTTCACTTTACACAGGAAGTTTGAATCAGTTCGAGTTGATAATTGGATTTATCGATTTATCAAAGTATATTTTTTATATCATGAAACTAAATGATTTTTACAGAATTAAAACCAGAATCGGAACAACCAAATATTTGGCAGTAAAATGTCTATACCCTCCGTCATTTGAATTTGCATTGTATTGAATGTTAATTATTACAGCGTAACTTTTTATAGCTCCATCATTTACCCTACACACCTCTACACCTCTGTGCATTTACCAAATTTACCGATAATTCATACTTAGATCCAAAGTATGTATCGATGCGATCCAAGGTCTGTGATCCAAGGTGCGTTCCAGGCGGACGTAATTTTTGTTAATCTATTCTCTTTGGTTATATTATTTTTGTTGGCGACACTGCAACCACAGAGTACCTTGTATATACTAGAAATAGAGACCAATGTTATAGGTATATAGGGAATGCATAACTAGCGCCTCTGGATTTTAAGTTAGGAACTAAATCAGGAATGTGGCTATAGGTACCTAGTAACCTGTATAGGTGCTATTAAATATATTATCTATTGAAAATAAAATGCTACATTATTAGAAACACATATTTATTTTTAATAAAATAGGAAACATAAAATGGACATACAATGATAGTAGATAAACAAAATAAACTGTAGATGAACAAAAGTATGTAACTTAAAAAAACAACAACCAGCTAGCTACAAACTACTGAAAGTAGATTTTATCAGCATACATTATACAAAATAACAAATTAAGTATAAAAGAAAACTAAATTCTAGCGAAAAATAAACAAAATAGCTAACATAATGGACGAGTTTACTTAAAAACATAAATTGTTGTATGATGCCTACAGTAGGTAATTGCTTACTTTACAACGTAGTAGTTAAATTAATAGCCTATTATTAAATAAACTTAAAACTATAGATAAACACACGCCTTTCAGATTTACACAAAAATCAATACCAAGGAATGCCTTTATATATCTACTGCTTTAACTTTCTACGTGCATTAAAAATAGAAAATGAACACAATGCTATTAAATTATATAGCACATAGTTTATAATAAATATTCATCATTAAATGGTATTTGATAAAATATTTATAAAAACAGGAAATATAACATGAACATACAATGATATTAGATAAACAAAAACTGTAGTAGTAGTAGATGAACAAAAGTAGGTACCTTAAAAAACAACAAGCTAGCTACAAAGTACTGACAGTAGATTTCAGATCAGCATACTTCTTGTAAGCATTTATAATGCCTAGCGTAACGTACATGGAAATAATTCTCAATCATAAGTAAATCAAAAATTAAAAAATACCACACTTCGGAAAGCCAGCAACAATTAGCAAAATTAGAACAATACACAGATTTTAGATTAAGTTTAACAATATAAACGAAAATATACATTATAGAAAATAAGAAATTAAGTAAAAAAGATAACAAAATTCTAGCGTAAAATAAACAAAATATCTAACATAAAATACTAGATTTGAGAGTTTACTTTAAAAACCACAACAACAAATTTACCAACCTCAAAAAACAACACTGAAAGTAGATTTTATCAGTTTGCTTTTGGATACATTTACAATGCATTTGAAAGTTATCCTTATGATAAACAAACATTGAAAGTAATTAATTATTTGAAAAACAGCAAGTTATTAAAGTACCTAAAACTAACAATTAATTCAATAACAACGAATTCTCTGGTACATTTGGTTTTTATTAGTAAAATTTAACATATTTTTTTCGTTTACAACATTTGGCTAGAAGTTTCTTAGCTTTAACTTGATAAACGTCTTCATAATCATTTATTTGTTTTTCCCATACATATTTATTTAAATTCTTACAATAATTAAATACCATAAACCTACCACAGACATTCATCAAGTAATTTATCAATTTTTGTTTGGGCATGTTGCATGTTATGAAGTCAAAATCTAATAATACTATTAAAGCTGTATTAATTATGTCTTTCAAGCATTTTCTTTCCAAATGTTGTTTCAAAATTATATTGATTACATCTTGAATATTAGAAATTAATTGTATTAATCCAAGACTAGGAGAACAAAGCCACCGTCTTCCGGCATATTCCCTGTACCTTATATATTCTAACTGATCATCACTCATGAAATCTTTTTTACATTCCGAACAGTTTTTATATTCGTGTTTTAGTCTTTTTTAAGAAATACCCGCTCACATACTGTAGTGGTGCTATAATGCGGGTGTCTTTTTCTTTCTCCTCAATAGAAGTAAACTGTGTTAAGAATGCTTTCAAAATCGAATTCTACTGAGCTGGTCTGGTCTGGCTGGTCTCCAATGAGGAGGGTGTGTAATGCATCACATAAATCATTCTCGCAATTTTTACCACGACTGTGTATACTTGTTACATTGTTAATTAATAATGTTGTAAAAGCCGACTCGAATTGTTCGCATGTTGGATTATTGTTACGGCATCCATGACTCCTAATTTCTCCCACGAAGTTTTCTAGGGTCTTGATTCATCCATCTGAGGTTCACCACAAAATCAACGCTTAGTTTCTTCAATAAAACTTTTACAGCTTCCAGTGTCCACAGCTAGTTATTCACTGTAGGAACAGGCTCGACTTTTCCAGCATCGTAATAAATTTCATTGATCAAAATATTTTTCTTCCTTCCATCCATATTTTATGGTGGCTTGAATTTGTTGTTACGGAATCGACTGGCGGCTTGGCTCTTGGCAATTTCATGAAGCTCCCATTCAACTAATCAAATATGTTGTCTAGGAATAGGAATAAATCAGTGGTCTCCTGGCATTCTGCTAGAAGAACTGCTTTTCCTGAAAATAAACACGACAGTTTTATTTTTAGAAACGGTAATCTTGATTCATAAATTGCGTAGATGCAAAAATAACCATTTTGGTCAGTAAATAAAAGCATATAATGATTATTTTCTAGAATTTAGTGGGTTATAAAAAATATTTAATACTAATTGAAATTAAAGTACGCTGATAGTAAAATTTCCTATCTACAGGTGAATTTTTCAAGTGTGGGTGCGTGGCTTGATAAGAAACTATAGAGAATATCGAAAAATGCTTAAACGAACCTCTAGACCCATTTTGACTAAACTAAAACAGCATCATTTGATTTTTATTTGATTATCTAGCCAGGAATTGAACCCGTTGATTAACAAAAAGAAACAACATTCTGTACTATTGCACCATCCGATTAGGATCAAGTTCTGTGAAGTAATGAAATACGAGAAACTAAACAAAGTATTTTTTTTTGTTAATACAGCTGTATTTTCATATATTTATTTAAATTAAACCTTTACGTTATCAATTGTTCAAATTGTCTTTGATTATGGTCTAACCGCGAAAAGATAATCTTACAAGAAATAAGAACGGTATAGTTTGCACGGTTTTTTATCAAAATATGTATCATAATTATATTAAAAGTTCTTTAGTTTGCGGTATTTCATTACTTCCCAAAACGTCATAACTTATTAGAGCCACCCGGCACCCAACCAGCTCCGCCTTGTCGTTCGGCGTCTACTCGTTGTCGACAGGAGGGTTACGGGCGCGCGGTCTACTCGGGACCCGATGGCAATGCGCGGTCAATGCAAGAGCGAACTTTATTAGCAACATTATCGGATGGTACAATAATACACCATATTGGTTTTTGTTTTCAAAATCAACAGGTGCATTTCATAGCTAAGGAAATTATTTTATATAAAATATATAATAATAAATATCGCCAGACTGACACACCAACTGTATGGTCCCAAACTAAGCCTTGTACTATGGGTACCATACAATGGACTGGGGGCGATCCCAGTGACACCCAGACCTGGGAAAATTACGAAAAGGCTATTTCTGAAATTTGCCCTGGTGGGAATCGAACTCGCTACCACCTGGTGCAGTGAGCCGAGCGGCCTACGCTCAAACCACTGCGCCAAGCGGTCGTCGAAATCTATATGCATATGTATTATTGTATTAATGTGTTGATAATATTATAGTAATAGTAATTATTTTATGTTTCATTCAGACCACATAAATTATCCATGCATATAAATAAATTTAATTTAAAATCACAGCTGTAATAATGCAACCCTAATAGTAGGTAACCATAGCCACGTGCCACCAATATAAATATTATGAAGTAATTGCTAGCTCAATTCCTAATTACGTTTTTATAATTTACTACTACGTGGACATTGTTTGTTGCAAAGAAACTTACTTTGATTTCGTTGAACATCTTTTGTAGAGATTGACGGGCTTGACGACTGACCTAGGTTGTTAGTTAGTGTCTGATTCTGGTATCACAGCCTCGAGCACTGGATCTGAAAATATAATAATACAGGTTAAATGACATTTTGTGTTAGGGTTCCGTACCTCTAAAGGTAAAAATTGAACCCTTATAGGATCACTTTGTTGTCCGTCGGCCGCCTGTCTGTCTGTCAAGACCGTTTTTCTATCCCGCAAATATTGTTTCGTGTATTTCACTACTTTGGTTATAGATACGATACATATTGGCTTCAGAAGCCTTCAATGTGCATGGCCAGATGTACACATGTCCAGTTTTTTAATAAACAACTTTCAACACACCTTATTTCTTATACTGCTGCTGCCTGCAACTTCGGTTGTGTATCAAACAAATGTGTAAAATTGATAAATAGTTACCTGCTGATGTTGATGGTTTTGTAAGAGCTATTTTAGTTTTAATTTGTTGCCACAGTTCTCTTTGCTTGATATATTTCAGCGACAATGGATCTGAAATGCAATGGGAACATTATTAAAACACTAAATCTAATATGATTTGGATTTTATTTGATAGACATTTTAAATTTCCTACTACTGGTTACAGGATTGTTTTATGCGAAAAAGATTCAGGACAAGAATTCAGGATTCAGTTTTAAAAAAATGCATAGTATAAATAACTTGTAAATACTAAATAATTGATGGACATGGCTAGATGCAATATTTTTTATAAAACTTGAGATAAATTAAATATTATGTACTTAATAATATTAATACAAACCTGGCATATATAATGTCGGAATCGCTTATCTTCTTATAGCGACAGATATCTTCAAAGTGTCGTCGACGACAAACACAGCGATACTTATATATCAATTCATTTTTCAGCCCCACAATGGCACCACCAATTTGAAAAACCCACTTTGTTGAACCGTTCGCTATCTTTCTCTGGATATGGAAAAGAATGAAGAACTTTTTCTGTCCCTAAAATTAATAAAAAGTTGATATTATTATTAGTAGTTGATATTCCTTGGGCAATTTTACAACTTGAGCTTAGATTATGGGCACCACTGGCTACATAAATTACGTAAGTAATTAATGGGTTGGAGTGTAGCCTTAGGGGCGCTATGACTTAGGTTTAGGTTAGGTTAGAACAGTGACCAAAACGCGGGAGCCGAGCGAGCGAAGCGAGCGCGCCGCGGCAGCGGCCGGTGAAGCGCCAGAATCCGAATGTGTCATAAGGTTATGTTAGTTTCCAGTTAGGGGAGCTATGGTGCCAGGATTTAGACGAATTTTGGAAAAAAAATATTTTCGTTTTGGTTACTATTCTAACCTAACCTAAGTCATAGCGCCCACACAAGGCTACACACTGACCCTGAACACATTTTCGATACCGATGCCGATGCGAAGAATAACGACGGGACCAATTACGAGGACTCCTCTTGGTAACTAGGTAGATAGGTATTTGAAAAATATCAAACAAAGCACCGGAGGAACACAGCACAGTACCTAGTATAAACTAGATACGCACAGGCTCAAATCAACAGTAATTCACAGGGCAACAACGTAGGTTGGTCGTAAAATCCAAAGAAACAAAGTTAAGAGTTGGAGATACATAAAAAAACAATTAAAATTACCGTTTCAAAAATATTACACGACCACCATTTTGATTTTGAGCTGTTTGGGGTTTTTTCTTTTAAAATGTTTTTAATGTTGCCAATTTACAATAAAACGAAATACCAAATTCGTATTAAAATTTCTACATCCATAGACCATACTAATATAATAACAGCTTTTATTAATTAAATTATAAATAAAATAAGAAAAGAAATCTATAAGTATATTGAATATTGACACAAAACATTGGAATAACACAAAAAAAAACATACTAAAGTATGAGGCACTTACTTACCATATTAGGTATTAAACATATTATTCTCTAAACGTTTTTATGTCATTTGTTTACAGCACCAGAAAGCGGGGAATGGTTTTTTAAGATTATTTAAATACTTTAAAAATATACTATTTTAGTAGATAGTATTTTCAACTGTGCCATAGGACCAAGAAGCTTAGAAAAGCACTGAAGTTCTTGCATAGGTATTACTTTGCGTGGAGCGACATCTTGTGAATCGATGAGTAAATAATTTGCAAAACTTATAAAAGTGCCATCTGTATTTTAAGTTTTTTAAAAATAATCCTAATAAATTAAAAAGCACCAACTATCCTTTTGCTGAAAAGAATGCTGTGTGCATCGTAATTTAGTAGCATGACTTCCCTTACATTCCCTTAATTTTGTTCTAAGATTGAGGACCCTGACTGCAACACTGTCACATTGTTTTCTATTTTGATATTTTTGTTCTGAAAATAAATAAATAAACATACATTCCCTCTAGAAATGGCCCATATACAATTTGTAGACGAGTTAGTAAGAGAATATTTATTGTATAGAGGTTTTTCCTCCTCTGTGAAAGCGTTTGATAATGATTTGAAGGCAGACAAGGACAAAGGTTTTAGAGTTGATAAAATCGTTGACCAGATATTGCATTATATCAATGTTTCTGACTTGAACGGACTAAAGGAATATTGGGCTCACTTGGATAGTCTTGTGTTTTCAAAATTGGAGATTCATGTACAACCAGGTACGTACGCAAGTCATCAAGTACCAACATTTTAATTATTTATTTAAAACCATTTGCTTCAGATTATATTAGGTGTATATAACAAAATAGGTCACTTAAATCTTTGGTAAAATTTGTGGAATGGTAATTTTAATGTTGAATGTTAATGTTAATGTGGAATGTTAATGTTAACCTGTCTTACCGATTTGATTTGTTGTATTTCCAGCTGTGCGGAAACTGGAGTACAGTTTGTACAAGCTGTATCTAGTTACAGCGGCACAGAGTACAGGGGGTGTGCGCAATGAGAGAATTACAGACTTCTTAGCTAAAATGCTGCCAGAACTGCAAGGCCAGAGTGAATGGAGAGATTGGTTTAGTAAGTTTGTACCTTATTTGTTATGACTAAATGTTATTATGCCAAATATTCTTGAGTACATATTTCAAGTACTTACTACCTTTTATAGGTATAATGGTTTCCAATATGTCATCTCAAATAATTACAATCCATAAAATTAAGATGTTCCAATAATTTGATACAAGCCTAAGGATAAGCTTTGTTAAATATCCATTACTAGCGGCCCGCCCCGGCTTCGCCCGGGTACATTGCGGTTACATTATTCGAGTTTTAGTAAGGATCCCTAATATTTTTCAATATATTTTTCAAATCGGTTCAGTAGTTTCGGAGCCTATTCATTACAATCAAACAAACAAAGTTTTCCTCTTTATAATATTAGTATGATTTATACTTTTTGTGAATATTTTTTATATAATTAAATACAAAACCCCATTAATCGGTTCAAATGTTACATCAGTGCAAAGAAGGGGTACAATTCAGGTCTAGGGGAGTGCAAAGGAAATATAGGCTCTGGTCAGTGCTTCACACATATTCCAGGATGCGTAAGGTCCATGGGAAAATGAACTTTCAGTACAATGGGAGCATGCAGGGTGTACACTCACATCCACTGCTCTATGCTTTGATACACTACTAGATGTGAATTGTGATTAAGATCCCCTAACATGAACAACATCATCATCAGCCGGAAGACGTCCACTGCTGGACATAGGCCTCCCCCATGGAACGCCACAATGGACGGTTGCCCGCTATCCGCATCCAACGGCTCCCCGCGACTCTCACCAGATCGTCGGTCCATCTAGTGGGGGGCCGTCCAACTCTGCGTCTTCCGGTTCGAGGTCGCCACTCGAGAACCTTTCTTCCCCAACGGTTGTCGGTTCTACGAGCGATGTGGCCTGCCCATTGGCCAACATAGTTACCCATTTTTCCAACAGATCTAATGAACCCATCATCATATTTCAGTGCTCCCCTTCATTCAGAAGCCCGAAGAGAACCCATCCTTCAGCTTGTACTTCACGAGGGCGTGGCAGGACAGTGTGCTCGTCTCTCTGCACAACCTGCTGGCGACCGTGTTCCAGTGCATGCCGCAGCCGACGCTCACCAGCTACGAGAGTGACGCGGCCATGGTGAAGAGGTTGCAGGATAAACTAGCTGCGGTCTCTGGAAAGGTTACTATTTATTTTATCTATTGAAACATTTATTGGTGCATTTTGGCATGCCGTCACGGCAAGTGGCATGACGCTCTCTCATGCCGTCATGCTTCCTCCAAGCCAACGCTATCGACTCCCTTGTGTGTGTGTGCGCGCATACTAGTGATGTAACGAATATTCGCATTCGCATTCGCGAATATTCGCAGATTTTTTGACATTCGCATTCGCATTCGCATTCGCAAGATTCTATGCGAATGTTTGGCGAATGTTTTTAATAAACAAAAAGTAATATTTTTAATCTTAGTAAAGGGTTATCCTAAAAATAGTGAATATTTAAAAACAATAAATAATTAATGTTTATTAGAATATTATAAATAATTTCTTTGACATTTAATTTCATTGTAAATAAAACATAATATTATAAACATTCCATTTATTATAAATAGTATAATAATTGTTACCGGCTTTGCTAGACCCATATATAAATAACCGACCAAATGCATGTCGGACTACGCATACTCTAGGGTTCCGTAGACATCCCGCCAATTTTCGATAGTACGGAACTCATAAAATAAAAGTGAGGTTTCTTTTATTGATATGGAACATCGATTACGGCGGCTCTCATAACCTATTAATGTATGCGTAATCAATAAACTATTGATTACCGTATTAATAAAATAGTAAGAAATTCTGTTACTAAATTTATTAAACCGGCATCGAGACATCTTCAGCAAAAGTAACATAAACCATTATTTTATTTTTGGACTGATGAAAATTCTGATAAAGATTTTTAATTCAAATAATTAAGTTGATTACACTGGGTGCAAATGGTGTGTGGTTTTTAACACAATCCAATTTTTTTCAATTAATTATCTTTATTTTCAATAGTAAAAAAAAATCCTATAATAAACCATTTATAATGTGGTTCTAATTTAAAGGATGAATCTTGCTACTCAAGTAAAAAGGCGACAATGAAGCTCAATATTTCGTAAACGGTAATTAATATTGAAAAACTGTCAAAGAAACCTTCAAATAATTTTAAAATACCTACTGAACAATATCTCAATCAAGGAGGCTTTTTTTACTATTTACTATGTATTTTTTTTCACTCCCCGTACTTAAGTACGGGAGGTACAATGTAATAACATTGATTTCAAAATTTAAAAACGATTTTTTTTGCTAGTTTGCTGTATTTTAGCCCTTATAGTCTCTGAATAAAATTACTGTGATTGCAGACGGATGTGCCTAAACTATAAGGGTTCCGAGTTTGACTACGGAACTCTAAAAACTTACGGCGCGCCATTTTGTGTTATTTTTCATTCATCCTGCAATTCTCTAGGTCTTAAAAAAAATCGTGAATTGTGATTTTTTTCCATTATGATAGCAATATTCTAATTATTTTTTACTCGCAAGTAAGTTGTAAAATGTCGTATAAAACGCGTGAGCATTGTTAATTACACACCTTGGCTCCATTACGGCCCTCGCGTTAGTCTCGGGCTGCAAACCAGCCTCGATCGTAACTTGTCTCACTTGCACATAATGCACTTTTTTTCTTATATTTGAATAAAAAAAAAACTGTCTTGAGGTAGGCAACTAAATTATAAATAGGATATTCCTCTATTGCTCTTGTTAGTCTAATTAAAATATTAACACAATAAAATTTGAATATCAAATATTTTTGATTAAAGCAATAATACTAAACTACCCTCAAATCAAAACAAATCATTATTAGATTTTAGACTTTCAAAGTCCCTATGAGGGACCATTATAAAACAAATCTCTTCGACTTAAATTTATGTGACAGTCGTTCTCAGTCGAACTTCGTTCTTTCAACCTGTATGGGTTCGGCTATGTTCGGCCGACACGAAATGCCAAACCAGTCTAACATTTTGCGCGCTCTTTATTAACCCCCTAGAAAGAGGGGTGTTATAAGTTTAATATGTGTATTTGTGTGTCTGTCTATAGCATCATAGCGTCCATACAGATGGTCCGATTTTAATTTAGTTTCTTTTTTAGAAGGGTATTCTGATCGAGAGTGTTCTTAGCTATGTTTCACGAATATCGATTCAACCTTTGTAATCGATTCAAATTTTGTAATTTAAAAAGTCGTCACATCGGGTTTTTTTTATTTTCAATTTAGGGTTTCTTAATTGAAAGTCAACATTCGCATTCGCATTCGCATTCGCGAATGTTGAAACCAAATATTCGCATTCGCATTCGCATTCGCGAATGTCAAAAATCCAACATTCGTTACATCACTAGCGCATACTATACACTACGCTATCTAGTCTAGACATGTTTAACATCTGCTACACGCCCCGTGATGGTTAACTTTTTTATGCACACTATATCAGGCTGTGTTCACTTGGTCTAAACATGTACCACGGCGCACCCCCTCAAGGGCACACGAATCTGTCAATTTTGCATCTTATTGCTGTGTTTCGAGAGTAGTTTTTAGATTGTGTCTTTGCAGATTGACTCTTCTGTAAGTAGTACTAGCACAAACTAGCGTGTACACACACACACTACATTGCACCAACAATAGATTTAATAACATGATGTTAGTTAATAACTTTTTAAAAATCATCACGCCCTTACTCCCTGTAGCTGTAGACAGGTGTAATGCAGCAGACTCACATTTCACCAAGTAATTAACTTCAATTTTACTAAAACTAATATATTATTGTTTCCACAGCCACTACAACATTCATTCGAAAAAACATCGCCAATAGGCCATCAGTCCCGGCTCACCCAATATTCAGAGCGTCTCAGCGGGCCGCTACCGCTCGTAGACGACTTCTGCGCGGCCCCCTCGGAGCAGCTCGAGAGCGGGGTCCGGGAAGCCAAGGGCCTCCGCGGCCTCCTCCGCCAGATGGGGGGGAGCCCCGTCATGGGCCGGAAGCCCGGCCGGTCGCACAGTCAAAACTGATTGTTCGATTGGTCTTTTGTAATTATTGTAAATAAACATTCCTGTTTTTTAGATATCATTTGTAAGTATTATTTAATTGATAAAATATAGTGTATGAAATAATAATTGTTGTTTGATTTTGGGAAATTTTGCAGTAAGAACTCATTATTAATGGTTGTTAAAACATGATTACTGGGTAAACCATTTAATATTCATAACAAGGACATTTATTTTTATTACAAAATGCATCTAAGGGCATGGTTGGCCTGTTAAGCAGTTACCGTAGCCTATCGTTGAAAGGGAACGCGGTATACGGAGGCGATGGGATGGGGGTTATCCTTCCGGATCTCTAGCTCGTACGAAACGCACCTTTAAAATATATTTATTTAATTTTAAAATATATTTATTTAATTTGGTACATGGAAGACTCATAGCTAAGTAAACTAAACATAAATAAAAATAACTTAGCGATAGGAAAGCTAATTGCAAGTCTTCACTTATAGCGACTGGATAAAAATTAGGATTGTGAGGAGTACAGATCCGGGTGAGCCACAAGGCTTTATTTATACTTATGTAGCTAACCTAGTATTACACCGATACTCCGATTTTACGCCGATACTCTGTGAGCTTCTTGCATGTGCGTGATGCCTTGCATAAATGATGCATCCTCCTTTCATACTGTTATGTTCACTTTGGTTCAAAGAGAATATACTTTGTTTATCAGCAACCTCAAAAGTGACAAGTCTTATCACATTTCAAAATTTCAAGTTGTTCAAATTACTGTATGTACATAAAAATAATCCAGTTTAAATAAAAACTGTAAAATGAGTGACGCCTTCTTCGCGGACGCCTGGTCCAAGTCCAAACGCCGCGACATCCAGTGGTACCAGACGAACCTCCTGAACGTTCTGCAAGCGGCGAAGGAAAAGCAAGCGCGAGATATCGACGCTTCCATCGCGTTGGCTGAAGAACTTATGAAGGTATGTTCGAAGAATTACTTGAAACATGTAGATTGACTTACCATTGTATTTTCTGAAACAAAGTAGGCTATTCAGACATTGAAGGAACCATGCTAGCTCTTAAAAGTAAAACAATCCCGCCAACAACAAAAGTATTACCCACTAACTTATTGCAATTTGTTTTAGTTACTAGATGAACCACTCCATCCCCCTGAAGAAGTCCCAGTTGCCAAGGTTATCCCTTCCGAAGACGACAGTTTGATGAAGCCGATAGAACCCGAGATCTTGGACTTGTTCTACAAAAGCACAGAGAAAGGTGCTGGGGATAAATACTTGAACACGCGGTATAAAAAGGCGCCAGAGGACAAGTTAGTTTCCTAAATTATATTTTATACTAGTCGTAGAACGGAAAGATCGTACACGTATCATCTCACTAAAGCATTTACCACCCCTTGATACAAATCACCCCGCACATCTTATCCATAAAACATGTAGAGAAATTCCGGCATTCCTGAATTTCCAGGTTCTTCTTCCGGATATGCTCGAACTGGGACTACGGGTGGCAACAGAAGCAAGCGAAGCAGCGAGCTCGCGACGTACACCACGGCCGCTGCGCCATCCTGCGCGACACCTTCTACAGGAAGAACAACCTGGCGCCCGACCCGCCGCACTACGGGCAGCCCAGCGGGGCGGAAGTCTCTGTATGCAGCGAATACTCGTGCAACTTCAACTAAGTACATAATTAGGTGCATTTTTTTCTTCCAACTCCTATAATTTGTTTCGATTAAATTCGTGCGGGTTCCAAGACAATTTAACTTTTCCCCGGGACTCGTCGAGGGCAAACCTCGATGTCATTATTGGTCACCATTGTCGATCCTGGTTTACAGGAGTAATAGTGGTGGGAGTGTGTGGCGGGACCAGTCCCAATTTTTTTAAAAAAGGTGCAAAACTATCTTTTTCGAAATAATAAACAATGTATAGCAAAAAACATATATTTTTATAATTTTATTATTTACAATAATTCAACTTTTATTTACATATTAACAACAGCAAATGTACCCCTTTGCTTAAGGCCACATCTAACTGTTCGAAAGGGAATCACTAAAAATTATAAAAGGTGTACAGATTACAATTCAATTTTGTTTTCCGAAACTGTGAATTTAAAGTCGGCTTCAATGGAGTCATCATCAGGTATATGGGAAGCAGTCAATTCTAAAATACATTACAAAAATAATTATGAACATGGAAAGATTTACACCTATTGTAACAATTCTATCAATTAATCAGATTAAGTCCGTTGAAACCGACACAAATTCTCAAATGCTACATAAACAATAATTAACCAGTATATCAACAACATTCGCGCACTCCTAACATGTTACTAAGAAAATATTAATAAAATAAAAATTAATAATAATAAATATGAGACGTTTTTGTTCTTTCTCAAGTTCATATTTTTGACACAATATGTACAATTAATTTATATCAGTCCACATTAATCTGCGTAACACTTGTCCACAATTGGGTATTGTGCAAAATAAGACGTTTATTATGCTCTCTCTCCTTTGGCGTGTTGTCTTACTTTTAAAGGTTTTAAGCATGTAATAAATACACAATGTATAATTCAAGACGTGGCTCCTCCGCCGCCGGTCGGGGAACCGAGCGAAAGAACAAGTCTCAATATTGCAACGTTCAATAACACACTATTGAACAGTCTAAGCACTTTACATAATATTCATAAGAAAGGGACAGAAAACCCATTGGCTCCAACCGACTGCCGCGGACAATTCGCATGATTTGCCCGCACTCAAAACGCAATTAATGAATATTTATATAAATTACGACCAAGTTTCAATGACATAAAACTGCGGTCTTTCCTCAGCCGTGTATTGGACATATACACAGTTATTTTTAGCATATGTGCCTAATGAATGTATGAATTAAATTTGTTTTTTTACTTTAGCAAAGAGGCCATTGCGGGATAGTTTTCGCGAATTTTCCGTTGCAATTGGTTGGAGCCTGTAACTTGTGCAAACATAAGGATCAGTTCCAAACCTATGCAAAATGGTGTCAACAATTGTTTTTAATTCCCTCCCCGTACATACTGTTTCTGGTAACGAACCCCCTCACTTCACCTTAATGTGATGATGAAAAATGAATGAGATCAGACAATATTATGTAAACCGATATAAAAGTCGCGGCGATTGGCCGCCCGCGACGCGACACAAACGCCGTGTAGCAGGACCCCTCTACACCCAGACACGTACAAGTCTGATATGAATTTATTGTCACAACTTTTATCGAACTCAATCACACATCAATGGAAGAATTTTCATTTCGTCATACACAACATACGATAGAAACCTCATACATTACTCAGTTTAAGAAAAAAAATGTGTCGTCAGTAAATTATGTGACTTTACGTCGGCCCAAAGCGTGCCAGTCCAACGTCGACATTTCCTCCTAATTTGAATGAGAAAATTTTATAGAAGCTAGGGTTATTCCTTTAATTGAAATGCATTTTCCATGACCATAGAGAATTAGGGGATAATTTGACAATGATATATTGTGATCCCAATCGGTCCCAAACGGAATTCAGCCTGAAGGTTTGATGATAATGATGATCATAATTGACAACAATTCAGACGATTTATGCATTATTCATTCAAATTACCTGTCCTTATGTAGGTACCTAGAATTACGCAATTTCACCTTGCTAGCAACTATAAGATTTTTTGTGATAGACATTGTTATACACAGATCATCATCATGGATAATCAATGGTAAATGCAAGCAATGGATTGTGTGAACCTTTTTCTATAAAATTACAATACAATCCACAGTCTCATGACTACATGTTCATGACTTACAAGCATAAATAACAGTAGCTTAGAATTTTATTATTTAATTTTGAAAAATCAACTTTTACTCACAATAATGGTTGTGATTGTAGTTTCATGAAATAAGGCCCACATCAGACCGACATTCTACAATGTTGCACAACCCAGTTTCAACCTATCATATACAGAATACCCAGCACTGATGCCAATTCTGTGGCTCTCAATTGACATTTACTCATACACGGAAAGTAGGTCTGAAGTTGCCCGAGGAGCGGGTTGAAAGTAATACTTTTCCGCCCTAGGGAGAATCGCTTTCAACTGACAGCTGTCAAATTATTAAAAATAAATTAGTTCTATTTTGACATTTATATTGAACCAGGCCAACTAAAAAAAAACAAAATAGGTGGCAAATGGCAATCCGACCTTCATTCGTTTTTTCAAGTTGTAGAGACTTCCTTGTATTATTTCGCTAGCTAATTCCTGTTTTTATTTTTACTTTCCTTGTATTCGTGATGAAAAGCACAGTGTTTACCGCGGGTGATCTAATTATTTTGTGCCGAGACGGGGTTTGGCGCCCGAGCGCAGCGAGGGCGCCAATAGTTCGAGGAATGGTTCGAGTTACCTTCACCCCTTGGGTAACAATGTACTATTGAACTAAACCAAATTGGACATATCGAAAATTATTTTTGTTTGGCTCATATGTTAAGACCATGAAATTGGCAAACCAGATTAGTTAAGTTTAGTTTCTGTTACATTAGAATTAGCACCAGTGTCGAGCAGAATTACCAGGTTATGTCAAACATTTTATAGAATCTAGCAAGCCCCATAAGCAGGCTATAATTTCAGGGGAATCCTCTCTCCGAGTCACGGGACAATCACACACTATTCACATTATTATCAGATCAATCCCCGTCCCACACTATCACTATGAAAAATGTCACTCGTGTCACTGGCGCGGAATATCACTCGCGGTAATGTCTACTCTCCTTTAGGCCAATAACTATAACGTCTTGTACTTGAACGGTGGGCCGAAGCCGTCATATATCCATCGCACGAGCACTGCAGGAGAGATACACATGAATAGTCTATCACATGGATACGAACGGTGATCCCCGTAGCAGGTCGTGGCCTTTGCCGTGGCCGGTAGCGGCACCCTGCCGGCCGCTTCGGCGGGGGCGGCGCTAGCGGGGCGACAGCTAGGGATGCGACAGCGCGGCCAGCTAGGGGTGCGACTGCGCGGCCAGCTAGAGGTGCGACAGCGCGGCCAGCTAGAGGGCCGGCGGAGCGGCCACCTAGGGATGCGGCGGAGCGGCCAACCGGTCAACTAGGGCGGCGATGACGCGGCCAGCTAGGACGGCGGCTGCGCGGCCAGCTAGGGCGGCGGCGGCGCGGCCAGCGGCGGCGGCGGCAGCGCGGGCGGCGCGCCGCTGGTCCAGTGCACGAGCGCGTGCTGCGGCATCTGCGTCGCCTGGAAGTGGTCCTTGAGCAGCGCCTGCGAGAAGTTGCAGTGCATCTGGTACGCCTCGTTCTCGCGCTCCGTGTCGCCCGCCAGCCGGTACAAGTCTGTTGGACGACGTTGCGATTCAAATATGGATAAAGTATGATATACAGTACAAAAGTCCGAAATAACACTTGGGGGTTATAACTATTGAGTATACTGTAATATAAAAAAAACATTGAAAATTAGAACATGCAAAAGTATATCCAATTGCATCTTGCTGGAAATATAGTCAGCAAATGTGCAGCTAGAAATTGCTGAATTGAATTGAATTGAAAAAAGGGTTGTAAGCGGTTGAAAGGGGGGATTAAAAGTTGTATGAAAGTCTCGCGATTTTTAGAGCTAGAAGCTTGAAACTTATTTTTTGGGCTGTTGATTCGATATTGAATAAATATGACATTCAAAGTTTGTAAAAGTTTAACCCTCAGGGGTGTAAAATAATTGGCCTAAATTCACTATTCCACGCGGACGAAGTCGCGGGCACAGCTAGTATAGTTATACCTTTCAATATGGCGGAGGCCCACAGCTGCACGTGCACGTCGGGGATCTTGCTGGCGAGCTGCATGGCCGGCGTCACCATGTTCATGCTCTCGCGCGAGTTGTTGATGGACAGGAAGATGTGGCCGAGCAGTACGAGCGAGCACGACGTCAGGCGGTTCAGGTCCTCCGCGTTCGCCATCTTGAGCGTCTCGCGAAGGTACCTCCTGTTCACAGTTTTATGTCAATAACTGTCCTACTAATACATATTATAAATGCGAAAGTTTGTGAGTGTGGATGTTTGTTACTCTTTCAGGCAAAAACTACTGAACGGATTTGGATGAAATTTGGAAAACAGATAGTTTATAACCGGGAATAACACAAAGGATACTTTTTGTTCCGATAATCCCGAAAATTTTGTTAAGTTAAGTACTACGCGGACGAATCGCAGGCACAGCTAGTATGTAATATAATAATTTTGTTACATGAATTCCCATATGCCCCGCTCATACTACACATTCCCACCACTGAAACTCCTGTAAATCAGGATCGACAATGGTGACCAATAATGACGTCGAGGTTTGACCCTCGACGAGTCCCGGGAAAAAGTTGAATTGTCTTGGAACCCGCGCGAATTTAATCGAAAGAAAGAATAGGATTTGGAAGGAAAAAAAATCCACTCCCATATGGCCATAAAAAAAATACTCTTTTTACGTCCCACTCCTGGGCATTGCCCTCCCTTTAACACGAGGGGAGGGGGTCCAAGCTGTAATCCACCACGCTGGCCCGGTGCATATAATTGTCATCTTGCAATTTGAATTTTATTTACATAGTGTTAAAGCTTAATTTACAATAAAAAGTTATCGGTAGTTGAATACATATAACTTACTTGGCTTCGTTATACCGCGCCTGGAAGAACGCCTGCAGTCCCAGTACGTAGTACGAGGCCGCCCTCAGTCCGTGCGCGTACGCAGGTAACGCCTCTGGCCTTACCTGCAAAACGGATCAATGTATTTTAGACCATTTTTATAAATGCACCATCAATTCATTCACTTTTTTTAAATATGGCTTTCATCGCTAGGTAGTCGATGATTTTGCCAACAACAGAGTTTTATTGGACTGATGGTCGGTAGGTGAGGCTTTTTTTTGTGAAAATTACATGAAAAAAAACGTGAAATTGGGCTGTACGGTTGAATATACATAATTTAGTTTGGTAGACAGGAAAAATTATGACAAATGATAATAATATGTATACTAATAAAAAGACAAATAATTATTAAAAAAGCACAGACGAAGGAACGTAAAGCAAGACATAAGTACTATAAAATTACAAAATACATAGGACAATAAAGAGAGCGAGTCGAAATCAACAATTGGAAGTCCGAAATGACATACTTGTTCCATTAGTTGCGTGAGGTCGCTGTCCCTTCGCCCCCGTAAATATACAATCGCCAGATTCAACTTTGCGAACATCCATAAATCTCTTTCTTGTGACATCTGAAACAAAAAATGTTTAATAAAAAAATTAAATTTCATTTTTTTTTAACCTAAATGCACAGATAAAATGATGTCAAGGACCCGTACCAATAAAGTCATACCAGGACAAAACTACATGTTAAAATCGTACTCAAAACCGCTCTCAGGCTTGAGATCAATTTATTAATTCGAGCCAAGGTTTCGGTCAACTTAAGTTGGTGTCATGTAGTATGGTGGGAGTGTTGGCCAAAGGAACAGACGAGTTGGTACAGATGTGTACTCACGTGTATGGCGGCGTGGAACTGCGCTTCGGCGGCGTCCATGCAGTTCATGGACATGGCGTACAGCCCCAGCAGGCAGTGCAGCTGCGGCGTGTGCGCCGCCGCCGTCGCCGCTGCACACAACACCACACGCATAGTTCAAAATTTACACATATAAAAACCTTATATTTAAAATATTTTTCCCATTTATTGGGGTCAGTTTTAATGGATTCATCTACCCTAAGTCCGGAGTACAAGGCAAGGTAGATGGCAAACGACCCAGAGGACGCAATCCCACGAGATGGTCGGACCAAATACGATCTTCTCTGAACATAAACTTCCACAATGCCCTTCATGAAGCAAAGGATCGCAGCAGATGGAGGGAAATCGTACGGGAGAAACTGATGCAGCGGGGGAGTCACGACCCTCAGTAATGAGGAAAACGACACGCAGAGGCGGAGGAGGAGGAGGAGTCCGGGGAGCGGTAGCCTAAGGGTTAGGCTAGTTTGTCAACGCCGCGTGCTCCAGCAGCGCCATGCGCAGCCGCCACGCTGCGGCACGTGACACAGTACTCACGCGAGGGCGCCACGGTGAGCAGGTGCGCGGCGCGCGCGATCTCGTGCAGCGCGTGCGCCTTGCCGCCCGCCACCAGGCGGCACAGCGCCGCGTGCTCCAGCAGCGCCATGCGCAGCCGCCACGCTGCGGCACGTGACACAGTACTCACGCGAGGGCGCCACGGTGAGCAGGTGCGCGGCGCGCGCGATCTCGTGCAGCGCGTGCGCCGTGCCGCCCGCCACCAGGCGGCACAGCGCCGCGTGCTCCAGCAGCGCCATGCGCAGCCGCCACGCTGCGGCACGTGACACAGTACTCACGCGAGGGCGCCACGGTGAGCAGGTGCGCGGCGCGCGCGATCTCGTGCAGCGCGTGCGCCTTGCCGCCCGCCACCAGGCGGCACAGCGCCGCGTGCTCCAGCAGCGCCATGCGCAGCCGCCACGCTGCGGCACGTGACACAGTACTCACGCGAGGGCGCCACGGTGAGCAGGTGCGCGGCGCGCGCGATCTCGTGCAGCGCGTGCGCCTTGCCGCCCGCCACCAGGCGGCACAGCGCCGCGTGCTCCAGCAGCGCCATGCGCAGCCGCCACGCTGCGGCACGTGACACAGTACTCACGCGAGGGCGCCACGGTGAGCAGGTGCGCGGCGCGCGCGATCTCGTGCAGCGCGTGCGCCTTGCCGCCCGCCACCAGGCGGCACAGCGCCGCGTGCTCCAGCAGCGCCATGCGCAGCCGCCACGCTGCGGCACGTGACACAGTACTCACGCGAGGGCGCCACGGTGAGCAGGTGCGCGGCGCGCGCGATCTCGTGCAGCGCGTGCGCCTTGCCGCCCGCCACCAGGCGGCACAGCGCCGCGTGCTCCAGCAGCGCCATGCGCAGCCGCCACGCTGCGGCACGTGACACAGTACTCACGCGAGGGCGCCACGGTGAGCAGGTGCGCGGCGCGCGCGATCTCGTGCAGCGCGTGCGCCTTGCCGCCCGCCACCAGGCGGCACAGCGCCGCGTGCTCCAGCAGCGCCATGCGCAGCCGCCACGCTGCGGCACGTGACACAGTACTCACGCGAGGGCGCCACGGTGAGCAGGTGCGCGGCGCGCGCGATCTCGTGCAGCGCGTGCGCCTTGCCGCCCGCCACCAGGCGGCACAGCGCCGCGTGCTCCAGCAGCGCCATGCGCAGCCGCCACGCTGCGGCACGTGACACAGTACTCACGCGAGGGCGCCACGGTGAGCAGGTGCGCGGCGCGCGCGATCTCGTGCAGCGCGTGCGCCTTGCCGCCCGCCACCAGGCGGCACAGCGCCGCGTGCTCCAGCAGCGCCATGCGCAGCCGCCACGCTGCGGCACGTGACACAGTACTCACGCGAGGGCGCCACGGTGAGCAGGTGCGCGGCGCGCGCGATCTCGTGCAGCGCGTGCGCCTTGCCGCCCGCCACCAGGCGGCACAGCGCCGCGTGCTCCAGCAGCGCCATGCGCAGCCGCCACGCTGCGGCACGTGACACAGTACTCACGCGAGGGCGCCACGGTGAGCAGGTGCGCGGCGCGCGCGATCTCGTGCAGCGCGTGCGCCTTGCCGCCCGCCACCAGGCGGCACAGCGCCGCGTGCTCCAGCAGCGCCATGCGCAGCCGCCACGCCAGCGCCGCCGCGCTGCGGCACCCGCCTCCCCCCGGGACCACTCGTGTCTCCTCGCATCCGCTCGCTGACACACACATACGCGACATTATAAAGCGTCAGAAGGCAATAGCAAAAAATGCCCATAGTCCCCGAGCTGATTTCAATAAAACGCAAAACTAGTTTTAAAAAAAAAATTATTTCCGACGTCGGGTTTCATCCCTTTCATTTATTTTGACGTTACTTTTTCGTATTGTGTCATCGAGGCACCATTGGAAAATCCACCCTGTATAGATAAACTACGTCACGATTCTAAATACGCGACGGCGACTCAGTACTTGTATTTTCTGTACGACCTCCGAGCGCGAATCACGGCGACGCGACGGCTGAATTTATGTCCAGAAAACGCCACGGCTTACTACTCACCAGTAGTTTATTCGTCTTGAAAAAGTCGAAATTAGACACTATTTTCTCTTACATTAAATATCATTAGGAATAGTCTGTCTTCCCTAGGTATCTAAATAATATCAGCAACCATATATGTGCTAAAGTTATAACTTCGGACCTTTGAAACACCCTCTATAATATAACAATGTAAAACTGAAGAATAGAAAACATAATTCAATTTCTGCATTAATTTCATGGCACTACAAGCCTTCAGAAAAAAAAAAGTTATGAGACATCTGAAAAATATACATGAAGTATTGTCTCACCGGTGAGTTTGTCGATCTGCGCGAGCGCCTTCTCAGTGTACTTGTGCGCCTTCTCCATGTAGCCGGCCTGCGCGGAGTGCATCACCGTCACCAGGTACACCAGCACGTACAGCTGCTGCCGCGAGAGCCACACGAACGACTCGCCCGGCGCGCTGCCGCACACCGCTGGACCGCACCAGCATAATACACATCATCACTCAATTCATTTGTATCTCTTTTATAATATGTACTCACTAGCTGTGCCCGCGACTTCGGCCGCGTGGAATTTAATTTAACTTAACATGTATTTAATTTAACAAAAAAATATCGTCATTTTTCTTTTTTGCGAGTCGATGATTCGTGTTTTATATACCTAACGCAAAAGCCCGCTCGCGCGTTCTGAGCCCGCGCGACAGGCAGCATTAGTGATAGTATTTTTTTGTGTTTTTAATTTTCTAAAATAAAAGTAGCGTAATTTACTGCTTATATACTACATTAACTATCGGCCATTGAAAATCCCATCATAATCGGTCCAGCCGTTTCGGAGATTACCCGGAACAAACACACAGACAGACAGACAATTTTTTTTTAAATCGCGGTTTTGTTATAATTACCGTATGTACTTTCATACGCATTTAGTGAATGTGAAATTTCATATGCATTTAGTGGGTGTTATTTTGATATTACAAACAGACACTCCAATTGTATTTATTTGTTTCCAATTCAATTTTGCGAATTTTCATATTGCGAAGTATTTTAAAAAATATATTAAATTAATTTAAAGATATTCGTCAGTTATGACATTTCGTCAGACTACTATGCAATGCAGTAATGCAGTCTGACGAAATGTCCATAACTGACGAATACCTACAGTTTTTGATATTTAAAACATATTGTATATTTCCAATTTTAGAATTTATATCACTGATAGTAGTCATGCTTTATATAAACAAAATTATCTTTTCATTACTCATACTCTGAAAGTAGGTCTGAAGTTGCCTGAGAAGCGGGTTGAAAGTAATACTTTTCAGGCCCGGGAGTTTCGCTTTCAACTGACAGCTGTCAAATTAAAAAAAAAAAAAACTAGTTCCATTTCCACATTTCTATGGAACCATGTTCAAACTTTTTCTACAGTCACTCAATTACAGCACGATGTAAAATTGAAATAACATAAAGTTAAGTATTAATTCAAGAATATATTTTTTTAAATGACTTAATTATAATTTAGTTTCAACAATTTCTTTAAAATAACATAGATTTGGGCAAAATATTTAAAGATGAAAATGAAAAATAATGGCTAAATAATGAAGTTGGCCGGCGAACGAAAAAAAAAACAAAATAGGCGGCAATCCGATTTTTTTTTTTCGAGTTGTAGAGTATTGTTTATACTTCCTTGTATTATTTCTTTAGCCAATTCCTGTTTTTATTTTTATTTTCCTTGTATTCGTAATGAAAAGCACAGTGTTTACCTCGGGTGAAAGATTTATTTTGTCCCTCGAACTATTAGCGCCCTCGCTACGCTCGGGCGCCAAACCCCGTCTCAGGACAAAATAAGTAACTTTCACCACTCATGTAACAATGTACTATTAATGTTGATCGTCTAGAACCGGACATACAGGACTTTCAGTTCCAGCTATGTTTAAAACAAATGATGTGCTAGTTACTCGTGGAAGCAATTGCAAGATAGCGCAATGTAAGCATATAATATACCACTTGATGTGGGATTTGGATCATAGATAAGAATAAATAAATAATAAAAATCACAATTTGGGATGCCCAAAGGCAAAAATTTATGAATTGAATTTGCTTTTGTCAGTCTCAAACAAAATGCAGCAAAATTTAATCTTCAAGCTGCAAAATGTTAAGTCAAGTAACTCTTAAAGTGAAATACTTTAAACTGTGGATTTTTTATAGTAAATACTTACCATCGTCGTCGGGCCACGTCGGCGCCATAATAGTCTGTATACTCTGCTGCAGCTGTTTGAGACACGGCTTCACGCTCTTCACCTGACCCGCCATTAAGTAGTGGCATACCTGATGACAACATTGACATAGTAAAATAATCACTGTTATGAGTTGACATAAGATTGCATCTTCAAATCACCTCAGCCGCCCTACATATTCATTTTAAACTTGATTGCAGAAATATATATGTTAAATTTTTAAAGCGTGCGTGGATGGCCAAATATTAAACTATGGGAATTTTGTAAATACTTATCATATTGAGGTTAAATAATTATATAAGGAAAAAATCAAATGTTATTTTAAATTTCCCTAACCTCATTACTTTGCATAAAATCCTTTGCCTTGAGGCGTTTTAATGACGCTATTGTGTTAAACGATATAAGTATAGGTTTTAATGTCCAATTATAATGAGTTATTCATCAGTGTTCTTTGTCACTTTAATTGAGGTAAAATGGGGAATATTACCTGCAGTACTAGAAAGAAAACCTTGAGGTACTCCTTTTGGTGCGGACTGCCGGTCCACGAATCAACGAGGTGGCCGGCCTGATTTAACAGTGGCAACACTTCTTGAATCTTCTTGTCTATTAACAATAGCTGCAAGAAAAATATAGATAATGTTATCTGAAACCGTGGGAGACATGGAGCCTATAGACCTTTCACATAGCTACGATGTTTCACGACTTATTCACGGGCTACGTTGAGGCCGGGATCGTACCGGTAAGGCGATTGCGATGTAACGGCGATATATAAACAAATTTTCGTTTATGTGATGCGGCCATAAGTGAATTGGGGATTGTTTTAATAAAATCGCAAACGCCTTACTGTTGTGGTTCCAGCCTAAGCTACATTAAGCTTTAATGTTCATACTAACAGAGTCAGAGATGACATCATATTAAAATTCATAGAAGTAAATAAAGTAAATATTATTAAGCAAAGGTCATGAGGAAAAGTATAAGGGCCTTTTGTTAATGTAATCTTTTGCCATTGTTGGGCACTACCTAACATATGAGTCAACATAAGTCCACAGTATCTACATAGAGGAATGTTTCATTAATAAGCGTGGTAAGACAGCTCAAGTGCCAATCTGATGTAGCATCTTTTTTATCAGCTATCAGTTTATTTTTTGTATTTATGAGTACTAGTATTCCCGTTGTAATGATCGACATTCGACCATAATTTATTTAAATTTTAAATGTCATTACAGTTTCATTATCAAAGACTATTTTATACATACACGCATATAATGCACTATGGAAGTCCCGCCATCCAAAAACTGTCACCGTTTGTCAGTCAGACAGTCAGTCATTTACTGAGTGGAGGTTACAAATGTGTGTGTAATGTAGTGTAATGTATGTCATTCTTTGATGTCATTACATTCATGGTAGTGTGTGTAATGTTTTATTTATTGATTTTAATGTATTTCTAAGTATTATAATAAAAAAATATTAGCATTCTGTACTACTTCACTATATAAACTATAAGAGTGCCAAATTTCATACCCCTCCGTCCGGGCAATTTCCGTATTAAGTGTTTGAAAGTTTCTCCTTCACAAGCAAAAGAGTAAATGCACCTACGCAGTACATTGGTAGTGTTAAAACGTGTGTGTACTCACCATTACCCTACTGAGTAGGAAGAGCACGCGCGTGTAGGCCGCATTTGATATTTGCGCGTAGTCCACGCCGACGCCGAGCAGACTACTCGCCACTTCGTACTCGCGCTCAGTCGCATGGATTTGCTAAAACAAACATTATTTTGTAGAGTACAAGGAACATTATTGTGTAACACAATTAAAATTGGTTTAATATTTAAACGTAAACCATCCATCTGTCTAGTGATTGTAATGTATAAGCAAGACAGATTTTGTTTTGTTCTCAAATTTAATTAAGCTGTAGTTTGAGCACCTTTACCAGAATTAGTGTTTTCAAAAAAATTGTGACTTCCTTTAATTTTTCTATCTAATACTTATAATAAAAAACCATGTTCCAAAATGTACCTATCGGTGAAAAACTAAGTAATGCAAACACACTTTGTTTATAATGCAATGTAAAAAAATTGTTTTGTTCATACAAAAAATTTAAGACTAAAATAAGAATAGGATAGGATAATAAGAATAGAATATGTTACTTCCTAATTGAGTGAATATTTCAAATTAATTGCATGTTAATAGAGGAAATTAATGGAATTTTAGTCATTTGAGGTGATCTGTGTGACAAGGTCCTGTAATATTTATTGAAAGTCTCTCTCAGATCAAATTAGAAAAAAAAAATTAACAATACATGGAACCCTGAATTTGCTGTTAAAAATATTGGTTAAGGACGATAAAGTTAGTGTGTTAATATTTATATTTTAAAAATCATCATTTTGCAATCTCACTGTAAATATTTTCTTGAATAACATTAATACAATAATTACAAATAACAACAATTAATAAACAATACACTGCACTTACTGCCAATTGGAATATGAGCCTGCAGTGCCAATACACGCTGTGTTGTGATAACTCAATGGCTTTTCGGAGAATTGGTTTAGAGTGTGTCGGCTGGCCCTGCTGCTCGAACAGCTCCGCCAGGACGCTCGCCGCTTCGAACTTAACATCGTCAAAACCGTTGATCGTCTGCGACAGGCACCACTGCAACCACAACACTCCTCATACAACATATGACCCACTTGGACATTGTTTACATACTTTGAGAAAGTTCAATATCATACTAGAACTGACAGATCTAAAATAATTATAGCATGGCTGTCGACACCAACCACGGTGACCCTACAACCCACGACACCAGCCAAACTCACTAAATAACAATAAAAAACTTACACTTTGCTCTAAATGCGTTCTCGCCAAGTCGATGTTTTTGGTGTGTGTCAAAAGAATATTTCCAAGTTGTAAATGTGTCCTGGCCTCGACCCTCTGTGGTGGTTTGAAATTAAACACGGCTTGTAGGCACTGGATACAACTTTTTATGTCAGGAGGATTCGATGTACGGAAATGTTCTGCTAAACCGAGTAAAGAAATATACCAAGCGTCCTGCGTTGACGCCATTTTGACATTTCTGCTTGTTTTTTTTTTGTTTTTTTAAAGTTATTCTTCCCGCCCTGGGTGTAAGCCATTTGGTTAGAGACACTCAGTATTAATTTTTAGTTCATTTCCCTATCAGTGAATGGCATCTCCTCTATGAAATCAAGTACTATGGTATGTACCAAGAACTTTATATGTATGTACCAAGTATGTACTCTGCACAGAGTTTTAAGTATAATACAACTGTGGACTTTTTGGCGGGAACTAGAAAAGTGAATATGTCACACAGAGATAGTGCTGTCATGTTTTAATTTTTAAAGTTCCAAAACCTATGTTTCTTAGATGGTTCAAATATTATGTGTAATATTTAGTGGAACATTAAGTATCGTGAACGATGGTCATAAATGCGTGTAAGTGTGCGCAATTTAGCAAATGTGGTGCAACATGATTTTTACGTTCCCAAAAAAGTATCCACCACCTTACTGATGGATCAGTAATGTTCTTAATGGAACCTATCGATAAATCGACCAATCTACCATGGAACTAAGAGGTCAGTACGTCGCACTGTGGTTCGTTCCCATACAAACAGTTGGACATAGGCGACTTAAAAATTCAAAGTCCTAATTTCACAAAACTGAATACACCATTCGATTGCTATATCAATGGACAACAAATATGTTTGAGACAGCTTTTGTGATTGGACTTATAGTTTAGGAGTAAATCACGAAAAACCGTTTTTAATGTATGGGAAGCTACCTATAAATATGCATATCTCGTCATTTTCGTCCATTTTCGTTCTGAAAATTTTATGACAGTATCTTGTCATCATAAGCCACATTTTCTCCAAAGACACATGGTGCTCATCTAGTGCACTTTTTGAGATAATAAAAATATTAAAAAAAAACAATTTCAGGGTTTTTTTTGATAGATAGTAAAACAATAGATGCTTTAAAAGTCCTAAAAAATTAAAAATAAACTAATTCAAATAAAATTGTATTTAATAACAAATTAATAAAAGGTGAAAATAGTAATAGAAAGAAGTATGGAGAGATCAATAAATTCTATTTCATGCTCATCAGACACGATCAAATCTCAAACTTCGCTAAATAAAATCCTTTTTTTTATTTTTTATGCATCTTCCGACGAATACTATTTAGCAATCATTGCATCATATGCCACATTATCTCCAAAGATGAGCACCAAATGGTTCATCTTGTGAACTTTTTGAGACATAATTCAAAACATAAAACACGTTTGTTCAAGTAAATATTTGTGTGTATTTGGCAAGTCTCGTACCCCTAAAACTGACTGATCAGACTGGAAATATTTTGTGGCAAAATGACCGATCCTCCTCAACTATTGACTGCCGTCCAATATCGTTTCAATTCATGAAAGAAACAGAAGCCAATGTCAAATCAGAGCTAGCAGCCTTTAAGTCTGAGATCTCAAACCTCACTCCAACTGAACTCGGGAATACTATGGTGACACATAACCTCGTGTTAACCATGATAGATGGAAAAGTACATTATTATATTTCAAAAACTTCAGCAGCTTTGTGTGACCTGTGTAAAGCTAGCTCGTCCCACTGAAATGAATAACTTGGAAGAAGTGAGAGCTAAAGTAGTGGACCAAGACCTATACAAATATGGATTGAGTTCTCTGCATGCTTGGATTCAAATGGAAATTGTAAATTAATTCTAAATGGAAATAAAAACATGGCGAGCAACAGAAGCGGATATGAAGCAACAAGTTAAATCTAGAAAAGAAGCCATACAAGAAGCTTTTCGTAGAGAAACTGGCTTACTACTAGATGTGGTCAAGTGAGGTAGTGGCAACACTAATACTGGCAATGCTGCTAGGAGATTTTTTGAAACGGAAACAACGGCTCGTATTACAGGTCTAGACGTTAGACTGATTAGAAGTATTGCTGTTATATTGCAACCTCGACTCGGCAAGCGTAGTGTAGGACGCCCTCCGACCAGGTGGGATGACGATCTCCGAAAGACTGCAGGCAGATGCTGGATGCGGCAAGCTGAAGACAGGGCGCTATGGCGCTCATTAGAGGAGGCCTATGTCCAGCAGTGGACAAGCATAGGCTGATGATGATGATGATGATGATTGCAATGTATCTCTTTAGGACAGCAAATCGTCATAAACAAGTTTAGGGAGTACTGCCATGCGACAGCTAATCTATACGTAGAGTTGTATCCGTGGTACTATATGCCTTCAATCCTCCACAAGCTTATCATTCATGGACCTGAAGTAGTAGAACATTTTTCTATACTTCCAATCGGATTTTTATCTGAAGAAGCATCAGAGGCCAGGAATAAAGACTTCAGAAAATTTAGGTCGGAAAACACACGAAAGTGCAGTAATATTGCAACAAATGAAGATATTTTACATAATCTTCTTTTATCTTCGGATCCATTGCTAAGTAGTATTTGTCGGAAAATGCATAAAATTCATACATACATTATGTTCTGACCCTCTCACACTTCATCTGAAATTGCCATGATAAACACAATAAAATACCCAAACTAACGTGTGATGAGCCAAGATTTCGCAAGTCCATGGTTTTCGTGTCTGTTTTTTTTTATGGATTTTATTTACATATTACATATGCGTCAATTTGAGAATCCTCTTTTGACTTCAGTATTTATTTTTATATAGAAAAAAAAATAGATCAACCGTTCACTTTCCTGATTGTCGGTAGCTGTTATTTTAATAATCTAGCAACACTGATACAACACTCAACAAACATATGTGACGTCATTCAAGGTCAAATTTCTTGGCTTCAAAACATTGTTCGTGCTAAAACATCCAGTGTTATGTATAAAGTTCTTGAACAGCACATATCCTTACATACTCTGTGGTGCAAGTAATAATACCACCCTTTCTCCAACGTTTAGTTCACACCTCTTCACACAATACAATAACTCATATCCCCAAAAGATTGGTCAGATACCTTTATGGGCAATTTATTTGGTACTACTCTTCAATAAAACAACTGGAGTAAACTAGGCCCTCATTTTATTCATCAATAGTAAGCGCACCAGTGTTGATGTCGGTGATGAGGTCGTGCGGGGGCCTGCCGTCGATGGTGCAGCCGACCGACTGTGCGGTTCCGAGGATTTCCTTCACCGTTCCGGAGAGGTAGCGCGCCATAGAACGGGCCCTCATGGTCTTAGCTATGCTAATGACATCTTCAAGAGTGATGTTACCATTGTGTTTGACTGGAAAAAAGAAATTATTTGTTTTCAATTTGAAGTTTTTTTTGAACAAGCCTTGTGCAGGATGTAGGTTTGATCCTTAAATCAGCTTCAGTGCAGTATTTTAAAATATGCGAGATGACTCTGCTGATAAAGAGGGGATAACAACAACTGCTGATTTGGCCATGTTCATTTTAGAAATACTGAAAATTATTTAAGAGTGGTTTCAAGCCAGGTAGGTAAATAATATTCATCATGAAGTATAGGTAAGTACATAAAAAACATACATATTTAATTTGATGTGCTACTCCTATGCAATGGGCACCCCTACACACAGCACCAATTACTAGCCCATATTTTGTAGTTTGGACTGGTCTTAAGTACTCTTTAACCCTAGCCTAACTATGGCATCCTAAAAATCAATATAATGTAAAAAATACTCACTGTTCTTCTGCTTCTTACGATCACGAGGTGGCTCCTTCAGCGCCCTGATGATGAGGGCAGCGGCCGAAGGCACCACAGAGATTTGGGCCTGTCTGTTCTGCACAATCAGCTGCACAGTGATCTTGAGACCCTTCCAGTCGCTGGTCGCCTTGGCAATGTCGTCACCAACCTTCTTGGGGGACTGAGGCAGAGATAATGTTAGTAACAATATTTGGTCACAATTTCACAAATCATTGTATTATTATATGATTGTAGCTAATATAACATTATTCATAAGGATTAGAACTGTATAATAATACAATAGTTTGGTGTTAAAACTTTTAAGTATATACTGAAATTCAACTCATTCTAAACATAACATCAAGAAGACACTTCATATTTTTATTATCTTCTTCTAACAATTTATTTGTCTTTCCACATAGGTTGAACCAACATGTACAATAGTAAGTAGTAAAAAAAAAAAGAAAACGATTTACAAACCATTGAAGTGAAGTTAGATACCTATAGAAAAGTGCATGGCAGTCACAAGCCTGGTCCGCGACTCCTTATTGGCCATTCGGAGTAGCCGCGACAGGGAAACTTTCCGCTCTGGGAACGGATCCTGAGTCGCGGGTTCCTTCCATCCGCCACCCGGAAGGACGCGCCTGGTAGGGAGGCTCCCCCCAGGATGATCACAATATCGAGGCAATTGGAACACATTTCGTAGCGACTTTCTTTGATAAATTAATGAAATTTAAAACATAAGAGTTCTACAGGAAGAATAGCGTCGAATTGCCTCTCTCATTTAATAAAACCATACGAGTTTACACTCGGTATGATGAGTCTTTAGACTGCCATGCCATGCGAAATTTTGAGGTTAGTTTAATAAACAATATTTCACTCACCAGACCCAATGGACCGATTTTGGGGGCCAAGGATGACGTGGCACCAACTTCTCCACCGACACATCGCAAGTTCACTGAAAATACACACTGAAATTGTAGAACACTCACAACAGAATTCTGAATCATTTCCGCAATGTGAAATTTGGCTTACCGATTTTAACTTCATTCGGATCGAATTTAGGCGGCATTGTGCTGTAGTTTGATTGTACAAATTACGGTATTTAGAACTATTCCAAGACGATGAACTTGGATTAAAAAGGCGAACCGCCGTCTTAACGTTTTACAACGTCAAGCGTCAAGAGCTCGCCAGAAAAGAAAGAACGACAAGCGAGCGAACCGAATGAACTAAAATGTGATCCAATCAATCCGTCAGTGTCACTGAGTGACTGACGTGTATTTTTTTATAGTTAGTTTAATGGCCTTGGGTGTAAGCCCTTTTGAGTATAATTGAAAGATATACTAACAAAGAAGAAGAAGAAGAAGAGTTTAATTGACGTCAAGTTAGAATCAGTGATGCCAACTCCTATGAAATCATTCGACGAAATATCAAAAGTCACTAAAACTGATTCTACTAGGAGTAATTAAAAACGACGGAAAGTTTCCGAAATCAGAAACGACAGCTTCCATCTTTTTTTTACAATATGAATTAGAAGTAGAATAGAATAGAATAACTATTTATTGCACACTAAAGTTCGGAATATATCAAATAACATATAAGCTTGAATAGGATGGAAGCTCTTGTTTCCGACACGGAGTTTTTAAACCTGTTATATGGCACCGGTTCACATCACTGACGACTAAGGCCCAGTGCACACAGCTGGAGGCGCGACGGAGAGCAATTGAAGACAAAAATTTAATGAACATTAACTACCTTTGACATTCGGTCAATGTAAGAATTAATTCGCACGTGTGCGAATATTGACCGTATGTCAAGGTAGTAAAGGTTTATATTAAATTATTGTCTTCAATTGCTCTCCGCCGCGCCTCCAGCGGTGTGCGCTGGGCCTATGGGGTATTGCCGGTCAAGTATGTCCAAAAATTTGGACCCATGTTACAAAATAATATTAATCGTTATATAAAAACCGGAACATACCGTTACTAATGAAACCGGTACATCACTCATATTCATTATTATTTATCTATGTTTCGACCTTTCTGTCATAAATTTTCCAATTCGGAGTTTTTGGTGTGAAGTCGATGTGTAATTTTCTGAATTAGGTGTGTTTAAATTAATGATCTTCCTTCTGAGACTCTTAAATCATGGCTAACGACGATGCCGTGCTGAAACAGTATTTGTCGAAGTATAAACATCGCGACTACACCGCCCGAGAAGTGATCAATCTCATACAAGTGTATAGGAGTTTGACTTATCGTTTGGAGGCCTTTGTCTTCAATAATGGCAACAGAAAAGACCTGCTGAATCTCGAGGGGACTATACCTGTGAACTACAAAGGCGCGTATTACAACATACCCATATGTATTTGGCTAATGGACACCCATCCTCATAATGCGCCGCTGTGTTTCGTCAAACCCACACCTGATATGTCCATTAAAGTATCAAAGTACGTGGACAGCAATGGAAAAGTGTATTTGCCATATCTTCACGAGTGGACGCACAGCGGGTCGACATTGCAGAAGCTTATTGTATGCATGGTCAATGCTTTCGGAGAGCTACCGCCGGTGTACTCGAAGCCGCGCAACGAGGTTCGGCCGCCTTACCCAGTGAACTCATTCATGCCCCAACCTTCGGGATACCCATTCCCTCAAGGTGCTCCTCAGCCTGGCTACCCAACACCAGCTCCTTACCCTACCACTTCAAACCTACCATACCCAAGCTTTGGATCCCCATACCCTGGCCCTGGGCCCACAAATGGCATGCCATATCCACCAGCAGCAACTGGCACCCCATATCCCCCAGCTGCTGGCTATGGACCAGGCCCTGATGTTGCTGGAGGGACAATTACTGAAGAACACATCAAAGCTTCACTTTTGTCTGCAGTAGAAGACAAACTGAGGAGAAGACTTAAAGAACAGTCTCAACAATCACAAGCTGAGCTTGAAACTCTACGCCGTACACAGCAGGAGCTCCGTGAAGGCAAGTTGAGGCTTGAGGACATTGTAACAAAGTTGCAAAGGGAGAGGGGTGAACTTGATAAGAATGTGGCTATCTTGCAAGAGAAGGAGAAGGAATTGCACACAGCCATAGGACGTCTGGAGGAACAGGATGGTATAGATGTTGACGAGGCCGTTGTGACCACTGCTCCGCTTTACTCCCAGCTTTTGAACGCATTCGCTGAGGAAGCCACTCTGGAAGACGCAATATACTATATGGGTGAGGCACTACGCAAAGAGGTTATTGATTTGGACACATTCTTGAAGCAGGTGCGTACACTCGCTCGCCGGCAGTTCACTCTCCGTGCCCTGATGCACCGGTGCCGGCAAAAGGCTCAGCTGGCGTGCTAATAGTGACAGTTTTCTTGGCTATGTTCCCTTAAGTGCGTAGACCAAGAAAACATCCCTGTGATTTAAATTGGCGCTGACTCAGACAATGATTGCATCATGATGGGTATGGACTTAACTGTGAGAGTTAATATTTGTCTCAATGTTATCTTGCAAATGAGTCGTGTAGAATCAAAGGCGTCTATCTATACTTTAGGTCATTTTGAGTAAAATAAAAAAAATGAATTTCTTCTAAACTGTGCGACTGATGAATAAATGTAAAAACGATATATAATCTATGGGTATTTATCTTACATGGTAACACGAAGATAATGTCGTGGAGTTTAAAAATAAGCTATTATTAACGTTTTTTTTTTGGAAATAGCCGTATTTGATATTAAACTCTAGAAATAGCCGGATTTGATACTGACATTCTTCACAGATAGCCATATTTGATACTGACACACAAACAAAGATGGCGATCAATCGTAGGGCTGTCGCTTGTAAGAATTTATGAGATGCATTTTATAAAAGTATCACATTTTTATTAAAGTGTATATACAAAGCAGTCTGTTACATTAGTTGGAATATAAAACTTATAGCTTAATCAACATAATTAAATCTTATAAAATGAATAAAAAAGAAATATTTGGAAATTAATAATAATGAAATCTTTGGAAATCAACAATATTATTTTTTAATCAATAGTAATTAAATCTCAACTGACGAACTCAAAACTAAAAATTGTGTTAAAATTGGTGGCTACATGATGCCCATATTTTAATTATATAATATTTTAAATAAAATCGTTGGTAATCAACCTTACTAAATTAAATTCGCAAATCATTCGATTCATTGAGCCTCTCTTCACAATATTCTTCTAATAACACACAATTAAGTACTACTAATACAAATTATTTAGATACGATAAAATAAAATGGTCAACCCTAACTAAGTACTCGCTTCATTCGTTTAGCTACATTTCTTTTCCAGTTTTCTGGATTTCTCCGTTGTTTCCGCGAATATCGATTATTTACTGGTGTCAATGGACTATCCATCTTATAGAATTACACTTAAGTATGTCGGTTTTATTGTTTTAACACTTAAAAATCGCTTAAAAACTGACTACAAAACTCAACGCATCCATTTGAATTCACCGTTGAACCAACTGTCAAATACGCGCCTGTGATTGGTTAGCACATTAGGATAGCCATTTTTGAAAATAATATCCGAAAGATGGCCGTATTTGTTTCTATAGCGTACGTTTGGATACGATTTACACAGTAAATAGCCGTTTCTGATCACTAACGAAAACTTGAACGTTTTTGAATCAAACTTTTCTGTGCTGCCATATAAATAATTTAATTTTGCCTAAAATGGCAGATAGCCGACTTTGATTCTAGACGACTCAAATGATATGTGCAATTTGACAAATATTTACACAAATCACATTTGGTTATAACTATATTGTATGAAAATCTACTGTCATACATGGATTTTCTGTATAACATACGAAACAAAATACTTGCAAATTACCGTTGTGAAAGAATAATGATATTATACCGACTATATATATTTCTTATTGACTACCTACTCAGATATTTAATAATCATAGTTTTCCTTATCAAAACATTGTTGGCACTAGAAGTAGACAGCTGCCTTTACAGACCTGTAGGTAATGAGAGATCCAATATTTTCCACCAACCCAAAACATTTAGATGAGAACTAAGTCATGCACACTATAATACCTAAGGATGAACTATAAGTAATTGTTATAATCATGATATTAAACAATAATAATGTTTCTTGACAATCTTGTATCCATGAAATTTTGGATATCCTTATATAAGTATTGTTTCCTTTTCTACTTAGGCTGCATTTACTATGTACTACTTAATGTAGCTAACTATTGTTAATAAAATACTTATAATATCTAGTTGCCCCTACAATCTAGCTTTGAATTAGTCATTCATAATTATATTGATGTATGTTATCATGTTGCATATTAGCTTTTGATAAGGCTAAATTTTATATTTAAAGGTGTATTACAATAAAGATACCATAACTGTTATCATTAACATCAAAACCATTTATTTGAACAAGATGCAATGCACCTGTTGGCATCTCACATGTTCATCATTTATGTGAGTGAGACATAATCCATTTCTTTCCATGAACAGTTGTACCTTTAGAATCATCATAAAGTTAATTTGTAACAAAACCGTGTAATAATAGTTATAGCATAATGTTAGGTAGTGGCTAATGTCAAGGGTAGTGGACGATATCTATCTCTTATATTTTTTTCCTACTGTATAATAGTTAATCTGTATTTAACTTGTCCCATAAACTTGTCGTTGGCAGAATCATTGGTAGTTGATGGGGCTATATACTTTAATTGGAACTGGAATATTTTTTCCACTGAATAAATACCAAAAAAAATATGGAATATGAACATGTTATTCGATAAGTTAAAATCAGACTTCAATTAATGTTCAACACATACCTATAAAATTATTATGAGGATTGTGGTCTAGTGGTTACCTCCAGTCTCTTGTATGGTACCCATAATAAGGATAACTTATTTCAGGACTATATTATGATTAATTTTATCTGTCTTTATTTAACAGACAACCTGATGCTGATGTGTGGAGTATTCTAAACTTGAACTGAATTCAATATTGATGTTGCTGTCCTTAACATACAACACTTGACAGAGACAAGGTGTAGACAATAAAAAATGCATGAATTCATTTAGAAATCAATACATAATATATTGGTGTTGTGTTTAATCTGGTTGTATTTGTATTTGTCCTCATTGGGACGAAACAATAATTTTAATGTACCTATTTGAATTGTATGAGAATTAACATACAGAGCTATTGTAATGTTGTAAGTAAAATTTGAACCATTGTAAGTTTTATGAGATACTACTTTAATCCAAAACATAGGTGGAATTATGAACCTCCTTTTATGAAGTTTTTTGATAAATAAATCTTAAAATTTTCTATACCAACTGGAGAAACTATAAAGATACAAAAAACCGAATGAGGAAACTCATACTTGGGCCATATTGATGTACATAGCATGTTCACTTTAGCTACGCCATATTGAACGTAGTGTCGCGCTAAGATAGTCTGTAATGGCACGATTGTTAGGTACTCAAAAGTAATGTTTTTGTTCATATGTTAAATTCTTATTTTATCTTTGTTTATCATTGAGTTTGTTATGTTATGAGTTCGATAACGCTGGTCGCAATTAGTGCTTAGCCTCTCAACAGTGACGTCATCACACCGAATAAAAAGAACTAGGCGAGGTTAAACTCAAGTTTACTTACACTTTCGCCTTTTTTTATCTAAGACTGTGTAAATGAGATCTTCGTCATATTTATATGCATTGATATCACTTAGAATGTGTATTATTAATTAAATAAAACTATTTTATATACATATTTTATATAAAAGTCTTGTTAGCATGTAATAGATACAATGGATAAGTAAATAACAAAGCGAAATGGCTGCCCCCTATTGGCCCTATCTCCTCACTTAATGATACTCAGAAGTGGGGTATGAACCTACATCTAGATTGAAGATATCTAACCCTTCATTTGCAATGAAGAAATATTTACACTGATGTATGTTGTCTCTATTTTATGATGTCTAAAACGGAAACAGATATAAATTGGTGTAAATGTATACCACTGTAAGGTATGTTCTAATTAAACTCATTCGCCATGTATCCTACAATTTTAGGCGTATATCAACGAGCCTCCTTGTTTTCTATTTGTGCATTGTATAGCGCTTGTATGCTACTATATAGGTAATTTGACGTTTAGATATAAATAAACTATTTAACCGTTGTTCTAAGATAACATGCTTTGTTTCTTGTTTGTACAGAATTATTTTTATTTAGATAATGTCTCATACGCGAGGTTTTCATGTGACTTCCATCCAGGCCATAAATACCATGCGGTTTGAAGTGGGTCGGAGTTATACAAAGAAACAACACTGTGTGAACAACAAGTGTCTATCTTTGTTGGGCGTCAGATCAGTTGGTCTGTAGCGGATGTTATTTTGCGCTATATGGTACAACTTGCTATGTAATTACATCAAAAGTGTGTAGAATGTCACAAGAAACTCTCGAGTATATAGGTCTGTTCAGACTAATTCGGTTATCGCTCCTACCTGCTGTAGCGGTATATGTCGCGGGGCCTGCGCATAGATGGTGCGGGAGTGAACAAATACCTGCCTATTACCTTATACTATACTAATGGAGAATTGTAATGGATAAACGTTTGTATTTTGGCAAAGGAATTAACTAAATCTAGTTGCGAATTGGCACTTGTGAATAATGTTCACACTCCTACGAAGGGATAGGCCACAAGGCCATGGCTGTTCTAGGGTTTGTTGAAGTCAGTTTTCTTAAAAATAATTTTGGGTAATATTTTCATGTAAGTAAATCATACAAACGGGTATCCATTGCGAAAGATTATTGTTAATCATTTTTGTATCTTGATGAATGTAAATAGAATTAAGTATGCATCTCGTGTAATCAGCTGCTGACTGATAAAATGTCACAATAAATTCGAAAAAGCAAGATGATGTTTCATTCATCGAGCACCTACACCCTTTCTTCCTTTATCAAAGATCCGCCCGAGAAAGACAGAAACTTCCGACATAGAATTAATTAATGACCCTTTGAGAGTGAGGCTACCCAAATATTATACGCCGAAGCTAGCGAGTAGCGCAAGCTACAATAACAGGAATAGTACGGAGCTACTGGGGCTAAAATTTTTTAAAAATAATAATTAACCTTTTTACATCCTACTCCTGAGTCCAAGCCTCCCCTCAATATAAAAGGGATTCGGGCCATAGTCCACAACGCTGTCCAGTGCGGGTTGGCGGAGGTGACATTTGTCTTTCAAAAAACAATTAAATTGGTTAGTTGGTAGTTTCTAAGACATGCAGGACTTCCCGCTATTTTTTTCTTTACCGTAAGCAAATGATACTCATATTGAAATTAATTATGATTCGCACATAGATTTCAAAAATCCCAGAGGTGCGATCCGGGATATTAACCCAGGACCTTGTGCCAACCAATTGGCTATAACCAAAAGTACATACCAAATTATCTGGCCAAACGTTTAATGATCATTATAAAATATATAAGCACAGCTTAACATAATAAATAAAATGCGTGTTGCGCAGGAATGAGCGGCATTTGCTGAACTGATTCATCTATTTCTTCTCTTCCTTCTTCTTGCCCTTCTTGGCGGCGGCCGCGGCCTCCACGTCGATGGGCGCTGGCTTCACGAACGGAATCAGATCCTGGTACTGTTCGGGCATCCATGGTTTTAGTATTTCAGGTATCTGAATGTAAAAAAAAACAATGAGTCTTACGTACGATTCACACCGATCGGACCGTATGCGGTAAATAAAATTAAATTGTGTTTACGGTAATTTAAGGTTCATATTTCCAACGACAGCGGATTTCGCCGGCGACACGCTTCCGCGATTGTCTCCATACAAATATGAACTTTAAAGTACCTAACGTAAAGACAGGTTCTGCTTGGTATTAGGTCATACATACAAGAGGTGATAAGACAGGTGAGTGAATGTATTGATTAATTTTATTAATACTTGGGTACCGTACAATGGACTGGGGACGATCCCAGACCTGGGTAAATTAAGAAAAGGCCATTTCCGAAATTTGCACCGGCAGGAATCGGTCCCGCAACCACCATATGCAGTGAGCCGAGCGGCCTACGCTCGAACCACAGCGCCAAGAGGACATCAGAATGTACGATGAATATTTAAGAAAATAGATTTTGCAAAGTAATTAGAGATGTTACCTTGATCCCCTCGTCGGTCTGGTGCACCTCTAGCAGTGCGCAGATGACACGCGTCGTCGCGCACATTGTCGCGTTCAACATGTGCACGTACTCTGTCGCCGCGTTCATCTTCTTGGTCTGACCGTATCTATAAAAAATGTACTTACATTGAATTCTGTATAAATGGTTGCATATTAAACTTTTAAGAAAAAAACAAAATTAACCCACTCCATAAATACCTGAGTGCACTAAAAACCTAGAAATAACTAGGGACCACAGACTTATAAATACATACTATGTATCTTTGTGCTAGGGACCTTTTAATTTATTTCATTTGGAATCTGTGCCACAGAATTTTTAAAATCGCTCCTTCTTCCTTCCGTTGCTTCTTCATTGACGGAAATTGGTGTACATACATAAAAAAACATACAAACGAACATATAACCTCTTGTTTTTTTAAGTCGGTTAAAGTAAGCTTCACTATGTGTTTAGCCGGCTATAAGGCTTTCAGATAATTTGCAACATTGGCTTCATTAAACAAATCTGGGTAAGCTACGACAAATAAATCAATCAATTTTTTGATATCTGAAATGGTTCTGGCAATGTTACTCGAAATACCATCTCACCTGACGAGCAGCCTCCTGGCCTGGTACTCCAAGCAGTTACTGCACGAGACCAGCTCACGGAAAGCCCCCGACCCCGGGAACCAGGCCTCCAGGTCCAGCTTCTTGGATGCCGCGTGGTTCAGGGCGCCCGACACGATGTTGACCACGCGGTACGGTATGCCGAGGCTCTTGTAGAACTCTTCGGCGTTGGTGATCATCTCCTCCATCATGATCCAGGAGGCGTTGTCGTGGGGCGATGTGAGAGCGAACTGCTCGATCTGTTTGAATGAGAATTTTGTTTACTCAGTCCTACGGCTTTTTGTGTGGTGCAGTAAGTCATTGATGAAAAAGTGAAAATAAGTGTGTGTGTGTGTCTGTGTATGTGTGCGTGTGTGTATATGTGTGTGAGTGAAAAAGTGTGTTAGTGTACATTAAGTAATGAGTGAGTTGAGTAGGGAAATTAATGAGTAAGAGAATCATACCTTCTCGAACTGATGCACCCTGAAGATACCTCTCGTGTCACGCCCGTGAGATCCTGCCTCTTGACGGAAACACGTGGACAATCCAGCGTATCTGAAATTAATAAATTATTTTTTTTAAGAAAATTAAATCCGTGGAGCATTTTATTGGAACATATCTCTCTTTTACTATTTTATATAGGCCAGAATGAGACAAAATCATCATCATCATTTCTCATGTCACAGCTGTCTGTATTAGCCCTGCAATGCAGGCGTGATGGTGGAAAAAAACCGCATCATAATCCTTTGCGTAGTTTTAAAGATCTAAGCATACATAGGGACAGACAGACAGCGGGAAGCGACTTTGTTTTATACTATGTAGTGGTACGCGCGCGGACGTAGTCGCGAACAAAAAAGTTTTTTCATTACTCATACTCTGAAAGTAGGTCTGAAGTTGCCTGAGAAGCGGGTTGAAAGTAATACTTTTCAGGCCCGGGAGTTTCGCTTTCAACTGACAGCTGTCAAATTATAAAAAAAACTAGTTCCATTTTCACATTTCTATGTTCAAACTTTTTCTACAGTCACTCAATTACAGCACGATGTAAAATTGAAATAACATAAAGTTAAGTATTAATTCAAGAATATATTTTTTTAAATGACTTAATTATAATTTAGTTTCAACAATTTCTTTAAAATAACATAGATTTGGGCAAACTATTTAAAGATGAAAATGAAAAATAATGGCTAAATAATGAAGTTGGCCGGCCAACGAAAAAAAAAACAAAATAGGCGGCAATCCGATTTATCTTTTTTCGAGTTGTAGAGTATTGTTTATACTTCCTTGTATTATTTCTTTAGCCAATTCCTGTTTTTATTTTTATTTTCCTTGTATTCGTAATGAAAAGCACAGTGTTTACCTCGGGTGAAAGATTTCTTTTGTCCCTCGAACTATTAGCGCCCTCGCTACGCTCGGGCGCCAAACCCCGTCTCGGGACAAAATAAGTAACTTTCACCACTCATGTAACAATGTACTATTACCTGATAGGTAGCGAGGCCTCGGGCAGCCACTCGTCCCTGTGGTACGCGGCGATGGGCTGCTCGGAGGTGGCGATGAGGTACTTCTCCTCCACGGCGTTGTCGCCCTTCTCGGAACCCTTGCCCACCACCTTGTACAGTTCTTCGTCGAACTGCGCCAGCTGCGCCACCTCTTGCATCACCTAAGAAATTTAAACTATATAAATACTAGGTGAAACAGAAAGGGTGTACAATTTTTTTTGCAACTTTACTTTGTAAATCTAAAAGTATCGGCTTTATGGGACAGTTTAAGTACTAAAGGTTTTGTAGACTTATGACTGCCAACAGAGCTGTATCCCTGTAACACCTTTTGTTTTTCAAGTTTCCTCCGAAGCTGATACTTTTAGAATTAAAAAGTTAAGTTTTTAAAAAAAAGTATGCCCTTTCTGTTTCAACCTGTATATCTAAGTGAGTACTTTGATCTCTGGTAAGGCTGTTCAGTAGAGTAGTTCAACAAACAAATAATTAATTGAAATGTGATGTTCTAGTGCGAGTTATTTTTTACAATCATAACGCAAACACGTTCCACACATTGGCCCGCATCAAACTCTTAAGCCAAACGAAGCAACAAACGGTAAATCTGCGTTTACATTTCCTTTGTGCAGGTACACTTGCACTATGCCCTAGTAGTACTTATGCTTGCGAATGACATTTCGATGTATAAAACTTCAATGGTCAGTAAAGTTTTATTACACTTACATCTTTCCTCATGAAGAATGGCGTGTAGAGGGGTGTGTAGCCCTTATTCAGGAGTATCCTGAGTGAGAGCTGTATGAGGGCCTGCTCCAGGAACACGGCGGCGCCTTTGAGGTAGTAGCCGCGCCCGCCGGACACCGCCGCGCCTCTTTCACCATCCATACCTGAAAAGTTACAGTCATCTTTACTTTTATACTGTAACTAAGCTATGTAATATTTTTCAAAAATATCTTCTATGTAAATATTATGTACATAGAAGATAATTTTGCAATATAGTTACATAAGGCAATCTGAAGCCGAAGAGACCAAATAAAATTTAAGAACCCTAATAAATAGTTTTTTGTATTCTTGTCTGTTTATTTGAATTTGCACAGGTAAGGTTGTGGGTAGGTCTTTGTAATCTCTGTAATATTTTGTAATTAACTGATACATCATTTGCAGGAACTTTGAGGTGATTAAATATTCAAGATACAGAATTAGTGTACTACATCTTGTAACTGTTGTTTAACCTGGAGTTATTATTTGCACAAGTGTGTTGTGCAAACAGAAAGATTCTAGTATCTATTTGCTTATAAGCTATTTGCTACAGATAATTCAAGTTTATAATATTCATTCAATGGGGGTATTTCAATTTACTAACAATGGATTAAATACATCAGTTTATAGTTCTTGCGTAATTTTTATGTATTTTAAAACTGAAGTCTTTGAGAAGAGGACTGTGTTTCATTCATAAAAACCAACAACAACCCACTCTTCATTGTCTCAGAGTGCTTACCATCAATCATACAGATCAGGTCCACATGTGAGTACTTGGTCCTGAAGGTGCAGTCTCCATATGTCCTCTCAACGCCATTGTGATCCTCATCATCATCCACAGGCACCGACTCATGGAGGTGGTTCCCCACCTCCCTGAGGGCTTCAGAGCGAGTTTTCTCTGCCACTATCCTGCCCTGTTCATTTTTTGTAATAGCTTCGTCTATTAATACTCTGACCTGGGAGAAAATTAAAAGTTGATGATTTTTGACGATTTTTTTTATTGCAAATGGTATTGTTGCAGTCAATTATTGATTACAATATTGAAACTAGATATCACACAATAGTACAATATGAGGTAAAAAATATTTTAATTTATCTCACTTCATATTTTTCATAAATTAATTATCTAATTAGATGATGCAATATTAGAAGAGATGAGACACATAAATCAATAAAAATAAGACCTAATTTCCATATTTATTGCATTGTTTATCATAGGATTATTTCAAATTAACACAGCAAGTAATATGTGGTAGAATAATACCATATGGATACTATTATAAGAATAGTATCTTGCTAACCTTTTATTGAATCTAAAAACTTGGCACAAAATATTGTTGAGGCAAGATTCTTGTAAGAAAATGTGTTAAGCTACGTGTCTATAAATATAAAATGCGTTATCTTTCACCTTTTTGATTTGGTTCACCGTCAAAGGCTTTAGTTGATCGCCGGTAAGGTCGACGAGCTTCTCCACGATTTCCGAGGGCACGGGCTCGTCTTCAGGCCCTGCCGGCTCTTTACTCTTCATCTTCTGCCCGATCTCTTTGCTGCACACATTCTTCAACTTGTTCAAGTTGTCAGCTTCGTGGCGTAGTCTCCTCCACAAAGTATCTTGCTCAACCACGGTGTCCACGAGAGCAACATCTTTGAACCTTTTACGTTGGTTTTCGCGGATCTTGTCCGGGTCACCGTCTTTGTCGGCCCGGAACAAGTCTAAGTCGAGAACCATGATACCGAACTAGGAATTAAAGTTATAATAATTTAGAAATTACCACCGTGGTAAAAGTGGTGCATGCGGCAGTGTTCGGCAGCCAGCAAGATTGAAGATTTTAAAGCTTTCGTTCAAAATCCAAATTTTTAACTGTCAGAGGAATATTTTTTCCATCTTACCTTTTAGCTATTTTATTGTAAAAAAGAAGTTATAGGCTTCTAAAGTTATAGGTATCTCAGATTAGCAAGATGTATCAATCATCTTCTTATTATAATATATTTTTAAATATCACTGGGTCTCACCTCGTAAAAAATCTTTTGCTTAGTAAGGTATTTGAACGTAAGAGAAATGACAATGTTGAATGACAGCCGGCTGACGTCAGTAACAGTAACGTCTCTTTGACGTCTACATTACGTTTTGTAATACGTAAGTTATGAAATTCTATTTTTCCCACATTATACCATTTTTATTTCATATAAATTATGAAAATAATAAGCATATTTTTAGATTGAAATCAAAGAAGTTATGATATGAATGAACCATTGACAAAATAAAAATACGAATAACGATTGGTCCGCAGTATTGTTATCTCTTTGGATTATTGCAATCAACCATAGATTCATTATTAATGTCAAAAATTATTGGTCGGCCCTCTTCTGTGTTACTGTAGTTCACATTTTTAAGTTTATTTGTGTAATATGCGGCTTTTATCGGATACCAGCTGAAATAATTGAAGCTTATTTATTCACAATCAATTTGTGAGTATAACTTCAGAATATTGGATGACGATATGTTATAGGAAAATGAGTCGTATGATCCCTTGTTTACACGTATTCGCTACCTATCAATGGTTTCCCGATCTCTTTATAAAGGGGAGGATATTTGTAAAAGATCTCATATTTGTACTAAAATGATAGTTCAGAATATATAAATTACTATTTCGTATATAATTTTGTCTGAATGTATTGTGTTTTTAACTATTTTATTTATAGTCAATTTAGGGTTTGAAATAAGAGAGTTAGGGCCACCCACTTGAACATAATTCGTAGAAATGATTTTTACTTTCAGCTTCATACCTAAATTTAATATTGTTGTCATTAGAAGTGTGTCCGGTTTATATGACTACTATTTCCTGTTAGATAATTGACAAAATGTACTTTAGTATAGAAATTATTATTGTAATCTACCTACTTATGTTTATCTCAATGTATTAAAAGCAATTTAACCATAGGTTTGCTTTGACCGAAACATTACACTGAAAGATGTTGTTGTCTCTATTTTAAGATGGCACAAAATAAAGACATCAATATGTTTTAGTATTAATAAATAAATAAAATAAATATAAAATTGCCAACTGTATGGACCCAAACTAAGCAAAGCTTGTACTATGGGTACTGTACAATAGACTAGGGGTGATCCCAGTGACACCCAGACGAAGGCAAATTACAGAAAGGCTATTTCCAAAAATTTGCCCCGCCGGGAATCAAACCTGGAGCAGTGAGCTGATCAGCTCTCAATTAAATTAATGTTTAGTAAGAGCAATTAGCAAGCCAATTGCAAGATAAGTATGTTATTAATTTTCTAAACAAGATTACTGTAAATGTGTTGTTTCATCAGTCATTTAAAATAAGGTAACTACTGCTTCTCACATCAACAACTTATCAATGGTGGGAATTGAACCCAAGACCTCTCACTCAACAGGTGACACCTCTGACCATTAGGCTATTGTTACTTCAAATTAGTGTAACAATATTTTATTAATTTGTTACCCAATTTTTTTCTGACAAGTTATTTGTTCTCAGGCAATGTCAAGATGATTCCGTTAAAAGACAATCAAGATGTGGCATCGTTCCTCGTCACCAAACACTCATGGAAAGGGAAGTACAAGAGGGTGTTCTCCATCGGTACCCACGGCATCACCACATACAACCCTGATCGGTTGGAAGTGACCAACAAATGGCTGTATGCAGATGTCATTACCATCACATCAGCCAAACATTCCAACTCCGCGGCCAATCATGATTTCACGCTGGTCATGAAGAAAGAAAAGAAAGTTGATACCATGAAGTTCTCTTCCGAGCATAAGTGCTTGATACTGACTGAGGCATTTAAGTATAGGCACTTGTTTGCTGAGAAGCCTAAGGATGTGTTTGTGAGTATACTCTTGGCCCTATTCATGAACAATATTTGTCTAACGGATCAAGTTAATAGAGAATTTGATATTTTTCAATGGTATTTAACTCAATAATTAGTAAATATGAGTGTAAATAAATATGGTGTAAGCTATATAAACTATGTAACTGAATTGAAGAGGTTTATGGTTTTCTTTTATTACATATTATAATGAGTTTTTATTATGTAAGTTACAGAGTCATAGTGAATTGATCTATAGTTATGGTGCTTTCTTACTGGTCTTGAACCACTTAACAGCTGTTTATTTACATAAAAATACCAGCTGCTAAGTTTTAGTGTTGTGAACTAATATAATCAATTAAAAAACTACAAAATTTATCATCATCACCTTTTACAGTTTTATGACTAATATACAATGACCTTAATGTGTTTTAACAAACATTACTTATTCATTATTTATTTTTCTCTATTATTATCTGTATGATTAGTAATAGTGTATGGACATTATCAATAATTGGTGTCCTATGTGACCTGTGCATATATGTCCTTCTACCATCAGAGATACCAAGCTTACAAACACCACTGGAGCGGAACACGTCTTCCTATCGTCCTGGAAGTCGGCCCCTGCGCCCTGGAGCAACTGGACCCCTCCACCCACACACAACTGGCCAGCTACCCCTACCACGACATCCAGGGGCTCCTGCCCGTCCGCGATGCCCCCGGTGGGTTCGTGCTGGCCGTGGGAGGGTTCAGCCGACTCCACCTCTTCTCCAACACGATGGACCATCAGATCATAATAAACAAAATGCTGGAGATGGCAAATTTGATGCTGAATATAAGCATCAAAGTGTTGTCCACTATGATAACGGTGGATGATTACCATGATCAGAGATTTGGAGAGTACAGGTGAGTCATGTGCCTGACATCAAAGTTTTCCCCGCGAACACGGCTTGCTGGCTTAAAAAAGTATTTATTTCAATTAGTTAAGAGCTTGAAGGATGTTGCTGGGTCGCGTCAGCCGAAACAGATTCTTGACATAAAGGCTTCCAGATTTCTTATACATTACTTATAGAATACTTAATACATAAACACCTACTCTTTTTCATTATTAATTACAAGTAACTGGCATGTAGCTTCGTTAGTATTAACATTTATTTTGTGGATGTCCACAACGGCGCCACCTGCCGAATTCAACTATAGCTAATCAAAATCGGTCACGCCGTTTAGGCGGAGAAGAATTACAAACACACGCGAACAAATTTTATATATATGAAATTTTATATAATATAATATGAAGATATAGGTGATGAATAGAAATGTACCTTTATTTTTCTAGATTTCTCTGTATAGATAAATCAATGATTAATTGCGCTCATGTTATTGTGACAAGCATCGTCTGTTTACACTGGCTGGTGTTAAATTTGATTGTTCGCGCTTCGCACATGGCTGATTCATATGGCCTTGGGTGTGAGCCGGGTTATCTGATGCGCTCTGCGCTCCTAATGAATGATCTAATTCGTTATGTGCCGATTAATTAATTTCGGTAAACAGCATATCCATTAAAATATATTATATAACTACAGTCTCGACAAGATGTGCAATATTTGTAAGGTTGATAGACTCGCTCGATTTGTTAGGGTATATTTTCAGGGCATAGATAAATTCAGCGTTAATTCACTATGAATGAAATGACACTATTATCCCTTTTCTTAATAAAAAAATAAGTAATAACAAATCGAAATATATTTTTTTCACATACAACACACAAATGCTACATGATAAATGCAAAAGGAAGGAGGCCTATGTCCAGCAGTGGACAAGCATAGGCTGATGATGATGTTGATGATGATGAAATGCAAAAGAAATAAACACAAAATTTGATCTACACTTAAGTATAGTTATGTCTAGTATCCATAGCAAAATTGGACCTACTTATGCAAAATGGAACCAAACCACACACACTTCTGCAAACTGAAACCAACCTAGAACCACTAACACAAGGTTGGTTTTGGTGTACAGTAGTGCATGTGGGTTGGTTCCATTTTGCAAAAGTAGGTCCAATTTTACTTTTGTTAAGGGTACCACAGTCTCTGTCGCAATAGTGATATGTTTATACAATAATATAAATTCCATATGATAATTTATATTAAACAATCGGATACTGCTCTTACGGTCCGCAAATGTGTTAGTGAACTCGGCCTTAAATTATTACAAAAGTATACACATCAAATTTTCATAGACACCTTAATAGGCACTTACGATATTCAAATTCAAACTTTAACAGCCAAATCATAAAGTGGAATATCCAAAAAGCTGTTGACACACCCGCTAATCTGTCATTTTTCCACAGCGGCGACCAACACCAGACGTCCCTGAGCGAGTTCATAGTGCACAAGGTGAACCCGGCGCGGCATATGGAGCCTATGCGACGCACGCTCTGCCTCTCCGACACCTGCATACTTGAGAGGGACCCGCAGACTTACTCGGTCAGATTCTAAGCGACATCTGCCAGATTCTAAGCGACATCTGCCAGATTCTAAGCGACATCTGCCAGATTCTAAGCGACATCTGTCAGATTCTAAGCGTTATCTGTCAGATTCCAAGCGTCATCTCTCGGGGGTGGCACACTTAAGCCGAACCCCAAACAGAACCGCTTGGCGCAGTGGGTCGAGCGTAACCCGTTCGGCTCACTGCACATGGTGGATGCGAGTTCGATTCCCGCCGGCGCATATTTCGGAAATGGCCTTTTCGTAATTTGCCCAGGTCTGGGTGTCACTGGGATCGCCCCGAGTCCATTATACGGTCCTTTGAGATCGATCTATTAATACGGGCCTATTAAAACGGTGTTGGTATCACAATTACCACTTGGTCTCCGTAACATAGATACTAAGCACGCTATTGTGATACTGTTTGTTGTCCCCAATAAACGAAAAATAATATATGGGCGAAATACATTTAATATGTCTAAAACGCAAGAGTCCCCACGGGACTGTCAAAACAATTGTGAAATACAATGCGATTCTTTGATGCAGCTTGTAATGATAATGTTCGTTTCAGGTGGTGTGCCTGCGCCCGCTGAGCGACGTGTTCGCGCTGGTCCGGGACTCGGAACACCCGCAGAAGTTCTCCGTCGAGTACTTGAATGGACAGACCCGCACCTATTTGGCTGGCGATAGGTATTTTTTTCTAGATATGGGCCGCAGAAACAACTTTCACGTCATCATATTTTCATTATCGTGTTCTTACACTATGCATACCTACGTCGTTTCGATCAGTTTGATTTGAAACGAGGGATATCGCCAGACTGACTCACCAATATTTCAGTTTTTTTCCCTGGCGGGAATCGAGTCCACAACCACTATGTGTAGTGAACCGAGCGGCCTACGCTCGAAACACTGCGCCAAGCGGTCGTCTATGTATCTATGTATAGACCCATATTAATAGATCGATCTCAAATCAGAGTGATTTTAAAAATGTCAGTCCAGTACAAAATGGCATGTCAAAAGCATATTCAAGACCGCTCTCAGACTTGCGATCGATCTATTAATTCGGGCCTTAGTCATTCAATTTCACGAAAACGCGCGCATGAAGTATTGTAAACTAGCTGTGCCAGCGACTTTGTCCGCGTGAAATAGTGTCTATGGGTAGCATTTTTAATTATTTAGGAAAATTATCTTACAAATAAGACACATCACTGCGAAGAGCTTATCATTGTTGTCATATTTATTTATATCCAATCAACAACCTAAAAATTAAGTTTCAATCTTGTAGCTCTAAAAATGACGATATTTCCATACAACTTTTCATCCCCCCTTTCAACCCTTTTCAACCCATTTTTCGCACTAAAAAGTAGCCTATGTCCTTTCTCAGGCTCTAGACTATTTGTGTAACAAGTTTCATATAAATCGGTTCAGTAGTTTTGGCGTCAAAGAGCGACAGACAGACAGACAGACAGAGTTACTTTCGCATTTATAATATTAGTAAGGATTGAGCCTTATGCCAATGTGATGAGAGTGACGTCACGCTTGCTGGTGTAATGAAGGCTATAGTAAGAGTGTGTGGTGCTTAGGGACGCGCTGCTGGCGTCGCTGGTGGACGGCGTGCGGTCGGCGGGGCAGCGCAACGTGCACGTGCGGTCGGGCGCCACGCCGCGCGGCTACCGGCTGGGCCCGCTGCACCTGCCCGTCGACGAGGAGACCGAGTCCAACCATCTGCGGTAAATACCCACAATTCATTTACCAACAAAATAATAATAATTTTAGCCTTTTTTGACGTCCCACTCCTGGGCACGGGCCTCCCCTCAACACGAGGGGGATTCAGGCCATAATCCACCACACTGGCCCAGTGCAGGTTGGCGGATCTCACATGTCTTTCGAAATTTGGTTAAATCTTCTAAGACATGCAGGTTTCCATTTACCAACTGTCTATAAATAAAAAAAACTTGAGAGGTGTCAAGGGACACCCGGATGGAACGAAGTTGCAATATCCGAAACTTGTGCAGAAACACTGTCAGGATTCATTATTGTTATTATTTTTTTATTATTTATTATGTACAAAAACCTGTATACACTCAACAAAAATAAACGTCGCGACACCACACTGTTCAATGCGAAATAGAGAGACGAAACGAAATTAACTGGCTTACTTTCTATAAGAGAGAGAGAGAGAGAGAGACACAGACAGAGAAACACGCGCACGCCGCACGGCTTACAACTATAGCAAAAAGTGTCGTTACAACTTTTGGTCTTAATTTTTTCCGTCTAGACCCCTTTCGCAACGCGCGATAAGGAACTTCGTGCCAATAAAAAAATCGCCAGACTCACCAGCAGTATGGTCCCAAACTAAGCAGAGTAACTATGGGTACCGTACGATGGACTGGGGGCGATCCCGCTGACACCCAGACCTAAGCGAATTACGAAAAGGCCATTTCCGAAATTTGCACCCGCGGGAATCGAACCCGCAACCACCCGATGCAGTGAGCCGAGCGGCCTACGCTTAAACCACTGTGCCAAAAGGTCGTCAAATAAGGTTTAATTAAGAACTCTGACCCCCCCACATTAGAGGTGTTTGCGGGCCGGACCTATGTATCTATGTAAATCTATATCTGTGGTATTAATATTCTGTGGCCATCTCTGACAGGTTGTTCCAGAACCCAGTGGGCATGTCTCGCGCGGAGGTGATCGAGCGGTTCAACGCGAACGTCGGCTACAGCGGGCTGATATACTCCGTCAGCCAAGACGTAAGACCAACACTGTATACATCGCCGCATAGTGCACTATAACTCGCATATCTCTCTACTAATACCCACCGATGTAGTTTTCATTAATTGAGACTTATTTTCCATGGAACGATAGCTTGAAATTGCTTTCTGTGAGATCTTATATTTGTTACTCAGAGGAAAAGAATAACTTGAGCATGTATTCATAAATCGATCTCATGTCTGAGAGCGATCTTGGAAATGTCATACCAGTACGAAAGCACATGTCAAAAGCGTTCTTAAGATCGCTCTCAGAGTTGAGATTAATTTATTAATGCAGCCCTTAGACGCAGCGGGTAGAAATAGTGAGTGAAGCCGCCGAAACTTATGACACTTAGTATCAATCCAGATTCTCTTTTGGATTTACAGGGGTGATTTAGGCTTTTTTGGGAACGTACATCTCAACACACAATCAATAGTAATTGTATTTATTACTGTTATTTAAATATTATTAAAATAAAAAAAACACTGAGTACACATTTGAGCAAATCTAAGACAATATTTCTACGCGTTCCGTCTAAGTTACTCTTTTCGTCTGAGTATTTATTATTAGTACTTACTGTAGATTTTTTGTTCCTTTACCCCCTTGCTTGTATTCGATGAAACAGATTAATTTATGTTAAAAGAGATAACAATTTAATTAAAAAAACTACTACACACAATAGGAATGTAATGAAATATATAATTAAAATGTCGTAATGCAATCAACTTGTAACACATTGCCACCTATGCTTTCATGCTTTATATATTATATTGCTCCATCGTCAGGGGCATATTAAAATATGTGTTGTGCCTTGTAGGCCCGCCCCCTGTTGTGGCTGTTTCTTACGTGGGATCTTGTAAGTTCCCTGTCAATTTATTATTTTACACCAGATAGGTCTGGACAGATGTAGGCGGTATTCGTTGCTTCTATCGGACAGCGGTATGCGTATTGTAGACCACACGGTTCTATACAGTCACAGACTAATAAGGCAAGACACCGCTTGGGCGTAAGCAATCGTCAAAAGTTGGGGGGGTACTGTGAAGGACGGCGAATTTTGATTGGTTCGTTTAAGGTCGAGGGTAATCAAATAATAAAAATGTTAGGTGCGCTCGGGGGTCTATGGCTTATTAGTCTGTGTATACAGTTATACAGTCACAGGAACGAGTCGTGACCCAATTCTCGCTTGTGCAGTCGATACAGGATAATAGTAAGCCTGTTGACCATTGAAAGGCTAACAATCCATTCAAAACCCATGTCTTTAAGGTATTTTTAATAGGTAACAATAGTACATTGTTACATGAGTGGTGAAAGTTACTTATTTTGTCCCGAGACGGGGTTTGGCGCCCGAGCGTAGCGAGGGCGCTAATAGTTCGAGGGACAAAATAAATCTTTCACCCGAGGTAAACACTGTGCTTTTCATTACGAATACAAGGAAAATAAAAATAAAAACAGGAATTGGCTAAAGAAATAATACAAGGAAGTATAAACAATACTCTACAACTCGAAAAAAAAAAATCGGACAGCCGCCTATTTTGTTTTTTTTTTCGTTGGCCGGCCAACTTCATTATTTAGCCATTATTTTTCATTTTCATCTTTAAATATTTTGCCCAAATCTATGTTATTTTAAAGAAATTGTTGAAACTAAATTATAATTAAGTCATTTAAAAAAATATATTCTTGAATTAATACTTAACTTTATGTTATTTCAGTTTTACATCGTGCTGTAATTGGGTGACTGTAGAAAAAGTTTGAACATGGTTCCATAGAAATGTGAAAATGGAACTAGTTTTTTTTTATATAATTTGACAGCTGTCAGTTGAAAGCGAAACTCCCGGGCCTGAAAAGTATTACCGCTGTCAAATTATATAAAAAAAAACTAGTTCCATTTTCACATTTCTATGGAACCATGTTCAAACTTTTTCTACAGTCACTCAATTACAGCACGATGTAAAATTGAAATAACATAAAGTTAAGTATTAATTCAAGAATATATTTTTTTTAATTACTTAATTATAATTTAGTTTCAACAATTTCTTTAAAATAACATAGATTTGGGCAAAATATTTAAAGATGAAAATGAAAAATAATGGCTAAATAATGAAGTTGGCCGGCCAACGAAAAAAAAAAACAAAATAGGCGGCAATCCGATTTTTTTTTTCGACTTGTAGAGTATTGTTTATACTTCCTTGTATTATTTCTTTAGCCAATTCCTGTTTTATTTTCCTTGTATTCGTAATGAAAAGCACAGTGTTTACCTCGGGTGAAAGATTTATTTTGTCCCTCGAACTATTAGCGCCCTCGCTACGCTCGGGCGGCAAACCCCGTCTCGGGACAAAATAAGTAACTTTCACCACTCATGTAACAATGTACTATTAAATCCCTGTTCAAGGCTTCAAGGGAAAAAGGCAGTATTCACTTCACCAACACACTAACGGACTATTAGGGGAGCAACTAATTGTTCGATGTGCATAGGGCTATTTCGTAACTCCTGCAACCATTGAAATAAAACTATTTTTCGGATTTTATCGCGTTTATTCAATTTATGTTTAATTTATGTTCCTGCAGCCATGTTTCAATTGGTTGCAATGAATCGATTAAAATCGGGATTTGACTTTTCTTAATGTCATCCGACATAACAATATTATTTTCTATTGGATGATTAATTCCAAGTGAAACATGGTAATAGTTACATTATATCCCCTCTGATAGCCGTCGTTTATTGCTCTAACGGTCCGTTAGTGTATTCGGGAACTCGGCCCCTACCGTGTACAGCCCTGGTTTGGTGGGAGGTGTAGTGCCAGAGCGAATGCTGCTTCACGTGATTGGTTCTTTACGTCCGTAACAATAAATTTATTCCAATTCAGAGAGCGATCATGGAAATATAATTTTTATGTCATAAGAACCCAAAGACGTGACAGTTGTCGCTCCTAAATCTATGGTTATACCAGTACATAATGACATGTTAAAAGCCTTGATCGCGTTCACACTCGTGAAAAAAAATAAAAGTACAAAAATGGCGGGCTGAATTTCAGTAAGTAAATGGGTCTGTAAAATGGTACGATTATATCTTAAACCCAGCCATTGGATGAAGGGAAATATAACTGTAATAAATTTTCGTATATTGCATACCTCGTACGGTAGGTACCGAATGACGCCCACGTCTGAACATGCCTTGGTATTGATCATACAGTGGTAGAGGGTAACCACCATGGAAAATTTGTCACTGCAGCGATGTTAATGCAGCTTTTGGAGCAGACATGGGATGTATGGGGCTGTCATCCGCATTGCCTCTTGTAAATATCATTATTGAAGGCGGTACCCACCATATAGTCATGTAATAAGATTCACATTCGCTTTGCATTTTAAATCTTAAGTCGATAATTTAGTTGAGACCATTAGTCGGATTTCTTAGGGCGCCGAGGCGTTGTCAGAAATTTAGTTGGATTTCCTAGGGCGCTATTCTGCGAGCGGTTTGCGCGCGTGTTACTAGCGGGGTGTTCCCGTTGCGTAACCGCACCGATCTGGCCGCGGTCACGCTCGGCACGCGCTTACAAGCCGCTAGTGGGATAATCCCCTTAGAGGACCAAGTGTTGCGGGAAATACTTTACTTTACTTTACTTTAACGTATCGCTTTCATGACAGTAAATGCAGATTTGAGTGTACCATAATATGTTAGTGTGTCTGTCCGTATGTGTGAATGTTAAGATGCACCAAGCCCTACTTAAACCACTTGGGTTGTTTAACTTGGGCAGTATTTAAGTTGTTCTGATTAAGTAGGATTTTAAATAGCTTAGAGGACTTTAAAATACACTTGTGTATCTTAAGGTTACACGGCGCTTCGGGCATTAAAGGTATCATATACAAAGTATTTAATAGTAATTTCATAATATAAATGTCTTGTATGTCACACAAATAATCCGACGAAAATAGTAACTTAGACGGAGCGCGTAGAACTCCCAATTGCGGCTCGATAAAAAACCTGAATTGATGCTATTTGGTATTCATTTTGCTGGCTTCACTCATTAGATAAAGGTGCTCTAAGTTATAATTTTCGTCTAAGGCCCACATATAAACGCGTGTAAGTATAACACGGTGAAGTGCACTAAAATGTCGCACCGCAGCGTCTGTTCGCTGAGAACAAGGAGAAGTTGATCACCGGCGCGCTGAACGCGCTCGTCAGCAGCGCGCCCGCCGGCGCCAACTTAACGCCCCGCGAGCTGGAGGCGCAGTTCCACGCGCTGAGACGGCTGTGCGCTAGCAAAGTGGGGTTCGCTGCCTTCACAGCTTTACCGGGGTGAGAGCTTAGTAGAACAATACTTTCGACTACCGCTTGGTGGAAGCGTAAGTCGCTTGGGCCACGGTAGTGATGCTAGTCAACTGAGATGCGCGGGCGCAACATACTCAATGCTCATTGGTCCGGACAAGGATACGAACAAGCCTGATACACAGAACACTAACACAGAGATTGATCGTTACTGGCCAAATATTAGTGAGCGTGGATTTAGATAATGACTACCTTTTGCCCGCGACTTCGTCCGCGCAGAATTTAAAACACAAAGGTCATAAGCACTTTTAAAATATATCTACTTAAGGCATGCAACGTTACCCCATAATCTATCCTCCTAATGTCGTATCTGAAAGCGTTCGCTCTATGGATATTAGGTGTCTACGAGTTGAAGTCGCCAGCACGCCGAATGTAATCCAATATTTTAAGGTTTTTTTATCTTATAATTGTAACATTAAGGCCCGTATTAATGAATCGATCTCAAGTTTGAGACCGATCTTGGAAATGCCATTCTTATGTCGTACCAGTACAAAATAAATAAATAAATAACGCCAGACGAACACACCAATTGTTGTATGGTCCCAAACTAAGCAACGCTTGTACTATGGGTACCGTACAATGGAGTGGGGCGATCCTAGTGACACCCAGACCAGGGATTACGAAAAGGCCATTTCCGAAATGTACCCGGTGTACTGATCCGAGAGGCCTACGCTCGAACCACTGCGCCAAGCGGTCGACTAGATAAATTACTTGTAAAAAGCCTACTTAAGATCGCTCTCAGAGATAGATTTATTAATATACGGGCCTTAGACGGTTGTGTTGCGAGTGCAATAGTCCGATGTGTAATGTGTATAATGAAAATGACTTGTCGAAAATATCGCTCTCGGACTTGAGGGCCGCGTGGGGAGTGTGATGTGTATTGTGTAATGGGTAATGTGGGTACGGGCCAGGTTCCGCGAGTGGGTGGGCGCGGGCGTGGTGGGCGCGCTGCGGCGCGAGTCGGCGGCGTGCTCGCACGCGGCGCTGGACGCGGCGTGCGCGCTGCTGCAGCCCATGCACCAGGAGCCCGACCTGCGCCAGGAGCAGCTCAACAAGGCCAGCATGCTCTCCTCGCCGCAGTTCCTCGACTCGCTGCTCGCCATGTGGGCCGGACATGTCGTGCGTATACAATACAATACACCACTAACTATTAATTATACCACACACACTACGGAAAGCTCGTGGCAATACAAATAATAAAAACCACGTCGGCAAAGCAGAGTACCACCCGCCTGATTTTAAACAGTTAGCGTAGCCTATAGATGCTTGCAATATCAAAGGAATTGGCTTGCACGTTGCCGACCTAAAGGGAAGTGCGGACAGAGGGAGGGGAAGGGAGCGGAGGGGGAGTTTGTTGGGCATTTTCATTCCGCGAGATCACGTGTCCAGTCCATTTAAAAACCGACTTCCTCAAAAGGAGGAGGTTCTTTGTTCGTCTGTAATGCCTGTATGTATTTAATTTCTATTTATGGTCACCGCTTAGGTACTCGTCAATTGTGGACCGATTTAATTTTTTTTTTTTTTGGGTGGAAGGTTTTACGAAAGAGTCCGAGAGTATACCGAGTCGAAATGAAAGAAATTACGAGGTCTTAATGCACCCTGTTTCTTTTCTTAAAGTATTTTTTTTATGAAGTACATTCGTTAATGACTCTAAATTGAAAATTAAAAAACCCCCGATGCGACGACCTTTTCATCAAATGTATACAATAATCAACAGAAAATCTGTGTAAAAGTATGAGACATTATTTTGTTATAACATTATAATAATTAACATTAGAATAGACAACGAATCTAAATATTGATGCCACGGAGGTTCAATCTCTAGTAAAATATTATCAATTATGATTCAATTTGATGAAATAACTCTGGTTGAGGTGGACGGGAGCGGCCCAGGGGAAGAATTTTGAATAACGCAAAATTATTTTAAATTAGTTTTGTTTTTTATATTTTTTCATTATACTCTGAAAGTAGGTCTGAAGTTGCCTGAGAAGCGGGTTGAAAGTAATACTTTTCAGGCCCGGGAGTTTCGCTTTCAACTGACAGCTGTCAAATTATTAAAAAAAAAAACTAGTTCCATTTTCACATTTCTATGGAACCATGTTCAAACTTTTTCTACAGTCACTCAATTACAACACGATGAAAAATTGAAATAACATAAAGTTAAGTATTAATTCAAGAATATATTTTTTAAAATGACTTAATTATAATTTAGTTTCAACAATTTCTTTAAAATACCATAGATTTGGGCAAAATATTTAAAGATGAAATGAAAAATAATGGCTAAATAATGAAGTTGGCCGGCCAACGAAAAAAAAAAAACAAAATAGGCGGCAATCCGATTTTTTTTTTCGAGTTGTAGAGTTTTGTTTATACTTCCTTGTATTATTTCTTTAGCCAATTCCTGTTTTTATTTTTATTTTCCTTGTATTCGTAATGAAAAGCACAGTGTTTACCTCGGGTGAGAGACTTATTTTGTCCCGAGACGGGGTTTGGCGCCCGAGCGTAGCGAGGGCGCTAATAGTTCGAGTAACTTTCACCACTCATGTAACAATGTACTATTTCTCAATGGCGGAGCAGCATCCTCTAGAATTATATTGCGTTATATTCCATGACCATTAACAAAACAAACAAAATTTAACACATGCGCGTACCCATCATTTAAAACGTGACTTATGGAACGTCTTTAGTTCATATACAAATCTCATATAAAAATTGATAACATATATTTTTTTTTCCAGAATCAGGGAAACTTTTCAAATTTATAATATTGTAAAAATCCAGTTCAGACTATTACGATCATTTAAAAATAGAATAAATCTAAATCCAATAATCTCAAATTTCGAATGGATTCGAGCCGTGGAAATTGGGTTTGGCCGCTTTTTTAACCGACAAAAGAGCTGATGATCTTCAAACGGCTGAACCGATTTTCATGAAACATAGCTAAGATCACTCTCGATCAGAATACCTATCTAACAAAAGAAACAAAATTGAAATCGGCTCATCAGCTTGGGCGCTACGTTGCCAAAGACAGACACACATACACAGATACACATGTTAAAAAAGAGGGGTGTTATACACCCCTCATTTTTCGTCGGGGGTTAAAAAAGAAGCTATATAAGAGTAGTAGAGGTACGATGATGAGTTATTTCCAGTCGGCGGGCAGCGGGGCGCTGGTGGTGGCGGCCATGTTGGACTTCCTGACGTTCGCGCTGTGCGTGCCGTACAGCGAGACCACTGACGGGAAGCAGTTCGATCAGCTACTCGAAATGGTCGCTAAGAGGGGACGAGTTCTCTTCAAGTTGTTTGAGGTCAGTTTTTTGTAGAAAAAATAGATAAAACAGTTTTAAAAAAGTTTCATTTTTAACATACATTCGGTTTGTTTGTTTCGTTTTCTGACCAGACGGTCGCGCGAGTTGACTAACCATCAGCCATTAATCATTGATCAAGTATATCAATCGATGGATGAATAAGTAACTGAAATTACACAGTTGAGTATAATTCTTTATCAAGACTATTAATTAATTAAGATAAAGGTTGCTGCCACTCAAAACCTAAACATATTCGCTTCAATCACACTGATATCTAGTATCAGTGTGGGGGCTTAGTACTCAGGGGTACTAAGAGTAATACCCCTGGGAGGCACGGCAGTCCGGTTGTTTGACGACCGCTTGGAGCAGTGCTTCGAGCGTAGGCCGTTCGGCTCACTGCATCGGGCGGTTGCGGGTTCGGGGCCTTTCGTAATTTGCCCTGGTCTGAGTGTCACTGGGATCTCCCCCAGTCCATTGTACGGTACCCACAGTACAAGGGTGTCTTAGTTTGGGACCATACAGTTGGTGTGTTCGTTTGGCAATATGAATGGCATGGTGTGTGCAGCACCCGTCGCTGGCGATAGTGAAGGGCGCGGGGCTGGTGGCGCGCGCGCTGGTGGAGGAGGGCGGCGCGGGCGTGGGCGCGCGGATGCAGCGGCTGGCGCTGGCCGAGGCCGCGCTGCCGCGCCACCTGCTGGCCGCGCTGTTCGCGCCGCCGCGCCTGCACCACCGCCATCTGGCGCGCCATCTGCTCGCGCTGTGGCTCGTCGACCACGCGCCCGCGCACGCGCTGCTCGCCAGGATCATGGTACGTACGAGTGGACGTGGGCGCGCGCATGCAGCGGCTGGCGCTGGCCGAGGCCGCGCTGCCGCGCCACCTGCTGGCCGCGCTGTTCGCGCCGCCGCGCCTGCACCACCGCCATCTGGCGCGCCATCTGCTCGCGCTGTGGCTCGTCGACCACGCGCCCGCGCACGCGCTGCTCGCCAGGATCATGGTACGTACGAGTGGACGTGGGCGCGCGCATGCAGCGGCTGGCGCTGGCCGAGGCCGCGCTGCCGCGCCACCTGCTGGCCGCGCTGTTCGCGCCGCCGCGCCTGCACCACCGCCATCTGGCGCGCCATCTGCTCGCGCTGTGGCTCGTCGACCACGCGCCCGCGCACGCGCTGCTCGCCAGGATCATGGTACGTACGAGTGGACGTGGGCGCGCGCATGCAGCGGCTGGCGCTGGCCGAGGCCGCGCTGCCGCGCCACCTGCTGGCCGCGCTGTTCGCGCCGCCGCGCCTGCACCACCGCCATCTGGCGCGCCATCTGCTCGCGCTGTGGCTCGTCGACCACGCGCCCGCGCACGCGCTGCTCGCCAGGATCATGGTACGTACGAGTGGACGTGGGCGCGCGCATGCAGCGGCTGGCGCTGGCCGAGGCCGCGCTGCCGCGCCACCTGCTGGCCGCGCTGTTCGCGCCGCCGCGCCTGCACCACCGCCATCTGGCGCGCCATCTGCTCGCGCTGTGGCTCGTCGACCACGCGCCCGCGCACGCGCTGCTCGCCAGGATCATGGTACGTACGAGTGGACGTGGGCGCGCGCATGCAGCGGCTGGCGCTGGCCGAGGCCGCGCTGCCGCGCCACCTGCTGGCCGCGCTGTTCGCGCCGCCGCGCCTGCACCACCGCCATCTGGCGCGCCATCTGCTCGCGCTGTGGCTCGTCGACCACGCGCCCGCGCACGCGCTGCTCGCCAGGATCATGGTACGTACGAGTGGACGTGGGCGCGCGCATGCAGCGGCTGGCGCTGGCCGAGGCCGCGCTGCCGCGCCACCTGCTGGCCGCGCTGTTCGCGCCGCCGCGCCTGCACCACCGCCATCTGGCGCGCCATCTGCTCGCGCTGTGGCTCGTCGACCACGCGCCCGCGCACGCGCTGCTCGCCAGGATCATGGTACGTACGAGTGGACGTGGGCGCGCGCATGCAGCGGCTGGCGCTGGCCGAGGCCGCGCTGCCGCGCCACCTGCTGGCCGCGCTGTTCGCGCCGCCGCGCCTGCACCACCGCCATCTGGCGCGCCATCTGCTCGCGCTGTGGCTCGTCGACCACGCGCCCGCGCACGCGCTGCTCGCCAGGATCATGGTACGTACGAGTGGACGTGGGCGCGCGCATGCAGCGGCTGGCGCTGGCCGAGGCCGCGCTGCCGCGCCACCTGCTGGCCGCGCTGTTCGCGCCGCCGCGCCTGCACCACCGCCATCTGGCGCGCCATCTGCTCGCGCTGTGGCTCGTCGACCACGCGCCCGCGCACGCGCTGCTCGCCAGGATCATGGTACGTACGAGTGGACGTGGGCGCGCGCATGCAGCGGCTGGCGCTGGCCGAGGCCGCGCTGCCGCGCCACCTGCTGGCCGCGCTGTTCGCGCCGCCGCGCCTGCACCACCGCCATCTGGCGCGCCATCTGCTCGCGCTGTGGCTCGTCGACCACGCGCCCGCGCACGCGCTGCTCGCCAGGATCATGGTACGTACGAGTGGACGTGGGCGCGCGCATGCAGCGGCTGGCGCTGGCCGAGGCCGCGCTGCCGCGCCACCTGCTGGCCGCGCTGTTCGCGCCGCCGCGCCTGCACCACCGCCATCTGGCGCGCCATCTGCTCGCGCTGTGGCTCGTCGACCACGCGCCCGCGCACGCGCTGCTCGCCAGGATCATGGTACGTACGAGTGGACGTGGGCGCGCGCATGCAGCGGCTGGCGCTGGCCGAGGCCGCGCTGCCGCGCCACCTGCTGGCCGCGCTGTTCGCGCCGCCGCGCCTGCACCACCGCCATCTGGCGCGCCATCTGCTCGCGCTGTGGCTCGTCGACCACGCGCCCGCGCACGCGCTGCTCGCCAGGATCATGGTACGTACGAGTGGACGTGGGCGCGCGCATGCAGCGGCTGGCGCTGGCCGAGGCCGCGCTGCCGCGCCACCTGCTGGCCGCGCTGTTCGCGCCGCCGCGCCTGCACCACCGCCATCTGGCGCGCCATCTGCTCGCGCTGTGGCTCGTCGACCACGCGCCCGCGCACGCGCTGCTCGCCAGGATCATGGTACGTACGAGTGGACGTGGGCGCGCGCATGCAGCGGCTGGCGCTGGCCGAGGCCGCGCTGCCGCGCCACCTGCTGGCCGCGCTGTTCGCGCCGCCGCGCCTGCACCACCGCCATCTGGCGCGCCATCTGCTCGCGCTGTGGCTCGTCGACCACGCGCCCGCGCACGCGCTGCTCGCCAGGATCATGGTACGTACGAGTGGACGTGGGCGCGCGCATGCAGCGGCTGGCGCTGGCCGAGGCCGCGCTGCCGCGCCACCTGCTGGCCGCGCTGTTCGCGCCGCCGCGCCTGCACCACCGCCATCTGGCGCGCCATCTGCTCGCGCTGTGGCTCGTCGACCACGCGCCCGCGCACGCGCTGCTCGCCAGGATCATGGTACGTACGAGTGGACGTGGGCGCGCGCATGCAGCGGCTGGCGCTGGCCGAGGCCGCGCTGCCGCGCCACCTGCTGGCCGCGCTGTTCGCGCCGCCGCGCCTGCACCACCGCCATCTGGCGCGCCATCTGCTCGCGCTGTGGCTCGTCGACCACGCGCCCGCGCACGCGCTGCTCGCCAGGATCATGGTACGTACGAGTGGACGTGGGCGCGCGCATGCAGCGGCTGGCGCTGGCCGAGGCCGCGCTGCCGCGCCACCTGCTGGCCGCGCTGTTCGCGCCGCCGCGCCTGCACCACCGCCATCTGGCGCGCCATCTGCTCGCGCTGTGGCTCGTCGACCACGCGCCCGCGCACGCGCTGCTCGCCAGGATCATGGTACGTACGAGTGGACGTGGGCGCGCGCATGCAGCGGCTGGCGCTGGCCGAGGCCGCGCTGCCGCGCCACCTGCTGGCCGCGCTGTTCGCGCCGCCGCGCCTGCACCACCGCCATCTGGCGCGCCATCTGCTCGCGCTGTGGCTCGTCGACCACGCGCCCGCGCACGCGCTGCTCGCCAGGATCATGGTACGTACGAGTGGACGTGGGCGCGCGCATGCAGCGGCTGGCGCTGGCCGAGGCCGCGCTGCCGCGCCACCTGCTGGCCGCGCTGTTCGCGCCGCCGCGCCTGCACCACCGCCATCTGGCGCGCCATCTGCTCGCGCTGTGGCTCGTCGACCACGCGCCCGCGCACGCGCTGCTCGCCAGGATCATGGTACGTACGAGTGGACGTGGGCGCGCGCATGCAGCGGCTGGCGCTGGCCGAGGCCGCGCTGCCGCGCCACCTGCTGGCCGCGCTGTTCGCGCCGCCGCGCCTGCACCACCGCCATCTGGCGCGCCATCTGCTCGCGCTGTGGCTCGTCGACCACGCGCCCGCGCACGCGCTGCTCGCCAGGATCATGGTACGTACGAGTGGACGTGGGCGCGCGCATGCAGCGGCTGGCGCTGGCCGAGGCCGCGCTGCCGCGCCACCTGCTGGCCGCGCTGTTCGCGCCGCCGCGCCTGCACCACCGCCATCTGGCGCGCCATCTGCTCGCGCTGTGGCTCGTCGACCACGCGCCCGCGCACGCGCTGCTCGCCAGGATCATGGTACGTACGAGTGGACGTGGGCGCGCGCATGCAGCGGCTGGCGCTGGCCGAGGCCGCGCTGCCGCGCCACCTGCTGGCCGCGCTGTTCGCGCCGCCGCGCCTGCACCACCGCCATCTGGCGCGCCATCTGCTCGCGCTGTGGCTCGTCGACCACGCGCCCGCGCACGCGCTGCTCGCCAGGATCATGGTACGTACGAGTGGACGTGGGCGCGCGCATGCAGCGGCTGGCGCTGGCCGAGGCCGCGCTGCCGCGCCACCTGCTGGCCGCGCTGTTCGCGCCGCCGCGCCTGCACCACCGCCATCTGGCGCGCCATCTGCTCGCGCTGTGGCTCGTCGACCACGCGCCCGCGCACGCGCTGCTCGCCAGGATCATGGTACGTACGAGTGGACGTGGGCGCGCGCATGCAGCGGCTGGCGCTGGCCGAGGCCGCGCTGCCGCGCCACCTGCTGGCCGCGCTGTTCGCGCCGCCGCGCCTGCACCACCGCCATCTGGCGCGCCATCTGCTCGCGCTGTGGCTCGTCGACCACGCGCCCGCGCACGCGCTGCTCGCCAGGATCATGGTACGTACGAGTGGACGTGGGCGCGCGCATGCAGCGGCTGGCGCTGGCCGAGGCCGCGCTGCCGCGCCACCTGCTGGCCGCGCTGTTCGCGCCGCCGCGCCTGCACCACCGCCATCTGGCGCGCCATCTGCTCGCGCTGTGGCTCGTCGACCACGCGCCCGCGCACGCGCTGCTCGCCAGGATCATGGTACGTACGAGTGGACGTGGGCGCGCGCATGCAGCGGCTGGCGCTGGCCGAGGCCGCGCTGCCGCGCCACCTGCTGGCCGCGCTGTTCGCGCCGCCGCGCCTGCACCACCGCCATCTGGCGCGCCATCTGCTCGCGCTGTGGCTCGTCGACCACGCGCCCGCGCACGCGCTGCTCGCCAGGATCATGGTACGTACGAGTGGACGTGGGCGCGCGCATGCAGCGGCTGGCGCTGGCCGAGGCCGCGCTGCCGCGCCACCTGCTGGCCGCGCTGTTCGCGCCGCCGCGCCTGCACCACCGCCATCTGGCGCGCCATCTGCTCGCGCTGTGGCTCGTCGACCACGCGCCCGCGCACGCGCTGCTCGCCAGGATCATGGTACGTACGAGTGGACGTGGGCGCGCGCATGCAGCGGCTGGCGCTGGCCGAGGCCGCGCTGCCGCGCCACCTGCTGGCCGCGCTGTTCGCGCCGCCGCGCCTGCACCACCGCCATCTGGCGCGCCATCTGCTCGCGCTGTGGCTCGTCGACCACGCGCCCGCGCACGCGCTGCTCGCCAGGATCATGGTACGTACGAGTGGACGTGGGCGCGCGCATGCAGCGGCTGGCGCTGGCCGAGGCCGCGCTGCCGCGCCACCTGCTGGCCGCGCTGTTCGCGCCGCCGCGCCTGCACCACCGCCATCTGGCGCGCCATCTGCTCGCGCTGTGGCTCGTCGACCACGCGCCCGCGCACGCGCTGCTCGCCAGGATCATGGTACGTACGAGTGGACGTGGGCGCGCGCATGCAGCGGCTGGCGCTGGCCGAGGCCGCGCTGCCGCGCCACCTGCTGGCCGCGCTGTTCGCGCCGCCGCGCCTGCACCACCGCCATCTGGCGCGCCATCTGCTCGCGCTGTGGCTCGTCGACCACGCGCCCGCGCACGCGCTGCTCGCCAGGATCATGGTACGTACGAGTGGACGTGGGCGCGCGCATGCAGCGGCTGGCGCTGGCCGAGGCCGCGCTGCCGCGCCACCTGCTGGCCGCGCTGTTCGCGCCGCCGCGCCTGCACCACCGCCATCTGGCGCGCCATCTGCTCGCGCTGTGGCTCGTCGACCACGCGCCCGCGCACGCGCTGCTCGCCAGGATCATGGTACGTACGAGTGGACGTGGGCGCGCGCATGCAGCGGCTGGCGCTGGCCGAGGCCGCGCTGCCGCGCCACCTGCTGGCCGCGCTGTTCGCGCCGCCGCGCCTGCACCACCGCCATCTGGCGCGCCATCTGCTCGCGCTGTGGCTCGTCGACCACGCGCCCGCGCACGCGCTGCTCGCCAGGATCATGGTACGTACGAGTGGACGTGGGCGCGCGCATGCAGCGGCTGGCGCTGGCCGAGGCCGCGCTGCCGCGCCACCTGCACCACCGCTCTAAACTACTTACTCTCTGACGTCATCGTGTAACGTGTAACGCTACGTCACAATTTGCACGGGCAGCTAGCGCCCCGAACGTCCGTAAAGAAGCTTCGCTTCAAAAGTTACAATAACAGGACAAATGAAGCTCGTATTTTAGGTTTTATAATTATAAGGTATTTCAATAAACAGTCCGCTTTACACAGCATTAAATCAAATTATTTCATACATTTTCATACATAGCGGCCCTAGTCGAAATGAGCAGCTTACTAGAGAATGGATAAACCCATTTGATCACTGGATCGGTATTGAAATACGTTCAAAAGTTAATGGTAGGGTGCGATTAGTGAGACAAAAAAATACAAATGAAATGTAGTTAATAAATAAAATATTTTGCTAGCCGTCCGGTCTGCTAGCGTTCCTGGAGTCGGCGGAGTGCCCGCCGGCCGCGGCGCTGGCGGGCGAGCGCGAGCAGCAGCGCGACAACCTGCAGCTGGCGCAGCAGGCGCAGCGCCCGCGCGCGCAGCACTGGGAGGCGCTCGAGCGGCAGGTCAAGTACGTCGAGAAACATCTGGAGGTCAGTTCACATCGACATCGCAATATTAGTTGAAACTACCCGTGCAAGTCTGCATCGGGCAAGAATCACGCAAACAATGCCACTATGGTTTTATTCTGGGTTTTAATTTGTTTGTATTGATTACATAAAATTTTAAAGATCCATATGGATCATCATCAATTTAATTAATTTCTGTCACTGGGATCGCCCCCAGTCCATTGTACGGTACCTATAGTACAAGCGTTGCTTAGTTTGGGATCATACAGTTGGTGTGTTCGTCTGGCGATATTTATTTAATTTAATTAATTTCTCGTGTATTTTTAGTTAAACGCTAATGCCGATCGCATAGGCAAATTCGTAGTGTATGATAAGTAGAGTCACCTTTTCAGAGTAATATAAATTAGCATTAAAAAACAAAATGAGCAAAAGTTTTAACCAAATTCAAATAAATGACGTTTCAAACTTTGGGTAAAAAAATCTCTTAGGGATCTTTTTACTCGAGGTCGCGTTCCAATCCGATTAAAGAGTCAAATAAAGTTATGAAAATAACAATTTAAGAGTCCCTTAAACCTAAACAATATAAACAATTTGAGTTTGCCAGTGTTTAGATTTCCATGTGATCTATGGTCATTTATTTATTAGAACGGTCAAATTAACCAATTACACTAATAATAACATGGTACGTCATGGTTGATGCGAGTCCCAATAATAACAAAGGTCGTGTGGTTGTCAGCACTACGCGCAGCTGGCGCTGCAGCACTGGGCGCAGCGCACGGGGCGGGGCGCGGGGGCGGGCGCGGGGGCGGGCGCGGGGGCGGGCGCGGGGGCGGCGGGGGCGGGCGCGGCCGACCGGCGCGAGCGGCCCGTGGTGCTGCGGCGCCGCCGCGAGCGCGTCAAGTCCACCGCCAACTGGCCGCTCTTCTACTACCAGTTCCACCGCGACCACGCGCTGCCCAACCTCATATGGAACCATACGGTGAGTCGATAACGATATTTTTCCATCGATAAATATGTACGCACTTATTTTTTAGGACTTCATATACATCTAGCGAGGCGAGTAGGAATATTCAAATGTCTAGCAAAGGTATTGCTTTCCAAAATAAGTTACTATTGATCATATAACGTAAAGGTTTTTTTTTATGATTAGCATTTTATGCAGTCCCGCGTCTGGGCAAAGGCCTCCCCTTTTACCTTCCACGCGGCTCTGTCCAGGGCAATTTCCCGCAAAGTTGTCCAAGTCATCTCGCCACCGTCTTCTTGGTCTACCCCGACGTAAAGATATCAAAGCATATTTCCCTGGAGGGTTATAAATTTTCGGGCTTAGCACATTGAGTCTGAATCGCTCGCTCTTAAGTCAAGGTGTATGCGTGTATCCCGTTTCCGCAGCGGTGAAAACGTTAACGGCGACTCTATCTGGAGCAGAACAATAAATGTGTTATTCGTACGGCGTAGTGGTTCGAGCGTAGGCCGCTCAGCTCTGCACCAGGTGGTTGCGTATTCGATTCCCGTGAGGGTATATTTCTGAAATGGCCATTGCGTAATTTGCCCAGGTCAGGGTGTAACTGGGAACGCCCCCAGTCCACTGTACCCATAGTACAAGCGTTGCTTAGTTTGGGAACATACCTCCTCCTGGCGTCGTATTCCTCAATTCTGAGGGTCGTGACCGCCTCCCACTACCTTTTCTTTTATGATGGCTCGCCATTTATTCCTATCGACGACGACTTGCATGGCATCGTAGACGGAGGTATCGAGTGTGGTGCGGATCTGGTCGGACCAACGCATCGGGAACATACAGTTGGTGATATTTATGAATTAACGGCCCGTGTAGACGCGCGAAGAGTTGCGCAGCGCGCTGGAGAGCGAGCTGCGCGCGTTCTGCTCTGACCGCGAGGCGGCGGGCGGCGCGCTGACCTCGTGGAACCACGCCGAGCTGGAGCTGCACTACCAGTGCCTGCAGAACGAGGTCAAGATCGGAGACTACTACCTGCGCATCCTGCTCGAGCAGCGCGACCAGGACGACAGCCCCATCAGGAAGTCGTGAGTCGCGTACATTACATCTATACAAATAAATAAAATTGGAGTGACTGTTTGTAATATCAAAATAACACCTTTTCACTAAATGCATATGAAAGTACATTCAACAAATATAACAAAAACGCGATTTAAATTTTATTTGTCTGTCTGCCTGTGTGTTTGTTCCGGGTAATCTCCGAAACAGCTGGACCGATTTTGACGGGACTTTCACTGGCAGATAGCTGATGTTTTAAGGAGTAACTTATGCTACTTTTAATTTAGAAAAACACAATTTAAAAAATGGGTCCTGCGCGCGGGCCCAGAACGCGGGAGCGGGCTTTTTTGGTATGTTAAATTCCACACGGACGAAGTGGCGGGCTCAGCTAGTTAGATACTATAACTATATACTCACTATACTTTATTTAGTGGTGGTGATGGTTTCGTGGTAGAGTCAGGGTGTGGCCAGTTGACTACTCATATACCTTGGCTGCCTTGAACGAGCTAATGTCCCCTACCTCACAGATCAGCGTGTAAAGTAGTCAGTATAGCTACGTTTTGTACGACTAGTCAGAGATCCGGAAGTCTAACAGCGCGGCCTCCCCCGCTCCCCCTCCCCCTCCCCCTCCCCCTCCCCCTCCCCCTCCCCTTGTGTCCCATTCCCCTTTAGGTCGGCAACGCACAATTATGCCTTTGATATTGTAAGCATGTATTGCAAAAAAAAAGCATATTATCTAAATAAATTTAAAAATATAAAAAATAGTTCCCCACCGGCATCGGGAACAGGGTCCTAGTTACCGACGGTCAAGGCTCCAGGGAGAGGAACTTCCTCACTATCCTAGCCGTCTCCAGGCGTACTGCCTTCTGGATCTGACCCTTGATCCAGCTACCTAACGAGAGCCTCTTAAGATTATTATTATTATTGGCTACGGTAACTGTTTTACATCCGGCAAAAAACCCAACCCCACTGCTCTCGTTCTAGTTACGAGTTCTTCAACGACCTGTACCACCGGTTCCTGTCGACGCCGAAGGTGGAGATGAAGTGCATGTGTCTGCAAGCGATGAGCATCGTCTACGGCAGGTACTACGAGGACATCGGGCCCTTCGCCGACACCAAGTACATCGTGCAGATGCTGGACAGGGTGAGATTATTATGTGTAGTTACTTTTTTAAATGTGTTTATCTAAATATATATAACTGACTGACTGACATAGTGATCTATCAACGTACAGCCCAAACCACTGGACGGATCGGGCTGAAATTTGGCATGCAGGTAGATATTATGACGTAGGCATCCGCTAAGAAAGGATTTTGATTAATTCTACCCCCAAGGGGATAAAATAGGGGATGAAAGTTTGTATGAAACTTTGTCAATTAAATTCCACGCGGACGAAGTCGCGGGCACAGCTAGTTATAAATAAATGTTTAAAATAAATCTGTTTCTGAAACAGGACCTTAATTAGTCACATTATCATGTAGCTAACTTTGGTTTCCAGACGTGCGATCGGATGGAGAGAGATAGACTTGTACAGTTTCTGTCGAAGCTAATACTACATAGAAGAAATGTTAGTGATATATTAGAATGGAACGGTATTAGGTGAGTACATAATATTTTTTTTTTACTATTTAAGGTAAGCTGGGAATTTATAGATGCGTCTAATCTAGTTATTGAAGTGTAGAACCGACTACATACCCCGTAGAGTATATCGACTTCTACGGCGTTGACTCTTGTTATCTATTATTTCGCAATGCAACATTTTCAGTCAACTAATTAATGAATGCTCATTGGTCCGGACAAGGACATGACATCCCTACACATATTGGAAATTATATTTTCGATATTGGCTTTTGTACGGGGATGCCCGTACTAAGTTGTCTGATAGGGGTTGGACTGATAGAAACACTGATATAGCTGATAATAGTGGTTATATTATAACTGATATTAAACGTAAGTAATGAGAGTGAATTTAGTGAGGGGTGAGAACGTGCGGTTTGCTTGATGACCGCTGACGAACTGATTTTGATTGCAATATAATTTGCGTAAATGTGAACATTTGGGTCAAAGTGTGATTGCTGCTTCAGCAAATGTACGTGCATGCTCGTACAGCTTTATTCTGGGTGTCATCGCGGGGATCGCCTCGAGAACGTTGTACGGTACTCAATACCCATAGTACAAGCGTTGCTTAGTTTAGTGTCATACCCTTGAGTGCTTATCTCGCACCTCTTGAATTTACAAATTTCAAGTGAGTCTTATTTCCGATCTAACCGAGATGATTACATTCGGAACGGTGACGGAACCTGCACGCCTTTCGGAAGACGTGTGAAGTTCGTCATCACGCACCCGGCCAGCGGTGGACTACAGTCCAGATCCCCTCTCCTTAGGGGAAGTGTATAACATTGGAACTAAAATACCATCAGCCTAAAATACTGGCTGCCCCTTGGGGAGACACCGTGACGGTGGACGGTGTGTGAGCTAGCGAGCATCATGTCCCAGGATCCTGGTGGAGCTGATGACGCTGGCGCACCTGCACACGGCGCGCGCCACCGTGCCGGCGCAGTCCAACGTCATCGAGGGGCCCGCGCAGCACAGCGGCGGCGACCGCGAGTGGTACTACAACCTGGAGCAGGGGGACAAGGTGCAGCGGAAGGGGCCCGTCAGCTTCGAGCAGGTCAGCCGCCTTGCAACACCCGTAGCATCATACAAATGTATCATATAAAATATATATAACTTAAACGTGACTAACTGACTGACTGACATAGTGATCTATCAACGCACAGCCCAAACCACTGGACGGATCGGGCTGAAATTTGGCATGCAGGTAGATGTTATGACGTAGGCATCCGCTAAGAAAGGATTTTGATTAATTCTACCCCCAAGGGCATAAAATAGGGGATGAATAATCCCGAAATTTTTGTTAAGTTAAATTACACGCGGACGAAGTCGCGGGCACAGCTAGTCCTATATAAAAACTTATAACAACCTTTTTAAAATAGTACCTTCTTTCCATAGATTTTCTTGTACATTCATTCTTCCCCATAGAAATGTTTAGATCACCAACAATATGTAAAAAATCCAGTGAATTTAGCACTCTAACATATTTTGGAAAACATCCTCGCATGAGATATCTAACAAATAACACCTTTGGTACGCACATTGCCAGAGTCGCCGAAAGAATGCAACCAGTTCTCTTCGCGACAACGTTTTTTTAAGATCGCCTCCCTCACTCCTTGCGTTTATTTATTCTGACACCTGAATAATAGAGGGATGTTATATGTAACGGCAAAAGGAAACGCGGGAGACCATTCAGAAGATGGGACATCAAAGATATAGCTGGACACCAATGGCACATCATAGCAAAAGACAGACAAAAATGGACCGAAAAGGAGGAGGCCTTTACCCTCGAAGGGGGTTCTCAATAATGCATGCATTAAAATGTTATAAACAATAAATAATTTACAGTTACATCCTTTAATATATAGGTATAATATTAACAATTGAAAAATATAACAAATATTATAATCTGTCATAAATAAATGAATAATAATAGAAATACTTAGGATACAATGGAAATATACTTATAAGTATGCATGTACATCTTATGTAAATCAATTTTGTATTATTGTTTTCTAAATGTTTTTGTAAGAAATTGAGAAATAATAGAAGGTTATTTTATTTAATTTATTTATTTGTGACGGCAGCTGAAGGAGCTGTACAAGGCGGGCGAGGTGAGCAACAAGACGAAGTGCTGGGCCAACAGCATGGAGGGCTGGCGCGCCGTGGCGGGCGTGCCGCAGCTCAAGTGGACGCTGGCAGCCCGCGGCGCGCCCGCGCTGGACGAGTCGCAGCTCGCCGCCACCGTGCTGGACCTGCTCGTCGGCTGCTGCCGGTACTACCCCAGCAGGTACCCACCAACATTTTTCATTTTAAGAGCAATGTCTCATTAAGAGTTCAGCCGTTGGACTCTAGTCACATCGCTAGTTTCAAGGCGTGGGTAGGGTCCTCACGGACAAGCTGTCAACTTTCATGCAGGAAGACTACTGGCCGAAGGGTGTGGTATTCGGGCGCTTTCGGGGGAGATTGCCGCCGTCACCACCCATAGTTTAGTTTTTATTTGTTTTATTAATATGTGTGTAAGTTTATGTACATAAAAAAAAATTGAAAACATTTCCATAATTTTTAGCTGTTATAAAAAAACTACTTTATACGAGTAAGAAAAGAGGAAAACTTGAAACAGGTACAGCAAGTTCGCATCTAAATAAAATTAATAAGGGTAGTGATCAGTTATAATGTACAGCGACACCTGATAAGCCGGTCGATCATACAAATCTACATCTTTCGTAAACTTTCACATGGTGTTTAGAAGAAATTGATCTTTATGATTAATTATTTCAATTGGTATTATACAAATATAGTATGTTTCTTTTTCCAACGTTTCGATACCGGTTCAAGCAGGTGTCAAATAAAAATTCATTGAATGCAGCTTAACTTAAAATTGAAAATTAAGGAATATTTCCTTTCAAATTGTCTATTACTTATCAATAATTAAGGTAGTTTTCCTCCAACCACTACCTTTTCCCATCCTGTATATGCGTGTCCTGCAGGGACGAGGAAGACGCCGTGATAAGGCCGCTGCCGAAAGTGAAACGGTTACTATCGGAGCCGGCGTGTTTGGCGCACGTCGTGCAGTTACTGCTCACCTTCGACCCCATTCTAGTTGAAAAGGTAATTAAACACATATTTTGACTAGCCCTCGTCTTTCGTACGCAATGATTGAGAGTTTCCTACGTGATAAGAATTACATATTGCCGAATGTATTTTTTTAATTAATAAGTAAATACAATTCTGGTGTCCATGTGTTCGTAATTATTTTCTTCCTAAACGACTTGACCGATTTTGATGTTTTTTTGTCCATAAGTTAAAAAAAAACATCATAATCGGTAATCTGGAAGGTTCTTAGTTGTAGTTGAACCCGATAGGTGGCGCTGTTTTCGACATCCACTAAATACGCCAGCGAAGCTACAGGAAATAACTAGTACATAGTAAATTTGTGATTTTTAATTTAAAATACAGATAACCATGCCTCAAACTGCTAAGTCAGACTTACCGGTATAAATAAATCGGTTTCATTTCCAGGACCGAACTTGAGTTCACTTTGAGATACCATTTTGTATGAGAATGATCAAAACGCTATCAAACTTGAGATCAATCAATATTTAAGTATCGTGTCGATTCCGTCGTGTCAATGTGATTGCTGGTTGTGTTATTAAGATCCAAGAAATTGCATCTTAATATGTTTTTTTAAAATATTGAAATTTTTTTCTAGGTGGCAACATTGTTATACGAAGTGATGCAAGACAATCCGGAAATATCGAAGTTATATCTGACCGGGGTCTTTTACTTTATGCTGCTCTACACGGGTTCGAATCTGTTGCCGATCGCCAGGTTCTTACGGCTCACGCACATGAAACAGGCGTTCAGAGCAGATCAAGTGAGTATGATTTAATTTGTTTATCGAATACAGATGATGTTATTATACAGGATTATTTGTAACTTGGCGTATTCCTTGCAGGATGTGATAGAGGAGCTAAAATGTTTACTCCACCATTTTGTCCACGAAATTCAGTATTATTTAGATATTTTCACATTTTGGATCATCGACAGAATTCTACATTTAGGCATAACCTTTAATTTTGATAGGTTTATTCGGTAATTTTATTATTCATTACTTTTTATTATTATGGTGGAAATAATAAGTTGTAACATTAAATAGGTTATACATTTTAGTTATTTGGGTCTTTATGTAAAAAACTGAAATATTATTTTAGCTCTTCTATCACACCCTGCAAGGAATACGTCGACTTACAAGTAACCCTATATATAACGTTATAATAAGTATAGAAAATGTTTCGTAAAAATTGCTTCTATAATATTTTATTAATGTTGATAAGGTTCATTCTTGCTTGGTTTACAATAAATGCGGAATACAAAGAATTCACAATCGAAAAAACAATTAAATTGATGATTGCATCTTTTCTCTATCAGCATAAGGTTCACAATCCAACAGGTTTCGTATTATTTTTCAGTCCAGTTCAGACATAATGCAAAGGTCGATACTAGGTCAACTCTTGCCCGAAGCGATGGTATGTTATTTGGAGAACCACGGCGCGGAGAAGTTCGCGCAGATATTCCTTGGAGAATGGGACACGCCTGAGGCGATTTGGAATTCTGAAATGAGGTAAGAAGAACGCTCATTTACATCATCCATGAAACCTTTACATTAAAAGGAGATGAGTGAGAGTGCGAGGCTCCTGGAGGGGCTATGTCTTTTTCTACCAGGATGTCCACGGGGGACGGAGGGGAATTTAGGCATAGCAACTCAAAGCGAGCGGCACGCGACTGCGTGCCGCTCGCTTTGAGTTGCTATGCCTACCGCAGCCCTCGACAGATCGACGTTGATATCGGCAGAACCTTTAGTGTTACTACTGCGTTTGGTGACGACCGCGTATGTCGAGTAATAAACCATGGATTCCTATATGTAACTGAATCGCGTATCCTATATGTAACTGAAGGCTCCCGGTGGAGTCCCACCGGGAGCCTAATAGATTTTAATGTCGGTTGATATAGTACGATATCATATCTCACCAAAGAATCACTTGGTATAGAAAATCACGCGATTCAGTTACATATAGGAATCCATGGTTTATTACTCGACATACGCGGTCGTCACCAAACGCAGTAGTAACACTAAAGGTTCTGCCGATATCCACATCGATCTGTCGCGGGCTGCGACAAAGGTGGACGATATAGGGAGGTTACAGAGCCTCCACCCTGACTCTGAAAGGTCGGAACTTCCGATTGATTTTAAATATCCGTCTCCGACTTCAGTTCCGATAAATTTGAATCCGAGGTGGTAACGAAGATAATTTTTATTTTATTTTACTTTAAAACTTTTTGAAAAGCTTAGAGATAAATGACACAATATCAAGAAGCATAAAGTAAAGTAAGGCCAATTATGAGCTTTCACATATAAGTAGACGTAGAGTTTCTGCAATTACCTGTCGGTAAAGGTAGACAGACCGAGTGAAAACAATTATAATATTAATTAGGAAATTATTAACAAGAATAGAAAAAAAAATACATACACAATACAGTACATACAACATTAAAACAACAACAACAAACTTAAACAACAATTGACATTAACATTAAAATGACATTACGTTAAACTTCAAAGAAGTCGTTACTTAAGATATTTTTAAGTTATTATAATGTCTGGTGGAAATGTCATTCTTATGTCATACCATCACAAAATGGTATATCAATAGCGTACTTAAGATCGCTCTCAGACTTGAGATCGTTTATGAATACGGGCTTGGTCGCGTTGCCCGCACGCGGCAGGCGCATGCTGATAATGAAGGTGTCGGCGCACATCGGCGAGTTCACGCCGCGGCTGCGCGCGCACGTGGCGGCGCGCTACCCGTACCTGGCCGTGCCGGCCGCGCGCTACCCGCAGCTGCAGCACGAGCTGTTCTGCAACATGTTCTACCTGCGCCATCTGTGCGACACGCAGCGCTTCCCCGACTGGCCGATACCGGACCCCGTGAGTCCAACTATCCGTCCGTCTATTCTATCCGAGTATTAGCCCTGTCTTGTATCCTTTACTTAACTTTGTGGTTTGATTTTTCAGAAATCCTTTCTTAGTGCTCGCTCACCTACGTTATATAAAGAAGTACAGTGCAAAATGTGTCATGCTTCTAGATAGAGCTACTGGTTTAGGCTGGGCGTTGTCTATGAGTCTGTTGAATCTTTTGAAGTAGATAATGATCTTTTTCAGACTGATGTAAAACAAACTACATTTTCTAAATTTAGTCATAATTTTAGAGATAGTAATTATATAGTATAGTTTAAGACAAAAGCCCTCACAAAGTATACTTGATTGCTATGCCTCTTCATTATTGATAAGCAAATAGTAGTTTTTTTTCTTTTTTAAAGTATAAATTTATTTTTGGTCAGTTTATGGTCTCTCTGACAGAAATACTCCGTCGGTGGAATTATAGTAGTGAACCGCTCTCCCCCTCCCCCAGGTGGGCCTGCTGAAGGCGGTGCTGGAGGCGTGGCGGCGCGAGGTGGAGAAGAAGCCGCCGTCCATGACGGTGGGCGAGGCGTACGCGGCGCTGGGGCTGCCCGCCGCCGGCGCCGGCGCCGCGCACGACGAGGCCGCCGTGCGCAAGGCGTACTACCGCCTCGCGCAGCAGTACCACCCCGACAAGAACCCCGAGGGCCGGGTAAGCTCACTATGTCACCATGTGTTTTACCATATACAGCCTGTAAGTGATAGGCAAAAGGTAGTGGATAATTTTCTTCCGACTCCACCTGTTTTTTTTCGATTACGTTCATGCGGTTCCAAGATAATTGTGCTTTAGAATCGCTGAGGGTCAAACCTCGACGTCATCATTAAACTGTATAAGTATTTCAAAATTATTATTTTTTGTAAAAGCTATTATCTATTCTTTTTTTTTATTCGTAGGATCGTTTCGAGGCAGTCAACCAGGCGTACGAATTCCTGTGCAGTAGAAATGTATGGACTGGCGACGGTCCTGACACAAACAACATTGTGCTCATTCTAAGAACACAGACTATACTGTTCAAGAGATATTCTGATGGTGAGTTCTTTATTATGTTTGTGTTATGCAATAAATAAAATCAATATCGCCCAACTGACACCCAAGTGACACCAACTGCAAACTAAGCAACGCTTGTACTATGGGTACCGTACAATAGACTAGGGGCGATCCCAGGGACACCCAGACCTGGGCAAATGACGAAAAGGTCATTTCTCTAATTTACCCCCACGGGAACCGAACTCGCAACCATCCGAGCGCCGAGTGATCTACGCTCGAACCACTGGCAAAATGGCGTACTAAATGGCGTGGCTTGCAGTGCCAACAATCGCATAAGAAATTAAGCGCTTCAAAAATTGTCTAAGGATCGTTTATCATTCCATCCGAACCCACTCGTCGCTGAGTTCCTGGACCAGTCGGCGATGGCCAAAAGATTAAAAAGAGACTTTTTTATTTATTCATTGAAAAGAGTAGACTTTCTTCCCGGATCTTCTCAATGGAAGCAGCATTCCGAACCGGTGGTAGATTCTGACTATTCATAAATGCTTTGTTGGCTTTCATGAATAAAAAAAAATTTTCATTACTCTACTCTGAAAGTAGGTCTGAAGTTGCCTGAGGAGCGGGTTGAAAGTAATACTTTTCCGGCCTGGGAGAATCGCTTTCAACTGACAGCTGTCAAATTATAAAAAAAAAAACTAGTTACATTTTCACATTTCTATGGAACCATGTTCAAACTTTTTCTACAGTCACTCAATTACAGCACGATGTAAAATTGAAATAACATAAAGTTAAGTATGAATTAAAGAATATATATTTTTAAATGACTTAATTATAATTTAGTTTCAACAATTTCTTTAACATAACATAGATTTGGGCAAAATATTTAAAGATGAAAATGAAAAATAATGGCTAAATAAGGAAGTTGGCCGGCCAAGGAAAAAAAAAAAAAATAGGCGGCAATCCGATCTTTATTTTTTTTTCGAGTTGTAGAGTATTGTTCATACTTCCTTGTATTATTTTTTTAGCCAATTCCTGTTTTTATTTTTAATATCCTTGTATTCGTAATGAAAAGCACAGTGTTTACCTCGGGTGAAAGACTTATTTTGTCCCTCGAACTATTAGCGCCCTCGCTACGCTCGGGCGCCAAACCCCGTGTCGGGGCTAAATAAGTCACTTTCACCACTCGTGTAACAATGTACTATTGAGTTTGAGACCACCTACTATGAACGGGAGGCGCGGCGCTGGCTGTGCCACTACAATATCTTGCACCGTTTACACACAACTCACTCGCTTATGGTCCGGTGGCTCAATCGGTCAATTGCAAATAGAAAATAAAATAGTACATTGTTACCCAAGGGGTGAAGGTAACCTCGGTCCATCGAACTATAGGCGTCCTCGCTACGCTCGGGCGCCAAACCCAAAAATAAGTCATTCACCCGAGGTAAACAGTGTGCTTTTCATTGCGAATACAAGGAAAGTAAAAATGAAATCAGGAATCAGCTAAATAAATAATACAAGGAAGTATGAACAATACTCTACAAGTAAAAAAACAAATGAAGATCGGATTGCCGCCTATTTTGTTTTTTTTCCGTGGGCCAGCCTGGTTCAATAGAAATGTCAAAATGGAACTAGTTTATTTTTAATAATTTGACAGCTGTCAGTTGAAAGCGATTCTCCCCAGGGCTGAAAAGTATTACTTTCAACCCGCTCCTCAAGCAACTTCAGACCTACTTTACGAGTATGATAATGAAAATAGTGCTTGTAAAAGTGTGTTGATGTTGACGGCGCTCGTGGTTGGCCGCAGTGCTGGCGCCGTACAAGTACGCGGGCTACCCGCAGCTGCTGCGCACGGCGCGGCTGCAGGCGGCGGCCGACCAGCTGTTCGCGCACGAGGCCGCCGCGCTGCTGCCCGCCGCCTGCGAGCTGGCGCACGCCACCGTCGCCTGCTCCGCGCTCAACGCCGAGGAGCTGCGCCGCGAGGGCGGCCTGCAGGTGCCACACCATGTCCACTGCCACAGATATAGATCGCCGCCTGCGAGCTGGCGCACGCCACCGTCGCCTGCTCCGCGCTCAACGCCGAGGAGCTGCGCCGCGAGGGCGGCCTGCAGGTGCCACACCATGTCCACTGCCACAGATATAGATCGCCGCCTGCGAGCTGGCGCACGCCACCGTCGCCTGCTCCGCGCTCAACGCCGAGGAGCTGCGCCGCGAGGGCGGCCTGCAGGTGCCACACCATGTCCACTGCCACAGATATAGATCGCCGCCTGCGAGCTGGCGCACGCCACCGTCGCCTGCTCCGCGCTCAACGCCGAGGAGCTGCGCCGCGAGGGCGGCCTGCAGGTGCCACACCATGTCCACTGCCACAGATATAGATCGCCGCCTGCGAGCTGGCGCACGCCACCGTCGCCTGCTCCGCGCTCAACGCCGAGGAGCTGCGCCGCGAGGGCGGCCTGCAGGTGCCACACCATGTCCACTGCCACAGATATAGATCGCCGCCTGCGAGCTGGCGCACGCCACCGTCGCCTGCTCCGCGCTCAACGCCGAGGAGCTGCGCCGCGAGGGCGGCCTGCAGGTGCCACACCATGTCCACTGCCACAGATATAGATCGCCGCCTGCGAGCTGGCGCACGCCACCGTCGCCTGCTCCGCGCTCAACGCCGAGGAGCTGCGCCGCGAGGGCGGCCTGCAGGTGCCACACCATGTCCACTGCCACAGATATAGATCGCCGCCTGCGAGCTGGCGCACGCCACCGTCGCCTGCTCCGCGCTCAACGCCGAGGAGCTGCGCCGCGAGGGCGGCCTGCAGGTGCCACACCATGTCCACTGCCACAGATATAGATCGCCGCCTGCGAGCTGGCGCACGCCACCGTCGCCTGCTCCGCGCTCAACGCCGAGGAGCTGCGCCGCGAGGGCGGCCTGCAGGTGCCACACCATGTCCACTGCCACAGATATAGATCGCCGCCTGCGAGCTGGCGCACGCCACCGTCGCCTGCTCCGCGCTCAACGCCGAGGAGCTGCGCCGCGAGGGCGGCCTGCAGGTGCCACACCATGTCCACTGCCACAGATATAGATCGCCGCCTGCGAGCTGGCGCACGCCACCGTCGCCTGCTCCGCGCTCAACGCCGAGGAGCTGCGCCGCGAGGGCGGCCTGCAGGTGCCACACCATGTCCACTGCCACAGATATAGATCGCCGCCTGCGAGCTGGCGCACGCCACCGTCGCCTGCTCCGCGCTCAACGCCGAGGAGCTGCGCCGCGAGGGCGGCCTGCAGGTGCCACACCATGTCCACTGCCACAGATATAGATCGCCGCCTGCGAGCTGGCGCACGCCACCGTCGCCTGCTCCGCGCTCAACGCCGAGGAGCTGCGCCGCGAGGGCGGCCTGCAGGTGCCACACCATGTCCACTGCCACAGATATAGATCGCCGCCTGCGAGCTGGCGCACGCCACCGTCGCCTGCTCCGCGCTCAACGCCGAGGAGCTGCGCCGCGAGGGCGGCCTGCAGGTGCCACACCATGTCCACTGCCACAGATATAGATCGCCGCCTGCGAGCTGGCGCACGCCACCGTCGCCTGCTCCGCGCTCAACGCCGAGGAGCTGCGCCGCGAGGGCGGCCTGCAGGTGCCACACCATGTCCACTGCCACAGATATAGATCGCCGCCTGCGAGCTGGCGCACGCCACCGTCGCCTGCTCCGCGCTCAACGCCGAGGAGCTGCGCCGCGAGGGCGGCCTGCAGGTGCCACACCATGTCCACTGCCACAGATATAGATCGCCGCCTGCGAGCTGGCGCACGCCACCGTCGCCTGCTCCGCGCTCAACGCCGAGGAGCTGCGCCGCGAGGGCGGCCTGCAGGTGCCACACCATGTCCACTGCCACAGATATAGATCGCCGCCTGCGAGCTGGCGCACGCCACCGTCGCCTGCTCCGCGCTCAACGCCGAGGAGCTGCGCCGCGAGGGCGGCCTGCAGGTGCCACACCATGTCCACTGCCACAGATATAGATCGCCGCCTGCGAGCTGGCGCACGCCACCGTCGCCTGCTCCGCGCTCAACGCCGAGGAGCTGCGCCGCGAGGGCGGCCTGCAGGTGCCACACCATGTCCACTGCCACAGATATAGATCGCCGCCTGCGAGCTGGCGCACGCCACCGTCGCCTGCTCCGCGCTCAACGCCGAGGAGCTGCGCCGCGAGGGCGGCCTGCAGGTGCCACACCATGTCCACTGCCACAGATATAGATCGCCGCCTGCGAGCTGGCGCACGCCACCGTCGCCTGCTCCGCGCTCAACGCCGAGGAGCTGCGCCGCGAGGGCGGCCTGCAGGTGCCACACCATGTCCACTGCCACAGATATAGATCGCCGCCTGCGAGCTGGCGCACGCCACCGTCGCCTGCTCCGCGCTCAACGCCGAGGAGCTGCGCCGCGAGGGCGGCCTGCAGGTGCCACACCATGTCCACTGCCACAGATATAGATCGCCGCCTGCGAGCTGGCGCACGCCACCGTCGCCTGCTCCGCGCTCAACGCCGAGGAGCTGCGCCGCGAGGGCGGCCTGCAGGTGCCACACCATGTCCACTGCCACAGATATAGATCGCCGCCTGCGAGCTGGCGCACGCCACCGTCGCCTGCTCCGCGCTCAACGCCGAGGAGCTGCGCCGCGAGGGCGGCCTGCAGGTGCCACACCATGTCCACTGCCACAGATATAGATCGCCGCCTGCGAGCTGGCGCACGCCACCGTCGCCTGCTCCGCGCTCAACGCCGAGGAGCTGCGCCGCGAGGGCGGCCTGCAGGTGCCACACCATGTCCACTGCCACAGATATAGATCGCCGCCTGCGAGCTGGCGCACGCCACCGTCGCCTGCTCCGCGCTCAACGCCGAGGAGCTGCGCCGCGAGGGCGGCCTGCAGGTGCCACACCATGTCCACTGCCACAGATATAGATCGCCGCCTGCGAGCTGGCGCACGCCACCGTCGCCTGCTCCGCGCTCAACGCCGAGGAGCTGCGCCGCGAGGGCGGCCTGCAGGTGCCACACCATGTCCACTGCCACAGATATAGATCGCCGCCTGCGAGCTGGCGCACGCCACCGTCGCCTGCTCCGCGCTCAACGCCGAGGAGCTGCGCCGCGAGGGCGGCCTGCAGGTGCCACACCATGTCCACTGCCACAGATATAGATCGCCGCCTGCGAGCTGGCGCACGCCACCGTCGCCTGCTCCGCGCTCAACGCCGAGGAGCTGCGCCGCGAGGGCGGCCTGCAGGTGCCACACCATGTCCACTGCCACAGATATAGATCGCCGCCTGCGAGCTGGCGCACGCCACCGTCGCCTGCTCCGCGCTCAACGCCGAGGAGCTGCGCCGCGAGGGCGGCCTGCAGGTGCCACACCATGTCCACTGCCACAGATATAGATCGCCGCCTGCGAGCTGGCGCACGCCACCGTCGCCTGCTCCGCGCTCAACGCCGAGGAGCTGCGCCGCGAGGGCGGCCTGCAGGTGCCACACCATGTCCACTGCCACAGATATAGATCGCCGCCTGCGAGCTGGCGCACGCCACCGTCGCCTGCTCCGCGCTCAACGCCGAGGAGCTGCGCCGCGAGGGCGGCCTGCAGGTGCCACACCATGTCCACTGCCACAGATATAGATCGCCGCCTGCGAGCTGGCGCACGCCACCGTCGCCTGCTCCGCGCTCAACGCCGAGGAGCTGCGCCGCGAGGGCGGCCTGCAGGTGCCACACCATGTCCACTGCCACAGATATAGATCGCCGCCTGCGAGCTGGCGCACGCCACCGTCGCCTGCTCCGCGCTCAACGCCGAGGAGCTGCGCCGCGAGGGCGGCCTGCAGGTGCCACACCATGTCCACTGCCACAGATATAGATCGCCGCCTGCGAGCTGGCGCACGCCACCGTCGCCTGCTCCGCGCTCAACGCCGAGGAGCTGCGCCGCGAGGGCGGCCTGCAGGTGCCACACCATGTCCACTGCCACAGATATAGATCGCCGCCTGCGAGCTGGCGCACGCCACCGTCGCCTGCTCCGCGCTCAACGCCGAGGAGCTGCGCCGCGAGGGCGGCCTGCAGGTGCCACACCATGTCCACTGCCACAGATATAGATCGCCGCCTGCGAGCTGGCGCACGCCACCGTCGCCTGCTCCGCGCTCAACGCCGAGGAGCTGCGCCGCGAGGGCGGCCTGCAGGTGCCGCACCATGTCCACTGCCACAGATATAGATTTACATAGATCACGCAAATGCAAAAGTATATGCACTTCGCGTGTACGAAACCCCGACCGAGCGTCAGGGTTGGTCGCCGCTAACTTAAAGTCCGCGCGACTACAGATTTAAAAGATATGAGTATGAGCGATATAATCACTCGAGAGAATCGTAGCGGGTGGAGGGGCATCGGTGGCATCCGTGTCTTTGAATCGGTTTGGAATCCAAACTTTGGATTTCCCGTCACTAAATTTCGGCTGTGACGTCACAGGAGGTGTTCAAAATTCGGCGCGCTTGGTTTCAATACAAATCGTGATACTTGCATTATCTATGTAATCTGTGTCTACTGCATTATCACGTCGAGCGCGAAACAGGGCCTGAAACACCTTGTCCGTGTCTCGCCTGTGGTGCGGCAAGGAAAAACATTAACTGCTCTGTCGCGCGGAGGGTGTGACTTCTGTTTGGCTCAGTGTAGGAAAGAGATAAATATAATACAAAATGTGCTATTGGTCCCGAGTTATGTGGTATATATACATAGATTTTGGTCTCTTAAGGGTGGTGGGGTTTAAGGCAACGTCTAAGGCAACGTTCAAAATGCCCCGAACCGAACTCATACCGATTAATGGAATGGAGGCAAAGTCGACGAACAAAAGGTGTCTGAGGGTATAGTGTACACCATACATAGGTATATGCCTCTACTCCCCCGGCAGGTGCTGCACGAGGCGATGTCGCGGTGCGTGGCGGTGCTGTCGGACGCCAGCCAGCCGGCGGACACGGCGGCGGCGGTGTGCGAGCACTGCGCGCGCTGCTTCGCCGTGGCCGCCGCCTTCCCCGCCTGCCGCGCCGTCGCCGCCGGCATGCCGCGGCTCTGCGCCGACCTCGTGCCGCTGCTCCGGAGACCGGTCTGATATTACAACTGATCAAACTCACGACGCGTCTCTATAACGGCGTCTGAAACTGCGATTCTTATTTAAATTGACACCATTTTTTGGTAACCTACTTAGTTTCACACGAATTTCTAATTTCGTGAATCAATTATTCGATGTTTAAATAATTAATATCGCCAGACTGATATATCAACTGTATGGTCCCAAACTAAGCAATGCTTGTGTAATGGACTGGGGGCGATCCCAGTGACACCCAGACCTAGGCAAATTATGAAAAGGCCTTTCTCGAAATTTGCCCCGGCGGGAATCGAATCCGCAACCACCATGTCCAGTGAGCGGAGTGGCCTACGCTCGAACCACTGTGCCAAGCGGTCGTTTGCCTATCGTATTTCTCATAATAATAGTGTATAAAAAAATTATACAATGTAAACAATAAACATTCAATTTAATTATTGATTTATGAATAAAATAATTAAAAACAATAATTTTGCCCTTTTGACGTCCCACTCCTGGGAACAGGTCTCCCCTCAGCACGAAGGGGATTCAGACCATAATCACATTGACTATGAATGTAAAAAAAAATGTAACAAACTATGTCCGGGGCGCAGCACCTGGGTGAGATGGCTCGGGCGGGCGCGGCGGCGGCGGCGGCGCTGGCGGCGGCGGCGGAGTGCCGCGCGGCGCTGGCCCGCGCCGCCGCGCTGCACGCGCTGCTGCCGGCCGCGCTGCGCTACGACTACACGCTGGCAGAGTCCGGCCTCGACGCCGACGCCGCCGCCAACAAGCAGGCGAGTGCACACCACCCTATACATCTATCCGACATCTACTACATCGCCGACTTACTTTCTCTAACTCATATTAATTACGGAGGGAAAGTTTTCAAAATTACGAAGCATGAAAAATCTAGAGATTTCACATCACTTTTGACGTCCCACTTTTGGACACGGGCGTTCCCTCAATACAAGGGAAATTCGGGCCATAATCCACCACGCTGGCCCAGTGCGGGTTGTCGGATTTCACATGCCTTTCGAAAATTGGGTAATTTTTGTAAGACATGCAGGTTTCCTCACGATATTTTTCTTGACTGTAAGCGAGTGATAATCACATATAAATTATGATTCGCACATAGATTTCGAAAAACCCAGAGGTACGAGCCAGGTCTCAGGACCTTATACCCGCAAGACGCGTGCTTAACCAATCTGCTATCACTGCTTCAGATATTTTATATTATAGATTTCAACTTGAATGTAAGAATTTAGGAATTAACATCTATCTATATCTATTCTATCCATTTTACTTTACTTTACTTTCATCAATCCAGGAGATAGCCAACCAACTAGCGAAGCAATGTGTGATAGCGTTGGCCGCGCTGTACGGGCCGCACCCGGAGCCGACGGCGGACGACGAGCTGATCCGAGACGCGCTGCACGCACTGCTCACGCCGTACCTGTGCGGCCGCCTGGCGCTGCCCGACCACCACGAGGTAACACTGCACGCACTGCTCACGCCGTACCTGTGCGGCCGCCTGGCGCTGCCCGACCACCACGAGGTAACACTGCACGCACTGCTCACGCCGTACCTGTGCGGCCGCCTGGCGCTGCCCGACCACCACGAGGTAACACTGCACGCACTGCTCACGCCGTACCTGTGCGGCCGCCTGGCGCTGCCCGACCACCACGAGGTAACACTGCACGCACTGCTCACGCCGTACCTGTGCGGCCGCCTGGCGCTGCCCGACCACCACGAGGTAACACTGCACGCACTGCTCACGCCGTACCTGTGCGGCCGCCTGGCGCTGCCCGACCACCACGAGGTAACACTGCACGCACTGCTCACGCCGTACCTGTGCGGCCGCCTGGCGCTGCCCGACCACCACGAGGTAACACTGCACGCACTGCTCACGCCGTACCTGTGCGGCCGCCTGGCGCTGCCCGACCACCACGAGGTAACACTGCACGCACTGCTCACGCCGTACCTGTGCGGCCGCCTGGCGCTGCCCGACCACCACGAGGTAACACTGCACGCACTGCTCACGCCGTACCTGTGCGGCCGCCTGGCGCTGCCCGACCACCACGAGGTAACACTGCACGCACTGCTCACGCCGTACCTGTGCGGCCGCCTGGCGCTGCCCGACCACCACGAGGTAACACTGCACGCACTGCTCACGCCGTACCTGTGCGGCCGCCTGGCGCTGCCCGACCACCACGAGGTAACACTGCACGCACTGCTCACGCCGTACCTGTGCGGCCGCCTGGCGCTGCCCGACCACCACGAGGTAACACTGCACGCACTGCTCACGCCGTACCTGTGCGGCCGCCTGGCGCTGCCCGACCACCACGAGGTAACACTGCACGCACTGCTCACGCCGTACCTGTGCGGCCGCCTGGCGCTGCCCGACCACCACGAGGTAACACTGCACGCACTGCTCACGCCGTACCTGTGCGGCCGCCTGGCGCTGCCCGACCACCACGAGGTAACACTGCACGCACTGCTCACGCCGTACCTGTGCGGCCGCCTGGCGCTGCCCGACCACCACGAGGTAACACTGCACGCACTGCTCACGCCGTACCTGTGCGGCCGCCTGGCGCTGCCCGACCACCACGAGGTAACACTGCACGCACTGCTCACGCCGTACCTGTGCGGCCGCCTGGCGCTGCCCGACCACCACGAGGTAACACTGCACGCACTGCTCACGCCGTACCTGTGCGGCCGCCTGGCGCTGCCCGACCACCACGAGGTAACACTGCACGCACTGCTCACGCCGTACCTGTGCGGCCGCCTGGCGCTGCCCGACCACCACGAGGTAACACTGCACGCACTGCTCACGCCGTACCTGTGCGGCCGCCTGGCGCTGCCCGACCACCACGAGGTAACACTGCACGCACTGCTCACGCCGTACCTGTGCGGCCGCCTGGCGCTGCCCGACCACCACGAGGTAACACTGCACGCACTGCTCACGCCGTACCTGTGCGGCCGCCTGGCGCTGCCCGACCACCACGAGGTAACACTGCACGCACTGCTCACGCCGTACCTGTGCGGCCGCCTGGCGCTGCCCGACCACCACGAGGTAACACTGCACGCACTGCTCACGCCGTACCTGTGCGGCCGCCTGGCGCTGCCCGACCACCACGAGGTAACACTGCACGCACTGCTCACGCCGTACCTGTGCGGCCGCCTGGCGCTGCCCGACCACCACGAGGTAACACTGCACGCACTGCTCACGCCGTACCTGTGCGGCCGCCTGGCGCTGCCCGACCACCACGAGGTAACACTGCACGCACTGCTCACGCCGTACCTGTGCGGCCGCCTGGCGCTGCCCGACCACCACGAGGTAACACTGCACGCACTGCTCACGCCGTACCTGTGCGGCCGTCTGGCGCTGGGCCACCACGAGGTTACTACACCCAACAAGCCTGATTTACATTGTTCCAGGAACTCAATCTATACAGGTTGAAACAGAATGGGTATATTTATTTTTCAAAACTTAACTTTGTATTTCTAAAACTATCAGCTTTGCAGCAAACTTGAAAAACAAAAGGTGTTATTGTTGACAGATTTCATAAGTCTACAAAACCATTAGTACTTCAACTGTCCCACAAAGCCGATAGTTTTAGATTTACAAACTAAAGTTGCATAAAAAATAGTATACGCTTTCTGTTTCAACCTGTATAAATAAATAAATATCGCCAGACTGACACACCAACTGTATGGTCCCAAACTAAGCAACGCTTGTACTATGGGTACCGTACAATGGACTGGGGGCGATCCCAGTGACACCCAGACCTGGGCTAATCACGAAAAGGTCATTTCCGAAATTTTTCCCGGCGGGAATCGACCCCGGGAACCACTATATGCAGTGAGCCGAGCGGCCTACGCTCGAACCACAGCGCCAAGCGGTCGCTAGTGCTAGATTCCAGTGACGCAAAGCGAAAGCAGAGACTAGATCGATATTGTATACTTTTCTATTCATATCCATCGTTGGTTACTATTCCAGCGTTGGATTCAGTTACAGGATCTATGTAAATCAGCCTATAGACATAGAACGATAAGTTTGGACATATAAATGATAGATTCGAGTTCCTACAATAAAACGTCAGTATCGAAACGGTGCACATTTAAACTTTATTTTATTTAAATTTGTATATTTTTAAGGGCTGTCCCTAAAATGCATAATACTTAATAACAAAGAACATAAAGCCTTTAATTTATTATTCGGTTTACACATTGAAATAATACGTACGCGCATTGACAATCATAGCATCTTTTGACTGTTACGTTATCTTTAATTTCTCTTCCAACAGCTATTAAAAACGCTTACCTCCAACTGGCGAACGCCCTACCTGGTCTGGGACAACAGTACCCGCGCGGAACTGAAGGACGTGCTACGCAATTCTCGACCTAACGTAGAGGAAGAGGGGCCGCTCGTGCCGCCCTTCACGTACTCGGCGCACGAGGGCCTGGTGGCGGTGGGCGGCGTGTACATCGACATATACAATGAGCAGCCCGATTTCCCTATCGAGGTTAGTGGCATACTGAGATGACGTACAAAAGTGAAACTTACCAGCAATTTTAGGAACAATTAGCACAGCAGTAAAGTCCATTTTTCCGTATAACCTAGTCTAGTCCAAAAAGTGTAGCGTTCCGTGCCGTGGCTTCAATGTAGGTCTACTAATGCTGGACATACTCGTATTTACCTGAGCAAACTGTAGAGCGAAGTGAACCCCCCTGCCCGCGTCGTGTCGAATCAATGCGAATTTGTTGTTGTCTCTCTTTTTTAACAGCATGAAATTGAGACAACATAATGTTTTGTCAGTGCAAACGAGGGGAACGCGTAAATGTGTTTTTAGTGGCTGAAGTTTTACTCTTCGATTGTCTTCATTTGCTTGCAGCTCATTCATAACCGACTACTATCAACTGTTTCTGTGATAACCAAGGCCCGTATTTATAAATCTTTCTTAACTCTGGGGTCGATCTTGAGTACGCGTTTGATACGTAATTTCGTACTGGAATAACATAATAATGACATTTCCAAGATCGATCTCAGACTTGAGATCGATTGACTTGCGATCGATATTAATGCGGCCCCGAGCTGCTCGATTCGAAGCGCATATCCTAAGGCGCTCTGCACAAATGAGACTCTTTGCTTTCGACTCGGGAATTCTCTTAGATAATTGTGTATGCGATTGCCGACACCGGATACAGCAATTATGAGTTTCTGTGTGAGTGTCTGGACAACCATAAGTGTCTAGGTTTGCGCAGCGTTTAATGTTGTTTTGTTCAGAACCCACAACAGTTCGTGCTGGACCTGCTGAAGTTCATTCTGGAGCAGTCGCAAGGCGACATGACACCGGAGAGAGTGGAACACACCACGTCCGCACTCACCGCGCTCGCCAACAGCATCATCAAGAACCCGGGTGAGTACCTATTCTGTATCTATGTTATGGCCAGCAATAAGCCATACGAAAATTAATAGATTATTTTATTAAAGTAGTTGGTTTTAACGTTTCGCATTCATTTATTTTGAATTAACTTTACGGTTTCGAATTTTATCCGACGACTCTAAATGTATAATTTGATGTTCAAATAGAATACATATTCAAATTTAATATTATTATATAAACTCAATGTAGGTATTCAGGGTTAAATACTAATAACATTTAGTGATTGTATTATTAACATCGTCCGCACTATCGAATGTTCATATAATTTCGTAACATTTACAATAGAGCGTTGAGTTATTATAGAGTATAAAATATTTTAATTTTTGTATGTAAGTCTGATTATTAGAAGTCATAGAACAAAAGTTCAATAATAATAAATACCTTATTATAATATTCTTATTTATCCATTTACCCAGGTGTGGAAATCCAATGCATCGGGCAATTCGGTCTGATATTCAGCATGTTGTCCGCGCGGGAGCACCCCGGGCTGCGCGGCGCGGCGCTGCGCTGCGTGCTGGGCGCGGCGGGGAGCCGCGAGTGCGTGGAGGACATGGCCGCGGCCGCCGCGCTGGGCCGCCTGCTGCCGCTGCTGGCGGAGCGCCCGCCGCCGCCCGACGCGCTGGCCGTGCTGGCCGCGCTGCTCGCCAACACCGCGCTCGTTAAAGAAGCTCTTGCCAAAGGTTATTCATCCAAACGATGGATTTTTTTGTGGCTGGAACATTGGCAGACTATCGTTCGAAAATAAAAACATTTTTTTTTTAAAAAGCTAGAAATAACCAAGGATCTTATAATGTTTTTCATAAAGGCCCGTATTCATAAATCGATCTCAATTCTGACAACGGTCTTGAGTATGCTTTTGATATGTCATTTTGTACTGGTTTGACAAAATAATGACATTTCCACTGTCGCTCTCAGACTTGAGAACGATTTATTAATATGGACCTTAGAGTAATTTCAATTGGACAACAACATAATGGGCGAGGCATCCTATGATTACTGCCTGCAAGGGAAAAGTGTTAAAAATTGATCAAGCGTCATCTTTGTTGATGGTACATCCTTTCAAATATAAAAAAATAATTTCAAATCGGTTTATAAATGACGGAGCACTGAGGTAACACATTTTAAAAAACAACGGAATTGAGATCCTCCTCATTTTTGAAGATAAGACCATGAAATATGTACTCTTGAAGATATCCAAGATCAGGTTTTCATAAAGATTTTTTTTCGTTTGTAGGTGCTGTGATATATTTATTAGACCTATTCTGCAATAGTAAGATACCGGAGACGAGGGAGGCGGCCGTCGAGTTGCTCGCACGGATGATGGCCGACAAACTGCATGGACCTAAGGTATGTGAAATAACTTATAGTTAATAATGATACACTGGAAAAAATAACATTGTATACCAATGAAATCTACTTTTAAGGTATTACTTTACAAAATTTCATCAGCCTCCGTCATAAAAGGGGGGGTGGGCGCTGACCTTAAATAATAATAATAACTTAGCCCTTTTGCCTTCCCACTCCTGGGCACGGGCCTCCCCTCACTCCGAGAGAGATTCAGGCCGCAATCCACCACGCTGGCCCAGTGCGGATTGGCGGACTTCACATGTCTTTCGAAACGTAGTTAGATTTTCTAAGACATGCAGGTTTCCTCACGATGTTTTCCTTCACCGTAAACAAGTGACAAACATATAAAAATTATGATTCGCACATAGATTTCGAAAAACCCAGAGGTGCGAGCCGAGGGTTGAACCCAGGACCTGGTGCTCGCAAGACGCGTGCATAACCAATCGGCTATCACTGCTTCCTAATTAATCAAATCGTTGTCGCGGCGGGTACCGCAATTAGGCTATCTAGGCAACGAAAATGAATTTTAAAACATGTCTTATTTATTTAGTTGTTAGGGGTTTTTTGAGTCGGGGGTTAGAACTATTTAAAAAAAAAATTTAGCGGTGTTCCGGCAACGACAACGCTTTGATCAAAATATGACTACTTATATTAAACTTAAGGGCTAGTACATATTGTTTTTTACTTTTTGGGTATTTTTGTGTTGGGGTTATTTAAACTTGTAAGTGTTATTTCATGCTTCTTGTACTTTAAGAGACATTACTAGTAGACACGTTCAAGGTTGCTACGTCCTTGCAATGTCATTGAAGTAACAAGATAGTAATTTTCAACAGCAGCAGCCATGTTATGATAGAGTTTAGACCAGACTATACTATAGTTAAATACATTTACAAAATTCCGTGTCTTTGCTGTTCGCTGTTGAGGAGTTCCACTATCCACCTCCTCACTCCATCATCAGATCAGCTCAATAGTACCATATTTTTGCATTGTTACTAATATACATAATTTTGCAAATTTTCAGCTAAATCGAAAACCGGGAAGTAAATCGGTTTTTTATCGGTTCACAATTCGCCATAATTTCGATGAACATACACTGGTCGCGCGAGCACGGAGAAGCAAGGGAAGGATGGTAGGAAAATTTGAGGAAAGGGCAAATAGGAGTACGGGACGTAAAGAAAGGAAGGACTCACCTGCTCCCGACGTCTTCCGCCTAGTTCTTAGCCGCGGCAGCGTGATCCTCTGGAACTTCCACTAGTTTTCTCCGCACTCACTCGCGAACAATATTATTTACTAGGGCTCAGTGCCCGTGCCAGCGTGGCACATAAATATGGGTAATTTGATTAGTTTTATTAGAATAGGCGGGATTGCGATAGCGGTTTTTGCGTGGTTTTAATGGCGAGTTTTTAATTGCGACTGACTCTTCTTTCTTCTCTGCGGCGTCCCGCTAATTGAGTGGCGCTGATGTCGCGCGCCAAAATGAGGCGGCCAATCAGGAGCGGTGATTAAGGATGGGATTGGTATAGGATAATTTATGGAATAAATCGATAATCGATTATTTGGCGTAACCATTTCCCCCCGCCCTTAAAGGGTCACCTTTAAAATAATTATATTAGGAAAAAATTGAATATATAATATAGTAAGGAGCGCTTAATGCGCGAAAATTTATACTTTATAATAGCGTAGCGGGAGAATTATATACCTACCTAACTAAACATGTATAAGTAAATTATAATATAAATTAAATGAGCGAAAGTATAATTAAAATTGCGGTGAAAAAATTAATTTATTGTTTTGGGAGTGGACACAAGCGAACGATAGGACGAAGGTAATTTTGCCATCAGCGGGTAAGTAGGACGCGGTCTATTGCGGAAACAAGTATTGCACATGTGAACTCTTTGTCTCACAATGCGGCGTGCGGATAGAATCCAGAATTTCTGCCGTAACAATGACATGAGCACTTCTGGACCGGCGTGTAAATATCTAGCGTGACAATAGTCAATAATCATGTTTACTACATGATCATTGCGCGGTAAAATAACTGGGTGCTTATGAGCATAGTCCAGCGCGGAACGACCGCCGACGCGGATTAGACCGTTGTCAATAAAAGATCTCAACCGGTTGAGAGCCGGTGAACAAGGTTTATTATTTGCGATATTTAAGTATTCCTCTGGGAAATATTTATTTTGTAAGACTTTATGTATTTTATTTTCAGCGAATATTAATTCATCAGCGGTTACTGCATTAGTGCTGTGGCGGGTTAATAGTTTTGCGAACATACAAAAGTATACTACTATACGAAGAAGTTTAAAACGTACGCGGTTAAAATTATATAATATAAGCGGGTCTTGCGGATGAAAGCGATAGAGAATACATTGATAACGACGATCGGCTTCGCGCACGGCAATCTGTAAAAACTGCTGGCGACAGTCCGCTGTGACAGCGACTGCGTGCAGGCGGAAATTAAGTAATATTTTAAATAAGTCACCTTGCAGGTTCGGCCCTAAATGTAGAACATCATTTAATGAATGCCCGGTGCTAGTCTTACTGCTAGAATCTAAGACAACGCGGAGACGGGTTGACGACTTGTCCTCGCGCACGACACCGTGATGCGGTATAACGTAAATTGGAGCGGAGTCACTAATATCGTACGAAGGCGCGGGTGAAATATACCCCTTTGAGAGGTATTCCTTAATGACGTCATCATATGCTAATCTTAATGTAGGCGAAGCTTCGAGCTTTCTTTCAAGACACATGAATCGTCTGCGGGCTGGACTATAAGAGTCTCCGAGAGAGTAGACATCACCTTTAAACGGTAGGCCTACAGTGTATCTACCACTAACAGGATCGCGGGTTGTTGTTGACTTATACAAAAGTTCACATTCAACATCGACGGGATGCTGAACGGGCGTAGCGGAGGGAAGCTCTTCAAGCTCCCAAAATCGTTTGACTAATGCGTCAAGGGCGGTAGGCTCTTCCACTACACAGCAAGCCAAGGCATGATGCGTTTGAAGTGTGGGCATCGCGGGCACAGTACCCATAACGACGTACCCCAAAACCGTGCGTAAAATAGCGGGTGCCGACGGATCGCGCGGGACGTGATCTACGTCGGGCAATAATAAGTGCGGGAAAAGGGAAGCACCTATCAAAACATCTATTTCGTTAGGTACTCCAAACACCTCATCTGCTAGCGGTAAGCCCGATAAACTTGATAAGACTGACGTGTCTACCATTGCGGTGGGCAATATATCGGTAATTTGATCGACAACTAGCGGCGAAATATTAAAGTTAATGTTGTCGTCAAAACGCGAATAAAATTTAAAATCGATCGAAAAAGTTTTAATATTTTTTTTCATCTCCACCGAACCCCTTAACAACGGTACGACCGGTATCTAAAACCCGAAGACCTAAACAATCGCAGCACCTCTTCGTAATAAAGTGACGTTGAGAAGCGGAATCTAGTAAGACACGAATAATAATTCGTCGGCCAGTAGTATCGAACGCGACTACTTGAGCGGTCGATAATAAAACAGTCGACATTTTAGCGGGCGACAACGTATTATGCGACGGTTGTATAGATGTATAGGTAGCGCACAGAGCTACGTCCGATCGCGGCAGGGCCGCGCGGGGCGGGTGCGAGGGCGCGGGGCACGGGCTGGCTGCATCGTCCGCGCGCTGAGTTCGTGCGATAGCGGCTGGTTGCGGCGATGGCGCAGCGGTTGCAACTGCGCGCTCGAAGTGTAAGAATGTGTGGTGTTTAAGATTACATTTGCGGCAGTTAAGGTCAGATTTACAAACCGATACTTTGTGTCATAAACTAAGGCAGTTCACACACGCATTCTTATCCTTCACTAATTTAAAACGTTCTTGCGGGGTCATTTTATTAAAATCAGGACACTTAAATAAATGCTGATGCGTAATATCAGAGCAAAGACACTTATACTCTGAATCGGCCGACGCACCTACATAATAAGTATGATATTTCGGTGACTGTGCCGGCGGCGGTGGTTGCTGGGCGTTTGCGTTGTTAGAACTATTTGTTCGGTTATTATGCGTACCACTAGCACTGGGCAATGCAGCACTCGGATTCATACGCTCCAGCACCTTAGAACGCCTTTTAATAAATTCAACTAAATCGTCGAAAGCGGGAATTGTTGAACTACTTTTGCTTAACTCGAATGCACGAACAGCCTCTGCATCCAATTTTTTAAACGCGACATGAGTAAGAATTAAATTGGTTAGGTCTGTTATTTTAAGATGTTGTAAAGCGCGCACTGCACTCACGAAAGTATCTTGAAATGATTCATAGTTTGTAACGGTAGCGGATTGTATAGGTTTGAAATCAAACAACTGATTTAAATACGCGGACGCGAGCATACGCTTATCTTCATATTTGTCAATAAGTGTCTGCAATAACAAGTTATAGTTTTCAGCGCAGGGAGTTATGCCGGCGCACACTGACTGCGCTTTGCCTGACAGCTTGCCTAATAGGTAGTACAGACGTTCGCCATCAGTGAGGGATGGATTATCATGGACGGTCGATTTAAAACTAGCGTAGAATAATGGCCACGAACGAATGTCACCCGAGAAAGTTATCAACTCGATTGACGGCAGTGTAGACTTACCTTTATATGGGACGGTGACATCTTTCGAAGTCGTGGGTTGTGGCGGTGAACACAGTAATTTAGTTCGCTTTATCCTGCTATATAAAGCCTCAAACGAAATGAGACACTGATATTCAGGTTTCGCGGTAGGGTTAATTTTTAACAATCGTGAATTATAATTATCTACTGTCTCCTTATAATCATCGCGTAATATTTCGACGTTAGAACATTCGTCGAGAAAACTTTCCCGCGAACTATCTTTCGTTTGAGCGTCCCTGGAAGTATCATAAATCTTTTGGACAATTTCGAAAAGAGCTTCGCGTTTAGCGGCTAACATAAGCAATTCAGGATCGCGAGTATCGCGATCTTGTGTGTCCTCATAATCGGAGCACTCACCGCTAGGAATTGGCTTTTTTGGCGGCATTTTTTAAATTTAGAATTAATTTAAACTAATGAATATTATGTATATGTATAGGAAAATAAATGTAATTTGCGGAAGAAATATAATGTATAATAGCGGATGCAATCCTGTGTCGCTGCTTACCCTGTTCGGGAATTGCAAGCGTGAAGATGAATAATATTATAGCGGCGCGGAGCGCGCGAAATACCTACGTTCGGTCGGATTGCGCGGGACGCGCGAGACTCCGGTGACGAAGCGTGGGGTGCGCGCGCAGCACCTAGTCGAACGACGCGGTCGAATAGGCGCGAAAATGTAGGTAGTTAAGAAACTATTAGGTGGGTTTTGCGTAATTATTCTAGCGGGATTAGATATATATATGGTCTTATTACACCGTATGAATGCGTAACTCAATGTTACTGGCGAAAATAGCCTACAATAGGCAAATATATTGCGATAATTAGGCAGAATAGGTACCTAACTTTCCTAAGAAAGATTGTTTTAAGGGCGGTTGGCGGATGGTATAGCGAATAAACCACAATGGTCATGTAAATATGCGGGAATAGGTATGGGAAAACGGTTATAATCCGGCTCGAAGGACCACTTTGGTCGCGCGAGCACGGAGAAGCAAGGGAAGGATGGTAGGAAAATTTGAGGAAAGGGCAAATAGGAGTACGGGACGTAAAGAAAGGAAGGACTCACCTGCTCCCGACGTCTTCCGCCTAGTTCTTAGCCGCGGCAGCGTGATCCTCTGGAACTTCCACTAGTTTTCTCCGCACTCACTCGCGAACAATATTATTTACTAGGGCTCAGTGCCCGTGCCAGCGTGGCACATAAATATGGGTAATTTGATTAGTTTTATTAGAATAGGCGGGATTGCGATAGCGGTTTTTGCGTGGTTTTAATGGCGAGTTTTTAATTGCGACTGACTCTTCTTTCTTCTCTGCGGCGTCCCGCTAATTGAGTGGCGCTGATGTCGCGCGCCAAAATGAGGCGGCCAATCAGGAGCGGTGATTAAGGATGGGATTGGTATAGGATAATTTATGGAATAAATCGATAATCGATTATTTGGCGTAACCATACACAAAAAAAATACATACAGACGAACCTCCTCCTTTTTGGAAGTCGGTTAAAAAGAGCTAATAATCTTAAAACGGCTGGACAGATTTTCTTAAAATTGTCGTTTTCTATAAACCATTATAAGTTGGTGTTCAATTAATTATATTAAAATAATATAAATGAGAGTTATCTAAAATGTATTGAGTGGCCCCATTGCAAAATTGCTTAGGGAAAATATTTACATCTTATATAAAACTAGCTGAGCCCGCGACTTCGTCCGCGTGGAATTTAACTTAACAAAAAAGCCCGCTCCCGCGTTCTGAGCCCGCGCGACAGGACCCATTTTTTTAAATTTTGTTTTTCTAAAATGAAAGTAGCCTAAGATACTCCTTAAAACATCAGCTATCTGCCAGTGAAAGTCCCTACAAAATCGGTCCCGCCGTTTCGGAGATTACCCGGAACAAACAGACAGACAAATAAAAATTAAATCGCGTTTTTGTTATCGGTGTCGTATGTACTGTCATATGCATTTAGTGAAAAGGTGTTATTTTGATATTACAAACAGACACTCCAATTTTATTTATTTGTACAGATAATAAGTAGTAATTATGTGAATGTAATATTATTGAATAAAAAAAAATAACTGTGCAGTATCATAAGTACTAGTCAAAACAGTTCTGAATAATCAAACTAATTTAAAAAAGCTATTGTAAAATTTCACTTTAAATATCCCAGAGGGCGCTGTGTTACCAACACGAAGAACCCCGCCGATACCAATTTTGTGCGCGCAAACGGGTTGTCATGATGTTTTATGTTATCATTATTATATTATATAAATGAGGGTTATCTATAATTGGTCTAAGATCCGGTCTAAGAAATATATTATACCCTCATCTGTTACTTATTAGTGATAAGAAATAAATGATAGATAATATTCACATTTACACATTGCACATAGGTTGGCTTGTTAAATTGCGGCCGGATAATGTTAAATACTTGTAACGGATGCGCGGCAATATTTAAAATTTGTTTATTAACCTACATTGACTCCCCTCTAGGAGTTTCTTTGATTATTTGCGCATGCGCGAGAACTCCATGACCATCGAGAGTGGTCTTCCCGCGCGCGCCGCGTTCAATTGTTATGTCGGGTTTTCGTTGTTGTAATTTGTAAATATCGTCTGATTCTGTGTAACTCTTGTATTAGTTTATTTTCATTTATGTAGTGAATTATTAAAACACTGTGAATAAACTCTGGTGTGATTCATTATTTACATACTTTAATTTTAAATGCGAGTGGTGAGAGTGACAAAGATGCGTTGCGCGCAACTTCATGTGACAGACAATGATAGGGTAAGTTCGCTAGTTCACCGATCACTTCCAATTACTAGAACATTTTTGTTTCGCGTCCCAAATTTGCTAACTCCACTAATTGGTCGAGAACTAGCGAACTTACCCTATAGCGAGATTTTTTGCTGAAGATTTTTGTAATTACATAATTAGCATATTCATTATTAAAATCAATTATGAAAGCAGACAAACTTACATTATCAATTCCGTTGGGTATAATCTTTTAACTAGTGTACGTATTTTTTAAAATAACCGGTGAGGGAAACTATTTTATTATTATTATTATTAGGAGCCTGTAGTGTCCCACTGCTGGGCAAAGGCCTCCCCTCCCTTCTTCCATTTGTCTCGGTCTGTTGCGGTCTGAGACCAATGTGCTTCGTATGAGTCGAGCTCATCCGTCAGCCATCGTCTTTTGGGTCTGCCGCGTGGTCTGATGTTGTGTGGGACCCACACTGTGGTCACTTTCGCCCATAGATCGTCGGGCATGCGGCAGAGGTGTCCAGCCCAGTTCCACTTTAATTTGGCAGCTGAGTGGCCTACGTCTGCAATTTTCGTTTTGGAGCGCAGGATCGAGTTTCTTACTCGATCTATGAGCTTTACTCCCAAAATTCTGCGCTCCATTGCTCGCTGGCATACCCCAAGGGCGGACTTTTGACGATTAGTTAATGACCAAGTCTGCGCTCCGTAGGTGAGGATGGGGAGAATGCACATGTCCATGAGTTTTCGTTTTAGTGAAAGGGGTAAAGACCCTTTCATTAGGTATTTCATCGACCAATAACTCCTCCAGGCGTTTTCTGTGCGTCTGGTAATTTCCTTATCTTGTCTGGCCTGGAAGGAGACTATTTGGCCAAGGTATATGTATTCATGGACATATTCAATCCCCACACCCCCAATTTGTATTGTACGTTCTCTGCTATTGGTCATTAGCTTGGTCTTCGTCATATTCATTCGAAGTCCGACCTCGAGGCTTGCTTTGCTCAGTTGTTCGAGCATTAGACTTAACTCAGCTGCCGAAGAGGAGAAGAGGACAATGTCGTCGTGAGGGAAACTGATAAATTAAATTTAATTAAAAAAAACCGGGCAAGTGCACATCAGGACATGCACAATGAAGGCTTCCGGACCCATTTCAATAGCGAAGATTTCTCGTATCTATAACCAAATTAGTGAAACAAAAGAAACAAAGTTGTATTTGCGGTTGTTTTTTGAATCTCAGTATTGAGTTTATTCAGAAACGACGGGGAGTTAACTTCACTTTAACTTGGTCGGCTGTAGCTCTTGATTTAGTGAACCCATTTCTCCAGTTATAATTTTAATTGCAATGTAGTGTCATGTGCTAGTGTCCTCATTTTTTCTAGATTTTCTGCACAGTGTTTCAAGTTTTTACAGCAAGATCTACCAAAAGCCACGTTTTCAGCTTAAACAAATTCGGGACCCCAATACAAACTATTTACCTCTATTTCACACACTCAGGGGTGGAGTTTTATAAAACGCCGAAAAATATATTTTTTATTTGTAATGAGTAACCTTAATACTAATTTTCATGGCTCTAAGTTGAGTTTTTTTTTACCCATACAAACTTTCATCCCCTATTTTTTACACTTGGGGGTGGAATTTTACAAAATCCTTCCTTAGTCGATATTTACGGTATAAAAAATACCTACTGCCCAAATTTCATGATTCTGACACCAGCGGTTTCGGCTGTGCGTTGATTCCTTTGTTTTGATTAGTGAATTTGCAAAAAGTACCAAAATATGCGACATAAATGCCCCATATCTTTTGATTGCGTTGTCTTAGAAGCCTAATTTTTTTACAACTGCAAGGGGCGTTTCATATTTGATATTAATTTCAACTTGATATCTCTATCCGTTTGGGAGAAAAAAAATCTTGACAGACAGACAGACGGACAACAAAGTGATCCTATAAGGGTTCCGTTTTTCCTTTTAAGGTCCAGAACCCTAAAAATGACTATTTAATATTATCGGGCCGCAATTTAACTAGCCAACCTATGTGCAATGTGTTAATGTGAATATTATCTATCATTTATTTCTTATCACTATTAAGTAACACATAAGGGTATATATTTCTTATACCGGATCTCGTACTAAATGTATTGAGTGGATTATATTGTTATTACAACTATTATTCAGCCGTATGATGTGAGGATTTATAAAATATGTGTACGTGAGGATCGAAATACGCGAAAGTTTATGTTACTGTTTTGTCCGTGTTTACGTGTTTCATTTGGTTGATTTTAGGTGTTATTTATATGTAAATAAGTGTATAAATAATATAAAATAGGGCAATTAAAAATCTATAATTTAGAAAATGTATAAAACATATCTTCAATTACATACCTATCGTATGTAATTGTAGATATGTGTACTTTATTCAGAACCTTTATCACCAAAGTCCATAGCACGTTGAATACATCGGTTCTCGTCCGATCACCGAAGTTAAGCAACGTCGGCCGCGGTCAGTACTTAGATGGGTGACCGGACCGCTGGATGACACGCGAAATTTAGAAGCATTCTTAATTTTTATAAATATTAAAATTATTACTAATGTTCTATTCGTAAACTATGCATTTGATCATGTCATGATCTTCAGCAAATGTTGTGCATGAGCCCACAATGGTTTCTCAGATGGTACGACCAATCTTTGACAGCGTAGCAATGCGCGCAGGGTATAGCTAGTTTAGTATAAAGCTTAGGGCGCCGCAGCTCTGACGTCATCGTGTAACGTGTAACGGTAACGCTACGTCATCTGACGATTTCGACGGATAGAGTGGCCGGGCGGCGAGCGCCCCGAACGTCCGTAAAGAAGCTTTGCTTCAAACATAATCTGGATTGATGCTACTTGGCATTACTCTCGCTCGATTTACTCGCCCCGCGTTATATTTTTGTCCGAGAGGTATGGTCAGTTGGAGTTGAGGATGGCTCGTGTGTTGGCAGGTCCGGCTGATGATCTCGCGGTACATCCCTGGCGTATTCGCGGAGGCCATGCGCGAGTCCGGCGGCGCCGCGGCTGTGCACATGGTGGACGCGCAGCACGAGCACCCCGAGCTCGTGTGGACCGACGACACGCGCCGCGCCGCCGCCGCCCGCCTCGCGCTGCTCAGGGACAGGTGACGCCACATTACTGTACACACTACACTGCACTACACTACACTACACATGCACCGCGCCGTGCACATGGTGGATGCGCAGCACGAGCACCCCGAGCTCGTGTGGACCGACGACACGCGCCGCGCCGCCGCCGCCCGCCTCGCGCTGCTCAGGGACAGGTGACGCCACATTACTGTACACACTACACTGCACTACACTACACTACACATGCACCGCGCCGTGCACATGGTGGACGCGCAGCACGAGCACCCCGAGCTCGTGTGGACCGACGACACGCGCCGCGCCGCCGCCGCCCGCCTCGCGCTGCTCAGGGACAGGTGACGCCACATTACTGTACACACTACACTGCACTACACTACACTACACATGCACCGCGCCGTGCACATGGTGGACGCGCAGCACGAGCACCCCGAGCTCGTGTGGACCGACGACACGCGCCGCGCCGCCGCCGCCCGCCTCGCGCTGCTCAGGGACAGGTGACGCCACATTACTGTACACACTACACTACACTACACTACACTACACATGCACCGCGCCGTGCACATGGTGGACGCGCAGCACGAGCACCCCGAGCTCGTGTGGACCGACGACACGCGCCGCGCCGCCGCCGCCCGCCTCGCGCTGCTCAGGGACAGGTGACGCCACATTACTGTACACACTACACTACACTACACTACACTACACATGCACCGCGCCGTGCACATGGTGGACGCGCAGCACGAGCACCCCGAGCTCGTGTGGACCGACGACACGCGCCGCGCCGCCGCCGCCCGCCTCGCGCTGCTCAGGGACAGGTGACGCCACATTACTGTACACACTACACTGCACTACACTACACTACACATGCACCGCGCCGTGCACATGGTGGACGCGCAGCACGAGCACCCCGAGCTCGTGTGGACCGACGACACGCGCCGCGCCGCCGCCGCCCGCCTCGCGCTGCTCAGGGACAGGTGACGCCACATTACTGTACACACTACACTACACTACACTACACTACACATGCACCGCGCCGTGCACATGGTGGACGCGCAGCACGAGCACCCCGAGCTCGTGTGGACCGACGACACGCGCCGCGCCGCCGCCGCCCGCCTCGCGCTGCTCAGGGACAGGTGACGCCACATTACTGTACACACTACACTACACTACACTACACTACACATGCACCGCGCCGTGCACATGGTGGACGCGCAGCACGAGCACCCCGAGCTCGTGTGGACCGACGACACGCGCCGCGCCGCCGCCGCCCGCCTCGCGCTGCTCAGGGATAGGTGACGCCACATTACTGTACACACTACACTACACTACACTACACTACACATGCACCGCGCCGTGCACATGGTGGACGCGCAGCACGAGCACCCCGAGCTCGTGTGGACCGACGACACGCGCCGCGCCGCCGCCGCCCGCCTCGCGCTGCTCAGGGACAGGTGACGCCACATTACTGTACACACTACACTACACTACACTACACTACACATGCACCGCGCCGTGCACATGGTGGACGCGCAGCACGAGCACCCCGAGCTCGTGTGGACCGACGACACGCGCCGCGCCGCCGCCGCCCGCCTCGCGCTGCTCAGGGACAGGTGACGCCACATTACTGTACACACTACACTACACTACACTACACATGCACCGCGCCGTGCACATGGTGGACGCGCAGCACGAGCACCCCGAGCTCGTGTGGACCGACGACACCCGCCGCGCCGCCGCCGCCCGCCTCGCGCTGCTCAGGGACAGGTGACGCCACATTACTGTACACACTACACTACACTACACTACACTACACATGCACCGCGCCGTGCACATGGTGGACGCGCAGCACGAGCACCCCGAGCTCGTGTGGACCGACGACACGCGCCGCGCCGCCGCCGCCCGCCTCGCGCTGCTCAGGGACAGGTGACACCACATTACTGTACACACTACACTACACTACACTACACTACACATGCACCGCGCCGTGCACATGGTGGACGCGCAGCACGAGCACCCCGAGCTCGTGTGGACCGACGACACGCGCCGCGCCGCCGCCGCCCGCCTCGCGCTGCTCAGGGACAGGTGACGCCACATTACTGTACACACTACACTACACTACACTACACTACACATGCACCGCGCCGTGCACATGGTGGACGCGCAGCACGAGCACCCCGAGCTCGTGTGGACCGACGACACGCGCCGCGCCGCCGCCGCCCGCCTCGCGCTGCTCAGGGACAGGTGACGCCACATTACTGTACACACTACACTACACTACACTACACTACACTACACTACACATGCACCGCGCCGTGCACATGGTGGACGCGCAGCACGAGCACCCCGAGCTCGTGTGGACCGACGACACGCGCCGCGCCGCCGCCGCCCGCCTCGCGCTGCTCAGGGACAGGTGACGCCACATTACTGTACACACTACACTACACTACACTACACTACACATGCACCGCGCCGTGCACATGGTGGACGCGCAGCACGAGCACCCCGAGCTCGTGTGGACCGACGACACGCGCCGCGCCGCCGCCGCCCGCCTCGCGCTGCTCAGGGACAGGTGACGCCACATTACTGTACACACTACACTACACTACACTACACTACACATGCACCGCGCCGTGCACATGGTGGACGCGCAGCACGAGCACCCCGAGCTCGTGTGGACCGACGACACGCGCCGCGCCGCCGCCGCCCGCCTCGCGCTGCTCAGGGACAGGTGACGCCACATTACTGTACACACTACACTACACTACACTACACTACACATGCACCGCGCCGTGCACATGGTGGACGCGCAGCACGTGCACCCCGAGCTCGTGTGGACCGACGACACGCGCCGCGCCGCCGCCGCCCGCCTCGCGCTGCTCAGGGACAGGTGACGCCACATTACTGTACACACTACACTACACTACACTACACTACACTACACATGCACCGCGCCGTGCACATGGTGGACGCGCAGCACGAGCACCCCGAGCTCGTGTGGACCGACGACACGCGCCGCGCCGCCGCCGCCCGCCTCGCGCTGCTCAGGGACAGGTGACGCCACATTACTGTACACACTACACTACACTACACTACACTACACATGCACCGCGCCGTGCACATGGTGGACGCGCAGCACGTGCACCCCGAGCTCGTGTGGACCGACGACACGCGCCGCGCCGCCGCCGCCCGCCTCGCGCTGCTCAGGGACAGGTGACGCCACATTACTGTACACACTACACTACACTACACTACACTACACATGCACCGCGCCGTGCACATGGTGGACGCGCAGCACGAGCACCCCGAGCTCGTGTGGACCGACGACACGCGCCGCGCCGCCGCCGCCCGCCTCGCGCTGCTCAGGGACAGGTGACGCCACATTACTGTACACACTACACTACACTACACTACACTACACATGCACCGCGCCGTGCACATGGTGGACGCGCAGCACGAGCACCCCGAGCTCGTGTGGACCGACGACACGCGCCGCGCCGCCGCCGCCCGCCTCGCGCTGCTCAGGGACAGGTGACGCCACATTACTGTACACACTACACTACACTACACATGCACCGCGCCGTGCACATGGTGGACGCGCAGCACGAGCACCCCGAGCTCGTGTGGACCGACGACACGCGCCGCGCCGCCGCCGCCCGCCTCGCGCTGCTCAGGGACAGGTGACGCCACATTACTGTACACACTACACTACACTACACTACACTACACATGCACCGCGCCGTGCACATGGTGGACGCGCAGCACGAGCACCCCGAGCTCGTGTGGACCGACGACACGCGCCGCGCCGCCGCCGCCCGCCTCGCGCTGCTCAGGGACAGGTGACGCCACATTACTGTACACACTACACTACACTACACTACACTACACATGCACCGCGCCGTGCACATGGTGGACGCGCAGCACGAGCACCCCGAGCTCGTGTGGACCGACGACACGCGCCGCGCCGCCGCCGCCCGCCTCGCGCTGCTCAGGGACAGGTGACGCCACATTACTGTACACACTACACTACACTACACATGCACCGCGCCGTGCACATGGTGGACGCGCAGCACGAGCACCCCGAGCTCGTGTGGACCGACGACACGCGCCGCGCCGCCGCCGCCCGCCTCGCGCTGCTCAGGGACAGGTGACGCCACATTACTGTACACACTACACTGCACTACACTACACTACACATGCACACTACACTACATTCTTTAGTCGTTCCTAACGCGAAATCGTTCACTACCCCAACATTATATAACCATTATTTTGCTTAGAAGTGTCAATTTACTGAATAAAATTAAATCTCAAACTGTAGAACAGATTAGAATAACTCTTTATTGTCTATTGGCTGCGATCTCTTCCAGACAACATTTGGATGGAGATAATTTTGTAATGTTGTCAAGGAAGTAGTCAACAGTGCATTTATTATTCACATACCTACTTATATATATACATACGTAACATAAGTCCTGTTTCTATGGCAATCAGCCCATACCAGCTATTTTTGTCTCCCACTTTGCACCGGGGGGAAGTGGATTTTTTTTCTCCCAACTCCTACTATTATTTCTTTCCATTAAATTCGTGCGGGTTCCAAGACAATTTAACTATTCCCCGGGACTCATCAAGGGTCAAACCTCGACGTCATTATTGGTCACCATTGTCGATCCTGATTTACAGGAGTTACAATGGTGGGAGTGTGTGGAGGGACCAGTCAATACTTTGGAAGCGACGTCTGTGGATCGGTAGGTGTGGCAACTCCCTAACGGCGATGGCTTGTGTGCAGTCACCAGGCGCAGCAGCAGCGCGACCCGGCGGCGCTGTTCGTGGACCGCGAGGGGGCGGAGCTCGCGGCGGCGGGCGCGCAGGCCTGGGCGCCGCCGGGCGAGCTGCTGGTGGACGGCGTCTACCTCAAGCTGTTCCTGCAGAACCCGCACTGGAGCCTGCGCAGCCCCAAGCGCTTCCTGCAGGAGCTGCTCACGGAGACCATCGCCGCACTCAACAAGGACACCTCGGAAGTACGACAATATTTTATTTGCCCCGTTTCCGTATCGCCCGGTTCATGTTTAGGCCCGTATTTATGTATCGATCTCAAATCTTGAGTACGCTTTTGACGTGTAATTTCCAAGATTACTCTCATACTTTAGGTCGCTTCGGTCAATATTGTCGGTCCTCTATTTATTTATTTTTAATAATAATAATACAAAAATTGGAATGAGTAACATTCCCGTTAGCCCCTCCAGTTAAGCTAATGCTTGTTGCTTGCTCCTCTAACCACTAGACTGTTGACGTTTTATGCCAGCTTATTCCCATTTTAACTTGGTAGGTTTGGGGGAATTAAATTAAAAAATACTCGCGCTCGTTGTCTTGCTCGTAAAATCCTTAGAAAATAGATTCACTTTGCTTTCACGGCTGAGGGTGATTAACCCAGACAAAACAAGACAACAGATGAGTCGCGTAGTCAATTCCCTACGACGTGCGGTGTATTAGAAAGAGTGTCGTACGTGCAGGGCAGCAGAGGCGACATTTGCGCGCAGGCGCTGACGGTGCTGCTGCGCGCGCGGCCGGCGCTGGGCTCGGCGTGCGCGCAGCTGGGCGAGCTGCCGCGCCTGGCGCGCCTGCTGCCCGCCGCGCCGGCGCACGCCGTGCCCGTGCTGGCCGCGCTGGCCGACTCGCAGGTACACGCTCCAGGGTCCTTATTACATTAGCTACTTAAAACACGCTCGCGTTTGAAAGCTAATTCACGTTTGAATGCTCGAACGCGAGCGTTTCATTTACTATTGCGTTTTAAGTAGCTAACGTAATAATCCAGATCACTGTTCGTACAACAAACTGAACTTAACTATAGTACCCGTGTTGCCATCCTTCTCATGTTACTAACATATGAAACAGACGAAAACATATTCATATATATGACATAAATCCAGAATTAAGATTATCAATATTTGGTATGACATCAATTTTTCATTTAGAAATATAAAATCTGAAATAGAGGGAAATTCGTCTACTACCGTATATTCGACTCTATTCTCGACTCGATAAAGTAGAATATCAATTGGCGAATTATAGGTAGCATATCAGTCGCGTAGCTTGCGAATATCTCCGCGGTTAAAGGTCTTACACATTATGAGTTCTGCTCCTGTTTTTGAAGTGAAACTTCTATGTCAGCGGGTCGGACTGGCTGTTGGCGTGGCGACACTTCGCCACGAGCGAATGTCTATCAAATAGTTGCTAATTTCGCCATATTCATTCAATATTTCAATGGCCCAGTTGTAAACAGACCGTGTGAACATTCAGCGGTGCGTGAGTTCTAAACTCAATTCGTTTTTTTTTTTATTGTGGTATTAAATTAATATAATAATTAATAATTATAGTATTTTTTAAAATAAATCGTTTTATTTTCTTCAAAATCCCTGATTATTATATTCAGTGTTTAGGTATGCTTTATTTATTTACTTTAATAAACCATTTCATGCATATTTTCTTTATAAAATAAATTCGACGTTTCACAAGAAATATGTCAGATGTCCCGCGCCGGTTTAGTTCTATTGAATGTAGCGCCATCTGTTGGTGGTGTGCAGGCGTGCGTGTCGGCGCTGACGCAGACGGAGGTGATGTCGGGGCTGAAGAGCGCGGTGAAGGCGTGTCCCGAGATCGTGGGCTGCGCGTGCGAGGCGCTCGCCTCCATCTTCTCCAGCACTGTCAACACTGATCGGCTGGTGCTGCAGGTACTTAAATCAGAAGGAAAACTATTTATTTCAATAATAACTTTCTAAAAATAATAATAACAAATATATAATATAATAATTTAGCCCTTTTGACGTCCCACTCCTGGGCCCGGGCCTCCCCTCAACATGAGGGGGATTCAGGCCATAATCCACCACGCTGGCCCAGAGCGGGTTGGTGGATTTCACATGTGTTCTAAAAATAATGTCTGATTTTTTGTGTTCTATATTTATATGTCAGTTCTTTCCATTAGATAAAACATAAGGTTACGACGTCTATGTAGTTATTTTATAGTTATTTCATGACGACGCAGACTGTGACTGTAATGTTAATTTGCATGAATTTGCGCGTCATCGTAAACTTACCATATTATAGTATAATTATACATATTATCCATATTTCGAATTGGTAGTTTTAGAGATTACCTTCTGCAAACCAATAAGCCCAGATAATATTATGGTTGATATTTTTTTGTAAATGCGATGTTAAATTCATCAATTCAATATCGCGATTCATATTTGTATCAATATTCGCCATCACCCTTCGAGCGTTACCGACATAGATGTAGGTTCAGCGCCATCTATCGAAGTGACACGTATTCGCGGAAGCTCTTTTTTTATTGGAACTAGTCCCGCCACGCACTCACCACCGTAGCTCCTGTAATCCAGGATTGACAATGGTGACCAATAATAACGTCGACGTTTGACCCTCGACGAGTCCCGGGGAAAAAGTTAAATTGTCTTGGAACCCGCACGAATTGAATTGAAAGAAATAATAGAGGAGTTGGAAATTCGCGGAGGCTCATGAATGTTTCGTCACCGGCAGGCGCTGGAGACGGATCTGATCGGCTCGCTGCTGGCGCTGCTGGAGGGCGGGCTGGACGGGCAGGCGGCGGCGCAGCTGGTGAAGGCGCTGAAGGCGATGGCGCGCTCCGCGGCGCACGGCGAGCGCGTGCTCGCGGCGCTGGCGCGCAGCCCCGTCTGGGAGCAGTACGCGCAGCAGCGCCACGACCTCTTCATCACCGCGCCGCCGCCGCACCACTCCATCACCGGTAACCGCACGACCTTCTGCCCCCATTTGTTCGGCCTTCCATCTTTCATCGTCATTGGCCGCGGTCCACGGTCGGATATATGCCTGCCTCCCCTAATGAGCTCGGCCTTCAGCTCTGTGCTCTACCTGGCAGCAGGACGCTTTTGTGGAGGTCTAGAAAAGTTTAGGTGCATCCAATCTAGGTAGTGAAAATGGTCGAAATGTATCCTTTCCCAAAGAAGAGATTTTGCATAGAGAAACATATATTTTTTGAATAGTTTGTTTTTTTTTCAAATGTCCAACTAAGGGATGTGTTTATGATGAATTAGGCACCGGTAGTGTGAATATTAATTATCTATAAGCAAAGGAAAATTAACATAAAATAACGAAAAACATGAGTGGCAAAACAACTGAACTAAAGACTGACAGAAAAAATATAAAAACTTTTACACGCCAGATTTTTGTATACTTAAAACATATTAGAACATTCTTAACTAACTCAAACAATGTTTCTTAGGGCCTGTGTACACCATGCTTTTTAAACACGACTGACTCGCGTGCGTATCGCGCCTGTATCGCTACATCGCGCGTCGACGGCGCGTTTAAAAATTAATGTAGCTGTCTCAATTTTTTGACGGTTCAAAATATTAATCAATTAATGTATTGCATGAACGTAAGGGAGGTTTTGACTCTAAATCTTAGAGTGTGTGTATTCCATGCAGCGGCGCCGCACACGGCGGGGTATCTGACGGCGCCGCCGGCCAGCATCCCGGCGCAGCCGCCGCCCATCGACTGACGCGCGCCGCCCGCCCGCCTTAACCGCACGCACACCAGCTCACTACCCGGAACAGCTTACACTCGCTCGACCACGTGGAATCGGTGAGTTCGAAGCTATTACACAAACATAGTCGAAGAACATTCATTATTACTTATGTGAAGTAAGAAGAAGAAGAAGGCTGTGTAAAGAATTGGCACTCACCTCCCGCCGCTGATTTAATGTCGTCCGTAATGTACGATAGTTATGGACACCGGACGTGTGCGGACGAGCCGGTGATCGTTCGCTTGCATTAAGTTTCGGGGGTGTGACACACTTATGTTGTAAGATAGTAGACAATAGGGATGGTGGCCATTTTTTTATTGCGTCTTATAAAAAAGTATGTCTTACGATTACTTCCAATGGAATATTGTCTTGAATAACTTTAAAATTTGTAAACATACACACGTTTCAAGACTCGAAAATAGTTCTGGCTATTTAGTTAAATATGACGTCATAACTGAGCTATTTTAGCAAACTTTATTTGCGGTTATCTCTCTAAATTTAAATATCAGTCACCATCCCCATTCTATGGCCTACTACCCTCCCCGCAACTGTATTCGGAATCATTTTGATGCATTTTATTCACAATGAAATGTCCAGTGGTTGATTGGTCCGTGGTTTTCTTTATTCAAGGGATCCAGTGTCTTAAAATAATTGAAATTATGTCAACGCGCATACCATGTCAATGTCAATCACCTAGTGTAGCTTTACAAACAATTTAGATAGTGCATCGGTGTGTAATAGGATTTGCCTTGTGGTATAATGTGGCCTAACTTTATGTTACTCATTTCAAAGTAAACCGAGTTGTAATTTCTTTAAATTAAAGTTTGATTTAGTTTGATCTTATTAAATTGTGCTGACAAGGCAAATTCGAACTTGTACTTATGTATAATAAATATTATTAGAACCATTTTACTTGTTAAGTGATCGATGTCTCTCATTGTACATTATTATACTTGAAATCGCCAGTGAATATACTTTTCATTACTCATACTCTGAAAGTAGGTCTGAAGTTGCCTGAGAAGCGGGTTGAAAGTAATACTTTTCAGGCCCGGGAGTTTCGCTTTCAACTGACAGCTGTCAAATTATAAAAAAAAAACTAGTTCCATTTTCACATTTCTATGGAACCATGTTAAAACTTTTTCTACAATCACTCAATTACAGCACGATGTAAAATTAAAATAACATAAAGTTAAGTATTAATTCACGAATATATTTTTTTAAATGACTTAATTATAATTTAGTTTCAAAAATTTCTTTAAAATAATATAGATTTGGGCAAAATATTTAAAGATGAAAATGAAAAATAATGGCTAAATAATGAAGTTGGCCGGCCAACGAAAAAAAGAAACAAAATAGGCGGCAATCCGATTATTTTTTTTCGAGTTGTAGAGTATTGTTTATACTTCCTTGTATTATTTCTTTAGCCAAGACCTGTTTTTTTTTCCTTGTATTCGTAATGAAAAGCACAGTGTTTACCTCGGGTGAAAGACTTATTTTGTCCCTCGAACTATTAGCGCCCTCGCTACGCTCGGGCGCCAAACCCCGTCTCGTGACAAAATAAGTAACTTTCACCACTCATGTAACAATGTACTATTACATATGCTTCAAGTATTAGCAGCCAAAGGTAAGTGATGTATTTTATTACATTCACTAAATGACATTGTATGAAAGTTTGATCTCCAACGAAAGGCAAATTGTCAAACATCATTCCTAAATCATTAATGTAAGGATGTAGGTATTAACACTCATTAAAAATATACCTAAGTATATAGCAAGATAAATCTGTATAGTATTATTAAGTTTTATTTGCATGGCATTTCGTTTTACTCCAAGAGCCCTATTAATCTTTGCATATAAAAATGTCCTATCGCGTCTGTCTGTAGTCTTGATGGAAATTATCTATGTTAATATATCTAGAGGTTACCTGTGCGAAGTCGGGGCCAATCACATAGCTTGTCTGTGAAGAGTTTCTCCAGGAATTAACTGTTTAAATGTCGAATTAGAATAACAAATTTACGAATTCTAATTATAGTTTCTGAACAGTCGCGAACATTTGTTCGGCCGACTGTCAGTATGCTGCGGTAAAGCTTAGGATTCTCATTTTTATAAAGATTTTAGAACATTATTAATATTATGTGTATAGTCTCTGAATACATGACAGTATCATTGTTTAATTGCTAGCGTGTTTAGGCTTTCTTGCCATACTTGGATGTCGTCGTGAGTCTGTAAATTATTTAAAATTTAACATTTTGCATTCTTGCACTGAAACATTAGAGTATACGCTAATGCAAAATTAATTCAATATTCATCGAATCCCGATAGGCAATAACACAACTAGGGAATATTAATGTCACCTATACATTTATAAATCGATAGATACCGATAGTGGCTATAGCGTTTTAAGCTAAACTAAAATACCTTTGATCGCTGTTACTCTAACGGCGGCATAAAAATATTTGTGATAATTATTATTATTAAATAAATTCAATAGTCTTTTTTTAATAATTAGTCATACCATTGTTAAGGCTGCGTTCATGGAAATCATGATTATCTTATGGTTTAGCTCATTGTAAATTTAGTATGTCCCGCTATTGTATTATATTATTATATATTTAACGAATATTGTGTCCATTACGGTTAATCGATCATCGATTTTATGAGTATCGACTTATGGAAAATATCGCTTTATATCTCACACGCATTTCAATAATTTTTTATTGTTAAATAGTTATGGTTTTAGCTAATTATAAAGCGAGTCGATTTTGTGTATCGTAGTCGATACAATAAGTCACTGTAATAGGTGTTAAAAGATTATGAAATCGGTCGTCATACTCGTGTGTTCTGGACTTTGCCTTAATCGTCAAACATTTGCGAATAACCTATTTAGATTTTTTTACTGTAATACGAGAAATAGATTAAAATAATAGTTTTTGTTTCATAAAGTATGGCACACACAGTATGACGAAGGGCATATCTAAAAGGGCACCACGACGGCAAAGCTGGTGTGATCAATATGGATATTTTTATATCTAGAAATAAGTTTATAGTTGTAAAATATTATGGAGTTAATATAATATCAATCTATGTATGGGTTTTATTTATAGTTATTCTTATATTATTTCGTCAAAGGCTGTGGCAGGTATTCATCACAGAGATTAATATTGACTATCTTGCATACGTATAGCGTTGTCCCTAAACCGTAAACAGTGACATCTGGTAGCATTTTCAGTCCTAGAGTAGTAGAGGACGTTAGGATCTATGGTTCAGGCTATTACTTATGGGTGTCATAGTGGGTGTTTTTATAAAACGAATTCGGCATTGCTCGCTCGTCGTTGACCTGGAGAGGAGTAAAAAAGGGAGGTGGTGTTGTGCTTCCGGCTCTCTCAATCATCGTATGAAACGCAGCTCTTTATTCATCTCCTGTGAGGGGGTGGTGCTACCTTGATCGAGCTAATGCGTAGGTATATCTTCTATCTAAATATATATAACTCAAAGGTGACTGACTGACTGACTAACATAGTGATCTATCAACGCACAGCTCAAACCACTGGATGGATCGGGCTAAAATTTGGCATGCAGGTAGATGTTATGACGTAGGCATCCGCTAAGAAAGGATTTTGATTAATTCCACCCCCAAGGGGATAAAATAGGGGATGAAAGTTTGTATGAAACTTTGTCAATTCAATTCCACGCGGACGAAGTCGCGGGCACAGCTAGTGGACTATATATATGGTATCAATAGACTTCAGCTTGGCTCAACACCATTAAATAACATCCTACTTTATAATATTATAAATGTGAAAGTTTGTGAGTGTGGATATATGTTTGTTACTCCTTCACGCAAAAACTACAGAACGGATTTGGATGAAATTTGGAACACAGATAGTTCATAACCGGGATTAACATATAGGATACTTTTTATCCCGATAATCCCGAAATTTTTGTTACGTTAAATACTACGCGGACGAAGTCGGGGGGCACAGCTAGTATAAAATAAAATAACAAAAATACTTATTACTTTTATCTGACATGATTATAATATATTTACATGCAAAATACTTTTAATGTTATATCTAGAATATACTTAGGTACGTACAAAAATACTAACATTAAACATAGCTTGGAACATTAGTTAACTTTCATACCCTGTTTTAGTAACTTTCGTTGTCTATCTCTATATTACTAAACTAATTCGAACCGCTACATTCAGGTACTTCGTCGCATTAACATAATGATCACATCGTTTAAGTAATACACTTAATATTATATATTTTTTTATTCTCCCATTTTATCTTGGATCTTTTTTTTTTGATCTGGACTATGTTGTTGGCCAGAGTGGTCATAACAAGTTCACCCGGACAGAGGGCAGCCAGAGGGGCAGGGGGCAGCTAGCTCGCGGGCGCCACAAGGGAAACGACCTCGGCTTGGGCCGCTGCCAGGAGAGGTGGCGAGGGGTAAATCTACCACCGGATCGGAACGCGTTTATCTTGGAATCCGCATCGTAATCGTAAACAGCCGGGTGCTCTAGGCCTTGAGAAAATACGACCTTTGTCCAATTTACCTTTTAAAATAATAAATCCTCCTTGCCTATTTGCCCATAAGAAGACTCGGGCCTTGTCCATTTGCCCTTGTTAAGATACGCTCCGAGCCTCATATGCCCTTGGCAGGATACGCGACTCTATGAGTATTGTCCTAGGGTAGTTATTGTCAGACCGGAAGTGTCCTATTCAGTGCCGCTGGTGGAGAAGAGTAGTGGTTGCTCTGCGGCGCCTGCAGAGGGCGTTCGTAGCTCTCACCGCGAAGCCAGTTTCGTTTGCCACTGATGGTAAATAAAAATAATAATTTAATAAATATTATTTTAGCCCTTTTGATTTCCCAATCCTGGGCACCGGCCTCCCCTCACTACGAGGTGGATTCAGGCCGTAATCCACCACGCTGGCCCAGTGCGGGTTAGCGGATTTCATATGTCTTTCGAAAATTGGTTAGATATTCTAAGGCATGCAGGTTTCCTCACGATATTGCCTTCACCGTAAGCAAGTGATAATCATATAAAAATTATGGTTCGAACATAGATTTCGAAAAACCCAGAGGTGCGAGCCGGGGTTTGAACCCAGGACCTGGAGCCTGCACGACGCGTGATTAACCAATCGGCTATCACTGCTATATGGTAAATAATAACATTATTATTGAAATGTCTCTTAAAGGTCATACGAAAATTGTGAGGTGATTTAAAACTTGTTGTGATCAATCTAAAATAATTTTTGGGTTCAAAGATCTAGCTGGTATCCAACATTCACTTTTTTGAATGACGATGAAAGGTCACATTGTCAGAAAGGTCACAAATAATGAACTGTCGACACTTTTGACATCAATTCCTTGATTTCCAAATCTACATATTTTACACTCGCCACCGCTCACGTATACTTTAGATAATCTAAATATATATAACTCAAAGGTGACTGACTGACATAGTGATCTATCAACGCACAGCCCAAACCACTGGACGGATCGGGCTGAAATTTGGCATGCAGGTAGATGTTATGACGTAGGCATCCGCTACGAGAGGATTTTGATTAATTCTACCCCCAAGGGGATAAAATGGGGGATGAAAGTTTGTTAAGTTAAACTCCACGCGGACAAAGTCGCGGGCTCAGCTAGTAGTAGTGTACTTTTCGAGTGTATGAATGACCTATATAAGAGAGGTATGTTTTCTCACCGTATAAGCATTTGGATGTATCTCTGGGGTTTGGGCGTAGGCGGCGCGTCCTCGGGCTCCAGCTCGAGCGACAGGTACTGATCGGCGCACGCGCTGTTGAGCAGCTCGTCCAACTGCTCGTGCAGATCCGCGAAGGTTGGCCGCTCGCGAGGGCGCGCGCGCCAACACGACTGCATTAACTCGTAGCTGAGAAATATAAGATAGACATAGAATATGATCCTTCTCAAAGTCCTTTTCGTATTTTTCTTTTTCTAAAAAAGATTAGCTGTTCATGTGATTTTACACTAGCTCCTACAACGAAACTAGAATGTCGGAACTAGGGCTACGTCAATTACATAGTGAATTATATGTAATCTGTGTCAATCAGTAGGTACTATAACATTTTACCCACGATCAGTCACGGTATTAGGTGGTAAGAATGAATCTCTGACTGAAGCTTTTAGCTTTTTCATGTATAAGATACATGCAATTAAAATATATACAGGGTTATAGGGTAAGTCGACCTAAATCCTTTAAGAGATGGTAGTTTCCATCATTCCTGACAGATTTGACTAGGAAACCCCATATACCAAACTAAACCGTTCTCAAGTTATCGTCCTTTGAATTTATTTTATAAAAATTACAGATTTTTTGTCGATTGCCCCCTTCTTTTGTGTTTTGTGTTTCAATTTGTTTTGTTTTTGCTATTTTTGTGTAGTAGACTAGTTGCTTTATTATTTTAAACCATAAAACTGCAAGTAACTGTACCAAATGAGTCATAGTAGACAGTCAATTGATGAAAAAATTAAAAAAATTGAAAGAATTTTTTTTTCTTTGTAAGATATTTTAAAAAAAGTCTATGACAGATGTGCTGCAGATATACTATAAAATATCTACGGTTCTTCAGCTTTCCGATAAGGTATAACATGCTAGGGTATTGTTAGGATTCTCGGAAAAAACTTCAAACAAAGACGCCCAAGTAGCAAACGTTAAGTTGCTCGCAGCGCCTATTGTCCAGCAATGGGTGCGAGCGGGACATCTTTCAATGTAAACAGGTACGAGTGAGACAAGTTATTCCATGTAAAAACTATTTTGTTGTTATTGTGTGTATTTTTTAGTCAGTCTGCTTACGCGATTCGTCCGTGGTAGATGCGATACTTGGTGTTCTTTGTTTTTTATTCGATTTGGCTTGTTTTCTGGACTGTTTCTTCCTATTCGTGACTGTGCTTGTTAACTGGACCTTGATTTGTGCTTCTGATTTTGAACTGTTGAAGATGACGACCTTTACGAACGAAGAATATGCTGATATTTTGATTTGTTATGGGTACTGCAACTGTGTATCTTTACGAGCCCGTGAAGAATACATAGTATCCTGGCCGCCGAATACCGGATATTAGTGTCTTCGACGGAGTTTACCGACGACTTAGAGAGACTGGCTCTGTTTCAAGGCGACGAACAGACCTGGGTAGACCACGTATTAATGATGACGATGAAGAGCAAGATAATGAGATAGTTCGACGATTTCGACAGGATCCGACTACGTCAACCAATGTTGTTGCTCGGGAACTTGGACTCTCACAGTGGAAAGTGTGGTTTACAGTGCATACTGCCGGTCTCTACCCCTACCACTACACGCCAGTACATGTCATCGAAGAAGGAGATCCTGCGAGGAGGCTGGACTTCTGTAGATTTATGCTCAATGCAGATTTGGAAGATCCATCCTTTTTTAGAAGCATCTTGTGGACTGATGAATCGAAATTCGATCAAGACGGGATAACTAATTATCACAACGCACATTATTGGGCCCCAAAATCTCAAAGAAATCCCAATAAAAAAAGGATAAAGGGTTCACAGAGACGTTTCAGTCTTAACGTGTGGATGAGAATAATTTCCAATCATTTGATTGGGCCTTACTTTCTACCCCAAAATTTAAATGGAGAAAACTATGAAAATTTATTGAGACAAGATTTATGTGGTTTGCTCGACGATATTCCATTAAACCTCATCCGTGACATGTGGTTTCAACACGATGGGTGCCCCGCGCACTTCAGAAGGAGTGTCAGAGAGTGGCTAGACACTAATTATCCCAATAAGTGGATCGGAAGAGGTGGACCTATACCGTGGCCAGCCAGGAGTCCAGACTTGACCCCTATGGACTTTTATGTGTGGGGACACATGAAAAGTTTGGTGTACCATGAACCGAACCCAATACAATCGATTGAGGTTTTAAGACAAAAAATTATTGATGCCGCTAACGAATTAAGAAGAAGACTAACGACTGGTGTTGTAAAAAGTGGCCTAAGACACAGAATGCGTGTATGTGTGCGAAACAGAGGAGGGCACGTGGAACATTTTTTATTGTAAAAAAGACCAATAAACAAAATTTGATATGTATTTGGATTGTTTTATTTTGTTTTCTGACTCAAAAACAACGCTTGATTATCGTTAGTATTTACTACTACCTGGTAGTATTTCATCAATGTTTTTATTAGATAAGTCTAATAATACCCTATGTTATTATACCTTATCGGAAAGCTGAAGAACCGTAGATATTTTATAGTACATCTGCAGCACATCTGTCATAGACTTTTTTAGAAATATCTTACAAAGAAAAATAAACTCTTTCAATTTTTTTTATTTTTTTAACAATTGACTGTCTACTATGACTCAGTTGGTATAGTTACTTGAGGTTTTATGGTTTAAAATAATAAAGCAACTAGTTTACTACACAAAAATAGCAAAAACAAAACAAATTGAAACACAAAACACAAAAAAAGGGGGCAGTCGACAAAAAATCAGTAATTTTTATAAAATAAATTCAAAGGCCGATAACTTGAGAACGGTTTAGTTTGGTATATGGGGTTTCCTAGTCAAATCGGTCAGGAATGATGGAAACTACAATCTCTTAAAGGATTTAGGTCGACTTACCCTATAACCCTGTATATTGAAATACTTCAATAACTTGGTGCGTTGGGGACACTTAAGCTGTTTGGCACCAAACAAACATGCATTATATAGTACTAGCTGTGCCCACCCGACTTCGTCCGCGTAGTATTTAACTTAACAAAAATTTCGGGATTATCAGGATAAAAAGTATCCTATGTGTTAATCCCGGTTATAAACTATCTGTGTTCCAAATTTCATTCAAATCCGTTCAGTAGTTTTTGCGTGAAGGAGTAACAAACATACATCCACATTCACAAACTTTCGCATTTATAATATTAATATATATTACTAGCTGTGCCCACGGACTTCGTCCGCGTAGTATTTAACGTAACAAAAAGTTCGGGATTATCGGGATAAAAAGTATCCTATATGTTAATCCCGGTTATAAACTATCTGTGTTCCAAATTTCATTCAAATCCGTTCAGTAGTTTTTGCGTGAAGGAGTAACAAACATACATCCACACTCACAAACTTTCGCATTTATAATATTAATATTGTTGCGACCTAGAAACTACTTGGTCAAATATCTCGAAGGATCCTTATTTTATCAGCGTGATACAAAAACGCATTTTTATTCTAGATGGAGTACATCTAGAATAAAATAAAATCGATTAGTTACGAAGGATCTCTAAAAATTGAATAAATAAATCGATTAGTTACGAAGGATCTCTAAAAATTGAATGTTCGAGACTGTAGGTATGTAGGTATAAAGTGAACGCCCTTGCGTTATCGGCGCGACGGCCGGCGAATACCTACTCGCGAACGAATACAAAGGGAAGCCGACAATGTGTCTCGAGATCATTCGATTCCGATTATTATTACGTACATACCTACCGAGAATGTTCAGGAAAATACCAGCTCGCATCTTTATTCCGTATATAAGGTGTTGACGACGGGCAGCGAGTTAGTTACTTCTTGGAAGCGACAGTGTACGGAACTTAAGTAAGCGAACGAAGAGTGTTATACCAGTGACCTGAGCGATAATATTGGAATACTGCGAGTCTGCTAAGTGATTTGGAACAGTGCTTGTTGTGTGTAACTATACTTCATTTATTATAACATTAGACATAAGAGGCTCGCAGAAGCAGGGATGCAAAACATTTTATATCCAAGTCAAATCAACTTTTATTTAGAGTCATTACATCAAAATTGTTTTAACATAACTTTTGATAGGAAAACAGTAACAAGTAACAATTAAATCACGAAAATTCGACAACAATAACAAACAAGGTATTTACAGGAACTTAGAGTGCAGGCGGATGACTCAATGACAAACACTGACAGCACATAAATTTCATAGATAACATAGTCCGAAAAAAATCGAAATACCCTGCTGTCATAACCTCTGAAGGGATCAGGTAACATTTTAGATTTGGTAGGATTATAGTGAAACGAAAAACGTTCCCGGTATGTTCGCCCCAGCTTCTTTTAAGTTTTTAGCATCGACACTAATTTTAAATTGTAATGAAATAATCATAATTTAAATGAAAGGCAATATATTTAATAAGATAAATAATTAATATTATTACGGTTAGGTGTGACAAGCTGGTATATAAATAGATTATAATAAATTCGACGTCAATCGTAACTGTAACTCGTTAATTGTACTTTTATTACAAAGTGGACACTAAAAGTAACCTTTTTTAACTTCTGTCTAATGCTATAACAAATGGAGTATAGTGTTAGTGAACTAGTGTAGTACTGTGTATTTGTCAAGTTTGTGGAGAGCGGAATAAACCCTTTATACACGTAGTCGGCATTAATTGTACCTACCCCCAGTACGTAACAATTGGTGTCAGAAGCGGAATGCCGTTACTACCGCGAGACGAAGAAGGGCGTACTCCACGAACCAGACGTCAAGTCGAGATGGATGCCGCCCGTCAACGTAGCCGTGAAGAGGAAGACCGTCCAGTTGATACCGGCGTTTCGGCGGGAGCTGAGGCAGCACCAGCAGGAAGCTCATCGGAATTAAACTTGGCAGCGTTGATGGCCTCTATGCAGCAAATGCTCAAGGCCAATCAAGAGGCCAGCGAGCGAATGATTCAGGCCAACCAAGAGGCTACCCGACAGGAATTTAAACAACTGATGCATGCACTGGAAGCCAATCAGGAGGCCAAACAAGAGTCGAATCGGCGAGAAATTAAAGAGATAATGGAAGCCAACCAGGAGGCTGTCTTAAGTAAAATAGACACAGGTAACACCATCCTCAGTGCGAAAGTGAAGACCCTCGAAGATCGCATGCAGGTGCTGAACGAAGAAGTTAATGTAAAGACTGAAACCCTCGAAGACCGCCTGCATGTCCTTAATAAAGAGGTAACTCTGAAGAATGAGACCTTCGAAAGCCGCTTAAAGGTAATCAATAAGGAAATGATAAGGCTGAAGACTCAAGGACCTATTTCAGTAGCCTCACCATCAGCCACAAAGCTCGATCTCCCGCGCTTTGATGGGAATTCCTCGTGGACAGCTTTCAAGTACCAGTTTGAGATACTTGCAGTAGGAAATTCCTGGAGCAGCGAACAATCCTTTGCCGCCCTGGCACTGGCATTACGGGGAGATGCTTTAATGGTTTTGGAAAATCTGCCGATGGAAGGAAGGACTCAGGAGACTCTCATGGAGGCACTGGATACACGCTACGGTGGAACATGTTTATCGAGCGCAGCTCCACGAGAGGAAACAAAAGCCTGGTGAAAGTCTCCAACAATGGGCATTGGAAGTGGAGAGGCTGGTTCGCCGTGCATACTCGTCCAAACCAGCGATGATTGAAGAAAACCTGCTGGAGCTATTTATAAATGGCATTCGAGAAACAGAAGTCAGGACCTTTGTACGGTTGGGACACCACCAAACCATGAAGAACGCACTGGCTCATGCTCTCGAGGTGGAAGCTGTTCGGCAGGACACGAAATTAAATAAGGTCAGGGAGGTTAAGGAGGTGGTCAAAGAGGAAAGGAAGCCCCGGTTTGTCCCAACTTGCTATGGTTGTGGTGGTAGGGGACATATTCGCCTGGAATGTCCTTCGAAGAAGAGAAGGGTCACAGACGAGTTTGAAACCCAAGGTCAAGTTATGGCGCCAACCGTTACCATAACCCAAGTTTGCAATGGGAATAGTTTGATCGTCGAGGCCACCTTGAACGACCAACCTTGCGGCTTAACTGTGGATACAGGAGCATCGCGTACAATTGTGAAACCAGAGCTACTGAAACGCACTATAATGTGGGAAAAGCGATCGCCATCGTGTCATCTGCAGACAGCCACTGGTCAGCCAGTTTCCATCCTCGGTGAGACAGATGTCAAGATAAGAATTGGCAACCGGGTATACCGTCAGTCAGTGTTGATTGCAAGTATTACTAATGATTGCATTTTGGGACTGGATTTCTTGAGGAATCAACAATGTATTTTGGATGTAGCCCAAGAAGTGCTAAGGTTTCCTGATCAAGAAGTATGTTTACGAGGATCGCGCCCGTGTAATATTTATTGTCAGAGGAAGGAAGTCCGGGAAGAGGTTAAGCTCATAAGGACTCATGGAACTGACGACGAATGGACTGGAACCAGTATGAAGAAGGCGCAGGAAGAAGATGATGATCTAAAACCTATACTGAACTGGAAACGGAGTGGAAACAGGCCTCAATGGAGCGACGTGTCTGTCTACAGTCCGACAACGAAGAGTTATTGGGCCCAGTGGGACAGTTTGGCTCTGGTAAATAATGTTCTGTATAGGAAATGGGAATCTACCGACGGTAAAGAAATAACCAGGCAAGTGATAGTGCCGCGGAGTAAGGTAGCCCCTCTTCTACGGCACATTCACGATGGTGCTTCTGGTGGGCACCTTGGATTCAAGAAAACGCTGGCTAAGGTGCGACAGCGGTTTTATTGGCTGTGCTATCGGAAAGAAGTCGAGGACTGGTGCCGTAAATGCTCTGTATGTGCGTCAGTGAAAGGACGGCAGACAACAAGCAGGGGAAAGGTGGAGAGCCGGTACGACCGCACCAACGGTTTTGAAGAAGGAACACTGGTGTGGCTCCACAATCCTCTTCGCAGAAAAGGGAAGTCCCCGAAACTTCAGGCTCGCTGGGAAGGACCTTATACAGTTATTACGAGGATCAACGATGTGACCTATCGCATTAAGAAGGGACTTCGAGGAAAGCCAAAGGTAGTCCATGTGGACAGATTGGCTCGGTATCATGGAACAAATGATGCTCGGGACGAGCATGACTAAGAGGGGGGTAATGTTGCGACCTAGAAACTACTTGGTCAAATATCTCGAAGGATCCTTATTTTATCAGCGTGATACAAAAACGCATTTTTATTCTAGATGGAGTACATCTAGAATAAAATAAAATCGATTAGTTACGAAGGATCTCTAAAAATTGAATAAATAAATCGATTAGTTACGAAGGATCTCTAAAAATTGAATGTTCGAGACTGTAGGTATGTAGGTATAAAGTGAACGCCCTTGCGTTATCGGCGCGACGGCCGGCGAATACCTACTCGCGAACGAATACAAAGGGAAGCCGACAATGTGTCTCGAGATCATTCGATTCCGATTATTATTACGTACATACCTACCGAGAATGTTCAGGAAAATACCAGCTCGCATCTTTATTCCGTATATAAGGTGTTGACGACGGGCAGCGAGTTAGTTACTTCTTGGAAGCGACAGTGTACGGAACTTAAGTAAGCGAACGAAGAGTGTTATACCAGTGACCTGAGCGATAATATTGGAATACTGCGAGTCTGCTAAGTGATTTGGAACAGTGCTTGTTGTGTGTAACTAGTGTTAGTGAACTAGTGTAGTACTGTGTATTTGTCAAGTTTGTGGAGAGCGGAATAAACCCTTTATACACGTAGTCGGCATTAATTGTACCTACCCCCAGTACGTAACAATATATATTATTATAGTAGGATGGGTAGTGTGATTTTGCTATTGTTAGTATGGCTTCCGTGAGCAACAGACGGTATAGCGTTGCCTCAGCCCGTTGACTGGAAAATAGGTGACGGGGCGGCTCACAGGTGGAGGCTGCAGTTGTTGGGGCGCGGCATGCGGTAGCCGGCGCGCAGCAGGCGCAGCAGCCGCGCCGCCGGCACCTCCGCGTACGGGGACCCGCCCACCGTCACCACCTCCCACATCACCACGCCGAACGACCACCTGCACCGCACACAACACCCTTATAACTTATAACCAACCCATACATACGTCTGCAGATAAAACCAACCCTAGTGCAAGTGGAAGTAGGTCGGTTTCACATTGCAAAAGTATGTGGGTTGGTTCTATTCTGCAAAACTATTTCCAATTGTCATCTGTCTACCATAGCTTTGGATTCCTTTGAACCACGGAGGTATTGGCAAAGGCGTTGTTGGTATACTGGTATAACGAAGGTACCCCACCGACAAAACGCTTATGATCCTTTCCTTTTGTTTTTCTTGACATTACTTCCTAGGATTTGATCCTTAGAAGTGATAACATAATTTTGGTGCAATACTATAGGATGCTTTTTTTCATAATTTACCGGCTTGATTTTAAACTACGGAAAATTATTTGCAAAAATCTAATGATGCTGATTAGATTTTTGTTAAAATTGGCCGGAGGTAGCGATTCCCTATAGTTTCGGATTTGGCTAATTTTTGGTTTGGCCATAGCTTTGCATAATATTGATAATTTGTGCTTTGATTACTAGATATAATTTGATTTTATTTCATAAACTGCCGTGTGTTCTCAGCGTTTTGAAGTAAGCGCTCTATTACTTAGAGTTGGGGAAAACAGTAGGTTCGAGGTCACACGGTTTAAAAGCTAAATAGGTATTAGCTAATAGAATTAACTTACACATCGCTCTGTGTGGTATAAATCTTCCTCGTCAGAGACTCCAATGCCATCCACTTAACCGGCATCTTACCATTGCCCTTCTGTTTATACTGATTCTCTTCATACACATCTCTCGACAGCCCGAAGTCCGCTATCTTCAGTGTTTTATCACTCGTCACGAGAATGTTCCTGGCTGCTAAATCTCTGTGCACTACTCTGTTAGAGCTTAAGAATTCCATGCCCATGGCTATTTGTCGACAGAACGATATTAAGTCTAAAGCTGTCAGTTCTTTCTCGCAGACCCCTTGCAGTTCGTAGAGTTTGTTGACCACAAGTTTCGAGTTTTCGCTTTGGGTTTTGCATTTGAACAAGTCGTTTCGATAGTCGGACGTGTCGATGTTGTTATTGTAGTATTTCGCGTTACGTTTGCAGACTATAACGTCCCAGGAACACCTGAAATAGAATAACTATTTTATTATTTATTTATTGATTAAGCGTAAACCTATGTGTATACTTCTTCCGGGACTACTTATAGAGTATAGCAGAGTGAAAGGTGTTGGAGGAGGTCAATGCTTTGTAAGTCTTCTGGCTAATAAATGGATCTATCAAAGCGTTCCATTTGTTGAGCACTATTTCGTTTACAGTTTACAATTGATACGAACCAGGTGAGTTAGTTACCTCAAATAGCTGAGTAGGTCTCCGCGGCTGCAGTACTCCGCAATGATGAGCGGCCTCCTGCCGCTGCAGCACCCCACCAGGCTCACGATGTTACGATGCACGCCCACACTCTTCATCAGCTCCATCTCGGAACGAAACGATCTAATTTCTTCTGATGATGGAAAATCTGGGAAAATTAACGACAAGTTTATAGTATGTTTAGGTTGATATACTTAGTTTTGGAATGGTGAAAATGCATTGTCAGTAAGTTTAAGTAAATCCTGCGCTACGGACCTATAAGCCACAAGAACAACAGGGAACGAGAGGAAGAACAAATAAATAAAGGGTGGATTGTTCATGGAAAGGATTGAAAATAAAATATATTGCTCGAAATCGTGATGGATAGCAGGAAAATAGCCTAATAGCTTAGCCCCTGATTAATGGTAGAAGGCGAAGATTCCGAAATGTTACCCTTTAGCATTTTGACGGCGACTTCCTTGCCGCCGGGCGCCAGCGAGCCGCGCCGCACGAGCCCGAAGGCTCCCTCCCCGATGACCTCGTGCAGCAGCAGCCGGTCGGAGCGAATCTCCCAACTATCCTCTGCCGCCTCCGGGCCCAGGCCCGTAGACTCTATGTCAACTTCTTTTGATAACTTTTCTTCATCCTGGTATAAAAAACCGTGGGGTTGGTTTATGTAATTCCGGAGCACACCTACTTACTTACCTACTGCCGAGTGCCTGTAGCGGATAGGTAGGTATAATGATGGACATTATAAGTAAACGCGATAGAGCTAGAGCCTGTTTCCGATACGATGGACTGCTTAGATATGGTAGCGGTTCAATTGTTATCAGTGTCCAAAGTGTTGCCTTTTCAGTGCAAGACGCATGGGAAATAGATTTGTATGGATGAGTCGTATTTGCTTTGGCTTCGGTTAATGTGATGGTATCGATGTTATGGAGTGAAGTAGTGTGTTACCAGGTAGTAGTTTGTGGGTGTGTCGCGGCGCGCGGGCCGCCGGCGCCAGCAGCGCGCGGCCAGCAGCGTGGCGGCCGCCGCGCCCGCGCACCACGCCACCGCCACCCCCACGCGCACACCGCCACCGCCCCGCCGCGCTGCGCATATCACAACACTTAACTTCACAGATATAGATTTACATAGATAACGCAAGTAACACTATTTGTATTGAAACCAAGCGTGCCGAATTTTTAACACCTCCTGTGACGTCATTAGTGAAGGGAAATCCAAACCGCTTCAAAGACACCGATGCCGCCGATGCCCCTCCGCCCGCTACGATTCCCTCGAGGGATTATCACGCTCATACTCATATTTTTATATCTGTAGTCGCGAGGACTGTAAGTTATCGGCGACCAACCTCGACGCATGGTCGGGGTTTTCGGACACGCTAAGTACATACATTTGCGTTATCTATGTAAATCTATATCTGTGCTTAACTTACTAAACACATACTCTCTTACGCATAGGTACTTATCCCCAGCTTAAAACCGTGAAAGACACGAAGGGAGGTCGAAATTCTACGCGAAATGTGAAAAAAATGCTGCTGTTTGACGTTGGTATGGAGTCTTCCGATAGGGATACTTAAATAGATAACTATGGCATCACCACATACAAAAATCATAGAGGTAATCGTTGTAAAGACACATACCTATCGGTCTCATTAACTATCTAAATATACATTCTATAGATTTTACAGCAATAATACCTACTACCTTAGAAAGCTAAGAGGCAGGTAATTTTTTTAATAGCAATAGAATAAGTAACAAAACTTACCCGGAAATAGTCCTCGTGTGCTAATGTGGGCGGTATCGACGATAGTCGAATAGATGGACACCTCATAGATATCTTTGCCCACCACTCCCGAGAAAACCGCTTCTGTCGCGTTCTGGACAATAGATGAATTCATATCAAGCCTTAGATTATATACATACGCTGCAGGTGGAGTCTAGCATGTGGGAAATGAATAGATACTGCTCCTAAGGTAGAACATGCCACGCCATATTTTACCACATAACCCACTTTTGGATTGTCACGTTTTGAAAGTTTTTACTAAAGAGTGACAAACGTTCGATAGAATTGGTGTACTACTTAGTAAACTATATACCTACAGTGCGTAGTGTCATCTTTTTTTATAATATCATTTTTTGAAATCGTGGGCATTCAGGATTCTTTGCCCGCAAGGACCGTGGCGCCACGTTACATTGGAGTGACATTGACACTTCAGACTTTAGACAGTCACTCTCTTCATCTTCTTCTTTGCACTCTCAATCAGGCCTCGCGAATTAATATTTGTAGTGACACTGACAGAAGTAAAGTGACAGTTAACGTCAGCCTAGTCCCCGCAAGCGACATCTGGTGAGCTCAAAACTTTTCGCCCCGTTGATTCAGACTATGACATAAATGGCACTTACCCCCGGTACAGAAATAGTGGTGTTGCGTCGCGCCCGTAATATCAATTTGTACTGTTTTGGGGGGATCACGGGTCGCGTCCAGTTAACTCGCACCTGCCACGTCTCGCCGCCGCCCTCGGTAGCATTCAGGTGTATATTAGCAGGATTCCTTAATTTTAAGCTCTCTGTGGAAGGAGATAGGGCCTTTATAAAATAAATAATAACTAAATATTTACACACTGAGACACCAAATGAATGGTCTCAAACTAAGCAACGCTTGTACTATGGGTACCGTACAATTAACTGGCGATCCCAGTGACATCCAGACTAGGACAAATTACGAAAAGACCATTTCCGAAATTTAACCCGGAGGGAATCGAACCCGCAACGACCATGTGTAGTGAGTGAGCCGAGCGGCCCACGCCCCCACTGCGCCATGCGGTCGTCTTTACAAATTACATTTAAGTATATCGACTAAGATGGTGTAACTACTCTATTGGCACGGCACTTTAGGAGCAAATTTATGCCCGAAGTGCGATGATTCAATAATCCGCCTCATCTTTGTAACTGTGGTACCCTCCAGGATTATTTCAACTACCTAGTATCGCTGATGATATGACGCGATTTCGATTTCCATATTTTGCTTTAGGGTTGAGGGTAGGTATAACATAGGTCTCGTAAAATTCTTTATTTCAAGAACGACCTCTACGCTAGACCACCTAATTCTCCAGCCTAAGCCAGCTCAAGAGTTTCAAAGGACTTTACTAATTGGCTTCATTTAATCTATTGTCATTGTCCATTTTTCTCAAAATAATTAAACAGATAGGTACAAATTTGTTTTGTAGTTTTGTTCTAAAGCGTTTCAGCTATACCTACCTAACTTTGCGGGATGTCCTCAGTGGCAATTGCAAGGTATGACTTACCTGTTTCGCAGATGGCGTTTATCTCACACAGCGGCGTCTGGTACTTGACCACGGTCTTACCATACAGACCAGACACATTGAACCTACACGACTTATTCGTGGGCAACGCTGTAAATATGACTTCCGGTTCTTGGTTTGGCTAAAACAGTTGAAATAATAGGAGGTAATGAAAAAGTGCCAAATAAATAAATTCATAAGTATCGCTAGACTGACACACCAACTGTATGGTCCCAAACTAAGCAACGCTTGTACTATGGGTACCTTACAATGGACTGGGGGCGATCCCTGTGACAGACAAGACCCGACCAGGCACATTATGAAAAGGCCATTTCCGAAATTTGCCCCGGCGGGAATCGAACCCGCAACCACCATGTGCAGTGAGCCGAGCGGCCTACGGTCGAACCACTGCGCCAAGCGGTCGTCAAATAATAAATTTAAACTTTTAATCTCGGGTGGAATCGACTCTCTTATATATTGTATTGATTTATCATCACATGTCACATGCTAAACGGTGAATGTAGACTGCGTGAAGAAACCTGCACGTCTCTCGGAAGACATGTGGGGTCCTCCAACCGCACTGAGCCGGCGTGCGGTGAGTATGCTTAGTACAATGGTAATAGGCTCGATGATGGGGAAAGCAAATGTGTTTTCTTACCCATATATCAAAGTTATGGACGACCCCGGCGCAAGAGCCCACAACATCAAAGTATACGTCGTCCTCTGCGAACGAAGATATTATTGAATATCATTAACAGAATAGTCAGTCAAAACAGCAAACAAATAATAATTGGTGCATTCGTCCTGCAAATGCATATTTTGCCTATGGTTCCCCCATAAAAATACGCCAACCCGCACTGAGTCAGCCTGCTGGATTACGGCCTGAATCCCCCTCGTAGTGAGGGGAGGCCCGTGCCCAAGAGTGGGACGTCAAAAGGACTAAATTATGATTATTATTGATTCTTTCATTGCGGTGTTTAATTATCGCATACCCACTATTCGCCATGGCACCAATTTAAAAATACTATGTCATTCATTAAAGTAATTTAGACCAAATCCGATTATTGCTTAATGATATACTTACTTATTTAGGTAGGCTATACTTGGTAAAACAAACGGTAAGTACTACAATAATTAAAACCTTTATTATACGAAAGGACCAATTTGCGAATATGAAAAACCCTAGTGAGTGTAGCGTGTCGAAAAAAAAAAACCGAATCCGTTCCTATCATATGCGTATTAATATCAGTTCAACTAACGTCAAAACAACGTCAAACGTGAAATACCTCCGATTGGGTCTCTGGTCAGGGGCTTAATAATTAATAAAATAATAGATTAGTATATAACTTACCTCCGCTCGTATTCCATTTGAAAAATCCATTTAACTGCAAAATTTTCTTATCCGATGTGTTTGAATAAAAGAAGTCGACGGTTACAGTGTAATTCCTGTGCTCGTGCCTCGATTGGTCATAAGTAGGCAGCTTTGACCCCCCTCTCCAATGGAGAGGCTCCTCATCGGTTATCTCAGCATACCACATCGTGTAGTTTGTTTTTTGCATAGTGGTTATCTTATCGTACTCTTGCATGGGTTCTAGTACCGCGAACTCTATCTGGAAATGTGAAAAAGTGAATGTTAGGAAGTTAGCGTAAATTATTCAATGTCTATTTAGGGGGCGTCCATTAATTACGTGAGGCATTTTTGAGAATTTTTCGACGACCCCTCCCCTCTTGGTGAGATATTGTAAGATTTTCTTCAACACCCTCCCGCTTCCCCTAAAGTCACGCGAGATTCTTCAAAATGTATGTTTTGGCTGTAAACGTGTTGGATTATTGAGAAAAAAAAATAGGATAACGGTTGACCCTAAAGGCCATCCTAGCAACTTCTCGGCAATTCGCTTCTCTGTGGTGTTCGGACGAACACGACAAACACTATTGTCTCAGATTTGGCCATATTTCAGTCTAGAAATATTTTTTCAAATGGGTTCAGTAGTTTCGGAGCCTATTCAATGCAAACAAACAATACAATATTTCCTCTTTATAATATTATAGATATAGATTATATGAAACATTAAGCTTTATGCTAGCAGGAAGGATGACTGTTGCACAAAAAACGAGCCAAGCGAAGGCTCCTGGTGCGACTGTGTCCTTTTTTACTAGACACTATTCTCTAGAGGATAGAGTACGACAGAAACACCGACACCATACCAGGATCCTCTCCCTTGGCTAATTATACTGTGTACAATAGTAAAAAAAAATTGTAGGTAAACACATGACAAAAACTTTGAGAGCACAAAGTAAAAAACACACAAACAAGTAACTTATAAGCAAATACTTACCATTGTAAAATTATTATTTATATTTTTGCTATCGCCCATATCATTAACGAAATACATATGTATGTTAAATTTTTCATGAAATCTATGGGGACACTACCACGTAACGGTATACTCTAGGAAGCGAGTTGAACGGATTCGTGTATCCCAACAAATATATTCACTTTCCTGGTGCTAGATATCAGAGAACGCCCGCATCAGCAGTTATCGTTTACGATTGCACCGCGGTATGTCGCGAGGCGGATTCTATTGCTTCAAACGACAAATATCCCTATAACATCATCATCTGATGTTGTTGCTGACGATATACGACGGCAAAAAAAAATGGGATTTAGAGTAGGATTCGACGATACGAATGTCACGATATATCGATTAACGTTGCTAAGAGTAGCACCCATGGGTTGAATATGGTAACCGGAAGGCTTCAGCCGACACTGGCAGGCGGTAGACCGTCCCCTATTGTCAACCTCTGAGCTATAACCCACAGGGTAGTAGGTACTTACAGCTTGACTCTCCAACTCCGGCTGAAGTATGACCACTTGCCAGCTTTCAGAAGGTGGTACCTGGATCTTGACGAACGCTGGAGTTTGACTTCCGATGACGACCGGTGACGGTGCGTCTGAATCAGCGGTGGAATCTAAAATAATTATAAAGCTAGTCAAGAATTCTATACGCACGTAGAGTGCACCTCTCAATTTCAGTATCGATCATCACTGGCTATTTGGGTGAAATCTGTAGGTGTTGTGAAAGACTAAAGAGGGACAGCGAGGTCTTTGTATTTTTTATGTAACATTGTCGGCAAACAAGGGCACGACCCGGCTGATGTTAAGGCTAAAGCGCACATCTAGCCCGCGAAGTTAAAAATTTTTGAGGTTTTTTATAAATTTTTCAAAATCTGACTATAATAAAAGGCACATTTTGTAATTCGCGACAAAGACCGTGTGCAGTGCATTTATTAATATATCCAACTTACTCTAAAACATTTCAAGAACGACAGCTATCCAGATAATCTGGCAATTTTTGTATATTTAGTGATTAACTAGTATCATATCCACCGTGGTAATATTTAGAGTAAAATAAATGTATTAATAAACGCACTGCATACTGTGTTTTTCGCAAATCACAAAATGTTGTCTTAAATGTTTTCAAATTTTGGATAAACTATAAAAATACTCGAAAATTTTGGATTTCGCGGTCTAGACAGGCGCCTTCACCTTAAGCCGTTATACTGTAGCCTTTGGCTATTTCACGTCGATTGTCAGTTCGATAAAGCTTGGCTCAACCTCCGTAAACTGAGCGTGGCGGTGAAATATAAAGGAATAATACAAACGCACTTACTACAAATAATATTTTTGCATTCTCCTTCAGTCTGTAACAAAGTAAAAAATATATTTCACCAGCTGACCCGACAGACGTCCTAAACTTTGAATATTGAATTCGAATTGTTCCGCTTAACTTTCTTATTTTCTTTTTCATAAAAACTTTATGTTGATAATAATAAACACAACAAAAAAGAATTAGCGTAATCGTTCCATCCGTTCACGCGTGATGCGATGACCAAAGAAATAGGGATAAATTAATGTATATTACATATACATATACTGAACTATAGGACTTTGATGGAGCTTTAGTAAAAAACTTAAGAAGATGTACTTACAACAAAATAATCTGATAATAATTAATAATTAAATGTTTTCTGTTAGTACAATTTGGTGTGGAATTTGTGCGACATATTATTTTTGAAATTTATTGACGGTTTTTCTTTTCTTGTCAATGCAAACATTATGATTATTTATACCTTATTTACAAGGTATTTTTATTTATTGCCATCGTCAAGTCAGTAAGTACACTAAGTACATCGGTACTTACTGACTCACCGATAGGAATATGTACTACGTAAAAAACAAACCTAATTTAGAAACACTGATCTTCAATCGTATTTCCGGAAAGAGTTGCGAGTAGCATTATACACCTTATTTGGTTAGCTATAAGGCATTTTATGATGATGTAACACTGAAGACCACTGTTCCTTTGTTTAGAAGGTGGAAAGACTCTGAGTGCGCGTGATTGAATCATTGCGATGCAGTTTGTCAACATTGACAGAAATAACGCTGGCGAACCTGGGAGAATTCATTGCATTTCTAATTATAGGTGTTAATTAATAAGAAACTGATTTCTAAAAACCTGGGTGCACTAAAATGCTAGAAATAACTAGGGACCTTATAACTTACTTCAATCGGCATCGACTCCAATAAATACTACACATAAAAAAGTTCGATAAACTCACTAAACATGGAAAAATTGTTATTTCTCTACTCAACAATTGACAAATTCAAGTTTGAGTAATCCGATCTGATATGGTATTATGAGAAAACAGCTATGATTTTGTTGTCCATCGTGAAAATTCTCGAATAAGCAAAACAAATCAATAGACTATACGTTTATTTTCCATCTATAGGTTATAAGTTTGTGGGCATTTAGTAAATTACTACAGGCGCTGTTAGGCTCTGGACAAGTACAAAAAGCCAGAGATGAGATTTCCTGGCAATATAGAATAATTTTGATAAGAAACTAACATATGCGGGGCCCCCTTTCGCGCGGGGCCCGTAGCAGTTGCTACTCTTGCTATATGGTTAATCCGGCACTGTCTATAAGTATATTTTACTGGATCCAGATGGCCATTATGTGCCAAAAATGTATAGACAGAACGGTGTCGGTTTCTTCGTGTGAATAACCCGCTAAAAGTTAATTAGGTAATTATTTCGGTGTGCCTAGGTGAATCATATAAATTAAAGTAGGTAGGTAACTACTTGTCATGACAATTATTTGTATTACGACCGCTTAGCATAGTGGTTGCGGGTGTGTACTGCTCCGGGTGGTTGCAGGTTCGATTCCCGCCGCCAAAAATTTCGGAAATGGCCTTTTCGTAATTTCCCCCGTCTTGCAATTGTACCAGGCATGCCTTTTAAGTTCTGTCGTTTCCATATTTCCCGGCAATTTTGAATTTGGAACTGTTCTATATTCGAATGTGTTTAAATTTCGAATCTCAAAACAGTTGAAAGTTTTAGGATTAATGCTATTGTTTAGTCACAGCGTCGATTAGAATCTGTCAGGTTACGTACGAAAATGAATCTTTCTAAGGAAAATGTTCGTGCAATAATTTTCTACAACTTTAGAAGAGGCCTGACACGGCTTCAGTGTTTTGAAGAGCTAACATCTGTGTTCAGTGATGAAGCCCCATGTCTGCGGACTGTCGAAAGCTGGTATTTAGAATTCCAGCGTAGACATACTAGTCCTAGTGACAAATCTCGCAAAGGACGGCCAAAATCCGCCTTCACTGAAGATAACATCATTGCTGTGAGACAACAAATTCTCGAAGATCGTCATGTGACGTATCGAGATATAGAGGCTCTATAAGGCATCTCAGGGACAACCATTCAGAAGATCTTGCATGAAGCGCTCGGTGTAAGAAAGCTAGTTTGCCGTTGGATACCGCATCTGCTTTCCGACGATCACAAGGCGGCCCGCGTCAGATGGTGTAAGAAAACTCTGCAAAGGTTCAACCGAGGAGAGTCAAATCACGTCTACGACATCATCAGTGGTGACGAATCTTGGATCTATGCCTACGATCCTGATTCCAAACAACAATCTACAATCTGGGTCTTTCAAGACATGCCAAAGCCGACTAAAGTTGTTCGTTCTCGAAGCACTTCAAAGAAGGTGGTGGCCACGTTCATTGGAAAAACCGGCCATATTGCGACTATTGCAATTGAAGATCGTAGAACGGTTAATGCAGAGTGGTATACCGCAGTTTGTTTACCACAAGTCATCGTCAACTTCAAAAATCTAACTCAAAGCGACGCATCATCCTGCACCACGACAACGCAATCTCACACAGCGCTCGTCAAACGATTGAGTATTTGAAGCAGGAAAAAGTAGAAATTCTTGACCATCCTCCATACAGTGCTGACCTAAGCCCTAAAGATTTCTTCACATTTCCTAAAACTAAGAAAAGTCTTCGTGGTCAAAGGTTCCAGTCCGGTGAAAAAGCAGTCGACGCTTTCAAGTCGCCATTTTGAACACCCCCACTTTAGAGTGGTATAAATGTTATAATAACTAGTTTGAGCGAATGGAAAAGTGTATTAAGCTACGTGGTGAATACTTTGAAAAACAATAAAAAGTACTATAAGGTTCTAGTTGTGTTTTTTTCTTCAAACGACAAAACTTAAAAGGCATCCCTCGTATGGTACTCATAGTACAAGCGTTGCTAAGTTTGGAACATTAGGTTAGTTGTTAGTCTGCCGATGAAACGGCGAATGGATAATAATTTCGGTTTCGGCAGGAATATTTCCAAGTGTAATCGATATAATATGGCCATGGCTGGCTTTAACATTTAAATTATCGACATTGGGAAAATAGCCGAGGTCAAAGAAGTAGGATTTGCAAATACCTCTGATAGGTACGTATAAAATTTTCCAAGCCTGTTATTGAGTGTCGTTTAATCTAGATCTGGTTGACGGAATTCGAATGTAGTAGATACCTAGGTACCTATAAGTCTTTTGAGCGTGTATAAGTTTCCTTTGAACATCATTCTAATTCATCATCATCTGCCTTACCTTTTCCCATTATCTGGGGTCGGCGCAGTATGTCTTTTCCTTCCATTCATCGCGCTTTCCTGTCATACTCACATCCACTCCAACCTCGTTCATATCACTCTTAATACAATCCATCCATCTTTTCTTTGGCCTTCTTCTCGCACTGTATCCATCCACATTCATATTCATCACTCTTTTAGTCACATGTTTCTCATCCCTAACATCATTCTAATTGTATCGTGCTTATTATATTATAGAACCTTTAGCAGCTTCCATGGGATCCAATTATATATTTGGAAAAGCATTGCAGTGGCTGTTATTGCAATCATTCTTCTTATTCACCTAGTCATCGGTAGGAATGGATCTTCGCAAATGATTTTCCAAGCATCTCCTAGTGTTACTAAAAATAGCTATTATAATGTTCAAGTTCATAACGAAGACCGATACGCGATACAGTATCTATGTTATACCAATAATTAGGCACTTGTGCAGTCAATATTTCGGCATATTGATTGAGCGATATCTCGTGTTGGTATCCATGTTTTGAACGATCTCTATGATAACAGCTAGTTCACCTCTGGAATAGGATTGGCGATAATTATGACTGTTTACTAAGCCGACTATGTCATTCCAGAATATGCCTTTATGACACATTGCACCTTTTAATGCAACCTCTATCATCAGTATATTTTATAATAAATTTTATTTTAGAATTTAGGCGCTTTGCAATTGATCCTCAATCATTAAATGCTCTTTAATTAGGTATGAACTCGTAGTAATAAATAAACTGATGAGAGTTCGTGTAAAATTAAGCAAAGTCATGTGAAGGTAATAGCAAAGTCGAGAGATACCTATTTGTATCCATTCCTGGAATATTTTCCTCAAGTTGCACTAAAACAAAAATTATAAAAGTGCCAATCTCAAATATTATCTCAATACCTATCTATTTGTACTGTACCTTGAAGGAAGGAAATGTTGATATTTGTTTGGCAGGTACCTACTCACTGATTCATGGGGAATGATGAGAATAGGTACCATTGATATGGCGGTGGGGCAGGAGTTGTAATGTAGAAATTTTTCAGAGCAGTCAGTTCAGTAGGACTTGTAAATTAAAAAAGAAAAGCATCTTCTTTCTGTCTTTCGTCACGCGTCGAGGTCAGTATTTTAGTCAAAAGATTATACCGAACATTTTGTAACTATCTCGTTGGGGAACCAGTGTGGTTAAGGACTAGTAAGCAGCTGTGACGAATTCCGTAGAACTAACTACGGCTAGAATAAAATAGCCCTCCCTGCGCCCTGCCTCCTAGGGGCAAGTGGAGGGACATAGGTATACTTTAGAAAGGGGCTGCCAATAATTTATGCAATTTAAATTTCACCCCCTTTTTAAATTTAATTGTTTATATTTTTATTTCTCAACTCACCATATTGAGATAGTACATCAAGCCTCCACAAATTAAATAAGAAACTTCATTTAGTGGATCTTCCTTGAAAAGCTTCTGAACATGTACAGGATCAGTTGCCACGTGATGTATTAATAATATTCCAATCACTATCAAAGTGTTCTTAATGTTTTTGTACAACATTTTTGTACAATAAACATGTGGGTCATTCAAAAAAGAAATAAATTTGTACCAAGCAGATCGAAAAAAAAATGTCTCACTCGCAAACAACTACCCTCTAGTAAGTACATAAATTAATACTCCTAATTATTCGTTTTTTAAAAATCGCACTGTGAAATAAAGTCTTCTTAATAACACTTTAAATTTTAAAACCGACTTCAAACGTTTCCGCAGGAAAACAGCCGCGTTCGCGGTAATGCGATCGGTCGGGTTCGCGCGCGCTGGCCGCCCGCCTCGAGTCGTAACTGGGGCGCCGAGAGCGTGCTTGCGAGTAGGTAACTGCAAGGTAGGGTGCCGCCGAAGCTCTGTGTTCTAGAGTGGCCTACGTCACACGTGTTCATCCACAACTTTTACAACTATATAAAATCCTATCTACATCTAATTAAGCTCTCAACAGAGAAATATGGAGTTATACCTATCCTACTAATATCCTACTTAATATTATAAATGTGAAAGTTTGTGAGTGTGGATGTATGTTTGTTACTCTTTCGCGCAAAAACTACTGAACGGATTTGGATGAAATTTGGAACACCGATAGTTTATAACCGGGATATACATATAGGATACTTTTTATCCCGATAATCCCGAATTTTTGTTATGTTAAATACTACGCGGATGAAGTCGGGGGGCACCGCTAGTATTAAATAATGCTGACTCGGTCGAATTTGTCTGTAATCCCCTCTCACTTCTAGATAAATGCTTATATGTCATTATTTTACTACGTAGTGGGTAGGTACATAACTCAGATGAATAATAATAATTTAGAGTAATAGACGGAGCGCGTGGGTCTAGTCTAGTGAGTGATACCAGAAAAAGTAAGTACCTACTTAATATCAAATAGTATCAATGAAAAAGGTATGTAGGTAACTTTTTTAGATTTCTCATGTGTTGTTGCCATGTTTATATGATTAGACGTACCTATGGACTTAACCTCCCGAGCGATCAGCAAATCTTAATAAAGAATCTGGTTTGATGCTATTGACAGTAATTTTGCTGGCTTGACTCTCAAGATCTTCGCGCTCCGTTTATGCTATTACTATAGTTTGAGTTAGAACCTACGTAGGTACATTAAAACAAGCAATTACACCATATTAAATAATCGCCATGATTCATCTCGTTGAGGTTCGAAAATAAAACATTTAAATATTATATTGAATCCGTCAATAAAATTGCTGAGTAGAATACATTAACTTAAATTCCGTAGAAGTTAATGAACTATACAGGTAGTGTTTTAAAACACGTATTCATTAAACGTGAATTAATTATAGCTTACCACGGCAAGCGATAAGTGATACGAAATGGTGGTAATGTTCGAGTTCAAGGAGGTCACCGCCGCGCTCGCCAACAATCGGGTAGCGATTTTAAACGCTTGGAACGGGACGGTTGGGCTTCCGGGCCTCCCACTCATAGTATGAAATGAAGCTATAATAGTGACTTTATGCAGATCATCTGGGTGGGAGAGGGTAGTTAGGACTGGAGGGATCTTTTGAGAGAGGAACCTACCTACTTCCCCGGTTGTGCCACTCCCTAAGTACCTATGAGCTGTAGTCATTCGCTAAAGCTTGGCTATATACTTACCTATACCTATTCTAATTTGAAACAACTCAATTCGGATCATTAGAAAGCGGTAACACCGCAGCGTGCAACGTGTTCTGTGTTCGGGTAGGTTGTGTTTTAACAGTTAGGTAGATAGGTGTAGCCAGTTCATTTCACGAAGGCGCGTGAATTATTACAATTTGACCCATATGCCAGGGTCATAAGAGTCACAGCACGTGTCTTCGTGGAATTAACCAACGATAGGTAGATTTTGTTTGATGGGTTACCCCAGCGCCATAGTCCGATTCGGTAAGTCTAGGTATCTATAGAAATTGGAATTCCCATTATGGTGGTTTAGTTAAAAAGCGATTAAATAAGAAGGAAAGTCGAGTTCAAATTCGTTTCCGAGGCATATTACCTACCTGCCTTATTAAATACAAATGTATTATTATTGCTTTATTTATTTTTAATACAATTAGTATAACTACTTACTGCAATAACAAAAATACAGACTAAACTGATGACTAAGGCTCAATTTACACTGCCGCGGAATGGAATGGAAGCTTTGATAACCTTTATCAAAGAATGGAAGCGACAAAATAAATAGGAGCCAAAAACTCTCGAAAATAGGATTCCCCGGAAGACGCACGACCTTTTTTGGCTCGTATTTAGGTTTGTACGTTGCGTTACACAATTGTCATAAAGTTCATTATGCTGTATTATGTACAAAAAAGTCGCATCCATTCCATTCCGCGGCGGTGTAAATTGAGCCTAATAATGAGTACCTGACATGCAATCTCGAAATTTCCAGTACCGACTAGCCTATACGCGAACAACGCTCATCGTAAGTAGGAATTAATCTTTATAGGCTTATTTACATTGATACCGAGCGTGTATCTTGATTTCCAGAAAACATGGTAAAAGATTCACATACCTACCTCATTAGTTACAATATACATCCTTCTAGCTGGCTACAGCATATTAATAGACTATAACAAATACAACCGAAATGAGAACCCCTTCCCTTTTTTGAAGTCAGTTAAAACGAGTAAGCACACACGTAGTTTTTCGCATTTAGCTTGACACCAAGTAAACTGTGTTTTTTAGTTTTATTTATGCATCAAACACATAAAGGCCTTTGGGTAGGCCTAATATACCCTCAAATTTGTGCCCCAAATCCTGACCCCCTTATTAATATATCCCAGGCTTCTTCACTGTCTGTAGAGTCGTTCTACACAAAACTTTTTATTTCGAGAAGATTACTTTCTACACTGCCCCTCTGTACAGATATTTTATTTTTCGAAATAGAGCTAGAGCTAGCTTTAAAAGGGGGCACTTATCAAATAATATTCCGGAAACGGGCGGATATCATGGTCAGCTCTCATCATTGGGTACAATTAAAATTATGTGCACCTCTCATTCATACGTAATCAATATCCGCACTGAACAAACAACTTTCTGTTACATACTTACATGTAATTGCGTAATTATATTTTTGTGCCTACTGTCAAATAATGTACAGTCAGCGATAAAGGGCATTCTAATTTTTTTAATCATAAATAGGTTCTCGTTATTTTAATATTGTTGGTGACCATTGTCAACAGCAAAAAATAGTCAATAAAACTGAATAAAATTATATTATTATGTATGGAAAGAAACGCTCCGTTTCGTTGCCATTACTTTATTGCGCAAACATTCGACAATCGCATACCATAGATAATAAGCCCCCAAACATAACAAGAAAAAAAATATCATACCTATATTTGATAGTAGGTACAAAAGTGTCCAAAATATTTGTTAAACTGAGAATGTTCAGAAACTTATGTTGCTGACCGTACCGACCGTACGCTGACTGTACCTACCAGATTATTTAAAAATGTGAGTATGTAGGTGACTTCTCGCTTTCGTCTAATTATATTTCTTGGACGAAATTTTGACTCCACTATAATGACGCTGAAAAGCTTTTAGCCTTGTTACAAAAAACGTGTAAATATTTATTTCGGTGTCCTTTTGAGAACGAGGGCGAGCGGTGTCAAATCTAAACCTTATGATATGCCTCCTGGGCATTTTTATCTACACCTATTTATGCATGGCCGTTTTCTGCTGTTTCACAGATAGAACTCTGCAAAAAAATTTGTCGATGACTATTTTACGTGCAATGTCAACGAATTTTTTTATTGTAAAATTAATCTAGGACATCACAATTGTATAGGCAAGGGCGGCAAAAACTTTACATCCTATACCGTGGTAATTTGTAAATCCGCCACTGGCTATAGATCCTGACTTACTCATCACAATATACATAGGTGGTGGTAGTCCAAGTCGCCAAGGAGGGGCCAATAAAAATAAACATTCGACTTTGATACATCACGGACTTAAAACAGGTATTTTCACTACTACTACAAAAACATTTCGAGGTGATAAAATCGTCCTGCGCTCGACTTCCGACAAGTACATAGTTGTATCGCTTACATAAGGTTGTCTATGAGGTGATCGGCCGCGGCGCCGTACCCTTCACACTTGGCCGGCAGCGCGGGCGCACGCGGTCACCTTCACCTCACCTGCTGGTGACGGGCTTATCTAGTACTCTACAAACTTCCTCGTATATCTACGTAGGTACGGCAACCGACATCGGTCGCTGAAAATTCGTTGCATTCGCCGAACACTAGCTGAGTTTTTTTAAGTAGCTTGCATAGTTTCTTTTTGCATCTAAGTAATCCTTTATTTTTCTTGATTTACCCATATTGGTATTGACTATGTTCAGCGACTTATGTCACTGACTGTACGAATAGAACAGTGGTAACCAGAAAACTAAATATTATATACCTTTCACGAGCCTAATTAGAATGCGTTTCATAGTAAGTATGTGGATGGTGATAATCGGGCAAGTACGAGAACGCGATAGCGCTAGTTCGAAAAATTATTGCAAAGATTCGTGACCGTTTCTAAAGTTCAAAATTTTTCTCCACACGACTGTACACGAAACAGTCCCTATCAAATAAGCCTCAGAATATCGAAGGTACACCTTCAAAGTACACTCGTAAACAAAACTACTTCAGGAGTTTTCCACTACAAACAGCGCGCGACCTCGCATGTCCAACAAATGTGTAAAGTTCACTGTAGCCCTGCGAGCCCCTCGAGAATATGAATGATTCGATCCCGTCAAAATTATGAATCGAATACTCGATTACATACCATCGAATATTCGATTTTCCTAATTATTGGCTATTGACGAATCCCTTTTTCATTGCAGCGGACCGCGGGTACAGGCTACTAAATGTTATATGAAACTTTAATTTATTATTTTTCTTCTTTTATGACAATTAGTTTATAAAAATAACTCAGTTTTAAAAGGGTATTCTACCTACTTACTTTGGGTAGGTCATTGAAAGCTATTTATTTCCAGCTACTTTTACCACATAAGTACCTAAGTCGGTACGCACAATAAAGGCGGCAGGCAAATTCCCTGATTGTTTGTAATAATTAATTATATGAGTTCTTCATGGATTGCCTATGAATACCCCTTTTCTTTCATATGTATAACTTGAACTCAAATCGTTTATTTCGCATAGGCATTTATACGGACGAGACGCGACGCGACGGCTACCGTTTGTAACGACCGCTTGGCATAGTGCGAGCGTAGGCCGCTCAGCTCACTGGACTGAGCGGTTGGGGGTTCGATTCCAGTCAGGATAAATGGATTGTCACCGTATCAGTATATTGTACGGTATCCATATTGTAGTGCGTTGCTTTGTTTGGGACCATAGGTGTGCTAGTATATATTTATTTATTTTTACGGACTTACAATTGTCATTTTACAAACTTAACAGGCTACAGTCCATTTCACATACGAAGTCCCGTAGAAGCGGCGCTGTAGTCGCATGCCGGCAATATACTTTACACTGTGTACAATTTAGTTCCGTACTTTTCCGCCGGACTTCCTATGTGAAATGGACTGTAGGTATTATTTGTCAATTCTTCACGGAAACACGTCCACCTGTGGGCCGCCAGAACCATTCCAATAGTTATAAATAGGTAAGTATTACGCTCTTTATTTTTAAGGTGTGATAGATAAGTAGTAAATTAAACCGGTTAAGTTGACGTCATGGAATAACATTAGTAGCACAATAACCCACTAACGTCGTCGGCGCGCGGCGGGCACGGTTTATGGCTAAAAAGCGTATCTAATTAATTGATTTCGATTTACGACAGACGAAATAATTACGCCTCAAATTGTATTAGCATCAGAACTAGCACGTGGGCCAAGGAACGCGAGGCTTTTAGCGCGGATTACATTGGCAATCCGGATTCCGACACTGGGCCTCATGTCTGCTGATTTTAAACTAATCGAAAACCGTTCATTAATATTATCCTCCTCAATTATTAGCGACAACAACTTAAACAAATACTTTAATATACTAACTAGGTACTAACTTTAACATCTAACTTGGGCCCGTATTAATCAATATATGTCAATTCTGAGAGCGTTCTTGAGTAAGCTTTTGACATGTCATTTCGTACTGACATAAGAACGACATTTCCAAGATCGCTCTCAGACTTGAGATCGATTAATAATACGGGCTTTAGATAGATCACTGCTCTAATCTGTGCTCTGGGTTTGCGGGCGTGCCTCCAGCAGTGACGTGCCTGCTATGAGGGTTTCTCGTCTCACTCGCTCGAGAACTCGAAACCGAGGTTGTCAGTGACGGATTTACAGAAATTTCCAAGGTATAGACTGTAAAGTTTTTGCCGCCCTAGCCTCTACAATTGTCATGTCCTAGATTAATTTTACAGTCCAAAAATTTCATTGATATTGCACGTTAAATAGTCATCAGCAAAATTTGTTGCAGAGTTCTATGTGTAAAACATCAGAAAACCGTCATGTAGAAGTCTTTTTGATTTCAATGAGGTAGCAAAAAAATAAATATAATCGGTCCCCAAATTTGCCGCCCAAAAATCTGCCGCCCTAGGCCTTAGCCTACTCAGACTGCTGGTAAATCCGGCACTGGAGGTTGCTGTGCATACGCAGCGAGCGCGTTCATCGATCACTTCGTTTAAAACACGCTCGCCAACCGCCCACCAGTGTGATTTCGCCCTAAGTTCCCTAACAGCTAGAGCTGTACATTTGTTATGCATGCACTGGTTAATATCGATCGGCGCCAGACCACACAAAAAACACTATATTTTGAAATTCTAATGTCTACCGTCCGCGGTGTCATGTTGGACTTCTTGCTTTTGTGTAACGCGACTGCTCCACGCGCGGCACTTCCTGGCTACGGAGTATGATAGGCGTTAAATTAAGATCTGTACAAATAGGACGTTTTGTCCTTTCATTTACTTTTAAAAGCAATGTCAATAAACTTGAGCATTGTGAATTTATTTTGGATAAATTGTCAAGTTTTTTGTAACCTACGTAAATATCTATTTGCGTTAGTGGGTAAGTAACTATAATAGTAGGTAGAGTAGGTACTAGGTATTAAAACACCTACTATTACCTAGGTAATAGTAGGTATTTTAATGACATAATGAAAAATTGAATCATAGCTAAATCTTAGTTATGTGATAGTAGATACCTATCTACCAACGTACCTACCGATAATACAAATAGCGTTTGTTTGAATTAATAATAACAAAACCTGAGTTTTCATGATCTTCGTAAGTTCGTACAGGCACAAGGCCCCAAGTCTATTAGATTCCTATATTTCCATTCTACCTATTTCAAGAAAACGGTGAAGGAAAACATCGTGAAGAAACCTGCATGTCTTAGAAAATCGAACCAATTTTCGAAAGACATGTGAAATCCCTAATTAATATTTTCCTCGTGCTTAAAATTGGTAAACCGTTAAATCCTTAGCGGTTAACCTGTTTCCACTTTGTTTGAACTCGACATTAACTAACTGCTAGATACTCGTATGTCCTCGGTATGTCCATATAGTATACCATCGGGCCCGGCAGACGTTGTCCTGCCCTAGCTAGACCCAATCGCAACGCCACCTACCGGATCCAATTATAAATCCAAACCATCAACCACCTTCTCAGACACATACAAAAAAATCACCAACATCAGTCCAGCCGTTTAGTAGGAGTTCATTGATAAACACTCATACATACAATTTATAATATAAATATAAGACGAAAATTACACATGACATTATATAAGTAGGTATACCACTTATATAATGTAGTCGTGCTATATCGTTCATAACGATCACAAATCGGAATTGATCAGGGAATGCATAATGAATCTATATTTGCCCCTGATAAAGTGATAAAACACTGGTGATCGATTCGTCTGACGGACTTCGGGATCGATTTGAATGTTTATGCCAGTTATCCCAACACATTGGATTCTGGATATTATACCTACGTATAAAATCATATATATGTGATGTTTGTATGTATGTATATATTGTCGTCGAGAGGATTTTCACACAAAACTATTTTGTTTCGAGTCCCCAGTAGTCCTAGCGGCTAATCTTCTTTGTTTCAGGGTAACCTAGTCAAAGCACTGTTAAAGCCTTTAAATTCCTAGTATACCTAGTGTGGTGGCTAATACTTTTAGTTTGATATCTCATGTAGTATATTTTAAAACAGATAAATATTTATGCATGATTGCATCTAATGGGTAAGTCTCAGCTTTGAACTAAATTGAGCGCGACACAAAGTTTGTTGATCTGACCGGAGGACATCAACTTGCAGCAACCTCAATTTATCGGGTTAATAACTGTTTGAATGGATGCCTACCTAAAACTTAGGGTACAAGTTTTGCATTTTTCAAAGTTCGAAGACCAGGCCGGAGGGTTGACGGCCTACCTCTAATTCAACCATCCGTGGGGAATAACAGCCTACCTAACCGATTAAAATGAGCATCGCATATCCAACTGAACAGTTTGTTTTTTATGTAACAAAGTCGGCAAGCGTGCGAACGACCCGCCTGATGTTAAGCAGTTACCGTAGCCTATAGATGCTTGTAATACCAATGGCATTGTTCGCACATTGTCGTTCTGAATGGAAGTGGGATAGAGAGAGGGGAAGTGGTTAGTTGGGCTTCCGGCTCTGTCACTTATTGAACGAAACGCAGCTACAATAATAATAATAATATATTTATTGAAAAATAAAGCCTTTACAGTACTTATATGTAGGACATACATGATATCTTAGGACTAAAGGCTGTAAAACATATGACAGGAGAAACGTTAGACTCTATCAGCCCAAACTAGAAATAATTTTTATTATGGGAGAAATAATAGCTATTTAGCCGATTTTCTGTAAGAGGGTGGTCCTATCCCGGTGGGACCAGCCGGTATATGAGCTGTAGCCAGCTGGCTATAGCTTGGCTCGAACACCGTAAGTTCAAGAATCTCAGCGGAGGTCGAACACCTTTGACAGTTCCGACATAAAAAGACATAGACATAAAAAGTATATTTTTTTTCTAATCCTCACTACGGCTTCACTTTGGCGTGATCTGATACCTACAACCTTCGATCGAGCATATTTCATCACGAAAATCAGCGGTCGACGAACTGTTTACCATGAGTCCGATAATAGCGAACATTATTTTACAATTAAAACAGTTTGCGAACAAGGATCACGTTTATTTTTGTACTTACGTAGGTAGGTTGGTACCTGCTGAGGATTGTAACAAACACTTTTTTGCTCCATAAGTTGGTATTTTAACGTATTATCTGATCTTTAATTGAATCTAATTATTATTTGGTGTGTTCGAATTAAATGTCTAGATGGCTTTAATTTTATTCTATCGTTGGTATAGCAGCTAGTTCGTTATGTCGTAAACAAACGCGATTTATGTTTTCTGCCTAATTTAAAAATCCGTCCGATGGCCAGGTGTTCCAATGGCGTCCAAAATATATTTCCATACATTATCTATGCCATAATTTCGGTCAACCATAGAGCCCCAAAGAAAAAAGAATTGCTTAATGTTTGTACCCCTTGATTTAAAATTAAGGTTGTTTGTTATAGCTTATACGAAACGAAACTTCCGTGCCAGTTTTCACCTATTCAGGCCCCTCATAAATAAATACAAAATTCAATAATAGACAACAAACAGCGGTCATCTCAAAAACAAGTCACGTCACCTATATACAACATCTGCGCAGAAAAATAGCCACATTGTACCTTTGATATTCATTATCTATATATTTAATTTACATATCTACGACTAATACATAATGATTGATGGTAGCGCGGTTTGGCGCCAAAATTCCAGGCAAAAACGCGCCGACCGGCCGTGACTCTAGCGAGCAAAAAAGTCAACTATTGATTGTGTATTGAACTCGTGATTTAGATTCAATACATACATTTATATAATAATAACTACCAGTGATGCTGATTGGAATAACACTCCTCCCAGCCATCATATTGAAATTTGTAAAACTTTGACTAAAGGAATTAACACTAAAACCATCTAAGAACGCTTTTGTTTGCGCCGTACCATTGGATAGTGATATTAATAAGTTTGTATGTGTTTCAGTATGCTTCGGGCATTGTTTCGAGCGTACGCTCGGCTCACTGCACTTGGTGGTTGCGGGTTCGATTCCCGCTGGGGAAAATCTCGGAAATGGCCTTTGCGTAATTTGCCCACGTCTGGGTGTCACTGGGATCACCCCAGTCCATGGTACGGTAGCCATGCATAGTACAAGCGTTGATTTGGGACCATACTGTTGGAGTGTTCGTCTAGCGATATTTATTTAATATTAAATAGCTGCCGATCGTCTTCTGGATTACCCTGGTGAGTGTACTCGCACATGTAGATACAAGTATGTTAGTATATTAGGTACCTTACCTACTATACGTACTGTCCGTACGTCGGATAAATAATTGATCTCGACGGCTTACAGAAGGTCGTGCGGACAAGGACTTTGAAAAAAAGATCAGTCAGTAAGTACTTACGTATGCATTATTATTCAATATTTTAATTTTAAATGTTCACGTATCGATAAAACCACGATCAGGATATTGTTTCATCAAAAACAGTGTGCGACGTCATACCTACTCGAGCAAAACATACTTAGGGGTATTCAATTCTAATTTAGTATATCTTAATCTTTCGGTAACTTGAAATGTTCAGTAGCTGTCGATCCTGGGGCTTACATAGTGCTTCTCGGGAGGCAGCTCCCCGCATTTTATTTGCCTGTCACGTTCCTTGCGCATTTCCTAAAATAAAACATTTTATAAAATAATATTTAAATACTTATAGTTACACTAATACTTATACTGACTACCTTATGTGGTGAAGCCACCACGAATATTTCGCTCGTTGGTCGCTAGCGACCACGTTAAATATTTTCAAGACAATTTGAACAGCGTCATTTGAATTTCATGTCAATTTGCCGTAAGGTCGCCTTACGCTGAAGTCGTGGTTGTCGGCAGTATTAATGAAGCGCCTTAGTTACTACAATAGTAATCAATTGCACGGCAGCGATTACGAACTCCATACATTCACCACTGAAAATGCGCACTTCCGCTAGCGATTCGACAAATCAATAATCGATTGCTATTTTATGACGACAAACTTTGTAAGTAGTGCCGTTTGGCCAATCCAGAAGCGTATGTTTATATGGCTATTAAATTATTCATATGGACAATTGGATATAGTTTGCAGAACGGAATCAACCCACATGCACTGTTGTAGACCAAAACCAACCTTGTATTAGTGGTTCTAGGTTGGTTTCAATTTTACAAAAATAAGTCCAATTGTTAGTTCCTAAATTGGTCGAAAGGGGATCTATACTATTTGCATACATAATATGTTATGTTGTGTGTATAATATTATGTTACGTAGACGCTATACGACTAGCATAAACAGCGCGTAAAACTCATGGCAGAGCTACAAATAGCTTAGCTAGTTATGAAACTTACATAAAACCTCTTATATTGCTTGGTCAATGTATGGCATTCGGTATATTCTTCCATTAAATGCTTGCACTTCTTTACCCCGCGGCCCAGCCCGTAGCCCTCGAGGCAGTCCATCAGGTCCATCTCCTGCAGCTGGCACCTGCCCAGCAGCTGGTGCGAGATCATACCACCCGTAATGTCGGTGAACGGGGAACGGAAGAATGGGGATATACTGTTCATGTTTAAGCCGACTTTCTGATACTCTCTGGCTAATAAAGAGTACTTTGATGTATAAAGCAAAGGTATAAAGTTCTTGTTTGTGACCAAAGAGCTTATGATGACGTTTGTAATGTCATTTTTTATTTTTATGGGCTTATGGCATCTCTTTGACAAAAATATAAATTAGTACTGCAAGCAGGTCTTACCTTATATCAAACTCATTTATTCCCATAAGTAATTATTAATTCCTTTATTAAATGCCATGGATCCACTTCTGTCCATCTATACTACCTATGTGCCTTGGTTTGGCTGCCCGTTATGCAAGATACCATAGCTGTAGTTGGAGTAATGTGCAAGATACACATTGATAACAAAACTAAACTTATAAATAAAGTCAAGTATGGTATTAATAAATTATTTTTATTTACACCATTGGAACAAATTTATTGATTTATGACTATAACCAGATTTGTCTTGCTAAATAACATTAATAACTGTCGATTTTCGGTGAGACATACTTATTGTCTCCCTTCAGCTTGCCGTCTGCAATTTGTTTGTCTCTTTCATTTCTCATTGCCTTAAAAATAAAACAACTCATATTAGAAACAGTAGTCACAGTTGCTTAACCTAGCATACTTATGTCATGCCGGCCACAAAATATAATTTATTTTTGATTGTATATCGGCACACAGGTGTATATACAACACCTGATGGGTAGAATAATTTATAAAGCCTTATTCTTGATTCATGTAAGCTATTTCTAATTTTGAATATAAATCTATTTATTTACAATGTGTTCCAAAAAGTTCATTTATATTATGTTCTGAATAGCAGATGATATCCAACACTTTTAATTATTTGTACAAAGAAGACTATGTGGACTATAAGCTACTCTCACCATGTGTAAATAAGGTACTAACTTGATAAATTCGAGCGCAATTGACGGGCGCACCACTGTAGATGTTTTAACCAAGCGAGGCCAACCAGACTTGAGGTTCTGAGTGGACCTTTTTGAATAGTAATAGAAGTGAAATGGTTGGTCTTACTTACAATAAAACGTTTGTATTGCTTCGTCAAAGTTTGGCATTCATGGAAGTCTCCGAACAGATGTGCGCATTTGACCTTTCCGCGCTCCAGCCCGTAGGCTTCGAGGCACTCCATGTAGCGGGCCTCTTCTACCTGACAACGGCCCAGTTGCTGGTGAGAAATCATGCCGCCCGTCAGGTCCGTGAACGGAGAACGTAGGAATGGCGAGATCGACATTATTGCTACAATAATAAATTATTATGATTACCTAAATAAAGAGTATTTTTTTGTTAGGTTACAAAATTACGTAAACAAATGGAACACTTAAATTTAGTGATTAACAGCGACTAGAATGCCACTATCAGTTCCGTCTTGCTTTTATTAAAAGTTATAGAACAAAAAATTGATCGTAAACACTTGTTTTTATAAATAATTTACCTGTTTTTAATTTTTAAATATCGAAATCCCAAGAAACAAAAACTTGACTGACTGTTGTTAGGTTGACAGTTGACAGTTTTGTTGACAGCATTCATTGGAGTCAGATTTTTCGAATTTTCCTTTCATAATTCTTTAAAAATATGGCCTACCCAGTTTAAAAGGTATTTCGCCAGTGTCAAGTAACAAATAGCAATACAAATCACAGAGACCATAATATGCAGTATTTATAAGTCTGTGGTACAAACATTATAATATAATAATATTATAGCAATACATTTCCTTTCGTATTGACTTGGCAATGGAATTGGAATTTAGCTAGTGTCAAGTAAAATAATATTTTCAGGTTTCGATCCATGTGCTCGTCATGCTCGTCATGTCGACGTCTGGTGACTTTTTTTAGCAGGAAGTGGAAAAGTGTTATCATCATTTTTGTTTTTTCCAAAAGTTGTGTTTCAGATTTTTTTGTGCAATGGTGGTGGAACATTTATATTTCAACTAATGTCTTTGGATAGCGTTTTTAATTATTTAGGTTAATTATTTTACACCCTTTTACAAACTTTGAATGTCATATTTATTTATATCGAATCAACAGCTTAAAAATAAGTTCCTAGCTCTAAAAATGACGATACTTCCATACTACTTTTCACCCCCCCTTTCAACCCCTTACAACCTTTTTTCGCTTTTCAATTAGCCTAGTACCAACCAATTACCAAATTTCATTTGAATCGGTTCAGTAGTTTTGGCGTGAAAGCGCGACAGACAGACAGAGTTACTTACGCATTTATAATATTAGTAAGAAAGTAACGATAAATGTAGCTACGTGAGTGTGGCAATTGGAAAAGTGGTGTAACATGATTTTTCGGCCCCAAAATGTATGGGAAAGCATTCGACACTTTACTGATAGGGTTTTGGGGAGGGGCTATATTAAGCCTACTGAAAAGTCATCGTGTGTTTATCATGTGCTTGTGTCTTGCTTGCGTAAATAAACAATTAAAACAATTTTACTTGTCACTGGCTAAATGCGAATAACAATGCTAGCCGACCCTTGTAGATAGCTGTCACTCAAAATCAGCTGGATGTGACACGTAAATCAAAGGAAATTTAATTTTATTTACGTACGTAAATGTTAGTTGGCAAACGTAAATAAAATTGGAAATACACGATATCTCATATTACAAAATTACTCACAACATCATTAATTCAGGTATTTAATAAAAAATGGAACAGTGGATAAGTGAAGGTTTGTCTAGAATTTTAGACTTCCAAATACCGGACGATTTAATACAGTAAGTTTAGTTTGTAATATTTGTTGTTACATGCCACAGAAAACCGTGTATTTATATTAATAGGTCCCTACATATGTTCCTGTGTATTACCCTAACCTATTTACTTACTTGCATAAGATTTGATTATTATATATTTAATATTTATAAAATCATATGCAAGTATAAGATTATATGCAGTTGCTGTTGTAGTGTATGGGATACTACATAGCGACGACAATGGTTGTAGTATATTATGTATGAAAAATGCACATATGTTATTTTCAGATACATTCAATCTATAGAAAACGAGAGTGATTTGAATGAGTATATGAAAACCTTGCTGGATTTTGATAATACACAACATAAGAATTTCTTTTTGGAGTTGTCAAAGAAGAAATTTCCCTCCAGAGGTAAGCTAAGATCTCTTTTTTTAAAGCTATTGTGTCAATTAAACATAGTCACACTATTCATGTAAACCATTGCCACCACTCTATAAATTATAAATAATCTTGGAGCAAGTTTTAGTCCCTGTGCTGAAATTATTTCAATTTAGTTTTTTTGTGTTATAGGTAATCTGATCGAGAATGTTATGCTATGTTTCATGAAAATCGGTTCAGCCGTTTGAAAATTATCAGCTCTTTTGTAGTCTAAAAGTCTAATCAGGAAAATGTCTATACCTACACACAGCCTTTTTTAGTCTTTGAAAATACCATTTTAAATAAGTATTTAAATTCCAGGCACCTCATTACCAAGACAGCAGAAAAAGAAGATATCAAAGAACAAACAGCAGCAAGACTTTGTCAGCGCTGACACACAGCCACCGCCACCCCAGGCTGTTGAACCAGAAGCTAAAGCCAAGAAGAAGACCAAATATGTCAACTTGTACTCTCAAGAGGGGAAGAATGCTCAAGTGGTGATGATAAAAGGTATAGCTCCAAGTCGCTGAACTGACAAGCCATTGCAATAAAAGCAGAAATAATTTTGCTCACCAGATGTCGCCCCATTCGACTGGGTGACATTACCTGTCACTTAATTTATTTTAATTTCTATTTTTGCAAAAACTAATTACTGCTATACACACATACATTTATTTTAATTTCTATTTTTGCAAAAACAAATTAATGCTATACACACATACACACCTGCTCATATGTGTACACACAGTGTCTGTGTGTCACACAGTTTCACACTTATTAATAAACGTGATATAGTGGGCGAATAGTAACACACTGAATTATCCCTTTTCATCATCAGTAGTTTGACATTCAAAAGAAGAAGACAGCATGGCGTAACTATACAACCGCTAAAACACGTTTATTAATAAGTGGGTAAGTGTGTTAGTCTCGCAATATTAATTTACTTATTTATCATTATTAATTATTTTATATTTTTCAGGCAGACACTACTGTGATTGTCAGGCATCTAAACACGAGCTGATAAACAACTGTCTGCAATGCGGCCGAGTGGTCTGCAAGCAGGAGGGCTCTGGCCCGTGCCTCTTCTGTGGCAATCTGGTAATTATAGTAAAGCCAATGAACACCACTTACTAGTTATAAATTCAGATGTTACTACTATGGAAGAGTAAAGATCTTTTCATATATCAGTTCTCCCCATCTTCTTTTAAATGGAGTTAGACTCTATTAAGTAGTTCTCGAATACTTTGTCGGATAAATACGATTGGGGCAGTGAAAAGGCTAAACCTTATTTAACAAATGTTTAGCCACAAAGTCACACCATCTGGTATTTCATGCCCTGAATAGATACATACTTATTCTTAAATATGTATACTTTTCAATAATAAGTAGGTACACTATTTTCCTTATTTAAGATGCTCCACCAGAACAAATGCTGCCTATGGCGAATATAAAAAACAAATGAAAGAAAGCCTTTTTTGTCATCAGGTTTGCACTCCCGAAGAACAAAAGGAGATAAACACCAAAACGAAGGGCGGCGCGAAGTTAATGGAGTCGCTGATGGAAAAGAAACGTCCCAAAGGCTGGGAGTCAGCTGTGCTGCACAGGAACAGACTGCTGGAGTATGATCGCACTAGGTCAGAATTAAATATAATACATTTTTATGAACATAATAATTCTAACATCATTATATGCCATTCTCATATGGAACTTGGACGCAGTGGTTTAAGCATAGGCCGCTAGGCTCACTGCATCGGGTGTTTGCGGGTTCGATTCCCATCGGGGCAAATTTCGGAAATGGCCTTTTGTAATTTGCCCCGGTCTGGGTGTCACTGGGATCGCCCCCAGTCCATTGTACAGTACCTTAGTTAGTTTGGGACTTTTCAGTTGGTGTGTGAGTCTGGCGATATGATATTTTTAACTATTTTACTGATGAAATTGAGCATAAATCCCTTTGAAGTTTGTACAGTCGATCGCCGGGCACATTGTAGAGTGAAGTAGCAATTGTTGGCAAATAAGATTGTTCCCAGCGAGCGTCGGACGCGGGTGACCGACGACGACAGTGACTACTTCAGCGCGGGCAGCGTGTGGCTGAACGCCGGCGAGAAGGAGAAGCTGGAGCAGTACCAGCGGTCGCTGCACGACAAGAAGCACGCCTCCAGGCTCACCAAGAAGATGACGTTTGACTTCGCTGGTGAGTAGACAAAAACACTTTGAAGTAATTGGTCAAATTTTAAATAAAAATGACTAGCTATGTGAGTTTATCACATTACTAGTATTCCCGTTATTCCTTCCAGTTAATTTAATGCTTGTGTTAGAAGTAGGCCCACGCCAATAGCTTAATGGCCGCAGATCGACTGGCTGACCTCACCGACGCCGATTTCAGCGCCGTCGTGGTGAGATACCGGAGGAGAGCGAGGAACCCTCTCGAGAACCACGTTGTCCTCCAGGTGTCTCCCAAGATGTGGCTGAGACTGACGTCGGCGGGCAAGGTCCACATCGATCTGCAGCGGGTGGAGGTCGAAGACCAGTCCCCCCTAGTGCAGTGCACCCGGTGTCTGGGGTACGGGCACGGCCGCAGAAGCTGCAAAGATCCTATTGATCTCTGCAGCTTCTGTGGTGACCCGCACCCCCGTGCAGACTGCCCGCGTTACATCGCGGGCGAAACGCCCAAATGCAGAAACTGCACGCAGTCAAAATGCAAGGACACCGGGCACACTGCATTCGACGGGGACTGTCCCATTCGGAAGAAATGGGACAACATCGCGCGGTCGAGCGTCGCGTATTGTTGAGGTCGCCGCGGGCGTGCAACAGAGGCCAAACAAGCACGCCGATCCCGACAAACGCGACACAACCCTACACAACCACTCGCACAAACACTCACAACACGGAACCCACACAACACTCTCAAGTGCGACCTGGGTACCCGTACAAATTCTATTTGACAGCCACATTCTGTGCAATGTTGGTCTGGAGAGTATCCAGGCCGCACTTGAAAGCACAGCACACCACACCACACAAATGTACACGACAACACTAAGGTGTTGTCGGATGCATTTGTGCATACATACAATCCGCACACACACAAAAACACAATACCAAACACACACTGCACATGAAACACTCCCACATTCACACTCACGTTTATGGCCCTGTCATAAATAGTGTCACATTCCCTATATTCATAAGAATACAGCCAAATGTACATTAAACTGAACAGGGCCATAAACACACACAACACACATACACACAACACGTGTCGCGTTCGCCGAAAGCCGCAACCAAAGACCATTTTAGTCAATTTTATTCAATTTTAAATTAATCCAATTTTATTATATTTTAATTTAATGCAATTTTCATTCAATTTTAATTTAATCCAATTTTTAACTTAATTATACATAAAATCTTTTGACATTTTGATTTTAATCTACCTCTAATTTTACCAACCATACCATTTTATTTTACAACAATACACCATAACTACAACTTTACAAATTTTACACTTTTATTGAGATTCTTAACTGTTTAAATTTATTAGGAGAAATTACAATGTAACGAAAATCATGTTGATTTACATATATAATTACAACAAGCCGCACTACTATACGAATATGTCGTAAAACTGTATACCTATACATATACTACAATAAAATATGAATGAAAAAATTATTTACACCCTAAGGGAAAAAGAAAAATACCCTAACAGAAAAAATTAAAAAACAAGAAAAGGGCTCTGATTATGTCAGAGGAGAAGCGGCAGGTTGTGTACCATCTGTACACAATCAATTAAAAAAAAAAAAAAAAAAAAAATAGCTTAATGGCCAGGATAGGGATCTAACCCGTAACCTCTCAGCTACGAGGGCGGCCCCTTTAATCACTAGGCTATTGACGCCATAATATTTTTTTTTTTACCGAAATAGGCAAGTATTTGACCACAATCTCACCTAATGGTAAGTGACGATGTGGTCTACGGTGGTGCATACTTGCCTAGAAGGTACCTGTTCACTCTCGACTTGAAAACATCCAGGTTATAGATTACTAGCTGACCCGACAGACGTTGTCCTGTCTTTTAGGGGTACGATAAATACATGTTGACCGATTCTCAGACCTACCCGATATGCACACAAAATTTCATGAAAATCGTTTCGGAGGTGTTTGGCAACAAACACCGCAACACGAGAATTTTATATCTAAAGATTTATTTTCTTTAATCTTCCAGAGGGGTTATTTTAAACCATACGAATCGATATCGAGAACCGAGTCGGAGACTTTAAACGGCATTGAAGTTGTCGTTCTTTTTGTTAGGTCGTCAGATCGTCGAGGACAACACCATAGACTATGAGGCGGACGAGGATCAAATCCGGCAGATGACGAACAGCGGCGGCGGCGGGGGGAAGCTGCTAGCCACGGACTTGTACATCGGCGTGCCGGGGGACCGGGACGTGGCGCCCGGGGTCAACGCACCGCTGCTGCAGGTACTCCGAATCCTACTAATATTATAAACTAGCTGTGCCCACGGACTTCGTCCGCGTAATATTTAACGTAACAAAATTTTCGGGATTATCGGGATAAAAAGTATCCTATATGTTAATCCCGGTTATAAACTATCTGTGTTCCAAATTTCATCCAAATCCGTTCAGTAGTTTTTGCGTGAAGGAGTAACAAACATACATACATCCACACTCACAAACTTTCACATTTATAATATTAGTAGGATGTGAAAGTTTGTGAGTGTGGATGTATGTATGTGTGTATGTATGTATGTATGTTTGTTACTCCTTCACGCAAAAACTACTGAACGGATTTGGATGAAATTTGGAACACAGATAGTTTATAACCGGGATTAACATATAGGATACTTTTTATCCCGATAATCCCGAAATTTTAGTTACGTTAAATACTACGCGGACGAAGTCCGTGGGCACAGCTAGTATATTATACAGGGTGTAATGACATTGCAATGAAAACTGATACTTTGGATTCAACTCATGATTCCGGACCCCCCAGAGTGGGATTTTTCCGTCGATATTTGACGACCGATTGGCGCAGTGGTTCGAGCGTAGGCCGCTCGACTCACTGCACATGGTGGTTGCGGGTTCCATTGTACGGTACCCATAGAACAAGCGTTGCTTAGTTTGGAACCATACAGTTGGTGTGTCAGTCTGGCGATATTTATTTATTATATTTTCATTGACATATGCTGGAAAAATTCCGAATTTTTTAATTGATGTAGCATGTTATCATTATATAATTCTATCTCCTTCCAGTGATTTTACATAAATAAATCAATAATTACAATTTTACACATAAACTCTAATGTACATTAAGACTCAATACGCTCGAACGCGTATTTCATGCTAAAAATGATTTTAGCGTGCTGAAGAATTTGAGCCTAATTCATAGATATATCGACTATATAAATGTTATGACACTTGTGGCCGCCGCCGTGTTTTTATAGTTTTAAACATAAGCAGCGAAGACATCTGTCAAGTCTGTAGCATGCAAACTGTTTCCATCAGTTCGACGAGTCGGTGGGAGGGGAGGGTCCCGGGCGGGCGGGGGGCGCGGCGGGCGCGGCGGGCGCGGGGGGCGCGGGGCGGGCGGGCCCGCGCGTGCAGGACGCGCCGCTGCAGGAGATGAGCGACGCGGGCCGCTGCCTCTCCATGCACCAGCCCTGGGCGTCGCTGCTCGTCGACGGCATCAAGCTGTGAGTGCTTATCTATACTCTATCTGTACTCATAATAATAATGTAATATGTATATAAAATTCTCGTGTCACGGTGTTTGTTGCCAAACTCCTCCGTAATGGCTCGACCGATTTTCATGAAATTTTGTGTGCATATCGGGTAGGTCTGAGAAGGTCGGTCAACATCAATTTTTCATACCCCAAAGTGTTAATTTATATGGCAAAACAACGTTTTCTGGGTCAGCTAGTAATAATAATAATATTATAAAGAGGAAAGATTTGATTGCTTGTTTGCAATGTATAGGCTCCGAAACCACTGAACCGATTTGAAAAATTATTTCACTGTTGGGAAGTTACATTGTCTTGGGGAGACATAGGCTATATTATATTTTCTAAAAAAAATTGGGATCCTTATTAAAACTTCAATAATGTTATCGTAATGTACCAGTGCGAAGCCGGGGCGGGCGATAGTATCCTATTTAACAAAGGATTCACCTATACAGGGTGAATTTTTCAAGTAGGCTAATGGCCATATCTGAAACCCCACGATGAAACAGATAGGGTACTTATACAATTTTTTTTTACTGTCGACTTTGGGGAAAATTTGTAGCATAAGTGACGTTATAGGGATATAAGTGGAAGACTACACCACATTTAATAAAGTCGGTACAGATAGATATATAACAAAAAAACATATTTTATCACCTCTCTGTTTCACCTCGTACAGGGAATAGCGAAAAATACTGACAGACTCGGGGCCTATTTTGGTAAAAAATCTAAGTTTCAATTTTTTTTTTAATAATGGATTTTTTTGTTACTTTCTAAATTGATACTATTGTGATTTTTGGAGATACGTCATTTCGCAATTACATAAAACAACAAACGATATGAACTTATCTAGATTATTATGACATATTTATACGCTCAGATTAACGAATAGTTTATACGCAACACGTTTGTAAAGTTGGACGACCTTATATATCGAGAAGTGGCTCAAGGTCACCTGTGACGTCAGGTATCGAATGACGTACGCATGCACGGAACATTGAACATAACCCCACTTTCTGCGTCAGCTGGGGACCATGTGGGGTTTATCGCCGTTGTTTGACTACTTTATTTTATACTAGATGTCGCTGTATCCTACATTTTGATGTTGGGATCGCGGTGTTAAGACCGCGCTCGATTTAATGACTCGACTCGTTCGACGCATTCGAGTTAAGACCTTACTTCATAGGATCATTTCTATAGTAAGCTCTTCCCGAGACTTTCACACTATGTGAGTCCCCGAAAGCTGCGATGAGGAGAAGTGGCGCGGCGGCCTGAGCGTGAGGCGGGCGCGGGCGCTCCGCCCGCAGCCCTCGATGATCGTTCACTCCCCCTCGGGGGAGGGTGGGCCGCTGTCGCTTTCTGAGCAGTTTTTTTGAACCCTTTTATGAACTTGATAAACCCATTAGTCTTAACTGCAGTAATAGTGTATTTAATACTATAGTAACTCTAACTATAATTAAGAGTTAAGTCGAAACCCTGGGACCAATCTAATCCCATTAGAGGGTGAATATTAAGGGACTTTTTCACTTTTTTCCTTTAATTTTTCCGTCATTGTAACGAAACGAGTGATTATTTTTTTCATCATTATCGACTTTATTATCTAAAGGTGATGGCGCCTGTCTAGCCCGCGAAATTCAAAATTTTCGAGTATTTTATAGTTTATCCAAAATCTGAAAACATTTAATACAACATTTTGTGATTTGCGACAAACACAGTATGCAGTGCGTTTATTAATACTTTATTTTACTCTAAATATTATCACGGTGGATATGATACTAGTAAATCGCTAAATATACAAAAATTGCCAGTATTTCTGGTTATCTGTCGTTCTTGAAATGTTTTAGAGTTACTTGCATATATTAATAAATGCACTACACACGGTCTTTGTCGCGAATTACAAAACGTGCCTTTTATTATTGACAGATTTTGAAAAATTTCTAAAAAACCTCAAAAAAATTGAATTTCGCGGGCTAGATGGGCGCTTTAGCCTTAATGGAATTACTAGTGTACAATATTTGCACGTTGTACGTGCAAATCTATTTATTAATTTATCTTGTATACTAACACTATGGACTCAGGTCTGAAATAAATAATTTTGAAATTGAATTTGAATATCGAATTTTCTGATGGAGCCGACAAAAAAAATCTTCATTATGCTGAAATACATTACATAAATTCCAGTCACGAGGGTCGCACGTGGTACTCGAGCCACCGCGGCCGGCTGTGGATCGCGTCCACCGTGAAGCCGCCGGACCAGGACGTGGTCAGAGCGCTGGAGAACCAGTACAGGGTGCTTTATCCAGGTACTAGCACAAACCCTTTCATTATTGAGTAAGTTAGATCTAGGGCTCGTATGCAAAAATCTGAGAGTGATCTTGGTAGGTACACTTTTAACAGTATTTTGGTATGACTTATCTGCCTACCCCTTCCTGTTATATTATTTTACTAGCTGTGCCTCCCGACTTCGTCCGCGTAGTATTTAACGTAACAAAAATTTCGAGATTATCGCGATAAAAAGTATCATATATGTTAATCCCGGTTATAAACTATCTGTGTTCCAAATTTCATCCAAATCCGTTCAGTAGTTTTTGCGTGAAGGAGTAACAAACATACATACATACATACTGGTTGTTGCCAAATCGGTACAGACTAACAAGTCTGTTAAAATTACAATTTTTTTCACAAATGAAAATTTCCCCCTTTTATTCTGAATAAACTGAATCCTCAATAATATTAATAAATGAGTTTATTGTTTTATTCTTGATGGCTGGGTCCTGTGTATTCAGTATATAATTTGTTCTCAGATAAGCCAATGAAGTTCCCATCGTTCTATCCCACTGGCTGTCTTCTAGGCTGTGTCAACGTAGACGACTGTTTGCCGCAAGAGGAGTATCAGAAAAAGTGAGATTTGTATACAATAATAATATAATATTTGCTTTATTCTGTCAAAATAAAGTAACTCTTAATTTGCATGCAGCAAGGTCTATTATTATAGGGCAAATGGTACTAATCAATATGTATTGTGCAGATACCCGGGCGGTGAGAGCGAGAGTCCCTATGTGTTCATCTGCTCTAACCCGACCAGCTTGCGACTTCGGTTTCCGGTCAAAGGACAGCACAAAATATGTAAGAAAAACTCCTTAATTTGGTGTTATTTTGATTTTCAGTTGAATTTAAACCAACCCCCCCCATCTGTCCCACCCTTTAAGCCGGAGCGTGTGAGAAATGCCTTTGGTATTGCAAGCATCTGTAGGCACGGTAACTGCTTAACATCAGGTGGGTCGTACGCTTGCTTGCCGACTTTGTTTAAATATCTTATATATACAATTCTCGTGTTACAATGTTAGTTACCATACTCCTCCGAAACGGCTCGTCCGATTTTCATAAAATTTTGTGTGCACATCGGGTAGGTCTGAGAATCGGCTGCTATCTATTTTTCATACCCCTAAATGTTAAGGGCCCCGCGACTCCGTCCGTGTGGAATGTGGTCGACATTCCACACGGACGGAGTCGCGGGGCACAGCTAGTAATATATAAAATAATTAACTTTATGGTCTCACTTTCTCATTACGAAATCATCGAAAGTACAGCCACGAATAGTGTTTCATGAGAATTTTATTTTCTTCTTCACAGATGCATTGGATAAGACTATACACCAGGCCGCTCAGAAGTGCATACAGAGGATGGGGAAAATGGAAGCGGAGGAAGCCAACGCCGCCGGTTAATATACCTTCCTAATTGAAGGTCTGTTTCACATTCAACAGATAACGTTATATAATATCAACTTAAAACTTGACATTTGGACATTATTTTCCATGGAGCATCTGTCAAACGTCAGATTTATTTGGTCGACAACCGTTTTCTAAGGATTGTGAGACCGGACCCTTTGCATTAGTTTTGTATTTATCTACTAAATAAAAGTATATAAACTCGTTAAGAAACTTATTTATTTACATTATTAAAAACTAGCATATTAATATTTATTAATTCCATTCACACATCATTCATGTACGCAGCAGTTTTTCTTGTGCCGTATATAATATTTTTTAAGCATAAATGCTACAAGCGTGCAGCCTAATAGCATATGCTATGTTTGAGCCAATGCTGTTTGTTGCAAAATTAGCACATACCTAGATATACATGTGTGCTTTTTAAAACAATGCTTGTAATTAGTCACAACATGCTACTCAGTAGCAAGCATAGTAAAACTGCCCCAACATACAAGTTACATAATAATATAGGTAATGCAATGTAACACATTCATATCACTTTAATACAACATTAAATATAGTTATAAACTAAATGAGCACCGATAGAGAGCTATATTTTAAAAGAAACGTAAGTACACAGTATTATACAAACTCAAGTAACAATGTTTTTAAACTTGTTATTCAAAAATGATTCGTAAAAGTTTTCTAGGTAACATCAGAGTTCGTGTGACGCATCTATGTGTTCGACAAACATGTTTGATGCGTCAAGCATTTCGGTTCGTTCACAAATTTGATTATTTCATTAATTTTATTAACACAAAATATTTTCTTAAAGTCGCAACTGAAGATTGCATCAAAGAATATTTTATTTACTTTCAAATTGCAATACTGAACGTAAATATATTAATTTAACCGTATTTTTTTCTAAACATATAAAATTTTCACGTGTTTAATATTTAGTAAAAATAAATATTATAGCCTCATATTGCAAAATTATCAAAGAATTTGATCAGACTATTTAGGTACTATTTCATAATTCAAGTCTTTCTTATTGTGGATTGTATATCTATCAACGTTACAAGAGACTTACAGAAAAGCTTTGGCAGTGAAAGAGGTTTTGGTTATAATTAACTAAAGTTACGATTCCCTCCTCTGGTTCAACTGCGGAAAGAATGCTTCTATAGGCAATATTGGATCGTCTGTTGCTATCGTAAAATAGTTCGGTATTCTTCTGCTATTCGACGCGACCGTTTTAAACATTCCCGGCTTATTGTAATCTTTGCTGGCAGCTAAAGTAAGATCTGACACTCGTTTAGAATGCTCAAACAGGTGTTCTAACTGGTCTGGATGGTGTTTCTTATCGGCTATTTTCATAATAGCGCTCTCTGAGCGTGCCCTCTCCGAAGTTATTTCGTTTCTATCGTAAATTGTCGTTTCTGTTACTGCAATATTCTCCGATTCTTCAAATTCAGAGTCCTTGATCTTCTTTCTAAGTAGTCGCTTGCTATAGGGCGTTGTGGGGCTAGATGCTTCAGTCGTTTCTTCCGTAGGCCTCGTTCTTCGTTGTCCGTTACGAATTCGCGCAGATATTCTTGCTGTCGTCACTTCATAGTTTTCCACCGTGGTTTGTCTCTGTCTGTTGTTTTTGAATGAATGTATCTCTTTCTCTGTCTGTTCGTTAAGCTCTGTGCTGTTGAGCCTGTGTCTCGGGTCTTTAGGAGTAAACCTCTTGCGTTCTGTTGTACTCTCGTTATCATTTTCGCTGTATGGTATTCTTCTATGAGGGAATCGTACTTTAGGTGTATTTTCAACAGGTTTTTCAGTAGTGCTCGTGGTTGAACCTAGTCTATTTCTGTAATCTTTGACGTTGAATCTTGTTCTATTATATTTGTTCCTAAGTCTTGGTCTTTGATTTCTTTCGGTCGTAGTGTCCGGACGATGTGTGGTGCCTTCTGTAGTATCATAGTCTTTAGATAAAACCGTCGTCGTTTCCTTATACGCTTCAATCGGTTTAACATCCTTATGGAATGAGAAATCTAATTCAGAATCAACAGTAGTTTTTAGGGAATCTGTCAGACTGACATCGACGTCACTGGTGGGATTGTCTTTTTCGTCTTGCTTGTGTGTAAAATCTGGAATATCAATTGTTTTCAGATTAGCCTTCAAAGCTTGCTTAGGGAACTGTGGACGGGTACCAATTTTCATTATCTGAGACTCCTTGTTCAAGTCTTCTGCACCATAATATGATTGCGTCGTTGTGTCAGTTTTATCAGCGGGAGTGGTCACTGGCCTGCGATGGGCTAGTTTCTTCTTCACTATTGTGGGTATTGTTGGGGAAATGGTGGGCAATGCACTTGTCGTGAGATCAGTGGTGACGGTGGGAGTGGTCAGGTTGGGTTGTGGTTTCGAAGTCGGCCTCACTCGGGGTCTGATTGTGTAGACTTCATCGGCCACTGTAGTTTGCGGTGCTTCACTTGAGGAAACCTTACGTGTAGTAGTTTCTTCTCTAAAGCGGTTGATGTTAGCTAGAGGGGGACGACGTCTCCTAATCTTGTTCCTCTTACGAATCCTATCTTTATCTAAAGGTTCTTGACTGGACTGTGGCCGCTTGAAGTGTAGGTTAGGAGGGAGTGTTGGTAAAGCGTCTGCGAGTGTCACATCTTTCTCCTTGTTTGCGATTAACTCCGTGGTCGTTCCTGCCGTTGTAGTCAGTTTAGCCTCAGTCGGTTTCTTCGTTCGTCTCGACGTGCTCAACTCATACGAGGGAGTCGAGACCTTATAGTAGTAGTCCTTGAGTTTATGCTTCCCAATGGGTTCGAAATCGTCACCTAGAGGTCGTCTGCTTTGAGATTCGAACTGGCTGTCGTAGCTCAAAGAGTTGTCATGGCCCTTCTCGGCCTCGGTCACAATAGCGTACTCCTCAGAAAAGTCGGGCAGTGTCGTCGTATCAGGTTTACTGACTGAATCGGTATAATCCTGCTTCTTGGACTCTTCTGTTGGTTTCTGGTTGTTGTATTCGTACGACTGAGATGTCAGCGTCCATGGTGCGTTTGAGGAGTGGCTTTCGGGGTTTGATTCAGTGGTCTCGGTTACTTCGTATGTGGCGTGGTACGGGGCGTTGGCGGTACCTTGAAGTTCAGTTTTGATGGGAGCCACTGCGTATTGCTGCGAAGATTGCTGGTTCCCACCCGCGGCTTGACTATCATGAACATTATTCTTCTTCGTGTCATAATTGTAGTTCTGATCATAGAAGTTCTGCAGATGTTGATTCTGTTGGAAGTTATAATCGTAGAAGTTATTTGCTAGAGTTGTCGTCTGAACAGGGTTGTATGTGGTGACGGATATTTTATTATAGTTGTTTTGATGAAGCTTGCTGAATGGGTCTTGCGGGCTCGGTTTGAAGTTGTCTTTGATGCCTGCGTTGGGATCAATCTTTGGTGGGACGTACACCTTGGTTTGTGGTGCAGGTGTAACCTTATAATCGTTATATGTAGTGCCAAAGTAAATTTGGTTGGCTGTGGCCCTAGGAGTAGTGGAACTGTATGGAGCTTGCGTGGTTTTGAAATTAGGGGAATAATTGAATGAGTTGAATATAGTTTGTTTGTTCGGCTGAGGAGGTAAATACGTGGTCTTCGTTTGGAATTGGTACGGGTCTCTCCCTTTCACTTGTGGTAGTCCAAAGCTGCCAAATGTGCCTGTGAAATAAAAATAATGGATTCAACACATTCCAACAAAGCGGGGTAAGTTTATTAATGTTTTAAGTACGCAGTAAATAACTTATCTAAACACCTTGATTCATTCGAATTTAATTAATGATATTTTACATATGTCATTAGACAAATTAATCGAGATCTTTTGGCGTCTTACCTAATATATTCGGCGGGAAAACGGGATCTTGGAACGTGTACTGCGCATAGGGGTTGGCAGTGTTTCCAACGGCTTGTTGCTGCGCCGTCCTCACTTGCTGGCTCACCGACTGCGACCCCGCGTCCGTATCAGGCAACTTAAACACCTCAGGCTTAAACACTTCCAGTCCATTACTCTGAGGTCTTTTCACCTCAGCTGGCCTCCCAAATTCAATCGGCTTCCCGAACAAATCCAAAGGTTTAGATGTTGGGTACCCAAACTGAATCGGCTGGATGTTATTCAGTTGCTGTAACATTGCATTCTGTAGAGCGTTCTGATTGTACTTTGTTGGGTATTTGGAGTAAGCCGGACGTGGGGAATACGGGTTGTGAGGATTCCTCACTAGGACGCTTTCGACCGGGAAGTTCTGTATGAACTTGTAGCTCGAAAAGCCGTTGTTTTGTACCGCGAAAGGGTTATGGTATGAGTTCACTGGTTGGTTAATAGCTGGTGACGATGAGGGCACTGTTCTTAACGTGGTCGGTCGATAGGATTGTGCGCTGGACGTCTGTTTGGCTGCGTCTCTCGCGACGAGCGGACGTGAGGAGGACGCGTGCGAGTAGGGGTCGAGAACCGGAACTGGTATCTTAAAGGGTGAGTGCAGCGGGGCTGTGTTGATTGATCCGTAGACGAGGCCGCCTGATCCGACTACCGGTCTCCAGCCACCTTTCGATACTGGTAGGCCCTGGAAAAGATAAAAATATACTTAGTGCTGCAAAAGGCAAAGCAAAAGGGATTTTAATGGTATGTAGGTCTAAAATAGTTATAGAGCTATTTTTTTCACCCTCAAGGAACTAAGAGCTAGGACTTACTGCTTGTGGAACCATGGAACGTCTGTGGTGGCCACCGTTGGCAGAGAGAATTAGTGTGTGCACGATCGCCACTACCAGCCATGTCCGCAAGTCTGAAATAAAGACAAAAAAAAGGTTTTTAAACATTACTGTAGCGACCTCATATTATCGCTGCCGACGATAGATGGCGCTGAATCCCTACAATAGCAAGCGAAGTAGCCACTTACACGCCACAATGACGCGTGACATCAATTTTCGTTGACTTACATTAGAACCTGATCAATGACCATCCTTTCACGGACGCTGTAATCATCAATGGTTGAATGATTTGCAAGTCATTGCAGTTTCCCTTGGCTGTCATTGATCATGAGTTTGCTGAGCTTATGAAAGTAGCACATCAAAGCTTTGCTGTGATGTGTTCCGCCTAAGTGACTTGTCTATCAAAATCTGCTGTTGACTGTATTTTGTGTATGTAATAAATTAATAATTTAACTTGAAAACGCATATGACATGTCACTATTGCAATAGCATACTTAGACTCGTATTAATAAATCAATCTCAAGTCTGAGACCGGTCTTGAGTACGCTTTTCACATGTCATTTTGTACTGGAATGACATAAGAATGACATTTCCAAGATCGCTGTCAGACTTTAGGTTGATTTTTAATACGGGCCCTAGTATTGCAATAGTGTGCCTAGTCTCGCAGAATCTACATCTTCAAAATTAAACCTAAAATGGCTTGTGCTAGGGTTGGTTTTTGTCTCCAGGAGTGCGTGTGGGTTAGTTCCATTTTGCAAAACTGCATCCAATTTATCGTGTACTTTATTGAACAATGGGGTTTCCACGATCGTGTGTCATGCCCGTAGTGAATTAGAGTTACAGCAATTTCAAACTAATAACGGATATTAGGGCGGCACTTTCTAACAATTCCTTATTATTGTGTGCAAGAATAGAACATACACACTGTCCGTCTCACGATATGAAATTGCTTTGAATTAACTTTACGACAAGTTATTAGGTAAGTTTGTGGGAAACTTGGAAATTATCTGTAATTTTCTTAGAAATTGTTGCCTTCGTAATATAGTATCGAAATTTTCGAATATTGACTTGTAAGAATGTATTTTATTTAAGTGAAGCGCGTTCGGAAGTTATCACATATTAATGTTGTTGAAAACCACAGAAGGCGTAGGAAATATACACCTGCAGTTATTTTATCTCATACTCGTGTCACAATGTTAGTTACCATACTCCTCCGAAACGGCTCGACCGATTTTCATGAAATTTTGTGTGCATATAGAGTAGGTCTGAGAATCGGCTACTATCTATTTTTTATACCTCTAAATGTTAAGGGTGGTCCCAGGTCCACATTCCAGACGGACGGAGTCGCGGGGCATAGCTAGTTATTATGTAAAAAAGGCGGCATACAAGCGTCCGAAACGCCGGATGTTAAGCAGTTACCGTAGTTGCGTTTGCAATACCAAAGGCATTGCTCACGACGCCTATGTAAAAGAGAGTGGCACAGAGGGAGCCGAAAGGAGTGTGAGGGAGTTGGTCTTCCGGTTTTCTCACTCATCGTATGAACTGCACGGATAATAGTTACCCACCGATCTTCTATGAGAGGGTGGTTCTGCCCGGGTCAAGTTAGCCTGAATATGACATATAGTAAATTAGCTACAGGGCTCTGCCACCATTAAAGTTATTTTTTTTAAAAAAGCAGGGTTAGCCGATTGGTTAAGCACGCGTCTTGCGGGCTACCAGGTCTCGGGCTCAAACCCCGGCTTGAACCTCTGGATTTTTCGAAATCTATGTGCGAATCATGATTTCTATATGATTATCACTTGCTTATGGTGAAGGAAAACATCGTGAGGAAACCTGCGGGTCCTAGAAGATTTAACAAATTTTCGAAAGACATGTGAAATCCGCCAACCCGCACTGGTGGCCAGCGTGGTGGATTATGGCCTGAATCCCCCTTGTCTTGAGGGGATGCCCGTGCCCCGGAGTGAGACGTCAAAAAGGGCTAAAATTATTATTATTTTTATAAAAAAATTGACCCAAGTTTGAGTCACGACTTTACAGCCTTAACGAAGTATACCTACATTCTGTTACTAAAATAAATTGAACGGTTACTTTTACGGTGAAAGAAAACATCGTGAGGAAACCTGCTTTAAAAATCTATAAAATCTTCGAAAGACGTGTATGTATAACTCGCACCGAGACAGCGTGGGTGGATTATGACCTGAATCCCTCTAGTATTGAGATGAGGCTCGTGCCCAGGAGTGGGCCGCTAAAAGGCCTTAATTATTATTATAAAATGTTTAAATCCTCTCCACATGTGACCAACCCGACAGATAGATGATAGAAGCATCGAATGTCCCGAAATTCCATTTCAATATGAGCTTATTAGCTGTGCCCGCGGCTTCGTCCGCGTAGTATTTACTTAACAAAGATTTCGGGATTATCGGGATAAAAAGTCTCCTATGTGTTAATCCCGGTTATAAACTATCTGTGTTCCAAATTTCATCGAAATCCGTTCAGTAGTTTTTGCCTGAAAGAGTAACAAACATCCACACTCACAAACTTTCGCATTTATAATATTAGTAGGATATAGAAAATTGTCCGAAACGCCACATCAGTACGTGTGTGGTATCACTTTCTACTGGCCGTGTTTGTCACACAGTGGCATACAATCACGTAGATCCTCTATATGTATCTATGGTTTTCTACCATTTGTATGGTGCTCACTGGTGTGTGGTAACTGCCCCGTTTATGGGATCGTCACGTAATTCTGTAACCACGTAGGTACTACGTATTTACAGCATTCCGTTTTCTTCATTCAAAGGCAACACACTGTAGCTATTATGTTTATATTAATATCTACTACCCTGTGTAATTATAACGATATAAGCAACTGGGGATAAAAAAGGAGTATAGCAAAATGTTAAAAGACAAGCCCGCTGAGTTTCTTGCCAGATCTTCTTAGTCGAGGTCGCGTTCTAATCCGTTTGTAGATATAAAAAAAATCATTAAAATTGACAATTTGTTAGTGCCCCCGTAGGCCTAAGCAAATTAAACGCTTTGACTTGACTTTGGAAGTCAAAGCGGCGGAATGGAACAAGGGTATTATCGGGACATTAATGACGTCATTAAACCATTGTACACCATCGCAGCTGTTAATCCTGGAGGTAGCCAGGGTAGCCCTGCTTTGCACTTTTGCACAAAAATTTCATATCATATTTTCTGAGTTATGGGTCTTTGAATATTCGTCTCAACTTTCGTGTTAAGCCTTAGACCAATGGCCTGGAAACAGTGGAAACTGCATTTAAGAGTAGCAGCCTCCCAGCCACCCAGTAATCAAAATAAAGTTTTTAATCATTTCGAATAGTACCTGGTTAAGGTATGAAACTTTTTAAAATTTCCCGGAAGAAAAAAAACTAATTTCAATTAACATTGTATACCTCTTAAGGCGGAATTCTCGTAGCTCACTTAAATCTCCACTTGCTAAAGCGGCGCTTAACTTTGACGGCCTCTCAATCGTCAAAGTTAAGCGCCGCTTTAGCAAGTGGAGATTTAAGTGAGCTACGAGTATTCCGCCTTAAGAGGTATACAATATTGATTTATCGCTACACATATATATACCTATCCGATACTCATACAAGCGCTCACGTATTATTTCGCACTTTTGAAACATGTCTGCGAGCGATCTTGGAAATATTCCAATACAAAATTATATGGCAAAACCATACTTAAGATCACTTCAGACTTGAGATTGATTTATGAATTCGGGCCTAAAAGTTTCCGTTAGTTACATGAGCGGCACTTTATATGGATGCTTACCTATCATTATCTTATGTTATAACATAAACAATGAAATTTTATGTTCGCCATAAGCCCCGGTACGACCTGGATACGGGAAGAATTCAAATGTTGTATTATTGTTATAATGTCCGCGTTTATGGGTGTGACCAGTGAAAGTGGTGTCGATGGACCGTTGAATGTGACTTATGCAAGTGACAATGACGTCAGGTCGTTACAGAAAGGTTTTTATCCTTTGAAAATCATGGAAATAAGTAATAACTTCTTATGACTCGCAACAAATGTCTGTTATTGCCTATCGTCAAAATAGCTGGAACTATTTCCATAAAACAACACGGGGCTATCTTGTCGTACTAACTAGAATTGATAAATTCCTGCCTACATGTAGGTATAAGCAAACATAAACAAGATTAATCAAAGAGGTATAACAACTGAATGAATTTTGAATTTGAATTTGAATGGATGAAATTGGCACCCAGACCAAGGTAAATTACGAAAACGCCAATTTCGAAATTAATCCTGAAGGAAATCCAACCTGCAACCTTCACCTGGTGGAGCCAATGTAACCAGACTACAGCTCACCAGAGTAGTACCTGCCTCTCACAGAAGATTGACTTAAAGTACCTAATTATAGCTGGGTTTCGCGCGTTAAGTGGGATAGTCGGAAGTCCAACCCCATCTCTTCCCCTCAGTCTATCTCACTCCCTTCAGTTAAGCGACGTGCGAGAAATGCTCATGGTATTTCAAGCATCTATAGGCTACGGTAACGGGTCTATATCTGGTCGTGTTCCGTAATTTGCAATTTGCACTGGCGGGAATCGAACCCACAAGTACCCGGTGCAGTGACCCGAGCGGCCTACACTCAAGCCACTGCCCTAAGCGGTCGTATGTGTGTATGCTATTGGTGTATGTTTTAACCCCCGACGAAAAAAGAGGGGTTTATAAGGTTAACATGCGTATCTGTGTCTGTCTGTGGCATCGTAGCGCCCAAGCGGACGAACCGATTTTAATTTAGTTTTTTTTTGTTCTAAGGTATTCTGATCGCGAGTGTTCTTAGCTGTGTTTCAAGAAACTCAGAAAATTATCAGCTCTTTCGTAGTTAATAACGTCGTCGCTTCGGGGGTTTATAAAATTTCAATTTAGTGTTATTATAGTATAGTTTCCATAGGTATAGTAAGTAAATACTTAAGTAGCTACGTATTATATATATTCAAGATTGTGTCATCCAGGCCATCATATGCGTGCGCTATCGATGCGTGTGTGTCAAATCAAATTATACCTACATAACAGAACGCATTGAGTGCTATTAACTGGCCATTTAAGATTGCGTGGACTGAATTCAGAGTATTTTCTTATTGAGACTCCATCGCAGTTCAACGGTCCTCTACGAGCATTCGTGCCTGCTCCGTAGAGCGTGGCACGTTTCACTACAGCTATTCGCCTCTAGAAAACACTACCTACCAACCACATTTTTATGCTTTTATCTCGCTCGAGAGAGCACACCGCATATTCAATACGTACAACACAAAATATTCCTTGTTCGTGCGAAAATAAAAGTTGTTTTCCTGGTGCACCCGTTTCGTGATTCGTGTGCACGAAATCGATATGCAAATAGTATCGATAAATGGTCGTTTTTCGACTCAATCGTCGACGATGACACATCATCTAAAATTAACTGTTTATACGATTTGCGAGCGTATCGAGATTTGCGTGCTAAACAATATAGTTAGTGGTTGCATGCGTTATATGCAAATTGTAATGTCAATTAGTAAAATTACACTCATTTTGTTTTACATTATCAATATGGTTTTATACACGACAAAGTTTATTGTTGGAATTGTTTCCAACGTTTTGGTGATCAAAATGGATTTAGGGAATTCATAGAGACATCAAATTATCGAAATTAATGTCTCCTCACTGGCTCCTTTACAACAGATAGGTTTGTTTATTAATATTTACAAAAGCCATACCGTAGGCATACTTACTATAATTTGTGTTAAATCTTCAGCTGAGCATTTAATAGAGCCTACTTTCTGTCGGTATACCTGGTTCTAGGAGTCTGCTAATCAAATAGCTCGAAGGAAAAATTGATAACCATTGGTTTTTGTAACTTTGGATGGTTTTAGTAGTCTCCGAAACACGAAAGAGCGGACCTAATTTTAAAAAAAAACAATATTTTTGCAATCCACTGACTGACACCAAGTCGACCGCTAGTGAATAGACTGTAAAGACGTCGGACTTAGTGGTCCGTTAGGACTATCGAATATAGGTGCGAAGATAATATTAATGACCGATGTGGAATAGAAATGCTTGTAATTAGCTGAATTTGAGCGACAGTACAGGCCTGTTCTGAACCAGCCAGTCATGGTAAGCACCGTCTAAAGGAAACGACAATAACGTTTACCATCAATCAGTTCCGGCTACCGTGCGGTGAGGCAGTTCCACTTTGGAACGTCTCTTTTTGCGTTTAAACCGGTACGCAGCGCGTAAAATTACCGTATTTATTTATCTGTGCTTGTTTTTACTTTTTAATTATTTTGTTTATAGCAATAATAAAACGTTGTTCCTTTTTTAAATTTGATTGCTGTGCTTAATTGATTCGATTTCCATGTATGTCGCTTTACATTTTGTACATGTCTTCTCTACATAGAGTTATTATAAATTTATCATTTTTGCAATTGCTTATTTATACCCAGTGTTCATTGAATTGTCATTTGTCACCAAGTTGATCTCCACATGAGAATGGCTCTACGTTTTATCATAGCCTGGCAAAATGTTTTCCTTCACCGTATGTAAGTTATAATCATATCACATAGATTTGGAAAAATCCAGAGGTGCGAGCCGGGTTTTGAAGCTAGAACGTTGTACTCGCAAGACGCGTGCTTAACCAATAGGCTATCAGTGCTAACCTACTCTAATTATTTTTATTATAATTCCACTCTACCTACTGGTCTTCAAACATATAAAAAGCAACCGTAATTGGATAATGACAACCCATTCACGATAGTTAAATGCGAATGTAAACAGTTTAATCGTCGGAGTTTAGAGAACTTCACGCCCTACTTGCCGCTTTACCCACCGATTTACATTTCACACCAAGTACTGTCGTTCATCTCGAGAATACGCTACGGGTAAACACAAACGTGACTAATAAAAATGTTGAAGAATGTGTCTTAAATTGAAGGATCAATAAGTAATGGTAATTTAAGGCTCGTACAACTGAATGACAGACAACACACAATATAAACCGGTGGGTCTAGAACCACGAAATTTTGTACATGAATTACTCATATGACGTAAGTCCGTAATAGGCCATTAACACAAAAAAATAAAACAATTTTATAAGTCTCCGAGGGATCTTGAAATTTCATACCAGTACAAAATGCCATACTAAAAATGAACTCAAGATCGCTTTCAGACTTAAATCGATTATTAATATGGCGTAAGAAAGTATTTTTCAAAATTCATTGCGTATGTAATTAATAAAAAAATGTATAACGGCTCATTATTTCGACTCTTTTTATGTAACTTGCTGAACGATGATTGAAAAAATTATGAGGAAAGTTGTATGCCTTTTGAAATATGTGTGAACTTCGCCAGCCGGTATTGAGCCGGCGAAGCGGACTATGCCTCGAATCCCTCGCGAATTTAGGGGGAATGTGCCCAGTATAATGACAGACAATCATACGCTTGCCCCATATTAACAATAATATTTCACTTAAATCGACTAACTATTTTTGAGATAATAATTACACTAATTATGTTAAAAAACTGTCGTACTTTTTCTCAAACGTTTCTGCCATTTATAGAACGACGGTTCAATGAACAACAAATTCTTTGAATAATGGATAATTTCACACGACAGTGTAACAATCGATTGGCTTCACAACGAAAATCATTCACTTTCATTGCCGTATATAAAAAAAGGTGGGTTGTTTAAATGACGTTGGAGGTTGTGGGAAAAGTCCACCATTGTTTGTTATATGTTTTGCACTCGTAGGTACTAGTATAAAAGTATAAATATGCATTGTGTAAGGGGTGAGTAGATAGCAAAACGCTATTAGCGATAGTTTAACGCTATTTCTCAATTTCTAATCAAAAATGAAGTATTACCCATACTAATGGTGCATACTAATAGGACGAGATGCTGAGTATTATTATATAAATCTGCATTTTTTGAGATCGTTATTTTGTTCTTTTTTAAAAAGAATAAAAGTAATGTCAGATAGAAAAGTGTAAATTCATGTCAATTTTAATATCGGTCTTGAATCTCGATCTGTCATTGGCCATCTTTGACCTTTAAAAAGAACCGGTAATCCAGCTCTGATTGTTTGGCGTACCTACGTATTTCATTGCCATTCACCGACCGTGACCTTCGCGGTTGTCTATGGCGGCGGAGACGTCACCACTCACCACTTTCCATGGAGACGCGAGCGGAATACCGCGCCCCGGTTACGGATGCGCAATACACTTTCTTTCGTTTTGTTTCCATAAGGGCTTCAGGACGTTGCTATTATGACAGAAACAACATTATCATGTTTAATATCTAATGTTCTGATGGGTTTTGAAGGCCACATTTTTAGGAAAATGTGTGGGAGTACCTACAGTGACATTAAAAGTGATTGATGTACATCTACTCGAAGACTATGGTTATTCATGGAATATAAGTGCAGTAGAGTTCAATAAGTTAGTTTATATAAATTGTATTCTATGCCTCATTAATTTCCCAAAACTGACTAGGCCCTCATACACGTCTTTTCAGTAAGTCTGTTTAGGCACCAAATATACTAGTTTGAGTAACTTTAAGGTAACTGAAAAGAGGTGATATAAAACAAACTGACTTAAGACTATGGTAAAACATTATCTACGATTCGAACAGAAGAAGAAAATCCTTTTATTTTAATAAACGAACTTGCAAGTTGCAACTCAATACCAATCATTGAAATGTAGGTATGTTTTGAATTACTGACATTTCAGTTTCGTACTTTGTTGATGAGTGTACCTGTACAACATGATTTGATATCTGCTTGGCTATCAAATACATTATTTATGTAGTAAAAGAAAGTTATACACTGATTCATTGCAATACCACCTGTCTACGTGTCACACAGACGCGTTGCAACAATAGGCCGAAAGTAAATACATATGACTGATCCGGCGCCGAGTGAAACCGGTGAAATCAATGACTTGTAATATTTGTCATGTACCGTTAAAACGATAATCGTTATCAATAATCAGGTAGGTATCTTTGAATGAATATCAATCGGTTAACCGATCTGATGTCGAATTGATATTCTCAATTAGGTAGGTGCATAATGAATATTTAGATGTTCTTTAGTTTTCTTTTTTCTGTGACTTACGTACGACAGGTTAAAGCAGTCAAAGAAGCGACATGAGTCTGTCTGTTTGTCCGCTTAGTTCTATTCTTCCAAACCAACCAACGGATCTTGATGCGGTATTCCCTATATTCAGCGAATTCCTTCCGAAAAGCTTATAATACATTCTAATTTCATTTATAAATAATAATAATAATATCGCCAGACTGACACACCAATTGTATGGCCTCAAACTAAGCAACGCTTGTACTATGGGTACCGTGCAATGGACTGGGGACGATCCCAGTAACAGCCAGACCAGGGCAAATTAAGAAAAGGCCATTTCCGAAATTTTCCCCGGCGGGAATCGAACGCGCAACCACCATGTGAAATGAGCCGAGCGGCCTACGCTCGAACCACTCCGCCAAGCGGTCGTCAAATGTCTTTAAACAGTTGAAAAACGTCGTGTACTTACATAATAAAAACACCAGAGACATAAGCTGTCATATTACATAAAGTAACATTTACACTATCCATTGTTTACGTCATAACAGTAGTAACTTACACCGTAACAGAAATAGCGCGACACGCAAGCGGTCAGGTACAGAAGTCTAAGTAAGCCCTGCATTCCTCCGGTGAAAGTTAATTGTACATTGTATAAGGAATACTTCTTAATAACTCCTGTAAACGAACAATGTATGATATCGCGAATTAAAAAATCCGATGTATATGTCGCCGCCAACTAGCTTAATTCGCCGTTCAATTAACAGCCTTGGCACTTAACTAAACGGCGCCGTTCAACTAGTGGCTGCGACATATATACGATCGATCTTAAAAAAAATATTTTTTCTATCAATAAGTCATAAATGCAGTGAAGGTTATGAGACCATGATTTTACAACTCCTTATATTCTTTCTTTCGATTAAATTCGTGCGGGTTCCAAGACAATTTAACTTTTCCCCGGGACTTGACAAGGGTCTAACCTTAGCCTCATCATTGGACAACATTGTAAATCCTGGCTTATAGAAGTAACAGTGGCAGTGTTGAGAGTGTGTAACGCTAATAAACCCATTAAAAAAAGGAGACCATGATTTTGTAATAACAACCATGACTCAACTTTTACTCTCAGATACGACAGTTTTACTGAACGTAATACGAGTAACTAGTGTTGTTTGCAATATTTCAAAACACAATAATTTTTGCTATTTAATTTGTGGTGCAGCTGAGGAAAGTAAATGAGATCCTTAGCTAAATAAACGCGACGGCCATGGCGGAAACGTTTCCTTCGCCTCAGTAATTAGAAAGCATAAATGGGCATCCATGGGCGGAAACAAGCTAGAAATTTTGGTAAAATAAATACAATTAGTTTGCAGTTTATGTCATTTGGGTACTTTTATTTGTACGTAGCAAACTAAATCAAACAATCACTGCATTAACGAAGTCCTTCAGTGCGTGTGTCTGTCATCCTGATCAGACTTATCCGAAATCATTTTGTTGTTGGTTTTCATGTATATTAAATGTTATTTCCTAGGAAAGTATTACCCGTGCAATGGCGAATAATATTTTTTACGCATATTATAAATAAATTAAGTATCAATAAGTTGATTCATAATTGATGGAATTAAATAATTCCAAAGCACTATGTCAATAAAATACAATGCCACTATAGCTGGTTGAAAAGGCGTTGAATCTTTTGTAAACCCACCTGTTCAATTACTGTTCGTTCCATTTACACAAATAATTTCTCAATTTCACCAAAAAAATCGTGTTGTGATGTAAACTGTTCCTACATGTTGAATAACGAGAACTCGATGTCGTGATCGATTCAAATCGATAATCGATTTGCGAGCATGTAACCTAGAGCTATATCTTAGTTTGTAGGCTGTGGTTACGTATGCGGCTACGAGGCTTTCCCCGTTATGTTTGTTCCATTATAAGAATTGTTTTGTTCATGATACTAATTTCCTTTCGAAACGCCACTACATACAATCCATTTTAGGTATATTGCTAGAAGCCAACTAGAAGGTATCGCTAATAAATAGATGTGTTGGAAACAAGTTAGAAGACTAGCCGCAGTTTAGTCATGCTTGTCTTAGGCAGTGCGCTCGACAGGGAACCTGGGCCCTAACCACGCTAGCTACTCAAATCGTAATAGAAAAGCAAACGCGCGCGATTACGTTTCCAACGCTATGCTTTTGACGTTTTGCTGACACGAGCTTCACGATTTCTACTGACATTGATATGGTATGGTGTCAGCAAAAGTCAAAAGCGGAGCGTTTGAAACGCAATCGCTAGCTTTTGCTTTTCTGCTACGATTTGAGTAGCTAGCGTGGTTAGGGCCCTGGGCTCGTGTTCATGTGCCCTTACAGTAAAGACGGCACTGAGTCTAGTGGCTAATATACTGTGTCTGTAGTCCACACGCTGTGTTTAGCACAGAAGTTTATTCAGTTGGAGGGATAGGTACTAACAATATACGAGTGAGCGTTTAGTAATCTTGTAAGATTTAATAATAAGTACAAACGTACTTGTCGCATGCTTCCATTTTGCAAAAAATTCAAAGTATGTTAACCTATGAAAATCTATTCTCTATGATGATCATTCTGGTTTGATTTTACCATAACTATGATGATTGACTACGTAAGCCATCAGGAAATAATTACAAAATTCCGCCGCATCTTATTACGACCTTTCTTACTAAATACCAATCAATATAGGGAATTATATAATCACCGTTTCAAATGAATAAATGTATTTAACAATTAATTAGAAGTAATATTTATAATATCCAAAATAAACGTTGTGCATTTTTTATAGATTATATGCTGATTGTTAGAAATTTTGCATAAATTTCAGTATCCATTTAATTTAATATAAATTTGTTGGTTTGTCTGAAAGCTTTCCAAAAAAATACTAAAATAAAGAATCTTCACAGACAAGAATCACAGATAAATACACAAAAGAGCTATGCTCGTGAATAGAATCTAATTTCGTATTTATAACTCATAGATAAATAAAAGTGAAAATGGATAATCGACCACGACTGCTTTCTATTTTTTCCAATAGAAACAATCATAATACCTAAACAAAGCCTTTTATAAAAACAAGACTGGAATTTTTAACCCCCGATGCGTTAACGCCCGTATTTTTCCATTTTAGTGTTACCTGTGCTATATATACTCTTATAATTATAGGTAACCCCTGATTGTAGATATCCAAGAACTTCAAGAGATACTAGCGAGATGCGCCGATTTTGGCGGGCTACGGTAGAACTTGTTTCAGTAGGGTGCTCCATTTCCATAAAGTTTTTAAATAAAATAATCTATCTAAGTTACATGTTAAAACGGACTATGTCAGAAACACTACCCTGCGTTCCATCACTCGGATGGCTGACGTGGGCGAGAAAACAGCAAAGGTGAAGTGGGAAAAGTGCATGGGCAAATCGTATCAATACCTGGACGCCCAAAGATGGTCACCGGCGTCGTGGTAGGCCAAGGCGAAGATGGTGCGACGATTTGAACACCTTTGGGGGTAAGCCTTGGCCACAACTAGCCCAAGATAGGGACCTATAGCAATAAAAAGGGGAGGCCTTTGCCCAGCAGTGGGACATAAAATAGGCTAATTAAAAATAATTATCTAAACCTCGTGTTACGAGTCTCGGCGCTAGTAGAGCAACTATTAAATGATAATCTTACATAGGAACAAATTCTTTATCAGCTGTATGCATGCCATTGTATTGTCGCCAGACTAACACACCATCTGTGAGGTCCCTAGCCTAGTACCTACCTAGCTGAGCTGAGCTAACCTAGCTGAGCTTGTACCTACTATGGGTGCCGTATATTGGACTGGGGGCGATCCCGGTGACAACCACATCAGCCATCTTAAGTCTCACAAATTATTACTCAATTTATAAATTTTAAAGAATTACAAAATTCCCCAGAGTATTGCTATTTTATGCCTTTAGTCGTTTCCAATGACTCGATTTAATTCACTGTCCGTTACACAGACGGGAAGCCACGCTAGACACCTTATAAATTAATTAGATAAAAAATAGCCCTAGTTATCTCGACATGAGCATCTGATCTAGAAATGGTAGCCGTTTCGTCCGGTCGGCGACTGCGTACGCGCTACTAACTGCTAACGGGGTTTCTATCATCCATATGCATAGATATCTACCTGACTACAAAGTCAGGTAGACATCTATACATCGAAACGAAGATCTGTATCAACAAACAACTTTACTACCATTCACGACCGATTTCAGTAGGTATTCGATCCAATTCTGTGACGCAAACTTACTTGAGATTAGCTATGGTCCCCCTAACCTTTATTACTGCTACTTGGATATTTATTATTTTTAATCTTGATTTTTGTAGAAAATCTTTTTTAACCGACTTAAAAAAGGGTTTCGATTTATTCCCCGTATATTTAAGCGAGCATGTGCGTGATTTTTTCAGTACCCATTTTAATTAAGTTAATGTTTAAGGTATTGTAGCATTCAGTACCAATCATCAAAGGTGCATTTTCATTCGATTTACTTTTGTTTTTTTTTAACATAACGTGTTATGTCATGAGTTGTTATGATGTATGTCCAATTCATATCATAAGCAACAGGTATACATTATGCTAATAGATTATAATGAAATTGACTAATTTATACGCGAGATTTCTACTTAGGTGGAAGATAGTAAAAGCCATAATAATTATACAAATATCCTATCCGATTTTTAGCACAACACTGTTATGCAAAATCATGTAAATAAATAGTCATAAACGATGTTATTTACGAGTTTACAAGTCGCCGAAAGTTGTCTTTTTCATATTTTTTATGTTCATGTGTTAACTAATGTTTGTCTAATTATTGAAGTTAATTACTGTCATGTATAATTTTAGCAGCTCATTATTATATTCTTTTAATTATTTTTTACAGTAACAAGTTAGAATAAGTTTATAAGGTAATAATAAAAGCGGAACGTTTGTTGTTTATAGGAAGGCATACATTTTACCAAAAATATTTTAACTTTCTTACATAATTCAAGTAATGTTATACCTTAAAGTCTTGATAAAAATATTCCATTCAATCAACAACACTAGAACCAATAAAAAACAGGACATTAAACAAATTCAACAATCAAAAAATCTCACCATTCATTTTAACACGGCAAAAAGTCCGCAATACGGACATGATGATCACAGATTAAATGAACACAATTGCATCACTGTCACTGCACAATAATATTCAGTAGGTTCTGTATTCACTGGGAACAGTCGAGCTGGGCGCGCGAGTCGGTGGAAAGTGGCGCGTGCGCAGTGGTTTGCGGTCGACTGCTCCGGCTGCTCACCGCTGTCGGGGGAGCAGTGGCCACCACCGAAAAAATTAAAATAGTGGTAGCTGTGACGTCACGTGACGTAGAATTGGTGACTCAGTTTTCAGTTTTGCCGTCACTCCGAAACCCAATGGTGTCCAAAGTTTCGTATATACTTAAGGTAACTTTGTAGAGTCAAGAAAATCTCTGCTTAGACCTGTCCCAGGTAACACAAAAGTACGTAATAAGTTACATGGGAAATTCAAACCACATGTACTAACATTTAACTTTTGTAAAGTATAGTGTAGTTGAGTGATTCGGATAGATTATTGTACCGAAAAGTTACAAAAGGTTCACGAACTCGTGAATGCCTCTTTTAACTACAGATCCATTTCAAACCGTACTTGAGACTTGCTAGGACCGCATTTATCTAGAAGTAGTCCAGATTCCTTTCTCTACACGGGAAATTGCCGCGTCGGCTTGTCTTGAACTAGTAATAGCCCTGTACTTAACCACCGCTTAATGTGATTTACAAAATGTTTTTTCTTGGTAATGGCACAGCCATAACACTGGTAATGCTAACATGACTTGCTACTGAGAAATTGTTATTTAACGTTCTAAAAGTACGTGGAAAGTTAAATGTAAGCTCGTAACGTTATGTCTTTTATTGTTATAATAAATAACCGGATATAAAAAATATGCCTATGTATACAAATACCTTTAAGTGTGTGCTTGTGAACTAAAGGGAGGTGGAACGAACAGAAGGGTAAGTAATTGATTGTTTGTTAATTTACTACACGTTATGTAAATGTAATTTGTTATAAAGGATTTTAAAGAAACAAAATATCTAAACGAGACCTATTTAGAATCAATGGCTTATTCAATTCATGGTCAAAGAAAATATTCCATGAGACCTTTTGCATCTTCAATATCGTCATGCTTCAGGAGTCAAAGATGCCATAAGTCACAATCATTACCTTCGCCCGCAATTACTGCGTACAATCTTGAAGCATCAAGTTTATGGTCGACATCTTCAGAGCTTTCTCTGGCAAACTTATCAATATAACAAAATGCCATAAACAATTTTACCATAGCATATAAATGAGTGGCTATCGAGTTACTGCATCGATAAATAAATTAATATCTATTGTGTTGGCTTTCCACGCTCATTCCTATTCAAGTCGAGTTCATGGGCGCATATGGGCTTGGACGATATAATTTCTCTCGTCCTTTGGAAAGCGATGATGGAAAGTGGTTCCGGAATATTTTTGGACACTCGTTAAAATAGAAAGTTAATTAGTTTTGATGGCATGTTACGTTTGCAAACAATGTGTTATAATGGGGAGGTGTGTAACGTCACAAACCATTTTTTTTTCAAACCTTAAAACTAGGTAATCAAGTAAAAAAGGTGTTTCTGTATTAAGTAATTGTATTAAAAATAGCTTCAAAGCCTCTATCCATCTACAAATAAAAACAATTATCATCATCATGTTTAATTAAAGGAATACAACGAAGTTTCAGAACACAAGACTTAACGAATTTTTATCCCAGCCCCGTCTAAAATCTCTTTAACAATCCCCAGAATCTTCTTCTTCAAGTCATCATCGCCCACGAAATTTTTCTTCATCATCACCATAGTCTTGATGACCAAGCTGTACTTACAAAAGTGTATCTTATTAATTGTTTGACCTTTACACATCGTTATTTTCAGTAAAGTCAGCCAATTGTGTACGAAAGTTAAGAATTCAATCGATATTTTCTGGATTAGTTGGAATTGTATTAAGGCGTGGGTCCACGGCTGGGACGTCAGTGTGGCTATCAGTTTTGTGTCGTTTTTAGCGACTATAGCATGTTTGAAAATAGAACTTAGGGTTTTCCAGCCGGCTGATGTTTGATTTTCAGAGTCCTGTGGAATTGAATTATGTATTACGTAAACATTTATATTTTAAAACTGTTGCAACGTTCCCAAAACCACGCGAGAATTACTGAAGTGCGATATTGATCGATTCCATTAAACGCGATGTTATCTAGTTTTCGTTCGGCAGTGCAAAACCTTCCAATATTTCTAACTGTTGTATATGTGTTAATAATTCCTGCTTTTTTGTTTAAAAGTTCTTTAATAATAAATATAAAATACAAATTTAGTTACCGCCCAGCGCTTAAAACTTGAGTTAAACACACATTATAATTGAGGAGTTTGTCAGGCTAATAGCACCTTTACAAACTTTTATGCTTAATACAACAAATAAATAAAATTGGAGTGTCTGTTTGTAATATCAAAATAACACCTTTTCACTAAATGCATATGAAAGTACATACGATACCTATAGCAAAAACGCGAATTAAAAATTTTTTGTCTGTCTGTCTGTCTGTCTGTCTGTCTGTCTGTCTGTGTGTTTGTTCCGGGTAATCTCCGAAACGGCTGGACCGATTTCGAAGGGACTTTCACTGGCAGATAGCTGATCTTATAGCGGGTAACTTAGGCTACTTTGATTTTAGAAAAACAATTAGGGTTCCGCGTAAAAAAATAAAAACACTTGAAATCAAAGAGTATCTCCGAAACGGCTGGACCGATTTTGACGGGACTTTCACTGTTAGATAGCTGATGTTATGAGCAGTAACTGAGGCTACTTTTATTTTAGAAAAACAAAATAAAAAAAATGGGTCCTGTCGCGCGGGCTCAGAACGCGGGACCGGGCTTTATTGTTAAGTTAAATTCCACGCGGGCGAAGTCGCGGGCTCAGCTAGTGCTTAATACAATGAGTGATTAATAGTATTTTCATTACTCATACTCTGAAAGTAGGTCTGAAGTTGCCTGAGGAGCGGGTTGAAAGTAATACTTTTCCGGCCAGGGAGAATTGCTTTCAACTGACAGCTGTCAAATTATAAAAAAAAACTAGTTCCATTTTCACATTTTTATGGAACCATGTTCAAACTTTTTCTACAGTCACTCAATTACAGCACGATGTAAAATTGAAATAACATAAAGTTAAGTATTAATTAAACAATATATATTTTAAATGACTTAATTATAATTTAGTTTCAACAATTTCTTTAAAATAACATAGATTTGGGCAAAATATTTAAAGATGAACTTGGCCGTCCAACGAAAAAAAAAAATAGGCGGCAATCCGATTTTTTTTTTTCGAGTTATAGAGTATTGTTCATACTTCCTTGTATTATTTCTTTAGCCAATTCCTGTTTTTATTTTTACTTTCCTTGTATTCGTAATGAAAAGCACACTGTTTACCTCGGGTGAAAGACTTATTTTACTAGAATATAGGTTCATTATAACATATTATTTGACAAAGTCTTATGATTAGGGGCAGTACTACTCATAATGGTCAATTCACCTAAATATCAAGAGACTACTAACCCTACAACACAACATCATTTGTATTCTGAACATTAGAGCTCTCAGTGCGTTACACTGCACGCTCACTGCTGGGGTGTCTCCCACATTATACGCTAAGGCTAGAGGTGAACTTAGCCCACAGTTTAGCACTAAATACACTAGCTGGAGTAGAGAGGCGCCCCGCTCGCTGGCACTGTCTCGACGGAGAGACTTTATGATGGATTGAGTCTGTATTTGGAGAACTGATTTTAGCTGAAAAATAATGATGTATTCGAGAATCATTGATTAAAATATAGTTGAGAAGACTTGGCATTCGGTATAAACAGTTTATGAATTTAGAATTTCAACTCAAATCTAATAAGGTTGCAAATTCAATATATCGACTGATGCAGGTTGTAATTCGATAACAAAATATCAAGCGTATATTAATCTACAAACTGTCATTCTTCTCAGTAAATCATCCTAGATCTCAGTTTATAAAATAGCCTACAGTACACATCTGATTGCAGAAATACATTAACAACATTATTAGATTAATCTAACTTTTATAGGTTTAATGGAAAAACACAAACGAAAATCATCCTTAGATTTTATTTGATAATCTCATCTAGGATAAGAATACTAGGTGAAGTAATTTGCTGCAGTATGAGTTTCTTAGAAGCGTCTAATTTTATCTGATCTCTCACCGCTCGATCTAATTTCAGTATTACTCACACTCTGATTTGGGTACAAGTGACATCTAATATAAAAGCCGGATCGATTTCCGCAAAATATTGGCATAAGTACCAAAATTCAATTAATTTTAGACATTAATATGATTTATGAGATACTAGTTTCTGCCCGCGACTTCGTCCGCGTAGACTTAAGTAAAGTATTGTATGTGTTAATCCAGGCTATAAACTATCTGTGTTTCAAATTTCATCCAAATCAGTTCAGTAGTTTTTGCGTGAAAGAGTAACAAACATACATCCACAATCACAAAGTTTCGCATTTATAATATTAGTAGGATGGTCTTTAAAACTAAATTCCGCAGTATCATTGGGTCAACAGAAAATGTTTAATATGTAAATTTAAAAAAGACATACCTGATAGTTATTATTGGCGAAGTAATGTATGATGTATGAGAGCAGCTGCAGCGCTGCGCAAGCGATCCTCTCATCGGCGCTCTCAGACGCAGTCAGAACACTCAGCAGGAAGCCAGTCCGGTTCACATACGTTAGAAGGACTTAGGGGAAAGAGTAAAAACAGGTCTAGAGACGCCCGAAAGAAGCGGAGCTTTATAGTATAAAGCGTAGGGCGCCGCAGCCGCCACTCTGTATATTATTATATTATCTACATATATCGTAACGCTACTGACGCACGGATAGAAGCTTCGCTTCAAAAAATGTTTCCCATGTAAATAATGACGCTAATTCTGTTGACTACCTACAACATCTGAACCGAATTTGACAGAACTAAAAATATGACTAGTTTTCCATGGTCTGGGTGGTATTGGGGTCGTCTCCAGCCCATTGTACGGGACCCATGGTACCAACATTGTTTAGTTTAGGACTATAATATTATTTACTGCTAATATAATATTAGTTGCTGCCCGCGACTTTTACCGCATAGACTTGAGTAAAGTATTCTATGTGTCAATCTAGGTTATAAACTATCTGTGTTCCAAATTTCATCTAAATCCGTTCAGTAGTTTTTTCGTGAAAGAGTAACAAACATACATCCACACTCACAAACTTTCGCATTTATAATATTAGTAGGATTTACTCAAATATACGTACCTCTATTATCACGCTGCTTATTGGCTAACGTCAACAAGTACAGACTGAGCTTCAAGCACACGTATTCATAATGATATCGATCTTTCTCGTTGACGTTCTCTGGGGTCTTGGCAAATATCGCTGTCACCAGCACTGCTGCCTTCAGGTACACTGTCTGATCTACTTCTAGAGGTAGCAATGTGGTGACTAGGTCGAGGTAATAACAGGTATTTGCGTCTGGAAAACATTCGAGCTTATTTCTATAATCTATATTGCTTTCACTTAAAGTTAATATTACTTCGATTTCCTGGGAGGACCATATTCTAACTAATAGCGATGTTGATTTGATAGTATCGCATTTGGTAGATATGGATAATAAATAAGAAAGCAATTAAATATTTAATGACTGAAGGAGGAAATCAAATATAGACGATTTGCATATAATTAGGGGACGAAAAAGCTTTATTTCAAGTTTGAAAAACGAAAGAGGAATTTAAATTCTAGTTTCCAAGCAAAAACTAATTTCAACGCAACTAATCTATAATATAAAAATGAATCTCTATTTCTTGGTCATCGCTTCACGCGTGAACAGATGGAACGGCTTCGCTAATTCTTTTTTTGATGTGTTTAATATTTAATTCAGGAAAAGTTTCATATGAAAGAAAAAATTAAGAAAGTTGATCGGAACAATTTGAATTCGATATTCCAAGTTAAGACAGGACAACGTCTGTTGGGTCAGCTAGTTACAAATATATAAAATGAATTAAACCGGACCTATATGGTCTTCAGAATCAATCAAAGCCTTCGACAACACACTTGGCAGCATAGACCAAATTAACACAGCGAAGTCCTGCCTCGCGTCCTCGTTCCCATCTTCCACGCACACTTGCAGCGCCTCCATACAGTTCTCCACGGTGCCGCCATCCTTGCACTGGATGAGAATGTTGAGAAGAAGCTCCCACACCATCGGCTGGGTTGTTAGATCGGTGGGCAGGTAGTCTTCCAGTTTTAACCATTGGGACAGCTGAAGATCCCAAAAATATATATGGTGGAATGACACATACACACAAACACAAAAAACAGTGCTTCGCTACAACGAAATTTAAAATTTAAAAATATAATATAAGTAATAAGGTGGCCCAAACTAGGCATTATCAAAATACATCTTTGGGACACGTTCAAAAACTTATGTTTTTAGAGCGAATTATAAAAAAACTCTAAGAAGCCTTAGGAACTTCAACCTATTGGTAACCAAATTAATAAAAAAATACAATAAAGTGAATTGAGCACCCCCTCCTTTTTGAAGTCGGTTAAAAATAGTTATCGCTCTATGAACCGATTACTCAATAAATTATCTGTTTGGGTAAGCAACCTTTTGTCTAAATGCCTAAAGTATTTAGGTCTCTAATCAATAAACCAGACAAGTGCCAAATGACCGGCCTCATTAAAGGTATTTTGTAAGAATCCCCATTGGCATTTATTACATTGCGTTTTCAACATCACGAAGTTAATTTACTTACGTTAACCAGGACACGGTTTCATGGTAATTTTACTAAGAACCTTTGTTAGGCAAACCTTGTACGTCACTACAAAAAGTTTGAGACCACTTTATAATACTTGAATAACTTGGAACGGCTAAATTTGTTGTCATGTGTGTAAGTGGAAGGTACTCACCACTTGTAACCTCACGTAGTTTGGAATCCTTTGCGAAGTGAAAGCCCATAATAATATCGCTGGGTTGTGCGTGTAGAAAACGCAGGGTTCGGGCCGCAGCATAGAAACTAGACGGTCAGTCGCTTTCTCCAAGAACACCCTTTGGTCTAATGACTCTAGCGAACCGTTTGATATTGATGACATCTAAGAAATATGTACCGTAACACTAGGTACTATTAGTTATTCCCTATTAAATATTGTAAGAAAGCGGCGATTAAAAAATAGGTATATTATGTTAAAAAGCGTCAATAGCCTAGTGGTTAGAGGGGCCGTCCTCGTAGCTGAGGGGTTCCGGGTTCGATCCCCATCCTGGCCATTAAACTATTGACGTGAGCCCACTCCTAGCACAAGCATTAGCTTAGTTGGAGGGGCTAAAGGGAATACTAGTAATGTCATAAACACACACTGCTATTACTAGTAATCTTAAAAAAAAAAAACAAAAAAAAAACAGAGTTTCTTGCTGGATCTTGTTAGTCGAGGCCGCGTTCCGATTTGGTTGAAGTCATACATAAGGCCATAAGAACATAGGCCTTAACAAAATAATCGATTTGATTTTTTTATGAATCTTATTCCTTCTTCCATAAGAAGCATAGTGATGAAATATTTCTCATGGGGTTTGATAAAAATACATTAAATTAAATGAGAGATGAACAATTTTTGCGGCATAAGCTTACACACGTCTGTCAACATTAATAATAGTGGAGTAAAATATCTGTAAAATGTACTACCGCAAACACGAGCCACAATGCTTTTACTATGTATGGTGGAGGTGCCAGAGTTTTGGGAAGTTTCAAGATATGCTCTACTAAGAAAGGTAGCAGTGGCGCCGTTGCTTCTTCCGGACTGAAAGTTAAGGTTTAAATTAATAAGTAATGAAGATTAACCACTAACACCGAAATAAAGGTTAATGTAGGATAAAAATGACATCATACTTCTCTGAAGACTGGCAATAAAAGTAAATGTAAATAAGCAAACTGTAAGGTTGCCCTTTCTGCAGTTGAATGCCGATTTGTTGAGGTTTCTCTATGCCATACTGTATTTCTATCAATCCCATCTAAGAATAAAAGGTAATGTTTAATTTCAGCAAAAGTACAATAAGTGGTACACAAGTCTGAAGCTTCAATATGATCTTTAAGGTCTTAAATGCGTTGGTTATATGACTCACGTGAATATCGTTCGCGCAAGTTTCAGTGTCGCCATCAATGTTAACGCTAAGATATTTATCGGCTAGCACTTTCAGCATTTCGCCAAGCACTAAAGTGCTCACTTTGCGGACGGTAACGTCATTTCTATAAATAAATTGATACTTTAAAAACCCCTGATGTGACAACTAGTTAAACTGCAAAAGAGCTGATAATTTTCAAACGGCTAAACCGATTTACATGAAACATAGCGAAGAACACTCTCGATCAGAATACCTTTCTAATAAAAAAGACAAAATTAAAATCGGTTCTTCCGCTTGGGCGCTACGATGCCACAGACAGACACACAGATACACAAATACACATGTTAAACTTATAACACCCCTCTTTTTTCGTCGGGGGTTAATAACAATCACAATTTGTATCTATTTACTTACAAAGACATTAAAATTCATTTTAGCATGTTCTAATTTTTACGATTTGATGCTTAATTTGTTGGACTACCAAACAAAGGTCTTTGAATAAATAAAGCTACTGTCGTACAATCTTATATAGGTACTTGCCTTATTATCTGAACTTGTGGCAGCATGATCAAATATCCTTTAGAGAACAACATGTCACAAAAGTCCGGCAAACATTCAGCGTTGGTGTTGTCGTAAAAGTAATTCAGAAGAAACTTTAAGAACACGTTGTATTCTTCTGTTGGTATTTGACTCTGATGCTCCTATAATATAAGGTAGCTAGCTTATAAGAATTCTATCTATATAATTTGGACTTTATATTGTTATGTTACCTTAGTGAAAACAACCATTTCTGATATGATTTTCCTAACAGAATTCCCCATTTGGTACGCGCATTGTTTGAGTGCGTTCATCTCGTGATCACTGGCCAAGATTGTGTGGACGAAGTCGGCTTTCTGATCGGCTTGGAGCAGTTTTATTAGCCTGTTTATTACGGAGAGATGCGGCAGAATAATAAGTTGGTTATGATCATTAAAATATGTAATTGTACGTAGAATCTCAATGTGTTAATAGAATACCAAGTAGATCCTTTAAATGTTTCAGAAAGTTGTGTTCTTTTAGATAGAGTCTATCTGTGATATATTATGATTACATTTGCTTGAGGAAATTTGCTATGTTATACTAATAATTATCGTCAAATATTATTACGAGATAGACCCGGGGTAGACAGATGAAACTAATTACTCATTCTACATACTGTTTTAGCTTAGGTAATAAATTCTAGAATGGGGTTTTAAATATGTTTGATTTTCTTTATAATTATTGTGGTTGAAATACACCCTAGCTAAAATATCACCACTGGGAGAATAGCCTGCTCGACTTATTAGACCTAATGACAACATTACTTTTCTAAAATTTCATTTTTTTTTAACTTACCTGAGCACATCCATACCAATCTGACAAATAACCACGAAGAACATTTCAGAACTGCCTTCTTCCATCAGGATCGAATGGTTCAATGCTCCTACTAGTAACCCAAACCATTTCTCCAAGACCTCTAGTAAAGCTTTCGCGGTATTGATATTGACGGTCAAGTTATCCGGTTGGTAGGATATGAGGGCTTGAAGGACTAAAGCGGTGGGTAGTATGGTGTTGGGGTTTGTGTTCATGTGTTTGGAGAGCGAGTTTAAGCAAGCTAACAGCTGGACAGCGCTGTAAGCGCTTTGGTGGGATAGTGGTGGGTTGGTTTTGTGAGTTGAGATTCTGGAAATAATTTAGAGTTGTTACGGTTAGTTATATTTACGGATATTCTTGTCAACTTTCATGCAAATTATCTGACAGAGAACATTTCTAAAAGGTATTCTACACTGTCAGATGGTTTTCTTGGCAAGAAAACGAGACAACATGCAAGAATTGTTGACTACATATAGATAACTTTGTCAGCTATTCCTGTAAATGACAAGAACATTGACCGTGTTCAAACTCTTCCCGACATTTTTGTGCAATCTCGACTATATTTACGTACATTATGAAGTAACAATCTTACTCATTAAGTAGATCGCATAAGAAATGCAGGCTGGTTGTGATTGGCGCAAGTGATCCACTGCCAGCGTAGTGCGCAAGGGCACGTAGTACGGCTGTCATGGCGTGCGCTGCGTGCTCTTCAGCGAAGAAGCGGCGCTCGCGCCACAGCAGACGGAGGCAGGTGAGGATAGATCTGAGGAACGAACCAGTCAAACTCAAACTCAACATTGATTTTATTCATGTAAGCCAACAAAGCATTTATGAATAGTCAGAATTTACAACCGGTTCGGAATGCTGCTTCCACTGAGAAGATCCGGCAAGAAACTCAATGGTTACCCTTTTCAATGAATAAAAGATGGTGTACTTTCTCAGGAACAGCAACAGAATATGAGCAGGCAATACCATACAATAATAATCAAATGTTACTCTGATTTAGGAATTTAAATAAATTCAGAAAGCTAGTTTAGTGTGCATACCTCTAGTCACATGATCAGTCGTAATAAATATCTTAATTTAACTAGTTTACGGTATATGCTATAGTACCGAGTAGTAACATGAGTAGGAAACTATTTTGTTGCATTTAATTGAAAGACTATGCGTGAGCTAAAGAAAGTCTAACAGCATAGGCACAGCCTAGTAAAACACACATTCGGCCGATAAAAAGTCTGAATAGCTGACAAACATAATTCATGCAATCCTGCATGATTTAAGTACTAAACTGTGGCGTAGATTTTGAAACCAGGAAGGAACAGAATAGATCGCGCTTGCGGCGACTATACTATAACTAGAGCTTAGACCAACTAGCCAATCTTTGTCCATTTTTTTTATAAATAAATATAATTCTATTAAGTAGGTACTTACTTAGGTACCTACCTAAGTAAGTACTTAATAGAAGTTATCTATTTGTTATAAACCTAACCGTCAGAGAACCAAGTAAGTACCCAAATAAATAAGCATACGTAAGTAAGGTAAAGGTGGGTCAGTAAGTTGCCAACCTGAACAGAGAAAAGTCTAAATTAGAAGTGGCTTCACACAGGAACACGGTGATATCGTTGTCAAGTAAATATTCTACCATGCGAGCTCCCTGTTCACAGCTACTATTGTACCGATTAATAACTTCTATCAAATACCCGCACGCCTTGTTTTGGGCACTTGTATCGCGGGATGTTAGCAATCTTTTTATATCAGACAAAGCATTTTGCCCACCACTCGGATTATAGGTCCTGTTAAATGTAGAATTCACTAAACTGTACATTTTTGTTTTGATTAAATTATTTCTAAAATTGTAAGTTTGAAACAAGTTTCGGAAGCAAAAATAATAATATTTCAGAAATCGGTGCGTTGTTTTAAATTTCCCGCGTAACTTTTTCCCGCCAGCGTATTTTTTTTAATGAAGTGGACATAGAGCATGTAAGTTTTTAGAGACAATAATTATTCAATTCGTAGATTATAAAATTCTTGGCTCCGGCGACTCCTCTGCTAGAGATAGATTGTTTTTAGGCTAGCAGAGATGTGGATACTTCTCGGGATTTTTGTAGCCACTGTCATTACAGCTGAAGTGTCATGCTGCACGTCATCCATAGAGCACACAGACTTGTCTGTTAATATGTCATCTGTCATTCTCATCTGATTGCTCGTGGTGCAGGCGGTCATCGGGAATTTTATTTTTGATTATTTTGGCTTTATTGTTTGATTTATCAAGTTGCTGATTGTTTAGTAACGATTCCCAATTATATCATTATAGGATTATAATGGTGAGTGTTGCCTTCATGTTCATAAACTGCTGGAATAGAATGCGAACTGAGCAAAGGGGTCTGCTGGTGGGCCTTCATTGATGACCGTCGAAAATGTCAAAGCATTATTGGTAATTTTCAATAATTGCTCAGTGAGCTTGAAACCCAGCGTCGTGATTTACTGTCTAACAAAATATTGCGTGATTTGTGATGTGTTTACGATAGTTACGCTATACGGACGGTGTCATTAAAGTGGGTATTGATGAAAGTCCTATCTCATCTGGTTTTCTTGCGACATGGTCACCGTAAGTCGCAACTATCAACTTAGTCAGTGTCTAGCTGTTAGAACCGTGAATATGCACTGGTGAAACATTTGTATCAATTTATTTGGTATTGTTTTCTTGCTTTCAAAAAATAGGGACAGCATCATAAATCTGTGTAAACTTATATATTTTGTCAGTGCAAATCAGAGGTACCTAATAAATCCCACCTATTTTCTATTACTTTAAACTTGAGATAATATAACCATTAATTTGAATGCTCTTTTCGTACATACAATGACAATACTTTTTGCAACAAAGACTGTTTCTTGTACGGTAAAACCTTGACTGGTCATACTTGATAAAGTAACAAAAGAACTACTATATTTTTGTTAAAATCAGCTTATCCTTGAATAATGACTTAGGTACCCGCATAATGATATATTCAAGTAAGAAAAAAACACTTATGAAAAATCATTCCCACTTTAGTCTGGGGATATTATTATAACTGTTGTTTTAATGACTTGAAATAATTAGCTAATCAATCCTAACATTAATTTGACAGTCGGTGATGGAATTCCTGAAGGACCTGCCGTCTTACGACGAACACAACTTCACCCTATTCAATACGGACCATGGAATTAGGAATTGTTCAAAGAGGCCGTCAATATATTTACCCACAAAGGACATACCTTCTGAACAGAGTGAGTATATGATTCTATTTATATTATCATTAAACCTTAACACCTTAGTAGGGGGAATCCAGAAGGCTATGAAATAACCACATAATATACTAGACGTTGATATTGTTTCAACTTTGATACAGACATCATGTCTATTCTATTGACAACCACTTGCCGCAGTGGTTTGATTGTAGACCTCTCAGCTCACTGCACCGGCAGTTTTGATTCCCATCGGGGTAAATTTCGGAAATGGTATTTTTGTAATTTGCTCCACTATGGGTGTCATTGGGATTGCACCCAGTCCATTGTACGGTACCCATAGTGTTGAGTAGATATGTGTTTTTAATGAATATGTTAGGAGAGGGCTGCCAATTCTCCCAATAGGCTGTAACTGAGATAAATCTGCAAGCAGAAAATTTTTGTGCACTTTACATTTAACATTTATTTATATATTAACACAATTTGATTCCTATTGGAATTTAGAACATAGTTGTGAAGAACATTAATAAGGCTTTCTTAATAACAATTGTTCTATTCCATATGCATGAGTCATAAATTTTGAACTTTGTTATTTAATCATTAGAGAATATAATCCTATCTGCAATCTTATTAATGTATTTAGTTATTTATTCAATAGTATACAATTAAACATAATTGTTTTGTCTATTTTCAGTAATTGTAACAGAAAAGACAAATATACTATTAAGATATTTATATCAGCAGTGGGAGAAAAAGGTAATTAATTTTCTTAAATTGATATTGTTTTATTGGTTGCACTACATGCTCTAAGTTCTTTGAGATTGTTTATCTCCACTGTTGTAAGATGCTAGGTGAGGCTCTTTATATTTTACTAGCGGCCCGCCCCGGCTTCGCCCGGGTACATTGCGGTTACATTATTCGAGTTTTAGTAAGGATCCCTAATTTTTTTGAAAATATATTATAGCCTATGTCACCCGGGGATAGTGTAGCTTCCCAACAGTGAAAGAATTTTTCAAATCGGTTCAGTAGTTTTGGAGCCTATTCATTACAATGAAACAAACAAAGTTTTCCTCTTTATAATATTAGTATGATGAACCTTGTATATTCATTAATACAAGTCTCTTTGCACTGACTCTTTAATACTAAATAAGTCTTTGTAATGTATTTGGAGACACCACTTATAAAGCAGTAGTGGGACACCTTTGTCTGTCACACTCTCACATACTAAATGCTCTCGACATAAAGTGAGTTCATCTCTGTCTTAGGAATACTGTTTTAATACATCTAGGCCATTAATTTATTAATCTATTTCTAATCTGACATAATTATTATGTAATTCATATGTTATATCAATAAAAAAGAAACGTCAAAAGCCTACCTATTCTAGATTGTTCAGATTTGAGATTAATGTATGAATACCAACAGTGAGTTATTGAATCATTAGCTGCACTCTGCGGTTTCACCCGCCGCCGCGGGTAAATTTAAAACAGACTGTCACTTAGATCTGTTGTTCTATAGATCTTCCCACAGCCATACTAACAAACAAACAAATTTACTTGTATTATGTTATTTTATTACTACATAGTACATTGTATTATCTCAAGTTGAATCAGAAAGGTATATATAGTTTATTCGGTTTGGTACTTTGTAACTCTAAAACTATCGGTTTTGGAGTAAAGTTTCTTAAACCAAAGATTTTGTAAAGATGTAGCTGTACAAAGCTTCAAAGATCCCGAAGCCAATAGTTTTACAATTACAAAGTTTAATTATAATACTCTCTTAATATACCCTTATTTATTTACGTTGAAGATTGGATGAAATATCTTACTAATATTATAAATGTGAAAGTTTGTGAGTGTGGATGTATGTTTGTTACAATTTCACGCAAAAACTACTCTACGGATTTGGATGAAATTTGGAACACAGATTGTTTATAACCTGGATTAACACATATAATGCTTTATTTAAGTTTACCCGGACGAAGTCGCGGTCAGAAACTAGTGTATAATAAAATTGTTTTCAGAACAACAATTCACCCAAGAAGCGCGACCAGAGCCACATAGAGCAGAATGGCGACGAGAGCCGACCGCGCAAGAGGCCCTGCCTCAGCGCGCAGCTCAACTGAAGCCGCGCGCCTGCAAATAGTTCGTGCCTATAGACTTTACAGTGTACGGCATTTTTGTAACGTTTTTATTCCACACTTTTAATATCGAAACGATGTCGAAGCTCATTGATCTCGTGTATTTTGGGAGGGTGGCGTGTTTGCATCAGACTGTTTTTCCAGGCAATAGGTAAAATTGGAATTATAATAAAAAATATTATGCGGTATTTTAAAAGTTTATTTGGAGATTCATGTTTTTTTCGTAATATCGTTTATGTGGCCGTCGCTATTGTTACCATCTGGACATTTTAACGCAATTTTCCATGGCTTTAGAATTTCGGGAGATTTGTTGTCCACTTCTCGACGGATGTAATACTCAAGGACTGCCAGAGTCTGTGGCTTGCTCGCATAAACCCATGACTTTAATTAATCTCATAGAAAAGGTCTTGGGTGGTCAAATCGTGTAACTTGGCGAGCCTGTTCAAATCGCGGTATAAGACGGCTGTCCCGCGTTCTTTAGAAGTAAGATTTCTTTGCTCATTTTCAATAACTTTTTATTACGTTACAACCGTGACTATAATAACCACCATATATAATGGCGTGGACCGTAACAGTCAAATTCGCCTGCAATAGGTCTCAGATTCGTTTCCCTTCACCGACCCATGGTACGCATTGCACAAGTCGTCTCTAAAGAGTTAGATAAACTCATATGAAATAGCAATGTTGAAATATACATACAAATTTAGACTTAGATTTAAACTTATCACTCTTTAAGGTCCATCGGGCCAAAATGCTGCAGTATTTTCAACCTTACGGCCCACAGTTTGGTGTGAACATGCTCTAAAAGCGCTATTACAAAATCATTGTGAGTTCCTAAGGTACGCGTCTAGTACCTATGCACACAAGACGCAACGGATTTCGTTCGCTTTGTAAAGATTTTCATAGAAGTTTTGACCAAAGCGAGTTCGTGTAGTCCTGACTAGTGATGTAACGAATATTCGCATTCGCATTCGCGAATATTCGCATATTTTTTGACATTCGCATTCGCATTCGCAAGAATCTATGCGAATGTTTGGCGAATGTTTTTGAAAAACAAAAAGGAAATTATCTATAGATGGATATGGAATGTTAACAACTAGTAAGAATTCTATATTATTTAAACAAACTTGCTCATAGGGTGGGCCTTATTGTACAGCTTTTAGGTTCATAGACATTAGTGCTATTGAATTTACATTTATTTTATTTTTGGAGTGATGAAAATCTTATAAAGATTTTTAATTCAAATAATTAAGTTGTGATTACACTGGGTGCAAATGGTGCGTGGGTTTTTAACTCAATCCATTTTTTTTGATATTTAAATTAATTATCTTTATTTTCAATAGTAAAGATCAATTTATTTCCTACAATAAACCATTTATCATGTGGTTCTAATTTAAAGGATGAATCTTACTACCTAAGTAAAAAAGGCGACAATTATTTATTTATTTATTTATTTATTAGGACATCCAACAGCTTATTAATTACAAGGACATAGAGTGTGCACATACAATGAAGCTCAATATTTCGTAAACGGTAATTAATATAGAAAAACTGTCAAATAAACCTTCAAAGAATTTTAAAATACCTACTAAACAATATCTCAATCCAGGGTGTGTGTAATTTTTTTTTTCACTCCCCTTTCTTAAGTACGGGAGGTACAATGGAATAACTTTACTTTCAAAATTTTAAAAAAATTTTTTGCTGTATTTTAGCCCTAATAGTCACTTAATAAAATTACTGTGATTGCAGACGGACGTGCCTAAACTATAAAGGGTTCCGATTTTGACTACGGAAGTCTAAAAACTTACGGCGCGCCATGTTGTTTTATTTTTCATTCATTCTGCATTTCTCTAGGTCTTAAAAAAATCGTGAATTGTGTTTTTTTTCAATTATGATTGCAATATTCTAATTATTTTTTAGTCGCAAGTAAGTTGTAAAATGTCGTATGAAACGCGTGAGCATTGTTAATTACACACCTTGGCTCCATCACAGCCCTCGCGTTAGTCTCGGGCTGCAAACCAGCATCGTCACTTGCACATAATGCACTTATTTACTTATATTTGAATAAAAAAAAAAAATACTGTCTTGAGGTAGGCAACTAAATTATAAATAGGGTCTTTCTCTATGGCTCTTGTTAGTCTAATTAAAATATTAACTCAATAAAATTTGAATATCAAATATTTTTGAGTAATGCAATAATACTAAACTACCCTCAAATCAAAACCAATCTCTTCGAATTAAATTTATGTGACTAACTTCGTTTTTTCAACCTGTATGGGTTCGGCTATGTTCGGCTGACACAAAGTGCCAAACCAGTCAACATTTTGCGCGCTCTTTATTAACCCCCTAGAAAGAGGGGTGTTATAAAGAGTTTTACATGTGTATTTGTGCGTCTGTCTGTAGCATCGTAGCGCCCAAACAGATGGTCCGATTTTAATTTTGTTTCGTTTTTAGAAAGGTATTCTGATCGAGAGTGTGCTTAGCTATGTTTCACGAAAATCGATTCAACCGTTTGAAAATTATCAGCTCTTTTGTAATTTAAAAAGTCGTCATATCGTTTTTTTTTTAATTTTCAATTTAGGGTTTCTTATTGGAAAATCAACATTCGCATTCGCATTCGCATTCGCGAATGTTGAAGCCAAATATTCGCATTCGCATTCGCATTCGCGAATGTCAAAAATCCAAAATTCGTTACATCACTAGTCCTGACATAATGTCATTTAAATTGTCCTCTCTGAGGTAAGCTCTAAAGGCGTCGCAGCATAATGTGTTTTAGTACTTAGGTACTTAGTACAAAATCTACTTATTGCAACATCGCTTGAACTAGCTTTAGAACGACCAATTTAAATGACACCGCTCCTTTTAATTACGTGGCCACTGGGATACCGAAAATCAATGTGTGAATATACTTTCCATTTATATTAAGTTTTTTTACGTAATGAATGCAAAAGCACCTGATAATAGTTAACAATAATAGCATAAAAATTCATAGATGTGTTCAGTATTTTAAGCGCTCGAAAATGAACCTTGTGTTTATCGATTTATGATTGTTTTTCAGCTGTCACAATGATCGTGGTTTATGATACCATAATGTTTAAATTGCACCTACTAGTTCTCATAAAAAAATATAAAATCATAATCAATTTAAATTAACCTTGCTAGAGAAAAGGACTACAATTTTAATGTTGAAATTATCTAGCAAGTGCTAGAAAGCGATTTATTTATATTTTAAGTATAATTTATTCACCAGGATTTTACACCTATGTAACCTACCTTCAAGATTGTTTTACAAACGATTACTGAAGAGGCTTTGTTAGGAGTATAATTATGAACAATATCTACTAGACTTTGCTATGATTTTAATAATAATTAAGTACTCTATTTTGTAATGTTAGTCACAGAAAAACAGTGGTTTCATACTGTCTCTGGAAACATTGGGTATGTAATTTCAGAAACTGCCTTTTTCGGTATATTAACCTCTATGTTATTATAATTAAATTATCATACCTACCCAATATACATAATAGGGTGTCTAAATTTTATTCTTGTCAGTATAGTTTGAACTGTTCATCATGTTCTTGAATGTTTATGAATTACTTTTGATCTTAACTACTTGTAAAGCATCTTCGAACGAATTGGAATGACATGACATCAGTGTTTCGCTCACGCGCTGGTTGTGCTAGCGCGCATTGTATGAACGCGCGAGCGAGCAAGTTACCGAACCGGAAGACAGTTGATGCAAAATATTGGTTACTGCTTATACTTATCTAACCCTTTACAATTACAGTTTCATACCAACTACTGGTGATAACTTTGTCACTTTGCTTATATTGGTCTCGATCATGCATAACACTATTACTTGTCTAAAATAAATATTGTGTTTGTTTTAGAATTTATATTGTATTTGCAGTAATTTTACTGTTTTCTTTATCCCATTTGCGGATTGATAACTTGGTTTAAATCACATCTAGGTAGGGACTGGTGAATAAAAAAAATAATTGCATACAATATGAATTTCATTTGATTTCTACCGAATGCCAACCCTATAATCAGACTGCTTGCATCTCTTACAGTACTATACTTGATGTGTGGACATGACTTACTACCCAGCCATGCATGGCTACATGATAGTATGTATGTCAATTTGTTGACATTGGCGGAATCACATTGGGCCTGACTCAATGGCAAGAGGCCTTAAAAAAAAGTAAGCTAAGTGTAATGGTTAGTCTGAGCCTGTGAGGGGTTACCATCAGGTCTGGCAGTATATTCAATAGTACCTATAACATTATTATGTATTCCTTATTTGAAATAAAACGAAATTGACTGAAAAATAACTTTATTCTAATAATTATTATACTTATCTCACAATTTGTAGAAACATTCCACAAGCTGCAAATGAATAGGTTTACTGTACCTAATGGAATCATATCTTATTTTCATTAGTGATACCTTATCTAAAATTAACACCAAGTTACTAGGACCAAGTTTCCTAAAAGCTTTCTTACATCAAGTTTATTTTAATAATAAAAACTGTATCTTATCTCACAAGTCTGAAAGAAAAGATCAAACTTAAATGTGTAAGATCGAGTCTAACACAATATATTTAAAATCAAATTTAAGATTTATCCAGCTCTGAAGTCATATTTTAGAATATTGTAAAAAAACTGCTGTATTGTCTTAAACTGAATTTAATTTAATCTTTAGCGGGCACTTCAATGACTCGGGGTTTGTCAATGATGCGAGCGGTGCGGTTGCCTTTCTCAACAATACCAATGATCCATGCCTGGTAGCCCTCCTGCTTCTCAATGTCTTTGCAGTATGCAGCGGCTTGTTCACGTGGCAAACAGATGAGCAGTCCACCGGACGTCTCAGGAGCATGGCCTTGCAGCAATTGGAACATATTGCCACATGCCTTAGCCACCGCTGCCATCTTAGCGATCACAGGGAGATTGTGGATAACAAAGGAAACTTCGTTCTTTTGATGAGAAGCCAAGTTCTGTGCATGCCCAAGTAAACCAAAACCTGTGACATCTGTTGAACCGTGAGCATTGTATTTGTGCATCAGGCGAGCAGCAATACGGTTGAGACGGCTCATGGAGTCCATCGCACGGTGATAAGCTTTACGCACATCCTCTTCAGAGACAACCAACTTGATACGGTTCCAGCGCTCTGGTTGGTCGAGCCATTGGTGAGCGTTCACTGCCACCTGGGTGCCTAGAGGCTTCGTAAGGACGAGTACGTCGCCCATGACGGCATTGTCGGGAACTATGTATTCATTAGGTTGGCAGATGGTGGTGGCGACCCCCCCGATAGCGCACCACGGGTTGATGACAGTTTGTCCGCCGGTCACGGATGTACCAGCCTCCAAAGCAGAGTCTTTGAACCCTCGCATGATAAGAGGAATCACGACATCGCGCTCCTTCTCGGTCATTTTAGTTGACACGCCTAACAACATGAGCATGTTGTCACATTCCGTCACTCCCATAGCGTACAAGTCGCTCAGTACATTAGCACACGCAATCTTCCCCATCATGTAGGGGTCGTCAACTAGGGGATAGAAAAAGTCAGTAGTTTGCACCAAACACAGCCCGCCGTGTCTAAGCGGCGTCACGGAGCAGTCCAAGCCGATGCCGATGCGCGGGACCGCCACATGCATGAACTGATCTTGGTCCTGCTGAGAATAGTCTTGTTGTAATGACTCCACCAGTTTACCCAGAACATCTTGCGGCACTTTGCAGCTCCTTCCTTTCAGATCGGCGAATCGTGTCAAACGAAAACTAGCTTCCAAGTCGTGTGCCACCGGGTCGAATGGCCGACGCAGGGCCAAAGCATTGGGGTTACCGGACATTTCCAAATGAGCCGCAGCTAAGGTGTCCTGCGCTACACTCGACGAATACGACATATTATGCGAAACAAAACAATATTATGATTTCAATAAAGGTATTTCGGGTCAAAATGCGGGAACCCGACACGCCGCCAAGTGACGCTTGCAAAATGGCGTCTCCTTTACACTGAGAAAATGGCAGAAAAAATCACAGTCGTATACGAGCCCCTGATTGGTTATAATGACACGTAAACAAAACAATCTTAACTGTGATTGGCTATCTCCATTAAAATTTTCTAAATTGTCAATGAGAACCTACTTATGTCATCAAACAACAATCTGTTTTACGCAGAATCCACAAAATCTTCCGTATAAAATTAGAAAACGAAACAATGTGCTACATTTTACTAATCTGTGATCGGCTTAGACCATTTAGATCGGTGATAGGAAGTAGGTGTTGCAGATTGCAGAAGACATTTTCATTTATCTTTATACTTCCATAGCTAACTCAAATCAAAATGTTACAGTCAAGAAGATGATAATATGTATATAATCTTCTTAGTTATAGTCTGCGGCGGTTACCTGTGGTCAAGAAGATTGTCTGTGTTGTTGGTATAAGTGCTGAATCTGCTCAAGGTACGTGTACTCGAAGAAGGTGGCCATGTACGACCACCGGTCCCGGATCAATGTGGCCATTGACTTTGGTTTTATCCAAATTCATGCCAAGACCGATGCGTCGCGAGGCTGAAGCTAGGTCATCCAGCATCCGGTTCAGCTCCTCCAGCGTCTCTGCCATTAAAACTATATCATCAGCGATTCGCAGGTGTGAGATGTACTCACCGTTTATGTTAATGCCCTTACCTTTCCAGTCCAACGTCTTACACCAGCGCGCTCGTGAACAGTTCCGGGGATATTCAAATTCAATATAATAATTTTAACACCATTTCAAAATAACACCTTTTCACTAAATACATATGAAAGTACATACGACACATATAGCAAAAACGCGATTTTAAAATTTTTTGTCTGTCTGTCTGTCTGTATGTTTGTTCCGGGTAATCTCCGAAACGGCTGGACCGATTTTGACGGGGCTTTCACTAGTACATAACTGATATTATAAGCAGTAACTTAGGCTACTTCTATTTTAGAAAAACAAAAAATGGGTCCTGTCGCCCGGGCTCAGAACGCGGTAGCGGGCTTTTTTTTTAAGTTAAATTCCACGCGGACGAAGCCGCGGGCTCAGCTAGTGTTATTATAAAATTCTTGGTTACACTGAATCTGTCAAGGAATTTTCTTACTCTATGATATTTTCGAATATCTATGCTAAGCTTCTTGTATAAACAGGGTAAATCAACCAATGATATTTCAGTGCTTACTGTTTTTGCACCAATGGTTATAAATAAGTAGCAATTTTATTGGTCATTTTCGTAATTTCTATGACCTCGACAAAGTGTTATTTTTTTGTTTGAATATTTTACGGCGGTTAGATAGAACTTGAAAGTTAATCCATTTTTTGTGATAAATACTGAATTAATGATAACATGTTATCGAATTAAGCAGCTATGGAATCAAACAAGTGGAAAAAAGGAGAAAATGAAGCGGGATACCCTTGCTACGTTGAGTAAGTTAACATTGGTTGACAGGCTAAAGTTACTTCAATGTTTGAAAAGTTTCGTAAAAGTTTTTCTTGATATTATAGCGAAACGACGGGCAAACAACAGTATGATCATCCTGAATTCAAGAAGATTATAGAAAAGCTGGACGATTTTGACGGTATAAAGTACAGCACCTATCGTGTTGCATTCAAGATATTTGCCCTACAAAGACAACTCAAAGGTAAGCTTGCGTAATCAGCACTTTTATATGAGACACCCACATACAAAATATAAATTGGTAGGCAATTTTTATGGTATAATTCTTGTTATATTAGTAACCCAGGTAAAATATGTATCTACCCCAGTAACTTACTAGTTGTTTTACCATAAACCATACCCAAACATAAAATAGGCAGGTACATTAAATAAAAGAAGTACCCCAGAGAAGTAAAAAAAAAAACTATTTTATTTACTGTATAAACCAAAAAAAAAACAATTAATTACACCAAAAATATAACACTATAAGTAACATAATAAATTCATAAATATTTTTGGTTTAGAATCTAATTTGGACAAGTATTTCCAGTTCCCCCCCTCCGTATCAGCTCCGGTGTGTTCGCCCGGCATCAGCTCAGCCTCTCCGAGAGCAGTCTGTCCTTGGACACTGTAGAGCTAGAAGCTGTACTGGCCGATATATACTTTGCTGCGGAGAAGGAGGCACTCTTCACTGGAGATGTGGATTTAACAGTGGATCTGGTCATTAATTTGTTACTCAATGTTTATGATAAGTAAGTATGATTTGGGTTACATTGCAATGGCAAAAAAAAATAAAAAAAATTACATATATTTTCGCTATAATATAAAAAAACTAATTAATCTAATATAGCACAGAGGTCGAAGCCTTGATGCATGATCTGCAGCCTTTATACCAATTTTTTTTGCTATTTAGATTTTTATTTTTATTTTATGTCATATAAAATAGAGATGAGTTGGTTTGGAGCAATACAATAAAAACAATTGCCAGTATTCTCTATTTCAAGGATTTCTAGGAGGTTTTCATTGTCCTTTTTACAGAGATAGAAAAGAACCAATCAGAGTGTTAGCGGCCAAAACCCTGCTCATCATCCTCAGCGAGGAATCTACTATGGACAAGTGGCTGGCCCTTGCCAACTGTTGCGCGGACCACAACGGGTGCGTGTCCCCGAAGCGGCTGGCGGGCCTGCTGACGCATGTGGCGGCGCTGGCGCGGTACCTGGGCTACAGCGCCGACCACACACAGGCAGATGTCGATGCCTGCTTTGACAAGGTACTTATACCCAGACAAGGTGACAAAAAATTGAAAGCCCGCCTGTATAGCGTGTGTACAGGTTGAAACAGAAAGGGTAGTTTTTTTTTCAAAACTTTGTAATTCCAAAACTATCAGCTTTGGAGGACTTGAACTTGAACTTGAAAAACAAAAGGTGTTACAGGGATACAGCTGTTGACAGATTTCATAAGTCTACATAACCTTTAGTACTTCAACTGTCCCACATCCTACTAATATTATAAATGTGAAAGTTTGTGAGTGTGGATGTATGTATGTATGTTTGTTACTCCTTCACGCAAAAACTACTGCACGGATTTGAATGAAATTTGGAACACAGATAGTTTATAACCGGGATTAACATATAGGATACTTTTTATCCCGATAATCCCGAAATTTTTGTTACGGCAAATACTACGCGGACGAAGTCCGTGGGCACAGCTAGTAGCCGATAGTTTAAGATTTTCAAAATGAAATTGCAAAAAAAATAGTATACCCTTTCTGTTTCACCTATACTCCATTTGTTATAGCATTAGACAGGAGTTAAAAAAGATTAGTTTTAGTGACCACTTTGTAATAAAAGTACAATTAACGAGTCACAGTTACGATTGACGTCTAATTTATTATAATCTATTTATATACCAGCTTGTCACACCTAACTGTAATAATATTAATTATTTATCTTATTAAATATATTGCCTTTCATTTAAATAATTATTATTTCATTACAATTTAAAATTAGTGTCGATGCTAAAAACCTAAAAGAAGCAGGGGTGAACATACCGGGAATGTTTTTCGTTTCACTATAATCCTACCAAATCTAAAATGTTACCTAATCCCTTCAGAGGTTATGACAGCAGGGTATTTCTAATTTTGTCGGACTATGTTATCTATGAAATTGACGTAAATAATGTGCTGTCAGTGTTTGTCATTGAGTCATTCGCCTGCACTCTAAGTTCCTGTGAATACCTTGTTTGTTATTGTTGTCGAATTTTCGTGATTTAATTGTTACTTGTTACTGTTTTCCTATCAGAAGTAATGTTCAAACAATTTTAATGTAGTGACACTAATTAAAAGTTGTTTTGACTTGGAAATAAAATGTTTTGCATCCCTGCTTCTGCGAGCCTCTTATGTCTAATGTTATAATAAATGGAGTATAGTAAATAAATAAATATTGCCAGACGAATACACCAACTCTATCATCCCAAACTAAGCAATGCTTGTATTATGGGTACTGTACAATGGACCAGGTGTGATCCCAGTGACACCCAGACCAGGACAAATTACGAAAAAGCCATTTCCGAACCGCCAAGCGGTCTATAATGTAGTAGTCACAGATATAGATTTACATAGATAACGCAAATGCATGTATTTCGCGTGTACTTGTACGAAGCCCTGACCAAGCGTCAAGGTTGGTCGCCGCTAACTTACAATCGGGCGACTACAGATAAAAAAATATGAGTATGAGCGAGATAACCACTCGAGAGAATCGAAGCGGGCGGAGGGGCATCGGCGGCATCGGTGTCTTTGAATCGGTTTGGCTTTCCCGTCACTAATGACGTCACAGGAGGTGTTAAAAACTCGGCACGCTTAGTTTCAATACAAATCGTGATACTTGCGTTACCTATTTAAATCTATATGTGTGGTAGTAGTATAATGTGTCTATGTGTGGGGTCAGAGCGCGGGCATGCTGGGCATGAGCGCGCGGGCGGTGGCGGAGTGGGCGGCGGCGCGGGGGGCGGCGGGGCGGGGGGCGGCGGCGCGCTGGCTGACGCCCGCGCAGCGCGTGCTGGCCAGCAGAAGCCCTGCGGCTGCCAGCAGGAGCGGCGGCGCCGCAACATGCACTAAGTGCAAACAAACACTGATGCAGGTAACCGGCCAAAAAAAAACAGTAACAAATGAATTAGTTTGCAACATTAATTATCGTGTGCCAATTAGATCGCATATGCGAGCCTGCCATCCTACTCCACTATTTTCTCTAAATACTTCTCGCACGAATGCAGGTATGCGCTCGCCCATGCGCCGTCTACTAGACACTTATAACAGCCATTTTGGTCATGTCGACATATTTGCGCACCGTGTAAGTGTTTTCAAAAAACTAATATTAACTAAGTAAAAAGATGCGAGTATCGTACGCTAACACTTTTTGTATTTAAGTTTCAGTTACAGTTTTCAGTATGTAAAACTCTTGTTTCTTCCTGTTTTCTTTTTATTACCATTATTCTTGTACTCTCAACAAACCATATTCTAGTTAACATAACTTGTGGTAAACGGTGTTGGTATCACAATTAACACTGTTAGTTAAGGTCAATGTTAGATATTAAGCACCCTATTGTGATACTGTTTGTTTTACCACAATAAATTGAAAAAAAAAGAAAAAAAAAAAGAAAAAAAAAAAAGATTGGTCGACGCAACCGGCGACCCAAGGGCTGTGCATTTCCTCGCTCAGCGAGTGGCTCTAGCCATCCTGCGAGGAAATGCGGCTAGCATGGGTACGCTTCCGCATGGGCCAAATTTTGTACATTTTTAAAATAATTAGTAAGTGTGTAATCATTTATATAAATTTAATAGTCTCTAGTTTGCACTTTCAACAGCGCGTTTTTTATCTTCTAATATATAAAATTCTCGTGTCGCGGTGTTTGTTGCCAAACTCCTCCGAAACGGCTCGACTGATTTTCATGAAATTTTGTGTGCATATCGGGTAAGTCTGAGAATCGGTCAACATCTATTTTTCATACCCCTAAAAGACAGGACAACGTCTGTCGGGTGCTGACCCGATAGCTAGCAGCTAGTATACGATATTATAGCTATAAATCTTCTTGTCATATAGATGTTTTTTTAACTTGGTGTTAGACCTCACCGTGCAGTGGCTTAACCATGTTCGTCTGTCTGTCTGTTAAAACCACCAGTGTTAATTTCAATCTGAAATCTGCTAATTTAAGATTAAGGGCTGTAAGGGCTGCTATAGTTAATCACTTGCACAAGAATGAAAGTCTTGAAATATTTCGCGGGCAATTTCAGAATCAGGCAAAAGTTTAAACGTCTACACAATTGTGTTGGTAAACCAAATTTGCAATTAGCTAAAAATATTGTTGTCTTGTTCATGAATTACGGCCATGAGAATTCAGTCTTTCATTTTGTGTACCAACAGAATCAGCACCAATAATTCGATGTGTGTTCATCATGAAACACTTGTCAGGAAATTACACCACTACAGTATCAGGGACAACTCTCTTGACCTTTTGACTTCATATTTGAGCAAAAGAATTCAAAAGGTCAATAATTTATTATTGGCAAGACATCGCCCGGGTCTTTAGTCTAAATGGGAGTACCGCAAGGCTCGATACTGGGTCCATTCTTGTTTCTAATCTATATCAATGATGCCCTACTATGTAGAAATAATCACGACGTTGTGTTGACACTTAATTGTTGTTTAAAAATGGTATCTTCTTAGTTGCTGATTGGTTCAATATAAATAATCTACTATTTAATGAGAATATAACGAAATGCATAATTAGGCATTTTGTTTCCCAGGTGCTCACGTTCAAATGCTCCAAGTGTAACGATGTATATTTCTGCGAGACATGCTATCTGTATGACAAAGACTTGACGACAGTCAGTGGACACAAGAAAACTCATTTGGTACATGAAGTCATCGATGGACAGGTGAGGAAATAACATTAATCAGGCGAGTGAGATGCGTTAGCCATTTTTTTGGATGCCACACACCTTATTACTAGTATTAATAATAATAATTGCATATTGACTATGAATATTGACCCATATAATAAATATCGTCAAACTGACACACCTACTGTATGGCCCCAAACTAAGCAACGTTTGTACTATGGGTACCATACAATGGACTCGTCATTAGTGTATTCGTCTGGCGATATTTATTTATTTACTAGGTGAAACAGAAAGGGGACACAATATTTTTTTGCAACTGTACTTTGTAAATCTAAAACTATCGGCTTTGTGGGACAGTTGAAGTACTAAAAGTTTTGATAGAACATGAAAAGTTTTCACCCAACTTTGAACTTCCAGATTAAGTCTTCGGAATGCCTCAGTTTCATAAAAGGCATCAAGCGATTTTTCTTCTGCACGAAGACCAAGAAGAAGAGGCCTAAGAAGAGTTCTAAGAAGGCGGACAAAGTGGAGGGCCGGGCGTCGGGGGGTCGGCGCAGGGATGGCAAGCCGGCCATGGTCACGTCCACAGTCGGCAAGGCGTCCGGACACAGCGCTAGCAGCCCTACCAGCATGCTGCAGGACATCATCACGCAGTTGGAAACCCAGAACAAGTGAGTTGGAAACACGTCAGAAATAATGAAATTAGATTTTTTAAATCCTACTAATTTTATAAATGCGAAAGTTTGTGAGTGTGGTATGTATGTTTGTTACTCTTTCACGCAAAAACTATTGACCGGATTTGGATGAAATTTGGAACAGAGTTTATAATCTGGATTAACACATATAATACTTTACTTAAGTCTACGCGGACGAAGTCGCGGGTATAAACTAGTGGTAAATAAAGCTTTTCTCAAAAGGAAACACAGCTTTTACATTTACATTAATATCTACTACACTTTGTAATTATTTATGGTATAAGCAAGTGGCGATTAAAAATATATTATGTTACAAAATGTAAAAACACAAGCCCGCTAATTTTCTTGCCGAATCTTCTCAGTCGTAGATATAAGAAATAAAATTTAGAAACGACAATTTGTAAGTAATAATGATTGAAAATGATAAATTTAATTTAATTAATTAATTATTTTTATATTATTTTATTTTTTTAATTTAATTTGTATTTGGTCTATAATTGGTCAATATGCTTAATAATGGTTGATTGATATTGATTGTCGTGTCTTACGCAGTATTGTATTCTCTTTGCTGTCGTGTCCGACATCGAAAACTTTTCGAATGTGATTACTCTCCTTGCTGGGGATATGAGGGTGTTGTACTGTGCTTCTTTACGTTCCTCGTATTTTTGACATGTTTTTCTGAATTTGGTGTTAAATTTCCCAGAGCGCTCAAAGAATTGTCTGCCCAGCTGCAGGGCGAGGCTAAGAGCAATGACAACGACGGACTGCGGGTGACGGTAGACGAGCATTGGACCCATATATCCACTCAAATTAGTAGACTTAAATTGCTAAAGGTACCAACAAAAACAAATACACTTACTCCATTAGCCTTACTTATACTAGGTGAAACAGAAAGGGTATACATTTTTTTTGCAACTTTACTTTGTAAATCTAAAACTATCGGCTTTGTGGGACAGTTGAAGTACTAAAAGTTTTGTAGACTTATGAAATCTGTCAACAGCTGCATCCCTGTAACACCTTTTGTTTATCAAATTTCCTCCAAAGCTGACAGTTTTAGAATTACAACGTTAAGTTTTGAAAACAAAGTATACGCTTCAGTTTCAACCTGTATTTGTCAGGTTTTAAATTCAATTTTTGTCTGCCAGGAAAACTTATCAACAACCTCACAAAACAGTCACACAGAAGCCACCAAACCTGACAAGAACGAGCGTCCCCAGGCCTTCGATCTCTTCAGCCCTATACCTATCATAGACGAGAAGGAGTTGAAAGTTTCGGACCTGAAGAACCAGCCCAGGGTGCTGAGCATGGACTCCGGGAACTTCTCCGTGGTGTCGAAGCATGAGAGTCAGAACCTGATGACCATGTCCGGGGACGCTCTGAAGCCGGTGGTGGTGCACGCGACTTCCGACAGTATATCTACTGTGTCTATGAATGATATTAGCAATTGGTATAATGGTGAGTGGTTTGGGACTGTTCTTGATCTTCAACCCTTCTAATGATCCCCACCTCCAAACGCCCTCTGCCCCAAGCGTCGCAATATTTCGAAAGTATGAATTATTTTTCCTGCGGTCAGTAATGTTTTTAACGCGAATCGCTACTGAAAGCAGATAATGGATCTATAAAACCCTATTATCGTTGACGTGTTACTAATCTTTTTTTTTTATATGACTATTGATTATTGTTGACTATATTGACTATTGTTGGCCAGAGTGGCCATAACAACTTCACCCGGACAGAGGGCAGCCAGAGGGGCAGGGGGGCAGCTAGCACAGTAGCAAATAAACAAACAATGGCCGCTCGCGTCTTATACCACCACTTAACCCACCCGTAGGGGAACGCGACACTTGGAGCATTGAAATCTTATACACTGACGTTGGTGTCACGTCAACGATAATAGGATTTCATAGATCGATTATGTCAAAGACTAACTGTTTTAGTATCGATTTTTGTAAAAAAAATGTTAATGATAGGCGCAAAAAAAGAAATCATACTTCCGGAATATATCGACACTTCGGGCAGAGGGCGCTCGGAGGTGGGTATCATTGGAACGGTCAATTATATAGTTTTTACATGAGAATAGACATAAGAAAGCGTTGATTAGTTTTCACTTTCAGTAATAAAGTTACAAATTACAAACAGTCATATTATATGCATTCTACAGAAACCGAATCCCTTCCCGAAAAGAGGCCAAAACCGCCCAAATCACGGCCAGTCCAAAGGATTAGTCCACCGGCGGACTCGGACCAGTCTCTACGCGCCGCGGAACAGAAGTTCGCGGCAGACATCCGCCCCGTAGAGTCCAGTAACGACAAGATGAAGGAGCTGAACGCGGACTTGGACACGGTACTCGACAGACTGCAGCAGATATTGACGAACAACTTCGCTATGGATGGTAAGTTGATTAATTATGGACCCTATGTGGCTGTCCTTTAATTAGAAAGTTAAATGGCCACCTATAGCGAGAGTAAAATTAGGTATTTAAGGATTAATAGTATTTATTAGGCCGGTGCTATTTTCGCCTGTTTGTCTGCATGTTCGGTAGCACCGATTGCAATGTAGTTTTCAAGGGTACGTATCATCATGCTATGACCATTGGGGGTCGAGCGGCAATACATAAAATATTGTGCAGAATTTTTGGGTATGGAAAAAATGCGCAAGCGATGCTGGTTAATGGTATTAGAATAAGAGTACTATCATCTTAAATTTAGCCAAGTATTGTGGATACTCTGGATGAGGACGGGTACAGCAAAGAGTAGTGTCGAGACATTTAGAGAAGGCCTAAAGACTAAGGCGAAGACAATTTTATTACCTAAATACTAATTTTCAAGCAATGTCTAAATAAATACTTAATAATATTGTATATAATTCGACGACCGCTTGGCGCAGTGGTTCGAGCGTAGGCCGCTCGGCTCACTGCCTATGATGGGTGCGGGCTCGAATCCCGCCGGGGCAAATTTCGGAAATGGCCTTTTCGTAATTTCGTCTGGGTATCACTGAGATCGCCCCCAGTCCATTGTACGGTACGGTACGGTGTTTTGTTTAGTTTGGGACCATACAGTTGGTGTGTCAGTCTGGCGATATTATATTTATTTTTTCAGACTCATGTTTCGACAACACCCAACTTCGTGAGACGGCTAACGAGATGGAAGGACTGCTCGGCACTTTGATTCGCGGCGTCGAGCAACGAGCCACGCTCAACGCCGCTAAGGGACTTGTATGATCCTATTTTAATACCTCGATCCTTATTAATAAATCAATCTCAATTCTAAGAGCGGTTTTGAGTAAGCTTTTGACATGCCATTTTGTACTGGAATGGCATTTGCAAGATCACTTTCATATTTGAGATTGATTTATTTATATGGGCCTTAGATAACTATTTCACCGTTCCATGTTGTGACGCAACCAGTCGCGTAACCGTGTTGTCTTTGATTTACCAAACCGAGATACCATAGAGACTCTAAAGCATAACTTGACGGGTAAGAGGAGGGCGGGAGTAAGAGCTGTTTTATATACTATCAAAGAGAATACAGTACTCCGTATACTATCGCCTTCATCGTGTTGTGGCGACTTCACGACGCCGACAGAAACGGATAGATGGCGCTGAATGCGGTTCCTCAATATAATGTACGGATTCTTCATAGAAAAACTGAATCACGATATTAAGACTCGCAAGCATCGTGACTATATAAGACCCCGAGAATAACCAGTGGGGCATAGCGGCCGCCGAGCCAGGCATAACACCCGCCTGCCTGGAAGATCTTGCCTTTTCCACAAGTGTGAATTACAGCTAAGTGTATAAAAATAGGGGATGAAAGTTATGGGGGTGGCCACAATACATTCTAGCAGCGACTGGCGGCTGAGTGAGTGAGACACTATATACCGGTATACTAATTAAAATTGGGACTGGTCCCGCCGCACACTCCCACCACTGTAACTCCTGTAAGCCAGGATCGACAATGGTGACCGATAATGACGACGAGTCCCGGGGAAAAATTAAATTGTCTTGGAACCCGCACGAATTTTATCGAAAGAAATAATATGAGTTGGAAGAAATAAAAAAAGGGGGAATACTAATTATATATAAACGGGACTGGTCCCGCCACACACTCCCACCACTGTAACTTCTGTAAGCCAGGATCGACAATGGTGACCGATAATGACGTCGAGGTCATCGGTCACGGTATACTAATTAATGGTCGCGCGACCAGCGCGGCGGCGCTGCCAGCCATGTTCTGTGCAAGGGTCGCCGCTGGTCGCGCCGCCATATTGGTTGTGCGACCAAACAGATAACAGGTTGAGATACTCTCTATAGAACTGTATACATGATGTGGGTAGAGGCGACTGGTTACGCCGCCATGGTCTCTCTGTGAAAAAGTCCAACCGACTGGCGCGTAAAAAACGCGCGTATAAAGTTTGGCTTTCCATTTCCAAGCCGTGGTTTTGTGTGCTATTGTTTCTGATTGGTTATTGCACTGTCGTTTGGTTGTGAGGACACGCGTTTTGTTATAATGTAAAATACTCAAATTAATTGCCATTTTCTTATGATCTTTGTTTTACCTATTAAAATGTGATTACTTAGGTAGTTTTGAGAAATTAAGTATGCTCAAATTTAAAACTTAAATTCTATTCTGATTCCCTTTTTTTAGTAGTTTAAGTATTCTGCCGTCCATTTTTTGGTGCTCAACATGATCTGAATGAAATATGCATTTAGAAAAGTAACATGCCATATATTTTATATTAAAGTATAAAAATGTACATACATTGTCGTGTTTATTAAATAATAAAAAAATATAAATTGTCATTACATATAAAAACCTTAATGATAAGGCTGCGCTAGCATTGATTAATAATAAATTGCTACATTTCATTTTGTGCGTTTAACAGGTAAATAATAGTAATATATTAATAAAATAGAGCAATCTATTTTGTTTTCATTAAGTTAAGCGTATGACGTCGTTAAGGTATGAACATTATATGAACACTGAATGACGGATCTGATGAGGCCCTCCAGGCCATGACCTGGAAAAAGTACTTAGGCCTCATTTTGTTTTAATTTGTGGCCTGCATGTGTCAATTATATGTAACTTTTAGTACCTAAGTATCAAACTTAAACTACATTTTGGGCGTATGTAATATCTATATATCATGATTACATAAAATTCTAGCTTCTAGATATAGACCGATGTATAGCTTTAGTGTATTTTGTTTAGCCTACGCCTACAATGTAAACTCGAATTCAACTGATTTACTTATAAATTTATACAAAATTAATAAGATTATAAAAATATAGACAAGCAATTAAATTGCTTGGGCACAACCTTATTACGTACTTAATTCAAATAATATCCAATTTTATATAATTTACAAAACAATTATAAAAATGTAGTATCTTAATAAATGTTTTTTGTTTTATGATAAGGGCGGTTTTTCAATGAACTTACACCTAGCACGTATCTACATTTCAAGTGCGATCTCATGGTTCTGATTGATCTAATACCGACCTTAACGTTCCAGCTAGTCGCATGTTATTCGGTAAATATAATATAAGGTTTTCTATGGATAAATGTTAACAGAATATTTTCTTATATTCTAATATTACACGGCTTTTGGTTGTGACTATACTAAACATTGCATTACTCACTAGACTACGCTAACAATATTGCAATTTCAATAAAAATGCCTAAATAATAAAAAAAATATTAAACAATTTCCATATTATTGAATATTTTAACAATTTCTGGGTTCAAGTTAATAATGCCTTACAGTAAATTAGAGTACAGTTGGTCATAAAACTTAAACATTTTATACATTTTCGCCATTATGCCAATACCATAAACCCTTGTTCCAATACCGAGATTTTTTTATACTTACAGATTCTTAACCAGTTTTTAGTTCTAGCAATTACAACTCACGGGAGAGACATATCCGATGTATTTTGGTTAAAGTCTGTATTGTAGGTAAGTATTACCCACTCCTAGTCAGGCCTTAGGCCAGTCCTGGTAGTGGACCAGGCCTGGTAGTGGACCAAGTCTAGTAGTGGACCAGCCTTTAGTGGGTAGTGGCCAATTACATTGAGGCAACATTCTCTGGCTGGGGTAATAAGTATTATAATCAGCGATATTTATCAGACATCAAACCTCAATAAATATCGTAAGCAGTGAATCAAAAGTTTACAGCAAATTCCCGCATATGATAGGCTAATATATAAAGTAGAACTTTTAATTATCTCGACAAAAATGACAGCATATAATGTCACTTTTCTATGAATTTGAACCTTATCTATTCTAGTTAAGTAACATTATTATCTGTCAGTTTGATCCTAATAATTGAAATTCCACTTTAGTTCCTCTTGCTGCTGTTGATGAGGTATTTGCAGCAGTGCGTGAGCAGGTGCTTCTCCTTCTCAGTGGAGCCGTTTTGGTGGATAGCTGTGGGTCCACCGCGCTCGCGCGTGTAGATGTCCAGCCCGTATTGCCCTAGAGATAGAGTCCAAAATTATTTGATGCTCAGTTTTAGTTATCTATATTATTAATACGTGAAGCAAAAACTTTATACCACTTTTTACGAAAATTGCGTGGACGGAGGAGTATGAAATTTGGCACACTTATCTATACAAATAAATAAAATTGGAGTGTCTGTTTGTAATATCAAAATAACACCTTTTTACTAAATGCATATGAAAGTACATACGACAGCTATAGAAAAAACGCGATTTAAAAAAAAAATTCTGTCTGTGTGTTTGTTCCGGGTAATCTCCGAAACGGCTGGACCGATTATGACGGGACTATCACTGGCAGATAGCTGATGTTATAGGGAGTAACTTGGCTAATTTAATTTTAGAAAAACAATTAGGGTTCCGCGAATAAAATAAAAACACTTGAAATCAAAGAGTATCTCCGAAACGGGTGGACCGATTTTGACGGGACTTTCACTGGTAGATAGCTGATGTTATAAGCAGAAACTTAAGCTACAATTTATTACAGAAAAACAAAATTTTAAAAATTAGGTCCTTACGCGCGGGCTCAGAATGCGGGAGCGGGCTTTTTTGTTAAGTTAAATTCCACGCGGACGAAGTCGCGGGCTCAGCTAGTAGTTTATATAGAGAAAGCGTGCAGAATGCTAATATTTTAAAAACAATACAATAAATAAAACATTACACATACTATCATGCGTTTGAAACACACACATTTGTAACTTCTAAGTACTGGGTACTGACTGACAATTTATTTTTGTTTCGGAGGGCGGGACTTCCATAGTGCATTCTGCGTGCCAGTATCAAATAATCTTTGACAATAGAACCTCAATGACGTTTAAAATTTAAATTAATTGCGCTCGAATTTCGACCACGGGCGACCACTAGTAACAATGATCCGCCAAATTAAGGAGGGTTAAAGAAAGGTTTCAACCACTTACCTTCCTCGGGGAAGGTGATGTAGAACGAGACGATGTCGTCCGACACGTTCTGCTGCACGTACTTGGAGAGGCGCTTCTCGTCGACGCCATTCTTGTGCAGCGTCGCCATGAAGTCCGCCAGGGGGCGCGACATGCGGAACTGGATCTCCAGTTCTCGGCCCGCGAACACTAGCGCTTCCTGGAGTGGAAAAGGATGAATTTATTGGTTAGATCGTGTGTTGGGGTTAGCTTTTACTAAACGTATCACATATGAGTATGACGTATCAGTCAGAAGATGCTACGAACATTTTTGTGCGTGGCTTCTTCTAACTGATAACGGTAACTTTTTCTGAGTTCAAAAGTCAAAGAGATAGCCAAATCAAAAAACTAGGGACTTACAAAAAACCGATTTAGATGAAAACCAAAGCCACATAATTAGAATTTGAAAAATGAAGTTCGCTAGCCGGAAATCGATCCAGTATATTTTGAAAAAAAAATGACGTTACCTGATGTGTGATGGGCACAAGGCCGAAGAGCCTTGTTGCCTTAGTGGGCCCCCACTCGCCGCTGGCGCAGTCCGGCAAAGGAACCATCACCGTTTGCAGTTCCGCACAACATATCTATTATGAATCAATCATAAAAAATATTATGTGATGAGTGTGATTTGTTTGCTGGGAGATGGATAGGATGTGTGTCGTGCATGTCTAGGATTTTGTGAGAAGATAAGATTTTGTGATAGAATGAGAGATAAGCTTTTTTTTTTGTTTACGTCTCTTTTAATTTTGTTTACATTTCTTTAATTTTAGCATTTTTTTTATTTTTTATTATTAAGATTATTTTGCACTGTACAACGCCTTAGATATTCTTCTGATCTGTAAAGTTGTTCATGAACGTATAAATAAAATAAAATAAAAATTATTGTAACAATCAATAGACGCAACCCTACTTAAATTGGATCAGGAACTGCATTGTCGCCGGGTGGACGGTTGATCTGGGCGGTTGATCGTAATAGAAAAGCAAACGATCGCGATTACGTTTCAAACGCTCCGCTTTTGACGTTTTGCTGACACCATACCATAGCAATGTCAGTAGAAATCGTGAAGCTCGTGTCAGCAAAACTTCAATAGCGGAGCGTTTGAAACGCAATCGCTAGCTTTTGCTTTTTTATTACGATTTGAGTAGCTAGCGTGGTTAGGGCCCAGATGTCGCCCAGTTTGCTCAATTTAATGCAAATTTAGTTGCTTAACAAATCGTGCCAATCTAGTTGTCAATCATTTGATTGGCAACTAGACAATAGCGTACAAACACACACGACAAGGACTCAACTTCGTCCCGGTTGAAGCCTCTTTAACACGCCTAAGGCCCGTAATAATAAATCGATCTCAAGTCTAAGAGTGGTCTTGAGTACGCTTTTGACATGTCATTTTGTACTGGTATGATATAAGAATGACATTTCCAAGACTTATTATACAGGTTGAAACAGAAAGGGTATACTTTTGTTTTCAAAACTTAACTATGTAATTCTAAAACTATCAGCTTTGGAGGAAACTTGAAAAACAAAAGGTGCTATAGGAGCTGTTCACAGATTTCACAAGTCTACAAAACCTTTAGTACTTCAACTGTCCCACAAAGCCAAAGATAGTTTTAAATTTACAAAGTAAAGTTGCAAAAAAATAGTATACCCTTTTTGTTTCACCTACTATAAGAGCCTTAGTACCTCAAATGGGTATATACCTTGAACTTGCAAACGCTTTTGAACTTCATTGGCTCGCCGGTGAGGTACTCGCGCGGCGTGACTGCGTTCGCGAAGATGTCCAGCAGGAAGGCGCCGCTGCACGGGGCGTGCACTCGGAACGACACCACGTTACCCACCACGGACTGGCAGAATACACAGAACATTAGGGACCAGCGCAGACAACAGACGCTGCATAAAGAACAGAGTACTTTGAGTCAATACAGATGACAGCCATTTGTAGCGATATGTCGGTGTGGATGCATAGTTAATTAAAGCAGTAGTGCTATTTCCATCTTCTATGGAGACTTATCTAGTCTTACTTAAATACCCCTTTATAGAAATCTATACAAATAAATAAAATTGGAGTGTCTGTTTGTAATATCAAAATAACACCTTTTCACTAAGTGTATATGAAAGTACATACGACACCTATAGCAAAAACGCGTTTTCATTTTTTTTTTTGTCTGTCTGTCTGTGAGTTTGTTCCGGGTAATCTCCGAAACAGCTGGACCGATTTTGACGGGACTTCCACTGGCAGATAGCTGATGTTTTAAGCAGTAAATTAGGCTACTTTGATTTTACAAAAAACAAATGGGTCCGATCGCGCGGGTTCAGAACGCGGGAGCGGGAGCGGTTAAGTTAAATTCCACGCGGACGAAGTCGCGGGCTAAGCTAATTTATAAATAAATCTCTCATTATTAAGCAAAGCTTTTTAATCATCAGGTCGTGGCCTTCGTTCAGTTTATGGGAAGTATAACTATTAACTATAGTCCAAGTTTCTTTTAGTAAGTCTACATTCGTCGTTGTAGAAAAGGGACAGGTAGGTAGCTATTTCAATTCCGTACCTGCATAACGAATCTCTTGAGGCTGACGCCATCGAAGCCGTCGCCCTCGGTATCGTAGAACTTGAGGTTGTAGTGGAAGATCAGCGAGCTCTGCATGTGTGCGGGCATGGCTATGCGCATAGTCGCCGCACCTGCACACACACATGACACACATTAGCACGCTTCAAATTATTTTATTGGAAACAGCTGTCATATATTGTGAGAATAGCCTCACTATAACTACAATAAAATACGTAGGAAACCTGCATGTCTAGATAACGGGAAGAACTCTTACCAAACCATCGTAAATATCCACCCTTTGCTGAGATGATCTTTTCTGGTTTAATGGCATCCAATATTGTCTATTATGTTACTCTTAGAGTTTCATAGTCCCTACGAGTAACTCCTCTTTGTTTATGAGCAACCTCATGTTGGTTTTTTTAATCTTCCATGAGGGATTGAATCGAACTCACCTGTCGAATCAGTGTACATAACTGCCTTTGTATTCGGATCGCTGAAGTATAGGCCGTATCTGAAGAACAGGGACCTAACAAAGGGCAGCTCCTCGAAGTCATGCAGCGTGATGGGGGTTTTCAGCAGCTGCCAGTCCGGCTGCAGGGGGAAGAACTCGTAGATGAACTCGCGAGGGTCCGTCAAGAAGTAGTGGTCATCGTATTCGTATCTGGAGATATGAGGATTATGGTGCCATCAGTTATCGCCAGACACACCAACTATATCGTCTCAAACTAAGCAACGCTTGTACTGTGGGTCCGTACCATGAACTGGGGGTGATCCCAGTGACACCCAGACCTGGGCAAATATCGAAAAGGCGATTTCTGAAGTTTGCCCAGGTGGGAATCGAACCCACAACCACCATGTGCAGTGGGCCACGCGGCCTACGCTCGAACCACTGCGCCTAGCGGTCGTCAAAGTTACTGATATATTCCTTTTGGTTTCTGTTTTAGGGTGTAAAACTAGAACTGTATAACTATAAAAACAATAAAACACTTGAAATACCGGAGCTATTGCAAAATTTGCTTGTAAAATTGACATAACTCAGGTCTATCGTGTGTTTATCGAGTTTATTCGTTCAGGATAAGGGTTGCGAGCTCTGAAATCTCGGCCATACGCCATTAGTAAAACCATAGAATAAACACCACTATTAACGAGTTTCCAAAACATTCTATAGTTATACAGTACCCATTTGTCCGCACTATCTTCCGTTCTTCAATAAACTAACCTCAAGCTATCACTCTTCCCTCTGTTTCCTGGCTTCGGCGCATCCTTAGCGTTGACCAGGTGCCTCGCGCCCCAGTTGCACTGCACGAACCGCCACGCGCCCGCCACGTACACCGCATTCCACGAGTTACGGAACCTGTTGTCTTCGAACCGCACTCCTGGTTGGTAGCCGGCGGACTTGCTGTACCCTTTGATTACTACGCAGTGGAGGCCTGCGTAACTGTCGAACGGAAAAGGAACATGAACAATTATGTGTACATGAAAAATTATTATAAATACTGATAGTTATTTCGGGCGCTATTATCGTGTGTGGCTGTTTTAAGTGTGTATAAACCAGGTCATCGGCATTCTAGAGGTGATTATTGTAAATCTTCTTACTTTGTCATGGCTGTCAGTAATATTATGAGGTATTAGTATATAAAAATCACCTCATAAATTATTTTTTGTTTCTCCTAATGGTTTCTTTCCATTGATCTAGGCCTAATATGATTCTTACAAAATCGATTTACCTAGCGACGAAGACACGAAAAATTCTAGGTCTAAGTCACAAGGAAATGATTATCTATTCATTGCTAAGAATCGCGGATGATTTTTCTTGAACGCTAGTTGAACGTACGGAAGAAGAAACCAACTCCAGTAGAATCTTTTTATTAGACTAGCCGTATGCCGAGGTTTTTCATTAACATTTACGCTATATGTGTGTATTAAAAAAAACAAAATCCTCATGCTAGCTTACGTTATATAAGGAACTCCAGTGCTAAATTTCATGCTTCTAAACCCACAGGCTTAGGCTGAGCGCTTGTGTGTCAGTCAGCTTAAGTAAGCAGAAGAGAATTACCTGCATAATCTTTTAAACAGCACGTGGTAGCTCTCCGTCCCGTGCTTGATGCCTCGCAGGAGGCCCAGCGGCGAGTCCCCGCGCAGGTTGTCGTCGAACTGAATATTGTTCAGGTTTTTCACTGTGATCCAACGGAATATGGTGCGCGCCTTCTCGACGTCGCTTGCGCATCGTCCGACTAGCTGCCGGACTAGGTCTGTGAAGGTTTTTTGGTCTTCTTGTGCTACCTGGAATAAGGGGCCAAATTAGGACCAAGACTTGGAGCCTACCGGATGTTCAAGAAATCGCAAAACTAAAGGTCTGGTGGAAACATCTGATGACCAGATAGCGATAATATTAAAGTACCTACCTACCCAGATTAAACTATCCCAAATTATACAACTTTATAAGGACCTCTCTACCTCCAAAGTAAAATCGTACACTTACCGAAATAGCGATTTTGTCCACATCAGTAAACTCCACAGGGTCTGTGTAGATGTGGAACTTGGAGACAAGCGGCGGCTGCGGGGGCGGCGCCCGCGCCGGGTAGGGCTGCGCCTCCTCTCCGTCCACGAACAGAGACGACTCCGCCATGTACTCCGACCGCCGCTCCTGGATCAGCTCCATCATCTCGTGGCTTTGTTTCTCCACTAGCGCTGCTGTTGCTGCCCTGGGGAGTATTTTTTGAATTATGTTCCTACGTCGTCCTCCTACTACGTTCGATTATACGCAGGCATTCAGCACTGGCTCTATATTTAAGAAAAAAGTACTTAATCTAGGCAGCATCTAATTATATAAGAAGAATCTTTAGGACCTCTACCTCTCATGCTCCAGCATCTTCCTAGTGAGGCTCTCCTTCTTCTTGTCCCTCCTCAAGGTCATGTTCTTCTCGAGGTCTGCTCTCTCCTGTTGGTGGCGTAGCGTGAGCGCCCCTATTTCCGCATCCGGCCGTCTCTTCTTCACTTGCATCTCTTGCTGAAACCTGCTCGTTAGCCTTTCTAGCTCGCGTTCCCATTCGTCCTGTAAAATGTACTTAAGTAGTTCCTTTTTTTTTCAAACACCTCACCCACTCCTAGCACAGAGCAGTTGGAGGGGTTTACAGAACTACTAGTAATGAGATGACCTGACATTGCAGGTCATCGTCGCAGGTCGCCTATTGTTTACTTATTATTTGAATGCTTATCACCTGTATTTCATCTCGAATTCTTCTGTTTTCCTCTTCGCGATGTTTCGAGAATTTTCTGTACAAGTCATCCTCTTCTTGCCTGTGTTTCATCTCCAATTTTGTTTGTTCATCTCGATCCTGGAAAGAAAATATAGTATGTGTTAGCACAGGAGATATGAAATGTTGATTTGAAGCAATACAGTTGAACAGGATTTCGAACGTCCTCTGTCCACCTAAATTAGATAGGTATAAGAAATGGCCAATCCAATCCAATCCACAACCCGCACTGGGCCAGCGTTGTGGATTACGGCCTGAATCCCCCTCGTAGTGTGGGGAGGCCCGTGCCCAGGAGTGGGACGGCATAAAGGGCTAAATTATTATAGGAAATAGCATAAGTACCCAGGTAGTGACACTATCTCTAATTTGCAATTTAAAGATGAAACTAGATTTTCTAACCACCTTACAGGATATCCATAGAAAGTCTACCTACTAAATCAGCTCCTCACGGGGGCTTCATTTATCCACTAGCCCAATAGATAGAAGCAATGTTGACTTCATCCTCGATAATCCAATTAGGAAGTAAGCAGTAGGTAACGGTTCACCGGCTTAACGTCACTCACATAGGAAAGTGTCGCCACCTAGCGTCGCGAGCCGAAGAAAGTGAAACGATCGTGTCGTTCACCTGCACGCGCGCCCCGGATAGTTTTACAGCGATTATTCCGTGATTAGTCGATCATAGCTTGATCTTGTTATAGAGATTATTTCAGATTAGTAGTATTAAGCCTATCATTAACTAAGTAGACGCCTTGGTTAGCCGGTGCTCATTTTGATGTAAAAGTTACGTATGATTGCGGAATCTTCTTTTGGAGTTTGTACCTACTTATAATTATCTAGCTTCTAGGGTCAAGTTTCAAAAACAAGAATTTGTAGTGTCAATGCTCAGGCAATTTCTACTTTATTTCTTATTCTTAAGTATGAAATTAGTTACAGTCTTCCTCCTCGCCTAGTTTTCTGTACCTATGTACCTACTTACTAGCGTTGCCTAACTATCGATAGTTGATGTATCGATAGTTGACCTCGAAAAATAGTCACTATATCGATAGCCATATCGATACTATTGCAATTTTACAATACTATCGATAGTATTGGGTATAGCTACTATCGATAGTATCGATACTATCTCTATTATGAGTGCAGAGTAATTCCTAAGGATTGAATCCAACACGATACTAATTAAATTTTGCTAAAATATCGATGTAGTAAAGCTATCGATAGTATCGATACTATCGATAGTATCGATAGTGATTGCAGTAAAATACGCCATAATAGTGATAGTATCGATACTATCGATAGTATCTTTACCCAATAGTATCGATACTATCGATAGTATTGCACTTTATCAATAGTATTGCTCAATTTCTTGGATAGATACTATCGATATTCTGACTATTTTTCGAGGCCACGATAGTATTGACAACCTATCGATAGGCAATCGATAGTCAGGCAGCACTACTACTTACCTGCATTCACAAAGTTAACCCTGCGCCGATAATTTCCATACATCTAACTGTATCCAGATATCAAAATTAAATAAGTAGGTACAGCCATTATCCGTCTGTCTGTCTGGCTTCTTCTACCGAATGACCGCACAGGGTCCACTATGATCATAATTATCATTATTAACACCTATCATCTAAATAACTTCACATTGTGGATATGCAAATAAATACCGACCCACTTATGACTGTTTAATAATCGGAAATGTATAAAAACAGGGTTAATTCGACAGACTGACAGCCTCCTAACGAGGCTGTTATGGCATGGTACTGTAAGTCCATCGCTATGGCATATAAAAGCGGCAAGCAGTTGAGTCATGATAAGTTCTCCCAGGCGATTTTAAAAGACAAGCCGTTGCCCACCGCTCCGCCGGCGTGGTGCTTCGATAAAATAAAAGTAGCCTAAGTTACTCCTCATAATATCAGCTATCTGCCAGTGAAAGTCCAGTCAAAAGCGGTCCAGTCGTTTCTGAGATTACCCGGAACACACACACATACTTTTTTATTATTAAATCCGTTCATACTTACATATGTAAGTATTTAGTAAAAATCTGTTATTTTGACATTACAAATAGATACTCCAATTGTATTTATTTGTATAGATGTGCAGATAATATTCTGAGTAGCTGCAAAAATGTCGGTAAAATTATACCGTAGGATGCCCAACTCCGAAGCGACGCCGGCTGTCAAAGCAGTACCACCGGTTTGATACGATATTTTGAGTGACAGAAAGCCAGTATTGTAGTACCTTTTAAGGGCCCGAAGACAAGTTTTTGTTACCCCTGGCGGTACCTATGCACTGACGAAATATATAGGTACACCGATTTATGACATCGTCCTTTTTTGGTTTGGTTAGTCTTCGACGAAGCGTAGAGAATTTCAAGCCTAATGATGTGCCTTTCCCGGGATTATAAAAAATATGCACTAAAATAGGATGAGCACGGTATATTCCTGGTAATGCACACTAAGCCACGGTTAACGAGATGTTATACCAAATAGTAAGTACTTAATTATTTTCGAGTTCAGTCTATTGGTCATTTTATAAATTTCCGTTGTTTATCCTGTGACGGATACCGTATTCAAAAATAAATAAAGTTGCAACTTTAAGTTTGATGACAACAGTCGGCATCAAAAACAATTTGTAGTAATTGATATGACGTAGTTAGTAACTGTAATCGTTTAAGAAGTAGGTAAGTCTTTATGTACCTCCTTAAAAAAAAAAATTGAATGACCATGTAACAAGTTGTGAGATGATGGCAATACTTAATGAGATTTTTTTGCACTGGCAACTAACATAACAGTATACATTATCTGCGCAGTCGGCGATCTCCGCTTCAGATCTTAATGATTGCCTATTTTTTTTTATAATGGACGACGGTAAATAATAATTTTAGGGACCGTTAGGTGTCGTTTTTGCGTAACGTGAATTGTGGGTTACGGCAATGGTGACTGCTCCAGTTAATTTGATACTACGACGCAAATCTTCAATTCTTGGCGACCGCTTGACGTAGTGGTTCGAGCGTAGGCTGCTCGGCTTACTGCACATGGTGGTTACGAGTTTGATTCCCGCCGGGGCAAATTTTTGAAATGGCCTTTTCGTTATTTGCCCTAGTCTGGATGTCATTGGGATTGCCTCCAGTCTATTGTACGGTACGGTTGCTTAGTTTGGGACTATACAGTTGGTGTGTCAGTCTGACAATTTTATTTATTTTATTCAGAACTTACCTGTTATCGCTTAGAGAGTTAATAAAACTGTGTGGTTTAGCTATAGAGTCTAGACTTATACTGTAGTTTACAAAATAGATTCATCGGTGCAAAACGCGAAAAATCGTTTTAAATATTTAGGCTACCTACGTATTAGTCTCCTATGGCCACTGTGCGAACAGTTAAGCCGACTTAACGCCGCATTAAGAAGCAGACGGCGACTTACATAAGTTATTATAAGAGTTTACTATTTATGATACTTAGCCAACAGTCTGTACGGAATATTCTTATAAAGTAGGTTTTCTTTGAATTAAGAATTACATAAATTAGTCCCAAGTTTCAAATTAAATTTACGTTATTTACTTTAAAATTTAAAATAATATTATTATAATTGAACAGATGTGGAAGTTTGAAAGAAAATATAAGTGCCTATCTGTACACAAACGTAGGTACGAATTGTAACACCCGTTCAAGGTTAGCCCGCTACTTTTAACATGAACTTAGCTTAACTAGGTCGCGACGCCATCATTCACTCTTCAAAACGAGCAACAAACGCGCGTCACGAAGTTAACCGGCATTTTGCTACAGCGAAGTGCACTGCGAATGAATGAACGAATGCGCCCCACGAGGCACCCATACCATGCATAATAACATTACGTCAAGAGTGAAGTTGTCGATTAACAATACCTACGTAAGTATACATTAACATTTCGTATATAATTCATGTTATTATCGCTCGGCGGAGGGTCGAGTAGAACGAAACGAGGAATTTGTTTGTGCGCGAGTTAATCACAGATAACGGGACAACATTATCGCCAGTAGTGCGACGCTCAGTCGCCGACCGGTCGTGTAATTCTGTATACACGTTTAAAATGCTCAAACTAGTGCGAGGGATACGCCGGCTCAACCAGTGCCGGCACAATCACGCCACCGTCATCGGTACAGAGCCGAACAGAAATGATCCGTACTACCAGGAGAATAAGGCGCGGATGGACGAGCTCGTCAATGATTTGCGACAGAAAACCGGTGACGCGATTAAAGGCGGGCCGGAGACCGCCGTGAAGAGGCACATCGCGAGAGGAAAACTGCTCGTCAGGGACAGGATTAACCGGTTGGTGGACGAGGGCAGCGACGTGCTGGAACTGAGCACGCTCGCCGCGTACGACATGTATGAAGGGCAGGTCCCGAGCGCCGGCATCGTCACCGCCATTGGAAAAGTTCACGGTCGCGACTGCATGATAGTCGGTAACGACACCACAGTTAAAGGAGGGACGTACTTCCCCATTACGGTGAAGAAACATCTGCGGGCGCAGGCGATCGCGCTCGAGTGCCGGCTTCCGTGCATTTATCTCGTGGACTCCGGAGGCGCGCACTTACCCAGCCAAGCGGACGTGTTCCCGGACAAGGAACACTTCGGACGCATATTTTACAATCAAGCGAACATGTCCGCTGAAGGTATACCGCAAATATCGGTCGTTATGGGCTCCTGTACCGCTGGCGGGGCGTACATTCCTAGCATGTCGGACGAGAGTATTATAATTAAGAATCAAGGAACGATTTTCCTAGCGGGACCGCCTCTGGTGAAGGCGGCTACGGGTGAAGTGGTCTCGGCCGAAGAATTGGGAGGCGCTGATTTGCATTGCCGTCAGTCTGGTGTGACGGATCACTACGCTCTAGATGACGAACACGCTTTGAATTTGGCTAGGAATGCTGTAGCTAATTTGAATTGGAACAGCGATCAGAGGACCAGAATTTATGCCCCAAAAGTAGAAGAACCACTACACGATATTGACGATCTCCACGGAATCGTCGGCGCAAACATCCAGAGACCCTACGACATTCGAGAGGTCATCGCCAGATTAGTTGACGGCAGCAGATTTCATGAGTTCAAGCAACTGTACGGTGATACTCTTATTTGTGGTTTCGCGTTTCTCTACGGCCAACCAGTCGGAGTAATTGGCAACAACGGCGTGTTGCAATCCGAGGCGGCGTTAAAAGGAGCTCACTTCATCCAACTTTGCGCAGCTAGAAAGATCCCTTTGCTTTTCCTTCAAAACATAACAGGGTTTATGGCTGGCCGAGATGCCGAGATGAGTGGTATCGCGAAAAATGGAGCCAAAATGGTGACGGCGGTCAGTTGTTTCCGAGGACCTAAAATTACCGTGATAGTTGGAGGCAGTTTTGGCGCAGGCAACTACGGGATGTGTGGACGAGCGTACTCCCCTAGCTTCCTTTACATGTGGCCTAATGCCAGAATATCAGTTATGGGTGGACCTCAAGCGGGAACAGTGCTCTCTTTGATCGCCAAAGACAAAGCTGCCAGAGAAGGCAAGCCATGGACCGAGGAAGACGATAGAAAAATAAAAGCACCGCTAGAAGAAAAGTTCGAGAGAGAAGGAAGACCTTACTATAGTACTGCGAGACTGTGGGACGATGGAGTAGTCGCTCCTAAGGACACTAGAAAAGTTATAGGACTAAGTTTGTCAGCTGCATTGAATGCTCCGTTCAGAGACAGCAAGTTCGGTATATTCAGAATGTGAAGTGATAAAGACGTGTATGACGAAATTCTTATCAGCAAATAAACGTGTTACACTGATTGCATATTCCAAGTTGGACAAACTTATTAATACTGCTTGTTGTGGTCGAATTATCTTCTAATTAATTGTGATAAAGGCGTTTCTGATTTTCTCATTGGAATAATAGTTGATTGTGTATCTTATCGAACGCGATTGTCGTTGCTAATGCTTTATCTGTTTTATTTGCTAGGTAACAGAGTTTAAATTTCCATAATTGGTAATAAGTGTAGTGTATTTTATAGATGATACACACCGTCCTTCAAGCATACCCAACAACATTTTAGTAATATAAATTCAATAATAGTAATGCTCTGTTTGACCTTTCATCACAGATAAGTGACCATAAACTTATAATAAAAGGTCAATGTAAATACCATTTCTTAATTTAAATTAAGAACGTTAATATTTTGCTCAAAAAATGATAATAATATGCCCTTAATTAAACGAGCTGCTTATTACACTAACACCGAAATTAATTCGAATGATTTTACTGTAATATCAATGACAATTATTTATTTTACTTGCTTTAAATAATAAGTTTTCAAAGTCCCTGTGTGAAGACTATTGTTTATTTCACCTTGGTCATTGTCTATGAAAACGTCTTTCATATGGTTATCTATAGCTAAAATATTTATGGCACTCTTCACGTCTAAGGTACTGCAGCATTGATATAGTAAGTACCACCTCTGTACCACTGGCAGTCAAATATTGTCACAGATGTTTCCTTTTCAGTGACACATCAATATCAATAAAGTATTCGTCACTATTATTTGCTCGATACGATTTTGTAAAATAAACTCGATTTAATTTATCGCCGTCTTTTTGTACCGATCTACTTAATTAAGTACATATTTACATTAATTATGTACTTATTTAACTGCCGAATGGTGACCTTGGGGGAAATTCGTCGATAATATTAGCATCAGTTTTGTTTAAGAGATATCCAAATCAATAAATATTTAAATCCCCACTCTGAGAGTGAATTTGGAAATGCCAATCTTTTATTATCAGTCTAGTAAAAAAGACATTTTCGGAATAATGAATAGAAAGATTGTTCTTAGATATGTTTCATGAACATCGGTTCAGCCGTTTGGAAATTATCCGCTCTATTGTTGTTTAAAAAGTCGTCGCATCGGGGGTTTTTAAACTTGCAATTTTATGTAACTGTTACGTTATTTAATTCTTACATTCATAGTAGAACTACAAATATCAAAAACACTATTCCTGATATTCAGATGTTTTTCAGAAGGAATATTTGTGACAAACAACAAATATTTGTGTTGTTGACAAACAAATGAAGGAGAAATGTGTGAAATACAACTGATTTAATAAAATAAATCATTCACTTTCGTATCGCTCCTAGTTAGCCGTGGCTACACTCTGTCCATACAACACGTACATCAAATTAGTATCTAAATGATATACATTGACCCGTCACAGTAAGTTCAAGTGTGAACAATAGTATATCAGCCATTCACTTTCGCCACCGGCTCGTCGCAACAAGGACGTTATAATATGATGTTATTGATAACGAGACGTCAACAAGTTTATGTTGCTTATATCCTGGTACCCATGGTGTTAATAACTCATTGTCAGAAAGGTCACATATCAATCAATATGAGAGAGATTCAAGACATTGACTAGAGATATAATATAATATAATATAATATAATATAATATAATATAATATAATATAATATAATATAATATAATATAATATAATATAATATAATATAATATAATATAATATAATATAATATAATATAATATAATATAATATAATATAATATAATATAATATAATATAATATAATATATTCCTGAACACAATTGTGGTGCCCACAAAAAGACAATACGAGATCATGGATTACGATAAACTCCCGTAAATAAACTGGGGCTAGGTCGCTGAAACTATTACAGGTCTGTTTTATTTAACACAATATTTTTATCTCGCTTGAGTAGCTACTTACTACATAAAGTAAGTAAGTACCCATAATAATGCTTATTGATTAGAAACTTCATGACCGCTCATACGATCGAGATGCGCGGTATTTTACGTGTATTTTACGCTTTCCAGTCGCAACGGTGGTCGAGTAACATGTATTAATTTTTTCCCAGCTGGAATTCTTCAAAAGAAAATCTATTCGCCAGAACTGAGAGTTAATGCACACATCACTGACTATTCCTAATAATTATCTAAGAATTAATTCGGTAATAAATAAATATCGCCAGACTGAACTGTAATTATGGTCCTAAACTAAGCAACGCTTGTATTGTAGGTACCGTACAATGGATTAGGGGCGATCCCAGTGACACCTAGACCTGGGAAAATAACGATAAGGTTATTTCTGAAATTTTCCCCGGCGGAAATCGAACCCGCAATCAGTGCAGTGAGCCGAGCGGCCTACGCTCGAATCACTGCGCCAAGCGGTCGTCAATCGAAGCTTATTGTGTAGGTAACTCAATTGTATCATTAGTCTAGCAAAATCATTTGACTATTGGGTGAAAAATTATAGAATTGAATTCGGATAATGAATAATATACGTTCGAATATTAGGTAGTGTCGGATAGTTAGGAACTTAGCACTTTATAAATAAGTGCATTTTTTTTTTCTCTCTGTAACTTATTTTAGGGTATTCAAAATTTTCTAAGACAGGTTTTGTCGTGAGGAAACCTATCTTACAAAATAGTATGTCAAATTTTCGAAAGACCTGTTAAATCTCTCAAAATAAGTTAACAAAATAATAATGACATCAAAATAATAATTGAAATTATGATCGGTATGGTACTATAGATTTTGAAAAACACAGATGTTCGAATCGGGGTTTGAACCCTGGATCTTGTGCATGCAAGACGCGTGTTTGACCAATCGGCTATCAAACATAAGGCATTTTTGTAGGTATAATTTTATTTGCTTTTTTATGATGCAACTTATAAAATCTGGGAAATGGATTACGGTCATGAACGAGTCAGTCAGCAATAGCCTTATGTAACTAACAGGTGTTTTAAATGGAACAAAATTTTAAAAGCATGACTGTACCGTATGCACTTCCTGAAACACAAGCTTTGCAATATATCAAACTTTGCTGGGACATTAACGAACCTTGCTTGATATTTGTTAGATTGATATTTATGTGAAAATGCCATCGCAAAATTGAACATAATAAACAACTTTGTAAGAAGTAAGAACATTATTCTGAATGAGACCATTTACGTAAATACGCTCGGTATTTTTTGAACATAATATCGATGTTATATAAGTATCGATAATATCATGATCATTTTTTCCAAATGGGCTAGTAGTGCATGCAACACTCGTTGCCCATGAGTCGAGTATATGGCAATAGTATTGCCCCTTGGCAATCCTATTGCCTAATACTGGGCAAACGGCGTACCTAATCGTAACTGTGCCTGTTACTTAGAATACCTAATTTAAAATTTAAAATAACATTATTTGGATAATTGAATTTTTCTAAGCCCTATCTATCTAAAGGCTTTAAGATCATCTAAGATGAAGTTAAATTACTCAACAAAATTACTTGCCCATTTTCTTTGGCAAATGCATTTCCGTAACCAGGCACATGCTTGATTTGTTGCGTCGGTTACACAATCGGCCAATCAGCCGCGTTCTTAATTAACAACTTTCTATCTGCGAGTAGGCTGTGCCAACTGACGCCGTTGTTAATACAAAAAAATATATTAAAAAGTTAGCGAGTGGAAAATAGTTAGCTTTTGTCTGTTGTTTTTTTATTGTTCATTCGATGAGGTTTTAGTATGTTTGTTTTGGGGTTTTGGCAGGAAGCAGAAGTAATATTTTTTTTCATTTGCAAACTATGTTTCCTTCACTTATAATAGGTAATCTTGGTGGAATGTATACCGTTCTATTGTTCATATTATATGTGCGTGAGTATGGGCGGGCAACTGGATTTAAAGTGGTGTAACATAATTTTTTGGGCTCCCCAATAAGTCAATGTATTTTTTTTTGTAAAATAACCGCCATTCCATGTATCCGCCATTTTACAGATAGTGTTAGGGCCTTGAAAATATATTGGTACCTATTTTACACCAACCTATTTTATTTGTCACTGGCTAAACGGGAAAGCGAGGCGAAAATCAAAGAAAAAAACCACTCGAACGTGAGTAGGTAATTCGTAACAGAATCTTATTATTTTCCGTCCAAATGAACTTATATGGTAGTCCGTATGTGGACGTTGGCTGCACGGACTAGTCCGAGGTTGGCTGTTCCCAAATTAGGTGGAGTGACGTCATCACGTCGCTTCTACGAAGCAAGTTGTACGTGCCTTACTTAACAAGTACTGAGAAATTACCAGTGGATATGTCGCCGCCAAATAGCTTAATTCGCCGTTCAATTAACAGCCTAGGCACTTAACTAAACAGCGCCGTTCAACTAACGGCCTGAATGATATTCAGCCATTTGATTAAACAGCTAGGCAAATGACTTGGATCGATGACGTTTAACTACTTGCCTAGCCGTTTAATTACCTGCCTAGCCTGTTCATTTCAATTTAGTTCTACTTTCTGCCACCTAGCGCCGAAACTCACCAAACTGTCAATATCTCTATATTCTATATTCTCTTTGTCAATATGGCGTCGGAAAAAAACATCTTTGATGGAATAATTTTATTAGGTACTTAGGTTTTTTACGATTTTTTTTAGATCCACCGAATCTATTTGCAGGGTGGGGTTTCTGTGGGGTCATAAAAAAAATAACCCTAACCTAAGCCCATCCAGGTCGTTCTGCTTGGGTAGTATTTTGAAAAAGTTTTGTAGTACTTAAATGTCAACCAGTTGCCTAAGCATTAGCCAGCCAGTTTATTAAATGTTGTAATAGACGATACGGCTGAATATCATTCAGGCCGTTAGTTGAACGGCGCTGTTTAGTTAAGTGCCTAGGCTGTTAATTGAACGACGAATTAAGCTATTTGGCGGCGACCGATACAAGAGTAAAAAATAGATTAAGATCTTTGATTGAGTGAGGATTATGATTGAAAATACTATCTGTATCTATGGTAGTAGGTAAAAGTCGCTGGTGCCTTAAGAATTATATTTTCTCTGTTATTTTTTTAAGGGACCTGGGTTGATGATAGGCGATGCTTCGAGTGAGAGTGTTAGTCGTTTAGTAGGAATTACTTAAATTAGGAAGTTGAAGTCGCCTTCTTACAAAGTTGTGCAACTTTTTTTCTTTGTCATCGTTATCAGTAAAATTCCCTACAATGCATCGAATATTTCTTAGGGTGCCTACTCACCGTGATAGAGAGAGTTTAGTCGGTATGGTATTTTGCAGTTATGTGATTGTGAAGTAGCCATATCGCTTCGGACCCCATCAACGGTCCCGACATGCCTCGCTTGCGTTTCCTACAACATTAGCATGTGGCTACTGTGACCACGATTCGAGGACACTGTGGGATATTACGTCTACTACGTGTGACTTGCCGATGAATCAAAATTCAAAGTTTAGAGTAGTAGATCTCGACTTATCACTTCCAGCAAAGTGGTAGGCAGCACATTTTATAGTGTACAAAGATAGAAAAACGGTTAAAATTCGTATTGGATGTCATGTTCTATTTTGTCATCAACAAAGTCGGCCACTGACTGTTTTCGTCCGCGGGGTCAGGTGTGAGAAATGTGACACGGCGCAAATATTGAATAAACCACTCGACTTTCTATTTTTTGTTGTTCAGTAAATAGATTCACAGAGAATGTGTGATGTTTTTCGTCATAATATTTGAATAGGGAATGTACCACCATGAGTTATTTCGGATGGTGTGAAATAAAAAAATAGAGAATCTAGGTTTGAAATAATTTAATGGTTAAGGTTACACTAGCAAAGACATTAAAAATATAAGCCTGAGAGAGAACACTAGTTTGCATTATAAACCTATTATAGAACATTTTGATTCTTATGTATCAAATGAAGATGAACACATCTTCATTTGGTACATAAGAATCAAAATGTTTTGGTAAAAAAAAAAATGCCATACATGGTAGGTACTTATCCTTTCGATCCCCAACTCATGGACACCCTACACTTGTCGTACTTAATACCGCTCCATGTAAATTATACACCGCTACATACTATAATGTCAGTTTTTGTGTCTACGAACAAGTATGCGTTTAGAAATCTTATTTAGATCACGGCGGCTGTAGGACAGGCTGCGCGCCGTTAATGTGAAAATGTAAATTAATATCCCGTGGAATTTCGTATTTATGGGCGCAGTAATTTGTAGATGTGATCATTGATTTATTTAAGTTAATCACAGTTGTTTCCTTCTTATATGAAACTTTTAATGTGACTATTCTTCCAAAGACTATCCAGTGTTATGTCGATTCAGCGATGTCATTTAGGTTTAACAAATACCAAGTCATGCAGTAATAATAAATGGTACACTCAATGTATAACGCCTTTTTCTCTCAATACACCTTGTGTAAATAAAACACCAAATATAGAGAGAAAATAGTTTTATATTCATTTCTACCGGATTAATACAAATATGATTCCGTTGATACGAGAAATACAAACGACTGTTAAGTACCTATTTATTAAATGGTTATAAGCTCGCGTCTTGCACGCACAAGGTCTAGCTTCGAACCCCGGCTCGCAACTCGAAATCTATGTTCGAATCATATTTTCAATTATGATTATAACTTGCTTACGGTGAAGGAATAAATCGTGACAAAACCTCGATGTCTTAGAAGATCTAACCAATTTTCGAAAGAAATGCGCGATCCGCGTACCCGCACATTGAGTATATAGATATATATATATACTATTAAAATTCTTATTTAAATCCGATGACAGAGGTGCCTGACGTCATCGGCTCTTAGCAACAAACTCTAACTAGCCAGAAATTTATGTGTTCCAATTCTAATCCTACTTAAAAGTCAGAGGGGCTGCCTTTATTGCCAGCCTCCGAGTTGTTAAATATTCAATGAAACACCACAATCCCGAAGCTGATTCGTTTCATGTTAAGCACACACACATTAAGCTATGTACAGACCAGGACGAACAAAGGCGAACTTACGTAAATAGACAAAACTCGTCGTGGTTATTTTGACCTACGAAATAAAGAATAAGTTGTTTAAATAGATATTGGTATTAATTTGTAAATGATTTATCTTTATAGTGATTTATGTTTGGGGGAAGAGTCCACTCAGAAGCATATAATTATTTTTTTTATAATATTTTTCTATTCTCGAATTCATCCGCGTGGATTTCCGGACCGGACTTATATACAGTTATCCAACCCCTATTACACCTTTACTAGTTTTATTTTCACGACAATAGGTAGGTTATATCATTTTCCAAGGTCCAATCCATATATACAAGGTGAAACAAAAAAGGTATACTAATTTTTTTGCAACTTAACTTTGTAAATCTAAAACTATGGGCTTTGTGGGACAGTTGAAGCACTAAAGGTTTTGTAGACTTATGAAATATGTCAACAGTTGTATTCCTTCCTATAACACCTTTTGTTTTTCAAGTTTCCTCCAGAGCTGATAGTTTTAGAATTAAAAAGTTAAGTTTTGAAAAAAATAGTATACCCTTTTTGTTTCACCTAGTGTCACATATACCAAAATTCATAGAAATTGGTTCAACGGTTTATGCGTGAAAACGTAACATACAGACAGACAGATGACGTTTGATAGTTACTTTCGCATTTATGATGTTGGTTTGGATGATATTATTTTTGATTTTATTAAGATTCGGGGATTGGTCCACCCAGATTTATGAAATCGAATCAAATAACTTTACGAATACCTTTAGAAGACGGTAGGTACTTTCCTAATTAATAAATGTAAACTTGATTTTTTATCGTAACTTCCAAAGTGGTGGTAAACGAGCTACCATCGAACCTCTTCGTCCACTCTTACTAGCTAAGTCTGTGCAACCACAGCTTGTGGGAACCGCGTAGGCTGGATGTTAGAATTAGGTAATTTATAGTGATGTGGGCACCCGTGAAGTTGGCAAAAGAATTACTTGAATATCTTGTAGTTTCGAACTAAGTGTGGGTAGTGATGGGCCAATGTGGGTTTGATTGCCGATTCAGGGTTGCATAATCCAAAAAACGATGGGTTTGAATCAATGAGCTTACTTTTAGAGCTATCGCTAATACTTATTTAGCCATTTATATTCTCGACTTATAATATCAAAGACTTCGACTTCGACTAGGAACTTTCTTAGCAACGGTGAGGAATCGAAGGTTATGTAGTTTTCAGGCCTTTACGTTTCGATATTTAAATTATAAATGGATTTGCGTTTTTATAATCGGTAATACGTAAAAAAACTTCCCTATAGTTATTCATAAACATGCGTAGAACAAATAAATGCATAGTTTCCATTAAATATTTTCAAACGGAGAACGTCTTATTTATTAAACATGGCGGACACACCTAGTCTACTTCCCAAAAAGCTTTCCCACAGTAGCATTGCCTCCGTCTTGCCGAGTAAGTATTTTTTTTGTTGATGGTTCGTCGTCGCGAAAACGGCGCGGACTGTTATTATAACAGTTATTCCCACGGAGTCAAGTGCACTCACATTAACTGCAGTGTCTGCGGTTCACAACCCACCCACGTACCCCACTACCTGCTTACTGTAGTCATTCATAGTCATTGTTGAATGGAAGTACGTACCGAGCTCTGAACACACACGTACACTGTGCGAATTGGTTTTGTTCCTTCGGTGATGTGACTGGTCAATACAAACTTTCACTATGGTATTGACGTTGCTGATTGCATTGATTGAGATAATCAGTATGAAAACCTCTTTGGGTGATTAAATGGAGCTACTTTTTCAATAAATAAGTAAATATGAGAGTACAAACCTTGTATTATTTCTATGGAGAAGCGTTGTTGTGATTTAATATGCGCACTGCGCTGTTTGGATTATGCAATTTCATTCTATTTCTAGGAAAACTGAAGTGCGACAATTATGTTTGGAAAAACAGTGAGTAAGTAATACCCCCATTTTTGATAGTACAAGCAAAAAAGTCAAACGAAAAAAAAAACAAATCTATTTAAATTTGTATAGATACACTTGATTGGCTTTAGGTACAAGATGTCGTCAGATACTTCGCCTACAGATGTGCTAGATAGATAAACAAATAACGTCTATTCACTGATGCATCGGACAATAAGCTTCTTTCATCTGTAAAGTTGCAAGGATTTGTTGTACCAATAGTTAAATCTGTACCGTAGGTATACATTTATCCATTATTTGAGGCGGGACCGTGTGCTTGAGTCGATTAATTAAAAATGTAGCCATTTTAAGCTGTAAACATGTTTATGAGACACTTATCTCGAAAGAGGAAAACGTGGAAAATGCAAGCCGAAAATAAAATTTGATCTCAAGTATGAGAGCAATCATGACATGAAATTTCGCACTGGTCATTATGTTTCCAAGCTCTTTCTCAAAATTTAAACCAATTAAAGTGTCATGAGACAAATAAAAGAAAAGGATGGTGTTGTGACATGTTGTACAATAAGTGCAGATGATTGAGAGATATGGGAACAGTTTTATCAGCTACACCGACAAGAGCCATTACTTAATTATAAAAAGACCCATCATTTATTAAGTTACATTCACTTTGTATGTCCGTAACTACAAAATCCATTGTCGAAGATGAAATTAACAGATTAAAAAATCCCCATTTCTATCTTTTGTGTGAATTAGCTTATCTGCGCGACCTAAAACTCAAACATTGTGTTAAATAATGTTACGGTATATTTTATATGGCAACGTGAGAACTGGCGAAAGGTCAGGAGGTCACCAGCCTCTATATGATTCAAGCTTTGGCTAAATCTTACCCAGTTGTTATAGGTAATTGTTGTTCTAATTAAAAACCAGTTTAAAACACTTTTTTTAGCAATACCGCCATATTTATTTATATTTGTTTTATCTATGGTCAAAATTAATGGCAACATTCAGTCGTTTGGCGCGAAATAACAGTCTATTTGTATTTTTTTAACATTTATTTGCTCATTCATAGTGATCTATTGCCAGTGTCCACATAATAAATTGTCAAAAACTTTGAATTTAAATTCGCGTGGACTTTAAACTGAACAACTTTATTAACTTGACGGGAATAATTGGCGCAGACTTATGTTGACAATGATTTATGTAACGTGTTGTAAATAACTTGAAATTTTAAACTAGATATTTATTTTGTGAAAATATACGAGACAATAGCGTGCAATTTAACATAGATTTATGAATGTATGAATATGTATTTGTTGTTATATTGCATTAATAAATCGTACGATCGCGAGTTTGAAGCGTTTGGCTGACATGATTAGCTTTCACCAGATCATCTGCAGTAACCCTCGTCGGCATGTTCTGTAGTAGTTTTAATTGATGGCAATTCTGCATATAAACATGCAATTATTGTTAATTGCATTAGATATTTTATGTGAGTCATAAAATTTTGATTAATCTACTAAAATTGGTTAGGGACATTTTTTAATGCAGTGTTTCAGGTTTCCCATAGTTATATTGATCCCATTTCTCTACCTCGATAATCATAAAACATTTTCAATGTATGGCTGTTAAAAAATCTTATACTATAAAGTCATGCAAACATAATGAGAAATTGTATAAATAATTAAAATACCTACCTATTACGAGTATGATAATTTTATCAAAGGACTATGGACTGACTCGGCACATTGATACAATAAAACATGACGCCAGCCTCCGTATACACCAGCTATAAGATGACAAAGCGTCTAAATCCACCTGCAGACCACCTCGCTTCACCTAACGTGCTAACTCTTTGGTAACACAAAACTTTTACTTTCCAGGCACTTCGCTATTTTGCAACGTCATTTTCTTCCTCTCATTGACTCTAACGATCATTGTGCAATGTGAAAAAGAGAGGAAAGTCGTCATTGTTGATACGGAAGGTGTCTTGTACACACTATGGGAAATACTTGTATAATACTACATGTACCTACCTACCCATTATTAAAAAAAATGTTGTCTAGCTATGTTATATGACAGAGTCATAATCATAAAATTAAATATTCATTGCTCTATTGCTGACACTATAAGCAACTTAAAAGCAGGTAACACCTAATAATTATTATCCCTGTAAATGTAGTTTAATAAGTAGTTTTAAAAAAGCAGTGATAGCCGATTGGGTAAGCACGCGTCTTGCGGGCTACCAGGTCTCGGGTTCAAACCCCGGCTCGAACCTCTGGATTTTTCTAAATCGATGTGCGAATCATAATTTCTATATGATTATCACTTGCTTACGGTGAAGGAAAACATCGTGATGAAACCTGCATGTCTTAGAAGATTTAACCAATTTTCGAAAGACATGTGAAATCCGCCAACCCGCACTGGGCCAGCGTGGTGGATTATGGCCTGAATCCCCCTCGTGTTGAGGGGAGGCCCGTGCCCAGGAGTGGGACGTCAAAAAGGGCTAAAATTATCATTATTTATTATTATTATAATTAAGTAGTTTTACAGTCTAAAACTAACCCTAGTGTAAGCGATTGTAGGTTGGTTTCAGCTTGCAGAAGTACTTCCATTGTACAAAAGTACATCCAATGGTGTATTCTAAGCCGTCTTTACCCCCCGGGGGGGGGGGGGGTAAAGTTCTAGTTATTTATCTTGACATCCGGGACCCTGATAAATATTCCTACGTTAGTTGAAATTGTACCGTGTAGGCACTTGTCATTGCCCCAGTATCGCGTTTCGCTGCGTGGGCGCAAGGCCGTCGGCAGGTATTCCTTGCGCTGTTGCAGTTGGCAGTCTCTGTTGCATTGTCCAGTGCAATGCAATTTGTATATAATACGTAACTATCAGTGGCGGATTTACCAGCAGGCTGAGTAGGCTAGGGCGGTAGATTTTTGGGGCGGCAAATTTGGGAACAGATTTTTTTTATTTTTGCTTCCTCATAGGAATCAAAAAGATTTCTGCATGACGGTTGTCTGATGTTTTACAGAACTCTGCAACACACTTTGCCGATGACAATTTTACGTGCAATTTCAACGATTTTTTTTGCATTGTAAAAATAATGTAGGAAATGACAATTGTCGAGGCAAGGGCGGCAAAACTTTACAGCCTATACGTTGCGAATTTGTGCATCCAATCCACCATTGGTAATTATCAACTATCAACAGGCTGTGGTTCCTACCGCTCAATGATTCATAAAATCTCCACAGCTGTGAAGCCTCTTGAACCTCACTTAAGAATATGTTTCTTTCTAAGACAAGATTTCTTCCTAGCGGTGCTGATCAACATTTTGCATTTTCAAAAGGCGAAGACCACCTAATTATAAAAAGACCAAGACCAATGTAATGGTCTACTCCAGCAAGTAGAAGATATATTTCGAGGTCTTGGAGACTGATTCTCATGAAGAAGTCTTGCAGACTGTAAAAATAAGGGCGATTTTGAGCAACACTACTTGCAATAGATGGGCTCATCGTCTGACATGTATGCAGTTTTCTATATCAAAATGTTGCTAAACTGGATTTTGGAAAAATTTCATCTCAGATACAAAATCTGTGATACCACTCTTATGATCTTAAAGTAGTACGTGTATAAATGATATTGGAAATGCAATCGTGGATGCGTAGGCTCAAGGTCGCTTCTTGATACCTCGCTCGGTGTCCACAGCAATCCTGTTATATTAGTCCACTTGTTCGCGAATGTATTTGATATCGGGTATCATGAAGGCAAACTAGTGCATATGTGACGATAAGGATGTGAGAAGAACCTGAACAATTAAGGTATATTGCTAACGATTCAAAAGTACCGTTGCCGATAGATTCTAAGTTCAACTTAAGAAAATTTTAAGTGCACGGAGTAAAGAGGAGACTTCTTTTTTAAAATATGTAACTCCTGCGGAATATAGCGTAGGTCTCTACCTACAGGCAGGTGGGGTTTAGGGGCCTCCAATCCACACAATGCGAGGAGTTTCAGACCATCCCTTGCGCTTAATAATGTATTGTAGAAAATGAAATTAGCACACAAGAATTGCAAGAAACCCTTTTGTTTCCGAGTAGGTCATCTAAATATATATAACTCAAAGGTGACTGACTGACATAGTGATCTATCAACGCACAGCCCAAACCACTGGACGGATCGGGCTGAAATTTGGCATGCAGGTAGATGTTATGACGTAGGCATCCGCTAAGAAAGGGTTTTGATTAATTCTACCCCCAAAGGGATAAAATAGGGGATGAAAGTTTGTATGAAACTTGGTCAATTAAATTCCACGCGGACGAAGTCGCGGGCACATCTAGTCCCTTATAAATAGGAAGTCTTAACTCGTACTATAAAATTTATTGATCATAAGTTCAATTTATTATCACTATGGAAGATGTATACTCTACATAGAGCCCTTCGAAACGTCTCTAGAATGCCATCAAAAGGCAGGGTCCGGTTTTCACCAGCCCGTGCCAAAGAATGGCCCCGTTCACTGCGCACCCACTGGGTCATCATGTTTAATTCAGAGAGCGATGCGCTTGCGCATGCCGCGTGGTGCTCGCTCTTTCAATATCCTTTCATGGAGTTGACATGTGGAGTTTCTATAGAAATTGTTTTGATAGACTTTATTGTTCTTCGAAATTCTTACCGTTGATTCTTATTACTAATTATTTGTACAGATAATAATTACTATAAAGACAAAAGGGTTTACAATGTTAGTTTGAATGAAGAACAAAAATAAAGAGGTTTTCTAATTTGAAGACTTGATGTCAGAGAGAGATTCTATATTCGAATAACAGATAAAGAGAATCCTATTTATCAACGCAAGTGTTTAGTGATTATACTTGGTCTTGCAAGACAATTCTTTTTTTAGTTTTATATAAGGTTAATTAAAAAAAACTAATAACCTCTTTCCAGTACCTTCTGTATACAATTTTTGTCACGTTATACTCTGAGAAAATTCTCCACAGCTGCGAGCGAAACGATTGACCCGTGAGAAACATTCGCTTGCTACGTAATTTCCACAGGCAATTCATTGTTTTTATATGAACTGGGTGTTTGATTGTCTCCCAACATGGTACGACTCCCGCCCCGCTTGGGACCAACTGCTACCAAGCTTGGCCAACATTTTTACTAAGCGGTAAGTTAATATTATGGTTGGGTCCAACTGTGGTGACCAACATTTCTTCCAGATACCATCCTGGCGTTGGACGGAACTGATAGTTGTACAATAATGATGTAACGTAGAAATCTGCCCACGTGCTATGACAACCACCTCGCCATTTATGGGCCACCCGCCTGTTTATCTCCAGTCCATTATTGACCATATAAGAATATATCTCGTCGTGTAGGTATTGTTTTGATAGAAAATGCCGTCGACCACTCATCGATAATAAAAATTAAATATGGATTGTAGAGTCATTTATTTGTAAACTTACATAGCAAGAGAGACACGTCTACTTTTTCTGAAAGTTCTGTATAATGGTACAGCTTATCTACTATTACCACGCACTTACCTATGCAAAACGTAGATTTTTTTAACAACTTATGTATTTACATACTTAAGTACAAATGATTTAGATAATTTTAGGGATAATTCCTATGAATAAATCAACTGTTTAAAAATCCTATCGCCCTGTATGTTTCTTCTCTAATTTTAGTGACATACATACATACATATTTTATATATGTCTAACTGTGTGGAGTGTTTTTAACCAGTCTGTGGAGGATTGAGGTCTCGATAAAACGTATAAACTTATATTTTATTTTTCTTCTTCAAATGCGAAACCCTGAAAGCAATCACCAGTCTTGTTCAGCTAAGGTGCGGATATAAGTATAGAAATGTCAACTAGTGACTCACAACTAGAAAGGCTGTATTTTGTCGGCAATAGGTATGTCTGTTTTAACACAGAACAGCTGGGTGGAACTTTGCATGCTTTATTGGACTTATGTTTCGACAAGTAATAATTGCTGATAAAAGATTTTATTTAATTGTGCACGATATTTTGCATGTATCATGTCGCCAAGACAATCTGAAGGGTAGCAGCTAGCATCTAGCTTAAACATATTCTCAAATACGGTTAAAATACATGGAAATGTATGTCGACTTTACCAAGTGACTATGGTCGGAGCCTGCAGTCACATAGATCACTATTTTCTGGGTTTAAAATGTTAAACAGATTTCGTAAACATAGGTAGTTAGATTATTTTTTGTGAGGATCTACCATTTAGATTATTACTTAATCATGATCTCCTCATCTCCGCCATAAAATACTTCTTCTTTAGTGACCTTAACCGTCTTTCAAAAGGGACGTTTATGTTCAGCATTAATTCAATTATCTTTTGCTCATATAAGTATCGTCTCATCAGCTATGTTAACTGCGATTATCGTCCGGTACGTAATCGCCAGTCACGGCAGATTTCTCGCCGCTAAATGATGGCTGCCGGTCCGAGAGAGCGGGTTCGATGCGGTGCAAGGCAGTGGATGACGCGATATTACTATATCAAAACAAATATTTTTGATATTCATACAAATATTGACGATATTCATACAACATTACAAATATTGTGTCATCAATTTCTTACATAGTCGTAATAGTTATGTAGACGACTATTAACACAATTTAAAAAATCAAATTAAGTCTGATTTCATTATAACCGGCGAAAAAGTACCTTCAAGAGATCATATTTTGGTTAAAATGGGTTTGATAGGTATTAATGATCCAGAATAATCACGCCTGTAGTTCCCGCTGGGGTGAGCAGAGCTGCACTGTAGTATATCCACATATCGACGATGGCATTTTGGTCACAATGTAAAAGGGGCCGAATTATTGTTATTATAGGCACCGGGCACAATCTCCCTCAATACGAGGCCTATAGTATGGCCCAGTGTGGGTTAGCGAATTTCACTCGTATTTCAAAAGGCGTGATGGTTTCTTCAGGATATTTTCCTTCACCATGAAATGGCTCTATTTACACCCGCTACATATGGCTTAAGCAGATAAGGGACAGGGCTATCTCATGTAAGAATGTTTGAGTGAGATAGACAATTTTACCAAAAACAGGCAAAAATATGTCTTATGTTTTTATATACCACTGTCCATCTTTGCTAGAGTTCGTCATAATATAGTCTTAATTTTTTATTAAATCGCCAGACACCAACTGTATGGTCCCAAACTAAGCAACGCTTGTACTATGGGTACCGTACAATAAACTGGGGGCGATCCCAGTGACACCCAGTGATACCAGTCTGTCGGGGATATTGTGATAGCCCACTCTCTCATGAGTTACGGCCTGCGGCAGAAGAGTGCATTCTTAGCGAACACGCGATCCGTTCTAGTCGAAGGGACAGGAATGTGGACCAGATCTGGCGATATTGCTCTCAGAGCGATCGCAGCTGGAAAACATTTGCCTCATACACTATGCTTTATTGTCATCATTATGTTATATGTTTCCATGTTTATAATATATCGTCTTCTCTGTATTGCTCGCAGAGATGCACGGTAATGCAATATAAATAATTTCGTCAGTACACACTGAGAAAAAAAAAAAGAGGCAAAAATGATATTTGTAGTCCTAATATCCCTTTGAGTATTAGCACCATACAATTTGTAATTACAGAAAATAATTTATGAATACGAGGCTTTGTTGAAATTACTAAAAGTTTGGTAAAGTACCTATCCTAAGAAAAACAAAATATATTTTGCACCTATCATGGAATATAAGGACTATGTGGACCTATGGAATAGGAAATTCTGCAATAGCCTTTATCGAGGGTAGTACAAACGAGTATTTACATTGTTGGTACAGTAGGCAGTGAAGGGAATTATTTAACAACTCATAACGTCTTAAAAAAACAAATCCAATCCTTGAAACTGGCAACCCATCCGATAATCCAATTATCGTAAGTCCATACAATTTCGACAAACCGCAAAGCCGTTAACTTACAAAATTGTTGCATTATTTGTTACTGACAACGGTGTGAAATGTTATTGGTTCCGTCATGCCAACCTAATGTTGTCGTTGCGAGATTGTTGCGCAACATTCGGGCGATTTGCGTACTCGATCTCTGGTAACACGGAAAAGCTATTAGCGATGGAATACGAATCGCTATCAAAACTGGGTCTTGGTATTTTGATTTGGTACCATAAAGTGACGTAAGAAATTCTGTATACAAACGCAACGCAATCATGCCACGCTATATTGCACTATATTGCACGCTGTGTAGATAGCATAATATAAGTCACGAATAAAATATTTTGTACATATTACCATGGCTCTTAAGTTTGGAATACAAGCAGAAATTACCCGTAGCAGATTTGAACATAATAAAATGGAAATTAACAGTGATCATTTTGTCAGTGTAAGATTTTGTAATCACAGTAAATAAATAATTAATGAAGTGTAATTACAACACGATTAATAAAATTTACTCAAAATAATACTAGCCACTATAAAATAATAGGCACCATGATATAATTTTTTTCGCAGTGTAGTTATGCCCAAATTCGGTTTTGATCTTGCTATAAAGCAAGACCATAGATGCAGCAAGACATAGACCCTGCATGACAATAAGTCCTGTCTTTGTTCATGTAAATTAGTGGGATAGATGGATGGAATGAAGTTTGTCAATTACAAAGTCCGAGTATTTCATTATGTACCTCGCATACCTACTGTTCTTTTATCTCATTTTAGTGTTGTAGATTTTATTGCATGTGAATCTAGTATCTATGGTATTCGTGTTAATCTGTTATCAAGCTAAACGAAAACCACAGACATAATATATGAATTGGTTAAACAATAATCGACCCTATCACATCGGCAACAGATCAGCGTATCTATTATCCAGTACTTACCAAATAACAGTCTATAGGTTTCTCCCTAGGCCTGTGGTAGGCCTTTTGCAGCTCTGTCTGTTTGAGCGCGTGCGCGATGTGGAGTGCGCTCGCGTCGAACCGCCCGTAATGGTAGTCGGGCGTGTCGCGCGACAATTCACGCGCGGGCGACGCGTGCGCGCTGCTGATACCGCCGCCACCGCCATTGGTCGTGCGGGTTGGCGATACTGAGGACAATACATAAATAAATATCGTCAGACTGACACACCAACTGTATGGTCCTAAACTAAGCAACGCTTGTACTATGGGTATCGTACAATGGACTGGGGACGATCCCAGTGACACCCAAACAAATTATGAAAATTTGCCCCGGAGGGAATCGAACCCGCAACCACCATGTGCAGTGAGCCGAGCGGCCTACGCTCGAACCACTGCGCCAAACGGTCGTCATCAATTATTAATTCATTTATTTCTTAAGTAGGTCTTATATGGTATACAAATGTTTAGTTAGTTAAATACCTAGCGCTAATGAACAGTGTAATCAGTTTCACTGTGGACTCGTAACATAGACCTGAGAGGTTGTTAATGTTTTACCAATAATCCTGTATACTGTCAGTAATACCACAAGTGTCACGCGCTTACAGATATTACAGAAAAATGAACATATCGCGTTGAAATCTTTTGGATCGGGATACCTGCTCCATAGAACGCTTGAAAACTGCGTCCCATTTTATATCATACCGGAAATACCATCTACGTATCAGAACAGAAACCGTAGCGACAGTTTTACCTGCTCTGCACATAACTAGGGACGCCCGAAAGAAGCGAAGCAGTACAGTATAAAGCGTATAGCGCTGCAGCTGCCACTCTGTACTGACGTAATCGTGTAACGCTACTGACGCTTAGCACGAATAGAGTGGCCGCGCTGCGAGCGCCCCGAACGTTCGTATAGAAGCTTCACTTCAAAACAATTATCCATACTATCGTAGAGTATTAATAGGTTGAAGATAGTAGTATACAGTAACGGCAAATCGAATAACAAACGAGTGATTAGCGGTGTTTTGTACGTGCGTCTGCCCGTGCGCATCGGCTCGGATCGATCGTAATGGTACGATCGCATTAATTGCGCCGTGTCCACCGTAACGACACCAAACTATTAGCACAATATAGCGCGTGATGCTAAGTGACATTGATTAGAGGATGGCATAAATCGGGGCCCTAACCACGCTAGCTACTCAAATCGTAATAGAAAAACAAAAGCTAGCGATTGCGTTTCAAACGCTCCGCTTTTGACGTTTTGCTGACACTATACCATATCAATGTCAGTAGAAATCGTGAAGCTCGTGTCTGCAAAACGTCAAAAGCGGAGCGTTTGAAACGAAATCGCGAGCGTTTGCTTTTCTATTACGATTTGAGTAGCTAGCGTGGTTAGGGCCCCGCTTTGTTGTCCATGAGCGGTAACTATAATTACGCACTGGTACCTACTACGGGGTAAGGCGATTGCATGTATCTTCACCGTCCGTGGATACTGCGAAGTGTCTGCGAACGCATCAAGAGTACCGCCTAATGCCATAATTATATGGAAGAACCCCCACGCTCCGTTTAGATGAGTAGTATTTAAAACGTTCGAAATAATACTTAAGGGTTTGGATGAGTACCGGGCAAATGCAAGTACAAGTGCAAGGCTTAAAAAAAATCAAAATTGGAACACTATTTTATCAATTTATTTTTTCTGCGTCAATTTAGGTAGTAACACTATTTTCTAGGCCATTCTAAGGCCGCAACACAAAATAAGTGGTCAAATATTTAAGCACCCGTAACTCAGCATAACTACATAGAGTTACCTATTAGTCTGCCTTCACGAGGCATACATACATACCTACCTACATACTAAGTACCGAACATGCGCCTGAATTATTAATATAATTTCGGACTAATGAAACATCTTGTATATTCCTAATGTCTAAGCTCACATTCCAAGGAGATGAGATATTCAATCGTCTAAGCACCATTAATAGTTGTATCAGATAAGTAGAGTATAGTAATTGCAACAGGCACTCTGTCCATTCAGTATTAATTGTGTAATTAGCATATTTAACTCGCGAGCCGGTGCCCGTGGCATGGCATAACTCACCTCTTTATAAGACGCTTTGTAAATGTTAAATAAATAACAGCATGTATATATTACCATCATTTGACGCCCGCTTGGCGCAGTGGTTTGAGCGTAGGCCGCTCGGTCGGGTGGTTGCGGGTTCGACTCTCGTCAGGGCTAATTTCCGAAATGGCCGTTTCGTAATTTGCCTAGGCCTGGGTGTCGCCCTCAGTCCATTGTACGGAACCCATAGTACTAGCATTCCTTAGTTTGGGACCATGCAGTTGGTGAGTCAGTCTAGCGATATATCTGGCGATATTTCTAAAGCGTTAAAAGCGAGCAAGCGAGCGGCAGGTTGTGCTAGCTTGCTGCGATCAAAAACTGGCAAGCGTGTATCACTTATCCACGAATTGCTGAATCTCACGTCAATTTGGCTCATAGATTAAATATGGACCACTTAAGTTGCTTAGCCTAAATTTTTAATCAATGATAAACTTATAAAGATAACTAGCTTTTGCCCGCAATTTCGCTAGGTTAGATTTTCTTTTATGGATGTCGACAACAGCGCCTACCTTGTTATAGCTAAGAATAATCCCATAAGTGTTCATAATTATAAGTCCAAAAAAAACATCTCAATCGGTCAAGTCGTTTAGAAGGAGAAGAATTACGAATAACACACCGGTTTTTTAAATAAAGAAGAAAGACTGTTATCATAAAAAACTGTTATCATAAAATCATTTTTATGGAAAAAGGATCAGTTCAGTCTCCTCCTAAACGGCTTGACCGATTGAGATGTTTTTAGAGTGACACCATTGTCACTTAACCTTGACGTAACTTTAGCTAAATAATCATGTGAGCTGGTTTGTTCGACTTAATCAAGTTAAGAAGTGTCTTTGGACATTGCAAACTAGTATGAAAAATTATTGCATATAAATTAGGATTTAGTTCTGGCATCGTGTGTCACAAACACATACCAATATACTTTAATTGATTCAGTAAGGTGCAACTTACGTGATAAGAAAAATAATAGCGATTGATGTTATTGGCTGGTTATAAATAGCTGGTTTTTTCGCCTTTCAATAGTTAATTCTAAGCTAACTAAATTAAGAGGAAAGAACGGCCTTACTTGATTATTTTCATCACTTAGTTTAACGACTAGGCTTCAGATTATACAACGAATTAATTTTATAGTGTCTGACTTCCGTAGTAATATGAGATAAATAAATGTGTGGTTCGAATGCGTTATATCAACATTTTTGTAGTTTTTGCATAGTATTTTAATGTAAAAAAATGTTGGAGCGATATCGTTAATTATGAATACGATTAACAACACCTACTTGATACCTGCAGGTAAATGACAATAAATATTATTACGTTAATTGATATTATGTAATAACAAGCATTACCCGAAATTGGATCGTGTGGTGTCGTAACGATGGAATGGTGTCGATGACCCTGGCGTGTACTCCATAAGTTACACACTATTTCGCCGACTGTCGTACGTAAAGCTGGCTACAGACGACCAGCGGAAAAAAGACGGACTGAGGCCCGTATTAATAAAGAAATCGATCTCAAGTCTGAGAGCGGTCTCGGAAACGTCAATCTTATGTCATACTAGTAAAATTACGCGTCAAAGCGTACACAAGATCGCTCTCAGATTTAAGATAGATTTATTAGTACAGCCCTAAGACACGACGGATGGACAGACAATATGATCTTACAAAGGTACCTCGTATGGATTATTGAACTCTAAAAATAAGTATTGTTGATTAACGACAATCGCGACAATCTAAGAAAAAAATAGAAACATTAATATAATTACAAGAACAACAACAAGAGCAACATAAACAAGCGTCAATAGCCTAGTGGTTAGAGAGGCCGTCCTCGTAGCTGAGAGGTTCCGGGTTCGATCCCCATCCTGGCCATTAAACTATTGGCGTGAGCCCACTCCTAGCACAAAGCTTAGTTGGAGGGACTAAAGGGAATACTAGTAATGTGATAAACACACATTGCTAGTAATCATAAAAAAATAAATGGAATGTGTCCTGTGCTGTGTGTGGCACACTTTAGTCGGTAAAAACGAAAACCCTCGCGAGAAGTAAGCAAGCATACAATCTACCGAAGAAACAGTTGTCGGCAGTAGGTATTTAAATTGTTTCGTGTTTACATACGAGTTTTGGTAGGAATTTTAAATACCCGAATGATGCGCCACTGATGGCGATAAATTAAGATTGCCGTGGTTGTAATTGGGTTACTGTAGTTTCGAGTCAATGGCCTTTCGTAATCGGCACAGCGAAAACAGTGGACAAACATTAAATTAGCATTGAGTATTGATGCAGAAAGGCAATCTCGAAAACTATTAATTCTCTGATCTAGGTTGGTACCAAGGATTGCCGGCTCTATCACTGAATTATAATTTGTTTAAAAGGAGAGTATGAAGGATAACGGTGTAGAGCCAAGTTGCAGAATATTGACTACAGATCGACCGGGGTAATACTACTTCTCGTTTTGTACGATGAGAGAGAGAGCCAGAAACTATCAGGCCTTACACCCTGTCGCTATCTCCAAGCAACTCGGCGTTTCAAACCATCTGGAGTGCAACTCTTAGCTACGATAATCGATATATCGTGACATTTGTAGTGTCGAATCCTACTAAAATTCCATCTTATTCGTCTGAACGAATGATAATGTTGTATCGTTCGTTCAGTAGTAGATACGACGGCAAAAAGATGGAATTTAGAGTAGGATTTGACACTACAAATGTCACGATATATCGATTAGGTATAGTTGCTAAGAGAAGCACCACAGATATAGATTTACATAGATAACGTAAGTATCACGATTTGTATTGAAACCAAGCGTGCCAAATTTTTAACACTTACTGTGACGTCACAGATGGCGGGACATCCAAACCAATTCAAAGACACCGATGCCACCGATGCCCCTCCACCCGCTACGATTCTCTCGAGTGATTATCTCGCTCTTACTCATATTTTTATATCTGTAGTCGCGAGGACTGTAAGTTATCGGCGACCAAACTTGACGCTTGGTCGGGGTTTTCGGACACGCTAAGTACATACATTTGCGTTATCTATTGTAAATCTATATCTGTGAGAAGCATCCTAGGAACATCGCAAGTATCGCCAACATGGATCACGATAGCAGTATCGTGATACGGTTTGCTAATGCATAGGTTATTGTAGTTCAACATTTATATTGCGTAGCGAAATGTCACATTAATCCGCATTCGGACTCCATGTCGCAACCGTGGTGCCTCAATTACACCGTTTACAGCTGAATATGGCAAGTGTTGCCTTAGGTGTTTCATCCGGATAAGGCTAGCGTATTGATAGGAGAATTGTTGGGCACCTATCTAAGCTAGGATTTCACATTCAATTCGGCGTGAGCGTGATCCTAACTACTCTCCAAAATTTGAGTACCCGTCCGGTTGTGCTATGAAGCGGGACCGCCCGCTTCGGCTGGGTGAATGAAGTAATCCTATTGGTTGAAGTTGGCGGGCCTGCTTCATATCACAGTTAAGTTGTCGTTCACCGTTATTGTTCGACTTTTAATTATTTTTTGATCATAGATTAAATGAAGTAGTAGACGGTAACTGTATGTTTGTACCTAATGAACAGGCACGGTAACTAGAATGTAGTATAGTGTTTAGTAGCATCAGTCACAGTCAGTCTATTGCCTGCAGGTAGTAGAGGCAAAAAAATAATATGCGCACTATGCCATAGGGTACATAACAAGAGAAAAGTAGCCAACAGAGTAGCGTGAAATACTTTTTTAAATTCTACTCTACTCTACCGAATATTCTCAATAAAAAATCAGCTCTAATGAGTCGCCAGCAAGACTGGTTATCGTACTGAAATAACCTTGGTTTATAACTTAGGTATCACGGACAGCCCTCTATGCAGAGCCTGCATGTAGGAAGAATAAACAGCTGTTCACGTCATGTTGGAATGCAACGGAGTGGCCACTTACCGGGCAAGCTACCTGGGCACACCAGGCAGCCTCCAGGAAGTCTTCAGCGACATCAAGAAGTTGGGGAACTTCCTGACAGAACTTGGATGGCTGGAATGACCCGCTCACTACCCTCCAACACACAAAACAGGCGCAACTGACATCGAATTGTGGATACCGCCCGCAGAAGAAGAAGAAGAAGAATCTTGGTTGATATGTAGGTAGGTACATGTTTCAAATGTTTTCAACTGTTTGGCACAATCTGGATACCCCTTCGGGCATCACCGTTGTCACGATTTTATGTGTTAAGTCGAAGTTACGAAAGGAACCGTGTTGTTCGTATGTCGTTATCGTACAATTTGCCAAGATCCCGCGGCGCTTACGCAAAGTGTCGGTACGCGCATGCGTGCGGGATGCCTGCGCGGGAGTTGCGTAAAACTGTCGCGGCGTGCCGCACCCGTAACGATAACTCTACATGTGTGTTAATGTCCTTTTAACTACAGAATTGCTAGTACTTTATTAGCTTACTTATAAGCACCTATCTATGACTTAAATATACTTAGATCTAAGTCTTATGACATAATATTATACTACAGACAATAAGAAATGACACGAATGTGAATGGGTAGATTAATTAATTATTTATTTATGACTAGCTGTGCCCGCGACTTCGGCCGCGTGGACTTTCATATTTATTAACCTTTTAAACATTCTCTGGACTTCCACAAATAATTCAAGACCAAAATTAGCCAAATCGGTCCAGCAGTTCTCGAGTTATACCAACGAACAGCAATTCATTTTTATATAAATAGATAATATAAATTAACATTAGGGTGCCGATCCAGAATGAACCACGAATCTATAAAATTACCGTCTGAATGTTACCTATTACAATTTTGCATTGATCGTTGGCCAAATTTCTGTCTTTCAAGTACAAAATAAGCTCTTCATACTTCGATTAACAAACAGTAATTCCTTATTCTATTATTACTGAGGATTATGGTCGGCAACAGTCATTGTCTCGGGTGCCGCTTGATTACCGGCGGTTTTTTATCAAAAGGCATTTTTTTCTGGCCTTAAGGGTGACCGTCCTCTTGGCTATGCTGTGAAGCGGACTCGCCCGCTTCGACCAATAGGATCGCTTCATTTCCTCAGCTTCACTCGCCTTAGCTCAAGTTGACAGGAAATGAAGCGATCCTATTGAACGAAGTGGACAGACCCGCCACATAGCGCAGGCAAGTGGACGGTCAGTCTAACGGCACGGATGAAGGTTGAATTTTGTGACAATTTATCGGAATAGTTAGATTTATGTCACGCGAATTAGGTATTGCTAAGTGGTATTTGCGGTCTAATTAGTAAGTAATATTTAGGATACAACGGTTGCTTTGAGAGCAACGGGATCGATTATTAGTTGAAGCTTACCTTAAATTTATAAACAGTTTTCATCTATACTATATACAAATAAATAAAACTGGAGTGTCTGTTTGTAATATCAAAATAACACCTTTTCACTAAATGCATATGAAAGTACATACGACACCTATAGCATAAACGCGATTTAACACTTTTTTGTCTGTCTGTCTGTATGTTTGTTCCGGGTAATCTCTGAAATGGCTGGATCGATTTTGACGGGATTTTCACTGGCAGATCGCTGATGATATAAGGAGTAACTTAGGCTACTCCTTATTTTTTAAAAAAACAAAAAAAACAAATGGGTCCTGTCGCGAGGGTTCAGAACGCGGAAGCGGGAGCGGTTAAGTTAAATTCCACGCGGACGAAGTCGCGGGCTCAGCTAGTCCATTATAATTTATTCCGAAAATGTTTTGTAATGCCATCTTAAATCTACTTTCATTGTTATAAATTTTGTGTTCTGAATATTTTATCTCATAAAGATTGTGGAACTGGATGATGGACCAGGGTTTTGCGTTGGAATTACTTACGGAATCCTAAAAAGCTGGTTAAAAATAATTACCTTATTGTATTTTTTATTCTAAATATTTTTAATTGTCAATATTTCAAACAGTGACGATTAAAAATGTAGGCATAAACATAATTCTGTAATATTATGTAGCTACCTAGTTGAGGATAAAAAAAAACTCGCGAACAGGTGGCCTGCCCATAAAAGCCTACCCAGTTATGCCACAAATTGACCGGAATTTACTTAATACACTTCGTTAATGGAATGTCTAAGTAAGTCAATCTAGCCGACAAATTACGCAGGTTGATAACGCAAGACAAGCTCCTATGAAACACTTAGGCCTTTACCGAGATACACTGTAGCTCTACTATAAATATTAAAGGAGTCTCAGTGGACTCTACGTAAAATATTTAAGCAAAATTGTTCTTCGTGTGGACAATAGAGGCGTTGTGCAGTTTGTAATACAAATATGTAATGTAGACTATTATAATACACGTGTAACAATCATGATAGAGTTGTTAATTATAATATAGGTAGAGACATGAGGTTTTACCGGACTTATATAGGTTCTGTCAATTATAATATTATTGTTATTATAGAATATACTTATATTTTTATATATAAAGTCATAAGTACCAACTCTTTATTGATACTGGTATATTATAAAATACTGAATGTGATAGATTATGCGAAAATATATTTGAAGCTTTATATTTTTAAGGTGCTTACTATACATATATAAATATGAATTATTGTATATTTATGTAGTAATAAAATATTTCCGGAATTATTGATAACTCTGGTAGCAATAATATACAATAATTACGTTAGAATGGGAACACGTGGTCTCTCGGCGTTGCTCGTTCGACAGTATAAAAGAGGCGCAATCAAGCGACAAGGGGCATTCTGTATTCGACCGCCGGACCGAACGGAGCTCCAACAAAGACCAATTGTTACAAGTTAAGTATACAGTTTTCTTATACCAAAAAGTAATTAAATTATGTGTTATGGTGTATAATTATGGGTATATTATTTGTGATTATGTATATATGTGTACAGGCTTGACAACTAGACAAGGTTGGCTAGTTGGTCATAATCTGATAAATTATTAAAATTATAAAATAAGTTTGTACCGAAATTTATGTGTGTTTTCTTTTATTCTTTTATTTAGAACTGTGGGTAGTCTCAAGTTTAAATCAATATGCAAAACATACCAATAAAACTTTAAGTAAAACAGTTCCTTTTATTTATTATATTTCATATCGATTATATATTAGACAGATATTGCATAGAAACAAAGTATGATATAAACGTAGCATATACTTAATTCTAAATAATATATTTGTATGTATAAATGAGATTTAAAGTGATATATAAAATTATTTATTCTTACAAATGCGTACATAGCTTTTCCCTAATTAAGTTTGCTAAAACGCGTGCAGGTAGATGTTATTCTACCCCCACGGGGATAAAATAGGGGATGAAAGTTTGTATGAAACTTTGTCAATTAAATTCCACGCGGACGAAGTCGCGGGCACAGCTAGTAAAAATATATTAGTCAAATAATTTATTAAAGTTTAAGTCTAAATAGTGGTTCAAAGTCCACAAGTCCCAATGGTACTGAGCTTTAGGTCACTGGGCTGGCCGCCGGCGGAATGTGGCTCATAGTTTTGCAACAAGTTCTCCCGTCTCTCTCTCACGCAATCTCTCGCTCTACCACACGAAGTGTGCCGAAGGTACCTTCTTCGGAAATAAGACTGGATTCCAGCAACGGGCGAATAATTTATGCCTTTTGATGGGTATTCGCGATAGACATTTCCAAAAATAACGGACTCAAACTTCCCCGTAACACATAAGTATTGGAATTAATTTATTTGTATTATGAATTTTTTGACGTTTGTGGTTCTGCGTAACCGTTTTTTTTTAAGTAAATGAGAAAGTTTTCGTATATTATGATTTTTTTATAGAAACTATTGTCTAACTACAGACTTTCTACATTTAGGATTTCAGTATATAGAATTTAATGGTTTTCTTTCATTTAAGGGCTTAAACATGGTCATCGTACTTTAAATAGAATTAACGTTTCATTTCACGTTCGCGCTGCTGGTTAAAAATGAATGCACGAATTTTCTTAATAAATATGCGTTTTGCGTATCGTATTATTTGTTGCCTTCGTTTATTTCAACCTGTATGCTTAGGTACTTGAGCAAAATAAGCAAATTCATTCCACCAAAATAAGTTGTATTTTTTGTTTCTGTTTTTGTCTTGTCTAATGAACTGCGCAAAAAAGCCTTCACAAATATAAATATTCATGTAATAGCTATAAGCGTAGTTTTAATTGCGATCTGTTATTGATTACTTCATCAAATTTGCACGTTTTAATTCAAACAAAATTATAAGGTATTTGCATACGAAAATATTTGCTTTTATACGTTTTTAATTTAAGTATCACATTTTGTATATTGTCTATGGTGATGGGGAGATGTTGTGGAAACCTCACCTTGCGGGCGGGATGATCACTTTTATGATACCACCAATAAAAATTAACGAATATTCTTGTACAAGTTTCGAGGTTTATCAATGACTTTTGTAAAAATTTTATATGACCACATTAAAGTTTGGCGCGGGCCGGCGGCGAATCAATCACATGCCACGTTCGTGCGGGCTGACCAAGTGTTACAACACTAGTTTGAATGACGTCACCAAGCACAAGACTCATTATTTTGGTAAACGGATAAAGAAATATTATAAACGTCATTGTCAACTTCAGATTTGGCATTATGGACTAGTTCCCTCGCCTGTCTTATTGGACGAATATTCTACTAAGTACTATTTTTTTTGGGAAAAATTAATAATGGCAGTAGGCTCACATATTAATGGTGATATTAACGGCTAAGGAAAACATCGTGAGGAGGCCTGTGCGTCTTTTACAAGACGTAGAGGTTGCCAATGCTCACTGGGCCAGCAGTGTGGTGGCCCCTTCACTATTATGCTCGCTCCTATGCCATTCTTAAGTAGTGGTACCCAACCTTCTTCGTTATTAGCTGGAACCATAAGATCTGTGGTCCTTTGAGAATACTTCGAATTTTATATTCCGACTAGCTGTGCCCGCGACTTCGTCCGCGTGTAATTTAACATAACAAAAATTTCGGGATTATTCATCCACTATTTTATCCCCTTCGGGGTAGAATTAATCAAAATCCTTTCTTAGCGGATGGCTACGTCATAACATCTACCTGCATGCCAAATTTCAGCCCGATCCGTCCAGTGGTTTGGGCTGTGCGTTGATAGATCAGTCAGTCACCTTTGAGTTATATATAGATAGTTGATTACCTGTTGTGTAAACAAAAGATCTGATAATCTTAAAGATATTAATAATTCATCAGATTATCACCACCACACAGGTTTTCAGTCAATATTGTTGAATGTATATTACTATCAAAATCTGTATTTATTGGCAAAATTTTATATGTGTTCAACCCTCTAACGGACCTTCTATGGTCCATAGACCACCAGTTGAGAACCATTGGTACAAGGCTTAGGGGTTGCCCCACAGATATAGATTTACATAGATAACGCAAATGCATGTACTTCGCGTGTCCGAATCCCCGACCAAACGTCAAGGTTGGTCGCAGTTAACTTGCAGTCCACGCGACTACAGATATAAAAAGTATGAGGGGTGTTAAAAATTCGGCACGCTTGGTTTCAATACAAATCGTGATACTTGCGTTATCTATGTAAATCTATATCTGTGGGTTGCCCCCTATTACATTGGGACCAAATCACCCCATTGGCAAAATCTCGGTGCAAGCATTACGACTCTATGAAGCCCTTTGGGGATCATAAGCGTGATGGTATATAATTATTATTAGCCATTCCGTGACGTGTTTTCCGCATGTGACGTCATTCCATCTTGAATGGTTGACGCCACGTTCCGCGTGTGACGTCATCGCGGCACTTGCTCTCCTAAGCGTTCCGCTTGACAGCCTCCGTCAATGATAACTACTGATCCGTGATGAGTGCGTTTACCTTCAACAAGGATTTTGTTGTGGATTTATGAACTCTATCTAGATTGGTATTAGACTTGAAATCGACTGAGGAGTCCGGTGGATGAAAGAGAACGATTAACTCTATGTGTAGTCGAAATCTCTAGCATCATTTTTACAAATAGATTAATCAAGAAATTAACCGATGGGATTCGTAAGTTTTGTACTATTTAGTGTGCCTACCTGCGTATCGTTCTTGTCCTCTCTAGGCTTCATTCACACGGTAAATACGACAACGTTTTTCCATATATTTTGACTATGGATATATGATATCGTACGTATGGATGCTGAATATGGTCAAACTCTGTTAATTTTCGACCGGCTGTCTCACTCATCGTACGAAAAGCAGCTATAATAGTTACTTAATGCCGATCTTCTGTGAGAGGGTGGTGCTACCCCGGTCTAGCCAACCCGTATATGAATTGTAAGTTAATTAGCTACTGCTTGGCTCTACCCTATTTAATCTTATCGGAGAGTGATGACGGTGATGTATTTATAATAATAACCCACTCCTGGGCACGGGCCTCCCCTAAATGCGAGGGGGATTCGGGCCGTAATGCACCACGCTGGACCAGTGCGGGTTGACGGATTTCACGTGTCTTTCGAAAATTGGTTAGATTTTCCAAGACATGCACGTTTCCTCACGATGTTTTCCTTCACTGTAAGCAAGTGATTATCATGTAGAAATTATGATTCGCACATAGATTTCGAAAAAGCCAGAGTTTGAACCCAGGACCTGGTGCCCGTAAGACCAGTGCTTAATCAATCGGATATTACTGCTATTATACTGCTATATGTATATAATCTTATAAATAACTTCATCAAAACTTCAAAGGATGCGGACGCCGCTGCATAACAAGCCGGTGGTCAACAAACCGGGACAATGCCGGCCGGGCAAGGGCAGCCATTGTTCCGTCCGACGGACCTCGGCGAGCGCCTGCACACAATGCAACGAGCCTATCGAGGTGGAGCCGATCAATCAGATTCGTTTGTTCCGTCATCTTGTTAAGTATCGTTTTGGCATGGTCTAATGTTCTCTGTTTAGTAAGTATAGCGTAGAATACATATTATTATTGATACCAATTCTTTTGACGTCAACTCATATATAAAACTAGCTCTGCCCGCGAATTCGTCCGCGTGTAATTTAACTTAACAAAAATTTCGGGATTATTCAACCCCTATTTTATCCCCTTGGGGGTAGAATTAATCAAAATCCTTTCTTAGCGAATGCCTACGTCTACCTGCATGCCAAATTTCAGCCCGATCCGTCCAGTGGTTTGGGCGGTGCGTTGATAGATCACTATGTCAGTCAGTCAGTCAGTCAGTCACCTTTGAGTTATATATTTTTAGATATAGGCAGACTAATATAATACTGTATGGTCCCAAACTAGGTAACGCTTGCACTATGGGTACTGTACACTGGACTGGTAGCGATCCCAGTGACACCCAGACCAGGGCAAAATTAAGAAAAACTATTTCCAAAATTTGCCCCTGCAGGAATCGAACCCCCAACCACCCGGTGTGGTAGGTCAGTCGAGTGGCCTACGCTCGAACCATTACGCTAAGCGGTCGCAGCTTACTGGAAATCCATGTCTTCAGGCGGGTTGTAAGTAAGTTATATTGAGGACCTACGGGCTTAATAGGTATAAATAGTTGATAATACTCACGCTCAGTTTCATGACTGTTCCTGGCAAGACCTCTGATTTGTTCGTTGACGTAGTTGTTGCTCCTGGGTACGTTCAGCGCGCTCCTGATGCCTACGGAGGAGTTGTCCAGATGTCCCGGCCCGATCTTCGGCACATGGCTCGAACAGTAAACTTCCTTGTCCTCCGTCCAATGCTGGTTGTTGTAGTATGTCTGCGAAGGAAATAAGTAAATAAATATCGCCAGACTGACACACTAACTGTATGGTCCCAAACTAAGCAAAGCTTGTACTATGGGTGCCGTACAATGGCCTGGGGGTGATGCCAGTTACACCCAGACCAAGGCAAATTACGTAAAGACCATTTCCGAAATTTGCCACGGCGGGAATCGAACCCTCAACCACCATGTACAGTGAGCCGAGCGGCCGACGCTCGAACCAGTGCGCCAAGCGGTTGTCTATATAAATAAATAAAATTGGAGTGTCTGTTTGTAATATCAAAATAACACCTTTTCACTAAATGCATATGAAAGTAGGTACATACGACACCTAAAGCAAAAACGCGATTTAATTTTTTTTTGTCTGTCTGTTTGTCTGTGTGTTTGTTCCGGGTAATCTCGGAAACGGCTGGACCGATTTTGACGGGACTTTTACTGGTAGATAGCTGATGCTATAAGCAGTAACTTAGACTACTTTTATTTTAGAAAAACAAAGCGTTTTTGTTAAGTTAAATTCCACGCGGACGAAGTCGCGGGCTCAGCTAGTCTAAAATAAACATTATTATTATTTACTCCTGGGGGGCACGGGCTTGCCCTCAATACAATGGGGATTCAGGCCATAACCCACCACGCTGGCGCAGAGCGTGTAAGGGGATTACACATGTCTATCGAAAAATGGTTTGATTTTCTAAGTCATACAGGTTTCCTAACGATATTTTTTCTTCATCGTAAGCAAGTGATATTGAAATTATGCTTTGCGCATAGATTTTTGAAAAATCCAGAGGTGTGCGCATGGGTTTGAACCTAGGTTCTTGTGCCCGCAAGACGCGTGCTTAACCAATCGGCTATCACTGCTAGATTAAAATATTGGGTAACAATATTATAATCAAGACTGTTATCCAGGGAAGGGCTGGTTAAAGAAGTAAACCGTGAAATGGGGTTTCATGCGGAAAGCATACAGTACGAATACTCAAACATAGCTTAAACCCTACTCAGACAATGTGAACTGTGGTCCTGCGTTGTTTCATCATTATCTTGTATTTTTTATGAGTCGTTTAATTTAATAGTAGTCCACAGAAGTCATCTTATTGAGTTGTATTTGAGTAATGGAGGTTAGATAGATTAAATTTAAAGAGTAATTGTTTTCAGCTTTTAAATTAATTCTGCTAGTCACATTATCTGGACAAACCTAGTAATTTGTAGGGGTTTTAAATTACATTTTGTTACTAACTGAAATGTAGGTGAATCATGTATTACGTGAGGAAACGTAATCTAATGTGTCATTGCATCCTTGGCATGGAAATAAAACAGCATTGAAAGGATATGATGAAGGTAATTCGATATAAAAATGAAGGTGAATGAGTCCAAATGTCCAGCAGGGATTACTCATTTGACATTGTTTGGAGAGAGTTAGTGGTTCCCCAAAAGGCCAGGTGTATTGCAGTGGACCCATTTATGCGATAATATTTGTGATCCCTATGTCTAAAGGACGATGTGGAAGAGAAATAAAACATGTCTAAGGGAGAATGGACATGGCAAGTATGGACTTACTTACCTATTTCTTTTATGTTATTTTTAGAGAAATTTTTACTTAGCCGTAAATTCCCAACCCCTCTTTAAATTTCCCTCCCCTCTGAAGAGCTCAAACGAGTAACTTGACTATGGTATTGCAAGCACCGCACATTGATTTTTCTGTATAAAAAAGAAAAAAAAAATTGAACACGGTTTTTTTTCAGTACTTAAATAACAACTGTTATAATAACCTGTTCTTATTGTCACCTAAGTGCTGTTAAAATCTATTTTCAACATAGTTTTAATCGCATTTACTTATTCTGGTTTGGAAATTGTGGCTAGGCGTTATTTCTGAATTTATCTGACACGAGAAACGTAAAAAAATCGATACTTATCGGTATATTTTAAAAAATATCACCCAAACAGTCAATACTCTATTGTCAATCACAAAAGTTCAATTACATCGCTTTAATACAATCATTGTGAGTGGAACAGATTCATTTTACAACAATTTGGAGGTGATATACAATAGAACTAATTGCCGGCGTACTTTGAGCTATGACATCTGACCAAAATTTGACTATTTAAACCTATTTTTAAGCGGATGAAAGGTCAAGTTATTTTGGTCGTACAATGAAAGGGTTACAGGTGCCTATAATAATGTTATGGCCAATTAATTTGTGACAAAGTGAATGGTCTTTATTCAATTATACAGTATGTTTCATATATAGATAGATTTATGTAATGATTTCATGCTGAAAACAATTTAAAAATACTGAAAAATTTCAGCATTTTTCATGACAATATCGACGGAAAATTCCAACTGCGGGGACTCCAGAATCATGAGTTTAATCCATCGTATCAGCTTCCATAACGATGCCCCTTACACTCTGTATATAAATAAGTATATACTGGCAATGTTTACATACAAAATCAGCTGATCGAAACAGTATATTGTCTAATAACAAAAAAAGGTCTGACCCAGAGCACAGTTCGTTATTGTTTTAGCATTATAATACCATCAGGCAACAACAGTTAATTGAATTATTTGCAGAATAAGGCCGCGTGACGCACGCGCACGCCGTGATCTCTATCTGTATGAATCATAGCAGGTACACACTTAACTATATTCATTATTATTGTAATTAAATTAAGGTTGTTACTGATACTTGCAGTTCTATATTTGGCGATGTTGTAAGTTTTTTTATTTATAGAACAAAGTCGGCAAATTGGCGGCAAATGTTAAGCAGTTATAAGGTGGCCCCATTACGGAAGGCATCGGTCGCACGTCGCCGATTTGAAGGGAAGTGGGACAGAGGGAGTTTGGGCTTTCGGCTCTCTCACTCATTGCATGAAATGCAGCTATAATAACTACAGACTTTGCGCCTATCATCTGTAAAAGTGTAGTGGAGTCTGTAAAAGCAACTTTTCTTGAAAATATATTAAGTAAATAAATATAGCCATGCTAGTGGTATAATATTGTTTAAATATATTGATCTTATGTTCTCGAGCTATGCATTGCTTGTACTATGGACCATACAATAGAATGAGATTTATCCCAGTAAAAAAGACCCGAATAAGGTAAAAAAAAACTTAAAATAAATTGAATAATAATGTAGAGACGTCGTTTAAAAACATTGCCTAAGACTGATGGTGTTATTACAAAAGAGTTTGACACGAGTTTGACCTATCAAGTCACGTGTTAAAAATACTTGTGGTTTGATGTTTACACACGTATTTTAATTAATGATAACTTATTCTTATTAAAATTTATTAATTTTATTGTATACAGTTCAGACAATGTCAAAATTGACAATTCTTAGCCAAGTAATAATCCCCATTGTCGATCATTACGCAAGCTCTCGTATTGACAGTTGTATAACTTATCTATATAATGACTTATTTATTAGGAACTAGCTGTGCCCGCCGACTTCGTCCGCGCAGTATTTAACGTAATAAAAATTTCGGGATTATCGGGATAAAAAATATCCTATATGTTAATGCTGGTTATAAACTATCTGTGTTCCAAATTTCATCCAAATCCGTTCAGTAGTTTTTGCGTGAAGGAGTAACAAACATACATACATACATCCACACTCACAAACTTTCGCATTTATAATATTAGTAGGATTTTAAACTGTCGTCATGTATCAGCTAAGAAACTATGAGGAAATGATTTAATAATAAGTAGACCTAAGTTGTTGTGCAGGATATGTTTGCATTATATCGATACTATCAATGTAAAAACAGCCATAAAAGCAAGTTGGCAAGGTCGGACAAATGCCAGACGGGCTGGAAGGTCGCGGAGATGGCTCCAAGGCCGCCCAGTGCACTCTGATGCTTATAGGACAGTGGTAAGTACCTACCTACTAAAATCAAAGCACTCTGATAAAGTTTATTACATTCGTTACAAAATACTAAGATAATTTTAGGATAGACACAATTAAGTACATCACGGAAAATTCAAAGAAGACTGCATGACTAGAACATCGAAGAAGGACCTGATTGTGCCCCCGTAGGCCTTAACAAAATAAACCATTTGAATTTTATGATTGCCTGGCCACGCTTCTAACCTTAAGACGTTTTCAACCTGCACCTATCTTTATTATTATTTCTCTGCCTGAGACTTGTGGCGTTATACTCGATCACATCGTTATCTTTACATAAAATACTTTTAATTTAGCAGCCCTTTAATTTGAGTAGCATTTAAGCATTCTGATTACATTTCACGACCCCTTGGCACAAGGGTTTGAGCGTAGGCCACTCGGCTCACTGCACCGAGTGGTTGCGGGTTGGATTCCTTCGGGGAAAATTTCGGAAAAGGGCTTTTTCGTAATTTATCGAGTTCTCGGTGTCACTAGGATCGGCCCCAGTCCATTGTACGGTATCCATACCACAAGGATTGGGGTGTATCCTTGGAGGCGCTACGGCGCGTTTTTTTCAGGGTGTAATTTTTTTCAGCGCCCCTAAAGAGGGCTCTTAGACTGACCGATAATGCCTTAATGGGTCTTACCTTCAAAGTCAATTTGGTCCCGCACACGGCACATTTGAAGCACCCGCTATGGAAGAAGGTGAAGTCTTTCAGCGGTCCCACGCGGTCCACCTGATACACTATTTCATTGCACCTGAAGCAAGTACTCTCGTAGAAGTTTGGCCGGTACATGGTGGATGGCCTCAAGTCATAATTGGCACTAGAACACTGTGGGGACACTTCACTCGGGTCACACTCTCACTTATTCACTCATTTGGATTCCTGAAAGTATGATGTTATTGTTTGAGGGTTCGGGTTTACTGGGATGGTTAAACAAGATTCGTTCGTGTCAAAACGTTGTTTTATTAAAAGTTATTATTATTATTTTTGCTATATAAGTAATATCTTGTATAATTGCGTTTAATGTAGCTTTTACACGATGCAACATAGACTATCAAGGCATTTCATTTCAACAAATGGGAGTGGGAACAATACAATTTGCAAATATATTTTTTATTTATGTGGAATGTTTATTTTGTCTTAGTTAATTGTTTTTGACGACCGATACGTGCTTAAGCTGCTCTTCTCACTGCACTGAGGGTTGCGGATTCGATTCCCGCCAGGGTCAATTTCGGCAATTCCCTTTTCGTCTGCGTGTACTGTCGATCGCCCCAGTCATTGCACGGTACCCATTTGAAAAAGCTTTCCTTCGTTTGGGACCATACAGTGTGTGTTAGTCTGGTGATATTTATTATTAATTCTATCATACTATTCGTAGTTATTTAATATAATTTGTGTTCACATTCATTTTGGTCGGCACCGGTCGGCACTCGCCCACGCGACTTTATTGATCCAGAATCACCCTCTTACTGAATGACCAAGTCCATCGACCGCGATGCAACTTTTTTATACTTTATGAAGTTTACATGAGAATTTTACATGCTCACTGAAGTAGTGGTAAGTAATAGGTACTGTTATTTATTAACTTTACGAATCAGAAGGGTGACATAAGGCATCAGCTCTAAATGTGGTGGCAAAGTAAAGAATTAGGTCACTTAAGTTATATATATGAGAGTAATTTTCTAAACCACTGTTTAATTCTCCAAATGAGACCCTAATTTTGAAGCCTAAGGTACATATTAATGAATTGATTTCTAGTCTGAAAGTTATCTCGAATTCGGTGTCATAAGAATGTCATTTTCAAGATTGGTCTCAGATTTGGGATTCCACGATCACAAGCTGATGAATCACAGTATCTATAAGTATATCTATACAAATAAATATAATTGAGTACCTGTTTGTAATCTCAAAATAAGAGCTTTTTACTAAATGCATATTAAAGTATTTTCGGTAGGTACTTATAACAAAAAATCTTTCATAATTATGTTTGTCTGATTGTTCCGGCTAATCTCCGAAACGGCTGGACCGATTTTGACGGGACTTTCACCGGCATATAGCTGATATTATAAGGTTTATTTTATTTAGCTAGCTAGCTAGTTCAGAGTAAGTGGCATGCCTCGCCGCCGGCCGAGCGTGGTGCATCTCGCATCGGCTGCGATTGTTAATTTTCACAACACCGCGGTCCGTACACGAGTGTAGTTTATTAACGGAGCCGCGCGTGCCAGTTGCGTGTTGACGCCGACTTAGAGTGGTACGAATTATGAGATAGAGCGAGGGACGGCGATAACGCCATCACTACATTCATCGACAAAGACGACAACGATCCAACGAAACCCATTCATCATGGAATCTCAGGAACTACACTTTTAATTTTTCCTTACCGTAGTCAGTAGTTAGTCATCACGAAATCTCCGACACCACCATCTATTTCACATAGGGAGTCCCCCGAAAAAGTATGTTATTAAATACATAGTGTAGATTATATTGCCGACACATGACTACAGGACTTCCCTGCCGTATCCACGGGACTTCGTATGTGAAATAAACCATACTCTTTAGTTTTCCTTGCCTGTAGGTGGTAAATAATTTTGACGAGTCTCTTTAATGTAATTCGTCATAAAAAATATTAAAATACGTCATGTTACCTATTTTACATACGCGTGGGAACTAGTCATTATTAAGTAAGTAGTTACCTATTTAATAAAATAAAAAGTTTAAAGTAAAACAAAATCTTTAACCCGACTATAGGTATAAATGAAATATACTAGAATGGTAAGAAACAAGTTAGGTATTGATTGCTGTCAATGTCTTATTAAGTAACACCAAAGAATTTGTAATAATTATTAAAAATTCTTTCAGTAACAACAATCGGTTGATATGTTAAATAATATTCCTGTTTATTTAGTTTTTATGAAGTCTTCTCGGTTTCATATTAATAACGTTATACCTAATTCAGTTTGCGATCATATTCAGATCTAGTAAGTGTGAAATTTAATCAGTTTACCTAGTTTATGCTTGCATACGCATTCTTTTCGGACTTTATTTCATCAGATCTTGAGAAAAAAACAAAAAAAAACTTGAGAAACATCTAGTCAAAAGTATTCATAAAATCGGTGACCGCAATAATGTCCTCACTTGGGCCACACAACAAAGATGCCGGCAAATCATCAGAACGTCCGGTGGTAATGATAGTTTAGCGTAATATATTTGTGTGTTACATCTCGGCTGCGTGAGCCTCGTGAACAGCAGAATTATAACTATTGTATTCGTATAAATTAGCAACTAAGTATTGGCAAGGCCTGAAAATATATATAAGGCATCATGAACACGTTTAACACCCGAAGAAAGAAAGCGGTGTTATAAGTTTAACATGTGTATCTGTGTGTCTGTATGTGGCATTAACGCTTAGTTTCGTAACGCTTACTATAAAGCTTCGCTTCTATCGGGCGTCCCTGCGGGCGGCACTGTTTTTAGTTTTCATTTAAATCGGCTCATCCGCTTGAAGATTATCCGCACCGAGGGGTTTTTTAAATGTTCAATATTTTTTTAAGTATATGTGGAAAAAAAATCTAAATTCATAATTTGTTAATCATGTCGTCACACGACATGCTTGTGTATTCTGAAAGTGCATGCAACTAGTTCGCTGGTGGCTCCAAAGCCAAAATTCAAATAAAGTATTGTAAAAAATTCGCAAATTAAGTCTCGTCTTGGAATGAATCTATTTATTTTTATCATCTAAACCAGATTATGTAAGTCATATTGAAGTTACAAACTCTCTAGTCAAATATTTTATATACCTAGGCAGTAAAAATCTTAGTGAAGGGGGTTTTAAAACTTGAATGAATTGAACCTGTTCGCAGCTTCAAACAAATCACGCTTCGTTTGAATAATTAATATTAATTAATTACTTATATCCGCCTTTAAGAAATGAATTATTCAATAATTATTTTTATTTCTATATCGAAATGTTAAGGTTAGGATCAACCTCAGATTCTATTTTTATGTTAATCATCGACTTTGTAACCTAATCATTAGGAAATTGAGTCACGGTTTATAGAATATGACAAGAGCTTAAAGTACTAAGGATTAAAGCGCAGTTTAAGTGTAAATATTTTATAAATAAGTGTGAAAATTCTCAAAAGTTTGGCTCATGCAGAAGGGTACCCAAGATGTTACTCGAATTTTCCCACTGGAAGATAATGCCCACCCCTTTTGAATTCCGTAACTACCCAGATAAAAAGACGTATCGGAGCCGGCATCGACACAATTATTTTCAATATCAGAAACTTATTTCCATAAATTTATATTATAAAGAACTGCTATCTATGGTTATGTGGTTTATTAGCAATGACATCAGCGACCACACAATCGGATACATAAAAGGAATTTTATATATTAATAGCTTTGTCATAAATGAAGATACAATCTAAGAAGGCGGACAAAATGTTTTTTTTTTATATTTATAATGACGTACGACCAAAGAATTTGTAATAATAAGACATTATTATTACAAATTCTTTGCGTACGACCATTTAACGGGTTTTGTACCTCGTGGGCAGAAGATACGGATTTCGAAGTGTGATAAATTTGTGACATATTATTTGACCCTAGTACGGGCTAGCTCAACGGGAGCAGTACCACCCTCACAGAAGATCGGCGTGAGGTAGCCATTACAGCTGTGTTTCGTACGATGAGTGGGAACGCCGGAGGATTCCTCTCCTTCTGTGCCAGTGCCCGCACGTTCCCGACCCGTGCGAGTAACCCCTTCTGTATTGCAAGCATCTACATGATACGGTAACTGCATATCATCAGGACTTTTTAAATGTAAAATCTAAATATATATAACTCAAAGGTGACTGACTGACTGACTGACATAGTGATCTATCAACGCACAGCCAAACCACTGGACGGATCGGGCTGAAATTTGGCATGCAGGTAGATGTTATGACGTAGGCATCCGCTAAGAAAGGATTTTGATTAATTCTACCCCCAAGGGGATAAAATAGGGGATGAAAGTTTGTGTGAAACTTTGTCAATTAAATTCCACGCGGACGAAGTCGCGGGCACAGCTAGTGTACAATATAATAAATATTTTAAAATAATCAGCGAATTTTTATATCCTCTGGTTACCGACATATTTACGTAATTTTATTTCAGACTGAAATCTTATATCGTAGGTTTTGTAAAGGTCAATAAAATTGGTATTCATTCACGCAGGAAGTTGGGCAGTTTCCGCTATTGATTAATATTGAATGTTAAACATAATTGTATTTCGTTTTGCGAATTGGAGCCAACCCACACATGCTTCTGCAAACTGAAACCAACCTGCAACCACTTGTCCTAGGGTTGATTTTGGTCTGCACAAGTGTGTGTGGATTGGTAGACGAAAAGCCTAGTGCGCTCTGCGATATACTCTTAGCACAAGCATTTATTTAAGTTGGAGCGGCTAACGGGATAAGTAACTTACGTGATAACCACATGAGTTGAAAATATAGTGTATAAAAGATGTAGGTATAAGATTGTACATACACGCAAGTGCCTTGCGACTCTACCAAGCGCAAAACTAATGGTAGAGCTTTTTAACTGTTAGGAATACCTAGAATCACCCCCTTGATATACGATCGTGATAATGCAACGTTCATATCGATTTCGAAATCGATACTCTATCTTCGCGAACGTAGGTGAGTATTTTGGCTAGTAGCATTGGTCAATGGTCGGTGTGTTTGCTCCGCGTGGGCCCTCGCGTGGGCAGCGATCGGTTGATCTCCAAAAACTACTTTTACTTTGGATTACTCAATGGTATCTGATGTAGTATGCGGCAGGTGGCTTACTTGCATTGTTTTAATGTGATGTAACAACTTAATTACTTGAACGTTATATGATACGGTCAATGAATTTGACACATCCATCAAACACACATCTTTATTCCTCATAGGGGTAGGTAGAGATACACTGTAGAGCACAGAATTTTCGCCGAAGGTATTTTGACTTCAATGTTATAGTGGGCGAGCCTCTTTTTATTATACCGAGCACCTACCACAGGCCTGATTGGGAGTGGGATAGAGGCAAGGAAAAGGGGGGTTATTGGGCATCTAACTCTCTCTCTCATTGATACTCTATATAGCATAGACATAAATAGCTATTCCAGCCCGTGGTTCATCTGTGGTCAAGTAGCTTGTCTCTACATCTGTCATGTGGTGGTGTTGAATACTTCAGTTTTCGACGATACCTCACAAAGAGTAGGGAGTGATGATATTCAACACAGTATTTTACGGATATTTTATGTAACTATATAGTACCTACCTTTGAGTTATATATTATATATATAACTCAAAGGTGACTGACTGACTGACTGACTGACATAGTGATCTATCAACGCACAGCCCAAACCACTGGACGGATCGGGCTGAAATTTGGCATGCAGATAGATGTTATGACGTAGGCATCCGCTAAGAAAGGATTTTGATTAATTCTACCCCCAAGGTGATAAAATAGGGGACGAATAATCCCGATTTTTTTGTTCAGTTAAATTACACGCGGACGATGTCGCGGGCACAGCTAGTCTTCTATAAAACTCGGTTAATCGATTGCCGACCACAACCACAACTCTACCTGGTAATGGCCTAACAAGTAGAGCTCCCACAAATGTGGCAGCCACCACAGGCCAGTAGCCACAGCGCTGTACATATTCATGAACATACATGCTCAGTTTTATCGCTATGTATTTGCATACTGGGTGTCACATAGTGATCTTGTTATTTTTAGTGATGTGGCGGGTAGTATCGATAATATAATTAATAGATATCGAGTAGTGATGATTTTTTTTATGGGTTCATGGTTGGCTCTACAGAAGCATTTTAGTAAAAAAATATAGAGTAGTATTTCTTCATTATTCCTTAATAATATAAAAATATTTCGCAGTTTTTAACATTTGGCTCATCTGTGGAGTGTTGGGTTTTTATGATTGAAACTACATTGTTCTATCATTGAATGAATTGTTCAAATATATCATCTACACTTCATCAAATAATAGTGGAGAGAGGAGGTGTTAAAATGTTAGTTCAGAAACACAATAAATCGAAACACGTAAATTAAAAAAAAATTGTCTATAAATTCTTTGATATTAGCCGACAATAAAATCATCGATAATTCTCCCAGCACTATTACGAACGTGCCTACTTGCCATTGTGTGGCATGCAGTTTGCCCACATCCTCAGACGAGGCGAAGGCAAACTGCAGCGCAGTCTGCGCAGGGGATCAGCAAAATGTATTACACTTCTAGAAATTGTCACACATACACCTAGGACGATTTAACCACTGGACGTACTCGATAAAGAATGAAAACACGTTCGACCAACTTTCGCGGAGAGGACTATTGTTGCACTACTCTAGCATGAGGCCCTGTCCCATAACTATAGACATTAAACAGTAAGACTTTGGGCATTAGACAGTGACAGCCCTTTATGCTAAGTAGCGTAAAAACGACCAAGGCTAATGTTGCTTGGTGCGTGGCTAGCAGGGCATCCGTGAGAAATTCAAGATCGCACGTCCAGTGGTCAAATAGTCCTAGACACCGACCCATTAAATCACTGTTATTTGAGATTGCTTTCATGTCAGTTAATTAATGTGAAAAAGTAAAGACTATAACGTTTTTGAAACGAAAAGGTCGCTGAATTGTGGGTTAAATTTTCAGGGATTTCACTTATTTTTTAATACCTTTAGCTTCAGCAGTAATAGATAACATAAAACATTCGCATTATTAACCTCCAAAATAGTATTTTTGTCCCTAATTTCATAGGCTACAGTCAACTAAAAAATGTAGAGTTCCCGAAACGGAACTTTTCACTGTGGTAGTGCCAACTACAGGTTATATACGGGCTGTCTTGGTCGGGGTAGTAACTAGCACGGTTTCGTACGCTTGTTTGTAGACTTATTTAATAAAAAAATACTATTTTAATCCTGCGAAATAGTCTATCTTTCTGTCCGTGATATCGTTGGCTACCTTACGAAAAATGTAGAGTTTCGGAAACTTATCACAGAATATAAACTTTGCATACAAACTTGATTACCCTATTATTCAATGCCTATATATTTGGCATAGTGTAAATTATGTAAATTGTAAAATAATAATTAAAAGTTTACACTGAATACAAATAAAATAATCCTAATCACCACATGTATTTTTGCAAATTGGTTTCCAGTAGTAGGTTTCACATGATATACTTAATTCTTGTTTTATAAAAGGTAATAATCTTAGCACAGAATTTATTAGTGTTGTGAAATATTTAAACAATATCCGGCATTTTGTTGAATGTAAAATTTTTATACCGAGACCCTGACATTTTTGCGTCGCTAAATGTGGCTGGTGGCGTTGTTTCATTCGACACTGTGATGTTTATTTATCTTTAGAATTCAATTTACTGTTTTATATAATAATCACATTGTAATAAAAATGATTTACATATGAATTAGTATCCTTGAGTAAAGGTTATACCTGGTTTTGTGTCTAGATAATATCAATGAAGTTTTGAAACATTTAGGCCAGATTTCAGCTATTATTTAAGTAGCAAAACTTTAATAAAAATGGAAATGTTCAATCGCTTTAAATCAAGGAAAATGTCGTTTAACACAGAAAAAAACCATACTAACCAGTTACTCTTTGACCACTATTAACGGGATATTTAGGTTTATTTTTTACTTTTATATTCTAGGCCCAGTGTTGTAAAATCACAATTACTAAATATACTTAGTAGGTATTTTAATAACATCTAGTTGCAATACACAAGATCGTATCGTGTGTACCTACACTCAATCAACAGTTGCACAATTTGCAAAACTGAGTTACAAAATTGTTTAGTAACTTTAGTGCGTTCGCGTTAAGTGCTCAAATAACGTTATGCTATTTGAGTTTTAGTCGCCATTAGAATTTACTTACCTACCTGTACCAATATATATACATGTCTACTATTACGGGTCAGCACCCGCAAGACGTTGTCCTGACTTTTAGGGGTATGAAAAATAGATAGTAGCCGGTTCTCAGACCTACTGAATATGCATATAAAATTTCATAAAAATCGGTCAAGCCGTTTTGGAGGAGTATGGTAACTAATTTGATGACACGAGAATTTTATATATAAGATATATATAGCGTATTATATAGGTATTGAAGACACTATGCGGGTCTACATAGATAAGAGAAGTTTTAGGCAGTTTGACATTATGTCTCTACCTGGTAACTTCAAGGTAAAATATTCTGACTACAGAAAATAAGTAGGTACTACAAACTAACTTCAGTAGTATTATTTGCCTTGATAAATTATAAAAAAACTTTTTCAACATATTATGAAAACTCAGCCAAGTCTTAGGTATATAGTGGCAATATTAATAATAAAATATTAAAAAATCAAATTGTTAATGAGATATGAATTTATTCTGAATTAGCAAAATCAAGGAATTCGTAACGTGGATAACTTGTAAGTGGGTTTTCCCAAACGATGTACCTGCCTACCTACTAAAATAACGAGTTCGAAACTAGTTATTTCACCTCATTTCTGTATTATGCAATAGTTAAACAGCTTAGCGAATGCAGCAGATGCCACACTCTGTTTATTAAGGGGACTATAGCAGGTTATTACGACCTTGTAAGGACACAATAAGAATAATAAGCCCTTATAACTATTGCAGAGCTTACAGTGGTTATAATTCATTGATAAACTCAATAATACCTATTATTTTCATCACTTTATAAATCGTTTCTTAGTTCATTTGTTTGTAATTGACAGCTGTTCTTATTTGACGTTTAAATATAATATACGTGTTCTAAATTATAAACAGTGTTTTTGAAATTGGAACACACTGTTGCGTTCGAAATGAAATTTATGAGAACCGTCGAAATGTTTTATTTTCGCGGCCAGCGGCACCTCTTAACATGAAGTTAAGAACATAACATTTGTTATAACCCAACTAAAATACATTTCCACGAGAAAAACTCCATCGGATCTCAGCACACAATACAAGCACACGCGGTTAACGGGCACGTTCACACAACGGTACATTACAACTTGTTGAAACAAAAAAAATATAATAAAAAAGGCAAACGAACGAATCTTGTTTCTTTTTTTGGTTTCGATATTTGAATTTGTATCACAGGCACCTGTCAGAAGGTCATTGGTTGCGGGTAGCGCGCGAGCGGCGCACGCGGGGGCCGGTCGTAGACTGCCCGCAATTGTTTACTGTGGGTTCACCGTTGAGGTGGCAAAGAACCTATCAATGTGGAACAAACCTTTGTGGCTATGGTGGGGAAGCCTTTGTGAGAAAATTTGACAACAGGGAGAGGTGCACTGTAATTATCACTAATATTTAACATATTTAATATAGGTATTTTACTAATTGTGTGAATTCCAATGTGAGCCTTCCAAACGATTAAGCTATTAATGCTATGCTTCCAGAGTGTGGGCTGTTTATTCCTCAGAGAAATCCTCAACAAATCTGAATGACGCAGAACGACATTAGAATCCTAGCATTCAGTTAGAGCATATCCATTGAAGTAAAATCTGTGATTTTCGAACTTCCAACTGCTTCAGATCAGTGATCTTCTGACTGTCCGTAATAATTGTCAACGATACTAGATTTGTATAGGTAGACGTGTCCACAGAAGCAATTATCGACCATCGCAAATTTTAGGCTGACGACCACTTGGCGCAGTGGTTTGACGGTAGGTCACTCGTCTTACTACACTGGGTGGTTGTGGGTTCGATTCCCGTCGGGGGAAATTTCGGAAATGGCCTTTTCGGCAATTTGACCAGGTCTGGGTGTCACTGGGATCGCCCCCAGTCTATTGTCAGGTACCCATAGTACAAGTTTTGCTTAATTTGGGACTATAGAGTTGGTGTGTCAGTCTGGCCATATTTATATTAACTATCTCCTTAAGTAGATACGACGGAATACTTGTGCGGAGGGTACATTAAGGAACGACAGGTGTAATAGTGTGAGAGTCATGCAATTTATAGTGCGATCTATAACAATACCTAGTTCCGCATCTGTTTACATGCACACTCTTTGCACAGGTGGTAGACGCGGCAGCGCGGCCAGTCGGCACGTCGAGCATTCCGGACGAGATCGTCCGCAGGGGAAAGTAAACTTTACCAATCTTACGCGAGCCCCACGGCCTACCCACCTTCAATTCCGAACTCTATATTTATAGCTGTAAAGTTCAAAATTGTGTAACAGATTATACAGTTATTTTGATGGCCAGTACATGGTGGTATAATGTTTCGTTCAAAGGGATTCGTTTCTTACTACGTTTAATTGTATGTTAATAGTCTTGGTGTGGTTGCGAGTACTTTTATGTTTTAAAATTTTCTTAAGTGCGTATTTCCTTTCGTTATGGCCTTTTAGGAAGTAAACTTACCACTATATTAATTTAAATAAATCATAATACTACGTGTAAAAATGGCACTCATGGCGCTTGATTCTTTCATATTTTTATGTTTATTCCGACGGGGAAACCACAACTACATACAACCCTATTTACCACTTAAAATTGAAACAACATACAGAATGTTTTAAGTTTTTGGACACAGTAGAAAAGACATCAACGAACAGTGTCATTTAAATTATTTTGGAAATGAATATTTAGGGTAATGAGGTACCTGTTTGAGCAAGGATTAAAAATTAACTGGACATAGAATTGGCTGATAATATCCAATGACGGAAGGAAGGTGAAAAATTACGGAAATTAAAACTATTTCTTAACCTTAACTTTGCTATGAGTTTATTCAAAGGCACTTACAATTGTATGGTGTACCTTAATTTTGAATTACATAAGTAATAACTGTCATAAGTATAAATATTAAAAATATAATAACTATATTAACCCTACACGTTGATGCAACGTAGAACACAGCCATAGATTGTCCACCAAGTTTTAGAAGTAGAGCCAAAGGTCTGTTATAAAATTCTGCGATTCAAGTAAAATGTCTAACATTTAGACAATTTTATGTATTGGTTCCACTTACAGAAGGTCTGAAACACCCAACCTCAATCATTCTTTTTTCGTATCGGATAATAAAGCGACCTCATTGGTGGATTATATCTTTGCCAACCGCAAACACGCACAGCTTTGGTGGAAATTCAGCTCCTAATTTAAATAATTTATGGTATTCGAGAATTATGCCGTCTGTTGATTCGGTAAAGACATGTCGAACTGCGGCAGTGGAGTGTGGTTCTTCTTCTTCTGAACTAGCTCCGTACCCCATGTCCACTGTAAACAAAAACGTGTTAAAATTAGGACAATATATTTGGAATAGTATTTAAGCATTTAGCCTAGTGGTTAGAGGTGCCTCCTTAGTAACTGAGTGGTCCTTGGTTCAATCCCCATCCTGGACATTAAACTATTAACGTAAGCCTGGTCCTAGTACAAGAATTCAATTTAGTTGGAGGTGCTAGCGGGACTAATGGTAAGGGGATAATCTCAACTTGATTCCCAATTATTTCCCCTTTAAGCTTAGCTCCTTCAGCTTCTTCTTCGTCGTTATACTCTTGGCATAATTATCGTGGCCAATACCCGAGGGTACTCGTACTCGTGGTAGGTACGGGCGCCCAAGCGTCGCGCAGTCTATGTTTTTTTATAAAAACATTGTCACCGTCGCCACTTTGTCATCTCGTTTCGTGCGTAACGTTGCTGCTGGAATCAGCGAAAGCATAGTTACCACGATGCCGTCTGTGTCACGACGCCACCGCAGAGACCCTTTACGGTTCCTCGTAGGGACAACAGAACCCTACGTAATCCAAAACTCCCGACGGGGCCACTTTTATTCCTGCTCAAAACAATTGACAAACGGTCGATAACTTGAATATAATCGGCTACTTACCATAATCACAGCGAGTATAGCGCCCAGGCTGTACCCGGCCAGCACGTCGCTCCAGTGGTGCTTGAAGTCAGACACGCGGGACAGCGCTGTGAACCAGCTCAGCATCACGACAGTGAATTGCAGCGCGTGCCGGAGGATGCGGCTGCCGCGCCAGGTCATGCGGCTTTCGAGGTAAAGCTGCAAAGAGAATTAAAATTTAGTACCCTTATTAATACACCTGGATTAGCAGTTGCGTAGTTACATCATGCTTTGTCTTCTTTTGTATGTCAAATTATTAATGACAGACATGGATAGTTCGGTGTGTAACTATTCAACTGCTAACCACATTTATTAATAAAGGGGTATGAGATTGGTGGCACAAATCTTTTTGAACAATGGATATTACCATTGAGGAATCCTGCATGTCGTAATAAATCTAATCAATCTTCGAAAGACATGTGAAATCCATAAACCCGCACTGAGCCAGCGTGATGGAAGATTATGGCCTGAATACCCAACCAAGCCCAGTACACAGAGAAAAAAAATACGACGGCAAATGATATTTGTAGATGCCAATACTATTCTGTTTAGTATATATTACAAAACCTTATGTAATTACTAGCTGTGCCCACTGACTTCGACCGCGTAGTATATAACTTAGCAAAAATTTCGGGATTATCGGGATAAAAAGTATCCTATGTGTTACTCCCGGTTATAAACTATCTGTGTTCCAAATTACATCCAAATCCGTTCAGTAGTTTTTGCCTGAAAGAGTAACAAACATCTTTCACCTTTCAACTCACAAACTTTCGGATTTATAATATTAGTAGGATAGCAAAAAATAATAATACGAGGCATTATATAAATATGTAGTGACCTAGCAAAATGCTAGTAAAAAATAATAATAAAACCGATAAAAAAAAAACTAAAATCATTAGCCACCGTAATTTTTACTCAGCGCAATGACTCTATCATACGTTTGATTGCATTCCTATTTTCAAATTACTCACAGCTAAATAAATCATAGTATACGCCGACCAAGCGGAGTGTCCGCTCAGGAAGGACCTGCGCATGTCGGTGAACTTGTCGGTCATGGGGCTGGTGCAGTGGTACTCATGCGACTGGATGTACCGGCCGCGCCACTCCGCAACGCCGCAGTCTATGGATGGCTTGCAAACCTGGAGCAGATAGAGCAGAATAGGAATAAAAAAATATTGAATAAAATATAAATAAATAATTATAATAAATATCGCCAGACTGCCACACCAACTGTATGGTCCCAAACTAAGCAATGCTTGTACTGTGGGTACCGTACAATGGACTGGGGCAATCCCAGACCAAGGCAAATTACGAAAAAGCCATTTCCGAAATTTGCCACAGCGGGAAACGAACCGGCAACCATCATGTGCAGTGAGCCGAGCGTCGAAATGTGTCTTATTTCTTGCTCAAGTCGAGCAAAACTATCTACTTATAGTGTATTTACCTTAGGATGCGGATTTAGTTAGCAATCTTGGCATGCCCAGTTTTGTTTATTATTGCCAGGAGAAGGTTATTATAAAAGAAAAGAAAGAAAGAAAGAAAGTTGAGCGGAACAATTCGAATTCAATATTCAAAGTTAAGAGAAGACGAAGTCTGTCGGGTCAGCCAGAATAATATATATAGATTTATTAACAACATCAATTTTAAACAAATAGAAGAAAGGATGAGTAAGATTAGTTAATAACTTATTTCCTATTTGTTCCCGACAACACAGGCTGACCGTAATCTTAGGTAAGCACAGAATTTATCTATTTAGTACGTCATAATCTGTCTGTAACCATTTCCTAGTCTTATCTCATAGCTAAGCTTCCGTAAATAGTAAACAGCTCTATGTAAATAATTACGAGCTACGATATAAACAACAGAGTACTATGCGATGAAGATTGAAAGGGCGAAATGAGTAAACTAGCTTGAATATTACTTGAATACTAGCGGGTCTAAATGTATATATAGATAAGAACCCCACCAGGTGATTCCATAAGCACAAAACACATCAAAATCGGTCCGCCCGTTTAGGAGAAGAAGAATTAATACGAACGCATAAAGGAATGTTATAATAATATAATATCTACTCAAAGATAATATCTAGCAAGGGAATTGAATCATCTGTAGAGATCTGTAGGCAAGGAAACAAATACAAAACTGATAATTATGAATACAAACATATAAGCGTCACACGAAAATAATTTATATATTTTAAGAAGTTGAAATGATTTTTGCTATAAAATTTGAACTGCACGGCCTTCACACAGAGTCCACATTCAAACGCAGATTCACACGATTAACTCTACACCGACAATGTCCATACATTATACTGTATACAGCTGCCTAAGATCCTGGAATGAGTTTGAAATCTATCTATCTAGGGACAAAAAGAACCGTATTCAAATCAGTTCATCCGTTTAGGGCACTGACAGATAAACACACTTAAAGGTTAAAGGCTACTTACATCAAAGAAATGCGGTCTCAGTCTTCCAATAGTATTCTTGGCGATATTACAGGCCAGTTCTACGAAACAGGTGCCGATGCCGAAAGATGCCAGTGCGCAGTAGAAGCCGCGCGCCCACGCCGGGATTCGAACCCTGAAGCAGCGCTGGTCGTCCTCCTTGCGCAGGACTGCCCACTCGCATATCAGGAACTGGGGACAGGAAGCATAAAGTATTAAAGTTAGTTTTGTACTGAGCATTACACTTATTTTAATGTGACTAATGAAGATAACACAACTCTCCTTTATTCTTAATCTTGTATTCTAAACGAATTTGTAAGCTTTTATTCAAACTAAACTATTTTTATCGTTTTCACTTTGCGTGTAATTGTTCAATCAGTTTTAGTGTAAATAATAAGAATAATATAATAAATATCGCTTGACGAACATACCAACAGTATGGTCCCTAACTTAGCAACGCTTATACTATGGGTACCGTACAATGGACTGGGGGCGACCCCAGTAACACCCAGACCAGAGCAAAATACGAAAAGGGCATTTCCGAATTGTGCCCTGACGGGAATCGAACCCGCGACTACCCGGAGTTAAACGGCCTACGTTCGAACCACTGCGCCAAGCGGTCGCCTCAATATGGCAGCATTATTTTGCTTTAAACCGTCAATTTGATGAATAAAATTAAAAAGGTATTGCCTTTACTTCGCTGGTGTATTTTCAGGATGTCGACAACACCTCCGCCTATCGTGTCTAAATATAACTAAGAACCGTCCAGGTGACCGCTTAGTAACTACAAAAAACAACACCAAAATCGGTGAAGCCGTTTAGGAGTAGTAGAATAACGAACATACGAAAAGCCGAATTGTATGTACTAGGTGAAACAGAATGGGTATATAATTCTTTTTGGATCTTAACTTTGTAAATCTCAAACTATCGGCTTTGTGAGACAGTTGAAGTACTAAAGGTTTTGTAGACTTATGAAATCGGTCAACAGCTGTATCCCTATAACACCTTTTGTTTTTCAAGTTTCCTCCAAAGCTGATAGTTTTAGAATTACAAAGTTAAGTTTGAAAAAAAAAGTATACCCTTTCTGTTTCAACCTGTACAGATACTTAAGTATAATAAAATATGTATATAAAGATTTTGAAAGAAGTATTCTGGTCAATACAATAGGAAATCATTTACAAATAAGAATAACTTTTACTTTGTGCATAAAAAAAATCTTATTTACATTGTCATCTACGTTTAGATTGTAATGCTCATTAATGTTCCGTTAACAAGAGACGCACGACTGAGAATTTAATTACAGTTTTATTTATTACCGTAAATACTTTTTTTCATGCTTCATGCTTTTCAGGGCGTGTTTTCATTTAGTTTTTCCAACTAAACTGTAATTATGTACCGGTTTTAGAAATAGTTTAGATAGCACGAGGCCACAAGTGAATTCAAATTCACCATTACACTTTCTTTTCATATTAAAAAAGACAACAGTGATCACTACATGGTATAAAACAAAGTCGCTTCCCGCTGTCTGTCTGTCCCTTTGTATGCTTAGATCTTTAAAACTACGCAACGGATTTCGACGCGGTTTTTTTAATAGATAGAGTGATTCAAGAGGAAGGTGTATATGTATAATACATGCGTAGTATAGTTGAGAAACACTGATAAAAAATACCCGTGTGAAGCCGGGGCGGGTCGCTAGTTTATAATAAACTAACTTTTGCCAGGAGTTTCGATGACGATAGTATGTCGACAACATTATCGACTACCAGATCCAACTATAGCTAAGAACCATCTAGGTGAACCAGTAAGCGCAAAAAATGATCAAATTCGGTCAAGCCGTTTACGAGGAGAAGAATTTCGAACATACAGACACCGGGAAGTTATATAAGTGCCTATCTATATGAAAGATAACAAAAACCTATCTAACTACATACTTCCCATGTTATTCCAATAAAATAACCACAGATATTGCATCACAGTCGTATTAACCGGAACTCGACAAGACGTACAGAATTGGTTCAATTTCATCCAATTACAGTGTTGATGCGCTCGCACATAGCTTGTGAGGAACGCCGTTCAAAAGGGTAACTTTCCACAATGGATAGAAGGAGGTCGGAGTGGTAATGTTTCCAGATATCGCGGGACACAATGATCTTTATCTGGTTTTAACTCCCGATAGAAAAAGACGGGTGTTACAAGTTTGACGTGTGAATCTGTGTGTCTGTCTGTGGCATCGTAGATCCCAAGCGGATGAACCGATTTTAATTTTGTTTTTTTTTTGTTAGAATGGTTTTCTGATCGAGAGTGTTCTTAGCTATGTTTCATGAAAATTGGTTCTGCGGTTTGAAAATTATCAGCTCTTTTGTAGTTTAAAAAGTGTGGATTAAGTTATTACTATGAGTTCTCATTAGCGAAAGATTAACCCAAATATGTGATGATGTCTCTATTTTGTGCAGTCAAAACATAGAGGCGGCAAAATACATTAGGTTGTTGTACAATGTCGAGTCAGTTCAAACGAGGGTGTTAGACGGGTCAATTGAGCAGTCAAGCAAAAATTAGTTTGTTATTTTGATATTTGACGGACGGAACGTAAAAAGGGGTGTTATAAGTTTCATCCCTGTGTGTGTGCGGCGTGGTAAAACCCGAACAGATGCACCGATGTTAACGCCTTTTATTTGTTCAATATCTGGGATTCCTGAGATGTTTGTTAGCTATGTTTGATTGGAATCGGTTCAGATCATTTTAAGATACGCAAAATTTGTGACTGGACGTGATGTTTATCATTTATTTACTGACTTGAAAAATGTAGTATCACAATAAAGTAACTTTACGTAACGCAATACTTACATAATATTAGTTAGGTGTAATCGAGAAGTTTTATTCAACCGACTTCAAAAACAACGAGGTCTCTTACCCCCTGTTTACACCTTACAAAGAAGATTGGCGTATAGAAGCTTATCGCTGCGTTTCATACGATGTGTGAGAGAGCCGGAAGCCCAACCCCCCTCCCTTCGCGTCCCTCCGTACTAATCCCCTTGAGTACCTATGCCTTTACTCATGCCTTTAGTACCTATTGCAACTAAACAAACTACGGTAAATACTTGACATCAGGCGGGTAGTAAGCTTGTTTGCCGACTTCGTTAATGAAATAATAATATCTAATAGGCAAATTGACACTCTCTAGGCTATCATTATCAGTACTTACTGCACATATCGGCAGCGCCAGCCCCACGCTCCTCAGCATGAGCACGGTGATGGTGTCCGTGCGGTAGGGGAACATGAGGCTCTCGTCTCCGCAGAAGAAGCCCCGCTGAAACGGCTCCCATACCAGGCTTGTCACTGATAGGCATACTATCACTGGAAAGTGAATAAAAAATGGTGTTTTATGGAAATAATAGCGCAGTTCTTATGATTAAATTAAATTTCAGTATTTAATCATGCAATTTCTACAGAATATAACACCTAATCATGTCATGATTAGGTGTTATATTCTCTTAAGTAAATAGGGGTAAAATAAACCATAAACAGTGAATAGACTTCTTTAAAATTAACTAGGCATACCTCACAGATATACCAAAAAATTTTTTTTTATTCTCTTTCTGTCACTTTGGTTATAAAGAAGGGTATAGGAATTAACCCACTTGTAGGTATTTCGATTCTAAATTTAGCTCCTAACCTTATAAATTTACTTTACTAAATTATCTCTTTTTTTTTCAAAAATGTAAACAAACTTACACCCAGCCAATAGGAATCCGTCAATCACGAGCCTCCTCAGTATGTGTATCGATTGGTCGTCCCTCGACATGTCGGCGGCAACTCGCGGGATCCCTGGTGGTGTATCGAACAGCGGCCGCGCGTCTACTGCGGCGGTGAGCGTCGCCGCTGGGTATATGTACTGCCGGCGTATCTGAACAAAGCGTCATGGTAGGTAGGACTTGCGTAGAATAGGGCTGCGGCTTGCGAACTTAAATATAAATCAGTAAAACATATCCTTGTAATACCTTCTTCATAATCAAATCCGAATATTCGTTTATTAATTTTCTGATTTTTACTGACGACCGCTTGGCGCAGTGGTTCGAATGTAGGCCGCTCGGCTCACTACACGGTCGGTTGCGGGTTCGATTCCCGTCAGGGTAGATTTCGGAAATTGTCTGTTCGTAATTTGCCCTAGTTTGGGTGTCACTGGGATCGCCCCAGTCCATTGTACGGTATATATAGTACAAGGTTGCTTAATTTGGGATCGTCCAGTTGGTGTCTTCGTCTGGCGATATCAGAATAATTAATGGAACTCCTAAGTGTAAACCGTCGAAGATATCAACATATAATATCAGGATTGATGGCACAAGGACTCTAGGATAAGGATAAGGACTCTACCATCCATTCGGAAACCCTTGCTCTTTCGTGTCGATAGCAATAATTATTTTTGACGCCCAGAGCTACCTCTAAGTCAACCATAATATCTTGGTGCGGCTCTCCTATGGTGGAATACAGATAATGGAAGAGAGGCTGTTTCTTGCCTGCCATAGACTTACTTGCCTAGCTTTTGAAGGATCTCCTTGAATGGTTCCAACAATAGGTATGTGACAAAGTGGTGAAGGTTCTTAGCCGTTGAGCAGAATTCACAGAAGACCGCCGTTAAATAGATATTATCTGAGTGAGGGAGGCGGAAGACCAAAGCCCCTCCATCCCCCTAAATCTTAACTATCAAGATACATCAACACACAAAAAACATCCGCATCGTTTCAGCCTTTTAGGATGAGTTCAGTACAGACGTTCACACAAACAGAACATTTAAAATATATATATTTTCTTTTTATTTTTAAATACTGTTTATATATTATGTAGGTACCTACGTCAACGGACGCTTCTTTTACGTCAAAACATACAAAACATATTCTATCAAACAAAACATTATTAATATTATGAGAAATATTAGCAACTTCTACCATAATTTGCTCATTCAAATTAAAATTTTCCATACCTGCGTTCTCCTTATGTTATTTGGAAGATTAGTATTTTTGGTTATTGTCCTTCAAAAGAAATGGGGACCTACCTAGGCACTTTCTTTATGTAACTGAGCGTTTCAATACAAACACATAACCCTTTCTGGCTTTATGGCTTTGCCGTATCCGGTTTAAAAAAAACAAAATTATATAATCCAATCCAATTATAATCCAATTATATTATGGAAAAACCTGTAATAATAGCGTAGCGATTAGTACCCTAATATAATACAAATATTAAATAAATAAATAATAATAACTAAACTCTGCAGGTAATTTTAAATTTTATAATTTCCGTGTTAATTTATTTACAGAAAAATATCATGTAAAGTCGAATTAAAAATGAAGCGTGCCCTACAAAGTCTCCAAAACAATACACCTATCATTCCAGTACGAGTGATGATCACGATTTCCCTGATAATGATAACCACTGATAGTGCCGACTGCAGAGCTGATAGAATGAGATAGTGTTGGTAATCCTTCGGAATCTGAGACTGACATGACTCGCTCGCGTGCCTTCTCGCGTGGGACCCGTGTGGTGAGATAACATATAATAATATGTTTTTAAGTAGCCACTAGTGATAGGTAAAAATATGTATGTAGGTATCGGATTAAATATGGGGTGTTTGCACTAAAGATTGCTATGTTTTGGTTTGACTTTGTCTACGGAAGGTTATATTGAATTTGTTTTGCTGTTCATCCTCGGAGTGGATTGGCATGATGGTCGAACCAACTGTTCTGCTTGATGGAAATATTTTTTTTAGACATAGTTTTCTACGAAAATAGTTTTTTTGATGCGAAGCTTCTATACGGACATTCGGGACGCACACTATGCTAAGCGTCAGTAGCGTTACATGATATATATACGTATACCTACAGAGTGGCAGCTGCGGCGCCCTACGCTTTACACTATATAGCTTCGCTTCTTTCGGGCGTCTCTAGACGGCACTGATTTTTATTTTTATACATCCTACTAATATTATAAATGTGAAAGTTTGTTAGTGTGGATGTATGTATGTATGTTTGTTACTCCTTCACACAAAAACTACTGAACGGATTTGGATGAAATTTGGAACACAGATAGTTATAACCGGGATTAACATATAGGATACTTTTTATCCCGATAATCCCGAAATTTTGGTTACGTTAAATACTACGCGGACGAAGTCCGTGGGCACAGCTAGTATAGAATAAAGTCGGCAAACAAGCGCGTACGACCGGCTTGATGTTAAGCAATTGCCGTAGCCTATAGATGCTGGTAATAGCAAAGGCATTGCTCCCACGTTGCCTGCCTCTGCGGTGGATGGGCTCTCTGTGCTCTAGCCCATCGTAAGAAACGTAGCTAAAATAGATACTTTACGCCGATTTCCAATAATGTATATATATATTAATAATAAATATATTATACGGCAAGCTGTAGTCAACTGGATATTCATTTAATTATCTTTTTTTTTTCGCTATAGGCAAGTATTTGACCACAATCTCACCTGATGGTAAGTGACGATGTGGTCTACGGGGGTGCATACTTGCCTAGAAGGTACCTGTTCACTCTCGATATAATGAAATAATTTAAATATAAGGTAGGTACCTACTTACATCCAAATATATATAACTCAAAGGTGACCGACTGACTGACATAGTGATCTATCAACGCACAGCCCAAACCACTGGACTGATCGGGCTGAAATTTGGCATGCAGGTAGATGTTATGACGTAGGCGTCCGCTAAGAAAGGATTTTGATTAATTCTACCCCCAAGGGGATAAAATAGGGTATGAAAGTTTGTATAAAACTTTGTCAATTAAATTCCACGCGGACGAAGTCGCGGGCACAGCTAGTTAAAATAATAATTTTGGTTTTCAATTAGTATTTGGTTAGATAACAAATCCCACCTAAATTAAGTAGGTATTTTGTTTGCACTAAGCACCATTCTGTGCAATCTAAACATAAGTGAGTCGGCTTACTCAGTTACTAGGTAGGTACAAAGAGGTGTGTCCCGCTTACAATCACAGCGGATTAGCTTGCTGATAACATGTCATAAATACATTTTGGACATCGGTCGGATTAGGTGCGGCACACGAACAGACGATTAGAAATATGATAATTAATAATATAAATCATAGGTGTCTTTAGATTTGTTTCTTTTTATGAGATTAGGCAAGGCACGCACTCCAACTACTGTTACTTATGTAAGCCAGGATCGACAGAGTAGTGTCCCACAAAGAATTTAACCCTTGACAATCTAAATTGTCATGGGACCCGCATTAATAAGGTATATTAAAAAAAATCAGTGCCGTCTAGGGACGCCCGAAAGAAGCGAAGCTTTTCATTAGATATTAGATATATTATAAGTGGCGTGCATAGGGTTTTGAAACAGGGTAGGCAGAGTGTAACATAAAAATAACGCGTTACGCGTTACACGTTACGCTTTTCACCGTTTTAGTGCCCGGGCAGCGAGCGCCCCGAACGTCCGTAAAGAAGCTTCGCTTCAAAAAGAATATATCAGAAGTTGGAAGAATATTATCTACTTCAATAAAAAAAATAACTGACTTCATAAAAACCTGAGTGCATTAAAAAGCTAGAAATAAAATAACTAGGGATGTTATAATTTGTTTCATTTGGAGTCGGTGCCAATTCAATAAAGTAAGGTTAGGTACCCAATTTCAAATCCAGCAGAACAGTTAGTTGAGCATCACGCCTATCTACTTCGAGGATGAGCAGCAAAACAAAATCAATAGCTAACGTTTAGCGAAGACAAGAGACAAGCGGACAGGGGCTCAACTCTATTAACCGCTGGCATCTCGATCGACTCGCAATACGTCAAAACTGACGTATGGCGTATGTGAATACGTCAGTTTTGACAGTTTTTCAATAGAACATCTCTCAAAACTGACATATTCAGATACGTGATAGGTCAGTTTTCCTATTCAGTTTATTCGTTAGTCGATAGAGATGCAATTGGGGTCCTGGACAGTTACAGCGTAGCTACAGCTTCTACTTAAGCTTCTGCCTGCCATTGTAAACTGGTGTTACTAAGCTGCACGCTGAGGGCCGTATTATACCGATCTCAAGTCTGAGAGATCTTGGAAATGTCATTTTCATGTCACACCAGTACAAAATGTCGTGTCAAAAGCATACTCAAGATCGTTCTCAGACTTGAGATCGATTTTTTAATACGGGCCTAAGAGCCACGCCCCCACCACGCCTTTGTCACAATCGCACGCGTCGTCTGACGCATGCTCCTTATCAACATAGTTATTTGTGTCGCTCAATTGTACCTAGTCATTATTGATAACAGATCATTGAATTTACATGTGCGTTAATTTTATTTGTTTCTATAACATTGTCGGCATAGAAACCGACCCGCCTGATTTTAAAAGACGGAAAACCAATCAGTTAGCAGTCCAATGGCTTTCCACTGGCCGAGGGGGAGAGAATTAGGATAGAGAAAGGTAAAGGGGGGAGTTGGGCCCAGCTATTTTTTTATGGGACTGATCCCGCCACACACTCCCACCACTGTAACTCCTGTAAACCAGGATCGACAATGGTGACCGATGATAATGACGTCGAGGTTTGACCCTCGACGAGTCCCGGGAAAAGGTAAATTGTCTCGGAACCCGCACGAATTTAATCCAAAGAAATAATAGGAGGAGTTGGTAGACAAAAATTCCACTTCCCTCCGGTGCAAAGCGGGAGACAAAAAGCTGGAATGTGCTGATTGCCATAGAAGCAAGCCTATTACAGATTGAAGAGCAGTTGTAAGGCAGCACGGATCGTAATATGACTAATTGGACCTAAACTCGTGAGCAGATTATACTTGATTCCAATAATACGTATGGCGAAAGCGCTTGAATGCACGGAAATTGTCCCACAAGGTATGTCTACTACCCAGCTAATATAGCTACTTTAGAGCTACAGCATGTATATGAGCTGTTAACCGTGTGAATGACCTCTTACCGTATTATAGAAATCCTTTCAATACGCACCGTATTATTGTTCAATAGAAATCGTCATGTAGCGTTGAGAAAAAAATATTATTAAAAATATTTCTAAATTAATACATACTGACATACCAAATGTATGGTCCCAAACTAAGAACGCTTGTACTATGAGTACAGTACAGTGGATTGGGGGCGATCCCAGTGACACCCAGATCATTTGCCACGGCGCGAAGCGAAGTATCGCCGAAACGGCTGGACCGATTTTGAGGGGACTTCCACTGGTAGATAGCTGATGTTATAAGCAGTAACTTAGGCTTCTTTTATTTTAGAAAAACAAAAAAAACATATTTGTTCTGTCGCGCGGGTTCGGGAGCGGTTAAGTTAAATTCCACGCGGACGAAGTCGCGGGCTCAGTTAGTGTTTGAATATAAACGTACCTGTTTATCTACTATTGAACCCAATTAAATTTAAACCTAACACAAGTTACACGAACACACATATGACGTCACGCATCGCCGACCTCACCACAAATTAAAAATAGGTTACTGAGCAAACTTAATTATATATTTTTTGTTTATCATTACGCGCGACGATCGAGAGCGGGTCAATTACTTTGTTTTGTCACTAATTTAAAAATAGAATACATGTATATCATTCCAGGCGTCTGAGCAATGAAAATGGTCACAATTATCACGGTTTTAGTAAATTGTATTATATACTGTGACGAAGGTAGTTAACTAAGGTAGTAATTTACCCCTTACTATTTTCCTTCACACATCAGACACGACGCTACTTTCATAGTATAGGTAACCCTAACCTACACGTGTTAGTGACGTTTTAGATCTTTTTTGTTAAGGGGGGTACTTGGTTGATATTTCCGAAAGAATTAATAAGAATGCCGTGTTAAATAAGACCTTATATACTTAGTTTTTAGGGCATCGAGAGTTATTTATTAATCTTCCATAATATTATAATCTAATTCCATCATCCTTCTTTATCGTACATAACACTTTGGTGTGCGTGTGGTCGTAATTGTTCTCCTCCTAAATCGCTTGACCGATTTTAGCTCAGATTAACGAATCTGAGGATTTTAGTATATATTTTTATTTATATTCTTATGGGAAACCTGGATGGTTGTTAGCTATAGTTACACCCTGCAGGTAGCGTTTTAAAAATAAAATTAAATAAAAATCTACGCAAGAGAAAAGCTGCGGTAAAAAACTAGTTATACATATTTGCCGATATCAAACAGTTGGCAACAGAACCATTGATGTAATAACAAAACTTAATAATAATAGAGTTTGACAAATATAATTACTGTCAATCGAATCGAACGGCGTTGACCCGCCGCCGTCAGGATAGACAGGGGTGTTTACTCTAATAACACCTATAAACTGTAATTACTAATTGAATAAATATTGTGGTTCGCGCTGATCTGGGGTTGCAGAATGCGTTGCATCGTTTGTTTATTTTCCGTACACTTACAGGCTGTTTACAGTTCTTATATTGGTTTGCAAACATTGAACTGCAGATAAATATGTGGAAAAACAAATAATGGTGGTAATCTAGAGAAATAATGTAGCGAGGAGCCGCGGTTACAGGATTTCGGTGGGAGGTTAAGGGTTTGAATGGCTAGTACTTAACCTTAAATTGTTCGTATCTCTCAAGGTACCTACTGGCCCGGTATTAATGAATTTATTTTAATGAAACTTATCTGAGACCACTCCGAGGGTTATATATATGTTCATCCTACTAATATTATAAATGTGAAAGTTTGTGAGTGTGGATGTATGTATGTATGTTTGTTACTCCTTCACGCAAAAACTACTGAACGGATTTGGATGAAATTTGGAACACAGATAGTTTATACCCGGGATTAACATATAGGATACTTTTTATCCCGATAATCCCGAAATTTTTGTTACGTTATATACTACGCGGACGAAGTCGGGGGGCACAGCTAGTATCAAATATGTTTGTAGTCTATTTACAAACTACAAACATATTTTTTTAATCGATCCACAGTTGACTGAGAAATCGGTGAATTCTGATTCTGAAACTCTAATAAGTAATTTGGAAACATTATAAAGAAGTCTAAATTAGTTTGGATCCTTAACTGAATCAGAATCGATTCCCCAATGTCTTCGTAGTGAGCTGTTATTACTGGTATAGTCAGTTCATTTCACTTAGACGCGTGAATTATTGCAAATTAACCCGTATTCCAGTGTCATAAGCGTCACAGCACGCGTCTTCATGTAATGAATGAACTGTAGAATCGGGGACTTTACGCATGTATCAATGACCTATTACTATTGATTCATGTTCACGAACATTACCCCTTATCACATTAAACAATACGATCCTCAACTTACTGACCCTAATAGACTATGAACTATGTCAAGTTTCTGTCTTCATACTTTGGACTAATGAGCGAGTGACCCAGCTGTCATCACATATGTTTTTAAGATTATAAATAAATAATATAGCCCTTTAGACGACCCACTCTTGGGCCTCCACTCACTACGAGGGGGATTCAGGCCGTAATCCACCACGCTGGCCCAGTGCGGGTTGGCAAATTTCAGGTCTTTTTAAAAATTATTTAGATTTTCTAAGGCATGCAAGTTTCCTTCACCGTAAGCGAGTGATAATCATATAGCAATTATGATTCGCACATAGATTCCGAAAAACCCAAACCCAGTTTGATACCAGTACGGTGCCTACAAGACGCGTGCTTAACCATTCGGCTATTACAGCTTTTAATATGAACGACGAAAGATTTGAGAAATATTACTAATGATCTCGTGCTGTTCAAACAATGTGAATAAATAGTTTGATAAGTCAGATCAGGGGGTGAATGGAAATATTTCAATACTCTTGTGGCCATGGTTTTTCTAGGACAAATGTCCTAACTTGTGTCTTGTGCCCTTAGTGCGATAACACCTTAGTGTAATACTAAATGTACGGGCCTTAGCTCGTTTTAACAAATCTATCACAAGTCTGAGAGCCATCTTGGAAATGTTATTCTCATGTCAAACCAGTACAAAATGATATGTCAAAAGCTTACTCAAGACCGTTCTCAGACTTGAGATCGATTTTTAATAAGGGTCCTAAACTATTGCTTTACCATGAAATGGTAGGACTCGCTAAATAGTTAAGTAGGTATCTGTTTTACTTTAATTTAAATGTACGAATAATAGTGGAGCTATCGTGCCTTCAGGTCGTTAAAGTGCGAGTTAAGCCTTTGGAATTGCATGAATCTATAGGCTACGGTAACTGCTTTGCTAACCAGGCTGCTAGTAAAATTGTTTGCCGACTCATTAATTAAAAACAAAAAAACATGAATTATTTTAGTTATAGCTACGAACGTGTGGACACCCTACTGCTTATTAGATCGTTTTATCGCGTCATCTATCAATTTAATGGTTCCTTGTTTTATCAAAACAATACTGAACTTGTATCATACCTGACCTTTGCATCATTTCCTACTTACGCATGGAAGTGTCTTAGAAAAGAAAAATATTTTACAATAATGATTTATTATTAAAACTAACCATCAAAATATTTAAGTAGTTCTAAAATTTTAATCAATAGTGACTCTTATCCTTAAATAACTTATCAAATTACTTCATACATAACTAGCTGTGCCCACGGAAATCGTCCGCGTAGTATTTAACGTAACAAAAATTTCGGGATTATCGGGATAAAAAGTATCCTATATGTTAATCTAGGTTATAAACTATCTGTGTGTCCAAATTTCATTCAAATCCGATCAGTAGTTTTTGCGTGAAGGAGTAACAAACATACATACATACATACATACATACATCCATCCACACTCACAAACTTTCACATTTATAATATTAGTAGGATGGCAATCGCTATTTGTAACAGCTTAACCCTTTTAATGTTCCACTCTTGGTTCTGACCTCCGCTCAATATCAGGGGGATTCAGGCCATAGTCCACCATGCTTGCCCAGTGCGGGTCAACGGATTCCACATGCCTTTTGAAAATTGGTTAGGTTTTCTAAGGCATGCAAGTTCCCTCAAGATGTTTTCCTTCACGGTTAGTGAGTGACATTCATATTGGAATTATGATTCGCATATCTATTTCGAAAAACTCAGAGGTGCGAGCCGGGGTTAGAATCCTGGACCTCGTTTGCTTTTAATAATTTAGATTGAATTTTCAATGGAAATTGGCCGTGGCCGCATGTCCGGTCTCACACCTCACATAGAGGGCAGGCCTGTGCCTAGGAGTTGGAACTTCAAAGGTATAGTAATAAACATTAATTAAACAAAATTATTAAATAATATATAGTAACAGTTTTAATTCAAATACGGATACAACAATGCAATTACTAGTAACTTGGAAAATATATATTTTTTAAATTAAACACGAATTTACTCATTTGTACATCACTTTAATTAACTAAAGTCGTAGCTCACATCATATGTCGTTCATTTAAAAACTACAACATTTTAACCCTGTATTTTACTATACATAGAAATAATTCTAGGCATTTTACAAATTTCTATTCGATCAGAAATACCTGACCACAGTTTTGCCATCCAAAATCAAAAATGGGTCCTGATTTTAAGTCCTATCTTATATTCTTTTAGTGTGACAAGAATAACAACACATATATAGTTATCGTTTAGTATTTTACTGCACGTGTGTTGAGATATCTTCTTTTAACCCCCTATAAAAAGACGGGTGTTATAAGTTTAACATGCGTATTTGTGTATCTGTGTGTCTGTATGTGGCATCGTAGCGCCCAAGCGGATGAACCGATTTCAATTTTGTTTTTTTTGTTAGATAGGTGTTCTGATCGAGAGTGTTCTTAGTTATATTTCATGAAAATCGGTTCAGCCATCAGAAAATTATCAGCTCTTTTGTAGTTTCAAAAGTCGTCGCATCGGGGTTTTCTAAATTTTCAATTATCGTTATATAAATAAAATTCCAGTGTGCGTGTGTTCGTAATTCTTCTCCTCCTAAACGGCTTGACCGATCTTGATGTTTTTTGTACTTATAGGGTGGTCACCTGAAAGGTTCTTAGCTATGGTTAGACCCAGCAGGTGGCGTTGTTGTTGATATCCAGAAACTAAAATCTACACTAGCGAAGCTGCGTGAAAAAACTAGTTTTAAGTTTAGTATACAGGTTGAAACAGAAAGGGTATACTTTTTTTCAAAACGTAACTTTGTAAATCTAAAACTATCTGCTTTGGAGGAAACTTGAAAAACAAAAGGTGTTATAGGGAGGGATACAGCTGTTGACAGATTTCATAAGTCTACAAAACCTTTAGTACTTCAACTGTCCCACAAAGCCGATAGTTTTAGATTTATAAGGAACCTGCATTGATAGCGAAGAAACGATTTAATAGATTAGTATGAATATTGAATACTGTTTATCATTATGAATTAAAGAAACGCAAATTCATTTTTTACTCCTTAAACAATATGACAACTAGTATATAATTAAAGTAATAAATAGTAGATATATCTAAGCGCCTTTACAAAATATACATCCATAGTTTTAGGCCGGTGACATACTCGACGGAGTTTCCGAATATGTCCATAGAAAGTACTTACTTACGTCAAAATCAATGATAAAAAAATATTTTCGGAAAATCCTGTGCGAGTATGTACACCGCGCTTTGAAAATGCACGTCCATAATTTGGTCCCTAAATATTTTGTCCAGATTTTGATCCGGAAAAATAAACAAGTGTATCACATCATTTAAACTTCAAAGACAATGCTAAAATAAAAAATAATTCCTAATTATTTCACAGCTGACTTTAAATACTGTATTGCGATTGTACTAGGGTATCATAGAATGATGGTGGTCATCGCGCGAGGACTGGCCTGGGGAGGACGTTCTGTGGGGGCTGAGGATTCTCCCACGATTCCGGTAGGCCGTATTTCTTAGGCTTCAGGACGTAGGTGAACTGAAAAAAAATGAGAAAAAAACATATTATGTGAGAAAACCAAAAAAAAATTCATCTGTATAGCTGAACGGATTCAGCGTTACCGCAATGTCTTGACCAAGCTTCGAGTAAGCCGACTTAATCGTGACTTTCGGCAAGGTAGCGACTGGAATTTTGATCCTTATTGCTAATGCAATAAGCGCTACAGTCTTGCCTCTGTGGCAATCAGCCCATACAGTTATTTCTCTCCCGCTTTGCAACGGAGGGTAATTAATAATTTTCATATAACTCCATTTTTTTTTGTAAATTCGTGAGGGTTTCAAGACAATATTGCTTTCCTCGAGACTCTCTCTTTTGACATGCCGTTTTGTACTGCTGACATGATAATGACATTTCCAAGATCACTCTCAGACTTGAGATCGATTTATTCATACGGACCGTTGAGGGTCAAACTTCGGCGTCATCATTGGCCATCATTGTCGACCCAGGGTTAATTCCATCCCAGGTGACTTGCCTGAACAAAATTACTGTGCCCCAACTCTGTTAACGAATATCGCTCGACTCGACTCACACACGACTCGTAATAGGTCAAAACTGACGTTTCGCGAATCTCAACATGTCAAAAGTGACATTTAGTTTTTTTATAGTTATTTTAACGGCCCTGGGTGCAAGCCCTTTGAGCCTAAATCGTATTCAGTCGTTAACAGAGTTGGGCCCCTTGTTTTTAGATCCTCACCACAACTGTAGCATACGCTGCGCCAATAAGGAAGCCGACAGCGACGTCGCTCCAGTGATGCATGTGGTCCACCACGCGGGACAGGCCGATGTACCAGGCGGCTATCATCACGGCGAACTGGACGCCGTGCCGCAGGAGTTTAGAGCCGCGCCATTTGCCCTTCATTTGTACGTACAGCTGGGAAACAAGAATGTCATAAATAACAGAGACTACATAGACAAGAGCGATTAAAAAACATAAGACCAGCACCTCTAGCCAAGTGGCTTCGTCTACAAGCGTTTCTACAAATCGCTACGCTTCATGTATGGAAATGACATAAGACACGTGATCTACTTATCGACTTGTAATGTCATCTCCATACATTTAAGCGTAGCGTTTTGTAGAAACGCTTGTAGACGAAGCCACTTGGCTAGGGGGCCTAGGCCCTAACCACGACAAAAGCAAACGCTCGCGATTACGTTTCAAACGCTCCGCTTTTATCGTTTTGCTGACACCATACCATATCAATGTCAGTAGAAATCGTGAAGCTCGTGTCAGCAAAACGTCAAAAGCGGAGCGTTTGAAACGTAATCGCGAGCGTTTGCTTTTCTATTACGATTTGAGTAGCTAGCGTGGTTAGGGCCCTGGTTGCACTAAAAAGCTAGAACCTATAAGGGAACCTATAATTTATGTAATTTAGAGTCGTCCATGAGACAATCTGGAGAGTATACTCTTTGAATCAAAGTAATAGGTACATACAGGACGAACATGGAACCTCCTTCTTCCTTTGAAGTCGGTTAAAATTTACAAATAAGTGTTAGCTTTGACTTACAATGAAGAAGATGGCACAGTACATGGAGAAGCTGGCGTGCGAGCTCGGGAAGGACAACCTCATGTCCTTCAGGAGAGACGCGTCGGAGCTCGCGCAAGTGTACTCCTGAATGTATCCCAAAGAGTTCAGCGGCGAGTTCTCCACGGGAATCGGTCGGCATACCTGGAAATTATAATAATCCAGTCGAATTAGTTGAGTACCTTGTTGAGTCAGTGTAAAGTACCTAGATTGAATGTAGATGCTGTAAATGTGTTTCTACATGTATTTGAAAGAGAGTCAGTGTAAAGTACCTAGATCGAATGTAGGTCATCATTTAATGAAATAATTTCTACATGTATTTGAATTAGATTACTGTTTTTATCCAGTCTATCTGACCTACCTACCCCGCTAGGCAAGTTGATTTGTCTGCAAACATTTTAACCAATCGTTACCTTTAAACCTAGAGCACATGACTTATGTACTTCCCTTTCCCTTTCCCTTCATTCTCTTCCAGTAACGATTTGTAAAAACGCTTGTAGACTAATCCACTTGACTCGAGGTGCTGTTGCGATTTCACTATCGTTACTTTATTTACCAGTAGTCAACTCTGGATTTGTAGTTTTCAGGCCTTCTGACAGCCTGCAACACGGCTTAACTACTGTCGAGACCGACAGCTTAGATAATAATAGAAGCGCTCAGTGGAACCAAGTTTAGTAAAAAAGGAACCAACCCACACTTACTCCTGCAGACAAAAATGAACTCCAGTTGAAGTGGTTGTAGGTTGGTTTCAGTTTGCAGAAGTATGGGTGGTTGGATCCAGATATATCCAGTAGTAAAAGCCATTAGCTGACACCAATTCAGGAGTCCGCCATGATGTTTTTGGTAGGGCTATTTCATAGAACATTCAGCTCTTACATCACATACTTACATCAAAGAAATGTGGCCTCAGTCTTCCAATAACGACCTTAGCGAGGTCAGATGTGAGCTGCTGGCAGGCCGCTCCAAAGGTGAAGATCCCGATGGTGGTGTAGCTCTCCCACGCCCAGCCCGCGACCAGGGAGCCCGACAGGAACTTCTCGCCGACGCTCTTGCCTCTTCTGTCGCGGACTATCTCTGTTATCAACACCTGCGAAAATAATTCACCTCGTCAATGCCGCTTATGGGCACGGTACAATGGACTAGGGGTGATCCCACGACCTCACATTCACGGCGATAGATAAGGACAGATGGCGCTGAATGCGGCGCCTAAATACAATGTCCGGATTCTTCAAAGAAAAACTGAATCACGATATTAAGTGTGACTATACAAGACCCCGAGAATAATCAGCGGGGTATAGCGGCCGCCGAGGCAGGCATAACACCCGCCTGGCTGGAAGATCTTCCCTTTTCCACTAAACCAGTAACACCAAGACTAGGGCTAATTACCATAAGGCCATTTCTGCAATTTGTCCCAACAGGAACCTTTCAAAGATATCCCCAGACGTCTCAAATATCCTTTTTGCCAATAAGAATAGAAGACATTCATTTGTTTTGTTAATTCGTTTAATTATTTCTTTTATAATACTTAATTATGATATTTAATTTCTCGTAAGTATTTTGTTCTGCAATAAATTATATTTTACTGTAAATATGACTCCCAAAATCATTGGCTGCGACCGTGCCTGATGCAAAGGAATTGAATCCTTACCGTCGCTATGATAAAGACGAAGCCAGCGGCTGCTAGCGCCGCGACCGATACCGTCTGCTCCTTATAAGGCAGTCTAATAGACTCGTCATCTTGGAAGTACCCGCGGTGGTAGGGCTCGATCCATACGTTTACTGCCAGGAGAGGGAAGCCCACTGGAATGTTAAGGAATAAATAAAATTTATAAATATCGCCAGAGTGACACACCAACTGTATGGTCCCAAACTAAGCACCGTTTGTACTATGGGTACCGACTGGGGGCGATTCCAGTGACACCCAGACCAAGGCGGCGGGAATCGAACCCGCAACCACCATGTGCAGTGAGCCGAGCGGTCTACGCTCGAACCACTGCGCTAAGCGGTCGTCAAATAACGAAATGAATGACTTGAATACACGAATTAAACCTGCTCTAGGTAGAGTTTATTACGACCGGTAGAGACGTTAGCGTCTACGTAAATGATTTAACAATTAGTTTTATAGATAACGACTACTTTAATAGCTAAATGGGTAACAAACAACTAAATCTAAATATATATAACTCAAAGGTGACTGACTGACTGACATAGTGATCTATCAACGCACAGCCCAAACCACTGGACGGATCGGGCTGAAATTTGGCATGCAGGTAGATGTTTTGACGTAGGCATCCGCCAAGAGAGGATTTTGATTAATTCTACCCCCAAGGTGATAAAATAGGGGATGAAAGTTTGTTAAGTTAAACTCCACGCGGACGAAGTCGCGGGCACAGCTAGTATAGTATATTAACTAAAGTAAAGTAAGTACCAATTATGGCTGCAATTGAAAGTGCAGCTCATAGTGAGAGAGCAGGAAGCTCAACGTCTCCCCTTTCTCCTCCTGCTATCCCACTCGCCCTCGGTTGGAAACGTGCGAGCAAGCCATTGCTATTGCAAGCATCTATAGGCTCTGGTAAAAGCTTAACATCAGGCGTATCGCGCGCTTGTTTGCCGAGTTTATTACTTGAAAAAAGATTTAATATGTCTAAATTGAAAATTAAAAACCACCGATGCAACTACTTTTTAAACTACAAAAGAGCTGATAACTTTCAAACGGCTGAATCGATTTTCATGAAACGTAGCTAAGAACACTTTCGATTAGAATACCTTTCTAACAAAAACAACTAAATTTAAATCGGTTCATTCGCTTGGGCGCTACGATTCCACAGACATATATATATGTACAAATGTTAACAAGAAGGGATTACAACATTATGAAATCAATAATTACATTCTATTGGAATTGATAAATCAACTTATCAGGCTTATGAATCGTTATCGTGACTCACTTATCACGAATATTGAATGCTATCAATTGATAAGAGTGTAATAAATTGTTTGGCGTTAATTCGGAATTAAACATAAGCACGCAGCAATATTTTTTGAGTTCATTCGATGTTGCAGTTTAAGAACTAGGTACAAAAAACATTTGTTGTGCTACCTAGATATTGCAAAACGCAGCAAAATAATGGATTACAGTAAATTTGTATCACTAACACGTTTCTTTAAGTAAGAGGTAATTGCAATCATTATTATACCGACAACCAGGGTATAGGTGTTAACAACATAGACAATATTTTATTCGTTAAAATATTTAATACTGGCAATGTGTATCTCTCTCTCTCTCTCTCTCTCTCTCACGAAGCAGCCAAACGACAGTACAGTGCTCGTTTAATTTTTGATATTTTTAATATAAATACAGTGTTGTGTAACAAATAAATGCTATAAAGTGCTCACGTGCTTTTAATTAATATACCTGAAATACAGTCCACACGAAACACGACAACAAGGGACAGCTAGGCAGCGCCTAACAATAGGTACTACCTAATTGGGTATATTATTGATGTAAGTATGTGGAACACGGACCCACATAGATTAGTAATAGGTGTACATAACGATATAATAGGTAGGTAGCCAAGGATTTACTGATAAGAAATGATGTAGGCATTATTGATGCACATATTTACGAGTATTGAATAACACTTTGGTGTTTTGTCACAGGACAAGGTGAATAAAACAATAACTCCCTGACTATAAAGTTCTTATTTCTATGTGCATAGCGCCGTACCTACACGACTGCCACGAAAAAAAATCAGATGGGTTTCTGTCTAAGCTGACCCTTGTTTAATCATTCACTACCAACCAGGTTTACTTTTACCCAAAATAAAACTGTTTTAAGAAAGTACCATATGATTTTTTTGTGGTTGTTTCATCATTATTTAGCATTGAATAAGGCAGCATGCAAAATATCGTGCGTTACTCAAATAAGACTTAATAATACGAAATTCTAAAACCCTAGCCTCTAATAAGACTTCAGAATAATTTTGAAGTCAAGCTTCTATCTATACGGACGTTAGGGGCGCACTCGCCGCGCGGCCACTCTATCCGTGTTAAGCGTCATGCATCAGTAACGTTACACGATGACGTCAGAGCTGCGGCGCCCTACGCTTTATACTACAAACAAATAAAGCTTCGCTTTTTTCGGGCGTCCCTAGACGGCACTGTTTTTTTCAAACAGACACGTATGCTAGTTGCTAAGTAGGTATATCACTCCCTTATACGTAGTATTTAGAAGTCTGTGGTCGCTCCAAAATACGTATTTCCAACAGGTTTTAGAAAAAAAGTACCTTCCTACATAATTCGCTCTCGATCCGATTGCGATGCGAGCTCAGATTAACGAATACGCAGATGACGCGCCTAGAACACAAAAGTGTGTTCACCAAAGCAAATACAAATTACAAAGCGAATACAATCTCGCGTCAGTACTGAACTTCGCGTCACAGCGCTTACACGTCAAAGGTGGTTAGTTGTTTTATTTTGAAAATGCCGTCCTGCGTAATTAAAAAATGTAAAAGTTGTTCACAAAAACAAAAGAAAGCAGATGGCATATCTTTCCACAGGTAACTATTGTTTATTTTATAGTTTTGTAATTTATTTACCCACAATTTGATATCGCTCACTCGGAACACAAAATTTTGATAGTAATTGGTTGGTGTTGCCAATTTACATCGAAATAAGTTTCCTTGAATTAGGGAAATGTGCATGGGGTGTAGAAAGATGATTAATTTATACATTTATATATTATGGAAATAATATATGGGAATAACTTTTAATTTGTAATAAATATGTTAAATTAATAACTTTTTTCAATTTAATGTACCTAATTATGCTTATAAAGACATCCAAAAATCTTTAATGTTATAATGTTCTTGAGTGATAATGCAGAGATCTTCAAATATCGATTTGCAGTAAAAATAAATACTAAGTTTATTTTATTTTATTAGTATTATTCTGTTCAAATACCTACTACTTAAGTACCTAAATTGCGAAAGACCATGTCCAATTTGTAACATTAGTACTACTGAGAACAATCGGAAAAATTATGGGAGTTCGTTCCCCAATATCTGGCAACTTTACACGCACTCAGATGTACGTGTCCCTACAGTGCCGCTCCTAGTTGTCACGCACACATTTAATGCTATGCGGCTTCACATCGTTTGTTGCGTTTGCTCCATCTGCGTTAATCTGAGGATGCGAGTAATTCACTCATTAGCCGTGAAATTAACCTGAAATTATAAAATGTGAAGTAGGTTATCGCTTTTATTCCTAGAAACACTTGTAGTGTACAAACCACAGACTTATAAGTCTGTGATATAAGCAAACGTCCACGCTAAAGTGGCGCCCCCATGTGACCTATTGCGGTCTCATTTTACGGATTGCGAATGATAGAGATCTTCGTACTAAACTTATGGGTAGGTATTATATGTAGGTACAGTTTATGTTTATCTTTATTGTCCTCAGTAGGTATATTCAACGCACTCTTTAAGTGGAGATGCGATCAACCCAAATTGTTTTGGTGCAACCTAACGCCTCTTCTGTTCATTTTTTAAGACATTAATAAACGTTTATGCGTTAATATTCCATCATAATGGCCGGTTAGTCATTTAAGATTTCACTTCTTATGTTTAAAAATATTTCAGAGCTGATTTTCCGGCAGTGACTTCTTGCCGTATCAAGGTTGATTGCAAATGTTTTCATAAGGCCATTTATCAGAAAAAATACCTATGTTGCTGACTTCAACATTGACAATGATTGACACTCAGATCCCTCAGTTTACTAAAAACAGCTCCAATTTCATTTTTTCCTAGGTGCCCTTGGTTACTTAGCTACGTATGTATAGTTGAGTACTATACCTATTGGTGACTCGTAAGTACCTACCTAACTGTTATCAATTACCTATAGCTAGATACCTATTACTTAACTTTCATGGAAAATGTATTGATAACACATAGGTATTTTTTTTTTTTAAGTGCCTATCTGTTGTCTTTTCTTTGCACCTAAACTCCGTGTGCCTATCTGAAAAAGGTACCTATATTATCTGTCACTACACTTCTGTCATTGACTCTACAATAAACAAACAAACAAACAAACCATTATAACTTCCTTGCATGATAATAACTTGGGTGGGCCATATTTTTAAAGAAAGAAGATGAAGAATCTAATATCCACTTCCTTGCTACAAACCACAGAATTATAACATGTGATTACTATTGGGTACTTACCATAAGTTATTTTTGTTTGTCTTGTTACTCACCTATGTTTGTAAGACTTTATTTGTGTTTAACTAGCGCAAGGTTACGATGGGGTTGACATATCATTTGGGATAAAAACCCCTAATAAATCAAGATTAAAAAGAAAGTATGTGATACAAATTATCGCGGGGTCGGAGAGAGAGACCAACATAGCTGTCAGTGTCAATGTCAGTCTACCCCAAGTCTACCCCAACGTAGCGGTCTACCCTAGCGGTAGAAATCCTAGATCTCATTAAGTTAGTACTGATCGCCAACATGGGCAATAATACCTATGACTATAAAATTATTACTTCTTATCTTGAATTACAAGAGCGTTCATGTAGTGACTATTAGCACTACTTAAAACGCAGCGAGTTAGGTAGGTAGGTAGTTTTAATATGTCTACCCAGTTCAGTCACCGGTGTGTCGTCATCGCTGTATTCTGAATATTTGATGATTCAGTTTGCATATCATATCGTGATATCTTGACTTTATTATAATCTTGTTAATTAAATAAGCTTTGTAAACGGTTTGCCGCGAACATCTTTTGGATAAGCGGGTTAACTTATTGATGTAGGCATGTAAGTAACTACAAATCCTACTTATATATAATATTATAAATGTGAAAGTTTGTGAGTGTGGATGTATGTATGTATGTATGTATGTTTGTTACTCCTTCACGCAAAAACTACTGAACGGATTTGAATGAAATTTGGAACACAGATAGTTTATAACCGGGATTAACATATAGGATACTTTTTATCCCGATAATCCCGAAATTTTTGTTACGTTAAATACTACGCGGACGAAGTCGGGGGGCACAGCTAGTATAATATAATAATGCATGTGCCTATATAGCCAGTCAACATGAAAATAAAGTGTTTCAAAACTCGAGGACAAATCGCTCATCCGGTGCAAGACAGTCACAATTGCATTTTTTTCGACTTTAAGGTAATAAATGTCCCCAATGCCTTGATGTGTCTAGTGTATTATTGTCAGGATTCTAACTAACGTAGTTATACTCGTAGCTAGACGGTGGCAATGTCGTTGTTACATTATCGCCTTTTTTCGCGGTCCCGTTGCAACATTGACTGAATGGTCACTTGTGCCGCTAGGACCACAACGACGTTAAAGTAAGTTGTGACATACAATTTCTATTAGTTACAAATTTGATATTGTGCGTTTGTAGTAACTACAATGACACAAATGTATTTTATTTATTTTTAACAAAGAATTTGTAATAATAAGACATTTATTACAAATTCTTGGATTTCAATGATTTTACCGTCCTGTAACATTTAATTTTCAAAATCTTTCCTGAAGATAGGCAGCTTAGTTGCTTACTTAATTAAGTACCAATAAACATAATAAAGTTAAGATATTGAGGTGATGTATAACAACCCTTACAATTTACTATGGGGTTATGACTATAATATACTATTTTTTGTTAGTTCTAGTGCCACAATGACAGAACTGCAGGTCATAAATCATTATTATGAGTTTTTTTTAATATCAGTTCTACTTTATCTTTTTATTTAGCATTATGTAATCAAGCCTTACTATCAGTAGTTTGCAATAAACTAAGTTTAAACTACTTACTCATTGTAACAAAGTCACAGTCATGATTTGAACGATAAAAAAAATATTAAAATAACTGTCGTGAAAAATGCGATTTTATCAATTGTGACTGTCTTTCACCGGATGAGCGAAATGTGGATAAGTAATTTTCATGGGTACAACGTACCCTATTTCAGAGCTTACAGAGCCTTAGGTACTGTGAGTTTGTACCTACTGGCGAAATATTTACAGCGATTCATTGTTTTGTCTATTTTCGTCAAAAAAATGTGATAACAACATAAGTACTTACCTAAGTCACTGAAATATTGTTTTCCTGTGCCAACTCAGAGTTACTAAACAATAGCCCAGTAGGTACTTTCTCAGTCTCCACTCAGTCCGAAAATATTTAACCTAACTATCCACTAAGTAAGTGTATCTAGTTACCTTTTACAGATTGATTTGTCAGTTCAATTAGCTCACAGTATGAAGAACACTTAATATATCAATATGCCTGTAATGCTGAGTGTTGACAAAAGCGCCCAAGTATTTTTATAAAATTACTTTTGATGCTGACTGTACACTATGAATGACGTCACAGGCCCGTATGGGCGTTTAACTACGGTAGAACTGGCTACCCTCCCTTGTAACTTGACACCACTCGAGCCCGCTCCAAGGGTCGTTGTTCTGGAGCGTAACAGATTTGCGAAGGTACCAGCCTCACAAAATCTTCACGTCCGATACTTAATTTTAAAATTGGTAGTGTTTTTCGAGTTGACTACCTAAGTTTGTAGCTTTTTACTATGCTTTCTATTTACTTTTGAATACGTTTATTTACTATTTACCCTGACGGGTTATTATTCTTTTTGATTGCATCTTTCAACAGGTAGCTAACATTTAGGTATATTAAGTAGGAACATAAGGAAACGTAAATCACCGACAGCGTCTGTCATAATGCTTAATACATACTTACCTACTTACTTAAAGTAATCATAAGGTGCATGACAAAACACAGGATACTCTATTCTACGCACCTTATCATAGGCGCTAATCGCTATACACGACTTAAAAATTATAGGTGCATATTTCCAAAGTAAAAAAACATTCACGAAATAAAAGAACACAGTCCTTGGACGCGACACTTTCTCCTTCAAATTAAACTGTCGTTAAATCGTTATAAGATTTTCTAATGAAACGCCACACTTACCGCATACTAGCACGATAAAGTCCAATATTATTTTCCATATTAGTCGGTCCATTTTGACATTCTAAGCAGGTAGTGATTACCGTTCTCCCACGAGCGACACGACACACATCAGGCGGCGGTAAAATTCACCGCGCTACTGATGATGAAATGAATAATCTTTTAGGTGGGTGGGTATGCCTCATGTTGTCAAAGTTTGACCTAAAAGATTGTACACATAAGTCAAACATTTGCAAAAAGACTCATTCACGAAGGTCCTTGCGCTTTGTAATTGAGTTGACTGTACTCCCTCTATCATTTTGTTGACATGATTTATTGTTGGGATCCGGGTTTCCTTTGTTGGACACTTTTGGTTATTTAGTGGCGACATCTATGCTTAATTACATACTGTATCTACTTATATTAATGTACCAAATTTTCATAGTTCTGAACTACCTGCTGTTTGTTAAATACACTTGCAAGTGTAACTTAGTTCAAGGGGTGATTAAAAGATGGCGCTTTTATGTTATTTTCGGTATAGACATAATAAAGTCTACAATGGAGAAGGAAAATTTTAGAAATAATTTATTTTCTTAAAAATTCGTTATAATATTTTTAGGAAGTTGATATTATGAAAAGTCCATGTTTAAGGTGAAGGAAAGAAGTGTATTCTATTATAATATTTATTATGCTTTTTAAACTTTTAACATTATTTATAAAATAAGTAAATAAATAGCTGCCGAAGAGCTAAATCTAGAGTTTTAAGGGCAGTGCATTCTCGAGGCTCGACTGTATGTACAAAAAGAAAACATTTTAAGCAAGTATCCTCAGTTTAATATATATTTATACCCTCGACATATTAATGTCAACAAGTTAGTTAAAATATAATTTATGAACAGTTATTATAATACACTTAACTAGCACCTAATTTGACTTAAAACTAACTTGTAATATATTCAATTGAGGTATATCGACCGTATTTTGCTTAGTTTATTTGTCAATATCGATGACAATTATGCAAATCCATATCCATTGCGGTGAATGGAGAATTGAGTCAATTGTTTTGAAAACAACCGACGGCACACCATTTAAACACCACATTACTGTTCTGGTAATTTATTTTAAATCCAATGTACTAAATTGTTTCTTAGTTTTCTCTAAAAATTTTGTCGTAAATGGTCGTTTCCAATAATATCCATTCAATTCTTCATTGTTAACGTAATTTTCGAATATGTACAATATATTAATCGATATAGATAAATCGACTAAATACAGTCGATACAACCCAGATCTGTAATTTCTTTTGTATTACAAAACTATATCACAGTATAAAAAATACATAGCCCCTTAGGTCTTTGAGACCTGAAAGGCTACTAGAACTAAAATAAATAAAATGAGCTGCGTAGGAGTGCCTGTGATTGGTTGCATTTAAGTTTCATTTTGTAATGATCACAGATATAGATTTACATAGATGACACAAGTATCACGATTTGTATTGAAACCAAGCGTGCCGAATTTTTAACACCTACTGTGACGTCATTAGTGACGGGAAATCCAGACCGATTCAAAGACACCGATGCCCTTCCGCCCGCTATGATTCTCTTGAGTGATTATGTCGCTCATACTCATGTTTTTTATATCATCTTTTTTTTATATATCTGTAGTCGCGCGGACTGTAAGTTAGCGGCGACCAACCTTGACGCTTGGTCGGGGTTTCGTACACGCGAAGTACATTCATTTGCGTTATCTATGTAAATCTATATCTGTGGGAATGATCGATGAAAAGCGTTAAGATACTTTAGCATCTTTGCTTAACATATAACAATATGCAACCAGATTATGTTCATAGTTCAATTTCTATAGCATTTATGTAAATAAATTCTAAGCTGTACTTGTTATTAGTATTATAAAAATAACAATTATATATATACCTAGATAATATACACACGTAAAATAAACCTTAATTAACTCTTATAATAACTTGTACTATAAACATGTAAAATGTGCAACCGTAGTACTAATAAATAAATAAGTAATAAAAATGCAAAAAAATTTAAAAAAGAATTGCGAGTGTTTTAAGTAGTACAGCGGAGGTGGTAAGTTTCGACAGCGTTACTTAAATTAAATAAGCAGATAAGGTAACTTTCGCATAAAATCATAAACTTATATCTTATTAATTTAATGTGCACAGATCCTAATGTTTGTTGTTTTAACTTCAACATTATTGACATCGATGTTGGAGACTCACTCAAAGTTATTTTCAATGTACCCTTCGTTTACACAAACCATTGTTTTTTCAAATATTGAATGAATTTTGAAATTGAATGAACAGTAAGTAATATAATGTATCGTAAAACAACCTTTAATTCATACTTCAACAAGCATGTAGGTAAGCGGTAAAAAATAAGTAGGGAAATACAAAAAATCTCAGAGTCCATTTCATTAAGATAAATAAAAAAGCGGACATAAGTAAAATCTAATCTATGATATCTGTTTTCCCTGCAAGTGCATAAAATGAAGATAATCTTAATATAATATAATTGTGTGCCAATATAAAATTGTACTAATATCTACTAAATTATATGTCTTTAGACCATTTTGTAAAACTATGCCATCGTTTTATTATACTATTGGTGTATATTTTAAGTAGTTAAGTTTAAAGAGGTCCATGTATTTGCTATGTAAGTTTAAATATAAACCATCAGATGTATACTAGGTGATTCAAAAAGGGTATACTATTTTTTTTGCAACTTAACTTTGTAAATTTCAAACTATCGGCTTTGTGAGACAGTTGAAGTACTAAAGGTTTTGTAGACTTGTGAAATCGATCAACAGCTGTATTCCTATAACACCTTTTGTTTTTTAAGTTCCCTCCAAAGCTGATGGTTTTAGAATTACAAAGTTAAGTTTTGAAAAAAAAAGTATACCCATTATGTGTCACCCTGTATATACATTTTTACCATTTATTTATAATTGCTTGTAACTTTGTATAAAGGAGGTCCGTTTGAGAAACGATGGCCTTAAATAATGAAACTTAAAAATAATAAAAATAGCATATCTCGAGTAAAATAGTTCAATTTTGATAATATATTGAAATATTATCAACCCAATAAACTTTTTGTCTTAGAAGTCATATTACAGGGTCACTTATAACATTGACTGGTTAAATTGCTAATCTAAAACAGTCACCCTGTTGGTACGTACTTATTGAATTTGGTCACTATTTACAAAGGACATTTTTAACGGTATTAAGTAGAAAAATCAATTGTCAATTTGACTTAATTGATTATTGTGTAAGGCGATGGCGCCTGTCTAGTCCACGAAATTCAGTATTTTCGAGTATATTTATAGTTTATCCAACATCTGAAAACATTTAAGACAACATTTTGTGATTTGCGACAAACACAGTATGCAGTGCGTTTATTAATAAATTTATTTTACTCTAAATATTATCACGGTGGATATGATACTAGTAAATCACTAAATATACAAAAATTGACAGTTTTTCTGGTTATCTGTCGTTCTTGAAATGTTTTTTTAGAGTGAGTTGGATATGTTAATAAATGCATTGCATACGGTCTTTGTCGCCAATTACAAAATGTTGTCTTAAATATTTTCAGATTTTGGATAAACTATAAAAATACACGAAAATTTTGAACTTCGCGGGCTAGATGGGCGATTTAGCCTTAAAGGGACTTATTTATTTTCAGCGACATGCAGTAGTTTCGATTGCAGCATCGGCAATGTGGTATTTGTGGATTCGTTTAATAAGAAATGAATTACCATGCACCCTGCTACGGCAAGGCAAACAGGCTCTACTTATGTTGTATAAAAAAATCTGCTTTGCACCAATTGCCGTTCGCAATCAACTTAGCTTTATAAATCCCTTCTAAGGGCGAAAACAATATTAACAGGCTTTTAAGTATTTCTCCTCTAGACGCTCTCAAAAGATGCTGAAGCTGGAAGCGTTACTACACATCAATATTTTAAGATAAGTTATAATAATCATCACTACGAGGGGGAGTCAGCTCGTAATCCACCACGCTGGCCCGGTGCGAGTTGGCGGATTTCACATGTATTTCGAAATTGGTTAAATTTTCTAAGACTGGAGGTTTCCTCACGATATCTTCCTTCACCGTAAGCAAGTGATAATCATATATAAATTATGATTATGCACATACATTTCGAAAACCCCAGAGTTGCGAGGCAGGGTTTGAACCCAAGAAAGACCCTTTGCCCGCAAGACCCGCGCTTAACAACTCAGCTATCACTGCTTACCAAGATAATTAAGGTACATTTATTTTGATATGTTTTCGCCCTAAACCCTTCCTTTTGAGTATATAATACTTCTAATACCCGATAACATCGCGTTAACGTGACAGTATTATAAAACTATGATAATAATATCCAGTAAGCTATAAACATTGCACAATCCTCTCAAAATGAACCCTATAAATATTCTTATTTGCAATAGAAACCGCAATTCCTCAGAAATATATCTGTTTTAAATGTATGCGTCCATACTATTACTTTAGCCCTAGTTTTTTTTTTTTTTATTAGCCTATTTTATGTCCCACTGCTGGACAAAGGCCTCCCCTTTTTTACGCCACAGGTCCCTATCCTTGGCTTGTTGTGGCCACGATTTACCCGCAAAGGTGTTCAAATCGTCGCACCATCTTCGCCTTGGTCTGCCGCGACGTCGGTGACCATCTTTGGGCGCCCTAGTAAATGACTTTTTTGCAAAAACGAACATGCCGCATCGGCGTATCGACATGAAACAATATAGGCTTGGTTCCGCATTTTTAACACTAAAGCTCCGTAAAATATTTAATATATTATATATTTTTAATGAGCCAATAAAAAGACTATTGTTGTGGCTTTATTATTTGAACGAAGAAGCTGTGAAGTAAAGTATATATAGTTCTATAAATAAAAGCTTGTAATAGAGACAGGGCTCAAGGCCCTTACATGATATGTAAAGACTAATCTATAAATTAAACTCTACTTTTACAACATGAGAATCGTACCTCTAGAAACTATGAAAATATTTTGTAATCTATAAGTTACATTATAATAATTGAACCACACTTCGATATAAACTCTATATAGTATATAATCTTTGTTGTAAACTGAAAGCTACTACTAAATGTGTAGAACATAAAGTAGTAATTTTTAGATTTGCAACGAGATAATGAGTCACATTCTAAATTTTGATAGAATAGTATAGCAGCTATAACTGCTTTTTACAATACATTATACCTACCAGATACGTCGTATGGTTGATGGCGACTTTGATATACACATAAAACAACCGACCATGGTCTCCATCTACTCATTATACAACTAGCGCCATCTCTAATTTTGTTCCAGTCAACAACACAAGTCCATAGAAGTCTTTTTTTTACCAAACTGACAAACACATTTTTAAAAAAAGAATATTGTGATACAAGTACATTTAAAATAAAAATTCGGAACCTGCCAACCCGTTCACTGCCTACAGGCGTCCATGTACTCGTGCGATATCCACGACACGGTGGGTTGTTCGTGTCATAGCTCCTCGGCGTCGCTGCCACTGCGCGAGGAGGGGGGCAGTGGTTGTCAGACCTGCGCGCGAGTGTTGCCGTTGGTGGCGCGCAGCTCGGCCTCCAAGTTCACTTGACGTGTGCGCGGGGTTTTGCGGAGATTCGATACGAAGGCGTACTGGAAATTAGGGTTTATTATGGCAACGAGGCAAACAAAATGAAACACATCGAACCGCCATCTATTTCAGCCACATAGCGGTCAAAGGGACCTACCCCAATAAGGCAGCCGGCACAAATAAGGGAGAGGGGAGACCAGGGTCTTAAGTCTGCTAATTCAAATAGCACATACAAGTGCTTGATTTTTGACAGTTTCCTACTGGCCTGACAAGTCCTAGGCTCCTTGCTTATTGGCTTCTGGCTTAACGGATAAACAGTGATAGAAGCGTGAAACGGGCCTATTCCCATAAAAATAGGTTCGATAGTCGACTATCCACAAAGACAATCATAAATTTGTGACTTCGTAAAATCGTTAGTCTGACTTCCAAGGTTTCTATCAACAAATTCGCGCTTGATTCGGCAAAGCTTTTGTGCAATTCTACACAGCTTTTTTATTATTTTATAATGAACCGCAGACACGCTCTGGTCTCATGTTCAAGATACTATAATCATATTTTGTACTAGGACTACCAGGTAAACATAACGAACAAGAAGCAGAAGGCTCGCTTTAACATGTACCAACAATATTTGGGCTACTCACAATGACGATAGCGTAGAGAATGCCAATGCTGAATCCAGCCATGACGTCGCTCCAGTGGTGCTTGTAGTCAGAGACCCTCGTCATGATGGTGTACCAGGCGAACAGCATCAGCAGGAACTGGATGCCGTGCTTGAGGAGCTTGGAGCCGCGCCATGTGAAGCGCTTCTGAATGTATATCTGTATAATGGAGAAGAACATTCACGATGCATGACAAATGGCTTTAAAATTAACGACAAGTGATTTTAAACCCTCCGTGGTGTTTATGAGATGTAGTAACCTTTATCAGTTATCCACGGAATAACTGTGAACTACTTCAACAATAGTGCATATTCATGCTTAAGATGTTGATATTAAAGCAGAATAAGCATTACAAAATTACAATTATGTTGCGAAGCGGATTACGGATATTTGTAGTGCTGTGAAAACAATTCAAATTCGCACTTTGTTGTAAATTTGCATATGCAATATTTAACACAATTATAGCAGTCTATAAATAGTTAGGAATTTGCATTGATTAGCATGAAATCTATTTCGAAATCTTTTATTAGACTTATAGCATAACCTCAAACTCCAAAGTGAAATTCCCTGAATATTAGACCAAATAGCTACATTAATCATACTAATATTACAAAGAGGAAAACTTTGCTTGTTTGATTGTAATGAATAGGCTCCGAAACAACTGAACCGATTTGAAAAATTCTTTCACTGTTGGGAAGCTGCACTATCCCTGGGTGACATAGGCTATAATATATTTTCAAAAAAATTAGGGATCCTTACTAAAACTCGAATAATGTAACCGCAATGTACCCGTGTGAAGCCGGGGCGGGCCGCTAGTAATTAAAATAGACAGAGGGGTGACTGAACAATATATACAAAGATAATTACAAACAAAACAATGTCAAAGACGTTGGCGGGATTGTATGAAGTGGATATAGATTAATGAAACAATAAGACACAGAAAATCAACCCCGCAAATGAGAAAATGTCAAACATTATGATAAATAATACAACTTACGCAGTAGTAGAGCATAGTGTAACTGGTGAAGGACGAGTGACCGCTGGGAAAAGAGAGCCTCATCTCTTTCAGTAGCTTCTTGTTCGTGCCCAGGCAGTTGAAGGACTCAATGTAGCGCCATCGGTTCTCGGGAAGTGTGCAGTCCGTGTCAGGGATGCAAACCTGAGGAAAAATTAACAAAACTTGAAACTTAACTTGATCTTATAAGTTTTGGCAATGAGGATTAGGTTTGGCACTTTGATTTATCTGTGGCCCTAGTACACACAGAAAATACTAGTACTCATGATACGATTGCTATCGGGGACATACTTATGGTAAGAAATAAAACACTAACTATATTTCCCTATAACTTCGTCACTCCAATCGGAGATATTTATAGCTTAAACTTCTCACACCGATTCGATATTTTATTATTGATATGATATAATTAAGGATAGCGTAGAATATAAATACACTTATTATGTACTCACAAAGAAGGCTAGGATCGAGACGAAGCCTGCCATGCTGTTGATCACTGCTTCATATAGGGGTGTTTGCATTGAGATTTCAAAAGTAATAAATTTTATTTTATTTATTTGGGAAAACAAACAATTGTACATTATGGCAGTTGAAACACAGTTTTAGTTAAGTACAGGATACACAAATGCACAATCAACTACATTTTCCTCAGGTAGCACACACAGTGTTAAATAGGGTAGACAGTTGCGTTAGGTAGTTTAAAGTTATGTTTAAAACAAATAGATAGTCAAGCACACGTCAGAATTGGGAAAGCAAAACAATAGGTAATAAAAATAAATAGTGCATAATGAAAACATACAAAAGAGGAAAACAGAGTAATAATAATAATATAATAATAAGGGAATAAGTGAGCGAGTGAGCCGCTCAGTTGGCTTCATCTTCCTCACCACTGAGCAACTCAATAACTCTCTTTTTAAATTTATATGCAGACAGAACAAATATATCAATTTCCTCGAATCGGTTATTATAATTTTCAACGAGTCTACGCAGAGGAGCGCGCACGCCCGCATTGGTCCTACAGGTTCCAATAGCGAATAGCCTGCGCGCCCTTGCTTAACGTTGATGTACAGTTCTGGGAATAATATAATATAAATTGTTAATAATTTCAGTGCAATCAACTTTATTATGGCATATAGTATGAAGCATAGTCGCTTCTAGCTGATACCGTCTAGATTTTAAAGTAAGGATAATGAAGCAGTATGATTGTATGTTATGGTTTTTTTTTGTAACGGTAACACTGCTTTAATAACGTGGGCCCTAAACCCGCCCCTGTACAACTGGCAACAAAGAGACGCTAGCGATGATATAAACACACACCTACATAATCACACTCCACCTTCAGGAGAGTCAGGATTTTGTTAAGCGAAAGTACTGTAAGGAGGTCCATGTTGGCGCACTGGCCACTGGCCATAAGCGTTCCTGGCCGACAAGAATATATTTAAATTTAAGAAAAAGATTAGTTTTGAAATTGAAAGCTCTGCGGTGCGCTGGCAGTGACAACCGGGGACCGTTATGATAGGACATATATATTGAATATAAAAATAATTATGTAAATAAATGTATATAAACAAATAATATAATAAACTTAGTATTACCAAGCAACATGAGTTATTAATATGAAACCCCGTTGTCACAGTACATTATAAACAAATCGCCTAATATCAACCAATTCAAAAATCCAAACAAGCTACTTTGCATGAAAATTTTGCCGTACCAAAAATTCAATATTCAAAACATTATCGAAAGTTACATGACAGTAAGCTGCGTGCAGGTCCCATTATCTGTCTCTGTGTCCGTCTACACTGACGTGCAGTAAATTGTCGACCAATTAGTATTTTTTCGTTTAAAACAATCTCTTGACTGACTTGTAACCTGAGGGCGTGTAGCCGAGTTTCGCGTCGTTCGCGTGTGCAATCGAAGCTAGCATTTAACCTCGACTCTTTGCCTAGATTATCTGTGTAATTTGATTAAGTGTAGGTAATGGAGATGCTATCCGCATTAAAAGAAATGGAGCCGTAAATTATATGGTACTTTGACTGAGCGAAATTTTGTAATGGGTTACTAATGGAGCGACTATTCGATTTAGATTATGAGAGAAATCTTCGTTAATGGACGAAATTTTGTTTTAACAATCGATGTTTTATATTCTCTAAACATTTCAGAGCTATTTCGATGAATGTGACGATTTGCTTCTGCGTTTGTGACAAACTAGGTGACATTCATCCATTCATCAGCCGAAGGCGTCCATCTAGACGTATAAGTACTAAATAAGAGTGTCGTACTGCATACCTACGTGACGATCTGTATATACCTAGGAGACAAACAGAGATTGTGACAACGAGCGTTTGTGACATACAGAGTGTAATTATTTATTTATCCAAGACGTTTTTAACTTTAATTTCCGTAGGAAGGTTTGTGTACTCAATCGCATCGAGAGATTATTGCATCCTCCCAGGCTTGTTGATTTAGCGAAACGAGTAACAATTTGCATGTGCTTACATAGCTGTACAAGCATCTAGCCGAGGCTACACTGCACCTATAATTTGCAACATAAATTTATAATTTTATTTACAGTCTCGATAACATGTTGTTAAGTGCTTTTATGCGCTTTTTTCGCTTTTTACGGCCAAGTCAATCATCCAATCAAGCGGTGGCGCCCATTCTCTGGCCTAAAAACGAGTTTGCAAGTAAAGGCTGATGTACCATAAATGGTGAAGACGTTGTATTTATTTATGGCCTATGATAATGGTATTGGCATGCAATTAGACCAATAAATAAATCCATGAGCTAGATGCAGTCGTAATATATGATCTATGATCATGGAGGTAAGGTCTTTTTTACCAGGTTATTCGTTTAATAAGAAACTGGGATAGTTCATGCGCCGATAGCCACATTAAATACAATCTTCCGGGTTTCAGGAACATTAACGCTTTGATAGCTAATATAAAGACGACATTGGTCTGTAATCTGTTAGTGGAGACCTTTGAAGCGTCCCGGACTTTTATATTATCAGTAAAATATATTCTTGCATCCGCAAGGAAATTGTCACTTCCTTATATTTAATGCTATTTGTATTGCGATGAACAAAAAATATTAAGGTTTACTTTTGGAAGTCCACCCGTGTAGAGTAAATAAATCAAATAAATAATAATATTGTTTTCTTATATTTACGCGAATACTACACATTGAAATAAAACTATTTTTCGGATTTTATCGCGTTTATTTAATTTATGTTCCCGACGTTTCGGCTGCTTTACAGCAGCCATGGTCACGGGGGGACTGAGGTGTTAGACGTCCTGATGTCATAGTTAGTAACTGGGTACCCTCATATTAAGTTGTTGTTTGCGGTCCGATCCACGCAGAAAGTGCTCACAGTGTCTCGAGGTCTTGCAATGGTACACTTGGTTTTGGATTTAATTATATTAATTACTGGATCCCAAGTTGGTGGTAGCACCCAGCCATCTTCCCTATTGAAATTAGGATGTTTTTTAATTTCAATGGCCTCACGTATCATCCTTGGTCGGAATCGGTGTTCTTTTGCGAGGATCTGTGGATTATCAAATCTGATATAATGGATATATGATTATCTGATATAATCTGAAATAATAAGTTCTTAAATTGTATCAATGTGTCAATAGTCTTAAACTATTTACGTATTTTTCAACTATAAGACCTATAATGGCATACCAGGAATCAACGAAACTAGGTCACGACTTACTTTTCGGTAAAATTTATACAACCATTTACGGTGTAACTCCAGCTTTACCGATACGGTAATTTCACTGTTTCTGCACAAAATTGGCAGTTAAGTAACGTCTTGTTGCATTCATAAACTGGCAAAGTATTTATTTTACGTGCTTCGCATACTGAAGCGGTTTGGTAATTTAGTGATTATGGTAACGAGGTGCGGTGCGGGTTTCGAAGCCCGCGGCCGGTGGTTGCGGTGCGGCTAAGAATGTGCGAGCCGTGAGAACGTGGTAAGCGTGAAAATAACTTTGGTACCTACACTGATATATTTTATTAATTAGTATATGCAAAACAATATTTTTTCACAATAAGTACAATCACAATTCATACATACATCATTCATAATCTACTCAGCGAAAAACGTTTTGCTATCTTCAAAATACTGTTTGGCAGTGGGACTTCATTTAGTGTTATGCCGCTGAATACTGAAATACAAGTCAAATTTCTAAACTGACTTCAAAATTTGGGTACTTACTATTTCAGTATTTGGCCTGTAGAGTGTCTTTCGGTATCAGTTTTCATAGGCTGTTATCTCCAAAATAAGTTTACCCGAAATACAAGATATTATGATGATTCAATGAGACATTTATTCATAAATTAAAGCCATTAGCTGTTTTACACTAAACAACAGATTTTTTTCCTTATACAATTTCACGGAACATAAAACACTATGGTATAATAAATGTTACATAAAATCACGCTTTATGACTAATTTATAATCAGTTCACAATGTTAATCAATAAACAAGAAAGGTAGAACGCTATAAATATCAAATAACATATCCCCGAAAAGTGAGCGCAGGCGCAGACTGATTAAAATTTGTTATTGGAACACGGAATATATGAATACATTGATGGACTGACACAATTTATAACACGCTTCATATATTGAATGAATTTCTAAAACATTGTGCTAAGTGGAAATTTGAAGCAATTGACGGTGTAAGCATCGGTAGCCACGGTAAGCCACGGTATCGGTAGTTACGATACTACTTATGAGCCCTGCGACTCAAATTTAAAAGTCCCATGTATGCTAATATATAAAATAACAGAAATATACAGGAGGTACCAAAAAAATTACAATAAAATGTCACATTACCGGAAAGTCATATATGACATTTAAGTAATGTGACACTATGCTCCTTAATTGCTCTTGAGATGACATTTCGTACTCGAAATAAAATTGGAATTAGAATGTAAGTTCACTTTTAGGGTTGAGCTAAGATCGATTAATTAATATCTGCCTATGACAGTCGTAATGAGTTATCAAAATCCAGAATTTCGGATAATTGGCCTAACCTTACAAGTTCGAAAGTAATCGTCGTATTCTTAAAGAATAAGTATTTGTTATCGCGTTACTTATTTGTGTTGCATTTTTTTACTTTGCAAATTAGTTACATATTTTCAGTAACGATTAATATACGATTTTATGGGCTTTAGCATGAGTAACATTAGAATCGATTTTATGCGGCCATAACACTGCATGACTTCACCTAAACAAGTACTCGTAAAATTAGTTTTTAGATAAAAAATATGTTTTTTTATTACCTTTACATGTTGTTCATTTGTAGGGTTCCATGGCGTAGTCACACTAGGAAACCTTCTATTTTTGCCACTTCCTGTCACGACCTTGTCGTGAGACTGTTTTATGGTTAAAACAGTTTTCGATTTAGATATCTGATCCTGGTGCAATATGCTGTTGTAATTTAAAATATGTATTTATTTGCTATCATATTCAAGGCGATCCGAAGTAGCATCTAATAATACTATAGGGTGTACAAACGTCCTCAAAAGAATTCCACAATTATCAACTCGGACTACAGCTAAAAGCGGACACATTCACGCATTCTCAAGCCAAGCTATTCTAGTACTTATTCACATATCACGTAGTGGCAAAACCGTGGCAATTATTAGAAAGAGGCAGCTTTACATGCATCACAACACATGAGCTCTCATTGCCCACAGCCAACCACTACGAGGCCTGAATACCATAGTCGGTAAGTGCCGAGAGTAATGCTAATAGCTGATGAAGATGTAGATAGTGATAAACTACATTGTTTTTATGCTAGTTAGTGTTATGATTGTATGGGTTGCGGACGCATGATGGATGTTGATTAATATTTGTTTGGGAACTAAATATTGATTTAATTCGATTGTGATTCACGACGTATTGGATTTTTCAAAGTAATGACAATGTTACTACAATAATAATTATCTCATTTAATAGAACTGTCCATTAGTTTGTTCGTCCGCTCGTAAGTAGTAAGTAAGGCCAGGACTCTGATGACTTTGGTGTCTGAGATGACAGGCTGCCCGAAGGCTTTCGAGAGGACTTTCATAAGCAGTTAAGTTCTATGAGAAGCCAGAGGATTTTCTCTAGCTTAATGTGTACAATATAAGCTTTCACATAGCGAGTGGTCATTTACAACATGTACCTAAATATAGTTGTTCCGCAACACTGTCACCACCACAGATATAGATTTACATAGATAACGCAAGTATCACGATTTGTATTGAAACCAAGCGTGCCGAATTTTTAACATTTTCTGTGATGTAATTAGTGACGGGAAATCCAAACCGCTTCAAAGACACCGATGCCGCCGATGCCCCTCCACCCAGTACGATTCCCTCGAGTAATGATCACGCTCATACTCATATTTTTATATCTGTAGTCGCGAGGACTGTAAGTTATCGGCGACCAACCTCGGCGCTTAGTCAGGGTTTTCGGACAAGCTAAGTACTTACATTTGCGTTATCTATGTAAATCTATATCTGTGGTCACCACGCCTCGAAGCATATTCAATCCGGAAGAACCTCGACTCAGCCTATCGCATCTCCATATTATGAAGGTATTAAACATTTAATCCCGCAACCAACAGAGTCTGAGGAAAGATTTCCTGATGGAGTCCATCAGTGAGGTCTAATGCACAAATTGCAGTCCGTATCGTTAATCGTCGGACGTGCTTGGCGTGTTAAATTGATTAATGGAGGACCGTAATAGATGTATCTTTTGTAAGATGTATGTTCGCAAATGTAGTTAATGGAATATCCTTCAAGGTGTTTTTAACCCCCGACGAAAAAAGAGTGGTGTTATAAGTTTAGCATTGTGTATCTGTGTGTCTGTCTGTAGCATCGTAGTAACAAAGCTAATGAACCGATTCTTAGCTATGTTTCATGAAAATCGCCGTTTGAAAATAATCAGCTCTTTTGTAATTAAAGTAATCGAATCGGGGTTTTTTGTTTCCATTTAGACTTATCCATTACATTGTATTGTATTTTGTAAATCTTGAACTGAATATGACACTACATAGATGTTTATGGTAACTATTTCATACTTTTAAATTATGTCATAGTTTAGGATGCCAAATTAAATTCAATCCAGTCTTTAACTTGCTAACTAACAGTAAATGTATCTACTTGAATCTACTTCATAATGAATTAGATTCATGCAGATAAATTTACCAACAAGTTAATAAAAAACGTATCTATCAATCTATAGTTAGATACACAAAGTGCAAAATTATTGATGCATGCAACATGATATGATATGAAACTAGTTGAATCGATAGGCGGTACTGCAGATTAAGATCACACCGGGTCACGCTATTAGACGCTGCTGGACCATGAAGAAATGTATTAGAGATAAAACACGGAATGCCGACAAACGTTTAGATCAATGTAACATTGAAAATGCATTAGCCAAAACACTAGTTTAAGGCTCGAAGAGAAAATTAAGATAAGAAGGAATAATAGTCGAAGCAATTCGCGGAGAAATAGATTATCAAAGTAACATAGATGTAAATTAAGCATTTGTGTATCGAATGGGCAATTTTGACGCAAATTATGAAAACAATGAGTTGATAGAACTCTCTGAAAAGGAACAATCACTTCACGGTTGTTCAGTAGTAACAAAAGTAGTTCACGTGGCGAATCAGCTTTGCGAAATAATAAATGTACTGAATCAAACAATGTGTTACTGTTACGCGGAATTCAGATAAGAAATATGTATGTTTTCGCAAAGAACTTTTGTTATTATGACGTAATTCTGGAGTTGCAGGTACCTGTAGTTTAACTACATACAATACTTTTAAACACTAAACTCTGACAAATTTAATCAATTGAGACATTCAAGCTAAATATAGTCCGTTGGATGAATAGGGACGATCCTTCGACTGTACTACAATTCATTATTATTTGGGGAAGTGGTCAGTGGGCTTTCTAGTCCTAAGGTTTCTGTGCCGCTATGATTTTTATATTATGAAAACAGGCGTGAAAAAAATGTATATAAGTACCTAAATCAACTTTAAATTTTAAATTAAGTTCTTGTTGTTTATCAGCACATTCTGGAAATCATCTTGAAGAAGTAAAAAGCAATGTACATATTAAAATACCTACAAACAGTTAAACTGTGAAACCATTACGATGAGAATCGAAGCATTTGAAAGTTTTACAGACAGGCACTCATTACGTATTGAAAAATAAACTAATAGCGACTTTCGAATTGCTATAGATAATGCTATACTATTATCGCCATCGGCGATATCACCATATTACATTTAAGCACTCCAATATAAGCGTGAATCAATGGGCCCCGATCACCGACAGTTCCGTGCCCTTTGTTTCACACAACTTATTTTAACTTAATTTCACTTTCTAAATAAGTATGAGAATGGAAAATATTGGAACTACTGATAGGTACAGTATCATGCATGAATTTTGCTAGAATTACTTCCGGTTAAACATTTTTACGGTCTCTTGCAATAGATAAAATCCCTCGGATGCAAATCATAGCTCTTGCGCACATTTATTCTATTAATCTGTAACGATAGGCGAAACAAATCGGTTCAATTTACGGAACCACATCAAAATCAAGATTACATTCGCTTTGTGAAAATATTATGGCACTTAGGACGGATCGTATCACGGCATCTGAGAATAGCCGAGGGCTGGAACCAGTTGCCAGTGTTGAAACATACCGCAATCATAGAAACGAATGTGAGAAATTGTCTCGAGGCCGGATTTATGAGTGATGTAGCACTTATTAATGGTATCGTGTTTTAATGCATGCTGTGGTAAATAAATTCTATGAGGAATATAATGAATGGTTGGCAATCGAATTTAAATTTACTGCAAGCAAATATATGATATTAGATGAAGCCAGTTCGATGATAGCAATTTATATCGTATGTACGTAATATTTTAGATAAATAATTGAGAAATAAATTTTAGAAAGATATTTATATGTATGTCATTGTAGAGTAGCGGCCCGCCCCGGCTTCGCACGGGTATTTAACAAAAAAATCAAGATTAAAAGTAAGGATTTCTATGTTTTTGAAAATATAATATAGCCTATGTCACCCGGGGATAGTGTAGCTTCCCAACAGTGAAAGATTTTTGCAAATCGGTTCAGTAGTTTCGGAGCCTATTCAATGCAAACAAACAAACAAACAATTTTTTCCTCTTTATAATATTAGTATAGATAACTTTCTGATTCTATCTGATCGTAGTTATTCAGACGCTTGCTTCACATATTTTATTACTGTACTCAGATAGTTTAGGCACTTATGATAGAGATTTAAAATATTTAGAGACCAATTTTAAAGTAGTAAATATCATATAATTGGTCAGCTATAATCGGGTAGCTATCCAATAAAATTTATTTTATTTCGGGAGAAAACATCGTAAATGGACTAAGTACGTATCTAATAACGATTGCTTCTTTTAATTTGACTTGTATATTTATTTTATAGCTCCCGTTACTATAACGGTCCGAGATAACAATAAAGAGTTTGACCTCGTTAGATAAAAAGCTTAAAAATGTCTAATTCTCAGTTTCGTTTTGAAATAGTTAAATCCAAAGCGATCATAACAGTGGGATCGTAAAATATGGTAACAGGGGATACAACAAGAGCGTTCTATAAGTAGATATCTTTCCAAAAATACTGGCGCCGGTTCGGTTCAACAGAATGTTCATAAAATTAAGGCATAGGTCGTTTAAAAAAGCTTTCTAAAGTAGATGATGTAAAAGTTAACGTCTTAAAATAAAAAATATTTTTCATCATGCTGAAAGACAATGAGTAGGAACTATTATACCATGAAGTGGACTGAAAAAAAAAAACACGCTACATTGGGCGTGATAGAATAACATAGAGGAACCAAAGTATCATAACAAGTATAGGATGTTGGATACGAGGAATGGATTAATAAAGTTGCAGTTGGTTGGTGATTACTTGCTCCTACTTTAAAGTTGGATTGAGTCAAACGTTTAACTAAAGCACATACAAAAACAACTTACTGTAAGTAGCTAAAACGTTTCAACGTGTAAAATAAAATAATTTTAGCCCTCTTGACGTCCCACTCCTGGGCACGGGCCTCCCCTCAACACGAGGGGGATTCAGGCCATAATCCACCACGGTGGCCTAGTACGGGTTTCCTCACGATGTTTTCCTTCACCGTAAGCAAAGTGTATTTCCTCCAATTATCTAAACTTGTAGGCAAAAAGCATTTTACCTTACACGGACAAACCACACGTGTATTACAAGCCAACGATTAGCATAAGCAGCCTATAACTAGTCAGGCTGTCTGCGTCGGGTCTTGTGACGCAAAGGCAAACAATGGATCAACTGGCTGATACCACTTGAATAGGCGATCAGCGCTTATATGGGTGCTTATTAGCGGTAATTAGCGGCCAACAGCGCATAAGTGATGCACGTCAAACAATTATGATAATGAGATTATAATTGAATTAATTATAGGTTTGGGTATTGATAATTGTATGAATATAGTCGATTTTAGTGACGTGGTTGCTGCAATTGAGGTTGTTGATGATGCATTAATTGACTCTAAAAATGTTTATAAAAAGTAACGTTTAGAAAATAAGAAAATTGAGCTGTATTAAGTCGGAGAGCATTTTAACAAACTAACAAAAGGTAATTAAAACACACAGCTCTTGGCAACTTATTTTAAGCTTTGAATCTAAGCTTAGCTCAAAGTACATACCTACGTGTACTTTATGAATCGAACATTTGTTAACACCCGACACCCAAGCACCAAATTCGTTCAACTATTCGGTGGACGTGTTTGTAACGATAACAAATTCGCGTGTAGTATGTGCGCGATCGATTCGGTGCCTCGATACATCGACTTTTTGTCAGGATTTGCTTTCTGGCCCAAGTGACTCAGAGTATGACAATTTCCAGAATTCGACAATCGTAAATGTAGGTATCGAATAGAGGCAATAATCGATTTGAGGAACATAATATAGAGGAGAAATTGGTTTATCCGCAAAAAGATCCGTTAAACATAGATCTTGGCTTACTGAATACAAGTCTAATGGGCTGCTGTTTGTTTACATCCAGCATCTCCAGCGAACACGTCTAAACGTTATCCGTAGTATTCCGTAAAACAAACTCTACAAAGCTTGTCAGGTGCCAGAGATGTTTGCGAGACGCGTGGAATAGCTCTCTAAATATTGGGAACTCTATCATGTTTGCATGTGTCAATGTTTGAACTCTTGCTATTTTACAACCAGTTTTCAAATCCAGAAATAAAATCAGGCTTAACAATGACACAAAGATAATGAAATTTATATAATGTTGTTTATGCACATAAAGGTTTCAGACAGTGAAATAAGATGACTTATAAAATCAATACAACCGTTTGAACTAAACCTGAATGAGACCAAACATTGAATGAAAGCAACTGATTGTAAATACTTATTCCGAAAATGATTTCCAACGCGGAGGCTGTCGACAAGACAAACATGTTAGGTAGGTAGCTCTTCGGAAAATACTTGAAAATGTGGGACATCCACAAATAGCTATTACTTGTGTACTTACGTACTGATAACAATCTGTTTAATCAAACATACAAATTAAATTCCCTTTCAACACGCAACCAAGATACTCACATGAGTGGTCCGTGTATAAATTGCTAAAACGATAGATTCACAATGTTCATAGGATTGCTTATTAATTTAGATTCAGATTTTATTGCACACATTCAAGTTAATGTATCCCCATTTCCAAATTAATTTCAATGGACACATTTTTCATAATTCATAAGGAAACTATAGTATAAGTTGCTTAGGAACTCGAAAATCTTGACTAAATTATGAAACAAGTCAAAAAATAAAAGAGGTAGCTTTTGTTACACACGGAACCATTGCACGAGTTGGAGATACACTTGCTATGTTTGTTTAAATCCATTTGTACACAGCAATAATGAGTTGTCATGCCTAATTAGTGTGTAGTTGCCGACTAGCAATTAGTGGATGAAATAACAGCTGTGTGGCATCTACGGTTAGATGTAAACTAAACAGATGTGTTAGCTGAGGAAATTAGCCGAGAGTTACAGACGTTTGTGCTTAGTAATGGCCTATTGGTATGTGAAAGCCTGTAAGGTGCACCTTGCTTCAACTTGCGTATAGTAACGGGTTCTGGATAAGTTAAGGAAGATCAGATAACATCGAATAGGTCGTACCTGCTAGAGAAGATAAAGAAATAAATATACAAACCTAAAGAAGAATAAAGTAGAAGAAAAAATATTTGTTTACATTTACAAGTGTTTCTTTTCCTTTTCTTCCAGCACTCATAGCACAGTTTAATACTATTATGAGTGCTGGCTGCAACCTTTAGAGACAGCTTATTATTTAAAAATAAAGAAATATTATTATTATTATTTTCACACGTTACAATGTTCAGACTTTTAAGATTTTGATTGAGAGGGCTTTCAATGCAATATATCCAAAACGTGGAGATACAGTTTTATAATCTTTAATATAAAAGGGCTGTGTAGACTAGACATTTAAATCTTAAAGTCTAGAGGGGAGACTAGCTCCATAATGGCACAGAGTATAGAATCTAAGAAGATGCCGTTATAATTTATAATAGATTTAAGAGTTATCTCAGCAAAGCTACTAACAGTAATCATCCACTTGTATTTTATGTTCAATTCAATTAGATTTATTCCTCACTGCGTTTGCTGTGGCCTCAAACTTTGTTCCCTTTATTGATTTCTTAGATTTTTTATTTGCATCCGCTGAACAATCAACACTGCGACGTCCCCTTTTGTTTAATAATCACAACCAATTGTTGGCAATAAAAGTGCTGCATTAACAATCACCCGATCAACTTGAGGGCCAGCTGTTGGGACCTTTTGTTTTAAAGTTTTCAAGAGCTGTTAATAAATATTGATGCTCCGAAGATACTGCAAATTAAAGGATGACAAGATGACATACATGAAAAGGTTACATCAAGAATGGGTGTTCATTGATATTATTTCAATGTACAGATCAATTTTTGCTTCGGTCTTAAATAACGCATCGATTTGAAAGTAAAAATTATTAATAGGTTGTACAGAATTCATCTATTGCATAGCAGGTGTGAACAAAAAATGATACAGGTAAGACCTACGATGATCAAACAACGCGACAATCTTTGCGCATTGATTTCATAGAGCAAAAAATTTAACAATTTCACGGTGATTCCACTAATCCCTTAGGCAGCCATGACCGTGACACCAAAATTACAAAAGGTGTAAAAGAGATAGAATAACGCTCATTCAAGCAGGCATACGTATTGTGTAGACCGTAATGCGGCCAGTATAAAAGATCTATTTAATATAAAAGAAATGAACCAATACGATGAAGTGAAGACAGGCCCGGATAAACTGGATGCCACAGGTCATACTAAGGGGGAATGCCAGCAAATCAACGTGTTACCGCTTACAATAGAGGTGCTTTATTTTCATAGGGGCGATGTTGATGCGTCATAAGTTTTAATTAAAATGGAACATTAATACGGGGCAAATATCGAAATCGGTCCGAGTGTGCACGGGATAGATGCAGAATTAACAAAAGATATTGGCGTGTAGTCCTTTGTGATGAAATGTGACGGGAAGATTGGACTATAATAAATTGTTCAGGATGATATTGAAAATGTTGTCACGCGCGTTTTGGAATTGGGGGCCGTCAGCAACGCAGTTTATTTGAAATAATGATTATCTGAGAAATATTTATGGCTGTACATTCTTTTGATAGCCATTTAACTAAAAGATATGAGGAAATTTAATTTATTATCGAAGAATATTTTGAACTGTATGAATAAATGGAAAGAATAAGCTGGACGGAAAAGATAACGAACCAAGAAGTACTAGAAAGAGTAGATTAAAGGAGAAGCCTGTTGACCAGCATTGAAAATAGAAGAGGAAAGATGATTGGACATTTGATACGACATGACGTTTTCATGAAAACAATCATAGAAGGGAAGATAGAAGGCAAGAGGGGAAGAGGAAGACCTAGGAGAAGCTATTTCGACCAAGTGAAGGAAAAAGTGAATGTCGTGTCCTATCAAATGGTCAAGGAACTGGGAGAAAATCGCAGTGAATGGAAAAAACTCCACCGACAAGAGCATCGCTCTTAAGTTTATGATGATGATGAATAAATAAGATCGGATAGTCAAGAAGTTTCGACTCTATGAGGAATTTCAAACAAATCTACCAACTCAATTCTACTCAAATAATAATTTACTAACTAAATAACTGGCAACATACCCAGATAGTGTTTCAGGTCCATTGCTGCACATAATAGTTAATTGGTATATGAAATTACTGTGCCGAAGTGGGGCACAGCAATAAACGTCAACCAATTTCTAAAACTTGATATCGTATGCCTTGTTTAATAATATTTACGATACTCCATGTGGTACTTATTATAGCTACCGTTTCGGAGCTTAGTAGCACATATTGGAGCCATAAATACGAATGATCTCATGTTTGGTTAACTTAATTTCTTAGGTATCAGTAAACCACCAACGGGTTTTTGGTTACAGGCAATATCGTATAAATCTGAGTTCATGCCAGACTTGCATACATGACGAACTGATGAATTAATTTGGAATTAAAGCGTATTATTTATAATACGAATGGTATAACAATTAACATGGGCGACGTGTTACTTTACAAGTAAATCTGTATCAACGTTGGTGGTATGCATTTCAATAAAATGCGTGCTATGGTTTCTATTAGAGAAGAATGATTTTAAAGTAAGTAAATAATTGTGCCACAAAAAGTCGTTTTAAACTTACCATTAATATATTTCTCTTAATAGCTATCGATGCAGCTTTACCCTATAGTCTTAAAGTTGTTAATTGTACATTATAAATTTAAGACGGGAAATTGTTAGCCGCTTTGAGGAACCGCGCTTTCGCGGTGATATTTATGACTTCGTACTTTATTTATAGTTGATTAGAAATATACAATGTAGGTACTTATTGCAGTAAAGGAATGATTGGATTTTGATTGTCTACACACTTCGTTTTAATTGAAACAAACGTTATATAATCAATAGGTTATATAAAAGAATAATGCAGGAAGGAAATCAATGAATGAAGATTATGAAAATTTGGGAAGATTTGAAAGCGATACAGATAGTTCTAACATTTACACTTGTATGGCTGGTAGAAACTCAGAAAGATAAAAGAAGAACATGTAGATCACTTAAAACTTCAACAAATACACATTAAACCACAATCTTACAGTAAAGGCAACGGTGTTTCATCCGTATACTTGGCAAACGGTGGACCATAATAGGCAATGCATAATTTTCACGAAACAAATTGGTCGGTTCGTAATGCATATAAAGAGTAACAGTAAAATTGTACTAGCAGGAAGCGTACACTGGACGTTAATAAAAAGAAATTGCCTTTAGTTTAACGACAATAAACATCTTTACGCGAGTGGTGGGACTATGAAGTAAGCGGTTGTGAATGCGAGAGTAGCGCTAGCGATAAATCAAAAGCGTCGTAATCTACAAAAGAAAATATTTTCAAAGCTGCTGTTTTTTCTAATATTCTGGTGTTAAGTAAATTAGGATATCATTTATCTGTGTGATCAGTGGTCAAAGTTAAGATACATTGATAAGCACCTCTTACATAGTTCAATTTATGAAGAATATTTTCCACTGCAACATCATCCATTCTGCCTAGTTCAATTTATACCAGCAAATTTGCAGAAGAAGATTCCACCGCCTACCACGTAGCTCGAACGTGAGATCATTGGCCCATTTTACATAAGCAATATCAGTTTAAAATGACGGTGAAAGGAAAAGAAAACTGTTAAGAGTCAATTTACATACAATAACTCTTACGATACGGATTTTGGTAAAAGGATTGATTACAATTTATGCTTATTTTCAGGATCTTGAATATCTTTATCCCACGTATTTTATAGAGCCTCTATATTTAGATGCTTTCTGCTGAGTACCCCTATTGAGATATTATCTTTGATTATTATATTGTTATATTCTAAAGTTTTCTCCTTTTCGTCGAGTAATAAGGAAACGTTATCATCAACCAAATTCTTAACATCAATAAAGTCGAGGGAGTTTTTAATTCTATTGAAATTAAAATTTTATCAATAACCAGCGTATCTTATTTGTCAAATTCTCCCAGGTCCAAAGTAGCCATAACATTATAGCTGATATCTACAATGAATATTTAATGAATAGTGCCTCCATCTGTAAGTATCTAGTACTTATTCGGTAACGTTTACATTCGAATAATCATTCCATTTCGATTCCGCATTCGATACCATGTGTTTTATTATCGACTTCTGTTCGCATACTAATCGTTCCAAATTTAATTATGTATAGATATTTGGTGGGAATTCAGAAGCCAGGATGAGTTCCATATTAATACGCTATGTTATGCGGCCGCAGGTTATTTCGTTAAATAACAGAATAATGCTTAAATAATAAACGCAATGATTTTTATTCATGGAAGCTCCCGATAATTTTGATATCAGTTCCAATTCAATATGCCAGCTAGAATACGACGGTAATAATTCACACAGTGTTATAAACAACAGTGGTGATTTAGTTAAAGGATCGCCTTGTAAGCGAAAGATCTCGGATCCTCTGAACGATAAATCATCTTTATACGGTATTAAATCTCTTTCTGTGTAAACAACTTCACAGAGACTTAACAAGAATGGATTTGAGCTAGAAACATTAAACACAGTCCGCCAAACTATTTGTCATTCTATTTTAAGCCTTGAAAACGATGCTTTTAATCCCGCTGAGTGCGACATTTCTCCCTAACAATCCAGGAAATGTTCGAGCGAATCTTAGACGCGGACAGATTTACTCGGTACATTGTTTTAACATAAGCGTGGGACGGAATGGTCTATAAAACGCCATCAGACCATCCACTCCAGGGACTATATCAGGATACCAAGTTAAACATGTAGATGAGAAAACACATTATATAGAAAATTCAACCTTAGTAACGGGCGTTAAGCGTTCTGGTTGAGAGGAAAAAGTGATAGTAGGTTTGTATAAGATATCTGTTGAACGGACAGATAGAATAAAGCTTATTGACAGTATGTCAAGTCTATGGAGATGAATGGAGATACGGGGATAATTACAACACTAGTTTAAGCGCTGAAGATTTTATCAAATGTCTCGAGTTTCTCATATTTGAAAAACAATATTATTCGAAATAAAAAACAGTATCAAAGACTAGTTTTCAAGTAGATATAAGTAAATATATAAGCTACTAAACCAAACCAAGAAAACAATATTTAAAATATCTTATACAAAACAACCCAGTAAAATATTTTTGGAAGCCGCTTACAAGTTGACATCACATTAACTAAATCTGGAACAAGTTAAGGAGTGTAGCACACACACCATTCGTTACAGATTCGATTCAATTACAAACTCATGTTACATACAAAACAAATCCAATTAAGTGAAATGGATCTGCGGAAGTGACGAGCGACCAGCGAGTTAATGAATTTGTAAAATTCATAACGAGAAATATATTGTGCGGGTAAATGGAATATTTTATTAAAAAATATTTATAAATTGCAGGTCTATTAGATGTAATCGCATTCAGCTTAGTCACAAATTGCAATTCAGTTTCAATGATATTACAGAAGAGGTTACGTGTGTCTGCTGCCAAAATTCTTAGAAGTGTTGGTGAGAACCTACTACACGTTATTCTTATAATTTGTGCCAGGCGGACTTCAGATGGCGTTTCAATCGTCGTTGGATAGATAGCGCTAATTGGCCGCTTGAGCCGCGCCGTTAATGCGCCCGCGCGGGTAGATCCGACGTGCGAGCCGCGGAGCGATGACCTGCTGAGTGACAGATTCAGCTCCTTACCACATAGAAGGATAGAGGATGTAACAATAGGCCAGAGATTCTATGAATAACAGTATATTATACAAGTTATTTCACAGTAATTTAAGGTCCTACCAGAGCTTGGAAGCAAATTGTGGGCACTTTAGTGCTCCAAATGATTTTCATTAGTTTTTAGATGAAAGGCGATACTCGCAAGAGATTTCAATGTCGATCACAATGTCATCAAGACAACAGTCGAAATTTATAAAATGTATTCCACAAATAAAGCTTACTAAACATAGAAGCGTCAAATTATTTGCAAATTTACAATTGTAATAATAATATATAATATAATGTGAAATCGATAATACACTGTGGTGAAGTATGAGAATAATAGCTTTTGCACTGTAAGTTAACATTTACCATGTTTATTACAACGGGTTGTAAAGTTACTAGCTGCAGGTAATTAAATAAAGTTTCATATTTCAGCTATGGCGGTTTATACTCGAATGAAAGTTATGAATGGCGAGACAACAATATGAGAAATTAAATAAATGTTTAACAAAATAAATAGAGAACCACCTCTAAAAGAAGAACGTTAAAAAGTAGAAAATAATACAGTTAATAATACGTACAACGAATTGCTACCGTCATTGGTGATAATATTAAACTAATTGATTACAAAAGTCATACTCAAGTGACACCAAACGCGACGCAAATACGTGACATTTGACCTACGTTCTGAATAAAAATACTAGCAAAACGAATTACCAAACTACGATTCAAAACAACCAAGATATGCTGCGAGCCTAAAGAGCCTAAAGATCAAATCGCAACGTGTTTTACCCGTCCTATTATATGCAACAAGGCACTCTAGGCATTTATCAAATAAGTCGTGTGACCACGTAAACGTAATGTCATAACTGATCGCTCGGGCGCGGCCGCCCGGGGCATGTGAGCGCACCTATTCAAGTGTAAGCCGTATATGCACCGAATACACAAACTAAATTCAAATTTGCAAGTTGCTACGTTATGGCCCGCCTTCCAAAAAAAGCGACGTCTCTAACACATAAGTTGGACTTAGACATATATGTAGTGTTTGAGTATTTGGCCTTATGATTCGTTTCCCATCGTTTATATAAACAAAGGTGATGTCATTTTATTCCCAGTTTTAAACTAAGCTTCAACTATCTACTTAATAATAATTTAGATAACAAATGTAAGGCCATATGAAATAAACATTTTTGAAACCTATTAAAATATCAACAGAACGTGTTATGAACAGTGCTTATATCTTTTTAATTACCAATAAAACTGTCGGCAATGATGTTCATATGGTTAATTTAAATAAACACTAATTATACCATAAATATGCACTCTTTGAAGGAACTGTTAATACTGAACTTGATACACGTTTAAAGGATTAATCACGGCGAAGTTAAACTTATAAACTAAAATGAGATTAGTGTATGACTATAAATCTTTAGGTTCCTACAATTTGTATAACGTGTTCAAGAATATATTTGTAATGGACTAAAATGGGACGATCGATGCACAGAGTCGGTGCACGCGCAGGCAGCAGACACATCGTTTGTCAAGGAGTAAAGAGTTGAGAAAATAAAACAAGTTTTAATAGCCGCCGCGAGGTAAGTGATTCAAGATGAGCAAGAATACATTAAGCGTCATGAAATAAAAAGTTTAACTAAACTTTGCATACAAATTTTCCACATGTTCCATATATTTTATCGTTTTTCGGGCAACACACTTCAATCATACATACTTGATTTTGATGTAAAGATTATATCTATCTTCACAAAACATATGTCATCCATTACCCTACAGAACGATAAATAATGGCACAAAAATCACAATCATGTCACATTATATCATCAAAGTAACACTTTAGCAAATCATTGTTATTTGATATGACGCGACGTTGGAAAAGAGAACGACCGCAATGACACGACATATCTGGACATTGTGCGTTACCTAAATACACATCAAAGGGCATCCGAAAAGCTCACTGACAAACTGAATCACGAAGCGAATGTTAGTTTAGATGACGATAGACGTTTTCCAAAACGGGGCACAAAAGGTGCACCAAAGAAAACAGTAAATGGTAACAACGGAGGCATGAGTGCTTTCTATCCAGCTATAGGTACTGTATTTAAAGTAAGCATATTAAAACAGCTCACTGTTATAAAAATAATCCCATATGGTAGCTATTTACGCATGGCGTGACACGAGGGGACGATAGTACGTGACAGAATATTAAAAAATATCGTTATTACTAACGTAAGTATACCTTGAAGAATTTAATAACAAAGGCAACTTGAATAGTCTCCGATCACGTTTGCAATTTTATTAACCAGAGATAAATGCGATGATAATGCAAAACGTGTCTGATTTGCGATATTTGTCAAGACATGTTATCACGTTAATTTTAAGTTTATTGAAGACTATCTCCCGCTTACTGCGCCGTTATTATATCAGATACTCGGATCTTTTGCAAATGCTGTTATAATTTTATAAATAATCGTTCTCAATTATAACATTTTTAGGACTTAGGAGTTTATACAACAAATTTCATAATTGAAGCGCGAAAAAAATACGAAAGTACATCGGCAGGATAAGGATGAAATAAACCAAGAGATAGACACTAAATTAAAACCAAATCCAGATTGAAAATAACTGAACAAATATAAAATACATTAAAGTCGCTTTGCATACGACGTGTTGTCTCGCACTGCCGCTCAAGCGTAGATCGTTGCGGGCTCACCCTTATTTATTTTAACCCTTTTTACTGTTACTAATACTTTCTCGGTATCGTTTTGTCTCCAAATAAGATTCTAATATATCATACGCCACGACAATAAAAGAGCTTATAAAATCAAAAGCATTGCATCACTTACAAATTTGGAATCTTCACCGCCTACTTAAGTGGGCACAAATGTTTATGTTTTTAAGACGAGTCACCGTCTAACCTTATATTTAGAAGCATGAATATAATTGAAGCCGTTTATTAAAGACAAAACTAATTTTAACTGTATGAATTAACTACAAATAATAATTTAAAATATCCTGTCCAAATATACTTTACGATATGCATACCTCCAACAGCGCGTGTTATATAATGAATAACACCTCCATTTACAGCATCCATAAAAGTTGTAACGACTCATTAAAATAAATTATGATTTAAACGCGCAACAAATTGGAGGATAACAATAAAAGATCACCGCTAATAACCTAGGAAAGAGCTAATATTACTGACAAAGTTTTAAACATAGTCAATAAATCTACAAATAACCTTAATAAAGCAATAAACATCGATGGAGATGAAACCACCGGTATGCAAACAGAGCCACAAACGGTTGTTGACGGTGCACGTCCAATAAGTCAAAATCACAAGACTGTGGGCGGTGAAGCGTATCGCCGTGCATTATTTATACCGGCTGCACCTACTTAAACGTGGAAACACACTGGCCACGCAATAACACGTGCTTCGCGTAAACCGATATTATCGAGAAGGATGAAGTTAATTAAATACAGGATCCCACAATCATGGAACGGCAATCAAGTCAGTATAGTGATTGAAGATTAACACTACTATAATTTTAGCCCTTTTGAGGTCCCACTCCTGGGCAAGGGCCTCCCCTCAATACGAGGGGGATTCATGTTCATAATCCACCACGCTGGCCCAGTGAGGGTTGGCGGATATCACATGTCTTTCGAAAATTGGTTAAATCTTCTAAGACATGCAGGTTTCATCACGATGTTTTTCCTTCACCGTAAGCAAGTGATAATCATAATAGAAATTATCCAGAGGTTCGAGCCGGGGTTTGAACCCGAGACCTGGTATCCCGCAAGACGCGTGTGCTTAACCAATCGACTAGCACTGCTCATAGAACTAGACATAGAAAAATTAAAGTCTAGAAACATAAAATATTATGACGTTACATTTATTAATGTTTGTGTACCAAGTGTATAGGGAATTTTATTTAACAGCCAATCGCAATAATGCAAAAGGGACAGATTATTATAACAAGGTCGATGAAGCTACTACATCAATAATAAATACTGAAAACCGAAATGACAGTAAACATACCATCACTATCAATCATAAAATAAATCAAAGCGGCATCATTCAACTCCTCGAACATAATGCAGTTCTCAGACACTGATCGAATCCCAATCGATAAACCGAATCGTAAACGATCTGTTCTTAGAAGTAATTGCCGTTACCGGCGCGTGCGCAGACGGACACCGTGTATTTCCGAATGTAATGACATCGAAGTGCCACCCAGACGGTAAAACGTCGAGTAAAAGTGGTAAGCGTATATATAGAGCAGATAAAATTGCATATTCTAATTCAGGGTTCGCACCCGAGGTGGCAGAGTAAACGCCTAGTAGTTAAAACAATGAATCATACAAGATGTGGACTACTGGAGACCACGTGACCGGAATGAGAAAATAACTTGGACTTTTCATGATCATCAGTATTGTCTCAAGGAGAATATAAGCTTCTATGTTCTATTCACCTTATTCAACCTCCGTGATTTATTATAATAATGAGAAGTGTGCGTGGGCCTAATCGCTGACCGCTACTGAATATTATAGTTATTATGTATACCTAGCTCTTTAGTTATACCTAAGGCCGTTGGAGCTATAAGATATTTTACACGGGAAGTCGAATTAAATCCTAATTTATTTGGGTTGCACGGTTGGGGATTTAGCGATTCTGTAAATACTGGGATCACGACTGTCATAAATTGTTTTATGAACAAACGTTGCGTGTTTGATTGTAAATCTGTCGCTATTGGCCTGGCTTACATTCTTCATAAATCCAATAAGTTGATTGTTTTCGTTTAAACGTCGTAGGTGGAAATGACTTTGTGGTGTCTAAAATCCAGACATAAAATAAAATAAACAGTATCCTGCCTTTTTTAATACAATATACTTCCCAATATCTACACCAGTAAAATATATAATCTACACTTTCCTATGCTAGGTATTTTAATAACCTTTATTGAGTAAAAAAAAAAAAACAGTGCCGTCTAGGGACGCCCGAAAGAAGCGAAGCTTTGCAGTAGATATTAGATATATTATATTAACGCGTTACGCTTTTCACCGTTTTAGTGCCCGGGTAGCGAGCGCCCCGAACGTCCGTAAAGAAGCTTCGCTTCAAAACGTTGAATAAGTATGATTATTGTACACAGTATTTACACAAATATCAAATAGAACAGTATCACAGCCGTGATCATTTCCAGAGAGCCTTTGGATGGACAGGATGGAGGATTTAGACGTACGGAAATAAAATGACCTATGACATCACATCCGCAAATCCTCGCACGTAAAGTACTATTTAATGACCAGTTCAAGTGGATTCAATTAGATAACTGCAGAGGTCAAATGGATTATGCAGTTTACATTTGCAAGGATGCCATTTAAGATGGAGTAGCTGAAAGAAACTCTACCAACAAAATAATAAGCTATATCACAGTTAGTGTCAGTATACTTTGTCTGAAAACAGACTTTAGTTTTGAACAACAAATCATAAAACAATGGGGTGTTCCAGGTTTTTTATGCGACCAGGGTGGGCACGCATTGGGGTAAAATTGACAATATCAGTTTAAACAGTCTCTCTTGCTATTTCCGACCTCATTTCTAGGGACATTGACAGCAGTGAAGTGACAGCTGACGTCACCCTAGTTCGATCGAACTACTTTTATTGTTTTTTTGGTACCATTGGCAATTTCGAAATTAGAAATAGTTGCATAATTATTGCTTTATTCACTTCAAGTGTGTGACGGTATTTGGCACTCTGAGACTTGGCATGCGATCCTCTTCTAGCTTATAAGGATGAGAATGACAACATAGACGTGTTGTTTTAAGTACCTTCAACTCTGCATAAATAGCTGATGAATCATTCCAATTTTATATCACTTTAACCGTCGCCGGTCTTTTTAGTAATCAAAATAATGGAATAGAAACCAAGCGAACTTTCTAAATAAACCGTAATTACAACAGCCAGTTAACAACGAACGAGAAACAAAACAATATATTTCTATTAGAAATCATAATCAAACACGTAGGCAGACAAATTATGACACCGCACGATGTTGACCACAGCCATAAACTGTCACCTCGAACACCAAGAACGCACTCTCTAAATATTTAACGATAATTTCCAATAGAAAATGTGGGTAACGCTCAACAAAATATATCTTTGTTGTAACAATAACAACAAAGATATATTTTGTTGCGATCAAACAATGTGAATATAAAATTTAACGATTTTTAATGCTTTGAGAACCAGTGTGGAGTATCTAAACGAGATTTGGCTACATCACGAATCAATTGTTTTCGTTCTAAGTTCCTGTTGCTTTTTACACACCCAAACAAATAAGTAATATCCTTCATGAGTGTAACACTACCGGCATTAACGGTCTTAAGGCTGTTATACGAGTATATTGAAAGATTTTCGAACGTAACCATGAAATCTATCTCCACATTTTCCTTCTTATATATGTCGCCGCCAACTAGCTTAATTCGCCATTCAATTAACAGCCTAGGCACTTAACTAAACGGCGCCGTTCAACTAGTGGCCTGAATGATATTCAGCCATTTGATCAAACAGCTAGGCAAATGACTTGGATCGATGACGTTTAACTACTTGCCTAGCCGTTTAATTACCTGCCTAGCCTGTTCATTTCAATTTACTTCTATTTTCTGCCACCTAGCGCCGAAACTCACCAAACTGTCAATATCTCTATATTCTATATTCTCTTTGGTCAATATGGCGTCGGAAAAATAACAACTTTGATGGAATAATTTTATTAGGTACTTAGGTTTTTTACGTTTTTTTTTAGATCCACCGAATCTATTTGCCGGGTGGGGTTTCTGTGGGGTCATAAAAAAAATAACCCTAACCTAAACCCATCCAGGTCGTTCTGCTTGGGTAGTATTTTGAAAAAGTTTTGTAGTACTTAAATGTCAACCAGTTGCCTAAGCATTAGCCAGCCAGTTTATTAAATGTTGTAATAGACGATACGGCTGAATATCATTCAGGCCGTTAGTTGAACGGCGCTGTTTAGTTAAGTGCCTAGGCTGTTAATTGAACGGCGAATTAAGCTATTTGGCGGCGACATATACACAGAATGTTCTCTCAAATTTCAGAGTCAGCGACAACTGTCTCAACGCGAGCAGATAAAGAATAGTCCGTATCGGTTTCTATATTTATTCAGTCTCAAATCTACAGACGTGGTGACTGGCAAGTCACGCCGAGCACGTGTTGTTTCCTAATCATCGCGAAACAATTGAAAACCACACTTCCGCTACTGCGTGTACGCTTTGGTTTATTGGATTCGCAATGTTCCGATAAGAATTGCCGTGTGACATCAAGGACATTAATTTAGTTGGATAACATTAAATCATTGTTATTCCATAAACAACTTGCATTATCATAGATATTAAATATATCATTCTGAGCTCTACCTACTGGTCTATTGTTAATAACTTTAAACAACATTCCGCAACAATATTCTAAGTTAACGTGTTTGGCGCCACTGTAGTATTAATAATGTGGCTCAATCTTATCGTAAACTAAACATTGTTATATTTATTAATACCGAAAACCAACAAACAAGGCTATGTAAAGGATACTAACCCCCGGATATTTATGGACAAGTAATTACGTTACGGTACTTGGTTCTTAAGTAAATATAATTACTTAAGTCACTTATTTTATTCTGAAGTTCAAAGAATGAAAAAATTAAGAACTGTCGAAATTTATGACTTAATTACATCTGCACTGCTTACTTGTCTTTAGACTTCGATTTATATATTGAGAATTCCAGAATGCAGTTTAAATAGTGACTTAACCATAAAATCACTTAAAAACAAGGAAACACATGTTCATAGATACGGTGACCTAAGACTCTTTTGAATACCATAGGTAGGTACCTAAAATAAACATATAAAAAGGTACTCACATCAAAGAAATGCGGTCTCAATCTTCCTATAGTGTACTTGGCCACATCGGTGGTCAGCTGCTGGCAGGCGCACCCGAACAGGAACACCCCGATCACACAGTAGGCCTCCCAGACCCACGCCGGGATCTCCTTGCTGAGGACCTTCCGGGATCGCCCGCCTACATAGTCCCGCAGTCTGATCCATTCGGTGATAACCATCTGGGGAGAATGGAAACGAACGTTAATGGAATGGAACACGACTGATTTAAATCGACATCGGAAATGCAGTTCCGTTGGATGCACTAGATGGCGCTATCACGCGGTAACTAGTGCAACCTAGATTTAAATACTAGGCCACGCATTTTTAAATTTTGTGAATGAGTATTACAAAGTTAACGAAATAAATCATGTTCTCGTATACTAGGTGAAACAGAAAGGGTTACAATTTTTTTGCAACTTTACTTTGTAAATCCAAAATTAAGTATAGGCTTTGTGGGACAGTTGAAGTACTAAAGGTTTTGTAGGCTTATGAAATCTGGCAACAGCTGTATTCCTTTATCACCTTTTGTTTTTCTAGTTTCCTCCAAAGCTGATAGTTTTAGAATTACAAAGTTACGTTTTGAAAAAAAGTTACCCTTTCTGTTTCAACCTGTATAATATGATAATACTTTAATAATAATTATTAGCAAACATGGGCATAATTTAAATTAAAGATGTAAGCACCACGTGGATTTACGAATAAAATCGCGAACTACCTACCACGTCTGTTGCAAGAGTGTGTGGCCTTGCACTGCCTGATACGGCGCAGGGTCGGGTCGCACGCACACTGAATGTCACTCCATATATGTATGTATGTGTGAACGATGAAATTATTGATTGCCACTACAAAGATTTTGATTTGAAACCTAAATCAAAGTTGATAAAATACAGTGGCTTGAGCTCAAAATTTTGGAGATTTTCGCTTTCCAGAATTTGAGGCACATATTGTATTTACACACATTCATGATTTTCTGGGATTCCCAAACTGAAATGACGAAGCTGGTAATCTTGCTGACTCGTCATCAAACCAAAATATTTCGAATTTACGATGTTCGGGAGTTCAATTAATGGAAATGGAAATTAATAATAATGTACTTTTTAGATTTGGAAGTGCATATTTTATTACGAGTATCCTACTTTAAATTTAACTATAAGTTATGCGTGCGTTTGAAATTGCAATGGATTCATAAAACCAGTCATAGATTTATCGTTGACCCATATGTCATATCAACAGTGCTTGCGGTTTTGATACGAGACCGAGTGCGCAGCGCGATATTACGCAACAGGAATCTCAGTGGGCGTCGAGATGACCTATTGTCAGATCTCGGATAAGAGGTATCTAGGAGATAAGATGTAAATAGAATAGATGGGTTAGATTTTTCAGATACTTTTGAAATACGGACCATAGTAGCTGTAGACTATATTTTCTATGGTAGTTGCAACTGGTTATTTGATGGCAATCATAAATGTTGATTAGTAAGTCTTAAAGATTTGTCAGTCAATTTAAAATAATACACGGTAGGTAACTGACTTAGCATGCCAATTTGAGAAATAAGAACAGTTAGTATATGTATACATAAGACTATGATAGTAATCGTGCCTCTAACAATAAAATTAGCATTAACACTCTCTTAAAACAAAACTGCAGTAACAGCTATGATGACATCAACGAAACAGCTTCAAGTACACAAATGTTGCTACAGTGCGTCTCAGTAGCCAAACATAAACAACATGAGTCAATACGCCTTGAACTTGAATAAAGGGGAACCTTGACCGTAACTTCTAAAGAAAACAACTAAAACAACCGCATTGAAGAGTATGAAACACAAACGAGTGGAAGATAACGTGGAGAGTGTAAATGGACACTAATATGGTGTTAACACTGACCGAGATAGGAAGTATACAGTACTCTTTAGTATTTAACATTGAACAGAGTAGTGTGCAAGATCCAGTAAATACAAATGTTCCTGTTTCCTGATTAGTTTCCTTGATCAATAGCGGTAATGGAGATAAAGTTAGAACTGGTTTTAAGAGTCGAAGGAACATGCTTTTCCTTAAGCTTTATTTGGATTGCAAATAGATATATCAGTGACAAATTGCACAGTTTACTAAACTAGGTAAGTTTTTTTATGTCTACTACGAACACATATTAGCGATTCCTTGTACAACGATACGTATACATCGGTCTGATAAACAGTGAATCACAAAGCAATCAGACGCCATACGATTTACCTCATTAATCATTTCCACGTTGATGAAAGTTCTTCATAAATATTCATCACAATCAACCCGATTACTACAAAAAATGGGTCCTGATTAATGAACTTTAATTGAAAGAGATATGTAAGTAAGTAAGTACTTCATTTAAAATGATTATCTTGCAGGAGCCGTTTGTAGATTGTACAACTTTTTTTCAGACATACGTTTTGGAAAAAACCAACCCAATTGGAAAAAATCTAACGAAATGAAAATTGTTTATTTTCATAGATTAGGTGCGTTGAACTTTCAGTCATAGTAATCATTAGTTGGCAACCGTATGCGCATCGAACTGATGGGTACATTAGCGACACGCTAACAGCGCTAAAATTATCCATCTATTTTCACGGCAATTACCCTCAATATTACGTATGCCTATGCAATTATCATAAGCGGAGTTTCATAAACATATCGCGAGTCTTAAATGCAATACAATAACGATATGCTGCAAAATTGGTAGCGTGCTGCCTCAGATTAAGGAATAGGCAGATGACGCGCCTAGAACACAAAAGTGTGTCCACCAAAGCAAATACAAATTACAAAGCGAATACAATCTCGCGTCAGTACTGAACTTCGCGTCACAGCGCTTACACGTCAAAGGTGGTTAGTTGTTTTATTTTGAAAATGCCGTCTTGCGTAATTAAAAAGTGTAAAAGTTGTTCACAAAAACAAAAAAAGCAGATGGTATATCTTTCCACAGGTAACTATTGTTTATGTTATAGTTTTGTAATTTATTTACCCACAATTTGATATCGCTCACTCGGAACACAAAATTTTGACAGATATTGGTTGGTGTTGCCAATTTACATCGAAATAAGTTTCCTTGAATTAGGGACATGTGCATAGGGTGTAGAAAGATGAACACAGACCGATCAACACATCGAATCAACCGAAGTACAAGTTATACTTACCTATAAACGGAAATGAAAAGAAATTTGTTCCATGAAACCGATATGAAATACCTTCGTATTTTTCGGGAATACGCAGGCAAGTTGCGCACGTCCTTAACTGCAAACCTTATCAATAAATAATTAGTGCCTCGTATATGTAACTCCCTCTTCTTTCTAAATAAAATTATTATTATTATTAGTTAGAATAAAAGAATAGAACTAATATGGTATGTGTGTAACTTTTAATTTGTAATAAATATTTTAAATTAATAACATTTTTCAATTTAATGTACCTAATTATGCATATAAAGACATCCAAAAATCTTTAATGTTATAATGTTCTTGAGTGATAATGCAGATATCTTCAAATATCGATTTGCAGAAAAAATAAACACTAAGTTTATTTTATTTTATTAGCATTATTCTGTTCAAATACCTACTACTTAAGTACCTTAATTGCGAAAGACCATTTCCAATTTGTAAAATTAGTACTACTGAGAACAATCGGAAAAATTATGGGAGTTCGTTCCCCAATATCTGGCAACTTTACACGCACACAGATGTACGTGTCCCTACAGTGCCGCTCCTAGTTGTCACGCACACATTTAATGCTATGTGGCTTCACATCGTTTGTTGCGTTTACTACATCTGCGTTAATCTGAGCGTGCTGCCATACAATATCGATGCAAATAACAGCAGAGTGTATTGCATAAACTCAGCAGTATCGTGCGCTGCTGCAGCGACCCCAGATTCTGTTTTTGCTTCAAATACCGAGAGAGCAATGGACCAAACGTCAGATAAGATACCCGCTTTCTTTACGACATGAACGCAATCATCAAAGGAACTAAGCGATACGTCTATTTAATAAGAACATGTGCCAAACCGCGTGGATGACATTGAATTAAAAACACTTAAGCATAACAGTTAAAAATAAACTGGCCACCCAAACAAAGTACGTACAAATGTATCTTTTGAAATGTAAAGTGATGTCTTATTATCTTGAAAACGAGCACATAACTGAGACGTATCTAAGTAGCGACGGAAATTTTAAAACCATGGATTTTGAAGACGCTTTTAAAAAGATTAAAACGTATCTGTAATATTCTTTAGCTATGGTATTTACTTTTAGTAAGATACAGTTATCTTTACGGCATAATTTATAGACGCTCATCAAGAAATTCCTGTTTCAGAGGTGTATGGATACGAGAATGGATTACCCAATAAGTTGCTATTTCTGTGGAGATAAGTACTATGGTAAGTTGAGGCTTAAAATGTTGGATTCATAAACAGGGGGATATAATGTCAAGGGCTTACCTTGGTATCTAATAAAGCTTTTATCTATTTCGGTCAACTTAACGGCATTGCTCAAGTGTCTATAACATACTGATAATGAACTGTTTAATAGTGATACTTTGGGTGAAGAATTTTTGTATACACCACAGTCTTTGAAGTCTCCAGTGCAACTATTTCAAGCATATAATCCTGTGGAATCAAAAATTCCATTGTAGAATATTCAATGCAGTTTTGTTTGCTTTAATTTTATGAAGCAATGTTTGGAAGTTTGTTTACACTTGATGGTCATATATCATCACTTTATTATCATCTTTTCGTTTACATGCCTGTTCTATATGAAGTATTTGGCTGCGAAATTTGGGACATTTATAGCTTGACGCAATTTTCAATATCCCATTATTGTGTGGTTAGCATGCAACGTAACATGATGTTTCTATAAATAGTGATCAACGTCATAGTGACATCAATAGAATCTGAATATTTTTAATGTTTAAAAATGCCACATTTTATCTGTTGTTGGATTATTAGTAAAAAATAATTGGGTTAAGATGTAGATACCATAAAAATAGATAATACAACTGAATCTATTATTAGAGCCGAAGTCAAAAGAAACAATTGAAACAAACGACATACCTGTCAAGAAAATGGTGCTCACCATTCACTCAGATATGAGAAAGTTGAAAAAATCCAGACCGAATATGAATATTACTCTAAATATCAAGATAGAACTGGGATCAGCAATTTGAATAAACGACAATTTAAACATTAGTTTGTGTGAAACTGACAAAATATTTGTGCAATCCCAATTTTTATATTGATATTGACAACACAATTCATAACTACAGTAAAACCAAAGGCATCATGATTTATATTTATAACTAAACGCGAAAGGTGGAAAGTACGCAATGACACCCGCATAATGCTATATTTAGATACTCAATGCCAATGTGACATAGTTTTACAATTTCCGAGTTACTGTTTCAGCGATACAGCGGGCATGATAAGTTTTTTTCCTATAGGTACCTTGTTTGTTTTACCTCATCATTTCCCATGATCAGATATTGTGATCCCTACATTTACTACTACACTTACAGATTAGTATGATTTAGTTCAGCTATCATAACTGTGAATTCAGTTACACAATTATCTATATCATCTATAATACATATGATTTGTTTGGTGGCATCATTACTAGTTGCACAAACTATACCAACTTGTTAGATCGACACCTTTTCTGAATCAGTGTTTTGTCGATATTCATTCGGATAAGACGCGTTGACTGTCGTCATTAACGTTTATTGCTGCTTATCGCTTAATCTTATTGTTCTCGGCGCGCGGGTTGCTAGGCCGGCCGGTCGGTGACCGGCTGCTACCTGCGCGGTCCTATATATCTACGAGTAATGTGAGTAATAATGACTGCTAATAACTCAATAGAAAATGAAAAAATGAATAAAGATTTACATTTACACGCAAAAGAGGATACTACACAAACAGAGGAGATGGAGACAACAACATGCGACCGACCTAATGAAGTGCAAGGATGTGAAAATGAAGACTTACAGACCAGTAGCCAGACTAAAGAATCGTGGACTGTGGTGAATAGAATGGGCGGTCGAAAACGACGTCTAATGGGAAAAGAAACTGAAGAAGATACAAATACGCAAGGTGAGAAAACAGAAGTATGTGTTACAAGTAAAGAGCCCCTTCCAAAGCAGTTTCAACTAGCGAAATTACTGAAGGCAAATTACATAAACAGCATAATAAAAATAAAATATATAAACGCCTATAAGATCCTAATACAATTTGAAAGTGATTCACGAGATGTTCAGAAATTAATTAATTGCATTGAGTTTAAAGAGAAAGGATGGCAATTCCAAAGGACTATGGAGGTAGGAATATCCTATGGTATTATTAAAAATGTAGATTTGGATTATAAAGATGATGAAATTATGGAAAGTATTACGAGTGATACGGAATTGATTTCAGTGAGACGGTTAAACCGTAGAAATGATGACAACTCTGGGTGGATAGAGAGCGAAACAGTTAGACTGTGTTTTAAGGGCTCATCAATACCTTTATACGTACGAGTTTATGGTATTCGGGTCATCGTGGAACCTTTTGTTTACCCAGTTACGCAGTGTTCAAACTGTTGGAAGTACGGACACATAAAAAAAGTTTGCCCGTTAAAAAAAGTCGTGTGTCCCAAGTGTACCAAAAACCATGAAAGCTGTGACACAAACACACTTAAATGTGTAAATTGCAACGGAGAACATATGGCCCTGAATAAAAACTGCCCTGTTTATTTAAAAGAAAAGAAAATCCGATCAATTATGTCTGAATCCAATTGCACATATAAAAAAGCAATCACATTATACATCCCGGAATTACCATCAGTTCAAGAAGAAATAAGGTTAGTAGCTCCATCATGTGGCAAAGCTATATCCCAAATAGACAATGAAGAACCGTCACCATCGTTGACTTCTCCATATGCATTGATCGCTGCTAAAAGAGGAGAAACTGAAAAATCCGTACAACATGAAATACCATCTACCTCAGAAGGTCATAGAAAGGAGAAAAAATCATCTGGACCGAAAGCGAAGAAGCAACATAGTCAATATGTAGCGGAAGACATGACCTTTGACTGGGAATGCATATGCTCTGATAGTGAAGAGGCATCGAACACAAATGAAGCTCGAGGAAAGTACAGTAAAAGTGATACAGAAAATGAAGATAAAGGTTCCCTAATGGAGAAGTTAAAGACTTTGATTGATAAAATTCAGTCATTGATATTCATGAAGAATCTTACACTAAAAGAAAAAATCAAAGGTGGTTTTCAAATCTTTATAGACTGGCTCGTATCTTTGATAGTTAGTAGTATTTGCGATTTGCCATTTTTAAGAAATCTCCTTCACAGAGCTAACGATAAGTAAAATACGACTTAAAATAATGCAATGGAACTGCCAGAGTTTAAAAAATAAAATACAACAATTTGAGGTACTGCTTTCACAAGAAAAAATACACATAGCAGCATTGAACGAGACCTGGCTTGATGCAGATTACAATTTGAAAATAAATAGCTATAATGTGTTCCGCAAAGATAGACATGATGGCTTCGGAGGAGTAGCTATTGTGACTCACAAATCCATCAAAGCGCAAATGTGTGAAATACAATCTCGGCAGCCTGGAATCGAAATTATACATGTTAAAGTTTTCAACTGCGAGAAAATTAAAAACATCGTAGCTATCTATTGTCCCCCTTCTATACAAACAACACAAGAAGATTGGGATGACATTTTCTCCAAATTTAATAAAAATGTGTTATTTTTAGGGGATTACAACGGACACCACCTCAGCTGGTCCTATAAAAATGATAGTAGGGGAAACCAAATTTACGACTCACTTTTGAACTTCAACCTCGTAACCCTGAATAACGGTGACCCGACCAGAATCAAAATGGTCAATGGTGCGTTGCAGAAATCTGCTCCAGATATTTCTATAATTTCGTCAGATATAGCTGTAGCTTTCAATTGGTCTGTTATGAATGAAAGTTTAGGGAGTGATCACCTTGTGCTAAGTATCTGTGCAGAAATTAAATTAAAGAAACCTCTTCTTAAAAAGAGGCTGTTTGCAAAAGCTAATTGGGTTCTTTACACTAGGCAATTGCAACAGCCATTTGACCGCTTTATAATTTCTGAGGACCTTCAAGAAACTTATGATAGATTTTTAGAAGAGCTCAATAAGGCCGCCGACGCACATATACCTATTCGAAAATTCAATACCGACCCAAACTCAAATTTTAAGCCAAAACCCTACTGGTCGGTAACCTTATCCAAAGTGGTAGCTGAGCGAAGATTAGCACTCTCTAATTTTCGCCGAAATCCCACTCCCAATAACCTATCTTACCTCCAATTAAAGACCCAAGATGCACAGAAACATATAAGAAATGCAAAAAGTGAATCTTGGCATAAATTCTGTACATCTATTGATCATACTTCTACGGCTAATGACATGTGGCGCAGTATGAAATGGTTTAAAGGATATGGTGGTTTGAGGAGCTACGTAAATAAAGACCAAACCGATCAATTACTTCATACTTTAGCACCGGACTACGTCAGTAACATGCAACCAATCTTTAACTCTAATAATGCGCATTTGGAGAAAGATATCTCAGACCACGAGTTTGAAAGAAGCCTTAAATCGATAGATACAGCACCCGGGTCCGACGATATCTCATTCTCGATGATAAAAAATTTGCCGGCCAGTGGAAAAACAATTTTGGTTACATTATATAATCTAATTTTAAGAACTGGCTTGGTCCCTCAACAATGGCGTAACATCCGTATATTTCCGATTATGAAATCGGGCCGAGATCAAAATTGTGTGTCGTCACTCAGGCCTATATCTTTAATATCATGCATATGTAAAATATTCCATGGAATTATCCAAAAACGCTTAGAGTGGTATTTAGAAAAACATAATGCATTATCTCATTACTCTTTAGGTTTTCGCAAGGGACGATCGTGTTTAGACAGTTTAAGTATCTTAGTGTCTAAAATTCAGACTGGTTTCATGAAAGATTTATTCACACTTTGCGGCTTCATAGATATAAATAATGCCTATAACAATATAGATATAAACAGACTATTATTAATATTGGACAATTTAGGAGTCGGGACTAATATTTGCAAATATTTATGGAATTTTTTAAACGAGAGACTCTTGGAAATCAGAACAGATAATTCGTATGCACATAGAAGCACAAACAAGGGTTTAGCACAGGGTGATCCCCTTTCACCTCTTTTATTCAATATAGCCACTGCCAAAATTTGCTTAGATTTTAATAATGAAGCAATTATAGTACTGCAATACGCGGACGATTTTGTGATAGCATATACATGCAATAACGTCAGTGTAGCCGGTCTAATTGTCTTGCGTAGGGCGATGGCGGTGCGACCAAGAAAACAGCAGTGGACTGTATAACTTCGGTTTATTTTATTATAGTTTTACATCACAACACAAAAGGCGCGAACCAATCTCGCGAGAAAACAAAAGAAAGACGACAGGCGGGAAAACTTACTTTTTTATGACATTAGATTTTTTTTTTTTTTTTTTCATGCGTTCGGAAATCAAATTAAAACAAACATTAATAGCGTCGCTAACAATTCCCCACCCCAGTGCTGTAACTGCAGCACGAATCACTAACAGCTAGGCGAGCGACGCGTACAGCGGACCTTGTGAAGACCCCTGACTTAGTTCTAACTCTAACCATTCGCACACGTCCATCCTTACCAGGCATCACCTGCTCAACAACACCGCGCGGCCACATATTCCTAGGTGCGTCAGGGTCGGCGATAAAGACAAGATCGCCTGCTTTTAGCGGCAGTGCCTGGTCAGACGTCCACTTCTTTCTAGGCAGCATATCTGGTAGCACTTCTTTCACCCATCTTCTCCAGAAACAATCGGCTAGTCGCTGTGCTATACGCCACTGCTTCCTCAGGTATAAGTCAGAATCATCGAAGACGCCAAGTTGAGGCAGGTTGCTCGACGAGCCTAAAAGAAAATGGTTGGGCGTGAGGGATTCTGCGCTCTCAGGGTCCACGGACACGTGTGTCAGTGGTCTTCCGTTTACCATGCTCTCTACTTCTGCCAGAAGCGTGGTCAAAGTCTCCTCTCGAGGTGCTCGCTCCTTGAGAATTACTTTAAGAGAAGTCTTCACACTTCTTATGAGCCTTTCCCACGCCCCACCCCAGTGTGGACTCACAGGTGGAATAAATGTCCACTTCGTTCCAGCGTTGAGAGCTTCGGCTTCCAAAGTACAGTGGTTAAGGGCTTGAACAGACATTCGTAGCTCAGCGTCCGCTCCCCTCAAATTCGTTCCGTTGTCGGAGTAAATATGTTGTGGCCATCCCCTTCGAGCCGCCATTCGTCTCAATGCCATTATAAGAGAATCAGAGGTAAGTCTTCTACATTTGTTTATAAACTTCAGTACCTACTGCTGATGTGGCGCGAAGTAACCGCAACCACGATGAAAATCTGGTAGGTTCAGGAACAGGTGAGTTCTTAGCTTCATAACAGTTTATCGTAGTAACGCACTCCACTTCCGAGTTACTATTTTCAAGTAGAATTATATTCTTGGGCCATGAACATTCATTGCTGTACAGAAAATGTGGACCATTAAACCATTCATTTTTTCAATAATGTACAATCATAGTTTTCTCTAGTTGCTATGTCTGCTACGTTCAAGTATGTAGGTACGTATCTCCACTCGCTTGCACTTGTGAGTTCATCAATTTCACCCAGTCTATTCGCTTCATAGGTCTTGTAGGTACGCGTGTTATTCTGTATCCAATGCAACACGGTTGTAGAATCGCACCAGAAGACTCGACGTTCCGGGCTCAGCTTATGTTCCTTCGCTATAGTGTGTGCGAGTCGCGCCGCTAGTAGGGCCGCTTGTAGCTCCATACGTGGTACTGTAACAGGTTTCAGTGGCGCTACTCTACATTTACTTGCTACAAATGCAATCTTAACTCGTCCGTTGACCATCCAACGCCAATACGCGACTGTACACGCAGCTTTAGTCGACGCGTCGCAAAATATGTGCAACTGCAAGTTGTCATAGATGGCAGTCTCCTTATCACTTGACCATGTTGTGTTGCTGACTGTACTTGTAGTTGTCGCGTTCGAACAAACCGCTGATAGATAACAGCGCGGCAGCGTGATGTCACTAATTACTTTCAGTTGATTTATCCAATCATACCATTTTGTATATACTTCATCAGGTATATAATCGTCCCAGCCAACTTGTGATCGCCATGTATCTTGTAGCATAATCTTCCCGTTGATTGTGAACGGCGACAGAAAACCATAAACATCAAAAATTGACATAATTAGTCGTAACATCTCACGTTTTGTTGGCCTTGTCTTTCCATTAATTATATCAGGTGAAATCTTCTTAAATGAGAGATCAAAGCGTAATGTGTCATCAGTCGGATCCCACAGTAATCCTAATGTTCGCTCGCCTGCGTATTCTTGATCGATTTTGAACCTTACAGTCGATGTTCCGAGAATATCTTTTGGCAAACTGTTCAACACAGCTTCACTGTTGCTTGTCCAGTTACATATATGAAATCCTCCTTGCTGATGTATATTAATAATATCTTTTACTATCTTTGTTGCAGTTTCTTCATCGGGTAGTGAGATAATGCAGTCGTCCATATAGTGTTGATTGCAGATAGCTGTCACGGCGGTAGGCATTGTTGACTCAAAACGCATCGCATTTTTGTTCTTTACATATTGCGCGACGAACGGCGAGCAGTTGGCGCCAAATATCAGTGAAGACATCGCATACGTCTTGATGGGATCAGTAGGGTTGTCCCTCCACAGGAAACGCAAGGCATTTTGATCTTCAGGTCTTATCTTGATCCTCAGAAACATGTCCCGTATGTCTCCGGTTACTGCTATCTTGTTCTCACGGAATCTCAGCATTATGCCAAGCAGTGACTTGAGTAAATCTGGTCCAGTAAGAAGAAAATCATTAAGTGACGCCCCTCTGGATCTGGCGGCAGCGTCGAAGACTAGGCGCAGCTTCTTCTTGTTAGGGTTGTCTACCCCAAAGTGAGGCAGGTACCACGTACGTTCAGTGGTGTCCATGTTCGTTACTTCTTTGGCGAAGTCGTTCTCCAGCAGGTGAGTAATTCGTCCCATGTATCTTTCAGCGTACTCTGTACTAATCATCATCTTTTTTTCCACAGATTTCAGCCGCTTCATCGCAGTGGGATAAGAGTCGGGTAACTTACAGTGACTGTCTTTCCAAGGCAGTCCGACTTCCCACCTTCCGGCAACCAGCATAGCAGTTTCATCTAGCAGCGACTGAGCACGTACATCATCAGGGTTCTGACGTGGACTTGAAGATATTCCGATGGAGTCCAGAGAAAATGAGCGACGAACCTCCTCCTGTATATCGAAAAGCAAGCGATCATTGTCCATGTCCTTTAACTGTTGATCAACATGTTCAGAAATAAACAAAGAAGTTTCACAAGAATGTTCGGAGGTCACCGGGATCCTTCCATGGACACACCAGCCCAACGGAGTTAAAGTAGCACATGGTTCATTGGGCTTTCCTGTTTTTACTTCAAGTGGTACAATTAAATTATACTTGTCCTGACCAATAAGCAATTGTGGCCTAGATAGGCACTGATAAAACTTATTTTTAATTTTTAATAAGTGACTATAGTTCCTACAATCTATGGTAGGTATGTGCTGAGCAGGTATATGCAATCCTTTCACACTGTTCAAACGGCATTCAAACTTTCTACCATCCTGATTTGAAATACTTAAATTTAAGATTTCAGTCTGACACTCAATCTCACTACCTTGCCATGCCCCACTCACACGCATCACATGTGGGCGCCCCTGCACCCCTAGTTGTCTAACTAGCTCCTCACTAATGAGTGAAACAGTAGAACCATCATCTAGTAAAGCAGTTGAGGTAATAACCCCCTTAGGTCCATGTATGTTTACACTTACAACTTTTAACAAAACATTACATGAATTTAAATTAATATGTGACACAGTTTCATTATGGGTCTCAGATTGCACCGGTACATCAACACTATTCATATTATTATTTTGCACTGAATTATTATTTTTATTAAATGGGTAATGTAGTAGAGGATGATGGGGCAATCCGCACCCATCATTGTTACAATTATCTGCCTTACACTCCTCTTTGTTATGTGTACACTCTAAGCACTTAAAACAATATCTATTCTCTTTAACAAATCTCCAGCGTGTCTTACGCAAGGCTTTTTTAAATTGTTTACATTGTACCAGACTATGTTCAGATAAATTACAGAATTTACACTTGTTATCATCACTAATTTGTAAAAAAACATTTTGAGATTTATTAATGTTATCACTATTAGGTTTACGCTTGTTAATCATAGTATCAGTCTTTATATTAATTAAGTGAGCACTGGATGTTGATATTTTCAAAGCTTCTTCATAAAGGAAGTTGGCAAGAATTTCTAATCTGGACTTGTTACCTGAGAGCAGCTGATGACTGTAGTCCACCCACTTGGCGATGAGCACCGTTGGCAGCTTGGCTAATATAGTGTTGCACATGGTAATACCTTGCAAGTATTCTTCACGCTTGAGTGCTCGCACAGCAGCCACATAGTTTTGAACTTTTATAGAAAATGGAATAATGTGTTTGTGGTAATCTAATGCCAAGGGATGTAATCTGCTTATTTCTGACATCACACTGTGTAAAATAACATCTGGATTTCCAAACTGCAGTTCTAATGTTGACATTACTATACTTGGTGAAGTAGCACTTATAAGGAGTGAACTCACAGCGTCCTTGGCGGCACCACGGAGACACTTTCGTAGCCGCCACAGGTTCTCCTTTGAAGTGAATCTGCATACTTGTGTGGACTCCTCATATGCTTGCTTGAATTGAAGCCACTCCATTGCATCACCAGAGAAAGTAGGTAGATCTTTCGGTGTACTCATTCTGCTTAATAGGGTAGCCAGGTGAACAGGATTGGTGACTGTCTTGTTCAGAATGTCCTGTCTCGCTCCATACTCATGTGGTCTTGAATTGTACAGCTCGTTCTGTTTGACACCGTAGTCGTGGACAGCTTGGGCTGGGTTGTACAATATGTCCTGTTTGTTGCTCTTAGCGTGGACACACTGTTGTTCCCGCTGACTATGCTCCATCCACCTATCAATATCTGAGCCAGTAGAACGCTTTTCCGTATGTTCAGACTTGTTGTATTCATCTTGTAAGTCTGCAAGTTCTGCGGCCAATCTTTTATCAATGAGACTCATTTGTATGTGAGCCTTGGCCTCCGCCGCCTCCAGTTCCAGTTTCTTCTGACGAGCCAACAGAGAAGAAGATGTGGACTTCCTGGAGTTATGTGTGTGTTGTGATGTAACATCGGTTGGTTTCGGTTGACCTGTCGCAGTAGGCCTTATTTCAGCAGGCTCTATTTCTGTAGGTCTAGTCTCGGTCAGGTTTCTTTGTTCGCCCTGCTCAATTCTCTTAGTTGTGCTTCGTGTATTCACCATTGTAGGCGGTGGCGTACGAATCATTCAGTATCCGGATCGAAGACCAGCGTTTGTAGCCGGTCTAATTGTCTTGCGTAGGGCGATGGCGGTGCGACCAAGAAAACAGCAGTGGACTGTATAACTTCGGTTTATTTTAATATAGTTTTACATCACAACACAAAAGGCGCGAACCAATCTCGCGAGAAAACAAAAGAAAAACGACAGGCGGGAAAACTTACTTTTTTATGACATTAGATTTTTTTTTTTTTTTTTTCATGCGTTCGGAAATCAAATTAAAACAAACATTAATAGCGTCGCTAACAGTCAGCAAAGCTGAAACTGCTGTACAAACAGCCTTAGAGGGTATTGTCTTAGTGCTAGAGGAACTTGGCCTCGATATTTCACCACAGAAGAGCAAAATGTGCTTATTTCAAAAGGGTACTAAATACTCGAGATATCCAGTAAATGTAAATAGTAATAATAGTACACTACCGTTGGTAGATACGGTTAAATATTTGGGGCTATGGTTGGATTGTTCCCTTCGTTGGGGTAAACACATAAACGAAACTACTCAAAAAGCCTTGAAATTTATTAATATTTTTAAGGTGCTAGCAGGTTCTGGCTGGGGTATCCACCAGAAACATTTAAGGCGCTTATACATGGCGGTATTGCGAAGTCGTTTCGATTATGGGTGTTATCTTTATGATGCCAGCTGCAAAAAGTATTTAAATAAAATGGATGTAATTCAAAATCAATGTTTACGAATAATTGGAGGATATATAAAAACTACACCTAAACATGTGATGGAATGTGACCTTTGTATACCCCCCTTAGAAATTAGAAGACAGATCTTAGGGGAGAAATACTGGCTGAAAACAAAATCGTTCGAAAGTAGTGACTTATTGAATACATTGGAAGATTCATCACGATTATCGTCGCGTTGGAGGCGTGGGAAAAAACCGTTGCTAGTGAGTGTACATGAAAACTTGAGAAACCTAAACATATACACTACTAAATCATTGGAATACTTTTCATTAAACACATGGGTAACAAATTTAGATCTAAAAAAAGCCATAAAAACAAATATCGACTGCATTAAGAAAGCTAAAAATACATACAATAGGCAAGTTATTAGAACAAATTGCATAGAATTTTTGAAAAAATATGATAGTTATTACAAAATTTATACAGATGGGTCTAAAGAAAATAAATTAATGGGAGCTGCTTTTTATGACGAACAAACAGGGGAATACATGAAATTTCAAATTAAAAATAACATATCAATAATGTACGTGGAGCTAGTAGCAATTTCAGAAGCGTTATCCTACGTTGAATCTATCCAAGGGGAAAATTTTGTAATTCTTACAGATTCTAGAAGTGCACTCCAACACTTGGCTCGTTGCACCTCGACTTTTCGAGGTAGATCGATAGCCTACACAATAGTTAAGTCATTATTAAAACTACAAAAGAACCAAAAAAACATTATTTTACAATGGATTCCATCACATGTTGGGATAGTAGGTAATGAAAAAGCCGATAGTCTCGCAAGAGAAGCTTGTTCGCTCGGGGTCAATATAGATGTCACACCTTATTATAGTGACCATTTGTTCAATGTAAAGCAGTTAGGTTTGGAAAAGTGGAGGGAATATTTTGACCTAAGATCTAGAGAGAAGGGGATATGGTTTAAAACAATCCAATCAGAACCATCAAATAAACCATGGATCGATAGAAGCAAATTAAGCAGAGCAGATTTAACGCTAACCCTACGGCTGCGTTCCGGACACATGCCATTAAATAAATTTGCTTATCTAATGCGTAAGTCGGAAACAGCTCTATGCACCGCATGTAATGACGAAGAGGATGTGTACCACATATTGATGCGATGTGTACGGAACGCAGCACTTAGAAAATGCATTGGGACCGATATCGTTCTGTCAGACCCTCTGTCAGATGGGATGATACCAATCCTCAATATGGTTAAAGCTGCCCTCAAGAAAAGATAAGTGGTACTCACGTGTTACTGTGTTACCTATTGTATGTGCGTGTGAGCCTAAATATGTAATAAGGACGAATAAGTGGAGTCAGTTACGGAGTGACATATTCGCTAAGCGAATGAACTCCTAAAATAAAGAGTTAAAAAAAAAAAAAAAAAAAAAAAACCTTTTCTGAATCAGTTTATTTTATATTCAGCTTTAAATCACATTATGCGCTTTCCTCTGGCATGTTTTCACACATCTCTTCTGGCAGGGTTTATAATGATTTTAGCGAAGCTTATGGAACATAAACACCAATAGTGAAGCAAGTGGTGCGGAGGCGGATCATCATCTTATTATCATAAGATTACCAACGGTTGTTTCAATGTATTACACTTGTTAACAACATCCTTACATCACTTCGAGATAAATCGAAAACAGGCAAATATTATTTCAACTTTACTAAGGTCATTAATGAAGACTTTAATGGCATCTATGAAAGTTTAATTTAATGCTTGATTCGTTATTAATAAGGGTATCGTTCTGTTTATCAAACATTTTCTTTTGAACTCTCACGAATACTCTTCGAAACGTTTTAAAATTTAAAAGCTGTTGTGCTATTAAGTGGAACAGATAAACAAGTCGACGACAATCTGTCTTTCATCACTTGATCCAGTGTCGTGTAAGACGCGAATTCTGTAGTTCAATGTACGTGATTTTACGTAAAGAGCCAATGAACTTGGAATTAGGACCTTGATGCATACTATTCCAGTGCCAATTTAAACTTAAAAGTATAAAAAAGTTAACAAGAATATGATAACTATAAATGACGAAACATCTTAAATGAGATTCATTAAAGAAGGTAGATAGGTATTTCTGATAATAATAATAACCTATGCAATAACACAGCGTTTAATATTTTAATCCATTTCAATAACTGCTATGTGTGGTCCGTTATCGCAATGTCAAATAACAACAATCCAATTATTTTTAACGAAAAACGCCGCCCTATCAAATTAGCCAATTAAAAACAACTGGCACGATAACAGATATCAAATGTCAAACATAGCCAATGTCTCGCAAATATTTCGGTTGATAACGCCGCGCCATTGTAACTGACAAAGTTTCCGTAGAACAATGTGGAGATGATGAAGGACACGTGCAAATACATGTTAATACGAAACTAAATATTGCGGCAAAACAACTGCGACGAATTGCATAGCTGTAAGATAAGCGGTGTTAAAAACAATTGTGCCGTTTTGTATTTGGTGGACTTTGATATATAAAAACATGATTTTCTTAAAGAGTTCATCATTAGCATTACCACCCACATAACAATAGGCATTGAAATTAATATAAAAATATGTAATCACGCGCCTTTGATTACCTCTGCTTATTAATTTTAAGTATTAAAGAATGGACTAATTAAATTTAATTACACTCTTAACCAAAACATTGATACAATGTCAAATGATAAAAACGATCTTATAGCCAGTAGCCACACAAGAACTTGTAGGTACGTCAAAATAACAGTATATTAAACAGCTTGGCATGACGCCAGGGAATCGCCTTCTCTTAACGGTCAAGGTTAATGGAATTGTACGATTCATTTAAGTTGACAATAATGCCAACAAATTTTGTAAACCACAAAATATTTTAAGAGCGTGGAATATCTGGAATCCTTTTAAAACATAGCTTGGTCTTGAAATCGAATTATAAATCTCACTATGGGATATGTTAAGGAATGTTAAATTGCGAGCGACCCAGTTTACTCGTAATTTTAAAAAACAAAATCATTACAATCTACCTGCTAAAATTATGAGTTTAGTAGTAATTTATGATGATTGGTGAAGTTGTTTCTAATAAAACAGTAACTCGCGCGATACAGACACTAAAATTAGTGATTCAAACACCATAGAATACCGCTATATCACTTCCCGTATTAGCGAACATGAATTTGAAAATGAAAGTTAAAGACATTCCCAGGTACGTAAACAATGAGTACATTTATATTGTGCCTTATTAAGAGACTGTGGAATTAAATCAAGAAACCACAAGCAATTAAATACGACTTTTATCTCTTGATAAAAGAATGAAATCACTTTGGGTAGATCAAACAAGATAGATAAAGAAAATTTAAAGTGGTTAAGTAACATGCACTGAAGAATAAGGTTATTTTATCATATTCATGTAATTAAATAATTAGTGAAAGAGGTAAAAAAAGAAAACAAGCATATAAGGCAATTAGAGCGTGCAACGGAGGTGACATTTTAATTCCTGTAGAAAACAACGGAATGAAAGCGTAACTGTACTCACACAGCCTGTGATCTTTCGCAATACATGAAATTTACAATTGAGTGATTAATCCTTTCATTACACGAACTAGATCTCGACTAAAAACTATTAAAAAAAGAAAGAGGATTTTTTTATATTCTACAATGACATTTAAGATAATAAGAATTTGTTTCATTAGTTTAAGTCGAGAACCCAATGAATTAGAGCATAATGAAAATGTACGTAAACATGGAAAAGGCGGGCATGCACAAGTAGGTCTGTGGATTGCCTATCTTCCTACAACTTGTAATTAAAATAAATAGTATAACATTCCCAGGTTAGACAATTAAACCGCAAGAGAAACTACTGTACAAATTATGAATGTTACTCCACAGGATTCAAATATATCAAATTAACCAATATAACATATTCCTTCTACTCTGTATAATAATAACTATGACAAATAAATTAATGAAAGTAAAAAATACAATAAACAAAATGATGACGGTGAAAAAGCAGTTTTATCAAATTCGATCGCACATTATAAACACAGATTATGAACAGTTAGTCACGATAAACACATCAAAAAAACTATACCAGTACCTATTAAGCACCAAAGCCGAATACTCGCCACAGTGTAGATAGATAATAATGTGGAAGAGGAAACTCGGAACTACCGATAATGATAGCGATTTTATTACTTATGAATACAGTTATAACGACACGAATTAATAAGTATTCCATTGCAATCAGGTGTAGGAATTATAATCCGGACCAGTATAGAGTCAAATAAAGCAGTTACTTATGGATTGCATACATTATGTGGATGACACGGTAGATGAAGGGCAAATATTCTTGATTTCATTAAAATATGATGCGTTGGGAAGCAACACTGACTGACGCGATGAGACGGTAATATCCAGAATATATTTTATGCAGATAATGTGTATAAATAGTTTAGCACTCTTAACGTCCTACTCCGGCATGGGCCTCCACTCAATACAAGGGGGATTCAGGCCATAACCCACCTGTCCGAAATTACCGATATTTCTTCGATTCGATACCAAAATCAATGAAAACTATCCAGTAATCAAAAGCTATTCGATAATTTCGCTTTAGCTTATAAATGATCAATGTATTGCAACGTTAGAGAACGAATAAAAAACTAATCGAATGCCGGATGGACAGACACAAATAAATAACTCGAGTATATTAGCGAGCGTGTATTTTAAATCGATTGATCTCAATTATGACGTGTTTTGCATTAATAAAAAGCTTGGATGACTATATAAAGCAATTTACTGTTTAATAGTTGTTGATTTTTAATGCATACAGATGACAGTAGAAGCAAGAACATTAACAACTACATAAATTTTATAACGATACGATGACACGGTGATCTAATTTTGAAAACCATAATTAATGTCAAAGTTTTCAATGGCAAGATAAGAGTTCTTATAATCATTGTTTTATGTTGATGATATTGTATTCGGGCTGACAATTTGTGTATAAATAATGAATCACAGTTTTTTAGCACGACGTGAGTTGTATCGGAATCATAAACTGTCATTCACTATTAAAATACTGAGTATATTGATACTTGGTAAAATTCAAGGCTAATTAATTATATCGGCTATTTATGTAACAGTTTAACTAGGATCGATAAGAACAACGTGGGAATCCAACCCACGTGTTTCATGGACCGTTAAATGCTGCGTATCTTTGAATGTGATGGGATTAGAAGGGTCCAACTTTGATTGGGCAGCAGATAAGAAACTGTAGGTCGCACTGAATTATTTAACAGTTTATTCTGAATAAATTAGAGGAGCTTATAGAATGGTGCAACAAATATTGACAATATTTGAATAGATACGGACAACATTTCCGTAAGTAATTTGATATTGGTCTATAAAGTTAAGTATTTTAGTGGTTCAGTTTCTAGGTGGTTTAAATAAGTTAAACAAAGAATACTCTTAACTTTAATAATAAGTGCCAGCCAATATATCATCAAACTAGACGTAAAATTACTTGATTATATTTGAGAAGAATTTTGTGGGAATTCGAGGAAAAATATATATTTATATAACAGCGGTAAATATATATACATATTTACATACACCGAAATCAGTAACACATAATTTGAAAGCTCTCAAGCGTATTGACAAAACATTTAGACCTAAAATAACCAATCGATAACCAAACGCCGAAGAATTTGAACTATTTAACAAGCTTTTTTATCAGTTCTATTGTAGTGAGTTAAGCCAAACATCTAAACTCGAAACCTTAATCGTACTAAAGGATGGTGCGCCTATCCGAAATGACTTGAATCAACAATCGATAGATAAGTGTATGGACACAAAAATTATGGGCAAACAATGATCGACGGCCTGGTACGGGTACTGTGGTACCGATATTTACAAACGATAATAAACATACCGTAAAAAAACTTCACACCTTTGGATACCTCGAAGACTTTGTGAAAGTGTACCATTAGGTACCGTTTGGTTCCTAATACTTGAAGCGTCAATAAAATAATTTATTGTGGCTCTAAGGAGCGTGTCATGAAGGTGTAAATTAAAACATAATGTTTAAGTATTTGCCTAAGTCATTTTGAAAGTTTCATAAATTCAAGCACTGCCTGTTCTAGAAAAAGTTGTCTACGAGCCGGGGTCTAATCTTAATCTAAATTATCATTCTTATTCAAGTCTAACATATATTCTTCTGTCAGACTTAGGAATCTAAACATGACTTCCATCATTCGCATTCATCATGTTTTTGCAAGGCCACTTTACACTAATATATTACTCTCAGAAAAATGACGGTGTACAACCAGCAAATACTCTTAGTATAATACACGAGTGAATTGGAGAATCATCTAATAATATTCCCACATCTTACCGTAAGCACAGGAAGGCCAAGACCGATGGTATATAGCATATAGTTGGTGACCGTGGATTCCTTGTAAGGGTGTTTCAATGACTCATCGTCACAGAAGAAGCCCCGTTTGTACGGCTGCCCCCATAAGTAGAATACCAGGATCAGGAAGCCAACTGGAACAATGGAGATAAAGTTAGAGCAAATGGTGACATACTAAAAGAAGAACAATATATGAGAACGATGAGGTCAAATGGTATACAAGGCACGAAAGAAATTTAAACAGATTTGAACTTGAAGTGTTGTAAATCATATTCGCAACACATTTACGACGCACAATTATAGGTAACTTCCGCTAAAACTATAGTCTATCTATTATTATAGACATAGCGCTTAACTGAGAAGGTTCCTGCGGTAGTAGAGGGGTGCGGGAGGGGTGTGCGCTATGAAGTTACGAGTCATTTGACACACCCCTTCCACACCGCTCTAGTACCGCAGGAACTCAGGGGCTATGCCTACTATACTGTAGTCTAAGTCAAGTTATACTTAATTAGCTGGTCCATTCCTTTGTTGCTATTATTTCTATTACGGACAGTTGGTATGTAGTGTGTATACTAGTAAAATTATTCGTTTTAAATATAGGAACCGGTCTTGCAAATAAATTTCTGATGAATGTACTGAGCATAAATTACTGTCGCTAATAAGGCCTCGGTCTCCTTGGATTACATTTATTTATAGCTCATTGATCAGCTGGATTAGTGGGGCACACAACGAGTGTACTGATTAATGAGAATATTTATAGCCACAAGTCAAACGAGACGTGAATTTAGGACCAAACATAGGCGCGAGCGCAAGTTAGGGACTAGTGAATGATGTAGTTGCGATAAATAGTGAAGTGGAGAAATGACAAAATAGAGTAGTATTTCTTTCAAAAACAATACTAAATATAAAATTTCAAATGGCTGTAGCGATTTTTATAGAAAAGTCTTTAAAGGTACTTTTAACAGAATTGGGCTGAGCATGATTATTACGACGTATATTGAACTATAACAACATTCAGAATCAATAAATAATAAGGCTCGTTCCCTACTTACAATAATTTTCCTCGAGCTCAAATTATTTTTGGAATTTTGCTTATCCATGATGCATCAGAGTGGTTTAACTTATTGAATGAATTATACTTATATGCAGACAGTAATTGTTAATTACTTAGCAAGATACTTAAAGCTAATGAGCAACAGGTGCTTTGTGATTAATTACAACGATAAGATCTACTCGCGGACATCGCGAGATTCGCTTTTATATTACTACGTCTTTGCGTTATTCCAATTTTATATTAATGGTTACTTCTAAACTTAAAATATTTTGTGGAAAGTAATCAGTTTATTTTTTTAACCCTAAGATATCACTTTATTGTCAGGATTACATAAATTATACCACAAAGAAAATAACACTATTCCAACTGGCTTGTTAAAAATATTTCGCATTAAAAGCTGTAGACAAAACATTAGGCAACATCCACAAACTATTCCGAGGGCGGAGGAATAAAACATTCTAATCACTATACGAGACGGTTTTATAACAGCGAAAACAATCACGGAACACATCATAAATCTTGGAGAATGTATTCAAGAAATAAATCAAGAGAGGCAATTAACGAAGGAGTTATAAAAAATAGAGGAAAATGGACTGCGAGACGTCACGATGGAATTTAAATTGGGACGAACTAACCCCGTTGGTACAGAATTAACTATTGTTTCACGGATTGTTTCTTGTCCAAATATTTGTAAGAGCGGACAAAAAACAGCAGGTACCACAGAATGGGGTGGCCACGGAGATAGATCTATGGAACCAAGAACGTATGGAAAAAACAGCTTTCGAGCGAACGTTAATGACATAAATAGAGGTTTTATTTGAATAGAATTATTTCTGCTTGTGATATACTTACCAGGTGTCAAGACATGCTATGATTTTTATGCAGGGGGATTTTGACCACAATTTTACGAGATGGCAAGATCTTGCTTTTTATGTGTAGAAAATCTAGTATCTATTAAATTTAAGAATGTATAATCATATTTTAACATGCACAATTACATAAAATATTTATACATAACATAAAATTATTAACTTCTGTTAACTTTTATCTACATTATTAAGGGGCGGGTCCACTACTAGCTCTTCCAGAAAAGTAGTCCAATTCTTAAGTCCTTTGTTATTGATCTCGGTAAAAAAAACAAACACTGCTTTATGGGCCGCGCATTATCGAGTTACGACCGCTACTATAAACATGAGGGGATTGGACAAGTCCTACCAACAGCTGTTTGACATGGAATTGGATTTATATTAAGAAATACATATAATTTTAGTAAGTGTGCACAAAACTGATAAATCAGGTTAATGAGTCAATCAAATGTTTACAATGTTTGTCTTGCCAACGTTCATAGAACGTTTCGTATAAATCGTAGGTATGGGATATTTTTAATAGCCTATGACCAAGATGTCTATAAATGAGTTATAAAAGCAATTATGTAAACCATACAAGTTAAGGATTGGTGGGGCTATAAGTCATCCTACTAATATTATAAATGCGAAAGTTTGTGAGTGTGGATGTATGTTTGTTACTCCTTCACGCAAAAACTACAGAACGGATTTGGATGAAATTTGGAACACAGATAGTTTGTAACCTGGATTAATACATAGAATACTTTATTTAAGTCAACGCGGACGAAGTCGCGGGCAGAAACTAGTAGTTTATAAATGCATGATAAGAACAATAATAAAAGAGAATATAAAGGGCTATTTGAAATTGTCGAAACACTTAATACATTGGTTCAAGTGAAAATAGGCAAGACCATATTTGATTATCTCGATAATATACTCTTTACGAGTCATAAAAGCAGGCATCTGAACACGAATGACCATAATAAATGAAAATTAATTCACAGCGTCGCTTGCAGGGCAATAAAATTATGGCATAACGTAATGCAGGCCGTATATATGGAATAATGTTACTATTACGTACACTGCACTTGCTCTAAGGAGGTCGCAACACTAACATTACAAACAGATATATCGAGGAAGTAATAAGAATAATTCTGCCTGGTTATAAATCAAATTCTGACATACAGGGAGACTATATTGGGTTTACTCTCATATTTTTTGAAACATAACATAACAATAGCTTGTCTGGACCTTCTGGAGTAAGACTTCTCGAGAATTTTCTGTTGCTATAAAGCAGTTGGTAGTTAGCATTCGTCTATGATTATCAGCCCAATTATAGTTGCCTGGAGCCGATCCTTATACTATAAAAAAATTGCTAGGAAGAGATCCGATAGAGGAAGATACCTTCAATAGTATCGCCCATATTAATATGCGCGAATATTAAGACAATTTTAGTAAAGTGTCTCATGAGAAATGTTTCGCTTGCTATTTTTGGCAAATGCGCTAGAATGTCGTTCGAAAAATTTTACGGCATAACTTTGGCATAAGGTCAAATTATTTGGCTACTGATTGCCCTTAAAAGGCTGACGCCATTTCGACGGCGGCGGCGATATGTACTTTTGGTAGCACTATTAAGACAACGAGCTAGATACATGTAGAAAAGTTAATTTGGGTGTATCCATGTCATTCAATAACTTTGTCAACAATTACTGATGAGCCGGAACTTTGCAAAAACGAAATCTACAACTATTTGAACCCGGGAACAGATAAATATACACATCAATAAACTGATATATTTTAGAACTCAGCGTCTCATTTATCTCAAAAACGACAAAACGAATAATCAGCAAATACAGCTATCAATCATTCAAATAACCTTGCTGAAACGACCCCATTAATAGTACATAGTTATACAAGGGGAGAGGTGAATGTAACTTATTTTGGACCGAGACGTGGTTTGGACCAATAGATCGAGGGACAAAATAAGTCTTTCACCCGAGGTAAACACTGTGCTTTTCATTACGAATACAAGGAAAGTAAAAATAAAAACAGGAATTGGCTAAATAAATAATACAAGGAAGTATGAACAATACTCTACAACTCAATAAAATAAAACTCGAAAAAAAAATATCGGATTGCCGCCTATTTTGTTTTTTTTTTTCGTTGGGCGGCCAACTTCATTATTTAGCCATTATTTTTCATTTTCATCTGTAAATATTTTGCCCAAATCTATGTTATTTTAAAGAAATTGTTGAAACTAAATTATAATTAAGTCATTTATACAAGGTGACACATAATGGGTATACTTTTTTTTTCTTAACTTAACTTTGTAATTCTAAAACCATCAGCTTTGGAGGGAACTTGAAAAACAAAAGGTGTTATAGGAATACAGCTGTTGACCGATTTCACAAGTCTACAAAACCTTTAGTACTTCAACTGTCCCACAAAGCCGATAGTTTGAGATTTACAAAGTTAAGTTGCAAAAAAAATAGTATACCCTTTTTGTATCACCTAGTAAATGTATATTATTTAATTAATACTTAACTTTCTGTTATTTCAATTTAACATCGTGCTGTAATTGAGTGACTCTGTAGAAAAAGTTGGAACATGGTTCCATAGAAATGTGAAAATGGAACTAGTTTTTTTAATAATTTGACAGCTGTCAGATGAATGCGATTCTCCCTAGGGCGGAAAAGTATTACTTTCAACCCGCTCCTCAGGCAATTTCAGACCTACTTTCCGAGTGTGAGTAATGAAAAAAAATAATTGCTATGCCTCAGAAGAAGGCGCTGCACTTATAAAATCTATACAAATAAATAAAATTGGAGTGTCTGTTTGTAATATCAAAATAACACCTTTTCACTAAATGCATATGAAAGTACATACGATACCTATAGCAAAAACGCGAATTAAAAAATTTTTGTCTGTCTGTCTGTCTGTCTGTCTGTGTGTTTGTTCCGGGTAATCTCCGAAACGGCTGGACCGATTTCGACGGGACTTTCACTGGCAGATAGCTGATCTTATAGCGGGTAACTTAGGCTACTTTAATTTTAGAAAATCAATTCGGGTTCCGCGTAAAAAAATTAAAACACTTGAAATCAAAGAGTATCTCCGAAACGGCTGGACCGATTTTGACGGGTCTTTCACTGTTAGATAGCTGATGTTATAAGCAGTAACTGAGGCTACTTTTATTAAAACAAAAACAAAATTGAAAAATTGGGTCCTGTCGCGCGGGCTCAGAACGCGGGACCGGGCTTTATTGTTAAGTTAAATTCCACGCGGGCGAAGTCGCGGGCTCAGCTAGTAAGAAATAAAATAAGTACCTAAGAATCTCTGTGTTGCATGTTAAATGGCAAAGTAAAATGGTTCTGAAAACATAAGTGCTACATTAAACTTACAAGCTAGACATTGATAGAACCATACAATTTAACTACGAAAATAATGCAAATCACCATACAATTCACAATATACAATTCACGTTGTATTTCCTACGTAAGTATATCCACAGATCATCCAACAGCTAATCAAGTTACAAATATGCTATTAAAATAACCAGAACCAGCTATTACATTGGAACGATCGTTAACAGGAAAAAACAACGTTGATATAGATATCGTTAGAGTAGCAATTTTCTACCGTACGGCTACATCGCTTGAATGACAATCGGTTGAGTTGAATGAATTATTCAAGAAAAATATGATAATGACAGTTTTGAGGTCAAACTTGAGCCTGAAAAGAGTTCATCTGACAATGAAGGCACCAAAGCCGATTAGAAAACCGCCACTTAAGCCCATTAGCATAAGTGGTGTTAAAATGTGTATCCAGCACAGGGTTACCAAAGTACCTACGATGATCATCAAATTGCTTTCAAATTGCTGTTATACATTTTACCGTAGTCCCTCTGATAATAGCAAAAAACACCTTTGGCTTTGGTCTTTAGCTTATCTCAACACCATGTCAATATCGTCGACATAGTGCAAAAACGGAACAAATACACTTCAATGTATGTACTACCGGTGTTTAGAAGGTCGTAAAGCCACAAGCATGAATCACCGTCGCTACGGTGTCAGCAGCCGCAACCACGATTTGGGACGATGACCTGGCAGTTGCATAATGGAGCGGTAATCTCGGGTTACATGTAAACTAAGAGCGCTAAGGGCCGCCGTACATGAGCCAAGTTGACGCCACGTCACCATGACATATTGTTATCAACACTTTTTCTAAAATTTTTATTTTCAGCATATCATCCAACTGAAACCAGAGCTCTATTCACCGTACAATCGTCCCAAAAACCGCACGATAAGAATAATACTCTTCTCTAAACACTTGTCGGTGGCAAAATCATCGATAGACGATGGAAGCCATCAATTAAAATGGAATTGGAATTAGTATTTTATTTATTTATGTTTTTATTTTTAGTATGTAGTAACTACATACATAATAGTTACATAATGTTGATAAAAGAAAAGGTCAGTGTCATCTCAGTTAAAATACTGCTTTCTTGACTGCTCTAGATGTCTTACTCTAACTTTTTTTTTTTTATCTGGACTATATGTTGTTGGCCAAAGTGGCCATAACAACTTCACCCGGACAGAGGGCGAGCGCAAGTGCGCTACTGCCAGAGGGGCAGGGGGGCAGCTAGCTCAAGGGCGCCACAAGGGACACGACCTCGGTTGGGCCGCTGCCAGGAGAGGTGGCGAGGGTAAATCTACCACCGGATCGGAACGCATCTTACTCTAACATTAGAAGGAAGGGCTTATATACGTCTACCAAGCAGACCCATTTCAAATAGCATTGCTTGCAACTTTCTCACAGATCATAGAGCATCATCTTCTATTCCAGTTTCGGCAGTCATCGTCTTTTTACGCGTTTGGTCGATCATCAGTCATTGAACAAACTGTCTACGTTATGAACTGTGACAAAGTTGGCCACATTATGGTTCAGTAAGGAAAGTTGGTAATAAGGTATTTTTACGCTACGCGCGCGTCACGACTTGTTGCCGTAGTGGACGTTGCCCCTAAATATAATGTATTTTCAGGTATTTTTATAGCTTCGATTATGGGCATGATATGTATCTAATAACGAAATTACCGAGATGATTATGTACGTCTTGGATATCGCTAGTATTACTATGTTGGTTCAATTTCCACGTGGTTAGAAGTGAACGTGTTTACTAAAATATATATTTGTATCATACTCAAATAGCCTTCGACATTTTAGTTCTTACTGCACTTTATAATTTGTTTAATAATAACATTAACTTACATCCTTTTTCACTCTAAAAATATATATCCATCAAATTTCAGGACTCAGAACATCTTTAAGTGGAACCAATTAACCTAATATTGGATACGAAATGGACGCCTTTGAACTAACTCGTAATAAATTTAACAATCAACATTTCCGATAATCATTTTAACTTTCTCTGTAAGTCTTAGTACACATTAGCAGTATTAATAAAAATCACGAAGAAACATCTAACAAACTTATGGATACATTAATTTGTAATAGATCATGCAGGAAACACATCTATTGCGATCAAGTTAAAAGGAGGTGAAACGATATCATTTAACCATACGATAATTTTAAGTGCAAACAGATCTGATACACGCATTACGAATCAAGTAATGAAATGTTTTAACAATAACAATTATATATATAAACAGGAAACTGAACTAATATGTAACTTCAATCGACAGGCTGCATAAATATATCACCTTTTTTTATGAACAAAGATGGACAGCAAGCCTGCGACGCGTGATATTAATCAGTTACCGCAGCCTACAGATGGTTGCAGTACGAAAGGCGATGTTCGCACGACGCCGACTTTAAGAGGAGTGGGAAATGAAGAGGAGGAGGGAGGATACGGCTTCTGATTCTTCCGATCATCTGTGAGAAGGTGGTAATACCCTGGCCGAGCCGTTATAGCTTTATTAGAAATTATAGAAACATTAATTATAATGGACGACCGCTTGGCGCAGTGGTTCGAGCGTAGGACGCTCGGCTCACTGCGCATGGTAGTTGCGAGTTCGATTCCCGCCGGGGCAAATTTCGGAAATGGCATTTTCGTAATTTACCCTGGTCTGGGTGACACTGGGATCGCCCCCAGTCCATTGTACGGTACCCATAGTACAAGCTTTGTTTACTTTGGGATCATACAGTTAGTGTGTCTGTCTGGCGATATTTATTTATTTAATGTTAAAGTAGCTATAAAAATGTTTTATAGATACGTTTATCCTCTGGTGTCAACGATACATGGTATCAAAATTGAATGAAAGATTTGCGTACTACACAAACAAATTTTTACATAAACATATTCCTTCAAACCTTTTCCGTAAAATACTCTCACAAAATCACCATCTTAAACCCATAAAACGTTTTACGATAGTTGGTCACGCTTGTTCCAACAATTCTGTACAACCGTGGTGCACACCATTTTTTTAAGCTGATCGTTAAGTTGGCATTTGGAATCAGTTTATAACCTTGAATGGCGTTGCATGAAGCTCAAACATCAGTTACGAGCTTGGTCTGATAATACCACACATTAAGTCGGTATCGTGCAGGTAAACTGGGTCAGAGCAATGACATCACAGCGTGGAGATAGGACGGGTTACGTAAGTGATACCTACTCAACCTTATTAAGTTAATCATTTTAAGTTAAAAATCCTTAAATTGATATGGGTACATATATATTTTATGGATACAGTGTGAACAATTTCCTAGAAATGGGAAATATGTCTTTGTGAAACCCCTCTAGTTTCTTAAAATCTCCCTCCCTCTAGTTTATCTACAAACATATTTTACTCAGAATTAACATCATCGTCACATTACGCGGAACTGATTTATAAAGACATAAACCACCTTATCAGAACGTAAGTTAAACTGAAGCGAAAATGATATCATACTGATCCGTCAGTATTTTTTGGAAAAAAGCTGGAAGCTTGTCTGCAAATACTATGCCACAAAAATGTTAGTTTATCGTCATGTTGGTGTATTAGACGTCGGCGTTTATCTCAACGTTGGGAAAACCCTTGCACCTTTCTAACTACAACCTCACATCACATTGTATACTTATCAGCAGCTTACGTTATTTATGGGGTTTTATGGTATCCGGCATTCTTGTGTAAAGGGGCAGGCAGGTATTCAACCTCGATCTCTGTACATTCTGCAGAGCTTGCTGTTGTCTTGTTCTAAGACTTTACAAGCTCAATGTGAAAGTTAACATTATATCCGATACGTTCAATGTGACCTTCGTGTTGCCAAACGTAGGTCAATGACAGCGTAGTATGTATAGTACATTAAGCAACCTATTCAGAATCGGCCGGCTCGGGCGACCGGTTTCAAGGATATTTTTGGACGAAGTGCGAAGATTAATGATTCGTATTGTACGGTTTGGTATTGCAGCACCCACACCTTGCCTACGTTGATTCGCTGAACCTCTAGTTATATATTAGGCGTATTTTACCTCATAAATCGATAAAGTTAAATAGACGATAAACTGTCTCAAAGCCGGAATAGATTTGCTCTTGATATTGTAGTCATCGTTCGTGAGTTTCTACCACATCTACTCAATACTGTACAAAGGAAAAGTAACGTAAAACTATTTTATTTAAAGTATAAAATATAATGCGCGTGATCAGTTTATTTATGAACAGTAGGTATGGTAGGTAGGTAAAGACACTGGCGTCTGATCAAACAGTTAATGACAATTTGGAATTAATTACGCTATTGTGTAATGAAGGTCTCAAGATCTTTTTTTTTTTTCACATATTTTAGAACTCAAAGCAGTATATAGAAAGAACGTAATATACAATGTGACCTCGGTAATGTGATTACATTTACATTCACAATTTTAATCGTCGCTGTACATACGTGTTTGAAAGTCAAGTTAGATGTGAATTAGAACTGCAAATTATGAATGCAAACTCTTAGAAACGCAAGGGCAGTGTTGTTATGCAGGCCTCGATGAAATGCTATTAATACAGTGTGTTGCGACCTTTAGCCAGCGAGTTTGAAGAGGCCTAAAACGAATGAAGGGAAATAAACTGATAATAATACAAATATTAAAAACGTAGACTGAGGTTACTTCGACGATATTATACGGAATTAGATGAAGGCACAAACCAACTACATCGTCTCAGAATATTGACAAATTATAGTTATTATTCAAACGAAAACAGTTGTCCAAATATTAGGCAGTCAAATAAAAATACCACTACACCATAACGAGGAGGCTACATGATCACAAATTTTTATTTGGTAAGATTTCGTAACGAAAGAAAACTTGCACAAGCCCATTTTGATGACATAATGATTAGATGCCCTTTCAATTGCCAAATATGATTATATCTCTCGGAAAATAGGACTATGGAACAATGGTAAATAAACATGTGGCTGTATAAACATATAACGGTGAAACAAAATTAAATGGTTAATATTTTTGTAGTAAGACTACTAGGCCTATTCATGTGAAGTGTCTAGTTATTGATGATGGTAATTATAGACAAGAACATCACCTCATCAGACCATATAAAAGACACCTCAGTAAAATGGGGTAGGAGGTTAGAATGAGTCGTGGAGGTATGCGCAAGCGTTCCCGTGGCCCCGTCACGTAGGTCGTTCAGCGGGAGAAGATACTCCGTGGGGTTATAGCCGGTAAGAGTCCGGCACAACCGATACGCCTCCTACGAGGCGTGCCGGTATCCATGAGGATCCACACGTTAATACAAACAGAAGAGTTAGAAGGAGAGTCATACTGTTATTCGGGAATCTATTCTATAAAACAGCGCGAGAGAATCAGAGTTCCAGACCAATAAGTCTTCACTCGTTGAAGTTTCCAACGTAATAATTCCAAACGTCCACACAATTGTGGTTTCCAGTTACCGAGACCGATATAAGGGTAATTCTATTTAATATGTTATGTGTGGCGCGTTCAAATAAAAACATTGCTGGATGAATGGGCGCGCTGTTTCCAACTTCGACGGACGTATTAAGGATGGTGATAGCAATAGGAATTTACTCTTTATATTATGATCCTCATCTGTGTTTGCAGTAGATACAAACTGTATAGTTTATAAATGTTAAAAATGGCATATGACATTGTTTTTTTATATAATGTGTGTGTAAATTACTTTTTATTAATTAACATATAGACGTCAATAAACTGTCTTAATCAATGTCATCGTCCGATTATGGGGATTCCTGTTCAACTAACCACTGTGCTTGTTTACTCGTTGCATGAATCACCTGCCCGTTATCAAGTCCATCAATGTGTGTACATTAGGTAAGTGCATTGAAATAGATTCAAAGTGCGTGCGATGATTTGAATCGGAATCACTATCAGCTTAAGCCCTTTAGGTACACTGTGAAAATTACATTTATTATCATTGTCATCAGCGCATAGTAAGTCTTTCTTAATCTGGGATAATCTTCGGGGGTTTTTTTTAATCCAATTTCTGAATTATTAATTTGACTCTAATATTGGACATGAGGAAGAACTCAAATATTCCAATCGTTCATACCAACGTTCTTCAATCTAATCCTATTTTTTGTTTCATCAGAAACATCAGTAAACGAAGTATTTTACAAAAGACACAGATGTCTTCTCGCCCATAACCTATGAATATGAAGAGTACATACGATACCATTAATAAAACCATTAACGTCTATCGAAAGCTCCCCCTTGATACACGTATTGGCGCCCGCTGGTCACTTAATGGACTCGATCGCGCAATGACCCCGCTCCTGCGCGCGCGCCGGGAAGCCGACTGCATTTGTTTTTGGGATATGATCGACCAATAACTGTGCGTGTCGATGACTCGGTGGGGTAGAGGGTAATAAAGAAGTGTTTGGACATTTAGAATGAAGAATTAAGAACGGAGTTACTGGCGTACCTACATACTACTTAACTTTCTAGTGAAGGGTAAAAAAATATAAATATTGAATAACAGATTCTTCTGTATAATAGTATAATATACTGGAATTATTGCTAAGCAACAATTTTCAAATTCAAATTCAAATCATTCATTTTGTTTAGGCCTACGGGGGCACTTACAAATTGTCAATTTTACGTCTTTTTTATCGCCAGTTGCTTATAAACAATAATTACAAAGGGTAGTAGATATTAATATAAATATTATAATAGCTCCAGTGTGTTGCCTTTTGATATTACCAATAATTACCCAAATAACAACCAACAAAAAAGGTTGATTGAAAATGGTGTCAAACTAAGGCATATGGGGAAACGGCTCCCACCAGTTAAAATAAGCTTAGGAACTATACTGACGACCGCTTAGCGCAGTGGTTCGAGCGTAGTCCGCTTGGCTCACTGCACATGTTGGTTGCGGGTTCGATTCCCGCCGGGGCGATTCCCGCCGGGACGTTGCTTAGTTTGGGACCATACTGTTGGTGTGTTCGTCTGGCGATATTTATTTATTTATACTGAGCTTACGAAAGCTACTACTGAATTTAAAGACTATTAATTTATTGATTATTTTATTGATCAACAACAACATATTAATTGAACCCAATTGACAGACAATCAAAATAACATTATAGTAATATGTAACAATAACAATATGAAAGACAATGATGACCACAAACACATTTTACGGTCTATGCACCCAAACAATGCAAGCTTCTATAAACGATCTGTTATTTATGCATTTAGTTGGTTTGGTACCGTCAAAACAACTTGATGATGGAGTTATAACAGTTTCCAAGATGAATTAATATACCATTTAAGAGTTTTTGCTTGTGTAATAATTATGTATTTCATTGAAGGCAAATAGAGTTTTTTATCTATTGGTATATTTTCAAGGGAAGAGGTAAGTAGTACGTAAATACAAAATCTATGAAAATAATGGCAACGATTTAAATTAATTAATTTCCAAGATGGTAGTGAGAAAGAAATACAAAAAAAATACGCGAATGTTGCTTCTGATGCAGAAGAAGATATTCCGGTATATACTGGATGTAACAGAAAGGGTATAATTTTTTTCTTGCAACTTAACTTTATAAATCTAAAACTATATTAGGCTTTGTGGGACAGTTGAAGTACTGAAAGTTTTGTAGACTTATGAAATATGTCAACAGCTGTATATCCCTATAATACCTTTTGTTTTTCAAGTATCCTCCAAAGCTGATGGTTCTAGAATTACAAAGACAAGTTTTGAAAAAAATATTATATCCTTTCTGTTTCAACCTGAATAGAAGTTAACCTAGACAAAGATAAATAAGTACACCGCGCATTTGATCTATGGAATGCAGTTTTGAAAGATATAGAAATAGCAATATTCCTAGCCCCAATAGAATACATGAAACGTATATCTCAATATCCCGCAGACCAAACATCGCCACGGTACACTTGCAAATGAAGCGATGCACAAAACTTGTAACACAAATGCGAGCGGGCAATTTAACATAAATTACAATAACAATGCATTGTGTACGAACAGTTTTCTATAAACATAAACTGTTGGTCGTGTTTGAAAACAGGGAGAAATTCTTTTGTATGCTGTTTAAAAAGGTTATGGCTCTAGTAATGGCCCCAAGGGCTTTTAGCTTAATTTTAGAAACGTGCGGTTTCGTAATAAATTTTTTTAGTGGAAAAACGCACTGTCGTGATCTTATGAACGATTTAGAGAAGTGATTCTATAAGTAGATTATAACATTTCTACAAAGCCAATGCATGATCATAAGTCCTGATAAACCGACTGACACAGACTTTAAACAAGCATACAAAAAGTTAACCAATAAAAAGCAATTATATTTTTATGAGAAAACGCGAAACCAACAAGGACTTACAAAGTAACAGACTGCGTGTGTATTGAGTACCATAATTGTTCTATTAAGAACAACAATTAATCAAAATGGTGGCACAATTGCATTGCTCTGTGCGCTTGTCAGGCGATTGCATTCGTCTTAATTAATGTTACCCCAGAAATGTTGCTTTTATTATTTTTTATAAGTATTTGTAGTTTATCTACTGCGTACGTGTGTACTATGTAGAATTCGGGGTAAATTAAAGCTATGACCAAGATATTAGGAGTTGGAAATACTTGAGCTGCTACAATTAAATTTTACAAGAGCAATGTTGGAAGAATTTGAAGCTCAGTTTTAACTAAATACTTCACAGTAAATTAGGTAGTACAGGCACGAGATCTTATGCAATTTATCACCCATAGAAGACCACCAATGGTAGGTATTAAAATGCAGTAGACAAAAATAATAATAAAAAATCTCTTTAAAATTCTTAACACACAGAGGCTAATAGGAATCTGCCCGGTAGGTAGGTATGTTTACTTGCTGTATAAAATAACGATAAAATTCAACTAAGCATCTACGCATTGGAACAATCATTAATACAAATCATTCCAACATTAGGAAGCAAATGAGTAATTTGAATTGCGAAAAGATTTTGAAATCCTATTTAAAATTCAGCGTATAACCGAAACCGAAACGTGACACTCTATTGTTATCGACAAATTGATAATTTCAATGAAACAATTGGTTTCGACAACACTAGCCATCAATCAGTCCAAAATATGGATGGCAAGTCTAGAATAACAAAGTTAGAACGTAGTTTTAGCATGCATGATCACCGAACGAACATTTGGAAATAGAATACGAAAATTAAGATGCATCATTGAATTCACATTTGAATAAAACTGCTGAATAAGTGGGGGTTTATGAGCAATGTGCCGAGAACAATAATTAAAATTTCGACGTCTTATATCTTAACAAGGATAGCATGGAAGGTATGTTGTATAATTCAGTGGAAATTTACTCCAACAATGCGACCTTTTTATAAAATTATTTCTGGAATTGATATTTTACGGTCCGTATTTATAAGTTGAGACCTGGAAATGTCATTCTAATGTGCTACTAGTACAAAATGATAAGTCAAAAGTACACAGTCAAGATCGCTCTCCGACTTGAGATAGATTTATAAATACAGGCTTTAGACTTATTAACCCAGACGTAGTCTTACACCAGAATACGAAAGAACGAACATTTCGGTGTTAAAGTAATACTTAGTACTATAAAAGAAAATAAATATAAATCAGCAATTCATGTTGCATCTCATTCACATAATACACAAAAAACAGGATCACCTCATACTATAAATACCGCCCTGTATATCACACTAGTTCTAATTCAACGTTTCCATTCACACCACAATAAAACGGTCGTTAATATACACCCGGTCCTACATCCCACTTATGGGCGGTTGTTAAAAGTCACCATTAAAATGGAGATACTGTATTGAACGGAGGGAAACCCGGATCTGAGGATAGATCATGATTTATAGACTGCATTTGTTTATTACTTTTGTCGGTAAAATATGACATCACGTAATTAAAGAGAAAGAAATGTCGGGAATACCTATTCATTAGTAGGTACGGCATTGTATTTGCAGATGTATCCAGATTCACATACAAAGTGAAACAAAAAGGGTATACTTATTTTTTTGCAACTTTACTTTGTAAATCTAAAACTATGGGCTTTGTGGGACAGTTGAAGTACTAAAAGTTTTGTAGACTTGTGAAATATGTCAACGGATGTATTTCTATAACACCTTTTGTATTTCAAGTTTCCTCCAAAGTTATGTTAAAACAATTTTAATGTAATGACTCTAAATAAAAGTTGTTTTGACTTGGAAATAAAATGTTTTGCATCCCTGCTTCTGCGAGCCTGTTATGTCTAATGTTATAATAAATGGAGTCTAGTATATCAACACTAAAATATTTAAGGTCTCCAATCAGCTCTTTTTCATTATCTTTGCAGCTTGTGGTCACAGAAAATTAATTAGTTACCAAAGATCTTATAGCTGTCGCATATTTTTTAAAAGACTTTGGCAGACAATTGTGATTTCATAAAATTGTATTTAATAAATCCAAAAGTTTTTCTGTTATGCTCATAAGTTATGAACATGAACAAGATGTAAATTAAGTTAGTTCAGTTAGTGAATCGTTCGTAATTAATAGTTTACAAAATTACTTTCAAAACTAACTTAGATATAATTGATCTTACTTACCTTACCTTAATTAATGAAATCGTGGAAAACATTATCAAGCCATTAAGAAAATAAGAGTCGGTAGATGAAAGATGGAGAACCAACCATTAACACGATCTAAGCATAAATCAGGGTCCAGTTAATCAATAATGTATGTTTAATTACTAACTTAAAGGTAAATAACATTGATATTGGTCAATAGTGCCGCTCGCTAATGAGTAACTGCGATGCGCCCGCGCAGCGTGTGTCGTTGATAAATGTTAATACAAGTATCCACGGAGGCGTAATGAAAGTGCCCGATGAGATAATGATCTAAAGAAGTGCATGAAAGACATAAGAGCCAATGTTTTGTTATTTATTGAAAGTAGAGGTCGAAATATGCTTGCAACTTAAATAAACGTTACATATTCACGTTTTTTTGATATAGTAAAGGAAAACATACCTTGATACAAGACAGCTGTAAAATTTGTTTCATTTATCTTCAAAAGTCTAGTGATAACTAACACACTTAAGGGCATAAATGAAAAAAATAAAATTGAGTCAAGTACTATTTTAATTCAAGATCTCATACGCTTTAGTTTAAAATAACTACTGCAGCAAGATGTATTACTCCATTAACAGTGTATCCGAGTAATGTTTTGTCAACGGGCCCATGTGTACAGATATTTTCAATTAATTAATTTGCCTAATTATTGTCGTGATCTAGTGCTTTTCTTACTGTCAATTTCTTAATGGATAATTACTTTATTTACTGATTCTGTAACTCTCAGATTCCTAGATCGCTATTTTATCAATTCGAGTCGAACCATTTTCATCCTATTATAACTTAAATGAATAAATAAAAACCTTAGCAATCAACTTTCAGATAACATTGAGTTCACTTACAATACCATTTCGTACTTTCATATTCAATGGTGCATTATTTTAATGATAATCTACGCCATGCAGAGGCGGTTCGGGCGTGTCTGCGTCGGCCCCATCATTTATAACGCCAGTCATACTGTAGATAGGATCACGGTGTTCACCGATTGTTTGAAGTTAGCTCCATAATTGACTGGAATAATTTGTCACTACGATATTCATAAGTACTCAAAGAAAATTTAAAACTACTACAGCATACATGTAAATAATTTTGAAGAATACCATTATAATTTACTTTTATTCGAACACGTAAAGACAACACATAAATACAAGTAAAGAACGAGCTTTAAAGTTGAAATATTAGGTATCCCACCTTCACGGCACTAATAAATAAAGTTAACTGCAAAATTAATCTGCACGCTACACTAAATTAAAATTTACAAATGGACCAGACCTGACAGGAACAAAACATTGTAAATGCGCACAATGCTCATTCATTTTGTCGTCAACCGCAAATCATATTTCATAGCGGCAGAGCTTAAAGACCTTACATTATGCAATACACAAACTCTCATCTCCATCCTTAATGCGTTGTCATAAGGTCTACACTCGGATGTTTGTCTGCATTAACGCTTTAAGTCCTAAGGTACCTGTAGTAACGATATCGCGATAAGAGAAGTTCAAATCGCGTGGGCGTAGCATTAAGAAATCGTAAATCTTATACACAGCATTAATTATTTCACATCTCGGAAGACGATGGAGGGTGGTTAAAGAGTTTTATTTCATTAGACAGGGAGATAAAGCTTGATGTTGATTTATAGGTCTTGATCTGGGCATCTCTGTCATAATTTAAATGAACACTTCCTGCTATAGACAGTGAGCGGATTTGAAGCTTTTTATGTGTATACTACAATCCCGAGGCGTTGATATATTTGTTTTATTTTGGAAACAGGTTACAGGGCTACTAATAATACTTAATCGGATTTGTCTGACACCTGTACGTCGGACAACACAATAGACCCGACCCTGGAATTTGATAATCGTTTCAATTAACAAAGAATCGTTCTGGGATCGATTTCCGTTCTTTCAACTTTTGAGCTGTCAATCCAGGATATAAGTTTGGTTATTTTTAAATGAGATCACTACTCTGTTTACTGGGGCAACACTAAACTGCCAGACATCATTAAAATAGATGGCCCGTTATTAATTAAGAACGTTATTCATCCAAAGGGTCGACAACACAAAAATAGCATCTATGACATTATTTCGAGAAATTTTATAGCTAATCGAGCAACTAGCTTTTATTGCTAGCTTCCTCTTTCCCAGCTTCACTCTCCAGCATTCCTGACTCCACAATTAGAGGTATCGGATGTAATTTCGAAACATCCTTTCAAGTGGTGAATATGTAGCATTAGGTGCAGTAAGCATATCTTTGTGAATTGCCGCGAAAACTTCCCGGGGAGCTTAAGTGGGGTATCGGGGGATTACGTTTATGCGCCGTGAAGCTTGTTTATGGGTAGCTAGCGTGGATTGTAATTGAATGTGAACAGCTTAGCCGTTAGAGGCGTGACTTGTTAGAGAGATGGTGATAAAGATTGAATAACCTATTTCCAATGCCTACTTTTGATAGATTTATCATAATCATAAGAGCTGTGATAGCCGATTGGTTAAGCATGCGTCTTACGAGTACCATATCTTGGGTTCTAACCCCGGATCGCATCTCTGAGTCTTTCGAAATCTATGTGCGAATCAAATTTTCTTTTTGATTATCACTTGCTTACGGTGAAGGAAAACATCGCGAAGAAACCTGCATGTCTTAGGAAATCTAATCAATTTTAGAAAAACGTGTGAAAACCGCCAACCCGCAATCGGCCAGTGTGGTGTATTACGGCCTCATTCCCCCTCGTAGTAAGGGAACACCAGTGCCTAAAAGTGGGACGTCAAAACAGCAAAATGATTATTTTCTATCATATCGTTTAAAAAAGGTGTGCTGTGATGTTTCTATTATTTTTATGAGTCCATGAATCAAACCTCAGTCATAATAAATTAGTTGCCAACGCTATGTGCACATTGTAAATATTTGACTTGCGTGAACCGCATCAATTACAAGTTTACAAACGTTATCTATTTGTTACGACATGATTATATAATTATAATAGTAACACTTTATTAATGAACCATTGACACGAATATTGTTATCACATCCATACCCAGTCTAACGTAAGAATCTATTTCTGTTCAAGCTTTGGACAGATCAGTTTCGGAATGAAAATTATCCGCAGTTTCTAATTGACTGCCTGTACGATTACACCTTGCTTCATAAACCCATTCAACTATTAACTTTCATTGACATCCGACACCAATTTGATGTCAGCAAGGATATTTAATTTCCTCCTCATATTGAAATCGGTCAGGACTATGTAACAATATCCAGGAATCGCTCGCCCACATTCCAGCGCCAGGAAGGCATCGTTTAGACTCCGCCACCGGTAGATCAATTGAGAGTAATAGTTGCGAAACTCCAATAAATTGATTAGTATGAATAAGGAAATAATTTGAACTGGTATATTGCATGATTGATGAAATTGAAATGTTGGGAGCTATTGGAGATATTGTTACCGTATAAATAATATCAGTTAGTTCTCCTGATGCGTCATAAGCAACGAATGACAGGGTAATGGTTATTTAACTAACATCAGTGTCATTTCGTGATATAACTTCAATTGATTCAGTTACTGAAACAACATGAGGTTCTGCAGCTTGTTTATGTCTATGAAAACAAGCTACAACCTTTTTCAATATACAGCAATGTTTCAGCTTCTACGAAACTTTTATAGGAAATTCTTTTTCACTCTAAAAATGCTGATCTCCTTACATCTTTCAAAACATGTTTAACAAGATCATAAATAAAATTACACAACTTTAAGTGTGGCCGTAGATTTTATGCGGCTGCGACGCGGAGGCGCGGATATCACATCTGATAGTGCAGGTGGATACAAATATTGATAGAGCTCTACACGTGGGAAAAGGAGTAAAGACGCCGACACTTGAAGACGAGACTTTGAAAAGGATCTCTTCTCTTTCACACTGATGATATAGTGGAGGTCTACGAGATTACTGGAGAAGAATGAGTATTTATATTTGAAAAGCACAGGAATCCAAAATTAAAGTAGGGAGTGCCAATATTCAATGTGCATTTAAAGTAGCTGGAACTAAAAAAATAGTTTAACAGTGTTGATTTCAACCAAACCCGTATAAGTTAATGATTTTGACCTAACGGCTTAATTATAATTTATTTTCAACAATTTCTTTAAAATAACATAGATTTGGGCAAAATATTTAAAGATGAAAATGAAAAATAATGGCTAAATAATGAAGTTGGCCGGCCAACGAAAAAAAAACAAAATAGGCGGCAATCCGATCTTTTTTTTTTCGAGTTGTAGAGTATTGTTCATACTTCCTTGTATTATTTCTTTAGCCAATTCCTGTTTTTATTTTTACTTTCCTTGTATTCGTAATGAAAAGCACAGTGTTTACCTCGGGTGAAAGACTTATTTTGTCCTTCGAACTATTAGCGCCCTCGCTACGCTCGGGCGCCAAACCCCGTCTCGGAACTAAATAAGTCACTTTCACCACTCGTGTAACAATGTACTATTACATTACACTTACTTGATATGATTGTCATTCTTCTCAAGCCATAGAAAATGTTCTAGGATTTTATACTTGTCTTAAAATGGGAATGTGTTATATGCGGTTAATTTGTAAATAAATTGATACTAATGAGGGGATCATTAATTAACATTAATTTCAGTTTTGCCAGGAACTTATTTTTAATTGTTGTAATAATCATAATTACTGGTTATATGCCTATTATAATGAGACCCTGATGAGCGGTCATTAAACTAGACCTGAGCGTAGCATAACTATGACACATTTGCGTGTAACGGTATTTTCTCGCACTAAAATTTTATTTAAAAAAGAAAATTGTATTGAGTTAAAGTATTTTGTCCCTATTTTCCTCTTTCTCTTTGCATCAATTTTCTTATTATTTTTCTGATATAAGTAGTGATTCCATTGATTAGTGGTAGCAGTGATAGCCGATTGGTTAAGCACGCGTCTTGCGGGCACCAGGTACTGGGTTCAAACCCCGGCTCACACATCTGGGTTTTTCGAAATATATATGTGCGAATCGTAATTTCTATCTAATTATCACTTGAAAACAAATTTGAGTTTGAGTTTGAGTGGGACGTCAAAATGGGGCTAAATTACTATTTTTATATAATATTACTAGCTGACCCGACAGACGTTGTACTGTCTTTTAGGGGTATGAAAAGTAGGTAGTAGCCGATTCTCAGACCTACTGAATATGCATAATATAAAATTTCATAAAAATCGGTCAAGCCGTTTCGGAGGAGTATGGTAACTAACATTGATACAAGAGAATTTTATATATAAGATTATATATATAAGTAGTGATTATAGTCTTATAGGCAAAAACTCTCACAAATTAAATACACCTATTCTACATCATAGCTACTCTCTACCATCGGCTTCGTTAAGTAGAAGCCGTTCTGCCGCCTAATTATTGTGAAGGCAACATGTTTGCGTGCAGATACCGCAAAGCCGTTTGGATGCAATCCCGCGACCACTTAAGTGCCTTAAGTAAGTACTTAAGCTGCGTGCGCGGCTTAACTGTTCATTAGGAAACTTAAATTCACTGATAAGTGCTGTCGGACTCTTTAATGTTAACAGGTGGGTTCTGTGAAGATAACTCGCAACAGTTTAACTCCAAGTATTAAGGTGACGAGATAATCTACAACCTTTTTTAATTATTTACTAGGTAACTGTGGCCGCGACTTCGTCCGCGTGGAATAGTGTCTTTGGGTAGCATTTTTAATTAATTAGGCTAATTATTTTATACCCTTGAGGGTAAAACTTTTACAAACTTTGAATGTCATATTAATTTATATCGAATCAACAGTCTAATAAATAAGTTTCATGCCTCTAGCTCTAAAAATGACGATACTTCCATACAACTTTTCATCCTCCCCTTTCAACCACTTACAACCCTTTTTTCGCATTAAAAGCCTATGACCTTTCTCAGGCTCTAAACTATCTGTGTACCCAATTTCATTAAATCGGTTTAGTAGTGTTGGCGTGAAAGCACGACAGACAGACAGAGTTACTTTCGCATGTATAATATTACAAAGGATTACCAAGGAATTTACGGAAGGATTATCAGTATCATTATGTTGCAGATTCATAATATTTGAGTTCTTTGTAGAATTGACATGTATTTTGTTTTACGAGTTGTACTACATCGGTATCAAAATACTCAGTTCTAACAACTTTTCAGTTGTGTCTACGATTATGAATACTCGGGAAATCTATCTAAACTTGCAAAATAGTAAATTGATATCAGTCGACCCTAATACCTATCATAGTTAAGGCTAAAGCGCCCATCTAGCCCGCGAAGTTCAAATTTTTTGAGGTTTTTTAGAAATTTTTCAAAATCTGACTTTAATAAAAGGCACATTTTGTAATTCGCGACAAAGACCGTGTGCAGTGCATTTATTAATATATCCAACTCACTCTAAGACATTCCAAGAACGACAGCTATCCAGATAATCTGGCAATTTTTGTATATTTAGTGATTAACTAGTATCATATCCACCGTGATAATATTTAGAGTAAAATAAATGTATTAATAAACGCACTGCATAATGTGTTTGTCGCAAATCACAAAATTTTGTCTTAGATATTATCAGATTTTGGATATGCCATAAAAATACTCGAAAATTTTGAATTTCGCGGGCTAGGCAGGCGCCTTCACCTTAAGCAATGATGTCGGAATTACCAACTCAAGCTCTTGATTCAGAGTTAAGCTTTAGGTGATCAAGACAAACTGTCCAGGGTATGGCAACAAACAGATTAGAGAATTAAATTATCCTACTAGGTGAAACAGAAAGCGTATAATACTATTTTCTTTGCAACTTTCTTTGTAAATCTAAAACTATCGGCTTTGTGGGACAGTTGAAGTACTAAAGGTTTTGTAGACTTGTGTAATCTGTCAACAGCTGTATCCCTATAACACCTTTTATTTTTCATATTTCCTCCAAAGCTGATAAGTATACCCTTTCTGTTCCAACGTATATAGTCATCATGATGCGCATACGGAAATTTTCATAGATTTTTCAGATGATTTCTTCACTACTAAGTTGCTCTCATGTTTCCCTAGCTAACATTTTGACAATGCCATTTCAAGGAGAAGTAAAGTCGTGAAGTTCTGACACGCCCGTTGGCTTGGAGCTGTCCGTGCGTGTGAATAATGAATGTAAAGAGCCTCAGTAAATGGAAATTCTGTATCCAATCGCATTTAGCTTCGAGTAAAACCTTTAAATGGTAAACTTCTATGATGGTGAATGTTATAAGAAGAAGGTTATATGTTTAGAATTATAATTATGGACTAAATTTGCTTGAAATAACTTTAAGAAGGGTTCAGAATGCTATCTACACAACATTTATCTTGCGGCTGTAGCTTTACTGACGTCAAATTTGTGACAAAATGACAGGACATTTGATTGATAGACCTCATTTAAAATCACCTCAAAGACCATTGGATATGGATATCAAGCAAAGATGACGCACGTTAACTTTTCGACTGACGCAAAGATTCTTCCAAATATATAATTCAAATTAAATTCAAAATGAGAGGCAGCAAAGTTTATTTTTTTAAGCTCTCGCCCGAGCGACGGCTCTTCGCCGCCGTAATGTCGCGGCGTCCGCGAATGCCTACTTAACGGATACGTTTAATCTGACAGGCAGCGGTTTGCGTCGGATGTTTTGACAGCGGCGCAATTACCTGCCACTTTGTTTGGAGGCGCAGCGAACGGGTTCACATCCTGCGCATTGACTAGTACCGGTGTGACCTGGGGTCTGAATAATCAAGGTAGGGTTAGCAGCGCTGATCAAATGATGGGATAGCGCTAAGGTCGTTCAAATACAACCTGGTTTAAGCGGCCTTTTCCTCTCCTATGGCACAGACAATTCATTTTAACCTCCTTTCGCAATCAGTACTGGTTGCATTAATGCTGCAGGGAATTAAATCCGATGTTATTGGAAAAAAAACGATAACGACTTTCAATAAATCACGATTTTTATAAATCATTTGATTTTAAAAGTACTACGATGCAAGTTTATCACATTACTAGTATTCCAGTTAGCCCCTCCAGCTAAGCTAATGCTTGAGTTAGGAGTGGGCCCAAGTCAATAGTTTAATGGCCAGGATGGGGATCGATCCCGGAACCTCTCAGCTACGAGGGCGGCCCACGTAACTACTAGGCTATTGACGCCTTTCCTAACTAACGAACATCATTATGTGAAATTGAGGTAATATTATGTGAATAAAAATCATCGCTCATTAGGTAAGAATCATAGGTAAGGTTCATGGGAAATTTTGGTGATTAATCATTATTCCTCTTTTGTCAGTTCCGCATGCACCTACCGCATGGAACTGACTATAAAAAGCAAAAATCTATTGAAGCGTATATAATCCATTTAAATCATTAGTTTCCTCCGATACATAAATGTCCTAATATTATAAATGTGAAAGTTTGTGAGTGTGGATGTATGTATGTATGTTTGTTACTCCTTCACGCAAAAACGACTGAACGGATTTGGATGAAATTTGGAACACAGATAGTTTATAGCCGGGATTAACATATAGGATACTTTTTATCCCGATAATCCCGAAATTTTTGTTACGTTAAACACTACGCGGACGAAGTCCGTGGGCACAGCTAGTTCCTTATATAGCGAGCAACGAAACAATGAGTTTTGTGATTTTTAAGTCATAAGCCGGATAAACTGGCTATACCACACCTCGAGTGAGGTGCTTAGCTTGAACTCTCACGAAAGGTGATGGCAAAGGAAGAAATATGATTAGACACATTGTCGCATACTAACCGATAGTGGAAACCACACAATGTCAAGTGGATACTAAACTGTGAAATAGCAATTCATTATGAGCACGATAATGATTCTAATAGCAATACGATATCATTATGTATTACAGTAATGATTCATAATAATTTGTCATTACTTGGCTACTTTGTACGTCACGAATTACGATCCTTAATTTATCATTATTTACAGATCCCGTTTAATTATACTTGATTAATGAATAAGGATTGTATGACAATGCTTTGCAATTATGCAAATTAAAGAATGTCAATACGCTGAAGGAAAACATCGTGATGAAACCTGCATGTCTTAGCAGATTTAACCAATTTTCGAAAGACATGTGAAATCCGCCAACCCGCACTGGGCCAGCGTGGTGGATTATGGCCTGAATCCCCCTCGTGTTGAGGGGAGGCCCGTGCCCAGGAGTGGGACGTCAAAAAGGGCTAAAATTTTGAAATAAAACTATTTTTACGGATTATATCGCGTTTATTTTTACTTTTTATGTTCCCGACGTTTCGGTTGCTTTACAGCAACCGTGGTCACGGGGGGACTGAGGTGTTAGACGTCCTGATGTCATAGTTAAAAACTGGGTACCCTCAAAATTTAGTTGGTATTTGCGGTCCGATCCACGCAGAAAGTGCTCACATAACATCGTCGGGAACATAAAAAGTAAAAATAAACGCGATATAATCCGTAAAAATTGTTTTATTTCAATGTGTAGTATTCGCGTAAATATAAGAAATCAATAGGGCTAAAATTATTAAAGAATGTCAAAGTAAGAATTAGTGACAATTTAAAAAAAAAACCAATAAAAATAGGTAGCAACGATTTCTATTTCCAGTTAGGTAAGTACTTACCTATTATTTTCATAGCATATTGTCTTGAAATGTATCCTTGTTGGTAAACCCGTGATAGTTATTTGAATGATATCATTAGATACCTTGTTACTGACTAATTTAATCTCATATACCTATATTATTGCGATGATTAAACTGAAGGAATACAATTTGTATTTTTTGAAATCCAACGCAACCCCGAGCTGCCATAAGGCACACATGATGATGATGATCGATAATCTAATGAGATATACATCTGGGTGTGATTTGAGACATTTTTATAAATAACAAGCTGACCCGGCATGTATGTTCTGCCATATCATACTTAATTATACTTATATAATAATAATATTATAAAGAAGAAAACTTTGTTTGTTTGATTGTAATGGATAGCCTCCGAAACTACTGAACCGATTTGAAAAATTATTTCACTGTTGGGAAGCTACACTATCCCCGGGTGACATAGGCTATAATATACTTTCAAAAAAATTAGGGATCCTTACTAAAACTCGAATAATGTAACCGCAATGTACCCGTGCGAAGCCGGGGCGGGCCGCTAGTAAATTATATAGGTATGAAAAATAAATGTTGACCGATTCCCAGACCTACCCGATATGCCCACAAAATATTATGAAAATCGGTCGAGCAATTTCGGAGCAGTTCGGCAACAAAAACCGCGACACGAGAATTTTATATATTAGATAGAAGATAAATATCGCCAGACGAACACAATCTGTATGGTCCCAAACTAAGCAACGCTTGTACTATGGATACCTTACAATGAACTGAGGGCGATCCTAGTGACACCCAGACCTGGGCAAATTACGAAAAGGCCATTTCCGAAATTTTCCCCGGCGGGAATCGAACCCGCAACCACCATGTGCAGTGAGCCGAGCCGTCTACGCTCGAACCACTGCGCCAAGCGGTCGTCAAAGCGGTCGGTTATGATGCATAGGTTGGTGCTTCTATATTATCTAAGCTTAAATACGACGGAGGATTTGGGCTCATGCACGGCATAAAATAAAGCATAATGTGCATACGCGCTTTCAAGTTTTCAATAGGGGTTGATTACCTATTCGGCGGCTAATCGATATTGACGAGATAGTCTTCTCACTGATGGAAATCACTTCACCCGTATTTGAGTTTAAAAAAATTGCAAAATTAAGCACAATACTGGCAACATTGTAAAAACAAATAATTCCGAGTAGTGCACATGAATGGGTGCTTACAATTGCAATTGCAACCGGTCAGCACAGTGAATGGAACCACTGTCCCCATGAGAACTTTGCCAAGTGCAACATTCACGGCGGTGTGTTTACATGTTAATGTCAATGTTTTCATGGGAGTAGATTTTTTTTTTTTAACTTACATGTATTGTTAGGTAACTAAGTTAAAGTGCAGGGTTGGCATGGAAATGATTGCAATTTTAATTAAAATTTCATTGCGAGAAATAATATTTTTCTTTCACTGTTATTTTCATCCAGCCATATTTTACAGTCAGTCATTTTATTCATAGTGAATTTTCACTATGACACGTAATCCTATGAAGTCCCTGGTCGATGATCTATACAAATAAATAAAATTGGAGTGTCTGTTTGTAATATCAAAATAACACCTTTTCACTAAATGCATAAGAAAGTAAGGTAAGTACTTATAACATACTTATAATATCGTGTAACAAAAACGTGATTTAATTTTTTTTTGTCTGTCTGTCTGTCTGTCTGCCCGTTTGTCTGTCTGTCTGTGTGTTTGTTCCGGGTAATCTCCGAAACGGCTGGACCGATTTTGACGGGATTTTCACTGACAGATAGCTGATGTTATAGGAAGTAACTTAGGCTACTTTAATTTTTGAAAAACAATTAGGGTTCCGCATAAAAAAATAAAAACACTTGAAATCCAAAAGTATCTCCGAAACGGCGGAACCGACTTTGACGGGATTTTCACTGACAGATAGCTGATGTTGTAGGGAGTAACTTAGACTACTTTACTTTTAAAAAAACAATTAGGGTTCCGTGTAAAAAAATAAAAACACTTGAAATCCAAAAGTATCTCCAATACGGCTGGACCGATTTTGACGGGATTTTCACTGGCAGATAGCTGATGTTATAGGGAGTAACCTAATCTACCTTATGTTAGAAAAAAAAAGATAACAAATGTTGCCTGTCGCGTGGGGTCAGAACGCGCGAGCGGGCTTTAGCGATAGTAGGTATATTATGTTAAATTACATTTTTGTTAAGTTAAATTCCTCGCGGACGTATCGCGGCCACAGCTAGTTTATCAAAAAAACCGTGACAGTACCGAACGGTTTGCGATTTAATTGCCAGGTATTTTAAGTTTCTAATTATGTCGGTAGCAGGCGCTACTTATGCAAACCTATATAATATGAATTTTCACACCCAACCTGTGAAAAGTTCCATGACTAGTTACTGGTAATTCAACGTATTCCTTGCAGGGTGGAATAGAGGAGCTTAAATGCAACAAATCTGACCTCCCTGTACCAAGAGGTGTTGGGAGCTGATTAAGAATCAATATAAGTAAAGCTGTAAATACTATTATATAAGTAAAGAACATTCAGAACAAATAAGTAAGTAGATATATCTATCTACCGACTTTTACGAAAAAAAAAACAGTGCCGTCTAGGGACGCCCGAAAGAAGCGAAGCTTTATAGTATAAAGCGTAGGGCGCCGCAGCTGCCACTCTGTATACCTATAATATCGTGTAACGCTACTGACGATAGCACGGATAGAGGCCGCGCGGCGAGCGCCCCGAACGTCCTTATAGAAGCTTCGCATAAAAAAATAAGATTCAGAATCTGTGGCAAGTACCAAAAACCAAAATCGTAGTTAATAAAAAATAGCAATTCAAAAAAAAACTATTCTAGAATGTTTTTACATTTATTTTTCCATATTTACTGTTTGACTACACATGTATAGGATGTATCAGCCGTCAATGGGCCTACTGTTCTCTGGGCAACTGTGAGACAACACTGCAACATCCAACATAATGTGTTAATATGTCAGTACACTCTGTTACATCAGTCACTCATTATTAGGAGTGAAGAAAACATGGATTTGTACTGACAAATGATAATTATCTAGCCTGTGGTTCACAAGGGGGTAATAGGCAGTTATGTTCAGTGTTTAGGCCCTTTAGTGCCTGATGGTATCATGAGAAAGTGTGTTCTTTATTAGTTTAAAAATTGTTTCATAAGAAATACTGTCCATTGTGGACAGTAGGTATTTTCTTAACAATTAAGCACTTATCTAGCAATGGTACAGTGATGCCAGTACTTTTCTGGCCTTGCATAATTTGAATTAAGAACACTTTCCTATTAATATCATCAGGCACTTAAGGCCCTTAACATTGCACTTAACTAATTACGATGATGTTAATTAGTAAGTAAGTTTTAATTAATTGTTTAATCTGTGTTGGACCTTTCTCTAATAGGTAGGTACGATACTTAATAATTATTACCTGTGAATTGCATTACGTTACGAACATTATAGTTATTTACTGACTATGACGAAAATTGCATCGATTATTTCACTGATTACATTATCATGTGGGTGATTATTTTCTTACACAAAAGTTCAAGAAAGCGAGAAAAACATGATATTTTTCTACAACTATCTTAACATTATGTACCTACTTACTTTATATGGCTGATACGAAGCTCGAATCATCGAAATAAACATTCATAATAATAATCTTCGTAAATACCAGTTTAGATAAAAAACAAACTGGCACAAATCAAATTTCCTCAATCAAACGAATCAAATTAACATCATTTAACAAAATAGGTAAGAATAACAAGAAAATAACTTACCGCAAAATAGGATGGCGAAATCCAAAAATATTTTTCTCATTATAAACCTGGAATCTCGGTCTAATGTAATCGTATGTACATTATGGTTACGATTGTTAGTTTTCCGTTCGTTTCTCTCCATTTTTCAAAAAGTTATCTCAAAAATAACGCGGTTAATAAAATCACTATCACAACAACACGATGTTACGATTCCAGTCAAAAATCAAAATAAAAATTTGACACAACACACGTCAAACACGGAGCGCATGCGCGCTCAAACTGGTGCGGTACGTTCGGAAACAAGCACGCTGCGTTCATGGATTAGAGCTCGCTATTATTCACGTGTGTGTATGTTGACAGCCGAGCCGGCTTGCCGGCTAGGGATGTCGCTTTAAAAAAAACTGATTTGCAGCGAGGCTGGCTGACAAACAGCACAACCCTAATTTAATTAACTCGGTCGGTAGTTTATCGATAGAATCCTGAATTAACTTTTATATAAGTACCTACAGGGTTGGTACGTGCCAAAAACAAAACCTGTTCTTGTGTTCCTAGTTCCTACCAACATATTTTGGTGTAAAAAATAGGTGTTTAATAGTGGTAGGATATTGATTAAATGTTATGCTCACAGCTCACTAGACAACATAAACACATGACTTATTTTTCCAGTTTCATAACCCCACGTCAAGTCGGTAGAGCGTGGCAATTGGTTGCGACAAAAGCGTTGTTTTCAAATTCGTGGGCTTCCACATGTCAACTCAATATGGGGATCAAATTGCACCTACCTACCGTATGAAGAGCAGTCATGGATGAATCTCAAATTGATAATATACCTACCTATTTGAATTTAGAATCAATTACGAAATTTTCATCAAATCCGTTATATTTTCAAATTTACTGTCATTGATTGATTCAAATCATGTCGTGTGGAAGCCCTTTTACACAGGATCCTTCCGTAGGTAATCATCGGCAGCTATTGAGACGACAACACCTGTGAATAAAAAAAATGTATTTACTTATTTACCTGCCTTAGCTAAGTTAGGTATTTTTTCTATATTTATCACTAAGCTAAGCCACGGTGAAGTAAAAATAAAGAGGTCACTAGTATGTCTAAGACAATGATAAAGACCACAGAGTCTGAGAGAACTCTAGTTGTCAGTACCCACAGGGTCTGCGTCCGCGTTGTGAGTCTCAAAGAGAATATATGAGTCTCAGATTTGCGTCTACGTAGTGGGCCCGTATCCAATAGTGGATGGGAGTGGGAATGCCTAAGTTGTCGAAAACGCCTAATATCTGAGTCGTGTAGAATCAAAGGCGTCTATCTATACTTTAGATCATTTTTGGTAAAATAAAAAAAATGAATTTCTTCTAAACTGTGCGACTGATGAATAAATGTAAAAACTATATATAATCTATGGGTATTTATCTTACATGGTAACACGAAGATAATGTCGTGGAGTTTAAAAATAAGCTATTATTAACGTTTTTTTTTTGGAAATAGCCGTATTTGATATTAAACTCTAGAAATAGCCGGATTTGATACTGACATTCTTCACAGATAGCCATATTTGATACTGACACACAAACAAAGATGGCGATCAATCGTAGGGCTGTCGCTTGTAAGAATTTATGAGATGCATTTTATAAAAGTATCACATTTTTATTAAAGTGTATATACAAAGCAGTCTGTTACATTAGTTGGAATATAAAACTTATAGCTTAATCAACATTATTAAATCTTATAAAATGAATAAAAAAGAAATATTTGGAAATTAATAATAATGAAATCTTTGGAAATCAACAATATTATTTTTTAATCAATAGTAATTAAATCTCAACTGACAAACTCAAAACTAAAAATTGTGTTAAAATTGGTGGCTACATGATGCCCATATTTTAATTATATAATATTTTAAATAAAATCTTTGGTAATCAACCTTACTAAATTAAATTCGCAATTCATTCGATTCATCGAGCCTCTCTTCACAATATTCTTCTAATAACACACAATTAAGTACTACTAATACAAATTATTTAGATACGATAAAATAAAAGGGTCAACCCTAACTAAGTACTCGCTTCATTCGTTTAGCTACATTTCTTTTCCAGTTTTCTGGATTTCTCCGTTGTTTCCGCGAATATCGATTATTTACTGGTGTCAATGGACTATCCATCTTATAGAATTACACTTAAGTATGTCGGTTTTATTGTTTTAACAATTAAAAATCGCTTAAAAACTGACTACAAAACTCAACGCATCCATTTGAATTCACCGTTGAACCAACTGTCAAATACGCGCCTGTGATTGGTTAGCACATTAGGATAGCCATTTTTGAAAATAATATCCGAAAGATTTTTTTTTTTTTTTTTTTTTTTTTTGAATTGACTATATGTTGTTGGCCAGAGTGGCCATAACAACTTCACCCGGACAGAGGGCGAGCGCAAGTGCGCTCCAGCCATAGGGGCAGGGGGGCAGCTAGCTCAAGGGCGTCACTAGGGACACGACCTCGGCTTGGGCCGCTGCCAGGAGAGGTGGCGAGGGTAAATCTACCACCGGATCGGAACGCGACCTCGACTGAGAAGATCCGGCAAGAAACTCAGCGGGCTTGTCGGGTGCCAAGGTGCGTCTAGGTAAGTAGACACACCTTCTAGCGGAAGCGGGGGTTCGTCGACCTCGCCGGCGAGGTCGGTGTCTGGCGGGGAGTGTGCGTGTGTCGTTCTCCTCGACATCTGAGTCTAGGAGAGCGGTGAGTGGGTCGGGGGGGTCCAGCACCACATGCCGCGGCCTGCGGCGGCATGTATCTGGCTCGTGTGCGGGTGCATAATCGGCGGCGGCGACGATTAAGGGATTGGTGTGTTCAGAAGCCTTCATGAAATAGCGTTCAGACGCTATTTTGAAGTGCTTCTGGATAGAATCGAGGCGTAAGTCAGAATGAAGGTCTACGTTCCGTACGAACCACGGGGCTCCGACGGCTTGGCGAAGAAAACGGGACTGTAAGGCCTGGAGGCGACTAATGTGAGAGTTGGCCGCGTGGGCGAACACAACGCTCGCATAGGACATGATGGGGCGAATGCAAGCTTTGTAAAGTGTCACCTTATTTCTAAGGGACATTTTACTCCGCTTGCATAATATCCGAAAGATGGCCGTATTTGTTTCTATAGCGTACGTTTGGATACGATTTACATAGTAAATAGCCGTTTCTGATCACTAACGAAAACTTAAACGTTTTTGAATCAAACTTTTCTGTGCTGCCATATAAATAATTTAATTTTGCCTAAAATGGCAGATAGCCGACTTTGATTCTAGACGACTCTCTTTTCTAATATCCTCCTTCCAATTAATTTGTAAAAGAAGGATGGAAGATATCGTGATGACCTAAATGATCAATGCGCAAGCCCGATTCAAACTTATAGTTAGTTATTTTCTCTTAGGAATTTCATTTTGTTAAATAAGAGCCATCTATAGACACATAAATGAACTATTATTAATCTTGATAGCAAGTTGCGCCATCTATTTTCAAAACGGAAAACTAGTGGCACGGGTGGCTATTATAAAAGTTCAAGTATAAAATTATAGAGGTCGCTATAGCTGAAATGAGACTTCTTTACGCCAGATGTCGTTGTGTAGATTACTTACACAATTTTGAGTTTCACAACTACGCTGATCAAGAACACGTCAAGAAGGAGTTGGAAAACTTCTTGCGACATTCCAGATATAGGGTTTCTCACGTTACTTACCTTCATCGTTCAGAAACAGATAATAATTTCTGAAAACATTTAGAAGTCTGTGATGTAGGTACTCGCATCGCTCTGGGATATTCCGATTTTATGAAACCTCAGAATTACAGAGGTGCTAGCTGCAGTTTGAACATAGGAAATTTTCGACCTAGGACTTAGAAAAATAACAGATGTTTATCACTAGGTTTCGAGTTAATCACGAATTAATTAATGAACAAGAATTAGGTAATGTTATGGACGTTATACTGACATAGACCATAAGGCCTAACTTTAAGGCTAAAGCGTCCATCTAACCCGCGAAGTTCAAATGTTTTGAGGTTTTTTAGATTTTTTTCAAAATCTGACAATAATAAAAGGCATATTTTGTAATTCGCGACAAAGACCGTGTGCAGTGCATTTATTAATATATCCAACTTACTCTAAAACATTTCAAGAACGACAGCTATCCAAATAATCTGGCATTTTTTGTATATTTAGTGATTAACTAGAATCATATCCACCGTGATAATATTTAGAGTAAAATAAATGTATTAATAAACATACATACTCAAATGTTTTCAGATTTTGGATAAACCATAAAAATACTCAAAAATTTTGAATTTCGCGGACCAGACAGGCACCTTCACCTTAAACAGTCGCCATGCAAAGCGTTCTTCAAAAAGAAGGTGAGTATACCTACACTCGACTTCAAGTTTGCTCAGTTCGTTTAATCCAGCTTACCTGCGCTCAGCTCAGCTCAGCTTAGCTTAGCTTAGCTTATCTTACGAATTGAAATGTTTGCGGTTCGGATGCCGGCAGCGGAGCGAGCTGACGGATTACCTAGCCATTGTTATATTTGTGCAGTGAATAAAGGTGTGAAAGATATATGCAATTTTATGCATCTTTACGACTGTTTTCCCCGACGCGGTAAGTAAGGACTTAATTTGTTTTGTATTTCCTATTAGATTCCTAAAGTCTGGAATACTTAGGTAAGCGTAACGCTCGGCCTCTTGATGTTAAGCAGTTACAGTCGCCTATAGATGCTTGTAATACCAATGGCATTGCCCGCAAGGTGCCGACCTGAAGGGCGGTGAAGTGAGTGGCCTGGAGTTGAAGGAGAGGGGAGCGTGTGGTTGAGAGTTGGTTCCTGCTCTCCCACTCATCTGACGAGTCGTACTTTACGCTGATCTTCCGTGAGAGGGTGGTACTACCCCTGTTCAAGCTAGACACGGTAAGTAGATACTCACTAGAGTTAGCCACTCGGGCTTAGTTTAGCATCATCATAAGACCAAGACGGATGATGCAAGAAAAGAGTCAAGACTCGCGAACAAGAATATTGTAGAACTAGCTGTGCCCGCGACTTCGTCCGCGTGGAGTTTAACTTAACAAACTTTCATCCCCTATTTTATCCCCTTGGGGGTAGAATTAATCAAAATCCTTTCTTAGCGGATGCCTACGTCATAACATCTACCTGCATGCCAAATTTCAGCCCGATCCGTCCAGTGGTTTGGGCTGTGCGTTGATAGATCACTATGTCAGTCAGTCACCTTTGAGTTATACAGGGTTATAGGGTAAGTCGACCTAAATCCTTTAAGAGATGGTAGTTTCCATCATTCCTGACAGATTTGACTAGGAAACCCCATATACCAAACTAAACCGTTCTCAAGTTATCGGCCTTTGAATTTATTTTATAAAAATTACAGATTTTTTGTCGATTGCCCCCTTCTTTTGTGTTTTGTGTTTCAATTTGTTTTGTTTTTGCTATTTTTGTGTAGTAGACTAGTTGCTTTATTATTTTAAACCATAAAACTGCAAGTAACTGTACCAAATGAGTCATAGTAGACAGTCAATTGATGAAAAAATTAAAAAAATTGAAAGAATTTATTTTTCTTTGTAAGATATTTTAAAAAAAGTCTATGACAGATGTGCTGCAGATGTACTATAAAATATCTACGGTTCTTCAGCTTTCCGATAAGGTATAACATGCTAGGGTATTGTTAGGATTCTCGGAAAAAACTTCAAACAAAGACGCCCAAGTAGCAAACGTTAAGTTGCTCGCAGCGCCTATTGTCCAGCAATGGGTGCGAGCGGGACATCTTTCAATGTAAACAGGTACGAGTGAGACAAGTTATTCCATGTAAAAACTATTTTGTTGTTATTGTGTGTATTTTTTAGTCAGTCTGCTTACGCGATTCGTCCGTGGTAGATGCGATACTTGGTGTTCTTTGTTTTTTATTCGATTTGGCTTGTTTTCTGGACTGTTTCTTCCTATTCGTGACTGTGCTTGTTAACTGGACCTTGATTTGTGCTTCTGATTTTGAACTGTTGAAGATGACGACCTTTACGAACGAAGAATATGCTGATATTTTGATTTGTTATGGGTACTGCAACTGTGTATCTTTACGAGCCCGTGAAGAATACATAGTACGTTATCCTGGCCGCCGAATACCGGATATTAGTGTCTTCGACGGAGTTTACCGACGACTTAGAGAGACTGGCTCTGTTTCAAGGCGACGAACAGACCTGGGTAGACCACGTATTAATGATGACGATGAAGATCAAGATAATGAGATAGTTCGACGATTTCGACAGGATCCGACTACGTCAACCAATGTTGTTGCTCGGGAACTTGGACTCTCACAGTGGAAAGTGTGGTTTACAGTGCATACTGCCGGTCTCTACCCCTACCACTACACGCCAGTACATGTCATCGAAGAAGGAGATCCTGCGAGGAGGCTGGACTTCTGTAGATTTATGCTCAATGCAGATTTGGAAGATCCATCCTTTTTTAGAAGCATCTTGTGGACTGATGAATCGAAATTCGATCAAGACGGGATAACTAATTATCACAACGCACATTATTGGGCCCCAAAATCTCAAAGAAATCCCAATAAAAAAAGGATAAAGGGTTCACAGAGACGTTTCAGTCTTAACGTGTGGATGGGAATAATTTCCAATCATTTGATTGGGCCTTACTTTCTACCCCAAAATTTAAATGGAGAAAACTATGAAAATTTTTTGAGACAAGATTTATCTGGTTTGCTCGACGATATTCCATTAAACCTCATCCGTGACATGTGGTTTCAACACGATGGGTGCCCCGCGCACTTCAGAAGGAGTGTCAGAGAGTGGCTAGACACTAATTATCCCAATAAGTGGATCGGAAGAGGTGGACCTATACCGTGGCCAGCCAGGAGTCCAGACTTGACCCCTATGGACTTTTATGTGTGGGGACACATGAAAAGTTTGGTGTACCATGAACCGAACCCAATACAATCGATTGAGGTTTTAAGACAAAAAATTATTGATGCCGCTAACGAATTAAGAAGAGGACTAACGACTGGTGTTGTAAAAAGTGGCCTAAGACACAGAATGCGTGTATGTGTGCGAAATTTTTTATTGTAAAAAAGACCAATAAACAAAATTTGATATGTATTTGGATTGTTTTATTTTGTTTTCTGACTCAAAAACAACGCTTGATTATCGTTAGTATTTACTACTACCTGGTAGTATTTCATCAATGTTTTTATTAGATAAGTCTAATAATACCCTATGTTATTATACCTTATCGGAAAGCTGAAGAACCGTAGATATTTTATAGTACATCTGCAGCACATCTGTCATAGACTTTTTTAGAAATATCTTACAAAGAAAAATAAACTCTTTCAATTTTTTTTATTTTTTTAACAATTGACTGTCTACTATGACTCAGTTGGTATAGTTACTTGAGGTTTTATGGTTTAAAATAATAAAGCAACTAGTTTACTACACAAAAATAGCAAAAACAAAACAAATTGAAACACAAAACACAAAAAAAGGGGGCAGTCGACAAAAAATCAGTAATTTTTATAAAATAAATTCAAAGGCCGATAACTTGAGAACGGTTTAGTTTGGTATATGGGGTTTCCTAGTCAAATCGGTCAGGAATGATGGAAACTACAATCTCTTAAAGGATTTAGGTCGACTTACCCTATAACCCTGTATATATATAGATTAGTCCTATTCTGTTTTTTGTGTTATATCTGATTAGGTGACCGATAGGTAAGGCAGAGTTTGGGCAACACTTGCACCCATATTTAGCATCTAGATTCGTCTCAGCTTTAGCCTAATAGATTTAATGGAGATAACCACTGAAGCTAGGCTAGAGATTGGTTTCATCCATGCAGTTTTTGAGAGAAATAAGACAGTCGTGTATTGGATTCGGATTTAGTTAACAATCTAGGTATGCCTTTTATATGTTTCATTTTTAATTAAATGAGTAAGTATGTTTATAATTAGAATTGCTAGTTTCCCAAATGGTATTAGGTTAAAAAAATGTGAACACTGTAGGTATGTTAAATTATATTTCATTACTTATACTCTGAAAGTAGGTCTGAAGTTGCCTGAGGAGCGGGTTGAAAGTAATACTTTTCCGGCCCGGGAGAATCGCTTTCAACTGACAGCTGTCAAATTATAAAAAAAAAAAAACTAGTTCCATTTTCACATTTCTATGGAACCATGTTCAAACTTTTTCTACAGTCACTCAATTACAGCACGATGTAAAATTGAAATAACATAAAGTTAAGTATTAATTAAAGAATATATATTTTTAAATGACTTAATTATAATTTAGTTTCTACAATTTCTTAACATAGATTTGGGCAAAATATTTAAAGATGAAAATGAAAAACAATGGCTAAATAATGAAGTTGGCCGGCCAACGAAAAAAAAACATAATATGCGGCAATCCGATCTTTATATTTTTTTTCGAGTTGTAGAGTATTGTTCATACTTCCTTGTACTATTTATTTAGCCAATTCCTGTTTTTATTTTTGCTTTCCTTGTATTCGTAATGAAAAGCACAGTGTTTACCTCGGGTGAAAGACTTATTTTGTCCCTCGAACTATTAGCGCCTTCGCTACGCTCGGGCGCCAAACCCCGTCTCGGGACAAAATAAGTCACTTTCACCACTCGTGCAACAATGTACTATTTCGAACGTCTTTTAATAACTTTGAAAGTCGAATAACATCAAAAAGATATGCTATGATTGTTTGCTAAATCCGAATCTTAAAGTAAAATACACTGTAGTTACTCAGGCCCGAAGGTAATATAGGTAATATAATAATAATAATTTAGCCCTTTTGACGTCCCACTCCTGGGCACGGGCCTCCCCTCAACACGAGGGGGATTCAGGCCGTAATCCACCACGCTGGCCCAGTGCGGGTTGGCGGATATCACATGTCTTTCGAAAATTGGTTAGATCTTCTAAGACATGCAGGTTTCCTCACGATGTTTTCCTTCACCGTAAGCAAGTGATAATCATATAGATATTATGATTAGCACAATGACATAGATTTCGAAATATCCAGATGTGCGAGCCGGGGTTTCAACCCGAGACCTGGTGGCCGCAAGACACGTGCTTTAACCAATCGGCTATCACAACTTTCCCGAAGGTACCAGTTAATAAATCAGGCCTTTGACATGTAATTTTGTACTGATACCTACGACATACAAATTACTTAAAATTCCAAGATCGTTCTCAGATTTGAAATACTTACCTAGATTTATTTACTTATACGAACCTTAGATATCGAAAGTCCGACGGTGATTGCTGTCGCATAGATAGGTAGGTACATTCAACACCAACAGTAGCTTGGTATCTTAAAGTTTCAAAAGAATCGCATTATTCAACACATCGTAATATGACAGAAAATCTCGAAAGTAAATGATCACAGAATAATTTGTATAAGAGATCTTACGTAGGTAAGTACCTTATTTTAAAACGTGCAAGCAATGCGGATGCTCAGAATACCAATGGGAGTTTTGTCATCTATAGCCTTTGATAACTGCTTAACACCCGGCTGGTCTTACGCTTGTTTTCCAACTTGTTTACGTAAAAAGGGGAATGATACATAAAATAAGTTTAGATAAATCCGCCATCCGACGGATGAAGCTAGGTAAATACCTGCCAAAGAATATTTTTCTACAATTCCATAAATTAAATTGTATCACTGTGTTTTTTACCTAAGTGGAATGCTAGGTGACTGTTGACGAGTAGCTGTACCTATGTTATGTACATAACATACACCTAATAGGTAAGGAGTCTTTACTTCATACTCCGACACAAAAATGACAATATTCCTGTCACAAAACCCCCGCAACACAAACAAAAATAGTCAACAAAGCGTTTCTAACTTTAAATCTCGAAACGTACCGACCGAAACCCACGAATTCCTTCATTAAAAGCTACAATGCCTCCAGAAGGCTACATACAAATAACTGCCTCCGTCCAATTTAAATAACAGGCTCGCAAAGCTGAAAAACAAGCCTTAACCGAAGTTGGGAATAAATTAGCAACCCCCCTTGAACACCCCCTTACCCAATGTGTACATTGTACAAAATATTATTTGCCTTGCCAGACAATAATAGGATCTAATGCCACGCCCTGACATGTTAGCTTTTGGAGGCCCCGCCCAACGGATTCTCGGTGTTCATTGGTGGGCATTTGTTCTCGTCTCGCTCCAGAAGGTGTTGCGTCTCATTCCCGCTTGTAGCTTTTCCCTCGACGCCCGAGGGGTAAATGTTATGCTAGCAAACATATACGAGGGTTTTCTAGTACCGGTCTCGCATTGTGATGTCGCTCTCGCAAAAATATTTTTTACGCAATTTTTATTTGAAGATATCTCTACCTGAATGGAGTGCTAGAATCCGTTTTATGAGATTTTTTCTTGATACGCGACGACTCTTTTAACGGATTATGGGATGGCTGTCTGGATGAAGGGTTATTCGCTTGAAATGTCACGGGGTTATATCGATTTGTCGTTTCATACCCATTGTAGGTACCTATCTAAGTACCATTCTGTTAAAAGAATAGGGGTATATTTATAACTTTAGATAGTTGGTAAGTAAAAAGTTAAAGGAATAAATAACCTTAGTTAATTCCATTGATACCACTTGATAGCAGATAATATTCCTCCAAATGATTCTCTAAATACATTCACTAATTTTATCGTTTACAAGACTAAAATAGTTCCGTGAAATAGACCTCTCACAAAGAAATAAAAAAAATATAAAATTAAAACGTAAAAAGTTTCAAACGATTCAACTAAAAATAAAAACTCAGCAACGAACGAAGTGGAATCTATACCGCAACTCGGCCTAATAATTATTAGTCGGCGGCCTGAAATTCATGCACAAAGCTCCGACCCGCAGTAATAATAACGACAATTGTTGTGTTTAGTGGAACGTAAACGCGGCCGGCGGCGGGGCGGCCCCCGGGGGCGGGGCCGCGGGGCAGACCCCCGACTCGGGGGCGAAGCCGCAGTCCGCGCCGCGCCACGCGCCACACCGCACCTCTGACATGTGACGTACAGCATGGAAGATTGTGATCTTGCCCAATACCGCGATATGATCATCGAAGGTGAACTGCCGCTTGACCTGCGACCGCCGCCGAGGCTCTACCTCCCGCACTATCTCAGAGACGAGACCCCTGAATATCCTCAGGACGATACCTACGTATCTGTTGATGAAGACACGCCAGAAGCACCGCCGCCGTCGAGTGACTCCGAGAGATACGACGCACCTAGTCCTACGGACACAAAGCCTTTGACGCCAAAGAAGCCGAAAACGAAGTCTTCGTCACAGCTCATCAAGCCCCCTTACTCGTACATCGCTCTAATAACTATGGCAATACTCCAGTCCCCCCACAAAAAACTAACCTTGAGTGGAATATGTGAGTTTATTATGACGCGATTCCCTTATTACAGAGAAAAGTTTCCAGCCTGGCAGAACTCTATCAGACACAATTTGAGTCTGAACGATTGTTTTATAAAGATACCTAGGGAGCCGGGTAACCCTGGGAAAGGGAATTATTGGACCCTGGATCCTTTGGCGGAGGATATGTTTGATAACGGGAGCTTTCTGCGGAGGCGGAAGAGGTATAAGCGGCCGGCGCCGTCGCTGCAGCACGCTCATGCTATGGTTGCTATGCTGGCGAGAGAGGCTTACGCTCCCTTGCTGCCTCTACCATGCTATTTGCCGCCGGCCCCGTTGCTGTCATTGCCCCGGCCACCGCCGGCGACACTGCGCCCCGTCCCGTTGCCGCCTCGCGTCGCAGAAACCACAGAACCTCGATCAAAGAGATCCCGGAACGGATTCTCGATCGAATCGATAATCGGTTCGCAGGAGAGCCACATTGCTTCGGAACCGAGGAGAAGCGCGTTCTCACCGCTCTATCAGGGCAGTGGGCCGCCGGACGACTGGGCCAGATGAATGTACCTAAGCGGGTGTGTCTCCACTCCATCCCCGTTTTGAGACTTCCCGTCAGGAGTCGCCGATTGACTGATTGATGTGTGGCCAATCAAAATGCCGTGTTCGAATAGTGAATGTAAAGACTTGTATTATAATGATGATGTAAATTTATCTCAATTCCGAGCGTCTCAGTAATGACCAAATAATAAAATGTATAGTAACCATAATTTATTAAACAAAAAATACGTAAGTACGTATTAATTTTATTTGAACAGTTTGGACGGTGGACATTTGGGACGGTTTATTTTTTATGTTGTTTCTTAAACTGTGCGTTCTTGTTTTTTGCGGGTGTCGTATCTGAACGAATAAAATAGACCGGCACTAAAAAATAAACACCGTCACGTCACTTTTTACTTTAAAACAGGCATTCACTTTTAATGCAATTTAGTTTCGCGAAATAAACTTAAATTACTTTCTTTCAGTTGTGTCGTGCAAAAAAATAAATACAAAGTCTAAATTTCCAAGATATCGGAAATGGGATTTTTTCCCGCAAATCAGATACTTAATTGGATATCTTTTGTTGTTTTTTGCTTTACTTTGATTTTTTTTTCGTTTTTGGGATTCAAAAAATTATCTGAATTTACCTAAGACTCTATTGTAGCTATTAATTGATAAAAAATAAGCCATACCTGCAGGTTTTATTTTTGGTGAGAGATAGCGGTTTCTAAGTAACTCTAGTCATTGTGTACAAAGTAGTTTCGAGTTGTAAAATGTAGGCACTACTTAAGTCTCATTGTAAATATTAATTTTATTAATTAAGTAACTATCGTCATTCGGCATATAATACCTACAGCTACATTTTTTAATACCCAACGGGCTTTTTAAATTTTGTATTAATATGTAAATAGCTCTTTCTTGCCTTTGTTTCTATGGTAACGTTAACTTATCCGGACAGTGAAACATAATTATTTTTTAAATTTAATCAAATAATTTAATTTTAACCTATGCGTTCTAAGTTTGTTAGTTTTATTTTAAGCTCCTTAAACTTTTTTCTCGAATTTTAATTGCCATGAATGACTTGATTGCAATATTTCGTGTTTATTACACTACTAGGGGGGTAGGGATGTACCTATTTTAATATATAATAATTGTAGTATATTTTTATGTTACATCATATTTTTAAGGAATAAAATAATGTGAACAACTACATTGTTTAATCAATTGCAGATATAATAATTGTCTTTCTATCGGAGACGAAAGTAATCTACCTAATCCTCAAATTTATATTAAGCTATGATCGATTTACAATGCCATAACAAAACATTTCAGTTCTGAAAAATGCATAAATAATGAAACTCTTTTGTAAATTAATCAAATTCTCTATGCTCTTGGCTCAATGCAACATTTTGAAAGTTTCAAAGATGTATCTCCTCTTCCACGTGAATAAGGGTTACCTTATTATTTAAAACAACCGGCATATCTTGCTATCATATAACAAAACAATAAGCCTACTACATAATATAACTTTTGCAACCAACACGTTTCAATTTGTTTCAAAAATCTCGTGTTGACTAGTCGATTAAAATCGGGACTTCACTCTTCCCGATTTGAACCAATTTCAATCGTAAAATCTCAATGTTAAAATCTGTTAGCCAAATGTTAGTTACGTAATATACCTACAGGATCTCCCAAGCATGCTTCCTCATGCTAAGTCCCACTTATAAGCTTAGCACCAAACATTTTCTAAATCAACCAACAAACAACGTGTGAGGCGTGAGTCTTAAAACAAACATTTCAGGCAACGGGACACGGCAAGCTCCGGGATTACTGTCCCGGCCTTATCGGAGGTGTAATGATAACACGCGAATTACGTCACTTACTTATCTGGCTGGAGGTATTTGGGTGGTCTGGGAAGCTTTCGTTGTTCCGTCAAATTTACTACAGGTAAACGGTCATTCACACGGTAAATCCAGCACGGATAATTTCTATATATCTTACTGTATCCAGATGTGAAATAAAGCCATTATCTGTGAACAATGTAAAGACAAAGGTGGTGAATTCTTCGTGTGAATGACGGCTTGTAGCTGTAATTTTTGGTGCCACAGCAGTAGCCAAAACCACAGCTTAGGAGTAAATTAAAATCATATCAAAAATCAAATTTGAATTTTTGCACCCGATTTATTTAGGTACAAAAGATCCTTTTCGAGGTCTGTTAAAATTAAAAAGCGCATTTTGAAAATCTGGATACCACTTCGAGCATAGATGAGTTACCATGAAACAACGCCGTATACTTAGATCAATGTGATCGCTTGACAAGCTGCGTCAAAGCCTTCAAGAACTCACGTGGCCAGTTGCCTACAGTTTTATAATTATTATCAGCCTTTCCGTATATTCAGCTTATCACTAGTTTTGCCTTACTTGGGATATAATGTCTGTTACATTTGTGTCTTCCGTTTTATTGTCCCTATCTGCCGACGGGAGGACGGGCAGCGTGCTGGAGTTAAATAAGTACTGATTTGAAAATTACATTCCATAGGACCCTATTTTGTTTTGGTGATATCTGTCAGAAATTTTGCCTGTCTATTTTAACGTCAAACGCTGTTGTCCGATTTAGAGGCCCTTTGGACTGCATTTTGGTTTTCCAAAATGGACGGTCACATTTTTGTATTGTATTGTTATTAGATGTGTTAATTATTTCTATTTGTTAGTTGACACTGGCGAAATACCTATAAAGCTGGGTGGGCCATATTTTAAAGTAAGAAGAAGAGGCCATAAAAAACAAAAAAAATTGGCGTCTCTTGTCTATTTTTATCGCGGTAAAATTTGAGTCTGCTGCAAAACATCCTTACATAAAAACCTAAAAAGGTTTAAAGTATTTAGTTCTACGCTGGAATTTTATATGATCTTACTATACCTTTACCTTACCTTACCTTAGGTTTACTGTGAACTAAAATAGACTAACTTCAATATTATATTTATCTTGTTTGAACACTGTCTCAATACAATTCACTACCCATTATTTTTCAGTATAATTATTTTTTAATACTCAAATAAGTTTACGTAATTCGTTCAAGGTTAAACTTTTTCTAGAACATTAAGTTATTTCAGATGTTTCAGCCTGTTGTTTGTGTAAGTAGACGGATACTGTCACTTAGGTAATAAGCCAGCTGCTATACTCACCTGAAACTAGGGCTGTTATGATGTAATAAATTTCACTGAAAATACACCAGGCTAAACTTTTTATTTCTACATAGATACAAAGCTTGAACCTGTTAAAAATAAATTAAATAGCCAACTTGTACTGCAACATTAAATGAAATGCGAAAGTCTCTTTTATGTACGTAATATAAGGTCAATTATTAAATGAAGTCGGTTGACAAGCGTGCGATCTACCTGTTGTTAAGCAGGGACCGTAGCTGTTTTTTTTAAAAGATTACTAGCAATGTATGTTTATCACATTACTAGTATTCCCTTTAGGAGTGGGCTCACGTCAATAGTTTAATGGCCAGGATGGGGATCGAACCCGGAACCTCTCGGCTACGAGGACGGCCCCTCTAACCACTAGGCTATTGACGCTTCAAATGATGCTTAACAATTTACAATACCAAATGCATTGCTCGCACGTTGCCACTGGGTCGCCAAGGAGACCCCTCAATCTCCTCAGTCCAGACCCCTCAGTCTCCTCAGTCCAGACCCCTCAGTCTCCTCAGTCCAGACCCCTCAGTCTCCTCAGTCCAGACCACTCAGTCTCCTCAGTCCAGACCCCTCAGTCTCCTCAGTCCAGACCCCTCAGTCTCCTCAGTCCAGACCCCTCAGTCTCCTCAGTCCAGACCCCTCAGTCTCCTCAGTCCAGACCCCTCAGTCTCCTCAGTCCAGACCCCTCAGTCTCCACAAGGTGTGGGGATAGAGGGGTAGGTAGGAGGGATGGGCTTCCCGTTCTCTTACTAAGTGTACTTATGAGACGCAGCTAACTACTTTATGCCAATCTTCTGTGAGACAGTGGTACTACCCGGGTAAGTCGTAATTGGATAGTCGTAGTTGTGCAGTAATTGGATAACTTGAGTGCCGCTTTACATTTCATTATTCTCAAATTTATCAAGGATAAACAGACTAAAATTATATTGTGGATAAAACAAGAAAAACCAGACACACTACATATTTAATGGAACACTTGTGCAATTGTTATTAATATAATAGTGGGAAATTAACAAAAAACTAAAATAACAGTGGCATCCTTGAAATGATGCCGAAGCGAAAGTGATGTCTGTTAACCGAGATGGATAGCGATATTTATTTATAAATAGTTAAAATATGACAATAAATTCAGATAAAACTCACTATAGCAAATTAGGACAGACGGACGGACAGAACGACGGGTGGACAGACGGACCGTCGTCAGACCGACGGACGGACGGACGGACAGACTGAATGATCCTATAAGAGTTCCTACTAGACAGTAGCCTAATAAATCAATAAAATGTTACATAGGCAATTTTCATTATGGGTACTTAGAAAGTTATCTCTGTTACTTAGAAAGAGTAAGAAATCTTAATACGTACCAACATACTCATTTATAGATTACCTATCATTCCCGAAGTGATAGCGGAGGTGTTCTTTTGAACAGTATATTTGTGTACCATTTGGAGTTTGAGACACAAATATCGTATGCTTTGTCTCCTCACTATTTTTATAGAAATTAACTTAATTACTATCATAATTTCGTTTAATATTCACAGACGAAGCCAACTAGGTAGGTATGATCTACGTTAAATAATTTTAATAAATTCCGTCTGGTCTGTGTTGACACCGTCGAAATATCGATAAAATTAAAATTAACAATTGGCAAGTATAAAGTGTACTTAATATCGAATATCAACAACTGATATATTAACACTCTCATTATCATTTCAGTTGCTTCCACACTTATGTAACATCTTTTTGCAATTGCTGTTTGCTTTTGAAAATTAAATAGGTAGTAATTACTTCAGCACCAAGTTTGAGATATACGCGGTATGTCGTCATAATAGAGAAGTAGTTTTGGCAAACTTTAATAGCGATCGTCTTGGTATTAAGGCTTAAGCGCCCATCTAGCCCGCGAAATCCGAAATTTGCGAGTGTTTTTATAGTTTAGTCCAAAATCTGAAAACATTTATAATAATATAATAATAATAATAGTTTTATTTGAGACGGTTGTCCATAATGTTAGTAACAATTTTTAACTTAAAAACTAGTGTTAGTGATTTAAGACAACATTTTGTAATTGGCGACAAAGACCGTATGCAACCTTAATTAAAATATTTTTGGATAAATATTCCACTAATATTTCCATAGAGAATTGATACTTATGGGTCATAGACAAGTAAGCCACCGACGCCGCATAGACGCGCATGAAAAGTGACACTGACATAGACCATTTAACTTCGTCAATATTGCCCTTCCAATTCTGTGTCTACCATACTGTGGTGCGTCGCCTGCCTGTCAGCATACGCTCAGACTAACTTATCTTAAGTTACATCATAATAACTCGAAATAGAAAATTTAAAAAACCTCTGATGTGACGACTTTTTAAGCTACAAAAGAGCTGTCAATTTTCAAACGGCTGAACCGATTTTCATGTAACATACCTAAGAACACTCGATCAGAATACCTTTCTAAAAAAAAAAAATATATCTTCTTCTACAATGCCATAGACAGACACACAGATGCACAGATATACTTATAACACCCCTCATTTTTCGGCGGGGTTAAAAAGTTTAAAGTATATACTTAATTGGTTCCAGATCTGTCAACTCTAAAGTGACTTTAAAGTTAGATCTTTCTACGCAATTATAAGATTGTAATGTATGTAATGCTTTTCGTTCTAATTTCACAGATAACAGGCATTCGTCTCCATATTTCGCAATTAATAAACATTGGCAACACAGAATTACGTAATTAAATACAAAAAGTACACACAATTCTTTTCGTCTCTGGCAATACAAACTCACTAATCTCTATTTGCGTAGAGATGTGTCTTGTGTACTGGTGATAACACAAGTTATTCTCTGTGAATTATTATTTTTATAATTTTGTTTACGTAATGCAATGAGAACTTCTGTTTTGTTTGAAGAGTTTTTCAGATAAATATTCTAGCTTTTTCATAGTCGTCATCGAGAAAGCATGTGGCACTGTCATATTTTTTTGGTATGAGCGGGATGGAACGCGCCCATGTTTATATGCTTTACGGATATAATACGTTTAAGACAATTGCAGCTCTACCACGTGCGTTGTACGTATTTTAAAATGGTAAATACGTGAAATATTTCCATGGCAAGCTGTAGAGCACCTAACAGCGACTACGTGTAAGCTCAAGTTCATGGTAGAGTCACTGGTTCCATGTAAAGTTATTTAAAGAAGTTACAGAAACGAATGACTCCATTACAGTATTGTTTTTGGTATGTAGGGTATCCAAGCGAGTAATAGATAATATTAAAAATTACTTGGACGATATTAGTAGCTCTACCATGACTTTACACGATCGCTAGAGGCGCTAGCCTCTAAGATAAAAAAAATGCTATTTTTTATTTCTTCGAATGAATGACCGTACTATTTCCCTCGCGGTAGACCCATAGTTTAGTGATATAATCTTTACTATTGTGTTCGACTGTACCAAGTACACACGCAGTGCGAGTAATTTCATGTTAATTAAACAAAGCAATGTTCTCGTTTGAAAACATTGTGACATGTGCCATGCTTGAGGTTTTGATAATGGACGCGGACCTGACTAGATATATTACTTTCATACCACTGAACTTTGTAACGTCAGGCTTTATTGAAAACTAGCTGAGCCCGTGACTTTGTCCGCGTGGAATTTAACTAAACCAAAAAGCCCACTCCCGCGTTCTGAGCCCGCGCGACAGTACCCTTTTTTATAATGTTGTTTTTCTAAAATAAAAGTAGCATAAGTTACTGCTTATAACAACAGCTATCTACCAGTGAAAATCCCGTCAAAATCGGTCCAGCCGTTTTGGAGATTACCCGGAACAGACACACAGACAGACAGACAATTTTTTTTTAAATCGCGTTTTTGTTATAGGTAGTATCGTATGTACTTTCATATGCATTTAGTGAAAAGGTGTTATTTTGATATTACAAACAGACACTACAATTTTATTTATTTGTATAGATGTATAGATGTTACTATATCACGGCCTACGAGAAGCGATACAATTGCGGAGGGGGCTCCAGGCTCTCTCACTCATTATATCTCATGAAACAGCTATAAAGCTACTTTAAGCTGATCTGATTGAGCGGTTTTCAATGCGCTACACCTTGACTCTACTGACGTTGATAGTATTTATTGACTGTCCTCGCGTGACAATGTAATAGATATGATTATTTATGCACTTGCCTGTTTATTCAGCTATCTTTTGTCTATTATATCAAACTTACTGTTTGTGTTGCGATGAAAGCGTTATAAACTCTACCGTTTGTAATAATATGTCGCGCGTGTTCATTATTAATCTAATTCTTTAACAAATAATAATAAAAAATGAGCATATTTAAAGTGACCGTAATTTGTTTGGGTTACAAACCCCACGGCTCTTTGGTAGAGTACCATCTACTGATATATTGAGGTGACAACGTCGCGATTGTCTTTACAAAACTGTGAAAAAATAGCATTGTCTTAATTGGAACATTAGTTCCAGTTTTGGCCACCTGAACAGGGCCCTAACCACGCTAGCTACTCAAAACGTAATAGAAAAGCAAACGCTCGCGATTACGTTTCAAACGCTCCGCTTTTGGCGTTTTGCTGACACGAGGTTCACGATTCCTACTGACATTGATATGGTATGGTGTCAGCAAAACGCCAAAAGCGGAGCGTTTGAAACGCAATCGCTATCTTTTGCTTTTCTATTACGATTTGAATAGCTAACGTGGTTTGGGCGCAGGTAAGTTGGTGTCTGTCTCTACATCAATCTTGTACTCTGTTTATCAGTCAATGCTCTGGGCTTGGCGCTACGAAATAAAAGCGAAAATAAAGATAACACGTTACTGTAAAACTAACAATGAATTTAGTAATCGTACTGAATGTGCTAGTTATGACTGTAGTTCTACCATATTTTTTTTACGTATGCCAGGTGTTGCCAGTTACGAGACTCTACATAAAATATATGTATGACGAATGTTAGATTCTTCGGTGAAAGGCTGAGTATTGAGTTTTACTTTTAACGCTCTCTATGACTCAATCATTCTAATTCACAATCTACCACCGGTTTGGAATGCCGTTTCCACTGAAAAGATCCGGCAAGAAACACAATTGTTACTCTTTTTAATAAAATTAAATATTAGTGTGCAGTTTCAGGATCAGCAACGCAATGTGAACAGACAACACCATTATCACTAAAAAGTTCCAGACAATACACTAATAATTCAATATTACAAAGCTAATTAAGTCTCACTAATTAAACTGGAAAGCTCAAACTTTGCAGACCTCGCTCTAGTGACTTTAATGGGGTGTGCATACATACTCGCAAATGACAGTCAATTCAATGAAAAAAAGTAGAAATATATCATAAAAAATTATTGCCGCGGGTTTGTGGCCTTCCGTGCTAATAAAATGAACAGAGTAAAGAACAATGTTGTTGTGAAGAAATTTGGTAGATAAGTCGCCCAAAGCAGCACCCAAGACAGCATACGCATAACAAAAGGCGCGGCATCATAGTAAATTACACGGAGTCAGCGATTATAGTAACCGTAAAAGTAATTGTAGGGCAACAGAATTTCAAATCCTCTGCATTTATTAAGTTTTTGTAGCGAACGGTCTATACGGACGTTTGGGACGCTCGCTGCGCGGCCACTCTTTCCGTGCTAAGCGTCAGTAGCGTTACACGATATATATAGCTATACAGAGTGGCAGCTGCGACGCCCTACGCTTTATACTATAAAGCTTCGCTTCTTTCGGGCGTCCCTAGACGACACTGATTTTTTTAGCATGCTACTAAAATGGTTCTTAAAATAATATACATATTTAGAAACGTGACTGCGATAAGGTAACGTTAAAAAAACTCAAATTTCTCCATTATTTGTTGTTAAATATTTAACCATATCAGACTACACTCTCGCTAACAAAACACGGGTATTAGCAACATAGTTGCAACAATAATAATTAAATTGCTTTGTACAGTGATATTTGCGAATGATTGTGATAACTCTATTTGGTTTGTTTTATAATTATAATTGTGATAATGTTTGTGTTTCACGTCATGTGTCGACTAGGTTTATTAATAGGACTTGGACCGCCACATACTCGCACCACTGTTACACCTGTAAGCCAGGATCACGATGGTAGAGTCAAGATGTACCTTACAACTTACTCTTATAGGTACCTATGTGAGATGGCTTGACCGGGCTAGTACAACCATTCTCACAGAAGACCAGCGTAATATAGCTGCTGTAGTTGCGTGTCATACGAAGAGTGAGGGAGCCGGAAGCGTAACCCCCCTCCCTCCCCCTACTTCTGCCACCACACACTGTCCCCTTACTGCCCTTCTGGTCAGCAACGAGCTAGGTACCTATGTGAGATGGCTTGACCGGGCTAGTACAACCATTCTCACAGAAGACCAGCGTAATGCAGCTATTGTAGCTGCGTGCCATACGATGAGTGAGGGAGCCGGAAGCGTAACCCCCCTCCCTCCCCCTACTTCTGTCACCACACACTGTCCCCTTACTGCCCTTCTGGTCAGCAACGAGCTAGGTACCTATGTGAGATGGCTTGACCGGGCTAGTACAACCACTCTCACAGAAGACCAGCGTAATATAGCTGCTGTAGTTGCGTGTCATACGATGAGTGAGGGAGCCGGAAGCGTAACCCCCTCCCTCCCCTTACTTCTGTCACCACACTCTGTCCCCTTACTGCCCTTCTGGTCAGCAACGAGCGAGCAATGTCTTCGGTATTGTAAGCATGCAGCGAGAGACTACGTTGCTATCGAGGTCGCGTTCCGATCCGGTTGTAGATTTAAGAAGAATATGTAAAATTAACAATTTGTATGGGAAGTAGAGCCCCCGTAGGCCTGAACAATTTAAACGCTTTGACTTTAACTTTGACAACTGCTTCACATCAAGCTAATCGTGGTTTGCCGACTTTGTAATATAAAAAAATACTACTATGCGACGCCGGCCTGACACAATTTTATTTTATTATAATACATATAAATAAATAATACCCACATCACTGCAAAATGATATTTCTTTTGAGTAGATACTGAAAAGATAGCCAAGTCTACGTAAAAATAATAATCATCCTCAGCACTTAATTGTACACAATTTCAACAAAACAAGACGCCCCACCGTCACCGCAGCATCTTTGGACCGCAGTTGACGGAGCGTGAAAACTTGAACGGTGATTTGACGCCGGTTTACGCACAATTGATCACTAGTTACCACGGTTTGGTTAATTTTTACAATACAAAGTGTCTCGCCTCAGTCGATTATTGTAGAATAAGAAAATAGGCAGATTGTACACATTTATGAATTCAAGAAACAAATGCCTAGCCAAGGCAACCGGCAACCGATATGAAAATGAATAGATTGTTTTAAAATGTCGACTTAAATATTACAGTTTTCAATACAGTATGATCCACGAATTCGCTAAACGGCCGCTCGAATGTTGGCGATCCCGGTGATGACAGACTTGGACTAAAACATTTTGTTCTTGTTGGCCATGGTATAGACGAGTCTTTTTCCAAACTTTCTTCTACATTTCAAAATAGCACTTCAATCTACTGTATTTTGGCAAACTACTTTTTATTAATTATACAAGTTATACATTTAACATGATATTTAAATACTTTATACAAGAAAGAAAACAGACAAGAATATAACAAAATATTACTCAATGATTTACTGGCGTTGCAGATAATTCCGTACTCCGTACTTGGTTACACGAAATGTCTGTTGTCTACCTTTCAAGACCCAACCACCTAGCTTAAAGATTCAACTAGCGATGAGATATATAATATTTTATTTGTATGACTTGCTGCAACGACTTCCTATAATGGTCTAAGAATGAAATTGGTGAAATCCTAACTCCGTGCCTCCCTGAGGCATAATAAAAATAGGTATCCTTACTACCTAACACGAAAATGCCATCCGGAATGTACTTATTCTTTTCCGAACCCCTATAATTCTGGCACATCAATTATGCAAGCCCGAACAACTGTAACATCCACATTATTATGACGTGTGCATTGATGTGGAGTGCTGCTAACAACACTCGACCACATGGGTGTGAGTTCGATTCTTATTCAATTTCGTTTGAAGATGTTTTTGTCCTACTTTCAAGGGTTCCGAATGAATATTATGTAAGTACGTTTGATAGTTTGTGTCGTTCTGTTTGGGAGTTTTGTGAGGTTTGAATAGAAGCCGGCAAAAGCCTCTTATCTAGAGTAGGTAGAGCATAGATTGATAGAAGCCAAACTGAATACATAGAAAGTTTGTCAACAAACCTTGACTGTTTTCGGTAGTTTTGGTATAATAATCCGGTATAATAGACAGGTATTATCTTTACCTGATGGCCCAAATCTACGTCACGTTCAGGATTGTCATTGATTGACACCTTCAAAGCCGATGACGTAGTCTTGAGCCAATATAGATAGTGGATTAAGCAGCTATCGCGCTCTACAGTGAGAGAATGGCTCTACACACACGAAATCAAATCGTTTCTAAATTGTTTTCCAAATGTCCCTCGGAGGGATGTTTATTAGATTTGCAGAGGGCCGTCATCCCTTCCTTTGTAATCCGTATATTGTGTATTATGTAAAGATTGCCTATATATGGCGTATTGATATTGGGCGGACGAATTTTATCTCATTTCTTTGATATACAAGATTTTAGTTTCAATTTCTAGGTTGCTTTCAGTAAATTTAGTGATAAAAAAAACTAATAGCACAATTTACTATTTCATGAAATAATTATGTCTGCAAAAGGCGGCTCCTTAAAATAACCAAGGCCTAAGAGATTGTGCTTATATAACAGGTACCAATATTTATACTAACAACAATTACTGTCGTGTCTAAATCTTGCGAGCCGACTTGTGGAACTACCCTTAACAGAAGGCCTCAACTAGACGGTAAAAGACTACACGAAATATCTTCCCGAATATGTCGTACGGTCATAATGTATTGGACTATCTTGCGGTATGCTTTGTTAATATAGGTCGGTTGGTAAATTGCACAACTAATCTCCAATGTCTCGATCACACCCTACAAATATTGCATTCAAAATTAAGAGTCCCTGTGCACGTCTAGATGAATTAAACGAATCTCACTTACCCCTTATTCACCAGTACGAACAATCACACCAGTTTCAACGTTAACACACATAAAATAAAGTCTCAAATGCTTTAAAACAGTTGTTGACAATGGGTGTACGTTTGATCGCGGTATTATCCTCACAATAGTGTTCCGCATTGAAGCTACGTTGACAAATTGTTGGCAATCGGTTTGCAGCCTTATGATTGGTGGGTTAAGGTTGGTTTTTATCTTGTTGATATGATAATACCGCCACGGGGGTTGAAAAATCCAGCCCTTGATAGTGACGCCCCGTGAAGTAAGCTATGATCTGTTCCTATTCTGCTATGTTGCGGGGGAAGAATGAAAGAGGGACATTTTCGTATTGTCGAGAAAGTAACAGCTGAATAAAAAACTAAATTCCAAAATCGAGGGTATTTTAACGTTAACAGAATGCAATAACGTTTAAAAACGCAAGAAAACACTAAATTGGAAAAGTCTATTTAATGTAACTTTGAGTCTTAGTGAAATAAAACTATTTTTCGGATTTTATCGCGTTTATTTAATTTATGTTCCCGACGTTTCGGCTGCTTTACAGCAGCCATGGTCACGGGGGGACTGAGGTGTTAGACGTCCTGATGTCATAGTTAGTAACTGGGTACCCTCATATTAAGTTGTTGTTTGCGGTCCGATCCACGCAGAAAGTGCTCACAGTGTCACGAGGTCTTGCAATGGTACACTTGGTTTTGGATTTAATTATATTAATTACTGGATCCCAAGTTGGTGGTAGCACCCAGCCAGCATCCAAAACCAAGTGTACCATTGCAAGACCTCGTGACACTGTGAGCACTTTCTGCGTGGATCGGACCGCAAACAACAACTTAATATGAGGGTACCCAGTTACTAACTATGACATCAGGACGTCTAACACCTCAGTCCCCCCGTGACCATGGCTGCTGTAAAGCAGCCGAAACGTCGGGAACATAAATTAAATAAACGCGATAAAATCCGAAAAATAGTTTTATTTCAATGTGTAGTATTCGCGTAAATATAAGAAAACAATATTTGAGTCTTAGTGTTTGCAGTGGACACACATGTAATGAAAGCGCTCTCATTTTTCCAAACTCTTTTTTCTTAAGTTATTGATTGATGAAATAGAAATGAATTTTTTGAATTCAGATTTTTACTACAACCAATTACTAATTTAGTTAATATGAAAATGTCAAATTTCATAGTTTGCCCGCAACACGGATTAGAGCCTATGAATAGGAGTAATGAAATAAACATTATGCCGGTGGGGCAAATTCGATAACGCCCGGCTGCGCTAGCCCCCAATTTGACGGGCGCGCGGGCATTTCGCGAAGCGCCCGGATTGTTTGCGGCCAACAACCATGAATTTTGTATGGGATGAGATTGTGCGGAAACCGACTACTGGAGTTTTTTGTATGAGAATTGTTCGCTGCGGTTTTTTGGTTGGTACTGGTATTACACTCGTCACAAAAAGTTTGAACTGACATAAGTAATAAACAATAACCTCGAACATAAAGTTGTTTGAATAACTAAATATGTAATGTTTTGACAACTTTCTGTGATGTGTGCTTTGAAAGGATGTGTGTATTAATTTTACGAGATCTGGGAGACTGTTATGTAAACCAAACATAATTAAACTAATGGTATTGTTATTCTGATCCACAGATATAGATTTACATAGATAACGCAAGTATCACGATTTGTATTAAAACCAAGCGTGCCAAATTTTTAACACCCACTGTGACGTCACAGATGGCGGGAAATCCAAGCCGATTCAAAGACAACGATGCCGCCGATGCTCCTTTCGCCCGCTACGATTCTCTCGAGTGATTATCTCGCTCATACTCATATTTTTATATCTGTAGTCGCGAGGACTGTAAGTTATCGTCTCCCAACCTTGACGCTTGGTCGGGGTTTTCGGACACGCTAAGTACATACATTTACATTGTGTTCTTACCACGGGCGAAACGTAGTAAGAGCCTAACAAAATAATTTTAGAGGTGCCAAATTTAGTTAGTCCTTAATTTTGAAAGTGGTAGCGTTAAGCTGTAGCCATTTGACGACAGCTCATATTTAAGCTGTTTGGATCAGGGTAGTACCACTCTCACAGAGGATTGACGTAAAATAGCTATTATAGCTGCGATTCGAACGATGAGTGAGAGAGCCGGAATGCCAAACCCATTCCTTCCCCTTCTTCTAGCCCACTCTCCTGCAAGCCGACAGCGGGCGAGTAATGCCATTGGTATTACAAGCATATATAGGCTGCGGTAACCGCTTAACATCAAGCCGAATTGCTCGCCGATTTTGCCAAAAAAAAGTTATAAAATTAGATAAAATAAAATGCAGATATAGCTATATACTATATGGAGAATAGAAAAAACTTATACTCAAGCATCTGCATTATTCATTCTGCGCGCCACTAATTCGTTCCCCAATATTAAATTCAACCCCCAACCGCTCCCTCGCTCATTTAAATCTTATTTGTAGTTTTTAGTTTACAAAGTCAACAGTTTAGCAGTTTTGTTCGACGCAGAAGGGTTTGAGTACCGAAGCAATCAAAATAATCCTTTGGGAAATGTGGCATGCTGCCTGTTCTCCCCGAAGAGGTATAGAGGTACCCTAAGAGTGACCGTCCATCAGGTTAGATTTCTTAAAGAATAGGACTTCATGAAATCCTCTTAACAATTACTAATAATAATTACTAGTCTTCGCCCGTGGTCGAAATTCGACCATAATTCATTTAAATTTTATTTTCAAAGACTATTTGATACTGGCACGCAGAATGCACTATGGAAGTCCCGCCCTCCAAAAACTGTCACCGTTTGTCAGTCAGACAGTCAGTCGGTGTGGAGGTTATAAATGTGTGTGTGTCAATTCATGGCAGTGTGTGTAATGTTTTATTTATTGATTTTAATGTATTTCCGAATATTATAATATAAGCATTCTGCACTCCTTCTCCATATAAACTATAAGTGTGCCAAATTTCATAACCCTCCGTCCGCGCAATTTTCGTATTAAGCGGTTGAAAGTTTTTGCTTCACGTATTAATATGTAGATATCACCTGCGTATCCTACACTCTCGTTTACAACTAGGCCAATGATTTAAAAAAGAAATCGACGTCATAGCCAAAACTGGCGGCTTTTTGAAGGGCGAAGACCCCACTGTGCCGCCGCGGGAGATTGTTTGCAGTGCCGCTTACTGCTCTCCACAGATGGGCACCTTCTCATACTGCAAGTGGATCACGGCTAAACAAATTGGAGTTAGAAATCATTTGGGATGAGTGTGGAGAGGATTTTAAAGCTTTTATTTCAAGTGACGTTATTCACATGGAACAAACGACAATGTTTTTATATAAATACCTACTAGCTGACCCGACTTGCGTTGTTCTGTCTTAATTTTGAATATTGAATTCGAATTGTTCCGCTCAACTTTCTTTTTTTTTCTTTCATAAACACCTTCTCCTGATTATAAAAAACACAACAAAAAAAGAGTTAGAGAAATTATTCCATCCGTTCACGCGTTATGACCAAGGAAAAATCGTAGTCATCTTTGTCTTGTGTATCACTGGAAAAAAGCCGGCGAGAAACACAATGGGTACTCTCGAAAATACACAAATATGTATAAAACTATGCATTCATTCCCAGGAAGCGGTGATTCACACAAAGAAGGCGACACTGTTTTTCTAAACATTTATAAATAACAGATAGGTACGTAATAGTCGTATTTGAGATCCGGATACAGTAAAATGTATAAAAATAAATCAGTGTCGGTATAACCGTGTGAATGACAGCGAACAGCAGCGCAATGCAACGCAATACCACTGTCACAATGAAAAATAATTAAATAAATATCGCCAGACAAACCCACCAAATGTATGGTCCCAAACTAAACATCGCGTGTTCTACGGGTACTGTATAATGGACTGGGGCAATCCCAGTGACACCCAGACATGGAAAAATTACGAAAAGGCCATTTCCGAAATTTACCCTGACGGGAATCGAAGCCGCAATCACCCGGTGGAGTGAGCCGAGCGGCCTACGCTCGAGCCGCTACGCCAAGCCATCGTCAATTCTAGAAAAAATTGGTGTACAAAATAGGTATGTACATCACATAGTATCACACGGTAAATAATCCAAGTATAGGTACTATGTATGTGTGTAAACATGCTTCCAACTCCGCGGCCGTGGCGACATGATCCCCCTGAAGTATTGTGTCCACACAATATACGCGCAAATAAACCGGATCTACGCGCCCCCACGAGGCTGTACCGAGACCTGGGAAGCGATGGAGACATCTTGAAACTTCCAATAGACAAAGAATGGCTAGTAACCGTTCACATCCATTTGATAGACAATATTCCAAATTCGTCTTAGAAAAGATGGGGCGAGATTCTCAACCTTTTTAGATTATTTCTCCTCAGTTTTTAGCCAATCGTTGTTAGGTACAAAATCAATCTGATTGTACCTATCTCACATTCATCTATAATACGGTCAAAATGTATGAGAAATTGTTGTGACTTTTCGCTTTTAGGGGTCACTTATTAAACCTTACCTATTGATTGATATACTTACAGTAAATGCCGCTATTACTTGTTATGTACGTAAAAAATTGTGACTTAGTAATTAAAACGTTTCAAATAAAATAAAATAATCGTCTCTATTATTTGGCTTTTTCAATTGAGTCTTGAAATCTTAAGTAACCTTAAGCTAATCGAGCTGAAGTCCAATCACTTAAGTGTTATTAAACCTCTTATAGACGAGACCGAAGATGACATAACAATAATAAATAAAGTAAAAAATCAATTCAAGTATCATGAAACCCAGTCGCGGTACGTTCGTATGAAAATAGTGGCTTTCAGTGAGATGACACATTTTCAAGAGGCCGGTGAGCTCAGCACGAGTGAGATTAAGCCAGCAGCAGCGAATATACTGTCTAGTGTCCCTCACACCTGCGTGTGGTGTATTAGCTACACTGAAAAGTCCCTTTCAGTATCTCTTTACTGTACTGTAGTCTACTAGTACTGTAGTATTAGAAACAGATATGTACTTATGTAGCTGCCTTGTGTATGACACTTATATTTCGTATAATGTTTAGGAACTAAGATGTTGTATATATAGAATGGGACGCACATTGTTTGGGAATATACTTGATTTGTAAACTAATGGCATTGACGGACGTGAATAGATTTTCGTGCAGATCAACGACTATTATTTTATTTCCAGGTTTTCAATAAATAATTATTGTTTTGGCAACTATTTTACATCACTTCAACATCACATCCCCATAACACTCTTATTATCACTATCCGTGTAATGTCATGTTCAAATTCGCGAGTGTTTGCGATTAATAAAAAGGCGTCGATTGATTACATGGACACGTGGCGGTAGGGACAAAGCGGGCGGGTACACGGGACATCAAAAGTGTTGACACGTTCACAATTTCACACTACAGTGCTTGCTAAAGTGTTTCGTTTAACTTTGGAATGTAATTTACCCTAATTATTGGTGTTGCGTCAAATTCAATTTTTTTATATTTTGTTTGTATTTTCAAAATGTATTTTATGCATCCCTTAGTTATAATTTTCGAATCACGATAAAAAAAACTAATTTATTTGATTACGTACTATGTTATTTATCTGACAATTAGTCTATGGACGCCAACTACTTCTGTTTCAATAAACATATCGCAATAATTCAAATCATAGTGTTTAGAAGAGATCGATTTACAATTTGCAGATACACAAACACTGAACCCGTCTACCAATCCAGACAGTTCAAACAAAACACTACACTAAACCTCTGTAAAATGAAACTGATGTCGATTACAAGAATGTAATTAGTACGCCCCTGTCGCCGCGAGCGTGTTTGCTATTCGCACTGTCGCGTCGCGCTTGACGCGTGTCTGTCCCCGCCTTTATTGAGATATTTGTTTGTTGTTGAATTTATTTAGATATTGTTATTAAGTAGTTTGTTGCTAACAATATTTTTGTTGTGTTTTGCACCTCGCCTTGGGAGACAGTCCATACTGTTACCGGCTACATTATCTTTCTGAAAATAGTGTATTATTTAGCTATATAGTTTTTTTAAATATTATAAAGTCTGCAAACAAGCGTACGACCCAGAAGAGGAGTGGGAATTGGGACCACGGAGGGGGGGTTGAGATTCCGGCTCTACGATATGCAGCTACGCAGCCGGTCACACGCAGTTCACAGCAACTGTGTGAGCGAGACGTATTAGATTTATGCGGGAGTGACAGAGACAGGTAATAACAGGTCATTGTACGAAATTCTTCGTGCTCAGCGACCCTGCTTTAGTATAACTACTTTACGCCTTTCGTCTGTGAGAAGGCGGTACTATGTGGTTGGTGTAACGGAAATAGGCTCGCTCGTTATTAGGACGAAAATACTATCACTGATATGTGGGTGTTCCATAGCTTTGCACACCACTTCGTAATGCAGTCGATATAGTGTCTTATTACAAGCAATTAGAGTTACAAATTTCAATTTAAAACATTATTGTACAACGAACCCTGTTCATCATGAAAACGGTTTTCAGTTAAATCCAGCAATAATGCGGTATTATAATCTCTAGCCGGCTATTAGACAGCGCGGTAATAAGTGTTAACTCTCGAATAATGAATATTGTTCAACCGCCTCCCTTCGAGGGATGTTCAGAGGCAGATACCGCTGAAATGAAAATTCGGAAGAAAAGTTACATTTTTTACAAAAAATCACGTATATTTAGGACTTGTTTCATCTTGTATAGGTAATTTGCTCCTTCTGAGTGTTTCAGAAGTCCGAAATAACACATACTACGGCATTAGTAGGTAAGTATCAGGCAAACAAATAAATAGTCAAAATTGTCAGTTTTTAAAATTGTCTTTAACCCTTCCAATGATCCTCACCTCCGAGCGCCCTCTGCCCTAAGTGTCACAATATTTCGGAAGTATGATTTTTATTGTTCGTGCCGATCAGAAGCTTTTTTTTCAAGAGTCGATACTAAAAACAGATAGTCTTTCACATAATAAATCTATGTAACCCTATTAACGTTGACATGTTACTGAACGTAGCAAATAAACAACCAATGGCCGCGCGCGTCTTATACCCATCCGCAGGGGAACGCGACACTTGGAGCATTCAAATCTTATACACCGACGTAGGTGCTCGTGACCCCTAGAGTGTCACGACACTCTAGGGGTTAATTGTATAAACTTGTAATTTATCGATTTCTATAAGTTTTAGGTTCTAGGTCTGGGGGTACAAATAGTTTCACGACGTTAGGTTACATGAACACGCCACGATTTTGCCATACACTTCATTACGATTTAGTCAAAACGATTTTTTGATATCCCTAAATATTTTAAGACTTTATAGATGGCATATGCAAGCATCTGCTTGCAATACCAAAGTCATTGCTCGTAGGTATATTGCACCGTACGAAACGCAGCTATAATAGTCTCTTTATGCCGAGCTTCTGTGACAGCCAGCCCGTATAGAGTTGGTCAATTGGTTACAACTTAACTCTACCACTTTTCCTATGTGCTTATGTTGATAAATCGTGCAATGTAAATGGATCCGAAATTATTAAACCTTATCTTAAATCTAGCTGTTAAAATATTGTTTGTTCAGAATTTTTGTAGAGTTGCGCGAGATGTCTCCAGCGTCACAATATGAACCGGCACCATGAAAAATGGAACCGTCTGGTTTTTTAATTGAAATATTATAATTGCGCGGTTATTGCGCGGAGTAATAAAGCGTTGTCGCTTGATGCTATTATTGTTTTTTCTTTGAATGTTTCCTTACATAGTAATGGATGCAAAGTTTTTAATTATGAGATTAAGTACTTCTGATTTACTGAAATACTAATTATTAAGTATACCTATATTATCATAATTAATTCAAACTTAATTATAACTTGTTTACATACGGCGCAAATAACATGGAGAAGGCATTAAAAAGTTAATTCAAAGATTAAAAAAATATATACATACGTACAATTAAATAAACCAGTATAGTTCAATCTACGAAGACGCATGAATTATTGCAAATTGACCCATGTATCTGTGTCATAATAGTCACAGCACGCGTCTTCGTGTAATGAACGAACTATACCAAAGATGTAGTGCAGCTCTATTATTGGCTCTATCATTAGATTCAGATCATTGATCCGCAATAACAAAATACATTCAAGTGTTCGAGACCTCATTTCGAGGTAAATTTAAGTTTATGTTAGTTAACCGCTTTATAATATAGCTCTACCGAGATTTCACATTCGGTAGAGTCGCTAGTTGCTAGCGTGTGTAAAATGAGTGAGAGAGAGAGATAATAAAGGCACGCGCTGAGCAACGGATATTCAAGCGCGCCGCAGTTGCCACTCTGTATACCTATATATATCGTGTAACGCTACTGACATCTGACGCTTAGCACGGATAGAGTGGTCGTGCGGCGAGCGCCCCGAACGTCCGTATAGAACCTTCGCATCAAAACTATCAAACACCCCACCCCATTTTAACGGCAAATTGAACACCAATTATCGTCACACCATCTCAATATTAGAGCGATCTGTACCGCCGCACGTGCCGCTCTCCATACTACACGATATTACTTTTTTATTTGTCTGCTCACCCCCCTTTAGAAGTTGTCAACATGTTACGAGGACATGCGGCCACACAACTTTTGCACCTACGAAATTAAACGACAAATAATATTGAGCTATAACCCTCTGGGATAAGGGTGGTGTATGATGTGGTGATTGGCATCTGTAAATTGGCATATCTGTCTGTTTTTCGTTTGCACAAAGGATATTAGTGTGCTGAAGTAGTGAACTATTTGCACATATTCTTTGCGAAGTTCCCATGGAAATGGTATTAGAGAGATTTTGTTGTTTTTCAATTTTATAGTGTGACACTTTTTTGGATTAGGGGATAGAGCAAGTACATTCTTTAAACAAATTTTGTCAATAAGTGCCCAGAAACTATGTGTTTAATGAAATCAATATTACTGTTATTCCTTCGTTCGATAATGACATTATTATAAAACCTTTCCATACATCCGTACCATAATTTATAATTCTAACCACTATTCAGCCTTCAGATACACCGAGAAAAAAAATACTATAACAAAATGATTGTTGGTTCCTAGTATGCGTTTTAGTATTATGTACTAAACGTTTCGTAATTACAACAAATAACATAATTATGAAAACGAGTCATTAGCTACGAAGACTGTGACACCGTTCCATTTATAAATTTTGACTGATACTTACCTAATTGCCGTATTTGACATCTGAATACAGTAAAATGTATAGTCACAGATATAGATTTACATAGATAACGATGTAACGATGTACGAAACCTCGACCAAGCGTCAAGGTTGGTCGCCGTTAACTTGCAGTCCACGCGACTTTAGATATAAAAAAAAGAGTATGAGCGAGATATAATAATCACTCGAGAGAATCGTAGCGGGCGGAGGGGAATCGGCGGCATCGGTGTATTTGAATCGTTTGGGATTTCCCGTCACTAATGACGTCACAGTAGGTGTTCAAATTTCGGCACGCTTGGTATCAATACAGTCGTGATACTTGCGTAATCTATGTAAATCTATGTCTGTGTGTATAGTAAAAGTCGGTGTCGGGTTAACCGTGTGAATGACCGCTAACACAAACCGTTGCTGTAATTACAATAAGTTGATGTTATTCTTTTTCTCAGTGTAAAATTAAGTATTTATTTTTAATGAGGCGACTCAATAAATACACAGTCCGACATTTTCCTCTTAAAAAATCTCTCGGACCGCCGGGTCTTCATCAGCGAGGTATTTCATTAAGTCCTTATCCGATAGAAAGAGTGCGAGCTTGAAAGAATAGAGCCTCACATTCTTACGACTGACTTTTGTCATGAAGAATGTTCATTTTATGCCGTTTGTCTTAAATTCTTTTGCCTTTTGTTTTTTTTTATTTCTCGTTGGCGATGGATTTTTCCGGAGATTATTTTTTAGATGTTTTCTTCAAATGACGGAACATGGCTTCAGATCATCATGCCTTTATATCTGCAGACACTGTCGGTTCTTCTCTGTTCAGATGTTCAGATGAATCACAGGAATCACATTTCAGTGTGGTGATATTTTATTTTATTGTTTTGATATTAAGAAAGTAATACATATACCTAGGTATGTCCCTTTTTAATGTATCTTCATAATCTCCCCCTGATTTCATCTGAGTTTTATTTCTGAATATAGATTGATTTATTTTCGCCTAGTCACAAATAAAGGTATATTAAAAGCACAATATCTAAATATATATAACTCAAAGGTGACTGACTGATTGACTGACTGACTGACATAGTGATCTATCAACGCACATTTTGTTAAGTTAACTTACAAGCGGACGAACTCGCGGGCACAGCTAGTAATAATATATAATAATTAGTATTTTAAGTACCGTATTAATAAAGCTATCTCAAGTTTGAGAGCGATCTTAAGTTCGTCTTTGACAAGTCTTTTTGTACTGGTATGACATAAGCATGACATTTCCAAGACCAGTCTCAGACTTAAGATTGATTTAATAATATGGGCCCTAATGTAACCTAATGTCCCAATCCTGGGCCCTAACCACGCTAGCTACTCAAATCGTAATAGAAAAGCAAACGCTCGCGATTACGTTTCAAACGCTCCGCTTTTCACGTTTTGCTGACACCATACCATATCAATGTCAATAGAAATCGTGTAGCTGGTGTCAGCAAAACGTCAAAAGCGGAGCGTTTGAAACGTAATCGCGAGCGTTTGCTTTTCTATTACGATTTGAGTAGCTAGCGTGGTTAGGGCCCTGGGCACGGGCCTCCTCTCAATACGAGGGGTATTCATGCCCTAATCCTCCATGCTGGCCCAGTACAAGGTGGCAGCATTCACTATGTCTTTCGAAAATTGGTTGGTTTTCCGATACATGCCGGTTTCCTCACGATGTTTGCATTTACCTTTATCCCACTATCCTACTAATATTATAAATGTGAAAGTTTGTGAGTGTGGATGTATGTATGTTTGTTACTCCTTCACGCAAAAACTACTGAACGGATTTGGATGAAATTTGGAACACAGATATTTTATAACTTGTATTAACACATAGGATACTTTTTATCCCTATAATCCCGAAAATGTTGTTAAGTTAAATACTACGCGGACGAAGTCGCGGGCATTAACTAGTAATATATATTTTATTTATATATCATTATGTTACCTCTGAAATAATACGGGGTCCATGAACAGTCCTGTGCATTCAGTACAATATGCACAGTTAGGGTGGCAACGCTGCATCGGCGGTATCGACCCGCTAAGTGATTTGTCCGCTTGCATGCATTATTGATGTGCACCGGGCCGGTTTCCCAATTCACTGTGAACGAGGACATACCCTACATAGATAGGTGTTTATATCCTACTAATATTATAAATGCGAAAGTTTGTTAGTGTAGATGTTTGTTACTCTTTCAGGCAAAAACGATTGAACGGATTTGGATGAAATTTGGATCACAGATAGTTTATAACCGGGATTAACACATAGGATACTTTTTATCCTAATAATCCCGAAATATTTGTTAAGTTAAATACTACGGGGACGAAGTCGCGGGCACAGCTAGTCTTAAATATAGGTATTATTTTGTTCAATGAGAATCTTAAAAGTTATGGGTAAGTATATAATACATCCATAGGTTGTTAAGCTGTAGCTAATTGACTACAGCTCATATAGGGGCTGGCTCAGCCGGGGTAGTACCAACCTCTCACAGAAGATCAGAAAAAAAACAAGATCAGCGTAAAGTTGCTATTATAGGTGCGTTTCGCACGATAAGGGAGAGAGCTGGGTGCTCAGCCCCTGTCCATCTCCTCCCTCTCATGTCCCACTCCTTACAGGTAGCCAACATGCGAGCAATGCCTTTGGTATTTAAATAATTTACAGGCTACGACAACTGCTTCAAATCAGGGCCCTAACTAACCACGCTAGCTACTCAAATTGTAATAGAAAAGCAAACGCTCGCGATTACGTTTCAAACGCTCCGCTTTTGTTTTGCTGACACCATACCATATCAATGTCAGTAGATATCGTGAAGCTCGTGTCAGCGAAATGTCAAAAGCGGAGCGTTTGAAATGTATCGCGAGCGTTTGCTTTTCTATTACGATTTGAGTAAATAGCGTGGTTAGGACCCAGGTGCATCGTACGTTTATTTGTGGACTATGTTACTTTGAACACTGAATTTCTAGCACGCGGGACTTTTGTCCCGGATTATGACGAAACCAGTAGCTGTCTCTCTTTCTAAATTCTTAAGAGAAAATGAGACAACAATTCAATTTAGTTCCTTGTGTGCCTTATCACTTGCACTCATACCCCTTCATAATTGCAACACTCGACAAATTATAATAAAGCAGGAGGTACTAGGACGTTAACCAATGAATAATTTATTAACTTCATTTGCAACCCAAATCCGTTGCAAATAGGGACTTTTAGTGTGGCGACTCCTCAAAAATTTCCCCGTTTAGATATTGGTGTAGTAGTCTTCACTTTAGTGTAGTCTTCCAAGGTATATAATATGTTTTATAAAATAAACTCAGTAAGTTTAATCTTTTATTATTTATTAGTATATCAAATCAATTATTATTAGATCCACACATTCTTCTCGTGTCTTAATTAATTTAACTCAATTTGTCAGCTGTCAACGTCACACCTTTGACAGCTGACAGATGACATGTTCGATACAATTAGTACTGGAACCTTTGCATTTTTAAACAACCTGTTGGTATAGTGTTACAAACATTATTTGGCCGGTGGCCAAAAGAGGCACTAAAAATATTCTTTAGAAAAATAACTTACTTTGACAGTCTTGTATCGACACTAGCGACGCTCTCCAGTGACAACTTATACTTGACAGTCTATACCGTGAGTTTCTACTTGACAACAGTTATTTTAGAATGTGATTGTTTCTATTTGTTGACAGACACGCCGTTATAAATCGATGTTAAAGTTTGTTTAGTGTAAACGAGGTAGGTGCGCAAACAACGTTTCTGTATGTACATACTACCTAATAGCTAATATCAGAAAATACTGAGCTAATTTTGATCCAGTTTAATAATTTCATGAGTAGGTTTAACTCTTGCCAAACCACTGTGCTAATTTTTAACTACCTTATTTAAAAAGTTACTTACTTCAGAAATAGTACATTGTTACACGAGTGGTGAAAGTGATTTATTTAGTCCCGAGACGGGGTTTGGCGCCCGAGCGTAGCGAGGGCGCTAATAGTTCGAGGGACAAAATAAGTCTTTCACCCGAGGTAAACACTGTGCTTTTCATTACGAATACAAGAAAAGTAAAAATAAAAACAGGAATTGGCTAAAGAAATTATACAAGGAAGTATGAACAATACTCTATAACTCGAAAAAAAAAGATCGGATTGCCGCCTATTTTGTTTTTTTTTCATTGCCCGGCCAACTTCATTATTTAGCCATTATTTTTCATTATCATCTTTAAATATTTTGCCCAAATCTATGTTATTTTAAAGAAATTGTTGAAACTAAATTATAATTAAGTCATTTAAAAATATATATTCTTTTATTAATACTTAACTTTATGTTATTTCAATTTTACATCGTGCTGTAATTGAGTGACTGTAGAAAAAGTTTGAACATGGTTCCATAGAAATGTGAAAATGGAACTAGTTTTTTTTATAATTTGACAGCTGTCAGTTGAAAGCGTTTCTCCCGGGCCGGAAAAGTATTACTTTCAACCCACTCCTTAGGCAACTTCAGACCTACTTTCAGAGTATGAGTAATTAAAAATTGTTTTCATTCAGATTATTTCATTTAGCTTTTATCTTGAATTACGTTCCGAAAAGTATGTTACAAAAGAAATAACCGAGCATATAAAATAAGGCTTTATATCTACGTGCAAAACCCACAATATCGATCGACCAACATCCACATCTCATTGTCTCCACAGAAGCCACATACGCCCAATTGCGTGCACACAGTTCAAGCGCAGTGCAACTCGCGATTCAATTTGAATCGGAGACAAGTGGGGTTGGTCGGGCAGGGGGTGGGGGACGACTGACGACGCGCGCTGATGGCTGAATCGTGTTCGATTCGCACCTGAATATTATTGTATTGAAAGTTGCTTTACTTGAGGTGTGAATTTGGACTTTTTTTCTTTGTAAATACATAATTATTTTGTACTTACTAACGTTACTAAAGATTTGCATGCGTACGAACTGTTTCAAATCAAAGTTAATGTGTTTATATTGTTTAAGCCTACCCCCGTAGGTCACTTACTGAATAAATTGTAATTCTTACATATCTTTCTTATTTCTACGACCGGATCGAAGCGCGACCTCGACTGAGAAGATCCGGCAAGAAACTCAGCGAGCTTGTACTTTTATATTTTTTAATATTATTATTTGTTTTAAATCACCAGTTGCTTATATAAATAATAATGACAAAGGATAGTAGATATTCATGCAAATATAATAGCTCCAGTGTGTTGCTCCTTTTGAGTTTACCAAGAATAATAAAGTTAATTCGGTTTAGTAGTAAGAGTTGGTGCGAGTGATGCCAATCAGATCGAGGCCACCTCGAGGACCTGTTTACCCTACAGCAACATAGTTAAGCATGATATTCAAGTGATGATTTATGTTCTCTACAAATACCTAATCAGGTCTGAACTTATTGTACTTAGTTTCTCACAGATAAAAAAAATGATTTGAATTTACCTACGTGACCGGAGAACAAGCCAAAATGCTATAAAACTAAAGAAACAGTATTATAAACGGTCCCTCACTTCAGAAGCTATGATGAACTGACTGAGAAACCGCAGGAAATGAACAAAACAACGGCTCTCACTTCCGTAAAACTTCTACACCCCCAGATTTTTTGAAGAGCATCTTTCCATATCGTAACACCATCCGACAGATCCGACACGACACGGCGCCGCAGAACGTCCGCCTCTACAAACTGTCTCCGCACGGCTTAACCGCGCAGCCAGCAGCCGCAAGTTTCGCTAACACCGGCCGTAAGTTGCGAAGCGAATATCGAAAAGAAGTTCACAGTTCAGCTGTCGTGTCTATGAGTAAGTACACCTATTCACCCACTTATTTGTGGTAAGGCTATTTGTTACTTGCATTTTGTTGTAGATTCTAAAGACCGATAGCAGCTTGAACCTTACTTAATAGGTACCATCGGGAAATTTGAATCTTGCCCACATTATAACGTATTGAATATTTCACCTGAAGTAGGTTAATATGGTTGTTAAGTATATTTCCAGAGTAGATCCAGAAAAATGTTGAGTTAAAACCAAATGATACATAAGCCCTCTTTTTCCAATGCTATTATTTCCTAGTCTTCTACTTATACGCTGAATTTTAGTTCATCCAATCACGTTTCGTCGAAACACTATTGACTGGTGAGATTTTGGGAATTAATTCTTGATCGATTCATCAGAGAAATGCCTAACTGCGATTTAGGAGTAATTATTAATATTGGTAGGAAGTTAGAAGCTGGAACCTCGCTGTACAAATGCTTACGTAGAGAAAACTGTGTTTTATTTACGGTGATGAAGAATTCTAAACATAGGTATTTAGTGTATTTTAACCATAATGTAAATGGGAGTAATAACTCTTACTTTATGATTAAATGATCCTTTTTTATTAAAAATATTAACATATGTAAATTGTGTAAGTATTTATTTATAACATTTCCACATACTTACTCCCTTTATAATAAATATGTACGAGTACTTAACGTTAAAAAAATAAAGTAGCCAAATATCTCGGAGCGAAATTAAATTTCGTACCATATTATTTTCTTCGCAAAATTCATTATCCATTTACGGTTTCACAGGCAATTGTTTTAATCCGATAGCGAGCGCGGCCCAATGTGGAATGAAATAATTTAATAGCCCCCCTCCGTTGCCCCCACTCGGATCCAAGATGGCGGCGGGGCGGAGCCGGGGGTGGGGCGTGCCGCCTCATTTGAATTTCGAACGCGAGCTTTTCGAACGTGTGTTCGGACGGGTTTTCGGCCAATTAATTTCGACATAATTCGTTGCTGCATTCTGAATGTGACATGTTTTATTGTTATTTAATTTGTGGTTCTTTATTGCGGGAATGAAATAGAGGGTTATTATTGTTTGATTTTAGGGTTGATTTTCATTTCGTAATTCTTTGAGAGATAGAAAATTATGACACACCTACAATATTTGTCAAGGTTTAAAATAACTATGAAAAATAAGAGTTTATCTTACATACGAAAAAATATCTATAGATGCCTAGAATATAGAGCCATCGAAAACTAAACGCCTAAGACAGATCAAGAAACAAAACTTAAAGAAGTTCACCACCTAATTAAAACTTCCCATTCATCTCAATCTCAAGAACAAGTGTCAAAAGATTGAAAACATACTAATCACAGTCACCTCAAAAGTAGCGAAACAAGTCTCAATTTTAAGTCCGCCACAAAGCCCGCTCATAATGCCGCCGCCAGCAAACAGTGTATTGTGAGAACTTTCACAATATTATGTAGAGTGGTGTAATGCCGACACAAAGGCTCGCCCGGCTCGGTAAATAACGCTTTGTTCTACGAAGCCAAATTTTGACAATCACTAGCTCACTCGCGTATAGCTATGTGCGGCGGATGCGCGACAAAGATTAGAACAATCGCGAGGGACAGGTATGAAGAACATATTTAATTTTAGTTAATGAGTAGGTAATAGTGCCACCAATCGGGAACGAAACGGTTTTGCAAAGGGTTAAAAAAGGCTTCGAACATCTGAATGCATTCAAAATATGCAGCATGTAATAAGTTTATAAAAAAAAATCCAAGTCCGTAGGTATACTACTAGGCCATAAGGACATAAGTAGGTGGTACTGGTTGAAAATCCTAAAACATAATTGTCAAATCGTTTATATCGAATCGTTTATATTGTTTTATGCCTAAAATGACACTTAAAAATGTATTTTTATATGTTTTCTATGAGCCTACACCGCTATAGGAATAGCACCAGAAACTCGTTTCAGTGTAGTATCAGATTCATATTATTTTAGGCGAAGCTTGTTGTCATCTTATATAACAGATAATAGTAAGGATAATAATATAATACCTACGGTAGACCGTTGTTTTATAAACTGAAAACTGGTCTAGCTAATAAGTTGGTTTCGATAGTTATCCAATAAGAATGTAATTAGGTACAAAAAAATCGGACCAAACCAAATAGAATGGCAAATCCGTAATCAAACCAATACAAAACTTGAGACAAAAACTTATGTGTACCTACAATTATTTTATTTTTTTACAAAAAGTAGGCAGCAACCTCCGCGGCTTAGAATCCCTTACTTAATCTTTGCGAGTTCCCTGTGTAAGTGTGGGGGCAGGGTGGCGAGGGAGCGAAGCGGGGGCCGTCCCCGCCAGTCCAATGTTGACAATTGATGGATATCTCTTGTCTTGAAAAGGCAGGATTAATGCTCCGTCTGTGACGACAATAGTGGCGATTCCTGAAGGATTACGCACTTGAAAGCGCGAGATGTACTCGATTGAATGAGAAATGTTGACCGACAACAATGGGACGTTTTGTACGCATGGGGTTTTCATTCTCTTTGGATGAATCGTGTTGATTCGGAAGTGAGTTGGAGAAAGCTGTATGTTTTATGGGTATACTTTTGCCTCAAGTTATTTTCTGTTAGGTCGCTATATAATAATATACCTACCTAAAAATGCCAGACTGACACACCGACTGTATGGTCCCAAAATAAGCAACGCTTGTACTATGGTTACCTACTGTACAATGGACTGGGAGCGATCCTAGTGACACCCAGACCGGGGGAAATCATGAAAATGCCATTTCCGAAATTTGCCCTGACGGGAATAGAACCCACACCACAAGATGCAGTGAGCCGAGTGGCCTACGCTCAAACCACTGCGCCAAGCCGTCTTCAAAAATATCGAAATAAACTGTGAGTAATATTGTAACTCTTCGTGAAATTTTCGGATTTGTTTTTGTTGGTAGAGGTATTTGTTTAATGTATGAAATCACTTAGTTGGCTAGAGAGTTAGCGTTCAACTTACCATTCTCGAATACCGAAGTTATGTGACTACGTATATCGTTTGTAAAAACATACCTATGGTAGGTGAACATCAATCCAACCAGTGACAATCACACCCAACATCACAACATCAAGTTACAAAACCTTAACAAACGTCCGTAGAACAAAGACCCAAATCACGCTCGTTCCAACGTCAAGCCAACATTATGGTAGACACCGTTTATTGCTGATCTATATCTACAAATATGCTGTACCGTCCCGGCATTTGTCCCTACAACGGGTACATTATTGACTCGTCCAATAAGCGTGCGATGTCCGCGCGCCTTTTATCAGCGGTTGGACACGAAAGTATGGAGACAGAATGTTAGATAAATAGTTCCTCTGGCGAATAGTGAGCCATTTAACCCTGCCACTTAGGATCCTTGACGGATCCCAAGGGGGATTCGTTTGTTTTTTCCACACGGATCCACTGAGGAAAGTTATCTAAATCACACTATAATATAGGTAATATAACGACAAGAGATTTGAAGGGATCTGGTGACAAGATCCGTAAAAAAATCATATTAAGGTGCGTAGGCGAGTGTAGCAAGTGGAAGAATGTTAAAACCCTAGTCACGAAAACTAGAGACTAGAGACCGGGAAAAAGCAGCTGCTTTTAACGCTCTGTATACCTATATAGGTACCATGTCAAGTAACGTTACTGACGCTTAGCACGGATAGAGTGGCGGCGCGGCGGGCGCCCTGAACATCCGTATAGAAGCTTCACTTCAAAACGAATGAATCTCCGTGAGGATCCGTGTGGAGAAAGAATCCAAAAGAATCCCAAGAGAATCCCTATCAGGGACCGATAGACGGGGCCTAGGTTGCTCATCTATGAAGTGATATTGATTTAGTTCTTAAACAATAGTACAAAATTTTTTTTGGAGCTTCCTCCACGCTTGTCAATCTTGAAAGGTCTCATCCCGCAGATTCCGTCGCGTGATTAAATGAGCCGGCGGCCATCGCGATATTGCCGTCCGCGACTACACTCGACAATGCGGATTGCCTTCCTTCGGCCCCACACTACACGATATGGACAATTCCTGCCACCGGGAATCTTTGTCGACGGCCAAATGGGCAATATTTGAAGAATTATGTTAGTTTTATGGTAGATTTCATAGTTCGAGGTAATTTATTTGGTTTATTTGGAGTTCTAAAGATTCTAGGATATTGAAAACTGCCACTTATATGAATCTTGGAATTTTTATAACTTGACGAGAATCTTAAACCGAGAAAGATTCTCGTCAAATTTAATACAAATAATTTTGCCAAGACATGCCCCCAAAAATACATTAAATATTATTTATTTCTCTATATCTCATCTGATTTCATCTTATTTTTTTTTTATATGGCCCACCCACATTTGTGTATATTTTACCAGTGCCAAGTAACAAATAGTATTAAAAAACACATTTAATAACGATACAAAACAGAAACGTGGCCGTAGACTTTTGGAAAACCGTTATTTTTTATAATCAACCAAGAAAATCCTAACAATTTGTCTAGACGATGAAGAAATAATAATATACTAATAAATAGTGTAGCTTCAAACTTAATTTCATTTTAACAACATTTTAGATCATCTTGTGACAGTACTTACATGTTTATATTATTTACCAAAGCATAATATTTAACATTGTTTATATATATTATTATTGTGTTTAAAATGTATAGTGTAAAACATTTTTTCATTACTCATACTCTGAAAGTAGGTCTGAAGTTGCCTGAGAAGCGGGTTGAAAGTAATACTTTTCAGGCCCGGGAGTTTCGCTTTCAACTGACAGCAGTCAAATTATAAAAAAAAAACTTATTTCCATTTTCACATTTCTATGGAACCATGTTCAAACTTTTTCTACAGTCACTCAATTACAGCACGATGTAAAATTGAAATAACATAAAGTTAAGTATGAATTCAAGAATATATTTTTTTAAATGACTTACTTATAATTTAGTTTCAACAATTTCTATTTCTTAAAATAACATAGATTTGGGAAAAATATTTAATGATGAAAATGAAAAATAATGGCTAAATAATGAAGTTGGCCGGCCAATTAAAAAAAAAACAAAATAGGCGGCAATCCGATTTTTTTTTTTCGAGTTGTAGAGTATTGTTTATACTTCCTTGTATTATTTCTTTAGCCAATTCCTGTTTTTATTTTTATTTTCCTTGTATTCGTAATGAAAAGCACAGTGTTTACCTCGGGTGAAAGATTTATTTTGTCCCTCGAACTATTAGCGCCCTCGCTACGCTCGGGCGCCAAACCCCGTCTCGGGACAAAATAAGTAACTTTCACCACTCATGTAACAATGTACTATTTTTATCCATATATATCGAATTTTATTTAGTTATTTTTGATATTAGACAGGCATGTTTTGTTAGACGAGAAATATACCTACTCTTAATTATCTACCTACTACTTCGTACATATACATTCATGTTTCATTCAAAAGGAACATCCCAAGCGAGGTCCAAGCCCGGTCAATACGTACCGCCGTCCGCCGGGTGGGATGGCCAGCCCATCCCATTAACCTTCTAAATTCATTAGGTGCGATCCCGTAGATTGCTGCTGGGAAAAAATATTTCTCCCGCTTGTCTGCAGAATACTGATACATTATTCGAGGGGATGTGTTTATGTGATTGGTCGTATTTTTTATACGTTGATAAATTAATTAAACGTTGTTTTTGTGAATATTTTTGCTTGGCTCTCAGTTTTATGAAATCGGAACAATGCCGACGGATTAAATCGACGACGACGCTTAGTTTCGTGAGATAGTGTAGGTAATCGAAATGTTAAAAAATATATAATCAATCAAACAGAAGAAATATAAACAATCTTTGCAAATAATATCTCCCCCCATCATAGCTTTTTAGCGTTTAATTTTTATTTGAGAAATATGTAGAAATACTATAATAATCATAAATATAATTTTGTTATGTTATGGTAATTAAAAATAGTTATGGTAATTGGCCAAATTAAAGAGTTTCTATGCTGGGCTATACAAATGTATATGTACTAGATATTGCTCTATGTTTTTGTAGAGTCTTAAGCTGAAAACCTTCAAGATTTGAACATTCAATTTAAGTTATATTTTCTCACAAATAGAATATCGTACATAGCAATATAATAGCGGGAATAGCATGTATTTATATGAAGGCAAACATTCAAGTCGTGGTATTACGGGCTGTGCGGCCGACGGAATATTTTTCAGTGTAACAAAGCGAATATTGGAGGAGGCTCCACAAAGGCCACGGCTGGCAGAGGCTTGCTAGTGATGGACCCATCGCCGCATTCTATATTGATTTATATTTTTGCTAAAAAGAGTTTATTTTATTTATTATACTTAAAAAAAATATTCAAGTTTATTTTATATTTCTTGTTTTAATTTTAAAATATAGGCAAGTACCTATATATTTTAAATTAAAATTCATGAAACGCGTCACTGATTTAGCAGTTTAATAGCAGGATATTTTTTACGGCATTCTACATAATGAGCGGCAAAAAAGCATTGACATCATATAAGTATTGACACATAGCTATACTTAGTCTCACGTAGTGAGCGTACCTATATATAGAACATAATTAGATGAGCAAAATTAAATTGGTTTTACATTTCCATTAATTGATCAATTTAGCGGGGCATAATTCAGAAAAGGCCTTCTCGTAAATTGTCAGGAGTAGGTTCGGTAGGCATATTATATTGTATAAGCGTTGTTTAGTTTGGAACCATACAAAGTGTGGTGAAATTTATATATATTTATTAAATTAAGCCAAAAAATGTATAACCATTGTAATTTAGCTCATTACTTTAATTAAATAGACCGAATTTACGTAATTCCTATGTCCAGCAGTGGACAAGTATAGGCTGATGATGATGATGACGTAATTCCTTAGATTTAACGATGATTGTACTTAAAATGCGAAGTATAATCGACAACCCCGAAATCCCATCCCTACCGCCTGACTCAGCTCCCTCCCGAGTACCTCATAGTTACATACATAGGTGTAATTGTTTGAAAGTACATTTTTCTTTGAGGTTACTCTCTATTAAACGCTCAAAGCGAAATAGAACGCAATGGGTTCGACCTCAAAGGCAGGCCCAGTGAGTCGACTTTAATTGTTCCTCATATTATTATGAGTTTGATAGAGTTCAGGTCAAAGGGCAAGTGGAAATTATGGCACAAGTGTTGTGTAGTGGTTGCGAGGTATGCGAATCTAACATGTTCGTGATGTGTGCGTGGGTGCGAGAATGTTTGTTAGCTCTACCGTCTTCTGTACATAGTATAAAACAAAGTCGCTTCCCGCTGTCTGTATGTCCCTATGTATGCTTAGATCTTTAGAACTGCGCATCGGATTTTGATACGGTTTTTTTAATAGATAAAGTGATTCAAAAGGAAGGTTTATATGTATAATACATGCATAATATAGTAGAGAAACACTGATAATTTATTGCATCCAGGGTAAGCCGGGGCGGGTCGCTAGTTATTATATATAATAGAGTCGGCAAACAAGCGTACGATCCGTCTGATGTTAAGCAATGCGTGCAATACCAAAGGTATTGCACGCACGATGTCGACCTAAAGAGAGTAGGACAGAAGGCGAGGATTTCCTCCAGCTCTCTCTCAGCGCATAAAATGTACCTATAATATTTAACTCACGCCGATTTATTACGAGAAGTTGGTACTACCCCAATCGAGTCACCCTGTATATGGGCTGTAGCACAGATATAGATTTACATAGATAACGCAAGTATCACGATTTGTATTGAAACCAAGCGTGCCGAATTCTTAACACCTACTGTGACGTCATTAGTGACGGGAAATCCAAACCGCTTCAAAGACACCGATGCCGCCGATGCCCCTCCGCCCGCTATGATTCTCTCGAGTGATTATCACGCTCATACTCATATTTTTATATCTGTAGTCGCGAAGACTGTAAGTTATCGGCGACCAACCTCGACGGTGGTCGGGGTTTTCGGACACGCTAAGCACATACATTTGCGTTATCTATGTAAATCTATATCTGTGGGCTGTAGTCAATGGGTACAGCTTGGCTCTACAACCTATAAATATAAAAAGGATATTTCGTAAGGTAAGAGCAATAGATGTGTAACTCTACCATGACCGCTAGTATCTACTGAAATATGACTACCAGCCACTCTAGCCAAGTTGCTTTGTCTGCATTCGTTTCTACAAATCGCTACGCTTCATGTATGGAAATGATATAAGTCACGTGATCTACTCATCGACTTGTAATGTCATTTCCTTACATTTAAGCGTAGCGTTTTGTAGAAACGCTTGTAGACGAGGCCACTTGGCTAGGAGGGCTGTGGTGGATTTACAAATTTCCAAGGTATAGGCTGTAAAGTTGTTGTCGTCCTTGCCTCTACAATTGTTATGTCCTAGATTATTTTTACAATGCAAAAAATGTTTTTATTTTCGAGCTAGTCAAAGCTCAATCATGTACGATTAATAAAGGCGGGGTAGTGTATGTTACTTACACAATAATGTGCATTCAGTATACGTGAATAAATAATCTTTATTGCGTTTGATTTCTATGAGGTAGCACAAAAAAATATCGGTCCCCGAATTTGCCGCCCTAGGCTCCAGCCTGCTCAGCCTGCTGGTAAATCCAGCCACTGATTCAAAGCGTTTATTTTGTTAAGGCCTACGGGGGTACTTACAAATTGTCAATTTTACATATATTTTTTTCTTATATCTACAACCGGATCGGAACGCGACCTCGACTGAAAAGATCCGGCAAGAAACTCAGCGGGCTTGTCTTTTTACATGTCATATATTTTTTTTTAATCGCCAGTTGCTTATATTCAATAATTACAAAGGGTAGTAGATAATGTCGGTAGTAGATGACTACCTATGTAAATTTTACAAGGGGTCACCTGAAAAAAACGTACAGTTGTCATACAGATATTTTACGTAGATTAACTAACGGTTTGTCGACTGCCAGGCAAACTTTACCCATCGTAGAGCTTTTGATGAGAAGGTAAACTAATGTTTTTTCTTAACTCCGCCGAAATAACAATAATAATATCGCCAGACTGACATACTAAGTGTATGGTCCCAAACTAAGCAACGCTTGTACTATGGGTCCCGTACAATTGCTTGTGGGCGATCCTAGTAACACCCAGAACAGGGCAAATAACGATAAGGCCATTTTCGAAATTTGCCCCGGCAGGAATCTAATCCGCAACCACCATGTGCAGTGAACCGAGCGGCCTCCACTTGAACAACTGCGCCAAGAGGGCGTCAAAGCTATTAGGTAATTACTAATTGTTGTAAGAGTCGTCATTAGACGCTACTTTACTACCAAATCGACCCTTCTCAAAGCTGTTAAACGTTTTAATACTCAATAACTCGCGTTTGTTTACACAACATCTGCACAAGTTGGTACAGTCCTAATATCTCAAGTTTCTCATAATAAAATACACATAATCCTCGCTTGGACGGTAACAATGCGCCTCACCCTATGGTAAATATTTACGTTAACGTCACGTGTTTACCGTGATTTAGAGATTAAAATTTAGAAGATATCGAAGTTGTTATGATCTATAAGGAATGATTTGCCTACTCAAAAACAGTGTCGTCTAGGAACGCCCGAAAGAAGCGAAGCTTTATAGTATAACTAGCGACCCGCCTCGGCTTCGCACGGGTGCAATAAATTATCAGTGTTTCTCTACTATATTATGCATGTATATTATATCCCATCAAAAACAAAACTTGTAAAAAAACCCAAGTCTCGCAACTCAGTTCTCTACCGTAAAAAGAGGTGAGATACATGTAATACCAAGTCGGTTACTTTATTAAGTGCCTACTTAAGGGACCTTCTGTCTTCATTCAGTATTACATAACTTGCTAACCTAACAACATCTTATTGTGACCATATCAATATTAAACATATTTTAGGTTATAAATTAAATAGATTGACTTGGACATCGCATGAAAACACAATGTATTTAGTTTAGTTTAGTGCGATTGCCAAGTCAATCTATTTAATTTAAAACCTAAAAGATGTTTAATATTAATATGGTCACAATAAGATGTTGATAGGTTATGTAATACTGAATGAAGACAGAAGGTCCCTTAAGTAGGCACTTAATAAAGTAACCGACTTGGTATTACATGTATCTCACCTCTTTTTACGGTAGAGAACTGAGTTGCGAGACTTGGGTTTTTTTACAAGTTTTGTTTTTGATGGGATCTCATTTCTTTTTGTCGACATTGTTCTTTCTTTCATGGCAATTTCGGGCGATTTACTCTACTTATTAATACTTTTTGCGGGATTTTGGTACAATTCATATCACAAGTAAGACATGTCCCATTCTTGCTTTTTCATTCCATTGAACATTTTACAAGTTACCTTTGAACATAATTATATCTAGGTACCAATGTACACCTAATATTCCATTCCTATTCCATTATATTATTCATAATATGTACACTGATTCATTAACTGCAAATGTAAATTTGTTATCCCGTACATTTCTATAGGATTACAAAGTTATTTATGCAGTTGGTGTAACTAGAAAACTGGACCGAAATTACAAAATATTTTAGTTTTTCCTTGGTTTATACACTAAACACTAATTGTATTCTCAATTTGAAGCTTATATGTCTGCTAGAAGTGCCTTAGAGTTTTGATGATCGGTCAGTCAGTGAGTGAGTGACAAAATTGAGAATTTTGACTAGTTATAATTCTTAAACTACTGGTTCAATTTGAATGAAATTTGAAATATACCGTGTTTATACAATGACTGCTTGGTTACTGAAAATTCAGGGTTCTAGTTTTATCCACAACGAAGTTATAGGGGGTCGAAAATGGCCTGAACTGCTTCGAGAAAAGATGGTACGGCCGTGCCGCGCTCGACGTGCCGTGCTCGACTTGGGGGGGCACTGCCATGCCGTGCCCCCAGATATATAAACCTTCCTCTTGAACCACTCTATCTATTAAAAAACCGCATCAAAATCCGTTGTGTAGTTTTAAAGATCTAAGCATACATAGGGACATACAGACAGCGGGAAGCGACTTTCTTTTATACTATGTATTGATGAAGCGTAGGGTGCCGACGCGGACGTACGTCATCGTGTTACGCTACTGATTCTTTAAGGTACTTAGGCAGGTATTATTAAATCTATCTCAAGTCTGAGAGCGATCTTAATTACCTACGCTTCTGACAAGACATTTTGTAATAGTATGACATAAGACTGACATTTCCAAGATCGGTCTCAGAGTTGAGATTGATTTACTAATACGGACCTTAGGTACTTAAGTGTAACTAAGCAGGTATTTAAGTAGGCAATCGACCTTTGTGCAAGAGGGTACCTATACCTAGTGTTAAAATGCCCGATAATTAGGTGGGACGGTTACATAATATATTAACGACAACATTGATTATTTTTAACCGATCTAATAAAAGGAGGAGGTACCTACTCAATTCTGTTGTAAATATTTTTTTAAGAGAATTAGACCGACTTATAATTTCATTAATTTGGAGTCGGTGCCAGTTCAAGTAAGTAGGGGTAGATGTGTAGGGAAGTTGTCCTATCGTAGTGTAAAGATAGTGGATTATGTACTAACTAAGTCGGCAAACAAGCGTTTGACCCTGACGTTAAGCAGTTACCGTAGCCTATAGATGCTTGCAATACCAATAGCATTGCTCGCACGTTGCTCACCTAAAGGTAGTGAGATAGAGGAGTGGCAGGGTTGGGCTTCCGTCTCTCTCACTCACACGAAACGCAGCTATAATATATACTTTACGCCAATTTCTGTGTGAGGGTGGTACCTACTAGCCTAGCCAAGCCAACCCGTAGATCTTCTAAGTAGATATGTAGTAGTGACTTTCAAATTAAAATAATTTATTTTGTTTTGGCCTACGGGGGCACTTACAAATTGACAACTTTATATTTTTTTCTCTTATATCTACAACCGGATCGGAACGCGACCTCGACTGAGAAGATCCGGCAAGAAACTGAGCGGGCTTGTCTTTTTAAATTTGTCATTTTTTTTTAATCGCCAGTTGCTTATAATCAATAATTACAAAGGGTAGTAGATATTAATATAACTAGATTAGCTCCAGTGTGTTGCCATTTGATATTACCAAGAATTACACAAATAATTCGGACTATTATAGTTGGGCAAGATACGCTACGCTTTGACATTATTATTGACTGTCGAGATTTGAGCTGCTCAGTCCCAAGCTGATTTATCACTTACTAGCTGTGCCCACGGACTTCGTCCGCGTAGAATTTAACGTAACAAAAATTTCGGGATTATCGGGATAAAAAGTATCCTATATGTTAATCCCGGTTATAAACTATCTGTGTTCCAAATTTCATTCAAATCCGTTCAGTAGTTTTTGTGTGTAGGAGTAACAAACATACATACATACATACATACATACATACATCCACACTCACAAACTTTCACATTTATAATATTAGTAGGATTTACTTGATAACTTACTTATCTTTTGATCTCAACTTAAAATTACTTTCAGAAAATCATGCAAGGTTTTGTATTTGCATCAAGTATCCTTGCAACACGGTTGGCTTATACAACCGTCAAACTCATAAACAACATAACTTTTGTTTATAAAACAAACAAAATAGTCATAGAGTGCTCCCATTCAATCATTTTATATCATAACCATTATTATGTATTCCCGTATACCGCCATCTGTTGACAGAATCGAACATCCTGTATCAGCAGATTACAAACACCGCTTTCGGAAAATAACCTTATCTCCTAGAAATAAGGGCTTAATTCAAATGAAAACTATTTTGTTGCTCAATTTTGTAGACAATAGTGTTGGAATATACGAAAATGCAGCGTGTATGGTTGAGATAAGGTCTACATAAGGTGTAAAATGATCACGGTAGTGGATTAAAGTAAAGCGGTTGGGATGAGTCGCGGGTGGTCATTACCAGCTGCGATGACGCCAATAGTGGTGATAAAATGTTGTTACTTACAGATATTAGTTTAGTTTAGTTAATTAATTAAGAAGCGCGTGCGGTATTGTATTTCAGTGCCGCCGTAAGGGACATAGGTACTCCAAAGAATTTTTTGCACTTAGATAGGTACTTAATTATGTATTAGATAAGTATTATTTGTAGTAAATTCAGACATAAGCTTAAAAGATTATAAAAAACGTCGTTTGTTTCGGCATTTATTCCGTGTAGTAGGTAATCAGTTTAATCAGGTTGGGTAGAAGTCGACCTCAATGGAGTTTTGGTGAAACCTGGGCACTGAACTAAAAAGAAGGGACTGCCTACTACTATGAATTAGAAGACGTTTTTTTTCACTCTGTTCGCTTATCATGAATATATTTTTTAAGTGCCAACTAAGCTAAGCTTTCGTTAAGAATCCTACTAATATTATAAATGTGAAAGTTTGTCAGTGTGGATGTATGTTTGTTACTCTTTCACGCAAAAACTACTGAACGGATTTGGATGAAATTTGGAACACAGATAGTTTATAGCCCGGATTAACACATAGAATACTTTACTTAAGTCTAAGCCGACAAAGTCGTGGGCAACAACTATTTACTTAAATAATGTTGAAACTAACAGTCACTAATATTTTTAATACAGTTATGCCTAGGTAGGCACACCGTTAAGCAGTCCATCTCATGGTAAACTAAGTGGTTACCGTCGCCCAGGACATCAGAATTTCTAAGTTTTGTGACATGCATGCGGGATTGGAATCTTTATAACACAATCTCTCTGTCTTCTTGGTTTATTTTATAACTTCCTTAAAAAAATTAACCGACTGCTTCTCCTTTTCATGTCTGTCTTTTTCACTCCTGTCATCTTGGTGCGTTCGACATGAATACGACATAAAATAGAAGTAAAGATGCATTCAAAGATAAAATATCTATTAATAATAACAATTTAGCTCTTTTGACGTCCCACTCCTGGGCACGGGCCTCCCCTCAACACAGAGCTGGTAGGCGGATTAATAAAAAATATTATCATAGATAATTATAAAATAAAAATCCTACCTACATGCATTTTCTGAGCAACATTTTAACGCCCGCCCCCGTCATCGGTAACCAGGAATCGAATCCACTATAATCAGATTCATTAACCACTTGCGCACAACAAGTGTGCCTAATAGGATTACGTGTTTTATTGGACCATCGTACTTAGATGTGTGTGACTTCAGATTATTTTAATTCATATTCTTCATAACTTATTTACACACTAGCTGTGCCCACGGACTTCGTCCACGTAGTATTTAACGTAACAAAAATTTCGGGATTATCGGGATAAAAAGTCCTATATGTTAATCCCGGTTATAAACTATCTGTGTTCCAAATTTCATTCAAATCCGTTCAGTAGTTTCTGCGTGAAGGAGTAACAAACATACATACATACATACATACATCCACACTCACAAACTTTCACATTTATAATATTAGTAGGATTCAGTAGAGTTTGGAAAAACCACTTAACTTCAACTACTACTTTGGTGGAATCCGCCCTTACAATACTTACTCAAATTGCCGTAAGTGGGCATTATTACCTAAGACCATGACCACCTATGACCATGGCAGCATACATGTTTTCGTCGGTAAGTAGATACTTACATCAATAAATTCCAAGTGAGTTTTATAAAAATAATTGAAGAATAAGTAAACTACATAGACATACCTACCTATTAAGAGCTACATAAGTCTTGGTGGACTATGCAAAAATGCTTGTGCTGGGGGTGGACTTTGGTCATTAGCACAGTGTTAACCCCTCGAATGTCATGAAGAAGGGTGTGCGTTCGACATCCTAAGGGTAAGGGTTAAGATCCCTGCCCATAAAAGTTGAAGTCGAACGATATGCGATAGTGTGAGTCAACTTGAGAGAAGAGAAGCCAGCCAGCAAGTTAGTGGTGAGACTTAAATCCGCGACAATGACCTTGCAGTCCGGTTTGCAGTTTTGATGAAGTCCGTCGGCTTCCGGTCTGGATGCAGCGGTAAAGTAAATAGACTAAGGTTTTGGTACTACAAACTAATTCAAATTCGTTCATACTTCCCAGCATTCTTGACTAGATAAAATTAATATTTACACAGCCAATAAAACCATAATAATCCCACGCGATTCCGTCATATCACGCCCTTGCCATTAGGGACCGGACAATTTGTGAGGGCCGCATATTGATGCCGCGACAAACCATAAATAACGGTATTAGTTGATATTCTCGTTATTGATATTTATCATTTGAATTGATGCTACTGGGCAGGCATATGGTATGACAATAAAGTTGGTTGATCCTCTTTGAAATAAATATAAATTTGATTTGATAGGTCAGTACTTAAGTACCTATATTACTTATTAGTCTGTAAGCTTTCGCGTTCGTGCGAAAATATAAAATTATCATAGGTACCTACGACATGACATCGCTTGGAAACGTACTTGCGACCTGCTTGATGTTAAGCAGTTACCGTACCATTTTTTATAATGGACGTAGTCCCGCCACATACTCATCACTGTTTCTCCTGTAAGGCAGGATCGACAATGGTGACCAATGATGGCGCCAAGGTTTGACATTTGACGAGTCCCGGGGAAAAGGTTTTTAGAAATATTTTATAGTATTTAATCGAAAGAAAGAATAGGAGGAGTTGAATGGAAATTATTCACTTCCCTCCGTTGCAAAGCAGGAGACAAAAACAACTGTACCTATGGACTGATTGCAGCAGAATTAAGACTGACTACCTATTACTTACTTACAGCTGATTGAATAATCTAATATTTATCATCGAGAGTCCAGCCAGCATCAAATTGTTGGTATGATTTATTATGTTTAACCATCATTTTGCGATAATCATTAATCTAACAGGACGGACAATGGAAATGGTCTATGGTCAGTGTGCATGCGAACCTGGGAACTAATTCAGTAAGTATTAAGTAGATATAAAGAACACAACCTAATGTATTTTATTCAATAGGTCATCCCCGGTCGTTCATCCCCCGCTTTACAGCGGAGGAAAGTGGATAGTTTCCTTTTAACTCCTTCTATTCTCTCTTTTGATCAACATCGTAAGACATCATGATTGTTGTCTTGTCGATGCGGCCCTAGAATACGTACCTACTTACTTGAGATAACTTTAAAAGGCATAAATTAAAAAAAAAAGATTTTACTCTTAGATTATTTTATGCTTTATCAAAGATTTTAAGCCATTTGAAAAACCCCGAGCGATATTCAAATAATTGCGTTTTGAACGCGCCACTTGTGTTAAACAAAAGGTTATATTGGCGCCAAAACCGGCCGAGTTCCCGCCACTTGACCATCTGTAATTTTTATTCGAAATAAAAGGGCAAGGCATCAAAGTAGTGTTGTGAAATTAATAATTTATTTTTTTAAATTGTATTTTACTGAGTATTTAAAATCGATTGATTATTTCTGGCGACGGAACCATGTTAAGTACTTACATATAGTACTTACTTAGGTTAATATTTGTAATCTCGTTGTTTATTAGTGACTAAATATCACTGACGATAGCCTGATATAATGGTTTGAGAGTAAGCTACTCTGACCACGCACGCCTGTACCTAGTGGTTGCCAGTTCGATTCAGTTCTCGGTACTTACTAAGCTACTTACAGCAGGGACTACCAATTTACTTAACCTACTTATCTACAAAACGTGGATGGAACTATAATGTTCTTCTATCTGGCGATAAAAAATCGTTGCGTGCATTCCGTGCGGTGCGTAGATAAGTAGGTAAGTACTTATCGTAGGTAAAATAGGTTTATGTGACTCATTATCACACATTTAATTAAAATTCAAACTAATTAAAAACTATTTAAGTAAGTACCGGTATTCATACCTAGGGAGCTAAGTTTTATTGCCGCCGCTTTACGATAGGGTGGATCGTAGAGCTGGGGGATTATAAAGAGAGGGCGGTTTTGATCACAGTTTATCAGGGGTGAAATTTGTAATAATGCGGTTATTGTTAACGTCTAAAATTTAAATTGTTATGGTAATTTGGGCGTATAAAATCGGGCTATTTGTAATTGTTAGGGAGGTAGATAGGTGAGGTACCTAAATACTTGGATCCTTACCAAGTTCTGCTATGATAGTTGTTAGTAGTACCTACCTACTCCTACATCAATGTTGTACCTACTCTCTAGGGTAGTTTCTCGGACTTACACGACATACTTACTTACTTTCTCACCTAGCCACCTCTTAAGTTAGTTTTATTTTACTACCGTGTTTAACAAACACGTCATAACGTAGTACCTGGTTATAATAGGTACCTACAGTAACAAAGTATAATATTTGAACCATAGTTCAAATATTCGTGGTTCATCTGTGAACATGACAACGGGAACAACGGATATGTTCATTGTTCATGCATGGTTCATCCAATGGGTAATTTTCTTGTGTTTAGTAAGGTTGGAAACTGATCGTTTTACTTTACTCAATGATTAGACTCAATCAAGAGTAGACTCAATGATTTAACAACGCAAAGGGAATGGTTTGTTGGTTTCTGAACTGTTGGTATTACGTCATCAGTCGGTAATTCATGACAGTGACAGTGGCAGTTCCATTGATTGAGGTTATAAAATAGATTTCCGTGAAAATCTACTCAAATTCTCACTAATCTAAGTTAAAAATATGTATAAATAACATTTTTTATATAGATAAACTGGTCTATTTTAATAAACATGTGGCAATTAGTGCAAATGTCGCCATGCCATTTAATGCGGCAGAGGTAAATATTTATTATACCATCAACACGATTTTTGTAAATAAATACAGAAAAATCTAATTACGATCTTATTTTCAGGTTGTTAACTACAAAGAGTAATACATACTTTGCTAATATAATTAAAAACAAGCCGTCGAATGTGGTAAAACGTTATATTTCTGAAATTAAATCATCAGACAAAAGTGCAAAGAATGGGCTGTTATTGCTCTGTAGTCCATGGAAGTTGTGTACGGGTGTGAGTTTGGGGCTCGCAGGACGTTTATTAATCGGTAATGGGTCAGCGTTCTGCAAGGCGCTGCCGCCTTCTAGGATAATTCAGAGGAGACCGAACATTGCTGATGACAGTGCAAAGTTTGACTGGGGCAAGTTCTTCCAGTATTTGCTGCCTCATAAATGGCTGTTAGCTGCAGCTGTTGCTGTGAGTATTGTACTCCTTGCATCTAGGGGCTATGTGTCTGGTATAATGACAATAGGTACACCCACTACTTACATGGGAATCTAAATACTCTCAGTGAAATGTTGATGCAATGCAGAAGACCTCTACTACCCTTTCAGCTTCAGGAAATACAAACATCATCATGTATTTTGTTTGCGATAGCATATTATTTGTTACCTAGTAATTTTAGAAATATAATTATGATTTAATTTATTTTATGACAAGATGTGGCAGTTTTTATTCCTGGGAGGTCACTGGGCTCGCTTTATTAATATTACGTAATTATTTATCATTGCATTCTCAATATTTGTTATTGCATAATGATTTTGCCATTTAAGCATACTTCTAGACTGAAAAGCTTATTTTATTAACCAAATTAAAAACTAAACAGGATCTCATCAACCAATTAACAATAAATAATATCTTTTTATATTTCCTCTTTTTATTTTACTTTTAGTTTGATTGGCTAAGGATCTAAATAGTTATGCATTATTACAAAGCATTCATAATTTGCAATAACTTCTAAAAATATTGTTTAAAAAATATTTATTTTTATTTTCCAGTCAGCATTAGCAGTGGCATTTCTCAACGTGTACATTCCAGCCATGTTAGGTGTCATTGTGAATGTGTTGGCGACATTGAAGCACAACCCTGCTGCCGACTTCATTGACGAGATCAAACTGCCTGCACTGAAGCTCATTTCCTTGTATATAGGACAGGTAAGAGCACAAAGCTATTACTGGAATTATAACATCTGTTATATTCCTGATGGATGGAGTTATTTGGTGAAGAATAATAAAACAGTGTGAACTTTTCAGGCTGATAATGACATAACAAAAGAAGACGTATTTTTATTGCATGTAACCATAAATAGTTTACAAGACAGAACCTTCTTAAACTGGTGTTCTATACACTAACACCCCCCCTAGAACGTAAACCCATCTGCTTTATACAATAAATGTTTATCAAAGGCTGTATCTTTACACTCAACAGACAAAGGAGTTTTACTTAAGGTGAAGGCGCATGTCTAACCCGCGAAATTCAAAATTTTTGAGTATTTTTATAGTTTATCCAAAATCTGAAAACATTTAAGACAACATTTTGTGATTTGCGACAAACACAGTATGCAGCGCGTTTATTAATACATTTATTTTACTCTAAATATTATCACGGTGGATATGATACTAGTTAATCACTAAATATACAAAAATTGCCAGATTATCTGGATAGCTGTCGTTCTTGTAATGTAATGTTTAGAGTAAGTTGGATATATTAATAAATGCACTGCACACGGTCTTTGTCGCGAATTACAAAATGTGCCTTTTATTATTGTCAGACTTTAAACAATTTCTAAAAAACCACATAAAATTTTAACTTCACGGGCTAGATGGGCGCTTTAACCTTAAAGCAATTCTCACACTTCTTAAAAGTATTTAGCTAAATTGGAGGGCTTAAGGCAATTTTCACCCAGGGAAGCTGAGGGTACCCTAGAATATATTTTTTAATGATTTTAGATTAGAACACATTCTTGCAGCTGTAACCAATATGCCAAGCTTCATACAGACAGATATACAGATGGCTATGGGCGAAATATAAGGGTTCCTAGTTTGATTACAGAACCCAAAGTTTTTGTTTAATTTTAAACAAATAGTCGCTATTTATTTTTAATGACTTATTTATTTATTGTTTCAGGCAGCGTTCACATTCTTCTACATCCATCTTCTCGCTCAAGTAGGCGAACGCGTCGCGTTAAAGATGAAACAAGACCTTTTTGAATCAATTTTGAGACAAGACATGACATTCTTTGACCAGGAGAGGACAGGAGAGCTTGTTAATAGGTATTAAGTATTACAAGTATTTACCCGCGGCCCTACCTGCGTAGTTTTCTAGGATAATAAGAAGCCTCTGTACCAAATTTCATTCAAAGCTATCCAGACACTTTTATGTGTTGCTCTGACAAACATAGAGCAAACTCTCTTGCATATATTTTATATGAACATATATTTATAATAGTATTATTTGGTGTCACAGAATTCTTTAAACTTACATTGTTATTGTTCAGGATAAATCAGGTAAATTTTGTGCTTGATGATTAAAATGCAACAGCTTGGTACTAGTAGTTTATTTGAAGTAACAGAAAAATATAAAAATAAAAAAGGTCCTACCTACAAGGATATAATAAAAGTATAATAGTCGCAGTTGGTCCTGCGCATGCGTTATTGCATCAATAATTTGTGTAGGCGCTTCAACACAAAACATGGCCCCAGACGTTGAAGACCTGGCTTCAACACGAATCTTCGGGCTTAGGCAACGGGCAAATCTTACAGAATGATCTGCGAACCAGACCGCTCGCAGTCCTGACATCCGCCACTCTAGTGACTCCATCCGTCCCTGGATGAACTGCAACAATTCGCCCCAACCTCCATTTTAACGGAGGTACGTTGTCTTCCTTCAGCAGGACGAGGGAATTCAACTGCAGAGAACCTTTGCAAGTGCTCCACTTCGTTCGGATTTGGAGTTCGGAGATATACTCCTTGCTCCAACGAGCCCAGAAGTGCTGGCGAAGCTGCTCGATGCGTTGAAATCTCGTCAAGGAACTGGTGGAGCGTTCTTGGTAGTCAGGAGACGGTAATGATGTGAGCGGACGTCCAATTAAAAAATGGCCTGGCGTTAACGGCGTCAGGTCCTCAAGATTCGACGACAGCGGTGTGAGTGGTCTGGAGTTCAATATGGCTTCAATTTGAACGAGAGTGGTATTGAGCTCCTCATACGACAAATGACAATGTCCCAACACTCTGACTAAATGGTATTTCGTTGACTTAACACCAGCTTCCGCAAGGCCAGCGAAATGGGGAGAGTAAGCTGGGATAAAGTGGAATTTGATGCCTTCAGTTGCCATCGTCTCTGATAATGAGTCGCAATTGTCCTTTAAAAACTTAGAAATATCGTTGTATGCACCAACGAACGAGGTACCGCTGTCGGAGAAGATGTTAGCGGGTTTTCCCCTACGTGACATGAACCGGCGCAATGCCAATATAAATGTGTTGCTCGTTAAATCACCCACCAATTCTAAATGCATAGATTTGGTAGTAAAACAAACAAACACAGCGATGTATACTTTCACCACCTTGCAACCATGGCCTTGTCGGGTGACAGCGCGGATAGGGCCTGCATAGTCAATGCCAACACTCTCAAACGGAAAACCTCCTGTAATTCTCTGCTGCGGTAAGTCACCCATTATAGGCGTGACAGTTTGACCTTTCATCCTACAGCATTTGACACATTGTCGGTAACAAAATCTAGCCAAGTTGCGACCTCTTATGGGCCAATACGTCTCTCGGATAGTAGCCAATAGCAATTGTGGCCCCGCATGTAGCAACCTTCTGTGTTCGAAGTTAAATAATAATTTTGTAAAGCGATGAGTGGACTGTATGAGTATAGGATGCTTTTACTATAGGAAAAATTCGCATGCTTAAGACGCCCTCCTACACGCATGACTTTATTGTGGTCAAGAAAAACATTAAATTTAAGTAAGGGGCTCTTAGGTGGAAGATTATGATTGTTGATTAAAACCTTGTATTCGCTAAACGATTCATTTTGAGATGCCCTAAGAATTACAACCAATGCTAAATCTAATTCATCAGCCCTGAGTGGACCGTAGATTGGTTGTTTTTTACAGGCTTTAGTAAACCGCAGTACATAAGCCACGGCTCGGTTGAGTCTCGAAAAACTGGAGAATCGATCAAAATTAATAAATCCATTGCAAGGTTTGTTGACAGAAGTGATAAGAGTTACATTAGGTTTTAATTCAGGTATATTCTGGTCAACTTGGTATAACTCAGACGGCCAACATGACGTGTCCGTCCTTAAAAACTTGGGACCGGACCACCACTGATCTAGCGTAGGGAGTGTCTCAATTGGAACACCACGAGAAAGATGATCGGCGGGGTTTTCGGCAGTCGGAACATGCCTCCATTCACAGTTCCCAGCTTTATCTAAAATTTCTGCAACTCTGTTACGCACGAACGGTTGCAGTTTATTTGGTAACATTTTTAACCAATGCAACACAATCGTGGAGTCCGTCCAGAAGACAGTGCGCGTAGCCTGCACTCGCAGTGATGCCAGTGCTTTTTCATAGAGTCGAGTCCCAACCAAAGCTCCGCACAGCTCAAGTCTGGGTATGGTTGTCGGTTTGAGTGGGGCGACTCGACTCTTGGCTAGCAACAGACGCACAGTGACTTCACCTGAATTAGCCACACTACGCACATACATGCATGCGCCGTACGCACGCTCAGACGCGTCCGTAAATATGTGGAATTCTAAGTACTGGTGCAATTCACAAATAATATGACGGGGAATCCTAATCTTATTAAGTTGAGGCAAATCAATAAGTATGTCAGTCCAGAGTTTACTAATGTCCGGTGACAACTGTTCATCCCACGACAACTTATGTAACCACAACCTTTGCAGCAACATTTTCATGCTGATTACACAGGGCGCTAGAAGCCCCAGTGGGTCGAAAATCTGTGAGATGATCGACAGCATGTCACGTTTAGTTGTAGATGCAATTGGCGGACTAATCGGGAAATGCAGTAGGTCAGATTGAGGTTGCCATCCAAGACCTAATGTTCTGCTTGCTTCTAACGTTCCGATGTTTAAATCGACTGAAGAGGATGGAAGGTTATTTTCAGTCATCAATTGGATGTGGTTGGACTTCCATTTTCTTAAAACCATTTGAGCAGAAGCGAGTACCGAGGTTACCTTCTGGCGTAAATCCTGAACCTCGATCAAATCATCCCCTCCACTAAGCAGGTCATCGACATACATGTCGTGCTGAATAACCTCCGAGACTTTATGGTCGGCGCACTCTAGACCTAACTGCTTTATGCATCTAGTTGCAAGAAAAGGAGCGCTGGCTGTCCCATAAGTCACGGTGTTAAGGCGGTAAGCTTGAAGTGGAGCGGATGGATTATCGCGCCAAATAATTTGCTGCAGGTATCTGTCATCAGGATGAACAGCTATCTGCCGATACATTTTCTCCACGTCGGCGGCGATAATATATCTATGCTGTCGAAAGCGTAATAGAATGAACAGAAGGTCATCCTGCACCACGGGCCCCACCATTTGAATACTATTGAAGCAAACACCAGAAGTGGTCGGGCTACTGGCATTAAACACCACCCGCAACTTAGTTGTAGTGCTGCTGTCACGTAGAACTCCGTGATGAGGGATATAGTGAGCGTCAGATAATAAATAGGGATTTTGACACTTAGACATATGCCCTAATGACTCGTACTCCTTCAGAAAATTCTTATACATATCGCCTAATTTGGGGTTATTCCTAAATCGACGCTCCAGAGACAGAAAACACTGTTTAGCTCGCGGAAATGAATCACCCAACACGTCTGGCGACTGCTTGAGTGGAAGTTTCACACAGAAACGACCATTTTCCATACGTGTGGTGTTGGTCACAAATTGCTCCTCGCATGACTTCTCTTCTTGAGAATACGCCGACCGTGAGCCAATTTCCTCGAGGTTCCAAAAGCGGGTTAATTGATTTTGGATCTGGTTATTAAAACTATCAACAGGATTTTCCGCTGTGACTTGAGTAAAGTTGCATTTAATATAAGTGGATTCCGACATAATTCTACTATTAATGGAACCAGACACTAACCACCCGAGTCTGGTTTCACACAATATCGGTTGTCCCTCTGCTAACTTTATCCGCTGGGTACCCAGTAGGTCCCAAAAAACATCTGCACCGATCAAAATATCGACAGCAGCGGGCGAATAAAAGTTGGGATCTGCCAAACAAATATTTGAAGGGATCTTAAGATTCTCTAAATTGATTTGCTTACTGGGAACATAATCAGTAATTAAAGGCAAGATAAAACATTTAATATTTATTTTAAAACTATCATTTAATGACATTATTTGTAAGTCACAAATCCTATTAATAGGCGACATAACATTTCCTACTCCCATAACCGAACCATCCACACTAATTGTAGGCAAACGTAACCGGTGATACATCTGTTCAGTAATAAAACACGACGTGCTACCACTGTCCAGTACCGCGCGAGCGATATGTTTACGGTTATCGGAATCATAAACTTGTATTAGCGCAGTTGATAGCAATACGTCGACTCGCTCACTGCGCGCCGATGCAGCGACACTGGCTGAGAGTGATAAGTTCGCACTATGAACCGGTTCTGTCCGAGGCGGCGGCGGCAGTCCGCTACGCATGTTGTTATTGTCAACACTCGACGGAATACAATCAGTGGATAATTTAGATTTAGGCTCAGTGATGTGTACTAGTGTGTTGTGCTTTCGGCGGCATATTTTACAGCCCGGTTTCTTGCAGTGATTAGCATAATGGCCTGAATTAAAACAATTAAAACAAATCTTATAGGTTGGTAATAATTGCAAACGTGATTCGTTGGTTAATGCAAGAAACTGAGGACAACTAATTAATTTGTGATCACCAGTACACTTCGGACAGGGTTTGGACGAAACAGCAGCACTAGTAGCTTTCTGATTGTCCTGGTCCTGCACAGAAACTAACGCCTTAACCTTAGGGTTGGTTTTGTTAGATGAAGTGGAATGGTTGGGAACTGTGGACGAAGACATCTCCAACGTTTCAACCAAGTCAGCCCTGTTCTTAACGAACTTAAGAAAGAGATCGAATGTGACCTTCGTGTCCTTATCAAGAAGTCCCTTGGATTCCTCCCATTCACGATAAGTTTTCGCATCCAACTTACGTGTCATAATATAAATGAGAAGGGTATCCCACGACTTAGTTGGCTCGCCGAGTGATTCCAAGGCACGCAAATTCTTATTAATTTGATCGATAAGACGTTTAAGATTGACAGAAGATTCTTTATTAATTGATTGAATATTAAATAAGGCAGCTACATGATTTTGAATGAGTAATCGTTTGTTATCGAATCGGTCGCAAAGAAGTTTCCAAGCTACACGATAGTTGGCCGCAGAGAATTCAATTGACTGAATGACTACCGCTGCTGATCCTTCCAACGAGGCTCTGAGATAATGATACTTATTAATATCATCGATCTCGTCATTTGCATGGATGAGACTCGCAAAGGTATCGTGGAACTCCAACCAGTTATCGTAAGAGCCAGAGAATTTGGGCAATTGAATTGTGGGCAATTTAACAAACTTGTGAGTTGATGAACGTGAACCTGAATCACTTTCAGCTCGGTCTGCTTTAGTACAGTCAGACAAAATCTTCTGAGATTGAGCGAGTGCTTTATAATAAAGGGATTCAAACTCCGTTCTCTCATCTATCTGAGAATCAATAGTGTCCGTGCTACATTCTAACAACAACTGCACCTCGTCATATTGAGCATACATAGACTGGATTCTATTATGACGAAATTGCAACTCATTTACCTCAGCTGGGCCTAACGATGGAACTTTTAAGGCATTCAAATATCTGGAGAACGCAGTCAGTTGTCCTTTGTAACTGGCTCGTTTTCTTATCAACTCCTTATCCTCTGGCATTGTGGAAGACTGGTGTTGTCAACCTGGAATTTTATACAATGCAAAGTTTTATACCGATGTAAATACCTAGTTAAATAGTTTATTACGTACCAATGTCCGAGATTTCTATGTACCTGCAGTGTATTGTGTACGATAGTTATAATAAGAAACCTAATCCAACAGGTGACAAGGTAGTATATTATTATGTAACTAGAACCTATTGTAACAATTAGTAAATGGTATTTATAAATCAATAAGTAGTAAGGTATGTAATATCACAATCTAAACAATTAATAATTAGAATGTAATGTTATTGTAGGTGCTTATATTAAGTCTTTACCGTTTTTAATGTAAAACTAAACAATTAAGATAATTAAGTACCTTCCTCTGGCTTCAGATCGAAACGATTGTATACCTAATATGATCTACTTGACTACAATGTTACTGTGTTATATATATTTAATTATTGGTAATCATTAAATTATGTAAGCATAAAAATTATTTTATTTTTGCAACCTACTTTACCAATGACACACATTAACATAAGTATACTAAACCAGAATGTACCTACTTCAATTATAAAATGAAAAAACGACTAACCTTATTAATAATTATGCTGCTATGCACCTTAATACTACCTGATGGAGAGAGTGTTGGGTGGAAGTAATTAATTAATGAGGCTCCTATTCCTAAAGATCTTCAATCTTCAAGGGTATCGAACATGCAGACCACCTTCTTCGAAAGTGTACACGATGACGCAGCGTAATCGATCCGTTGATACCCGATGGAATAAAGCTTCTTATTTCCAGCAATCAACTCCGAATCCTTAGTAACTTTTCCTTAAATGTGGTTCCTTCTTAATTTGGCTCGATGTCGACCATTGTTCAGGATAAATCAGGTAAATTTTGTGCTTGATGATTAAAATGCAACAGCTTGGTACTAGTAGTTTATTTGAAGTAACAGAAAAATATAAAAATAAAAAAGGTCCTACCTACAAGGATATAATAAAAGTATAATAGTCGCAGTTGGTCCTGCGCATGCGTTATTGCATCAATAATTTGTGTAGGCGCTTCAACACAAAACAGTTATTATAACATAATAATGTAATAATTATAGTAGATAATGTTTCAGATTGACCGTGGATGTCCAAGACTTCAAGAGTTCCTTCAAACAAACCATTTCAGGTGGATTGAGAGCTATAACTCAGGTAACACCGAGCTAGGAGCTGAAATCATGTCAGGGATAATCAGCCTATGCAGTTATTTTGATCTTCTTCTTTGCAACAGAGGGAAGCCGATAATTTTCTTCCAACTCCTATTATTACTTTCGATTAAATTCGTGTGGGTTCCAAGACAATTTAACTTTTCCCTAGGACTCATAGAGGGTCAAACCTGGGCGTTATCTTTGGACCCCATTGTCGGCTCTGGCTTACAGGAGTAACAGTGGTGCGGGTGTTTCGGGACTAGGCTGGAATATGAAAAAAAGATACCATGGGGCTCTCCGTGGCGCAATCATAACATTCCAGTAGAGTCGCGCCCTAAATAAAGTAAAAGACTAGCTTGTTGAGTTTCTTGCCGAATCTTCTCGGTCGAGATTGCGTGTTGATCCGGTTGTACACTAAGAAAAACATGTAAAAATTACTATTAATTGTTAGTGCCCCCGTAGGCCTAAACAAAATCAACCGATTGAATTAGAATGTTGACTTTGACTTTAACCTAAGTAAATTAATAACCTTGGTTTATGTTAAATGTTAATTGCAGGTTATAGGGTCAGCAGTGAGTCTTCTGGTAATATCACCTCATCTCACTGGCTTAACCTTGATTTGTATACCATCAGTCGTCATTGGTGGAACATTTATTGGTTCACTTCTAAGAAAATTGTCCAGAGACGCTCAGGCACAGGTTTGTAACATTTATTTTGTAAAATAGATTTATAGGACTTTAGTAAATGGATTGAAAAAAAAGTTAAATTGAAAGGCCTTTTGATTTTCCTGTTGTGTCTATACGGAACAAAGACCCAGCCTAGCCAGGCAGCCCCACTTGCTTAACTTATTCATTGCTATTGCATATGTATGATTGCACCTTACATTTTTAGAGTTTGATGATACCAACTGCCAACTTTTGACGACTGCATTCTCATACAATAGTGGTCCTAAGCGGTATAGGTGTATACCTTACAAACTAACATACATATTAAAAATACTAATAACAAACTAAACTATGGTTGGTGACGGCGGCAATCTCCCCCGAAAGCGCCTGAATACCACACCCTTCGGCCAGTAGTCTTCCTGCATTAAAGTTAACAGCCTATTGTAGCGTGTTGTTTTTGATCCCGCTACTGCGATAAATATTCTTAAATTAAATTCAAACCTAACCTCATTATTCTACTTTGTTTACATCGCCAACTTAAATGTCAGTCGAAATGTCACTGTCAACTTTGTTGCCAGCTTGATAATTTGTTTAAAGTAATAAAAATAAAACTCGATTCTTTATTTAAATTTATATTTGCACCATATAGTTAAAACATTTTGAATATAACGCTTTAGACTTAATAAATACTTATATCTATTTTACATTATAATAATTAGTTAATAAAATTATAATTAGTTAATTTAGTCGACTACTTTAGTAACTGGTGATTGGCATAGTAGGACATCCGTTGTCTCATGTTTGAAAAAAGGATATAAGCTCATTTTTTTCTGAATTCACACTTCTATCACCGATAATGTCGTGAGAAGTAATCCTAGTCCATAGTGACCAAACCTAGCCTAATATGGCTAAATATTTTTGAAACTAAAGCGCCATTGAGCGGTAAGTGCTCTCCGCATAATATTTAGTAAATTTAACATTTGATTCTCGACAAACATGAATCTAAAACATGTCGTGTTTTGTTGCAGCTTTCTTCTTTTCCTTTTTCTTTTCTTTTTTTAAATTTTCATTATGTTTATTTGATAATGAATGAGATGGACTCTTAAACCCGACAAAAGGGGGAACCTGGATTTTTTTTTATTATTATGGCATAAGCCACATCAAGTCATGAGGAGTGATACACGTACTTTGAAGCGTGCTCATGAAAGCTTGTTGACTTAAGAGACCATGCGGTAGCATCGGGTCTTCTTTATTTTGGATATCGCGCTCACGTGGATGTACCGTTAAACCTCGGGAACACTGTAACCCCGGCAAGCCTCCGTCGAGCTGACACACCAGATGCCAATCTCCGGAGTAGGAAACATGTTATAGTGTAAGACCCCTTAAAATAAGGACACTCGCGTGAGTACCAAACCCTTGTTAACTTTAGTACTTATAGTTTGGTTAGTTTTCTCCATTCCTCACCTTAATTTTTTTAATATAAAATCTATATCTATGAAAGTGTGTTTTATTGCTGCGGGTCAACTGGGGTCACATCACTCAAAGCACTCCCCTGCTCTTGAGATTAAAAGCCAGAGCCTATTGGCTGATCATCCGTGTGCATTTTTCTTGTTTAGTTGCGAGCCAGGCGCCCGAGTTTATTGTTCTTTTCTTTTTTTTCACTGTTTTCTTTTGGGCTCGTAGCAACCCGTCTTACTTGGTGTTGTGTGAGTATTTGAGGTGTAAGGTGAAGGTGGCCAAGTTGGTAACCTGAGCGTTACAGAATGGCGGTTGCCGAACAGGAACATGATGTTTGACCTTCTATAAGTCATTTGAACTTATAGATTGTCAGCAGAGTTTTCTTGTTGGGACACTATTATTCTCGGCAGCACTTTGGGTGTGTGATGTCAGTTGAGCTGTGTAATAAGCAATAAAACTTTATTTTGTGTTATTTTTTCAGAGGAAGAAATAAAACTTGAATTTATATTCTTTATTTGTGTAAACCTTACCTTATTGTTTTGACAATTTTCATTGTTTTTCTAGAAGTGTTTTATACACTATATACTTTTGCTTGTTTTGTCAACATAAAATACAAAATAAACAACTTCACATGGTTTTGTTAATACTTTAGTACAAAGTGTTAAATTTTGTTAATGTTGTATAACAACAGTATTAAGACTGTTATATTAAGTGTAATTTTGATAAGTAATCTAACTTAAGATTGGTTCATTGTTATTTGTATTAACTATTAAAACTACTTTGATTGTTTACATTCTGTAACATCAAAACTTAAAACTTAAATAACTTTAATAAATAAAAACTTAAATTTTAATTTTAAACAAAAGTCTATAAATAAACGTTGGATGTGTTAATATTTAATGGTAACTAATACATAACTTGGCGTGTATAAATTGTTTTTCAACAAATTATATAAAAAATTAAATCTTTAAAACATTTTATTGGTAATGATGGAGGACCAACAAGGGAAGACTGCAGTGGTCAAGGAAGGTAGATCTGATGATCCATGCACCAGTCAAGTAGTGAACCAACAGGATTCCGTTGTAGTCTCTCCAAAGCTGCCAAATATTGAATCAAATATGCAAACTATTAATTCAGACTTAATTACAACTGATTTACTCGGTGACATTAATCAAGATGTAAGTGCAAATATAACTTTAAATACAGTTCGTTCAGAAGTAATGCATAATTCAACCAGTTTTGCGCGGCCAGTGACAAACCATTATCATTATAGGAAACCATTCGACTTTACCAAACTTCACTTAACTTTTAATGGACGTACCTGTCCCATAGAATTTCTTACTAGATTACAGGAATTAAAATCAGTTCATGGGTTCACTGACCAACATTGTTTGGCAGCGATTCCAATAGTTATAATATTCCAATAGTACATTGTTACATGAGTGGTGAAAGTTACTTATTTTGTCCCGAGACGGGGTTTGGCGCCCGAGCGTAGCGAGGGCGCTAATAGTTCGAGGGACAAAATAAGCCTTTCACCCGAGGTAAACACTGTGCTTTTCATTACGAATACAAGGAAAATAAAACTAAAAACAGGAATTGGCTAAAGAAATAATACAAGGAAGTATAAACAATACTCTACAACTCGAAAAAAAAAAATCGGATTGCCGCCTATTTTGTTTTTTTTTTCGTTGGCCGGCCAACTTCATTATTTAGCCATTATTTTTCATTTTTTTCTTTCTTTAAATATTTTGCCCAAATCTATGTTATTTTAAAGAAATTGTTGAAACTAAATTATAATTAAGTCATTTAAAAATATATATTCTTGAATTAATACTTAACTTTATGTTATTTCAATTTTACATCGTGCCGTAATTGAGTGACTGTAGAAAAAGTTTGAACATGGTTCCATAGAAATGTGAAAATGAAACTAGTTTTTTTTTTATAATTTGACAGCTGTCAGTTGAAAGCGAAACTCCCGGGCCTGAAAAGTATTACTTTCAACCCGCTTCTCAGGCAACTTCAGACCTACTTTCAGAGTATGAGTAATGAAAAGATATTTTACAACACTTTGTATACTCCACAGAATAATCCTGTGGAAAGGTTTAATAAAACTATAGAAACTTGCATATCATGTTATGTTGACAAAGATCACAGAACTTGGTCTAGATTTATTCCTCATATTCAAGCTGCTATAAATGGCACTATAAACTTAGTTACAGGTTTTACACCTAATTTTCTTATGTTTGGTAGGGAAACAATTTTAGATGGTTCCTTACATAAATTTTCTTCTGCAATTGATTTGTCAGATTTAAGCATTGCTAATCGCAATGTTTATGGTACTTTGTTATCTACTTTAGGTAATGTTTTTGAGAAGGTTGTTGATAACTTAGCTAAATCTTATAGGAGAAATTCTTCTTATTACAACGCTTCTAGGAAAATTATTTCCTATAGTGTTGGAGATGTTGTGTGGAGAAGAAACTTCGTTCTTTCGAACGCTGCTCACTTCTTTTCTGCCAAGCTAGCTCCTAAATTTGTTAAATGTAAAGTTGTTGACAAAATTTCAAATAATGTATATGTTTTGAAGGACTTAGAAAAGAAAACTTCTGGTAGATTTCATGTGAAAGACATTCTTAAAATGTAATGTTTAATATTTTTTTCTCTTTGGTAAAGTTTAAATTATTTCAATTTTCTTGTTAAGATACCTTTTTTTATCTGAATGATGAATGATTTTCTCAGGTACTGCAGTTTTGAAAGGTGAGGTATGAGAATGAAAGATAGGTAACTGCAAATGAATGGTGATGAGTGAGGATTCCTGAAGATAACATTTATTATGGTTTTAGTGTTGCAGTGATATAATTCCTTCAATCAATTTGGAAATTTCTAAATTCAGTAGTAGCTTGGCTAAGCAATCATTCTTTCACTATAAGATCTAATCTTATCCAATTCTGTTTTCTGAGTGGAATGACTCAGTAAAACAATTTTGTATATTTTGTACATTTTTTGACACTTACTTATAGTAGTATTTTTAGTAATTGTTTTAGGAACATACTTTCACTAGTTTTTTTGTTGTTCGTATGTATTGTCACTAGTAGGTAAGAAACATACCTGGACATGACACTTGGTTTGATCAACCAATTAGGATTCAAACTTAGATTTGAACTTGGATTTGACATATACCTTTCTAGTGTATTGCACACTTGTACTTTCCTACCTAGGAAACCTTTTTCATTTTTTTTTTTGACTCATTTGTAGTCTTAAACCTTTTCTAGTTTGTTGTAGGTGGAATGACCTTACACATATTCCGTGGTGCGACTCGGTTGTTAGTCCACTACTTTGTGGTTTTGTTGTAGGTGTAACGACCTTACACATATTTTTTGGTGGGACTCAGTTGTTAGTCTACCATTTAGGTTGTTTTGTTTCTGTGTGGAATGACACAGATAACATAAATTTCATATTCCATTTTATCTGGTTCGGTTTGTCAGTTTCAAACGAATTCGTTTATGAATCTGTACCAGTAGTATACCGACCACATAATTTCAATGGTTAACTTTCTTTTGGTATTTATACTTACCTAAGTATTTACTTGGAAAACTTTGCTAGTTTTAGAGTTTGTTGAGTTTTCATTTCGAGGCGTTAGTGCTCATCGTTCTGAACAGTAGTATCTCACACTCTTTTAACTTCGCTAGTTTATAGTAACTTTGTTTACTTACTTTTTTCAGTCCTTTGTGATTGGTTTCAGTCTGTTTATTTTTTTTTGCCCAATCCTTTAGGATGGTCAAAGCTTATTTAATTTTCTTTTTTTTTCAAATCCAGTTGGATGGTGAAATTCTTCTTCTTCAATCACCTTCAGGGATGGTTGCTTGAAAATAGAAACGTTAGTGTTTGCTATTTTGAGCCAGTAGTATCCAACCCTGGAGAAGAGTATTGCTTATTTGGTTTTGTAACTTTAATTTCTATAAGCTTGCTTTCTGGGGTATGCCGAAGTGGAAGCGAGGGTGCTGACCTCTTTGTGCCAGTTGACTTTAGGAAGTAATGCTGAAATTCTTTTGTATTTTGTTTTACTTAAATGTTTACCACATTTGATTATACTTAGTTATTTTTTTTTACTTAGAAAAAAAAAAAAATTTTTTTTTTTCCACCTACTAAGGGAGGAATGTAGCGTGTTGTTTTTGATCCCGCTACTGCGATAAATATTCTTAAATTAAATTCAAACCTAACCTCATTATTCTACTTTGTTTACATCGCCAACTTAAATGTCAGTCGAAATGTCACTGTCAACTTTGTTGCCAGCTTGATAATTTGTTTAAAGTAATAAAAATAAAACTCGATTCTTTATTTAAATTTATATTTGCACCATATAGTTAAAACATTTTGAATATAACGCTTTAGACTTAATAAATACTTATATCTATTTTACATTATAATAATTAGTTAATAAAATTATAATTAGTTAATTTAGTCGACTACTTTAGTAACTGGTGATTGGCATAGTAGGACATCCGTTGTCTCATGTTTGAAAAAAGGATATAAGCTCATTTTTTTCTGAATTCACACTTCTATCACCGATAATGTCGTGAGAAGTAATCCTAGTCCATAGTGACCAAACCTAGCCTAATATGGCTAAATATTTTTGAAACTAAAGCGCCATTGAGCGGTAAGTGCTCTCCGCATAATATTTAGTAAATTTAACATTTGATTCTCGACAAACATGAATCTAAAACATGTCGTGTTTTGTTGCAGCTTTCTTCTTTTCCTTTTTCTTTTCTTTTTTTAAATTTTCATTATGTTTATTTGATAATGAATGAGATGGACTCTTAAACCCGACAAAAGGGGGAACCTGGATTTTTTTTTATTATTATGGCATAAGCCACATCAAGTCATGAGGAGTGATACACGTACTTTGAAGCGTGCTCATGAAAGCTTGTTGACTTAAGAGACCATGCGGTAGCATCGGGTCTTCTTTATTTTGGATATCGCGCTCACGTGGATGTACCGTTAAACCTCGGGAACACTGTAACCCCGGCAAGCCTCCGTCGAGCTGACACACCAGATGCCAATCTCCGGAGTAGGAAACATGTTATAGTGTAAGACCCCTTAAAATAAGGACACTCGCGTGAGTACCAAACCCTTGTTAACTTTAGTACTTATAGTTTGGTTAGTTTTCTCCATTCCTCACCTTAATTTTTTTAATATAAAATCTATATCTATGAAAGTGTGTTTTATTGCTGCGGGTCAACTGGGGTCACATCACTCAAAGCACTCCCCTGCTCTTGAGATTAAAAGCCAGAGCCTATTGGCTGATCATCCGTGTGCATTTTTCTTGTTTAGTTGCGAGCCAGGCGCCCGAGTTTATTGTTCTTTTCTTTTTTTTCACTGTTTTCTTTTGGGCTCGTAGCAACCCGTCTTACTTGGTGTTGTGTGAGTATTTGAGGTGTAAGGTGAAGGTGGCCAAGTTGGTAACCTGAGCGTTACACTATCCCTAACCACAAACGGTTTAACTCTGCAGATAGAGAAATCAACATTAGTAGCGGAAGAAGCGATAGCGAACATGCGCACGGTGCGAGCGTTCGCGGGCGAAGAGAGCGAGGCGAGCATGTTCGCGCGCGAGTGCGACGCCGCCGCAGACCTCAGCATGGAGCTGGGGCTCGGCATCGGCCTGTTCCAGGCCGGGACCAACTTGTTCCTTAATGGGTACGTTACGCAGACGGCCAGGAGGCGGCTAGGTTGAGGTGGCAAAGTTGAGGCGGCCAGGTTGAGGCTGCTAAGTTGAGGCGGCCAGGTTGAGGCTGCTAAGTTGAGGCAGCCAGGTTGAGGCGGCCAAGTTGAGGCGGCCAGTTTTAGGCGGCCAGGTTGAGGCAGCTAAGTTGAGGCGGCCAGGTTGACGCGGCCAGGTTGAGGCGGCCAGATTGAAGCGGCCAAGTCGCTAGCAATAATCTTTAGTAGGTACTTGCGCCAGCGTTCAAACGTTTTGTCTGTTTGTGCGAACATCACGCAAAACTGACTGAACGGATTTTGACGTGGTTTTCACTGTTTGGTAGCTTGGCGTCCAACTTAAAATCTAAGCCAGATCTAATATAATTCCGGTAGGAAGAACTAGCGATACAGCTTGGTCTCTCCGTAGTACTAGCCACCTACACTAAGGAGGTCATTTAAAATGGTCATAATATTATATATATTATTATTATATTCAGTACCTATCTTGTTATTAAAGATGAAGTCGCGCGCAAGTGTTTAAATAATTTATAATTTTTATTTCCAGTATGGTTCTAGCCACAATGTTTCTCGGAGGTCATCTAATGTCGACCAATCAGATGACGGCGGGTGACGTCATGGCGTTCATGGTCAACGCGCAGACTGTCCAGCGATCAGTCGCACAGCTGTCACTACTGTTCGGATCCATGGTGAAAGGCGTCAGCGCTGGCGGGAGAGTGTTCGAGGTAAACCTTGTTTATATGAGCATAGGAGCTTTTATTGAGTAGCAGATAACGCCAGCAGAATAAATAAATAGAGTAGCATGGTTTTTAAATCACTGGATGCGATCTTCTATATAGCTCTTGTAATAAGACCTATTATGGTAGACGGCATAATGGCTAACGTTATAAGAGTTACTATTGAGTAATAGTTAAAACTTCTGACCACTTCTTATAGTTTTCAGAGGTCGGCCTTACGAGTACTAAAGTGACCTAATTCGTGAAGAGCATTTTCTGGGGTTCTGAACTTTATCAACTTGACTATAGAGTTTATTTTTCATTGTCGTCATTAAATGTTTATTTTCCTATTATTTTTATTTCAGTACATAAACAAAGAACCCAAAATGTGTACAACAGGCACGAAAGTCATAAAGCACCACGAATTCCATGGGGATATTGAGTTCAAAGACGTCACGTTCGCTTACCCGACCAGACCGGAGGCGGTAAGTGCGTTTTTCACCCCAAAATATTTTACCTGTGATGACAAAAAAAGTCGTATGATTAGTAAGAGAGCGGTAAGGTTTCCCCTATCTCCTTCCCATTCTCTTACAGCTGTTCAACGTGAGAGCAATACCTTTGGTATTGCAAGCATATATTGACTATGGGAACTGCTTCACGTGACGCCAGTCGCTTGTTTATCGGCTTTGTTATATAAAGTACTGGCCAAGTGCGTGTCGTGCCACACACAATGTATTATTTCAATAGCGAAATGATATCTTTAAAAGTTAAAAATCATGTAAAAGGAATGTCTGATAATAAAGGGTTGCATGGAAACACAACGTCAGTTGAAAATACCTTTTTAACGATACCCCACATGGATGGGGTAAGTAAAAAAACAACCCTCTTTCCATGTTCAGGGAGGTACCTCAAACATCAAAATTTGCTACATTTTTATAATTTTGAAAGTAAGATCTATTCATAATGTATACCTGTACCAAATTTCGTCAACTTCGACAAACACTGTAGAAGTGATGGTACTGTGACTGACTGGGACGGAAGGACGCACAGCGGACGGACGGTCTCTACGAAGACAACAAAAACAAACGAATTCTAGTGTTGTAAATTTTATTTTTTTACAGGTTGTGTTGAAAAATTTTAATCTCAAGATACCGGCCGGTAAAACTGTGGCCATAGTCGGCACTTCCGGCAACGGGAAGTCCACTATAGTCGCATTGTTGGAGAGGTATTTACTTTATGGATATTTAGTCCCGTATTAATAAATCTATCTCAAGACAGAAAGATCTTGAGTAGTACACAAGTATTGTTTAGTTTATATTATGGTTTATTTATTATTTTAATGTCATTCAATCACTGAGTCTGAAATATCTCTGCCATATTTCACGTCCTCTCTTTGGTTGACATGAACGTCATTTCACCATGTTTTTTAATTGACAACCGCTTGGCACAGTGGTTCGAGCGTAGGCCGCTGCGCACACTGCACATGATGGTTGCGGGTTCGATTCCCGCCAGGGTAAATTAGGTACGGTACCCATAGTACAAGCGATGCTTAGTTTGGGACCACACTGTTCGTCTGACGATATTTATTAATTTATTTTTTGTGTAAAATCTGGGTACTTGCAGGTTCTACGACGTGAACTCGGGGCAGGTGACTATAGACGGCGTGGACATCCGCTCGCTGGACTGCGGCTGGCTGCGCGGCCGCGCGCTGGGGCTCATCAGCCAGGAGCCCGTGCTGTTCGCCACCTCCGTGCTGGAGAACATCCGCTACGGGAAGCCCACCGCCAGCGACGCGGAGGTCAGGACCACAGATATAGATTTACATAGATAACGCAAAAGCACGTACTTCGCGTGTAAGAAACCCCGACCAAGCGTCAAGGTTGTCGCCGCTAACTAACAGTCCGTGCGACTACAGATATAAAAAATATGAGTATGAGCGAGATAATCACTCGAGAGAATCGTAGTGGGCGGAGGGGCATCGGCGGCATCGGTGTCATGCTCGCATGACACGCGAAATTGGCAAGCATTCTTCATTTTTCGAAATATTTAATAAATTATTACCAATGTTCTATCTAACTTTCAAGCCAAATTTAGTAAAGCGCTTTAATAAAGCGCTCTGACGTCATCGTGTAACGGTAACGCTACGTCATCTGACGATTTGCACGGATATACCGGCTGGGCAGCGAGCGCCCCGAAAGTCCGTAAAGAAGCTTCGCTTCAAAACGGCTTTTGCACTCAGATATCCAAGAGCAATAAATACTCTTTCCGAGATAGGGGGATGAGAAATAAATGTACATGTTAATGGTCGCAGGTGGTCCAAGCGGCCAAGACGGCGAACGCCCACGAGTTCATAATGGGGTTCCCCGGCGGGTACGGCACGCTGGTGGGCGAGCGCGGGCTGGCGCTGAGCGGCGGACAGAAGCAGCGCGTGGCCATCGCGCGCGCGCTGCTCAAGGACCCGCCCGTCATCATACTCGACGAGGCCACCAGGTCAGCCGCACACACTCAAGTCTAGCATTTTCTTTCAACTTCTACAGGTTGAATTAAAAGTGTACGCACTGAGCCAGCGAGGTGGTTTATTGCCTGAATCCCCCTCGTGCTGAGGGGAGCCCCGTGCCCAGGTGTGGAACGTCAAAACAGTTAAATTATTTATTGAATTATTATTATTAATATTGATATTTCCTGCAGCGCGCTGGACTCGGCCAGCGAGCAGCTGGTGCAGACCGCGTTGGAGTCGGCAGCCAAGGGCCGCACGGTGCTGGTGATCGCGCACCGGCTCTCCACCGTCATCAACGCCGACCTGATCGTCGTGCTGAACAAGGGGAGAATTGTCGAGGTGGGATTATCAAGTTAACTTCATCTATCTATATATTGATACGTGAAGGAAAATCTTTCAAACGCTTAATACGAAAATTGCGAGGACGGAGGAGTATGAAATTTGGCACACTTATACTAGCTGTGCCCACCGACTTCGTCCGCGTAGTCTTTAACTTAACAAAAAAAAATCGGGATTATCGGGATAAAAAGTATCCTATGTGTTAATCCCGGTTATAAACTATATGTGTTCCAAATTTCATCCAAATCCGTTCAGTAGATTTTGCGTGAAAGAGTAACAAACATACATCCACACTCACAAACTTTCGCATTTGAAATACTAGTAGGATATAGAGAAGGAGTGCAGAATGCTAATATTTTTATATTATAATACTTAGAAATACATTAAAATCTATACAAATAAATAAAATTGGAGTGTCTGTTTGTAATATCAAAATAACACCTTTTCACTAAATGCATATGAAAGTACATACGATACCTATAGCAAAAACGCGAATTAAAAAATTTTTGTCTGTCTGTCTGTCTGTCTGTCTGTCTGTCTGTCTGTCTGTGTGTTTGTTCCGGGTAATCTCCGAAACGGCTGGACCGATTTCGACGGGACTTTCACTGGCAGATAGCTGATCTTATAGCGGGAAACTTAGGCTACTTTAATTTTAGAAAAACAATTAGGGTTCCGCGTAAAAAAATAAAAACACATGAAATCAAAGAGTATCTCCGAAACGGCTGGACCGATTTTGACGGGACTTTCACTGTTAGATAGCTGATGTTATAAGCAGTAACTGAGGCTACTTTTATTAAAACAAAAACAAAATTAAAAAAATAGGTCCTGTCGCGCGGGCTCAGAACGCGGGACCGGGCTTTATTGTTAAGTTAAATTCCACGCGGGCGAAGTCGCGGGCTCAGCTAGTCAATAAATAAAACTTGACACACACACACACATTTGTAACCTCCACACCGACTGATGTCTGACTGACAAACAACGACAGTTTTTTGAGGGCGGGACTTCCATAGTGCATTCTGCGTGCCAGTATCAAATAGACTTTGACGATAAATCCTTAATGACGTATAAAATTTAAATGTAAATGAATTATGGTCGAATTTCGACCATTATAACGGGAATACTATTACAAATAAATACAATTGAAGTGTCTGTTTGTAATATCATACTCGTAATAATGCTCCGAAACGGCTGGACCGATTTAGAAGGGACTTTCACTAGTAGATAGTTGTTGTTATAAGGAGTAACTTATTTTATCGCAGTACCACGCGGTCAGAGCTGCGGGCAATAGATAGTAATATAATAATACTAGCTGTGCCCCCCGACTTCGTCCGCGCAGTATTTAACGTAACACAAATTTCGGGATTATCGGGATAAAAAGTATCCTATATGTTAATCCCGGTTATAAACTATCTGTGTTCCAAATTTCATCCAAATCCGTTCTGTAGTTATTGCGTGAAGGAGTAACAAACATACATACATCCACACTCACAAACTTTCACATTTATAATATTAGTAGGAAGTAGGATGAAGTCCTACTTCTGGGTACGGGCCTCCCCTTAATGAGAGGGGGATTCAGCACATAATCCACCACGCTGACCTAGTGCGGGTTGGCAGATTTCAAATCCTACTAATATCATAAATACGAAAGTTTGTGAGTGTGGATGTTTGTTACTCTTTCAGGCAAGTACTATTAAACCGATTTTGATGAAATTTGGAACACACACAGTTTATAACCGGGATTAACACATAGGATACTTTTTATCCCGATAATCCCGAAATTTTAGTTAAGTTAAATACTACACGGACGAAGTCGCGGGCACAGCTGGTGTATTAATAAAATTGGTTTAATTTTCTTAGATAAGCACGTTTCCTCACACCCTCCTGCCCTCTATCTATCGTACTCCTATTTCAGGGCCTTTAGTATTGCATCTATAGGCTACTATAACTTCTTAACATCGGCGGGTTGTTTGTACACTTTGTTCTATAAAATACTTGAATTGTTAATATCTTTTGTTGTTAGATGGGAACTCACGACCAGCTAAAGAAACAGAAAGGCTTCTACTGGAATCTTATAAAACAACAGGACCAAGACACAGATGACAAGAAAGGCTTATGAGTATAGAGTTACTGTTAGTACCTACTTTTATTTATTTATTTAATAACTCTAAATTGAAAATTTAAAAACCCCCGATGCGATGACCTGTTCATCAAATGTATAATTTACCTAGTTCTTCCAAATAATGATGTTAGCGCGATTTGCGTAGCTCCCGTAGCTCAGTATCCATAGCTCATCTCGCAAATTCATCTGGTACACTAGTTTCGATGCCAGATTATGATAGCGCCATTAAATCATTTGTTTTGGCTTCCTCATTTATATTCTAAGATGTACAATAATCAACAGAAAATCTGTGTAAAAGTATGAGACATTATTTTGTTATGACAGTATAATAATTGACATTAGAATAGACAACGAATCTAAATATTGATGCCACGGAGGTTTAATTCGTAGTAAAATATTATCAATTATGATTCAATTTCATGTAATAACTCTGGTTGAGGTGGACGGGAGCAGCCCAGGGAAAGAATTTTCAATAACGCTAAAATTATTTTAAATTTGACTTGTTTTTTATATATTTTCTCAATGGCGGAGCAGCGCCCTCTAGAATTATTATAACGTAATATTCCATGACCATTAACAAAACAAACAAAATTTACGCATGCGCGTATCCATCATTTGACACGTGACTGATGGAACGTCTTTAGTTCATACACAAATCTCTTATAAAAATTGATAAAATATACATTTTTTCCAGAATCAGGGAAACTTTTCATATTTATAATATTGTAAAAAGCCAGTTCAGACTATTACGATCATTTAAAAATATAATAAATCTAAATCCAATAATCTCAAATTTCGATCGGATTCGAGCCGTGGAAGTTGGTTTTGGCCGTGAATGTGGCTTTTTAACCTACAAAATAGCTGATGATCTTCAAACGGCTGAACCGATTTTCATGAAACATAGCTAAGAACACTCTCGATCAGAATACCTATCTAACAAAAGAAACACAATTGAAATCGGTTCATCGGCTTGGGCGCTACGTTGCCACAGACAGACACACAGATACACAGATACACAGATACACAGATACACAGATACACAGATACACAGATACACATGTTAAACTTATAACACCCCTCGTTTTTCGTCGGGGGTTAAAAACACAGACTAATACGATAAGACACCGCTTACGTCCTCTTGATTATTGATTGAGAATGCAATCGTCAAAAGCTTAGTATCGGGGAAAACGGCGAATTTTGATTGGTCTGTTCAAGGTTGAGCCGTGACCAATCAAAAAGGTTAGGTGCAGTCATACATATTATGCAGTGATAATGTATAATATGTTAGACGAGCGGGGTGCCAGTCTATGGCTTATTGGTCTATGTATAAACTACAGACAACGGCTACGTGATGCTTTAGCAATTATTTATAAATATTTGAATAAGATTATATCAGAATCAGAGAATTGACATACGTACCGATTATTTTATTAATTTTGTATATGAGATAATACTTACGGCGATTATTACGTCGCTAGGTACTCAAATGTAAGTCCCTCTCAGCTGTTTGAGACGCCATTATCTGAATTTTTAAGTATACTCAAATTCGAGTTACGTATTTATGAAAGAGAAGGAACGAGTACAAAGGTGAACCATGTTGTAATCACTTTATATAATGTCACATTTGTTCTGATTGTCTTGTACAGGGGTGTCAAAAGTCCGAAATAATAATTTTGGTAGATATTTATATGGTAGCTGATGTGTAGACCCTTAGTGAAGGCAGATTATAGGTAAACTATTATATTTTTGAGTTACGGGTCTTTGAATTCACCCATATTCAAGATGGAGCTTGTAAACAATTTCATAGTACTTAATTTGTGACATTAAAAAAAAATCGTGGTGACAAAAAACATTTTTTTCTACAGTTTAATTCTACGATCGATACTCTTCCAAACGTCGAAAGTATTATTTCGGACCTTTGAGACACTCTGGCGTACCAATTATTTGTTGTATCGGATCTTTAGGTTAACTTTTTTAACCGACCAATCAGTGGCTGCAATGACGTAATTATATCACAGAATTTCTACAGCGATTATGTCTGTTTTAAAATGCTCGTGATTAGTTTATAAGAAAAATAAGGTAAAAATTAATAAACTTATTTCAACTTTGAGAGCGGAGTTGAGTGCACTCCTGAGAATCGGAACGGCATCTCAAGATTGCTCTCAGATTTTGAGATAAATTTAATAGATACGGGCGAATGTGATTTCCGATTTTTATTATATTTATTTATTTATTATATTTATTTATTCAAGTGTGTTTGATTTAATTTAGTTACCATTGTATATCTGTCGTAGTATACAATTTGGAAAGGGATATCGAGGTATACCAAGGGATTTTGCAAAAGAATAGGGCATGGGAAATCGTATTTTAAAAGTCTTACTTAGGAACATAGACCCTTATTAATAAATCGATCTCAAACCTCAGAGCGATCATGGAAATGTAATTCATATGGCAAAATAGTACAAAATGACTTGTCTAAAGTGTACTCAAGATCAGTCTCAGACTTGAGATCGTATTATTAATCCGGACCTTAGCTTTAGCATAAGTTACACCCACTTTAGCCGCAGCACAACTAAAGTTAGCCTATATTTTATTCACTAACTTGACGGTTCAAAGCAAAACCATACCATACTAAAACTAAAACTATTGAGATAGTGAACCACAGATATAGATTTACATAGATAACGCAAGTATGACGATTTGTATTAAAACCAAGCGTGCCGAATTTTTAACACCTACTGTGACGTCATTAGTGAAGGGAAATCCAAACTGATTCAAAGACACGCTTCGAGTCTCTCGAGTGATTATCTCGCTCATACTCTTATTAAGTTAGTGGCGACCAACCTTGACGCTTGGTCGAGGTTTCGTACACGCGAAGTACATGCATTTGCGTTATCTATGTAAATCTATATCTGTGTAGTGAACGGTTTTGCGTAAAGAACGAATGATAAAAGATTCAGGTTTAAAAAACTACACATTCGTTTGGAATACAATATGTTAAAAATGATAAAATTAATTCATTTACATTAATCCATAGTTTAATTAAATGTTTGCATAATGTGCATTATTTTGTTCATTCCATTTGGTCTACCTTTCACTACCTTTTTTGGTATAAACTGGTACATATCTCTCCGTGTCAAGTTACTGAATAAAATTAGAAGTCGAAGTATGTGTTATTGTTTTAGCTGTTGATCATGTTATATAAATAAAGTTTTGTTACCAACGGAGAGCATTTTATTATCCAGAGGACTGGATTGTTTAGGGTTCCGTTCCGACCGCTTTGTCTATGCCCGTAATAATAAACTTTTAAAATGACATTCTTATGTCATATCAGTACATAATAACTTGTCAAAAGCGTACTAAAGAGCGCTCTCAGTTTTGAGATAGGTTTATTAATACGGGCTCGGGCTCACTGCACCGGGAAGTTGCGGGTTCGAATCCCATCAGGGCATTTTGAAATTGAATTTTTTATAATTTGTACTGGTCTGGGTGTCACTGGGACCCAAGCCCCTTCTACGACACCCACAGTACATTTCCATTGAGTTGTTTTAGTCTGGCGATTTATTCAACAGGCTTGTCTTCAATAAATCATGAATTCCAATGAAGTTTATTATTTATTGCATACACGATCACCGAAATATTATTTACACTGAATGTTCTCGATAACACGAAATGAGTTATTTACACATAACTAATAATACCTAACCATTATCATATTTATATTTACAATAGATAACAAATTTTAGAATTAAATATTCTCAAAATTCGAGTATACTCATGGTAGTTTACATGACTATTCTATGAACTATGGTTTCACCATAGCATTGTTTATGGTAATCGAATCTCTAAATTACCAATTGATTATGGTAACTGAGCTGTTTTTTTGTCTTGAGATTATAATCAGACATTCTTTCTACTCATATAAAAATATTGTAAAGATAATTAGGACTTAAATATTTGAGTACCTAGCGTTTTGAGTTCTCGTTCTTCCTCTATCGGTCGCTCAGTAACCATAATCAAGTTCTATACACTAATAAATTGCTTAAGACTCAAATTTTAATTCCTGAATGTACATATAATATTACTTAACAATTAACGATATTACAATAGTTAAATCGGAATGTTTAACGACATCGGAGATGTTTGTAAAGCGTAACTTTTACAACGAAATAGGTATAGATAGTAAACTGACTGATAAATTTATCTGTCTTAAATTTTCTTATAGAATATTATGTAATTACAATTCTGGCACAGATTTTATATTTGAAAATATATTTTAATAATACGTATTCATTTAATTGACTCCATTTTGGTTATACAAATTTCTCATAAACTGTTCTATTTTGCAGTTGTAAATTATCTTAGGTAGGTACCTAAGTACTTAGGTATTTCGTACAACATAGTTAGGTAATATTTTAACAATTTCAATTACTAAAATTTGGGCATTTTTATCATGGTAGGTCGATTTTTAATCAACTATCGTTTTTTTGTAATTAACCAATGTGTGGTTTCCAAATAAAAAATTGCAGGTCACTAAGGCCCGTACACGTAAGTACCTACTAATAAATCGATCTCAAATCTGAAAGCGGTCCTGGAAATGTCATTCTAACGTAATACTAGGGCATAATGTCATGACAAAAGCGTTTTCAAGATCGCTTCGAGACTTGAGATAGATTAATAATAGATCAATTTAATATTTTCCTCAGTAAAATATGACATAACACTTGTTTTAAGGAGTAATGTCTTACGTAGTAGTCTTTATGGTTCCGTACCCAAATTATATATACCGAAGACAATTACAATACAGAACCTGGTGGGGACCATTATTAATGTGGTATAGCGGGTGAATAGTTACACACCGAATTATCTGATTCTGTAATCAGTAATATGACATTCGAATGAAGAAGACAAAGCTTGGTGTAACTATACAACCGGTAAACCCCGTTTGTTAATAAGGGGGTCAGAGTTTTAATTGCTAGTGTCGCATTTAATTATTAGTAAGTATGGTCATAATAAACAATAGTAGGTATATACCTAATAAAAAAAATTGGGACAGTTACCCCTAGCAAAGTTAAATGAAGATAAATGATTAAATATCACTGTACAATGTCGTGCTTATAAGTTTACCTATAATTATATAATTTATTACAATCTAAAAGACCCTAAGTAGTTACCTAGTTAGGTTACGTCATTATATATTTTTTAAATTGTATCTATTTATCAACTTATTTTACAAATCAGTTACGATTTTGTTTCTTCAAATAAATTAATTACAACTATATTGGTAGTGTGAGGAAAAAGGTAGTATGTTCAATGTCTTTATTACTGATACTAAACATGGAGTGACAGACGTTTTACCCCTTATCTAAGGCCCGTATTAATAGATCGATCTCAAATCTGAGAGTGATCTTGGAAATGTCATGCCAGTACAAAATGACAGGTCGAAAGCGATCGCTCTCGAATTTGAGAACATTTCGGTATGACTTATCTAAGAAATTATAAAATAATTACCTGTTTACTTAATAGATTTTAGTTAATACATACGGATATAAATTAACGTTACTCAGGCTGCTAAAAAATGGTTTAAACCGAATATACTTAATCCGATGCGTATAAATAAAAAAACATGACATATTTCCTCTCCCCCTCAGTCCATTTCACCGCACACTACCAATTCGACGTAGTTTTGCAAAATAGAACCAACACACGCTTCTGCAAACTAAAACCAACCTAGAACCACTAGCTCAAGGTTCGTTTTCGTCTACAGCAGTGCATGTGGGTTGATTCCGTTCTGCAAAACGATATCCAATAATTCCCGTCTACCGTCAGCGTGGTCTAGCACTGTCGTCATCGCAGGCCGAAGTGCACCAATACTGAAGCGAGCAGCAGCAGGCAGGTGGCGCTGGAGGTGATCCCGTGGATCGCGCTCGTATTCCGGCGCAGGATCGCTGCCATCTTGTTGCCTGGAATATTATATATAAATATATATATTTTATATGAATGGCCTCTTACAATTGGGTCAAGCCCAATATGATTTAACCAATGTCGAGTAGCGAATAGCAATAACAAACACAAATAATAACAATAACTACAATAAAAAAAATGTGACTGTCCATTTTGAAACAAAAAAAAACATATACGCCTGGAATATAAATTAATAGATCCAGCATCATGTCAGTGGTAGATGAAGATGTATCAAGGTCGATGTTGCTCACATTCTGTTGCTGTTCCTGAGAATGTACACCATCTTTTAATCATTGACAAGAGTAAGCATTGAGTTTCTTGCCGGATCTTCTCAGTGGAAGCAGCATTCCGAACCTACATTTTGTTGGCCCACATGAATTAAATCTATTTTGAGTTTTGAGTTTAATATTAATACCTACTTGAGGGTAAAGATTATTGATGTATTTGTATTATTGCATTATTTTATAAAGTAACGGTAAGTATGAAAATAATAATAATGGAAGTTACAAAAACAGTCATCATCATCATCATCATCAGCCTATGCTTGTCCACTGCTGGACATAGGCCTCCTCTAATGAGCGCCATAGCGCCCTGTCTTCAGCTTGCCGCATCCAGCATCTGCCTGCAGTCTTTCGCAGATCGTCATCCCACCTGGTCGGAGGGCGTCCTACACTACGCTTGCCGAGTCGAGCTCTCCACTCAAGAACACGTTTACCCCAGCGGTTGTCGGTTCTTCGTGAGATATGGCCAGCCCACTGCCACTTCAGCTTGCTAATTATTTGAGCTATGTCGATAACTTTGGTTCTCTGTCGGATGTATTCATTGCGAATCCTATCCTTCAGAGAAACTCCGAGCATAGCTCTCTCCATAGCTCGCTGAGCGACCTTAAACTGGTGGACCAGCCCTACCGTGAGTGTCCACGTCTCGGCTCCGTAGGTCATGACGGGTAGGACGCACTGATTGAAAAAAACAGTAGTACGACGTTATAACAGTAGTTTTAGCAAACTAAAGCCAACCAATAACTAGGTAGATATTATGAGTTTTTAGATTATAAATTGTAAGATTTGTCAATTGCACGTAAATTTTTAATTATATCTTTGTTATTATTTTTGTATGGAAAATGTCTCCCATTATTAAAATTATTATTATTGATGTTTGTGATTATTATTAATTTATATTTTTTTCATTATTTGTCTTTTAATTCAACAATACAATTTAATGGGATAATCGGTTTAAAGCCAGCATGATTATGATCAAAATAAAATTTAACTGAATAGAGTATGTAATTTAATATTATTATTTTTTTAATTTGCACGCCGAAATTAAAGGCAGAATAAGAGAACAATTTTGTACACGTTACCAACCTTCTGTACCTTATTTATGCAAATAAACGATTATTATTATTATTATGTCAAAAAAGAGTTGGTACTTAAGATTCGAGTACAAGAATACCTATAAGGAATATAGGTCCTAAATTCAATATCATGAAGGTAATTTGATGTTATAAGTAGGTAATTATGTGCTCATATCCAAAAAAAATACTTATTTCATTCAAATTTGAACTCACTGCCTTCAGACACAAAAACGTGTATCGAAGCGGGCTCGGTGTTGCTGGCGCTGCAGGTGTAGTTGCCGGAGTCCTTGAGCGTGGCGCCGCGCACTGTCAGCCGGGACTGCGTACGCGCACCCGGCTCCGTCTCCACCGTGATGCCGCCGCGCGTCGCGTCGTAGTTGATCATGCGGTCGTTGTGGTACCAGAACACGTATTGGGGGGGAGTTGGGCTCTGGAAGAAGTGGGGAGGGTCTTCAATATATTTGAAATACAATAAATAGCGCCAGACGAACACACCAGCTTTATGGCCCTAAACTAAGCGCCGCTTGTACCTACTATGGGTGCCGTACAATGGACTGGGTGGGGACAATTACAGTGAAACCTAGACCAGGGCAAACTTAGAAAAGGTACTTAATTTGCGAAATTTGCCCCTTAGGGAATGGAATCCGTAAGCTGAGCAGCCTACGCTCTAACCACTACGCCAAACGGTCCTCATATAGGAATAATAAAAACCTAGCAGAGAGACATCTCAAGAGTGCACTCAAAGTCGCTCTTTGAGGTGAGGTCGTTTTATTAATATTGGCCGATGAGTTGCTAGTTTAAGCAAAATATTTTTATGGCCACTTGTATGTCACCTGATGTCGCTTGATTGAAATGAACTGACGTTATGTCTCACTTCACTTCTGTCAGTGTCATTATTAATTCTAAATATCGTGCGCTCAGATATTATCTTGGGTGGGCCATATTTTTAAAGAAAGAAGAAGAAGAGCAAGAACTGTCAGAACCGACAAGTGCGAATGTCCACAGAATCAAGTCTGTGAGAATGTCAGACCACTTTAACGTGGCGTCCCCTTGCGACATTTTGCCCCTATTTGACATAAAAATATTTCACCTAGGAAATAAACTAGTAATAATCGCGGTAGAGTATTAGACAGAGGTTCCTCAATGTCTTCGTACCTTTTCCACAATGCATATGAGGTGTATAACGCTGCCAAGGTCCACATGGTGTTCCCCGGAGCCCAGAATGAACGCCTCTGGAACCACTATCTGGAGCCGGACGTAGTGGGACACGATTCCCGTTCGGGTAGACACCTGAAATAATTGAAAAAAAAAATAGAGACCATAAATATAAAAATACACATCATAAAAATCTTCAAAGACAAGCCCTGAAAAAAAATACGGCAATTTTTTTCTTTTAGTTCCTAGATTCTTTTTTGTTTTTGTTACTAAATCATTTTGAGATCACATCAAATATTTATAATTATGCCTCATAATATATTCGTAAATGATTTGTTAAAATTTGAAAACCAAAAGTAGCAAAATACTAAAAGGGTCACTGACTAGGAACTACAAAAATCTTTTGTAGCAGTGATTTGTTTTCTCAGTGCAGAGAGGGCTTCCGGCCAAAGCTCCTCGGTTACGGCTAAACAGCCATCAATCGATGGGAGATGAAGGTATCAGCTTCTTAGGAGATGTCATATGCTCATAACTTGAAATAAGAGGACTTCAAAACGAAATATGTAAGACGACAGCCGTATGTCTCAAATAGACGATTTAATAGGTACCTTACCTATTTGATTAGTTTTTCAGTATTCGGCACATATCCAGACTAATAAGATAAATAGATCGGGATACCATAGGTAGGTACGAGGTAAGTGCACACCTACATTAATCATCGCTTTGATCGTAGCTACAATACCTACGGTACGCAGAAAAACAGAGTTCTCAATCGAATAAAATTTTCGACTAAATATTGTAAAAATGCTCTAATATTTTCCCCCAATTCAAAGAGATCAAAGTTGAACAATCCTGACTGATTGCAATATTCACAGGCGGAGGGTTCGAGGCCGAGTTTTTATTTCGCAAAATGAAATTCATCTGTTTCGTGACGCAATCCCGTCGACCGCGGGTATAGGGACCGATCGTTTTTAATTAACGCGTAAATTAAAAGGGAATCCTTGTTTTTGGGGGACTCTAAAAATCCCAAGATCGCTGGTTAACGTGACTTATAGGCATAGGTAAGGTGCTCGCTCACTATGTTATTGGTGCCGGTTTGTTTCTTTATGTAACAAAGTAGGCAAACAAGCGTACGACCCGGCTGATATTAAGCAGTTACCGTAGCCTCCTTCCTAACAGTGGTAGGGCTAAGCTGCAGCCAACTCAGCAACCAAGCGTCAATAGCCTAGTGGTTAGAGGGGCCGTCCTCGTAGCTGAGAGGTTCCGGGTTCGATCCCCATCCTGGCCATTAAACTATTGACGTGAGCCCACTCCTAGCACAAGCATTAGCTTAGTTGGAGGGGCTAAAGGGAATACTAGTAATGTGATAAACACACATTGCTAGTAATCTTTAAAAAAAAAAAAAAATACTGACTGGTGGGCTCTGGCTCGACTGGGGTAGTACCAGGCTCTCACAAAAAAACAGCGTAAAGGAGCTATTATTGCGTAGCATTAGAGAGAGAGAGTCGGAAGCCCAACCCTCCCCTTTCTCTCCCTCTATCTGAGTCCACTTCAGGTGGCAACGTGCGAGAAATACCATTGGTATTACATGCGTCTATAGGCTACGGTAACTGCTTAACAACAGGCGGGGTGTACGCTTGTTTGCCGAGTTTGTTACATAAAATAATAATAATAATATACCACTAGGATTTTCCCTTTCATCTAATCATATGACTTAAGGGTGAAGCGCCCATCTAGCCGGCGAAGATCAAATTTTTTGACGTTTTTTAATAATTTTTCAAAATCTGAAAATAATAAAAGGCACACGTTGTAATTCGCGACAAAGACCGTGTGCAGTGCATTTATTAATATATCCAACTTACTCTAAAACATTTCAAGAACGACAGCTATCCAGATAATCTGGCAATTTTTGTATATTTAGTGATTAACTTGTATCATATCCACCGTGATAATATTTAGGGTAAAATAAATGTATTAATAAACGCACTGCATACTGTGTTTGTCGCAAATCACAAAATGTTGTCTTAAATGTTTTCAGATTTTGGATAAACTATAAAAATACTCGAAAATTTTGAATTTCGCGGGCTAGACAGGCGCCTTCACCTTAACAGCTTACACGTAAAGATAATAAACGTAACTTAACACTTGTCTTTTACGTAGTATTTTGAAGTCTGTGTACGGCCTTAACCCCGTTATTAATAAACGTGGTGCGATTGTATGGTTACACCATGCTTTGTCTTCTCTTTTCGAATGTCAAATTACTGATGACACAAAGAGGCACCCGCCATGCCGCGCTTTTTAATAAGGAGGTTGAAGTAAAAAGTCCGCAGTTTTAAGGTGACTCACGGGAGCCTTTCCGGATTGGGACATCCCTTGAAAGTGGCGGCCAACTTCATTCGGATCACGTAGATACTACACCCCTGATTGTTTTGTAGGCACTTGCTCAACACATTGTTTCTTGTAAAGTGCGTTAACGCGCGATATTTACGCGTGCCGGAACGGTTCGCGTAAGCTTTTTGTTGCTTTAGTTTTGTGTTCGTGAGGGCCATACGAAATTCATGTTTTGTTGATAAGAAATGTGTTTTTGTAGGTAGGTATAACTGGTATTGGAAAGTACCGCTTATAAACTGGAAACTGGAACTCAATAGGATTTTGTGAGCGATATTCAGAGGAATGATTCGCTTTGAATCATTGTTCTGTATCTATACGTAAAGGCGGTGATAGTATAAGCCAAACTAAGAACAAAACATTGAACATTGAAACATTTTCCTGATAGTCATCATTCTTTAAAAATAGGTACAAATTTACGTTAGTCACTGCTATAATACTGAATATTATCTTAATATATTACCTAAAACGGTGACCTATCTATAAGTAAGTAGTACACGCTAAAATGGGTTTAAACCTATTTAAATGCCGACGGAGTAATCTAATAACCAGTAAAGCTGCAGGTTTCCGCTAGAGGCGCTGATGTGAAGTGTATTAAAAGATTTGATCGTTCGATTGGTATTAGCTGCTGTCTAAACTTGTACTTAGCCCCTTACTGACTTCATGATGCAAATTCTTCTTTAAACTTTTCAGCTTTAGTCACTGTAAAACCAAGATGAAACCCATACAAAAGGAAAATCTTTCTCAACGTTTGATTTTCCCCCACAACAAACGGGATTAAGTCGGCGCCTTGTTATCCCTCTGGCAATAAAAATAACAAGATCAGGGCCATCTCGCGAGACCTGGATCCTTTAAAACGACACCGACATCGTATGCAGATGATATCGGCGCTATTTACATAACGAAAATGATTTCGCGAGTTACGCATCGAAAGGAGGTGAAGTCACGAAGTCACGATATCGAGACACCATGTGGTGGAAGGTAGAGGGATATTTTAAAGCTATTTTTAAACTATTTCGATGACCGCTTCACAAAGTAGTTCGAGCTAAGACCTCTCGGCTTACTGCGCTGGGTGGTTGTGGGTTCGATTCCCGCTGCGGCAAATTATAGTAATGGATTTTTCGTAATTTGACACTAGTCTGGGTGACACTGGAATTTCCCTCCAGAACATTTTACTGTACTCATAATACATGACATGTGTTGCTTAGTTTGGGGCCGTACAGTTGGTGTGTTAGTTTGGGGAAATATTTTTAAGAACCGATTTAGTAAAGATGGCAAAGTGAGAGATACCCTCAATCACATCCATCCTTACATAAGTTGCCTCGCTAAAAAGTCATTTTAATAAATTGAAACCTTTATTGTTACCTAGTAGATAAAAAAAATATACCGTCATAAAAGTGTGTTCATGTCTCATTTCGACAAAGCAGTAAGTACTTACCAAAAATGCACGTTCAAGTCAAATTTTTATAACTACATATCACTCAATAATTAGGGATATTTTAAGATGGTAATTTGTTTGCTGTAATACCTATAAAATCGATATTCATCCAAAGGTTTCACCAAATATTTCGCAAAAAAACTCAAATTAATCGGGTTAAACGTACGTAGATGCCCATTTACAGTTTACATAAATATTGTCCTGATTTCACTTACCCCAGCATGGTAACCCTGGAAGGGTAAAAATAGCAGTCGTAAAACGAAGCGAATATCTTGCGGGTAGAAATACAATGGGTATTTGGACAGAGCCGCGACCCTGGTTTGTAAAAACCCTACGCACACTGAATGTAAGGTTGTTTAACTTAAAACTCTGGGTATTTCGCCCAATTACCGCGCGTAGACGCTACAAATCTGAGTGGAGGATATCACATGAGTATATTTTTTCTTGTAAGAAATTTAATGGTACTTGAATAATAGGGGTGCACGCTTTGGAAAACATCAGGTTTAAAAGACGGGTCGCATCGCTGCGATTTTTGGGTTTCATGTGCGTATTTTATTACTAAAAGATTAGCAAAGGAGTAGGCCATATTATGTACCTACATACGTCCTTAGCACATAGGTACTTGTATGTATACATTTATACATTAATTTATTTTATACATAGGGTTATTGATAAGACACTAAAAACCTTGCAGGATTGTTGTTCTGCAAGCTTTACAGTGTCTTACCATTTTCTTTTCTCAAATTTTATTCTATAACTTTTAATGACATTCTTACCTGACACTCATAGGTGCCATTGTCTCGCTTCTGTACAAACTTGATCTGCAGGGTCCAGTCTTCAGAACCTTCGCCATGTAAGACCTAGAGGAACACAAAAAAAAAACATTGAATCGTTAGAAATAGTATGTAATTCTTGATGCATTTTCTATATAGTTTCTAGTGGATTTTTTTTCTTCCAACTCCTCGTATTATTTATTTCGATTAAATTCGTGCGGGTTCCAAGACAATTAACTTTTCCCCGGGACTCGTCGCGGGTCAAACCTCGACGTCATTATTGGTCACCATTGACGATCCTGGTTTACAGGAGTTACAGTGGTGGGAGAGTGTGGCGGGACCAGTCCCATTAATAAAAAAGAAACCTTTTTCTACGCTTTGCAAGTGCACTTCTATATATAAGTGAGTGGGTGTTTTTGCATTTTACTTCAACGTATTTACTCTCTCTCAAATTATGTGACACACAAAATAAACAAACTATTATTTTAACGTCTGCTATACTTATCGTCTATTGGATACTCTACGTTTTGGTGCATAATCAGTACATTAGAGCCTGAGTCTAAAATAATTAAAGTTTAGTTTAGGTTCCAAATTCCAGTGATGGCCAAATTCTCGGTAATTCCGGCACGTATGCGCTCAAACTGAACCGCTGTGCGGTCGTTGGATCACATATTCGTTAGCATTTGAGGGCGTTAATTATGCGGTTCACCAAATTCGGGACAATTTAGCGTGTGCACAATGGCCCGGTGGCGCTAATGTGGCCCATGCGCCGAATTATGGCTCCAATTAGAATTTGTTTTGCTATGTTCTTATTTATTGAGATTGATGGATGTTCGTTTGATAATAGACCATTAAAACCACACATATAGATTTACATAGATAACGCAAGTATCACGATTTGTATTGAAACCAAGAGTGCCGGATTTTTAACACCTACTGTGATGTCACAGCCGAAATTTAATGACGGGAAATCCAAACCGATTCAAAGACACCAATGCTGTTGATGCCCCTCCGCCCGCTACGATTCTCTCGAGTGATTATCTCGCTCATACTCATATTTTTATTTCTGTAATCGCGCGGACTGTACGTCAGCGGCAACCAACCTTGACGCTTGGTCGGGGTTTCGTACACGCGAAGTACATGCATTTGCGTTATCTATATAAGTCTATATCTGTGATTAAAACTATTGCTAATGATTGCGAAACATGAATTAATATACTTACCTTCCTATTCATAGGCATCTACTAAAACATAATTAGATGTCAATTCAGTTTTGAAAGCTTACAGAACCTACCTATTTATGTTCAATCTTTATCTAACTCCTGTGAGTTTTAGTAAGTCCTAAGACAGCATTTCAATCACTTTTGTCGAAAAGCTTTGAATACCAAGAAAAAAATATTATGTCGAGTCGAATTACAACGAGACTCTTCTGAGAAGAAAGTAATACCTCTCATTTGAAATAAAACTGAATTTGAATAAAATAAATTCCAATTAGGCAACATTGATTGATGCCGAGCCCACAGTCTGAATCTAGAAATATTGAATGAAACTCAGTACCTACATAATAAGGTTCATTATTCTTATTAGATATCTACTAATGATTATTGAGATTGATTTATTTATAGTTAATTAAGATCACTGAAGCTTTTCTGTTCAGGATTATTACAAGTAAAAGCAATATTGTTTTAGTAAAAGCTGGATAAGTTCATGATAGGTACCTACAATCCTACTAATACTATAAATGTAAAAGTTTGTGAGTGTGGATGTATGTTTGTTACTCCTTCACGCAAAAACTACTGAACGGATTTGGATGAAATTTGGAAAACAGTTTATAACCGGGATTAACATATAGGATACTTTTAATCCCGATAATCCCGAAATTTTTGTTACGTTAAATACTACGCGGACGAAGTCGGGGGCACATCTAGTATATAAATAATATCATTGAATTCAGTGACTCGGATAACAGTAGTGTGTATACAAGAGTAGGCACTTGTTGGTTTACCTCGATCTGAGGATCGATGTGAATGTGAAAAACAAAACAGTGTAGGTACGACTAGCATAATAACATACAGACTACATGATATACATTTATGGGCATATATAACAATATGTCAAATAGCAATAACCAACTTACCTGGAATCTTTCATCGTTGGTGTACGTGAACTTCCCGGAGCTCAGGATATGCCAGTCACGTTTCCTTATCCAGGATACTTGCTGGAAACCGTGAGGATAATGTTAATTAATTCCACAACTCGGCTGTAAGAAAATTATAATTTAAAATTGACATTTTCAAAGTTGGACCCTTTTCCATTCGGTGGCGGGCGGTGAGAGGACTGTTTGAAAGAACCAAGATGTTATTTAAGTTACACTTGGGAAGTTTAGCTGGTGTTAAGTCACCGCAGAGGTGTATTTCTTATTTTATTAAGTAACTTAAGACGTCCTTAGTTGTTGTTCTAGACTTATGAAAGGTCATAATTTACTGAAAGCGCTGCGCGAGTACTATTTTGAACCGACTTCAAAAAGTGGTGTTGCTATATTCGTCTGCTTTTTTATTCTGTACTAGCTGAGCCCGCGACTTCGTCCGCGTGGAATTTAACTTAACAAAAAAGCCCGCTCCCGCGTTCTGGGCCCGCGCGACAGAACCCATATATTAAAATTTTGTTTTTCTGAAATAAAAGTAGCCTAAGTTACTGCTTATAACAACAGCTATCTACCAGTGAAAGTCCCGTCAAAATCGGTCCAGCCGTTTCGGAGATTACCCGGAACAAACACACAGACAGACAGACAGACAAATTTTTTTTAAATCGCGTTTTTGTTATAGGTGTCGTATGTACTTTCATATGCATTTAGTGAAAAGGTGTTATTTTGATATTGCAAACAGACACTCAAATTTTATTTATTTGTATAGATTATTTGTATAGATGTTTAGAGATTTCTTTGTCAGTCCTAGACCAATTCTAAATGAAAGATATTATAAGGTTAAGGTTATCTAGTTGTTTCTCGCTTTTTAGGGCACCCAAGTTTGTGAAGTGGGTTTAATTTTATTTTATAATATAAAATATTTTTATGTAAATAAGCCACTGATGCTTTAGTTTTATCTTATTCTTTCTTACAAATAAAGTTAGAAAGAGACGGTACCTATCTACTGTGTGTAACAAAATCTTGTCAGGGTTGACGGGTCAACCACTGAACCACGAAAAAATGTATTCTTGATTAGAATATTAATTTAAGCGTTAATAATTAATTTAACATGACCATTTTCGTAAAATACACTTCACTACGCACCTAATTAATTAGCGAACACAATGGGCTCTGCAAGCATTAATATTGAAGGCCACTTGAAAATGCTAATTAGCGGAATAAGATCAATAACACTTCATTACTGAGGTTATAAACGCGATGGGAGCTCGAGACTGTAATAAACATTTATAGAATAGAATAGAATAGAATAAAATAGAATAGAATAGAATATAATAACATTTATTTGTAACATCTCTAAGAATACTAATTCAGCTAAAACGTTGAACGATAAGTTGATCAATATATTTTATACTATAACAACAATGTCGGCAAACAAGCCTTATGTTAAGCAGTTACCGTAGCACAGAGGAATTATTTTTTGTTTTTTAAGCGAAGCTTCTATATACGGACGTTCGGGGCGCTCGCCGCGCTGTCACTCTATCCGTGCTAAGCGTCAGTAGCGTCACATGATATATATAGGTACTTATACAGAGTTGCCGCAGCTGATTTTAACGCTTAGTTCCTACGCTTTATCCTACTAATATTATAAATGCGAAAGATTGTGAGTGTGGATGTATGTTTGTTACTCTTTCACGCTAAAACTACAGAACGGATTTGGATGAAATTTGGAACACAGATAGTTTATAACCTGGATTAACACATAGAATACTTTACTTAAGTCTACGCGGACGAAGTCACGGGCAGAAACTAGTATATTAATAAAGCTTTGCTTCTTTCGAGCGACCATAGAGGCACTGTTTTTTTTCGTTGCTAGCACGTTTCCAGCCTAAAGGTGGTTGGGATGATTTTCCGGTTGAGAAGTTAATCTGTGCGTCAGATCAAATTTCGCTCGCATTTCATCTAGATTATTACAACGTCATAATCAGGGCCAAATTGTTAATTAAGCAAACCAAACTAAAGTGGAATCCACATTGACTAATTGTACTCACCGCAAAATCTGTGTTTACATTGGATCATTGTAATGAATTACTTTCATGCAACGGTAACAAAGGTAACTCATCTCGAATAAACTATTGTAATATTATTTTGCAGGTGAAAATAGAGTTTATTTGTACTTATACAAATATTTTATTACAAATTATAATTATTATGTTTATTTTTAGGTACTTGTGCATTGGGGCCTTTTTCACCGGCGCCCTCAAATAACGTTATTCTCCGAATAAAGATCAGATATTCAAATTTAGAGAATGTAGTTTACCTGTGGGTGGTTGTATAATTACTTACTGTTGTCAAGGCCACCGATAGATGTCGCTAACTTTGAAATAGCTCGCGGTGTTAAGACTTCACTAATTTGCTGGACTAAATTACTTTGGGATTTGTATTTTGTGCAGGTGGAGCAATACATACCTATAGCCTTCCTAACACTATAGCGTTATTGTTAAGCCTAGGACACAGGCCCCTATTGATGATTTCTACTTTCTAGTATAATCTATTGGTCTATTACACTATGAAGTAAATGAGTAACAAATTCTTCTGTTTTATTTTTATCACAGTTATTGGACAATGATTAAGAATTTAACTACGTAGGTAATTTTTGTATTGTATTATTCATTATTGTTGTTCCGTTGCTTCTTAAAACCTCTCAAACGCCTGCGTCAGTAATAAATACTTACGCCTCTTTCACTCAAGTGTCCCACGAGGCAGTGCAGGTAGGCGGTGCCGCCGAGCTGTGCGGTGATGTTGCTGACGGTATTGTTGGCCGCCGCATCAGGGGACGGCAGCACTCCGGCCCGCCAGCCCCTGGCACGAGATGTTCCGTGATGCCCTGAAGATGAAAGTACAGTAGTGATGTTATGGGGTGATGAGATAAATTAATAATGATATATCGCCAGGCTGAATCACCAACTGTATGGTCCCAAACTAAGCAATGCTTGTACTATGGATACCGTTAAACAGACTGGAGGCGATCCCAGTCACATCCAGACCCGGGCAAATTGCGAAAAGGCCATCCGAAATTGCCCTGCCACGAATCGGACCCGCAACCACCATGTGCAGTGAACCACTGCGACAAGCGGTCGTTAATTGTAATTAATGTATACAAGTGGTGAATTTGGAAAATTCTTCCTCGCTCAAAATTATATTGATTAATCTACTTATAGAATACCGCTAGGCAAAAATCGCCTCTATACTTTGAAAGCTTGTGTAGAAATTACCTGGATTCCCTCGAGTGGTTGGCAATAAACGCCTATACCTATTCCCTTAAGGGATTGGAGCAAAGGCTCTGCGTAACGCCTTGGGCAATACAAGCTTCTTGTTTTTATTTTATGTCTTACGTATGTCTCCTGTGGACGATGTGAAGAGAGGCAGCATACAGAAGACAGCTGCCGCCAATTGAATGCCCATTCCGCCGGCTAGTCGCCATCTCATCTGGAACAACAACAAAAACAATGAGTCATATCGATTGTAGAAGTCAATACTACGACTGCTTGGCGCAGTGGTTCGACGGTAGGCCGCCCGGCTCACTGCACATGGTGGCCGCGGGTTCGATTCCCGCCGGGGCAAATTTCGGAAATGGCCTTTTCGTAATTTGCCCAGGTCTGGGTGTCACTGGGATCGCCCCCAGTCCATTTCCGGTACCCATAGTACAAGCGTTGCTTAGTTTGGGACCATACAGTTGGTGTGTTCGTCTGGCGATATCTATCTATCTATCTAATAAAGCCAATATGTTGACCAGAACGTTTTCGTATCGCTGACACTTGTGATCGCTAACGTCTGGGGAAAGTAAAGTAAAAATATATTGCTACTAGTGGACAGGTAGATCTCGATACGCGGCGTCGATACGGTCCATTTTATTTTTATCCGATCATCACAAGTGATACGGAAAAGCGATACGATCTGCGGTATATTTTCATGATGAGTTTTTGAATTATCGAATTAAACGAACTCCACACTCGATACAAATAGAATATAAAAACTTGCACGATTTTCCGTTTGAAGCTTCATCGTCAACAAAGTTTGTTGTCAATGAAATAGAGGAATTCGACTTAGTACGACGCAGAAACAGCTATCGAACACAAAGTCAAATTCGTATGTATTATTCAGGCTGACGGGGTACTTACAAAATATAGTCATTTTTATTTTTTTTCCTTAAATCTACAACCGGATTGGATCGCGACATCGACTGAGAAGATCCGGCAAGAAACTCAGCGGGCTTGTCTTTTCTTACACAGTATTATTTTATCGCCATTTGCTTTTATCTAATATTTTAATAGGTAGATATTACACAATCCAGAGAAAACTGGCTCACTTTGGTAGAGGCATTTACCTGCAGAGGGGTTCTTACAGAATAATTACATTATATTATTAACGTATCTAAAATCCTTTTTTTTTATAAAACTGCAACTACTACTAAACTTTCTTTTGATACAAAAAACTAATTAACTTTGCAAACTAGTAGGCCTACTTCTGGAAGAAATAAAAGGCTTTTTTATTTTATTTATTTATTACTACACAATCACATGTTTTATTAACAAAATTTTATCGAATCATAAATAGAGAAGTGCGTCTGATGTAATATAACTCTCATCTAATAGTTGATCCCTCAAAACAGATAGGTCAAGGGAAGATCCTTGTTTACTGAGGGATTAAGAACAATCAATGTTGGAACATCCTATCGGTTCGCTGTATCCACCGGATCAGTGTAGTCCCGGAGTCAGAGACCTTTTCGTTGACCATACTAAGTTTAGTAATTTTTGAGGTATTATGAATATTAATATTTTGGTCTGTAAAATAAAAATGACGACACCATTGCGCCTGTGTTCTCCAAAGTGGTGCCTATACCACCGAGAAGAGCACTATAGTGCTGTGAAATTAAAATGAAATTACCTTTTCAGTATTTAATTACTATAAGTTTTCAGTATTTAATTACTGCAATAATATTAGTTTTGAACAATTCAGTAACATCCCTCTTAATCACAGTTTGAATAAATGAACAAATAAGTCAGACACCAAACAATTCACCGAGTAATCTCCGCTAAAGTGAATTCAGTTCATTGATTCGGGCATACTAGCCCCTGGCCTATAAATAGAGAAAAGAAACACGGCCCCGAGGCGATGTCTTTAACTAACTCCAAAATCAGTTCCGGACCATTTATTGTTCGCAATCAGTTGTGAACGACAGGGCAGCCCTGACCTTCGGAGGCTCGAGCCCGGCTTTGATAATTGGATCATCAAAATGTTGATAGTTTGGTGGCGGGTTAAATTATCTAGAGTAGAGTAACCTTTGAAACTAAACTAAACTAAACTTAAAACTAACTTTTTTACCGCAATACTGCTACTAACTTTACTCTTGAAAATTTAACAATTATGAAATTAATCTAACGTACTTACTAATTTAATAATAAGTAGCGTTAAATATTTGAACTCCAGAATTTGTAACTGGCTTCCAAGATAACACACCAGATCAACTTAATAACACCAGATTCACATAACAAAATGAATTTTTAAAACCACGGTGAATTAGATGTTCTGTTTCATGAGATGCTCTGTGTAATGTTAATTTCTTCATTTTTTGGCAATGTCATCTTTATAACCTAGCGATGGACCATTTAAAACATAGTATACTATTATTATTATACGTAATCTATACAAATAAATAAAATTGGAGGGTCTGTTTGTAATATCAAAATAACACTAAATGCATGCACTTTTCACTAAATGCAAATTTGTTTTGTCTGCACACACAGAAATATATTCTTGAACCAAGTAAATATTTATTGGTCAAGAATAATATTGATTCATATATGGGGAAAACGATATTTTCTTGGATGTAGCATATATTTGTTTTGGATTTTATTCTTAGATTAACAATAATTAGCTTGAATTAAGAGTAAGATATCTATTGGTTAGAGAAATGAATACTTTTTGAAATCAAGACCGATACATTTCTCGGGGTTCAAAGACATGCATTTATCTTGAACCAAAACAAATAACTTAAATTTTCAATTTAATTTTTATTTTCAAACCAAGAGTGAGGATTTTCAAACATAAACAATATTTTCTTGAAATTTTATGTTTCCATTGTTGAATTAAGATAATAGTGATTAAATGGAAGTATTTTTTTATTCGATTAAAAAATTAAGAGGCTCCTACAGAGAATACTGAGTTTTGAAGTGATTTAAAATATTTGTTAACTTGAGAAAGTAGATGTTTTAAACTAAAACGGATTTATCTTGATTCAATATTTTCTACATTTTATTTCAATGATACAATTCACTTGTCTTGATAATTGTTAATCTTAACTGACGAATATTGTAGTATTAGATTAAGAAAAAAGTTTTTGAACTTGAGTCTTATTTTTTTTGTGGGTCTCTCGTGAGTGGAGGTGTTTGTCGTGCTTGCTTTTATTTTTGGTATACATTTGTCTTTCAAATTATCGGTGCCTCTCTTACTATCCTTGTGGAGTGGCCCCCCCATAAGACCCAGTCGCCTATTGGATTCTCGTCGTATATTTGTTTGATATTTTGCATTGAGATCTCTGCCTGCGGTTGGGTTTGAACCCGCGTCCTGGGCATGGTCGGTCGGTGTGGGCGGGCTGTTTGCGCGACGCACCACCGTAGCTGTGCTTTTCGAAGCAAAAATTTCCGTCACTATCATTGCAACTCCCAAAGGCGGCTTAAACTGAACTATTGTTTTTAACTGTCGGTCAAGTGCATTATACACTCTGTTTTGTGTGGTCTTATATATTAGAAGCAGGCTTTAAAGCTTTATTTAAAAATGAAATGCCTAGCATGTAATATGCAAATAGAACAGGGAAACGAACTTTGTTGTAAAACCTATTCGTCTCAAGATTTGTTTTTATTAGACTGAATATTATTAGTTCTTTAAACAAAACGCTCGTTCATCTCATATAGAAATAAAAAAAAAATCTTAGGTGGACGCAATAACTGATTCTCACAAAACTACAAAAGTATTGTACTAACTCATCGGAGTATCTTATTTCAAATTATTCAGTTTCTTACATCAATACTCAGATTTATTCGTCTCAATTAAATATTATAGAACTGAATATTATATTTTCTTTATATAAAACGCTGGTTTATCTTCTTTGCAAACAAAAATATTCTTAGCTGAACGCAATAACTCATTCTCACAAAACTACAAAAGTGTTGTACGAACTAATTGGAGTATCTTGTTATAAATTATTCGTTTTCTTGGATCAATTCTTACATTTACTCATCTCAATAAAAATGTTATTGAAATAAATATTATATTTTCTTTAAACAAAACGCTAGTTCATCTTTTTTGCAAACACTACGAGTCTTCGTTTAACTCCATTATTTACTAACACAAAATATTCAAATTTATTGTTTACGCTCATTGAGCATCTTGTTTTAAATTAATTATTATCTTGACTTGATACCACACTTTTCTCACGCCAAGAATATAAGGTTATAATCCAAATATTTTTATTTTTATTTGAATAGCATTTTTTCTCGTTTGTAATTGATTTCATATAATTAATTCAAGTATATTACTATTTTAAATAAAAACCATTATTCTTGATACGACACACATTTTTCTTGGGCGAAAGCATTCATCGTTTACAGTTTAGGAGAATCACCCCTTTTTTGAAGGAAGAATATAATGTTTTATTCTAAAACAAAAAATCTTCATCTAACATATTAAGAGTTTTGATTCACGAAAATTGTAACAGGTTTTGATCCAATTAATTATGGTTCTTGTATATAAACAATGCTGTTTCATATCAAGACATATAAATTTTAATATCCAAAACTAATTTATTATTTGGTCAAGATTGATATATTCTCGAAGAGACACTAATTGTTTTAATTCTAGTAAATTTATCGAGAATAATATTGGTTTACGCAGAGAAAAACGTTTTTGTTAAACTAAGACATTATTGTCAGTTCAAGCATATATTTACTTGTTATTAAACAATATTTCTGAGAATAAAATTATTCTTGACTGAAAAAAAATTTTGGGCGCCTTTTTTTGTGTGTGTCTGTCTGTCTGTCTGTGTGTTTGTTCCGGGTAATCTCCGAAACGGCTGTACCGATTTTGACGGGACTTTCATTGATAGATACTAGCTGATGTTATAAGCACTAACTTAGATTACTTTTATTTTAAAAAAACCAAATTTGAAAAAATGGGGCCCGTCGCGCGGCCTCAAAACGTGGGAGCGGGCTTTTTTGTTAAGTTAAATTCCACGCGGACGGAGTCGCGGGCTCAGCTAGTTATGTATAAAAGTCATCCTCGGCGTCGTTATATATTATACCGTTGGTATCATGTGTGCGCGGTTCCAATCTCACCAACATCAATCAATTCAGAATCAATGCTGAAACTCCCAAATCCACCTCTGTATCGTACAATCGCGAACAAATCACAACTTTGATGAGTTCGACCAAGACCACGTCAATTTTCTATCTCGAAAGGAAAATGTTTTCTCTTGTAACTACCTACCTACCTTCAACCTTTGCCAAATATTGCTTTATTTCTAGTATTTACGGGATACGAAAGTCAATACCTACATACATGACGTGGCAGTTTCCATTTCTTATGATAGTATTCTATTATATCAAGCAGTGATAGCCGTTCGGTTAAGTCGGGGGGGAATTGGGGGGGGGGAGGGGTTGGTCTTCCCGCTCTGGCCCGAAGTTCATTCAATTTAAAGAGTTATTTTTACCTCAGACTCCGCGCGCCCGTTATTCGTTATAATAACAGTTAAAATAACTTTTGACTGGTTTCGTGACCGATCCCGGAGTTTGAATAAACAGTTAAAGTTATGAATGTTTTATTACATTTTTAATATTTGGGAGTTTCTGTAGCGGCTCGTGGAATTGTTATAAGTAGAGGTATCTGAATATACTCGCTATAAATGGCCGCATTGGATGCTATTTATCTTGGAAGCCATTTTGTTTAAACTCTGACTTAGCGTTCATTCACAAGGTTAACCCGGCACCGACAGTTTCAATATATTGAAGGTCAACTAGATGTCCAAAACGGCCATTATCTGGCAAAAATGTATAAAATTCAAATTAATAGACAGAACGGTTTCGTCTTCTTTGTGTGAATGGCCAAGTGTGAGTTTATTCCAGAGCACTCTAGGTTAACTTTCAGTTCAAAAGTAAAAAGTAAATTTTTAAGTAGGTAAGTAAGCTGTATAAAGGATAAAGTGGACACTAGAAAATTTATTCTAGTTCCAAGAAATATTTAAAAGGGGTTATAAGTCTTGCTTCGGTATAACAGAGTTGATTAACTTTGTAAGTGCTAGAGTCAATGCTCGCACAAGCATCATACGACAACTGCTTAACTTCACGCGTTTCGCAGGTAACTAAGCTTGTTTGCCAAAATTTATTAGTTCAAAAATCTTTCAAGAAAATCTAAGCAAGGTCTCCACACTCAGACACTTACATCGTACAGCTAAGAACATTATGCTTTTAACAACTTTTAGAACTTGAAGACACGTAATTAATTAAGTAATTAAATTTTCTTCATCTATCTCTAGTTATAATGATGATCTTGTTAAAAACCTTTCTAATGAATGCCAAAGTCTGAAAATCACATTGAACTTGTATATCTAAGTAAAAGCTCCGAGAGAATGTTAAATAGTTAAACTTAACTCTCAGCGGTAGACTAGAACTAAACTTTTGACTTTCTAAAATCAGCCAAGCATGATGAAAATTAAGTAATAGTTAATTATATTAGCAGATATAGCCGATTGGTTAAGCACGCGTCTCGCACCTATGGGGTTTTCGAAAACTTTCGAATTCAAAATGTTTATCCCAAAACCATGTTTTTGAGTGAATTGTCTATTCAATAGGTTTTGGGTATGTTCCTAGTAATATCTAAGTTAAAATTAAGATTTCTATGAATATACACATTAAAAAAAGAAGAACCATAGACATAGTCTATTGATAAAAATATATATACCTTTACCCTCTTATTAATACATATGTTTTAGTGATTGTATATTTACACCATGCTTTGTCTTCTTCTTTGGAATGTCATATTACTGATGACAGAAAGAGATAATTCGTTGTGTAACTATTCGTTGTGTGCTATACCACGTTTATCAAGCTTCAGTTCAGCTTCAGTTCGTACCAAGCGTTTCGCTTCCACTTTTATTCTGCGAACTGCCAAGGAATGGAACACCTTGCCGGCGTCTTTGTTCCCGGTTGACTATAACCTGGATGTTTTCAAGTCGAGAGTGAACAGGTACCTTCTAGGCAAGTATGCACCACCGTAGACCACATCGTCACTTTCCATCAGGTGAGATTGTGGTCAAATACTTGCCTATATCGAAATAAAAAAAATAAAAAAATAAGGACCGTTTTTTGCTTTAGTATATGTATAGTAGGTAAAACATAAATAGTTCAAAAAATCTACAATTCCATAACAAAATACGGCACGAAATAATGCTCTCGTCGATTTAACAGAGGCATAAAATAGAAAATCATAGAAATAAATTACAGGTTTTCAGCCGCTTACGTGTAATTTATGGCCCGAGCCGTGGTGGGCAAGCGCGGTAAATCATGGCGTTAAAAACACCTGATTAGCGGGAAATGTGGAACGCAGCTGAGAGATTGTATTTCATTTGGACACGGGCCCAACTCTGTTAAACGATGGCATCTCGATTGACTGACGATACGTCAAAACTGACGTATCGCGTACCTGTCAGTTTTGACAGGAAAACTGTCAAAAGTGATGGATTCAGATACACTCTATATTTAGACGACCGCTTGGCACAGTGGTTCGTGCGTAGGCCGCTCGGCTCACTGCGCATGGTGGTTGCGGGTTCGATTCCCTCCGGGGCAAATTTTGGAAATAGCCTTTTCGTAATTTGCCCTAGTCTGCATGTCACTGGGATCGCCCCCAGTCCATTGTACGACACCTTAGTACGGTACTTAGTTTGGGGCCATACAGTTGGTGTGTCAGTCTGGCGATATTTATTTATTATAGGTTCCAATTTAATACCAATTGAAGCAATTAAAGAACTATATTTAATTGCGAGACTGCTTTTGAAGCTTTACTTTGTTCATAAGCAAATCATATTTGTCTTGTATATGGTTATAAGTAATTCTCATTGAAATCGGACGGTTGGTTTCCTAAAACTTGTCATCCACCCAATAATGTGTGACGTCGGTCCCACAGCGGGCGGTCAAACACAATGTTTATGTTTATACAGAGGCGGGTTTCACAGTTGGTCACATCCGAGTGATCAAAGGCTGTCTAATCGTTCGTGCCGGCCGCTTAAATAATGCGGTCAGTCTGATATATTTAAGGGCCTGTGCACACCACGATTTTTAAACGCGTTGTCGATGCGCGTTTGTAGCGATACAGACGCAATACGCACGCGAGTCAGACGCAGCCTGTAGACTCATAGTTGGATAAAAGCACGCCGTCGCAGCACGTTTCAATAACGCGCGGTGACGGCGCGTTCGAAAAACGTGGTGTGCACAGGCCCTTAGGTCTTATTTTAATAACGCACGATACTCATTAAATGTTTTACCTTGTATAAATATTTTCTGTTGGCGTACGGCTGGGTGAAAGCGATTGATATAATCAAAGGTCACCTGTTAAAGGTACCATGCAAAATATCTTGCATTATTAAAATAAGACCTTCTATACACTAAAGATCTGCATAATATGATGCAGATGCAGATTAGTCCAGAAATATGAAACAAAGAATCTATTGAATAATATTTTACAATTAAACTCAGAGTTTATGTTAACCTATCGCTCAGTAAACAACATTTTTTATTTTATTTTATTTAGCCATAATACTGCTCCAGGAGGCCTCCTGGGGAAACCTCGGAGTGTGAAATAAGTATAGAATAAACACGCGGTCGATGTAATCTCGATTTAATTTAAATTGAAGTTCAAAAAACTGTTTCATTAACGATTTCGGAGTCGACGATTGGAATATACGCCACTGTTCTTGTCACCCACTGCTAAAGGTAGAGAGGTAGGTACTAAAGAAGGAGGTAAGACCAGGTTCGTTCACTGTTATTCCTGTAACCACCTATTCCTGTCACTGTCTTAACATACCTGTTAAGACTACCGAAGATAAACATATCTTGAAAAAATATTTAATACAATAGTCCCGAGTTCGTCGTTTGTTGAAAAGTGCTGAAATTCTATTGGCAGCCATTTTGATTCTCGCATTGAACCGAGCGAGATTCAATTTTGATGACAAAGTTCTCTTTGGAGGTAGCAATATATTAGATACTGGGCTCTTTACGAGCTCCTCGTCCAGTCTAAATTGGCTTCCCGAACCCATTGTGATGGATACCAAAGGGAGTTCAAGGTAGATATTGCGTTCATTTCACTTGGAAGAGCCACGTTGCATTGACATCTCAACTATTTGCTGGTTTGTTAATGAAAGTACCTCGTAAAGTAACTTCAGTTTATGGTTAAGTGTTGAGTCTTTAGTGATCTCAAGTGTGAGAGCGATCTTGAGCACGCGTTTGAAATGTCATTGCGTAGATAACGTTAGGATGACATATCGAAGATCGCTCTCAGACTAGACATCGATTCATTGATACAAGCTTAGGTTTAAGTGTCGTTGCAGCGACAATATTTATGTAGCTGCTAAGTTAGGTAGAGTCAAAGAAATTCAAATTCATACAATTTCATTAGGTGGAAATCTTTTACGGGTTACCAATTTTAACAAAATGTATATTTGCATTAGTTTATCTACGTGACAGCGTCAACGAAAAATAATAAGACTGCTAATTATTAGTTCGTCAGGGGGCGCTGTACAATATGCAAAACTAACATTTTACGACGGCGCTTATAAAGCGTTAAATATTCGTAAAACTCCACCCCCCCCCCCCCCCTATTAATAAATCGTGGAGTAGCGGTGGTATAGTTACACCATACCTAGTCTTCTTCTTTCAAATGTGAAATTACTGATTACAGCAAGATATAGGTAGTTAGTTCGCTATGTAAATTCGCTAATCCGCGTTAATTAATAAGGGGGATGGATTTTGTCTCTATTTATGCCGTTTTCATGATACCTTTATACAAATTTTGCTGTAGTTACAGTGATTAGCATACTAATTACACTACCTATCTCCAGTGAAATATTCATTCAAAGACTCTACGTATATTTTCCTTAATATAAGTCTTTCAATGCCCAGATCAGATTGGTCTCATTATCATAATTTACGTTCTCTCCTACCGACGCTCATTACCGCTGGGTCGGTTATTTTTCTGGCAAGCAACAACAATACATCCAAACGGCTGGCTTAGAACGACGTAGTGCGTAATCGACTCGACTGGTGGGTAGCCACGGTTTGGTCAGGAGCAGGACATTATTTTCCATCCGCATTTTTTAATGTTAAACTTAACAAACGTAAGTAGTCATAGATGCAGCAAAATTTGTTTTTGGAATTGGACTCTATTCAAAATAATGTCAGATTAAAAAAAATTAAAATAATATTCATCCAAAAATACAAAAAAAAAATTTTTTACGTATATTTAACATTATAATCAAACATGTATTTACCTTAAATTTGCTCTACAATGCATTCGCAAATAGCCACGGTACCTATCTAGTACAATATGATTTACATAATTGTGCCAAATGTGTCTATATCTATATATGGACACATTTGGCTATATAATACTAACAAAATTTAGACCAAACTCATGCCTTAAATTCTCTAAGTGTTTCCCCAACTGCAAGTGTTCTGCAGAAAAATAAATTCTGATAGTAGTTCCACCACACCTTACTCTGTATGACAGCGTTAAAAGCTGTAAGTTTTAGAGGAGTAGAGCCAAGCTATAGCCAAGCTATAGCCAATTGACTACAGCTCGTATACTGGCAGGAACGACAGGGGCAGTACCACCCTCACACAGATTATGTTTTTTTTTAATTTAAAAAAGATTACTAGCAATGTGTGTTTATCACATTACTAGTATTCCCTTTAGCCCCTCCAACTAAGCTAATGCTTGTGCTAGGAGTGGGCTCACGTCAATAGTTTAATGGCCAGGATGGGGATCGAACCCGGAACCTCTCAGCTACGAGGACGGCCCCTCTAACCACTAGGCTATTGACGCTTCGCGGAAATTTCGTGAGAGAGCCGACAGCCAAACTCCCTTCCCGTCCCACAGTCCAAATCTCCCTCAGTCATCAACTTGCGAGGAATGCCTTTGGTTCGGAAGCATCTATAGACTACGGTGACCGCTTAAGCTCAGGCGGGTTATGCTTGATTGGTGACTTTGCTATAGCTGTATAAAAAACTAGCTGTGTCCGCGACTTCGTCCTCGTGTAATTGAACTTAACAAAAATTTCGGGATTATTCATCCCCTATTTTATCCCCTTGGGGGTAGAATTAATCAAAATCCCTTCTTAGCGGATGCCTACGTCATAACATCTACCTGCATGCTAACATTTCAGCCCGATCCGTCCAGTGGTTTGGGCTGTGCGTTGATAGATCACTATGTCAGTCAGTCAGTCAGTCCGCCACCTTTGAGTTATATATATTTTGATAGATGTCCTGTTTCGATAACACGAGTTGGCAACCCTACAGAAAGGGTGAACAAATGTGTAAGGGCTCCCAGATTGATGCCACTAGATTTTTCTCTCCACTTAGATCCGAGTTAAGGGTTGAAACGATTTCTTCTATTCACTTATCTAGTTAGGTGTGTGATGTACTTTGTGTAAGCGATTGGAGCGAGCAATGCGATGTTTTAGACCCGTACTAATAAATCGATCTGAATTCTGAGAGCGATCTTGGAAATGTCATTCTTACGTCATAGTAGTAATAATAATAATTTTAGCCCTTTTTGATGTACCACTCCTAGGCACGTGCCTCCCCCTCAATACAAGGGGGATTCAGGCCATAATCCACCACGCTGGCCCAGTGCGGGTTGGCGGATTTCACATGACTTTCGAAAATTGGTTAAATCTTCTAATACATGCAGGTTTCATTACAATGTTTTCTTCCTTCACCGTAAGCAAGTGATAATCATATAGATATTATGATTCGCACATAGATTTAGAAAAATCCAGAGGTTCGAGCCGGGGTTTGAACCCGAGACCTGGTAGCCCGCAAGACGCGTGCTTAAGCAGTCAGCTATCACTGCTATCGTCACACCAGTACAAAATTACATTTCAAACGCGTACTCAAAATCACTCTCAGACTAGATATCAATTTATTAATACGGGTTTGAATAACTGAAAACTTGTAAAAAAATAATATAAACTGTGTATTGACAATCAATACACTTTGTCCGAGGGATGCAAGCGTAAGTGATGGCATATGGAATCAGAGAGCAGGGTCTATCGGGGTAGCATCACCGTTTTACAGAAGATCGGCGTAAGGTAGTCATGACAGCGTTTCATACTTTGTGTGTAAGCTTAACCTTCCCTCCCTTCGCCTCCCCTCGCACTCCCCTTAAGGTCGTGCGAGTGCCTTTGGTATTGCAAGCACCAATAGGTGTTACACATCAGGGCCCTAACCACGCTAGCTACTCAAATCGTAATAGACAAGCAAACGCTCGCGATTACGTTTCAAACGCTCCGCTTTTGACGTAGACTTTTGAATGTCAGTAGAAATCATGAAGCTCGTGTCAGCTCGTTCATCAATTATTATTACTTACCTTGTTTTTTTTATAAGCTATAAATTTTCATCAATATTTGTACGCCATTTTCGTGGCAAACATGATCAGAAAATTCCATAGAATACATGCAAGATGATATACGTATTATACCTATAACATCTTGCATGCGTTTGTATGTATACTATTGTTTTAATATTTTTTTCTTATCTGTTCATCTTGTCTAGATGTCAAGATGTCAGACATGACTAGACTTGCGTGCATAGGTTCAGAGAGTACCTTCATAGGTTATAAACTGTGTCCCCATTGTCTCGGGCCTTTTGTATGGTAATGCGATTTATATCTCTCGCCTAGCATCACATAGAGAACAGCGACCGCAAAAGAAACCTCATTTCGTTATCACGGCATCATTCGGCTACGTGAGTGGTTAGCCCAAAACTTATTCATTCCCTTTGACTCCGAGACTCTGAGACAGTTTCGCCCCTGACTGATTTCTGTGACGAAATTAATTCGGTACACGTAGAAGGCGTGTTAAATCGAACGACTGCGAGACGACAACGTGACGTGATTAGGTTTGTGTTTGATCTGAGGAAAAATACAATTGCCGGAGTGATTCGTTTTACGTTTTATTCATATTTGAATAATCGGCACGTTCCGTCAGGTGATCCCGGCGTCCTTCCGACGTGCTGAAAGCGAACCGGGGAGGATGTAGTGGGTAAGAATCCCACATACCTCAGGCCTCTCCCACAGACGTCTTGAAATATTTAGAAATTTCCTCCCCGAAAACAAAAATAAGATTTGTATTGTATTAATGGTTGGTCTTTATTCCCATTCATCAAAGGTTAGAATTAAGTAACTAAATATAACAAGTATATTTAACATACTTATTTTTATTTTAAAAAAGCTGATTTTTATTTAAATATCTTTTTCATTGAAATAAATCTATTTTACGGATTTTATCGCGTTTATTAACTTTATGTTCAGTTAGTAGTAGTTAGTTAGTTAGGAACATAAAGTTAATAAACGCGATAAAATCCGTAAAATAGTTTTATTTCAATGTGTAGTATTCGCGTAAATATAAGAAAACAATATCTTTTTTCATACTCAATAAGAAGTGGGGTGAGATTTTGTCTCTATTGTGATGAACATCGACTCTACCATTATATTCAAGAGTAAATATTTATAATGAAATACCCCTCTATTAACTATTTATTTAGATCCTCCCACCCAAAGGTTGTCTGGCAGAGATTGTCATTATTGATAAGGCCGCCCATTATGGCACTTTCTGAGTAAATTATGCATCGTTATCATTATTTTTCTATTGTATGGGCTAACAATAAAGAGTTATCTATCTATCTACATATTTTCATTTTACGTAGTAAGTACAGTTATACCTCTAGGGTGACAGGAGACTCGGCATGGTCAATCACAATGGAAATCACAATACAAAAGATAAGCAATCTTAATTTGACAGGAATAAAATAGAAATTTAATTTTCGTATCTTTCACCAGTCGTTGCGGTGTCGTCGCGTATGCACAGAACAAACCTGTTTAATTCTAAACACGTTCAGTGTAAACGGCTCCTATTAAAGACTTGGGAACTCACATTAAGAACGTTACATGCGCTCCTTTCCGTTCAAATATTTAATTCCGGTGTTGTCGATAGGAAGTTGTTTGTTCTTACGGGAAAGTGAATCTATAAATTTCTTATGTGTTTACACGTTCGAGACGGCAGTCGCTAGCATCTATGTGGAATATATGGCAAATTGCTAGTTTCTGGAATGACGTATGATTAACACACAACTTTGTGATTTCAGACTAGGGACGACTTTTATAGATAGAGGTACTTGTCCTAATGTATGTATAATTGTATTTGATAAAAATATTATACTTGTTATATACTTGTGATCTCAGCGACACACAGACCAGAGCAGCAAACTACAAAAATACCTACAATTTTTCCCCAACGGAAATCGAACCCGCAATCATCCGGTGCAGTGGATTGAGTGAGCAGCTTACGCTCGAACGATCGCGACGCATAAGTATGTATAATAACGTAAAGCAAAATTTTCACAACACAAATAATGACTTAAACACCAATATACCAAGAGGACGTAAACACTATAAATTATTATTCGCAGTACGCTAACGTTACATAAATAAGTGATAGGACTGAAGTGCGAGTCGCAAGAAAAGTTTATCACGTACTCAACTAGATGTCGCTAGGCGAGTTTTGTGCGCGGTATCGTTTGTTGCATGGGAGATAGTCAACAATCAAGTGGCGGACTTCAAACGGTGTACTTACCTACTTCCCTTTAATAAGGGTTAAATTCTTTTTTTGGAGTCCTTATCATGTAACACGTGGTAGAGGACTGATTAAACCGAGTATAAAATATATATTTTCAAGACCTACCGCGCAAAATATTAGTTGTAATACAAATGATGGTCATCTCATCGGGCTGGGTATCGAGCCAAATGTGTAGGGTGCTGACCAATGCCCACGCGATACCTACGATCTTTTTCATCACAAGGGCGAAGAAAAAAAAAAGTATTGAAATATGTATCATACTTTAATATTAAATATCTTGTTTTTGAAAACAATCACAACAATTTTTAAATAAATAACCAGATGGAAATGCAGGATGAATTAAAAAAAATGGCGTCATGATATGCTTTTGGTCGTACTTTTTTTGGTGGCACTGGCGAAACCGCCAAACATCCTTATATTTTAAACTAGCGACCCGCCCCGGCTTCGCACGGCTTTCTCTACTATTTGCATATTTAATTAGAATATATTATACATGTAAACCATCCTCTCGAATCACTCTATCTATTAAAAAAACCGCATCAAAATCCGTTGCGTAGTTTTAAAGATCTAAGCATACATAGGGACATGCAGACAGCGGGAACCGACTTACGTGCGCAATATGCTACATTATAAAGCGAAAAGCGGTGCAATGAGCCAAATTGCGAGCAAGTGGTGAAAAAAAAATTGCCTCTACAGTTTTATTAAAGTTCGGAATAAATACCTACCCCGTTCAAGATTCTACGCAATAAAAAATAATTACTCGCCCCAAATCTAACACTTTAAACGGTATTATGGGGTATTTGGGGCAGACAGGGTGCGACTAAAGTGACGCCTTTGTCCTTTGATTAGATACCTATCAAGTGGATTACGGCCGTCTTTTTTGTATACCGATACCTATTTGATATTAAATAGTTTTTTTTTGAAACGGTTAATGGAAGATATTTTCAGAGCTTCGTGTTTTGATCAGGAAATTTTGAACGAAAACTTTAGTTAGATCATGAAAATAATGCCACAATGGTGAATTTTACACGTGTTTTAAGAATAGTTTCGGTTTTCTTAGGAGTTTGGTTCATCAACACGTCATCCACAGACTGATAGAACAGTAACCGATGCTTACCTATTGATAACAACCATTTAACGGTTCGATAGTAGGTAGTATGTTGAATTTGACTCGAAGGCATGTTGACATTTCTTCACAATATTAAACTAAGTTTACCTATTGCTGGTCTTCTCGAGGGACATGGTTTCCTTTATTTGACGAATTCGCGAGAAGGCTCTTATGACACCGGCATATGGGTCAATTTGTAATAATTCGCGTATTCTTGATATGAACTGATTAAGCAATAACATAATTTAGTTTAGTTGTGATTTATAGTTATCAGAATTATAGGCAACGTTTCATTATAGTTTGTGATAAAGATTATAATATCCCCGCGGTGCGGTATTAAATCTGCACCTAATTTGAACATACTAGATACCACTATTGTGTGCCTATTTAATAACAACCCAGCTATACTTACGTTGATACTACTTTCCACTAATTGGGTAAACAATTTAAGTGGATAAAACAGGTTGGTTCGTCCTCTACCGTTAAATCTAGACAAATTGCACTATTGATATGTAAATGTCGTGCTTTACATATTATATACAAATACATATAAATATGTAAGTGCCATTCGAATAAACAGGTGAATTTCAGTAGATCAAATAATATCAATTCACTGACCGCGCCGCTCTAATGACAATTCATCACAATAAAAGTAATGTCAATTTTAGCTGTTGCTTTTACTTTACACGTTCATGCAGTAACTGGGCGTCAAGGATTAAAAATTAAAAAGGTTTGTTTATTTTTATGTTGCCACCGAAGATGTGTGACTAAACTCGTGATAAAAAAGTTTCCTCTACATGAAAATACAGATTTTTATAACTACAACCTGGAGTGAAGTCTTATTGATTATTTGGTTGGTAGGTTCCTTGTTATTTTTGTCATCCGCTTGTTTTACTGCAGTTGCTATTGTTGAGTGGCGGTGCAGCAGCATTCTATCAATCATCATTAAGCCTAGTCCGTCCGACATCGGACAGAACGTTGTTAGTACACGTGATTGCTTTTCAACAGAAACTACTATTGGTACTGCGAATATAATCATAGAATATATCTATATAGAACATAACTACATCCCTAATAATTTAACCGTTATTAGTAACTAGGGTTGAAAAAACACTGTTCTTTTAACAAAATCATATACGTAATATGGATAGTATTAGTTAGGTACTTTTTGTTATGTTAATGAAAACCTGATCAAAACATTATTTTAACTGAATAGAAAGAGTGACCATTAAATTTATTAAAGTAATTTTAGTGGAACTAAAACTCTGAATGAGTGATAGATTGCCTAACTCCTTCACTTAGATACAAGTCCAAATGAGTAAGTTATAACGATTACTTCTTAATTTTCATGATTAAACCTTTAACAGCGAGACTGCTGAAATTTCAAGAGTGATTATTAATATTCATTCCAATGAAATAGTACGTAATTAATATCTCATTATTCATTTGTTATGAATAAAACGCGACTGCCGCGTCCAACCGCCATTATACCTAGCTGACAGGCGCGTTTCGCCAAGAGCCAATTCCGCACAGACTACCGGAATTAACTGAATCGTTTTCGGTTTTAATGAAGTCTTTCCAAATACCGGTATTTATCGGAATCGAGCCGGCATTATTACGGTTTCTGTCGTAGCGTTAAACTTCAGACGTAGTATTAATGTGCAATTTAACTTTTTGAGAGTGCCCCGGGCCGTCGGTCGGGATTTACGATATAATTCCGTTTACTACCGCTGATAAAATGTAGGTTTTCAATGTGTAGGTAGCAGGACCTCTGTAGAATTCAACCGTATCTCTGTTGGTATACCATGGGGGTAAACTTTTTAGAGTAAATATAACATAACTAATTTTATTTTTCGGTATAAAAAAATATAGACGCCGATTATGTTAGGGTCCAAAACGGATTCAATGCAGAAAAATATTGGGGTTTAAAATAGTGATAATTATACAAGGGTAGAAACTACCCTACGTAGTAATCCGGAATATCTTGCAAGAAAGTGGTTTGTTTGGAACCATAAATGCATTGTTGTATTTGAAAAAACTTCATCACAATAATCTTAGCAATACAAAATCCCTGACTCCGTCGTAGGTCCATTGTATCTACTATCTAATCACAATTACTGTTGATCAGATTTTATTCAGTTTGCCGTAAACATAGTTAATTCTTTACACATACTTATGTAACTACCTTTTGCCCTCAACTCCGTTATAGTAGATTTTATTTTCTTCATGTTGACAAAAGCGCCATCTCCCATGGTCCCAACTCTGATAGTTCTCCTATAGAAAATCTGTCAAATACGGACGTATTCAGATACGCGACACGTCAGTTTTATCGTATTGCGATTTGATTGAGATGCCAGCGGTTCAAAGTTGGGCCCCTAGTCCAAATATAACTAAGAAACATTCAGGCACGCTTATTAGAAAAAACAAATCCGTCAAGCCGTTTAGGAGGAGACGAAATACAAACAATCGCACACCTGAATTTAATAACTATATGAGAAGATGAAACTTTGAAATTTTACTATGAAAGTTTAAACGAGAACCGTTCCTGTAAAAATATAGCAACGTTGTTATTTTTGTATTATTTTTATTTTCCCCAACATTTTCCTTGACTCCGAATTATGACACCCGCCGCCTTCCAAGATTTATGGCCGCACAATTTCCTTCATAAAACCATCCCCTGATAATTCCAGGATAAACTTAAAATAATAAATTCATCCTACCATATTAGAAAGACGCTCGACAGAGAGCCTTCCCGTACGCAATGAGAACATATTGTATTTATACGTATTTTAAATTTGCACGCCCAACTAAACCCGACCTTATTTCCCATATGATTGTGAGCCAAAGATTACTTCGAGCGAGAGAGATAGAGTCCTTAATATTTTATGAAGATATCGGTACAACGTGTGTGGCGTAATGGTTGAAATGAAGCGGAAGCGGGAATAGAAATCTGTCAGGTACCTATAGTCGGTTCATTTCACGTGGAAGCGTGAAATGAACTGTTTCATTCATTTCATTTCATTTTAATGATTCACGTGAATGATCAATTCAAAATCAATTTTCATTTCATTCACGTGAATTATCCCATTTGCCGGCGACAAAATAACCAAACTGTATTCTGTTTTGCTATTCTGACTGAAGATTTTTTATTAAAAATTATTTGAATCTGCCACTGTCGGTCGGACGAACATACCGGGTGCGCTATTTCTTTAAACCTAAGTAACTTACTTAGGTATAAAGAAATAGCGCATAAACAAATGCATAATCAAATTAAGACTTTCTCACTCATTTACTTTGTCATTCACATTGTCTTTTTCACACTTGGGTTTCATATCCAAGAATGATATTGTATCAATGAAATTTTATAAGCAACAAGTTCCTATAACAGAAATTCGCGATGAATGGAAGACAAATATACAGGTATAGGTACTGTGCCGACTAAATACCTAATGAAAAAGGCAGACATTACCATATACTTTATGTGCCAAGTATACTATCTTTTTCTAGATGTCTAAGTACAGATTATCTAAAAAACAGAATCTCGTTTTTATTATTAGTCACACATAAAGTATCACTTCATTTCCTGCGATAACAAGCCCATATTGACGTACGAGTGGTAATTCGCCCCTCGCGTCAATTCCGCTTCCGCCCCCTTTCCTATCTCGCCCCAAACCCGGCTTCGTTATCCCAGCGCGTTGTCCGCTGATTGAACCTAATAAATGGATATCGGCGTGTAAAGGATCGCCCGCACTGACGCGAGCGGGCGAATATAGGGACTTTGAAGATAGGGGCTTTCCCTCCACCTGTATCAACTCCCACTATTTGGTATTGCAAGCATCTATAAGCTATAGTTACTTATTGTTTTCTTATATTTACGCGAACACTACACATTGGCTATAGTTACCGCTTAACATCTGCGGGTCGTACGTTTGTATAGTGTTTTTCTTGTAATACGTATTCAATATGTGCTATTCATATTAATTTATTGACCCTAACCGTATATTTATGATATTCTGCAATTACTACAACACCTGTTCCATTTCTTCTCGCAATTAAGCAAACGTCTCCATCAGTTTATTTGAACAGCATTCGGCTATGTCAATGGAACTTATTAAACGATGGTTTAAGGGACTTAAAATCTACCGCCCTAGGCTCGAGGATACTCAGCCTGCTGGTAAATCCGCCACAGGAACCACCTTTTATTATAAAAGTTAGTTAACCCATTTAAAGCCACAGCTAATTCAGTAGAGCCAGTGTCCATCACTGGCTGGCTCGTTCGGCGCGAGCACATCAGCCGCTCGCGACGGTGTGGAGAGAGCCTAAAGATGAAGTTGTATGTTATTCAGGACAAAAATGTGGATAATGAAATCACTAGAGCTCTGGGAGATGGTATCTGTTATTTGCCGCATATTTTGATAGCTCGGTAATAGGTATTGAGTTCTTGGCTCAATGAGTAGTGTTTAAGTTGGTACTCACCAAAAGTTATGTGATATTATAGTCTTATATAGTCAAGGTAATCTGATACTTATCCATATAATCTAATAAGTATTAATTTAGTTCCCATAACAAGTTGAGGACTTTTGGTTTTTAGGGTTCCGTACACAGTGACCGTAGCCTATAGATGCTTGCGATACTAAAAGTGAGGTTCGCACGTTGTCAACCTTAAGAAGAGTGGGAAACAGGGGGGAAGTAAGGGGAGTTGGTCTTGCGGCTCTCATGTAACGTACAGAACGCGGGTATTACAGTACTAGCTGAGAGAGAATTTAACTTAACAAAAAAGCCCGCTCCCGCGTTCTGAGCCCGCGCGACAGGACCTATTTTTTAAATTTTGTTTTCTAAAATAAAAGTAGCCTTCGTTACTCCTTAAAACATCAGCTATTTGCCAGTGAAAGTCCCGTCAAAATCAGTCCAGCCGTTTCGGAGATTACCCGGAACAAACACACAGACAGACAGACAGACAGACAGACAGACAGACAGACAGACAGACAGACAGACAGACAGACAGACGGACGGACGGACGGATGGACGGATGGACAGACGGACGGACGTTCGGACAGACAGACAGACGGACGGACGGATGGACGGACGGACGGACGGACGGACGGACGACGGACGGACGGACGGAAAGACAGACAGACAGACAGACAAAAAAAAAAACGCGTTTTTGTTATAGGTGTTGTATGTATGTACTTTCATATGCATTTAGTGAAAAGGTGTTATTTTGATATTACAAACAGACAATCCAATTTTATTTATTTAGCTTCTATATTCCGATCATTTGTACGAGGGTGATACTACCGGTACTACCCTGATCAATCCAGGTCTTATAGGTATATGGGCTGTATCATTCAATAAGCTACAGCTTGGATCCACCAATCACTAGATAATCTAAATCCCAAGCATGATAAATCAACTCACACTTGACTGCATATCCTTATTCGTAAATAACACACAGCAAAAAATGCTATTTGCCCGTAAATTTATCCCGGAAGCACCGCCATTCTTCCGGCCGGCGTAATACAAAAGTAGTATTTTATTCCCTCCCGACAAAGGGCCGAAAATCAAAGCTGCGGATCTATCAGAGATTGCCCTTCGAATTGATACTCCGCGTATAAGGAAAAAATAATATTCAATTTCTCAAATGAACACAGAACACAAAGGTCTGAAATTTCGATTACTTTACTTACTGTCTTTGTATTTTTGTGAAGATTCCAAGGATAATAATAGGTATATTTTATGTGCGCTACCAATATTACAATTATTTTAGGAATAACCTTGACTTATAGGTATAAACATGAAGCTGTGACCTTATGTAAAGTTAGTAGACGCCTAAGCCTCCCTTAGGGTCGAGAATATACAAGGTGTGGGCCTCGGACGTTCCCTGACGGCAACGACCCTGAGGAGGTCGGCGGTGAGTGTGGCTCTCCGCCGCCATGCACTGCGAGGGTGCTGGGGGGAGTCACCATCTGCTCACCCCGGGACGAGCTCCCATTGACTCCCATTACGGAGCGCAGCACATAGCGGCACCGGTGCGTTCCGTAACGAGATCCCGGAGTCCCTCTGACGCGCTGAAAACGGCCACCGAGGAGGTTTAAGCCAGTAAGAACCGCACAAACCCCAAGCCTCTTCCACAAGAGACCTGGGGATAAGAAGATTTCCTCCCCGTCAACAAAAAACACATCACACGTCTTCGAAAGACGTGTAGTGTAGCTTAAATTAAATTTATTCATATATAGGTATGTTCCTGTTTCCTAATGTCAATCCCGTTCCCGGTATTTCATTGTACACAAACAACCCTGATTGCCTGTTCCCGGAAAACGGTTGGCTCGGAACAATTGTTATCAACGAAAACATGAAGTTAATTAAAACGCGTTTTGAAATTCGACACATGATTAAAATTGGGAAATTTACGGAACGGCTGGTGGGAACATATTGGTTGTTACATTCACGTAACACCAGCGGCATGAGTACCGGTAGGTACTAACTTACTACGTACAAAGGGTACATAATAAGAAAAAGGACTTATTTAAATAATAGGTACACGATATTGTGCATGGTGTCTTCTTCTTCTTCTTCTTCTTTGTTAGTGGCGTTTGTAGCTATTTGCCACAATTCTGCCAGTGTCCGTAATGCTAGTGTCATAAACTTGGATGCAGACAAAGTATGGCTAAGAATTTGGCCAGTGAAGTGATTGAAGAACCTTTGATCTAATTGACCGATATCTAAAACAAAAGACGAGACAACATATAGGACGACATTATTAGTATGTTAGTTAAACAGACAAAACATAAATCATTAATAAGTAGGTTATTAGTACATAAATTCTATTTACAGTTTAATATTATTCATTTTTACAAATTTACATAGAATGCAGTTAAACAGGGGTGAGAAAATATAGGAAAGTAGGCATTTTAGGGAAGTGGGACGAGGAATTTCGGGTGGGAGAACGTCATAAAGGGAGTGACGAAGATTAGAACAGGAGAAAAAAATGTAGTTTTCATCTCCTTCGTCGAGACCGCATTCGCAAAGAGTGCATGGTGTCTTAGACCTGTATTAATAAATCGATCTGAAGTCTGACAGCGGTCTGGAAAATGTCATTCTTATGTACAGTTCAGTACAGTACAAAATGTTGAGTCAAACGCGTACTCAAGACCACTCTCAAGCTTGAGATCGATGTATTAATACGGCCATTAGTCAATAGTAAAGATTATCACCCCACCAGAAAAAAAAAATTGAAGCCGATTTTGTCATTAAAACATATTGTGTTTTTTATACCTATATGATTTTGGATGGTATGTTGGTCCTTATTTATTTTATAAATAATGAAATGTATGACAAAACCAAGCTCTAGTACCTACCTGGGCAGAGACAATAAAACCTTCGTCATTGATTGTAAAAAGACTCGCTGTAATGGCGGCAATTTCGTTCCCTACAACAAAATTAATGGTACATTCGTTCCCACTAAAAGTATAATACATTAAGTTAATGTCGCGGCAATTTAGGGAATCAGACGATTCGATAAAATTCCGTGCAGCCAGGCCGCGGCCTCGGAGCCGTTTTATTTTAGAAAACTGTGTACCTCTATTGTTCTTACGAATAACTTACATAGGTAGGTTTTGACAGAATTTTTAATATTATAGAACAAACTTAGTATGTAATACTTAACAAAAGTGCAAACAGAGAAATAGGACTAAGACATACGGCATTACTGCTTGTATTAACTTGCTGTTATGAACTGCCTTCAGAGCATACTGAATCCAAAATCTATTTTGAATTCGCTTCCATCGAATGAAAATCAATATCAAAAATACATTTTATCAATCTCAATTTACTCATCGGAAAATGGATATTTCATGTTTGTTATCATGACGAATCGTGTTTCGGCTGAGTGAATCAACATTTGTGCCTACCTACGTAAAAAAAAAAACAAAAGTTAGTGAGTCCATTGACAAGATGCAAATCAACTGATCTCTGAGTCTGTATTTTACAGTATCGAAAGTTATGAAGTCGCAAAAATTAGTTTCTGGAGATTATTTCTATTTTTGTGAGGAGAAATAAATAAATATTATTATTATTATATTATTATATTAAAAACAAAACCAATTATTATGAACTTTCATAAAGATAAATACATAAACCTACATAGAGAACGCCGGCTCAAATATGCCGGAAATTATTATAATAACAACACTAATTTAACTGTATAACCTTAGATCAAGCCTGAGATACTTATATATTATTTGTACCTGACTGTCTTGTTTTTGTTGGACCACCTCCTTTGTGGTTGACATGTTTCCTAGGCTGTATAAGAGAACCTGCTGTAGCTCTTTATAATGTAAATAATATCACATACATTGATAAAGTCTCATTACGCATTCCTTTGCTTCTGTTAATAAATAATGTGGTATGCCGTTAGGTAGGTACTTTTATTGTTAACGAATAACTATTGAACGAACTAATGCTATAAGTCATTGCGTAAAAATAACAGTAATGGAATATAAATACCGACCTAGTTCGTTCGGACCACGCTTAGTAATATGGTTCCGTAGGTAGAAATACCGCTAATTTTCAAAAATAATAAATTTATATATATTTATTATTAATGTGGTTCAGGAGTTAGAGGACGCTACTCACATTTATCTAAGCACAAAATATTATGAAAACATATCTTACAGACGGACATGGCTAAGAGTTCGAACTATAGGGGACTCACAGATGTTTAACTTATAACACCCTCGTTTTCTCTTGGAGGTTAAAAATTGGTAATATTTTGAAGGTTTTACAACAAAGAGGTCTTTCATAAATGTTTCATTAGGTTAATTAGGAGAACCGCATAGCTATACATTCTCCACAGACATACGGGATATATATACTATCCAATCACAATACGGGGTTACAATAAAACTGTAATAATTACCCATGAATTATTTTATTATTGAAAATCCAGTTATACGAATTTTTATTGATAGGTAATTTGTTTCATTGTTACTTTGATAGCTGATAATTACCACACCGATTATTTTATCAGTGTTTTACGGTATTTCCGACCCTATTGTTTTCGAATAACGTTTTATTTTGTCAGGAAAACGTAAAATTTGTTGTGTAAATTGGGTTTCGAATTATAACGAGGCCAAGGCCGGGTATATAGAATAAATTCTTTAGCTCTTGTTACTACCCAATAATAAAATTGTTAATAATTTCCCTGTAAACGTAATCGTGCTGAACAATCAAACCTAACAAGTTGGTTCATTTCGAAGATTTCGAAGACGCGTGCTGCGACTGTGACTCTTATGAAACCGCCATATGGGTCAATTTGCAACAATTCAAGCGTCTTGCGCAAGACATAAACATTTTTTGAAGTATCAAATGTAGTTTAAGGGTTGTTTGACGACAGAAGTGGCACTCATTTATTTCTACTTTAATCACAGACTAATAAGCCATAGACGTCGCACAGGACACCCCCGCTCGCACAGGACACCTACGTTATGTACTTATTGCTACTGATCCAATAGACCAATCAAAATTCGCCTTCTTTTCCAACACCCCGACAACTTTTGACGATTGCATACCACGGTGGAGGTAAGCGGTGTCTTATCTTATTAGTCTGTGACTAAAACTGAAGTTTCATACATACTACAACAAACAGGAATTTGAATACTGTAACGAAGTATAAGAAGGAATCTGTTTATCAGAGCTATCTGAGCAGCGTTCCGCAATTCCTAGTAGGTACCTACGTCGCTTTCGCAAAGGCTGTACCGTATCCGGCTTATTTAGCCGCGGCATTAAGCCGGCTCAAAATGAAGATTATCCGTGTAATGTTATGGCACTGTAGCGTAATCTCAGATGTGGCTCATGTGTTCTAAATACATTTTAAGATTAGCCTATTTCGGTACGACCCAGTTTGTTTTATTTTTTTTAATCTGTATGTGACTTAGAAATAACGCATAACGAATATTATTTTTAATAATAAAAATTTTAGCCCTTTTTGACGTCCCACTCCTGGGAACGGGCCTCCCCTCGACACGAGGGTGGTTCAGGCCATAATCCACCACGCTGGCCCAGTGCGGGTTGGCGGATTTCACATGTCTTTCGAAAATTGGTTAAATCTCCTAAGACATACAGGTTTCATCACGATGTTTTCCTTCACCGTAAGCAAGTGATAATCATATAGAAATTATGATTCGCACATAGATTTAGAAAAATCCAGAGGTTCGAGCCGGGGTTTGAACCCGAGACCTGGTAGCCCGCAAGACGCGTGCTTAACCAATCGGCTATCACTGCTATATTATTTTTATCTGTGAGTAAATAAAGTTTACCATTTGTTTATGGTTTCACACAATTGGCTAAAGCTTATAGAACGGCGGGTCGACCGGGGATCACAGAAGATCAGCGTTAAGGCTAAAGCGCCCATCTAGCCCGCGAAGTTCAAATTTTCTGAGGTTTTTTAGAAATTTTTCAAAATCTGACAACAATAAAAGGCACATTTTGTAATTCGCGACAAAGACCGTGTGCAGTGCATTTATTAATATATCCAACTTACTCTAAAACATTTCAAGAACGACAACTATCCGGATAATCTGGCAATTTTTGTATATTTAGTGATTAACTAGTATCATATCCACCGTGATAATATTTAGAGTAAAATAAATGTATTAATAAACGCACTGCATACTGTGTTTGTCGCAAATCACAAAATGTTGTCTTAAATGTTTTCAGATTTTGGATTAACTATAAAAATACTTGAAAATTTTGAATTTAGCGGGCTAGACAGGCGCCTTCACCTTAAGTAGCTTTAATAGCTACGTTGCCTACAATGAGTGTCCGGTATCTTACCCACTGGTCCTTTCCTCTCCCTGTGTCCTACTCCTTCAGGTTGGCAACATGCGAACTATGCCTTTAGTGCTACAAGCATCTATTAGCTACGTTAACTGCTTAACATGAGCAGGTTCTACGCTTGTTGGCGGACTTAGTTCCATTCCATTCCATGTATATCCTACTAATATTATAAATGTGAAAGTTTGTGAATGTGGATGTATGTATGTATGTTTGTTACTCCTTCACGCAAAAACTACTGAACGGATTTGGATAAAATTTGGAACACAGATAGTTTATAACCTGGATTAACACATATAATACTTTACTTAAGTCTACGCAGACGAAGTCGCGGGCACAAACTAGTAGTTCCATAAGAAAAAACAAAATTAAAAGATCGGCCACGTCTCATAACTTTCCACTGCCCTAACTTAACATGTACCCCCATACCAGAAAAGTTTAATAAATGTTGTCAGAACATGTACATTCTAGTTAAAGACCGCCCGCCCCAGATGTGGCATATTTGGGCTCGTCTTTTAGCTTGGGGGTATGCTTCCCCTTTGTGATCTTAATATAAATCGGCTATTTTATGTGGTGTACAATTTTTCAGCTTTGTGGCTGTATGAATAGAGGTTACGGTATTACACCACCCTTGTGTGTTTGAGTGGGACTAGGTATTTTTTTATTAAGTCTATTGTAAGCACAGCAGAGGTACACAAGGAAAAAAAAAAATAATATATATCTTTTTCAGATGCTAGTATTCTATGTCTAGGTATATTGCTGTTTAATTTTTAACCCCCGACGAAAAACGAGGGGTGTTATAAGTTTAACATGTGTATCTGTGTATCTGTGTATCTGTGTATCTGTGTATCTGTGTATCTGTGTATCTGTGTATCTGTGTATCTGTGGATCTGTGTGTCTGTCTGTGGCAACGTAGCGCCCAAGCTGATGAACCGATTTCAATTTTGTTTCTTTTGTTAGATAGGTATTCTGATCGAGAGTGTTCTTAGCTATGTTTCATGAAAATCGGTTCAGCCGTTTGAAGATCATCAGCTCTTTTGTAGGTTAAAAAAGCCACATTCACGGCCAAAACCAATTCCCTCGGCTCGAATCCAGTCGAAATTTGAGATGATTGGATTTAGATTTATTATATTTTTAAATGATCGTAATAGTCTGAACTGGCTTTTTACAATATAATAAATTTGAAAAGTTTCCCTGATTCTGAAAAAAATGAATATTTTATCAATTTTATTGAGATTTGTGTATGAACTAAAGACGTTCCATAAGTCACGTTTCAAATGATGGATACGCGCATGCGTTAAATTTTGTTTGGTTTGTTAATGGTCATGGAATATTACGCTATAATAATTCTAATAATAGAAGCAGTGATAGCCGATTGGTTAAGCACGCGTCTTGCGGGCTACCAGGTCTCGGGTTCAAACCCCGGCTCGAACCTCTGGATTTTTCGAAATCTATGTGCGAATCATAATTTCTATATGATTATCACTTGCTTACGGTGAAGGAAAACATCGTGATGAAACCTGCATGTCTTAGAAGATATAACTAATTTTCGAAAGACATGTGAAATCCGCCAACCCGCACTGGGCCAGCGTGGTGGATTATGGCCTGAATCCCCCTCGTGTTGAGGGGAGGCCCGTGCCCAGGAGTGGGACGTCAAAAGGGCTAAAATTATTATTTTAATTCTAGAGGGCGTTGCTCCGCCATTGACAAAGAATATAAAAAAAACTAATCTAATTTAAAATAATTTTAGCGTTATTGAAAATTCTTCCCCTAGGCTGCTCCCGTCTACCTCAACCAGAGTTATTACATCAAATTGAATCATAATTGATAATATTTTACTAGGAATAAAACCTCCGTGACATCAATATTTAGATTCGTTGTCTATTCTAATGTCAATTATTATAATGTCATAACAAAATAATGTCTCATACTTTTACACAGATTTTTTAACCCCCGACGAAAAACGAGGGGTGTTATAAGTTTAACATGTGTATCTGTGTATCTGTGTATCTGTGTATCTGTGTATCTGTGTATCTGTGTATCTGTGTATCTGTGGATCTGTGTGTCTGTCTGTGGCAACGTAGCGCCCAAGCTGATGAACCGATTTCAATTTTGTTTCTTTTGTTAGATAGGTATTCTGATCGAGAGTGTTCTTAGCTATGTTTCATGAAAATCGGTTCAGCCGTTTGAAGATCATCAGCTCTTTTGTAGGTTAAAAAAGCCACATTCACGGCCAAAACCAATTCCCTCGGCTCGAATCCAGTCGAAATTTGAGATGATTGGATTTAGATTTATTATATTTTTAAATGATCGTAATAGTCTGAACTGGCTTTTTACAATATAATAAATTTGAAAAGTTTCCCTGATTCTGAAAAAAATGAATATTTTATCAATTTTATTGAGATTTGTGTATGAACTAAAGACGTTCCATAAGTCACGTTTCAAATGATGGATACGCGCATGCGTTAAATTTTGTTTGGTTTGTTAATGGTCATGGAATATTACGCTATAATAATTCTAGAGGGCGTTGCTCCGCCATTGACAAAGAATATAAAAAAAACTAATCTAATTTAAAATAATTTTAGCGTTATTGAAAATTCTTCCCCTAGGCTGCTCCCGTCTACCTCAACCAGAGTTATTACATCAAATTGAATCATAATTGATAATATTTTACTAGGAATAAAACCTCCGTGACATCAATATTTAGATTCGTTGTCTATTCTAATGTCAATTATTATAATGTCATAACAAAATAATGTCTCATACTTTTACACAGAGTTTCTGTTGATTATTGTACATCTTAGATTATAAATGAGGAAGCCAAAACAAATGATTTCATGGTGCTTTCATAATCTGGCATCGAAACTAGTTGTACCAGATGAATTTGCGAGATGAGCTATGGATACTGAGCTACGGGAGCTACGCAAATCGCGCTAACATCATTATTTGGAAGAACTAGGTAAATTATACATTTGATGAACAGGTCATCACATCGGGGGTTTTTAAATTTTCAATTTAGAGTTATTTATCGACTTTCTTGTACCTAATAAATATAACAAAAAAATCGCCGGACTGACACACCAACTGTATGGACCCAAACTAAGCAACGCTTGTACTATGGATACCGTACAATGGACTGTTGGTGACCCCAGGGACACCCAGCCCAAGGCAAATTACGAAAAAGCCATTTCCGAAATTGCCCCGACGGGAATCGAACCCGCAAACACCATGTGCAGTGAACCGAGCGGCCTACGCTCGAACATGCGCCAAGGACGCATACTAACTTGGCGCATATTCACCGAACGACTGATTGATTACCCGAATTGTTTTGAAGCACGAAGCGGACCGTTTTGACAGTTGTTTTACAACGAATTTCAATTACATTAAGTCCATAAGTCCGTCGGTGAGCTACGTGAAGTTCTTTTATATAACTAAGTCGCGAAACAAGTTTACGAATGCCTGATGTTAAGGCGCTGTGTGCAGAAAAATGAATATCAGTTTTGGCCTATCTGACACTCGCGCTCGCTAGCCACGTCATTACGTCGGCACTACGGAAATCTATGGAGCAGTCTAAATAGTTATTTTTTAACAGAAATAAAAATATGGATGAAGTTCTCAGTTCAGTTGTTTTTTATGTATGTTAGATCACGTCACTACCTCAGATCTCCGTCATTTATAAACCAATTTGAAATAATATTTATTTATTTGATATTTTTTATTGTTTATATTATTATTTATTGATACTTGTAGGACCCATATAAATTTCACCAAAATCGGTTCAGTAGTTTGGGAGATGGACTATTTACGGTTACTAGCAATTCAATACGTAGTTTACCATTAAAAACATGACCAAAACTTTAAAAAAAAAAATCGATTCCAATAAAACTGGGTGCGCTAAATAAAACGCTAGAAATTTGGAGGTCCCTAATTTGGAGTCAGTGTCAATTCAAGTAAGTAGGAGTTGGTAGGTACCTAAGAAGCTGTCCTAACGTAAAGATTCCACCAGCGCAGCGACTCCATATGACATAAATTGTCATTTCTAGCTTTTTAATGCAGGTTTTATTGAAGTCAGTTCTATTTTTTTTATCATTCCTTAGTCGCCCATTACACCAAAAATTTGGGCGTCAAGTATACTGATTCCATGTGCCCGCGACATAGTCGAAGTAAAGATGTTCCGTTTAAAAAAACCAGGTAATAAGTCTTAAAACACAAAGGCAATTGCAAATTGAATTATGCCGAAAAATTGTATTTTCTTAAATTCGGTAGTTAGCTAGATTATAAACCGATAGTAAGGTCGGTCGTCTGTCATCTTGGAATCCAAAATTTACGTCATAATCGTAATCGGCACGCCAAGAACCTAGAAAATTATACCCATATGCCAGATTTTCCAAAATATTATATAATAGTCCGCAACTTGGGATTAAAAAATTCTCATAATTATACTTCATAGAATATAGCTTGATCTCTGCGACAACTGTCAGTAAAATCACGCCTATGAAGTCTTGAATTTCATAATAGTACAAACAGTACCTGTCAATGTCATACTTTATGGGCATGCCGATCTAATTAGTGATGGGCGATGAATCATCGTGACCACAGACGATATTTGAAATAAAACTTAATTTATCTTTTAATTTTATTGTATATTTTAATATCATAACATTATTTACATTTGTGCATACTGGATCTAAAATAATAGTGAGTAAATAAAATCTAATTTCGGGAGCGGGACGTCCGATTTGATAATATTTGCGAACAAGAGTTTATAATTAATTTACAAGATTGTTTTAGCGATTCAGAAACTGATCCAGACATGGATTTGGGTTGTACTCCTTTAAGAGAATAAATGTCATTTTATATTAAAATATTAGTTTTTAGCATTGATGATAGCAAGAAACGTCCATAATTTCTATCGACATTTTTTTATATCCTCACAACCCTATAAATATCACTTTGACTTAAGTCGCAGATATCAATATTAGTCATGGCATCTCTTTATGACTCATTATTGCAGAGCTCAGTGGGATGGAAATGAAATCTATACAAAGAAATAAAATTGGAGTGTCTGTTTGTAATATCAAAATAACACCTTTTCACTAAATGCATATGAAAGTACATACGACACCCATAACAAAAACGTGTTTTAAAAAAATTTTGTCTGTCTTTCTGTCTTTCTGTGGTTCTTGTCAACCAGCACATGCTGAATTGGGTCCGTTTGTGGCGAGCAGAATTTTTAACTTTTTTTTCATTTTTTTTTTTTTTTTTGTTATCTTTTTATCCTGTAAGCCACAATAAAGTTTTTTCTTTCTTTCTTTCTTTCTTTCTTTCTTTCTTTCTTTCTGTCTGTCTGTGTGTTTGTTCCCGGTAATCTCCGAAACGGCTCAGCAACAATTAGGGTTCAGCGTATAAAAATAAAAACACATGAAATCACAAATAAAAAAAAACATGAAATCAAAGAGTATCTCCGAAACGGCTGGACCAATTTTGACGGGACTTTCACTGGTAGATAGCTGATGTTATAAGCAGGTTAATTAATTTTAGAAAAAAATGGGTCCTGTCACGCGGGCTCAGAACGCGGGAGCGGGCTTTTTGTTAAGTTAAATTCCACGCGGACGAAGTCGCGGGCTCAGCTAGTATAAAATAAATTTAGTTAGTAAATTTATTTGACACATAAAGGAACGAAAAATTACAAGAGAGTGACAATTGATCTTCTTAAACAATTGACAGAGAATAAATCCAAAAAAAGAAATCAAATATGAAATTTAAATAAAACCTTATTTTATTTCTAACAATCAAGCTATGTTTTATGAAGTATAGTACTCCTAGTTTTCGCTTCTTCCTATATCTATGGTTCCCCAGATAATTTGGTCATGTCACTCTGTCCGAGCGCCCGACGTCACAGTCCTTTTATTCAGAGGCTAGAAGGCTGCAAACTGGCGCTAAAATGGATTTTTGGTACCGCTACAAAACTGTGTTTAAATATTGAAAGCAATATAATTATAGGGTAGGTTACCAGTTTTAAAAAATAAATCCCATTTAATACTAAATATTAAATGGGTCTCGGGTTCAAACCCCGGCTCGAACCTCTGGATTTTTCGAAATCTATGTGCGAATCATAATTTCTTTATTATGATTATCACTTGCTTACGGTGAAGGAATACATCGTGATGAAACCTGCATGTCTTAGAGGATTTAACCAATTTTCGAAAAACATGTGAACCCCGCCAACCCGCACTGGGCCAGCGTGGTGGATTATGGCCTGAATCCCTCTCGTGTTGAGGGGAGGCAAGTGCCCAGAAGTGGGACGTCAAAAGGGCTAAAACTATTATTTATATTACTAAATATTGAGCTCCGCAATGGCCTTTTTCACGTAATCACCTCTAACTGGTGGTATTTTAAATTATTCGAATTGATATCGGACACGGAAAAGATCACTTACACGTCTGTGTTAGTGCCAAATAAAAATTTATTTTGAATATTTTTTCATGTCATTTTATTGTTGTATGTTATGACATATTCGATTACGTCATACGAATATGTCATACGATTATTAACATACAAATAAATAAATATCGCCAGACGAACACACCAACTGTATGGTCCCAAACTAAGCAACGCTTGTACTATGGGTACCATACAATGGACTGGGGATGATCCCAGTGTCACCCAGACTAGGGAAATATACGAAGAGGCCATTTTCGAAATTTACCCTGTCGGGAATCGAACCCGCAACCACACGATGCAGTGAACCCAGCGGCCTACGCTTGAACCACTGCGCCAAGCGGCGGCCAAATTATATTTTTTAGTACATTTTAAATAGTCAAAAATATAAGTTGACTTTTAAAATACCCCTTCCCCCTGAACGACGTTATAAATAAACAATGATTATAATATAAAATATAATTAATAAATCATTAATAAAATAACCATTTCGTTAAGTAATATTCAAAAGCAATGTCTACTGAAATACATGTCTTTAAATAAACGTATGTTTTCTCATAATGTCTCCCTTCGCCGTTCAGCAAGTGAAAATTTACGTTGGAAATTATATGGAAATAGAATAATGAACTTTAAAAAAAAGACTGAAAATCTGTCAAATGACTACGATATACAAGTACATAATATAGTATCGGACTCGCACTTGAAATATTTTTTATTTGACCAAAGGAGTTTCCACTCTCTCCGTTTACGTATTGGTTACGAGGAATTTATTTAAATTCGGATCTGAAAAAAATCGGCATAGGTCCGACCTCGATGACGTCCGCAGACGACTGAGCTAGTTAGAATATGACAGTGATGCAATGACTTCATGTATAGAAAATATGAGATGACACTAGTGACCGCGCGCTCGGAAGTAAACCACATAAGCGCTAAACAATATTTCTTTGGTTATTAACAAAACTAGGGAATGGATTAATTTTTTTCTTATAAGCGATCCTAGATATTATCATTTACTATGTTTTAAAAAAATATCGTCATCTAATTCGTAATAATATCGTGGATGAAATGAAAATAAAAAGCAATAACAGCCAACTTTGGTTTTTTTTTTCTATCGAGGAAATTTCACTTAATCGTGTTTTCCTATATATGTAATCCTAGTTAATGTTCTTGAATAACACATATCTGAAAATAAGCTTCTTAATCTATAAAATTATAGAAATATTTCGAATTAAAAACCCAAAATAACCGAATGCCTCGACTTAACAAGTTAACATTGCCTATACCGACTTAGATGCTTGCAATTCTAAATACATTGCTCGCTCGTCCAAGATCTGAAGGGGAATGGTACATACAAAGGGAGGAGAAGGGATTACCTACTGATGTAAATTAAACGATGATTAAGGATCTTAAATTTAAAAATTTTTAACTCAAAAAACAAGCGTCAAAAAATTAAGTAACGAATATTAATTGAAAAGATTACAGACCTACCGTCCGAGAAGCGCGAGAAAGGAAAACTTTTAAAGTAAAGGATTTCCCCACTCGTAATTTACAAAGGAGAAAACGAAAGTTATGTATCTAGACGAAGTTTCCGAGAGGTCCTATTCGCAAATCTGGCGTTACGCCCCAGTGAACACCGACCCTTGGAGCGGACTCATTATACTTTTTCTGACGTATATCGTTATCAAGTATTAAATGTATTCCGTAACTTTTCCGATACATACTTAATACCTACGAAGTTGTATATACTATCTAAAGTATATAATACGTTTAGCGAATCATCAAAAGTTTTGAAGGCATAACTTTTTTGACTAGAATGTTTGAGGTAGTACTTAACTAAGTTTTTGGCATGTTCAGCGATCTACAAGATAAAGTTATTCAAGGAAAGTCTGTTAAAATATGGGTGCAAATTAATATTCTAAGCTAGGAGTTAATGATTCATCTTTTGGAAACAAAAAACTGAGTAGGTATCTACAAACAACTTCGAAAAATAATCCCATAGAAGTGCAGCTTTGAGAGTTTTGGACAGAAAAGCACATTTTAGAACAACGCCACCAACACAAAATTAAATATCGAGATAACATGTCATATTCTGTTAAACATCAGGCAAATAACCAACTACGACCTTCGACTCCAATTTTGTGTGGCATCAAAAAATAGGTGCCGGTCGAATTAAAAACCGATACACTGATCAATAAATTAATAAATCGATCTCAAGTCTCAGGTCGGTGTTAAGTCTGAGGGCGATTTTAAGTACGCTTCTGACATGTAATTTTGTACTCGGATGACATAAGAATGACATTTCCAAGATGTCTCTCAGACTTGAATACGTGCCTAAGACCTAATATACTCTATGTATCTCGTTTACACTAGCGAGGTGTGTATATGTGTGTTTCACTTACACAGCTGTCATAACTACCACGCTTCTGTTGTAAGCAAAAAAAAAATGTCTGTGAGTACGAGATATTTTATAATAACCGCTGGCGTTTTTATGACACAACTTTGGACACCGTGATTGATGACTGGAAAAGTTAGATTACAAAAATGACATACCGGACGCGGGCGCGTTGGAAAGGTACGTGTTTTCAGTTTTTTCAGTTTCATATGTACCTAATGAAAGTGCAGGGGTAGTACCACTCGCTGACAGAAGATATGCGTAAAGAAGCTAGTATAGCTGTGTATCGTACGATGAGCGAAATAGCTGGAAGTTCAATCCCTCTTCTCTTCTCGTCCCTATGTCCCATTCCCGTTCAGGTCAGCAATGCCTTTGCAATATCAAGCATCTATAAGGCTACGGTAACTGCTTAACATCAGGCGGGTCGTACGCTTGTTTGTCGACTTTATAATAGTAATTTAGTCCCTTTGACGTCCCTCTCCTGGGCACGGGCCTCCCCTCAACACGATAGGGATTCAGGTCATAATCCACCACACTACCAATACTCGTCTTGGTTAGATTTTCTAAGACATGGTTTCCTCACAATGTTTTCCTTCACAGTAAGCATAATAAAGATGATAATCATATTATTCAAATTATGAACCCAGGGTCTCGTTCCTGCAAGACGCGTGATTAACCCATCGTCTGTTACTGCCAAAATGTTGAGACTTTATTTAAAAAAATATATATTTTTGATATTCACCCCGAATCGAACGCGCAACGACGCAGTCAGCCGAGCGGCCTACGCTCTACCCATAGACCGAGCGGTCGTCAAATCCCATTAAATTACTCCTGTTAATCAGGACATGTGTGTAATCAAGTGGAATAGTTACTCCACGTGATAGCCCCTCAACTAGGCAGTTAACGAAAGCATCGTTGGCTTAGCTGTTAAAACTTTAGTGTGTTTTTATATCGCAATGTTGTTTAACGGCACGGTCGCGGGCCTCGCTCGTTAATTGAAAGGGCAAGAGATTACAGTACAAAATGTGCAGTAATTCAAGTGAGTAGGTCTTATTTTAATATTGCAACGTATTTTGCATGGCATCTCATTTAATACTAAATATTATAAAGATACAACGTAAAAAAATTAAAGTTAATAAATCGAAAACCGCCTTCTTAAAAATTTACTTACACTGAAAGAAAAAGCAAGTCCAGTAGTCTGGAATTATAATTATCTAATATTTTTTAACAGTCGCGACCTATTTTAGGGAAGCTTTAGCTGGTTTAGATTTTTAACGCAGACATAGGCACATCACCCTCCTTTGGTAGCGCTGACAGGTAAAAATTATCTGGTGATATAAATATTCTCTGTTGGTTGGAACTTGGTTGTTATTATATTATTACTAGCTGAGGCCGCGACTTCGTCCGCGTGGAATTTTGATCCTTTCTTAGGGGATGTCTACGTTATAGTAGCTTTATGCATGCAAAGTCTCAGCCCGCTCGGTTTAAAATTGACAAAGTTTCATACAAACTTTCATCCCCTATTTTATCCCCTTGGGATAGCGACCCTTAGCGGATGCCTACGTCACATCTACCTGTATGCCAAATTTCAGCCCGATCCGTCCAGTGGTTTGGGCTGTGCGTTGGTAGATCACTATGTCAGTCAGTCACCTTTGAGTTATATATATTTAGATTTATTATATGCTCTATCCTTATCTCTGTCTAGTGTCCGATCAGCAAAGTCAGCATTGTTACGTATTATGTCGCTCCCTCTCACTCTCAACTCAGGAGAGAATGAAATAGAATATAATAATTCACATCCGCCATGCCACAGTGGGCTTTCATCTCAAATTGGTATTGCCAATTCAACTTACCACGCAATTAAGCGAAGGACAGTCCCAAGTTACCTCACTATCTCCGCGTTGGCAATTAAAATGCCCAGTTCCATGGAAAGCCGGATAAGACTGTACCCAATCGTGGAAAAGAACAGTAAAATTCGTCGGCAAGGTAATCCCGGGATTAGTAAGTCGCCAGTAATTTTGACGGAAACGATAGTGTTTATTCTTTATAATATCAAACATGTTGAGACTGTTTACTAATGACTGGCTGGAAGGACTGATTTGGGTCAATGCATGGAATATTATAATAAATCATTTAGCCCTTTGACGTCCCACAGAGGACCGGATTCAGGCCATACTCCACCACGCTGGCCTAGTGCAGGGTGGCGGATTTCACATGTCTTTAGAAAATTGTTTAGATTTTCTAAGACATGCAGGTTTCCTCACGATGTTTTCCTTCATCGTAAGCATGTGATAATCATTATAGAAATTATGGTACTCACATAAATTTCGAAAAACCCTGAGGTGCGAGCAGGGGTTTGGACCCAGTACTCGGTGCCCGTAAGACACGTGCTTAACCAATCGGCTATCACTGCTGTACCTAAGGAAAAGGAATATTATATTTCATAATCTACATTAAGAGTGTCATTTGTACTAGCATGGTATTCTGTGTCTGCAATACAAACTTTAATGTAGGTAAGTAATTGTACCAACATGAAGAAAGTCCAAGAAACCTAGTGGTCACTGTCATTATTATTTATGAAACATGTAGTGTGAGCGAGTCAGAATCATGTCTTAATTGATGGTTTAAATTTCAGATCTTTAATTTCTTCATCTGAGCCAGGCTTTATCCCATCACCCACAGTCATCCGATTTTAATATATTTTGCAATTAGCGTATTAGGAGGGACATTATCATACGACCCAATTTTTTTATCGTCGTTCCCCGATCGTCGTCGAGCGGGATATTTTAATATTCTCAAAGGAATCTACTGTATGGAATTTTAATAAGAACCGAATTTCATACGCATTCCTTGAATACTTTAGGCCTTTAAGACGATGTGAATAATATATAATGACGATGCGGAGATAAAAAACAATGGTAACCTTTTATATGCAAAGACCGCTTAACTTTTATTTTTATGGAGTACCCCAAGGTTATATCCTAAGCTAGCGTTTATTTCTATGACAATCATTAGTAACAAAAAGTGTATCTACATAAGGAAGTCTCAGTACTCGTATTTAATTTTAGAAGGTAACCAATACCTAACTTCATTTAATACTAGCTGTGCCCACGGACTTCGCCCGCGTAGTATTTAACGTAACAAAAATTTCGGGATAATCGGGATAAAAAGTATCCTATATGTTAATCCCGGTTATAAACTATCTGTGTTCCAAATTTCATCCAAATCCGTTCAGTAGTTTTTGCGTGAAGGAGTAACAAACATACATACAGCATAGTAGGATACTGCTGCAGGGTGAGATGGCATTTGTTTATAATGTGAGATAATTAAAAAACTAGAAGTTATGAACGAACGGACGGTCTGCAATATCTTATAAATAAGATATTGCAGACCGTCCGTTCGTTCGTCCCAGTCCACAGAGTGTCATAACTTCTAGCTCTCGTAGGACCTACAAAATCAAAAAAAGGTTATAAATTTAAAAAAATACTTACTGATAAGATTAATAGTATTGTAGTTATATTGCCCTATGGAATAACACTTGAACTAGATGTGGGCTCACGGCAATAGTGGGGATCAAAGCCGGAATCTCATAAGAGCAGTCTCTCTAGCCGCTAAACTATTATGCTTTCCGATATTTTTTTACCCGAGACTGGGTGATTTCGGCGCTGTTTTCAAGCCTCGATTGCAATATCAAACCGTCGCGCACTGTACTTATATTATAACTAGCTGAGCCCGCGACTTCGTCCGCGTGGAATTTTGATCCTTTAGGGGATGTCTACGTCATAGTAGCTTTATGCATGCAAAGTCTCAGCCCGAATGGTTTAAAATTGACAAAGTTTCATGAAAACTTCCATCCCCTATTTTATCCCCTTGGGGGTATAATTAATCAAAATCCTTTCATAGTGGATGCCTACATCATAACATCTACCTGCATGCCAAATTTCAGCCCGATCCGTCCAGTGGTTTGGGCTGTGCGTTGATAGATCACTATGTCAGTCAGTCAGTCAGTCAGTCACCTTTGAGTTATATATATTTAGATCTGTTATAAGTTAAGGTGTTGACTGTTACCAAACCAATAGATGGACTGAATTTATCGATAGTAAAATGAGATAATTCAACCTCTATCAACAGTTTCTACATAGACCAACGTTCTGTTGATAATCGATCCACTGTCTATCGATTGGTGTGGCAACACTCTCAGGTAAATCAAGTTGCAACACATTAAAACCATTTCCCCAAAAAAAAAATTGACCCGTCGTTTTATCGTTTCTCCATTGCTTTTCGACCCCATACACTTTATGGAAGGCTTCGAACAAACTGTGGTGTAGGTGTATTCTCTCAGAGAATATTACAAGGCTAGTGACCTGTCAGCCGAAAAATTACGACGGAAATGTTTCGGCTATAAACTCAAAGTGAAATGTTTTGACTATAAATTCAATGTACAATGTTTGGGCTATAATACTCTAAGTTCTTACACAGCGGCACTGAAGCGTATTACGTCCGCAATGCGGGAGTATGAATAAATAAATATCGCCAGACTGACACACCAACTGTATGATTCCAATCTAAGCAAAGCTTGTACTATGGGTACCGTACAATGATAGACTAGCGGCGATCCCAGTGACACGCACACTTGGGCAAATTACGAAAAGGCCATTTCCGAAATTAATTAATTAATTTGTCTATAATTGTTGTTATTTTTTATTATTTGTGTAGTTGGTCATAATTATACCGTACTAATAAAATTGTAATAAATAAATAAATCATTCGCAGATTGATTTTGAAAAACCCAGATGTGCTAGCCGGGGTGTTAACCCAGGACCTTGTGCACGCCAGACGCGTGCTTAACCAATCGGGGATTACTGCTGCGCATTTAATTAAAATATTAAAATCTTATGGTGTTTTACCAGGCCTGACCCAAAACCCGCTCCGCTTAAGAATAAGAGTAGCCTTATCGTAGCGAATTGTAGTAAGGAAAGTTGCCTTCAAAGGGTAGATGCGTAACTCGTCCCTGAAGAGCTCTTAATTTTAAAGCTTATTTCGGGTCTCTGGACTCATTCAGACGTGTACATAATTTATTTAATGGGCTGGGACCGTGTATTAAAGAAAAGTATGTAAGGGTATGAAAGGGATCTTTGTAGGCTGAATTGGTACTAGGTATTAGGTGTTATACGGGGTGTTTCAGAAGTTCGAAATAATACATAGGATTTGGACGAGTATTTTTGAGTTTTTTCATATTTTTTTTCTATTAAAAAAAACATAAATAAAGTACCAACTACTATGCAACATTATTACAGTATTTTTATTGAATATGCTTCTAGTCGGCTGCTGCTCGTAAATCCCGTTTAAAATATTTTCTGGGCCATTAGATTTATTCTAATGAAACAAGTTGCCGCAACATAAAAGTTATCACAAATTTTCAAAGGCCCCTTACTCATTAAACATGATAGCAAAATAATAGTCTCTTTTCACCAGGCAACTACATTAAGCCACTCTATATTTACCTACCTTTATTATTATTTCGGACTATTAAAATACCCTCTATAAGCAAGAAGGTCAAAGGTAAGAGCGAAGGCTGAGATTGAATGAGGGCACAAAAAATCATCTCACCAGATGTTGCTTCATTGGACTGGACTCATGTTATCTGTCCCTTCACTAATGTCAGAGAGAGAAAGGCACTCATAACTGCCAAGTGTCAATGTCAGATAGAACATTTATGTTATTTTATTTCGGCAACAAGCGCCTGATAGCTGAGCAATTACCCTCCCACCCCAGTGACACCCAGACCAGTGAAAATTAAGCAAAGGCCATTTCCGAAATTTACCCCAGCGGGAATCGAACTCGCAACCCCCATGTGCAGTGAGCCGAGCGGCCTACGCTCGAACCATTGCTCCAAGCGGTCGTCATAATAAAATCTATAGTGTGTACTAATGTTAACTTAATTTTGAAATCTTTGACCCCCCTGTCAGAGGGCTTCGCGAGTTGGGTCCAAAATCGCCCGGACTAATAAAAAAAAAACCATACTATACCAGTTTTATAATTCCATAAAAGGTCACCCCCTCTAAGAATTTCCTTATTATGAAAGCCGTGGTAATAAAAATCTCATAATTTCACGGTACTAACATAAAGTTTAAGATATTTTTATTTATGTCCATGTTGTTAGGGCTGCTTGAGTGGACACCCATCATACTAATATTATAAAGAGGAAAACTTTGTTTGTTTGATTGTAATGAATAGGCTCCGAAACTACTGAACCGATTTGAAAAATTATTTCACTGTTGGGAAGCTACACTATCCCCGGGTGACATAGGCTATAATATATTTTCCAAAAAATTAGGGATCCTTACTAAAACTCGAATAATGTAACCGCAATGTACCCGGGCGAAGCCGGGGCGGGCCGCTAGTAAAAAATATATTAAAATGTAGCAGGTAGGTACTTATTTACAAAAATAAGAAGTGTCTGTGAAATTAAGTGACCGTCAAGTCAAAATATATGAAAAAACAGGGTCTGAATATAGGACCTCCTTCCTCCGTTTTTGAAGACGTCTTAAAAATGGCTGCCGTCTTTACCGTGTGATTAACGTCTTACGACAATAAGTGAACTCATTGTTATTGCAACGGCTGGTAGTCAAGAAAATTACTTACGATAAAACAATCCTTATGAGACCCAATTATAATAAATAAATAATATATATCGCCCGACGAACATAGCAACTGCATAGACCCAAACTAAGCAACGCTTGTACTTTGGGTATCCTACAATGGACTGGGGGCGATTCCAGTGACACCCGGACCGGGGTAAATTACAAAAAGGCCACTTCCGAAATTTGCCCTGACAGGAATCGAACCCGCAACTACCCAGTGCAGTGAGCCGAGTGGCCTACGCTCCAACCAGTGCGTCAAGCGGTCGTCAAATTTGACATATTTCAATAGGATGTGCGTTCGGGCCCACTGTGAGACCTCATAATAATGTCTATGAATACGGACGTGTCTTGCTTATGAAAGCTTATAAAGTATAGGTCTTTCTCTTATCTTGTTATATTGTTTGTTTCACTCAGATGATTTTTATGGGATATCTAATTACTTATTATTAAATAGAAGAAAATTTTTACGATCTTTGTAACAAATAATTAAGATATAATTTCAAATTATGAAAACACAAAAAATGCAGTAAATTTTGAAGTTCAAAAAATGCTACATTGATAAGTTTCTTAATTAACAAAAAAATCAACGAAACAGGGACATCTAAATCGCTATTTGAAAGGATCTAAGTTAAGGATTATTCGGACTCGTTTTGCTCGTTCAAGGAAATTTCGCCTGTTGTATATTTTCCTCCCTGACAACTTAATCCTGGCTAAAGTGTTTAAGCTATAGACACAATAAAAACCTTCGACTAGTAGGTAGGGTAAGCAGGACCGCTAGTCTTCCTGCTCTGGGTAGTTGCGAGTTCGATTCCCGCCGGGGCAAATATTCTGAAATGGCCTTTTCGTAATTTGCCCAGGTCTGGGTGTGTCACTGGGATCGCTACCACTCCTTTGTACGGTACCCATAGTAATTAATATAATAGTTTGTGTGTATTCGTTTTTATTTCCTACTACCTGAGCCCGCGACTTCGTCCGCGTGGAATTTAACTTAACCGCTCCCGCTCCCGCGTTCTGAACCCGCGCGACAGCACCTATTTGTTTTTTTTTGTTTTTCTAAAATAAATGTCGCCTAAGTTACTGCTTATAACATCAGCTATCTGCCAGTGAAAGTCTCGTCGAGATCGGTACAGCCGTTTCGGAGATTACCCGGAACAAACATACAGACAGACAGACAGACAGAAAATTTTAAATTACGTTTTTGCTATAGTTGTCGTATGTACTTTCATATGCATTTAGTGAAAAGGTGTTATTTTGATATTACAAACAGACACTCTAATTTTATTTATTTGTATAGATACATTCGTATTATACGCAGTAATAAAATTATACGGAACCCGGTCTGTTTAGCGGGGGGATCCAAAGCCTTACAAAGCCATCTCGCGTTGCGAACAAAATTAATTTTAATGAGCAGAGGCTGTTAGGCTTGCCTGACACGGCGTTTTATTCGTTTCGTTCGCTAAAACTTTTATTTTTTACGCCATCATTATAAGCAAGTGTCGTTAAAAATAAGGGGGTTTTATGTGTGATACAATGATAGTAAAATGACCACTACATATTATTACTATTTTTGTAGTAGTATTCTTGTTAGTATTTTTTACTAAACGTTTATTGTTGTTATTCTACAGCGTGTTTCAAAAGTTCGAAATAATACTTGGGTTCCGAAAATCGAACAATGCCTATTGTAAAATATTGTCTATTCTCAAGTGTTAAACTAAATTCTTACAAACTATTTCCTGAATCTTGGTGGAGGCTACTCCTGAATCCAGGTTACATTATTTACTAGGGCTAGGATTATGGACTAATCAGGAAACTTGTGACAAATATTTAAAGGACCGTAAATCAAAATATATGACAGTTACGAATAGTCTGTCATCTACATATCACCTATGCTAATTGTACTTAACATTATTTTTTCGGACTTTTGAGACACCTGTACAAGGAACTTACGACTCCTATAGTACAGCTACAAGGCAAACTAGAAAGCAATCCAGAATCACGAACTGTTTAATGGTAGAGTTAGGGACAACAGCTTTTAACAATTAATAACATAGAGACTTTACGATTTCCATTAAAAGGCATTTGCCGGAGCGATAATTCAAAATGTAGGGAAAAAGCGCTCCTTTGAACTTCCTCTGTCACCCATTGTTCGCGGTACTGACGTTCCAAAATTAATTTTGTTATTTTTCAGTACCTACCTATTGGACTGCGACGAAGGCCGTTTTTTATGGAATTTATATAATTCGAAAAATATATGTTTTTAATTTTTATTATATTTTATCTAAGTAAGTACTTCAAATATTCAATGTTTGCACCAATAGAAGTAATGATAAGACTTAATAAGTACCTAAATATAATGAATAATGAACGTGGCTACTACCTAGAGCGATAGTAGTAAAATGGCTACAACTTAGACTCTACCAACGTCGAAATAACTTTCTTGGTAATAAAATGACAGTAACAGTAACAACAGTAAAACACACAGTAACAGTTTCAAACGAAATATCGTGTTTGACCCACGATTCCGTTTGGTGACCCATATACACTCTACCTATGGATGTTTATACAATAACGATACCTATAAGTATGAGGTATATCATATCCTGATTAGAGAATACCGGTCGGCAGATATTTGATGTGATTATACCTATAACAAGCCTTCAGCTGAATTAGGTTTTCGTCAGTACTATTTCAACTCACTCGGTTTTCACTTACGATAGTATTAAATTTAACTCGTAATATGTCATCGGTAGAGATGATATAGATATGGTAATGTGTATGGCAAAGGTTTAGCCTGCTTTAGACGCTAGTTAGTATTCAATATAATATACTTATTAAGTAACCACAGCAATAATATGATCTGTTACATAGAATACTCGTACGATCAATTGCAAAACCTTGTCTGATGTCAATCATCATCATCATCATCAGCCTATGCTTGTCCACTGCTGGACATAGGCCTCCCCTAATGAGCGCCATAGCGCCCTGTCTTCAGCTTGCCGCATCCAGCATCTGCCTGCAGTCTTTCGTAGATCGTCATCCCACCTGGTCGGAGGGCGTCCTACACTACGCTTGCCGAGTCGAGGTCTCCACTCAAGAACACGTTTACCCCAGCGGTTGTCGGTTCTTCGCGAGATATGGCCAGCCCACTGCCACTTCAGCTTGCTAATTCATTGAGCTATGTCGATAACTTTGGTTCCCTGTCGGATGTATTCATTGCGAATCCTATCCTTCAGATAAAATACAATGATGTCAATACAACTTTTTATTTTTATATTATTTATATCATACATAAACTCACTGTAATTGTTTCAAGAATAATCTACCAATATTATGAAATGAACACTTCTTTATGATGATGCTTTTCTATTACTTAGTAATTTTGATCATATTTTTTTTAGACAAAGCAAAGGCACCCATAGTGAACCAAATGTTTACAGTGGTTAGAGTAAAGCGACTACAACTGGTTCGATCGGGTTGACACCACCCTCTAACAGAAGATTGGCGTAAAATAGCAATTATAGATGTGTTTCGTACGATGAGAGAGAGAGAGAGCCGAAAGCCCAACTCTCGCTTCCCCTTTCTCTACTCCACTCTCTATCAGATCGGAATTGTACGAGCAATGTCTTTGGTATTGCAAACATTATAAGGCTACGGTAACTGCTTAACATCACGCCGGTCGTACGCTTATTTGCCGACATTTTTATATATTGGTATCTATGTCAAAGATGGATTGTGTAATGAGCTATTTACAAAACCAGCTCAGTTTTATAAAACAACTGAACAACGTTCGGCTGGATTGCCATTGTATACTTGTACTATCCATTATTTATGATAAAATATAATTATATACATATATATTCATTATTTATTAGATTTAGGTTCGACTTCTTTCTTTATAAATACCTAGACCCTCCCCACTAACAGTTGAACGTTTTAAGTGGTTTTATAAAACAACTAGTTATACAATAGCCATCTTCAACATCCTACTAATATTATAAATGTGTAAGTTTGTGAGTGTACATGTTTGTTACTCTTTCAGCTAAAACTACTGAACGGATTTGGATGAAATTTGGAACACAGATAGTTTATAGCAGGGATTAACACATAGGATACTTTTCATCCCGATAATCCCGAAATTTTTGCTAAGTTAAATACTACGCGGACGAAGTCGGTGGGCACAGCTAGTAGTTATATAAAGAAACCACCGTAAAACTTATGGTACCTACCTTAACTTTAAACTAACTAACTTTAGCCGTTTTTGACGTCCCACTCCTGGGCACGGGCCTCCCCTCAACACGAGGGGGATTCAGGCCATAATCCACCACGCTGGCCTAGTGCGGGTTGGCGGATTTCACATGTCTTTCGAAAATTGGTTAGATCTTCTAAGACATGCAGGTTTCCTCACGATGTTTTCCTTCACCGTAAGCAAGTGATAATCATATAGAAATTATGATTCGCACATAGATTTAGAAAAATCCAGAGGTTCGAGCCGGGGTTTGAACCCGAGACTTGGTAGCCTGCAAGACGCGTGCTTAACCAATCGGCTATCACGGCTGCACCTACCTTATTGCTCTGAAATAAAAATATGTCAGTAATAACAAAGTAAGTATGTAGAGACTTCGACTACCTTCAGTACCTCCTTAAACATCACTCATTGTGTGCCTCAGTATGTTTACATAAGGCTCTATTTACTTGGGATCAGTTGGAAAACTATGCGATAATTTGCTCCGTTACGACTGTTTACGTCACGAACGCCAGTAACCAAGAGTAATATTGACTTAATGTGGCCTGTTAGGGCTGAGTATTAACGCCTGAATTACTACGAAAGTTTGGATATGAAATGAGCAAATTCGTACGGGTGTAATGTTTCTGTTACCCAATTAGTAGACATACAAATGAGGTATTACTGTTACAAAAAAAAGTAGGCGTAAGTCTCCGCCTATCATTATATTTATTATTACGTGAAGCAAAAACTTTGTATCCCTTTTTACGAAAATTCCGCGGATGGTGGAGTATGAAATTTGGCACAGCTAAAGTTTATATAGAGAAGGAGCGCAGAAAGCTAATATTATTATATAATAATACATTACTCTAATAAATAAATAATTACACACACTACCTTGCATTTGACACACACACATTTGTAACTTCCACTCGGTAACTGACTGACTCTCTGACTGACAAACGCTGACAGTTTTTTTTTCTTTATTCCAGAGGACGGGACTTCCATAGTGCATTATACGTGCCAGTATCAATCAAGAAGGTTTTGGGTTTTTTTACTTAATAGTTGATAATGGAAACTTAATAATGTTCAAACTAAAAAATTAAATGAATAGTGTCGAATTTTGACCACAGGCGCCTACTATTAATAATAAATATCACTAAACAATGACTTCACTATGTTTCCCCAAGCTGTAGCCAATTCATTACAGATCACATATAGACTGGCTCGAACCTCTTACAGAAGATCAGTGTTAAGTAGCTATTAAAGCTGCGTTTCGTACGACGAGTGCGAGAGCCGGAAGCTTAACCCCCTTCCCTTCATCTTTCTCTGTGCAACTTCTCATCAGGACCGCAACGTGCGAGCAATGCCTTTGGTATTGCAAGCTTAAGGCTACGATAATGAACCAGCTTGACCGTGGTTGGTACTACTCTCTTATTTATTTTTATTTATTTATTTAAAGTTAATGAATATGATCAGCGTAAAGTAGGTATCATAGCTGTGTTTCGTACGATGAGTGAAAGTACCAGAAGCCCAATCCTCTCCCTCTGTCCCACGCACATTTAGGTCGGCAACATGCGAGCATTGTCTTTGGCATTACAAGCAGATGCTTGTAATGCCAAAGACAATGCTCACAATCATTTTTTTATTTTTTGGTACAAAAAATATATTGGTATTAAACCTTGTAGGTAGGTCACGAGGTCACGACTCTATTTAGTTTACTTGTTAAAAGTACCTACCTCAATTACAGACGCCTCTACAAATTCTGTGTTTTTATAAGGGTTCCGTTTCCCTACGAGAAACCTTTATATTGATTAGTAGTTACTTCTATACGTAATTGTTTTATTTTAAAAATACTTGTTTCTTTGTTAATGTAACCATCGCCGTCGACATTTTAAAATAACACGTACAGACATAATAATACAGTTGAAAATGGTCCTCACTACTGACTGGTTTAGAAGAAAAACAGCGTCCTAAGAAGTGCTCTGAAACAAATAAGCAATTTAAGCCTAAAAACGTAATCAAGCCGGATGATAACAGTGTATATTTTCAGAGCATAGACCCGTTATTGAATCATAAGATTTTACGAATGAAGACTTAATTAAAGTTATTTAATTTAAATAGTAATTAGTCTAAAAACTTTTGGGTATTAATATATCTATAAAGATATTTTTAGTCAATGTTCGAAACCAAAGAAAAACACTTAATTTATTACTAAAAGTAGTTTTGAAAGTAATTGAGTTTCGAGAGATTATTTATAATAGTAAAATAAATTCTATTATTTAGTCTTCTTGACGTCCCACTCCTGAGCAAGGGCCTCCCAAGATGAGGGGGATTCAGGCCAAAGGCGGGATGGTGGATTTCACTTGACTCTCGAAAATTGGTTAGATCTCTTAACGTTTCCTCGCGATGTTATCCTTCACCGTATGTAAGTGATTATCATATCGAAATTCGAAGTCAAATGATTGGCACAAATAATTCGAAAAACCCACTCATACCGAGTGCCTTGTGTGCTTAGCCAATCGGGTAACATTCCTAATTGCTATAACTTATTTAAACATTTTTCAGGATCCCTTATTAAGAATCTAAGCATGACCACGGCTTATTCTCAGAAAAGGTTTTCTGAGGTTGAAAACTAAAAAAATGCTAATAATTATCTGGAATTCAGAAGATACGTAAGACGAAGAAAGAGACTACTCCACTTCATCGTTCATTCATTCTTATTGACATAAAACTTTCAAATACACAGAGCAAAATATAAACTAGAGTTGGCAAACGAAAACTCTGTATCCAGAGCCAAAACTAACAACTAAACTTCGGGGAACATCGGCTAACTTCGGTTAACTTCGGAACTAACCGGTTTGGGCCGGACTGCGCCTAGGGAGTCAGTGCAAAAACTTGCTAAACGCCTCCTGGGCCGTGAAGTATCATGGAGATGCTTGGAACTTCGGGCATTTGAGGGGAAGGGCTTCCTTGGTGGAAGCTTCTTAGTTTGTTTAAGACATTTATAAGCATGTCAAAGACCGATTGTATAGCTACAGTTTTACAAACAGTCGAACAACGTTTAGTTCTATTGTCATAGCATTTTTTGTTATTGTTCTCAGTGTCACGGGCTGTGCCCGGTCCTTTGAAAGGCTTGCATGGGGACATGGGTCCAACATGTAGAGGCCCTTATTATTTTTATGAATAATTGGTTTAGGTAAGGGATTTTTATTTATAACTATTAATATTCAGGTTGGATAATCCAACTGAACGTTTCAAGTTGTTTTGTAATACAGCCAATTTTACAATAAATCTGCGACATATACTTTTCAATAGTTTCTTCTTAATAATAATAAATAATGCATTTTTTCGGCGGTCTGTTTTTATTCGCATCCTGACTTCAGACTCGATAAAACCAAAGTTAAATATATTTTTTTTCCTAAAATGGTTTTTCCAAGAGGCTTGCAAGGTCTTGGGTATAAGTGCCTCGCATCTCTTTCCTTTCGAATACGGTTAGTAAGGGATGTAAAATAAAATGACGGCTTGACAGTTATCCTGGCATAGCGCTTACGCAAATTTTTCCTAACCGAAATAATTTATACATTTACGCACGTAACTATTAATTACTTAGATTCTATTACGGCACTATCTAAGCAGCCAGCACACCAATTGCTATTTAAATTCTATCTAAACATGCCTTTACGCGTTTTAATTAATTTGCTTAACCAACAATAGTAATTACTTCCAGCTTAACTGGACCCCTCGTGCTCTTTTAATCTTCGCTTAATTCGGTTGTTTCAAATGTAGCATGGGGGTCTGCGTGTTTTGGTTGTATCGGTCGGCTATGAAAAGTCATCAAGTGGGTGATTTCAAAGGGAAACGTGACGTTGTGGGAGTTTCGTAATCAGTAATAGGCATTCCTTTGATCCCTCGACCTTCGTGCCGCGGGGCGGCCAATATCGATATGTATAAATATATACATACAGGATGTTTTCTTAATTTGTAGGGGGAATTAGTAGACCTAACACCTGATTAACAATAAGTATATTATCGTGACGATACGTTAGTGGAATAATCTTTGGGGATAATGATTATTTCTAATATTGAAGGTTTATGTAGCAAGGGACCAGTTATTGTGGTTAAGCATGCTGCTTGCGGGCACCAAGTCCTGGGTTCAAACCCCTGCTTGCACAAATCATAATAACAATATGATTATCACTTGCGTATGATGAAGGAAAACATTGTGAAGAATCCTGCATGGTCTTAGAAATAATAATAATAAAATTATAATTTTAGCCCTTTTTGACGTCCCACTCCTGGGCACGGGCCTCCCCTCAACACGAGGGGGATGCAGGCCATAATCCACCACGCTGGCCCAGTGCGGGTTGGCGGATTCCACATGTCTTTCGAAAATTTGTAAAATCTTACCAATTAGTTAAATTTTATCTTAGAAAATCTAACCAATTTTCGAAACACATAATATGAAGTCCGCCAACCCACAGCACCCCTGGGCCAATGGTGAATTATGGCCTGAATACCCCTCGTAGTGTGGGGATGGCCCGTGCCCTAGAGTGGAACTCCATAAGAGCTAAATATTTTTTATTATTATTATGTAACAAGCGAGCTACTCGTAGTAGGAAGTGTCTTTAGTCCTTGTACGGAAGTCACTTCCATAATAGTCAAAAGTTTATTGCATTCCATATGTATTACAAAGATGGTATAACAAGGTGAAAGATCAATATGGACCCTGTCGGGCACAGCAAAATAATAATATTAGGAGAAATGAGATATAATTAGTTATGTCGAAAATTAAATGTCAATAAACGAATTTAATACAATTATTCGTCAATGCTAATGTCATCCTGTTCAAGTAGGTACTACAAATTATAATTCAAGTTATATTATATGCAAAGTCAGTTGTATAATATACAAGGTGACACATAATGGGTATACTTTTTTTTTCAAAACTTAACTTTGTAATTCTAAAACCATCAGCTTTGGAGGGAACTTGAAAAACAAAAGGTGTTATAGGAATACAGCTGTTGACCGATTTCACAAGTCTACAAAACCTTTAGTACATCAACTGTCCCACAAAGCCGATAGTTTGAGATTTACAAAGTTAAGTTGCAAAAAAAATAGTATACCCTTTTTGTATCACCTAGTATATTATAGGTAAGTTCGCTCTGGACTTCTCTGAGACAACTTTCAGTACGAATTTCTATCTTGTGTATTCCAGACTGACACACTAAGTGTATGGTCCCAAACTATGCAACGCTTATACTATGGGTACCGTACAATGGACTAGGGGCGATCCCAGTGACACCGAGACCAGGAAAATTACGAAAAGGAGATTTTCGAAATTTACCCCAACGGGAATCGAACCAGCAACCACCAGAGAGCCGACCGGTCGTCATACAACTAAATTTAAAACGTTCAAGTAAGCAATACAAGTGCTTTTTTAGTTAGAGCCAGACTGGCTGAGCTGAGATGGTTCTCAGGGGGATTATTTGCGAAATGTTCTCAGCCCAATGACGTCACCATAGATTTAAGTCAACAACGAATTCGGAGCAATTATACGGGACAATCTCTTGTGAGGCTTGGCTGTTTGGTGTAAAAATGTTTGTTCAGTATGGAACCGAAGAGGTATGCGGTATTTTATAGACCCTATCTAAATTTGAAGAATCAATAAGACCTTGCAGTAATTCACGCTAAAAAGTTGACACTTTTCACAGAACATGGCCATATTTGACATCTGGACATAGTAAAATGTATAGAAATTATTAGTAAATACCGGGGTAACCGTGTAAATGAGGGTTTTCAAAAAATACAATAAAGTGTTCCAGACACAAAATAATAATAAAAACTGTTTCGAACAACAAAAATATTTGGTTATAAACAGTTTTTTTAGCCCTCCATTCCAGCCAGACCAATCTTTCTTTCTAAAAATAAATATGGTTAGACCAGTGGTAAGTTGTATATACGGCGGTCAAAAGTCTACCTATCACTGAAAAAGATACCTATCAGTGATGACATATAAAATACACGGTAATTCCGAACAGAGTCATGCCCTTTAAAATAATAAACGATTAGGTATCGTTTGTTATTACACACACTCAGTACCTACACAGTACACGATTTGACGAACATTTGGACTACAATAACTTCACTCTGCTTCACTTGGCTTCATTCAGCTTAGCTCAAGGTGAAAGGAAACGAAGCAATCGTTTCATAGCACAACCAAGTGGTCGGTCACCCTTAAACATATGTAATGCATGTCCAAGCCAACCCCAACACCTTGTGACCCTACATCGGCCCACAATGGGCCCATAAAGTTCGGGCAAAGGGACCAAAAACTCTATTCTATTGCCCACACGGACAATTGTATCGCGATGTTTAACATTTAACACTTGATTTCGTTAGGACCACTATATTTGTGCGTCGCTCGACATTTATCGTGTCTTTTATTGTACACTAGTTTTTACCCCCGATTTCGTCCGCGTAGAGTTAAGTAAAGTATTCTATGTGTTAATCCAAGTTATAAACTATCTGTGTTCCAAATTTCATCAAAATCCGTTCAGTAGTTGTTGCGTGAAAGAGAAACAAACATACATCCACACTCACAAACTTTCGCATTTATAATATTTGTAGGATTTTTGGGGTTATTCGATGTGTTGTGAATTTTTAGCGTAACTGCTTAATATCAGGCGGATTTCCCATACTATGTAATATCATTGACGACCGCTTGGCGCAGTGGTTCGAGCGTAGGCCACTCGGCTCGGCGCATGGTGGATGCGGGTTCGATTCCGGCCGGGGCAAATTTCGGAAATGACCTTTTCGTAATATGCCTAGGGTATGGGTGTCACTGGGATCGCCCGTCCATTGTACAGTACCCATAGTACAAGCTTTGTTTAGTTTGGGACTGTACAGTCAGTTGGTGTGTCAGTCTGGCGATATTTATTTATTTATTTATCAAAAAACCCATTAAGAATAGGCACAATTTTATTGTTTCAATCTCGGAAAATCTGACATTGATTCGGAACCTACTTTGATAAGAATATCCTGTGTGATGTGTCATCTTAAAATGTGGAGTCGGTATTGTAACAATAAAATATTATATTTATAAGGAATTAAGTTATGTAGGTTATAACTTATGGTTTAACTTTGAATGTCTGAAAAGATCTAAATCTGTCACTTTTCAGGGGCGAGTTCAACAAAACATTGGTAGCATTCGTTTACTGCTCTATCGGGCGGTAGTTAGTTGAATACAGGTTAGTGGCCTTATAAATCGAATTATAAGGTAGATAAGGTAGAAAATGCAGATTCAATTGCTTCTCCTACATCACAGTAGGACATTTCGTTGCATTACGTTAATTAGCAACCGCATTGGTTCATTATATTCTTGCATGTTTTTATAATGCCACTATTATTACCTCCAGCGTCCCTAGCGTAAATTTTGTGATTTTATTTGTCCAAAACAGCGCCACCTATTGGGTCTAACTATATCTAAAGACCATCCATGGGGTTACCCAAAAATACAAAAAAACATCCAGATCAGTCAGACGTTTTGAAGGAGAAGCATAACGAACACACGCACATTTAAATTTAAATATTTATAAAGATGTGTGTTATAAAGATGTGGCTCGGAATGCTGGGCGTCTAAAGTGCGGGAAGAGAAACGTCTCCACTCTGCTGAGATGCGAATGTTGAGATGGATGTGTGGAGTGACGCGAATGGATAAGGTGAAGAATGTGTATATAAGGGATAGTGTCAGGGTAGCGCCAATAACAGATAAAGTAAGAGGAGGCTGGAATGGTTTGGACACGTGATGAGAAGGGATGAGAAGCATGTGACTAAAAGAGTGATGAATATGAATGTGGATGGATACAGTGCGAGAGGAAGATGGATGGATTGTATCAAGAGTGATATGAACGAGGTTGGAGTGGATGTGTGTATGACGGGAAAGCGCGATGAATGGAAGGAAAAGACATACTGCGCCGACCCCAGATAATGGGAAAAGGTAAGGCAGATGATGATTTTTCCAACAAATCTTGCCCAATTTTTATTGTAATTATGAGTGCAGTGGGGTTAGGCTTCATTTTTTTTTCGTGCGGATCTCGGTTGAATCGATATCTTATAGAAATACCGTTTAAAATATTGAGAAACTATACCACTCTATGCTTTTTTGTTCTTACCTAATTCGACATCCATTGGTACATTGGTAGGTCTTTCTTTATTCTCTTTGGGTGCCATCATTGTGTTTTTGCAATATGTTTAAGCGCGTCGTGTTGTTAAACGTTTTAATGTTCTGATTAATTCATGATAATTAATATAATCGTAGTCCAAGATGAAATTTTATCCGTTATTCTGTGAGTAATTTTTTTATTTTCAAAAAACCGATATTTTGAACTAGCTTTTTTGTAAGATTTGTATGGAATATAATATCAATTTTAAAGTTTTTAAAAGGTAGTTAATATTAATGAATGAATGAATTTATTTTATTATAAAAATATTTTTCACTTACTAAAGACCTAACTACTTTGGGGTGTGAATTTTTTTTAAGTTATTTTACATAAATAAGCATGTTTACAGTGCAAAACAAGATTACTCTCTTTCTAGTAGCGCATCAAAACTTCTTTGACAACGGCGTATAATTTGTACAGGTTTACTATTTGACACCGCACTTTGGGGACATAGTCATAAACAATACTCGTCTAAAGTTAAACTTTTTAAGTACTTAAACTTTTATAAGTTTTTTTTTTCAATATAGTATTTATTTCCAGGTCTCACAGTGTTCGCCTCCATCAATATTGAGCCCTCATCGTCCACGTGTGAAATAATTACGATCAATTCTTGCAACTACACGGTAATATGTGCTGGAACCCTCGAGAGAGTCAAGAACTCGCACATCTGTGGAGCAAGTCATTATGTCACATTCGTCATCACCAAGTCTGTTGCACCAATACTATCAAAAACCTTTTTTAGTTCTACAAACTTTGACCCAAGAGTTCGTGAATTCTCAGCTTTTGATAATGTTTGGACTACAATCGATTCAGGTGCTTTCATATACTACCAAAATTGCATTGAAATGGATTTGTCAAACAATCAAATAACCACTATTGAAAGCCAAGCATTCGATTATTTGCGATACTTGCATGTCCTTAATTTATCAAGGAATAGCATCAAAAAACTTAATCCGCACTCATTTTCGATACAAAGTAACAATATAGAGGTACTAGATCTGTCTTACAATGAATTGACAACTCTCAATAACGAGTTCAATGATCTGTCTAAGTTAACTAAATTATATTTGCAAAACAACAAATTGGAATCAATATCAGACAACACTTTCCTAAATTTGGAAGAGTTGAATTACCTGTATTTGCAACGGAATCAGTTGAAAACGTTTAACATAACGCTGACTAACTTGACAAAATTGGTCAGTCTCGACTTATCAGATAACTATTTAGTTCAATTATCTGGCTTTGAACTGAACAGTTTCGGGTCTATCCGTCTATCCCATGTGAATTATTTGAATTTAAACAGTAATAATATGAGTGGAGATATAACTGAGATTACTTTTTCGAGTATACGTAATAGTATAACTACGTTAGATTTTACGAAACAGAATATAACTGGCATACGAAATGAAGCTTTCGCCGACATGGAAACTTTGCTAAGTTTAAATCTTAGTAAAAATAGTATAAAAACTCTGAACGACTCTAGTTTTGTTAACACGTACATTAGAATACTAGATTTGTCTTACAATCAATTACAAGATTTGAATTTTTTGAAGAACTGTTTAACAAATTTAACGGTATTCAATGTAAGTAATAATAATATTCAAGTCATATCACAAAATGCATTCGAGAACCAACAACAAATGGTGAATTTGGACTTATCAATGAACAATATAATACGAATAGAACAAACATCTTTGCCTTTACTGAAGTTGCAATATTTGAACGTTGCAGGGAATCATTTGTATGGTGCTGTGAGAATGAACGTGTTTAGTCCAGCCAAATATTTGAGATTCTTAGATTTGAGTAATTTAAATATTACCAGAATTGACGACTACGCTTTTGTGGATCTACCAGTTTTGGCGGGCCTTAATCTGTCACATAACCAAATTGGACAAATAAAATTAACTAATTTTAGAGGTGTCAATAATATGCATAGTTTAGATATATCGTATAATAAATTACTCATATTAAGAATTCCAATAAAAATGGCTAATTTGACGGCGTTGTATCTTAACAATAATAAATTAAAAGACGTTTCGAAATTATTTCGGGATCCATTCTACGTAGATATATCTAGGGACGTAGTGCCTAGCTTAACTACGTTAAACCTAGCTCATAATAACATTCAAAACTTCAATAATCGTAGAATTAATACTTTGTCAACTCTCAAAGAATTAAAATTATCGTCCAATGAGCTAAGTACTGTAAATTTAAGTTATTTCAAAGACTTAAAGTCGATAGACCTTAGCAACAATCATCTGACTTCCATCAATAGTATGTTTCGAGAAAATGTCGAAAATATAGAATCACTAGATTTGAGTCGAAATAATATTACATTTCTGCAACCCGGTACATTTCAGTTTATGGAAAATTTAAAAGTCCTCAATCTGTCCGCAAACTCTTTAACAGAAATACGTAACGGAAGTCTCCAAGGGCTTAACAACACTCAAGTGATGGACATATCCAAGAATGCTCTTACATCCCTCAATGCGGAGCTATTTAAGAAATGCAATGAATTAACAACACTAATAATTGATGACAATCTTATTAAATCGTTGCATATCGATAGATTACTGTTTTTGGTGCCTAAATTAAGCACAATAAGCTTAGGAGGTAATCCGATATTTTGTAGGAATTTTTTTCTTAGAATTGGGCCTGTAAATTCTTCAGTGTCTGTAAGACGAGTAGTAGTAACCTCTATTGATAAGATATACCATGGAGATAATGTTTACGGTATCAAATGTGGAGATAACGATACTGATGTTAATACAAATAAACCGGAAGCTGATAGTGCAGAATTGTCCTCAGTAGTTCCTCTAGTATTGTGGCCGGTATTAACAATTTTATTAATTAGCATTGGTGCACTTGTTATATATAAGAAATATCATAACAACAACCGCATTAGAGTGTTCCCGGTTGATAGGATTTCAAAAAGTTCATTAGAAGTCAATCAATCCGTATCAAGTATTATTGATGAATGATGAATTTGAAAAATATAACGTAAATATAGTATTTATGTTAAACTAGCTGTGCCCGCGACTTAGGCCGCGTGGAATTTAATTGACAAAGTTTCATACAAACTTTCATCCCCTATTTTATCCCATTGGGAGTAGAATTAATCAAAATCCTTTCTTAGCGGATGCCTACGTCATAACATCTACCTGCATGCCAAATTTCAGCCCGATCCGTCTAGTGGTTTGGGCTGTGCGTTGATAAATCACTATGTCAGTCAGTCACCTTTGAGTTTAAGAATTAAGATATTAATTGTGTTATTCTATTTTATACAATAAGATGATTTAGTTTAAGTGATTAAGAACTAGTTATCATTTATTCATTACTTACTATTGTTTTGTACTTTGGTATATATATTGTAGCATTGCGTTTTATAAAAATATAAATGTATCAAATACAATGCTTGAATTTTATTTAATAACATCTATGGGTAATGTTGCTCAGTTATCTTTTCGGACTTTTAAACCGTATATGTATAATTATATACAGTAACTATAGTTTGGATATTTAACAATTGAAATGCGTGCTTATTTCATTTATTAATACTGACATGTTTATTCCTAACGCCGCATTAAAAAATATACGTTTGTTTTTTTCTATTTATCGTCAACCACGTTTTATCCCGGATTATCCAAATATAATATTTCATGACGGGCGTGCACACTATGGGAATTATACCGGGCTCGTTTGTTCCCGGGTGATTGATGAGTCTTCCAAACGGAACACCGCAGGCTCGTACGATTTTTACCCGGATATAACTTGATATCGTTGCGTTACATCTGGTATTTTTTTGCGTGCAGTAACATTTCGTTCGCAATTTTGACATACACTGGAACAGTGCGGTGAGATTTTAGTCAGTAGGCCGAAAGGAGCCTGATACGAGGATTTCCACGATGTAGACATCCATAAGGATATCCCCATGAAAAGCAGTATCTGGCATAACGAACGGACTACTATGTTAAATAGCTTGCAAATGACATTTGAAGCTGTTTATAACACAGACCTTGTGGAAACCAGGCACAAGTTCCGTATATTCAAGAGTTTTCGCCATTCCTATTCTAAATCAAGTATAATTAACTCACGAGTTTAGGTCCAATTAGTCTAATTACGATCCGTAGTGCATTACAACTGTTATTCAATAAGCTGTATCAGTCTTGCTCCTGTGGAAATCAGCCCATACAGTTATTTCTGTCTCCCGACTTGCAAAGGAGAGAAGTGGATCATTATCTCCTAATCTTCCTTTCGATAAAATTCGTGCGAGTTACAAGTCCATTTAACTTTTCCCCGAGCCACGACGAGGGTCAAACCTGGGTGTCATCATTGGGCTTCACTGTCGATCCTGGCTTACAGGAGTAACAGTGGTGGGAGTGTGAGGCGGGACTAGTCCCATAAAAACCCCACGTTAAAAAAAGTGAAACTTTATAATATGTGCATATATTTTTTTATATGTTCAGTTCAGTTGTACAGGAAAATGGAGTTCTATGGAGAAGCCAAGACTTGGCCTATGAAATGATGGTATACTTTGTTTATTATTATTATCCATAATAATATTACTGTCTTGCTAATTCATAATGACCACGAGAGGGACGGCATTACCCTTAGTTGCATGCATTGTCCTCGTAATTTTAAAATTCTGTTTGTTATTATAATTGATAACATTATCATGACATGACGACAATGTGATATTTAAATGTAGAGACGATGTTACAACAACAAAAATTGGGCTTTGTGAGAACAAAATAATATCTATTTACATAAAACATACCTCGCAACTAGCTCAACCAGCTATGAAACAAATAAACTAAAATGAATGGGTTAATAGATTCTGTGATTACTAATTAATGTTCATTTATATTCCTGGAAGTAGCACCAAATGTTTTCTTCATGATGTTATGTAAAGACCTGACAGACGTTGTCCTGTCTTTTAGGGGTATGAAAAGTAGATAGTAGCCGATTCTCAGACCTACTGAATGTGCATATAAAATTTCATAAAAATTGGTCCAGCCGTTTCGGAGGAGTATGGTTACTAACATTGTGACACGAGAATTTTATATATAAGATATAAATCGATTGGTAAAGCCGTGGCGATACCTAAAATATCTTTGTTCTTAAAAAAACTTTGAAAATCCTATTATTTATTCTTATATATTTATAAAGAGAGTTAAACTAAAGCTCAAGGGTTTATCTAGCATTGCTCGAAATATATTGTTTCCTTATATTTACGCGAATACTACACATTGAAATAAAACTATTTTGCGGATTTTATCGCGTTTTTTTACTTTTTATATTCCCGACGTTTCGGCTGCTTTACAGCAACCATAGTCACGGGGGACTGAGGTGTTAGACCTGTTATTATTGCTCGAAATAAGCATATAAAGCTATTAAATTCGTGGACAGTGATTAGTGATATTAAAAAATGAGCTTTTAGCAAATACTAGTTTCAACTCCATTCCATCTCTGTTCCTTTCTAATAATAAAACAAAGACTAGTTTATACTTTTATCATTACAACCGTATGTCCGTTCAAGCTTACATCGTATTGTTTCTGTTTAAACATTTGCCAAAATAAGCCAAAATAGTTATGGTGTGACTTAATTTATTTTTCTTAAAACACAATCGAATTATTATTTTTTTATCAAAATGGATCACAAATGGTTATTATGTAAGTATTATTTGCAGTATTTTATGGTAGCGGTTAGTACTAAAAGCTTTAAAATTTTCCATATTTATTATATTGGTTATGCTATCTAGATTGAAATAATCACACTAAACATCTTCCATTTTTAACAGTCTTAAAAAAAAATTAACAGTATTCGGTTTTTATTGAAATGATATTTGTCTCATAACTCCGTCATATATGTAAATCAATTTGATTTTTATATTTTAATTTGAAAGTACAATATCAATATTAAAATATTTTAAGAAATAAAAAGTATTAAGTTAATTTTAACTGCCTGAAAATTAATGACATACGATGGCCTGAGATGAGAACCCCAGCAGCCACACAAAACCAAAATACAATGGCGTCAACCTATGGCGTGGTGGGCTACTCACCATCCAAAGAGACCAAATTGTGATCGATAGGATATTGAGATTGTTTTAGGTAAATTAATAAGGAAATGGATCGATTCAATTAAATAAATCGATCAATCGATTCAAGTAAATAACAGTTATTTTTTCTGTTTATTTTCTTACCTGAGCTATGTTAACGACGCGTTATTTTTCAGGATACATTAATATCATTATTTAAAACCGTTACGTTACGATTAATATTCCTAAAATAATCCTTAATTCCTAAATGGTAGAGTCTTAGTTTGTAGTCAGCTTGTACTCGTATATTTATCAAATATAGATTTTGCTCGCAGCTTCACTGGCATTTTTTCTGGATATCGACTACTGCGCCACCGACCGGGTCATCCAAATCGGTCAAACCGTTTAGGAGGAGCATTACGAACATACGCTGACTGAAATGTAATATAACTTCATTTCTTTCAGGTCTCACGGTTTTTGCGTACATCAGCATTGAACCGTCATGGTCGCGGTGCAATAAAACACTCATCAGTTATTGCAACTATACCATCACATGTAGCGGACGCCCCGAGGGGGTTGCCTCTGACAGCTGTGGTAGCGAATACTACTACACATTTATCCTCACCAATACAATTCAAAGTGTTCTTACAACCAGCTTTTTTTCCTCAACAAACTTTGATACACGGGTTCGGTATATCTTTGCATCTGATAACACTTTTATCGATATCGAATTCTCAGCCTTCAGATACTATTATAACTGCGTTCAAATGGTTTTATCTAACAACAAAATATCAAGGATAGACAACGGAGCATTCACGAACTTGCAGTCTTTGAAATCTCTCAATTTATCTGGAAATTTTATCCGTGAACTAAAATCACACTCTTTGATGATACAAAGGAATAACCTAGAAGAGTTAGATTTGTCTTATAATAAATTGGAAGCACTCGAAACGGAATTAAATGATCTGCCTAATTTGAAGAAATTATACTTACAGAATAACAACTTGGAATCAATGTCAGATGATAGCTTCGAGAAACTGAATGAGTTAAACTATCTTTATTTGCAACACAACCGGTTGACTGCGCTTAACATAACGCTAGCTAACTTGAAAAAGCTGACTTATCTCGACTTGTCCAATAACTACTTAATTAAATTATCGGGCTTTGATTTGAATCGTTTAGTTTCTTTAATTCACATCAACGTGTCACATAATGCATTATCAACCGTAGAATCCAATTGCTTTAACCAGGCTTTTGGCTTAGAGGAAGTAGATTTCAGCAATAATAATATCAGAATGACAATTGATACCGTCATGTTTATTAACAACAATAACCTAAAATATTTGAATTTCTTCAATAATCATATAACAGGTCTACATGATAGCTTTCTGAAATATACTGCCGTCAATTATTTAAACCTGAACAATAATAATATAAGTGGAGATATTACGGAGAATACGTTTTCTGGTTTGCGCCATGTTACTGAATTAGAAATAACAAAACAAAATATTACTGGAATAAGTAATAAAGCTTTCGCGGAAATGGAAAGTTTGCTGACTTTAAATTTAAGTAGAAATAGTATCAGAACCATAGATGACTCTAGTTTTGTTAATACATCCATTAGAATATTAGATTTGTCTTACAATCATTTACATGATTTGGGTTTTTTGAAGAACTGTTTACCTAATTTAACAGAGTTTATTTTCAATAACAATAATATTAGAATAATATCAGAAAATGCATTCGAGAACCAACAACAAATGGTGAATTTGGACTTATCAATGAACAATATAATACACATAGAAGAAACATCTTTGCCTTTACTGAAATTGCAATATTTAAATGTAGCAGGGAATTACTTGAATGGTACTTTAGGAAAGAATGTGCTCAGTCCAGCTAAATATATAAGGTTCTTAGATTTGAGTCATTTTAATATTACCAGGATCGATGACAACGCTTTTGTCGACCTACCTGTTTTGGCAAGGCTTAATCTGTCACACAACCAAATTGAAAGTATAGGATCAAGTAATTTTAGAGGCGTCAATAATATGTATAGTCTGGATGTTTCACATAATAAATTGACCAATTTAAAATTCACAAACAGGACCTTGACCAATTTGAAAGGATTGTACCTAAACAATAATAACATAATGAATATTTCAGAAATATTTCCAATGAACTCTAGTATTTTGTATCTCGACGCGTCCAACAATAACCTACAATTATTTTCCGATATTGGACGTGAAACTCTACCCAACATAGGTACATTAATTTTAAATAATAATAAAATTAAAAATTTCAATAATCCAAGAACTAATACTTTATCGACTCTCAATGACTTAAGATTATCATCAAATGAACTGACGAATATAGATTTGAAATTTTTTAAACAACTGATGATAGTAGACCTAAGCAACAATAATTTAAGTTATATCAACAGCACGTTGCTACAGAATTTGGAATATTTGCAATCACTTGACATGAGTAGAAATCAGATTAGGGTGATGCCACCTGGTACGTTCCAGTTTATGAAAACGTTGAAATTCCTCAATCTGTCAGCAAACTTCATAACGAAGCTTCGTTACGGAAGTCTCAAAGGGCTTCACACCACTGAAGTATTAGACATATCTAAGAATAATATAACAACACTCGATGCAGACTTATTTCATGAATGTAACGAATTGAATACTTTAATAATCGATTACAACCATATTAAATCATTGGATATTGATAGATTATTGTTTATAGTACCAACATTAAAAACAATAAGCTTGGGTGGTAACCCCATTTCTTGCAAAGAAATCATTCTCAGTATCAAATCTTCTAACACCACTGTTACTTCTAGACTCGTAGAAGTTACTTCTATAGATAAGATATATCATGAGGATAATGTACACGGTATTAAATGTGGAGATGATGTTTATCGAGTAACTACAAGTAAGCCGGAGTCGATTAATCATAAACCTGAAAGTGATACATCGTCTTCAACAATCGTCCTTATTTGGTGTTCAGTATTAACATTTGTAATAATCGGCGTTGGTGTTGTCATCTATCTGAAATTTTACAGAATTCGGTTTCTAGCCTTTCCTGTTAATGATAGTTCAAGAGCTTCTTTAGAACTCGATGGATCTGAATTTCAGAGTAATTTGTTGAATTAAGTTACACGTTAAAATAATGCGCAAATGTAGTTTGGACTGACAGTTGATAATCCCGTGTTTTGTACAGACTACTATCCAGTTTTTCTCTAAATGATAATGATTGTTAGTATTATCAGCAAAATATGTAGTTAAGTTTCAGCTCAACTGTAGACATATAGAGACTTCGCTCACACGTTTTTGAGTAGAGACATGAGCATCAAGGTGTGGTGTGTTTTCCTTAGGAATATATGGCAGTGCACTCATTTTAATAGAGCCGAGGTAGCGTCGTAGTGGAATCGCGGCGGTGTCGATTTTATTATTTCATTTCGCACGTTGTATTGCTGTTGGAATTAAATAAAGCATAGTACCCTGCGCCTCGAATCTATTAAAACACGCTACTATAGTGTCATAACGCCACTTCTATCTTGTGTGAGCGAGGCGCCTTAGCTCTTGGAAAAGGCGCTGTAATTTTTTGTATTAATCAGCGTCTAAATATGTTTCGTTGACGAATTCAATTGTATGCGTATTTATGTATTTTCTAAGCAAACTTTAATTGTTCAACATTACAACTTAAATAAAATAGGTTGTTTGTCTTTCACTGTGATTATCGTCTAGTTATATTAAGCACATATTTTAAGCAATGTATTATTAATATTAAATAAAAAAAAAATGTGTTAAGTAATTATCTTAATTTTGTATTACATGGTCTTTGAGAAAAAAAACGCATTTAATTCCTTTAGCCGATAGGATTTTCATGGTGACGATTAAAGTGACAGCCTGGGGTATTCCGCATTATTTACGTGAACATTATAAATAATTTCATGATCTCAATCCTTGTTGCTATCAAAAAGGCTAAACAGTCAAAATTCTTTGTCACTATTGACCTACTTACCTACCATGAGTTTGAAATATTTGTATTCGATTATCCTATCAAGAAAACCATGGATGTTGTGAAAGTCTTCACAGATCCTGCCAGGCCGCTTGGATACTGACACCGATAGAACAAGTTCAATGTAGCTGTGTTGGCAGACCGCCATATCCCGTGGAGTTCAAGGTCAACCATGAATTTATTACTGGATGTAAACCACGCTCCATTGAATGTAGGAAATTGCGTGCGGAACCAATTATTCGGAGACATGGAACTGTCTGTCGCGAATACAAAATGACGAATATTTTTATGGTAACCTGTGATAGTTGACGATCGCTTCGAGTAATAAAACTAAAAAAAAACAGTGCTGTCTAGGGACGTCCGAAAGAAGTGAAGCTTTATAGTAGCATTACACGATATATCTAATAGATATATCGTGACGCTACTGACGCTTAGCACGGATAAAGTGGCCGGGTGGCGAGAACCCCGAACGTCCATATGCTAGCTTAAAAAAAAAACTTTGTAAAAAAGTATTAAGTAACCAGGGCCCTAAGCACGCTAGCTACTCAAATCGTAATAGAAAAGCAAACGCTCGCGATTACGTTGCAAACGCTCCTCTTTTGACGTTTTGCTGACACCATACCATATCAATGTCAGTAGAAATCGTGACGCTCGGGTCAGCAAAACGTCAAAAGCGGAGCGTTTGAAACGTAATCGCGAGCGTTTGCTTTTCTCTTACGATTTGAGTAGCTAGCGTGGTTAGGGCCCTGGTGTGTATGAAAACGAAATACATTGATGACCCCAGCGTTACCCAATCGTTGACCACTATGCCAATCTTGTACGCCAATCATTATTGACGGTGGTAGAGCCAAGCTATAGCCAAGCTGTAGCCAGCGAACATCTGCAAGAAGGCGTTGAATGTCTACAAACAGCTGGCAAAGGCCGCTAAAACTAGCTGGGGCCTTCACCCGGAAGTCATCCGGGTGATTTACACCGCCACCATTGAGCCCATCATCATGTATGCCGCCAGTGCTTGGTCGCCAGCAACAAACAAGATCACTACTCAGAAGCAGCTGAACACTGTCCAGAGGGGCTTTGCGCTAAAGATGTGCAAAGCCTACAGAACAGTGTCCTCGAACGCGTCGCTCGCTCTGACCGGGCTACTGCCCCTCTACATTCGTGTACGCGAAGCGGCCTCCCTTTACAAGGCCAAGAGGGGAGTACCCCGACCAGAGCTAGGCGACATGGAAGTCGAAAGCAGACTGGCGTATACGAGTACTCCGCATCCGGCAAAATATATGGACCTTAAGTTCATAAGCTTGACGGATCAGCAAAGCGTGGCCACCAACGTAAGCAGCGCAGTAAGAATATACACGTACGGCAGTAAAATTGAGGGCAAGGTCGGCGCTTCACTTTCCATCTGGAATAGTGAAACCGAGATCAAGTCGCTCAAACTCAAACTGTCGTCTTACTGCACGGTCTATCAAGCCGAACTTTTGGCCATATGCCGAGCCACTAAATACGCGTTTGAGTGTAGGAGCGCCAGTCTCGCTGTAATAAGCGACTCGCGTTCGGCACTCGAGACAGTGGTCAACCCGCTCTCTCTTCACCCGCTCGCCGCCGAGGCGAGGAACAACATCGCCCAGTGCAGACTCCAAAACAAGGACATCTCCTTGTTTTGGATAAAGGCACACGCAGGGTTGGCGGGTAACGAGAGAGCGGACGAATTGGCAAAGCAAGCAGCGCTGCATAGTAAGACCAAGCCAACGTACGACAAATGTCCGGTATCATTCGTCAAGCGACAAATCCGTTTGGAGTCGCTGGACGAATGGAACCGTAAGTACAAGACTGACACCACTGCTTCTGCGACGAAAATGTTTTTCCCTGACCTGGTGGTGTCCTATAGGACAATTAGGAAGATTCATCCCACTGCCACGCTCACACAGGTTCTGACCGGGCACGGTGGGTTCTCAGAGTACTTGAACCGTTTCAAGTGCAAGGAGGACCCATCCTGCATCTGTGAACCGGGTGTGAGCGAGACAGTGCAGCATGTCTTACTGCATTGCCCTGTGTACTCACGCCAAAGATATGATGTACAAATGTCTTTAGACACCACTTTAGATTTACACAGTGTTTGTAAACTTGTCATGGACAGCGAGAAACGTGATACCTTCCTAAGGTATTGCACGGAGGTAGCGACCAGCGTGATTACTAGGAACAAGACCTAAGCAGAAAGAGGCCAGCTGTCCATTTATTATGTTAATAAGCCACCACAGCAACTTATACAACACTGCGCTATTAATCACGCAGGCTGACATATTCGTGCAATAAAATAGGAAGGAATCCTGTTTATTTTATCACGTTTATAACTATCGTTATTTATTCCGCTGTCCCATTTTTGTTATATATTTGATAAGTTTCCTTTATTGTTATTTTTTACTAGATTTTGAGAAAACGCTTTTAATAAACACTGTGATATTTTTATTTAAATAAACATTTCTTGTACATTTATTTTAACGTGTTAAGTAAGGTCTCTGACCCCCACATCAGAGGTGAACGCGGCCGGGCCATAAAGGCCCGGATAAAAAAAAAAAAAAAAGCTGTAGCCAAGCTGTAGCCAAGCTGTAGCCAAGCTATAGCCAAGCTGTAGCCACTTGACTACAGCTTGACTACAACTCATATACGGGCTGGCTCGACAAGGGTAGTACCATCCTCACACATACGATGAGTGAGAGCGCCGGCAGACCAACCCCTCCTGCCTTCCACTCGCTCTGTCCGACTCTCCATCAGGTTGGCAGCGTGCAAGCAATGTCTTTGATTTCGCAAGCACATGCTAGGTGAAACAGAAAGGGTGTACTATTTTTTTGCAACTTTTCTTTGTAAATCCAAAACTATCGGCTTTGTGGGACAGTTGAAGTACCGAAGGTTTTGTAGACTTATGAAATCTGTCAACAGCTGTGTCCCTACAACACCTTTTGTTTTTCAAGTTTCCTCTAAAGCTGATCTTTTTAGAATTACAAAGGTAAGTTTTGAAAAAAATAGCCCCTTCTGTTTCAACCTGTATAGGCTATGGTAACAGCTTAACATCAGGCGGGCTGTATGCTTGTTTTACGATTTGAGTAAAGAACAGCTTCCTAGATAATTCAATTGTGGTTCCGTTATGCCCTTTAAAGTACCTACAGATTCCAATTTTAACATCGGTTCGGTACACGTATTATCAATGTAAACATGTCTACTCATGCCATTCTTTGGTACAGTAAAAATAAAAATAATGTTGATAACGCACTTCCCGTCAAACGCTCAGTTCTGCGACATACCTACCTTCGAGTGCGTGTGACTAACTATCGATAATGAACCAGAGGAATAATTAAATATACCCACAATGTTTATTCTATGTAAGTACCTTATAATTTAACTTATAATATTTTTTACTCCGGTTGTGACTTAGACTACAATTTGGGGCCTTCAATTAAAAATAATAATAATATAATATCGCAAGACTGATACACCAACTGTATGGTCCCAAACTAAGCAACGCTATTACTATGGGTACCGTACAATGGACTGGGGGCGATCCCAGTGACACCCAGACCTGGGCAAAATTAATAAAGGCCATTGCCGAAATTGGCCCCGGTGGGAATCGACCCTCAACCACCCAGTGCAGTCAGCCGAGCGGCCTACGCTCGAAGCACTGCGCCAAGCGGTCGTCAAATTCTTTCTCAAAATGGCTCCTTGCTTTGAATTCGATTGCCATTTTCTGATTGGTCAAACGATCGCTTCCCTTTTTCAAGACCACTCTTCCTTGAAATTAATACTTTTCTATTTGTATATTCAGTGTGTGAGGTAAGGGGGGAGGGGGGATTGCGAGTGTGTATTAACATTTCAGTGGGGGTCATTGCTTTTGGCATATAACAAAAACTTTTTGAGAAATTAAATTAAAACGGTTTGAGAAAGTAAACATTTTGGACCTGCGGGATTAGAGTGATGATGTAGTTAATGGTTTCTCATATTTCAAATAACCGAAGGTACCTAAGTTTAATATCTATAGTTTGAATTGTTATTTTACAGATTTCATCCCAGCAATCGCAATGGTAGTAAGCGCACGAAATTCGCTTACAAATGATGGAGAGTGTTTTTATACAATCATCTGTGATCATCCTACCGATGTGGACCCAATTTCTTCTTGCGATAACATTGATCCTTTCATTACTTTTATCATCGAAAATACCACAATGGCCGTCATTACAGAAAACTTTTTCACTACAAATTTCAATCAATGGATTCGTATATTCAAAGCCACAGATAATGTTTGGACCAATATCACATCCTCTGCATTTAGTGATCTCACTAATGTACTTAGCATAGATTTATCTCGCAATAGTATTGCAAGCTTGGAAACACCTTTTAAAGGCTTAGAAGCACTAGACTATTTAAACATATCACATAATTTTATTGACGCAATTAATCCTGAAACCTTTTTGATATCTGATGATAAAACCAATTTGCAATTACTAGATCTGTCTTTGTTAACTTATTTATTGAACGATACGTTTGTGAATTTATCTAGATTAACAATGTTGTTTTTACAAGGCAATGATATTTCGGTGCTCTCGAGTGGATGCTTTGGGTCCTTGAAGAATTTAAACGTCTTAAATTTAAGCTTCAATAATTTAAAATCTTTGAATACGACACTGACGCCTCTAAAATTATTAAGAGAACTCGATATTTCCTATAATTATTTTAGGAATATACCGATATTGGAATTAAAAGAGTTATATTTGTTAGAAAAAGTTAATTTAACTCATAATAACATACAATGCCCTGATCATTCACACGAAGAAGACGACACCGTTCTGGCAATATACTGTTGACAGATAATAACCGTATTTGACATCTGGATACAGTTAAATGTATGTAAATTATCGGTGCGAGTTTATCCGTGTGAATGACCACTTGGTGATAAAGAGTGCAAGGTGCAAAAATCGCTTAAAATGATATATGCAATATTCATGGGCATTATTTATTGGTATGTATAGTACCTCCATAACTTATTCTTATTTCAGTGTCATAAGACACTTGTCGATGAAGCTGATAGTTTCCTTCATCTTACTCTATAATTAAGGTTTGGATGAGAAATTAATAGTAGGCGGATTTTTTTTATCTAAATTCTAACATTTAAAAATTTCCGGTAAAACAGAAAAAAAAACAAATCTCAAGTGTTATACAATTTTTTTAGGACCTTTTTACCCAATTATTGGTGGCTGCTACTTATATATAAATGTAGTTTGCCCTGTTATCTGGGTCATAAGTTATGTACTAAGACTGAAAGATGAAAAATGTGACAAATATTCAAAGTTAAATATGGTACGTAGTCTAGACGTCTTGACTAGGCATCAATATCTTGTCAGCTACTGTATAAATGCACTTTAAATGAGTATTATTTTGGATTTTGAAACACTCGTATAAATTACTTACTACTACTAAAATCTGTGCTATATCTGTGCCAATTTGTGACAAAGAAATAAATTTAAGATAAAGAAATATAAATACTCATTTGATCAATTTATTTTAACAACCTATAAAACATTTCTGCGAATTCCCAGAAACTAAAAAGACGAACATACTGTCAGTAGAATTAATAAAAAATAAAAGTACAACTCGAATCAATTAATGAAAAGCGATTTTATCCGATTTAAAATTGAAGCTGAATAGTTTATTGAAGATCAAATCGTGAAAGCTCTGGCTGGAATTCTAAGAAATGGAATTAATATAGGACCCAGTGAATCTTCCAATTTGAGCATTTGAATGGCAAAATTCGTGTCAAAGAAACGCAAATAAAAGCTCAAGGGAGGTTAAAGAAGCGGACATAGGAGATAGACGGCGGAAAAGGATATCATATAAATTGGAAGATGCAAATACTAAGGGAATTTTGAAATAGTTGAAAGTTGTTTAAAAAATCCTACTAATATTATAAATGTGAAAGTTTGTGAGTGTGGATGTATGTATGTATGTATGTTTGTTACTCCTTCACGCAAAAACTACTGAACGGATATGGATGAAATTTGGAACACAGATAGTTTATAACCGGGATTAACATATAGGATACTTTTTATCCCGATAATCCCGAAATCTTTGTTACGTTAAATACTACGCGGACGAAGTCCGTGGGCACAGCTAGTATATGTCTATAACAAAGAATTTTTTATTATTATTATAAAAATTATTTGGTCTGTAATATATCCATCAGGTTGTGTGCAAGAGACCACGGCTTTCGAAAAGACTGCACCGTGTTTGTTGGTGTGTGATAAAGAGTAGAGATAATTGTACGCATCAAATAAATTGTTGCATGTTAAAGAGTAGACCCAAACCTCACGTCACGGGACAAATCTACAGCACTGATGAATACCAAGATCAAACCCAATCATAGATTTCTCAGTAAACTCCAAAGCTGAGGTATGCAGCGGTATTGATTAAGTTCAGTCGGTAGGCTCAGACGAATATCAAGTTCCATCGGTCCTCATTTAACTTGATCTAAACCAACATGACTCGAATCCGCTAGCAAATGGCCTTTGAAACTTTTGAATGTACAAATTAGATCAGACTTCCCGTTTGAATTCGGAAAGTTTATCCTAAACTCACCTATTGTCCCCACTTCCGGGTGGAGTCCCGTGCGGAATAATTTCTTTCCGTCAAACCCCGAAGAAAATAAATTATACCATTGATTCCTTCCCGTTGATCATTACATCAAGCAGCTAAGTAAGTATGCTTTGTTTTTTTATTAAAGTCACTGGCATATTTGTCTAATGTTTGAGTTTAGAGAATCGAAAGCGACGAAATTGTAAAAAAAAAAAATATTAAAATTTTTTGATCGGGACAGACTTGCCGAGTCCTTAAGAAAAGCATTTTATAATCATTCGACTTTACTTATTAGCGGTATTTGGAATTGTACCTCTATTTATAATTATTATTTATAAGAAACGTAATGAACTATTAGTTTATGTAGATTTTGGATTTTGACATTAGTTATTAGTTGAACATTTCATATTTATGTATGCAATATAAACTTTTAAATTATTATGGAGCTATTTGGCTTATATCAGAACCTAAAAACGTACTAGACATGAATTTAAGCCAAAGATGAATATCAGCGATAATACCAGGCTACTCTGTAAAGATTATCTGCGAAATCTTTTCTACAAAGCTTACGTAAGTAGAGGAAATGAAGACCCATAAAAATCTAGATCACAACGTCAATCTAGATCAGCGTTTCATCCTGAAATATATTCAGAATGTTCTCAATGAAGTACGGCGTGTATTAATAAATCTATATCAAGTCTAGGAGTGGTCTTGAGTACGGGTTTGACATGCCATTTTGTAGTGGGATGACGTTAAATGGCGATAAAAAAGACATGTAAAAAGACAAGCCCGCTGAATTTCTTGCCGGATCTTCTCAGTCGAGGTCGCGTTCCGATCCGGTTGTAGATATAAGAAAAAAATATATGTCAAATTGACAATTTGTAAGTGACCCCGTAGGCCTAAACAAAATAAACGCTTTGAATTGAATTGAATTGACATTTCTAAGATCGCTCTCAGACTTGAGATCGATTTGTTAACACGGGCCTTTGAGACAAATATAACTAGTTTAGTTGGAAACTGTAGCACTGCATCCTGATGGAACGAATAATTTTTCCAAGATTAGTTCCCTCCTACCTGCGTTTCCATAACGCCGTTGAAGTAGTGTAGAGTTTATAGGTTCCTCGGAAGTCACTACTCGCTAGTGTCTACATAAAATACTTTTATGGTAGAGCTATAAATAGAGTAAGGTGAGTCATATTGTTTTCTTATATTTACGCGAATACTATATATACATTGAAATAAAACTGTTATACGGATTTTATCGCGTTTATTTACTTTTTTTTCTTCCCGACGTTTCGGTTGCTTTACAGCAGCCATGGTCACGGGCGGAAGTAAATAAACGCGATAAAATCCATATAATAGTTTTATTTTAAGGTGAGTCAGTTTTGTTTTTATAGTAGACGGAGTTTGGTCACAAAAAAATACTAAAATGCTAGCGGGTTAGTTCGTTAGACTGAGCCTCATAATGTAACCCAAGTGTCAAATTCATTATTTTTTACCCGACCACTAATAGAATTTGTCGGAACAGCAATACCAGAATTCTTTATACGTTCGTCCCGCCCTTTCTCCGAAACTTTGCTCGGATGGACAGTTTTTCTTCGCTTTGATCTCCCATTTATATGTTCGCTTTCCTAACTTTTTTCTCTTATTTATATTTAACTTTACCTCGTTTATTACAATGCTGTATCTTTTGTGGGGTCGCACTGTCCTAAATGTGTAGTCAGGGTTGATGGTTAGGAGCAGAGATGTTCTATTGTATCCCTAGGGGTGATATATATTTCTTACAATCGATGTACGATTTATTTGTATAACTAAGTCGGGAAATAAGCGTACGACCTGCCTGACGTTAAGCAGTAACCGTAGCCTATAGATAATTGCTAATCCAATGGCATTGCACGTACGTTGCTGAACTGAAGCGGGAATTGGGATAGACGGATGGGTGGGTTCCAACTCTCTCATTCACCAATCGAAGCGCTGCTATTATAAATACTTTACATGGATATTTTGTGTAAGGGTGGTACTACTCACCAAGCCTGCCAGTGTGCCTTTCTAGGCAATAAAAAAAGCAAATCACGGACAAAAACCCAATTACCATTTCTAAACCGCTTAAAGTCGAACGATTTAAATTTCCGAACTGCTGACTCCGGACGCGTAGTAGTTATTTAAGTCACGTTTAGAACTTATAAATGGTTTAAGCAATAAATTAGAGGGACCAACTATTTCCAGATTAAATATTGAGACGGCGGTTCGGGTCTTGGGGTTCGAAAGAATCTCATGAATAAGTGACGTTACGACTTTGTTTTGGATGCAATAGTTTCGCACATTGTAATTGTTTGTCGCGGGAATCGTGCCGAGTCCTGATTAGGTACGGTACGGCTATGCTGGGTTAAATCCAATAAGGGAAATATAAAGGTCAGGTCAATGTCACGCGTGTACATTACCGGCACGATGGAGGCGGGCGCATTTCTCGGCTGATATGGCTGGATCCTCAGGTTCTTCAGCACAGGCACAACACTGGAGCGCTCCCAATGGGTTACGTGTTCACACAACACAAATACACAGAAGATTAGGTAGATTTCACCCGATTAGGAATTTTAGGCACAAGAGCACGCGCGAGAACGTCTATGCCACACGGAAGTCAGTCAGTACAGTGTCATCAAGGGGGGAAAGGTTGACAGCTAGACGGAACATATTTTAACTAACTACCTACATACAAAATTCTAAAGTAAACAATGTTGTATTCCCTTTTTTGTTGTTGACGTTTGAATCCCGTGTCGAGTCGTTTATACACCCGTGCGTACATCGAATAATAGATTATTCACTGTATTTCTATTGCAAAACATATAAAAAATAAATAAAATAATAATTTAGCCCTTTTGACGTCCTACTCCTAGGCACAGGCCTCCCCTCAATACTAGGGGGATTCAGACCATAATTCACCACGATGGTACAGTGCGGGTTAGAGGATTTCACATGTCTTTCGAAAATTGGTTAGATATTCTAAGACATGCAGGTTTCATCACGATGTTTTCCTTCACCGTAAGCAAGTGATAATCATATAGAAATTATGATTCGCACATAGATTTCGAAAAATCCAGAGGTGTGACGTATGCTTAACCAATCGGCTGTCTCAAATTCAGGCTTTTTTAAATAAGTATTTGATGTTAACAGCTCGTAATTCATCTCATGTCTGTCACTGCTATAGGTATACTCTACCTCATGGGACATAGGCTTAAATGTACTAATAATAAACCCCACTGATCCCATTACGATGGCACTACCTGATACTTTTACCTCAGATTTCAATGGCACCCTTCCCCGATATAGGGAGAGCGCTGAATACTTTGTTGAATACAAGCAAAGGTACGTATATGTTGTGATGTGGGGGATGCTTTATGGAGTCAGAAATACATATTTAGTGGAAGCATAAATAAAATTAGAAATTGATGATTTATACCTTCGCGGTTTTGGATAGTAACTATGCATCATGACTGTATTCGTCGGAGGGGTAGACAGAAGTGCATGGTACTCGTGAACACATTTTGGTCCCATCAATGGGAGGTAAGGTAGGAAATACTATCAATAAAACGTCTATAGGTTTAGGAGTGATTATTTGGATACACTTATTTTGGAACGATAACAATAAGCTTTACTGTTCACTTAACTGTGTTATGAAGCGGGTCCGCCCTCTTCGACCCATAGGATTGTTTCCTTTCCTGTCAACTTAAGCTGAGCCAAGTGAAGCTGAAGAAATGAAGATATCCTATTGGTCGAAGCGAGCCCGGTTCATAGCACATACAAGTAAACGGTCATTATGACATTTAGGAGGAGGCCAATACATTGAGGTTGCTCAAGGTTAGTAGGTCTACTAAATAGACAGAGGTAAAACTAATATGAAAACATGTTCTGTTTAGCTGCGTTATAGAAAGAAATAAACATTTATTCGACACACATTCAGCGCGAACTGTGCCGAAAGGTAATGGCTCATCATGTGCTGGAGAAGAACGAAACTCCTCCAGCGCTGATTTTCAGCCAAACCCTAAATAATATATAATATATAAACCTCTGCGTCAAATTTATCCGTTTGACGTCATAAAAATGGAGTTCCTCAGCAAATCGCTAGTCCGACAACCTCATTTCGTAATTCGACGAGTGTGAACTAAAAATGTTATGAATAACAAACACTACGGCCGACCCCGCTGACCTATTTCGTTTGGAAACACACGGCGGGAAAGTTGGCGCGGACCCGGTCACTGTTGACGTTAGTGTAATATTTTCAATGCTAAAGTTACTGTTCATGAAGTAACTATAAATTTTCATTTATTCTAGTGTGCTGAAAAGTATTCTAATAATATGTAAAATGACATTAAATTACATAGGGAAGAATATGGATACTGGAATACCTACGTATTGTGGCCAAAATGTTTTTCTTATTCACTCATTTTTAGTTAACTTATTTAAGAAGGTATACTTAAAGTCGGACAGTGGTCGCTAATTTGCATATGTAAAAGAGTATTTTATAAATAAATCAATCAATATCGCGAGACTGACACACCAGGACCAGACTGTATGGTCACAAACTAAGCAACGCTTGTACTGTGGGTACCGTACAATGGACTGGGGGCGATCCCAGTGACACCCAGTGCTGGGCAAATTACGTAAAAGCCATTTCCTAAATTTACTCCAGTGGAAATCAAACCCGCAACCAATATGTGCAGTGAGCAGAGTGGCCTACGCTCGAACCACTGCACCAAGTGGTCATCTATTTATTTGTGTTATTATGTTACACACGTACCATAAATGTCTTACAAATAGTGCTTACGATTGAAATCGGTAACTAATAAACCAATCGTCATCGATGTTGGAGAAGCGCGAGTAGGTCACTTGTAGGTCATGCGAAAATACTCGTAGACTGGGTCACTAATTACTCGTTGCAATAGAAATCCTTCGCCATTTTTCAATGATATCCGTGTTATATGTACTTACAGGCGAGCCACGACGCACAGCAAGGTAATCGGCTTCCTTATCTACTAACACGATGTTAAACACATGTCATTTAATATAAAATGTGTGAATGTGTTAATGTGTTAATGCTATTAATATGTCGTAACGGTGACGTTCGAGATAAACCGCCGTATAATCCACACAACCCCGTTTAGTATTTACCCACACACCCGTACTTTGCTTTTAAGCCTTTGAAATTCAAAATCCTGATGAAGTAGATACATTTGTATATACCTAATATGTATATGTTGACCCACATAGGTAGACGAAAGTAAATTGCAGGGCCTGGCTACTTTGACACGAAGTAAAACAGATTTCGGAATAATTAATGAATACCAGTTGATGTATTATGTTTCTTTTTAATTACATGTCTTGTTACGTTTCATTTCATTAGAATAAATAATGTTATGTCCAACATTTGACTGAAATTATGAAAAAAAGCTAGTGCGGTCTTCACTTATACGAGTACTGTTTAGTCTTAAAATATAAAAATAAATATCGCTTGACTGGCACTCCAACTGTATGGTCAAAACTAAGCAACGCTTGGACTATGGACTGGGGCGATCCCAGTGACACCCAGACCGTGGCCAATTACAAAAAGGCCATTTGCAAAATTTGCCCCGTCGGGAATCGAACCCGCAACCTCCCGGTGTACAGAGTCGAGTGGCCTACGCTCAAATCTCTGCACCAAGCTCTCGTCAAAATTTGAAAAAAAAAATATGTTTCTTTAATCTGACGTAAGCAGGTTAGACCGTGGTAGACTATGGCTTGATCCCCCTCGCATCAAAGAGTAATTTTCGTATGAAAATAATTGGGGTACTGCATCTTAATATACTAAAAAAACTAAATTAAACAAATAAACAACTCTTTCTGCTCGCTCGTCTCCACTAGACCGCACTATATCTCTTTATAACTTAATCTTTATCTTAAGCATTCAATTTATATACAGACCTATAACGCTAAACATTTTTGAACCCGTCATAATGTTTGCACACATTAAAGTATGACTTCACATGACTGAACCACTTAAACGGCCGCTTCTCATGTAAAACACACAGCCGTTTTGAGCTGACGAAGCTGTGAAAGCCACTCAGTGATTGATGAGTTCTCCTTGAAAGTGAGACATTCAGGAGATGTCTTTATCGCCTTCATCTTTAGAAAAAGTTACACTCGTGTGGCTCGGTTCGTGAAAATTATCCTTTTGACGGCGCGAAATGTGATTTGGAGATTGTGGCTTTTGAGAGTGCTTTTTCCACGTGTTTGCTGTTGTACAGTAAGTGTAAGTGCTGAGTGTACCTATTAATGGCGGTTAGTTTTAATGTGCGCATTCGTGTAGAAAGCTTGCGTCTATTTACAGGCGCTTATTGGCGCCGTGTACTAGCCGAATACGGATAAAAGCTTAAACGCCTAAGGCCTCTTAGACATTTCAGATAAGTACCACACATTTTAAAGTAACAAAACCAATTTAAATAGGTGTCTATAAGCAGGTGAAAAATCACAGCATCAAGTAACCTAAGTAACGAAAAAAAAAAAGTTAACTTAAAGTTTCACGTAATCCCAAGGGCGATTCCGGCTCCAGCCTTCAAACATTTAAAAACCTTAACAACTTTTAATTGGTAGGGGGACTTCCCAAAATTCCTCATTTAACTTCAAGGATTGAGTTGACAGAAATATTAAAATGCTCGCTGTCATCGACTGCATAAGCGGTTTTTTGGCTGGCTGTAGGCTGTGAATCGAGCGACTGAACTGGGGGCCAATACTGTTAACGGTTTTCACTTGAATCGACAGGCAGTTTTGACAGTTTTTCTATAGGAAACCGCTATCTTAAGCTTTATGCACAAAGCAGTCTCAGCGCTTTGCCTTAAACTCCCATTTAATATCAGAGATGCAGTTCTTTCTCCTACAGCCGGAGGTCAAGAACGTATATTTGCTTTACAAAGGAAAATTCTTTCTATTTATGTTTGAGCAAGGTAAATTGTGAACTTTAAGCCCTAAGGCGTAAGGTTCAAAGTTTGAGTATCACGAGAATAATGAATAATGAAAAAGCGTAAAGGCGTGGCTGTGAAAACAGCGATCGTGTCGTGGCTTGGAAACGAGAGGTAAAAAGGAGGTCGGTAATAAGATAAACTTAATAAATAAAATACATATATATTTTTCTATTAATTCATTTATCATTCATTTATTTTGACGCTGAATTATCTTTATTAATTTGAGATTGTACCTATTATTATTTCTCGATTTCATGAAAAAAAACTGGAGGGAAGCAGTTGATGACAGTGGTCTGTTACATTAATGCAAGTTACTAAACTTAAACCAGCGGAAAAAGTATCATAAAACAAACTTCAAAACAAATTTTAGTTCCGTTTTCATTACAGTTTCCATTTAAAGTTGGGGTCAAGCATAAAATCCCAAGCGCCAAACTATAAACGTCATGTCAAACGTTATTCGCAGAGATGGACTCTAGGAAACTACTTGCGTAGCCTGAACTCAGCCAAGTGATCTAGTTAAAGGAGTTTTGAGCCAATCATGTTTTCAGTAAAGCAATTAACCCAATTTAGTACAGCTATAGAAGTCAAGGACTAAACTGGCGTAGACTGAAATTCCAATGAAACTTAGCCATAATACTCTAATTAACATGCCTATTCAGATTGTTTCAAAGGTCCGAATAAAAATAAAATGGTGTCAACAAAGTTAACAGTTCAATCGGCGGTTTACAAAGATCACATTATGGCAAAAAAATTAATAAAGTATGAAAAATTTCTAAGATCAGGTTTGTACTAGATGTGACATTGCTACACATTGTATTAGTGTCTGTGCTATTCAAATACAATCCTTCATTTTAAGATTTATTTTTAAGTACTTAATTCACGGTTTATAACTTTATCGTATCACATAACACTGCATTTAGTTTATTAATTAAGCTAATCGTATTACTTAAAAGCGTTTTTGAGCACCGCCTGCATGAGTCTATAAGCCGTTAGGTATAATAGGATAATAATTTTAAATAACTATTACTGTCTGATTAACCACCTCTACTGGGGCCCAATTCTGTTTACGACTGTCACTCTACTCGACTCGCAATACGTCAAAACTGACGTATCGCGTATCTGAATTCGTCACTTTTGACAGATTGTCGATACAAAAACTGTCAGAACTGACGTATTTATTTGCGATCAGTACCTATAGTATTAGTGACGTTTAGTTTTTGCATTGCATATTTATCGAACACGCCATGCAATTTCTTGATGACATTCGATCGTCTTTCTATCCGTCGACGGAGTTTAATTAAATTTGAACGTTATTTCAAATACCTATCTTATGTTTCACAAAGAGATACACTCGTCAGCCCTTAAACATAATAGCCCGACATTTTGGGTTCAGTTTACAAAGTGTTTGGATAAATCGCTAATTTATTACGAGGGATGCCTTTTAAGTTTTGTCGTTTGAAGAATAAAACACAACTAGAACCTTATAGTACTTTTTATTGTTTTTCAAAGTATTCACCACGTAGCTTAATACACTTTTCCATTCGCTCAAACCAGTTATTATAACATTTATACCACTCTAAAGTGGGGGTGTTCAAAATGGCTGACTTGAAAGCGTCGACTGCTTTTTCACCGGACTGGAACCTTTGACCACGAAGACTTTTCTTAATTTTAGGAAATGTAAATAAATCGTTAGGGCTTAGGTCAGGACTGTATGGAGGATGATCAAGAATTTCTACTTTTTCCTGCTTCAAATACTCAATCGTTTGACGAGCGCTGTGTGAGATTGCGTTGTCGTGGTGCAGGATGATGCGTCGCTTTGAGTTAGATTTTCGAAGTTGGCGGTGACTTGTGGTAAACAAACTGTGGTATACCACTCTCCATTAACCGTTCTACGATCTTCAAGTGCAATAGTCGCAATATGGCCGGTTTTTCCAATGAACGTGGCCACCACCTTCTTTGAAGTGCTTCGAGAACGAACAACTTTAGTCGGTTTTGGCTTGTCTTGAAAGACCCAGATTGTAGATTGTTGTTTGGAATCAGGATCGTAGGCATAGATCCAAGATTCGTCACCACTGATGATGTCGTAGACGTGATTTGACTCTCCTTGGTTGAACCTTTGCAGACTTTTCTTACACCATCTGACGCGGGCCGCCTTGTGATCGTCGGAAAGCAGATGCGGTATCCAACGGCAAACTAGCTTTCTTACACCAAGCGCTTCACGCAAGATTTTCTGAATGGTTGTCCCTGAGATGCCTAATAGAGCCTCTATCTCTCGATACGTCACATGACGATCTTAGAGAATTTGTTGTCTCACAGCAATGATGTTATCTTCAGTGAAGGCGGATTTTGGCCGTCCTTCGCGAGATTTGTCACTAAGACTAGTATGTCTACGCTGGAATTATAAATACCAGCGTTCGACAGTCCGCAGACATGGGGCTTCATCACTGAACACAGATGTTAGCTCTTCAAAACACTGAAGCCGTGTCAGGCCTCTTCTAAAGTTGTAGAAAATTATTGCACGAACATTTTCCTTAGAAAGATTCATTTTCGTACGTAACCTGACAGATTCTAATCGACGCTGTGACTAAACAATAGCATTAATCCCAAAACTTTCAATTGTTTTGAGATTCGAAATTTAAACACGTTCGAATATAGAACAGTTCCAAATTCAACATTGCCGGGAAATATGGAAACGACAGAACTTAAAAGGCATGCCTGGTATTGACGTGTAGAGCGGCCGATCGCCCGCCGCTGAATAAATTATTGTTTTACCCTGAATAATAGATTCGGTGATAGATAGTGTTCGTACATTTATTGGTAAATATTTTACAAATGCTAACTAAAATAGGGTTAAAAGCTTTTCGAATTTCAAATATAAAATTGAATAGACTTTACTAGAACTTAATAAAAACCCTACCATATAAATTATTTACCGGTATTTGGCTATTCGTAAGGCTACACTCACACGGGACACGACAGCGATTTTTCTATATATATTTTGACAGATTTTGACCATTTTCGAGACATGAATACCGTCAAGAGGTAGTTATAGGAAAATTAATAAAAAACATGATTTTATCACATGGGTTCTAGGTACCTACCCTAGTGGGGAAAGTCTAAATAAGAATAGCAGCCACCAATATTCAAGAAGGAGGGTGTTAAAAAAATTAAATATTTCTTAGTAAATACTTGAGTTTATTTTATAGGCTTTAAAAAAAAAAACGTGTTCGAATTTCCACTATTTTTTTTTACCTTTTAATTCCGTGCCCAATATTCCAAATTCCGAAGTATTAATTCGGACATTTGAAACAAGCTGTATATAGTTAGAGATAGGCTAACTTTCCCATAAGAGGTGCTTCAATCCCACTCACTAATGTTCAAGTAACTCTGACAAACCCTTCGTGAATGAGTCATGGTACTTATCATGTATAATATTATATTCTGATAATAATACACTGAACTAATCTCCATCATACAAGTTACCCGCGAAGTTCCCGGGTAGGGTGATATACGCGCACCCGCGTTCTACTATCGCGTTACTGATAAATTATATCCGTCAGATTATGATATACTGCCGCCCGGATAAGGTAATGTAAGTCTCGCGCACCGATGTCTTGCGGATTCTCGTTGATAGCTTGTTCGCAATATTCATACCCTTTGAGGTCTGGGCATTTATTAAATTAAAGTCAAATTATGAAATTAAATACATTAATATAAATTTACATTATTCAAATAATCCCTGTTCGCGCGGGTCGTTGCCAAGAATGCTGGCTGCATTTCCTGTTTTTTTTTACTGTCTTGTCACCTGTTGAGGCAAACATTTTCGGGATAATTTAAAAAATAAAACCTTTTCCACTTTGGCTCTTTGGTCTCTACGGCAGACGGCAAAAACACGTAATCTAGGCTGCTCATAAATCAATCTCAACCCTAAAGCCCAACTACAAAGGTTCTACACTCTAAAGGGGTTTAGTTTAGGTTGGTGTGTAAATAGTTTTAAATAATACTTTCAGAATGCCTGACTGCTTAATCCGGGCGCGCTGTCTGAGCTAGCTAGCCCATTTGCTTCGCCAAAAGAGCCTAGGAAAATCAAGCGATCCTATTGGTCGAAGCGAGTGTCTAGCTAGCCCTGCCAGCCCGCCTGGCTCTAGTAGACGCGCATACTAAGCGATATACAAATCTAAAAATATATTTTTTTACATGTACGCCAACAAAGCACTTATGAATAGTCAGAAAATACAAACGGTTTGGCATGCTGCTTCCACTGAGGAGATTCGGCAAGAAACTCAATCGTTACTAAATTTTCTTTCAACGACCGTTCAGAGGGTTCGCTACTTAGTTCACAAAGACTTTGTAATAATGTCTTATTATTACAAATTCTTTGCGGGTTCAATTGATGTTGGAGAAAATTTTGAAAATAACCTTTTCTTAATTTGTCTTGGTCTGGGTGGCACTGGAGTTACCTTCAGTCCTTTATATGGTATGGTACCTACGCTGAGTACAAACATTGCTCAGTTTGGGACCATACAGTGGTGTTGTTTGTCTGCGGATATTTCTTATTTTTTTTAATGGTTTCATAATATTTTCCATATATAGTAGGTATAGCGAATTCGTAGAAAAAATATATAGATAATGAAATCCACGAAACTCTGGCTACGAGCTTCGTCGTACGCGGCATAAATAAATTAGTCCTCCTAATTATTTTTTTCAGCCACGCTTAAATTTAATTTAGATCGCTAAGCGTTTTGTTCACTTGTTCGTCAGTGCCAAGAATTTAACGGTACATTAATTTTGAGGGCGAAATTCGAGCAAAAATAGCTGGGTCGAAAAATATATGCGGAGAGCGTCCGCCGGCGGTGGAAGACGAATTTTTTATCGTCTCTAAAGTGGATTGTAAGGTTTTATTTGTGTTTTAAAGGGCAAGGGTTGGGCTCTGGATGATATCACTTGAAGACTGTCATTTGTTGAAATCACTCTGGGAAGTTAAGATTGTTGGGGATTTCATCTGGCTACGATTACACCTACAATTGGACCTACTTATGCAAAATGGAACCAACCCACATGCACTATTGTAGACCAAAACCAACCTTGTGTTACTGGTTCTAGGTTGGTTTCAGTTTGCAGAAGTGTCTGTGGGTTGGTTCCATTTTGCATAAGTAGGTCCAATTTTGAACGCGAGGCTTTCTGGATGATTACGTCAAATGAGTGATTGAAGAACATTATTAGAAAAATGATATATTAAATATTTTAATGAGCAGCACTACGCATAATAAGTTTTATTTATTAGCCTATAAACGGCTATTCACGCGGTTAACCCGACACCGATAATTATCATGCATTTTATTGTATTCTGGTACCAAATACGGCCATTATCTATAGAATGTATGGAAAAACGGTTTCGTCTTCATCGTGTGAATGACCGCTTAAGTGCTTTTAATTATACTTATATTTTTTATAACTCGAAGTCTGCTATTCTTCAAGTCCACTTAGTTCCGTTGACATTCTTAAGCTTGTTTATCAATCTAAAATGTAAGTCTCTACGCAGTGTCTCACTATAAACTATGTTGAATTCAATAAATAAACAATAAACAACCCTTTTATAAAACACATTTAATAAGAGCGTGTTCACATTTAGTATCGATTTAATTGCAACTTGTCTCGCATCGAGTTTTCGGCAATCGGTCCCGAGCATCGTATTACATCGACGGCTGATAAATTAGTTTAGTTAAAAATAGAGACGACCCGCGTCACTTTCGGCTGTCGGATTAAGTAGCAACTCGTTACTGGGACTCATTAAGTCGATTGATTTAAGTAATCGAAGGATGTAGCTAGGTTTTAGCACGAGGATATATACTTATAGCGTGTTCGAAAACATGATTAGTTCGCTCGGAATCAATTAAAGCGTTATATTTATGATTTAATTCAATAACAGCGACCTGCTCCTACTTCTTCCTGCATTTTTAATGTCACCTTATACAAATTACATTAAAAAATATTGATATTATAATTAATTTAGACGATTTAACTACCCACTTCTGGAGGATTCAGGCCACAATCCACCACGCTGGCCTAGTGAGGGCTGGCGGATTTCACATACCTTTCGAAAATTGACGACCGCTAGGCGCAGTGGTTTGAGCGTAGACCGCTTGGCTCACTGTACTGAGTGGTTGCGGGTTCGATTCCCGTCAGGGCTAATTTAGTAAATGGCCTTTCCGTATTTTGCCCTGGACTGGGTGTCGCTGGGATTGTCCCTAGTCCGTTCTACGGTACCCATAGCAATAGCATACTGTTGGTGTGTCAGTTTGTCGATATTTATTTATTTATTTAATTGGTAAGATTTTCTAAGATATGCAGGTTTCCAAACCACGGCCATAGCTTACCGTCTCTGGTCCTATTGACGTTAATTTTGGAAACCGCTATTAGTGCTAAGTCTGCCAGTAAAATGTTCAGTCCCAGAGGTTATTTTTTATGTCGCCAGACAAGCCATCTGTATGGTCTCAAACTAAGTAAAGCGTGTATTATAGGTACCTTTCAATAGACTGGGGGCGATCCCAGTGACACCCAGAAATGGGCAAATTACGAAAAGGCCATTTCCGAAATTTTCCCCAGGGGTAATCGAACCCGCAATCACCCGGTGCAGTGATCAGAGCGGCCTACACTCAAACCACTGCGCCAAGCGGTTGTCAAACGAACGTTTATACGTATCTTTAACAAAATACATTGTCGCGTTTCAATAGGTGCTTGAAGTAAAGCGTAACAAGGCGGGGCGTGTGTTGTATGTAAATCAGCATAAATAACGTATCCAGCCTCCGCGCCGTTTGCCCTGAATTCCTATCTGCACAACTGAGTGTGTAAGGGCGGGGTTCCACTCGCGGCGAGTTTGTTAACAAATGAAATTTATTTTTAAAAAGGTATGATCGTAAAATGTTATCTAATCCGAAAATATTGGAGTCAGCTTCTATCCTATACGATTCCCGTAAATATCAGGAACCTATGATGATTTGGTTAGTTGTGGATATTTACCTGAAGTGTGTGCCATATTCTGGTCTCTCTTTCTAGTGACAGTAGGGATGTGTCGATCCCAAAATTTTCCTTTTTTATGTTATCAGCACATCACTATGGGGTTGTCCCTAAATTTAAGACCCTAGTTGTCATAATCGATCAGGCTTCTAATTACTCGTAATCAAAGAAGAAACTAATAATGATTTTTAACCGACTTCCAAATAAGGATGAGGTTCAATGTGAGTCAATATGTTTTTATGTACCTATGTTAACGAATTTCTCTGACAATTGTTGATCGATTTAAAAAAATGAAAGAAATTATAGCTTTTTAGTGCATCCTGGTTTTTTGATGTAATTTTTGTTAAGTTATTGTAAAATTTATTGATTCCGCTGTAACTCGGTCGCGCGCCTAAAGCCCGGCACACACTGCGGAACGAGTCACCAATTTGTGGGAAAACATTAATTACGGCGCGCAGCTTGGTTTAAATTGTTATAATTTTGAGACAATTTTTTGGTTATTCTATGTTTTTTTTGTATTCTATTATTATGCCAGCTTCCCGAAGCGGTAGACGGATGTGTACTGTTGTATAAGTGAAGGTTCGATCACAATAAGCAACACTGTAATGAAGCGAGGCGAGGCGACATTACACAAACAAATATTGTTTAAGTATTTGAAATGGTATGATATAGAACCAAATAATTTGTAATCCCGGCACACACTACCACCATTGTTACTTCTGTAAACCAGGATGCTACTCTTAGCAACGATATTCGATGTACCGTGACTGTCGTACTGTCGAATTCTACTCTAAATTCCATCTTTTTGCCGTCGTAACGATTACTGAACGAACGAGAACGCACTATGAGGCAGCAGCTACCTAAAGTACGCCTCATTTCCATCCATTAAACTGAGTCAATTTAATTTTAAAATTTAAATTAAATTTAGAAAACATAATTTAGATGACTCAAATAAATCGCAATGGTTTTTGAAAACATCATAAAAATCTAAATATTTATGTAGTTAAATGTAGGCACTAAAACCGACTCTTGGTATGTATAAACTTTCGCGAATGCACTAAGCTCCCACCTTTACGCGGCCTACCTTTTATAACTGGGGCGTCACTATCTGCATACGTCCTGGCTCCATCCCTCCCTCTTCCCGGCCTTTTAAGCCCCCCTCCCCCCTATTTGTTCGAAGTCCCCACTCACAGTGAAGGGTACCCTTAGAATTTTAAATGTCTGTCTGTACTTTAGTGGGAATTTGAATTTCAAATTGGGAAACTAGATTCGAGTTATGAGTAGTTTAAACGAATTAGTGATTACTTTCATTGTATGTTAATGTAGTTTTGGTATAAGTGTTTTGAGAGCAGGATATTATTAACATTTTAAATTGAGAAGGCCACCAAACCAACCAACCTAGCTTACCAGCTAAAGTGAGAACTGAGACTGAGAACAAAAATAATGATAAAAAAATTATATAGTTCCTAGTACCTATTCTTGTTAGTTTGTTATACCAAACATTTTGTAATAACAGAAAATATTTATATGACGCCTAAAATCATTTTGTTTCTATGTACAAAGAGAGAGTATTTGTATATATAGTTATGTACAGAGTGTTTCTTTTCGAAAAAAAACAATTTCATTACCTACTTAGGAAAACATTGTTGAAAATGTATTTTCCTCCCAGATGGGTTTGCGTAGATTTATTACATCGTACAAACTGTTTCTAAATTAAACAAGCGGGTGTCACGCTGGCACGTTTCCCCAGCGTAACGTTTCCCCAACGTGACGGCTGACGGTGTTACGGCCAGGCAGGAGTCCAATTTTCGGCCATCATTCACAGAAGTGTTGGCCAGTCCAATTGCAAAGTTCACTTTACTCGTCAGCGAGGACAGTTGGATCGATAACGAGACCTTTAACATTTGCAATTTATAAATACATATTTCTTGGTAAGTTATCAAATTATGACACGATTACTAATAGTGAAATAATTTCTATATTAACTTTAACATAAGCAAGAATACATTATTTTAAAGTTTCCGAATCCGTTCTGATATCAATTCTAATTAATAATACGTTCCTTCGATATTTAGACTTACACACTTATTTATTGAGCCTTAAGACAACAAAAAAGAAACAAATGTAAAACATGAATAAAACAATTTTTCTACAATCTCTATCTACTTATTGAATGAAAATAACTTTATTTTTAGGTGTTCTTAAAATGCTAAAGCTTGAGCTAGAAGCTACCTTATAGTGCGAGAAATATTAATAAATACTAATATTTCCCGCATCGTTATCGTCGCTAAGAAATAGGTAGCGAAGTATTAAGTAAGTATATCTACTATATAAAAATAAGTCGGGTTTTCCTTCCTGACGCTATAACTCCAGAACGCACGAACCGATTTCCACGGTTTTGCATTCGTTGGAAAGGTCTTGGGCTCCGTGAGGTTTATAGCAAAGAAAATTCAGGAAAAATTTCAACAGAAAAGCGCATTCCACGCGGACGGAGTCGCGGGGCACAGCTAGTATACTATTAGAAAGATATCCAAAAAATGTGGAAGTGCCCTTGTTTGTTTGCAAGTTTAAGTGAGCATCCCGCAAGAACGGCTGAATGGACTTGAATGAAATTTGATTTAAAGGTAGGTTATAATATTGAATAATATAATAGGCTACTGTAATCTTCGAAACGGACGCGGGCGAGCCGCGTAAACAAGCTAGTCTAAAATATTTATTTTCGACGCGTAAAATAAATAAAACTTCTTCTTAGTCTTTAAAACTGTTTAAAACATCTATGTTAGCGAAACTCATTTCTTTGACGTCATAACGTCAAATTTTTGACATTAAGAAACGTCAAAATTGAACAATGTTTCCCAACGTTTCCAAGTTTTACTTTTTAACGAGCTCAATTTATTCCCCAAAAGTTTGAGCTTTTAAGTATAATCTACGAAGGTTTGATGCCCTTTTCATGATCACAAAACATCAGTTTTTTTTAAAGATTGCAAGTTTAAGTTAGAAACGTTAAAAGTGTGTGACTTTTTATTTTTTCAGTGGTGTTAGTCATTGAAATATAATTTAATATGTTCAATTACAAACAGAGAATGAATATCTAAAATTTACAAAAATACAGTCGTTAAACTTTTCTGAATGCGTCTGGTTAGCACATAAAGGTACCGCAAAATGTTTTTAGAGCCAGTAAGGCAATCCCGGGATATGCTAAATTATCATCCAGTCCGTCGTTCTCAAAACACCGGTTAATTCTAGACTAATTTACCGCTTCTCTTGAAAAAAGCCCTTTGAGGGGCTTTCAGTGAAAAGATCCCGGAGCGGCTTAACGTAATCCCGGCATTATAAAACACGCCGTCCGCCCGGCGAGCTGGCTACTCTCTTAAAAATCCTGCATCACTGGACCGAGCCATGATTCTTCTATTGCAAGGTTTTCTTTTTCTTATTCAATTGTTTTATGTGGTAAATCACCACTTAAATTGAACATTGTTTATACGAGGTGTTACAGACTAATACTTGAAAGCTTGGATGAGTATTATGGGGTGTATAAGAAATGTATCAAAATTAGAAGACCTTTTTCAAATATTTATTTCCTAAATATATAAAAAAAAAATATAATATAATAACCCAGACCCAGGAAAAGATGCGGGAGATACGTGGCCCGAAACAGCAAAATACCGTATTTTGTGGAGTATTCAGGGAGAGGCCTTTGCTCAGGAGTGGGACACAAATATAGGCAAAAACATATAAAATAACAATAATTATTTGGATTACTACATGTTTTTTTTTTTAATATTTGTGTCTGCTACTCATTAAATTTCAGAAGCATGAAAGTTGTGACAAATATTCAAAGGCACGGTCACGTATTAGAAAGTTAATACATATTACGTTTTTTTTAAAAAAGGTTACGTTAGGTAACGTTCATTAAACCCGCAATCTCCAAATATAAATTCCAAACCGCGATTTCCTCACCAGACCGAGCACCTCTGTAATTAAAAAACCCACGCTTCGTGAAAACATTGTGAGCTGCCAAAAGTGCCTCGAACTCTACCCTGAGGTTAGCCCTTTATCTCAGAGTTTTATATCTCAATTTCCCTTTATTCAGGTTTGGGACGTCACAATATTGACAGTATCACACGACGCGAGAGTTTCAAAACATCACAAAATGACGTGAAACATTATGTTTGTTGATTTTGATGCAGTAATATGGAACGAGAAGTGAGGCACTTCGCAAAAACTTTGAAATTTTTGTTATTTTCTTTTACAGAACAATGTCGTAAAACATGCAGGTTGACGTTGAATTTGTTTTTTTTTTAAGTAGTCAAGCAACCGTACGAACCGCTTAATAATAAGCAGTCACCGTAGCCTATAGATCCTTGCAATACCAAAGGCATGGCTCGCACGTTGCCAAACTGACGGAGATAGGAATAGAGAAGGGGATTCTAGATTCCCCTATCCCATCAACATAGTTTAAGTAACACAAGTCTCAATCTTATTACTTCCACATAAGTGAGCCGTTCCCAGATGAGCGTAATCACCTATATAAGGGTCCATGGGCAATAAAATTACGTAGAACAGGATGTACTCGGGTATAGGAAACCTTACTCCGTCCCTGATATCAATCTGAACCTTCGCGATGTTAAATTATGGGAGGGCCATGAAAATCCCGCTACTCTGGAGTAGATAACTCTTTCTTTCTTATCTTTTGTTGACAAAAAACGCTATTATTCTTGCAGTCTTGCATTTTTACAAGACAGATGGCCTTTCTAATTATAACAAGAACCAAGATAATCCCTGTAAAATTTATGAAGCAGTCTGCAAGACTTTGGAATCATTCTTGCTCGTCCTGATCTTGTAGGGTATGTTGATCTTGCGTAATTCCAAGACTAAAATCTATTTAGGTCTACACAATTAACTGTGTGCTAGGTGCATTTATTGTAATGGATTCAAGTAGCAATAGTACTAACTTTACAGGAACAAAATATACGAAATAAAAATACATATTTTTCCACAGTTAAGTTAGCGTTCTGCATTCCCTAACAGAGACAGGAAACAAATCACACAAGAAAGATAGAGACAAAACCACACTAGCTCATCCTTAGCTTATATCAATCGGATACTAGAAATAAAATGTCTCTGCAAAAGCGTGCTCGATCCCAATTTATAGTAACCCTAGTTAGTTACATTTAAAAAGGCTAGCATGCGTGCCAAATAAGAATTCTGTTACAGACAGAAGTTGCTCCCTCCCTTAAATAAATATCGCCAGATGAACACACCAACTGTATGGTCCCAAACTAAGCAACGCTTGTACTATGGGTACCGTACAATGGACTGGGGGCAAGTGTCCCAATGACACCCAAACCAGGGCGAATAACGTAAAGGCCATTTCCGAAATTTACCCCGGCGGGAATCGAACCCGCAACCACCATGTGCAGTGAGCCGAGCGGCCTACACTCGAACCAGTGCGCCAAGCGCTCATCCTTGTCCTTGCTTAATGCAAAGCAAACCTCGTGGCTCCAAGTCAATGTCACGCACGATACAGTAAGTCCATTCGGCGGCGGACCCTATAAAATGTTACGCCGCTTTATAAACTGAAACACATAAAAATACTAAACAAGATACACGATAGAGAGGATATAAGTAGTGGTTTGTTTACATATTTACTTTGGAGACAGTTTATTTATATTGTTTTGTTCGATACTCTATGGCCCGTATTTTTAAATCTATCTCAAGACTGAAAGTAATCTTGAGTACATTTTTAACATGTGATTTTGGACTGGTATGACCTAAGAAATATATTCCCAAGATCGCTTTCAGACTTGAGATCACTTTATTAATACGCCTATGTTGCGTCTATCTTACTGCAAGAATAAATGTTCACGACGCCAACTACAGATGGCGCTGAATGTAATTCTTCACAGAAACCTGAATCGCGATATTAGAGTTCGCATAAATCCTGACTGTACATATCGACAAGTACCCGACAACAACGAAGATCTCAGTCGAGGTCGCGTTCCGATCCGGTGGTAGATTTACCCTCGCCACCTCTCCTGGCAGTGGCTCAAGCCGAGGTCGTGTCCCTTGTGGCGCCCTTGAGCTAGCTGCCCCCCTGCCCCTCTGGCTGGAGCGCACTTGCGCTCGCCCTCTGTCCGGGTGCAGTTGTTATGGCCACTCTGGCCAACAACATATAGTCCAGATCAAAAAAAAAAAAAACAACGAAGAGGAAATAGCGGCGGCCCCGCCAATCATAGCACCCGCCTGACTCTAAGATCTTCCCCTTTCCACCTAAACTCTAGTATATTTCTTCAGTCGAATATGCACTAATCATGCTAGGTAGAGATGATAGCGGTTGGCGTTTGTTTTAATAGATAACTTGCAGTGGTAGAGCTAAGTTGTAGCATAGTACCACCCTCTCACAGAAGATCGGCGTTAAGTAGCCATTATAGCTGTGTTTCGTACGATGAAGGAAGCGCCAGATGCCCAGCCCCCTCTCTCTGCCCCCCTCCCTTTCAGGTTGCTAGTCTTTTATGGGGCAATGTATACGATTTTACAATAAGCTTCCCAATGAAATCCGAGATTTACTGAGAAGCTCAAATCTCGCCAGTCAATAATAATGTCAAATCGTAGCGTGTCTTGGCGACCTCGAACCGGAAGACGCAGAGTTGGACGGCCCCCCACTAGATGGACAGACGATCTGGTGAAAGTCGCGGGGAGCCGTTGGATGCAGATGGCGAGCAACCGTCCATTGTGGCGTTCTGTGGGGGAGGCCTATGTCCAGCAGTGGACGTCTTCCGGCTGATGATGATGTAGCGTGTCTTGCCCCACTAGTCAGAATTATTGATGTAATTCTTGGTAATATCAAGAGGCGACACACTGGAGCTATTATATTTGTATTAATATCTACTACCCTTTCTATGTATTGTTTATAAGCAACGAGCGATAAAAAAAATTGACAAATGTAAAAAGATAAGCCCGCTGAGTTTCTTACCGGATCTTCTCAGTCGAGGTTGCGTTCCGATCCAGTTGTAGATATAAGAAATAAACATTAAAATTGACAATTTGTAAGTGCCCCCGTAGGCCTAAACAAAAAAAAAGTGAGATCAATAAAGGCTTCGGTAACTGCTTATCATCGGACGGGACTTGTATGGCAAATTTGTTATAGAAAAGTGTAATCTGAAAAGACAAACGTTTGATGGCACTTATCTGAGTAAATAGAACATGAAGCACCAACAATACGAAACTTTCATAGCTCTCCAATACAGCGATTCTCATGCGGAGTATTTCACTTTTCATAAACTCCTAGAACAAGTTGGGAAATCTAAAAGTTTGCAGCGAATCTGTGTTGGTGCCACAGCGCTGGTCGTCTGAATACTAGATATTACTATTGATCCGTAAAGTTCGGGAAACTTTTTGTGTTTGCCAGCTGGAAGATATTTGTACACAGAAATATATATTATTATGACAGCGATTGCTTTGTAGTCTGTCTCGGTGCCATTTTATGTCTGTTGTTTCTTTTTAAAGGCAGCAAACAAGCGACTAAGCCAGCCTTATGTTAAGCTCTTACTGTAGCTTATATATACTTGCAATACCAAAGACATTGACAACCGCTTAGCGCAGTGGTTTGAACGTAGGCCGCTTGGCTCACTGCACTGGGTGGTTGCGGATTCGATTCCTGTAATTTTCCGTGGTCTGAATGCCACTGTCATCTTTGAAAAAGTATATTTTATACTGATCACGCGACGCAGATTAGTGTTTAATGTCTTTGCCTATGTGTATAAACTCAAGCTAAAACTCGAAATTGTTTTGAAGTAAATAAGCAATTACAGCATTTTATGAATAGTCAGAATATACCACCTGTTTGGAATGCTGCTTCCACTGAGAAGATCCGACAAGAAACTCAATGATTACTCTTTTCAATGAATAAAAGATGGTGTTCATTCTCAGGAACAGCAACAGAATGTGAGCAGGGAACACCATTTTCACTAAATAATGAATGAACCAAGTCGAACGCGATTTTCATGCTTAGGACCTAATATCGGCTTTTAACTTTGGCCAAAGTAAAAGTGTAATCGTATTGATAGATGACGGGATAAAATCAAATATATTTATATCGTGAGTCCCTGACTGGAATTGATTATAGTAAGTTACGTTTGCAGAATTCATATCTTCACGATCAACTAAACTTAATTTAGTTACTTTGACGACTAGCTCGTATAGATAGTTATTTAGACTGATAAACACTTGTTTTGACCCAATAAATTAAAATTTATTTTGTATTTCTAATAATTATTCCTGAACAGTACAGTCGTTCAGGAGTTTTCACAGAGGGTGGCAGAGACAGTGAAGATAATTATAAAATAAACATTCCATATACTTAATTTTGTAAACACACACAGAAAGTAAAAAAAAATAAAAAAAAATTCGGACATTGCCAAATAAATTGTCAAGTTATCGAGTAAATTCGTTGCGCTAATATTCTGATTTATTCATAAAGACAAATTTCAAGATACAGCGACAATTTCAGACATTGCAATTGCAAACGCGGGAGCTGTCCAAACGCTAAATTAAACCTGCAGTTTGCTCAATGCTAGTTGTAGCAGCCGAAACAGACATCCAAGTTAGCAAAATGTCTAGACAGCGGAATTACTCAAATGAACAGATACAAAGAGTCACAAGGACGAAACAGAATATTCCTAGGCTGTTGAATTTAAAATAGTAGATGATATTTATTAAATCCGACTTAACTTTGAGAAGTGTGTTATTAGTTACACCTGTATGTGTGTATGTCTAACAGGGACATCATCCCAAACGAATGGACCGATTCCAATGCGGTTTTTTTTGTTCAATAGCTCGCATTTTTTAAATAGTTTCTAGCTTTATTTTAAAGTAATCATTTTCAAGCTTGATGTATAATTATTATTTTTTATCGCGAAATGGCCCATTGGTTTTTCCACGGATTACCTAGTCGCTCCGTCGCGTTCTTAGTTCATAGGATAAAATTAGATATTATTCTATGTATCTCAAATTTTGTTTTGACACAGTCAGTGGTACTAAGATCCGTATTAATAGATCGATCTCAATCCTGAGGGCAGTCTTGAGTACGCTTTTGACATGTCATCTTGTACTAGTATGACATAATAATGTCATTTTCAAGATCGCTCTCAGATATGAGATCTAAACTCCTTGTTTCCTTATAATCGCTCTTATACTGATGCGTCTATCTCAATACTCTATGAAGGTTCAATACCTATTGCCTACATAAATACTGGAACCTAATTTCTCACCGAGTATATTGGGGCCGAGTCAACAGGGAGTGATTCCGGTTATAGCCGTTTGGGCCAGGCCTTTCAGCGTGTTGGGCCCAGGTGCTCTAGCGCTCAGTAATGTTGGGCCATTAACGAATGATTAATTCCGAAACAACGTTGGCTCGGTACTGAAAGGTCAACGCGTGGTTGCAATTGTAGCGGAAGATTTGGATTATCGGTCGCTTGTGTCTGCACCGTTAGCTTAGTGGCCACAAAGCGGTCTGTCAAACTAGTGATTCTGATCTCTTGTGTCAGACTTAGGAACAATTAGGGACAAAGACGATCCAAGCGAACTGAACTGGTGGTGTGGATGAAATGCTCAAACTACTATGTTTGCGGGTTTGATTCCCATGGGGGCAAATATCGGAAATGGAATTTCCTGATATCCTCAGAGTATACCCCATACACAGTTGAAGGAAAGCTTATATCCTTCTTTTACGAATGAATTAGAAGAAGCATGGAAGTTGTCATTTCCGACACGGAAACTTTCCGTTGACTGTCAATACCCCGTTGGTCTGTCAATGCATTGTACGCTGCTTTGTTCGGGATTATACAAATTTTTTTAGTCTTACAATAAGTGTATTTGTCTTACAAAAAGTGTTTTTTGTTATTAATTGTGTTTGTCATTGCTACATGTTACTTGACACTGGCGAAATACTTATTAACTTGGGTGGGCCGTATTTTCAAAGAAAGAAGAAAAATAAGTGTGTCTAAGTGAGTTTGGCAGTATGATCTTTATTCCAAAGTCTTGTTAAAACGTGAGCTACTACTCAAGATGTCAACGCCCCTAATCCTTTCCCAACACGCACGTAAGCGTACGCTCATAACGTTAATTCTATTACGCCTTTATTCTTCAGCTCGCATCAATTGATTTGCTCCGAGCGCTCGACAGCAACGAATCAGCGAGCAACATATAAATCGCCGTCTTTGGCACCCCACCCACACCATCGGTATATAAATGGAACTTAATTCAACCGGGAGCGAGGCAGTCTTGTAACTATTTCATGAATGCCTGTTTCGGAATTAAGGTGTGTGTCCATTTGGCGCGGATGCGCGCGCGTTATCGAACGATACTTAGATAGAAATGTGTCTGTAAAATAATTATGAAATATACTGTTTGACTGTTTCTGCTGAATATATTATAGTGCGATAAACCTACTTACAAAATACTAAACTAGTCTTTTAAACACCTACATTGAATTGGAAATGTTTATTTATTTTTTCATAAACGTAATCTGAGTGTAGACTTTGCCTGTCCCTCTGGGAAATAAAGGCGCGATGGTGTTTATAATATTATATATATATACCCTATAGATAAATAATAAAATGTTCCAAATGCACCTCTCAAAGTCGTCATGTGTGATGTGATGTGATGTGGTCATGTCATAAGTATCATCCCGCACGAAATTTTTTGTACATAACAAAGTCGGCAACCAGGCGTACGACCCACCTGATGTTAAGCAGTAACCGTAGCCTGTACATGCTTGCAATACCAGAGGCATTGCTCGCACATTTCCGTCCTGAAGGTAGGTGGGACTGAAAGAGGGGAAGTAAGGGCTTTCCGGCTCTATCGCTTATCGTACGAAACGTGGCTATAATAGTTACTCTACGCTGATTTTCTGTGAGAGGTTGGTACTACCCTGGTAGAGCTCACTCTACCAGCGTACAGATTGACTCTATCACCATTATAATTAAATAATTCACAATTATGAAGAGTCTCAAGGGTCGCGCGTTTCTCCGATAAGTGGACAAGCAGCCTTACCATCAGTTTTGGTGTAGAGTTCGCGTGTTACACGGCGTTTGTTTATTAGTGTACCGAACTGGTACTAATAGGTATGATATGTAACCGTGAATAATTTACAACGCCATATGCTAAGTACTATGTACTATGGACGTATTTGGATAGAAGTTTTGGAGTAATTGTTAAGCGTGTAATACGCTTCTGAAGCTTTGGTATACTTTAGTATTGGTACCGAAAGTTCTTGCAAGAGTTATTGGAGTAAGTTCGAGATTACTCTTCCTCGACTTTGATGCCGAATATTAAACTTAAATACTGCTTAGTATGTACTAAAATGTATTACTGTATTTATGTATTTACTACGGCAAGTCATTTACGGTACAGGCTGTTAGGCTGCGGAACGACCTACCCCAGCCTATCTATCAGGCATGCTGAATGCCTGGCGATTTTTTAAAACTACTGAAGACTCACTATGTGGCTTCATAGTTTTTACTTTATTATGTATTATTATAATATAATGTCCTGCTCTTTGTTTAAATCATTGATGGTCATTTATGTTTGTATAGTATGTATGTTATGTATGTATTTATAGTATATATCCTACTAATATTATAAATGTGAAAGTTTGTGAGTGTGGATGTATGTTTGTTGCTCCTTCACGCAAAATCTACTGAACGGATGTGGATGAAATTTGGAAAACACATAGTTTATAACCGGGATTAACATATAGGATACTTTTTATCCCGATAATCCCGAAATTTTTGTTAAGTTAAATACTATGCGGACGAAGTCGCGGGCACAGGCTAGTTATGATATAAGTTAATGTTTGAATAATGAATACACTGTTGACTACTAGGTACCTTGACAACATGACATAATTCCCTCCATCCAAAGGTTGTCTGGAAGAGATCGCAGTCTGCGATAAGACCGCCCAATGTACATTATTGTTTTTTATGTTATTTGATATATTCCTAAATTTAGTGTGCAATAAAGAGTTATTCTATTCTATTCTACTACTTTTGATATTTTGTTTAACAAAATATCTATTACTTATTACCTTTATACATCATGTCGTGTATAATATAAAGTTTACTTGTATATAAATATAATCGGGACCCCAATACACAGGTACACAAATAAATTATTACCACGATCAATATTTTTTTATATTTACATAAGTAAAAATCAATTAAGTACTGTTTGTTCTAAGTTATTTAGAATTTAAATTTATGTGTGATGCTTTGTTTCTGCTGATATTTGTTTTTGACTGTAATTGTGTCTAATACAGCTTCGATTTTGATTTATGTTTAGTAGGTAATTATGCGAATCATAATTTCTATATGATTATCACTTGCTTACGGTGAAGGAAAACATCGTGAGGAAACCTGCATGTCTTAGAAGATCTAACTAATTTTCGAAAGACATGTGAAATCCGCCAACCCGCACTGGGCCAGCGTGGTGGATTATGGCCTGAATCCCCCTCGTGTCGAGGGGAGGCCCGTGCCCAGGAGTGGGACGTTAAAAGGGCTAAATTATTATTATTATTTAGGTAATTATTAGGTCACCTGGATGGTACTTAGACACATTTCGACCCGGAAAATGGAGCTATTGTAAATATCCAGAAAATAAATTCAACGCTAATGAATCTGGGAGTACAAGCTAGTTTATTCTATAAAAAAGTAATAATAATAAATATCGCCAGACTGACACACCAACTGTATGGTCCCAAGCCAAGCAATGCTTGTACTATGGGTACCCTACAATTGACTGGGGACACCCAGACTAGGGCAAATTACGAAAAGGCCATTTCCGAAATTTGCCCCGCCAGTAGTCGAACCGCAACCACCATGTGCACTGAGCCGAGCGGCCTATTTAGTTTTTTAGAAACGTGTTACAAATATTACGACATGCCGCAATAACATATCATTTAAGATAATTAGCGCACGGAAGCACCAGTTTTATCTAAAGTTTGCTCATTGATAACAGAACCGAGTTAAATTGAACCTCACGCTGTTACGCTCTCAAAGAAAACTTAATATTAATGGAATGTTTTAGTGGAAGTGGGGAGTTCCACTTAGCATGGCTATATATCATTCAACAAGGATAGTACATTACCAGAAGTTGTGTAACGGAATTGACTTAGTTTTGTTCTCGTAGTTTTTGAATCGACATGTTAAATAATTATGGCTGAATTACATAATATATCGACTGTATCTGAAATTGGTGAGTGTGTATCTGAAATTGTGTATTATACCTAAACCATAATTACTTACCTGATCAGATAAGTCCGACTGCATTAGAATATTGAGATATGAGATTAAAAAATTCAAGTCACATTTTAAGTCCAAACCATTTAACATATAATGGTCTCAAAACATTTTAGAACCTTAATTTCCTTAGCTATAAAATTATCATAAAAATACTTCAGATCCGGATCTCTACTTCATAAGTAGTATTTTTTTAAACATACACCACCTAAATATATTAAAGGAATACTTAAGTACATACTTACAATTACTCTTGTGCTGGTTACTCCAAGTTTAGTAATAATTTGCAGACTTACCTGTAAGATAAAGAGGTAACTATTTAATAGTGAAGGCATGTTTTTAAATGGAATGTTCAATGCAAAATAATTATAAAAATTATAAAATAAGACTTAGAAGGTTTTGTGATGCAATTGACTTAATTGTAATTTTATTTTAACTTTATTTAAATAATATTTACAGTTTTACGACTAAGAGACAGACAGTTGCTTGACATTTCTGAAGTGTTATTATGCTGCGTGGATTGTAAAATCCTAAACTGTATAGAAATATTGTTGACCTTGACTGTACAATATCCGTCTAAAAATGCCCATACCCTTCAGCTTCCATACCATGTATACATTTTATACGAGGGTCTGACGTTGAGGCGGATTATGATGACCGATCGTCAACGTATTTGATCCCCAGTGGCCTTCATTTTTTTTCCAACCAGAGGCTAGGAGGCCTCTTTATAGTTTAACATATTGTGTATTTTTGGGTGCCCTTGTGTAGCTAAAAAAATATGCGACTTGATACAATGAGAAAAAAATACAACAATATATGATAATGTAATGATATTGTAGTTGTAGTTGATTGTACTGTACCAATCATTGTATTTTTTTAAAAAATAATGTTTTGTAATTACAGAAAGGAATTATATACTGCCTCGTATTAAAACATTATACCAACAAAAGTACTAACAAACTCGAAGTAATTCAAAGTTCAAAATTACAGTTCAATATTTTTATCAATTACCGGAAGAGTGTAGCGTTCGATACACTTTATATAAATTATTCCATTACTTATTCCCCTGAAATGAAAGTAAACAAACCCGAAAACTTCTCACAAATTGATTGACCACAAAGAAAGTCGTTTCCTGTATTGAAAACATGCTCCAATATTCACGTTTGATCAAAACTTTCGCGGACTACATATTTTGTAGAGAGGAGAAGTTTTATCATTTATTGAACATTCCTTTCGTGTTTACTTACGACTTCATTTATGTTTATTAAGTGTGACACAGTAATATTTAAGTACCACGGCAATTTTTCTAATTGGATAATATAAATAATAAATAAATATCGCCAGACGAACACACCAACTGTATGGTCACAAAGTAAGCAACGCTTGTACTATGGGTACCGTACAATGGACTGGGAGCGATCCCAGTGACACCCAGATTTTCCCCAGCGGGAATCGAACCTGCAACCACGATGTGCAGTGAGCCGAGCGATCTACGCTCGAACCACTGCGCCAAGCGGTGTACTTAGTAACATCATAGTCACCCTAAACTAAATTTATTTAAGGATATTACTAAATATTATATACATTAAGTAATATCTAAACATTATACCTAGATATAGATAAAATGTTTGGGTTATTATTTTACACAAAGAAGATATAACTAGAACATCATTGAGACCTTCCTGTAGTTTAATCTTGAACCATCTCAAAAGTAAAAATATGTTCCGCCATACCTACCTACATTTTACATTAAAACTGTTTTCAGAATCGCGAGCTGATGCCACACCGATGCAAGACATAAACAAAGTGTACGAGGCTTGCAAATTCGGCCGGTTCCACGTAAAGATGCTATTCATTAGCTTTGTGGGGCACATAGCCAGTATTCTAGTAACAAGCTCATCGTCCTACTTATTGCCCAGTGCCGAATGCGATCTGAACATGAATCTCAGGCAGAAAGGAATATTAAACGCTATGCCTTACCTTGGTATGTTACTATTTAGATTTCAAGACTGAAATTATTGTTTTGGGGAAATGTTTAAGTTGGATAGGATTACTGGCCCCATATGGTAAGTATTGGGTCTAAACCGAACTAGACGCGTTCCACACTCCCACCGCTGGTACTCCTGTAGACCAGAATCAACAAGAGTTATGCAACATCAAAATCTATCAAATCAATTCAACTTAGGATTAAATGCGTTCAAGCGCTTTTGCCATACCTATTATTGGAATCTAGTATAATTAGCTCACGAGTTTAGGTCTAATTAGTCTAATTACGACCCGTGGTGCGTTAGAACTGGTCTTCAGTGAGCTGTAACAGTCTTGTTTCTATGGCAATCAGCCTATACCAGCTATTTTTGTCTCCCGATGTGCACCGGAGGGAAGTTATAATTTTATCTTCCAACTCCTCCTATTATTTCTTTCGATTAAATTCGTGCGGGTTCCGAGACAATTTAACTTTTCCCCGAGACTCATCAAGGGTCAAACCTCGACGTCATTATTGGTCACCATGGTCAATCCTGGTTTACAGGAGAAACAGTGGTAGGAGTGTGTGGCGGGATCAGTCCCATGAGATCAAAATCTATCGCCTTTCATTGCACAATGGGATTCAATTGGAGCAATAAATAATATAATAATATTGTTATTATTAATGTTCCTGAAATATTTCAGGAACTTTTTTCTCATCAGTCATCTCTGGGTTTTTAATCGACACATTCGGAAGGATCATGTTCCTGAAGATTGGCTTCGGGGGGATTTTCTGCTGGACTATTGTAGCTGCCTCCAGTCAGAACTATGAAATGTTGGCTATTGCGAAATTCTTTGAAGGGCTTCTGTGAGTAAGCTCTATTAACTTATATGTCAATACCTATGGCAGTTATTTAACACCCAAGGGATTTTGCGTCAGAACCATTGACCTAAAAAATAATACGTAGTGGGCAGAGAGAGAAAAATGTGGTGTGTGAAAATTATTTTAAATATGTATGGCTCGGAGAAATTTAAGTAAAAAATATATTTTCATATTTCATTAAAACAATTTAGAGTAGCGAGCTGGGGTTAACTCTTCTTTCTAATATAGAATAATTTACAAACAAAGCTATCACTGAGTTCTTTGGTTAGATGAGTACTAAAGGGATAGACCGAAGAGAAATCAGCGTTGCAATTGCAAACGCAGTACCAAAACACATACAGATAGTAAAAAAAAAAAAATATTACTTAAATAATATCTGGGTGCTCTAAATATCTAGAAACAACTAGGGGACCTTGTAATTTCTTTTGTTTGGAATGGGTAGGGGTAGCGTCCTACCTAAGAAGTAGTAGAAGTTGATAGTTACAGCGACACCAAAAGAAAGAAGTTTCAAGGTGGTCCCTACTTATTTCTAGCTTTTTACTGCAGCCAGGTTTTTTGAAGTCGGTTGTTGTACAAACATATTAAACAAAAATTATTGATATTTAGTCGTAAATAAACTAGGTACGTATTGATTTCCTAGTGACCGTAAATCGTCCATATCTCTCAAACTACTTGACCAATTTTGATAGCATTTCTATGGGATCACCTGGAAAGTTTCTCTTTCAAACAAAGATAAGAATTATCAAAATCCGTCAACTATTGACGGAGTCATAACATACATACACACGAACATAGAACCTCCTTTATTGGAAGTCGGTTAAAAAATATGCTTTCGGATTTATCAAGAGGATTGCCAGATGTCTGTTGGTAACTTGCCCAAGACGTAGCACTGAGTTATAGCTCGCTCGAGACGTACATCACGACATCCCGCGAGACTTCGGACGGTATTGGGACAATTTCTCGACATGATTAATCGAACAGCACTTAGACTGACTTGAGGGTAATATTAAGTGGTATCTTGGTATCCATCTGTCATAATATATGTGTCTGTTTAGGCTAGAATAGTTCATTGAATGTCAGTTATAATCCACTTTAATTAATGTTTTTGGAGGATAGGCTAGTTGGAGTTGGAATCCTGAAAAAATATGACTACTGACTAAAACCAAACTACGAACAGAAAAACCTATTTTTTTTCCTGATTTTAAAATGTACATTGTTTTTGAAATATTCGTTGTAGTCCGATCGGAATGCTAAGTAGTGTCAGAAGTTGGGTTTCGGAGGGCAGACAGCAGGGGTACCTACTTGCACTATGATCTCAGTAATTAGTCAAATTAATTAGTAAGTAGTCTGTCTGTCTGTGTGTAGTAAGTAGTCTCAGTAATTAGTCTGGAAAATACCTGGGAAGACTTATTTATGTAACTATACCTACTACTACATGAGTATATTTGGAATGTATACTTAGTATATTGCTATCTGTTATAGGTTATCACATTTATAGCCCCTTCTATTGACTTAGACTTAGACTTTCGATAGACTTAATATGTTAATACTAGAAGTGTGGACGTCAACAGTTCAACGGCCAGGCTCGAACCCAGAAATTCTCGGTCACAAGGGCGGCCACCTAACCTCTATATCCTCGATTTCCCCAAAATCAATGCAAAAGCACGCTTAATACTATCAATTTATATCTCGTATGTACCATGTCCAATATTTGTTGTATATTTCTATTGTTTCTTGCCTCCTAAACTGTAGATAATTTTGTATATGTGAACGTTGCATGTTGGTAGCGCGCCCGAAACACTGACAGGATTATTTACTGTGGCTGGCACACGTCGCCAACCCACGAGACTATAAGGGCCTGTGCACACCACGTTTTTTAAACGCGCGTCGAAAACGGCCGCGATACTCACGCAAGTTAGACGCAGCCTGTAGACCTTTGCACACCTGTATAAATTTAAACACGCGTTTTTAATCTGAACCTTGTCAGCAGTAGCACGATGGCGTCGATAGAGACAGCAGGTTTTTTGTTGTTCCTTTTACGGTCGGTGAACCAAATTGCTCGATTGCAACTAGCGAGGGAAACCCAGTCCGTAGAGATGGCGCGCGCGGTGATGACGCGACGGTGTCGCGCGTTTGAATCGATACAAACGCGGTGCTAACGCGCGTGTGTATCGATACAAACGGCAACAAACTGCTCTGTAGGATAAAAGCGCGCCGCGCACGATTCTAAAACGCGCGTTGAAACGTGGTGTGCACGGTCACTAAGTAGCCTATGATAAAATGCCTTCTGACTGGACTTTGTCCCGATAAATGTGTATCACTGATTCATTCATTGAGAGATGGCAAATTATGCTACATGGGATATGAACTTATTTTGTTGAATAATTTTGTTTGTAGTAACTTAGTAATAAGTATAATATCTAAACAGCTCTTTTAACGTCCTACTCCTTGGCATGGGCCTCCTCGCAATACTAGGGGGATTTGAGCCATAACTCACCACCCAGGCCCAGTATCTATGGGTTGGCAGCTTTTCACATGTCTTTCGAAGGTTGGTTAGATTTTCTAAGACATGTCAGTTTCCTCACAAAGGTAATGGAGTTTTAAAATATTTGGTGGTCTCAAAATATTTCTAAAATGGATTTAGTCAAATACTACTTATACTATTTCATTTAAACAATTCTCGACAGAATGCGATAAAAATATATTATATAACACTTTCTTGGCTGTAATTCTAAGGAAATTCTAAATTGCCTTGAACGTAGCTGTCGACTCGGGACATTTATAGCGGCTGTCTTGCGAGTTTCGCTCAGGATATTAAGCCTTTTCACATGTTCCTGCTATTGTTACCTCACGTTTGGAACATTCTGAATATTCGTATATATGTACCCCTTTCATCTGGCATGTCTTGGTGTATTGTTCAGAAAATACTAAATCGTTCGTTATAATTTGAGATAGGTACTGGGAATGTTTATGTTCCACACAAGAGTAGCTTTATCGAACAACGTATCCCAAAGATACCACAACCAGGGTTTAGTTTGCACTTATTATACTTGAAGAATGATTGCAAGTATAGCTAAATACACTGAACTAATGGAAATACTATTTTCTGCTGATCACTATACGAGAATCTCATGGTCATAGTCTGCTAGCGGCCTTGATAGTCCATAAATATATTAAGAAGAAAACCAATTTTCTATAAAATTAAAACAAAGAATATCATGATAGAAATAAGATTATTTCTCTAAATCTATAATTTTTGTGCTTTGGTACCGTACAATGGAATGGGGGCGATCCCAGTAACCTCCAGACCTGGGCAAATTACAAAAAGGCCATTTCCGCAATTGACCCCGGCGGGAATTGAACCCGCAACCACCATGTGCAGTCAGCCGAGCGGCCTACGCTCGAACCACTGCGGTTGACAAATAAAGATATATACATAGATTAGATAGATATGGTAATATGGGAGAGGGGATATATATGACCCGTATATTTACAGATTTGCAACATCAGTTAGTGCATTATCGTCCTTAACATCGGAATTCTGCCACAGTAGTATCAGAGATCGCGTTATGCTCTTCCAATCATCTTTTGCTGCTATTGCGCAGATTATTATCCCAGCCATGGCCTGGGGTATACTGGTACAGGATTGGAAGGTGAATTTGTTTGATGATTTTATTGGTAAGTCTAATTTTTATTTCTAGAGTAGTTACTTACTGTGTTTTATAAACTGTTCATAGTTTGTGTGTGTCAGTAATTCTTCTCTTCCTAAACAGCTTGACCAATACTGATAATTTTTTTTTTTACTTTTGGAGTCACCTGAATGGTACCAATCTACAAGGTGAAACAAAAAGGGTATACAATTTTTTTTGCAACTTTGTAAATCTAAAACTATGGGCTTTGTGGGACAGTTGAAGTACTAAAGGTTTTGTAGACTTGTGAAATATGTCAACAGCTGTATTTCTATAACACCTTGTGTTTTTAAATTTTCCTCCAAAGCTGAAAGTTTTAGAAATACAAAGTTAAGTTTTGAAAAAAATAGTCGGATAGGTGGGGTGTTTTCGACATAAAAAAATCTATGTTGCGACACTATGGGCAAAAGCTACTTGTCTATAAATAGGTTGGGATTATGCTCTTAACCCTTCATGGGTGCAAAATAGAGCATTATGGGTACTTTAGGTACTTGAAATGTCAACCGGTAGTAATATAACGACCCAAGATTACCTGCGACGGGCTTATAATCAATTTGTACTTGCTAATGCTTATAGTAAATGAGATAAGCTATTTAAATTTACACATATAATAAAAGGAGTCTTATGAATTATTGGATTTAATGTAAGTGTGTCCGAAAGTCCAAACTACTTAACTGTGAGGTTCCGGGTTCGATCCTAATCCTGGCTACTAAACTATTGACCTGAGCCTACTCCCAAAACAAGCATTTGGTTAGCTAGAGGGGCTAACGGGAAATTTATTTGTTTAAAATCAAAATTAAACAAAATAAAAACTTTTTTCCCTCGTTTCAGTTCTCAACACATGGAATTTCTACCTCTACGCCATGTCACTGTGGTCCCTGACCGCTTTCCTATTGTACTGCACAATGCCTGAAAGCCCAAAGTATTTGGTGACACAGAAAAAATACAACGAAGCAAAACAGATATTGATTAAAATGTACACAACGAACACTGGCAACGCCGCGTATAATTTCCCGGTGAGAATATTAATGCAAATAACAGACAAAAAAGGGTGGACTGAAATTTGTGTATTTTAAATACGAAGTAACGCTTCAAATTCATATTATTTATATAAGTAGCGAGGTTTGGAAAGGACTGGAAACCTTGCTCCGTAGATGACTATGCCTTTATTATGCGTAAAGGTATGAGGTTGTTTTATAACGCGAAGAAATATAAAGTTGTAGTAACTCTTAATAATACTATTAATAATAACTTTCCAGATACCAAACCTATGGGATAATGAGATAAAAGACATAAAACTGAAGAAATCAGAAGAACTAACCAAGAAGACTATTTATCATCAGATAACTGATGGCTTACAGAATGTGAAGCCAATGTTTAAGAGACCACTGGTTTTATACTTGACATTGACTGGTTCCATGCAGTTTGTTATTTTGGGAATGTAATATGTATACTATTGAAACCTTTATGTAATAAGAGGCATAGAAGTGCCTCCTTCAAACATGTACTTATCCTTTTTTGAACCGATTCAGTTTTTAAAACTATTATTAGTGTGACAATTTAATAAGTACCTAGATAAATAGAGCAATACGATAAAACTAAAAGATAAAATAAATGCAAATAGTTAATCTAATTTATTTACTAGCGAAACACTTACAGAGAGATTATCTTACACTTCAACGCGTTCAGTGCTAATGAACACTTCAGACCTTGATAGTGTTGTATTAATAAATTAGTCTCTTCTCTAAGCCATCAAAGGACCGATATACAAGGGTATAACAACATACTCTAAAGAGTCACAAAAAGTCACAGTTGGTTAGTCTTTAAACCAAAAAGGTCAAACATTATAAAGCTAACGTTCAAAAATAATTAAAAAATATTATTTATTTAGAGTGACCCTTTTTTATTTGCGATACTTGACAGGCCTATTAATTAAACCGCCTCGTTAAAGCTGATCGCTTTAATTAAACCACCATTTGAAGCTGTTTATAATTGGCCTGGCCAGCGGACCTGACGTTACCACGCCGCAAAAATTCAACCCAGACAATTGATCTGATATTTAGAAATTAAAATTCATGCCTCGATTTGTATGGATCATTATGCCCGTCAATTTTACGACCTAAACTGTTGAAATGAATCTGGACCGTATTACTTTTATTACTCAGTTGAATGTAGCCTGGAAGTTAGGGTTAAATTTTCATATCAAACGACTTGATTGTAGACCGGATAAAGGTTTTTTCAGGTACAACGTTGTCAGGCTGTGGTTCCCACAATTATCCACAATCGTCGAGCACCACGGACTAGATGGGGAGAGAGATTTGTGTGTATTGTTGGATATTTATACGACCAATTTGAAAATGAGGGGCAATTCGACGTCAACTGTCTGCATTCCGGTAAGTTTGGGAACTCTGGAAAAGCATTTGTTAAGTTGTTGGTTTACTTTGTTAGGAATTTCCATGACAAGTTTATTCAGTAATGTTTGAAGGGCATCTTAACAACTCCCGCAATTATGCCTTGTATGCCGCTTACTCAGATTCATTACGCTGGATACAATGTCATGATCAAAGGCTTGATTAAGAACGAGTAGGCTTGACCGGAGACATTTGGAGGTCAAGCCACTTGACGGCCTGATTAATTTTCAATCCGTCGACCGTCGTTTGAACGGGATTAGAAACAACATGACCAATGATTCAGTTCTGGGATCATACAAGACTAGTTCATGTGCCCGCTTCTTCGCGTTAACTGACAGACAATTGCTTCAAGCTGCAAGAATGTGTGTGGTCTGCAGGACCTTCCTGTCATGCCGCAGTATTATGTCATTCGATCTAGCGGCTTGCGTGTGGTGACCGACATTAGTGGTAACAGGAAATTCTCTGTGCCTGTTAACTTAAAGATGATGAGATAGATGAATAGATTTCTTATATGCCATTGCATGTTTTCAGGCAATAAGTGGCGCTGAAACTTACATCAACAGCATCATCATTGGCTTCGTCTGCTTATTCCCCTACTTCATAAGCGGAGTGTTTGTCAACAAAGTCGGGAAGAAAGTATTGCTAGTTATATCTGGCCTTATCTGTATTGGTGCTTCACTGGGCCTCAGATGGGCTAGTTCCAAGACTATTATGGTCGCTCTCTTCTCTGTGGATATTGCTGTAGCTCAAATTTTAAAGAGCCTAGTTCAAGTTGTTATTGTTGAAATATTTCCGACTACTATGCGGTAAGTCAACGATAAATAAGTGTTTTGAAAAATAATCGAGAGGAAAATTTATATTATGATACAGCGGGGACAAGTGTTTGTGGTTTTTACTACGCTAATGGGAAAAAAATCACGAAAAACATTATAAATGCGCGCCGTCCTCCAAACTTTTATATTTTTTGTTGCCTCGAGAATTTTCATCAATTTTAATGAACATTGCTTTGTAATGACATAACTTTTAAAATTTTTAACAAAGGTTTCTAAATATAAATCTGCCATAATTGGATAATAAGACAGGGTGTAAGGGGTATCGTAACGAAAGCTGATACCATGGATTCAACTCATGATTCTGGACCTCCCAGCGGTGAAACTTTCCATCGATATTTTCATGAATTACGCTAAAACTTTTCAGCATTTTAAAATTGATTTTAACTTGAAAGGTGCGCTCGAGCGTATTGAGTCTTAATTAACCCCCGACGAAAAAAGAGGGGTGTTATTTGCATTGCAGTTTATGTCTAAAATAGTAATTATTGATTTATTGATGTAAAATCACATGAGATAGACTTGTATAATGATTTCATGCTAAAATCAATTTAAAAATTGTATTTTTTTGCATAATTCATCAAAATATCGACGGAAAATTCTAGAATCATGAGTTGAATCCAATCGTTATCAGTTTTTTGTTACGATACCTCTTACACACTGTCTATAAAAGATGTTATGCAGAGAGGATCCACTCCACAAGACTGAAACCAACCCCAATTGCATGTAATTGTAGGTTCGTTTCAGTTTGCAGAAGAATGGGTGGTTGGATCCATTCTGCATTGCCTTCTCCCTGACAAAATCCAACCATATTCCTTTCTATTAGCATTGATAATTCCTTTTATGTCCAGGTCTCTGGCTATGTCAATAGTGATGGTGATAGCCAGAGTCGGCACACTGATGGGGAACATAGCTTTCCCGATACTCCTAGATATCGGATGTGCCTTGCCATTCTACGCCATGGCTGGGATGATGATATGTAAGACCTTATCACGCAATACGCATAAGTTTTTGAGATCTATCATTATAATGCATTTTGCAATATTAACTTTCATTATATTTTTTTGCAATACGTTTTATTTGAATCTTATTTAAATCTGGTTTGAATAATATGTGAAGATATTTGATCTCTTCTTTATTTATATATCTGTAGATACTTAAATAATTGTTTGTAAAAATATGCCTTATTATTTTCAGTCGTGACGATTTTGGCTGTATTCATACCGAAGAGAAAACAATAAAAGTATTTATTTATTTTTAATGACTTGTGTTGTTTAATTTATTTCCTTGAATACATTCCTCATTGGGTTCGGTCTGTTCATTCACGCTGCCCCAATTTATTCTTACTTTCGTGGAATTTTATGAAATATTGTTTATCCATAGTGTTTGGCTATAATACAGAGAAGCTTTTGGTATGTTCTACGTTTGCAAAGCGTAAGTGTAAAAACTACTTGACTAATTTGCATGATATGTGATCCTTACGGTGGATATAGTATATAAAATGTTGATACCTACGTTGTATATCAAAGCACTGGTCTGTTTTTATTGTTAGTATATTTAAATTATGTGCTATTTGTATTGGCAATTGGTTTTACATTCAATTCTTTTCTGTCCGTCAAAGCACGAAGTACATAAACATCTTGTCTGGTCTTCCTATGTTTTTATTTAATCAACTACGATCTGCTACTCTGTATAGGACTCAAGTTCCTATATAACATATTACTGATTCATTGTTCCTCATAATTTCACAACATCTTGTCATCTCAATAGTCAAAGATTAAGGTGAAGTCATGCTAAAATTATTCCACATTTAATTACATAACTTTCCAAGCAGAGTATAATAACCTTCCTACACTACAGCTCGCTAATAAATCTACGTACCTATAGTGAGATAAACCCATTCACATTAAGGCCGCTCTACAAGATGGTAGCGTAGCGAGTAGCGGTATATATAAACGAATATCGCTACTACGAATTAGCAATTCCAAGCAATGTTAGGACATAGGTACTCACTAGAGTAAATGCAGGTACCTAATAATTACCGCTCGGCCACATGTACTGAGCAGCCGCGCCCGAGCATAAGTTATGACGCTATGCCTTCGGAGTCAGACGTCAAAAGTAATTGCTCGGACGCGTACAGTTCGGTGATGAGAACGCGCCTAATGACTTTTTAAGTAACGCTTATTGTACATAAGGTATTATCTACATTATATGTACAACACTGGGACGGACGGGTAGGGATATATTTTTAGGGTTCCGTAGTTAAACTAAGAAACCCTTATGGTTTACTCATGTCCTTCTGTTTTCAGTATTATACAGTTTATGATTAGACTCAAGGGAGTATCACGTTATAAGCCTTGGAGGTAGAGCTGCAGAACAAAATATCGATCGGGTAGTACCACTCTCTCACAGAAGATGGGCTAAAGTAACTATTATAGCTGCGTATTGCATGAATCAGGTTACGATAACTGCTTAACATGGGGCAGTTCGTACACTTGTTTGTCGACTTCGATATATATAATCAAAAATCTGTGCTGATTTTTGGAGATGAATAGTGTGCATTAGCGATACCACGAGAAAAGCCTCCTATCTTCGGATGTCGTCCTCACAACCTTAATAATGAATGTTAAATACTCGCTCTACGCTCCGCACTATAACCGCAACCTTATAGCTCAAGACGAATTGGTCGCAGTAACGTCTTTATCATGTAAGATAAATTAATTACGTCACATTAAATCATAAGATGCTGTTATTACAGCAGCCACAGCTGACATGATAGGTAGGCACATAAGTGTGTTGAAAACTATAATTGATCATAGTAAAAAAAGTAGAGGTTGAAAATGAGTGAGATGGACCTGTCGGTTTTGGCTGAAACTGGTGAGTACCTTACTAATAACAATAATAATAATTTAGCCCTGCTTTACGTCCCACTCCTGGGCACGGGCCTCTCTTCACTACGAGGGGGATTCAGGCCGTAATCCACCACGCTGGCCCAGTCCGGGTTGGCGGATTTCACATGTCCTTCGAAAATTGGTTAGATTTTCTAAGACATGCAGGTTTCCTCACGATGTTGTCCTTCACCGTAAGCTAGTGATAATCTTTAGAAATAATGATTCGCACATAGATTTCGAAAAAAGTAAACCCAGAGGTGCGAGCCGGGGTTTGAACCCAGTTTGAGTACTTTTCTAAATTTATTTAAATATTTTGGTTAACAGATACAAGAAATTAAGTACTAATGTATCGGCAGCAATGTTTCGGTGTCTACTTTGATATGATAATAGTGTCCGAGTTCGCTGCTCTCCGACATTCGGACGGCATTATGTATCAGAAACCGTAATTTTAATTAAAAAGAAATGAAAATTTAACATTGATATTAACTAATGTAATAATATACCTAGTAGTGAAGCCGTTAAGCACGCGTCTTGCGGGCATAAGGTCCTGGGTTCAAACCTTGGCTCAAGACAGTACAAATGATGTATGGATTGTATATTATTTTAATTGATTATAAATAATAATGATATTTAGCTAGTAATCTTCTGCCCTCGAATTCGACCGTGTGGACAAAAGTAAAGTATTATATGTGTTATACCAAGTTATTAGCTATATGTGTGCCAAATTGCATCAAAATCGCTTCAGCCGTTTTTGCGTAATTGAGTAACAAACATACAACCTTTCACATTTATGATATTGGTAGGATAATCTAGCATGGACTATTAGATGCCAGATATTGAGTTCATACCTCCCTCGTGATATGGATAAATAACTCTTTCATAAGCGTTTTTTTATCATAAACATAATACATATCTATATTAAAAGTATGGTGCCAATTCCTTTAGCTGCAAATTCTGATTAAGTACGTCTTTATACGTCTGATTAAGTAAGTCGAGGTCGCATTCCGATCCGGTTGTAGATATAAGAAAAAAAAAATGTAAAATTGACAATTAGTAAGTGCCCCCGTAGGCCTAAATAAAATAAACGATTTGAATTGAATTTGAATTTCACCTACAAAATTTTCCGCGTCAACTATAAATATATAGCCCTAAAAAAAAGTAGCACGGGAAAATTCGTGACGTCCTTATCAACACAAATAAACTAATTCGTAACTAAGTACCTATTACCCGTTTCCGCGTTTAATTTGATTTGCGTGTCGCATTATAATATGAGTACTAGCGGTTCCTTGTGGCTGCGTACGCGCATACGTAGTATATTGTAAAATATAAAAATGCAAAATCCTAATGTCTCTCTCTATAGTTCAGAAGTCATTGATTTTATATGTTACTAACTGTGCCCGCGACTTCGTCCGCGTGTAATTTAACTTAACAAAAACTTCGGGATTATTCATCCCCTATTTTATCCCCTTGGGGGTAGAATTAATCAAAATCCTTTCTTAGCGGATGCCTACGTCATAATATCTACCTGCATGCCTAATTTCAGCCCGATCCGTCCAGTGGTTTGGGCTGTGCGTTGATAGATCACTATGTCAGTCAGTCAGTCACCTTTGTGTTATATATATTTAGATTAAGATATTTCTTTTTTACTAATAAAGCAAACTCGGTATACAAGCGAAGACCCGCTCGATGTTAAGCAGTCACCGTAGGCTATCCAAGCCTGCAATATCAAAGGCATTGCTCGCGCTCTCCCGATCTGAATAAGAGTGGGAAAGGGGAAAGGGAAGTGAGGAGACAAGAGGGAGGAATAGTTGTCTGGTTCTGTCACCTTTTATACGAAAAATGATAATACTAAATAATAATTTTAGCCCTTTTTGACGTCCCACTCCTGGGCACGGGCCTCCCCTCACGACAAGGGGGATTCAAGCCATAATCCACCACGCTGGCCCAGTGCGCCAACCCGCACTGTGCCAGCGTGGTGATTACACATGTCTTTCGAAAATTGGTTAAATCTTCTAAGACATGCAGGTTTCCTCACGATGTTTTCCTTCACCGTAAGCAAGTGATAATCATATAGAAATTATAATTCGCACATAGATTTCGAAAAATCCAGAGGTTCGAGCCGGGGTTTGAACCCGAGAGCTAGTAGCCCGCAAGACGCGTGCTTAACCAATCGGCTATCACTGCTTTATACGAAACGCAGCTATAATAGGTACTTTACGCTGATATTCTGTGAGAGTTCGATAGAGCCAACCCGTGTAAGAGCTGTGATCATTAAGCTACAGTTAGACTCTACCACCGTAATGCCTACTATTGCTCTAGCAATTTAAACATCACCACGTATACACAGGGATAATTTTATTTCCAAAATCTTGAAGGTTTCCAAATTAGGCTTAAAAAGTCACACGTGAAGCTGTATACAGACTAAAGATTAATAACAAAGGCTTAAGGAAATTTTCCAGTCATACAATAACTTCCCACGACGCATTCCGAACATGCCTTACGAAATCTTCAGGGAATTCATTGAACATTTCCTCATTAATATTTCGAGCCAACATCAAGTTGCCTTCCCGTTTTATTGAGTACATACTTTTGTACTTGTTACGCCACGTCATGGCCTGCTTACTTTTGATTACGTTTCTGAAATCTCTTTTGTACAGGCGGAACCATATCTGGTCTTCTTTGACCGACTCCTCGAAACGCTTACAGCATTTAGACAGGTTAATCACGTCTTTTATAGGCAGGTACAGTATTATTTGATGAAGAACCTCCTCCGGTAAGCCGGACAGACTGCTGCTCGGCATATCATAGAAATTTAGTATCGCACTCTTTATAGGATTGACAATTTTATCCTTCAAATCAATGTACAGTTCCTCCAAGTTATTTAAACTTGAGGGCATACCCAGAGGCGACGACTTAATATATTTATTGACATCGAAACATAAGGAATATGATTCCTTGCTAATGTCTGGTACCATGCTATTGACAAGAATGGCGTTACCTAAAGGGCACGCAATTATCTTCGCAGGCGTCTCTTGGAATGGGCTCAAAACGAATTCTGCTTCATAAATCGTTTCATCCTCAGCTCTCCTCGATAATATGTACTCAACAGTGTTGATTTCTTTTTGTTTGAGCAAGAAATGATTCGCCTTAATGACAGTGAGGAGAAACGCAAAGAACAAGTCTCGTTTCAAAGTTTCTGGCTTGATTAAGGTCTGTACCAATGAGTTCACTGTCTCTTGGAATTGGAGCGCGATATCTTCGTTCATCGAAGGGATGAGCCGCCGATCCATTGTCTCGTCTGTAAGGCGGATCCGTGTTTTCCTTTATTGCCTATTAATTTTTTTTGGTTATTTGAATTTTTACGGCACTCGTAAATATGAATGTCATTTTGACAGTTCGCTCGTTACATTGTTAGAAGTTTGAACGAGTGGTTTATTCATGAGGTTCGAATTGAAACTTTATTGTCTTGTCGTTTATATTGCTCCATTGAATCGATTAAATTCCAATTTCTGGTAGGTCATGTAAACATCTTTTCCATCCATTCCGTCTTTATTACAAACTACTGAACGATATTTTAAGATTCATGTCGAACATAATGGATAGCATGAACCAAAATGAACCAATATAATCTGCTTGTGGATTGTTCTCAGTACATCGGACTTTTCCACAGACTTCTAAGTAATGTAGAATACATGACCACATCTCACTACATCAAGAAGCTGACAACAAAAAATAGAGACAACAACATGTTTTGTGAACATGTTTCGTCCAGTGCGACTCACGGCAATAGTGTTGCACTCTACTCTTAGACCTTTTATCTATAACACCATAACACCTCTCTGACTCAGAGAGGTGTTAACTAAAGGAGGCGTGACGTGCTTCATTTTACTAATAAAAAATTCTGTCAGATTTTGAGGGGGACGAGGTAACCACTACAAAGAAATGATGCACAATTACTAAAAAACAAATTGTGTCATTATGAATGCACACTTAAATAAATATTTTACGCACACTAATCGGTCAAATGCGTCAACATGCAAGAATTTACGAGTGTAAGACACTAAGTGCAATAGGGAGAAACCAATATCGATATTTCTAATTAGATATATCGATAGTTTTACTTGCTCATCATCACAAAAATATTGCATAGACGTGTGCATTTCTTCATCTAATACAAAATATGAATTATTTTGTATATTATGGTATCTTATACAGTACGATGATTTATCGTTTATGCATTACTTTAAAAAAATCCCTCGCTGTGGTAATGAAACATTTAAAATAAATAATATTTTACGACAATATACAAGGTGAAACTTCTACTGTATCACTTATATATACTTCACGTGTATATATCAGTGAAATATTTTTTTAGAATCATGTCAGTAGAAGTATAAATAAAATACTTACGGCATCAGCTAAAAAAAAATATTGGTACGGCATTATCTACTATTTTATCGTCGTTTATTAGATAAACATTGGAATTGCGACGAATCAAAGTGTACTGAACAAATAATACTTGTGCGAGTAGGTTCCCAACCCCTCTTTCTATTGCAAGATTTTTCCCATTTGGTTTTAATTGAGGGTCTTTGGGAAATCTGGAAAAATAGTGGAATAATGATAAGTTAAAAAATAACAATAAGTAATTATATTTTTACTATATATAATTTAAAGTAATTTAAAGTAAAATATAATAAAAACTCAAAAAAATATAATTTTATCGATACACGTCCACAATCATAAATTTATCACTGCCGCAACACTATTCAAAATGGCGAACTCGAGATACCATACTACACTTTTCAATTATTTCGTACTCGATTGTTTAATCGATAATGTTTTCGATTTTTATGGCATTTTATATTTTATTTATTTTAGTTAGAAATAATGGATTATTTACACCAAAAACACTTACATATGAAACGTTACTCCGCTTTTTTGTAGATTAGAGGTGTTTGACCTCTTCTGGCAATGGTTTATAGCGCAGGTCGGCATTTTTTAAGGAGCACCTTTCACATCGAAAACGATATTGACTTTGATTAAATCGATTCCATATACACTTTTTATAAACGTGTTAGACCTTATTGTTCTTATACCTTGGCAGAGGGGAATGATCATGTAAGGCTAGTCCATAGATAAATAAATGGTCTAAGCTCTGACTCTACTACATCAAACATAGACTCAGTGCTCCCAAAAAATATTGTAGTATTTTATTCTCTTTGCCAAAAAAATTCAAAGATAAATCTTTGACGTCCTCTATAATATAGAGACGTAGTATTGTATTCTCTTTCTTTATTGTATTCTCTTTGTTCTCTTTGATGGAGACGGCGGTAAAAAAACATAAAAGTATGATATAAAATGCACCAGAGCATACTAATAATATGGTATAAATTGCTTTTTCAGGAAAAAACAAAGATGATTCAAAATCGCAGGCTCTCATGACCGAGATAAACGAAGCCCTGAAAGCCTGCACCTTCGGCCGTTTTCATGTGAAACTGTTGTTCGTGGCGTTTTTCGGGTTCGTTGCTCAAGTGTTGGTGAGCAATACCACTGCCTATCTCCTGCCCAGTGCGGAGTGTGACTTGGGTATGAACCTCGTGCAAAAAGGACTTTTAAACGCTATGCCATATTATGGTAAGTGGAAAACCTGATGATACTTTGTACTATCTTTGATTTATCTTTCCTTTTTCTTTAAACCGTATTAATATAAGTACATATTAGGTCTATGATGGCTGACGGTTTTACTGGGTTTCTTATTATTTCAGTTATTGCTTACAATTTTCTGTGTGTTTAGGGTTCTCTTAATCAAAATTTTGTGGTATAAATATTTACACAGCTTGCTGAATCTTTATGATTTTAATATATAGGTTTTATTTTAATAAAAAAAAAATATTATACCTACGCAATTTATTTTCATTTCGCTCTCCCTATTAAACACTTTCTTAAATAACGAGGTGTAACTCTATAAGGGCGAAAGCGTAAAAATCCGCCTGAAGAAACATTCAAAAGGTTTGCGCGCACTTAAACTTGGTGACCTGAAAACCAGTAGTGGAGCAACGGAGTAATTTTTACGACTTATTCTCGGCTTAAAAGACTCTCAGCACAAATGGAAGCCAGCTGGCCCATATTATGATATTTGGAAAATAATAAAAACTTGTGGTATAATCTTAATAAAAGAAAATAGCTTATGTTTCTGTGATCATAAAGATCACATTCCCATTTATAAGAAATGTGTACTACTACGTATTCAAGTACTAATTATAATCACCCGTATTGATGAATCAGTCTTAACTCTGAGGGCGACTTGGTAATGTACTTACCTAATTCTTATGTCATACCTACCACTACAAAACGACATGACAAAAGCATACTTAAGATCGCTCATGAGACTTGACCCTAAATGAGACTAGCGTTTCAGTATCGGCTATAAGATTAATACTTAGAATAATATAATAATAATAATTTATCCCCTTCGCACTCCTGGGCACTAGCCTCCCCTCACTACGAGGGGGATGCAGGCCGTAATCTACCACGCTGGCCCAGTGCGGGTTGGCGGTTACCACATGACTTTCGAAAATTGGTTACATTCTCCAACGCATGCAGGTTTCCTCACGATGTTTTCCTTCACCGTAAGCAAGTGATAATCATATTTAAATTATGATTTGCACAAAGATTTCGAGAAACCCAGTGGTTAGAGCCGGGGTTTGAACCCAAGACTTTGTGCACGCAAGACGCGAGCTTAACCAATGGGCTATCACTGCTACCGGCTATCAATACATAGAATACATCGGCGAAATAAAATATGTGTGCAATGTGTGTACCCTTGCCTTTTGTATCTTTCAGGTATGCTGCTATCGTCAGTGATAGCTGGCTTCTTAACAGACACATTTGGACGTAGAATATTTCTGCTAGTTGGATTTGGAGGTATTTTTATATTCACCCTTATCGCCGGATCCAGTCAGAGCTATGAAGTCCTCGTGACGGCGAAGTTCATGGAAGGAGTTTTGTGAGTTTGAGTTTCATTTTTCTGAACTAGTCAAAAACCCTGTTAGTACGTCTTAATGAAGCCACTGTTAGGCCCGTATTAGTAAACTGATCTTAAGTCTGAGAGCGATCTTGAGTACGCTTTTGACATGTTATTTTGTACTGGAATTACATAACAATGACATTTCCAAGATCGCTCTCAGATTTGAGATCGATTTATTAATCTGGCCCTACTATTCCAAGACTCTTGTTTTGTTATTATTTATAGGTGTCTTTACTTATATACAGGTAGTTTCAAACTCCGAATAATACTTGAACAATGGACGAGTATTGGGTACATAATTTCTTAAATAGCATAAAATCTCTGATCCAAATATGAACACTTTTGGACTATTAATTTTCCGCAAGTACTATGCAATTTTATACGACTATTTTTCTGAGTATTGGTGGTTGCAACTCATAAATGTTAGCACGGTTTTATTTTTTTAGTTAGGAATGTATTCTAAAACCGCAATACAAAAGTTGTTATAAAGTATTCAAACATCCGTCTCTTAGAAAATATAATTGAGTATATTCTGTCTTCACTAGGCAGGCATCTTTATATCACCTACCGTATATACCTTAATTATTATTGTGGACTTGTGTATACACCCTGTATATCCACAGATATTGATTTACATAGATAACGCAAATGCATGTACTTCGCGGGTAGGAAACCCCTACCAAGCGTCAAGGGTGGTCGCCGCTAACTTACAGTCCGCGCGACTACAGATATAAACAATATGAATATGAGCGACATAATCACTCGAGAGAATCGTAGCGGGCGGAGGGCATCGGCGGCATCGGTGTCTTTGAATCGGTTTGGAATTCCCGTCACTAATGACGTCACAGTAGGTGTTAAAAATTCGCCACGCTTGGTTTCAATACAAATCGTGATACTTGCGTTATCTATGTAAATCTATATCTGTGTGTCTCAAATTGAAATATCTCCAAATCTTGTCCAGACATCTTGAAATCTTTTTCATCTTAGTATTCTCGTCTCTAAGACGAACTTAATTATCCTCATTGTTTCTGTGAAGGCGTAATGGTTTACAACTGAAAGCAATTGCTTGTCGGCATAGTAAATCCTGGCCCCGGGAGACGGCTTCGACCTTGGCACCCAACGTTTTATATCCAATTAAGTTCAGGTCTTGTTATCTTTGAAAGCTGAACGGCATCAGTTACGTTAAATCCTCGTTTTCCTGTAGAATATAAAACCTGCCGATCAAAACACACGGTGTTCTATTATTTCTTTTGATTAAATTCGTGCAGGTTCCAAGACAATTTAACTGTTCAACGGAACTTGTCAAGGGTCAAACCTCGACGTCATTATTGGTCACCATCATCGATCTTGGTTTACAGGAGTTACAGTGGTGGGAGTGTGTGGCGGGAAAAAAAAGCAAAAAACTAGCTACAAAACGTAGGTTTTGAATTTATGTCAGTTAAAATAAAACCATTTACCATCAGAAATAAGGGTGTCTCCAAACCAAAGCCTGCGCGCTGAAATTATTTTCAAAAATGCCGGATGAATTTTCTTAATCAATTGAAATTGTGTGTATACTACCCCTTATCATATTTCGAGGATTTTTCCGTCTAGCGAACTCTAAAGTAATTTTATATCAAATAGTTTTTAAAAGGTACTGACTTACACTGTTTTATTTACAGGATATCAATTAATCGTTTGTTTGGTTTTATTTGTGTAACTACTCGATAGATAGTTACAAGATAATACAAGACACTGACACTGTGCAATCTATAGGATATCAATGGTCCGTTTAATTTTAAGGTTACCAGATATATAGGTACTTGAAAATACAAGAAACAAACATTGTGATCTATAGGAAGCCGTGGTCCATGTTATATTTTTATTACTCGATAGATGAATATACAAGGTGAAACATAAAGGGAATACTTTTTTTTTCAAAACTTAACTTTGTAATTCTAAACTATCAGCTTTGGAGGAAATTTGAAAAACAAAAGGTGTTATAGGAATACAGCTGTTGGGAGATTTCACAAGTCTACAAAACCTTTAGTACTTCAACTGTCCCACGAAGCCGAGAGTTTTAGATTTACAAAGTTAAGTTGCAAAAAAAAATGGTATACCCTTTTTGTTTCACCTAGTATACTTGAAAATACAAGATACTAACACTTTGCGATCAATGGTCCGTTTTATGTTTTTATTATAATAAATTATAATAATTTTAGCCCTTTTGACGTCCCACTCCTGGGCACGGGCCTCCCCTCACCATGAGGGGGATTTAGGCCATAATCCACCACGCTGGCCCAGTGCGGGTTGGCGGATTTCACATGTCTTTCGAAAATTGGTTAAATCTTCTAAGATATGCAGGTTTCCTCACGATGTTTTCCTTCACCGTAAGCAAGTGATAATCATATAGAAATTATGATTCGCACATAGATTTCGAAAAATCCAGAGGTTCGACCCGGGGTTTGAACCCGAGACCTGGTAGCCCGCAAGACGCGTGCTTAACCAATCGGCTATCACTGCTGCGCTGCGCTGTTTTTATTATGACCCTATAAGTTGGTATTTTAAACTACACGATACTAGCACTGGGGTAAACGTGTTCTTGAGTGGAGACCTCGACTCGGCAAGCGTAGTGTAGGACGCCCTCCGACCAGGTGGGATGACGATCTGCGAAAGACTGCAGGCAGATGCTGGATTCGGCAAGCTGAAGGACAGGGCGCTATGGCGCTCATTAGGGGAGGCTTATGTCCAGCAGTGGGCAAGCATAGGCTGATGATGATACTAGCACTAAATGGCACTCACACTGTGCGGTCTATTCGGTATCATGCTCCGTTTATTTCATCCCCAGATTTGCTACGTCGTTCGGTGCAGTAGTGACGCTGACTTCGGAGTTTTGTCACAACGACATCAGAGATCGCGTGATGCTGTGCCAATCATCATTCATGGCGATATCGCAAATAATAATAGCTGCAATGTCTTGGGTCATTTTAATTCAGGATTGGAATTATACGCTGTTTGGCGGGAGATTTGGTATGTAACTCTTATTGGCATTCCATTTGGGTTTTTTTCTTAATCTCGACCGACCCTCCTGGGGATCACCCCAGGACGGTCGTGACCCCATCGTCACCCCATGTAATGTATCGTTACTAATAGTTGATACTATTAGTAACGATAATCGATACATCGTGACATTGTCGATTCCTACTCTAAATTCCATATTTTTGCCGTCGTATCGATTACTGAACGAGCAATACAAAATTAAACTTCGTTCTTATGATATAACTAGCTGAGCCCGCGACTTCGTATGCATGGAATTTAACTGACCAAAAAAGCCCGCTCCCGCGTTCTGAGCCCGCGCGACAGGACCCATTTTTTTAAATTTAGTTTTTCTGAAATTAAACTAGCCTAAGTTACTCCTTATAACATCAGCTATCTGCCAGTGAAAGTCCCGTCAAAATCGGTCCAGACGTTACGGAGATTACCCGGAACAAACACACAGACAGACAGACAGACAATAAATTTTGTAATCGCGTTTTTGCTATAGGTGTTGTATGTACTTTCATATGCATTTAGTGAAAAGGTCTTATTTCGATATTATATATATATACAACAGACACTCCAATTTTATTTATTTGTATTATACGACGGCAAAAAGATGGAATTTGGAGTAGGATTCGACAATAAGAATGTCACGATGTATCGATTATCGTTACTAATAGTAGCACACCATGTTAAGCAGTAATCGTAGCTGACAATGATGTACGATGCCAACCTGAAGGGGAATGGTTGTATAAAAAAAACTTATTTATGGTTATTATAAGTAACGGTCCCTAACTTATAAAGGTTAAATACACTGCATTAACCTCTGATTTTTACTAGGTACATTTATCCTACTAGGTATAGAGCAGGCTAAGGGTCCGTATAGAAGGTAATTCAAAGCAAAAATGCGTAGGGTGGTGAGTGTATCTATCTTTATTCGTATAGGTTTTACATAGATTTGTGAAGATTTTGTAAGGGCCTCCTTGAGTACATAGCGTAATGCCTTGGTATAGGACTAAAATAGAAAGCTCCGGGCTTATGATAGTGAAGTACACTATCTGGCAATAAAAATGACACACCGTATTAAATCAAATATTATACTACAAACACGTTTTGTAAATTCTAAACTTATAGCCATATTACTATACAGTAGGTATATTTTTTTAAAAAACCTGTTATCACAGGATGCTACTATCTACACCTGGGGCCCAACTCTGTTAACCGCTGGCATATCGATCGACTCGCAGCACGTCAAAACTAGCGTTATCGGATATGCGATACGTCAGGTTTCCTATAAAAAAATCAAAACTGACGCAATTAGATATACGTTACGTCTGTTTTGACGTATTGTGAGTCGATCAAGATGCCAGTGGGTAACACAGTTGGGGCCCAGCAAATTGGCGAATCGTTTACATAATCATCATTTGTATTTCACTGCATTGTATAAAACAAAGTCGCTTCCCGCTATCTGTCTGTCCCTATGTATGCTTACATCTTTAAAACTACGCAACGGATATTGATGCGATTTTTTTGATAGATAGAATGATTCAAGCGGAAGGATTATAATATGTAGTACGTGCATAATATAGTAGAGAAACACTAATAAAAATACCCGTGCGAAGCCGGGGCGGCTCGCTAGTTAATGTATGTAATAGTGAGCTATATTCATTTGCCAGTGGTGTAAGACCGCGATATCGCAAGTCAGGGCTCAACGTTTTTTGCCGTCGTCGACAAGTGTATGCTAGTCCAGTAGGAGGGGTAGACGCAATAATAAATGGATTTAGTGGGCTAGTTTCATTGTCCAAGTTTGTAATTACTGTTCTCATTGGATTGGCAAAAAACCTATTATGAGTTCTGCAAGCAAGTGTTTAAGCGTGTTTTTTGACTGCCGGTGTAAAATGAAATATTTTTAAGCCAATGAATATTCTTCTCCTGATAAGCTTGAATGATTTTGAAATGTTTTTTTTACCTATGAAGTCAGCTAAATGGTTCTTATACAGGTTGAAACAGAAAGGGTTATACGTTTTTTTTCAAAAATAACTTTGTAATTCTAAAATTAGCTTTGGAGGAAACTCGAAAAACAAAAGGTGTTATAGGGATACAGCTGTTGACACATTTCATAAGTCCACAAACCCTTTAGTACTTCAACTGTCCCACAAAGCCGATAGTTTTAGATTTACTAAGTTAAGTTGCAAAAAAGATAGTTTACCCTTTCACCAAGTATAGTTGTATCCGGTAGGCGGCGCTGTTCAAAATCAACGCTAGCTGCAGACAAAATCTAGTTAATTTAATAAAAGACTACTTAATTGTTTAATTATTATATAAGATTACTTTTCCCAGTTCTCAATACATGGAACTTCTATATCTACATTACGTCGCTCTGGTCCCTGCTTGCATTCATAATGTACGCTACCCTGCTGCCGGAGAGTCCAAAATACCTCGCCACGCAGGAGAGGTACGACGAAGCCAGAGCAATCCTCATCAGTGTGTATAGACAGAACACCGGTAAACCAGCGGATTCATATCCGGTGAGTGGATCTTTGTCCCCATAACTATCGCGCTTAAATTCCCCGAGGGAGTGAGCAGAGAGGAGCAGGAGGCACTGGTAGTGTACTCACAATACACCGAAGATGTTTTTCTTTTATACAACGAAGTCTGTAAACAAGGATAAGACCTGCCTGATGTTAAGCAGTAGGTAACTGTAGTTGAAATAAAACTATTTTTACGGATTATATCGCGTATCCACGAAGTCTGCAATCTGTGAACATGTACAGGACCGCACCCGCTATTATATCAGATTTGATAAACCACAGATCCTCGCAAAAGAACACCGATTCCGACCAAGGATGATACGTGAGGCCATTGAAATTAAAAAACATCCTAATTTCAATAGGGAAGATGGCTGCGTGCTACCACCAACTTGGGATCCAGTAATTAATATAATTAAATCCAAAACCAAGCGTACCATTGCAAGACCTCGAGACACAGTGAGCACTTTCTGCGTGGATCGGACCGCAAATACCAACTAAATTTTGAGGGTACCCAGTTTTTAACTATGACATCAGGACGTCTAACACCTCAGTCCCCCCGTGACCACGGCTGCTGTAAAGCAACCGAAACGTCGGGAACATAAAAAGTAAAAATAAACGCGATATAATCCGTAAAAATAGTTTTATTTCAATGTGTAGTATTCGCGTAAATATAAGAAACTAGCTGAGCCCGCGACTTCGCCCGCGTGGAATTTAACTTAACAATAAAGCCCGGTCCCGCGTTCTGAGCCCGCGCGACAGGACCCATTTTTTATTTTGTTTTTCTAAAATAAAAGTATCCTCAGTTACTGCTCATAACATCAGCTATCTAACAATGAAAGTCCCGTCAAAATCGGTCCAGCCGTTTCGGAGATACTCTTTGATTTCAAGTGTTTTTATTTTTTTACGCGGAACCCTAATTGTTTTTCTAAAATCAAAGTAGCCTAAGTTACCCGCTATAAGATCAGCTATCTGCCAGTGAAAGTCCCGTCGAAATCGGTCCAGCCGTTTCGGAGATTACCCGGAACAAACACACAGACAGACAGACAGACAGACAGACAAAAAATTTTTATTTCGCGTTTTTGCTATAGGTATCGTATGTACTTTCATATGCATTTAGTGAAAAGGTGTTATTTTGATATTACAAACAGACACTCCAATTTTATTTATTTGTATAGACAATATGTAACTGTAGTTAATACCGAAGGCATTGCTCGCCCGTTGCCAACCTAAAGATGAGTGGGGCACAGGGAGGGGATAATTACACTCATCGTGCGAAACGTAGATATAATACTTACTTAACGCTGATTTTCTGTGAGAGGATGGTACTAACCTTTTAAAATAATTATGCTTTCAATCTTTCTAAAGCAGTTTCCAATAAACAATGAATAAAAAAAAATATTTAAAAAATACGGTCTTTAGAAATAGTAATATTTTTCAAAGAGTGAAAAGAAGCAATTAATTTCGATATCACTGAAGTGCAATTGGAACTCTTTCGACAAGTCTTTTTCATTTTAAAAATAAGTACTTACATTAAAACGAATATAATGAACTCAAAAAGGTGTTTTAAAATATTGCTTAGAGTGTTCACAAATGGCCATTTTTAAGTCATTGAAGCGATTATTAAAATATTATTTCTCTTAGATATCTTCTTTAAATTTAGTGTGTCTTTTTCATTATATTGAAAATGAAGCATAATGTTATTCAGTAGCTACATACAGATGTAGCTACTGAATAACATATACATATAGTAAAGGAGAATTTTACTAAATCCATTACATATACAGATATGTAATGGATTTCGTAAAAATCTCCTTTATACTAATAAGAGAAAATGATTTTATTTAACGAAAACCTAACTTCATTTAATATGCTAACTTCATCTAAATATATATAACTCAAAGGTGACTGACTGACTGACATAGTGATCTATCAACGCACAGCCCAAACCACTGGACGGATCGGGCTGAAATTTGGCATGCAGGTAGATGTTATGACTTAGGCATCCGCTATGAAAGGATTTTGATTAATTCTACCCCAAAGGGGATAAAATAGGGGATGAATAATCCCGAATTTTTGTTAAGTTCAATTACACGCGGACGAAGTCGCGGGCACAGCTAGTTATATAATATATTCCCTTATATGTTTATGTTTTGAGTCTTGCGATGTGTGTCGAATAAATGTTTATTTATTTCTTTTCTATCATGCTCTTTAATAACACGCTGAGATTTTACCGGTTTTTTTGAGAATAATTAATTTGGCAATGAGGCTGAGATCCATTCTATACTAATTCTGAGCTATCTTTCCAACTGCCTTATTTTACCGATTCTACAAAAGTAGAAATAACATTAAATAAAAATAAAAAAGGCTAGTGAAATAAAAAAATATTTTCACCAAAATACTACCTATTGCGCATGCGGTGTTATGAATTGTATTGTTTATTAAATAAAGTCGCATTTTAATACGCGTAAGACGGTGGGTAGAGTCGGGAAATAAACTTATCACAAAATACTTACTAAAGTAATTGTCATAAGAAAGTTCCACGCAACCGAAGCGTTGATAACGCGATGGAAATTACAAGCGATCATAACCCCCAGCGTAGTATATTACCACGATTTGTCACAATTATTTCGGCTGGTAATACTTACTGATAGCATAGACAAGAGACGTATTTTTTTTCTTCATCATACTTACGTACAAAATGGGTGTCATTTTTAAGTTGGAAGCCGCTAATTAAATGTGTAATTTTGTTCTTCTAATGAAAAATATGTCTATGAATAACCGCACCCACTTTTCACGGATGGTATTTTCGTATCAATGATCAAATGTCTATTCTAAAATGAAAATATCTTTATTACAGTAGCTACATAAGAGCAGTTATAGCCGATTGGTTAAGCACGCGACTTGCATGCACAAAGTCTTGGGGTCAAAGCCCAGCTCCAACCACTGGGTTTCTCGAAATCTATGTGCGAATCATCATACTTAATAATAATATTATAAAGAGGAAAACTTTGTTTGTTTGATTGTAATGAAAAGGCTCCGAAACTACTGAACCGAATTGAAAAATTCTTTCGACTGTTGGGAAGCTACACTATTCCCGGGTGACATGGGCTATAATATATTTAAAAAAAAAATAGGGATCCTTACTAAAACTCGAATAATGTAACCGCAATGTACCCGTGCGAAGCCGGGGCGGGCCGCTAGTAATTTATATATGATTACCACTTGCTTACGGTGAAGGAAAACGTCGTGAGGAAACCTGAATGTCTTCGAAAATCTAACCAATTTTTGAATGACATGTGAAATCCGCCAACCCTTCTGGGCCATGGTGGATTGTGCCTTGCATCCCCCGCGTTATGTGGGGAGGCCCATTCAGGAGTGGGACGTCAAAAGGGCTTAATTATTATTATTGTTACAGTACATAAATATATGGAAGGACAGAACTAAATACACCATAGATGAGTCCAATGAAGTTACCAGCATACGTCATCAGCTCGTCGTCGGTCTCCACAACATCAAGCCCATGTTCAGGAAGCCGCTGGTATCGAGCCTGGCCTTAATATGCTTTATGAACCTCATCATAATGGCGATGTAAGTCCAAACCCTTCAGGCTCCAGCCAACTGCCGCGTATAAACGTCAATGTAAAAACATACCTTACCTATTACTATATTAGGCATATTTTTAATAAAATATGCAGTTATTTCAAACACTCTGACTGCTTAAGTAAAGAAAATACGCAGGTTTTTTAGCAGTGTTTTCTTTTAATTATGCATCATATTTTGTATGGCACCATTGTAAATGCTAAATATATGCATACATCAAAAAAAAAAGAATGGCAAAAAGATGTTTTAAAAAAGATTACCAAGTCCAGGATAAAAGGTGCAGAAATATAAAATATGAGGTCACATTAAAAGTAATAATTTTGAGAATCTGATCTAAAAAAGAACTGACGATCTCCCTACACTTATACCTATATTATCTTCTTTTACAGATACAACGTTTTTAGGTTATGGTTTCCACAGTTATCAACGATAGTTGAACACAACTCACTCGAGAATAACGACCTATGTGGTATTTTAGATGCGTACACACATAAATTGAATATGGCGAGCAATAATGCAACACGTTCGGATGTCTGTGAAATAGTAAGTAAGATTTTATTTATGTGTTGAAAAATATTCTAATAATAGCCGTACAGACTTCACAAGTGTAACAATTTTGGCGATGTCACAAACGCTTTAAAGCGCTATGAATATACTTTCGGATGCTCTTAGCTCTATTACATATATTTTTTTGCAATACGACGAGTCTTTTTTGTATTTTCATCAGAATTTATTCACTTAATTTATATTAGTATTAAATATTTATATTTAGATATTTCTAGATATCAGAGCCAAACTGTAGTCAATAAACTAGAGCTAGTGACTCATGCGGACTGACTCGGACGCGGTGGTACCATCCTCCCACAGAAGTCCCCCTCAACTCCTATCCCACTTCCCTTGAAGTCGGCAACATGCGAGCAATGTTTTTAGTACTTAACTATTACAAGCATCTAAAGCTACGTTAACGGCTTAACATCACGCTGGTGTTACGCTTGTTTGCCGACTTTGTTCAATAAGAAGGAAAAGTCACGCCCGAAGCTCTAACTTTATTTATAACTTATCTATTCCATCCCTTCCACGCGAATGTATTACATACAATACAACGCGGCACGGTACAATCGCTCAAGGGTACAATACCCATTACTTTACGTGCAATACACATAAATACGGAGGCGGAACGAACACAGGTAGAATATTGATAGCGGAATTAATATAAGTTTCATGACATGAATTGACTGATTTAAATAATTGAAGGTTAGAGAGGTAGTAACATTTTCAAAGTTTGTATTTCTTCAATCAATAATTCTACAAATGTTATAAATGCGAAAGTTTGTGAGTGTGGATGTATGTTTGTTGTTTCAAGCAAAAACTACCGAACGGACTTGGATAACATTTGGAACACAGATAATTTATAACCTGGATTAACACATTGTCTATGACATAATTAATATCTGTCAGATTCTCACCCCTTTTTATTCTACATCTATGGTTTTATTAATATTATCTGTACAACTTTAGATTCTCACTAAATACAACAATTATTACAATATTACAAGTTTTATTTTACATCTTGTGCTTAACACACATAGAATACTTTACTTATGTTTACGCGGGCGAAGACGCGGGCAGAAACTAGTCGTCATATAAATAGCTGTGTAGACGTTTCTTTTGGTGACTTGGCCGACCGCACATCCCACTAGTGTTGTGGTCGCTAAAATATTACTCTCGGCTACATCGTCTTGGGACTTGCAGCGAACTCGACCAGAAGCAAAACCGGAGGAGTTGGAAATAATTATTATTTACTTCCCAATAATACAAATGCGTAAAAAATATGTAGATTTGCAGTCTTTGCTTTATATTAGGGGACATGACTCAGGGTTATGTTTTTAGCAGTCTATCATTGTTATGTTCCACCGTAGCGCCTAAACTGCCCATCCAATTTTAAAGAATGAAGTTTCAAAATCATTGTGTACGTACTGTATTTCAGCGTATGCATACTACTTGCGCAATCTATTGGCAGTCCTGAATATAATTCGTGTAATTCCGTAGTCAGTTATAGTTTTTTTTAACGTTTTTACTTGTTGTTTCACCGTTAATCATGTTTTTTTTGCAGTCGAAAAGTGGTAACGAGACCTACATTAATAGCATAATAATCGGCTGCGTCTGCATACTACCTTACTTTATCACTGGTGTGCTAGTCAACAAGGTGGGCAAGAAGCCACTCTTCATCACCGCTGGGCTTATAACCGTGGGCTCAACACTGGGCTTGCGGTGGGCGAACACGAAAGTGGGAATCGTTGCTTTGTTTTCAGTGGCCATTGCAGTCGCGCAAGTCATGATCAGTTTGAATCAGACTGTGACAGTTGAAGCTTTTCCGACAGCTACTAGGTAAGATTTTGTTTCTTTGAATAACGATAATAAGTAAATACGACCGCTTGGCGCAGTGGTTAGAGCGTAGGCTGCTCGGCTCACTGCACATGGTGCGACCACCGGGTTCGATTCCCGCCGGGGCAAATTTCGGAAATGGCCTTTTCGTAATTTACCCTGGTTTGGGTGTCACTGGGATCGCCCCCAGTCCATTGTACGGTACCCATAGTACATAGTTTGGGACCGTACAGTTGGTGTGTCTGTCTGGCGATATTTATTTATTTATACATTTCGCTAGAGCGATCTTGAGTACGACTAAACTTGAGATCGATTTATTAATACGGGCCGATCAGACCAACTCCATGTAAGCTACGCTTGTAAGTACTGTGTATAGTGTAAACTACTTACTGTACTGATTTGGGGGAAATTCCAGTGACACCCAGATAAAAGAAAATCACCAGAAGACCATTTCCAAACTGGCATATTCGTGATTAGCCTTAGTCTGGGTTTTACTGGGATCGCTCTCAGTCCATTATACAGCGTGCATTATCAAACTGCGATTCCAATAACACGCGGAACTTAGAAAATAATGAAAATAAATTTTATACTGATTTTATTCTCGATATTAATTTGAAAATGTAAAATAAGTAGCAATTTACGTTTGCAAAAGCTGAGATTTTAACTTCAGTAGTTTCGGATATCGTTTCCAAGCCGACAAAACTACATATAGGTATCGATTAGTTACGGGGTTTCATTTACAAACAACCTTCATCGGAGGCACGAAGACGGACAAGTCTATTTTAGTCCCATTGTCAATGCTGCAAGTGTAAAATATTGCAAACAATGGCTTCAGCGAGCTATAGGTCCTTTGTCTACCGACAAGGTCGAATGAATAGGCCGACAATAGGCACAAAATAGGCCACCTTATCTAACGTTCGCCCGATCGGCTGTTAATGTTTTCATGCAAGTTTATCAGGACCATTACAATAGGCGCCTGTTGCTTTCGAAACTCTAAATTGTTTAATGTATAAATCCATTTATGTTGTTGTACAAGTTATTTATTGTTTAATTCAAACAACTTGTTATATTCTAAGACGAATCTCGGGAGTTTATTCGAATTGAATTTAAGTTGAAATAATGATTGGTGTCAGAAATATGCTCTGTGTACAATTACATTTTGTAATGTGATATCTCTACTGTAAGAAAACATTAAAGACATAATTAATTTAATAAATTCGAGTAGAATATCTAACATATTTGTATGAAAAGAATTAAAAGCTGTTATCTTATTTCAGTCACAAATTGATTATCTAATATTTAGCTGTGTACTGACTGAGTGAGCAGCCTCGGAAGGCTGCCTCGTCAAGTCAAGTTTTAACTAGAGCTTACAGATTGACGTATATAGGTAGTTGACTTGGTAATAATAACATCAGAGCCGAAAGCAAGGTAGAAAGAGTATCCTCGCGAGGTTGTTGCAAGGTTACTGATGCTTAGCCCAATCACTACTATCTCTATTATTTAGCTGGCTATCAGCCTGTCTCTGTAACATTAATTTGACGTGATCGACTAACGGATTGCTTCTGGGACTGTACGCGGCAAATTCAAAACATTTATTTATTTATTTATTTATTGTAATATAATAGTCCTAGTCCTAGTGTTGTATTGTAATAGTCCTAAATGGGCACTTAAAAATAGTTTTTTTCCTATTTACCTTGAATATACAATCGGATCAGAACACGACCTCGGTATGTCTAACACAGCTTTGCTAGGCTCCGAGCTAATGACAAATTACAGCGAGGCGAGACACGTACGTCTGCTCGGTCAGTCTGTACACGGCTGAGCTACAATGTTGTTATTCTTCCAGGACCCTAGCTATATCGCTGATGATGATGTCAGGTCGAATAGGAACTTTGATCGGTAACATTGTCTTCCCTATACTCCTGAACATGGGTTGTGTGGTGCCTTTCTTCACGATATCAGGACTCATGTCAGGTGAGTAACGTTTATACTAGACCCAAATAGACGATTGGACGATTTTAGGCCGAATACTGAGACACTACTCAAATATTTTGAGTCCCACTTTATTATTTGACGCGTCAATATTATAGATGTTGTCATTCTGGCATGATTTAATAGATATGAGATTGATTGAAAATAACCTTATATAATATATCACTTTTTTTCAGGTGTCACATTTTTATATTTGTTTTTAAAAACGAAAAATTGACGTAATGAATCGCTCTACAAGCGAGCAGGTACTTAATGTGGTACATATCTTAGATTATTAAGTAAGTATACTGTTGAAACCTCCAAATAAATGTAAATTCTAATAATTTTGTAAATAAAAATGTAGGCTGAGCTTTAATTACGGTGCGTTTAATTTCCATTTTACATTCAAAATGTTTTTTGTAAACATACTGTCGCTTAATATTAATGTATTCAATACTACAGATATACTATTTATTTATTGGTTAAGCCATGTTATATATCGATACCTCCCACGTAAGTTGTTGTATCCCCAAAAACGTAATTTTACAGGAGAGCATTTTAAAGATTCAAATTGCACTAAAACTGCATTTATTATTGTATCTTTGTGAAATTTGGTATATAAGTTTAATTTATAGTATTCTAGACTATGTAGAAAGATAATTTTGGAAAATATTAATATTTTATGAGATATTGTTCATACAACATTTCACTGCGGAGTACAAGCTGCGCCAGTTGTTGTATGTCATACTTACAACATTTTACTGCGGAGTAGAGGCTGCGCCAGTTGTTGTATGTCATATATACAACATTTTACTGCAGAGTACAGGCTGCGCCAATTGTCGTATCTCATACTTGCAACAATATACCGCGAAGTTTAAATTTCGTCAGTTGTTGTATGTGACAGTAACCATATAAATCTGACATAAATTTGAGTGTGTTATTGCACGTGAACAAATTATAGGTAAAGAAAATAAAAATTAATTATGATCTAGGATAAATGTCTTCATTTTAGTAATATGACATATTTAAAAAAAAAAAATTAAATTGAATTTATAATAAAAACAGTAATGTCTTCCATTACTCTGTAATAAAATTAATCTAAATGAAAACACTGATAAGGTTATTTAGAAACAAAATAAAAATAACAAAAAATTAAACATGGCTCACTCTCAACGGTATTTTAACATAATAAAATCTTCTTTTAAGAACAAAAAATATAATCATAAAAAATAACATGTCGAAACATAAAATGAAGATAACTAGAAACCAGGTAACCATTTGTAATTATCGGCAGCGTAGCCTTAAATCAGTAAAAAACGTAGCAAATAAAAACGAAGACGCATAATTAAAATAAATATAAATAACTTAAAAAAGAAAATACTAATTTACCTCCTAATGAATTCTGAATCAGAAATAATCATCATTATGAGAACCAGCAACAAAAGATAGACTCCTGAAAAAGTCGAATATTTTGCCTTTGTCAAGTGAATATGTTTGGAATAGAGACGGCATAGCTCTGCCATACTATTTCTTTGACGTCTTCGGGTATTGGTATTAATAGAAATAGCATTACTGTTTACCAAATCGTAACGACATAATTATATTTATGTTAAATATCAGCAGACTGATACACCAACTGTATCGTCCCAAACTCAGCAATTCTTGTACTATAGGTACAGTACAATGGACTGGGAGCCATCCCAGTGACACCCAGACCAGGGCAAATTACGAAAAGGCTATTTCCGATATTTTCCCCAACGGGAGTCGAAACCGCAACCACCATGTGCAGTGAGACCAGCGGCCTGCGTTCGAAACACTGCAGTCGTCAATTTTAAAAGGATTTTCGGCTCTTCTATCATGTCGGTCCATTTAACTACGTCACCACTTATTATTTACGACCAATTACGCCCTTCTTAGGACTAGTCCCGCAACATAGGTTTTGCCATGCGCTTGAACGCACGGATATTGTCCCTGGTTTCCACAAGGTCTGTGTAATAAACTGCTCCAGAGGTCACTTGCAGGCTATTTAGCATAGTAGTCCGTTCGTTGTGCCAGAGACTGCACTCCCACAGGATGTGATGTGCAGATTGTTCATGATTGTTTTGCGGCGTCGAATATTGACAGAAAGGAAAAGGAACCAATTTGAAGTTTGCTCCTAAAGTTGCCATGTCTAGTTATAAATTGAGTGGTGCACCTCCAACCACGCTCTTTCCAGACGTTTACTTACGCATGAAAACAATTGGTGGAATTGGCGGCCCTTCGTTGTTGTATCCCATCTGGATTGCCATTCGGTCAGAAGATCTTTGTAAACGACAGATATCGGACTAAATAATCTACCGATTTTAGAGCAGTCTCGCGGGTTATGGAACTCGGTGTACATGCTCTCTCTAGTTGAAGATTTCGCCCAATTACGCCCGTTCAAAAGTTATTATTAGTTATATAAATCACTATGCTTAATTTTTATGACATTATATTGTCTTCCATCCTGGTTAGCTCATCTAACCAAGCTAAACCATTCCAAAGGTGTATAAATAAGTTTATTTTTAGATAAACGTTCTATGACAGCTTGAAAGCTGTCACCCTCTGCTTGTGTATGACCGTTTTCGAGAAAGGTATGTTTTATAGTTAAAAGTTTATGAGCAATATATACATAAAACGCAAAGACAATGCGATTGCGGTTCTGACCGGCACAATTATCAAACCAGAACCTAAATTCGGTCGGTGACAATTCAAGTAATTAGGGGTAGTAGGTAAGAAGTAATATTAACGTTGTGTAAAGATAGTGGCACCGACTCCAAATGAAAAAAATTACAAGGTGGTTATTTCTAGCTTTTTAGTGCACACAAGTTATTGGATGTCGGTTTATTTTTTTTTATTTAAAATATGATATATTAAGCAAAGCATTTTAAGACCCAATTTTAGAAATTACTTTCGACATACAACATAGAATTGAAGTAAAAAGAAAGTTATAGCAACGTAAAATATAGTATGTCACCATACAACAAACTTTTGAATAACAACTCCCGAAGTAAAATGTAGTATTTATTACATACAACAATATTTTTATTTATATGTAAACGTAAAATGGTATATGTATTACATACAACATTTTTCATGAACGCTCAAACGACGTATACTGTTGTAAGTAATCTATACAACATTGTAAGTCGGTTGAAAGTCCGGCGTAGTCTGTTTTATGTGACCAATAAGACACGCGAGCGCGCGATTCCCGCTCTCCCGCACCCCGCGTATACCATTGCAAAGGTATATACAACGTTTTAGCCCGTTCTCGTTCAAAAGTTACAACAAAATACGTCTGGAAAAACCTTGAAAAATTCGTGTTTTCATTATTTTTTCACTTAGAATGCATTCAATAATACAAATTAGGATAGTTTTCAGTAAAAACGCAAAATTGCATTTTTGTGGCTTACAACAACTTACGTGGGAGGTATCGATATATACCATTTATATAATATAAGTTAACATAATTACGTTAGTAGAAATATTTCATTTTATTACCATTGAGTGTAACAATTGAATCGAGGACAAAAGAAAGTCGTTCATTAGCTCAATTAATAAATATTATAATTGAATTCACGATGGCTAGAGGGCGCTCTTGCACCTGACATGCTAATTAAATCGACTCTGTAGGGCTGACGAGAGGTAGAAAAATATCGGCATGAAAATAGCAGCATATTTATAAATTGAACTATGGGAACGAAACGGTGGCCTTGAACCATGAATTGGATATCGCTTTGCAGAACGGAATCAATTCACATGCATTGCTGTTGACCATAACCAACCTTGTGTCAGGGGTTCTAGGTTGGTTTCAGTTTACAAAAGTGTATGTGGGTTGGTTCCATTTTGCAAAACTACGTCCAATTAAGCACTGATTGTTTTCAAAATTATCGTTTAATTGAGTCAAATTAAATCATTGAATAAAACCAGAAAATATAAAGAGTTGAGATCCGTATAAATAAATATATCTCACGACTGAGAGTGGTCTTGAGTATGCTTATGACGTGTAATTTTGTACTAGTATGACGTGAAAATGACATTTCCACGATCGCTCTCAGACATAGATCGATGTATTAGGTAATTACGGGCCTAAAACAACCGAAAACTCGTCGCTTATATTGCGACAAAAACAAATGAATCTTTAGTCTTATACGGCAACCTTGCATAATTCGTCCGAAATAATTTATCTGGTGTCAGAACGTGAAAGTGTTGTGGTATTACACGCGCGCGACCCACAGCAAAATTGAACTGTTTTATTGATAACGTAATGATACCGCCGCCCATAGGGTTGCCACGCGGTACGTTTACCGTGAAATCGGTAGCTGTTTACGTATATGATAGCTTACTGATTTATAAAACGGTTTGTCGAGTTCGGGGTATCTGGTTTGATTATAATTTTTTATAACATGTCCTCTGATTTGGAAAAATAAAATTCGTAAAATGTGTAAGTTAAGCAAGGTAGGTTATATTATTTCATAAAGTGTCGTTTGATTACGGAATTATATTAAAAAAAAACAACTAGAGTGTTCAAATGTAACAGATAAAATTTGCAAAACAATAATTTTTTCATTACTCATACTCTGAAAGTAGGTCTGAAGTTGCCTGAGAAGCGGGTTGAAAGTAATACTTTTCAGGCCCGGGAGTTTCGCTTTCAACTGACAGCTGTCAAATTATAAAAAAAAACTAGTTCCATTTTCACATTTCTATGGAACCATGTTCAAACTTTTTCTACAGTCACTCAATTACAGCACGATGTAAAATTGAAATAACATAAAGTTAAGTATTAATTCAAGAATATTTTTTTTTAAATGACTTAATTATAATTTGGTTTCAACAATTTCTTTAAAATAACATAGATTTCGGCAAAATATTTAAAGATGAAAATGAAAAATAATGGCTAAATAATGAAGTTGGCCGGCCAACGAAAAAAAAAACAAAATAGGCGGCAATCCGATTTTTTTTTCGAGTTGTAGAGTATTGTTTATACTTCCTTGTATTATTTCTTTAGCCAATTCCTGTTTTTATTTTTATTTTCCTTGTATTCGTAATGAAAACTTATTTTGTCCCTGGAACTATTAGCGCCCTCGCTACGCTCGGGCGCCAAACCCCGTCTCGGGACAAAATAAGTAACTTTCACCACTCATGTAACAATGTACTATTTATTACTCTAGCTTTGCCCGCCTATCATTACTGTTTTTCGGTAGATACAAATCTTTTATCTGGAAGTAAATGATGTGCCAACCCTACTGGAGCTGGCGACTGCTGAATATTCCAGTGTATTGGCTTTTGGATGGCCGTGTGTTATGTGGTACAGTTGGGGTTTATAGCCTGGACGATTTACAAATGCCACGGGAGTCCACTCGGTCAGATAATTATCCCTCACAATTGATATAATTTGGCATACAATTGACGAATTGATTACAATCTCGACAGTCAATAATAATGTCAAAGCGTAGCGTGTCTTGCCCTACAAGTCCGAATTATTTGTATAATTCTTGATAACATCAAAAGGCAACACACTGGAGCTATTTTAATATTTATATTAATATCTAAGTACTACCCTTTGTAATTATTTAAAATAAGCAACTGGCGATAAAAAAAAAAAAAAAACATGACGTAAAAAGACAAGCCCGCTGAGTTTCTTGCCGGATCTTCTCAGTCGAGGTCGCGTTCCGATCCGGTTGTAGATATAAGGAAAAAAATATGTAAATTGACAATTTGTAAGTGCCCCCGTAGGCCTAAACAAAATAAATGATTTGAATTTGAATTTGAATATCCTACTAATATTATAAATGTGAAAGTTTGTGAGTGTGGATGTATGTTTGTTAGTCCTTCACGCAAAAACTACTGAACGGATTTGGATGAAATTTGGAACACAGATAGTTTATAACCGGGATTAACATACGAGTATAGGATACTTTTTATCCCGATAATCCCGATTTTTTTTTACGTTAAATACTACGCGGACGAAGTCGGGGGGCACAGCTAGTAGTATTATATTCTCAAAGTACTGTTGACTGATGGTGGTACAGCTGTGCTCTTGTAAGGGCTGGGTCGACCGAGATAGTACCACCCAGTCACAGAAGATTGCCTTAAAGTGGCTACTATTACTGCGTTTTGTACGATAGACCCCTCTTTACCCCATCCTTTGTCCCATTACCCTTAAGTCGGCAAATGAGATCAACGCCAATTGTATCACAAGCATCTTAGGCTACAGTAATTGCCTAACATTAGGTATGTAAGCTTCTTTGCTGACTTTGTTACAAAAAAAAACTATGTAAGTATTTTTCAATAGATAAATAAATAAATATCGCCAGGTAACACACCAACTATATGGTCTCAAACTAAGCAACGTTTGTACTATGGGTACCGTACAATGGACTGGGGCCAATCCCAGTGGTATCGAAACCAGAGTAAATTACGAAAAGGCCATTTCCGAAATTTACCCCAGCGGGAATCAAACCCGCAACCACCATGTGCAATGAGCCGAGCGGCCTACGCTCGAACCACTGCGCCAAGCGATCGTCAAAAAGCAAGATACAGCATTACTTACAGCTATTAAGGAGCTTAAAACAAGTAAACACCACACTAATGCTTTTCTCAGCGGACGGTGGCAAGTTTTATCTAATTTGGTATAGTTTGCAGCTCCACTAACTATGTTAGCGCTATACAGCTCGGCAGTGACAGTTGGTTCAGTTGCTTACACTAAACACGACGTTCCAACGATAGCTAAACGAGGATAGAGATGTAACGCTGACCGTCGAATAATAGAATGGCTTCATTTTTACGTCATCTCAAACAACTGTGGGGCTTAAGGCCTGTATTACTAAATCAATCTCAAGTCTGAGACTGGTCTTGAGTACGCTTTTGACTTGTAATTTTGTACTGGTGTGACATAAGAATGACATTTCTAAGCTCTATGGCTTGAAATCTTTTTTTTAAACGGGCCTTAGTATGCCTCAGTCAGTAATTTTTTCTGAGTAAAGTGACCTTGTATGGTGATACAAGGAGTGTATGTGTAATAGTGTGACTTTGTGCAGTTATGAAATATAGGCACTGAAACATACATAACCTTTTATTGGAGGTCAACTATAATATTAGAATATTAAAAGTTTTTAATTTATTTTTTTTACCTGAAAACCTATCAATCACGCAGACTTTGTTATTGAGTTTAATGTACCTTTTTATACAGATTTTCATTTTGATTCACGTTTTGTGTGGGACTAATGACATGACTTTCTGAATACTATAGACAACTGATAAGCGTTTGTAAATACATTCTAATAGAATTGAAAGTTGGATGTTGAAATCCATTTTAATACCTAATTCTCCTAATCTTTCGCGCCTCTATGGATTAATTTAAGTACCTAATTGAATAACATATTGACAGAGCATATTTGAAAACCGTAAACATTTGCAAACTAACTCTCAAATGAGTAACCTACTCAAACGCTAATTAAAGCTGTTTGTGAAGTCATTATCTGTATTTATTGTACGACGCGTTAAACTCAAATTTGAGAACGTGCATTCGAATACTCGAATGTATGATAAGTATTTGTGTAATTTTACGCTGAAACACTGGCTGTAATATCTTTTGTAATTCCATATTATCCAAATAAAGATTTTAATTTTAATTAAATTCAATTATTCCAATTATAGCAATTTAATATTCGGTGTTCTTATCTCTTAAATGCGAACAGAAGAGTGTGTATGTAACACAGCAAACACAGTCTGAGGCCTTGTAGCGTAACAAATCAAGCACAACAAATTTAATCATGAGTACATCCATAGTTATATAGGTAAGGTTTTCAGAAGCTGCGTTCAACATGAATTATCGCTTCAATATTGTAATCGCCTCGCTCGCAGTGCATCGCAACCCTACATGTTGGTATAGTCCGTCCAAGCGTAAGTTATTTATAAATAGTGTTGTTCCGACACGACTGCTTTGTTCCATAGTTTAGTGCCGCAGTTCCGGAGTTAGTGGTGTGACTTGTGTGTTGTGATCTAGGGATGTTCTGGTGTTCAATGTTGACAATACGAACGCGAGGGATGTATTCAGGGGCCCATCTCTGTTAACGACTGTCGCTGACGTATCGCGTAAATGAATTATCGTCAGTTTTGACAGATTTTCTATTGGAAAATTATAACAAGTGACGTATTCTGAAATGAGCCTGGCGTCAATTCTAGTGATCCGTACTTGTATGACGATTGTTCCTGATTTAACTTAAATAGAGGTGATTATTAATGTTTAGAAAAAAAACTACAAAAAATCTTTAATAATAATCTAGATTGATGGTAGGTATAACTTTTGTTGGCTAGACCCCTTGCTCTACGCGCTCCGTCTACGGTATTATTCTCGTCTGAGGCAATTCATTAAATAGCCATAGAGTTGTTCAATTCAGTGCTAAAATCAATATTTTATAACGTGTTTTTATAGTCCCCATCATAGTCCCCATTCACAGCTTTTGAATAAAAACTCAGAGGCCTTACGCGAAAAACTATCAAAAATATTGTGCACTTTTATGGAGAAGAACCACCTGCGTCTGGGCCCCTAAATCTTCGATCATAAACTTCTATATACAGGATGGACCCTTAAAAATGCAATTTATAAAATATGTGGCCGAGGGTCGTAGATCATGGCCTATCGTGCGCAGTGTGCGGGCCCTCTATATATCTTTAATAAGGGCCCTTCAGTGTCCTCCATATATCCTTTCATCTTTATATTTTGTTTAATATGTTGGTATCATCTGACCTAGAAGCGAGCAGTAGGTAGTTATTATATTTCTCATTAAATAGGTATTATGACTTTTGTTATTGTATAGTTACATAAATAATTAGCCTTCGATTTCGTCCACAATGAAAGGGAATTCCGATATAAACTTCCAACCCCTATTTCACCCTTTCAAATTTTATTTTAGCTACAATTCATAGCCTATGTCCTTTTCCAAAATCCAATATCCATACCAAAATTAATCAAAATCGGTTAAGCTATTTCTGCAAAACAATGTAACCAACAGACATATAAAATTTTATCAATATTAGTTTTGTTGTTTTCCGATTACTACTAGGTATAAACCAGAGTATTTAATCTGCACGCCCTTATTTCCATGGCATGTGTCCTGCCCACTTGACTATAACTGCTAATTCTAATGAAATGTAAATAAAATTCTTCACGTTAATTTTACGTTAGATCTCGTACGAAAATATCTATCCTACTGGCAAGAACTTGTAAATGTTACTACAAGGCCAATAAACCTAGGCCCTAACTCTCTTAGTTATTTAAAACGCAATAGAAACGCAAATGCTCCGCTTTTGACGTTTTTCGGCAACCTACTAACCACAGGCTGACTGTGGGGGAGTGTTGAATAGCCAAAATATGACGCTGTAGTTGGGTGGACCGTTGGGGGGGTGCTGACCGGATTTGAGAATCCAAAATATGTCGTTGAAGGGTGGTTACGATACTTAAAACTTTTTGATCTGGCAAATCTTGTATTATAAAAAACAAAGCAAGCGCTCGAAGGCATGAACTAAATGCAAATCTAATGGTAATAGAGTACGAATTTAGCTCCATTGATCGACAAGAAACGCTAACGTTTGCTATTCTATTGCGTTTACAGTAGCTTACAGAGTTGGGGCTCTGAATGAACAATTCACAATGACAACATAACAGTCCTCCAACCTCCAAAATACAGCAGCCTCACTGACGTCACGACGCCCGTTACGTACCGCCAGCAAAAACAAACCGCACATATGAACACCAACATCAAAGAGCCTAGAAGCTGAATAAATAATGGCGTAAAAGCAACGCGAATTTCGGTCTTAGCAATAGCTTTAACTTCCATAACTCTGTTCCCTAGGTCCCAGTATTTATCAAAGCTGAATACAGTTTAAATTATGTCCAAGTTAGCTTTGCCGTTGCTTGATAGAGTTAGCGCTACCAAATTTGTATTTGACAATATACATTCTTGGGAATTTTGAATTAGACTACATGTCAGGCTTACCAGAAATAGGATTAAAGGCGTGGTCACACATACACACATATGATAATAATGATAGGTCTTCTTTAAAATCAAAGTGATAGGGCACATAACTATAGTTATAATTAAAGATAATCCTGGTTGACTGACTAAATTGCATCAAAGCAAAACTGAAATAACAGAAGTTAGCAATACAGGATAATATGTTATTGATTTCTTATATTTACGCGAATACTACACATTGAAATAAAACTATTTTTACGGATTATATCGCGTTTATTTTTACTTTTTATGTTCCCGACGTTTCGGCTGCTTTACAGCAGCCATGGTCACGGGGGGACTGAGGTGTTAGACGTCCTGATGTCATAGTTAGTAACTGGGTACCCTCATATTAAGTTGTTGTTTGCGGTCCGATCCACGCAGAAAGTGCTCACAGTGTCTCGAGGTCTTGCAATGGTATACTTGGTTTTGGATTTAATTATATTAATTACTGGATCCCAAGTTGGTGGTAGCACCCAGCCATCTTCCCTATTGAAATTTGGATGTTTTTTTAATTTCAATGGCCTCACGTATCATCCTTGGTCGGAATCGGTGTTCTTTTGCGAGGATCTGTGGTTTATCAAATCTGATATAATGGCGGGTGCGGTCCTGTACATGTTCACAGATTGCAGACTTCGTGGAGCGCCGGTGTTTCACGTCAGCTATGTGTTCTTTTACGCGGGTTTTTACTGATCTTTTAGTTTGCCCTATGTAGGAGAGCCCACATTCACAATCGAGTTTGTATACCCCTGCATCTTGTAGAGGAATGTGACACTTGACAGGTGGTAAGAACTGACTAATCTTCTTAGGTGGCTTGAAGTAAGTTTTGATTGAAGCCCGTTTCAAGATGTAGCCAATCTTGTCTGTGACACCTCTTATGTATGGTAGTACAGCAGGTAGACGCTCGACTGTGGCTGGTTTCACTCGGTCACTGTGATGGCGGCGCGGGATCCGAAGCTTGTTGTCATGCAATACTTGCTTGACGTGACGGATCTCGGCAGCCAGGTGTTCCTCATCACAGATCCCTTGTGCTCTCTGAAACAAAGATTTACCCACGGTAGCTAACTGTGTTGGATGGTGGTGAGATTCACCGTTTAAGTACCTATCGGTATGGGTCTTAATCCTGATAACACCTTAGGCCACACTGTGTATAGGAAAAAGACCCATACCGATAGGTACTTAAACGGTGAATCTCACCACCATCCAACACAGTTAGCTACCGTGGGTAAATCTTTGTTTCAGAGAGCACAAGGGATCTGTGATGAGGAACACCTGGCTGCCGAGATCCGTCACGTCAAGCAAGTATTGCATGACAACAAGCTTCGGATCCCGCGCCGCCATCACAGTGACCGAGTGAAACCAGCCACAGTCGAGCGTCTACCTGCTGTACTACCATACATAAGAGGTGTCACAGACAAGATTGGCTACATCTTGAAACGGGCTTCAATCAAAACTTACTTCAAGCCACCTAAGAAGATTAGTCAGTTCTTACCACCTGTCAAGTGTCACATTCCTCTACAAGATGCAGGGGTATACAAACTCGATTGTGAATGTGGGCTCTCCTACATAGGGCAAACTAAAAGATCAGTAAAAACCCGCGTAAAAGAACACATAGCTGACGTGAAACACCGGCGCTCCACGAAGTCTGCAATCTGTGAACATGTACAGGACCGCACCCGCCATTATATCAGATTTGATAAACCACAGATCCTCGCAAAAGAACACCGATTCCGACCAAGGATGATACGTGAGGCCATTGAAATTAAAAAACATCCAAATTTCAATAGGGAAGATGGCTGGGTGCTACCACCAACTTGGGATCCAGTAATTAATATAATTAAATCCAAAACCAAGTATACCATTGCATGACCTCGAGACACTGTGAGCACTTTCTGCGTGGATCGGACCGCAAACAACAACTTAATATGAGGGTACCCAGTTACTAACTATGACATCAGGACGTCTAACACCTCAGTCCCCCCGTGACCATGGCTGCTGTAAAGCAGCCGAAACGTCGGGAACATAAAAAGTAAAAATAAACGCGATATAATCCGTAAAAATAGTTTTATTTCAAGGATAATATGTTGTTTAATGATTAACACAAGCAATAAATAAGATTACTGAAAATTCAGGGCTTTGGTATGTAAAGCCCGTTTTCATAAATCGATCTCAAGTCTGAGTGCGATCTTGGAAATGTCATCACAGTACAAAATTACACGTCAAAATCTTACTAATGACGGCTCTCAGACTTTAGATTGATTTATTTATATGGACTTTAGGTCTCTAATATACGCTATGTTAATACATCCGTGTGTAGCAGTTGCCGTCTGACGACCGCTTGGCGCAGTGGTTCGAGTGTGGGCCGCTCGGCTCACTCACTGCACATGGTAGTTGCGGGTTCGATTTCCGCTTGGATAAGTTTGAAAATGGCCTTTTCGTAATTTTCCCTAGCTTGGGTGTCACTGGGATCGCCTCCAGTCCATTGTACAGTACCCATAGTACATGTTTGCTTAGACTGGGACCATACAGTTGGTGTGTCAGTCTGGCGATATTTATGATTTATTTATTTATTAATCTTGTTAGATACTAAAAACAGTGCTGTTATTTTGTCCCCTAAATAATAGAAAAGATAAAGAATGAATACTCATTTACTACTTAAACTAATATTGTGTGAGACGAAACACCACTAAATAATATCCAGACCAATAAATTCAAAGAAACCTCCCCACAATTTAACCCTAGCTACCAGGCGGCCATAAAACATAGGAGCACAATTATTTCTTCCTCTACGGTCGACTGACCAACTAGGATTCTGTTACACGTTAAATCAATCTGCAAGTTGGCCGATTGCTCACCGCCCCGGCCTCCCCTGAGGCGTAGAAAAATATTTACAGGGTGTGAATGAGATTACGACCTAGATTTGTTGCTAACATAGTTGTGTGGAAAAACAACATGATGTATTGTGTTGGGTGCAGATATTGGATATTAATGTTTGACCGCGTTATTTGTTCATATATTTTGGGGAAATGGGTCAATTTTCCAGACTGAAGGTCTAGCTGGACTAAAGTTTACTTTACTGCTCTTCTTTATAATAAATGTACAGGCCAAAAAAGAACCTATGAATAATCAGAATCTACCATTGGTTCGGATTGCTGTTTTCACTGAGAAAATACATTTTTTTTCCTCATGAAAAACGTATACAACTCCAGGAACAAAAACGCATTGTGGGCGGGCAATACCATCGTCGTAGTAGGTACTATAGAATAATAAGTACTAGAAAGTATTACAATATTTGAAAAAAAAACTAAGTTCTATTTTCAGATACCTATTTCATTTTCAGAAATAAAAAAGGTTAGAACATTTCGACGACAATACATCGCCTTGTACCTTGTGCCATCCCCAAGAGACTTCACTTGAAGTTACAATAAAAAATACGACCGACTCGTCATATTTCGTCGTAATATGTCGTGTTACATGTCAACGTGGAATCTTGACAGAGTCAGCCTCTCGGGGGAATAATATAATGTATCATGACAATATATAAAACTCTGTCGTCTGTAATTACATTATATTATTATTATTATTTTGTGGTGGTGGGGATGGTTTCATTTGGCCCCAGTGACCCCAAGATTAGTAAATGTAATAGGCCACATGTTTGCTTTGTCATGTCTGTCTCTACCAATCTTCAGGGATAAGAGTCGTGATATTTCTTAATTCTATGTCTAACAAAATAATCTAGACTAGACTCATCTGACCTGTCCTCAACCTAAGCTAATAAATAATCTTTGCACAGCCAAAGCCTAGGCCTATCTCAGACGGGGTCACGTCATAATAATCTTGAAAAACGTCCCTCTCGATGACGGCAATACATATATCTCTTGGCAAACTGACCCTTTTTGGCCGGACCGTAAACTAAAATACCTAACAATGTCGCTTCGTAACTTGAATAAGATAAATAAGGACACGGATAAATAATACATGAACTTGGTACATCCATTTGTCACTAACCATGATATATCGGTGTACAGTTAGATAAATAGACTATTAAAAAGAAGGAACAAGGGTGTCGTTACTACATAAAAGTTGCGATTGGCAACCGGTCGCCGAGTGCTTAGCGATATTGGCGCGACGCCAACGTCCAGTTGTGATGATTAATTATTTCTCGGAACTTATTATTTTGTTTCGCTATTAATTTCAGTAAGTACTGTAGTCATTACAGTAGAATATGATATAATATATAATTTGATTAATTAAATAGGGACTCTGTTGACAAAATAATCTATGTTATATAAATATTAAATGTATATTTATCATGTCAATTCATATACCAAGGCAAATAACCAAAGAAACATAATGTCTTTTTTTGTAAATTATCACAGTACCTACTTATGAATTGTTGATAATGTCACGAAATGGTTAACAGTAAGTCTTTAACACCCATTGGAACGCCGTTGGAGACGACTGGGCAAAAACTCTATGCTTTGACCTCTGGAAGATTTACTACATAAAATAAAATTTGAAATAATAAAGCAATTCTGAAACAATTGGTACCATTATTTTTGAACCATTAGCTCGGGTCACCTTCAATAAAACACTTACTAAGTTGGCCTCTGAAATACTAAAGAGAGAGGCGTGTTCTGGCATGTTATTTACTGATTTTGGGAACCACGCTTCGGTATTCGGCTCTCTACAAAGAATATTGAACATGGTTTTTTGCAGTGTATTTGTATTCATTTGTAAGCTTTGTAACCTCGCGCAATTTCATTTGTTATTGTGGTAATACTATTTGTACAGTCTTTGTATAGTCTATGATAAAATATTATGAAACAACTTAGACCATTTCAATCAATATTGAATTCATGTTGCCTATATTGTAACTATTTTACATTAATATAGTCAAATTTTGTTATTCAACTGATTGGCAGCACAGCCAGCTCATTATAGCAGCAGATAAGCGCCAATGTTATTGAAACTTATGATAATTTTGAAAAATATGTTTTATATATTTAAATTTATACGTGCGACTTCATCATTAGATATGCTGCCTAGAAACTTACAATAAATATAAAAAGAGGGTTCTATTTATTAAGTAAGCATTTTTCTGTTAATATTTAAACGTCATAATTTTTATTCATTTACATTTTATACCAGTAAAATGTGAATTAATGAACTAAAATGTAGTATGTACCAAGGTACCCCTGTAGTAAAATGTCAACTTTAAACACTAAACGCTGCGATTTTCACGGTTCATTGCTTTATTTCAACGCGACCATCATCATCAAACTAGTTACAAAACTGCAATGTAATGTTAAAACTTTATACATACGTAGACGATATTTGAACTGGAAAAGTTTAGCAATTTGTGAGTTTGATTTATCTCTAGAACATTACAGAATAATTAGATTTTCTTATACTGCACTTTTAACTCATAAGTTCATTTGATACCTTCATAAGTTTTTTATTCATAAATCTTTTTGTTTTAAAGTATTTAATATCGACGACCAAACCTAAATGTACCTTTACCTTTACACACCTCTTTAGAGTGTGATGATAGGTACTTGTTATATTTTAGTACTTGCGATGTTTTTCTTCACCGTTCAGCCAATGATAATCATTATACGCTTAGCCTGACAGTGGTGGGAGTGTAGGGTAGGCCTGTCTATAAAAATGCCATATGGAGCCTGATTGATTGATGTTATTTAAATATAACACTTTCAAATGGAAGTAAATTGTAATTCTTTATCACAGACTCATCTATCACACGTACGAGTATATCCTATCCTCGGATTTGGTGGGAATCCCCCCTCTTTTCTAGCGCCCGTCACACACTGTTCTCTATTTCATTTATTGAGCACTGCTCGAGGGATTTATACAGTAAAGGCTACTCCACACGAAATGTGACACTGCAATAAAAATATAATCGCAAAATTGTTTAACATTTTAATGTTAGTGATTGTGAATATTTTACGTTTAACTGAGGATTATAAATGAGATAGCACTAATTTAAGTTTAAATTGTCATAAAGAACGCTACCTGGGGACTAAGTTGCGTAATTATTCCTAGATTAAAATTACCATTCATCATAATAATTTATACATTTTATAGTGATTGTTTGAAAGTTTAAGCAAAGATCACGTAGTTTGATTGCGAAATAGGTTATTCTCCACGATAATTTTAAAGAACTTTATATTATGCTACTTTAAATCCTCGAAATCCAGAAACGGCTTAAAGATACATTATTTCATAAAAAAAAACTATATGTTCCTAATGTTTCCCCACAATACAATATACGAAACAATTTCAGGGCATCTATGCCGATATATAGCAGTGCTACAAATGCTATTTCGCACGCCAAAATCGCTGCGACATACAAGCAGTATGGAAAATCCTTTATCACGCGTCGCAGCGAGGGTTTCCAATGGAAACGTATAGAGACGGGGTAAGTCAGCGCAGAAGCAATAGGCGATCTGGCAAGCTCCCAAATGGGATGCATGGTTAATTTCATGAAAAATTTCGTTCCAATGCAGTATAAAGAATTCGGCTCGTTTGTTCCGATATCGGCGTTACTTGCCAGTCATTTAAGCGTCAATAGCCTAGTGGTTAGAGGGGCCGTCCTTGTAGCTGAGAGGTTCCGGGTTCGATCCCCATCCTGGCCATTAAACTATTGACGTGAGCCCACTCCTAGTACAAGCATTAGCTTAGTTGGAGGGGCTAAAGGGAATACTAGTAATGTGATAAACACACATTGTTATTAATCTTAAAAAAAGAATGTTATGTCCTCCCAAACCAAGCAACCGCGCGAGGCAAATCCTGTTTGGTGCGGCTGACGATGACATCATTTTGTTCGGAGTGATGAAGCATTTGGCTAGCGCGGCTGCCCGGTCTGCGTGGGCACTCCAATTCGAAACCATTGTCCAAAAATGCCCAATGCTACACTACACACACACAATATCACTCCACTAATAGTAGTAGGTTAATTCCTACTACTATTACCTACTAGTGATAGTAGTAGGAATAAACCTACTACGTTATCTTGTTCCCAAAGCGAGCGTATCGACAACTGATTTACCAACATCTTATAAATAATAATGGATTTACCCCCGTCCCCGATTTATCTGGTATTACTTTTGCTGGCTTCACTCACTTATATTTGCTCGCAAACCGTCTAAGTAATTATTTTCCTTTGAGCGTGATGCTCAATCAAACATAGTAACAAACGAACACATGCTCTTATTAGTATATATGTATATTAATAGATCCAGGATCCCTTTGAAACCTTTACCTCCGACTATCCTGCATCCCTCCTTGTTCATCTCAGGATTGGCAACGCTTGTGCCTTTGGTATAGCAAACATCTATACGCTACGGTTACTGCTTAACTCTTGTTTGCCGACTTTGTTGTCTAATAAAGGACCATTAATTGAAACTAGCCCACTTATTAATAAACGTGGTAAATCGTGAGATTAGTTAAACTCCGTATTATCTCTTTTTGTCATCAGTAATTTGACATCCGAAAGAAGAAGATAGAGCATGGTGTAACTATACAACCGCTAAACCACGTGTATTAATATGGGGGTAGTAGTCTTTGTTACTGAAAATTACCTACGAATTTAGAAGTTTTAATATGTTTGTACCTTTTGCTATTTGTTACTTGACACTAGCGAAATACCTATTAAGGTGAAGGCGCCTGTCTAGCCCGCGAAATTATATTAAAGTATTTTTATAGTTTATCCAAAATCTGAAAACATTTAAGACAACATTTTGTGATTTGCGACAAACACAGTATGCAGTGCGTTTATGTATACAGTTATTTTACTCTAAATATTATCACGGTGGCTATGATACTAGTTAATCACTAAATATACAAAAATTGCCAGATTATCTGGATAGCTCGTTCTTGAAATGTTTTAGAGTAAGTTGGATATATTAATACATTCACTGCACGCGGTCTATGTCGCGAATTACAAAATGTGCCTGTTATTATTGTCAGATTCTGAAAATTTAAAAAAAAAATCTCAAAACATTTGAAACTCGCGGGCTAGATGGGCGCTTTAGCCTTAACATAGGTGAGCCATATTTTTAAAGAAAGAAGAAGAAGATCTTCGGTGTCTATGTCAACACTGCGTTACGACTGAAAGCGTTTTTTTTCAAACGGGAACGCCTATAATTCCTCCTTTGTGCCCCAACATTGAATTACCAAGTATTAGGCGTTAAAGGTCAGAATTTTTTCAGGTGGCGCCGTCAAATCTGACTAAGATTAATTGATTCTAGACTTTAATTTTTACTTCGACCGGAATATGACTTTTTTTCTAATAACAGCCTCATTGAAAGGAAAGTTTGGGGTCGCGTGATGGATTTTTAGGGAGCGTTTTATGTTGTAGGTCAAAGAGACTGGAATAATTAATTATACTGTGATTCAATATTTGCCCTGAATGTGCTAATGAAGAAAATAATACATTTACTACCTTCTTCTTTCTCTAAAATTATGGCCCACCCCAGTTAACAGGTATTTCGCCAATGTTAAGTAACAAATAGCAATTCAAACACATTTAATAACAATTCAATACATTGATCTTGTTCTCTGAAAGAGTGACAGGCTGGTCATTTTCTCTATGAGACCTATGATTCAATATTTTAAAGATAATATTCTTACTCGATAATCAACCATTTAATTTTAAGGGTCTTATCTTAGTCCCTACGAGGAAGTTTCTACTCTGCTATTTCAAACGTTCTCCCGGATGTATAGGTATATCTATAATGAATAGATAATAATTATAATTTCATATCTCATTATGTATGCTCACTAGGATAGAAGAATAATGTTTGTGGAATCGAATTATAAAATCAATAAAATACGGAAATAAACTTTAAATAAAGTATACCTACAGAATACTTAATGTGTACTTACTTACAATTATCTCAAACCATTAGTTAAGTCCTTGGTATTCCATGGTAAGTTAATTCATAAATAATTATACAGCTCTACGCATCTAACGGATCTAGAAACACGTATAGTTTTAAAATTAAGCGATGAACTTCTTTAATATTACAAATAAAAACATTGACCTTAGGTATATTTACGATCGATATTTGACACAATTTGTGACAAATATCGATCGTAAATATCGTAAATATCACAATACTTATACAAGCATTGTGTGAATTGTGTCACACAATACTTGTATAAGTTAGGTCTTATTTTAAGAATAGTCGATATTTTGCATGGTGCCTTTGTAAATTCTAAATAATAATAATTTATTTATATTGTAACAACAAGCTTTCTAAGGGTTGCAATATTATGATATATGTACTTACCTACCAAATAAAAATAATAATCAAATGGCGTAAATATTTTCTGTTGGTGGGTACAGCTGGCTGTTAGAAAGAAACCTATCAGATTTTTATGCGATAAGTAGATCATCTTTAGTATTTTATTATCGTTGAAATAACGGCTAAACGGCCACATAAAATATATCCGTAACCATGCGAATGAGAAATATCAACTGTCAATTTAATTTAGTTTAGTTTGTGTGTAAGTCAGTAGGTACTAACACAGCATCACCACCATGGTACTGAGCCAAACTAAACATTCTCAACTACATAACACTAACGTTTTTTCCGGAAGATAACTTTTTACTGGCCCCAAAAAAGTTGTAAAAAAGTGAGCCGGGTTCCGTACAAATAGCTGGTATCCCCGGGGTCGGGGCCGATGGAAATCGAATGGAAACATGACTAACACGTTAGCGATGAATGCGACGATTCTCAATTAAAATGGCCGCCGCAATATGGCACCCAAGCAAGGTTGCCAGGAGAAAAATAAAATTAGGTCCTGTATAAATAAATCTATCTTAAGTCTGCGAGCGGTCTTGAGTACGCCTTTGACATGTCATTTTGTCCAAGTCTGACATAAGGATGACATTTCCAAGATCGCTCTCAGAATTCAGATTGATTTATTAATCCTGGCCTCGGAGGGGTAGGTATTTTAAATAAATTTGAATCGATATTCGTCGGAATATCGGATATCGGAAACAGATTCGAAAGTTTGAGCGTCTGTGTTTTTGATAAATTTAAATTAATTATGAAGATTATTTTAATGTTATAATTGAATTGTGTCTTACAATTACTTACAGGGAGATAACTATCAAAACAGAGTTTTACAGTTTCCGAAACCGATTCCTATAATGATTCGAATGATTTAAAATGCCCCCGTCGATGTCTATTATGATTAACTTCACCATAACCAACACTGAATAAATAAAATTTTGTTGGTTCATTTCATTTTATCGCACGTTTATTGTTTCATTGTTTCGTAAGTACTACTTCGAAAGAAGATAGATATAAATTCATATGTTATACAAGTATCCGACCTTGTTTTAATTACATTAAAAGTAAATACAAAACGTAATTAAATAGGTACCTACTAAAGTCTTAATGGAACCGATACACGATTTACTTTGTTGGTAAAACCTATTAAGCATTTATTTTAAACTACATATTAAGTTAAGCTCACATCCACCCTTTTGGATTATAGTTAGAGGTTGTTGTATGTACCTACTTAAATAAATAAATATAAGTAGGTAACAAAGAAGTAAAACTAAATATTAAATAACGAATTACTTTTTCAATAATTTTTATGTCTGATTTATCTAGCTGTTCTTCAAATAAAATTTGTGTTTTCTACATACATGAGAGTGGGCTGGTAATCCTTATGTGTGTCGTGTGTTTTACTAAATAAATGCTTATTATCATTTAAAATAGGAATAACAAAATAATATCTAATGTAGGTCCCTACATAATATAGTTTCAAATTATAGTAGAAAGGTTTATTTATTTATATCCAAGAAGGTTATGAACCAAATACTCAAACTTGAAAAGAGGTTCATCCTAATCGTTGCCAGTTAAATATTTAAACATTATTTTTTGTGTAGCAACCCTGCTCTAAAAACAGCCGCAATATGGCGCCGGGACACTCGTTCCAGCGTCAAATTCAATCCGATTCTCTCATTACTATGCATGCTTTTTGATTGTATTCAATATTTTTTTAATTATAATCGAGCGTTGCTATCGACTGGTTTTATTGAGATTGATGCGAAGTGAATACAGATTATAAAATTTAAATAAATAAAAGTACTTATTTTCAAAAATCTGTTCAATTTTAATAAAAAGTATTTACTTTATTATTAACCTATTATGATGATGATTTTTAAATATTTGAATCCCTGTATAGGACTTTCACGTGTTAACTGGCTTACCCGAATTATATTATACCAGAGATATTTAAATAAATAAATATAAGTATTGTACATTTTATCTAACTATCTCTAAATAACTCAAAGGTGACTGACTGACTGACTGACTGACATAGTGATCTTTCAACGCACAGCCCAAACCACTGGACGGATCGGGCTGAAATTTGGCATGCAGGTAGATGTTATGACGTAGGCATCCGCTAAGAAAGGATTTTGATTAATTCTACCCCAAGGGGATAAAATAGGGGATGAGTAATCCCAAAATTTTTGTTAAGTTAAATTACACGCGGATGAAGTCGCGGGCACAGCTAGTTCCATTATATAAGTAATGTATCTAAATATTAATATAAATGTCTCATATTGCAAACCGTATCTACGTCATATGTATCTACTTATTTCTTTAATACTTACCCCAAAAACAACCGACATCCAATTATGTATTCCATGAACGTATTGGCCAATAATCATACTGTGACCGTCCCTCACAGCCATTGACTGGCTTTACCGATTTTTTTGCAAGCTCAAATTAATTTGACCTCTGTTCCCTTCCTGCATTAGGGCTATAAAACAAATACACCTATAAAAAATACTCGCTCCATCGGTATCTTTGTTGGGCACACGTCAAACGCCAAAGCTAAAATTGGGTAATAGGTGGATTGACGTTAAGGTAAGTATTACGGTAATTGAAAGGGAATCATTCCAGTCTTTGCGTTTCGCTAAAGTTTCCAAGGATAAAAGGCCCGGGTTGTATTTACAAGGGATCAGAGGTATCGGCAACAAATCTATACATCAGTATATCGAGTTCACTTCCCGTATATTAAGGTAAAATTGGGATTCGAAGGACGCAGCTTTATTTATCTTATCGTTACCTACCGAGATATTGAAATAAAGTATTAATATCCAGAAATGTTTTTTGCCCCTGGCGCGGTCAGACTTTCAGTGGTACGAAGCATTTTATTTATTATTTAAATAACCCGGAAAATTAACGAAGTATTATAGTGGAATTGGATTACAGGACAGGTAATATTTTAACAAAACCCCACAGGACATCCAGTGTAAATCTATTAAAGGTACATGTCCTCTAGCCAGACATAGGCATGCTTTTAAACTTATTTTGTGGGTAACAATATGCTCCTGGAATATTCTGTAGGTACCAAATTTTCTATCACGTGTTATAGAAGCGAACTGCAAAATATTCGAGCGTATCGCACTTACACTTATTTATATTTTCGGCACACAGTTGTGACGTCAAAAATTGTACAGATAGGGCCGTGTTTACCGGAGAAGGGTCCAAGGTCGATACTGAATAGCGGGACCTGACGGGAGCAGTAAATGACACGCAAATTTATGAGACGACGCGATGACGGGCTTTCATTAAATTCACGCTTAAAAAAGACGTGTGCAAAAACGTGCTCAGCTTGGAAAAGCGATGCAAATAGCAAAAAAAATCACTTACCATGAACATTAATCTGCACATCACATCCTGTGGGAGTGCAGTCTCTGGCACAACGAACGGACTACTATGCTAAATAGCTTGCAAGTGACATCTGGAGCAGTTTATTACACAGACCTTGTGGAAACCAGGGACAATTTCCGTGCGTTCAAGCGCTTTTGCTATACCTATTATTGGAATCAAGTATAATCAGCTCATGAGTTTAGGTCCAATTAGTCATATTACGACCCGTGGTGCCTTACAACTGGTGTTCAATCAGCTGTAACAGTCTTGTTTCTATGGCAATCAGCCTATACCAGCTATTTTTGTCTCCCGCTTTCCACCGGAGGGAAGTGGACATTTTTTCTTCCAACTCCTCCTATTATATCTTTCGATTAAATTCGTGCGGGTTCTAAGACAATTTAACTTTTTCCCGGAACTCGTCGAGAGTTAAACCTCAACGTCATTATTGGTAACCATTGTCGATCCTGGCTTACAGGAGTTACAGTGGTGGGAGTGTGTGGCGGGACTAGTCTAACATGAAAATAAATGATTAAATATCGTCAGAATAACACACAAACTGTATAGTTCCAAATTACGAAACGCTTATAGGTACTATGTATACAGTACAATGCAGGGCATACCAGGTCAGACCAGGGCAAATGTCCAGGGAAATTTTCCCCAGCGGGAATGGAACCCACCCTGTGTCATAGCCGAGAGGCCTACGCTCAAACCACTACGCCAAACGGTCGTCACCATTAAATTTAAAAATATATTTACTACAATTGTTTCACTGTCAAATTAAAATAACGAATAGTTTTTCAGCCAGAAAAGTCAGGGCTCGCAAACCATCCATCACATTCAAATAAATCATACGAGAGAGGAAAAAAGTGGGGACAATAAAAAAGTGCCTAAGAAAAAATCTCTCCAACGAAATCGAGTTAGACGTTTACCGTCAGCATGTATAATATAATAATAAGGAGTCCAACCATTTTTCATAATTCTCCGACCGACCGCTCGGACCCCGCTATAATTTACTTTTGTTTCAATTGTTACGAGTTTTAGAAGGAAAGAAAAAAAAGATTCATTTGGAATTTTCCTGCGGGCTCCTTTGTGTTCGGGCCGCAGGTTTCGATGAGATTTCTTGAGAAATATTTCATGTTGCGCGGTTCTATTGAATTACAAAAGAATTGTTGGAATTTATCGGCTGGTGTAGAAGGAATCGTAGTTTTGCGCTTTTCGATCATAAAATTATGAATTTTCCTGTTTGCGTTCCTGTTGCGAATCTTTGCGTTCTTATGTACTCGCAAATTAAATATCTCACAAGATTCTCAAGCTTTATTTATTAATGAGGAACGAGACATGATGGATATTTATCACAATATTCCCCCACAGCCATAGCTGGCCGGTCCTTCGTAAAAATAATGTTATAAAAATAAATACGGTATTTTTATAGAGATTTTTAAAACCAATAAGGTGTCCCCAACACTGACACAGGTGGGTGGATCGGCAGCGACGTGGATAGCGATCAATCATCCTATTCCAGTGAGATGTCACATCTCTGTGTTAAATAAAGCTAAAAGTAAGGATAAAAAATAAAATAAAATCCTCTAATGAAAAAGTACATTAAATAAAAGCAAAATTGAGTATATATTTATTTTGATGGCGAACAGTGTTTGGTGTCAAATATAATTATTCTGCGACAATTAGTATTTTTCAAATCTTTGCTGGATTTAAACAATATTTGAGCAATAATGGAACATGATGAGGAAAGACACTACAAAATGGAATAAAACATTTTGAATCAACATTTAAACCACACAAAAGCCACAAACAATTACGTACTATAGACGACATTATATAAAATTGACCAACAAGATCAAAATAAACAAGACCCAGACGTGTGAAGCCCACATACCTCGTGATTAGGGTCCTTTACATCTCAAAGGTCATCGCGAAAAGGCCGTTAATTAAAAAGGGTCTGAAAAGTTCTTTATGAAACAAACAACAATAGTACTTTGCGGTGAGAACAGCTGACATTATTTTGATGTAGCGTTATAATTATCTTACAAAGTGGAGGGTAAAAGCTTGGCTTAGACAAAACGAGAGACGTATAGACGTATTCTAGCCAGTGGCGGATTTACCAGCAGACTGAGTAGGCTGGAACCTAGGGCGGTTGTTTTTTTGGGCGGAATATTTTGGGACCTAAATTTTTATTTTTGCTATCTCATAGAAATCAAGCGCAATAAAGATCATTTATTCACGTTTACCGAATGTACATTATTGTGTAAGTAGCATAGATAACCCCGCCTTTTTTAAACGTACTTGGTTGCGCTTTGATTAGCTCAAAAATAAACCCAAATATTATTTTCGTGCAATTTCAACGTAATTTTTGGATTAGAAAAAAACTCTAGTACATGACAATTGTAGAGGCAAGGGCGGCAGAATCTTTACAGCCTATACCTTGGACATTTGTAAATACGCCACTGATTCTAGCATCGCTTACAGACAATAAATTTAGAATTAACTACCTATATTGTTGCTTCGTGTATCTTATACTCGCTCAAATGTAGAATGCTGGAGCGCGCTGCATGAGTGACAAGAGCAGTTGAGCTTGAGTGCGCTCTCAACGCTCTAGGGCTCTAGGTATTAATAAAACGATATCAAGTCTGAGAGTGATCTTGAAAACGCCATTCTATTGTCATACCCTTTGATTAAAGAAAAAGCGGTACGCTTCCGAAATGCATTTTGCAGATACTGTTTTGATATAAGAATGTGATCTCAAAGTGCTTAGACTTAAGACTGATTAATTAATACGGGCTTAAGATATGTTAGTGGATATTGCACCTCCCCAATTCTTTACAATAATATAATAATTTAGCCCTTTTGACGTCTTACTCCTGAGCACGGGCCTCCCCTCACTATGAGGGGGATTCAGGACATAATCCACCACGCTGCCCCAGTGCTGGTTGGCGGATTTCACATGTATTTCGAAAATTTATTAGTTTTCATAAGACATGCAGGTTTCCTCACGATGTTCCTTTCACCGTAAGCAAATGATAATCATAAAGAAATTAAGATTCGCACATAGATTTCGAAAAACCAGAGGTTCGTGCCAGGGTTTGAACCCAGGACCTGGTGCCCGCAAGACGCGTGCTTAACCTATCGCCTATAACTGCTTTTTTCACAATAATTATAATAATAATGATTGCAGAATAAGTCTGCATTCAACTTTATTTAACCCATTAATGTGGCTACATTTCGTTTAGCCTAATTTCTTATTCACATTGTACATTGTTCGTCGCATTGAAATTATAATGCGGGTCGTCCAAGGAGACTGCTTAAAAGTGATACTGAAGCTATAAATAAATTATTACCAATAAAAAAAATGTGGCACTTAAATAATCTACAGTCAATATTTATCAATGTCACTAGATTGAAAATATTTTATTTGAACTTGAAAGGTACACGCAATGGAACTGTTTTACCATAATAATGGCATTCACCTGATGTAGGTGCCGACATGAATTTGTTTACACAACATTAAAATAACCCTTTAATTTTAAGTTCTATTACGGCATGGGCCTCTGTTTAACACAATGGGGACACTAATTTATTCAAATATCTATCGCACAAGTAAATACCTGACCGCTCATTCTGAACTGCGCATATATGTATACAGGTTTATATGAGCTAAAGAATACTTAATACTTAAGCTTTAATATATTTTATTTTTAACCATAAACCATCCAGAAGCCGCAGGAGGACACTACTACTTCACTCAAAAATGTTACCACGTTTATTAATAATAAATAATAATAAATATCGCCCGACTGACACACTAAGTCCCAAACTAAGCAACCCTTGTAATATGGGATCCGTACAATGGACTGGGGGCGGTCCCAGTGAGACGCAGACCAAGGCCAATTACGAAAAGGCTATTTCCGAAATATACCCCAGCGGAAATCGAACCCGCAACCACCACGTGCAGTGAGTCGAGCGGCCTACGCTCTAACCACTACGCCAAGCGGTCGTCACAAATAAGGGGGAAAAGTTTAATCGTTGATTGGTGTTGAGTCATCCACTCACCAGGACGACAGATGCGGGGGACCAAGAGGAGTGGGACGCAGGCAGCGGGCGACCGGTCGAAGACGGCCGCCCGCGCCATATAAGGCAGTCAGCTGTTACGAGCCTGGACGTAAACACGCGCTCGCGCATATCAATTTAAATTACCATTTCATATTTTCTTATCTAACCGTAGACGCGACTACAACTGTTACAATCTCCTTGCACTCATTATAATTTATAGTATACAGTCCACTAGTTTTATTACCGCTCCAGCAACAAGCCATCGAAGCCCCAACAATTGGCATTACAGTATTTGGCCATTAAACATCCAAATTCCAACGAACAAACCACAGTAAATACATCACCATTCAACATTATCTCCCCTTTCATCACCCGTGAAAAATAGATCAGGCTTTCGTCACAAAAGCCATATAATATTACGTTTCGCGTAATCCGCAGCCGCCCTTAACCCAAATATTTTCTAGGCCTCTTTGCCCTCCTTAATGTCGGGGGGAGGGCGAGTGATTTATCTACTATTCAAGGTACATTATGTGGTAGTTCGTATAATCTGATACCGTGATGAAATTCATGGACTTTTTGGTGCGAAAAACTAGAGGAATGAATTTTATGTAATGCTCTTGGGGAGCGAGTTAATTCGCGGGATTATAGTATTTATATGAGAATATTTTTATTCGTATATGTTTATAGAGATTGTAGCTTTTTTTCGAAGCTACACTTTTTAAAAAAAAAATCCCAAAAAAATTATACTAGAACAAAAAACCTGTCTAAAACCATACATAGGTACTTACGTGATTTTAAACAGTATGTTTAGTTCTATCTATAGGTAAGTACAAGTGTCTCCTTTGTATTACATGTCTGTCTGAAACAGACGTGACAGTTTTCAATGATCTGAAAGAGTATTTTTTACTCCTAAATAATTTCCCATAATCCTGCAATTTTGGTTAACTGTGAAACCTTTTAATTTTGAAACTGAATCATAATATTCATCAATTTTATACACCGATTTAAATTTTGAATATCAATCACATACGAATTTATTAAATAAAAATTACGTAACTTATTTCAACGCAAACAATGATCCCAAAATTCATGGAATTTTTTAAACCATTAACAATGGCTTTACAAAGGATTTATTACAAAAGTGCTTTGTAATTAAATTGTAAATCTACTATAACACTTTCTGTTTTGGGAGTAAACTAAGCTTAACCGTAAAATTAATGCGGGTATAATATAACAGAAACAGTTTAATCCTTATATATAAAGTTCCGGTGGGTGTGTGTGTTCGTAATTCTTCTCCTCCTAAACGGCATGACGTTTGGGGCGCTAGCCGCGCGGTCACTCGATCTGTGCTAAGCGTCAGTAGCGTTACACGATATATATGTATACAGAGTGGTGCCCTACGCTTTATACTATAAAACTTCGCTTCATTTGGGCGTCCCTAGACGGCACTGTTTTTTTTTCTATACTTATGGAAGACACTGGTTTTTGTTTCTGGCGCTATCTTTTAGGGATCCCAACACGCTTCGGGAGAGTCGAGCGGAGTATGGAAGCCGGGCAGACAGCGGTATACCCACTAAAACACCCATGGTGTATCTTGTGTGGGGCGCTATGCGATCGAGGCTAGCAAGCTACACCGTCGCCTCAGCACTTATGGGGTTACCTGGTTCTTAGCTTTTGTTGAACCTAGGTGGTAGACAATCTAGACAATGGTAATGTTGTAGACATTCAATAAGTGAATTCTACGCTAGCAAAATTGCGGGCAAAAATTCACCGTGATTCATCTTAACCTGTTCCGAACACATGCGCGTGGTGTCATTTGGCCTAATTGAACGTAAGATTAACATATTTCTCCAACAATGGGAACTCATATCGACAATATTCCCTTTTACGCTTTCCCTTTGTACTCTCGTGGGCTCCATACAAAGCTTTATGGCGAAACTTTTATTATCAAAATCTGTTTTTGTTGGTAATCTATGGTTTTTTGTGTTTTATAGAGGGACTAGCTGTGCCTGTAACTTTATTTGTGTTTTTTTTTTATTCTGTCCCTTGAAATTGTGCATGGTGAAAGCTAGTCAACATAAATAATATTTTTTATCTCGGGGAATAAAAGGATTTCCATAAGACGGCGAATACACAGCAATTAATAAATAGCATAAAAGTCCCTGGCACGGTGCTATTTTATTGTCACACAATTTTTTTTTTTTTATCTGCAATAATTACCTAATAACAATTAACAAAAACAACAAAAATCTCGGACAGAAGGTAATGTGTACTGTGCATAATCGTCCGGCAAAGTAGGGTAAAGCAACTTAGCCCGTAGATAATCGTAGACCGGAGCAATGGTAGCCACGCTGCTACGGTAATATATCGTAGCGCGTAGCGGTCGCCGACTACGGCGTAGCCCTTTTCCACACGTGTGCCTAATGTATGTAGCGTTCGAGAAAGTTTTCTGAGGAAGGGATTAAGTATGCTTAATAGCCTAAGAGGCGGCGGTAGATATTTAAATAATTTATTTTATTTATGATAAATATTGTTTAATTAGATATCATGTTCTCTCTGAATTTATATGGGGTTATTTGGGTCTCATCGCAAATATTGCTTTGAAATGCAATGAAAAAAATCATCTTGAAAATATAGTACATAAACATTACCTAATTAAAGTGATTCTCATGAATAAATTACACGAATAACTCAACGAAATTGAATAAGAAAACATAATTTATCCATCCTAATGCTTATGCGGCTGACTCTTGGACTTGTACACCCGTAGGATCTTGCCTTGATTTTATCAAAGCGGGAATAAGAAAGTAGGTATTAGGATTATTTTTTCCAAAGATGATCCGTGAACCCCGTACTTTTATTTGAAGGAAATGTCATTCGTATTCGAAATACGAAAATATCAGGGTTGCCAGAAATGTGACTTATTCACGCTCCTTAGATAGTGTTGCCGTAGCTAAAAATATAAGGCTTAGTAAATTTATTGCATGAGTGCTGTAGGTATATAGATATCATTGGGATAAGGTCCAAAATCGTCTCGCATTCAGGAGAGTATGTCCGGTGTCATAGCAGTACTCGTGCTCTATTACATCTATACAAATAAATAAAATTGGAGTGTCTGTTTGTAATATCAAAATAACACCTTTTCACTAAATGCATATGAAAGTACATACGACACCTATAACAAAAACGCGATTTAAAAAATTTTTGTCTGTCTGTCTGTCAGTCTGTCTGTCTGTGTGTTTGTTCCGGGTAATCTCCGATCCGAACGGCTGGACCGATTTTGACAGGACTTTCACTGGAAGATAGCTGATATTTTAAGGAGTAACTTAGGCTACTTTAATTATAGAAAAACAATTAGGGTTCCGCGTAAAAAATAAAACATATGCTGGCTGGACCGATTTTGACGGGACTTTCACTGGTAGATAGCTCATGTTATAAGCAGTAACGTAGGCTACATTTATTTTAGAAAACTATTCTTTTTGGAATGGGTCCTGTCGCGCGGGCTCAGAACGCGGGAGCGGGCTTTTTTGTTAAGTTAAATTCCACGCGGACGAAGTCGCGGGCTCAGCTAGTTGGAAATAAAGTAACTTCAACAAAATGTGGGCGCACTGTAGTTTCCCCTCTGGCTACCCTATTAAGAAATAGAGGCATAATAGCGTAGGAAAAAATAAAATATTAAATTGGTCCCTGAGTTAACTTACATGGCCAACGAGAATAAATTACAAAATGAATATTTATTTTATTAAATTAGTAATTTTTTTTTAGTTTCTGACCCAGAATGAAATGAATTTTATCAAACCCGGTGGTTACTGACTTGTAATCAAACATACCATTTCGTATCCTTTCTCGTTGGTTGCGGTATAGTCTAAAGTTATTCTGTCTGTATATTTAGGTTCAACTTTTAAACAACCCATTAAGGATTTGGGCTTTAGGGTTCGAAAAGTAAACTTCACGCCATTTCAGAGGCTGATTTATGTACCTGCTAGTGGCAGGTACTTATTGAGGTTTGTTTGCTTAGCAAACATAGCAAAATTAAACTTTGCGAAGTACCTTATTATATAGAATAATAAAACCTGGAGTCTAATGCTATCTGAATATTTAAAAAGCGGGTTTTGTGAAAAGATTAAAAATTATTTTATCATGTTACAAAAACATGAATAATTGTATTTTTTTAAAAATGTGGGTCTACAAGTAAGTTATAGAAAAATATAATAATAATAACTAATAGTATGATTTGTTTCGACTTAAGCGGGCACTATACAGGGTGTTTTTTCAAGTGGGTGTCGATAGCCAAATCTGAAACTTGAGGGATAAAAAAATCCCGAGCTCGATTTTGATGAAAACGAAAACTGCATGAATGGTAAAAAAAATACTCCAAGCCAGGAATCAAACCCGTAGATTTTGGAAAAAAACTACACTCTATATTATTTATTATACCATTCGATAGTGTCGCTTATAAGGACCAAATTCTGGGAAGTAATTCTTAATGCAATAGGTGCCATTAAATTAAATAAATGTATTCAAGTCAAATTATATTACATTATTTTAATTAATTAGGAATATTAATGTACATACATGCACAGACATCGTTAAGTGGTTTATAAATTTGTTTTCTATTGAAAAGAACTCCAGCTCACGCTATCTACCCTCACAGTAATTACTGTTACATTATTTAGTTAGCGCATTCATGCGGCTCGGATTACCAGAAGTCACGAATGTTTATAACTGGACATAGTTTTGAAGAATGGTACCAACAAAACAAATACTTTTGCAATGCGGAACCGACCTACTTACAATTGCACTGGGGTTGCTTTTGGTCTGCAGACGGATGTATGGTTTGATTCGTTTTTGCAAACCTATATCCAATTGTAGTTAGCATAAGTTGTTATACTATTGTCATTCTGTGAATAGTTGTAGGTACTCTTTACAATTGATAACGTAATTTATCAAATAAAAGGACATACTTAATCGCTTTTACTTTGCGTTTCGGCTGTTTTCCAAATGAACCAAATCAATTTAAGACTAGCTAAAAATACTTAACCTAAAGTAGACTGATAAGAGTGTAGGTAACAGCAAAGCCGCATATAAAAGCTAGGTCATAATGGAATAAAAAAATGGTTTGTTAGTTAAATTCCATTGTCGAACCCTTTCCGTGCGCGGCGACAATAATAATAACCTCCGCAAGTTTACGCTCTACGTCTATCGTTAACATCGTCAATGTCACACGTCAACTATTACTACAACGGCTTGTAAAACAACGGAAATTATTCTGTGAAAATTATATTGAAATACTACGGAGTCTACTTAACCTATGGAGAGGTCAAAATGTGATAGAACAGAGTAGACAAATAGGCGCATATACCACTGTCTTAGGTCTGAGAAAGAGAATGCCTTAGAACTGCAATATTGCTGACCCCATGTTTCGTTACGTAAAGGCCAGTGAAATGATAAATAAATAATATTTTACCAATGCTCGTATTTATCATACGCGCCTGTTAGATCATCTGGCATTGCATAAAACTGAAAAAAAAAATCCCCTAAAATGAGTTGAGCATATAAAAATGTCCGGCGAAATTGTCCGGCAGTTAATTTTGCACGATACAGGGAACACTCCCACTAATTGCGGCAATAACTATAAATGCCGCGAAATGATTCACAGAGGGAAACGTGTTTAAAAACTCGTTATAACGACTGGTTCGATCGGCGGGCGAAATTATTTTCGAGCATGCTTGACGCGTTTAACCGACAGACTGTGTTCCTATGGAATAACCTACACCTATATTGGGCAAGATTTATGACACGTCGCAAGTTTTTAAAGCGAATCTTTCATACGGAAATTCGCGACACTCGCCGCGCGGTCTCTCTATCGCCAGACGAACACACCAACTGTATGGTCCCAAAGTAAACAACGCTTGTACTATGGGTACCGTACAATAGACTGGGGGCGATCCCTGTGACACCCAGACCAGTGCAAATTACGAAACGGCCATTTCCGAAATTTGCCCCGGCGGGATTCGAACCCGCAATCACTATGTGCAGTGCGGCCGAGCGGCCTATGCTCGAACCACCGCGCCAAGCGGTTGTTACACTTAAAAGAAACATTAAAACTAAACTAATAATCCTACGTATGTGCTGTCTGTTATACAACTAAAATATAAGTTTTTGTTCCATTTCGTTGGGATAATACAATTGTAGCATCAAAAAGGCAATAGTCTAGGAGGCGGAGACTGATTTTTGGGTAAAATATTTAAACGTTAAATAGAGACTGTCATATGTAGAGTGTACATATCACACATCCGTGTTTACCAAATAGGGCAGACATTTTAATTTTGATCTGTGAAATGTCAAATAATAATGTCAAGTTTTTCTTGATATTAACTTTAATATTGAATTTGCGAGCAGCCTAAATTGGTTTTGTAATTCGATATTCAAGTATCACTAAGTTTCAATAAAATTTAAATCGATTTTATGACAAACATCTAAATTATATTACTATTCGTTCTGAGAATTATTAATATCATTTGCTATTTTGTTATAGATTCTCGAGGAGTTTTTTTATAAGGTTACCTCAAGTTTAATTCAAAGATAATAAAAATATGTTAATATACCTGACCGAAATTGCCTTCTCAAATTTAAAGTGTTTTCGACAATATGGAAAACGATATCACATTATAGAATTTTAATAAACAATGTAACCAAACTAGATTATCGAAGTCTTAATATGGTTTTGAAACAAAAGATTCAATTTAAAAAATAATTTATCTGATAATAAGCTACTATCTCTTTATCTCACACATTAAACGCCGGGTGTTAATGCTAGTCCAATTTAAAACGATACAATTTCTTCGCGATACAATTTATTTGAATTTAAAGTTCATCAACAACATATTTAAAGCAAAAATTAGCTATACCTACTCTTTGTATTAAATATAAGCTATTAACAATTTTTTTTAAGACATGGCTTCTGAATTTCTTGCCGGGTCTTCTCGGGAAAAGTAACGTTCTGATCCGGTTGTAGATTTCAGAAAAAAACACGTAAAAATATCAGAGGAAACAAATAAACTATTTAAAGTTTAATTTTATTTTATATAGTTTCCTATTTTTATAAGGCGTATATTTCACTTACCACCTCTCCGTCTACAGAAGCGAACCGTATCTCTTGGGGAACTTTTAATTCTGTTACGCAGACGTGTATTAGCTGTTGCCTGTACAAATTGCATTTTGTTATTTCCGCTGCTATTTTGTAATTCGTTTTTGTATTTAAAAAACTGTATTCGGTTTAATCCTCTCCGTTATGTGCGACGTATTTTTTTTTTATGTAATCAAATGCTTTGAATGTGAAATTGAAAAAGTTTTTTTTTTTATCCATTTACCGTGTTCATCCTTCGAGTAGTTTGTGTATAACAGACTTAATTAAATAATCTTCCTATTCGTCTGATTATTTCATTATAGTACGCATATTAAATGCCCCGACAAGATAATTACCTTTAAACTACTGAAATAAAACTAATTTGAGAGTTATTCTGGCAATCTGTTTTCAAGATCTAAGCTGTTGCTTAGTTGCTTAGTTTGGGAGCATACAGTTGGTGTGTTCGTCTGGCGATACCTATTTATAATTTATTTATTTATTATTGAAATCTTACGTATTGTATTAAATGACCCCTCTATAATACACAGGTCACTTAAAACAAACACTCTTTATATAAACCGGTATATTCACACCCATTTCGAAGCCGACCGTGCCACCTTATTAAGTACGTGCGCACTTAACATTATTTCATAGTAATGAGAATTAAAACGTCCGCACCAACAGCGCCGTGGCTCACTACTAACGACACCTGACCCCTGCAGAGTCTTTCATAATAATTACCGCTGAAATTAAACGTGAAATTATTAAATATATTTTCATATCTTGGGTGGATTTTGAAGAGTCCTCTTTACACGTATTTTAAATACGTTATTGACTTGCTGTTTCTACTAGCCGAGATTAGGGACTAATATCACTGAAATCTTATTTAAATGCGGTAAACAATAGCCAAATAACTACAGCAGATCGGCGTTAAGTAGCTTTTACAGCTCCGTTTTGTACGATGAGTGAGAGAACGGACTGTCCCAAAAAATACGGTCTCTTAAGTCTTAACATCAAGCGAGTCGTAGGAAAAAAACACTTCACATAAAGGTGGAGTGTGCCCGCTGTAATTAAATAGGTTGTCTCCCTGTGCGAAAAAAAGTGTGGAACAGTACATCCCTGCCTACCTCTTCGGGAATTCTGGCATTATAGTGTATTCCATTATATATGCTGTTAGATTAAAAAAACTGTTATACACATAAAAATCCAACGCTTTCTTGGACAACATTATAAAAGATTATAAGAGCCAAACTCGATATAGATATAAAGTTTAACAACAAACCATGTTGAGGATTTTGATTGACTATATACTCAATAATACTTGTAATATATGATAAATTCCTAGTACATTAACTATCAAACATGACCTATTTATTGAAGTAATCTCCAAACAGCACGATTTGACTCACTATAAGTAGAGCCGATTGCTAGGGGCTCTCCCTATCAATCGGCATGTCCCATGGCCTTACCAATTGGCCTTACTGATCGCGAGTTAAAATGTGCCGTCTGAAGACTACTTAAGAAATACTTAAAAACAAAACTCGATGTGTTCAAAACTTTTTCATAGTATTATTAGTTTGACTTTCATAAACGTAGGTACAGAATATCCCGCGTTTATTGCCAGAAAGCCTAAGTAAGTACCGGTAGTCATATTTATGCCAAGCTACCAAAACTTGTATTAATAATTCATTAAGAATTCGCCGCACAATTGACGAATTGCCCATTATTCAGCAGCGTTTAAAGTTCAAAGGTCTTCGCCGTTCAGAAGTTATTTGCCAAGTAAATTAGTAAAGGCATTGAATGAAATGAGCGCCAGTGTGAGTATTTTAGGCGTGTTTTAGGGAGCCGATGAAGTGGGAAATAGGTATGAGGTACTTAAAAGGAGGTATTGTGAAAATATCTGAATGTCGACAACAGCGCCACCTATCGGTTTCAACTGTAGCTAAGAAACTTCCAGAGGAACCCATGGGTGTAAAATAAACATCAAAATCAGTCAAGTCGGTTAAGCACACCGGAATTTTACACATACAGAAGAAACTTATACCAAAAACAATATAATTTCTAAGTACGTTGTGCAACATAGTGAAATCTCCTTTATATATTATGTTTTAAGCAGTAATAAAGTATTATTGTAACAAAAAATTCTAATAGATTATGTTTTTAGCAGTAACAGAGTATTTTTGTTCCAAAAAAATTCTAATAGTATCGACTTTGTATAAATAGATAAAAAAATATGAGTCATTATGGGAATACATAAAGTTACATTGGGGCAATAATATTACTGAAAAGTTTCAAACATAGTACAACGCAGACTACCACTTCGGGGAATTAAAGAAGAAAGAAATATAAAATTATTCATGTAGCTGTTGCTATGCATAATCGGAATCTACAGGTTTGGAATGCAGCTTCCACTAAGCACAGCCGGCGAGAAACTCAATGGTTACTCTTTTCAATAGAAAAAAGTTTACTTACATTCTCTGAAACAGCAACGCAAAGGAAGTATACTATGATAATAATTATTTAGCCCTTTAACGTCTTACTCCAGGGCACGGGCCTCCCGTCAATACGATGGGGATTCAGGCCAAAATCCACCACTCATCAAACTCACGGCTTTCGAAACATGCAGGTTTCCTCACAGTGTTTTTCTTCACCTTAAGCAAGTGATAATCATATAGAAATTATGATTCACACATAGATTTCGAAAAACCCTCTCTGGGTTATTAGCCAGGGTTTGAACCCAGGACCTGATGCTCGTAAGACACGTGCTTAACCAATCGGTTATCACACTATAAATTTAGAATAATATTTTAACAATATTATAAACTACCTTTAATTTCTGCTACTTTCTCAACCTTCTTACTTTAAACCATTTTCCAAGAAACCATCGTCACCGAGCTACAACTAATAAATTCAGGAATTACTCCGTAACCCTCCGGGCCTTTTTGCAGTTAAACGTTTAACGAAATTAGATTCTACTTAACACGAGTAAGTAGTATGCTAAACGACACACAACTACGCTGACCGATCTCACAAATAAATTAATTGCGTTTTGTTAGTTTGTAAACTTTTTTGTAGGCTTCAATTGTAGGTATAATTATAGGAATTGTTCGTAATCACATGATAAAATTAGAGACTGTTACTGTAGTATTTCTGTCAAACTAACATTAATTTGACAGAAATTCTACAGCCTTTTAAAAGTCCGATATATTAATTTAGTTACATACGGTAAAAGCATTAAATTTTTCATTATCTTTTATAGGTAGTTAAAATTTTATACTTTCCATATATTTGGTAATAACGTTTAGTTCTAAGATTTAAAACAATTAAGGCGATTTCTACCGGGAGCATTCGCATGTAATGTAGCAATCCAAGATTCTATTTTGAGCATTATTAACAAAATGCTCAGTTTCTCACTATCAGTCTTAAGCACTTATCTTAAGTTTGTACTGAGACATGTTGTTATCTCCTTAGAGACAACATTGTTTTTTTTGTCCATGCTTCATCCAGTTACCTAAAACATACAGGCATTTTTAATGATTACTTACTTACTGGAATTCCTACACTCCTAATATTGATCAAACAATAGCCTAATACGAAAATATTTCATATTGGTATGTAATTTGCCCGTACCGCCGAGGTCGTGCCGTGTCAAGGCCCGGGTTGCCGTCAAACGAATTCATAAGCACTGTGAGCCTATATTGTTAGAATATAATTATGCTTCCACGGTTCCGGGTCAACTTAGGGGAGTTATTTTAAACCAAATTGGTAGCATATTTTACCCCAATATCAAAATCATTGCTTATAGGTTCGGTGGGATTAATAATACATTTAATATCGCCAGAGGAACACACCAAATGTTTGGTCCCAAACTAAGCAACGCTTGTACTATGGTTACCGTACAATGGACTGGGGGCGATCCCAGTGAAACCCAAACCAGGGCAAATTACGAAAAGGCCATTTCCAAAATTTACCCTGTTGGGAATCGAACCCGCAATCACCCGGTGTATTGAGCCCACCGGCCTACGCTCAAACCACTGCGCCAAGCCGTCGTCCAGTTGTTAGTAGTCTTTAAATATTTTTGATAATGTTATGATAATGATTGAATAATTATAATAAGTATTTTTATTGCATCTTAATTAAACAAAGTATTTGGTATTATTATGAACGCGCGAACAATTACAAATTCAACGATCCAATGTTTTCTTTCATTCATCATTAAAGCTGCACTATTCCACTATTAAGCTCTGCTGTGCAATGTATAGAAAGATTAGATCAGTCAATCGGAATTTGATACTCTCAAAATTCATATTAACCCCCTAGCATTAAAAAAGTAAAGTAATATGTACCTACTCCAGTTGCATTGCAAGCTGTATAAAAGCTTCTTTTAAGCTTTATATGGCGTAGATCTCACAAATTAAGAGAGAGCTAGGGTTCTTACTCTATGGATATGTCGCAGCCAAATAGCTTAATTCGCCGTTCAATTAACAGCCTAGGCACTTTACTAAACAGCGCCGTTCAACTAACGGCCTAAATGATATTCAGCCGTATCGTCTATTACAACATTTAATAAACTGGCTGGCTAATGCTTAGGCAACTGGTTGACATTTAGGTACTATAAAACTTTTTCAAAATACTACCCAAGCAGAACGACCTGGATGGGTATAGGTAAGGGTTATTTTTTTTATGACCCCACAGAAACCCCACCCGGCAAATAGATTCGGTGCATCTAAAAAAAATCGTATGTACCTAATCAAATTATTCCATCAATGTTGTTTTTTTCCGACGCCATATTGACCAAAGAGAATATAGAATATAGAGATATTGACAGTTTGGTGAGTTTCGGCGCTAGGTGGCAGAAAGTATAACTTAATTGAAATGAACAGGCTAGGCAGGTAATTAAACGGCTAGGCAAGTAGTTAAACGTCATCGATCCAAGTCATTTGCCTAGCTGTTTGATCAAATGGCTGAATATCATCCAGGCCACTAGTTGAACGGCGCCGTTTAGTTAAGTGCCTAGGCTGTTAATTGAACGGCGAATTAAGCTAGTTGGCGGCGACAGATATACGCGGAAATAAACATAAATTAACTAAACGTATTGCTGTCCTTCGCATCGTCATAAATCATAAGCAAGACTGAAATATTTCCGTCAAGTTGCCTATTCCTCGTGTGGACGATATTTTAGTGTGCTATACAATCCAACAATACTTCGAAATTTCACATTCGTTTCGGGAACACCAGATGCCACCCTTCATATGGAAATACATTTCACATTACGAGCGCTCTTCACTCTTCACATAATAGGATGTGACGTCACGTCACGATAGGCAAAGGAAGTCATAGACAGCCGTCACGTATCATATACGGTCGCGTTGGGATCGCACGGGGAGCGGTATAATTAGATTTTATTCCATGGCCCCAGTTGTGAACCCAGAAATAGTTAAAGGACCCTAAGGATGACCTTGAAAACGTCTAATCCGTGTTTTGAGAGCACCGATCAATAAGCCGTAGACGCCGCATAGCCGGATATCCCCGCTCGCCTAACATAATCATTGCCTCTACAAGTGTATGACCTCACCTGACATTTTGATTGGAATTTGAACGGGCCGAAATTCGCCGACTTCCCCTATACTCCTACCAACTTTTAACGGTTAGATTCTCTTACAATAGTGGACGGTGTCTTATATTATTTATCTGTGTTTGGAGGACACCTCGTTATAAGCTATCAGAAGCCTGGATGAATCTGATAAGTGGTTTAGGTCAAACCAGACCTAATAAGGGTTAGCTCTTATGCCGGGGCCACTTGCCTACCCCGGTCAATTCAGTTCCTATATGATCTTATGTCAATAGCTACAAATTAGAGACCACTTTCTACCATTGTAGAAAGCAAGCAAGTTATCATACATACAGGCTACTCAATATGCTAACAAGACTTCAAGGGAATGATCCTAATTTGCGAGAATATCAGCGTCTACAAAGAACATAGAACTCTGGCCAAGTGCGTATCGTGCCACGCACAATGTAGGGTTCCGTAGCCATTTCAATAACGTAATGATATTATGGGCTAAATAGTTTTGTCGATTGTCATAAAAATGTAAGGAGTTTCGGAATTAATTACGTAAATTTTGATTAAATCTTTGAAACTTAAAAATCTTGCAAGCAACATTTATAATAACCTTCCTAGCTAAATACCTTTTCAACAATATCCAAAATAATGGGGTTATAAAAAACCCTCTTTCTATATTCGGGGTTACTTCACAAAAAGTAATTTTGTGACATTTTATATTTTTGAAAGTGAGATCTATTCTTAATGTATAACCATATAATATATATATACCAAATTTCGTCAACTTTCGACACTGTACTGAACTGTAGAAGTTATAGTACCGTGACAGACTGTGACAGATTGTGAAGGACGGACGGATGGACTGGATGATCTTATAAGGGATTACGGAACCCTAATAAAAACGAACGTATATAAAATATAGAAAGGAATATTTTGAGAGCCTCACCACGTACGTGTCAAATATCGCCGAATACGGATCGTGGTTGATTCGATTTTTTATAACCCCGAATATACTTGTCTGTGAGATACTGATGACTACCTACATTTTCTGATATTTTGAAATAGGTACCTACGTGACTAAAAAATAAACATTATACTTTTTTAAAGCGAAGCTTCTATACAAACGTTCTGGGCGCTCACCGCACGGCCACTCTATCCACGCTAAGCGTCAGTACCGTTACACAATGACGTCAGTAGCGTTACGCGATATATATATAGGTATCCAGAGTAGCAGCTGTGGCGCCCTACGCTGTATACTACAAAGCTTCGCTACTTCCGGGCGTACCTAGACGGCACTGTATTTTGTTGGTATAAAAATTGGTATGCTTTTTATTTTAATGAAATTCCTCCCGTTAGCTTCTCCAGCTAAGCTAAAAATACCTAAGCCGGGTAGCGCCTTCAAAGAATTTTTCTTTTACAAAAGTCTACGAAATTGCGCTGATTAGAAACGCCCCCCTCCTCCCTCCTCAATGCAGGGAGGGTTCTAAGGCCCGACTAATAACTCGATCTCAAGTTGGAGAGCAATCTTGAGTACGCGTTTGAGGTGACATTTGGTACTGCGATGACATAAGAATTACAAGTTCAAGATCACTTTCAGACTTGCGATCGAATATGAGAATAGAATAGAATAACATAAGTTTGTATAAAACATGAGTTTACATGGAGGTATGCAAGATGAGCGTAGTGTAGGACGCCCTCCGACCAGGTGGAATGACGATCTGCGAAAGACTGCAGGCAGATGCTGGATGCGGCAAGCTGAAGACAGGGCGCTATGGCGCTCATTAGAGGAGGCCTATGTCCAGCAGTGGACAAGCATAGGCTGATGATGATGATGATGCAAGATGGACAATGTAATACAATACAAGTGCTTCAAGTATTGCCTTTATGGCGTACGAATTTAATAGTACATTGTTACATGAGTGGTGAAAGTTACTTATTTTGTGCCGAGACGGGGTTTGGCTAATAGTTCGAGGGACAAAATAAATCTTTCACCCGAGGTAAACACTGTGCTTTTCATTACGAATACAAGGAAAATAAAAATAAAAACAGGAATTGGCTAAAGAAATAATACAAGGAAGTATAAACAATACTCTACAACTCGAAAAATAAAAATCCGATTGCCGCCTATTTTGTTTTTTTTTTCGTTGGCCGGCCAACTTCATTATTTAGCCATTATTTTTCATTTTCATCTTTAAATATTTTGCCCAAATCTATGTTATTTTAAAGAAATTGTTGAAACTAAAGCGCTGAAAGCGAAACTCCCGGGCCTGAAAAGTATTACTTTCAACCCGCTTCTCAGGCAACTTCAGACCTACTTTCAGAGTATGAGTAATGAAAAATACTTATTGAATTCAATGTATTAATACGGGCCCAAGTTATTTTTTACCTTTTCCCGAACAAATGGTCTGATTTCAACTCGTGTTTTTTTTTTATAGTTGATAATTATTATTATTTGGGTAATAGAGCTTGTTTATGTTAGATGGGAATGAAACCAGCCGATCTCAAGATAATTAAGCGTATAATCTGGAGATTGTAAGCGAAGTTGTCTATACTAGCTAATAGGTACTGTAAGGTCCATGTCGGCGCACTGGCCACTGGCGATAGGCGTTCCTGGCCGGCGAGGAAAGAATAAATTTAAAAGAAACATTATTGTTTTGAATTTGAAGGGACGGCGGTGCGCTGGCAGTGACAACTGGGGACCGTTATGAAAAGACGTGTGTTTTACCTAGAGATAAATATAAATAAATAAATTAATATAACAATAATAAATATTACGAAGCTAAATGATTTATTGATTGAAACCCAGTTGTTACAGTACCAACATCAATAGTTACTTAGTTTACTCATCTAGTATGTTTGTAGGAGGTAATCTCTGAAAATACTGATCCAATTCTGAATATCTATCACTGATTGAAAGTTACATCATCCGCGAGTGACATAGGGTATATCGAAGCGCGGGTAAATTCAAGTGAAAATATTAGGACAAATTGATTAAAGCTTACTGCTTGCCTAAGATCCAATTAATCCGACTGCAAACACACTATTCCCTTTATTTACAACACAATCAGATCGATGACGTAACAAAGACGTCACACAATGACGTAAGCGTGACAAAATGGTCTCAATTGACACACGTATTAACTTACAAGACGTTTCATTATACTTGTTCTCGGACTATTTTTACGACCAAAATGTATCCAGGATGTGACGTCATGGTAAAGATAATGTTGGTACGTCTACCTATAGTAACACCCTCCATTTCTGTGAGTACAAAGTCTAAGTTTAAGTCAAATTGTTTTATTTTTAACCCCCGACGAAAAAAGAGGGGTGTTATAAGTTTAACATGTATATCTGTGTTTCTGTCTGTGGCATCGTAGCCTAAGCAGATAAACCGATTTTAACTTAGGTTATTTTTTTAGAAAGGTATTTAGATCGAGAGTGTTTTTAGCTATGTTTCATGAAATTCGGTTCAGCCGTTTAAAAAAACATCTCTTTTGTAGTTTAAAAATTCGTAGCATAGGGTGTTTTTTAAATGTTCAATTTAGAGTTATTGGGAAGTAGGTAGGTACCTGCATATATTTAATAACGCCTTGTTTGTTCTAAGTATGTTATTGTAAGTGTTGGTAGAAGAAAAACGATGACAAAAATGAGTCCACCAAGTGCCGCCTCAACACTTCTAAAACAATAGCTGTCACGTCAACAATCCATGCGGGACCCTACACTCGCGACATCTCAATTAGATTTTACTGCAGACCTAGATTCGGTTATAACACCTCTGTGCGTAACTGTACCAGAGCTGTTTATGACGTGTCAGTTCGTACAGTCGCGTACTGTTTCACATGTGGTTGTGGAATCGATTGACCTGTTTTTTTGGAGCGTGATGTCTTGAGTACGAAAATAATGGGTTTCCTTATTATAATTACTTTCGTATACTCGTGTGACGTACAGGCTTTGATTAATTATAAGTATAATCGCGAAGAGTGGTGAAGATGTCGATTAAGAGGTTTTGGGTTCGATATTCTCAGATCTTGAAATTAACATTGAGCTCTAAATTTTAAAATGCTCGTTAAATGGCTATTGACTTGTCTCCAATTACAAAATTCATTCCAAATGCAATATGTAGACTTAAAACAGAAAACCTCCTACCTTACCTCTTTGGGTAAAGCGTGATCGTAGCTGCTAACTTTGTTTATACATCACAAAGATATACTACACAATTACTTAATGGCAAAACAGATCTTATGAAAGGTGCAAATAAAAGTCAAATTATCATGTAACATCAACAGGCTAAGCAAACGGCTCATCATTACAACCCGTCCTCAAGGATATTGCTCCGAAACTCCCCCTAACAGGACAAAGGGCAGTTACTCATTAGAGAATGTATATGACTCGCACCGTTTATGCGCTGAGACCCTCATGTCGTGAGTACATCATCCTAACTGCCGGCCTTTTAGGCAGGGTTTACACTGAGAAAACTTTTTACTATGCCAAACTTTTGTCTAAAATAATTAGCAAACCTTTTTTGCATTTGATGAGGAAGAAAAGGTACAATCACAATGTATACCGTTCTTGTAAAATTAAATCCAAATCATTCTTATACTGACAGATGATGTAATCAAAGTTAAAGTCAAAGCATACCTACCGCATATTCATTTACATTGTCAGGCCCGAAATGTACATATATTGTACTAGCTGTGCCCGCGACTTCGTCCCCGTGTAATTTAACTTAACAAAAATTTCGGGATTATTCATCCCCTTGGGGGTAGAATTAATCAAAATCCTTTCTTAGCGGATGCCTACGTCATAACATCTACCTGCATGCCAAATTTCAGCCCGGTCCGTCCAGTGGTTTGGGCTGTACGTTGATAGATCACTATGTCAGTCAGGCAGTCACCTTTGAGTTATATATATATATAGATTTTTTGTGACATTCCATTCGCATTTGATAAGATTTGCAATATGTTCTGGCGTCTGGCCATTGGGAGTAGGGCAGAAGGAGGGAAGGGGAGGGGAGGGGAGGTCGGGTTTCCAGCTCTTAAGAAATGCAGCTATAATAATAATAGCAACTTTACGCCGATCTCCTACTCGTATTCGAGGGTGCTACAACTACAGCTTGACTATGGCCTCGCTCTACCACCTGCAAATAATAATAATACCGGAATATTAATTAGGAAAAGCTAGAAGATCTTACGTTTCCTTTTCATCAGAATAAACGAGTCATTGTTTATCCTGTTTGAGTTTCGTGAAACTAGTAAATGTGCGCGCTGTAGAAGGCATAAAACTTTAGTGCCACGCTCTACCCGAATTCTGAGAACATCATTGAAATTCCTACTTTATGTCGTTCGTGATGAAGTCTGTATTGCCTCGACGATTATAAAGAAGCACCCATAGGCTGTGTTGTCTTAACAAAACATGATGACCAACAGTGTAGGCATCCGATATCTGTTACCATTCATCGTGATAACCCTTCGTGTACACTGACGAACTATTTATAAATAACCGATAATATAAATATAACCTAACCTATAGATAAATCATCTTATTATACGTACTTATTTTGTGCTGTCAATAAAATAAAGATATTACATGAAACGGTATAAATGCCCTATGTTCGCACTGGACGAAACATGTACACGAAACATGTTTCGTTCAGTGCGAACGTAGGGTAAAATTCACTTCATTTCACTTTAAAAGAAAAAACCGGACAAGTGCACATCAGGACATGCATAGTGAAGGCTTCCGGACCCATGGCAATAACAAAGATTTAACGTATCTATAACCAAAGTAGTGAAACACAAGAAACAAAGTTGTATTTGCAGTTGTATTTTGAATCTCAGTATGAGTTTATTCAGAAACGACGGGGAATTAATTTAACTTTAACTTGGTCGGATGTAGCTCGTGATTTAGTGAACCCATTTCTCCTGTTATAATTTTAATTGCATGTCATGTCATGTGCACACTAGTCGCGATACTAGTTGAGGACACTAGTCTTCAATTTTTCAAGATTTTTTGCACATTGTTTCAAGGTTTTACAGCAAGATCTACCTAAAGCAGCGTTTCCAGCTTGAACAATTTCGGGACCCTAATACAAACGGTTTTCCCTTATTTCACACACTTAGGGGTGGAATTTTATAAAATGCTAAATATTATATTTTTTATTTGTAATGAGTAAACTTAATACTAATTTTCATGATTCTAAGTTGAGATATTTTTTTTACCCATACAAACTTTCACCCCCTATTTTATACACTTAGGGGTGGAATTTTACAAAATCCTTCCTTAGTGGATATTTGCGATATAAAAGGTACCACTGTCAAAATTTCATGATTCTAACACCAGCAGCGGTTTGGGCTGTGCGTTGATTCCTTTGTTTTGATAAATGAATTTGCATAAAGTATCAAAATATGCGACATAAATGGCCGTATCTTTTAATTGCGTTGTTTTAGAAGCCTATTTTTTACACAAACAAGGGACCATAGCGTTTGATATTTGATATTAATTTCAACTTTATAGCTCTATCCGCTCCTGAGAAAAAAAATCTTGACAGACAGACAGACAGACAGACAGACTGACAGACGGACAACAAAGTGATCCTATAAGGGTTCAATTTTTTCCTTTTAAGGTCCGGAACCCTAAAAATGGCTTCCATTTTGCCAACAACGTAGTTTGATGGGCCACTTGGTCGGTAGGTGAGCGAGGCTTTGCAAAACAAATAATATAATACTTAAAATTATAAAAGAAAACTTTCTTACAGTACCTTCGTACGGTTGAGTAAACAATCAATTTGATGATAAATAATAAAAGGTTAGTACTTATGTTTATATACAGATAATAATTTGTAAACTCACGGTTACAGAGGCTAGAACATGTTGCAAATCTTATCAAATGCGAATGGTATGCTTGCTAATTATTTTAGAAGTCCCACACCCAGTGGCGGATTTACCAGTAGGCTAAGTAGGCCTGGGGCGGCAGATTTTTGGGGCGGCAAATTTGGGGACATAATTTTTTTTTGCTAGGTACTTAGAAATCAAAAATAATTCTGCATGTCACTTTTCTGATGTTTTACAGATAGAACTCTGCAACAATTTTTGCCGATGACTTTCCCCTCTCACTTGTCATTGTACATTCGGTGTAGCAAACTTCCAAGTCTAGACTTTTTGTATGAGTGAAAAGAGCGAAATTGCAAATAATATTTTTGAAATTTTGGGATTGTAAAAATAATGTAGGACGTGACAATTGTAGAGGCAAGGGCGGCAATAATTTTACAGCCTATACCTTGGAAATTTGTAAATCCGCCACTGCCAAAACCTTTCATGTCAGAAATGTGCCAGCAATGGTGGTGGTATTGAGGGCATCTATAGGCTACGGTAACTGCGTAACATCAGGAGGGCCGTACACTTGCTTGCCGACTTTTGGCTAAGCTTTTGTAGATTCCGAAATATATTACAACTAATCATAAAAGTGACTCGGTACTTCTATAAACATACATTGCATACGTATCACAATAGGAAACGTTCTAAATTATAGCATAAGAAAGCTTTTGCTGTCGTACGCTCCTGAAAATAGAGTTTCAATTATAATCCCATTACAATTTCCGAATGTTACCTAATGTAGCGGGGGAGGTATTGTGTTCGACTACCTGTGTAACGATAACCAAGGGGTCAAGGGGCGTAGTGGTTCGAGGGTCGGCCGCTCGGCTCGCTGCACTGAGTGGTTGCGGGTTTGATTCCCATCAGAGGAAATATCGGAAAATGCCTTTCCATAATATAGTCTGGGTAACTACTGGGATCGCCTGCAGTTCATTGCACCTATAGTGCAGACGTTGATGAGTATGTGACCATACAATTGTGTGTTCTAGTCTGGTTTTACACACAAAAAAAGGCGCCCAAAATTTGTTTTCAGTCAAGAATAATTTTATTCTCAGAAATATTGTTTAATAACAAGTAAATATATGCTTGGACTGACAATAATGTCTTAGTTTAACAAAAACGTTTTTCTCTGCGTAAACCAATATTATTCTCGATAAATTTACTAGAATTAAAACAATTAGTGTCTCTTCGAGAATATATCAATCTTGACCAAATAATAAATTAGTTTTGGATATTAAAAATTATATGTCTTGATATGAAACAGCATTGTTTATATACAAGAACCATAATTAATTGGATCAAAACCTGTTACAATTTTCGTGAATCAAAACTCTTAATATGTTAGATGAAGATTTTTTGTTTTAGAATAAAACATTATATTCTTCCTTCAAAAAAGGTGTGATTCTCCTAAACTGTAAACGATGAATGCTTTCGCCCAAGAAAAATGTGTGTCGTATCAAGAATAATGGTTTTTATTTAAAATAGTAATATTCTTGAATTAATTATATGAAATCAAATACAAACGAGAAAAAATGCTATTCAAATAAAAATAAAAATATTTGGATTATAACCTTATATTCTTGGCGTGAGAAAAGTGTGGTATCAATTCAAGATAATAATTAATTTAAAACAAGATGCTCAATGAGCGTAAACAATAAATTTGAATATTTTGTGTTAGTAAATAATGGAGTTAAACGAAGACTCGTAGTGTTTGCAAAAAAGATGAACTAGCGTTTTGTTTAAAGAAAATATAATATTTATTTCAATAACATTTTTATTGAGATGAGTAAATGTAAGAATTGATCCAAGAAAACGAATAATTTATAACAAGATACTCCAATTAGTTCGTACAACACTTTTTTTGTTTTGTGAGAATGAGTTATTGCGTTCAGCTAAGAATATTTTTGTTTGCAAAGAAGATAAACCAGCGTTTTATATAAAGAAAATATAATATTCAGTTCTATAATATTTAATTGAGACGAATATATCTGAGTATTGATGTAAGAAACTGAATAATTTTAAATAAGATACTCCGATGAGTTAGTACAATACTTTTGTAGTTTTGTGAGAATGAGTTATTGCATCCACCTAACATTTTTTTTTGTTTCTATATGAGATGAACGAACGTTTTGTTTAAATAACGAATAATATTCAGTCTAATAAAAACAAATCTTGGGACGAATAGGTTTTACAACAAAGTTCGTTTCCCTGTTCTATTTGCATATTACATGCTAGGCATTTCATTTTTAAATAAAGCTTTAAAGCCTGCTTCTAATATATAAGACCACACAACATAGAGTGTATTATAATGCACTTGACCGACAGTTAAAAACAATAGTTCAATTTAAGCCGCCTTTGGGAGTTGCAATGATAGTGACGGAAATTTTTGCTTCGAAAAGCACAGCTACGGTGGTGCGTCGCGCAAACAGCCCGCCCACACCGACCGACCGTGCCCAGGACGCGGGTTCAAACCCATCCGCAGGCAGAGATATGCAAAATATCAAACAAATATACGACGAGAATCCAATAGGTGACTGGGTCTTATGGGGCCACTCCACAAGATAGTAAGAGAGGCAATAATTTGAAAGACAAATGTATACCAAAAATAAAAGCAAGCGCTTAAGCACGACAAACACCTCCACTCACGAGAGACCCACAAAAAAAAATAAGACTCAAGTTCAAGAACTTTTTTCTTAATCTAATACTACAATATTCGTCAGTTAAGATTAACAATTATCAAGACAAGTGAATTGTATCATTGAAATAAAATGTAGAAAATATTGAATCAAGATAAATCCGTTTTAGTTTAAAACATCTACTTTCTCAAGTTAACAAATATTTTAAATCACTTCAAAACTCAGTATTCTCTGTAGGAGCCTCTTTATTTTTTAATCGAATAAAAAAATACTTCCATTTAATCACTATTATCTTAATTCAACAATGGAAACATACAATTTCCAGAAAATATTGATTATGTTTGAAAATCCTCACTCTTGGTTTGAAAATAAAAATTAAATTGAAAATTCAAGTTATTTGTTTTTGTTCAAGAAAAATGCATGTCTTTGAACCCCGAGAAATGTATCGGTCTTGATTTCAAAAAGTGTTCATTTCTCTAACTAATAGATATCTTACTCTTAATTCAAGCTAATTATTGTTAATCTAAGAATAAAATCCAAAACAAATATATGCTACATCCAAGAAAATATCGTTTTCCCCATATATGAATCAATATTATTCTTGACCAATAAATATTTACTTGGTTCAAGAATATATTTCTGTGTGTGTATTTATTTATTAGGCGTTTGTTAAATATTAGCTAGTTCGATGGTACGGTTTTTGTGGATGACGTCAATGGTCAATAAAAAACGGAATTGTGAGTTTTATAACATCAAATGAACATGCTGCGTATACTTATATAGGTATAGTAAAACGGATCCGGCAACTTTCACTTGTAGAACTAGTACGAGCGAGCGTGCAACTCGCTCGCTTGCGGTTCAGCAAACGCAAACGCTCGCAGAATATATTTAATCTGAGCGTTTACGGTTAGCGCAAGCTAATTGACCGCTCGCTTTTGAGCAATTTTTTTTTACTAATATCTGTTTCAATTGAAATTTGATCACGGTTACAAAAATGTCTAGAATAGAGAATAGAATAGAGTAACTCTTTACTGTACACGAGAGTTCGGAATAGATCTAATAACATAATAAAACATTAGTGTACATTAGGCGGTCTTCGGACATCAACACTTCCAGACAAACTTTGGATGGAAAGAATTTATAGTAATATATAATTTATATTAATACAGCCTGGATATTATATTGCAAATATTAACAACATAATAAGATCCTTAACACACGATCGGGTAAAGGCTTTCGATACACTGCTGTCTGCGCTAACATTGGCAGTCACTTAGATCAAAATATATTATGTGAACAAATAAACTGGGACTGACGTACCTATCAAAAACGACAACCTTGTAATTACCATTTATCCATCGCTTTATCATCATCATCATCATCAGCCTATGCTTGTCCACTGCTGGACATAGGCCTCCTCTAATGAGCGCCATAGCGCCCTGTCTTCAGCTTGCCGCATCCAGCATCGCTTTATACCTAACATAAATTGTGAATATTGCTCAGATATTTCAACTATTCGCTGTGTTTCTCAAACTTGTGCCCTCGGGCTCTACAGCACAATGATTGGTCGGCGCAAAGGCCTTTGAAATAGGCGTATTTAACTAAAGCTAATTATTAATTACTATTGAGAACTTTCTTTGTTTAATTTCTTAACAGTACACGACTGTGTTGTCCAAAGATAAAGGCCAAGATCCCAAAATTTCGTGAGTTATTTAGCCCTACAGGTACCTAATTATTTTGCTTTCTATACCTACTGTCGAAATCGTAAACTACACTTGTACAACTTATAATGTGAATAGTGATGACAGCTTGATCTGGTTTGAGGGTAGCCCGCTTCAATACACGGTTGTGGACTTAACACCTGTATGGATATTTTTAAAATTTAATAATATAAGTGCTACTTAGTTGATGTATAATTTATTATTGAAATCAGTATTCCCGTATCATATCATAATGCCGTATTGAACACGTATCTTGTCACATTTGAATAACAAATTAAACATTCGTGTTCTATATACTAACCGCTACAAAGATATTAAAGTATTATTCAAATGGATGAAAATAAATCAGAAATAAATAAAGTAGCCGATAAAATCGTATTACATTCTCGAATTATCGCGAAAAGAAAATCCATACTTGATTACGCAAACAGCTCAAGTTATTTTTCTTTAACTGACTTACGAATAGGTACTCGCAAACAGATAAGATTGAGTTATACAAAAACTTGTGTTTGGCAACGGTAATCAAGACCGAAGAATAACTGTTATGTTTAATAGAAATCTAGTTAATATTCATAGAGTTAAGGCGTATGTTCAATGTTAATAATTATTTATGTTGTTATTAATTATTAATATTATAGAAATAAATAATATGTTTGAATAATATAACGTCGCGATCAAATTGGTCGCACGAGTGTGTAACCATTGTTACAATTCAAATTCAACATATTTTATAATATTATAATTTATCGAATCATGCACCATGGTTGCGGATAGTACGTAAGTTCTTATATTTTTCATAATTATAATCATCTTCATTTCAGCCAAAAGACGTTTTCCGCTAGACCAGCAAAAAAGTATTCAACAATCACTGCACTGGTCTGGTGTTGCTCGCAATATGATTGCAGTAATGGTAATAGTAGCAATTTTCAGAGCAAAACGCTCCTGTTATTAAGTTCAAATTACATTTAATCCAGTTTTAAAAAGGCATTGTTTCTACATAATTATATATATGTTATTTTATTTTGTAATTATGTAGTCATAATTACAAAATAAAATAACAGGCAAAAACTAAATATGAGTCTATGATAGATAATTGTACGCGTCAGATAATTTTTCTTCAATAATCCCTGTTAATGTGCAACCTCCTTATACTCAGAACTAACTCAAATATCGCACAAGGTCATACTGTACAAAGATAATTCTCAACATATTATTCAACATTCGATATCACCAACATCTTAATAAAAATGTTTTACTGAAACATAAGTTAAAACCATTTTCTAGCAAGATTTCTGAAGACAGACGAACGTATAACTTAAGATTCAAGATCTTGGATACAAAATTAAGTGCGTTTGGGATCTAAATAGCCGTATAAAAGCTTTCAGAGCTTTATTTATTTTTATTGTCAAGCTTATGGTTGTAATGTAGACGTTTTAGACTTTATTGTTTACCGTCGCGGTTGATGAAGACGCTACGATCTGGGCCCGTACCACGTTGGCTACTTAAAACGCAATAGAAAAGCAAACGCGAGCGTTTACTTTTCAAACGCATTGCCAAATATTTGGTACTTCACTCGCGTCTAATTTGCGAGTGGCTCATATATCATCGAACGCTTGGTAGTTTTTTTTATTAATGTTTTATATCCGCTAGCGGAACATCGTATACCTATACCAACCCCATACAAACTTCAAAAAATAATTTTAAAACGAAATGACTCCAAAGGCATTAGCGCAGGGCCTCAAAATTTACAAAAAAAAAGTACTCAGTCGCAAGCTCGAAAAGTCAGTACAAATCGTGAAGTGTGTCAGCCGGTGGTTAGTAGGTTACAGAGAACGTCAAAAGCGGAGCGTTTGCTTTACTATTGCGTTTTAAATAGCTAATGTGGTTGGGCCCTCGAAATAATTTCAACAAAAATTGTGTAGGTATCAGAGCTGTGAGCAAAAGTCCAGTCAAGAATAAAAAGAAGTTTCTCGTCATTAAATTCATACTTTTATTCTTTGAAGTTTCTAAGTTAGGTCGAGAGAAAGCTATATTATTTTTGTGGCGAAATTTATTACCGGTCTATTATTGGATCAACTGAACGGTGAAATACTTTTCTTTTGTTCAGTTTTTCTTTTGCCAGTGATAGTTCGACCATTTCACGAAGGCGCGTGCTGTGACTCTTATGACACTGGCATATGGGTCAATTTGCAATAATTCACGCGTCTTCGTCAAATGAACTTAGTATGCAAGGCCTGGTACCCTAGTAGACTAACCGAGTAGACTCAGAAGCATCGAATAGGATATTTTTACGTATCGTTACGTTATCGTAAGCGTGTTCCGTCTAGCTCGCATGACAGATTTCAGACATAACTTTCTTACATGTAAAAGCTCATAATTGGCCTTACCTTACTTTATACTTTTTGTTATTGTATTATTTAGCTGTAAGCTTTCCTAAAAGTGTTAAAATAAAAATAAAATAAAATAAGTATGACAGTAATAGCATGCTTTATAGATAGAAAACGATTATTACTAGGCTGTGGTGTTCTTAATCTGCCGATTTATTATTATGTTTAATTATCATAATTACCTAGTAGAATACAGTTTCCCTATTGTCCTTACTTTACTATAGTGTATTTTCAACAGATTTACTTGGTTTCTAAATAGACACCCTATTCGTAGCAAGTCAAGCGTCATAATTACGTACTTATAATTAGATTGATTTTTTACTAGAATATAAGTTGTTTTGAGCAGTGATAGCCGATTGGTTAAACACGCGTCTTGCGGGCTACCAGGTCACGGGTTCAAACCCCGGCTCGAACCTCTGGATTTTTTGAAATCTATGTGCGAATCATAATTTCTATATGATTATCACTTGCTTACGGTGAAGGAAAACATCGTGAGGAAACCTGCATGTCTTAGAAGATTTAACCGATTTTCGAAAGACATGTGAAATCCGCCAATCCGCACTGGGCCAGCGTGGTGGATTATAGCCTGAATCCCCCTCGTGTTGAGGGGAGGCCCATACTCAGGAGTGGGACGTCAAAAGGGCTAAAATTATTATTATTATTATAAGTTGTTTGTTAACACAAAAACAAATAAATAAGTAATTGTATCGTATTCACGTTATACATTTTTTTAAATAGAATAAAGTCGGCTAGCAAACTTTCGCCCCACCGGATGTTAAGCAGTTACCGTATCCTATTGATAATTGGAATACCAAAAGCATAGCCCTCAAGTTGCCGACCTGAAGGGGAGTGGGATAGAGGGAGAGGAAGGGAGCTGCCTGCTCACTCATTCATTGTACGAATCACTGCTATCCTTCTTCTTCTTTCGGTGCCTCTCCAACTAGTGAAGGTCGGCTAACAACTTGTGGAATTTATTTATTTATTTATTCGTATGACATTTTACAATTGTTCACAATTAGTTAACATTAAAATCAAAATTATAAAGTTACTAGCTGAGCCCGCGACTACGTCCGCGTGGAATTTTGATCCTAGTATAGGGGATGTCTACGTCATAGTAGCTTTATGAATGCAAAGTCTCGGTCCGGTATAAAATTGACGAAGTTTCATACAAACTTTCATCCCCTATTTTATCCCCTTGGGGGTAGAATTAATCAAAATCCTTTCTTCGTCATAACATCTACCTGCATGCCAAATTTCAGCCCGATCCGTCCAGTGGTTTGGGCTGTGCGTTGATAGATCACTATGCCAGTCAGTCAGTCAGTCAGTCAGTCACCTTTGAGTTATATATATTTAGATTATATCTTTTAATTGCTGTATCCATGGGATAGCGTCGTTTTCGAGAGAGAACAGGTCTGTTGTGCAGCCGTGGTACCTTGTGAGTGGGCAGTCTCTAGCTATATGCTCAACATCCTGGACAGCAGCAACTTGTGGAATGTGTTCCTGCTATAATAGCTACTTAACATCGGTCTTCTGTGAGAAGGTGGTACTACCCCAATCGTGTCAGCCGTTACATCAGCTGTAGTCAACTGACTACAGCTCGGCTGTACCGTAACTTCCTACTAATATTATAAATGCGAAAGTTTGTGAGTGTGGATGTTTGTTACTCTTTCAGGCAAAAACTACTGAACGGATTTGAAGTAAATTTGGAACACAGATAGATTATAACCGGGATCAACACATAGGATACTTTTTATCCCGATAATCCTGAATTTTTTATTAAGTTGAATACTACGCGGATGAAGTCGGGGGCACAGCTAGTCTCACTAATATTATAAATGCGAAAGTTTGTGAGTGTGGATGTATGTTTGTTACTCTTTCACGCAAAAACTACAGAACGGATTTGGATGAAATTTGGACCACAGATAGTTTATAACTGGGATTTACACAAAGGAAACTTTTTATCCCGATAATCCTGAATGATTTGTCAAGTTAAATACTACGCGAACGAAGTCGCGGGCACAGTCTAGTATCTCTATAAATATCACAAGAAACCGGCTAACTGACAAACCGCTTCCCTTGAATATAAAATAGGTATAACTCTAAGGCAAAATGACGGTCCCTATTCAACTTTTTAATAACTTTCCAGCGGATTATTTTCTCAGTTCTTCTTAGGATTGGCTAAGTGCTGAAACGACCTCGGATTCAGACCGTCGAGGCTTTCTTGCGCCCTTTATATATAGCAGTTAACGCTGGGTAGGGATGCTTGTATGTAAATTAAGTTTACGGATCAATGAGCAGAACTTTTAGGATGGCTGAAGCTTAATACAACGTGTTTATTTTGATAACGCACGATTTTTTGCACGGCGTTAGAGTAGGTAAATGTTAAAGGTGATGTGTCTACTCGATTACAAAAAAGTATCAAACGCTGGTTGGTAGCGAGTTAATTAATCAAAGTTTAGATTAGATGTTTGAAATAAATATATGATTTTTTTGTGTTAGATAGCTAGGTACCTACACCTATCATCTTTAGCAATTAGGTACTCAGGCGCCATCGCAAATATTATGCAGTATTTGGACTTTATATTTAACAATTTAGGAGTCACTCAGTAAGTAGGTAAACGACTGAAAACCTAATTTTATATGTAAGAAAGTCAGTAAACATGCGTACGATCTGCATGATTTTAAGCAGTTACCGTAGCCTATAGATACTTGTAATACCAGTGGGCTTAGCCAAGACGTCTTTCTACAATCGTTAACGCTAATAGAAAACGAAAAAAATGTATGGGAATGACATATCTCAACGTTAAATCACGTGGTCAGAACAAACGAATAGAAAAATCGTAGCCAAGATACCAAGATAGCTATTCGTTTCAAATGATAGAATAGAATATAAGCGTTTCTGCAATGCCGATCGCTAAGTCCCGTACAAATCGTAGCCAACATGCTGTTTTGACAAGCGCTAACGAAACGATATCGTAGTTTGTGAACGCTAGCTAAGCGATCCCCAATACCCTGTAGAAAACGATAAAACATGGCCGCTTGCAATCAGCTGTGTGGTTAACAACGCAAATTGTAGTGTTTAATAATTAAAATATACGAATGGTTTGGACTATACCTAACTTATAGCATGCAAAATGAATACTTGCTTACTTTAAAATATGTTGTGGTGTGCGTAAAATGAAGAAATTGTGGTTTAAAAACCGAAAAAGAGGTTATTTAGATAACGAGGAATTGTCAATGGTGAAATACCTAAGTAGTGTAAAACTTTAAAATCAGTGTATAAATACGAATTATTTTCATAGTCCCGAATGCTCCATGGTATAATTAAATGTGTGATGTCGTTTAAAATTCATTTTATTTCATATACATATCACTGGACTAGGAATATAATTTATCAGTAGGAAGGCACTGTTGTACCTAATTAATTTTATTTTGAATAACACACTGTCTTACATAGTAAATTCTTAAGAAAACAACTAAATATTGGCATTATCGTAGGCAATAGGTAGGTACACTTAAATGATTATTTTATTTCTCACATTTGTTCATTACTAATTTAAGAAATACAAAAATTGTATTGGCATTTGGATTGACATTGAATTTATATACAATATAAGTAAAATATTCAGCCGTTGACATCTTGGGCTAAAAAGATGATGATAATATTGTTCCTTAAATTAATCAATTCAGTAGACAGGGATGAGGGATGACAATGAAGGCCAGCTGGAGATTTTATTTTATTTATTTATCAAAACTTAAAGCTATTCTTACAGGTTTACCTAATGCAATTGCTAAGCAACAAAAATCCAAGTTTCAACAATACTTAATTATCTATAACTACTGATGCATAATGCTACCCTCGTTAATTCACTCAGATTACACGAGAACAGGTCTATATCCACGGCGATGAGGTTGAGTGTGCGAAGTGCGCGCGACACTGGGCGCCTTGTTCAAGAGCTGTTTGCGCGCGCGGCAGAGCCAGCAGCGGCGGCCGGCGCCGGCGCCACACGTACCCGGCCGGGACACTCAGACATATCTGCTACAAAATTACTGCATTGTGTAGATTTCCCGTCAATCATGATAATGTTGTTCCTGAAAACAAAACATTTTGTTTGTTAAGTACTTAATATGTAAGTGATATAATAATACATAACCTCTCACAGTTCCTGCCACAAACAGTCATACTTTACTTCTTTGAACCCCTTGCTCCGGCATCATTCGCTACATAGCTGTGACTAAAACATTTAAGATATACCATTTTAGAGAAACAAAGAATCTGAATCTTGAATGAACAATGCAAATGCCCCGATAGAAACTATTTTTCCGAGTAGGTATGAGACAGAATTAAATAACAAGAGAATTATTGAAATTATTACTAAGTAATGCTTTACATACCTTCTATGAATTTGTAAAGCGGCAAGCTGTTCCGGGCTAGCTCATGTTTGTGATTCCATCTATTATTCCATGGCAAAAATGTACTTAAATACGAGCTCTAGGTATCTGGAAGCTGTGGAAGCTCTCCAGAGACATCACATAGCAGGTGAGCAGGAGATAATGTTGTTCCTGAAATCAAAACATATTGTTTGTTACTTAAATGTAAGTGATATAATAATACATAACCTCACAGTTCCTGCCACAAACAGTAATACTTTATTTCTTTGAAATCCTTGCTAGGGCCTCGCTAGCTACATAGCTGTGACTAGAACATTTATGATAGACTATTTTAGAGAAACATATAATCTGAATCTTGAATGAACAATGCAAATGCCCCGATAGGAACAATTTGTCCGAGTAGGTATGAGACAGACTTAAATAACATGGGAATTATTGAAATTACTAATGTTTTACGTACCTTCTATGAATTCGTAAAGCCGCGAGCTGTTCCGGGCTAGCTCGAGTTCATGTTTTAATTTAATAAGTATTCCATGGCAAAAACCACTTCAGTAAGTATTTATTAGATGCGCTTGATGTACATTTCTAATCAACGGTTTAAAACTCTTAATAAAATTTAAAACAAATATTCTGCTCGCACCTTGTTTACATACAAAAGTACTTTGAGGTTATGATGTATTTCTCTTTGGTTATGATGACTGACGTTTATGAACGCTAACCACAGACTAAAAATATTATTTTATCTATCGGCATTGTAGATTTAGCGTTCGGCGTTGATATGTCATCATGGCTACCAAGTTATCGTTAGCTATCTTCGCTTACGCTAAGGCGTTCGCAATTGTAGAAAGAGAATAGAAACGAAACGTTTGTATCTTGGCTAGGCCTTCAGAGGTATTACTCACACGTTGCCTATGCACACCACGTTTTTTAAACGCGCGTTTGTAGCGTTACAATCGCGATACGCACGCGAGTCAGACGCAGCCTGGCGACTTTAGACTGTAGACTTTTGTAGGAAAACCGCGCGTGTTGACGCGCGTTTCTAATACGCGCGTCGACGGCGCGTTCAAAAAACGTGGTGTGCACAGGTCCTAAACGGGAAGGTCAGAGAGGGGCGGTGGCCTTCCGGCTCTCTTATTTAAAGTATGAAACTTAGCTACAATAATTTCTTACGCGGATCTTCTGTGACAGGATGGTACTACTTTCGTAGTGCCAGCTCGTATATCAGCTGTATTCAATTGTCTAAACCTTGACTCTCACTCTTGACTCTGACTCACAGAAAGAAGGGATGTTTGGGTATCATTAACTATTGATTCCTCGCTAAACCACTGTAACTTAACTAAATCCACTTCGCGCGGAGATACCGCGATATTTATCCGCAACGATTTATGTTATAGCGTCCTATGTAGAGGTCATTAGTGGCTCCTAAACGGTAGGTTGCGGTTTCATTAATAGGACACTTGCAGCAAAGCGTTTACGTGCTAAAATCGCTTGCATCGGATGGAATACGCCTCTGGAGACCTTATGTAATATTGTTTTACTACATTTATTAGCGAAAGCCCCCCCTTAACACAACGAGTAAGGTGGGTGTATTTTCAGAGACTTGCAGTTGGATTATCTTCTAAGATATTTACATTTATAATAGTTTAGGTGATTATGTTACGTAATATCATATAAATTAAGCTCAAATTTAAATCCTGAACACGAGGGATGGGGATGTAAGTGCCGTCTTTCATCTCGACGCTCATGATTACTTCAAGTCTATTTCATGCCTCCAAGTATAACATCTACGTTCTAGGATTAAACAAGTCACAGTGAATTTTAAAAGTGTCAGTCATTTTTCTTAAAAAAATAAGGAAATATTTTTCCACAGACCACAAAAAATAATCACACATTCATTCTAATCAAATATTTAAATTCACGTTAAAATAATTGCTTCCGTAACAAGTCACACATTAAAATAATTCTTTCATAATAGCACGATAATTATAGTGGTTTATCGGCCTTGATTTTATAGACAACACAATAGCAATTATTCCAGCATAATAAATATTCAATACAATCAATGTGGGTCATGCAGGTAAGCATACAGGGTGCCCTCCGGAGTTACCTCCACACCCTAATAATATGAATATTACAAAATTCAATGAATATTTATTCATTATAATTCTACTATGGAATAATTGTGAACGTCCTAAACTAACAAATTCCTATTTAGATTAAGGGACGGCGTTCAGGGCAACTATGCCGCAGAGTCGGCGTATTTTCTGTGAATTTCGTAGTTAAAGAGCTTATGTTTAGAAGCTTTTAAGAGTGCTCCATTGGTCTTGAAAACGGTAAAGAGCATTTTAGAGTGGACGAAATAGAATTAGTGTAAAATGTACGCCTATTTTTTTTTATCGAGTGTCTAAGTGCTTCAGTGTTTGCGGACGGAGTAGATTATAAGAGGTTTTGAAGGAAAATAATGATACAATATTGGCTCCTACACAAAACCTATACTTTATAAAGACTAGATATAAAGTAATAATAAAAAATCTGGAAAGAGAACGATAAAGACTCACTGCCTACCTAAGTAGATCAAGTCAAAGTCAAAGCGTTTAGTTTGTTTCGGCCTACGGGGACACTTACAAATTGTCATTTTTACATATTTTTCTTATATCTACAAACGGATTGAAAAGCGACCTCGAGTGAGAAGATCCGGTAAGTATTTTAGCGGGTTTGTCTTTTTACATCTCAGTCTTTTTTTATCGTCAGTTGCTTATATTATTAATTATTAAAAAGAGTAGATATTAAAGTTGATACAATAACTCCAGTTTGTTGCCTTTTGAGATTACCAAGAATTACATGAAGTAAAGTCAGTAATAGCTAGGTTAGGTTGTTAAGTATGTAATCTGAAATCAATTCATTTTAACCTAAAGTATATACCGGCTCGTGGAGACAAATCCCCGTATCGTAACGCGGTGTCATATTTAAGCTCCGTATCTAGTTGTAGACCACTCGCATTTTTGATGAACGGACAAAAACGCAACGGCCCGCTTTGAAGCGGAGCGGGTGCGTATCCTGACCGCGTATCATACGTATCAGCGATACGGGTACAATGTTCAATTCAGCACGAGTTGAATTTTCCATTGAAATCATGGATGAAGTCGGATTTTATAATTCAACAATGGCCTAACAAGAACGAAGCTGAACATACAACACCTTACGATTCAGTCAACAGATATCGATTCAGCAATCATCAACCCATCTGATTATTGATCTCGCCAAGCTTAACTTAACCGATTTAAGGTATGTCTGATTTTATTAATGTGAAATGTCGGGAAGTTAGTCAATTATAGCGTAGAGAATGTCCCTATTTATTTTCATTATTGTTTTTTTTTAAATGATCTTAGAAGATAATTTACGGATATTTGCATAAATCAAATGAAGGTAAACCAACAAAAATAAAATGCGAATAGGTACAAAAAATGTATATACCCTCATTACAAAACTGAGTACCGTACATTGAATAAAAAGGTACGCGCCTTTAAAATAAGTTGTAGGTATAACCTATGAACAATTATGCAGCTGACACGACAATTTTAACCTAAATCAATAATTTATTTTTCCAATGCTTAGCTCTGTAGAAAAATCCACACACTCTAATAACGATACGTATGAATTGTACTAAACCAATTAGGAAAACTCCGCTTAATTTAACGATACATCCTTATCCTGCAGCAATGGGAAATTACAAAAAACTTAATCAATTTAAATCCCCGACCATTTATGAAAGGAAATTTTCGCTCTTAAAAGACGTTAAGCTTCATCAACTAATGATACTTATTAAAGTGTCCGTACCATGTTTCCGAATCATCAAACGGGTGAGGCGACGACCACGCGACGACGCCGATCCGACACACACATTATCAAGTACCACACAATATACGTCTCACTGCAAAACGCACAATTAATACACAACCACCGAAAAATGATTTTTACAAGTCGCGTAGACGAGTACGGCACGGTACCGAAGCGCCGCGGGTGCTACGGGACTGCCGCTACGGCGACACGAAGGTGGCCGAGGCGCGGCGGAGACGGCCGAGCGAGCGCTGGGGGAGCCGAAGGGAATTTCGCTCAGTCTTTCATATTTTATATCGGTTGGGACGAAGCGGAATTACAGAGTTTGCTCGGCTGAGTTTTTATAGGGTAACACAACCGTAGCGGGGTGGCTGCTATTCTATTTTTTCCGAGACGTGGGGTTATACGCGATTTTTCACATTGTTTGCTTTCGACTCTTCGTGCACTTGTTACTTACTTGATTTTAATGGGTCGATCGTGACGCCCCATGGAAATGTACAATGCTCTGCATTCACCGTCTGAGGTGAATTAGCGTGTTTCGCATAGTTATTGTAGTAATGTACCCCATTCAAATTTAATGACGGTTTTGATTATTTTTTATTATAGTGGTAGATAGCTTGTTTTGCTGAGTCATGTTTGCAATTTGGTAGTAAAATGGAGTCGGTCGCGTATGCGAAAAGTTCAATCAATGGTGGATGCATAAATGGGAACCAATTTAGGTCATCAGACTACAAAAGACAGGGTTACAGACTAAGGCGTTCTTAGATCGTTATAAAAAAATCAATCTCAGAAATGCGATTATAATATGATTATGATGACGGTGGTAAGGTCAAGCCGATTGAATTCAGCTCAGACACGTGCTGGATCGACCAAGAAAAGTACCACCTTGTCACAGAAGATCGGCGTTTGTAAACGTTTAAATTGATGTAAAGTGTTTGTAGGTATGCACATCCCACTAAACTAGCTTTCTCATATTATTTAAATACCTAAATCTCAGTGAGATTTTATTATTTACTTATTTAGTGACAATGGTGTTGCCTGCTCATATTCTGTTACTGTTCGCGAGTGTACACCATCTTTTGGTCATTGAAAAGAGTAAGCATTGAGTTTCTTGCTGTTTCTTCTCAGTGGAAGCAACATTCCGAGCCGGTGGTAGATATGGACTGTTCATAAATGCTTTGTTGGCTTACATGAATAAAATAAATTTTGAGTGTTGAGTAGCTATTATAGCTGAGTTTAATACGATGCGTGAGTGAAATAGAAGACCAATCCCCTTCCACTCCCTTCCCTCTGTCCCATCTCTCTCTTAGGTTGGCAACATGCGAGCAACACTTGCGGTAACTGCTTAACATCAGGCGGTTCGTACGCTTATTTGCGGACTTTGTTGTATGAAAAAGCGAACTTGAGGTCATTTTTTATTTATCTATACAAATAAATAAAATTGGAGTGTCTGTTTGTAATATCAAAATAACACCTTTTCACTAAATGCATATGAAAGTACATACGATACGATACCTATAGCAAAAACGCGAATTAAAAAAAATTTGTCTGCCTGTCTGTCTGTCTGTCTGTCTGTCTGTCTGTGTGTTTGTTCCGGGTAATCTCCGAAACGACTGGACCGATTTCGACGGGACTTTCACTGGCAGATAGCTGATATTATAGCGGGTAACTTAGGCTACTTTGATTTTAGAAAAACAATTATGGTTCCGCGTAAAAAAATAAAAACACTTGAAATCAAAGAGTATCTCCGAAACGGCTGGACCGATTTTGACGGGACTTTCACTGTTAGATAGCTGATGTTATAAGCAGTAACTGACGCTACTTTTATTTTAGAAAAACCAAATAAAAAAATGGGTCCTGTCGCGCGGGCTCAGAACGCGGGACCGGGCTTTATTGTTAAGTTAAATTTCACGCGGGCGAAGTCGCGGGCTCAGCTAGTTAAGTAATAAATCATTAAATCATTTTTAAGTTTGCTCTCCAAGTTCATATCGATCTCTTATTATCAGAATTAAGTTCGGTTCAAGTCTAAACATCAGTGTGAGAAAACTCAATTTTGCGTCACCTAGGTACTTACAGGGTTCGTCTCGAAATTATTAACGTGTCATTGACGCCGATAACTAACGACCGTTGTTCATTGTTTGTTCGGAGGTGATCGGCATTTCGTATTCTGATGTTACTTCTGAGTTGTGTACATTCACCTTAGCAAATAGGTGACACTATTAAATAAAACCAAAATATATCAGTTTTGAAACCCTGCAACTTGCCATTGTAGAGATCCACATTCGTCAGATAGATATTTACAAATGGAAATGAATGTTCCAGCTCCAAAGGATAACGTATAGACAGACTAATTTCCATTTGGAGATTATCTAAGCGTCGCGTAACGAAATCGATAGACCAAACCGACTACTAATCGAGTGATTAAACTCGATTCAATCGATACCCAGCTATTTGCAGGCGCCGAATCTCGTTTGTCGCAAGATAATAATATTACAAAAATATTATCGTAGATTTATTATGGTAATGTAATTTTATTCTATTTACTTTTGAAATGAAGGGTGGGCGGGTATTCAGTGAACAAAATAAATTGAACTTGACAGTTATGGAAATATAATAAAAAAAATAATGGAGATTTTTGAATATGGAACTTTGGAACACGTTTTAAATATTTTCCTCATCCTATTCTGTTAGTACATGAAACTGTGTACTAATCAGGAGGCAGTGTTGGGCATTAATCAATTAATTTTCAATTATCTTGATAATGTACAAGGAAAGCTCTAAACCGAGCAGAGTGGAAAGAAATGGAGGAGGCCTTTGCCAAAGTTGGGCAAACAGACGAAGTTGTCGATGTCATCGACTCAGCAGAGCCGTAAACTTAGTACTGTTATTTAAAATTATCCTTTTGTGTCTGAATAAAGGCTAATATCATTATTATTTATTATTATTATTAATATTATTATCTTGATAATTGACTAAAAAAGTAATTGCAATTAAATTAATTACAAAAAACGTGAGGCTCCTGGTGGGATTGTGTCCCTTTCTAGGGTGAAATTGTTTCTAGGCATACATTTATATTTCAGTACCATCAAAACACACGATTTCTGATGCTCTATACGCAAACACACGCTAAACTTTCAATATTCGCGTCGTATAAATCATTTTTAGTGCCCCAACGAATGCGCTACAATGTCGATACCGACCAAACTAATTTCGTATGTGCCAGTTATCTAAACTAATTCCATTCTGTATCTAACAGTGACAAATAAATAAAATTAGTCGTGCTCGGGGACATACGGGCGTGAAATGTGTACAATAATTTATGTAAACGTTATACTTACTTATATTTGAGTATCCAAATGGAGATATTAATGTCTAGTTTCTGTGTGTATATTGAATTTATTCTGCACATTTTTTGAGGGACGCGCAGTAAGCACAGATGTCACACAAAACTACATATGCGTGCATATAATATATGCACAAACCATGTTTCTGTATGTACCTACACACATACTAAGGTATCGCTACGCTTTTTTTATAATTAATGAGTTGGCAAACGACCCGCCTGTTGTTTACCACTTCCAATAGCCTACAGATGCTGCAATTCCAAAGGCATTGCTTGAACATGGCTGACCACAGGTGGTATTCAGAGTCGACGGAAAGTTTCCGTGTCGGAAACGACAGCTTCCATTTTATTTTACAAATAATTAGAAGAAGGAGGTAATCTGTCGGTTTCAAAACGGAAACTTTTAGTTGACTGTGAATATCCCCCCTAAAGGAGTTTCGGACAGAAGAGATATGGACATATCTCCCACGCCTGCTTATACTCAATGCCTAAAAGCTTTGGCAAACGGGTTATTTATCTAAGCTAACTAAGATGGAAACCATAGTCAAAGTCAAAGCGTTTATTTTGTTTAGGCCTACAGGGGCACTCACAAATTGACACTTTTTATTTTTTTTCCTATATCAACTACTACTAATCGGATCGGAACGCGTCCTCGACTGAGAAGATCCGGCAAGAAACTCAGGGGGCTTGTCTTTTTACACACACAGCCAGATCCTCGTGGTTAAGAGGACGGCTTTTCTCATAACTAAGCTACTGAAGCTTCAAAGGCATGTTGGCCAACCGTACTGTCCGTATCACACGTACTCAAAGATAAGCGTGCCGTTTAGTTCGGCACAAATTACATTTGGAAATAACAAGAGTGCGGCCGCTTAATTAAAAACTTGTTATTTTACAATTACTCCCCTGTAAATAATGTAAATAAAATATTCAGCTGCGAACCGAAACTCAGGCGCCGCGGCGCTAGTTGTTATGAGAAATAATATTTAAATGAGCCGCGTGATAATTGCTACGAATAATTGTGATTTTTTTAGCTGTGAAATTATTTCGGTTCGCATTCTTGAGATTGTGATGAAAGACAACATTGATATGCTTATAATTATTAGTTTAATAGAATTTTATTTACTGAAAAGCAGTGATAGCCGATTGTCTTGCGGACATAGGGGCCCGGGTTAAACCCCGGCTCGCAACTCTGGGTTTTTCTGGGTATGACTAGACTTGAAGATTAATAACATAGCTGACACTACTTCAGCCTTCCATTGATTACTGATCATGAAAATAAATGAAAATGGTATTAAATTTTTTTATTGATTAAAATATCGCCTTTCCATTTTTCCCAAAAATATCGGTACAGACATTGATATACCAAAGTTTATTACTTCCAACTGGTATTTAAAGAAATATTTAATATCCTGAAGTGTTTATTGGTACGTGCAATGTTCATGAAATACCGGCGCTGAAAACTCGGCAGAAATCGAGAGCACGGCGATGTAAATATCGATTGTTAACTCGATATAAATACTTTCAATGTGATAAAAATGAAGCTGTAGGAAATGGGTGGAAAATGTTGGTATTAAAGCAGAGAAAAATAACCCTGTAGTTATCAAACATAATATTCTGTACCTAGCGTACATAACTTCATTGTCTCTACATTTCAAAACTACTTCGTTTCAAAAATCTCGAGTAGAGAAGGCTTGAAGATTGTCATGCCATGACCTTCTGTGCTTATTTCATTTTTATTTATCTTATTAGGCAAATTCTCGAAGGTAAGTCGTTTAGTTTATTTTTCGGAGTAAAAAAGATACAGCAACAGATAAAAAATATCTAAATTCAATCTCGGTCGCCATCTTCGCCCCGCCCATTCACTTTCGCCCAACTCTCAAGGCCCACTTAAGTGGACGAGCTGGAAAATTCGCCAGTGCCGACACACCGCACAGAAACTATACCATCTCCTTAGATGGTACGCAACAAAGCCCAAGTTTTACAGCATTAACTTTTGAAAATTCGCTAAAAGAAATTTCACTTTCCCTCCGACAGCCGACGTGGGTAACTAAGTTGCCGACAAAAATGAAAGTTTTTTTCCCTTGCTACAATTTTTGAAAATGAAACGAACACAAGGGTGTTTATGTTGCGTCGGAATTGTTCTTATTTTGAAAATAAAGTGGGCTTCCAATTTGACAAGTTAAACGAGTTTCGCGGCGTTTCTGGTTGAAAAAAAAAGTATAATTTTTTAGGCACTGCCCGCAAATACAAATTGCGTATATTTAAAAGCACTGACCCGGCTTTAATGGAACCTTTGTCGTGACTAAACCAACAGCAGTGGGTAGACGCTGGAAATAAACAAGACTGCTAAAAAATAAATTATATTAAGGTAGATGTAAATAAGTAAGTACTTAAGTAGTAGATACTTACATACTTCCGCGAACAGACTCTATTTCGCGAAACATTTTTTATCTTAGAAGATTTACAGAGGCTTTATAAAAGTAGGGGACCTACGGCTTAAGTCTGCTCTGGTGTGTGATCGGATATTCAATTCGTTTCCTGAAGCACAGAATACATTTTAGGTACTACGTACTGAAGAGTCACTCTGCAAAACCAGATAACCATAAAATCCACTCTCACTATGCGGCAATAAAGTCCACACTCGACTGATTCGAGTGTGGACTACAATAACTAACTGCACATATTGTAAGTACCTAGATGAGTTCTACAGCCCATCACGAACACAGATGCGTGTTTGCAAGCTAAGTAGTTAGCTAGGTAGCTGATATACAAAAATATTCAAAACAAATCCGCAACAGTATCCCAAAAATCTGTAGCAATAACCAATACTAGTTCCAGCACAAAAAAGTCAATAACTACAATATAGAATTGAAATTGCGTACGATTGCGCCAACAACTAAAAACTTACATCGTATTCCAAATGGTTATTTTTTTGAAATAAATTCCGCCATTTTTTTGTTCGGCATTGAATCAAAACGTAATCTCTATGGCAGTTGAAAACACTATCCGACCGGCACTTACAGGTCATTGGTTCCGTATAAAACGGTTAGCCTTATATTGGTGGGAGCTTTCCTAGAAATAATATTTTATAGATAAAAGGCGAGGTGTGGAAAACGTGGGAAAACGATTTTTATTAAATTACGTAATGTATGAACGGATATGTGTAAATAATACTTTTATTTCTTCCAACTCCTAATATTCCTTATTTCGATTAAATTCGGGTCCCAAGAAAATTTAGCTTTTCCCCAGGATTCGTCGAGAGTCTAACCTCAGCGAGTCTCTGCCACGGAGTTTTGACTTCACCGTCATCTTTGAAAATCCTGGCTGACAGGACATGGTATTGACATGACATTAGGTATATATTGACGTTATATTTTACGACGCATTTTCTCGCATTTTAGACGACCGCTTGGCGCAGTCTTAGACCACTGGGCGCAGTGGTTTGAGCGTAGGCCGCTCGGCTCACTGCACATGGTGGTTACGGATTCGATTCCTGCCGAGGAAAATTTCGGAAATGGCCTTTCCGTAAGTTTCCCAGGTACGGTAACCATAGTACAAGCGTTGCTTATTTTGGGACCATACAGTTGGTGTATCAGTGTGGCGATTTTTTTTAAAGAGGTGATGCAGCATGGACGGGTAACGTGAACAGTATTAATGGTAATAGGCTCGCCCACTTTTACTTTGTACCATAATACCCATTAGCGAAAAGTGAATGCACTATAGCGGACCTCTGCCTACCCTCTCGAGGTGTGCAGGCGTGATAGTGTATTAACATTTCACCGGGTTGGCATATCAATGACAAATGATCTATCATTCATTAGCGACATCTGAGGAAATTATTGGATTACTAGATCAAGATAATTATTACAATTGGATTGAAGCATGTGGTATACGACCTTATTGGATGACAACCTCATTAACCTGTGTATATTCAGCTATTAGGAGCTTTCAGCAAGGATTGTACTACCTATAGGCCGGACATTTCGAAGATGTTGCAAGCTGTGACCCTTATGAGCAGGGTCACAGCAATCAATCCTACTAATATTATAAATGCGAAAGTTTGTGAGTGTGGATGTATGTTTGTTACTCTTTCACGCAAAAACTATTGAACGGATTTAGGTGAAATTTGGAACACAGATAGTTCATACCCTGGATTAACACATATAATACTTTACTTATGTCTACGCGGACGAAGTCACGCGCAGAAACTAGGTTGTAATAATTCACGCGTCTTCGTGTATTAAACTGACTATAGCAGGTGTGTTTGTCATTAGGTATGTGATAGACAAAGATAAAAAATAACACCATGGACTATGTATTAGAAACACTCACTTACTCCCTTATTAATAAACGTGGACTAGCAGTGGTGTAGTTACACCATACTTACTTTTTTCTTCTTCTTTCGAATGTCAAATTACTGATGCCAAAAAGAGATATTTTTTTGTGAAACTATTCGCCCGCTAATCCAGGTTTATTAAAAAAGGGGTTTATATGCAGGAAGGTTATACTTTTTCTTCAAAACTTACCTTTGTAATTTTAATACTATCAGCTTTGGAGGAAACTTGAAAAACTAAAGGTGTTATAGGGATACAGCTGTTGACAGATTTCATAATTTTACAAAACCTTTAGCACTTCAACTGTCCCACAAAGGCAATAGTATTAGATTTACAAAGTAAAGTTGCAAAAAAAATAGTATACCCTTTTTGTTTCACCTAGTGCAAGCATTGTTTTTACATTCTCCTAAAGTAGGTATCAGAATCTTGATGAGTAACGCTGATATTTGCAAAATAATTAAAAAAGTAAGGCAAAAAAGTCGTAAAAATTAAGTTAGTATAAAAGTACAGTGGAATTCGCTTAGCGAGAGATGTAAAGCGCTGTGAATTTCGCCAAGAGACGTGCACCGGAATGAGATAATCCGTCTGAGACCCAAACTTCTCGACATAGCTTTTTAAATTAGCAAGTTGAGGCAAAATGAGGCTGCTGACTGTGGCTGTCGTAGATAATCCTCCGCTTTACCTAAGCGCGATTGTAAGTAAATAGCTTTGTGTTATATAACCGCGTGGCGGCATGGGTTAGCGGTTCGAGCGAAGGCCGTTTTACTGTACCGAGTGATTGCGGGTTCGATTCCCGATGGGTATTTTGATTGCTAGTGGCATTTAAAACTGAGCGCTTCCGTTCGTGCTTCGGATGGTACGTTAAGCTTGCCGCTATCGGAGTCGTTAGGCCATGTCAGGCGGCCTCAGTCGGTCTGAAAATTCTGTATCAGAGTTAGCTACTAGCTCGTACGATAAGATCATACATAACTTTAAATTGAAAATTTAAAAAACCCCCAATGTGACCTCTTTTTAAACTACAAAAGAGCTGATAATTTTCAAACGGCTGCACCGATTTTCATAAAACATAGCTAAGAACAGTCTCGATCAGAATATCTTTCTTACAAAAAATAAATTAATTAAAATCGGTTCATTCGCTTGAGCGCTACGATGCCACAGACAGACACACAGATACACAGCTACACTTGTTAAACTTATAACACCCCTCTTTTTTCTTCAGGGGTTAAAAAGGCACAGTCAATACCTTGCTCATTGTACCTTGCTCATCTTCTTCTTTCTTTAATATAAAAATCTCGTGTGTGTGTATGTTCGCAATTGTTCTTCTGAAACGGCTTGACCGATTTTGATAAAAAAAGCATTTATGGGATCGCTCGGATTGTTCTAGTTCCTAGTCTAGTCTTAATCTAGTCTCAAATAATACTTATTAGCAGATATTACGCGTAGGTGCAATCCGGAAATGTAAAGGTCATTAAAGATCTCTATTAAATGCTTCAGGCTTCTATAGACCCATTGTGACTGGTTACAGTTACAAGCCTTGGGAGAAATATGGAGGCATAGCTACATACTATTGTTCCACAATAACTATCCGCCTGTAAAAATTACGAGTTTTCTGAAAAAAACGTAATTAAAAAACAACACGAAAGCAAGTTGGGAATTATTTCATTAACGAATGCCAGCGGTTTCAGGAGCATCATGTAACTTCGTTGCGGTTGGGCGCGGCAAAAAATTGTTGTGGATTGTTTTGTTTGCGCAAAAAAAGGATGACGTAGGCACGTACTTATTCAGTTAAAATGTCTGTTATCATAATTCTCATGGCCCTAGTTACCGTGTGGATAAGGTGCATTTTACAGTGACTTAAATCGTTAGCACCGCATGTACCAAAACACATAGAGACTCCGTGTATTTAATTAAATATTTACAATATATCCGATAGTGTTTTTCTATTTACTTTGCAATATGAGAAACAGAGGCAGGGGTGCACAGTCAAACCCTGACTTGAAATGTCAATGAACCCGAGCACCACTACACATTTATGTACATCTCAAAGGTACTGAAATTCTAATAGTACTACGGCTCGTATTAATGACTCAATCTCAAGTCTGAGAGCGGTCTTGAGTATGCTTTTGACATGTAATTTTGTACTGGCTTCCTATTCGTCTTCGCCGCAACGCTCACATCCTATCCCTTCTGTACACCATTCTGTTTAATCCTTCTTCCCCACGCTATCTCAAAGAACGCTTTCAATTCCTTCACACCTCCAATCTGTATTCCTTAAGGTCAACCGATAACCTCTCTCTTGTTATGCCTTCCCACACCAGTTCCTTCTATGATGGTTCCTTCACTGTCGAAGCTGTCCGCCTCTGGAATTCGTTACCGGTCTCCATCAGAAACGCTCCCTCCTTACACATTTTCAAAGACCAGGTAAAAAAATTCTTTCTTTCTCCATAATTACTGCTTCTGATTTATTTTGTTTGTGTCTAAACTGTTGCGTGTTATTATATTCATTTAGCCATGGTATAAGTATATGTCATATTATTTTCTTGTTTATTTAATGTAATGTATATGTTTAAGTTAATTTATGTAAGTACACCCCTATATTATTTTTCTTTAGATCCTCTCCATCCTAAGGTTGCCTGGTAGAGATCAATTTTAGTGATAAGGCCGCCCATTTTCCACTTTCTGTGTAAATTATGTAATGTTTTGTTTCTAGTGGTGGATTAATAAAGAATTATCTATCTACTGGAATGTCATAAGCATGACATTTCCAAGATCGCTCTCAGACTTGAGATCGATCTATTAACGTCACTACAGTAGTAAAAGCCCGGCTTTACAGCGTTCAAGAGGGTCGTCACGCCGTAGGTATACGTAGATATGTATTTTTGTGTTGTCTGCCGAGTGTGTAGATATAGTATTCTTTTATTTTTATTTTTATATTAATGGCTTCTTTCCATTGGGTCAGGCCCAATGTGTGTGAATAGTAAAAAAAAAAACCTGAGACACTCAAAAATAAAAAAGCGAGCCCTCCATGCTTTTCATAACTCTTTGCTAAAACTTATTGAAAATAATAATAATAAATAATACCTACGCTCGAACCACTGCGCCAAGCGGTCGTCAAAATGTTTATATTGGTTCATAACTGTGTCGTATTTCAACTATATGTCAACCAATGACGATTACAATGCTAAGATAATCTTGTTGTACTAAAACCATTGGAAAAATATACGTTCAGAACCAAAAATCTTGCAGCTTTGTTCACAATAATGCACCTCTATCTAGAATACAGCCAAGATGGTAGTTTCTTTTTACATTGATGAGACCTGCTTTCTTTAGCAACGCGGGTATAAAGGCATTTTACGTGACAATAAAAATTTTCTCTTTAGAGCGCACAGAGGAGTTTAATAAGAAAATTAATAATGTATCAAATACTACATAATCTTGGTTACATGACAGGATCTTTTTAACTAAAAACTCTTAGAAGTGACTATAAAGAAAATACCTACCACGATATTTTATTAAACCTTTGACTAAACATCTCTCTGTAATAAACATATTTAAAGTAGATAGATCAATCGGTTTTGTATCTAGAAGACTATAAAAAAGTAAAACATTATTTTCATTATTGTTTTTTGTTGTTGTTTGCGATTTTTTCTACAAAGTAAATCACACAAAAAATGAAATCATTTCAAAAGCACAAAGGGATTGCACATTTTTGAAAGAGTATTTGAAATATAACAAAAATCTTTTTATTCTTAGTTTTTTTTTATGTTACAACTGATGTTCTATTCAGCCAGTGCGCTTTTTGAAAACGTGCGGGTTTGCATTCAACACGATTCGGACTCGAATATAATATTGAATACGGTTAGACGAGGCATTTTAATACATACTACACGACTTTATACAACCTGGGGCTTAATCATTATCAGCCATCGATTAATTATTATTAAATGTAGGTCATAGACGGTGTATAGATAAAGAAAACTGTTGATAATTTTGACAATAATTTCAACATCCGATATGGTCTAGTGGCTGGCACCCAGGAGGCTCGGGTTCGATTCCCGGTATCGGAAATTATTTTTAGGCAGAGCTGAGGTCGAGACGATAACACTCGCGCCGTACATACTATTGGCAAACATAAGTTATGGCATTAGCGCCATAAAGATGAATAGAGCTTGTCAAAGCTATTTTTATATCGTATTCTATAAAACACCTCGTTATATTTTCATTTCTGCGCTTTTTTATCGTCAGAATACAGTTTTTCATTCTCAACGCTTGCTTTTTATTGGGGCACGGTTCAGGCTTTTTGCGGCGCGCTGGCCTAATTTCTGCTGATGCCCATCCTGAGCGGGTCGGATAGATGGCCAATTTAAGTTCTGGATTCAAGAGTAGCGATGAAGGAAAATGACGGCGGCGCACATGTATCACGTTTTGCAAATTATAGTTATTTTTTATGGTTAATTATGAGTCCATATTGCTGGCCTACGAACTGATTTTTCAACTTAGGTACTTAATGAATTTTTTGTTTTGTAAGTAATGTTTAAGTTTAAAAACGTAATTCTGAATTCGGAAGCGAAGCTGTTGAGATTACTCACCAAAAAAAAGAAACGATGTGAATTCCCTGGCTATTCTTACACTATTGTTTATCTGCTGGTGTATCCCTACCTAGTCTTAAGTAAATAAAAAGAGATTTAAGTCGTACTTTTACCAACAAATTATTTTAATGATCGCTCGACAAATCATAGAAAAACAAAATTTCCAGCAAAATTAAATAAATGTATTGGAGGGATAAAAATATTTGGGAGATGGACCCACCACTCACTTATCATCAAATGTAGAGTTGTTTACAACCAGTACAGGATATTATTAAAACTTGAGAAGGTTAAAATTAAAATGAAATTAATTAATATATTAAAATAGTGCCGACCTATTTTACATTTCGACGCCGTTGGCATTAGTGACGCTCCAATGGGTAGAGCTAGACTCTCCGGTAGTTCGATACTAACTACGTCAGCGATTGGATTATTATTAATAGATAGGTATTCATTTGCGAACGCTTAGGTATCTACTTCCAACCTCTGTTGTCGAGTTCAGTGATTAATATAAAAACAAAATATATAATTGAAGCCCTACTTTATAATTCTTGGTAATCTCAAAAGGCAACACACTGGAGCTATTATATTTTTATTAATATCTACTACTCTTTGTAATTATTAACTATACAGAGTGGTGACGACATGACAACATTAATGTTAACCACATATTGGGTATCACCATAGTAGTTCGTACACAAACTATCATCAAATTGCATTGAACGGTATAGCCCCAGGAATTAGTTTTCACTTTAAGAATTTTAACACATGCTGTGAATACATTACGATTTCGCAGGGCTAGTTTATAAGGTCATTCACCTAGAAGGACCAAAAACATTTAGATTTACCTACATGCGTAAAACAAAACCAAATAAAAAGTGCGGCTCAGAAATCATCGGTTACTTAGAAATATCACAATATTGTTGATTAAATTTCGACCTTATTACCATAACGTTAAACTTCTTATTATTATAAGCAAATGAATATTTATGAGCTGAACTATTCGATTTGTAGTCGGCATAGTGTAAACAGACAGGAAGATGGCTACGTTGCCAATCCGACACCTTTGTACAAACAAAGTAAGAGTAAGTAAAAATAGTTTATAATCACTTCCGCATTTGGAAGAATTAGTGTGCAAGAAAAGGAAAGAAATCGTCTGGGGTTTTAGGCTTTTGCTGGAGTTTGTTTTTTATTCCCGATCACCAGTGCGTGACTAGCTGTCCTTGTGAGAGCTCGTTTTTTTAATAATTTCAATGTGTTAGAGTTGTTAGGCGCGCGGCCATTGTTAATTGTTTTTGTGTAAAATTGGACATTCCTTTTCATTTGCCGTAAGTCCATTTAGTGTAGATCTAGTTTTAGTACGTACTCTTATGTTATTGATAATACGATTGTGTTGTTTTAAATGCCGCGATTTGGGAAGGCGGTGCGGTGCCTACCAAATGTGTACTCGTAAACAAGAAATAGTGTGATACCGGCTTAGTGTTAGGTACCTACCTAAATATTGTGTTTAAAATGTGACTACTTAGTGATTAATTAACGTGAAAAGTGTACCTAGTGTTAAGAAAGATTATCTACCTACTTACCTATTGGGAAGACGGTGCCAACCCAATGTGTAAACAAACAATAGTGTGATACCGCCTTAGGGTTAGGTACGTACCTAAATATTGTGTTTAAAATGTGACTATTTAGTGATTAATTACCGTGAAAAGTGTACCTAGTGTTAAGAAAGACTATCTACCTACCTACAATGTTTTAAAATAAACACTTGCCAATCCACGGGCGCCCGCCCGGCGCCCGGGCGCAGAGCGCGCGGGGCGCGGTGCGCGGACTTCGATGCCTACCTACATGAATGAAACTAGATAGGTAAACCTACAAAGATACCGCGCGCACGTGTATACAAAAGCGATGTTGCCGATCTTACCCGTAGTGCCTACAGGTCAGTTGAGGTCAGTAGATAATATTACTAAAGGGTGTTGTGTTTCGTTTAGATTATTTTCGGAATTAGTTTGTTTGAAAATTTCGCTTTTTGTATGTTGATGTAACAACTAATTTCATTATCATAAAGTATTTTGATTGAATAGTAGTGATGGTGTTTTAATTTAAAGTCGTTATGTCGTCTCCACCCTGTATAAGCAACTGGCGATAAAAAAAGAAGTATAACAAAATGTAAAAAGACAAGCCCGCTGAGTTTCTTGCCGGATCTTCTCACTCAAGGTCGCGTTCCGTTCCGAAAAATGTAAAATTGACAATTTGTAAGTGCCCCCGTAGGCCTAAACAAAATAAACGCTTTGACTTTGACGTGGCCCAAAAAACTAAACACCCTAATTTTATTCCAGTCGTCACAATACGTCGTGTCTATAACTACATTAGTAATGTAGAGTCTACTGTATAACTGGTGTTTTCATTGTAACTATCCATAGACAATTATAGAGTTATGCAGTTCATAGTAAATCTGGATACGAAATCCTACTAATATTATAAATGTGAAAGTTTGTGAGGGTGGATGTATGTTTGTTACTCCTTCACGCAAAAACTACTGAACGGATTTGAATGAAATTTGGAACACAGATAGTTTATAACCGGGATAAACATATAGGATACTTTTTATCCCGATAATCCCGAAATTTTTGTTACGTTAAATACTACGCGGACGAAGTCGGGGGGCACAGCTAGTATATTATAAAAACGTTCACCATCCAAGTCTATGAAACTCATGATTCTAGCGCTCGTAAAAAACAAAAGAGAGCACTAATTACGTCATCTTCCCGGTGGAGTGAAGCAAAAATCCGGGGTAATTACCCCGGCGGGTGCAGGAGGCGTGTATTTACGATACGATTTGGCAACAAAGGGTATATTAACTTCGATTGGAACGGTCCAACGGGCCCGCCCGTGTTGAGTGCCAATTAATTATTAAAGTTCAATCTATTTAGAAGCGTACCTATTTAAATTGTGTTTAGAGCAGTGAGAGCCATTGGTTAAGCATGCATCTTGCGTACCTAGACAAGGTCCTGGGCTTAAACCCTGGCTCGAATCTCTGGGTTTTTCGAAATATATGTGCGAATCATAATTGAAATATGATTATCACTTGCTCATGGTGTAAGAAAACATCGTGAGGAAACCTGCTTAGAACATCTAACCAATTTTCGAATTGTCAGTTTGGTGAATTATCGTATTGAGGCCTAGGAGACCGTGTCCAGAAGTGGTATGTCAAAAGGGCTAAATGATTATTATATTTGATGTAAAGTGGATGTTTGCGCACTTTGCCAGTAAAATCGACTAGTTTTCCGTGACGGCATGACGGTATGACGCTCTCTCATGCCGTCATTTCCCCTCTTCACCACCGCTCTTGACTCCTTTTTGTGTGTGCGCGCGCAAACTATATACCTCGCATGTATCATATCTGCCTGGATTACCGTGATGGTGATCTTTTTCTTTATTAATATCTTTATTTATATATTAAGATTACTAGGAATGTGGGTTTATCACATAACTAGTATTTCCTTCAGCCCCTCCAACTAAGCTAATGCTTGTGCTAGGAGTGGGCTCACGTCAATAGTTTAATGGCCAGGATGGGGATCGAACCCGGAACCTTTCAGCTACGAGGACACCCCCTTTAACCACTAGGCTATTGACGCTTGCTATTTTGTAAGTAGGTATTTATATTAGTGATGTTTTTTATATCGTTTCCAAAATCACATTTTCACATCCCCAAGATAACGCGATTGGTCAAAAGACGAGGAACCACCATCATTCAATCGTCAGGTCATTACTGATCGATGCTTTTAGCTGATTATTTTCATTCCATCACCGTGACACTGTCTTCTCTTGACGGATGGGATCGCCCGCCTAATACCGGACACAATCGAATTTGGACCCTATTGCAATGCGGTAATTGCTGTTATTTGCTTTCTATGGTCAAATAATTATTTGAAGGACTTGTGACAGATTTTTTATGTCAAAAGAAAGTCTTCCGGACACCAACAAATGTGAACTTTATTGCACCGCAATAAGTTGGTATTTACCTAGTATTCATTGCTTTGGGTACTGTATTTGATATTTCTGATAAGTATGTTGATTAGTGTTCCTTCAAAAATTTTATTCATAGAGTCAGAACTTTGATGTCGAATGTGCCATAAACATGGTGTTTCAAAAGATCAAAACAATATTTGGATCAAACAAAAAGGTACTAAGACTTATTTCATTATCTTATTAATGCATTTTTTTATATTAGCATAAGTATATCAGTACCTGCCATAAAATATTCAACCTACCACAAATATTTTCGCTACTAGCTACTAGTACTTTTTAATGTAGCTTACATTCGTTTCTAGGTCATTGGATGTGTTTTAAAACCGCAATAGGAAAGATAATATATGACAAATTCCTAGGACTTTCATTCAGAAAATATGACAGTTACATTAACTAGGCATATCCATATCAGATACCGTATAAATAAAGTATTTAAATTATTATTACGAACGTTGCAAATACCCTGTCTAAGGTTCAATATTTAAACTGTTTTTGTCCTTTTTAATGGGACTAGTCCCGCCACACTCTCCCACCACTGTAACTCCTGTAAGCCAGGATCGACAATGGTGACCAATAATGACGTCGAGGTTTGACCCTCGACGGGTCCCGGGGAAAAATTAAATTGTGTTGGAACCCGCATCGAAAGAAATAAAAGGAGGAGTTGCAAGAAAAAAATCCACTTCCCTCCGGTTCAAAGCGGTAGATAAAAACAGCTGGTATGTGCTGATTACCATAAAACAAGAGTGTTACAGCTGATTGAAGAGCGGTAGTAAGGCACCACGGATCGTTATTTGTCCAATTGGACCTAAACTCGTGAGCAGTTATACTTGACTAGCTGTGACTTCGTCCGCGTGTAATTTTACTTCACAAAAATGTCGGGATTATTCATCCCCTATTTTATCTCCTTGGGGGTAGAATTAATCAAAATCCTTTCTTCGCGGATGCCTACGTCATAACATCTACCTGCATGCCAAATTTCAGCCCGATCCATCCAGTGGTTTGGGCTGTGCGTTGATGGATCACTATGTCAGTCAGTCACCTTTGAGTTATATATATTTAGATTTAGATTCCAATAATAGGTATGGCAAAAGCGCTCGTGTCCTTTTAAAACAAACTATTTAAACGATACCTTATAAACCCTTTAATTATAAATTAATATTTCGCTCAGGGCGACCATTACTGCCCTTCGTCCTAATACATTATAGATTGGCTTCTATAGGACCCTACAAATTTATTGAGGTCCTAGGGTAGCAATTAAAGTGATTAGGAGCCAAGTGTACGCACCAACATGAATAATTCAATGAACGTACAGATAATTCGAACAGTTTGCGATACAAGCATTGGTGTGGATCAAAATCATTTTTAGGATTACGTAGTCCCTACTAGGAACTCTTATTAGATCATCCAGTCCGTCCGTCCACCCCAGTACGTTACGTTCTACAGTTTTTGTTGGAAGTTTATAAAATTTAGTACCTACTGATATACCTTAAGATTAGATCTCACTTATACCTAAGGTATCGCAAAATTACTTTTTTGAGGTACCTCCCCGAACATGGAAAGTGGGGATTTTTTTTTTAGTTACCCCATCATGTGGGAGATATTTTTGAAAATGTTTTTTCGAATGAAATTATGTTTCGATACAGCATTTTATTATGAGAAATTCCAGTACCGAGATTTTTTACTTTTAAAGATTAAATAAAAACTAGTACGCCAAAAATATATTTTTTTTTGTATTATCGGTATTGAAATAACTACGGAACCATACAAAAGGCTTGGCACGACGTGTACTTGGCCTGTTTTATTTATAATGCTCCTTGCATTTAAACAAATCATAGACGTACCCCCTCTTAACGACTGACGAAAAAACTAACGGCAGCGAAAGTTCAATAGTGAGAGTGATTCCCGTCCTGATGTTAAAATTATGTATAGTTAGTAAAACCGATAGGTTAGTAAAAGTTTAGATTTCTGTGAATATCACTAGTTCCGATAAAATGTGTAGGTATTTCGAAAACTTCACTTATGTCGCAGTGAAACCTAACAATGTTACTGATTCGCGTTTTAAGTTCGCTAGTAATGAATGAATGATTTATTATGATTGAAACATGGTGCAACAAAAGATCTTAAATTAATATAAGCTCGGCCCATTCCACCATATGAAATGGTATGCAAATAATTATAATTATAATATTGACAATAATTCATTAAACACATGCAATTATAAAACTAAAATATTGCATTATCATTAAGTTAAAATTAGTAATTTTCATCAACATAAAATCTTTTATAAAAAGCAAACAATATTATAATATTTAGTATTAAATACCTAATCTGTTACAATCCTATTGTAATTCAATAAGGTACTTAATAATAAAGTAATTCACGTGACTCTTGTGGTTTCTTCGAATGTCAGACGAAAGTTACGCCAAAGTGATTCTAATAATAAACAAAGTTATGCGATTACTGTACCTACCAACTACACTGGTATTCAGATTATTGAATTTCAAAGGCTTTAGGTATAGGATATATAGATGTACACATAGCGGATTGCTTATTGGTTATATTAAAGTGGATATCTAATATTCAAATATAAATATTTTGATTTACTGCACATGGTGGTTGCGGGATCGATTCCCGCTAGGATAAATTTCGGAAATAGCCTTTTTGTAATGGGCCTTGGTCTGGGTGTCACTGGGATCGCCCTCAGTCCATTGTACAGTACCTATTGTACGAGCGGTGCTTAGTTTGGGCCATACAGTTGGTATGTCAGTCTGGAGATATTATTATTATTATTGATAAAGAGAAGTGTCATTTTCTTTTTTTGTGACAATTCTCTGGACAGATGGCGTACGCAAAGAGCAGTCCACCCAGGCGTTAAGGGCGCTACATAGGGAACGGTCTCAGCTTGGACTTTTGCCCTGTGAGACATCGGTAGAAATTGACTACCGAATCAGAAAGCGGCTTTAACTCAGAAGAGTCGGCAAGGAACTCAGCAACTTTGTTGAGTGCCTTACATATTCGCGCTATAGAGGCTTTTTGGTTAGAAATCTAAAGCCATATTTAGAAGACTATTGCTACTGGTTAAATGAAATGTTTATACTCTACAAGACTCGACCAGAAGACTAAAAACAAATGTATCTACAGCTGATTCTATTTAATATTCAAAATTTTCAAATTTCTTATTTCTACTACCTTTTCTATTCGCGTAGAGTCAAACATTTTTGTTATAAGTTTATATTGTAGGTACCTTTGTCAAGGAATTAAGCCAATAAGAATTCGCAAATATGAAAGCGCTTTAGATATAAGCACTAAATTTAGCGCTAAACTCTAAGTAAGCGATTAATATTCAACATTTATGTTCATTAATATAATATGTTTGACGCTTAACATTTCAGCGAACATACATTATGTCATCAGCGGAGGTAACATTCATTATACAAGAGCGGTAATGTATTACGCAAACTACAAACTTCTCAATAAATTTCTCGGGAACCATTACTGTGTTAGAGCTACATTGCTGCCTGCCCCGATTAGTGTCAACGGAACGGCGAAACTTAGAGTTAGTGGTGCGGTCTCTCGATTTTATAGTCGATTTTATGAGTCGATTATTATCTTATAGCATATTAAGGCTGCATTTAGAACTGGCGCCCGATCCAGAGGTCATTAAATGAATTTGAATTCGAACATTAAACAATCACTTCACAAAGATTAATGATTTAATCTTTATTGAGTATCTACCTTACCATCGCGTACTTCACCATAGACAAAAATGCATTTTATAATCTAAATATATATAACTCAAAGGTGACTGACTGACTGACTGACATAGTGATCTATCAACGCACAGCCCAAACCACTGGACGGATCGGGCTGAAATTTGGCATGCAGGTAGATGTTATGACGTAGGCATCCGCTGAGAAAGGATTTTGTTTAATTCTACCCCCAAGGGCATAAAATAGGGGATGAAAGTTTGTTAAGTTAAACTCCACGCCAACAAAGTCGCGGGTACAGCTAGTGTTTTATAAAGCCTTTCTAAGTGATATAAGGCCGCAACTAAATTCAAAGCCCTTTAGCTCAAAAACTGAGATAGTTACATACTATGGCGGTAGAGCCAAGTTGTAGCCAACTGACCTGAGCTCATAATCAGGCTGGCGCTACTGGATAGTACCACCCACTCACAGAAGATCGGCCTGAAGTAGTTTGTAGCTGCGTTGCGTAGAATAAGTGAGAGAGCTGCAAGCCCAACCCTCTCTACCCCTCTCTCTGTCCCACTTTCCGTCAGGTCGGAAATTCGCAAACAAGGCCTTTGGTATTGCAATGATCTAGAGCTTATAATTGCTTAACATAAGGTGGGTTTGGCGACATTTTTATCAAATAGAAAACATCATCTCTTCTAGTCTTCCAGTCTTCCATACCTAAAATATTATTCCGGATATTAAATAGTAAATATAAGATTACTAGTTTATGCCCGCGACTTCGTCCAAGTAGTATTTAACTTAACAAAAATTTCGGGAATAATCCCAAAATTTCGGGATAAAAATTATCCTATGTGTTAATCCCGGTTATAAACGATCTGTGTTCCAAATTTCATCCAAATCCGTTCAGTAGTTTTTGACTGAAAGAGTAACAAACATCCACACTCACAAACTTTTGCATTTATAATTATTAGTAGGATAGAAAACTAAATGTATTAAAAAGGGCCCTGATAATGTCAGGGGAGAAGCGGCAGACTGTGCACTCCGGTGCGCAGTCATAAAAAAAAAATACTCCGGATTTTTTAAACTCTCTGTACCTACACCATAGTGAAGAGAGAACGCCTATACTGTTATAGTCGATATCCTGCACTCGATTAAGCGGAACCAAAACTTCTATACAACACAAAGCTTGTTACCGAAGTTTCCATAACCGGATAGCCGGCCGGATAACCGGATGACCAGGGCACGATCCCCAGATCAATCTCGTTTATGTGTGCCTAATGGGATAAGTTTGAGCCAGCATTGGTAAGTTTTTGCGATAAGAAACCATCTTTATGTGGTGGAAATGGGGCACGGTGTGTAATTGGATTTCAATTTGTAAGAGATTGTGAAAACACTTTGTTATTTGGTGTTAATATTTGATTATCTTGTGTATTTTTTGATATATTGCCCACCATAATACTGAGACAGTGCCTTCACTAGCAGCTTATATGAATAATTAATGTGGTTATTCAATCGCTGACTTTTTTTTAAATGACAGCAAAGAAATTTGAGATTCCGTCGTTAGTTTTCAGATCCAATAAATTTATTGTTATAAATTAGATCAGTGTCTCATCGATAACATGTTATCATAGCTAAAATACAATTGTAATGTAATTCAGGTACCTACCTATAGGCATGTCAATAACTTCAATATTTAATTTCAGCTAGTAAGTACCAGAATATAAAACATAATAGCGCCAGACTGACACACCAACTGTATGGACCCAAACTAAGCAACGCTTGTACTATGGGTACCGGTCAATGAACTAGGGGCGATCCTAGTAACACCCAGACTTGGGGAAATTACGAAAAGGCCATCTCCGAAATTTGCCCCGGCGGGAATCGAACCCGCAACCACAAATGCAGTGAGCCGAGCGGCCTACGCTCAAACCACTGCAACAAGTGGACGTCAAAGCATTTAAATTTGAATTTTAGAAATCTACTTTAATGTACCAATAAGCAATCCGCTACGTGTAGCTACCTATAATATTTTATTATACAATTCTAGACTCAACTAACTCCTTAAGGCGACATAAATCATGATTACGGGACGGCGCTATGCAACTCGAATCAATCATAATATTCGACTAATATAGTCGATCGATCTTCTCTGGCGATAGTCGAATTGTCTACATTCGACGGTTTACGACCGATCCAGACGTTAGTTGAATAATGATTAGTTGTGTTTTAGTCGTAAACCTTGTGTGCGTTTTATTATGATACATGTTTTTATTTCCATAGGAATCTGGATGTAATGGAAAGTAAGCGATATAAATAATGGGCGCATTTGTTACAGTATGTTTTAGTACTTATACTGAGCCAATTTATGACCCGTTTTTAGGTATAATAGTGTTCCACTCAAGATCGGAATAGATAAAGCCACGCCACAAAAATTAAGGTCTACCTACGTTAATAACATATGTTACATTTTCAAGTCGTTTTAGTTACTTCCTTAGACAATATATTTTTCTTTTTTATGTTCGTCTTAGAACCTTTTCACGCCGACTATACACATCAAAATAAGCCGCGTACCTTATGCGTGTTGTCCCATTATAAAAACCAGTTTGAATATGCATCCTGTTTTCATAAAACCCAAGGACAAAATTATGAAAACTGGCAATTTACAACAATTAACATAAATCAACAAAAAAAACTAAAAATAAAATGAACAAGGTATTGGAGCCATGGACATGAAAGTGGTGTGTCATGGGTGCATTAAAAATAAAACTTTATAGGCACCGCCAAACTTTTTATAGGGGGCCTCAGCTGTCATGCTTCCGCTTTTAGCACCGAGTTGAACAACTAAAAGGGGCTGACTGCGTCAAATTTTAAAACTTGGCGCAACTTGATACTTAGTATTCGCTGAAGGTGGGTGTTTTGCGTAAATAGGTTTTTGGAACGCTCCGTCTGGCCGCCAAAAGGCTCAATTTGTAATTCAGCCTTTTCATTTTGAACGGCACAGAAGCGCTGAGTTTTGTTTATTAAGTTATTTAGAACGAAGAACTGTGCAACCGTTTTATAGGTAACCACTTACATGTGAGCGGCAGCTGCCCGACGCCCGTTTCAGACCTGAAAATACAAAAAAGTATACAAAACTTCAGTATAAATTGTGACATCACCCTTTTCATGCGTAAAACCACTTTAACTTTATTTTTATTTCAGAAATATAAAAATTTGTGCCAACGTAATTAATAGCACCCCTTTTAAAGCAACAAGTTTGTTGTTGGACCTATGCTAGTTTACCAACAAAATTGGGGTCAGTAAAAAATGCTAAGCAACTTTTTTTCATCTATATACTCAGTACCATGGTAAAAAAATAATTCGTAAGCGACCCTCGGCTTGGTGTTACTCGGTATTACTCTGACGCGTTTTGTGCGGGGAGGGCGTTAAGGTAGCGCAGTTACCCATCTTACACTTTTCCATAATTTTTCTCTGTGATATCATCACTATACTTTACAAATAGTTCTTATAGCTGCTATGTCATTTCGGTAACAATCTTAGACCTCTCTGGTAACAATATATATTTTTGCTATTAAATCAATTTGCATAAATGTCAGTAAAGCTAGATCAGTGTTCAAGAAAGCAAGGTTGAGGAACCCGAAGAATACAGAATTATGGTGAGTCATAGCATCTTTATAGTAGTTTAACCGTTACCTTATAATAAAATAACTTGTACTTAGGGTGTTTTATAAATCCAATAGATGATGCAAATTTAATACGTCTGCCCGCGCTGACTCCTAGTTTAATAGTAACGAGGGGTCGGCGTGCACAGACCGGACCTAGTAGTATGAAGGGGTGTAGGTATACTACTCAATACAACATTATAGTAAGCAGGTACTTGATGTTTACAGAAGCAAAACTCTATTAAAAACCCATTATCTTATCTAAATATATAACTCAAAGGTGACTGACTGACTGACATAGTGATCTATCAACGCACAGCCCAAACCACTGGACGGATCGGGCTGAAATTTGGCATGCAGGTAGATGTTATGACGTAGGCATCCGCTTAGAAAGGATTTTGGTTAATTCTACCCCCAAGGGGCTACAATAGGGGATGAATAAACCCGAAATTTTTGTTAAGTTAAATTACATGTGGACGAAGTCGCGGGCACAGCTAGTTATTCTCATATAATTTGTCCTTTTCTCACAGATGTGTTGAGCTCGTAACGGTTGATTTACCCCCGAGCCGACAGCCCTCTTCGGCCTATAATACAGTGAGGGGTGACAGTTGAACGTCGCTTATTCGATTCCTCAACGGGAGATTTATTTTCCTTTAAAGCTGACGAGATAAAAGCTTATCTTCAGACGCAAGTGACTTGGGATAATGATTTACTGTGGAACTTCACGCCCGCAGTTGCCATGCTTATCCGTATACTAACTCGCATCCGTGGCAGTGCTGGACCAGCGCTGTATACTGCAGAATTGTGATAGTTAATTAAACCGCATGATCGAGGCCCAAATAGCAAAAAGTTTAAACCATAATGAAAATGAAACACTGTTCCCAAGAAAAAACAAATTTTGTGTAATCTAAATATATATAACTCCAAGGTGACTGACTGGCATAGTGATCTATCAACGCACAGCCCAAACCACTGGACGGATCGGGCTGAAATTTTGCATGCAGGTAGATGTTATGACGAAGGCATCGGCTAAGAAAGGATTCTGATTAATTCTACCCCCAAGGGGATAAAATAGGGGATGAAAGGTTGTATGAAACTTTGTCAATTTTAAACCGATCGGACTGAGACTTTGCATGCATAAAGCTACTTTGACGTAGACATCCCCTAAGAAAGGATCAAAATTCCACGCGGACGAAGACGCGGGCTCAGCTAGTCATCAATAATCTTACACCGATTAGGTTTAGTTGACTTTGAAATGGTTTGCAATGCCTCAAAAAGGTTTACACTATTATAAATTAACATTTCGTAGGTACAGTCAACAAACTAGACGCTTGATCACCTTAAGGTTGCATTTTGTATGCAGTGACCAGCGGCCACCTGCGGCTAGCATGGTCATAAAAACATTTAAAACAAATGACTTTCCAAAACAGGGCTATTGTCTCATCGGACGCATTTCGTCTCATTGGACAACAACATAATGAGCGAAGCATCCTATGATTACTGCCTGCAAGGAAAAAGTGATAAAAATGTATCAAGTGTCAACTTTGTTGATGGTACGAGTATTACGGGAATTAATCAAAACAATGATTCCAGCATCCACGCAAGAGAGAGGTGATACCAAATTTAAAACACTGTGTAGGTAGCTATAAAATTATACTAGGAGAGTAATAAGATTAATTTAGGTGTAAATAAGGATTAAACCCTTATTAAACCTAGTCACTTATATAAGAATTAAGCGCCAACAATTCGCAATTTAATTACTTCAAAACTCAAAGTAATAATAAATAGTGAACAATAAAGTGAAAACATTTGACAATTTCAAAGTGCAGAATTTACTTGCAATTTCATCAGGTGCTTAGTATTCGGAGTGCGGAGTGCCTTTACGCCCCACAAATACCGTCTTATATTGCCAGCACAGTTTATAGTATCTGTATCTGCCACAGCTAGGTGGTTAGAAGAACCACTACGTACCTAATACTAGTATTTTATTAAATACTAGCTGTTGCCTGCGGCTCCACCCGCGTGAAACTTCGCTAAAATAAAAGTTGTCTAATTTAGTTCATATTACATCAGCTATCTGCCAGTGAAAGTACAGTCAAAACGGCCCAGCCGTTTTGGAGATTAGCCGGCACAAATTGACAGTAAGACAGGAAGACATAAATTTAAAAAACTTGTTAATTTTATTATATAGACGTAGCTCCTACCTACTTATATAAATTAATATTATGCATTTACGAAAATGCTATTATTTTTAAATTACAGAAGAGTCACTTTAAAAATATTAATTTGTAAGTATAGACATATAGATTGAAGCCAAACTCGATATACTAATTGGAACGTTTGTCAAAAAATCTTGTTTTTTGTACGTATTTCTCAGTAAGTACTTAGATAAATAAATGTTTGGTGGTTCATGTAAGTACTTACATTCCATAAAAGGCTGAGAAAGTTTGACAATATGAAGTCTATATTACCCTTGCTATTGCTTACACACGAGAGTAAATACGCAAACTCAGTTTGCACAAGTAAGCACAGAATAGTTGAACGTGTCGCCGAAGCTTTGAAGTAACTTTGTCACAAACATAACACCATCCACCATGGTTCAGAATGTTGTTTCGCGTACATTAAACCGTCCATATACGCCAACATCCACAAACGTTTGCCATACATTCGAAAACGTTCCCGCGAATTCAAAAGTGAAACAGAGAGCCGCATTTCCATTTCCAATTCGTGATGTACCCAAAGCAACGTCACAGCAATTCAAATTTCGAAAGCGGAATACTATTGGCCTATTTCAAATGCAATTCTGAACATACACCAATCAGCAGAGGTGGCGAAGAATGGCTACGATAATGGGGATGATGACTAATATTTAATGAAGCTTATTTTTTTTTATAAAATGATTTATTGTTTGGATATTATAATTTATCAACAACATTATAATGATATTTTCAGTCCTTAATTTAGTAGTGATCATTTTATACCAATACTAGCTGTGCCCACCGACTTCGTCCACGTAGTATTTAACTTAACAAAAATTTCGGGATTTTCGGGATCGGAAAGTATCCTATGTGTTAATCCCGGTTATAAACTATCTGTGTTCCAAATTTCATCCAAATCTGTTCAGTAGTTTTTGCTTGAAAGAGTAACAAACATACATCCACACTCACAAACTTTCACATTTATAATATTAGTAGGAAAAATGTACAATTTATGTGTAAATAATAAAGAGTATTTTGTTGTGGTTTCATGACAAGAATATTTACATAGGAACTTCATTACCTATCAGAGATTATTACTTCGATCGATCTATACTAATTACTAAATTTAGTTAGGTACTAGATTTTTATAACTGTTATCTGCCACTGTCAAAATTTGTTCACATAGGATTCCAGTAATTTCAACGCATAATTATAAAAACTAGTATTCTCGTTAAAATGGTCGAAATTCGACCATAATCCATTTTAATTTTATACGTCATTAAGGTTTTATTCTCAAATATTATTTGATACTGGCACGCAGAATGCACTATGGAAATCCCTCCCTCCAAAAACTGTCACCATTTGTCAGTCAGACAGTCAGTCGGTGTGGAGGTTACAAATGTGTGTGTTTGTGTTAGATTCATGATAGAGCGTGTAATATTTTATTTATTGATTTTAATTAATAATTATAAAAATATTAGCAATCTGCACTCCTTCTCTACACAAAGTATAAGTGTGCCAAATTTCATACTCCTCCGTCCGCGCAATTTTCGTATTAAGCGGTTCAAAGTTTTTCCATCACGTATTGATATACATATAAATATGAAACATCATGTAAGACATGCTTTTAAATTCCGAAACGCATGGCATTGTAACAACGTATCAGGTATTAAAAGTGGAGAATCATCAAACTAATAAACAGTCTAGTTATAGATCCGTCTGAGGCGCTATTTCCGTATGACCTAGTTCCCCATGCCCCAGGTAGGTAGTTGATAAATAGCCGCGCTCTTAGTTACCGACGTAATTGCTCTGTTCTGCGTTAAATTAACTTCATTTCGACGATTAATTTTGTTTTAGAATACATTTAAAATGAGAAATGGCAAAGATTTAGATACGCAATCAATTTAATTTATACGTACTAAGAGCTAGGCATTAATGAATTGTACTCAGCCTAGTTATAATAAATAAACACATATCGCCAGACTGACACACCAACTGTTCGGTCCCAAACTAAGCAACGCTTATACTATAGGTACCGTACAATGGACTAGCAGCGATTCCAATGAAACCCCAACCTGGGCAAATTACGAAAAGGCCATTTCCGAAATTTGCCCGGTGGGAATCGAACCCCCAACCACCATGTGCAGTGAACTGAGCGGCCTACGCTCGAACCACTGCGCCAAGCGGTCGTCAATTGTGAATTTGATTATTGATCATCATTTTCTTGCCCTTATCCCACACTAGGTGGGGTCGGCGCAGCACGTTCTTTTCTTCCATTCAAGCCTATCATCCGTCATCTCTGCACTCACTCCCTTTTCGCTCATACCCTCTTTCACGCAGTTCATCCATGTCTTTTTAGGACGTCCCCTACCCCGACTACCGCTCACTATTATACCCATCGTCCTTTTGACCGCATGATCATCCTCTCTTCGCATAACATGTCCATACCACGCTAACCTTCCGCTCTTTATTTTCTCTGTCACTGGCGCTACTTTCAGGATTCCCCTTATATATATATAAAATTGAATTGAATTTGATTATTGATGTACGCTATTAATATGGCTGGGCACTTAAAACCAGTGTTAGGGCGTTTTGAATGACACCATAAGAGATATGTTGTTTTTTACCATCCTCTTTACAGAGATAATGCAAGTGGTGCTCTAGCCCTCCAGTATAACGTCAATAATGTCTTTCTCCCAATCCATGGACGTTTTGCATCGATCGTGTAGGCAAATATATCACAGTCGCCGCGACGAGCCCGCCATGTACGCGGATGTTGTATAAATCTAGAGTTAACACCCCGTTTAGCGACCAACATTTGTTACTGCTGCCGGCCGAATGTGAAATTCCTTTGTTTATATGGAGCGATGTATCAAACTGCTGTTGGAAGTGGGTTGACCTTTTTAGGGGTCCGTATCACACAGCGATATATTACTCGCGCGTCTGTCTGTCACATTGATTGTTTTTGGAAGCAATTGGACGAAGAATCTTAAAAGACACCGCATACGACTTGCATTTTTATTCTTAGACTAGCTGTGCCCACGGACTTCGTCCGCGTAGTATTTAACGTAACAAAAATTTCGGGATTATCGGGATAAAAAGTATCCTATATGTTAATCCCGGTTATAAACTATCTGAGTTCCAAATTTCATCCAAATCCGTTCAGTAGTTTTTGCGTGAAGGAGTAACAAACATACATACATACATACATCCACACTCACAAACTTTCACATTTATAATATTAGTAGGAAGTAGGATGAGCATCATTATTATTTTATCCTTGAATTGTATGTTATTTAAAGAGGATGTAAGGTACTGAGTACTAAATTGTACTAAGCTCGCGAAAATGTAAGTCCATTACTGGTTTTGGGCAACAATACTTGTACCAACGGTAAGTGGTTCTACAAGCTACTTAAACTCATAGAGGATCTTTCCTATAAGCTTTAATTTGTAAATACTTAGCTCGAAATGAGGACTATGAATATCATTTAATTTGTTTTTTTTTAATATCAAATAAATAAATATTAAGTTATAAGTACTCAGCAATTTATTTTAGACATATTGTGAAATAACTTAAATAAGTATACAAGGATATAAATTCGCCATAAGAGGTTGCTACAACTACTAACATACTATGGCGTCATACTTACGTTTAGCTTCCTAGCTAACAGTGACCAGCTCTGGTTTGAAACATAAAACGTCTGTGTTTTGAAAATTATGACGTCACTGGTAGCAACTGTACTTACCTGCCACAATTTTTTCATTACCATACTTTGAAAGTAGGTCTGAAGTTGCCTGAGGAGTGGGTTGAAAGTAACACTTTTCCGGCCCGGGAGAATCGCTTTCAACTGACAGCTGTCAAATTATAAAAAAAAACTATTTCCATTTTGACATTTCTATGGAACTATGTTCAAACTTTTTCTACAGTCACTCAATTACAGCACGATGTAAAATTGAAATAAAATAAAGTTAAGTGTTAATTAAAGAATATATATTTTAAATGACTTAATTATAATTTAGTTTCAACAATTTGTTTAAAATAACATAGATTTGGGCAAAATATTTAAAGATGAAAATGAAAAATAATGGCTAAATATTGAAGTTGGCCAGCCAACGAAAAAGAAACAAAATAGTTTGCAAAGAACGTTCTCCTTGTCTTTGATAGGAATGAAAACCGTATCAGACGCGAGCGATACCATCTTCTTAGTAAGCTTGGCTATTATTTATTTTGCTATCCGTTCCTTAGGTACACTCACTGAAATATTCACAGCCTTCATAAATATATAATGCTCACCAAAAAATTCCATTCTCGATGACGTTTAAGAAATATTCAGTGTTGCAAGCTTATGAAAGATTGTCGTAACTTGGCTAATCTCGCCAGAGGGCGTGCTGGGCCATAAAACTCGAGGGAATTTTGTGCTCCACATAATCACGTGTTTATCATCTCCCATGTCATAAGATTGGGTGCTAGCAATTTTTATTAGCACTTTTTAAGGGTTTTTTTTGTCCGTTATAAAAGTCATGTTTGAAACACCTACTCAGATTTATTATACACTAGCTGTGCCCGCGACTTCGTCCGCGTGTATTTTAACTTTCGGGATTATTCATCCCGTATTTTATCCCCTTCGGGGTAGAATTAATCAAAATCCTTTCTTAGCGGATGCCTACGTCATAACATCTACCTGCATGCCAAATTTCAGCCCGATCCGTCCAGTGGTTTGGGCTGTGCGTTGATAGATCACTATGTCAGTCAGTTAGTCATCTTTGAGTTATATAAGTATACTAGCTAAGCCCGCGACTTCGTCCGCGTGGAATTTTAATCTTTTCTTAGCGGATGCCTACGTCATAACATCTACCTGCATGCCAAATTTCAGCCCGATCCGTCCAGTGGTTTGGGCTGTGCGTTGATAGATCACTATGTCAGTCAGTCAGTCGTCTTTGCGTTAATATATATTTAGAAGTACGATTTATTCCTATTTAATATTAACTATATGAGCGGTGGAAGAGTAGAACTAATCTTTAGCAAGTTGACTACAGCTCATATGACGGGCTAGCTCTACCGGTAGTACCACCCTCTCACAGAAAAAAACTTCGTTTCGGTGAGAACTAGAAGCCCAACACCCAACGTTTTTATTTATTCATTCCCACTTTCCTTCAGGTTGGCAATATGAGAACAATGCGATTGGTATTTACTTTATAGTTACTAGCTTTCGTTTGCGTATTTTCTGGATATCTATAACAACGCCACCTACCTGGTCAAACTGTAGCTAACAACCATCCGGGTGAACCTATAGGTACAAACAAAAATATCATCAAAATTGGTCATGCCGTTTACGATGAGAATAATAATTTTTAAAATTGCTAGCAATGTGACTTTATCACATTATTAGTATTCTTGTTAGCCTCTCCAGCTATGCTAATGCTAGTGTTAGGGGTAGGCCCACGTCAATAGTTCAATGGCCAGGATGGACATCGAACCCGGAACCTCTCGCTACGAGGGCGGGCTCTCTAACCACTACGCTATTAATGCCTTATATAATAACGAGGATTATATAGCATCACGAAACACTCGGTTATAATCAACAAGACTAAATAGGTATCTGAGATCAAAACCGATATACAGATAACACTGAAAACAAAAACATCTGGGTATAAACTAAAAATAATACTGAATAGAGATTTACCGGCGTCCGATAACTCCGTCCGGTGCCGTCCCGCTTTCATCCGGTTATATCCGTTTGATCCGGTTCTCGCAGCTTTTCATAAAAAAGCTACTGAAAGGATGGCACTGTCAAACAGTGTCTGCCCCTAATCCCAGTTTAAGGGGGCGCTCGGGAGATTATGACGTCATCAGTTAAACAAACATGTGTTTTACCCGCTGGAGTATTTGATAAATGGGATTGCAAACGGTTATATATTTCAGCATTTGAGTTATTTCCACAAAACTTTTGTAACTAGTCAACATTAAAGTGTTTTACTGGATAGCATAAGTAGGTGCCTACCTATTTTGTTTCATTTTAATATTTGAGCGAAAGACAAATATAAAAATATCCTACATTTGTATTTTTTTAAATCCCTATTGTAAAAATCTTGGTAAGTAAATGTGTAAAAAATAATTTTAACAAATGCATTAATGCCGGTATTAATAAATCTATCTCTGTCTGAGAGCGATTTTGAGTACGATTTTGACATGCCTTTTTTACTGGGATGACAAAAGGATGATATTTCCGAGATCAGTCTCAGACTTGAGATAGATTTAATACGACGCTAGATGTGGTATAGGAATTGTATAGTCCATAGTTCAATATTTCAGAAGCTACCACAACATCCGATATGGTCTAGTGGCTAGGATACCTGGCTCTCACCCAGGAGGCTCGGGTTCGATTCCCGGTATCGGAAAGTATTTTTTTGGTTCAGATCATTAGTACCTACCGACATTGAAAAACAATCCTCTATTCTATATTTAAATTAATGTCACTATAATTAAAACAGTTGATAAAAACACATTGCTTATTTATGTAAATGTTAGGCAGGTACAGTCCGCAGCAAAAATATTAGTATTTGCATAAAACAATAGTTCGCACACGCGTGGGATTACCTCGTTTATCTGTGTTGTAAATTAAATAAAATATCTAAATAAACCTAAGCCGAGTATTATCATGATGGTAGACGTAAACTGAACTGAATATATAAAATAGATATCACGCTTCACGTTACTAAGATAGAATAGTTTAAAAATATATATACAACTAGCTGTGCCCGCGACTTCGTCCGCGTGTAATTTAACTAAACTAAAATTTCGGGATTATTCATCCCCTATTTTATCCCCTTGGGGGTAGAATTAATCAAAATCCTTTCTTAGCGGATGCCTACGTCATATCATCTACCTCCATGCCAAACTTCAGCCCGATGCTGCCCATGCCCCTGCATGCCTAATTTCACTATGTCAGTCAGTCAGTCAGTGACCTTTGAGTTATATATATTAAGATTAACTTGTGGCGAAGGATGAAAATAAATGACTATAACATATACATATTATGTAAGTAACCAAAAAAAAAACTGTTATTTTTACACATATACTTAACAAAGTCGAAAAATAAGCGTACGACCGGCCGGACGTTAAGGATTTACTGTAGCTCTAAAGATGCTTTCAATACAATATGCATTGCTCACACGTTCGCAATGATGACCTGAAGCGAAGTGGGGGTTAGGCTTCCGTCTCTCTTACTCATCGTACGAAAACCAGCTATAACAGTAACTTTACGCCGATCTTCTGCGAGAAGGGCTCGTTTATAAGTTGTAGTCAATTGGCTTTGTTTTGCCTCCTATTAATTAATCAGTAATAGCTGATTGGTTAAGCACGCGTCTTGCGGGCACCAGGGCCTGGGTTCAAACCCCGGCTCTCACCTCTGGGTTTTTCGAAATCTATGTGCGAAATATAGCATAACTTCCTAGTAGAAATAAGTTTATGACATGGCAATATTCTGGGCCTATTACTTTATTTTTTGTGATGCCTTATGCATTAACCTACATTGTCCTCACACCTCTAATTATACCTACTGTAAACGCAAACATAATTTAAAAAAATAGAAAAGAAGAAATGTATGGAGTTTCTTGCATGTTCTTCTCCATAGGATTTTGTTTTGGAACATCCACCTAGCTCTTGACTTTTGAAAAGTGCCAGTTAATCAGGCCTATTAAAAAAAAAAACATAATTTCTATATGATTATCACTTGCTAACGGTGAAGGAAAATATCGTGAGGGAACCTGCATGTCTTAGAAAATCTACACAATTTTTGAAAGACATGACATGGTGAATTACAGCCTGAATTTCCCTCGTAGTGAGGGAAGACCCGTACCCAGGAGTGGGACGTCAAAAGGGCTAAATTTTTAAGTTTTTTTAAGATTATAATTAATTAAAACCACGCTGTAGCATCTCTCGATTCAGCTCTAATGTGTTAAGCTATGTCTTGGATCCCCCCTCATATAGTTAAAAAGCATGGCCGAGTGTCACATTGTGAAATTGATTGACCAAAGCAATTATCGTACTATCCCTTTGTTGTATTAATTATTATTTTAGTTTGTAAACATTTTAATTGATGTAAAGTGTGAGTAGGTATGCACACGTCACTAAACTAGCTTTCTCATATTATTTAAATACCTAAATCTGAATGAGATTTGATTACCATTTACTTATTTTGTGACAGTGAGAATATACACCATCTTTTGTTCATTGAAAAGAGTAACCATTCAGTTTCTTTTCGGATCTTCTCAGTGGAAGCAGCATTCCGAACCGGTGGTAGATTCTGACTATTCATCAATGCTTTAAATTAATAATAACTATTTTGAGTATGAATTGAGTTTGCTGAATTAATCTCCCTGCGAATTCATGGCTTAACCGATAGTTCTAATTGATGACGGTGTAAAACAGCGATTGGATGGGCATTAGCGACGGCTAATGAAGCCGTGAAACACAGCGGTGGTTTGAGAATCACGATTTGTTCCACCGAATAGCTTATAAATAGTTGGCACAACGAATACATCCGACAGAGAATCAAAGTTATCGACATAGCTCAAAGAATTAGCAAGCAGAAGTGGCAGTGGGCCGGCCATATCTCGAGGAGAACTGACAACCGTTGGGGTAAATGTGTTCGTGAGTGGAGACCTCGACTCGGCAAACGTAGTGTAGGACGTCCTCCGACCAGGTGGGATGACGATCTGCGAAAGACTGCAGGCAGATGCTGGATGCGGCAAGCTGAAGACGGGGCTCTATGGCGCTTATTAGGGGAGGCCTAAGTCCAGCTGTGGACTGATATAGGCTGATTATGAGTTGGTACTGAGTACGAAACTTTAGGTGCCTAAATGCAGCAACTAAAATAAAATGATGATCCAGATATTCTTATTAGTATATTCTTACTAAACATTTTGTTAAAGACTTTAGTACCTATCACAAAATTACAACCTTATCACAAAATGTTTGCCCATGAGCTACCCCAGTTAAAGCCAATACCGAATCAAACTATATTGGGCCAATGAGTAGCATTGGTGATTGGGTTACAGTTTGGCTTAAGGCTTGCAGGAAAGACGCCGACGTGGGCCAGACGGTAAAACCCAAGCCTCAAATATACTGGAACAAGGCCATTTAAAGTATCTTCTTATATCAAACATGAGCGTTAAAAAGTACTTATTATAAGTTGACCTAGGCACCAAAGTTTAACCAAAAAAATATTAACGAACGTTCACAAAAACCGTCAAAACTTTTCCGTTAACGACGAAACTTGGAAATAGCAAAACTAAGGTCATTTCCATACTACTGCCGCTCCGGATTATCGTGCGGCTAGCTCACAGCGTCGACGGCCGCTGAAACGCTTCCGAAGCAATATTAAATCTGATCATTAGTCATGGCCGCTTCTGCCGGATAATCCGTTTCGATCGGGCACCTATTACGCACACTCAGCGTTTTGAAGCGGCCACCATAGTTTTGGTGGATTTTGAGATAGTCTTTCCATCAAATACCGGGGTAGGACCAGGTAGTCTCACAGAAGATTGGCGTAAATGAGCTATTATAGCTGTGTTTCGCACGATGAGTGAGAGAGCCGGAAGCACAACTTAACCCCCCTCTCTACCCCTCCCTCCCTCTAACCCACTCCCCTTCAGGTGGGCAGCGTTCGAGCAGTGCCTTCGGTATCAATAGGCTAAGGTAACCGCTTAACATTAGGCGCGTCGTACGGCTTATTTGCCGACTTTGTTACATAAAAAAGGACATAGGCACCTTCCAATGGCCTTCACTAATCGTTGCATAAAAACTGGCACTCATGCAGTCTTATGAGTCCACTTTGAGCTCATTATTTGTTCTTTATACCTCAGGTTATTTTTAATGTTGAGGTAGGCACTGACAGGCGATCTACGTCATGGTCTCTTATCGGTAACAGATAGGGTAGCAGACAAAGTTCCTTCGGAGAACACATTTTACTAGGTGGCTCAAATTGATTATTGCCTAATGATATTTTGAATGTTACTGTAGGTATAGAATCGCATATTTTGTCTTCTCTTCACCTGTCCGATATGGTCTAGTGGCTAGGATACCTGGCTCTCACCCAGGAGGCTCGGGTTCGATTCCCGGTATCGGAATACTTTTTACAGTGATCCGAATACTCTAATCTCTACATTTCCTCTGTATTATACCAGTACTAGCTGTGCCCCCCGCCTTCGTCCGCGTAGTATTTAACGTAACAAAAATTTCGGGAATATCGGGATAAAAAGTATCCTATATGCTAATCCCGGTTATAAACTATCTGTGTTCACATTTATAATATTAGTAGGATTATAGTAGGATACTAGGTAAACCATCACGCATTTATTCTCCGAAGAGATAGACAGAGGTGCACTGCCGTGCACCTAAGTTTAGCTGATGGTATTTTTTTATTGCCGGATACTCTACCTTAATACGAAGGCGATTCAGACTATAATCCACTGTCCAGAGCGGGTTGGAAAACTTCATACTTATTTCGAAAGCCCTTCAATTGTTTACACTCCCATAACAGAATTGCGGGTAAAGAATATTTTATTCAAATGAGTAAATTTAACACCACATAAAGTGGTTAATCCTATATCGGATACAATGACGGTTTTGAATACAAAATGGTCGGTTTCCGGTTACGCGATCGTAAGGAAATTGGCGTTTCATTTTATTGTCTCATCCATTTCAGGGGCTTGCCTGCGAAATTATTTTACACACCCATTGTACATTATACTTAACTGTTCATAGATTTATTATCCTATTATTTTGATCATATTCAATGTCGAGTTGAAAAGTAGTTAAACTTTTTTAAGAATTTCATAATTTTGATTTTGATGCTGTGATAGCCGATTGGTTAAAACACGCGTATTTCTCAAAACGCGTGTTTTGTGTCGTGTGTCACTAGGTTTTGGGTTCAAACCCCGGCTCGCACTTCTGGATTTTTCAAAATCTATGTGCGAAGGAAAACATCGTGAGGAAATCTGCATGTCTTAGAAGATCTTACCAATTTTCGAGAGACATGTGAAATCTGCCAACCCCCACTGGGCCAGCGTGGTGCATTATGGCCTGAATCCCTCTCGTGTTAAGGGGAGGCCCGTGCCCAGGAGTGGGACGTCAAAAAGGCTAAAAAATGTATTATTAATTATCATTATTATATAATTTTGTTTACCTATTATTAGTTCAATCTAGCAAAGTAAAAATAACTATAACGATAAAATTCAGTTTGATGCTGGAACAAATAGGTACACGGCATAAATAGTAAAGTAAATAGTTTTAATTTACTTTACTCACCAAGCCTTACTTACAGAGTACCTGTGACCATCCTATGTATGTAATAGGACAGAACTATTCAAAGAAATTACCCGTGAAACTCAGAAAAAAATTAATAAATTATTTAGTACGAGTATATAAGTGAATAAGTTATTTATTAAAAACACATCTTAGTATGCGATTATTATATAAATAGGTACTAACTACGCAATATTAGCGATAATTATTAAATAACCTAATTAATTCAGTTCAATTAGTTCAGTTGGCAGTGTGCCCGCCAAACAGGAAATGGACCCAGTTGGAACTTGACAAGTTAATTTAAAGAATAAACTTGTTTTATGTGTATTTTTAAACTAATTCCGACTTCATTTGAAGTTTGATTTTAAATTTGCAACATTTATCGGTCCCAGCAACTTTCTATGTAAGCATTTTCTTGCAACTTAGTTCTGTACTTGATATTCATGAGTACATAAGTACTTTACGTACAGCCAACATCAAAAGTAATACTTTAAATACCTTCTTGTGTCATATTGTGTTTAAGACTTGTTGAGACTGAGATATGATACTATGGAAAAATTTAGTTTTAAACTACCTTTGATAGAGTACTCGTGCGCGGGCGCTGCTTGCGGGGATTGGTCCACTCACTTTCCTCTTAACAACATTGTCGTTAAATACTATTCATTTACTTAGCATGGAAGGCATCACACCAAAGCAATTAACTTATTATCCACCTCTGTTTTACTAATTATTATTTTGATTCGTAAACGTTTAATTTGATGTAAGTATGAGTAGGTATGCCCACCACACTAAACTAGCTTTCTCATTTTATTTACATACCAAAATCTGAGTGAGATTTGATTATTATTTACTATTAGTTATTTAGTGATAATGGTGTTGCCTGCTCATATTATTATTTGATGCTGTTCCTGAGAATGTACACCATCTTCAAATAATTGAAAAGAGTAACCATTGAGCTTCTTGCCGGATCTTCTCACTGGAAGCAGCATTCTGAACCGCACGTAGATTCTGACTATTCATAAATGCTTTGTTAGCTTACGTAAATAAAAACAAGTTTGAGTTTGAGTTTACCTTCCTATTTATCTATTTATATTACAGACTTGTGAAAATCCTGTCATTTCAAAATACCTAGACACCCTACATGATCCGATTTGTAATGGACTGCCTGTAAAGGTATCCATGGCTACCTGCCGATAAGCCCCAGTAGTGAAAGCGTTAATAATTAAACAGTGAATACATATTTTGGTGATCGAATCACAACTGCGTTTATCCTCATAGTTTAGATTACTGAGTTTGCCACTCAATAAGGTTGATTAATAGATTCTACATTTGCTTAGTAACTTAATAAGTTGTAAGTACCTACTTATTCAAATTTTATTGGGTGTTACTTTTGGTGTTTGGTGTAGTGTAAATTATTTTAAAAGACAATACAATATTTTGTAAACTTAATTGGTTAAATATTTGTATTTATATAAGAATCTCTATTTCCTCGGTCATCGCATCACGCGTTGGAACGATTTCGATGATTCTTTTTTGTTGTTTTTATTATTGTTAGGAGAAGGTTCTGATGTAAGAAAAGCTTTAGAAAGTTGAGCGGAACAATTCGAATTCAATATTCCAGGATAACGTCTGTCCGGTCAGCTAGTATTATATAAGTAAGTATTTAAAAACACGAGATAGATAGTCAATCAAAATCATCTATCAAAAAATAAAACGGTAATGCCCTTGTAAGAATAAATATAATTGTATATATATCACTTTAAATCTCATTTATAGATACAAATATATTATTTATTACTATGCAATATCTGTCTAATATATAAACGATATGAAATAGAACAAATAAAAGGAACTGTTTTACTTAAATTTTTATTGAATGTTTTGCATATTGATTTAAACTTGAGACTACCCACAGTTCTAAATAAAATAATAAAAGAAAACACACATAAAATTCGGTACATACTTATTTTATAATTTTAATAATTTATCAGATTATGACCAACTAGCCAACCTTGTCTAGTTGTCAAGCCTGTACACATATATACATAATCACAAATAATATACCCATAATTATACACCATAACACATAATTTAATTACTTTTTGGTATAAGAAAACTGTATACTTAACTTGTAACAATTGGTCTTTGTTGGAGCTCCGTTCGGTCCGGCGGTCGAATACAGAATGCCCCTTGTCGCTTGATTACGCCTCTTTTATACTGTCGAACGAGCAACGCCGAGAGACCACGTGTTCACATTCTAACGTCATTATTGTATATTATTGCAACCAGAGTTATCAATAATTCCGGAAATATTTTATTACTACATAAATATACAATAATTCATATTTATCTATGTATAGTAAGCACCGCAAAAATATAAAGCTTCAAATATATTTTCGCATAATCTATCACGGCCAGACTGACCAGTACTTCGCTCTCGAAGTACCCAACCACTATACTTTCTGATTCAATATGTAATCCCTCCCACCTTCTGCATCTAGTTCAACCTTAGACCAGCAGTTTATCATTAGCCTCTAATCTTGACATGTAATCCTCCCACCTGTCGCATCATGGTTACCAGATTACGTCAGATTAGTGACCGACCAGCGGATATATAATTAATACATTAGATCTCTGGCCTTGACATACAACACCTATCACCTGCTGCACCGTGAGTTCCAGTGAAGTATCAGGGCAGAGACCGACCAGCAGTATATATAAATATAACATTAGCCTCTGGCCTAGACATATTAGTCGTACCACCCGCTGCCAGTGGTATTCCCGACTAATATCAGGGCAGTGACCGACCAGCGGATATATAATTAATACATTAGATCTCTGGCCTTGACATACAACACCTATCACCTGCTGCACCGTGAGTTCCAGTGAAGTATCAGGGCAGAGACCGACCAGCAGTATATATAAATATACAATCAAATTATAAACCGATAAACAATTTTACAACGATTTTCAATTCTGGTAGTTCAACACTTCTATGACTTAACACTTCTATAGCTAATTATAACCATATTGCAAATCACCCTATATTATAATAATTACAATACAATATCCTTTCTAATAATCTATCACGGTTACGATACATGTTACTATAATTCTTCAAAAGAAACATTTTGCTCAATCCATTCGCCCGGCCAAATTCGTAATTTTTCTTTGGCTACTATAATGTTGCGCAAGTTATTGTGACCTCTTACAGAAAATCTATCATTTGGCAATATATCTATTATCTCATAAGGGCTTTTAAATTTTGAGTCAAGTTTATCTTGACGTCTATGATCTTGACTTACATAAACAATGTCTCCTAAGTCGTAAGTCGTCAACAACATCATCAAGCCAAGCTTGTATGAAGGGTATATTTCCTTCTCTACCTATCAATAATCGCGTTGGAGAGAACCCTGTAGACTTTTGGGCAGTTGTGTTAAGGGACAGCTGGACTTTCCACAAAACGTTTGGCCATTCTGATGTGTTATTTGTGGTTGTAGTAAGGAAATTGTAACCGTACCGACATAGCGTTCGACCTAACCATTTCTGCGGGGGGTACCTCCACAACGGTAGTAATGCTGCTCCATCCCAGGTCTTCGGCGACGGAGTTGATGGGAGCACACCAGCTCTCAGCACCTTTCTCGTTTTTCTCCGGATCAAAGGGCGGTAACACCACATCATCGCCCCGGCGCCGGTCAGCAATCGCCGATTGAATAGCCTTCAGAAGATTCTCCACCACCGATGCGTCCATTTCGAAACCACGTCCACACAGGCCCTTGAACATAACGTAAAATTTAAAGATTCGAATCCCACTTCTGATGTAAGAATAAATATAATTGTATATATATCACTTTAAATCTCATTTATAGATACAAATATATTATTTATTACTATGCAATATCTGTCTAATATATAAACGATATGAAATAGAACAAATAAAAGGAACTGTTTTACTTAAATTTTTATTGAATGTTTTGCATATTGATTTAAACTTGAGACTACCCACAGTTCTAAATAAAATAATAAAAGAAAACACACATAAAATTCGGTACATACTTATTTTATAATTTTAATAATTTATCAGATTATGACCAACTAGCCAACCTTGTCTAGTTGTCAAGCCTGTACACATATATACATAATCACAAATAATATACCCATAATTATACACCATAACACATAATTTAATTACTTTTTGGTATAAGAAAACTGTATACTTAACTTGTAACAATTGGTCTTTGTTGGAGCTCCGTTCGGTCCGGCGGTCGAATACAGAATGCCCCTTGTCGCTTGATTACGCCTCTTTTATACTGTCGAACGAGCAACGCCGAGAGACCACGTGTTCACATTCTAACGTCATTATTGTATATTATTGCAACCAGAGTTATCAATAATTCCGGAAATATTTTATTACTACATAAATATACAATAATTCATATTTATCTATGTATAGTAAGCACCGCAAAAATATAAAGCTTCAAATATATTTTCGCATAATCTATCACCCTCATCGACCTATTTTGTAATTACGTAATACGATAAATTTGATTCGGAATAACCTTAGCTTCAAAAGAAGAAGGAAGGTAATAGGATGCAATACATATCGCACTGAACACCCCTTTAAGAGTATAACGAGACAAAGTGCGGTAGTATTGATTACAGCTCACAGATGGGCTGGCTCGCCCGGAGTATATATCTCTTATAGCCTTTCGTACGATGCTCTGGACAGCCGAAATTGAACCCAATAAATGTGATAGGTAGGTATATATTATTTTGAATATTTTGAAGCAAATACCACTTTTAAAACTAATTACTTATGTAAAATTAATTTACATTTTGATCGCACGCATTAATTAATTGGAATAGTTTAAATTGTAGTTAAAACTATGCAGCGACATTCAAGCTCACCATTGGCGACATTGACAAACTAAGTCGTAGATTAAGAACAAACTCGCGAAACTATTAAAATGGTAGCATCGGCTTAAAGACTTAATGAAACTCGACGAGACTTAGGGCAACGTTCTGATTATGCCAGAATTAATCCAGTGGTGTGAAATTTGTAAGTTATACACCACAGATATAGATTTACATAGATAACGCAAATGCATGTACTTCGCGTGTACGAAACCCCGAACGAGCGTCAAGGTTGGTCGCCGCTAACTTACAGTCCGCGCGACTACAGATATAAAAAATATGAGTATGAGCGAGATAATCACTCGAGAGAATCGTAGCGGGCGGAGGGGCATCGGCGGCATCGGTGTCTTTGAATCGATTTGGATTTCCCGTCACTAATGACGTCACAGGAGGTGTTAAAAAATCGGCACGCTTGGTTTCAATACAAATCGTGATACTTGCGTTATCTATGTAAATATATATATAGAAATCTATGTATAAGAATACATAATATAGAAATCTATGTATAAGAATATTTGAATCCATAAAATAAGTGAAGCTTCGCTTGCGATTTGAGCCATTCAGATGAGCCCATGACTATAAAAAGTAACATCAAAATCGGTAAAGCCGTTTAGGAGGAGAATAATTACGAACAGACGCACACCAAAATTTTATCCTACTAATATTATAAATGCGAAAGTTTGTGAGTGTGTTTGTTACTCCTTCACGCAAAAAACTACTGAACAGAATTTGATGAAATTTGGAAAACAGATAGTTTATAACCTGGATTAACTGATATAATACTTTAGTTAAGTCTACGCGGACGAAGTCGCGGGCACAAACTAGTATATTATAAAGAAGATGGAGAGGTTTTAGAATGATGATGAAATAAAAACGCGAGATTGCTTGTCTCTTATATATTCTTGGCAATGTCTAAACTCGACGCTGAAAACAATAATCTATAGGCTTAGAACAATTTGTTCAAACGTTAATTATGAATTGTTATTAGGAGTCATTAATCATCGCAAAGTTAATTAAAGTGAAAGTTTTGAGAGGCAGCTGCGTCGTGTGTCGGTAGGGGGTCTATGTGAACTAAACTAAACTAAACTATTTGGTGATAGATTATATATAAAGACACTTACCTAGGTAGTTGTATCTTTGAAACGCTGCAGATAATTATGTAGTAGGTAGTGACCCACCTATAAGATATTCCGATTAAAACTTAACTGTAAAAAATAAAGTTTATGACTATGAAAACACGTAAGAGAAATTCGACTTTATGGTATGCACTTTGTATCGAAATGACTGGAACGAAACAAAACTTATTTTCATTCTCAACATTTCAAGATTTATAAATAACGTGATACTGTAAATGTCATTTTAATACATTAGTAATTTCGATTAGGTACTCTCATCCGATATGGTCTAGTGGCTAGGATACCTGGCTCTCACCCAGGAGGCTCGGGTTCGATTCCCGGTATCGGAAATAAATTTTTTAGGATCATCCATTTCAAAACAAAATATTAATCATGGTTTCTCTCTTCAATTAGCATAATATTCTAGTTTACTCTTATTACATACTACGTACTAGCTGAGCCCGCGACTTCGTCCGCGTGGAATGTAAATTAACCGCTCCCGCGTTCTGAGACCGCGCGACAGCACCCATTTGTTTTTTTAATTTTCTAAAATAAGAGTAGCCTAAGTTACTGCTTATAACATCAGCTATCTGCCAGTGAAAGTCCCGTCAAAATCGATCCAACCGTTTCGGAGAAACTCTTTGATTTCATGTGTTTTTATTTTTTTACGCGGAACCCTAATTGTTTTTCTAAAATTAAAGTAGTCTAAGTTACGCGTTATAACATCAGCTATCTGCCAGTGAAAGACCCGTCAAAATCGGTCCAGCCGTTTTGGAGATTACCTGGAACAAACATACAGAAAGACAGACAGACCGGCAGACAGACAAAAAAAATTAAAATCGCGTTTTTGCTATAGGTGTCGTATGTACTTTCATATGCATTTAGTGAAAAGGTGTTATTTTGATATTACAAACAGACACTCCAATTTCATTTATTTGTATAGACAAATAGGTGTCGTTATTTGAAAATATTGTTTTAAGTATTTAGTAATTTACACAAGTTTTTGATCTGTTCACCTCGCAAACTGTCCCATTTTACGGTAAATTTCTAGATTTCCAAGCCTGTTACATCATGACTAAGTACATAAAAACGAAATAGCATTTCATTGTGACATGACGACCTTTGAAACAACGTCCCTCTACTGTACAAAACAAACACGGTTATTATGATTAATAACTATAAAACAAACGTAGGTACCTTACAAACAGTGAAAATGGGCATTTTCATAGTTAATTGTGCTTAACGACCTCGTTCGTACCTATATCATGTACCGTTTTATTATACTTATGTGCGTACGTAATCACGTTTAATTAGATTATCTAATCAAATAGTACCTGCTTATTTCAAACAGTTTATTTTACAACTCTGTGTACTGTTTTCGGTAGCTATTTAAGTACGACTGAAAACTTTGACCCACCTACTGACGACTAATCGACCGACATAATCTAATTTTAAACGAAAAAAAAGTTAAATGTTGTACCCAGAAATAGACATGCTGTCAACTAACTGCATACTCGTATACTACTTATACTTTTGTTGGTAGGTATAAATTATTTATTAACAAGTGTAATCACACAGATTAAATAACATATTTATGGGTCTGTGTACAGCCGTATCTTATCATGAGATATCTATACAAATACAAATCGAAGTGTCTGTTTGTATTGTCAAACTACCAGCTTTTTACTAAATGCATATAAAAGTATATAATAATTTAATATTTTTTTTTTTTTTTGTTTGTCTCTCTGTCTGTCTGTTTGTTCCGGCTAATCTCCAAAACAACAGGACCGATTTTGACGGGACTTTCACTGGCAGATAGCTGATGTTATAAAGAGTAATTTAGGTACTTTTAATTTATTGAAGTACCACGCGAGCGGTGTCGCGGGCAACTTAAAACATAAATTTACTTAAAATATGAAAGTACGTACCTACTTTTATTGTAATCAGTGACAATTTCAATTCATTCGTCGTTATCCGATATGGTCTAGTGGCTAGGATACCTGGCTCTCACCCAGGAGGCTCGGGTTCGATTCCCGGTATCGGAATTTACTTTTTTATGCAAAAAGTCTGAATACTTTCACATTGACTCTTACTTAAACTCCTAACAGAATTAAATTTTCTGTCAGCTTACCACGCATCCGATATGGTCTAGTGGCTAGGATACCTGGCTCTCACCCAGGAGGCTCGGGTTCGATTCCCGGTATCGGAAAATGTTTTGTATGCCAGTTTAAACATACTTAGTTTTTGACCACAATTTTATTATACTATCATTAAAAAATCCTAAGTCGCTTTATAATTACGACAGCTTAAAATCCCACCATAGTGATTAATGTCCTCAAAACATTATTATAACAAAACGCATATATTGAGATAAAAAGACAATTGCCTAAGCGCGAAATTCGTCATAACTGCATTTCATCCAAGTCGCATTTCATTGTAACCCCGTTCTACCGGTTTCATTTTCCTGCAGGTCGCATTTCGACCAAGCGGCATTTCGTTCAAGTCCCGTTCTTTCAGTATTGTCTAAGTCTCATTTCTTTCGGCTGTTCCTTAAGTCTATTATACAACATTTTATGTCACTTTAAAGCATCTTACTTAATACGTCCCTGAACACCGCACATGAAACACACCTTCGCTACTCATGATCATTATTTATAAGTCCTTCCTAGTGCAAAAAGCAAACACAATGTTTCTACCAAAAATAAAGCATCACGCAATAATAGATTTTATTTGCAACGAAATAAGTTTCTTAATGTCTTCAGTCGTGTCACTATTAACGGCACACATCGTGCAAAGAAACGTAAGCCGCGTATCGCACTGAAATAATTGGGCCATGAAATTAGCGGAGGTGTGCAAATTTAAATTAAATTAAAGCGCTATTTTAGTGACAGTATAGAGGCGTGCAGTCGCTGTACCTTGTCATCAGTTGACAGCTTGGCAACTTTCGTAATTTTATATGATTTGCAGGCTTTATGGCCGCGTTCTGGTTTCGATGTCCGGGCTGTCTATGCCTAAACATTCTGACCATAAGACGAGACACATTCAACTCTAAAAACTCTACGTTACGAACGACCGTATTTTGTTTTTTCAACTCAAAAACGAAACTATGTTTTGAAAGTATTCTATTAGCTAGAAAGCATCCCATTTCTGCTAGGGCATTGCTGGGAAATGTCCTACCCCGCTTCCTCCGCAGCCCCACCAAGAGAAATCTTTCCAGCGTAAATTAATTACATGTCAGTGCGAAGGTGTGGATGAAATTGTTTGCAGCGAACATTAGAGTTAAGCACATTATTTTGTCGGCATAATCACCAGCGAGCTTCTTAATTGATGAGCTAAGTGGCGCAAGGTGCGTGCGAGTTTTCTAACAGTTTTTTTCCGGGAGATGGATGGGACATGTGCGAGGAATGAGATAACAGAAAATAGTACCTACTTACAGAACTGTTGGAATCGTATGACAAGAGACGAGGTGACTTCAGGACATTGTGATCAGATCAGACCACACTTGCGACCACCTAACCAGTGAGACAGTCACTGAGCCTGTCTCTGCAAAGTCACTAAATAGTATAAAACAAAGTCGCTTCCCGCTGTCTGTCTGTCCCTATGTATGCTTAGATCTTTTAAATTACGCGACGGATTTTTTGATGCGGTTTTTTTAACTGATCTAGTGATTCAAGGGGAAGGTTTATATACGTATAAAACATGCATAATATAGTAGAGAAACACTGATAAAAAATACCCGTGCGAAGCCGGGGCGGGTCGCCAGTAATTCATATGCCAATACACATAAGCAATATTCTATTCTCAACCTCTTTACAGGAAAATAATCATACTGAATCGACGCAAATGGGAAAGGTATCGGAATTTTGATATCCGTTCAAAGAGCCCAGGAATATACGCTATTACATCGCACTTCACCTTTGAAGTCTGAATTCCAAAAAAAAACCGATATAATAAGATTCAGATTGATCATGAGGGAGTTTTCCCACCAGACCGTACGATTTTTAATATAATATATAAAAATTTATCTCTATTTCCTTGGTCATCGCATCGGGTGACGAAGGGACGGAACGATTTCGCTAATTCTTTTTTTGTTGTATTTATTAATGCGAGGAAGGTTCTTATAAAAGAAAAAAATTATAAAGTTGAGCGGAACAATTCGATATCAATATTCAAAGTTAAGACAGGACAACGTCTGTCGGGTCAGCTAGTTTTTAATATTATCAAAATCCGTAGTTACTGTGGCCTAAAGATGCTTGCAATATTTAAGGAATTGCTCGTCCGTTGCCCGCCTGAAGACGGTGGAGATGGAAGCCAGGGTGGCTTTGAATGAGGAGGTACCGTTAAATTAAAAAATAAAAATAAAAAAAAATACGGTGAAAGATCTAAGCTTTAGCTAAATGACTACAGCATATGGGCTGCCTCTACCAGAGTTACTACACTCTAACAGAAAGTCACGTGATAATAGCTGCCTATCGTACGATGACCCCTGCCTTCCTTTCCGTCTATCTATAACCCCATCAGAACAGCACAATGTCATTGGTATTGCAAACATGTATAGGCTACAGTAACTGTGTAACATTAGGTGGTTTATAAGCTTGTTTGCCGACCTTCTAAATATATATATCTCAAAGGTGACTGCCTGACTGACTGATATAGTGATCTATCAACGCACAGCCCAAACCACTGGACGGATCGGGCTGAAATTTGGCATGCATGTAGATGTTATGACGTAGGCATCCGCTCAGAAAGGATTTTGATTAATTCTACCCCTAAGGGGATAAAATAGGGGATGAAAGTTTGTATGAAACTTTGTCAATTAAATTCCACGCGGACGAAGTCGCGGGCACAGCTAGTATTTCATAAAAACGGTATTTGACTTTGACTATTAGTGAGCAAAGACCTTAAGAAATCGGGACTACAGTCCGTAATTTTTTCGGCGACGATAAAATCCGATGTTATTACAGCACTTATGTTGCGGCCAATAAAAAAAAAATGACAGGTGGAATTTATTCAAGCAAGACGGTACATGGAAGTATATTGAGGTAAGTACCCGCGTCGGGTGCTTGGGAGACGAGCTTATGACGTCACGAGGATTATGTAAGTACCTGGTTATGTTGAAGACGCGTTCGTCGAGAGGTTTCGCTTTTGATTAAAGTATTCTACATGATCGGATTCTACCGCTCAACAGAGGGGGACGGAGCTACATGGGAAAATGAGACGCACGGCAACTGCCCCTCTTTAGTATATCTCCCTCTATTGAGTGGTACTCTATTTTATTTAAAAGATTGTATTAAATAAATATGTTCATGTTGTTCCTAAAATAAACTGTATTGTAATAATTGTAGAGTCGTAGTTACACATTATCTATTATTATTATTTCCAAGGATTTTTATTTCGTCCTATATAAGTGGAGTAGTCTGCAAATGTATAGTATTAAAAGCCACAACATATAAACATAAAAAAATTAACAACATAGAAAAATATTTACGACAGCAAATGATCTTTGTGTTTCGTAGTATTTTATTTTTTAACCCCCGATGAAAAACGAGGGGTGTTAAAAGTTTAACATGTGTATCTGTGTGTCTGTGTATCTGTGTATCTGTGTATCTGTGTGTCTGTCTGTGGCAACGTAGCGCCCAAGCTGATGAACCGATTTCAATTGTGTTTCTTTTGTTAGATAGGTATTCTGATCGAGAGTGTTCTTAGCTATGTTTCATAAAAATCGGTTCAGCCGTTTAAAGATCATCAGCTCTTTTGTAGGTTAAAAAGCCACATTCACGGCCAAAACCAACTTCCACGGCTCGAATCCAATCGAAATTTGAGATTATTGGATTTAGATTTATTATATTTTTAAATGATTGTAATAGTCTGAACTGGCTTTTTACAATATTATAAATATGAAAAGTTTCCCTGATTCTGGAAAAAATGTATATTTTATCAATTTTTAGATGAGATTTTTGTATGAACTAAAGACGTTCCATAAGTCACGTGTCAAATAATGGATACGCGCATGCGTTAAATTTTGTTTGTTTTGTTAATAGTCATGGAATATTACGTTATTATAATTCTAAAGGGCGCTGCTCCGCCATTGAGAAACATATAAAAAAACAAATCTAATTTAAAATAATTTTAGCGTTATTGAAAATTCTTCCCCTGGGCTGTTCCCGTCCACCTCAACCAGAGTTAGTGCATGAAATTAAATCATAATTGATAATATTTTATACTAGGAATTAAACCTCCATGGCATCAATATTTAGATTCGAAGTCTATTCTAATGTCAATTATTATAATGTCATAACAAAATAATGTCTCATACTTTTACACAGATTTTCTGTTGATTATTGTACTATACATTTGATGAAAAGAACGTCGCATCGGGGGTTTTTAAATTTTCAATTTAGAGTTATTACAAAACTTTATGTAAATACAAGAAACAAAGATGAATGTAATGCCTTGTGTTCTTAATTTTTATTGCTGTATTTACAAAATATTTAGTTACAAGAACTACGCAATTTTATTCTCAGTGTTTTGTTTGTGCATGTAATAAGAACCACACTGGTGCCCCCGTGGCGTGCCTTCTCTATCAGAGTTCCGTCTGAATAATCTTTGCTCCACGCATGAATACAGTCCAAATACCCACTATTTATTAAACAGCCAAGTTCCATTTGATTAATTCTATTGTCCCAGACACCGCGTCCGAGCGGACCGACGCCAACGGCAGCTATTGTTTCACGCAATTATAGACGTAATCGATTAAACTTGCCAACTAATTGGATTCGAGTTTTCCGTGAAATAATAGGATGAAAATCGTTCGTGCATGCCTTGGATGATAAAAAACTCTTTTATTACCGCCTCTAAAAACTTTTCAACAGGAGCTAGAAGAAACTCTGTTTAATAATCGGCATGAACTTGTCTGATAAATAAATAGGTAATAAAATTATACTTGTAGATTTAAGAACTATATTATGGTCCCAAACGAAGCAACGTCAAATAGACTGGAGACTCTCTCCGGGTATCGAGGTATATATTAATACGTGAAGGAAAAACTTTCAAACGCTTAATACGAAAATTGCGCGGATGGAGAAGTATGAAATTTGGCAGACTTATAGTTTATGTATAGAAGGAGTGCAGAATGCAAATATTTTATATTATAAAATCAATAAATAAAACCAAAGATAATACAATACTTGAAATAAAACATTCACACACTACCATGAATTGACACACACAAAAAAACAGTGACAGTTTTTGGAGGGCGGGATCCATAGTACATCTGCGTGCCAGTATCAAATAGGTAGTCTTTGACAAAAAAACCTTAATGACGTTTAAAATTAAAATTTACATGAAATGTGGTCGAATTTCGACCATCATAACGGGAATACTAGTATTAGGAAAAGGTCATATCCGGCTATTTTTATGCTACGAAATAATTCTTTCAGTCATCGATATTAATGTAAATCGGTGTCGTACGATGAGCGTGGCAGCCCTCCCCCTTCCTTAACTCCCTCTATCCCAATCCACTTCAGGTCGGAACGTGCGAGAAATTCCATTGGAATTGAAATTGCAAGCACATGTAGGCTACGGTAATTGCTTAACATCAGGCGGGTCGTACGCTTGTTTGACGACTTTATTTTGTACATTAAAAAACTATGGGGAGTATGACATACAGTTAGTTAAGACATTCAGGATCTGCATTAAGGCTAAAGCGCCCATCTAGCCCGCGAAGTTCAAATTTTTTGTGTTTTTTTAGAATTTTTTCAAAATCTGACAATAATAAAAGGCACATTTTGTAATTCGCGAAAAAGACCGTGTGCAGTGCATTTATTAATGTATCCAACTTACTCTAAAACATTTCAAGAACGACAGCTATCCAGATAATCTGGCAATTTTCGTATATTTAGTGATTAACTAGTATCATATCCACCGTGATAATATTGAGAGTAAAATAAATGTATTAATAAACGCACTGCATACTGTGTTTGTCGCAAATCACAAAATGTTGTCTTAAATGTTTTCAGATTTTGGATAAACTATAAAAATACTAGAAATTTTGAATTCGCGGGCTAGACAGGCGCCTTCACCTTACATATCGTTCATTGATTGAATAAGTGTAACTTCACACGGTCCAGTAGAATGATGGGCAGAGCGGGATAGAGCTATACAGAGGAGCAAGAAAACAGCTTTTGCATCTTATATTTTTTAGCAGCTCTGTCCCTCAATTAAAGCACTGGCCTGTTTGACAGAAACTTTAATAATTTAAATTATTATAATTTGTATTTTCTATGGTTTTTCTATCAATTCTAATCTGTCAGTCTAATTAAATATTTTTTGATTTCCTTAATCACCTGCTACTCTGCCTAGGACTCTAGTTTGTATATTTTATTTATTTATGATTATTTTGGTTTGTAAACATTTAAATTGATATAACGTTGAGTAGTTATGCACACCTCACTAAACTAGCTTTGTAATTTAAATACCTAAATCTCAGTGAGATTTGATTACTATTTACTTATTTAGTGACAATGGTGCTGCCTGCTCACATTCTGTTGCTGTTCCTGAGAATGTACACCAACTTTTTATTAATTGAAAAGGGTAATCATTGAGTTTCTTGCCGGATCTTCTCAGTGGAAGCAGCATTCCGAAGCGGTGGTTTATTCTGACTATTCATTATTGCTTTGTTGTCTTCCATTAATAAAAACGATTTTGACTATGAGTTAAGAGTTTAAAATTCTGATAGATAAATGTATGGAGCGTATAGAAGCGCATCAATCCTTCGGGTGTCTATCTAAAATGGTTTAATGGCACGGCGCCAGCAGCGCCACCTCGGGACTGGATTATGTCGTGACAGGATTAGCATCGCATGGCATAGCCAAAGCCAAATAGTAGTTAGGTACCGTGTATTAAAGTTTAATCTTGAGTTATAATGTAGATTTTAAATTGAGTTTTGACAGATAAAAGTCGTATTTGATATCTGTATACAGTAAAATGTATATAAATTATCGGTACCGCGTTAGCCGTGTGATTTATCCATACATTTCAACATATTATTTCATCTCATTTTGTTTTTAATTTTTTAACATAGAGTAAGAAAAAATCTTATGACTCTCACGTTGAGTGCTTAGAACACTAAACAGTGAAATCTTTCTCAGATTTTCTAAAATTGTTCCGTATGAAGTACCTAGTAATAAACTACTTGCGCGATTGTAGAGTTTTGGGTCATATTAAGTATCTTTTTTAAAACTCAAGGCTGGAGCCTATAAAGATAATGTAGTAAAACGTGGCAGCCACATAGGTCTCGACAGGCTTGTACCCCCATATTAATTAACATGATTTAGCGGTTGTATACATAAACCATGCTACGTCCTCTTCTTTCAAATGTCAAATTACTGATGACAGTACGAGATAATTCAGTGTTTAACCATTCACCTGATATAGCAAGTTCAACCGCAGAAGTGGAATATACAATTGGCTCTATATCTTCAAAAATCTAAATACAAAATAATAAATGCGACATAAATATAGATACAAATCCTCTACAGGAATAAAACTCAGACGTTACAGTTAAAAAATTACCCGTGGATAATCCATAAAGGCTAAATTTTCTACTTAACGTCACACTCTACATCTATAAATCGATCGAAGGAGCCTCTCAAAGTGCCAATTCCCAAGCAAAAATAATTCCCGTCGTAAAATATCACAAAATACATGCGGCTTGACAACAAGATCCAAGCCGCGGAACACAGGGCTGCCAGCATTATTATTATATTAGAAAAATGCTTATACCGTGAGGTTTCGACAGTAAATTGATAACAAGAAAATAGTAAAGTGTACGAAGCGCGTAGAAATAATCAATGAAAAATACAAAAAAATAACAACTCCTAGCATTTTATATTCAGACCAAGTGATTAGGATTACAATTAACGTTTTTAAGTCTCTAAGTCAGAACCGGTAATGACAAACCTCAATCCCAAAACGAAAAACTCAAATCCCCTGCAGTAAGCAGAACAATTAAAATTTCAAGCAATAGCCCCAAATCCGGAGACTGCTTACACTAACGCCGCGGCCGAATAGCAACCCTAATCTCACCTCCAAGTAAATCCGCGAGCAAACACAGCACCGACGGCGTAAGCCTCCTCGCGATAAAAACGGGGTGTTTCATAAATTATTCATAAAAAAATCTTGACTGCCTAGCGTCTTGTACCGATGGGAGATGGTGAGAATGTATGACAATATTCTTGTGGATGCTGTGAGGATCGTTAGACCTGAATTGTTTAGTCTTTGGCGGTACTGCGCTGGATCATGCAATCATTTATTCGGACACCTTATACACTGCCCCTGTAGACGAGATAACTTCATCAATACACCAACGCATAAGAGAGTAACCAATTGTTTAATTACAAAGAATAATAAATAAATATCGCCAGACTGAAACACCAACTGTATGGTCCCAAACTAAGCAACGCTTGTACTATGTGTACCGTACAATGGACTGGGGGCGATCCCAGTGACACCCAGACCTGGGCAAATTACGAAAAGGCCGTTTCCGAAATTTTCCCCGGCGGTAATCGAACCCGCAACCACCGTGTGTAGTGAGCCGAGCTTACGCTCGAACCACTGCGCCAAGCGGTCGTCATACTGCGCCTAGCTGTCATTATAATGGTAATGATCATTTTGTGCTCTAACGGTCAGGGATCCAAATCTGTTGACCGCTCGAATCTCGCTGGACGCTCGCAGTTTTGACAGATTTCCGTTATTCTCTGTTCAATGAAACCTTATATAAATTCATTCTTATAAATAAAAAACAGTGCCGTCTAGAGACGCCCGAAAGAAGCGAAGCATTATCGTATAAAGCGTAGGGCACCGTAGCTCCCACTATGTATACCTATATATATCGTGTAACGTTACTGACGTCATCGTGTAACTCTACTGACGCTTAGCACGGATAGAGTAGCCGCGCGGCGAGCACCCCAAACGTTCGCTTTGCTTCAAAATTAAAAGTTAATTAACAAACTTTCTCCTTACTTAGTTTTAGTTTGAATTAAGATAAATAACAAACCGTGCGATTGTCATGCGTCCTGTCTGTTTTGTGTATATTGAGTTTTTTTTAACTTAAATCCTTCTCTTCCCTTTTTATTTCGCTTCACACAGGCCAGACTCTACAGTGCATCTCCCTCACTTGACATTGGCAGAATTGTTCAAAAGGACAGAGCCATATCAAAACAAAAAAACCCAAAAGGAGTAACTTGGGCTACTTTTATTTTAGCAAAGTATCATACAGGCGGAGCCGCAGCCAACAGCTTGTAATAAATAATATCTCCTATCTATCTGTAACGTGGCCTTACATAAAGCTGCGTGCATATTTATTGAGGTCGCATGTTTGAGGATATAATGTATCTTGGTCGATAGACGCGACCCAAGTCATTGCGGCATTTCTACCAAGAGTGAGGGTTTCTAACAACCTAGCTATAGATACTAGTAAAAAGAAAATCTAAATATATATAACTCAAAGGTGACTGACTGACTGACTGACATAGTGATCTATCAACGCACAGCCCAAACCACTGGACGGATCGGGCTGAAATTTGGCATGTAGGTAGATGTTATGACGCAGGCATCCGCTAAGAAAGGATTTTGATTAATTCTACCCCCAAGGGAAAAAAATAGAGGATGAAAGTTTGTCAATAAAATTCCACGCGGACGAAGTCGCGGGCACAGCTATTCTATATATATATAACTCAAAGGTGACTGACTGACATAGTGATCTATCAACGCACAGCCCAAACCGCTGGACGGATCGGGCTGAAATTTGGCATGTAGGTAGATGTTATGACGTAGGCATCCGCTAAGAAAGGATTTTGATTAATTCTACCCCCAAGGGAAAAAAATTGGGGATGAAAGTTTGTATGAAACTTTGTCAATTAAATTCCACGCGGACGAAGTCGCGGGCACAGCTAGTCTTAAATAAATGGGAAAAGAAATGTTCTATGCAAATATTGTAAGCAATTATTGAGATGGTTGGATTTGCAAAGCTTTTACCCGACCTTGGCTAACATAAATTTTATTATCTGTAAATTGACAAGAGTAACACCTACCTGGTGTTACTACTACCAGGTCCAACTACAGCTAATAACTCTCCAGGTGACCCCCAGGTGATAAGTACGAAAAAATCATCAATATCGGTCGAGCCGTTTAGGAGAAGAATTTACGAACACACGCACACCGGAATTTTATGTTTACCTAAAGATTAACACTTGATTTATTATGTTCATCTCTCTCTATAACAAACAATAGAGGTAATATCGATCTGAAAATAAATTACCTCTCCTTCTATACCAACTCTATTACAATAGTGGCTACCAAGGAAATAGTACATTGTTACACGAGTGGTGAAAGTGACTTATTTTTCCCGAGACGGGGTTTGGCTAGTAGTTCGAGGGACAAAATAAGTCTTTCACCCGAGGTAAACACTGTGCTTTTCATAACGAATACAAGGAAAGTAAAAATAAAAACCGGAATTGGCTAAAGAAATAATACAAGGAAGTATGAACAATACTCTACAACTCGAAAAAAAAAAGATCGGATTGCCGCCTATTTTGTTCGTCGATTCGTGTTTAATCATTTTAAACCCGTATTAACAAATCGATCTCAAGTCTGAGAGTGATCTTAAAAATGTCATTCTTATGTAATTTCAGTACAAAATTACATGCCAAAAGGGTACTCAAAACCGCTCTCATACTAGAGATTGTTGGACCATTAAGTATATTCTACTGAAATCTTACATTGTATGCACAGATTGGAATTTAATTTTTTATTCCTTTTTTTAATAAATTCAAAAGGGCCCTAATGTAACATTAATAAGCCTTCGGCTCCGCATCCCGCGAGTGAATTTAGAGAACTTTGGACTCCCTTTTTTCGCTGGGGATTACATAAAGATACAGTGATTTGGAGTGCCCGAGGGTCGGTCCTTGACGTCGGGATATAATGTTTGTATTGGAAACTCAAAGGTTGGAGACACGGCGACGCAATTGTCCTTTTTCTACATAGGACTTTCAATTTATGACTACGTAACTACCCTGTGAACTGAAGATATTCTGAGATAGGTAGGATATCCACAGTATTAGCTCAAAAAAATGGGTTAGTTACACATGAATGTTCCAAACCGCTTTCATCACAAACATGAACTAATTTAAAAGAAATCGCCAGCCTGACACACCAAATTTATGGTCCCAAACTAAGCAACGCTTGTACTATGGATACCGCATAATGGACTGGGAGCGATCCCAGTGACACCCAGACCAGGGCAAATTACGAAAAGGCCATTTCTGAAATTTGCCACGGCGGGAATCGAACCCGCAACCACCATGTGCAGTGCGCCGAGCGGCCTACGCTCGAACCACTGCGCCAAGCGGTCGTCAAAAATGATAATACGATTTCATTAATTATAAATGACAGTCGTGTTTCTACTAGATAAATGAGCTAATCCTTATATGCATCAGCTGCTTCCGTAGCGGAAACTTTTAAAAACAAAATAAATAAAATATTAGCTAAGTAAGTACATACCTAAATTGGAAATGTTTGGGCAATAGTGCCTTCCATTTTCCCCCTGTCTATTTCATATGAGATGAGTTTATGTGCTACTAGCTGAGCCCGCGACTTCGTCCGCGTGGAATTTAACTTAACAAAAAAGCCCGCTCCCGCGTTCTGAACCCGCGCGACAGGTAACATTAGTTTTTTTTTTGTTCTTCTAAAATAAAGGTTATAACAAGTTACTGCTTATAACACCAGCTATCTGCCAGTGAAAGTCCCGTCAAAATGGATCCAGCTGTTACGGATATACTCTTTGATGTCATGTGTTTTAATTTTTTTACGCGGAACCCTAATTGTTTTTCTAAAATTAAAGTAGCCTAAGTTACGCCTTATAACATCAGCTATCTGCCAGTGAAGGTCCTGTCAAATTCGGTACAGCCGTTTCGGCGATTACCCGGAACAAACATACAGACAGACAGACAGAGAAAAAAATTTAAAATCGCGTTTTTGCTATAGGTGTCGTATGTACTTTCATATGCATTTAGTGAAAAGGTGTTATTTTGATATTACAAACAGACACTCCAATTTTATTTATTTGTATAGATGAGCAGAGTTTACTACGGCTTCATATATTACTGCAAGTATACATTCGCAACCGGGTTGACATAAAGGCGTGTTCACGTTGATACAAATGCGCTGCGCCGCACTGGTTTATTGTTTGTCGTATCAGCAGTTGGAACACGTCAATTGGGGCTTGGTGATACGCTTAAGCGACAGCGGGAATTCAATTAAATCTTGTAATGACCATTAGGCCGGTTGGTAAGTTATTAAGCCGGTCGAAATGCTTCGGTTAATGGACCAGATTTATCTTTATATTTATTTTTATGATTTCGGTGTGCGTGTGTTCGTAATTATATTTCTCCTAAACGGCTACACCGATTTTGATGTTTGGCGCTGTAATCGACATCCAGGAAATACACTAGCAAAGCTGCAATTAAAAGCTAGTGTCTCAATAAATTTTAACGTCGCTATTATTTCAAAGTTTTTACGGCTGAAATGCGACTTACAAAATCTTACCCCGGGATTTCTTAGTACAGTGACAAATCACAATTACTTCCATGTCCGTGTGTGAGCGGAATACCCTACCAAAAGTTTTTTGTCATATACGAAACGTTTATTAATTAAACGTTTCGTAATAATATTAGCTAATTTACGCCGATCTTCTGTGTGAGGGTCGTACTACCCCAATCGAGCCAGTCCATATTTGAGCTCTAGTCAATTGTAAACAACTTGTCTCTACCACCGTAGTGTATGGTTCTCCTGTATCAAATTTTGATGAAAATCAGGTGTTCAAAATCTGTTCAGGCGGTTGAAATAGAACTATATATAAGTACTAGCTGTGCCCGCGACTTCGTCCGCGTGGAATTTAATAGACAATGTTTCATACAAACTTTCATCCCCTATTTTATCCCCTTGGGGGTAGAATTAATCAAAATCCTTTCTTAGCGGATGCCTACGTCATAACATCTACCTGCATGCCAACACCCCGATCTGTCCAGTGGTTTGGGCTGTGCGTTGATAGATCACTATGTCAGTCAGTCAGTCACCTTTGAGTTATATATATGAGTTATAGATAGGCGATCATACACTATGTGCCGACCCTATACGCAGCCGTCGGAGCGCCAAGTGTTAACGCGCCCCAAATACGAGAGCAGAATGCACTTTTGTTCTTTTGAAATTGACTGGCGCTGATTATATTGCGGTCGCCGTCGGTACCAATGTCACTGACGTCGGGATGTGCACGCAACGGTTTTATCAACCCACACATTGTATGAATAACTCCATTTTGGTTTTAATATTGTGTTGTAGTGTATTGTATTGTTATTAATTGTATGTTATTGCTATTTGCACATATATAGATTTAGATAGATAACGCAAATGTATGTACAGCGTGTCCGTAAAACCCCGACCAAGCGTCGAGGTTGGTCGCCCATAACTTACAGTCCTCGCGACTACAGATATAAAAATATGAGTATGAGCGTGATAATCACTGGAAGGAATCGTAGAGGGCGGAGGGGCATCGGCGGCATCCGTGTCCTTGAAGCGGTTTGGATTTCCCGTCACTAACGACGTCACAGAAAGTGTTAAAAATTCGGCACGCTTGGTTTCAATACAAAACGTGATACTTGCGTTATCTATGTAAATCTATATCTGTGGCTATTTGTTACTTGACACCGGCGAAATACCGATTAACTTGGGTGGGCCATATTGTTAAAGAAAGAAGAAGAAGAAGAAGAACTAGCTCTTACCCAGAACTTCGCTGGCGTGTTTTCTGGGTGTCGACAACAACGCCACCTACGATGACCGCTTGGCGCAGTAGTTGCGGGTTCATTCCCGCCGGAGCTAATTTCGGAAATGGCCTTTTCGTAGGTCTGGGTGCCACTGGGATCGCCCACAGTCCATTGTAAGGTACCCATAGTATAAGGGATAGACACATAGACAAGGGACCATACGGTTGGTGTGTCAGTCTGGCGATATTATTATTATTTAATCTCTCAACAAATAAACTGCTCTGACGGGATGTAAAGTCGTCAGTCCAGCTCCTGACCTATCCGGTCGTATCAGAATACCGTTCCAACGGACTATGAGTGAAAGAAGAGAGACTGCACCGTGAGAAACAACGTGATAATAACGTGTAATGTAAGACCTCATTCAAAGCTTCCAGTAATCGACTGTACAAGCTTTTATGGGATATTGTATATGCTCCATCTATACAAATAAATAAAAATGATCGTTTATAATCTCAAAATAACACTTTTTCACTAAATGTATATGAAAGTACATACGGATCTTATAACAAAACAGAGATTTTTTTTTTATGTCTGTCTGTCTGTATGTTTGTTTCGGGTAATCTCCGAAACGGCTGAACTAATTTTGACGGAACTTTGACTGGCAGATAGCTGATGTTATATGGAGTAACTTAGGCTACATTTATTTTAGAAAAACAATTAGGTTTCCGCGTATTAAAATAAAAAATATGAAATCCAGGAGTATCTCCGAAACGGCTGAAGTGTTTTTGACGGGATTTTCACTTAATTATCAATTTAAATTCCACGCGGAAGAAGTCGCGGGCACAGCTAGTTTTATCAATGAAATTGTACTACCTATATGTGGGGGCCTAAATCCAACTCCCCAGAATGCAATGAGCTGAAAATCAAAAAAGTTTCAATTTCTTATGAAATGGTAAATCGTAAACACATTTGGTCGAGATTCCGCTGATAATATTTAGCTGTGGCTAACGATCTGCTCCATTAACGATTGTGCAGATTGAGTCACTAGCGTTAGCGGATACTTACTCTTAACATGGCCGTATAATGTGACTAACCTACCAAGAGAAAGACTTTAGCTTTAGTCACAAATAAAATCTGAAGTTTGTGGTGCATCAGAAACTTACACCTAAAATTATTATATAAATATATATAACTCAAAGGTGACTGACTGACTGACATAGTGATCTATCAACGCACGGCCCAAACCACGGACGGTTCGGGCTGAAATTTGGCATGCAGGTAGATGTTATGACGTAGGCATCCGCTAAGAAAGGATTTTGATTAATTCTACCCCCAAGGGGATAAAATAGGGGATGAAAGTTTGTATGAAACTTTGTCAATTAAATTCCACGCGGACGAAGTCGCGGTCACAGCTAGTCTAAATATATATAACTGAAAGGTGACTGACTGACTGACTGACATAGTGATCTATCAACGTACAGCCCAAACCACTGGACGGATCGGGCTGAAATTTGGCATGCAGGTAGATGTTATGACGTAGGCATCCGCTGAGAAAGGATTTTGATTAAATCTACCCCCAAGGGGATAAAATAGGGGATGAAAGTTTGTTAAGTGAAACTCCACGCCGACAAAGTCGCGGGCTCAGCTGGTTATTATATATACGGAATATAACGTCATATCTTGTATGAAATTGTTTTTTAACACTATGAGATTTAGGCCCTTATTAAATAATCAATCTCAAGTCTGAGAGCGGTCTTGATTTTGACACGTCATTTTGTACTGGAATGACATTTCTAAGATCGCTCTCAGAATTGAGATCAACTTATTAATACGGGCCCTAGAGACTTGGATCGCGGTCACTTGAGCATCCAAGGCGCACGAGTTTTATAACAAAGATCAGACCATTAACGCGCCATTATTTTGTCAGATTCTTTAAACGGGGCGAGTTAACGATGAACTGTTCGTTTTATTTTGCTTTGGAATATTCACTGGTAAAAGGTTTTAATGTTATGTCCGACTAGAACATACTATTAAACTTAATTTGACACGACTAAATATTGTTGTTTTTCTCAAACACGTAAGTTCATAACAAAATAAATTTTTGATGTTACTAAGTATTTATATATTGAGATACTATATTGTATACTAGTAAGCATAAGCAAAGATTTTTCCATTATTTTAAACTGCCTAATCTAAGTCGGGTCATGCTGCTAGTCGCTTTGTAGCAAATGAAGGCCAATCACGAAATACCTCACGAAATAATCTCCAAAAATTATTCAGATAGTAAGACAGCAAATGGTGGCAGCGCCGACCCCTGCCTGGTATATTTATGATACAATTTAGCACATAACTCAGGGCCGAAAACAAACTGTTTATCTAACTACAATCGTTCAGTCTTCCGGCGGTACGTCGCTGTGTATACTACGAAGCGTAGTGGGGCTATGAAAACCAGTGTAGCGGATAGCGTTTATGTGCTAGAGAGCGTGTAGTGTCTAAAATATAATGTAAGTTAGTACGTAAATTAATTAGTATTATACCGAACCTGAACATAACAACACGTGTTTGATTGGACCCCGAACCCCACACATTGCTTAGCGACCCTGCCAGGAAAAACAATAATGAACTATTTAAATTTTAAACTATTATTATAGTAACTATCGAATCCTGGAAATAGTTTAGTTTTATCAAGAACTGCAAGTTTATATCAATAATAATTTTCAGTGATTAATAAATTCCAAGCAATATGAGACATCAAGTTACTGGAAATTTCGAATAGAAACCGGTACCTACCTAATTTATTGAATTTTCAATGGCATATTAATTAGGGGATGAGGATGATGGGGTCCAGTGTGGGTTGGTGGATTTCACATGTCTTTTTGATTAAATGTCAGTATTTTACTTATTTTTTATGTAATAATACACCCATAATTTTAATAACCATATTTGTACGCCGGAAACGGCAGAATATTATGATCGTAATATATAATTCACAAAACAACTTTGTACAATATTCACACAAATAAATGATTCTATTCTATTCTATTCTATTGGAATGTCAAACATTTTCACCTTTCCGCGTGTCTAGTGGCCCCAATATTAGCGGTTGCGTCGCACAGTTGTAGCGCTGTGGTACAATTTGAGCAGAATTAAGATAAAATTTATTTGTTCTTCATTGTTCTTAGCCGTATCTCGTTACTGTTATCAACAGAATGTTACAATCTGAGGTTTGCGCCTTCGGCTAGCGCCTTTCATGTTATTACACAATACAAACTCACCAACCGTATGGTTTTGTTATAGCAAAGTTGGCCAAACAAGCGTACGACCTGCCTGATGTTAAGCAGTTACCGTTGCCTACAGATGCTTGTAATACCAAAGGAGGCATTGCTCGCATGTGGCGGACCGGAAGGGGACAGAGTGAGGTGAAGGGAGGCGGGATTAGGCTACCGGCTCTCTCACTCATCATACAAAACGCAGGCAACGCAACATCATACAAACTAGGAGAAACAAAAAGGGTATACTATTTTTTTTGCAATTTTACTTTGTAAATCTAAAACTATCGGCTTTGTGGGACAGTTGAAGTACTAAAGGTTTTGTAGACTTATAAAATCTTTCAACGGCTGTATCCCTGTAAACACCTCTTGGTTTTCAAGTTTCCTCCAAATCGGATAGTTTTATAATTACAAAGTAAAGTTTAAAAAAAAGTACCTACCCTTTCAGTTTCAACCTGTAGTTGCTTTGTTATTAATGATACTACCCCGCTCGAGTCAGCCCCCATTTGACCTATCGTCAATTGGCTACAACTTGGTTCTACCAAACCTTTTTTTAAACCATGGTATATGTGATAGGTAGTATACGAGAGTCAATAGATTAGTGGCTCCGTCGTGACTCCGAGGAATTGAGCGCGATCTCCTTTATCTGCAAATCAAATATGAATAACTATATTTTTTCGCTTTAATAGGTTCAGGTAGAAAGTATGAGAAAATTTATTGTATACCCAGATTCAATTGAAAGATAAAAAAAACTTGTAGGAACTGTTTCCAGATATACCTATCTTTTAAGTAAATCCGGTTGCATTAAATTAACCTTCTTATAACAAAGACACAAACTTTGTAGATATCTTTTGTCACGCATCAGACTGATTCATTGTTAAACATCTATCTAATATATAAAATGGCCGTGTCGCGGTGTTGTTGCCAAACTCCTCCAAAACGGCTCGACCGATTTTCATGAAATTTTGTGTGCATATCGGCAGTACCGGATTAAGCAAGCGCGGGGCCCGTAGCAAATTATTTCAAAGAGCCCTTGATCTACTGTGGGTTCTTAAGTATAAAGTGGTAAAAAAACAAATCAATTGTCTATACGTCTATAGGTTACAATTTTGTGGGCATTTAGTAACTTACTATAGGCGCTGTTAGGCTCTGGACAAATACAAAAAGCCAGAGATGACATTTTCTGGCAATATAATTCTATATTTTGTTAAGAAACTAACATGTGCGGGGCCCCCTTTCGCGCGGGGCCCGTAGCAATTGCTACTCTTGCTATATGGTTAATCCGGCACTGCATATCGGGTAGGGCTGAGAATCGGTCAACATCTATTTTTCATACCTACTTAATATACATAAATATTTTTTTATGGCAGAACAACGTTTGCCGGGACAGCTAGTTTTTATATAAAATTCCAGTGTGCGTATGTTCGTAATTCCTCTGCTAAACGGCTCGACCGATTTGGGTGATTTTTTTGTACTTCCGTCGTCAACTGGATGGCTTTTCATTGGAACCTGTAGGTATCACTGTTGTCGACATCCAAAAAATAAAATCAATGCTAGCGAAGCAGTGGACAAAAGTAAGTGTCATAATAAAAGTAAAAATACTTTCTGTTCCAACTTACGCGTTGGGGTGAAGGTAACAATTGCGTGTAGCGGTCCATAGTCGAACAGATAATCGCGCGGTAACTCCCGGCCGCTCGGTAACTTACCGTTACCGAATAAAAACAAAGGCTGTTGCCGTTTTTATCCTAACACTTATTAGTAAGCCGCACGGCTTACGAAGATGTGAGTTGCGAATGTTTTGTGGTAGCCAATTGGGGTTTTTACCTTAGTTTTGTAAATGGAAACCTTAGATAATACTTTTATAATAAAATTTTATTATCTCAGCTGTCTCAATGGTCAATAGTGTTAGTGAGTAAAATGAATATCGACCACACCAAATAGTCCCAAAATAAGCAACCATTCTGCTACGGGTACTGTATATAAGTGGGCGCGCTCGCTTCGACCAATAAGATCGTTTAGTTTCCTGTTAAGCTGAGTAAATGAAACAATCCTAGCGGTCGGGCTCACTTCCTAGCACAGCCAAATGGACGGTCAACTTAAAAGTAACACCGGAGCTGCTGGTGATTTTTTCTTTATCATTAAAATTCGCCGTAAAGTATTTCATGAATGTTCTTTTCTTTAACATAATTCAGCAGTGTCCCGACAACGCTAAACAATTAATTAATGAAAACTATTTAAAACGAAACCGGTATGTTCAAGAACAACGCTACTATAGCAGCCGCAACGAATTGAGGATCCAAAGCAAACACGTGAACCAGTACTGGGAGCCCATTACAAATAAAGGAACGCGAGGCGAGCGCAGAGCGCTGCGAAAACGCAGTTCAATTCGAGAAAAACGAAACGTAAAGTTTAAAGTTTTGTTTACTGCGTTTTTAAAACGGTTTTAGTGTAGATAATAATATGCCTATTGTTGGCTATAGGCATTGTCGCGGGAATAGTGCTGGGTCCTGATTGGCTATGCTGGGCTAAATCCAATAAGGGAATTATAAGGGAGGAGGCAGAACTGTAAGGGTCAGGTCAATGTCACGCGTGTACATTACCAGCACGATGGAGGCGGGCGCATTCCTCGGGTGGTATGGCTGGATCCTCAGGTTCTTCAGCACAGGCACAACAATGGAGCGCTCCCATTGGTTTTAGAGTTCACACAACACAAATACACAAAAGATTAGGTAGATTTCACCCGATTAGGGAATTTTGGCACAGGAGCACGCATGAAATCGTCTATGCCACACGGAAGTCGGTCAGTACAGTGTCTTGAAGGGGAAAAGGGACGGCCGCACAAAATATAACATTAATCGGGAGTAGGCTGATGACGGGCACATTTTTCAACGCTACATACAAAATTCTAAAGTAAACAGGCATGTAGTCAAATAATTATATTTGTAACCGCAGTTTTGTTGTGTTACTGGCATCCCAACTCCATGGATCCATTTTTTTCCCTTCTAAACCAGTGCAGTACGCTTGCTGCGTGCCAGTACTAAAGAATGTCATGAAATCGGCAAACTGCCAATAGGTTCGACACTGTTCATACTTCCTCTGTATTTACTCTTTACCTAAGAGGATCTGGTTTAGATTGAGATACCTACTCATGACGACATGACAATGGTATAAGGTCATATATTAAATTATAACTATTTTTTTATGCAATATATATTATATAATAGCAGTGATAGCCGATTGGTTAAGCACGCGTCTTGCGGGCTACCAGGTCTCGGGTTCAAACCCCGGCTCGAACCTCTGGATTTTTCGAAATCTATGTTCGAATCATAATTTCTATATGACTATCACTTGCTTACGGTGAAGGAAAACATCGTGAGGAAACCTGCATGTCTTAGAAGATTTAACCAATTTTCGAAAGACATGTGAAATCCGCCAACCCGCACTGGGCCAGCGTGGTGGATTATGGCCTGAATCCCCCTCGTGTTGAGAGGAGGCCCGTGCCCAGGAGTGGGACGTCAAAAAGGGCTAAAATTATTATATTTTTTTTATGACGACCGCATGGCGCAGTGGATTGAGCGTAGGCCGCTCGGCGCACTGCACCGTGTGGTTGCGGGTTCGATTTCCGCTGGGACAAATTTTTATTAGATAATCTGATTTTTCCATTGAAGCTAATAGCATTACTTACATCAATGAAATTGATTATTAACTTCTAATAGAAAAGGAGATAAGGTATCTGTATGAAAAATATTCTTTATGTGTGACTTCATTATATTCCCTTAGTTATTATCTCTTATTGTAAAATTGTAGTCCCACTGGACTAGCGATATGATATTCTGACTTACTAACTCGTCGAACCTCGGCCTTCTCTGGACTCCATTGTCGATCCAGCAGGCCCAGCACAGCTGGCTGTAATAAGACAAAAATGAGATAAAACGATTGTGGCTCATTCCCTCCTATGTAATCAGAAAGAGAGAGAACGACTCGGTGCGATAACAATCCGTGACAAAAGTCTTGTCATGACGGGTGTGTTAACCCTGCTAGTCTACAGGTGTTAACAGTGGTAGGAGTATGAGGTGGGCCTGTATTAGTAAATGAATCTCAAATCTTAGAGCGATCTTGAGTTCGCTTTTGACAAGTAATTTTGTACTGGTACGACATAAGAATGACATTTTCAAGATCACTCTCAGACTTGTGATCGATTTGCGGACTAAATTCCTTACCTACGGAACCACGGCCTCTCCAGGACATTTCGTTTTTATTTTGGAATAGGAATTCGATTGTGATACTTTTGCAGATCGAGTCGGCGAGACACTGTTCAAAGCGCGGAGAATTATCCTGAAACCCAATCAGTTTGGTGCATGGAGGAATGCAGTTTCATTTACTAGTCTCTGAAACCACGGGTCCAAAGTAGTTTGTTAGATTATGAATTTGGGAGGGGCACTTAAAAATCTATGACCTTATCACTGACCAATGTTGGTGATTTGAGATATTATTTTTGGTTGATCAGATTAGAGTGTTTTGTGTTAGTAACTGGCCTGCCTCTAGTTAGAACTTGAGACAAACTAACAATAAACGTGAGACGAATAATATTTTACGAACTAGCTGAATTTAAATAAGCAGGAATCCAAAGGCCATTCACAACCTAATTCTACTCTACATTAGGCATTTAATTAAATTACTGAACCACTCTGAGTCGTATTCGAAATATTCCGGACCAGAATTTTTGAACGAATGTATAATGGTTGTCGCAACATCTACAAGTCCTAATTATGCATTTTAACCTCATTATTAACATTTAAAATTCCCAAGTGCTCTAACCACAGAACTCGAATGTTACAAGAGTATTTTTAGTGGATGAATTTTACCTACATTAATTAAATTCCAAGCGTTATATCTGTAGCTCGACCTCAATAGAATAGCCTTAAGTCCACTACCATAAGATGACCCCTCACGCGCCTTCTAAGGTATAATTAGCAGAAGCGAAAGGAACAGTTTAATAGAAAAGTAAAGGTCTACTTTCGATGGTCGAGATGAGGTTTCCTTTTGAAAATATAAAAATTGTTTTCATTTTAATTTTAACAAGAGATGTCTATAATAAAGCTGTTTACACTTTAGATACTGAGTAGTGTTTTGGGTTCCAAATAGTACCAATAGTTGATTTATTTACGAGAAAAAAACACAAGAATGAAGGCAAGCGTTTTTATGATAACATAACACCGAATTTATTGTTATGATTATCTTTGTTGAGCGTTATTAGAGGTGTGGAATGAATAAACGTAAATTCTCAGTCCAGACTTGAGCTCACAATATGATGAAAAACAGAAATATAAATGTCGGCAAGGCTGAGTTTTAGTGAGATAAACTTTTGCAAAATAAACCCGATCTTGTAAGTTTTTGTAACATATGGTAACACATCTCCAACATGATTGTCAAAAGTTACTTGACTCTTCAATCTTTTTTTACGGTTATAGGTATTCAATTTGTTCAAACGTCTTGCGGGTACAAGGTCCTTGGATCGAAGCCCAGCTCGCACCTCTGGGTTTTTCGAAATCTATGTGCGAGTCACAAATTCAATAATGATTATCACTTGCTCACGGTGAAGGAAGACATCGCGAGAAAGCTAGTATGTCTTAGAAAATTTAAACAAGTTTCGGAAGACATGTGAAATCCGCCAATCCGCACTGGGCCAGCGTAATGAATTATGGCCTAAATCCCTCTCGTATTGAGGAGAGGCCCGTGCCCAGGACTGAGACGTCAAAGGGGCTAAATTATTGTCTTTATTATTATTCATTACTACCTGTAGATAGTGGAATCCGAACCCAAGACTCACTAAGCAGCTGACCATTTTTTTTCTTTAGCTATTGGTTTATATTCCCAAGCGCGAAATGGAAAGCTCGTCAGGTTTCAGCGCCGCATGTTCGAAGCAATCAACCAAAGTCGGGCAGTGTTCACGACGGCATGAAATTTCGCCCGAACCGCCCTTAGTTGTACCGTACCACTTAAATTGAAATCTGTTGACGTGATTTTAAATACGAAACTAGGTTAGCACATGGTTTTGCCTGTATCGATGTGTGGAATAAAAAAATACACAATTATTTAATTAATTCAATTAAATAATTATTTAATTAAATTATTACTACTCAGTGAAAATAAATATGTAATCAAAGATAAACATTGAATAAATCCCTATATATATAAATCCCTACGTAAATACACCCAATTTCATGGTTCAAAATAGTTAAATAATTAGAGGTTTTCAACGTATTCAATTATAGGAATCGATACAGGCATCGTTTACTGCGATCAGTGTTTCACTGTAAAAACGAAAAACTAGTATCTTTTTACAAAGTTCTTACAATTTATTAATTATATGCTTTGGAAAGGAGATTAATGACAAAATAAAATAATACCTTTAAAGAGAATCGTGTTACAATACCATTACAGCCACTTTTGTTAAGACAAGAATGCGTTATAAACCTGTTATAAATGGATTAATTGTCTATAAATTACAGAGTTACTATGCAGCTCTACTATGAATTCACACTCGCTAATCGCTGTCGTTTACGTAAAAATATTTGTATCGCAAATTGTATCGGTCACCCGAGGATCAAACTATTTGGCAAACTATTTGACGATCGCTTGGTGCAGTGATTCGAGCGTAGGCCGCTCGGCTCACTGCAGCTGGCGGTTGCGGTTCGATTCCCGCTGTGGAATTTCGGAAATGGCCTTTTAGTAATTTGCCCTGGTCTGGGTGTCACTGGGATCGCCCCCAGTCCATTTTACAGTGCCCATAGTACAAGCGCTGCTTAGTTTGGGAACACACAGTTGGTGTGTCAATCTGGTGTGTCAGTCATTATTATTAACTAACGTTTTTAAGAGAACGATAGCAACTGATATGAAGCGATTGTAGATACAATCTCGTGGTAGAGCGTCATAGAGAGAGCGAAGAGTTTCAGAGCGGTCATATCCTTCATGGATTACGGACCAACCATTTTAGACTCCGCACTAGGATAATAAAGTTCCGGGGGGGAAGCAGAGACCTCGCCGTTGTAGTCGGTCGGTCGTCAATCTTATATGGGTAGCTTATTAAGCGTATGCGTATTGGAAACTTCTGTCTGAGACACGTATTAATAAATCGATTTCATATCTGAGAGCGGTCTTGAGTACGCTGTTGACATTTAATTTTGTACTAGCATGACATTAGAGTGTCATTTCCAAGATTGCTCTCAGACTTGAGATCAATTTATCAATACGGGTCGTAGAGTGCGGAGGCCAGTGTTGTCTATGTACTATTGTAATAAATAAGCGGGCCTGGCAGACGTTGTCCTGCCATACCTAAAACACGATCGCAGTGCCCCCTACCGGATCCAACTATGAATTTCAACATTTCTGCTTTTTTTATCATAATCGGTCCAGCCGTTTAGGAGAAGTTCAGTGACAAACACACATACAGAATAATTATATATATATAAAGTAGATAACGTGTCTATGTTGAAAAATTCTGGCTATTTCTATGTCTCTACATCCGGTACAAGTGTTTTTTGGAATCCACGTTTATTTTTCTATTTTTTCAAGCAATACCTAAAATTAGGAGTAGATATCATATCGTTTAGGTACCTTAACTTGTGAGGGTGGTACTACCCTAGTCGAGCCTGCTCTTATATGAGCTGAAGTCAATTATTGGCTACCAGTTTGGCTCTCCAACTGTACAATTTGGTTTTGAAAGTGGTAGACAATCAATAACACTCAGGGAAATAGAACCACGTCTAGTCAACCTACATCAGTGCAACAAGCCTTCACTTCAATCTGGCGTGAAAATCCAGACTCTTTCTATTCTATACAGGGTGTTCTCAGGCTCACATAAGCTTTTTAGCGGCGGGCACGTACGAGCGCGCGCCTCGCCGTGTTCGCAATGGAACATGTTATATAGGGTGTTTCACATGCAAGTTTAGATCAGCTGCGATTATTAATCGTTAAAAAGACTTACAAGCTTTACATTGTCAAAATTAAAAACAATATATGACTATGTTTGACGATAGATAGTACATACTTATAATGGTTTTTGTTTAGTAAATCTTTCAATGAATTGTATTTTTTTTCATTCGTCGTTTTGGCTTCGCTTTTCTAATTTAACCAGTTTCAAGTTAAATATTATTTTACTTTGTATTTATGATTTACTAGCTGTGCCCAACGACTCCGTCCGCGTAGTATTTAACGTAACAAACATTTCGGGATTATCGGGATAAAAAGTATCCTATAGGTTAATCCCGGTGATAAACTATCTGTGTTCCAAATTTCATCCAAATCCGTTGAGTGGTTTTTTCGTGAAGGAGTAACAAATATACATCCACACTCACAAACTTTCACATTTATAATATTAGTAGGACTTAAGCACATAGAGGATGGATATACCCCCTCCCGCAAATCAATGTATCGGATCAATGAAATGTATTTGTATGGGCTTTACTGATAGTATTTTGGGGGTCGACTGTTTCAGTAAAGTTACTGATACAGTCAACTTCACCGATTGTTCGCTTCGCCGCGATGTGAACAAGACCTTACATTTACGCTATACAAGTTAGCAAATACTATATGTCTGTTACCTGCTTTATAAACACCTGGATATAAAAGTTTTGGTAAGGCTGAATGTATTAACTATGGATTTAGGTGCATTATTACTGGTTCTTTAAAGCGCTTTTGCGACGCAGTAGCCACTTTTAGGTACAAAGCAATGTTACCTTTCAGCGTAGAAGTCATCTGTTTGTCATCCAAAAAGTATTACTTATCTACACGATTTACATTTCTAAAAATAATTACTAGTAAGTAAGTTGGTACTATTATATAATAAGCATTGCACAACGATTTCACAGCTGATAATATTATTATAACAATTATAATAAAGGAACGGAATAATGCGCCAAGTTCGAGACGGAATGCTGAGGTTTCAATTAAAACTTCACAATTCCGCGAGTGCCGCACCTACTTATAGACAAAAGTTCCGCGCTCCCGCTCCGTAAGTAAATGGTAATATTTCGCAGTTAGAAAAGTAAATGATACCTCTCTTATTTCGTTTTGTTATACATATACCTACCCACCTGATTCTTATTAGTTAGTAGGTATCTATACAAAAAGAGATGAACACCCAAAAGAAGATAATCATCGTTAACATCGTCATTTCAGCTGAAAGACCTCCACTGCTCGATATAGGCCTCCCCACAGATATAGATTAACATAGATAACGCAAGTATCACGATTTTTATTGAAACCAAGCGTGCCGAATTTTTTACACCTACTGTGACGTCACAAGTGACGGGAAATCCAAACCGATTCAAAGACACCGATGCGGCCAATGCCCCTCCGCCCACTACGATTCTTTCGAATGATTATCTCGCTCATACTCATATTTTTTATATCTGTAGTCGCGCGGACTGTAAGTTAGCGGCGACCAACCTTGACGCTTTGTCGGGGTTTCGTACACGCGAAGTACATGCATATATCTGAGGGCCTCCCCAAGTTTCACCACAATGACCGGTCTTGCACTGCCCGCATCCAGCGGAGTCCCGCGACCTTCGACCTTCACCAGGTCGTCGGTCCATCTTGTGGGAGGCCCACGCTACTCTTTCCGGAAAAAGATGGCCTGACGGTATTTTTATACAATAACCTGTGGGATAAATGCTTGCAACACCAAAGGCATTGCTCGCTCGTTGCCAACCGGAAGGGGAGTGGGATAGAGGAAAGGGAAGGGAGGGGAGTTACTGTTGAGCTTCCGGCTCTCTAACAATATACTATTACTAGCTGTGCCCACCGACTTCGTCCGCGTAGTATTTAACGTAACAAAAATTTGGGGATTATCGGGATAAAAAGTATCCTATATGTTAATCCCGGTTATAAGCTATAGTGTTCCAAATTTCATCCAAATCCGTTCAGTAGTTTTTGCGTGAAGGAGTAGCAAACATACATCCACACTCACAAACTTTCACATTTATATAATTAGTAGGATACAATATGTTACTTTGTAGTTCATTATTATTATTAACCTGGTAGAGTGGTACATCGCTGGTTTTTAGTGGGTATGCCATGCGCTTATGTGGTGCAGGGGAGTCCCTCAAACCCCTCCCGCCTCCCCCGAGGCGGAAAGGGACCCATATACGGTTTTGCAACAAAACTAAGAGAGAAAAGAGTTATTTTAAACTGTTTAAGCAGACTACCGATAACATAGCTATGTCCTTTTATTACTAACTAGTGTCTGGCCGCGACTTCGTCCGCGTATTCTATGTGTTAGTTCAGGTTATAAACTATCTGTGATCCAAATTTCATCCAAATCCGTTCAGTAGTTTTTGCGTGAAAGAGTAACAAACATACATCTACACTCACAAACTTTCGCATTTATATATTAGTAGAACTTAGTACTTATTGACATTTATAAGCGTCAGCAGTAATAACAAACACTTAAACAAATAAAGGAAATTAGCTCCGTCTTAACTAAGGCTTTGAGCAAAGAGTTGTACTGCTATTTATACGGCCGCGAAACTTCCTTGCCCCAGGCGTTTCCCAGCCGGTCGACCTTGTCAGAAACATGTCTTTGTGAACTAAGATCATATTTCGTCTTCAGAAATTATGTGGAACCGCCCGTGAAATTGGCTGAATGTTTTGCTGTTTATATATAATACTAGCTGTTGGCCCACGGCTTCGCCCTCGTGGTACCTTGATAAAATAAAAGTAGCCTAAGTTGGGTCTTGTAACATCAGCTATCTGCCAGTGAAAGTCCCGTTAAAATCGGTCCAGCCTTTCCGGAGATTAGGCGGAACAAACAGACAGATAAAATTGTAACACATTGTTTTTTGAAATAAGTATGGGTATTTACTTTAATTATGTAAAATTAAACACATTACATTACAAACAGACCCTTCAATGAGTGGGGGAGTTATTACATAACATTTTCCGATTTCCCAACCCCAAAGTTTACAATCCGTAAAACATAAAATTCAATGAGTAATCTTTCCATAAATTTGTTCTAACAAAAAACCTCAGCGTTTGCGACGATAACGACAACTTACAAGTAATATATTGCAATCTATCTAATAGCCGGCATAATATATTTCTATGTACCCACTAAATTCTGGTGAAAAATATCTCTAAGATCTTAGAAAGGGCCAGTTTCTTTTGTCTATTTAAAACGTTTCTCTTGTATGTCGTTAAGTGGTACAGTACGCTTTTTACTTTAGAATGCGTATTTAACGAAGATTGACAATTTATTTTTTATTTGTACTCTGACCACGTCAGTGCAGCGTTCATTAGTGCTATATATTGTACTGCTATGGACATACGGCACCATAATTATGTATCATTCGTTCAGTAATCGATAAGACGCCAAAAATATGGAATTTAGAGTAAGAGTCAACGCTACAAATGTCATTATATATTAGGCATGGAAATTATTGCTACTTTCAATTCATTTTCATTACGTGATTTTTTATTTCTTTCACTGTTATTTCACAGTCTATGATTTTATTCATAGTGAATACTATGCAGTCACTGGTCGATGAATTATCATAATAACCGTGTTAGTACCGAACGCTTTGCAATTAATTATCAATTATTTTTAACAGTTTCTACCTAAGAGGGTAGCAAGTGCTACCTATGAAAACCTATATAATATGATTTTTCACATGCTACCTGTGAAATGTTCCATTACTACTATATATATATATATATATCGATTATCGTTGCTAAGAGTAGCACCCGAGTACAAAGATAATCTACGTCATAGCCAGAAGGGTTCAGTAAGGCGACTCCACTAAGTGCTCGCCTCGAACTGAGCTCTGAACAATATCCCCCTTAAAGTTAATTGCCTTCTCAGGCCGAAGTTCCGAAGCTTAGATAGCCGATACCCCATCGATCGGCGGTAAAATTAGAATGGAAACCTTGATATAGATACATTCATTACTGATTTTAAAATAGAGTTAACTTTATGTTCCATTTTTACGATGGTACAGTCAAAATGTATAATAACATTCATACATATGGCTTTAATAAAGTAGCCCCTGTTACGTCCCACTCCTGGGCACGGGCCTCCCCTCAACACGAGGGGGATTCAGGCCATAATCCACCACGCTGGCCCATTGCGGGTTGGCGGATTTCACATGTCTTTCGAAAATTGGTTAGATCTTCTAAGACATGCAGGTTTCCTCACGATGTTTTCCTTCACTGTAAGTAGAAATTATGGCTCCCACATAGATTTTGAAAAATCCAGAGGTGCGCGCCGGGGTTTGAACCCAAGACCTGGTGCCCGCAAGACGCGTGCTTTAACCAATCGGCAATCACTGTTATGCTTTATTATGGCTTTAATTTAGGCAATTGACTACAGTTCATATACGGGGTGGCTCAAATGGAGTAGTACCTCCCTCTCACAGAAGATCGGCGTATATTAGTTACTAGCGGCCCGCCCCGGCTTCACACGGGTACATTGCGGTTACATTATACGAGTTTTAGTAAGGATCCCTAATATTTTTGAAAATATATTATAGCCTATGTCACCCGGGGATAGTGTAGCTTCCCAACAGTGAAAGAATTTTTCAAATCGGTTCAGTAGTTTCGGAGCCTATTCATTACAATCAAACAAACAAAGTTTTCCTCTTTATAATATTAGTATGATAATGCCTGCGTGTCGTACGATGAGTGAGAGTCGGAAGGCCAAACTCCCACTCCTTCCCCTCTCTCTATCCCAATTACGAATTACCCTCAATTCGGTAACGTGCGAGCTATGCCATTGGTAGGATTCTGCAGACTTGAAATGGAAGCATTAATGCTATTAAAATCCAATGTAGAGTCCGAAAGTAGGACACTATAATATATAAACAAACTAGCTGTGCCCACCGACTTCGTCCGCGTAGTATTTAACTTAACAAAAATTTCAGGATAATCGGAATAAAAAGTATCCTATGTGTTAATCCCGGTTATAAACTATCTGTGTTCCAAATTTCATCCAAATCCGTTCAGTGGTTTTTGCGTGAAAGATTAACAAACATACGTCCACACTCACAAACTTTCGCATTTATAATATCAGTAGGATGCACGTACCTACTTAATAAAATTTATAAGAATCGGAAACTTCTTAATATAACACATTGTAAGTACATTATTTCAAGTCTACGCTATAAAACACCAGCGACGATAACAGGGAGCGAAATGGCCCAGTCGCAGTTGCATTCAAGCGATTCAATTATAACTTGAACCGTCCTCCGTTGCATTGGAAATCCTACTCAAAGTTTATGAATAGAACATAGTTTAAGGAAATAATACAAAGAAGATTGTTCCTTAAGTTATTTTATAATATAACCTACTTTTGCTTATATAGAAATCAACCAATACATAATTAAGATTTGTATAATGAATTTCATTCATAGACACAAAACCCACTTATGATTATAAAAAATATTAAGCCTTCTCGTTTTGGGATCATATTCCTGGGGAGCAGAGCAAGAAACTCAGTAGGAAAAAATGGTAGCAGGCAGCATCTTTGGTGAAATGCTTTGGTATATTTCCAAAAGCCGTCGGGGCACACAAGTTCTCGGAATGGCGACCGCGAACCGAAAGCTTAAGTAGTATAGAACGGCCCCCAAAAAGGTGGACTGTCATTTTTATGATACAATGTTAAATTAGGGAGTGGGCTTTTTAACCCACTCTTTAATATAATATTGGCATAAGTACTTACATGTAGTAAGTATAAATAAATAAATTATTTCGTATCTAGTCGATTTGAACCCTTCCTAAAACACACAAAAAGGCACCTTCAAAAGTTTAGAGGTTAAAATTCACTGGCAATAAATCTTTAACTGTGTTCAGATCAAAGCGCGAGACCCCTAAAGGGTTCCAGAAAAGGCCTTTTCATGGTGACCCTAGCGATAACCGTTAAGATGCCTTGGGTAGCAGTAGAGCTACTGATAATAAGTTAGTGAGCCTAAATTTGTATACTCAAGCTCTTGAGTATACAAATGTAGGCTCACTAACATTCGGCCGGCCTTTTTATAAATTTGTGGTTCATTCTGTCTTGGTGACTAATTAAAAATAAATTGAAGCGAAATCTTTAAAAACAACTTACTTAATAATAAAATTATGTATACATTTATTCATATCGCTTTTCGTGGGCCGTGGTATGGGTAATTATTTTATTTAATATCCTATCCTACTAATATTATAAATGCGAAAGTTGTGAGTGTGTATGTAGGTTTGTTACTATTTCACGCAAAAACTACAGAACGTATTTCGATGAAATTTGGAACACAGAGAGTTTATATCCTGGATTAACACATAGAGTACTTTACTTAAGTCTACGCCGACTAAATCGCGGGCAGAAACTAGTTTATAATGAACTCGGAAAATAAGGCGCCCGATGTTAGTAGTTATCGTATCCTATAGATGCTTTCAATACCAAAGGCATTGCTCGAACATTGCCGACCTAAAAAAGAGCGGGACAGAGGGAAATGAATGAATGGGATGTTAGGCTTCCGGCTCTCTCGCTCATCGTACGAAACGCAGCTACTTTACGCAGATTTTCTGTGACAGGGGGGTACTACCAGATCGAGCCAGTCCATCTATGAGCTGTTAAACTGTGCTTAAACACATAATGTTACGTCTTCGTCTTCACCGTACCGTTCGGGTCCCCGAGAGAGAGGGCTCGCGCCACGAAGACACCCGACACTAGATCCGAATCGCATTCAACCGCAACCACCGGCCATACTTGTAACGTGTTTTTTATACAGATTATTATAATATTACTAGATATCTGCATTTTTTATCTAACATCATCCAGTCCACCATATCGAAGCGTAAGCAACACATAATCTGAGAACTAAATGGATATACCACCGCCTTGCACTTACCAAATCCGTGGTATCTCCCTGCTAATTACAGCTACACATAATTAAGCCGATTGCATCAATACATTGTACATTAACTAGACCAAACATTAGCTAGCGGAGTACTGTGTAATTGACTAAGTGGGTATATCGATTGAACCGCCCAGGGGCCCGACTCTGGTAACCGCTGGTTTCTCGATCGACTCGCAGTATACGTCAAACCTGACGTATCGTGTAAGTGAATTCGTCAGTTTTGTCTGATTATCTATAAAAATACTGTGCCATCTGGGGACGCCCGAAAGAAGCAAAGCCTTATACCTATATAAGTAGTAAGTAGGTATATGTCGTGTAACGCTACTGACGCTTAGCACGGAAAGAGTGGTCGTACGGCGAGCGCCCCGAACGTCGGTATAGAAGCTTTGCTTCAAAAACTAACAAAACTCAAGTAATCAGATGAAGTTAGTACGTAAATTCCATACCAAAATTCATGAGGACGAAGCGGTCAATAAATACCTAGTAGAATTTTAAGGTGAGTAGACAAAGAATATATTTGATTAAAAAATTGTAAATCCTAAAGAAATGTCTATTCGAAAAAGTTAATTTATGAAATCTACGTTCCATGGTCTTACTTTTGATTAGCCGCGTTAGTTCAATATGAATCCCTATTTAACCTGCATCATAACTAGCATCGCGATATACTTAGTTAGTTGGATAGTGAATCTCATTACAAAAGTACATAACGGCGCTCATTATTATAACGGTTATTGCGAGGTCGGGAGCGGCAGCGGTGCGCGTGCGGTTCACTGTGATTAACTCGCTCCTAACCACATCTGGCCAGAGTTCGTTTTCAATGTAATACGAGTATTATAAAAATACACGACTGACACGCCAACTGTATGGTCCCAAACTAAGCAACGCTTGTACTATGGGTACCGTATAATGGACTGGGGGCGATCCCAGTGACACCCAGACCAGGTCAAATTAAGAAAAAAATATTTCTGAAATTTACTCCCGCGGGAATCGCACCCGCAACCACTATGTGCAGTGTGCCGAGCGGCCTACGCTCGAGTCACTACGCCAAGTGGTCGTTGAAAGTAGTATTTTTATTTATTTTATTATATGTATTACATAAGGATTGCTGTTGCCAATCCGCCTAGGAAGCGCGGCTGTGACTAGACAATATCTGAGATGTGCTGCAGATATATTTCCACACATCAAGCACCTGTGTACACTGCGCTAGAAATGATTTGCATCAAAATTGGGCATAGCTTTGCAAAAAGGAACCAACCCACACTTCCTTCTGCAGACTAAAATCAACCCCTGTTGAAGTGATTGTAGGTTGATTTCAGTTGGCAGTAGTATTGTTGGTTGAATCCATTCTGCATATTTATATCCAATTATGAAAAAAAAAACAGGACGGGAGCAAAAGTAACGTCAGTGTGATTGGTAGGCAGCGGAGGCAATGCATTGTGATTCGGTCTTTAATCTTAAATACACCTTATTAAGCGTATGTGTATACGGAAATGAATGGGTGGTTGACTGTGTCTTGAGCTTGAGTTTTCCAAACGATATAGTATGACACCAACATAATACATGTTACCTAAGTAAGGTACCTATACAAAGTTCCCTAACATAAATTTGTATAAAATTACGGTTTAATTAGTTCTTTACTTAGGTACCTCCATATTTAATATTACAGCCTCCCGGGAAAGGCTTCTTGCTGTACTGTTAACATCTCTACTCCATCTTGTATGTTGGTATGGTGCGCAAAAAAAACATAGTAGACAAATATTTTGCTAATAATGTATTTAGTAAGTAGCCTTAGTGATATTTTTATTATTTATTTAGTTCGGTGCTATAATTATGAATATTACGAGTTCAGAGATTTTCTATGGAAATGTATAATCAAACGATTTTTTTTAATCTCAACCATATTTTGTACACAATAGTTTGTGTATTTGAAGTATTATCTCCAAATAAAACAAAAATAAAATCATGGTCTTACAAATAAAATATCGTGTGGGACGTACCTTTTTTTTTTCTATCCATACCTTCACGTAATCTCGAGTTTTAATACATTATTTTCACCTTCCACGAATACGGTTCAAGTAAGGACAGTAAAATTAGGGGCTCACAAAAACCCGAGTCGATGTGTAAACTCAGTTTAACGGCGTTAAACCATTTACGGCGGTTTTATCGTCATAAACTCGTTAATTTTAACGGGCGTTGTAATCGTAATAAACTTTGATTTCGGGATTACGACCGAACTGATGGCTGGTTATACTCACATTAGCGGAGATAAAAAGTTGGTATTGCCTTATTATGTTAGGCAAAGGTACACATATAATTACACTGGCTGTGCCCCCCGACTTCGTCCGCGTAGTATTTAACGTAACAAAAATTTCGGGATTATTGGGATAAAAAGTACCCTATATGTTAAACCCGGTTATAAACTATCTGTGTTCCAAATTTCATCCAAATCCGTTCAGTAGTTTTTGCGTGAAGGAGTAACACACATACATCCACACTCACAAACTTTCACATTTATAATATTAGTAGGATTGGTGTCATTAAATTTATTGCCTCTGTATTACGGTCGGGTTTTGCTTGAAAATTGTTCCGCTTAAAATATACCTTACCTAATAATATGTGCCTTGAAGGCATATGTGTTCTAAATAAATATCGCCAGACTGACACACCAACTGTATGGTCCCAAACTAAGCAACGCTTTTACTATGGGTACCGTACAATGTACTGGGGGCGATCCCCGTGACACCCAGACCTGCCTCCTTAGCCAAGTGGCTTCGTCTAGAAGCGTTTCTACAAGTCGCTACGCTTCATGTATGGAAATGACATAAATCACGTGATCTACTTATCGACTTGTAATGTCATTTCCATACATTTAAGCGTAGCGTTTTGTAGAAGCGCTTGTAGACGAGGCCACTTTGGCTAGGGGGCCTGGGCAAATTACGAAATGGCCATTTCCGAAATTTGCCATGACGGGAAACGAACCCGCAACCACCCAGTGCAGTGAGCTAAGAGGCCTACGCTCAAGCCACTGCGCCAAGCGGTCGTCAACGGTCAGCCGTTTTATGGCTTACAGGTCTTTAAATATTCGTCACAACTATCGTATTCCTCCCCAGAGGCAGGAAGAGGCAGACAGAGAGAGGCAGAGGCAAGCCATTTGATATGTTCTATCAGAATAGAACATATCAAATGGCCTATAGAACAGTGTAAGCTATTATCAACCGACTTCAAAAAGGAGGAGGTTCGCAATTCGTGTGTATTTAAAAAAAAAATGTTTGTTACCTCAGAACTTCGGCATTAATAAACCGATTTGAAAAAATCATTATGCATTTGAAAGGATGTCCTTTCAGATTGGTCCCACAAAAATGTCATCAACATCAGTTCAATAGTTTGGCATTTAATTACGAGTAGCAGCCACCGTTATTCATGAAAAACTTTGTATTTTTTTTTTTTTACAGAAATTTTGTTCGATTCTTTGTACCATTGAATTGTATGTCTGATACTGATCCTAAGCCCCAGCTAATATTTTGAACTTTTGAGACAAGCCGTATAGAGTCATTTGACTGCCTCCCTATTAAAAGTCCTGTTCCTTCGTTTGAACTTCGTTAAGACGGCTGGTTGTGGTGCAAACTAATTACGCAAGCGCGCGCCGGCGCCGCGGCTACGTCGAGAGTTCCACCTTGTTTACCTATTAGCGAAGAGCATTTAGCGATGTACAATCTTCTATCGATATCGATACATCTATGTCATTGGCGTGAATCATGGACCCTACAAACTGGAGGTGGAGTCCATCTAACGCTGCCGCTCGTATTGTCGATAAGCTGCCTACATCCCCTTGTTAATATTTACCATCGATATAATGTAAATGTACGACAATACACCTCCACGTGCTCTTAAAGATTGCAGGGGAAACGATTTTCCACAGTTATATTTAATTTTCGCAGATATAATAAAAGCTGTTTTATTTTGGCAGATATAATAGATATTACAGATATTATAGACAGTACTATCGACATTATTTATACCAAACGGATATCGATAGATTATGCTACACATGCCTAGTTTACAGTAGATATTAGTTTACGCCAGCTAACCTATTTATTCCTTATTATTCCTGAAGAGACCAGTATTCAACTAATCCTAACCAAGGTCCTTACAATATGGTTTAATGTTTGCCTACTCTGCCAACGCATTTTTATATTATATTTTTAAATTAATTTCATGTAGACCTGCAAATTATTGCAATTTGACCCATACGTCAGTGACATAAGAGTCACAGCACGTGTCTTTGTAAAATAAACGAACTATATTTGCCTGCCTACGCAGTTTTTCCTTTGCCTATACACACATTTATAAGACATGGGTACAATTTATATTTTATGACAGTAGGTACACAAAAAACATAAAATGTAAAATCTAATTGGCGTGCGACGCACATGTCGCGGCCTCGGCTGGATCCCGCTCTGTTTGTCTATTAGCGAGCAAAATTGTGTTTGAACAGCGTCTTTGTGCGTTGTTCGCACGTGTGTGGTAACTTTTAAGTCTTCCAACCTAATTTTATTTTGCGTGTTGGGAGACAAAGCTCAAGATTAAAGGCTGAATAGCATATGCTGAAATAAGTGGCAATATAAAACGTGTTAGACTTTGTATGATCGTTTATAATGAATATCGGAGGTTCTCAACATGGCGGTACTGCGCCGCAGTGGGGGCAATGGCATCAATGTATAAATATTTTATAACTAGCTGTGCCCACGGACTTCGTCCGCGTAGTGTTTAACGTAACAAAAATTTCGGGATTATCGGGATAAAAAGTATCCTATATGTTAATCCCGGCTATAAACTATCTGTGTTCCAAATTTCATCCAAATCCGTTCAGTAGTTTTTGCGTGAAGGAGTAACAAATATACATACATACATACATACATCCACACTCACAAACTTTCACATTTATAATATTAGTAGGATTATTAAGAGCGACATAATTTTATTAATTTATTTTATAGATAAGGGTGAGCATGGACTAGAAAAGTTTAGGAGCCTCTTGTGCGGCTATATATATAACTAATAATACAATTAAACCTGTAGTTATTTACAAAAAGAGTATGCAGAGACCCAATGTACATCCAAATTTTGCTAATAGTATTTAGGTCTTAAAGTAATGAGGCGAGAGTCTATTGTCATTTATGGATAGCATTCGTTATGAAGAATGAAGTTCTTAAATATAAATTCAAAATAAATAAGTATCTACCACTCAAAATAAATAAAGCTAAATTTACTTTTAAAAACGAAATATTTACCTTATATCCCGCAAAGAAAGCTGTTCTTTGTAACGAGTATTCAATTCGCCCTCGGAGCGGATTTCCCGCGGAGACTAGACGTCATACTTTGATGCATTCAGAATGCTGAACAGACTCTGGGTTGTACCGATAGCTGTCCGCGAACGCCTTTTTGGTGTTGGGCCCTAAATAACGCTACAAATCCCATTTTATTTAAAACTGACATTATTGTTGTTATTTAATACTGTTGTTTGATCCTGTATTTTAATACACGTTAAATACTGTTTGATTAATTTAATATTTTAGACGTCAATAGCCTGTCAAAAGCCGAGGTGGTTGGAGGTGAGGAGAGCGATAGTCAGTGGTCAGAGGGGCCACCCTCGTAGCTGAGAGGTTCCGGGTTCGATCCCCATCCGCGCCATTAAACTATTGACGTGAGCCCACTCCTAACACAAGCATTAGCTTAGCTGGAGAGGCTAAATACTAGTATTGTGATAAACTCACATCATAGAAAATGCCTAGTGCGCTTCTCATGCCGCTCAGTCTGCGCCACATATCAATTAAAATGGAAGAGGGGGAGCATAGTATCTGAGCAAAGCTAAAGTAAGAAAAAAAATATGTCAAATTGACAATTTGTAAGTGCCCCAGTAGGCCTAAACAAAATAAACGATTTGAATTGAATTGAATTTATTTTACCACAAAACGGCCACAAGATTCCCTACTTAATTAATTTTATTGTAATACTACACTAATAGTGTTCATCGTGTGTATCGTATTGTATGGATCAGAGTGCTGGGCTACAAAAGCGGTGGATGAAAGAAGAGTGCATGTAGCAGAGATGCGAATGTTGAGATGGATGTGTGGTGTAACAAAGATGGATAAAATTAGAAATGAGTATATAAGGGGAAGCCTGAAAGTAGCGCCAGTGACAGAGAAAATAAAGAGCGGAAGGTTAGCGTGGTATGGACATGTTATGCGAAGAAAGGATGATCATGCGGTCAAAAGGACGATGGGTATGAGAGTGAGCGGTAGTCGGGGTAGGGGACGTCCTAAAAAGACATGGATGAACTGCGTGGAAGAGGGTATGAGCGAAAAGGGAGTGAGTGCAGAGATGACGGATGATAGGCTTGAATGGAAGAAAAGAACGTGCTGCGCCGACCCCACCTGGTGTGGGATAAGGGCAAGAAAATGATGACTACACTAATAGTGTTCAATTCATGACATTCCGGTGGTAGAGTCAAACTGTAGCCAATTGAACCGGGTACGCGGTAGTACCACCGTCTCACAGAAGATTGATCAAAGGTAGTTTGTAATTATTGTTTATAAGCAACTGGCGATAAAAAAAGACATGTAAAAAGACAAGCCCGCTGAGTTTTTTGCCGGATCTTCTCAGTCGAGGTCGCGTTCCGATCCGGTTGTAGATATAAGAAAAAAATATGTAAAATTGACAATTTGTAAGTGACCCCGTAGGCCTGAACAAAATAAATGATTTTAATTTGAATTGAATTTGAGTATTATAGCTGCATTTCGTACTTCACGTCTCCACTCTGCCGAGATGCGAATGTTGAGATGGATGTGTGGAGTGACGCGAATGGATAAGGTGAAGAATGTGTACATAAGGGGCAGTGTCAGGGTAGCGCCAATAACCGATAAAGTAAGAGGTAGGAGGCTGGAATGGTTTGGACACGTGATGAGAAGGGGTGAGAAACATGTGACTAAGAGAGTGATGAATATGAATGTGGATGGATACAGTGCGAGAGGAAGGCCAAAGAAAAGATGGATGGATTGTATCTTGAGTGATATGAACGAGGTTGGAGTGGATGTGAGTATGACAGGAAAGCGCGATGTATGGAAGGAAAAGACATACTGCGCCGACCCCAGATAATGGGAAAAGGTAAGGCAGATGATGATGAGCTGCGTTTCGTACTTATGATGAGTAAGAGAGCCGGTAGCCCAATCCCCTTCGCTCCCCCTCCCTCTGTCACACTCCCCTTCAGTTCGGCAATGTACGAGAAATGCCTTTGGTACTGCAAGCTACGTAATTGCTTAATAGGGCAAGATCCAAGGGCCTCCAGACATTACTTATTATCTAAAAATAAAATGTATGGGATAAAGTAGTGTTAGTATGTACTTAGAGTGTATGATAAGTAACCGCTAGCTTGGTCCGGCGGCCATTTGTCAGGTAGCAGGTGATAAAGGTGGGCAAAAATAGTAAGTAATCACTTTTCTTAAATTCTCAATGCTGATATTAAATATTGTTAAAAAGTAATGATCAAGATTGCCAGACACTTTCTCTGGGCTGTAACTTTTACCAGACACATGAACGCTATTTAAAAAATATTCGTAACTTCTTATATTTTCGGTCTTGATTTTTATATAAAATATGATATTCAGGGAACTATTTCGATTTTTTTTGTAAGCAGCATTTTTTTCCGCTCTTCTCAAAGCCCTCAACTGTAGAACAATATATGACATAACCCACATTAAAGTGCATCTGTGGGCTATAAAAATATTGAAAATATCTATTGCTATTCCTTGCAGTCGCGCTGGATGATAGCCGGGTGAAATAAACTGTAGTTCTTGGTATGGCAGTGATGCTGCCTGGATCGTATCTCAGTGGTAATACCGGAACCCTTAGTTCTAAACGATTGAACTACCCTCCTGAATGTTAAGGTGGTTGGCAATAGACAATATTCTATATAGATAGGTAAGTAGGTCCCTAAGTACTTTATTTGGATCGTGTGAAAATGAAATTATTAACATTTTTGTTTCCTCAGAACTCCGTCATTTATAAACCGATTTGAAAAAATCCTACCTAAGAAGTCCTAATGTAAAGATATAAGCACCGATTCCAAATTAAAGAAATGATGTGATCTCTAGTTATTTCTACATTTTTCTGAAGTCGGTTTTAGTCTTTTGACAAACATTTTGTATTAACAATAAATAATTTATAAATACGATGCTTTTCATAGTTATTGCTGTAATTACAAGACGTTTTATAAAAATACCTAATATAATAATACTAGGAAATACAAGTCCATTAAAATTTCCCAGTAAGTACTTATGATTATTTTGTAAGTTCGATGCGCAGGTATTTATGAAACACTGTATAGAGAATTTCATCAAACATTGATAAGAATCATCACGCTGTACTTACTAGACTAGCTTTAAAAATTAAAATCGGTTAAAATAGATTCATTAGTTTTGGAGAAACGTAAAGACGGAAGATAACTACTCGCAAAACTCTCCTTTGTCGTTGAGATTTGAAAAAAAAAAACAATATTTTTGAAATTTTTCTGGTTAAATTTATGTCTAAAAACATTCAATTTCAAATTCAAATTCAAATCATTTATTTTGGTTAGGCCTACGGGGGCACTTACAAATTGTATAACATAAACATGTGCATATAATTAATGTTCTATGATATAAATAATTTCAGTGCGTCTGTTTTTCTCTTATTTTTTATTCAAGAATACTACTTCAAAACCCAATTTCACATTTCCCAAAAACCTATTTTGTACATAGATAATCATCGTAGGTATAATTGCCTCAGAATCGAGCTTACCACGAAACTTTCTTTACCGAACGCAACGAAAAATAACCTCCTGACAATAACTCCCGCCCGAGCAGGCTGGTTTGTTTACGCAGCACAAACACAGAGTAACAAAAATGGGGTGTTTGTTTCAGCGTTATCTGAGCGAGCAGACAGCACACATACATAGGTGTAGGTACTAGAGTTATCTCTGACTTCAAACTCAACGTTAACTCAAAATTGTTATTCATGTAAGCGAACAAAGCATTTAGGAATAGTCAAAACTAACCACCCGTTCGGAATGCTGCTTCCACTGAGAAGATGAAGTATATTGGATTGATTTTTTTTTTCATTTCAAGTGAGTAGGTAACCTAACTACTCACTAGACCTGGTAGGTACTGTAACAACCGGGTTTATATTAATTACTCATATTGCTTGTTAATATTAAGTTTATTATATTATTTGTTTATATACATTTATTTACATAATTATTTTTATATTTTTATATATGTCCTATCATAACGGTTCGTCGGTTGTCACTGCCAGCGCACCGCAGAGCTTTCAATTTCAAAACTAATCTTTTTCTTAAAATAAATTTCTTGTCGGCCAGGAACGCTTATCGCCAGTGGCCAGTGCGCCGACATGGACCTCCTTACAGTACCTAGCATAAACTCAAACTCAAAATTGATTTTATTAATGTATGTCTACAAATCCCTTATGAATATTCGCATCGCTCTGATCTTTTTTTTTATCTTTATAATAAAGGCTTCAAAGATGCGTACAAGCCGCCGAACAGCTGATGTTTGCATGGTAAGTAGGTACCATGGCTTTGGTTGCATGTTGCCGGCCTGGAGGAAAGGGGGATAGAGGGAGGGGAATGGAGCTTTTGGCTCTCCTACTCATCATGCGAATCGCAGTCACAGTGAACTTTGCGCGGTCGTTCTGTGAGATGTTGGTACAACCCCGGTTGAGCGAGCTCTATATTAAATCGGCTACAGTTCCGCTCTACCACTGTAATACACCGTTGTGTTTTGATTAGTTAAAATTTATTATTAACTCGTTAAGATATACCGTGTAATTAATAGTAATGTGTAATCCACAGGCTTTTTCAGTAGTTCAAAATAATTATTGGGGGTTTTGAATAAGTATCAGGCATATAATTAAATGATATAAAAACTTGATTTAATTTCGACCCTTTTTATTGAAATAAAACTATTTTTACGGATTATATCGCGTTTATTTACTTTTTTATGTTCCCGATGTTATTTTTTATTATTTTTATTATATATATTTTTTTTCCCCACCAATTTAAGAAAATTGTCATAAGTATGCATTATGTTTAGAATTTTTTTGCTTGAATTTGCGTTATGCTACAAATAAATGCAGTTTTCACGGTTTTCTAGGAACAATTGTGGTGAAAATTCCAAGGCTTCGTAACTCGGAAAATATGTCTTCACAGAGCATCAGATTTACCGTATTTAAATACCTTCATTATCGTTTCCGACTTTTGGCCTATTTTCCTTTTAGAAGACTATTTGGTCTAGGCCAATAGTGGCTTGAGATACTAGAAACTAAAAATAACCATCAGTGAATGTGGGTGGACTGTAATGCACCCCTGCCCCCATTTAATGAAACACTGCCGTAATGGTGTCTGCCGTAACGGGACTGCTAGGGCCACGGTTTACTGCCAAAGTGATATTTCACATCAACATATCCCAGCCTAGGAACCCCTTCAAAGCAAAATCAACAAACGTTTAAAAATTTATTCCAGGCACAACCACGCAACACTTAATTTCCAGCAAATCCACGCACAGAATCTGTATGCGGGAGCAATCCGTGGCTATGATTTAAAAAAACGTGACGCTCAAACCGAAGGATTTAAAAATGGGTTACAATAAAAAGTAGCGAAAGCCTGTAACACAAAAAAGCTGGGAATCGTTACACTCGGGACCTGCGGTCACAGGACAGTTAATATATAGAAGAACCACTTCACATACACACTGGAAAAAAATTAAGATAACAAATTATTTTTATATCACTCCAGTATTTTTTTTATATTAATCATTTTGTGTTTCCTGCATATAAAATTTATAAACATGAGGCAGTACATATGTTTTATATTAATTACAAAAGTTTTATTTAAAAAACTTAAAAATAATACTGCTCTAAAAGGTGATGCGAAGAAGGAACTTCAAATTACTACCTTAGGTGTTGTATTAACGTATTAACCTTCTGTACCTAATTTATATTGGTATTTTTCAATTACCTATATTATCTATACGCAGATAGACATGTGGTGATGAACAAAGGGTTGTCGCTCGATTACATGCGAGGGTGTAACTTGCATATAAGCGGAAGCGGAGATAATAGCGATAGTATTTATAACCACAACTTTATATTCATAGTTTTTATCCACTATAAATATTGAGGTCGCTACCTACACTGAGAAAAGGTTACGACATTTAATTATTTTAAGTTTCTAGTATTCCTTACATAAATCTTTACTGTAATTACAAAATGTTTGTAACAAATGCGAAAAAGAATGCTAGGAACTTCAAAAATCATTATTATTTTAATTTATTTCAGTGAAGGCTTTTGTCGGGCCTGGTTTGGATTAGTTTTAAACAAGTTAGTAATTTGTTATCTATTTTCTACCCTCCGAATCCCCTCTAGTAGTAGTCACTGTTGAAAAACTAAAGGAAAAATTGATATGATTTTTCAGTCGTCTGGGACGCTTGTACTTTCTGTCATGTGTTTTGAAGTTTGGATGTGTCAAATTTGGTGATAAACATGAAATTAATATCAGTTTACAGTCTTAAATGACATCGGGGATATAGCTCAGTGGCAGAGCAATCGACTGCAGATCGATAGGTCCCCGGTTCAAATCCGGGTGTCCCCTGCGGAATTTTTGTTAGCCTAACATTTTTTTTTCCTGAAAATTGTTTTTTTATCCTATATAAAGTATTTTTCATTCATAATAATTTATATGATATAACTCAAAGGTGACTGACTGATCTATCAACGCACAGCCCAAACCACTGGACGGATCGGGCTGAAATTTGGCATGCAGGTAGATGTTATGATGTAGGCATCCGCTAAGAAAGGATTTTGATTAATTCTACCCCCAAGGGGATAAAATAGGGGATGAAAGTTTGTATGAAACTTTGTCAATTAAATTCCACGCGGACGAAGTCGCGGGCACAGCTAGTAATTTATATGATGATCTAAGTGCGAAAATATTAATATGAATTTCCGCCTTCATTTACTTAATGATTTGAGACTCCAGGCGTACAGAAGCCATACAATTACCAGCCTTATTTATTAGAGGCTCTATTTCGGAAGATTGTCTAAGCTGGCACCTAGAAACCAAGTGATGTTAAATATATCTGCAGTACACTTAGATTGTTTGTGTGAATTCGACTCCTGTTATGTACCTATCATGGATTTTGTTTTATAACAAAATCTTCGCGTCGAATTCACATTTTACTGAACGGAAGGCCACAATTTAAAACTACCCTCTTGAATAATTCGCTCTTAAAGTTGAGTCTCGGTGCAAATCAGGTCAAACTCGGCATACAAATTAGGTTTTTTTAAGTATAATAAAATTATCTTAATAGCTCTGCAAACTAATTTCTGTCGTAGAAAGGTAGGTATGGGTGCGTCTTATCTGAAACTTATACATAACTTTTAACTTTATCTGTAACTTCATAAAAATGTGCTATCTATAGAGTAATGGACGATATTTTGAATGGTGGCCATAGCGCGGCATTTATAGGTATACGTAGTTCGTCTAAATGTTGCCTAACAACAATTTACTAAGTGTATTCTTCTTGCAAGTACTGTACATTAAAATAGATGATAAATATCGACAGAAAAACTTATAAGCCAACTTACGCCAACTTTATAGCCCAAACTAAAACTTGTACAATGGGTTCCTTACAACACTATGCACAACAATATTTGTCCCGAAAAAGTGCTACAAACGTTTCAACCCGAGCGTAAAAACTTTTTCATTACTCATACTCTGAAAGTAGGTCTGAAGTTGCCTGAAGAGCGGGTTGAAAGTAATACTTTACCGGCCCGGGAGAATCGCTTTCAACTGACAGCTGTCAAATATAAAAAAACTAGTTCCATTTTCACATTTCTATGGAACCATGTTCAAACTTTTTCTACAGTCACTCAATTACAGCACGATGTAAAATTGAAATAACATAAAGTTAAGTATTAATTAAAGAATATATATTTTTAAATGTCTTATTTATAATTTAGTTTCAACAATTTCTTTAAAATAACATAGATTTGGGCAAAATATTTAAAGATGAAAATGAAAAATAATGGCTAAATAATGAAGTTGGCCGGCCAACGAAAAAAAACAAAATAGGCGGCAATCCGATTTTTTTTTTCGAGTTGTAGAGTATTGTTCATACTTTCTTGTATCATTTCTTTAGCCAATTCCTGTTTTTATTTTTACTTTCCTTGTATTCGTAATGAAAAGCACAGTGTTTACCTCGGGTGAAAGACTTATTGTGGTATCCCTGAACCTTACTCCTGTCTCGCTCACTCTCGGTGTGTTTTACTCTGTGGTTTTGCAACTTATATATTGTACAAATAAACTATAAGTAATTAATCAATTTACGTAGTTTTATTAATACATATTAATGGCGACGAGATAGTGAACCCATACTGGTGTTGTGAAAAGTTAATTTCAAGGAAATAACTAGTCAAAAGTGGTAAAAATTTAATCGGCGAGGCAGTGTGTGGAGCTTACATGAAACGTAAAAGTTCTCCCGCGCGCCGCCATTACAAGTTACGACAAAAAACTCCTCAAAAATAAAATTCTTCATGCATTATTCGGATCAGCAATTTTCAAAGGTATAATAAATGTCAGACTCAGAGATCGTTAGAGAAGTAAAATTGGGAAAACGCAGCTATATATATAAATGCACAAAACAGGAATTACATCAGTTAGTTAAGGACGAAAACTTGGACTTTCCCGAAAACAGTAGCGTTGACGAATTGCGAAAAATCTTAAGCGAATATTACAAAAACAAATCCTTAAAACAACAAGAGACAAAGAAGAAAATGTCAACGATTGGAGAATTGAAGCCATTTGACGGCGAGAAGTGGGAAGTTTTTCAACAACAGTTAGAATGTTTCATTTCTCTCAATGATATTGAAGAAAATAAAAGGGTTTCCCTTTTAGTGACAAAATTAACACCAAAAGTATATGAAATACTCACACACTTGTGTTCGCCAGTAAAACCTAACAAACTAACCTATGAGGAAGTATGCAACAAATTAAAACAAAAGTATGCACAAACACTGTCTACTGTGCTGGAAAGAGCACAATTTAGACAACGGAATCAACATCCAAAAGAGAAGGTAGAAGACTATGTGTTGGAACTAAAGAAGTTGGCGGGAAGGTGCCGTTTCAAAGATGCAGATGATCAAATTAAAGAAAAATTTATTGACGGAGTGACTTCCAAAATGATTAAGTTTGAGTTGATGAAAAGTCCTGCTGACATGACCCTGGAACAGTGTATCCAAATGGCACAGACAGTAGAAGCAGCCTTATTACATACGGACAGTCCACAGGAAGTAACTGAAATTTTCATGAACCAAACCACTAAAAAACAAACATGGAAAACAAAGGGAAAAATAAATAATGAACATAAAGGAAATAAATGTTTTTGCTGTGGAAAAAATAACCACATGAAGACAGAATGTACACTGAGGAAGAAGTTTTGTTCAGAATGTGGTCAGCAGGGACATATTTACAGGATGTGTCAAAAGAAACTAAGGCAAACAAATGTATTGGAGATGGAGGTGAAGGAACAAGAAAATAAGGAAAAGGCCATAGATGTAAATGAAGAAAATTCATATGCAGAATATGAAACATATTCTTTTAAAAGTGTAAGTAGGATACCTCCTCACTTAATCTCTGTAAATGTAAATAATCATAATGTACAATTTCAGTTGGACACGGGGTCAGAGGTAACTGTAATTTCTGAGGTGGATAAAGAGAAATACTTAAACACATTTGAATTGCAAAACTGTAAAATTGTATTCAGAAACTTTGATCAAACTATAGCACAACCATTAGGAATATTGCGGGACATACCTGTCAAATGTAATAATGTGCATAAGAATCTTAACATTTTTGTTGTAAAAAGTAATTCTCCTAGAATCATAGGTAGAGATTGGCTTAAGGAATTAAATTTATGGCCCCCTAAATTGAACTATAGTGTCAAGGTAGGAATTAATGAGATACAAACTGTTTCAGATGCCCAGCAATATGTAAGAAATCAGTTCGCAGAGATATTCAGCCCTGGCTGGGGAAATTTTAAAGGAGAGGTGATTACATTAAAATTGAAGCCTGGTGGTAAACCAAAATGCTTACCAGTGCGACGGGTACCATATGCTCTGCGGGATAAGGTAAACAGTGAAATCCAAAGATTATTAGACAACAAAAGAATCTCACCAGTCGAACAAAGCGAATGGGGAACACCAGTGGTACCCATATTGAAACCTGATGGTTCAGTAAGACTTTGTGGAGACTATAAACTTACTGTGAACACCATATTAGAAATTGATCATTTTCCTTTACCTCATGTCGAGGATATATTAAATTCACTAAAAAATGGCGAGTATTACTGCGAACTTGATTTGAAAGAAGCCTATTTACAGGCCCCCCTTAGTGTTGAAAGTCAGGATTGTACCACAATTGTTACAGAAGTCGGAACTTATAAATATCACTACCTGCCCTACGGGGTTAGTTCTGGGCCTGGATCATTTCAACGTTTAATGTGTTCAAAATTAAAAGGTGTACCAAATACTATTGTATTTATTGATAATATTTACTTAAAGGGTACAAACTTGCAAGATATAATTGAAACATTATGTAAAGTTTTAACAAAGCTACAAGCATGTGAGTTTAAGTTGAAACCAGAAAAGTGTAAATTATTTGTTACAAGTTTGGAGGTATTTGGCTATAAGGTAGACAAAAATGGAATTGGTATTATTCAATCCAATATTGAACCTCTGTTAAACGCCAAAACGCCCACAAACCTAACCTTGCTTAAATCATTTTTAGGAAAAATAAATTATTATTCGCGATTTTTAAAAAATATGGCATCCATCATCACCCCCTTGTATGAATGCACGAAAAAAAATAAATTTAATTGGACACCTGAATGTAATGATGCCTTCAGATTAATTAAAGAAAAGCTGGCATCTGCCAATAACTTGAAACATTATGACCCTAACTTACCATTGATTCTAACAACGGATTCATCAAATACTGGCTTAGGCGCAGTTCTATCAAACAGAAATAATGAAGATATTGTGCGACCAATTGCATTTGCAAGTAAAAAGTTAAGCGATGTTGAACAAAAATATGCTATCATAGATAAAGAAGCTATGGCGGTTATTTTTGGAATAACTAAATTTTATAACTATATATATGGTAGATTTTTTGAGCTGGAAACAGATAACGCCGCATTGGTTCGGATATTCGGACCTACAAAGAGTATTCCAAAAATGGCTGCTAAAAGACTTCAACATTACGCAATATTCTTATCAGCATTTAACTACAAAGTGAAGCATATTAAAACAAATGTTAATCCAGCAGACTATCTGTCTAGAAATGTCATAGAAACTAAATGTCAAAATAAAAATATTCATCCACTGTGTATAAGTGCTGATATGAGCAGTGTCTATAATATTAATGAATCTCAACTGGAAATGTTAGATTGGAAAATAATACAGGTCGAAACAAAGAAGGATTTGACACTAACAAAGATTATACGGTATATAACTGATGGTTGGCCTGAAAGAAAATATCTGTCTCAAGATATAATTCCATTTCACACTAGAATTAAGGAGTTAACTGTAGATAGGGGATGCGTGTTTTGGGGATATCGTATACTTATACCAAACTCAATACGCGAAATCATATTGAGAGAATTACATAAAAGCCATTTCGGTGTTGTACGCATGAAAGAAATTGCTCGCTCTTATTTTTGGTGGCCTAAGCTAGATTCAGATATTGAAGATGTAGTAAAAAACTGTATTGTTTGTCTACAAAATAGTAAAAACCCATGTAAAACTCAGAAACCGTGGCCAGTACCGCCTTCACCATGGTGTAGAATTCATGCAGACTATTTGGGCCCATTTTACAATAAAATGTTTTTAGTAATAGTTGATAGCTATTCAAAATGGCCAGAAGTATTTGAAATGCCCAACATAACATCAACACGTACAATCCAAATTTTTAAATTTTTATTTTGTCCCTCGTACTATAAGCGCCCTCGCTACGCTCGGGCGCCAAACCCCGTCTCGGGTCAAAATAAGTCACTTTCACCACTCGTGTAACAATGTACTATTAATACCTACTTAGATTTTTAAACTTGGAGTGCAAATAGGGATTGCAATCCGGCACCAATTTCAATCCGGTCGGATCCGGCCGGATTGGTCACATAGTACTTGTGGTACATAGTGGTACTTTCCCTTCCAAAATGAACTGTGTGAAACATGTTTATGTGTATCATAAAGATTATAAAAAGCGGCCAAGTGCGTGTTGGACCACGCATACTATAGGGGTCCATAGACAACACGCAAAACATACCCCTTTTGCGCTTATATTTCGTTCACGGGAATTAATTTTGAAAAATTGTGAATGGAATCCTATAATTGATATTTTATTTCAAAATAAGCAACAATTATATAAAAATCAACAATGAAAATCTAGTATGTAGTGTAACTAGTTCAATTTTAATCTGTATATTCCGGTCTAAGAAAAGGTAGGGTGGGCCAGACGAGTATTTTTGCAAGAAATTGGAGTTACCGGATCCGGCAAATTTCACCGGATCCGGTAGGCGCAAAATGATGCCGGATCCGCCGGATTACTGGATCCGGTTTTCCGGATTGCAATCCCTAAGTGCATACTACACTTTGGTGTATAGTTTAACCCGTTAATCGAGTGGCATTGTTCCGTGCGCGGTCTCACAGACCCCCTGAGGGCAGGCGAATGACAGCTTAATAACACTAAATCAAGTATCGGGCCAATGTTTTCATTCAAGGGTTAATAACGTGTGAAATATAAGTTTATTGTGGGCCACGAGCGGCCGCGGGTTGAACCGCGTGATAAATTCGCGGACATTTTATTAATTGGAAAATTTTATGGTACCGGTATCGATTATTTGCTTTTTGAACGTTATAACAAAATAATTTCGGTGTTTCTATCGATGGCTTTAAGTAACTTCCGTTCAATGTCAGAGGCTGTAGTAGGTACATTAAGACCTAAGCCCTCAGACGAAAATAATAACATAGACGGTGTAGCGGACGCCAAGCTCCAATTTAGTATTAGAAAGTGTAAATATAGGTAGTCTCAATAAACTCTCACTAGTTGTGACCCGGAAATTGTATATAAGATAGGAGGTATTTTTACAATAAATCACGCACGAAATATTCAAGATCAAGAGTTATATTTCAAGAAAATATAAGAAAAATATAAGATATTATTGTGGACTGTATCTAGATACAGTCCACAATAATATCCACCTCAGACGGAGTTTGCCGAAATTAAATTTAGGGCCAAATACACCAATCTATTAACGGACCATTACAGCAATAAACGATTGATACTAATGTATCAAACAGTCGGGTACCTCGAGTCCCAGTTCGTTAGACGGTTCATATGAAATAAATTCTATATATTCTTGGCTTTAACTCTGAATTTACAACATAGGTACCAAAATTGAAAATGTAACAAATGGATGTTTTAAATCAGGGATTTTTACACGCTGAGAGAACATCAATTCTATTATCAGAAACACCAGTCGCCGCCATGCTCTGAAGCCGTTGCACTTTTAACCTCGCTTAATTTTATAACCGATTTTTCTCTGATATTTTGCCGGTTCGATTCCCGTCGGGGCAAATTTCGGATATTGCCTTTTCTTAACTCGCTTCAGTCTAAGACCCGTATTAATAAATCGATCTCAAGTCTAAGAGCGGTCTTGAGTACGCTTTGATGTGTAATTTTGTAGTGTAATGACGTAAGAATGACATTTCCAAGATCGCTTTCAGAGATCGATTTATTAGCACGAGCCCAGGAGCGATCTTGGAAATGTCATTCTTAAGATCACTCGCAGACTCCATTATATAGCCCTAAAAGTGTCACTAACAGAAGGAACAAAGTTATTTTTGGATCAATTGGTGGATTATTCTAAAACAAAATAAGTACACTCAAACTTGGCAACCGCTTGGCGCAGTGGTTCGAGCGTAGGCCAGTCGGCTCACTGTACATGGTGGTTGCGGGTTTGATTACCGCAAGGGCAAATTTCAGAAATTGCATTTTCGTAATTCGCTCAGGTCTGGGTGTCACTGGGATCGCCCCTCTCCATTGTACGGTACCCATAGTACAAGCGTTGCTTAGTTTGGGACCATACAGTTGGTGTGTCAGTCTGGTATTTTAAAACTTCCGGTTTGCGCTTTGTCATAATAGCGACGCAGTCAGCAGATAAATCACAATGGTCATATAACAGTCATATAACACAGCCCCAAGAGTATTTTGTCTGCAAAAATGAAGGGATTCGCGCTAAGAATGTGAGAGGCCGGAAGTGTAGTTATATTTTATGCAACAATAGGACCCCGCCCCGCCCCGGCGGATGTGACCCGCTCAGTGTTCCGCCGTTTCATAAAAATATACTGAGTATACTTGAATCTGGAACAGTTTTAATTTCAAACACACACCTGCGTAGTTCCTGGAATGTATTTCCAGATACCTAGTATTTTGGTAAGACTAATGATGGCGATTCTTAGAATAATTGTTTAAATAAAAATAAAATGGCTCTATCCTTGCAGTATTACCATCTAAAACAAGATCGGCTTAAATCCTACTAATATTATACGAGTAAATGTGAAAGTTTGTGAGTGTGGATGTATGTATGTTTGTTACTCCTTCACGCAAAAACTACTGAACGGATTTGGATGAAATTTAGAACACAGATAGTTTATAACCGGGATTAACATATAGGATACTTTTTATCCCGATAATCCCGAAGTTTTTGTTACGTTAAATACTACGCGGACGAAGTCAGGGGGCACAGCTAGTAAGCTATTATAAATGCGTTATTTAGTATGATAGAGAGAGAGAGCCGGAAGCTTAACCCCCTCCCTCTATCTTACCCCCTTCAAGTTGGCAACGTCGGAGTAATACCTTTGTTATTGCAAGCATCTATAGGCTACGGCGGCTGCGTAGCATCAGGTGGATCGAACGCTTGGTTGTTGACTTGTTTATACCTATAGAAAAAAATATATGTAAATTTTGAAATAAAACTATTTTACGTATTTTAGCGCGTTTATTTTGTGTTTAATGTTCCATTTTTTATTTAAGGCTAAAGCGCCCATCTAGCCCGCTGAGTTCAAATTTATTGAGGTTTTTTATAAATTGTTCAAAATCTGACAATAATAAAAGGCACATTTTGTAATTCGCGACAAAGACCGTGTGCAGTGCATTTATTAATATATCCAACTTACTCTAAAACATTTCAAGAACGACAGCTATCCAGATAATCTGGCAATTTTTGTATATTTAGTGATTAACTAGTATCATATCCACCGTGATAATATTTAGAGTAAAATAAATGTATTAATAAACGCACTGCATACTGTGTTTGTCGCAAATCACAAAATGTTGTCTTAAATGTTTTCAGATTTTGGATAATCTATAAAAATACTCGAAAGTTTTGAATTTCGCGGGCTAGACAGGCGCCATCGCCTTAATAGTTTTATTTCAATGTGTAGTATTCGCGTAAATATAAGAAAAAAAAAATGTGTTCATATGTGTACATTGTTATATGAATGCAAGAGGATTCGCATCGAACGCGCGCGGGAACCGCGAACGCCGCTATTTAATTCATGCTGGCATAATTTATTTAGTGGCGACTGCCAACCGGTGCACATACAATGTGGATATTGTTATTTAGAGGTCTTTGTTTAAGCAAGAAGGAGGTAAAGCAATCAATCTTTACAGAGCTTATCATTATATAGTGAAACCAAATATTAAAATAAATAAATATCGCCAGACGAACACACCAACTGGATGGTCCCAAACTAAGCAACGCTTGTACTATGGGTACCGTACAATAGACTGGGGGCGATCCCATCAGACATCCTGACCAGCGAAAATTGCGAAAACGCGATTTCCGAAAATTTTCCCTGACGGGAATTGAACCCGCTACCACCCGATGCAGTGAGCCTAGCGGCCTACGCTCGAACCACTGCGTCAAGCCGTCGATTAAAGTTAAACACAAACACAACACAAATATACTTGAATAATGTCTAATGCACATACGTATCTACTAAGCTAGGTAGGTATTTTTGTGATCTAGATGCATACAAGTTTACGAGTAACACGTAAGAAACGTGAGTTATGCCGAAATTGTACATGACAATGTAACATCACGGTCAATGTTCAAGCATATTTTTCATAGAACGCATAATACCGTAACATGGTCTAATGTGTAAATATTATGATTTATCTCATGGCCAAGTTAGCTCAAAAACTCAGTCATACATATGAGATCTTTGCACTTTTCCTTCGAGACACATGGTAGATAATGTTGTATATTATATATTATGTAAAATGATTATTAACCACTAGTGCAATAACGAACGCTATTCTGAAATAGCAAACAACCCGAAACAGAGTAAAACAATATTAATTCACGGCACTACGGGGAGCGTAGCGTTCCGTAGCACCGTAGCGCCGTAGCGCCACGGCGTAGCACCGTAGCGCAGCGGAACGCGCAAACTCTGTTATTTAATTCATGCCAACGTAATTTATTTAGCGACAACGGCCAACCGCGATCCGATAATACGGGAAAATTAAAATATCGATTCAGTTTTCTTTACTACAGTTTATGCAACGAGTTAAGCCACTTGTGACATTTACACGCCTAGTAAGTTACATGAGCGATTTTTAAAAATACAAAAGTTTATTGCTGCCAAACTATTTTTATGTTAAAAGGCAGGGATTGGGCCATTACAGCTTCTCGTGTAAAGCACTACCCTCGACTCGATCACAATCTTTTATGAATCGCCTTCCGTCTCAGTTACTAAACAAATTTAATAAATAAGAATGACAGTGACAAGTGAGTCGGGCAACATATTGCGCAACGTCGTCGTTCAACTTGTACATAGGTTTATTTACAATAAAAATATATCCCGCCATATGCAGATGCTGATAAAATAATTATTTCACACGCGTTAATTGCGACGTTCCGATTGGCTAGTCTGTATACATCCGGTTATTCTTGGTTTCATATAAATATTTAATTAATTACACGGCTCTGGGACTGGGAAAATTAATATTTATTTTGTACGTGGGACTGCGAGCTAATGACTCTACATTACGTACCTACATGTACGGCTCATGTAAGAGTTGTGTTGTGTAGTGTTTAGAGAAATGGAAAGCATTTACAAATACTCCCTCCACGCGAAATACTTATTAAATAATGAATTATAACTGTCTAAATGTTATCCGATTAAAACACACACTGTATACTCTAAATAAAACTATAAGTTTGCTTATGCAAATCGTTTCATTGGTAGTAGTTAAAATCGGTCTACAAATTGCATACTCAAAATTAAACAACTAAACAAACATTTGTTTGTTTAAAATACTTGTGTATTTCCTAACTGTACCGGCAAACCGACTGTAAGAAGGTTTCATAACTGTTACTAATAAAACTTATCCTATAAACCTCGGCGATTTTAAAAATACTCGTAAAACCTAATATAAGGTAAGTGAGTCATCTAAATCATGGTTTATGCGGGTGTAATTTAAAAATGTTCCTCCCAGCCCGGCCTGCAGTCGCGCGGCGTCCGGATATAATAAATAGTATAATAAACAAGATTAACGATGCATAAGGAGGAACGTTTTGGACACTGATGTAAATGCACATGGAGTGGCTAGACCGGGGCCGTTGTCACACTGTACCGAATAAGAACACGTTTATTAGAAAACTAGCTGAACCCGCGACTTCGTCCGCGTGGAATTTAACTTAACCGCTCCTGCTCCCGCGTTCTGAGCCCGCGCGACAGGACCCACTTGTTTTTTTTGTTTTTATAAAATTAAAGTAGTTTAAGTTACTGCTTATAACATCAGCTATCTGCCAGTCAAAAACCCGACAAAATCGGTCCAGCCGTTTCGGAGATTACCCGGAACACACAGACAGACAATTTTTTTTAAAATCGCGTTTTTGTTATAAGTATCGTATGTACTTTGATATGCATTTACTGAAAAGTTGTAATTTTGATAGTACAAACAGACACTCCAATTTTATTTATTTGTATACAAGGTGAAACATAAAAGGTATACTTTTTTTTTTAAACTTAACTTTGTAATTCTAAAACTATCAGCTTTGGAGGAAATTTGAAAAACAAAAGGTGTTATAGGAATACAACTGTTGACAGATTTCACAAGTCTACAAAACCGTCCCGCAAAGCTGATAGTTTTAGATTTACAATAGTACATTGTTACACGAGTGGTGAAAGTGACTTATTTAATTTTTACTTTTTTTTAAATTAATACTTAACTTTATGTTATTTCAATTTTACATCGTGCTGTAATTGAGTGACTGTAGAAAAAGTTTGAACATGGTTCCATAGAAATGTGAAAATTGAACTAGTTTTTTTTTATAATTTGACAGCTGTCAGTTGAAAGCAATTCTCCCGGGCTGGAAAAGTATTACTTTCAACCCGCTCCTCAGGCAACTTCAGACCTACTTTCAGAGCATGAGTAGTGAAAAGTTAATTTGCAAAAAAAATTGTATACCCTTTTTGTTTCACCTAGTAGATATAGAAAACAGGGCCGTCTAGGGACGCCCAAAAGAAGCGAAGCTTTAAAGTATAAAACGGACTCGTCGAGGGTCAAACCTCGACGTCATTATTGGTCACCTTTATCGGTCCTGGTTTACAGGAGTAACAGTAATGGCAGTGTGGTGGGACCAGTATAAAGCGTAGGAACTAAGCGTTAAAACAGCTGCCACTCTGTATACCTATATATATCGTGTAACGCTACTGAAGCTTAGCACGGATAGAGTGGCCGCGCGGCGAGCGCATAATATCCGTATGGAAGCTTCACTTCAAAACAAAAATTTTGAAAACCTTTCTAATAATAGCGATTATTTTGTTAATTGTTATTTTACAACAAGGGGCGGAACTTTGTTAATCGTTGACGCTCGACTCGTATCTGAATACGTCAGTTTTGTCAGTCTATCTATCATAGGAAAACTGTCAAAAACTGACGTATTCAGATACGCGGTACGTCATTTTTGACGTATTGCGAGTCGAGCATCAGCGGTTAACAGAGAAGACTTAAGTCTGCTTTTGTCGACACGTTCGATCGATCATAGATGCGGTCGGTCGAAGGTCGATCGATTGCGATTTGTAACACCTTATCTTACCGTTGCGGGTTTTAAAAAGAACCAATAAATGAACCAAATAGCAGTGATAGCCGATTGGTTAAGCACGCGTCTTGCGGGCTACCAGGTCTTGGGTTCAAACCCCGGCTCGAACCTCTGGATTTTTCGAAATCTATGTGCGGATCATAATTTCTATATGATTATCACTTGCTTACGGTGAAGGAAAACATCGTGATGAAACCTGCATGTCTTAGAAGATTTAACCAATTTTCGAAAGACATGTGAAATCCGCCAACCCGCACTGGGCCAGCGTGGTGGATTATGGCCTGAATCCCCCTCGTGTTGAGGGGAGGCCCGTGCCCAGGAGTGGGACGTCAAAAGGGCTAAAATTATTTATTTTTATTTTAAATGAACCAAAAATATCTCATACAAGTACAAGAGAAATCGATTACGCTGATGAGCGAAAGTTTCCTATGTACAGACCTAAGATTCCCTCGTGTACGGAATTGGGGCTGACTCAACCTGACACTAACTTTATGATCCCCTCCAGGGTATTGAGGGAAAGTTACTGTTTAATTTATCAGACCCTGCATGTACGTAGCGCGGCATGTAGATATTTCAAAACATGTTACAGGCAGGATTTCAGCCATAAAATTAAGTTAGCGTATATTATGAATCCTAAGAAATGTACTCTCTTATCTGTCATAGCCACTCTACCCATGTTAAGCGTCACACATCAGTAGCGTTACACGTTATATACAGGTATACAGAGTGGTAGCTGCCGCGCCCTACGCTTGATACTATAAAGCTTCGCTTCTTTCGGGCGTCCCTAGACCGCACTGTTTTTTTAATTTTCTGGCTCGCTCGGACGTCATACGAAACGCAGCTATTTATTTTATTTTATTTAAACTCTATGCACAAGTATAAAACACAATGTACAAAGGCGGACTTAATGCCTTAGGCATTATCTACCAGTCGACCTTAGGGTGGTGCAGAAACAACATGGCGGGTGCAACTTAAACGAGTGAAATAGACAGGAATTTATACCTATATACATATATTGATAAATACACAGATACATACATACATATAAAACAAAATTGTTAAGAAAAATAAGTCCAACGAATTACCGCTATGACGATTCTACCAATTTCTTGCGAATGTGCTCTCGTGCCTTCACCTTAAAAGACAACCGACTTTTTGCCGTCCTGATATTCAGAGGGAGCGCGTTCCAAAGGAAGATCGCCTGGACAAAGAAAGAGGAGTGGATAAACCCAGAGCGGTGTGAGGGACATCGTAGGAGTAGATTATTTGTCGAGCGCAGATTTTTATTGCAGCTATTATAGGTCCTTTGCACAGAGTTTCTGTGCTGTTTCTGATTGGCCCCGGTCAACCCAGCCCTTATATGAGCTGTAGTCAGTTAGCTACAACCTAGCTCTACCACCATTAGTAGAGTAGAGTAGTTGTAATTTAAAACTGAATACGTTTCTTGCTGAAACAAAGTAAATAAACACAAACATAAACAAATGGATCCATAGATTTTTAGGCCCGTTCCAATAAATCTATCTCAAGTCTGACAGCGCCCTTCAGTACGCACGCTTTTCACAAATTACTTTGTATTGGTATGACATAAGAATGACATTTGCCAGACTTGGGATACATAACTGTCAAATCACCGATAACGGTATATAAACGAAGCCCCGTAGACGCGACGTTGTAAACACGTATTAGCAATATCTTTTACACTATGGACATGATTGCTACTTTCAATTAATTTTCGTCACGTGTAATGATGTTATTTCACCTGTGATTTGTCACATTAATGATTTTATTCACATTTAAGTTTAATTAGAACTCTTTAGCCTATGAAGTCATTTGTCGACGATTAACACGAACACCGGAGCAGTACCGAACGATTCGCAACTTAATAGTCTCCTCTACCTATGTCGGTAGCAGGTGCTACGTATGAAGTCTTATATAATATGATTTTTCACGCTACCTGTGAAATTTGCCATCAATACTGTGTGTCATTTAGGTCAGTATTTTACCGCGGGACGTCCTATGTGAAATAGAGTGTAATACCTTGGTGACATATTCGGTGTGATAACCAGCCATACGATGATCACCACAGCGCATGCCCGGCATGCACTACACTCAGCCTCAAATATTTATGCCGGCTCTGGTTGCTTTTAGGCAATAAAATTTACATTTTTACAAACGCGCGTCTTCTTACGCGAGTCTGCCGGCAACAGAGGGCGTGGTTTGGCACATAGTGGGATAAATGTTTTATTTGGCAATCATTATGTCTGGCCAGATGATAAATAGCTTATGGTGTGAAGCTGTGAATTTACTGTGTCCGATAAAGCTGACCGGTTGGCTAGTCGGCAAACTGTACTTATCAATAAAGTCATACATTTTTGGTGAAAAAAAAGCATGTCGCCTAGAATACAATCTACGGGCTTCAGTGGCACGTTATAGAGCCCAGATGGCGTCAACACCCTTCGCGCGTTACTTCTATGTTTTCTTTAGGCCCAAAAATAGCATGATCATCTATAACTAGAGTCGAGGCGGCATCGCGGCGGAGTCGCGGCGGTGTCACAGCACGGTTGAGGCGGGGGCGCGAATTGTACCCCTATTTTTTATCGTGGAGAAATCCTCATGGATAACCGCACGCCCCGGGGGAGACTTGCGGGTTATGCCGGACTCCTACCGGCTATAACCCCACGTGGACTTACTCCCGCTTTGCGGTAGGGCCACAGGCAAGCTTTCACACACATCTGTGAACGAATTGTACCCCTGCCTCGACGCTGCTACCATTTTGTAATTTAATTTATTAACAAATAAAATTAGCAATATTAATTACCTAACAATCTTACATAAAAAAATATTACTGAATTATTTTACATTTTAAATATTTTAATTTTGAAATAAAAAAAAAACCTTTTATACTCATATAAAAAACAGTTGAATCATATGAATTAGTTCCATATTACCGTTCGCTAAGTCTGTAAATACAATTAAATGAAAATTAATAGCACACAGTACGGCGCTAAACTTGAATTTCTCATCGCAAGGGCAAATACCCTTATAATGAACTTTGTTGTTTGTTCTTATGTTTGTGCTACACGCGAACTTTGGCCGTCCGTATGAATTACAGAAGCGGAAGACTGTAACGGGTAATTAGGGGAGTCATATCTGTGAGTTTACAAAGGCGTTTGATATAGATCATGATTTAGTGGGTTGCAGGAGCATTCGCATTCGCCAACTTTCTTGGTTTCACATCATCATTTCAGCCGAAAGACGTCCACTGGACATAGGCCCCGTCCAAAGTTTTCCACTATGACATTTCCTGTGACACTCGCATCTAACTGTTTCTTGTTTACGCATTAAGAAAAAAATTTACAAACATTGTTTTCAGTTCCTAGTATCCCTCTTGGTTTTTTTTGGTGAACATGCCTACGACTCGCTTGATGTCAAACAGTTACCGTACCGTTAAGATGTTTGCAATACCAAAGGCGTTGCTCGCACATTACCGACCCTACGGAAATAAGATAGAGGGGGGTAAGGGAGGGCAGCTGGACTTTCTCGCATTCATTGTACGAAACGCAGCTATGATAGCTACTTAACCCAAACGTCTGTGAGAGGATGGCACTATCCCGGTCGCCCGGCTGTAGTCAAATTGGCTACAGCTTAGCTCTCTGCCACAGTCAGTCACAGTAGGACTGCCAGGATCGACAGTAAAGTCCAACGAAAACGCCGGGAAGTGACCTTCGTCGAGTCCCGGGGAAAAACCATAAATAGATTAATCAGCTGCTTTTTCATTTTATAGACAAAGTACTCGTTGAAAGACATCAGACATGTAGGTAAACATTCCTAAGTACCTATGTAATATTAGGGTGCAAACTCCTTTAAAAGTTAAAACGCTCCGTAAAAACAGGAAAGGGCAATAACGGGCGAATCCACATGAAACAATAACAGTCCAGTACAATACACCTTCTCGCTCGGAATACAATTTGCAAGAACGTGCGCCCGAAACTGGCTCGTAGGCCGAGAGCTGGTCGAAATGTGGATCATATAATTTAATTATGTATTTTTTACGTCATTTTTATTGCTTGAACATTTCCCTATTTTAGCTAGGAGTATTAATATGTAAGGAGAAATAGTGAAAATCATAACAAAGTCAAAGGTCGGGCGACGGTTCACATCCCACCACAGGCCGATTAACGGTGAAACCACTACTAACATTAGAATTAACCTTTGTCATAAAAATAACGAAAAGTGGCTGGTAGAAGAGCTGTTGGGCGCAGGAGGAAATCGTGGCTGCGAAATATCCGAGAATGGACGGGAGTCTCAAGTGCAGCGGAGCTTTTCAACCTCGCCAGAGACCGAGAGATGTATGCGGAGCTGACTGCTGACCTTCACTAGTTGGAGAGGCACTATGAGAAGATGATAAAACTTACATAAAAATTCCATCGAAAACTAATCATGAAATTTTCCCACACGACTTCCGTTAAGCTACGTTAAGGTTACGGACGACATATGGGTAAATATAAACAAAAACTAATTATTATTTACTGCAAAATAACTTCATATAAATTTAATGACAAAAATATAAAAGAAAAGGAGCCCTTTTCCATCCACCTCCTAGACTATTTAAGACTCAAAATTGTTCAATGTAATATTAAACACGGTAACAATAGGCAGCGAAGTTAAAACCCAGGGATATTGTATTAGATCCCGGATTAAAATATGTAAAGGGAGATCCAGTGACGTTTGTTTGAACATTCATTTAGACCAAAATATTGGAAACAATGGCTGTCTTTTGGAGCTCTACCTTGAGTTAGCTTTGTTTCAGTGAAATGAGTTGTATTTAATCCGGGAGGTAGCGGCGTAATTAGCATCTGGGCTCTGAAACTTTATGATACAGTCAATCCTTAATTTTGTTTTTGATAATGATTTCAACTCAACTGAAACTCAAAATTGTTGTTATTCACGTAAGCCAACAAAGCATTTATGAATAGTCAGAATCTACCACCGGTTCGGAATGCTGCTTCCACTGAGAAGATCCGGCAAGAAACTCAATGGTTACTCTTTTCAATGAATTAAAGATGGTGTACATTCTCAGGAACAGCATAAAATAATAATATGAGCAGGCCATTATAACCAAAAAAATAAATAAAAAAAATATCACTAAATAACTAATAGTAAATAATAATCAAATCTCACTCAGCTTCAGGTATGTAAATAAAATGAGAAAGCTAGTTTAGTGTGGTGGGTATACCTACTCATACTTACATCAAATTAAACGTTCACGAACCAAAATAATAATTAATACAACAGAGGTGGATAATAAGATAATTGCTTTGGTGTGATGCCTTCCACGCGAAGTAAATGAATAGTATTTAACGACAATGTTGTTAAGAGGCAAGTGAGTGGCCCAATCCCCGCAAGCAGTGCCCGCGCACGAGCATGAATTGAAAAGCGGCATCACTCTCCTCAACCATAATAGAGGGAAGAGGGTGACCCGCTCCACAAAGCCACCGCAAGCAAGGACAATAAAGTGAGCATGACTCTTGAAAATGACCCAAAATTGGCACCGCGCTATGCGCTATCTTGAAAAAGGCAAACGATTTCCATGATTAATTATCCAAAAGTGGGATATACATCAGGCTAGGCTAATCATAAACAGGCTGGCTCAACCAGCGGGGGAAGTACCACCCTCTCACAGAAGATCAGAGTAACTAGACAGAGAGCCGGAAGCACACCCCTCCCCCTGTATCCTCCACCCCTTCAGGGCCCTAACCACGCTCGCTACTCAAATCGTTATAGAAAAGCAAACGCTCGCGATTACGTTTCAAACGCGACACGAGCTTCACGATTTCTACTGACATTGATATGGTATGGTGTCAGCAAAACGTCAAAAGCGGAGCGCTTGAAACGTAATCGCGAGCGTTTGCTTTTCTATTACGATTTGAGTAGCTAGCGTGGTTAGGGCCCGGGTCGACAAAGTGCGAGCAATGGATTTTGCATTGCGAACATCCATAGGCTACGGAAACTGCTTTACATTAGGCGGCTCATTTAGATTGTTCGCCTACTTTATCATAAAAAAATATAGTTGTGTATAAAACGAACGTATAAAAAATCTTTGAACTTGCTGTAGAGGATCATGTCATTCAAAGCTTCTCTACAAGTGCGCAAAACCACGCACCTACCTATAAGATAAGATATTAACAAAATTAAACCAATACCGAACTGATCAAACTCCCCAGTTCAATTCCACCACACAAATGGCCCGAAACCGATCTCAGTCCGCGCTCCACAAAAGGAAATATCAATCCATTAAACTCACACAACCGAAGACAAACAGGGATATTCGAGCGGCGCGATCCGTCGCGTCGTCGAGCGCGGCTCGTCCTAATATTGCACCAAATTCGCATGCATTTGAATAGTTAATCCCGCCTACCAATATTCTTGAACCATACATATTTATGACTATTCCATGACGTATACGAAATAGGGGTGCTACTCTTAGCAACGATAATCGATACATCGTGGCATTTGTAGTTTCGCATCCTACTCTAATCCCATATTTTTTTCCGTCGTTATCTATACAAATAAATAAAATTGGAGTGTCTGTTTGTATTCTCAAAATAACACCTTTTCACTAAATGCATTTATGAAAGTGCATGCGACATCTATAGCAAAAACGCGATTAATTTTTTTTTGTATGTCTGTCTGTCTGTATGTTTGTTCCAGGTAATCTCCAAAACGGCTAGACCGATTTCGACGGGACTGTCACTGGTAGATAGCTGATGTTATAAGAACTAACTTAGGCTACTTTAATTTTAGAAAAACAATTAGGGTTCCCCGTAAAAAAATCAAAACCCATGCAATCAAAGAGTATCTCCGAAACGGCTGCACCGATTTTGATAGGACTCTACTGGTAGACCGCTGATGTTATAAGCAGTAACTTAGGTTACTTATATTTTATAAAAACAAAAAATGGGTCCTGTCGCGCAGGCTCAGAACGCGGGAGTCGGCTTTTTTGTTAAGTTAAATTCCACGCGAACGAAGTCGCGGGCTCAGCTAGTTGATTACTAAACGAATGATACTAAAATATCGTTCGTTCAGACGATATACGTTGCTGATGCGATATACGATTATCGTTGCTAAGAGTAGTAAGCCGATAACGTATGTACCTTTGTATTTCATCAGAACTATATTTTGACGACCGCTTGGCGTTAGTGGTCCAAGGTTGTGGGTTAGTTTCCAGTCAGAGTAAATTTTTGAAACGGCCTTTTCATAATTTACCCTGGTCTGGGTGTGACTTGGATCGCCAGTCCATTGTACGGTACCAATAGTACAATAATTGCTCAGTCTGGGACCATACAGTTGGTGTATCAGTCTAGGTATATTTGCTTTACATCGCGTATGGCACATTAACCACCAGCTTAACATTCTACGTCGTGTACGAAAAGTCTTAGACAGTTGTCCAGGGCATTTATACTATATTCAAACTTACTTCCATCATTATATACCATCTGAATATAATTTTCGTTTGAACAAACCGCAATCTATTTGGAAAAATATTTCCTTCAATGAGTTACACCGTCATTGTGACGTCACCGTCATATTCTTATGACGTATGAGAAGGGCTTGGGAACAAAAATAATATGTCAGCGAGGCGACGCCCGCCCGATATTGGCAGACGTCAATAATAGTACGCAGGGAAACGAACGTATTACGAATTCTATGAATATAAATTATAATAGAGCATCAGATGTCTGGTAGAGTCGGATTATTTATAGTATTCCTGTTTCAGGACTTGGGACGATACTCTATCATATAATAAACCTATAGACATATTGTGGTTCCATGGGATAAGTAATGATACATCGCATTTTCACGTATTTACTTGAATTCAGTCATTACCATTAGACGAAAATTAATTATCGTCAAGAATTAAAAAAACAGAATGCTATATGTCTCTGGTATACATAGATGCAACTAAAAAAAATAGGATACTTATTTATTGTCATAATATTTTGACTCTACATGAAAATTCTCGAAATCTAAAACCTCTGATTTTTGCCGAAGATCGGTAGCAGAATTTCTGATAATATGTCTTCCACACTTATATACTGCGAAAGCACAATAAAAAAAGTTATTTACTTTTGAACAAATGCATAAAAGTTTAACCTCCGCTTGATATTTAAGACAGTACAATAGAAATGAGAATTGCTGCAATCCAGCGGCTACAGCGCCTTAGCTGCTCACCCACTTTTGTGTTAAGCGCTTTGTTACCTCACGGGAGAACACAGCGCTGGAATACTTTAAACTTCAGTTACTTTTTAAAAGGCAACTATGTTTAAGGAGAGCTCTTGAATATAAATTGCGTCTTAAACTAAAGTTAAGGATGGATTATGATTTATTTTAAGGCTCTCAAACGTCGACTTAGCGGTCATTGACCCGATGAAGACCGTTTTAGGGTTTCGTAGTCAAACTAGGAACCCTTATAGTTATAAATGTCTGTCTGTCCGTCCGTCCGACGAAAGATTCATTTTACTCACAGACAATTTGGGCTTGAAGGCTTCAAATTGGCACAAAAATAGATTTTTATAACCCCTACCAAATCTGTGTGACCTTATACCGTGACTATGAAAATTATTGTAACTAATTTGTAAAGAGTATATTATGATACTTGTGATAAATTATTATTATTTATAAGTAACAGATTCCATCCAAGGATTTTTATAAAAATAAATGTTTTTCTAAATACTTAATGCAGTAACTACCCTTAAGTTATAAAAACTCCGCACTGGAATGAGTCGAGATGAAGCCTTATGAATTACGTAGTGCTGTATAACTTAGCTAAGCTTTACATTTGAATTGTGTTTATTGTATAATAAGCGGATAACAGCTTGAGAATGAATAAATCTTTAAGCTGCGAGTGACGTCACAAGTCTTTAAATTTATTTGTTCTGTCTTCATCATAGTATCGTCCTCCCGATAATTTATGTTAAGTTCTTATTTTAATACAACACGATATTGTTCATGGTGCCTTAGTGCATGATAAAGATAAGTAACTACAAACAAAAAATAGCAATTTGATGGGTTTTTTTAACAAGCCGACCTTTGATACAGGCATCGTAACGAAAACTGATACCATGGATTCAATTCATGATTCTTGACCCCCCAGGGTTGGAATATTCCGTCGATATATTCTTGAATTGCCTTCTATGCTTACACACCCTGTATATTTTTTGTAGTAGGTATTAATACTATTTTTTATTTATTTACTTTTATAAATATATCAATTTCTAAACATCTAATTAATATTATGCCCGCGACTTCGTCCGCGTGTAATTTAACTTAACAAAACTGTCGGGATTATTCATCCCCTATTTCATCCCCTTGGAGGTAGAATTAATCAAAATCCTTTCTTAGCGGATGCCTACGTCATAACATCTACATGCATGCCATATTTCAGCCCGATCCGTCCAGTGGTTTGGGCTATGCGTTGATAGAACAGAAGAATAGAAGAGAATAGAATGTATTTATTTGTGAACATAGGTTTGTGAATACAGTTCTTAGTTAATTAGAAAGTGCGTATGTTTTGCCATATGGCGTACAAATATATGAATAAAGTTAATTAATAAATCATGCATTGGGATGTACATTATCATAAAAATATAAAATGTCAAATTCTAATATTATATTATATAAACTTATCATTTAAAAACTCGTCAACTTTATAATAACATTTTTCAATCAATATTTTTTTCAGACTATTCTTAAATGTTAGTAATGGCATTGTCTTAATTCTATCAGGAATCTTATTATAAATTTGTGGTGCAGCACCAAATAAACTTTTCTTCATAAGTGCAGTTCGACATTTGGTTTGGGACAATTGATTTATATATTGGGCACGTATAGGCCCCTTTCTGACTGCAGATAATTTCTGGAATAGATGTTCATTACATTTAACAAACAGTGCAGTTTCCATAATATACAATCCAGGTAGTGTCAGAATTTTAAGAATTTTAAAGTGAGGTATACAACTGTCCATTACGTGCAAGCCACACATTGATCTAATGCATCGTTTTTGCATTTTGAAAACAAGATCTCTATCGGTCGACATTCCCCAGAATATTAGACCATATCTCAGAACTGATGCCACTAGACCATGGTACGCTGTTAAAAGTGCCTCCTTACTTATTTTTCTTGATAGTTGAAAAAGTGCAAATGCAGCTTTACTTAAACGTTTACATATCTCTTCTAGATAGATCACTATGTCAGTCAGTCAGTCAGTTACCTTTGAGTTATATATATATAGATTCCCAAAGCCAAGCATTGCGTATCTACCTGAACTAAAATGTTAATCCAAACATACTTATATTATAAAAAGGGATTTCGGGGAAATAATGTTCTGTGAAAACTCAAGATAAAACGCGGTTTAGTAAAATTGCCAATAAAGAAACGTACTGAAAGACGATATAACGTATTTATAACGTATTTATATGAAAAAAGGTATCTTTGAACTCGGCTAGGATTATATTAGTAGTTTTTTCTTTCTATATAGGCAGCAAAGTGTTTACAAGCGTACGTCTCGCGAAGAAAATGGATACTTGCAATAAAGGCATTACTCACCTGAAGGGGGAGTTGGACAGAGAGGGGAAGAGAGGGGGGACCTTCCGGTTCTCTCACCGATTGTACAAAACGCAGGTATAATTAATGATCAAACGAACTTACCTTACGTGAAGTTCGATCATAATTATACGAAGAGCCTCGTCCGAAAAGATTAACATTCTTAGCGCGTTTCAACACGAAGCGAGGTAGGTAGTACCGGACTGGCGGAGCACTAAATTGCGAATGAAGCGCGAGCGACAGTGCACGTATTTAAGTACGGAGAGCAAGGTAGACCACATGATGTGGGTAGAACAAAACAAATTTAAAAAAATCTTAATATCTAAAATAAGTGCTGGATATGGTAGTCACTAGACGTTACTACAATTGTGTTATCCTACTAATATTATAAATGTGAAAGTAATATTATAAATGTGAAAGTTTGTGAGTGTGGATGTATGTATGTATGTATGTTTATTTGTTACTCCTTCACGCAAAAACTACTGAACGGATTTGGATGAAATTTGGAACACAGATAGTTTACAACCGGGATTAACATATAGGATACTTTTTATCCCGATAATCCCGAAATTTTTGTTACATTAAATACTACGCGGACGAAGTCGGGGGGCACAGCTAGTATAATAATAATAATAAATCCATTTATTTCAGGCAAATACCCATATTAAATTAACATTACAAACACAATAACAAATAAAATAAATAAAAATATCAATAAAATCGAAATCAAATTAAATTACAATTACAATAGCATTAAATATAATATAATATAATATATATATAGTATAATACTAATACTACTAATCTTTTCGGACGAGGCTCGAGTATAACAGATAATTTACTCCGATTTTCTGTGCGATATTGACATCGACTCCCAGGTGAACCAGCCAGTATATAAGCTACAGTAAATTGCCTACAGCTTCACTATACCATCCTTAATCATTACGTTATATTGTAATGTTACATTGTACTTGACGACCGCTTGGCGCAGTGGTTCGAGCGTAGGCCGCTCGGGTCATTACACCGGGTGGTTGCGGAATTGATTCCGGTCAGGGTAAATTTCATAAATGGCCTTTTCCTAATTTGCCCTGGTCTGGGTGTCACTGGGATCGCCCCCAGTCCATTGTACGGTAGTACAAGCCTTGCTTAGTTTTGTGGCGACCTCACATTCACGTCGCCGACAGAAAAGGACTGATGGCGCTAAATGCAGCGCCTCAATACAATGTACGGATTCTTCAAAGACCCCGAGAATAACCAGCGGGGCATAGCGGCCGCCCCGCCAGGCATAACACCCGCCTGGCTGGAAGATCTTCCCTTTTCCGCTAAAGTTTAGGACCATACAGTTGGTGTGTCAGTCTGGCGATATAATAATAATATAATAAATAACAGACTGCGTGTGCGCATTTTTTTGTTACTGTCGTATATATCAAGTTGCCCTCTGGAATCCCGCTACGTACGAGCTATATATACCTTTGGTATTGCGAGCATCTATAATAGAGTACGATAACTACTTATCATCAGGCGGGTCAAACTCTAGTTTGTCGACTTTGTTGTAAAAAAAAAAAAAAACTCATATCCTACTAATATTATAAATGCGAATGTTTGTGAGTGTGGATGTATGTTTGTTACTCTTTCACGCAAAAACTATTGAACGGATTTGGATGTAATTTGGAACACATATAGTTTGTAACCTGGATTAACATATAGAATACTTTACTGAAGTCTACGCGGACGAAGTCGCAGGCAGCAACTAGTGAAGTCAATAAATAGGTAATCATCACCTCCCTTATTACTAAACATGGTATAGCGGGCGAATAGTTACACAACGAATTATCTCTTTCTATCATCAGTAATTTGACATTCGAAAGAAGAATACAAAGCATGGTGTAACAACCGCTAAACCACGCTTATTAATAAGAGGGTAAGGGTCTATTCGCAACCTTCATACACTCATCAATATGCAAGTGCCTATATAACGTAAACGCTATCGTTTACGTCCACAAAACCAAAACCTTCCCGTAAGCCCTGAGCGCAATTTTGTCACAGTTATGATTTATAACCCCGGGGACCTTTCCACAAAACTACACCTGCGAACATTTTGTCAGCTACTGACCCCACTGGAAAACTTTGCGGATGCTTTTATTTATGTAGTTGAGATGTTCGAAATACCCTCCGCTCTCTAGCTTGTGCTCTATTTGTGTTGATATTACTTTACAAAGCGTCTATCTGCCCTCCCAGATATATAAGGCGACACACGTCAAAGACGACAGTGACTACTATACAGTTTGAAACAGAAAGGGTATACTTTTTTCAACACTTAACTTTGTTATTCTAAAACTATCAGCTTTGGAGAAAACTTGAAAAACAAAAGGTGTTACAGAGATACAGCTGTTGACAGAATTCATAATTCTAAAAAACCTTTAGTACTTCAACTGTCCCACAAAGCCGATAGTTTTAGATTTACAAAGTAAAGTAGCAAAAAAAAAATGTGTTCCTATTGTTAACCTAGTATACAAAATTATCTGTGATATATGTACGTTGTTTAAATTCTAACCTTGACCTTAGGATCTGATGAGATCAGTTCCCAGAATTAATCAAGCTTGAATACCACGGCTCGATCGTGCTTATGTTGAGAATGCCTGTAATAAATAGCCAGGAATGTTACAGTTGGGTCCGTTTAACGTACCTTTCATACTAGGATTGGTTAGGTCGTTCTAGCTTTTATAACACGGAGTACGTAAAGTGCCTTTGATGATGATAAATATCGATTATATTCAGTATTTCCCAAACAATACATTAATAATACTAGGTACAAAAGAGTTACTCTGAGAAAACACAACAAAAAAGCTACTCTCGTCACACGGGGTTAAGGTGCAATGTCGACTAATTCAAGTGCTCCAGGGGGGGAGTACCAATAAACCCGGCCTGCCTTTTGTGCCATTTGTAGTTCCTGGTGTACGAGAGTAATAGTGGTGGGAGTGTGTGACGGGCTTTCCACAAACAACCCAGAAGACCTGTCTTTTCCTATTCCTATCACTAGCTATCAATATTAAAATTTACAGACACTAACAAGGTGACTTTTAGTTTCCCAGTCCATGACCACAACATCCAATAAACCAAGAGCAATAATTTTCAACAACTGACGTATGGCGGGAGCCATTAACAATATAGAGTCAGCGCCGTCCCGGCGTCGCCTCGGACCCTCGTCAGCGGAACTAATTAACGCTCGACGCTCCGGTGACGACACGACTGCGGTGCGACACCGCAAATTATTAGCAACTATCGCTTACGGTATGCTTACCTGGTACAAATTGTAGTAAAGTCTTAACAAGAACAGAATCCGAGTAAGAACACTTTGAATATCCAATGGTTATCTGCGAATCATAATTTCTAATGATCATCACTGGCTTTACGATGAAGGCAAACATCGTGAGGAAACCTGCATGTCTTAGAAAATCTAACCAATTTTCGAAAAGACATGTGAAATCCGCCAACCCACACTGGGTCAGCGTGATGGATTACGGCCTGAATCCCCCTTGTAGTGAGGACAGGCCCATGCCTAGGAGTGGGACGTCAACAGGGCTGAATCATCATAATTATTATTATAATGGCAGTGTTAGTATAGGTGGTTCAAATTAATACCTACATTTGATACAATTTAAACGATGACAGAGCCGGAAATAACAACCCACTCGCCCTTCTCCATTCCTATTTCTACTCCCCTTCAGGGCCCTAACCACGCTAGCTACTCAAATCGTAATAGAAAAGCAAACGCTCGCGATTACGTTTCAAACGCTCCGCTTTTGACGTTTAGCTGACACCATACCATATCAATGTCAGTAGAAATCGTGAAGCTCGTGTTTGCTTTTCTATTACGATTTGAGTAGCTAGCGTGGTTAGGGCCCAGGTCAGCACCGTGCTAGCAATGTATTTGGTATTGCAAGCATATATATGCTACGGTAACTGCTTAACATAAGGCGGGTCGTACGCTTGTATGCCGACTTTTTTCTGTATATAACAAATGTTTTCTACCAATCTCAAACATTGTGTTGTACCTACCTGCCAATAGGTAGGTAGCTACGAGCCTCAAAAGCGACCTACTTTTAACAGACCCGAAACGCAAAAAAAATTTTAATTACACGCAATAATGAGGTGACAAAACGTACAGGATCAAAAGCGACGCAAACGAGGGAGAACACGCTCCGGCGATCTCTCCACGTTAAAAACTGCCGGAAAAAAGACGAAAACAAATAAAAGGCAACATTTCAAGGCGCTGAGGGCCAGGGATTGGGCAAACACGGCCAAATAAGGAAGCTGCTGACGGTATCCAGCGTGTTGCACGATGAAATTCCGGTAAAATATAAAAATAATAGCATGAAACCTTTTTTTGCTGACATCAGTGATTTTTTACATCATTCAAACAATGTTAAAGCTTTTATCAATCAATTTGACTGATCTTTAATGTAAAATACCACTATTCGAAGTGGTATGAAACTTTATATAAATATAGCTTAGACACAGTAATCATATTTTCATGATTTCAGACTCTTAAACTTCAAAATAACTAACATTTGGCTCTCTTGTGCAAAGGACAAAGTACTCAATGTTCGTAGTATGTAGTTGTAATGAGTTTCACACGTTCACACTAAGTCATTATTGCCATCCAGTTTATTGCTTCCTGCGTTCAGCAAACCTTTTGTTGTGAAATTTATTGCCACCATAGAATGGCCAATAATTTAAAACATTTCGGGAGTTGGGCCAGTGTCATTTTATTCTGAAACCAGTTTCAAATTGCGGGTTGAACAATTTTTAGTTCAGTTTTCCTGTAATGCAATTAAATAGCACAATTTCTTATTCTAAAGTTTGGCTTGAGATTCTGCAGAATTATTCTTTACGCGGGCACATCTACCCGCGACTTCGTCCGCGTGGAATTTAATTGTCAAAATTTTCATCCCCTATTTTATGCCCCTGGGGGTAGAATTAATCAAAATCCTTTCTTAGCGGATGCCTACGTCATAACATCTACCTGCATGCCAAATTTCAGCCCGATCCGTCCAGTGGTTTGGGCTGTGCGTTGACTGTTGGTGTGTCAGTCGGGCGATATTTTTATTTTTATTTTATGTGATTATTCGTAGGATTTCGTTTGTTTGGGTTATATCACCTTGCTAAGGGAACCATAAATTTGAATACAACTTAGGACAGTTACCGGTCGGTTAAATGTGGGTATGGAGGCATTATGTGGGCAACGGTAAACAATATACTGGCTCTATGATGTGTAACCCCTACTACGGTAGGCTAGAATTCCAATGTCATTCGACATCTTATCATAACATTATGGGAATAAGACATTATCTTCTATGCAGTCTTGTATACACGGTGTCTCAATAATCCAAAATAATATTTGGGGCTTTGGATAATTATCAGGGATATAATTGAATGGGATAAATTTATTTATAGAAACTTGAACTATTTTTTTTATATTATTATTTGACGCGAAATTATAAAATAAGTCCTATCTCAGCTCCTATTCCGAATCTACCAATCATGGAGGATTGTCAATTTTCCTTAATACGTAGCAGAAGACGAAATGGCTATTAAATTCCGGCTTAACTTCTATTTGCCTTTTATCAGGGGATCCTCAAATTAATTGGAACCCACCCAACAATCAACTTTTACCCCCAAAAGTAGATTACTCTCAATAAAATATCTAGATACCTTCGTCACAGTAAGCTATCAAGGACGTCAAAACAACAAAACCTTCCAATTACAGCAACCAATCAAAATATTTTCTTCCACATAACATATCGGGCACGACAACAAAACGTAGCCATCCTTCCAATATTCTTTCGCCTTATCAACGAAATGTATCTTCGAAATAGGTCATTTTGCCGATAAATGATGTCACCCACGTCATTATTCGGAAGCATTTCCCGAGAACCTCTGGTACTATCGGTCCCCAGCGTCACTGACAATGAAAAGGGTGGCTCGACACATGTCTGCCGGTGCCTACCTACGGCGGGCCAACCTTAATTAAAGGTCGTTTCATTCCGTCTGAGGCCGCGGACGAATATACGGACTCACCCCTGGTGTACAATTACTTTTTAATTAGCTACAAAATATAGGAAGTGGGAATATACTTTGTTGGAGTTCTGGAGACTGTTATGGGAGGTTCAGACTATTATAAATATTATGTATGGGGTAGACTCTGTAGACAAAAACTTCTGAATCCGTCATAACTGGACTCCCCAAAGAATGTTTGACAAACATTGTACACACTCTGTACTATTAGCTCTACCATAAATTTTATAACTCACTAGTTGCTACTATCTCCGTAAGAGATTGAGTATGGTGTAATATACAGTGCCCTATCAGACACCTAAGGAAGTAAGAATTGGCTATACGAATATTTAACGAAGACGCTAACGTTTAGCCACTCTAGCGAACGTATTAACTCACGGTAGAGTCTATGCACACATTCCCGTCAAGACATACATCAATATTTTATTTAACCAATGTGCATTATTTATTGTTTTATGCCTATCGATATTAGACCACATTTCTATGAATAGTTCTGTAGTTTTTCTTTTATATTATAGAATAAATTCATGAAAGCACAGATAAGTAGCGTAATTTTGCATCTAAACGAAATTAATAAAATTAGCGATCAGTGACCCCGCCGCGTTGTCGCCTCGAACGCGCAGCAGCTGATGAGCCCGCGGGCATCTATAAAAATGTTTCAACGTATAAACATTTTCATAAACTAACTTTGATATTTTTAGCACAACATTGAAGAAAAACACGAGTTTCCAAAACTTCATTTTCATATGAAATATCAAAATTTGCCCACTGATTAAAATTTATCCTGGGTACTATTTACCGACCAACTAAGTAAATAAGCCTCAGTTTTCTAATTCAGTTCCCAATAACTGACAACTTCAAATAATGGCGAAAATATTTCTTCACAAAAGTAGCATTATTTGTATAAGCCAATAAATGACTTTTGATTTTTTCAGAAAAAATATGTTCTCTCTTATTTTCAGCCGTGTAATTTCAAGGGCCGTTAATCTCTGAACAAGTCAAGAGAATGACGTAAATATTGAAGCTTTTAATAACTTGGATATTAAGTAGATACATTTATTTTTAGAGTTTGCTTTACGACAAAAATCTTAATTTATACTATGGCCAACGAGAAGTGATGCGGATCATGGACGAATTCAAGTCGGTCACTACCGGGCTCAATAATATTCAGGCGGCCCTTTTATTATGTGTCAGAAACCGTAATAGTAATTAAAATTGAATGCAGGCGAAACTTTGAAAACAATAAAATTAATTTAATAATATAATCAATGCCTTTTCGTATCGCCTCTTAGCCATGATAGGACTTTGTTACCAAAAAATAGGACCCACTTCATGGCAAAGCCAATTAGAGGTTCACCCTGGTCAGTCCTATGTCTCCATGTCGAGTGATGTGGCTGGCGACAATTAGGCAAATATACCTACACCAACCCCTACTATAAAAGATTTTTGAAGAGTATGAAATGTTAGACTGAAATACCCACTTCATAAATCAGTGACTCATAAAATGGAATATTATTTTTGTTGAAAAAAAAACAAGATTCAGATTCAATCAAAAAGATAATAAGATTTTCGCGAACAAATCAAAAGACGTGCTTTGGAGAAGATATTTCAAATAACAAACTTATGGAAACTTTTGCAATTTATGCATGCAATCCAATACAAACGATAAAAGTCCATACCCTCCATTCTTTAGTTACGCATTGTCGAGGTTTTCTATATTATTTGATTCATACTAAATAAATATCATAAATTAATTACAGAATAGTAACTGTAGTTGTTGTTACTGTAGTTAATTATGAAATAAGGTAAATCTGTAATCAAATATATAATATGAATTGTATTATGGCTGTTTAATTGTTGAATATTAACTGAATAATTAATGGGTTATTAGTTTTCTTATAATGTAGGATGCCTGTTTAAGGTAGAATGTATTGACTCTTATTTTACAATATCACCAAAATTATGATGATGAGTGATCCTATAAGGGTTCCCTTTTTTTTTGAGGCACGGATCTCTAAAAAGCGTCAATAGCTTAGTTAATAGAGAGGCCACACTTGTTGCTCGGTTCGGTCTTAAACTATTGACGTGAGCCCGCTCCTAACACAAGCATCAGCTTAGCTGGAGGGGCTAACCACCCACTGTATGGTCCCAGACTAAGAAGTAGTAGTACTATTGGTACCGCACAATGGACTGGGGCGATCCTAGTGACACCCAGACCAAGGCAAATTATGAAAAGGCCATTTCCAAAATTTTCCCCGGCGTCTAACTTGTAATACATGTATAATATAGTTTCCGATAATATCGACTTCACACATATATTACAACGCATTATTCATTATTCATTCGCATTTTCTTTCATTTGGAACATTAAGAATTTAATATAGTTACTTTATAATATTAAAACGCCACTCCAAAAGGAGCAGATTTCTTATTAAGAGAGCACTTTCAACAGACCTTGTTGACTGTAACGAGAACAATAAATTTCAAAGGGACTAAGTGTACTAATATAAAAATACAGGGTTTACTTGTCGAGTGCAGTGCGAACAATTTAATATTGCCTATAATACATTCTGTGTGGAGAGAGCAGACAAGCCATTTGCAGCGAATGACGTGGACATGGTGCGTGTTTTAGCGATTTCAACTTTACATAGTTAAGAAGAAAATTCAAAATGCAATGTGCTGAACAGCTCTTGTCGAGCTATCAAAAAAAAACCTAAGTTAAAGACGGTGCATCCCTTTTGGGCCTGTCATTCTAATAGACAAATTAAATTTAAAATACTTCTTATTGAGTGGCGGTGGGGTCATCGCATGCTTAAAATTTTATTCTGATCAATGGACTGAGAAACTAACTGACTGACTGATCTACCAACGCACACCCTAAACCATTGGTGTTATAAACTTAAAATTATGACAGTAGGTAGTTATTTTATACCGTAGAAGACTACGAAAGGAATTTTGAAATTCCATCCCCAAAGGAGTAAAATAGGGGATATCAACTTGTTCTTATTTTTAATTGCCTAGTTAGGCACTCTGGCAGGCAATCCACATGATAGTCAGTAGTAACCGTCGCTCAGGGCCTGTTAACTTGCCTTAAGAACCTCGTGTTGTACAGCAATGGAAAGACTTCTAGAGGGATCATTCTATAACTCGCACGCGTGCGGAAGAAATGCTTGCTGTACACGTGCCTACCACGCACCTAAATCACTCCCAGCGTCAGAAAGCGACGTCAAAGAATTCAGGTCATCAGAACATTCCCCGCGGTACAAAATGTCGGATGAAGTCGCCAAGCAAAAGCTAGATATAAATATTCGCCTTAGCCCTCTCCGCTGAGGAGTGAAAACGCAGTTTTATCCCAACTCCTCGTACATGTATAGCTGATACAACTGCACCGACACGAGCGAGCTATTTTATACATTCCTAGCACCGTTCCGTTCTTCAACTTGGTGTTACCAAGATGATTGTACACTGTATGGGGTTTGTAATCAAGGAGTTTGAGACTTCTTGCACTGAAGTGTGATGCGAACTAACAACGTATAATTAGAAAAATAATCAGTGCCGTCTAGGGACGCCCGAAAGAAGCGAAGCTTTGCAGTAGATATTAGATATATTATATTAACGCGTAACGCGTTACACTTTTCACCGTTTTAGTGCCCGGGTAGCGAGCGCCCCGAACGTCCGTAAAGAAGCTTCGCTTCAAAAAGGTATTGGTATAATAAATAACTTGTTTTCACGATGGTAGTGCTAAGCTGTATCCACGGTGGACCAGGGCAGTACCATCCTCTCACGAAATATATATTATACGAATGTTATATAACCTTTGTAATAAGGTTACACTTTATTTTTATCTAGGTTACACGAGGGTAATTTTATACAAGCTGCTATAAAAGTAATTTAGAAGTGAATTAACCAAGAAATGAAAGTTCCATGAAAAAGTTAGTTAATTTGAAACAAGTTATCATACAAAGGTGGGTTGTTAAATATGCAAATTGAAGTGTCAAGGTTTTTGTCACGTATTAATCAGTTATGTAACCTAGACCTTTCTACAATTATAATTTTACTAGCTTTTGCTCACTGCTTCGTCAGCGCATATTTTATATTCTTTTCATTACACATACTCGGAAGGTAGGTCTGAAGTTGCCTGAGGAGCTGTAAGGGTTGAAATTAATACTTTTCCGCCCTAGGGAGAATCGCTTTCAACTGACAGCTGTCAAATTATTAAAAATATTATAATAATTAATAATATATAATATTTCTATTGAACCAGGACAGCGGTAAAAAAAAATCAAAATATGTGGCAAATAGCGGTGGCAAAATAAGTTACCTTCACTCCTTAGGTAACAATGTACTATTATTTCGAAAACAGCTCTACCTATCGGGGCCAACTGTAGCTAAGAACCATGCAGGTAAGCTATTAAGTACAAAATAACATCGAAATCGTTCAAGCCGATTAGGTGGAGAAGCATGACGAACATACACAACCCGGAATTTTATATGGTATGGTATGGGTCACTGCCGTTAGGTATACTTTAGGTGTAAATTAATGTTTATTTAGCATGTTGTAACGGCTAGATATGACAGCCGAAATATTAAGGCCAAGTAATTTTTGTATCGGCTCGCCCATTGTAATTGACCCTGTCTCTTTAATTATATTGACTCAATAAAAGTACAATTTAAAGCGTTATTTTTTTTTCAAAAAAAGTTGTTCATAACTATTCTTATGTTATTAAGAAGCAGAGCAAAGCATCAGCAATGATAATACAGTGGAAATATAATAGTTTCCTTGAAAACATAATTGTAGTTAAAACAGTTTCGAATAACGAGATATTATATTTGTGGTCATTCTCTACTTTGAATAAAGACTAACATTTTTACCAATTTAAGCACTATTATCGGTACCTATATTTTAGGTAATTTACCCTAACAGATTACAGGTTATAAGGTTAATAAGCCTACTCGTTTAGTTTAGTTTAGTAGAAGAGGCTCACAGTACTGATCATTTCAGATAGCGATAAACCTTTCTTTATCGGAGGGCATATCATGAAGCAACTCCTTAACCTAAGTACGTAGAGACTGTGTTACATACATAATAAATGAATTCACTAATGCATGATAACAGATTTACCACATTCCTGGTCCACATAAGACCGCACGAAAGTTAATCTACTCTGTACAAGCACCAGTCGGTGTAAGATATTACCTTCCGTCTGTGGTTTTTCTCGCCGGGAAATCCGTTCGCTTCACCCCTCTCCCTAATGGGGTAGGCAGGCGGACAAATTGACTGTATTCAGTTCGCAGTTTTGGCAAGCGAATATTTTGAGAAATTTTGTTTTGAACACGTCAGCTAAATTTAAACACCTCTGGAATATTCGGGAGTCTATGTGCAAATCTTATTATTATTAAGAAAGATTAACTCTATCTCGTTAGACTGGCAAAAGAAAATAATATGCAGTTGTATACTTGAAGCAGCACGTCATACTTGTAGTTAAAGTACAATTTCTTTAAGTATCTACAACCATATTTGTTCATGAATTTTGTTTCGTCTTCAAACTACTCTCCCTTGGCATTGCAACAAAGCGTCAAACGTTTTGTAAAATTATCAAAAAACAAATTGTATGGATATTCTAACAAGATTCTGCTTCATCTGACCGGGCCTTAAGTGTTCAAATGCCTGAAACGTTTAAACTTGAAAAGTTAGCGAAATACTCCATAAACTTCAAAATTATCTTGATATCTCTACAAACATATTTTATTACTTGCTTATCCTAATCTTTTAGTTACCCTATCATTTTCAGGAAACAGCTTTCGCACATGTAATTGTATGACCTTATTGCATTGCAGTTAAGGTTGTTATTTCCATGGCAATCTCCTGTTAAGCCTCTTGACAAGTTAAGAATTTATGGCCTGAACTGCATTAGGCGTGAGGCAATAGCTTTTTGGCATTGAAAAATATTACCATTTGCAACCAATTTGATTGTATCAACAGATATGTTGGCAATATCCTCGAGCTAAATAATATAAATTTAAGGTGAAGGCGCCTGTCTAGGCTGCGAAATTCAAAATTTTCGAGTATTTTTATAGTTTATCTGAAATCTGAAGACATTTAAGACAACATTTTGTGATTTGCGACAAACACAGTATACAGTGCGTTTATCAATACATTTATTTTACTCTAAATATTATCACGGTGGATATGATACTAGTTAATCACTAAATATACAAAAATTTCCAGATTATCTGGATAGCTGTCGTTCTTGAAATGTTTTAGAGTAAGTTGGATATATTAATAAATGCACTGCACACGGTCTTTGTCACGAATTATAAAATGTGCCTTTTATTATAGTCAGATATTGAATAAAATCTAAAAAACCTCAAAAAATTTGAACTTTGCGGGCTAGATGGGCGCTTTAACCTTAACGATAAGATTTTTCTAAAACAAAAACAAATCTTACGTATTTCCGTATATCGTCCAGTTTCTTCATGAACAACTAAAATAACCAACAAGTGCTTTATTTCTATATGAATACTTATAAAAACGTCGTCAAATAAACGTACGACTTGTTTGATGTTAAGCAGTGACCGACGCCTATAGATGTTTGCAATACCAGAAGCATTGCTCGCACGTTGCCAAATTATAAAGGGAGGTTCATGTTATATTATTCGGTTACCCATCCAAGATGTGAACTGGCTACCCAGCTTAAAACGTCTCTATGCGTGCTTCCTACAAAAAATTCCAATAAAGCTACCGTGTAAATTAAATTATTATTCTATCGTTCCACTTCTCATATTACGCTTCGAGACTGCGTACACGGAACATGCTGTGGACACCGGGGAATGGCTGCCTTTGAAATTATAATATCAAAGACTCGGCTAAGAACTACTGTATACGCCGTGTCGCGGTTAAACTAGGGAAATGGCGGTTTGGTCAACTTACTATTTTGGTTATCCATTTTGATAATTAAAGTTATATAATCATTTATATAGTTTGCATTAGAGAAAACCTTAATGCCTACAGGAACGGGGCCGTGGATGAATACTAATAGACAATATTATAAACACAGGAACTAATGGTACCCAACTAAACGCTATTTATGCTATGGCTACCATCAGGGTGCGATCCCTGTATTGCCTAATACCAGACGCATTACTATATTTTTAGACATTCAAGTTGCCAATACAAATAAACAAATACATCCCTGTTTTTCTCTGTTGGAAATCATATCAGATTATCTGTAGTGGTAGTTGCCTGCTGCCTAAACCACTTACCTAAAATTACTGGCAGTATAATTTTTGTGATCTAGAAAGATCACAAAATGACGAGCTACAAACTAGACCTGCTACCTCCACCCGTACATACATAATTTAAAACGCAAAGATGGAATAGATCAGTTTAGTACATTCCCAAGTCACGAAGTCGCTGATACGAAGTGCTTTTGTTGGCGAATCTTTTATCTTTCCTTTGATATTCTCCGAAACTCGGGTGTGTTTTATCATTACTTTTGTTTCACGTAGAACACAGAAGGTGGAAACGAGACTGTGTCAATTATCGACTTCCTTTGTTGTATAATAATACCAACGAGTATTAAATACTTGCATTGTTATTATACCTAGTAACCGTAATAGTAGTTGAAGCTGTCAATAGCCTAGTGATCAGACAGGCCACCTTCGTAGCTGAGAGGTCCGGGTTCGATCCCCAACCTGGCCATTAAACTATTTACGTAGATACACTTCTAACACAAGCATTAGCTTAGGTGGAGGAAGCCCAAGGATTATTCCTTGGGCTTCCTCCACCTAAGCTAATGCTAGTATTAGTAATGTGATAAACTCACATTGCTAGTAATCTTTAAAAAAAAATCTTTTACGAAGTAATTAGAAGAAGGTAGTAGTAAGCTGACATTTCCGACATTGGAAACTTTCCTGTCAACTGAATACCTCTGGTTAGCTTTCAGTCTACGCTAAAACGGCTGATTGCTAATATTTTACTAAACGACGAATACGTTTTTTATAACTTAGTCGGTAAACATGCGTGCGACCCGGCTGTTTTAAGCAGTAACCGTAACGAATGACGTTGCTCGCACATTTCCGACCGGAAGAGGAGTGGCATAAAGTATCGGGGGCGGTCTACTGGCACTCTCACTCGCTGTACGAAACGCAGCTAACATAGTTACTTACTTGACGCCGAACTTTTGTGTGAGGGTGGTCCTACCCTGATTGAGCCAGCTCATATAGGAGGAGGTTAACTGGCTGAAGCTGAGCTCTACCTCCATCATATTGTTTTCTTATATACATATACGCGAATACTACACATTGAAATATATTTTTACGGATTATATCACTTTTATTTACTTTTTTATGTTCCCAACGTTTCGGTTGCTTTACAGCAACCGTGGTCACGGGGGGACTGAGGTGTTAGACGTCCTGATGGCATAGTTAAAAACTGGGTATAATTCAAAAGTAAATAAACGCGATATAATCCGTAAAAATATATTTCAATCTACCTCCGTCAATTAATATTTGTGTACTCTATCAGGGCCCTAACCACGCTAGCTACTCAAATCGTAATAGAAAAGCAACCGCTCGCGATTCCGTTTCAAACGCTCCGCTTTTGACGTTTTGCTGACACCATACCATATCAAAGTCAGTAGAAATCGTGAAGCTCGTGTCAGCAAAACGTCAAAAGCGGAGCGTTTGAAACGTAATCGCGAGCGTTTGCTTTTCTATTACGATTTGAGTAGCTAGCGTGGTTAGGGCCCAGGTCAGCTGTAAGTGCTCTCCGAAGCCCTCAAGAAAGTTATACCTAGTTTTTCTGACCATACAACCATAGAAAATGGTTAACAAAACAATCTAATTCCATCCCTCCAACTGCCTACGACCCATAACCATATTGTCTCATTATTACTATGTCACACGTACCCTTACACCTGCTATTATAACATGGCCTTCGCCCCTTTAAACGGTTGCCTCTAATTTCCTTAATAATACATTAAGTGAGGGACGCAAGGGAGGTCAGGTTAGTTGGTCGTTTACGAATCTAAGTGACGTGGGTCTCTCATTTCGCCGGGCCCCAGATATACGCGTTTCCTAAGGGAAAACGTTCACGCATGGTGAATTTTGAATTTGCAATAGTTCCGAATATGCAAAGGCAATTGAGGAAACATATATGGACAGGTCAAAGTCAAAGTCAAATCGTTTGTTTTGTTTTGGCATACGGGGGTACTTACAAATGGTCATTTACACCATGTTATAGCGATTTAGTTACGTACTAGCAATATACCTCTTGTACCTACTATTTCTGTTTTATAATAAATTTATCCTTATTCTTATACTAAACACATTTTGCTCAGGTCTGCTACCGGATCGGAACGCGATCTCGACTGAGAAAATCCAGCAAGAAACTCAGCGGGCTTGTCTTTTTACATTTTCAGGTACCGATCTAGAGGTACCTATGCACTGTTTATTACACTAAGGAACAAAAGGAACGAGGACACAATTATATTCAAACTTATTTTTAAGATATCTGCTTTACATTTACATTTAAGCTAGATTAATGTATCGGTTACGTATAGAGTAAAAATGTATATTTTTTTAAAGAAATACTAAGGTATCGTTGCAGCAAGTATCACGATTTGTATTGAAACCAAGCGTGCCAAATTTTTTACACCTACTGTGACGTCATTAGTGACGGGAAATCCAAACCGCTTCAAAGACACCGATGCTGCCGATGCCCCTCCGCCCGCTACGATTCCCTCGAGTGATGATCACGCTCATACTCATATTTTCATATCTGTAGTCACGAGGACTGTAAGTTATCGGCGACCAACCCCGACGCTTGGTCGGGGTTTTCGGACACGCTAAGTACATACATTTGCGTTATCTATGTAAATCTATATCTGTGGTTGCGCCAATTGACTACAGCTCATATACTAGCTTGCTAAACCGGGATAGTACCAACCTCTCACAGAAGATCGGCGTAAAGTAGGTATTATGGCTGCTTTTCGTACGACGAGTGAGAGAGCCGGAAGTCGAACTCCCCACCCCTCCTTTTCCCTTCAGCTCGGCAACATGCGAACAATGCCTTTGGTGTTGCAAGCATCTATAGGCTCAGTCAACTGCTTAACATCAGGCAAGTTGTTATCGTGTTTACCGACTTGTTCCATAAAAAAAACCTACGTTTCCTATGTACTTCACTAGATACTATTTTGTATTCATATTCCAAATTCTGTGGATATAAACCGTATAAATACTTACTAGTTCCTTAATATTTTCTATGTGTAGGCATAAAATATTTTATCTCAAAGTTCTAGCGTCGTCTATGTACACGAATACCAACCAATAACGATATGGAGCGTAGTTAGAAGCTTATAAGTACTAACATAAATCTAAAAAATGTCCAATTTCATGGAACTAACAGCCGATTTTTCGGACAGTTCCAACATAACAGAGGTTTTGTTTTAGTAAAAAAAATACATTGTTTCGAGTTTCGTAGCAAGTTGGCCTAATTTAGTTTTTATCAAAACTTAAAGTAACCCTTTAAGAAGAATGATTTCGAGGCAGTAATTTTCTGTGATATTTTAATCGTATAATATTTTAATTCCGTTACGTTACTTTCAATAATGAGTAGGTTAAGTTCCGTAATTAATAAATCTAGCTCAAGTCAGAAGGAGATCTTGAATACGCTTTTGAATACGCTTTTCTTGAACGTGCCTTTTTTTACTGGGTATGACATAAGAATGACATTTCCAGGATCGCTCTCAGACTTGAGATCAATATATTCATCATCATCATCATCAGCCTATGCTTGTCCACTGCTGGACATAGGCCTCCTCTAATGAGCGCCATAGCGCCCTGTCTTCATCAATATATTAATGTGGGTATATCAAGTATTATCATATCATTAAAGAGCGGAAGTTTAGCGAGGTATGGTGGACATGTTATGCGAAGAGATCATCCGATCATGCGGTTAAAAAGACGATTGGTATGATAGTGAGCGGTAGTCGGGGTAGGGAACGTCCTAAAAAGACGTGGATGAACCGCGTGGAAGAGGGTATGAGCGAAAAGGGAGTGAGTGCAGAGATGACGGATAATAGGCTTGAATGGAAGAAGAGAACGTGCTGCGCCGACCCCACCTAGTGTGAGATAAGGGCAAGGTGATGATGATGATCAAGTATTATCATTTTGTTTAGGAACAGAAATAGGCTGGAGGGTGGTTCAATCTGACATCTAGATATAAGTAACTATATAAAAAATAAATACGCTACGAACAAAACAAAAACAAAGTTGCCATGTGTTTTTTAATCCAGAAAGACACATTTACGTCTTGCATTGCTTAAGACATGGAGAAACCAACGCTTTTTTATCTGAAAGTTAATTAATAAATGATAGACTAAATAAACTTTTACCAACCCTATCCTAGTATCTAGATATAATACCCACCTACGTCAAAACCGAAAAAGAACAAAGGATTTAACAGAAATTCTCACTTCAGCCATTTCTCCCGTATCACGACGAATTAACTATGCAAGGAACATTAATACAACGACCTCACTACATTTTGGACAACCCTACTTCGAAACAATGGGGCATATTGTTAAAAGAAAGAATACCAACCTCACAGTTTTAATACCGAGATTATGGACTCTAATGCTTTAAAATAAAGGTGACATATGGGAATTTTATCGTGGGAATTATTTTGTAATGAATAAGCAAATAAAAACACGGGAGCGGACGGCAAACATGTTGATAATTTTAATCTACCCACCTTTCCAAAGGGCTGTTTGCTAGACGGCGCTAAAAGGGTTGCCGCTTTGAATTAAAGTCTCTTTATTTTAGTGTAAGGGTTAGGACATGAGCCAACAAGCGATACATCGATTGATATTTTAAAATTAAAACCCATACGTAACGGAGGTTATGACGTTGCCGGTTTGCAGCTTTGTAACTAGAGAACTGATGAACCTAATGTAACGCGTTTTCTTTGTTTGATAGTTGGTAAGCATACTGAGTATAATATATCTAAACGTTGTGATTAAACCAGTTCTGCTTTCAAATAAGACACACAGATTGTTGTTTTTATATAAACTTGTAAATATTTTGAAATCATTAGTAAGCATTTGATGACCGCTTGGCGCCGTGGTTCCAGCGTAGGCCCCTCGGCTCACTGCACATGGTGGTTGCGGGTTCGATTCCCGCCGGGGAAAAATTCAGAAACTGCCTTTTCGTAATTTATCGTTAATTTTTCCAGGTCTGGGTGTTACTGAGATCGCCCCAGTCCATAGTACAAGCAGTCTGACGATATTATCTATATATATATATAACTCAAAGGTGACTGACTGACTGACATAGTGATCTATCAACGCACAGCCCAAACCACTGGACGGATCGGCCTGAAATTTGGCATGCAGGTAGATGTTATGACGTAGGCATCCGCTAAGAAAGGATTTTGATTAATTCTACCCCCAAGGGGATAAAATAGGGGATGAAAGTTTGTATGTAACTTTGTCAATTAAATTCCACGCGGACGAAGTCGCGGGCACAGCTAGTTATTATTATAAAAGGCTACGGTAACTGCTTAGTATCAGGCGGGACGCACGCTTGTTTGCCGACTTGTTTCAAAATCCAAGTTTGCACAGTTCCAAATTTCAACTCGGTCCATTCTAGCGGAAATTGCGGCTTCAAGACCCCGGACAAAAGTTGTGAACATTTTAGTAAATATTAAATGGCGGTTTGTATAAAGTTGGCATAGTTTCCAGACCCGCTTCCGAGGACACCATGCTTGTAATACCTCGAAATATTTCCGGCATTGCTACGAAAATTTGCTGTGTTTAGGTATAGCGAAATTATGATGTTAATTAACATAGAAATGATATCGTTGCTGATAAACTGAATGGAATTAAATACATTGTAAAAAAACACTCCCGTCTAGGGACGCCCGAAAGAAGCTAAGCGTAAGGCGCCGCAGCTGCCTCTCTGTATACTTATATATCTCGTGTAGCACTACTGACGTCATCGTGTAACGCTACTGACGCTTAGCACGGATAGAGTGCCCGCGCGGCGATCGCCCCGTACGTCCGTATAGAAGCCTCGCTTCAACATATCCTCGATCTACTTATAGCTATTTCTGACATACATACTTAGAAAAATAATGCAATATAATTTCAGTTATGCGTATACCCGTGAGGAACAGCAAAAGTCAACCATTTTTGTTTTGTTTACAATCTAACATCGACGTTAGACACCTCACGGCCGGTTATTATTATGCAAATAATCTGCCACAACCAACACAACACAAATTGCGGGTGGGGCAGGTAGGGATAGAGGGGGGTTGGGAATCCGGTTCTCTCACTCGTACGAAAAGTCGAAACGCAGCTACAATAGCTACATTACGCCTTTTATCTTCTGTGAGAGGTGACTATACCCTGCGGGCCTAGCACACGGACACGACAAAAGTTTTTATCACAGATTTTCTCGCCCTAGGCGGCGAGATAGCCGCTTTGTCTTATGTGCTAACATGGCGTGCTGTGACAAAGGTTTGACATTTGAGAAAACGAGTTTGACGTATAGATAAGACTATTTTATCTTAAGTGCTAGCACGTGGTGCCAAAACTTATCACAGTGAGACCAATTTGACAACTCTCCGCGAAATAATTTATCACGCTCGAAGCGAGGTAGTGACAAAGTATAAATTAATTCATTTCGCAAAAATATAATAAAAAAATAATGTCGCAAGCGCTTGTGAATTATTTATTAGCGCAGCGGGCGCAATATAATGCCCGAAAAGTGCAAAGGCGGGGAATAAGGGACGGATAAGGACGGACGGGAATATAATAACCCCTTTGAACTCCCAAATACGGAGTTCATTAGAATTTATAGGTTAAACAAGGGCATGGCGCTGTACTTGTGCAGTGTTCTCGAAGGGGAACTCCGTCCCCACAGCCAAGGTGGCATACCGGTGCACATCAAGGTAAATTATATGCTATGGATATGTTTTCTACCTAGCCATTCTATGTGATACCTACATATATCAACATAGTCGTCACCTCGGTAGGTACTTACATAAATTGTGATTTCAGATTCTGTCATCTATCCGATTACTTGGAGATGGTAGTTATCAGAGGCCAACTGGCCAAGACCATTGTCTGGCCATTGCTCAAACCACGGTCAGCAAGCATCTAAACCACTTTGTTGATGCAGTAATATCAATGCAAGTACCTTATTCAATTCATAATTGGCCTTACCTTACTTTGTACTTTTTGTTATTGTATTATTTAGCTGTAAGCTTTCCTAAAAGTGTTAAAATAAAAAAAATAAAATAAATAAATTCATTTATTCATTTATAATCCATACTTGTTAGTAAGACTTATGACTATGTTAATACCTATCTAATTCAAATTAAATGTTATTATTATATAATTACACAATTACTATATTATTATCTACACATAATTCCCTATGTCACCCTCTGTGTGCAATGCGCAGACTACAACACTGATTTATGTAGACTAACACTTACACCAACGACTTAACGTTATTCACCTGTTCATTTACCTAACATAATTACCTAATAAACCAAATATATCCTAATTATTATGTAAATGTTTATTTACAGTTTGCTACCACACTGGGTATTTTTTCCATCTCTCTCTGGGCCGATGCATGTGGAACAGCTATGCCCAATTGCATCTAAAACCTTTAGAGTCATATCGGCTACAACCGGCACATCTAATATGTTACCAGTTTTTGTTTTGGTTTTATAGACACCGGCATTCTCCCTCCATGCCTTCCGTTTTAAATCCCGCCATGTCTGTAATGATAATTAATTATTCGACTTTATTTTCAGTTTAATGAGTAACCACATAATTTTCGAACTTTAGGTACCTACTTGCGTGCTTCCACTGGTCCACGGTCTTATCGAGACCATATTGGCGGAGAAACCCACGAAGTTTCTCCCATTCCTTCGTGATTCTCCGGGCCCCCAATGGCCCAGTGAACTCCCCATTGGCAAATAATGTATTTACAGACATGTAGTCCACCAAGTATTTTAATTGGGCATTTGTGCTTCTTACACTGAAAAAAATAAAAGAATATGTTCATTGTTTTCTAATGTTTTTTTTCATCATGTGTAAATTTATTTGATTTATATCAATACCACAGTAAATAGTAAGTACTTACACTTTCTTGGACTCCATCGGATAAGACGACGAACGATAAGAAGACGAAGTTCTTTCGTAAAAGACGTAAATCTACACAATATATTCTTTTTTCCAGAAATGGAATGTTGACAAACAATAAAAAGTTTATAGGTTAGGTCATAGACAAATAGCTACATTCTTGGGGTCATAGACAGACAGCAATACTAATGGCTATGGTCTATAGGCATCTTGTTTCTTTGCATAACTCTGTTTCACTCTGCCAGTCCTTTTGTTACATAGTGTATGCGCCCGTGAATGAACAAAATGAACGAAGGTGTTGTAGATAGTATGTTATCTGTGCTCGTTTTACCACACCGTGAGAAGATTTGTCAAGACGTCAAATTGTATCTCTCTTGGCAGCCATGTTAGCAAATAAGACAAGAATCACGGGGCGATAAAATTTATCGTGTCCCGAGTGACATAAGTCTTTACCGACGTGCTAAGCCCGCTGGTCGAGTTAACTCGTAGAGCTGTGATCTATTGGTTACAGTTCGTCTCCACCACCGCATTTTTTGAAGCAAAACTTCTATACAAACGTTCGGGGCCCTAACCTCGCTATGGAACGGTCGCTGATCACGAAGAAATTCGTACAATGACCTGTTATTACCTGTCTCTGTCACTCCCGCGTAAATCTAATACGTCTCGCTCACACAGTTGCCGGTCACACGCAGTTCACGGCAACTGTGTGAGCGAGACGTATTAGATTCACGCGGGAGTGACAGAGACAGGTAATAACAGGTCATTGTACGAATTTCTTCGTGATCAGCGACCGTGCCATAGCTACTCAAATCGTAATAGAAAAGCAAACGCTCGCGATTACGATTCAAACGCTCCGCTTTTGACGTTTTGCTGACACGGGCTTCACGATTTCTACTGACATTGATATGGTATGGTGTCGAAACGTCAATAGCGGAGCGTTTGAAACGTAATCGCGAGCGTTTGCTTTTCTATTACGATTTGAGTAGCTAGCGTGGTTAGGGCCCGGGGCGCTCGCCGCGCGCCCACTCTTTCCGTGCTAAGTGTTAGTAGCGTGACACGATGACGTCAGAGCTGCGGCGCCCTACGCTTTATACTATAAAGCCTCGCTTCTTTCGGGAGTCCCTAGACGGCACTGTATTTAACAATTATTCAATTGTTATCTGCATCTGCCTAAATTTTGGGTAAATCCACAAGCGGTGTAGAAATCCCGACCGCTAACCGCTATCTCCTATCAATATGCGACTGTCTTTCGCGATTTTATTTCTCACACCAGTACCTGAGCTCTGTAGCTCAACACGTCAGTAATTATCTTGATTAGTGGTCCATGAGACCAATGTTAATATTTCCCGGAGAACGATTTAAGGGTTTAATTAGGGCGGAATTGTTTTCCATCGTGTTTCGCGAACGCGCCCGCGTGAATTCCTAAAATATTTACTGTAATTATTTTTCTTGAAATACGACTTCTGACCCGTTCAAATAAAAGAGACACTTGTTTTATTGTTATAAGCATTTAAAGTTTATTTTTCCTTTGTGGCCTTTCTGGGAAAGTCGGGAGAAGTTTTTGAAGTGAGTACAATTACAAGTACAAACTTTTGAAAACTCCAGCGAAATATATAATAGTAGCAGTTGTCTTTACTCCGGTATTATTACCGCCTATTTACATATCACAATAGCTGCAAAATGATATAAATGAGTAATAATTAGCACGTAATTGAATAGATCATACTAAATTCGCCTTTATTGTGACTCAAACAATGCCGCTTTTAATTTCAGTGATAAATTACAGTTTTCCGTAAATAACGTAATGAACACCGTTGCATTTGCAGAAGGTTCACTCAATATGTATTACCTAAGTGATTACACACATAGGTACCAATCGTATGAATCCAAACTAAGCTGGCTTGCTTTAGGTCCAAACCAGGACTTTCCCGAAACGACCTCTATTACCACTTCCCTAACATGTTTACTTTCCCAAAATGTTCATTAAAGCATTTTCCCTAAATTGCCAGCAATCTTGGAAAGCAATCACTGAGAGCAATAAAATAGTAAGTAAATATGATTCTTATGTCATTCCAGTACAAAATGACATGTCGAAAGCGCACTCAAGATCGCTCTCAGACTTGAGATCGATTTATAAGTACGGTCCTTAATGTAGCCGCTTCGGACGCGCTTTCTAACAACTTGCACTACTGGATCTAACCTACCTAACACCAACCACGCTGTTACCAACAGCCGTGCAGGAGGGGGACAGGGGGGCAGGGGGGCAGGGGGAGGGGGGGTGTAATAATGACGTCATCCGAAAAGTAATTTTCGCGGTGACTTGCGCGCAGTCACTCGTTCCGCAACGTCACGAAGTTGACGCGAGCTGCAAGTAATTAACTATTTTGTTTGTGATGCGACCTCTGATAGGGGCGGCCGTGAGCTAGGTCGTTGTTCACTTCCGGCTGCTGAAAAAAAGTTTCTATTGTTTCCCAAGGTCCTGTGGGATGATACAAACGGGACTACCGTTATTTTCTTGAATAAATTGTAGGTTTCTTACCAGAAGCCTAGCCTTCCTACCGGAAGTTACGAGTATCTTCCCCTACAGGTCGGCTTCACAACATTTTCATTTACCGCTCAAAGCTAGTGTTATTAATAAAGATTAATAACACTAGCTGCGCCCCCCGACTTCGTCCGCGTAGTATTTAACGTAACAAAAATTTCAGGATTATCGGGATAAAAAGTATCCTATATGTTAATCCCGGTTATAAACTATCTGTGTTCTAAATTTCATCCAAATCCGTTCAGTAGTTTTTGCGTGAAGGAGTAACAAACATACATACATACATCCACACTCACAAACTTTCACATTTATAATATTAGTAGGATAATATGGCATAGTTAATTTTATGTAGTTTGTTGACGAAATGAAATAACTATAAGTACTTATTTAGCCGCACCGACCGCTTGACGCAGTGGTTTGAGCGTAGGCCGCTTGGCTCACTGCATCGGGTGGTTGCGGGTTCAATTTCCGGCAGGGTAGATTTCGGAAATGGCCTTTATGTAATTTGCCCTGGTCTGGGTGTCACTGGGATCGCCCCCAATCCATTTTACGGTACCCATAGTACAAGCGTTGTTTAGTTTGGGACCATGCAGTTGGTGTGTTCGTCTGGCGATATTTTCTTACCTACTTTTCCTCTACGAGGAAACTGTCAGTGTCTACTTGACCTACAACGACAAATTGACACACGCGAATCACGTCAAACGAAAAGTTTGCTCATTAACGATATATTCGTGTTATTTACCAACCGGCATACACCGGCGACGCGCGGCATACTAATGCTGTACAAACACGTCCCCTTTGTTCGCTGTTTACTTTTATTTTAGAATAATTAATTGTTTCCCGTCTTTATTTACTGACAAAACGCTGACGGGGAATTAAAATGTGATTCTTGACAAAATCGGGGCGTAATTCGGCTTGCACGGTGCGATTACGCGTTTGACACATCATTTTATACTGGCATGACATAGGCTGACATTTTCAAGACCGCTTTCAGACTGAGATGGATTTATTAATAATCTAGGCGTGAGAAATTTAGTGCTTCGCTCCTGTGATATTGATGTCAGAAAATATTGAAATAAAACTATTTTTCGGATTTTATCGCGTTTATTTAATTTATGTTCCCGACGTTTCGGCTGCTTTACAGCAGCCATGGTCACGGGGGGACTGAGGTGTTAGACGTCCTGATGAACATAAATTAAATAAACGCGATAAAATCCGAAAAATAGTTTTATTTCAATGTGTAGTATTCGCGTAAATATAAGAAAACAATATGTCAGAAAATATTAAAAATATACAAGGTGTTTTGTAACGAATACTAATAAATTAGCTGTCACAGCCAGACAAGAAGCAAGTTTATTACTTCGTTATAAAGCATCCACCAGTCTAATATATTGATAAGCCTGTAGTAGCGCTCGTTTGAACACAAAATAATTAATTTTTTTATTGGATTCATACTTAAGAGTATATATATTAATATTACTAAAATTATTGAATATTCAATTATGTGGATCCTATTTTTTTTTATAGTTTACTATACGTTTTGTAATTACAATTAAAAACATATAAGAGCCGTACGTCCCCACCGACCCTTCCACCCTTCCCCTTCCACTGCCCACTTCCCTTCAGGGCGGCAAAGAGCGAGCAATACCATTGGTACGAGTATTGCAAGCATCTATATGCTACTCATCATCATCTGCCTTACCTTTTCCCATTATCTGGGGTCGGCGCAGTATGTCTTTTCCTTCCATTCATCGCGCTTTCCTGTCATACTCACATCCACTCCAACCTCGTTCATATCACTCTTGATACAATCCATCCATCTTTTCCTTGGCCTTCCTCTCGCACTGTATCCATCCACATTCATATTCATCACTCTTTTAGCTATATGCTACTGTAACTGTTTAACATCAAGCGGATAGTGCTAAGGTCCCTAATCATGTCAGGGGAGAAACGGCAGACTGTGCACTTTGCACAGTCACACATAAAAAAAGCGGATAGTGCGTTTGTTTGCCGACTTAGGCGTTAAAACAAAAAGGAACGTTTCACGAATCTCAGAGATAGTAGACACGATAGCATTTATAACATGATATGAACCCTGCTGATCACGGACCCTGCGTGTGGTAACCCCTGCTGAAAAGTGGAATGCAATTAAGCATTCCCCGAGCCACCGCATCGCAGAACACAAATCTAAGAAGAAAAGTTTATTTCAACTCGCGGCGAGTTCACAAAGCAGTAAACGGGTCAAGTGCCGCTCAATAATGGATACTCCTTCCGCGGGTGAATTACCCCGTTTAGAGCACACTTTTATGTTTACGAGTAAACGAGACAGGTACATGTTTGCATGGCACTTCATAAACACATGATGAGACTAAGGTTGCCTTTAGAGTACCTACGGTAAATTTAGTGACAACTTAACGGTAGTATATAGAGCTAAACTGTAGTCAATTTACTATTATACATACAGACCCTCTATTATACATACTATTATACAGACTCTCTTACAGTAGATCAGCGTTAAGTAGCTATAGTCGGGTACCGTACGATGAGTGAGAGTCTGAAATCCAACCACGCTTAACTTCAAGTCGGAAACGTGCGGGTAAAGCCTTAGGTATTGCAAGCATCTACAGGCTATCGTACCTGCATAGCAATGATACGCTTGTTTGGCGACTTTAAAAATACTTGTATAAATAAATCTTTACTCCACAAATTATAGCCAAAGATTCACAAAAACAAAAAAAACTTGAGAGGTGTCAAGGGACACCCGGATGGAACGAAGTTGCAATATCCGGAACTTGTGCAGAAACACTGTCAGGATTCATTATTGTTATTATTTTTTATGTACAAAAAAAATGTATACACTCAACAAACACACCACACTGTTCAATGCGAAATGGAAAGACGAAACGAAAATAACTGGCTTGCTTTCTATAAGAGAGAGAGAGAGACAGACAGAGAAACACGCGCACGCCGCACGGCTTACTACTATAGCAAAAAGTGTCTTTACAACTTTTGGTCTTAATTTTTTCCGTCTAGATCCCTTTCGCACCGCGCGATAAGGAACTTCGTTCCAAAAGGTGCGTCGACTTTCCTATTTAAAACTCACAGCTTTGAAAGCCCAGCGCGGCGCGACTGGCAGCATACTGTATCAGTACGTGGCTCAGCCGCGTTCAAATGATCATTTCAAAGGGACCCTTCCGTCTCATTAGCTCCTGCCGAGCTTCATTCAGAGTGACGTTGACGGTACTGCGGGGACTGTCAAAGTTTTTTACTTTTTCAAACACTGCTCCTAACTTGACTCGGTCCCAAATAAAGAGGGAGTGAACTTCGACATACCGCAACTTTTTAAAAATATTTCATCACATTTTTTAATTTAAAATATAAGTTTATCACGGCCCCTTCATTCGTGTGTCTGCGTGAAATGCAAAACTGTTGAATACAGATAAATAAAACTAAGTAACGTTACATCAGTAGGTACTTTGATATTTAAAATTGTTGAATGGTAGACGTCAGTACAATCTTTGAGAAACACTGTCCGGGAGCTCGGGATGAATGCGTCCCGTCACATCTAGACAGAGTATTCTTTTGTTGAATTTCACGGTAAATCTATACAAATAAATAAAATTGGAGTGTCTGTTTGTAATATCAAAATAACACCTTTTCACTAAATGCATATGAAAGTACATACGACACCGATAGCAAAAACGCGATTTAAAATTTTTTTGTCTGTCTGTCTGTGTGTTTGTTCCGGGTAATCTCCGAAACGGCTGGACCGATTTTGACGGGACTTTCACTAGTAGATAGCTGATGTTATAAGCAGTAACTTAAGCTACTTTTATTTTAGAAAATCAAAATTTTAAAAATTGGGTCCTTACGCGCGGGCTCAGAACGCGGGTGCGGGCTGTTTTGTTAACTTAAATTCCACGCGGACGAAGTCGCGGGCTCAGCTAGTATTATAATATAAATATCGCCAGACTGACACACCAACTGTATGGTACCAAACTAAGCAACGCTTTTAATATGGGTGCTATACAATGGACTGGGGACGCACCCAGTAACACCCAGGCCAAGGCAAATTACGAAAAAACCATTTCCGAAATTTGCCATGGCGGGTATTGAACTCGCCACCACCATGTGCAGTGAGCCGAGCGGTCGTCAAATATTATTACAACGTTGATGAAAAATCAAAAACACAATCATGAATGTTTTTGATTGGATACTGTTTATATGCTTAACCATGGATTACGGCCTAAATCCCCTTCGCAGTGAGGGGAGGCTCGTGCCCAGGAGTGGGACGTCAAACGGGCTAAATTATTACTGTTTATATTTTCTTCTTGATTGCATTTTGAAAATGCTATAAAGATAACCTACAACTAAATCAACGGATCTTGGAAATCACAAAGGCACTAATTAATTAACTTGCAAGACAGTAAGTTAAGTGTATGTACTTATGAATAAATAAGCAACATAACCGGGAAAAGTAGAATAATTACTTTGCGCAGACACTTGTAATATAATAAATCAATATTGGAATTGATTTTTACCGTTTTTTCAGAAGATCCCTCATCTAAACTTCTTGTTAGGTAGTCCAGAATAAGTTATTATAAAAATACTAATGCAAGAGATGATTTCAGCTTCGTTTCATCATTATTACCATATTGTAAGTATTAATTTTCGATAGCTGTCAAATTTTTTTTCAGAGTTTCAGATACGTAGGAAACCATAATAAGTGTTTGCAATGCTTGGAATACCAAAGGCATTCCTCGCACTCTGCTGACCTGAAGGGGATTGGGACAGTGAGTTGCCAGCTATGTGAGAAGGCGGTAGTACCCTGATCGAGCTAGCCGTACATTAACTGTAGTCAATTGCCTACTTCTTACTCAGAGAGAGAGAGAGAGAGAGAGAGAGAGAGAGAGAGAGAGACTTCTTACACAAGCAATAGCTTTACTTGAGGGGCTTACGAGAATATGTATTATTATTAGTAGAGGATAACGTGTATTTTACAGAAAAATATGGAAAAATAATTCGGTCTTAGTAAGTAAACCGGATTCCGGATAGCGAAGGTAGTAAGGTAGATCGTTGACAGGATCAGTTCCCATAATCTCGTTAGATTCACTCGTTAGCGGCAGGTCGCGAGTCCCGGGTCACGCGGATGCGGATATCCGGCTAATTGCCTTTGTCATCCGGGCACAGGCAGATCGGACGAATAATCTGCTTTCTTTCGTTACAGTGGGGTAGGTTTAACATAAAGACTAAATAACGTCATAGTTTAAAATAATAATTTAGCCCTTTTGACGTCCCACTCCTGGGCACGAGGGGGATGCAGGCCATAATCCACCACGCTGGCCAAATGCCGGATTTCACATGTCTTTCGAAATTTGGTTAGATCTATTAGGACATGCAGGTTTCCTCACAATGTTTTTCTTCACCTTAAGCAAGCGATTATCATAGAGAAATTATAATTCGCACATAGATTTCAAAAAATCCGGAGGTTAGAGCCGGGGTTTGAACCCAAGACCTGGTGCCCGCAAGACGCGTGCTTAACCAATCGGCTATCACTGCTTTGTATCGTTCCTGCTGCTATCATAGTTTAAAATGCAAACCAATTATTGGAACTAATGATGAACACTCTTTTTCTTTCTCTGAGGGTAAACAGTATTACGAGATCATCTAACCTGTAAAGCAGACCAAAGCAGATGTGCGAAAATGAAACTAATTGACTAATTTACTTTCATCTCGAAAATTGTCTGAACACGCTCAGAGATTACCGTAATCCCTCATTTGACAAACGTCTGCACTATACAGGGTGTTATAGAAATCCGAAATAATACCTATTTGAGGGTTTAGATGAATAACGGGTAATCCTATAATTAAATGGTACTGTGATTCTAACAAGCAACTATGCAAGCTGTTTAGAAACTTTTTCTTTAATATGGCTAATGCTCCTAAATGCAGGCTAGGTACACTGTTTTCTAGGCCATCGGATGTGTTCTAGTGACAAAGATTCAATCGCCCATAATTCAAAATACATATTTAAATAGTTGGGTATAGTCCGTCTTCACTATGCTTCTACCGACATATCAGGTACAGTATACATACAATACATTATAATTTCTGACTGAAACACTCTGTATACTCGAGTAGGGGACAAAAAACTTTTAAAATAATCCCGCGATTGACGCGTCTGGATTTAACTAGTCACTTTAATAGAATAAGTTCAGAGTTAAATTATTGTAATATTATTTCTACTAAGTTTCATTTACTTTGGATATTATTCAGTCTAGCTGAAATACGAAAATGTCGAAGAATTATTCTATTTCAAGTTTTATTTTTTATCGGATTTTTTAGACACCCTGTATAGCATAGTTTTATTGTAGGGTCTATATCGCTCATAGTTCACTTCAAAAGATACAATAGTTTACAGAACATTAAATAAATGACAAACATATTGGAAGTGCTCGAACGCAAGATGAACTCCACAAGAATCGGCTCGTAATTTCTAAAGGATTTGAGCTAACACCCCAATATGGAGGGGGGACAGACAGCGTGTGTCACGACCTCACCGCGACCCCCACTTAAACTTTAAACGCACCCTGTACACAGACACATACGAACAAGTAACGTCAGCCTGAAAATATCTTACAGTCTTTTTATAAATGTAGATATCCACAACTTTTTTGATTCTGTAATATATTCCGTGCCTTAAAATTATGAAGGTAACCAATTGTATTAGGTCTCAAAGGACACGAATGACCCAATGATATCTAATGCTGTCGTTTGATGCCGGGTAGATGCTGTCAAATCTCTGAAAATCTGAAAATCATTGTCGAACTTACCATGTGAATTAAGCCTTGCAACATTTTTTTGTTTAATTATTATTACTTTCACCGCTTTTCGCAAATAATTTTAAATTTCTGTCAACGGACTATGTATTTCTACTATTTAATACAACCACTGAACACACGGTCATATTAAAAAAATATTTATTAAGTAACATTTTCCAGCCGACTGTACACATGTCATATCGTAAATAGTGCCTCCTTTGTGATGTCCCAATCTCTTCGCTTTTTGATCGAATTTATCTAATAACATAATAAAATGCGAAATCCTCGCGAAATTCGGCGAAAAATGTTGAACGGTACAATTCTATTTAAATTATTTGCATAGCATTAGGCACGCGATGTATCAAACATTTTTAACTTGACGGGCAATTTAATTTGAAAACAATTCAATGGATTTTTCTAGAAAAAAATCGCCTGATCTGTTAAAAAATTTGAATAATAAAACTTATGTAGGTACCTACCCACTATTATTTTCATATTACATTGGTTTATTTTTTATAATAATAATAAATATGTCCATATATTTATAGGGGTTCATGGTAATTCGACGTATTCATTGCAGGACGTATAAGAAGAAGAAGGACGGCGTTGTACTGTTATATGAAATTCTGTATTTCAATAGATATTATAATCTCATTGATCACCAAAATAATTCTAAATTTAACTATAGTTATATATATATGATTACTGCTAGGTATTTTTGTACATTAAGTACCATGGCTAATATCGTTTTATTATGGTGGTTATTTTTTTCAATACTTATTAACATTCCTTTTTTTGGTTATAATAAGAAAATCACAAATATGAGAATTTGTATATTTTTTTTTCTAACTTTTCTGTTTCTTCCCCTATCCTCTATCCACCTTGCGTTCAGGTCAGCAACGTGAGAACAATACTATTCATATTGCAAGCATCAATACGTTAACTGCTTAACATCAAGCAGGCCATACGCTTATTAGCTGAGTTAGTTACATGAAAACACACCCAACTAACAGTCCATCCAAGCCAAAAGTTCTCACAGACCCATCTATTAAACGTTTTACAAAAAGGCCGCGATCATCTGCCGACACAAGAAACCTCATTAATTGAAATAAAACTATTTTACGGATTTTATCGCGTTTAGTCCCCCCGTGACCATGACTGCTGTAAAGCAACCGAAACGTCGGGAACATAAAGTTAATAAACGCGATAAAATCCGTAAAATAGTTTTAATTCAAAACCTCATTAATTTCGTTATTTGATCAACAAGTTAAAACAAGTGTCGGATTATTTGACCGGCCTGAGTGTGTTCCGCTATTCCCCACTTCCCCCTCCCCGGGCCAGTCGGCCGCGACTAATACCCGGTGACAAGAGCCGGACAAACAGCTTACCGTTACCGGCGAGGTAACACGTCAAGTGTTTATTGTACAAATAATGGCGTGGAAGAAATGGTGAGTTAAGGTGAAGGCGCCTGTCTAGCCCGCGAATTTCAAAATTTTCGAGTATTTTTATAGTTTATCCAAAATCTGAAAACATTTAAGACAGCATTTTGTGATTTGCGACAAACACAGTATGCAGTGCGTTTATTAATACATTTATTTTACTCTAAATATTATCACGGTGGATATGATACTAGTTAATCACTAAATATACAAATATTGCCAGACTATCTGGATAGCTGTCGTTCTTGAAATGTTTTAGAATAAGTTGGATATATTAATAAATGCACTGCACACGGTCTTTGTCGCAAATTACAAAATGTGCCTTTTATTATAGTGAGATTTTGAAAAATTACTAAAAAACCTCAAAAAGTTTTGAACTTCGCGGGCTAGATGGGCGCTTTAGCCTTAGCATGTCCGAAAACCTGGGGCCAAACCGCTCGACTAGACTTGCAATACGTCAAAACTGACGTATCGCGTATTTGAATACGTCATCTTTGACAGTTTATCTACAGGAAACTGACGTATTGATGGTTATTAGCTATTATTTTATCCTTCCAACGCGTGAGATTGCGGTCAATTGTGAGCCAGTGCTTCATAAAAATAATTCTCCCACGTTGTGCCTAGGTTTATGGTTGGACCTAGGTTTTGTGCTTCAAAACAAGGAAGGTATACATATATACATAGGAGTATTTTTAAGGTATCTAAGATTTTATTTAGATATTAATATTTTTTTCGTGGGAAAACCCTTTATGGGTTCCCTTCCGCCTCGGGGGAGGTGGGAGGGGTATGTGGGAGTCCGGCAGTCGGCCGTATACCCACTAAAAACCCACGGTGTACCACCCTCCGCCATGCAGTACCTACAGTCAGAACATGTACCGCACAATATGCTCCTACAAGTCAAGCCATCTCTTTACTCAACACTCTGATTGCTCAGCAGCCTAGTGTCGATATATTTCATACTAGACTAGAGGAATTAATACGTTGTTTTAAACAATTCTATGCCAATTTAAATAATATCCTGTAAATTTTATAATTATTATGTTTTAGCCAATTTTAATTAATGTATTAGATTTAATTTTTATTTATACTGTATGGATTTTAAAATGCAATTTATAATTTTATTTTACTTGTTGTAACATGACTCTCAGCACATTTTGGGAAACTGTGAGTGCTGGAGTACTAAATAAATAAATAAATAAATGCAGAGGGGCGCCCCGGGACCATGGGAAATGCTCCGAGACGCCCCGGCGGACGGCCCGGCAATGACTTTGCCGGGCCACAGGCGCTAAAAGGGGGACGACCTGGTATCTAAGACGATACCTACTCGTCGCTAAGAAAATATTCTTGGAAGGGCTTGATACAAGTAATGACATACAGATATGCTCTGAAGTTTTACCGAAAGCGGAAGTTATAATCCTGAAACATTAAATAAAACATAACTACGCGATCTTTCAGTGGATACTTAAACATTTACGAAGCCACGCACGAAATGAAAATATCTTTCAAAGTCCGCCATATTGGGAGATTAAAAACAATACATGTCCCAGGAGCGGGTGGTCGTTAAGCAAGGGACAGCATGAGGTATTTTATGGAGCCATAACCGAGATCGTCACAGATCTTGTAGGACTGGCCTTTTGGGGGCATTCGCCTTAGCCGGCCCAAGGCATGAGATGAGTGTAAATTTGGTTTATATTTTTGAATAATAATTATAGTTTGTATACAATATTAAGCAGTAACCGTAGCCTTTAGTTGCTGGCAACACCAACGCCATTTGCTTACACTTTACCGACCTACAGGGGAGTGGGACAAAGGGAAGGAAGTACCACCCTCTCACATACTAGGTGAAACAAAAATGGTATACCTACTATTTTTTCCAAAACTTAACTTTGTAATTCTAAAACTATCAGCTTTGGAGGAAACTTTAAAAACAAAAGGTGTTATGGGAATACAGCTGTTGACATATTTTACAAGTCTACAAAACCTTTAGTACTTCAACTGTCCCACAAAGCCCATAGTTTTAGATTTACAAAGTAAAGTTGCAAAAAAAATTGTATACTTACTCTTTTTGTTTCAACTAGTATAAAAAGTGGGACTTTTGAGTGGCATTGCAGGACTCAAACTTACAATCCTTGCACCAACCCCCTTATAACCGCGTGTACCACACTCAAGCGGTGTCTTAAAACCTTGTCCAAGACGGTAAAAACCCGGCCAATAAAAATTACCACCCCAACCTTGAACCTTGCCCTTCCCTTTATTTTAACCCCCTTCCGCCATCAGCGCCGCCCCCCTTTTTAAACCTTCACGACATATCTATGTTGGCTGTAAAAACAAATGTGACATCAAATAAAATGTTGACTGCTCCTTAATATAGTCGACATCTTCTTTAGTGCGGTCGAACGTCCTATAAAAATGCTATTCGTAGTTAAGTAGTTACGTTCGCTAAGTCGCTAGTCGCTAGCGTCTACGTAAGACTGTAGGTTTTAACGCTATACAATTTTCATTAGGTAGTTATGTATTATGTTTCTTTTTGTTCATAGAGATGTTTTCCATATGTTATGTACATTGTCGATCCTGGCTTTATAGGAGTTAGTGGTGAGAGAATGTGGCGGGACTAGTCCTACAAAAAATATATAAGTACCAAAATATTTTGTGTGGACGCCACACAACCTAGAGCGTTGTCGTATCCCTCACGGCGTAAATAGGTACCTGTAGAGTATAACCCCTCCTCAACTCCTAGGTTGGTATTTGAATAAGTCCAAAATTCATACTAAACCTGGGGGATTAGTATGATTTTTTTACGTATTCAAATACGGATTGAAAAATCGAATGTCACCATATATTTCAAAGCAGCGCCCCTAGCGGAAACATGTAGCTTTACTGGTTAATGTAAGGAGATAATCAATCACTCGATCAGTATACCTACGTTCTACGTCTACCGAACTACGTTCAAACTCCCGTTCTAACCCCCATGTACTCAACGAATAATATCTGTAGTTGAACGCTTTTCTGAATAGAATTTATATTAAAGCTTTTAGAGATTTTCTATTATAAATCTAAATATATATAACATAAAGGTGACTGACTGACTGACATAGTGGTCTATCAACGCACAGCCCTAACCACTGGACGGATCGGGCTGAAATTTGGCATGCAGGTAGATGTTATGACGTAGGCATCCGCTAAGAAAGGGTTTTGATTCATTCTACCCCCAAGGGGATAAAATAGGGGATGTATAATCCCGAAATTTCTGTTAAGTTAAATTACACGCGGACGAAGTCACGGGCACAGCTAGTAGTCAATATGTTGCAAAATTTATGTGACAAGTTTGTAAACCGATTCGGGTTTTGAATACAAAAAAACCAACGGCAAAACCCACCACTTATTTTTAACCGACTTTAAAAAGTGGGATGTTCTCAATTCGGTTGTATTTTTTTAATAGTGTTTTACCTCAGAAGTCCGTCATTGTGAAGTTTTTTTTTCTGTGAAGGGATGTTCATTTTCATGACACAAAGCACAAAGTTCGGGTTTGTTCGATCATCATACGTTAACTATACGGATAAACAAGTGGCGTCCCCAACGAGATACGGGGCAAGATACGATACGAGGATACGGCACGATACTTAAGACACGCCTATGCGTCCGTATCTAACGTTAATCTTCATGTCGTTTCTTACGCACTCATCGCTCACGAGAGAGGCGTTAGGATTAACACGGATTTTTGTAGGGCTACACACTCAACAGAAAGCCCTAAGGATTACGCGAATAGGAAAAGAAATAGTTACCCACTTACCTTTGTCATACCGCTTATTCACACGAAGAAGCCGACTCCGATCTATGTATAATTTTATGTTAGACTAGCTGAGCCCGCGACATTGTCCGCGTGGAATTTAACTTAACAAAACGCCCGCTCCCGCGTTCCAAGCCCGCGCGACGGGACCCATTTTTTTAAATTTTGTTTTTCTAAAATAAAAGTAGCCTAAGTTACTCCCTATAACATCAGCTATCTGCCAGTGAAAGTCCCGTCAAAATCAGTCTAGCCGTTTCGGAGATTACCCGGAACAAACACACAGACAGACAGACAGACAAAAAATTTTTAAATCGCGTTTTTGCTATTGGTGTCGTATGTACTTTGATATGCACTTAGTGAAAAGGTCTTATTTTGATATTACAAGCAGACACTCCAATTTTATTTATTTGTATAGATCAGTGGAAGCATACATTCCTGGTGAATCTCCTTGAAACAATTACATGTTAGTATCAGTTACACCTAACTCTCATTCAAATTAAACATCATTGTATCACTCGAATCACGTTTAATAAGGAGTCGGTATATAATATACTAGCTGTGCCCACCGACTTCGTCCGCGTAGTATTTAACTTAACAAAAAATTCGGGATCATCGGGATAAAAAGTATCCTATGTGTTAATCCCGGTTATAAACTATCTGTGTTCCAAATTTCATCCAAATCCATTCAGTAATTTTTGCCTGAAAGACTAACAAACATCCACACTCACAAACTTTCGCATTTATAATATTAGTAGGATAAGTGCCTACATACGAGTATATACCTAATAGTTATAGGTACCTATCTACAGGTATATTGTGTTATTGCGAAGCAACGTGAGCCCACTAACAAGCTTCCATAGGTCATGACTCGTCATCGCGCTTGATGATAAGCGTTAATTCATACAGTACTTTAGACTATTTGCACCTACAAGCGCTTTAAGCGACTTAATAATACGCACTTGCAATATTTTTCTTAATTTTCTTTTTTTGGTTTTAAATTGGTGTCCAATAAAGAATAAGCTCTCTACATTTCTAGTAATTGTCCTAGTGGTAGAGCCCATCTGTAGCCAATGGCTATAGACAGTGGCTACAGCTCATATACGAAGGCTCTTAGCAATGATAATCGTTAAGTATATCGTGATATTCGTAGTGTCGAATCCTACTCTAAATTCCATCTTTTTTTCCGTCATATCGATCACTGAACGAACAATACAAAATTATCATTCGTTCAGATGATATACGACAGCAAAAAATGTGAATTTAGAGTAGGATTTGACAGTACGAATGTCGCGATATATCGATTAATGGCCCGACCGGGATTTATATCATCACAGTCTTCGAAGGAAAATCAACTTCAATTACCTCATAAAGCCATAATTAAGCGTTAAAATCGCTTTCCCGGCCCGCGAGCGATACAGTCGCTAGTTGCAAAGGCATCGCTCCGCTTGTAATGAATAGCACCAATTAGCGGAGTCTGCGCTTCAACAGCACTCGCGCCGTGCGCATTTGCAGCCGTCATGTGAAAAGGGTTTTTTTATACCTTACAATTACCAGCCAGCAACGCCTAGTTACTCCTATTAGGTACCGACGTAGTCTAGATGACATTACATTGTATCTACCTATATGTATAACAACGCTCGATAGCGAAAACCTAGTAAGTGTTAAAAACTATATAGTGTGAATAACGTTAAATACCTACTAAGGTAATTAATATAATAAAATATATAATTGAAAAAAAAACAGTGCCGTCTAGAGACGCCCGAAAGAAGCCAAGCTTTATAGTATTAAGTACAGGGCGCCACAGCTGCCACTCTGTATACCTATACAATATATCGTGTAACACTACTGACGCTTAGCACAGATAGAGTGGCCGCGGGGCGGGCGCCCCGATCGTCCGTACAGAAGCTTCGAGACTTCAAACACAAAAATATTTACGAGGTTCTCACTGCTCAAACTTATAAAACAGTATGGCATTTGAATTTGAATTGGATTTTGAAAAATAGTCCGTATTCCAAGCACTTAACATTTAAAAGACTAACCTAGGTACATTTCAAGATATAAGCGTGATGCGCTACAAACACCTATTTTGTTAGACAGAGAGGCGAAGAAAATATGACGACATTAACAATATTTTCAAATGTAAGCTTCTCGAGGAAGGTTGATATGGCGGGAACACATTTCTCATTGGAATGGGTTCCGTATATATTTGAGATAACATGTTGGTGATGTTTTTCTTATATTACTAGTTGTTGCCCACGACTTCGTCCGCGTAAAAAGTATCCTATGTGTTAATCCCGGTTCTAAACTATCTATATTCCAAATTTCATTCAAATCCGTAGTGTTTGCGTGAAGGAGTAACAAACATACATCCACACTCACAAACTTTCGCATTTATAATATTAGTAGGATTACTTTGATATAACTGGCACTTAAGACTAAGAAGACACAATATTGATAACAGAACAGTTAGAACGTGCTTTGCAATTTAAAATTAGTTGTTTTTTGTACTTATTAATATTTCAAAGTACGAATGTTCAAAAAAAAAATGTTGTCACTCACACCCAAATAATGTACCTATCTATCTACTCTGACTAAAGCACTTACAACTTAAATAGCACCCTATTGAATAGGCAGTCAGTAATAAACCCAAGGAAAAGGACAGAAAAGCAACCTCCAACCATTAGATACACAAATTATTCCAAATTTTAATCCCTATTTTGCATATAGAACCCAAATTACTTGAGAGCCTCCACGGTGCAAACACTACAAGAATATTGCTCCGACGGCAAGGGACTGGCGTAAATTCAAAGCTTTACATCATTGTTTAAAAAGGAGAAAATATCGCAGGGGCTGGCTGACAAGCCGTCATGAAATATACAAACGAAAATAATCCTTATATCTCGTGTCTTAAAGAGTTCACTCTGATAAAGATTTTTCAAACCACCCAACTTTTGTGTCGTGAAAGTTGAATGTGATATTAAAATATATTTTGGTAATTTCTGCAAGGAAATAAATTGGGATTTTTATAGTCTTCCTAGTCCTTTGCAATGTTGAAAAAATACAGCTATAATATACTAAAGCACTTACCTATAACTATTTTTATCATGTTTCATTTCTCTGATGTCCATGATACCAAAATAATAACTTAACACACAAAACAAGTAGTGACCTACTTGAACTGTACACAACATATAGTATAAACCATGAACAAAAAATAACATAGTAAAAACTTCCTAGTATAGACACAGATAGTATAAACTCTACACGCGTAAAGTCATTGAACTCTCTCAAAAAACACAAACAGTCCACATCTCAAAATAAACTAAAATAAAACCAACCTCTCACGACGCATTAACACTGCGGGTTAATATTTACACTGCCCTTCTAACTAGCGAGACTGTGCCTACCCTCACTTCTGAAATTATAACGACCCAATACCAAGTCCTCTTCAGACATACAGACCTATCTCTAGCCTGAACATACACGTCGTGCTATTCTTCCAAAGTTCAGAAAGTGTTAATAACTGGAACGCCAATGTATTTCAAAGGAGGAAGTTGTGTCGACAGTTTTTAAAGCTGTTAGGCCGATTCGACCGCAAACCTCATTATCTAGTGAGCAAATAGATGTCAGCACTGGGACCAAAGAATTCTATATTCAGAATTCAACATTATACTAATGATTACAGTATAATATCATGCTATGGTAATTGTTATGTTAGTAGTCTGGGAAATAATTATCTAGTCACTGAATTCAATTTTGATTATTATTTGAAGGGAATTTTCTTATATTTCGATATAAGATCTATAATAGGCAGTTTATTAATTCCACCTGCATCTTTATTTATTTTTAAGTCTAGTGCGGTGCGGAGCACAAGTTAATGGTCCGGTCGTCTTCGGTGTTGCCAAAATAAACTGTTTAATTATTGTTTTGTAAATATGGTAGCAAAAAAAACTTTCTCTGATCTATTCCTAGTTCTGCTTACTAAGTGCTATGTCATATAATATTACCGACCTACTTCAAATCTTCTCCTTAACCCAAAGTGCACTCTGTTTTAACATTAAGCTTTTAATATAATGTGTGAAGTACATTTAATTTTTCTTGTTTCGTTTGAATCCCCGATGCGGTCAGAGGAGTGCGGGCTAAGTGAGAATGATTACCCGCTGCAAGAGCGATGCTCTCTTTGCATAGTGATAGCAACTTGATCGAGTAACTAAACTTCTTACATATCGTGGTCTGGTTTTTGACCGCCATAAATGAGAGGCCAAGAAACTATGGTTGTAAAGTCTTATTGCTATTTTCATTATAAAAAGGCATTTCATAGAAATTTATGTAATAAATGTTATGAATCGGGCTTTTTGCGCAAATATATAATTACTAGCAATATGTATACCTACCTATATACATTTAGTGTCACTTATTTATGCAGTTTTATCAACCAAATGACCTACGTATTCTCTACTTGTTAAAACATCATATTTCCATAGAACTGATTATCCTAAGCTACCATAAAAGGGGCAAATACTAAACTATTTTACCTTTCTATTTTCTGAGGTATTTTTCAAATATTAAGATACTAATGAGACGAATGGATCCGCAAATGTGGGCAAATTGTATTTATACCAAGCGCCCAAAGATGGTCACCGACGTAGTACCAGGCCAAGGCGAAGCTTGTGCGCCGATTTGAACACCTTTGCGGGTATAACGTGGTCACAATAAGCCCAAGATAGGGACCTGCGGCGACAAAAAGGGTAGGCCTTTAGCCAGCAGTATGACATAAAATAGGCAACTAAAAAAACAAAATGATACTACTTATCTAACTCAAACCAGAGTCAGGTGGTAAGTAGTAAGATCTACCTTATGTACATTAACATGCATGGTACCTACGAGTCTCGAGAAAGTCGTTCAAACGCAGCACGCAGCAATGTAAAAGGTTTTTCTGATACAATATTAATCTCAACAGCGTCGGCTATTACATGAGAAATTAATTTATATGCAGTATAAGCTCTCTGCTTCGTTTCAAGCGTGGGAAACACTGTTATAAAACGTAACGAGCTTACCTTTAGAGGGTTTAAGGGTATACTTATAACGCCATATAGGGTATTTAACCTTAGGTAGGTATCTTATAATTATCTACTCCACCTTTTGAGATCGCTCCTCGTGAAATATCATGACTTTTATAGGTACCTATTTACTTAGCACCTGTGTGTATTTTAGCTTCCAAGCTATTAAGAAGGATTTTTCTAAATACCTAAGGACGTGAAAATGGGGCTGAATATTGAATAAGATTCCGCTCACACGAAGTTATGTACAACACTACCTACTTACCTGTCTGATTATTCTAAAATAAGTTCAATCATTAACCTGCCTCGATGCCTAATTAATTTGTTCTATCGAAAAATCGCCTAGATTAACCGTGAGTTTGCAATAACGACACACATTGATCTTCCTATATTTTTTCCTCTATTTTTTACGACACAAAATAGGGACAACATCGTAAATCGATGCAGGTATAACTTCGTCAGTACAAACCAGATGTACCTATCTTACATAAACAAAAAACCCGCGCTAAAACACGTCATCGTGGCTTGTAAAATAAATCAGTTTCCATATCAAATTTTCGCACACAAAAGCAGCTATTATTCAAAATTATACAGGAAAAAATTAATTTACGGCAAACCTGGTTATGAATCACGAAACCCCAGCTCAAAAGCTAGGTTTTATTTTAGCACGCGACCAATTCAGGGAATTGTTATGATAGTTGGAATTGCAGGGTGTAAAATGCTTTTAATTTTAACTTTTTAACATGTTAAGTATCTAATAGTAGAATCTTTAAATTCATTATCAACATAGGAATCATCAATCGTCATCTAGGGGTTCGAGAAGTCCAAGAAGGAAACCCAGAGGACGATAAGAATCCCACATACCCCAGGTCTCTTCCACAAGATGCCTTTGGGGGAGATTTCCAACCCGTCAACAAAAAAAAAGGTTATACCTATATTACCATCGTTAGAACATCAATATATTTTATTACTATAGATCGAGCCTACATAGTACCTTTATGCAAATGTAAGTAGGCACTTTCTCGGCCGATCCCTTCAGATTAGGTATAAAGGTGATCATAATATTATTATTGGTGCTTAAGTAATATAATCTTGTCTAATAAGGTGACTCAGTCATTTGTATAATACTATGGAGTAGGTATACTTACCGCTAACAGCTAACATGACAAAAAAGTAATATTAACCTAACGCAAATAAACAAAGAACAACACAATCTCATCAAATAACATCGCAACTCTTACCATCAAAAAACATATTACTTACCTATACACACAAAAAAGGAAGTCATAAACAAAACTTTGTAACAACAAACGTTGAACGGCCAACAATATGTACTAGCGTCGACATATTTTTTTATCCAACCCTTTTCGGTAGGTACCATTGTACTGACATAATTAACTCAGTCGGGGTTGTTTCAACCCCAAAACAGACGGCCGAATGATAAATTGGAGTTTTTCCCACTCCCCTTCGGTATAAAAAGTCCAATGTGAAGAGACACCATTCCGTGGTCGACATTGTAAATAATTCGTTTCTTTGTCCTCCCATTTTTCTTTAATTGAGTTTTTGTTGTGGGAAAGTAAGCCTATTAATATCCCTCTGTTCGGGAAGTCTTGCTTGAGTTAAGATGACTTCTGTTTTGTTTTTTTATGATTTTCGCAAGTATAGTCAAAGGTTAACTTACTTACGTACCTTATTCATTTATTCTAAGTACTTATTTTAAATGAGGCTTGAGTCTATTCAAACGATCTGCAACCGGACTGTAATTTTGCAGCAGACTTAACACCTTCACCGTTTACCCGCCAAAGGAAATAGCTGTACTGGGAGCACTCGGACCCATTTTAATACTTATTTAAGAGATATAACTGTGTTATTAAGTACAAATTCAAATTCAAATCATTTATTTTGTTTAGGCCTACGGGGGCACTTACAAATTGTCAATTTACATATTTTTTTCCTTATATCTACAACCGGATCGGAACGCGACCTCGACTGAGAAGACCCGGCAAGAAACTCAGCGGGCTTGTCTTTTTACATGTCATTTTTTTTTAATCGCCAGTTGCTTATTTTCAATAATTACAAAGGGTAGTACTTAGATATTAATATAAATATTAAAATAGCTCCAGTGTGTTGCCTTTTGATGTTATCAAGAATTATACAAATAACACAAAAGTTAAACACATGATGAACCCTTGTCCTGTCAAACTTTACAAGGGGAAAATGTCAAGAAGTGCAGCAATAACTTTTATGATTAGTTCATCACCTGTTAATGACGTAAACTAAAACGTCAGTTTTTGACAGTTTTTCTATAGGAAAATTGACAAAAGTCACGTATTCTGACACGCGATACGTCAGTTTTGACGTATTGCGAGTCAAATCGAGCGACAATCGTTAATAAAACAATGGTTGTGCTTGCTATATTTTCCCCCTGTGTGTAAGTAGGTAAAGAAAGATGGGGTATAATGTCCTGAAGACCGTTTAAGAACTCCCATATCAGAGAATCGTTCGGGTCACCCGGACCCTTGTTACGACATCTCCACGGAGCGATTCCGATGTCCCTCCGAATACCTGTTCGCAATGGGGTGGTTCGACTAGTGTCCCTGTGTTTCTCTCTTTCGACGGACAACCCACGAGGGATTTTGAGTCCGTAAAAAAACGTTAAAAACATCGCTAAATACACCAACTGTGGGCTAGAATAGGTAGAATAGGTAGTTACTTATATTTTTAGCGAATGCCCACACTGTAAGGGCAAGCGGAATTTAAAAGGGTGAATGTTTTGAGAAAAAATCACTATAGGTAGACCGCATATTTTCAGGCTACTATTCGTGATTTTCTACAACTTTGTTGGTAGGTAAGTAATAGAATAAGTTGTATAGTGAATGTCCCGATACCTGTCACTTAATTTATGGAAACACTAGATAGACTATTGCATTGAAAACAGAGTACATATTCCTCTTATTATCTCAATTGAATTTTTAAAGTAGTTAGCACTTAACTATTTTCTTTAAGGATTCGTTTTATTCATAGACATAACTTTAAGAAACTTATAGGTATATCTACCGAGAACTTTATAAGTAGATAATTACTTATGAAGCTTGTTTAAATATCTAGGCCACTTTCTTCTTAAACTGGCACATTATTCCACTTAACTAAAAAGAAAGTAAGCTACGAACGTTAACAAAAAAACGTAAGGCTTGGATACATTTTAAAAAACCGACCCTGAACTACGTATAGAAGTTTCAGTAAGTAAAGTTTAAAGTAAACTAAAATTATATTTCATGAGAAAAAGAAAATATAAAAATTCCCCCCGCCGCTCTCGCGTCCGGCGGAAAATGACCTCACGTGATGTTTCGTGAACGCCCCGCAGAAGTCCATTAAAATTTATTCTAATTTATATTTTTCTTTAATTAAATAAGACACGGCCGAAGTACTCGGAACGTGACTCGAGAGGGGAGGAAACCATTAGACCCGGGGATTGGGCTCACTGCTGGCGGTTACCATCGACCTTCAAATGTAGGACTTACCAGTAACCCTACGGGAAGCTATCTCGCGAGATCATATTCAATAGAGTCGCCGGCGGCTACGTAATATATTTGTATGGCATTTTTTAGGATCCTCGAGTGACCGAAAGAGTACCTGACCTTATAATATTAATAGAAAACAATGGGAGAAATCATTTTATTCTTAAACTAATATCAATCTTCGAGTTTCTTTAGAAAACGGTTTCAATTTAATCTCCATTTTAGAAACACTATATCTGAGCGCTTACTTACACCGAGCTAGAAGAGAGTAGTAGAGCCGATCTGAAGCCAATTCACTACAGCTAATTAAGAGGCTGGATCGACCGGGGTAGGACCACCCCCTCAGAGAAGATCAGCGTTCAGGTCGACAACATGCGAGCCAAATCAAGCATTTCGTACGAATGTTTTTTTTATATTTTACCTACATAAAAAGCTATCGAAGGTTGATTTAATTAGAAACTGTCGATCAACGGCCAATCGGTTGGTGTGGCAATAGGTAGGTACCCTGAGATTAGCCGGGCCCAGTAGCATCATGTGTCCTCTTAATCATGGAGGTCGATATACAGGCGGTTCGCCTTTCTCTTTTAAATATATACCTGCTTTTTAGACCCGCTATCTCCATCACTCAGACCTCACTACAGCCACCTTCTAAAACCGGGGGGCGAAGTAAAGTAAAGTGCTACAAAATAGCGCCGTAGATAAGTGTAAATATTAGGTGTCTTATTTAATTTTTCTAAACGAGGGACCTCCATTTTGTCTGCTAAGTGACGGAGGGAATCTCGCGTCGTCGTGTTCTTTCTTTGGAAACAAATTGCTTTTGCAATTGCATTAAAATGTTTCGCTCTTAATTTAACACGATGAGAGTTTGAGAATTAGGTAAGTACTTAGTGCGCATTCTGAGATAAGTTCTATACCGTTACTATGTTATAATAAAAAGATTGGAGGGGCAACGGGCAGGTATGAATGCAGGATTTGGTTCAGGGAGTAAGACAATTTGAATGTGATTTTTCAGATAAATCGTTAAAAAAAGTAACAATCAGAATAATAATGATATCCTATTCTTAATTTTTTAAAGAAAATAAAAAGGGGGGAAGCAATTGCACCCATTGCCCCCACTGCATCGACGCCTGCTGCCATCTTACGTAGCATTGTATTCTCTTTGGCATGCTGCTACAGGCACTGCTTGTAAAGTGCTGCCCGCTGCACATTGTTAGCAGGCAGGTAACCGTTTACTTAGAAAATAGTAGACCTCCTTAAAAGCGACTGAATTGATATCACACCTAATATAAACATCCCAAGTGTTTGTACACATTGTATACTTCTGGATGAAATTACGGTAACATAACATACTTATTGTACCGCACCAAAGTTAATTCCGCCGTACCTTCACCCGGTGGGGTGTTCTTGCGAACTTCCCGGTGCATGCGAGCACGTGACCGGAATGCCGTCGACACCCGCCACCGCTGCATTACGCCGCAGACTGCACATGACTTATATTCAGCAATATTATATAGTACAAATATATTTGCAACCATAGCTCGCTCGCAATAAATGTACAAGTTCTCAAAGACGGTTTGTAGAGTTACGTCATATGAAACTTTGAACGAATAGACGTAGATAACGTTGAGCTATAGATATAAAATGTTGCCTAGTAGGTACTTCTAAATACACTGTTTTCTAGATCATTGGTTGTATGCTCAAGTTACAAAACGAAAATAGTGACAAATATTCAAAGTCCCGTAACTCAGAAAATATTATTTACCTATAGTCTGTCTACATGAGACATCTACATTGTTAACTACCGTTTATGTATCTAAATTATTATGTCGGACTTTTAAAACAACCTCTAATATCTAGGCCTCCTAAACTCTATAGAAAGCTACAGATGCTAGCTCAAGACAAGCTCATGTTTGAATAACAAATCACTCAACAATCAAAGTTAAGAGAATTTCATAGTGAAAAGTGAATAAAATGAATTATATTCATGATTCAATCGCGAGCGTCGCCGTAATGTGTCAGAAATGATCGCATCGCGGTGTCCTCATGAATACTTAAAGTAATTCGTTGGGTGGCCCGGCGAAAGAATAGGTACAATTATTGGCTGTCATTATGCAGAAAAAAGTGGGGCTCCCTCGGCAAACAGCGGGGCGGGACTGAGAAAACATCTTAGAAAAACCAGGAGCGCGGAAACTGCGCTCAGAAAGACACTTGGTGGGATACCTACCGATTTATAATACACAATATAAGGTTTTATTTTAATCATGCCCGAAAGTTATACGCTCAAGATGTTACTTACCTACCATCAAAATCTAACGGCGTTCATGTTTACTGTTGCCTGGTACAGGTGGTCGGTTGGTCGTTGTTCATGAAAATATTTTTTTTTATGGTTTTCTCTTACCTGGGTACTTACATTATTTTTAGGATTTCGATAATAAGCCGCTACGCAAAATGGCATGCATTATTATAATCAGACCTCATAATATGTAAGTAGGTACCTGCAAAAATAGTTTGGGATATCCAAAATAACGACTTAAATCAAAGCCTTATCCACTAGCTCCGCTTTATACATCCGGCACAAAGCACTTAAAGCGCCATTAGATCGAAGGCATTGGGCAAGTTTGGGTCCCGAATTTACTCGTTTCATTAACTACATAATCATTTCCGATTAGATAACCGTACTGAGCTTTTCAGCGTCTAATGTCCTGTTGGGCGCAGGCCTCCCCTAATGACAAGTGGGAGTGGGTTAACGCTCAACCATGCTGACCTGATGGACCTGTTATTCAAAACTTTTCCTCTGCCGATTCCTGGTCCACGACTCTTAATAGTGAAAATTAATTTTAGTATATCGTATTAATAAATAAATCTCGAGTCTGAGAGCGATCTTGAATATATCATTCCAGTACAAAATCACATGGCAAAAGCGTACTTAAGATCACTTTATTAAGATCGAGAGATCGATTTATTAATACGGGCAAAAGCACTGTACCCACTTTCCGTGATACGAGAATGATCTGACATCTACTATTGCCCAACTGCATAGTGTATCATAGACCTTAGTATAGTTCATACAAGTAGCAAGTCACTAACACGTCGTGTCAGATCACTGCCATATTACCTACTGAATGTTGGTATAACGCTTATAATAAAAACTAGCTCTGCCCGCGACTTGGTCAGCGTGGAATTTAAATTGTTAATTAAGTGCAAATCCCGTCTTAATCGGTCCAGCCATTTCGGAGATACTCTTGGATTTCATGTGTGTTTATTTCATACGCGGAAACCAAATTGTTTTTCTAAAATTAAGCAGTAGCCTTAGTTACTCATTATAACATCAGCTATCTGCCAGTGAAAGACTCCTAAAAATCGGTCCAGTCGTTTCAGAGATTACCCGGAGCAAACATACAGACAGACAACCTTGTACTTTCATAATTATGCATTTAGTGATAAGGTGTTATTTTATTATTACAAACAGACACCCCAATTTTATTTATTTGTATAGATAATAGCTAAAAGGTTTTGAACACCGCCCACATGCTAATGTTGAAAATAAACACAATTTTGCTGGGGCAGCGATTCAATGGAAGGTTCCTATTATTGTGCCAGAAAGACAACCTCAGCTCTTACTACGTAGGCGTTGTATAGTCTCGTACAGTAACCGGAAGTTTGTGCGCAGTAAAATCGAAAGGGTAAAACATCCTCCGTCGAATATCACTTTGATTCCGACAAAATAAACGATGTTTGAAAAGGAAAGTCGTCTTTTTGTAAGTTGACCATCGTGTTAAACATTTAAGAGACAAGATTCATTATCGACGTAGGTTCTAAAGCATTTTAAATATACGTCCGACAAAGAGTGCCCATTGTACTGGCACAGTCTTAAGTAAGAACTGTCAACATTTTTATGACACACAAAATAAGTGCCTACTTCCTAAAATTTAAGAAATAATATTATAATAGCAAAGTCAAAACAAGCGTGCGAGCCGTCCGATATTAAGCAGTTACCGCATGTTGCTGACCGGAAGGGGAGTATGATAGAGGAAGGGGAAGGGAGGGGAAGTCATTGAATTATACTTTACTCGCGGATTTTAACTATAAAAAAAATATACATGACATTTAGATTTAATCTTCAGCCGTCGTAAAATATACCTACACTTAAAAACAAGAAGAAAATATACTTTTACGGAATATTAAAAGTATTTTGTCAATAAAGTGTCCGTGTTTTACGATGCAGAATGGTGGTCACTCTATTATCGGTCCGCCTTTCCTTAACGAGTCAAGTGACGAAGTAAATCAAGTTTACTGAAAATTCTTATTACATCCACAGAGCTTTTAGCCAGCGGACAAATTGTATTTGCGAAACTATTCTGTGTTTTTCATATTATTTTTAGGAGGCCGGATGTGTCCATAATTTCTCAGCATACTCATACATACCTAGGCCCTTTTCTAGAATAGACTGTACTGTCAACATCAAAAGTAGCTGAAAAATCTAAAAGATTAACATTGTTAAACAAGTCATAATATAAAGACATCCAAAGTCTAAAAGTATTTATGATCTCTACTAGGTGAAACAAAAAGGGTATACTATTTTTTTTGCAACTTAACTTTTAAATCTCAAACTATCAGCTTTGTGGGACAGGTATACTAAAGGTTTGTAGACTTGTGAAATCGGTCAACAGCTGTATTCCTATAACACCTTTTGATTTTCAAGTTCCCTCCAAAGCTGATGGTTTTAGAATTACAAAGTTAAGTTTTTTAAAAAAGTATACCCATTATGTTTCACCTTGTATACAGCATATTGTGTGATCATTTACTTTAAGACTCCGGACTCTTTACGGACAGACTGTTTATTATTATAACGTGTTTAACAATGCAAATTATTTGGGAACTTTCGATACCAATCAAATTTTTATGGTGACTGTACAGTACCACCATCTCACAATCTTTTTTTTTTTTAAAAGATTACTAGCAATGTGTGTTTATCACATTACTTGTATTCCCTTTAGCCCCTCCAACTAAGCTAATGCTTGTGCTAGGAGTGGGCTCACGTCAATAGTTTAATGGCCAGGATGGGGATCCAACCCGGAACCTCTCAGCTACGAGGACGGTCCCTCTAACCACTAGGCTATTGACGCTTCATATAGATCGGCGTGAAGTCGCTATTATTGCTGCGTTTCGTACGATGAGTGAGAGAGCCGGAAGACCATCCCCCTCTCCCTCCCACTCCCCCCATCAGGTCAGGAACGTGCTAGCAATACTGTACCAAACTATCTATAGGCTCCGGTTACTGCTTAACATTAGACAGGTCGTGCGCTAGTATCGTGACATTGCTCTATAAAAAAAAATGCTTCAATTAAAGTTCAAAGTACAAAATGCAGCGGCCTATACAATAGTATCTAATAATTAGTTGTCAGCAAAAATACTTATATTATTACTTCAAAATAATAAATATGTCTAGATGCAATGTTATCTTTATAAGCAAATTATCATTGCGTAAACAATACTAATGCCAAGTCAGGCCCCATTATTCATGTCGGGGAAGTACCGGTACATAATGTTGCCACTATATTAGACATGTTTTCATTAAACAAAAAGTGGATGGGTACTGCTTCTATGGTCTGTCTACCATCATTATAATAATACAAAGTAGTGTCTATAGATTTCGTAAAGGTTTGTAATAAAAATGAAATTTTAATTATTAAAGATTATATTTATTAAATTCCAATATATTAATAGTAAAAAATAACCCTCGACACGAAATTATAATTTAAAATGGCATTACAAAGCCATTTAGTTCAGAAAAATGCTTTGTAAAACCATTGTAAATGTATTCAAATTTATATAAATTTAAGGGGTTAATCACACAAATTATTACAAGTAGGAATAATACACAGTTTATTGAACACAACTTTTTAAACTCTACAGTTACCCAAGACCTATTTCTCGTCATCAGCGAGAGGCATCTTATATTGGCCATTAAATCTAGAGCTGTATTTGAACAAAGTTAAGTATATTTTTGGGCAACGATGCCACTCGCTACATCGTCGAATTGGACAAAATGAAAACTAGACCTTAATAATAACAATATTAATTATAATATTGACCACCAGCAACTCTGCCATTAAATTAATTATACGCACGATAGTCGCTAACATCTACATACGCTACAACTTGTACGCTAACAACTAGCGTCTCCAGAATACATCAAACTTAAACTAAAACAAGTCAACACTGATTGTCGCGTAACAACTAACCTTAAAAAATACACTATAGAGTTCACATTTACAGTTCACAACTTGCCAGTTATATCAGCCCCCCTTTCACGAAAGATAAACCTTCTTAAGAAGAGATTCTGATCTTTCACAGCTTCCAGGATCTTCTGGCTGGTCACCAGCAAGCGCTCATCCACCATCACCAATTTAGCTTCAGTCAACGCTTCACTGTTAGCGACCTTGCAAGGAATGCCTTCCAAGGAATTAGCGGAGTTGGTCGTCACCAACACGGTAGGCTTCATCCTCGAATACCCGATGTGGTAATCGCTTAATGCCGTACCCAACCAGTCACAGCTGAATTCGTTATCATCCAGAAACACTGTCAAATCAATTTTATGACCGAACCAATACTTATAGTCCAACACGTTCATCCCGTTCGACCGTATCGAGAGAACCTCCAGCGATTTCAGATCCATCAGTAATTTGGAATCGAGATAACTAATTTTGTTAAACGATAGATCTAACTTCTGGAGCGCACTCAAACCTTGGAACGCGCCGTACTCTATCTCCCTCAAAAAGTTGTTACGTAAACGAAGAGTTTGCAAGTGACCGAGCTTATGGAACGTGGAGGGACCAATTCTTTGTATTTTGTTACAATTGAGATCTAATAGAATAACTTGCTGTGGAAAGTGTAGGCTAGTATGATTCAGTTCGGTAATCAAATTATTTGTCAAATGCAAAAATTTCAAATCGGTCTGATAAGTTAAATCGATTAGAGCCATATCGGTTATGTTATTCGAGCGCAATATCAAAGTGTACAAGCGGAGACCTTCTCCGGATGGTATTCTGAGCTTGAACAGCCCGTTGTTGGACAAGTCCAACACGCCGCCCTCACGATGGAACATGTTTATGCGGATACTGTCAAGTTTTTCAATTTCGTTATAGGTCATATTGACACGTTGCAAATTATAATTGTTATTGAAAGTCATATCGGGAATGTAATCCAGTCTGTTGTATGATAAATCGAGATTCTCCAATCTAGTCATAGAGGAGAAACTCTCGTAATACAACTGCGTGATGTAATTGTTGCTGAGATTCAAATTTTTCAAGAGAGCGAGGTCGTCGGCGTTGATATGGAAATTGATGATTTTATTTCTGGACAGATCCAGAGATATGAGATGGACCAGAGATTGGAATGCGTTGTATTCGATGTTCGTTATGGAATTCCTGGAGAGGTCCACTTCGGTGAGAATATCGATAGGGCTCCTGCCCAAATGCCTCACGAATCTCGATGATATCTCCTTGGAAGTGCCGTTCGGTACAAACACAATGTGATTCTCGGAAAGTATAATTTTGCACACCGAATGATTGCTGAAATGGTCCCAGTGCCTCGAAAACAAATCGGGTTTTATTTTCTCGAGATTATTCCCGGACACGTCGAACGTTTCCAAATCCATTATGATTTTGAGGGATTCCACGTCGATATTCTCGATTTGATTGCCTCTCAGATACAGATGCTTTAAAATTTGCAAATTGTTGACGGCGCCATTCAGATCTTTGATTCTATTATTGTTCAATCTTAACGTTTCTAGGATGGTTAGATTATGAAAAGGCTCCTCCGTCAGATCAGAAATGAGATTGTACGATAGATCGAGTTCGGTTAATGATGTCAGTTCTATGAAAGCGTAACTGGGCAGCTCATCTATCGCGTTGTAAGCCAACGAGAGTTTCTTCAGTCTGTTCGGGTGCATCTCAAATTGGAAAATATCTCCAATTTCCGTCAACCTGTTTCGCGATAAGTCGACAGTTTCCAAACGACTCAAGTAGAAGAAAGGTGAATCTGTGATGGTCTCTATGCCGTTATTAGAGAAATAAAAGTGTTGAAGTTTGGGTGTGTACTGTAGTATAGCGAGTTCAGTCTCCTTCCATCTCCCGTAGATTCTCAAGGTTGTGATGAAGCCCAGGAAGTCCCTGTCAAGATTATCGTCAAACCTTTCGATGGCTTCTGTGAGTGTGACGTCGACGGTGACGTTGTAGTTGGTGGACTCCTGGCATTGGTTGGGGAGCCGGATGCCGCGGATGTTTCCGTTGCATTGAAAGCGGTAGGCACAGCGGCCGGTGTTGTGCGACTTGTCCGGCGGGCAGTAGCACAGCGCTGTAGAAGCCGCCGCCAGCAGTACGAGGACACTCTTATAAACTGGAAAAGAAAACAAAAATGTTAGTGAGTAGTTTTGATGGTAGAAATCTAGTGCTCTATTAGTCTTTTAGGCCGCAATTTCAAAACGATAGATTTTATTTTCTGGGTGCAACAACAGCCCCTACTTATCGGGACCAGCAGAACCATTTCGATGAATTGCGAGCGCACACCGGAATTTTATACATAAACACCATAGTATGGTTTAGTTAGATAAGGTCTAAATGTAGGGTATTAGATATAGATTAGAAATCAGGAACCGTTATAAAATATCGCATTAAAATTGTGTTCATTGTTATGAATTATATAACGGTATTGTTTTCATTGGATAACATTTAAAGCATAACAAACAATTATCCGTGACGGATTTAAGAAAATATTGTGATAAAATGCTAAAAAAAAAGCTCAAACAACTTACCTTTCATGTTTGCCAACGCTGGTTTATATCTTCAGTGATTAAGTCAATCTGAAAAGTTCAGATAATAAATTATGACGATATTGATGATGGGGGAAAATCAATAACAATGGGACCTCTAATTTGTGAAAACTGGGTCTACAAAGGAATGCACATTTCCCTACCTCATCGAGAAATAAGGATAACGTAGAGTTCAAAAGCACAAGTCAAATTTGAGAATTGCTCAACTGATACCAAATATCAAAATTACGTCATCTTACACGATTAAATAGAACTCGGTAAGTATTAGATATTTTTTCATTAACGTAAACAGGTAAAAATAATCACAAATGACTTCACCGCCTAGAAAGTTGATTTAAAGCCATAATAGTCCTTAAGAAGGGAGAGTTTTATTTAAAATAAATAAATTAATTGACTTAAACATTTAACTACCATTCAAGTATTCGGCTTCAGAGTATTTAATTAACGAAAACCGTTAACAAACGAACAAGACTTACATGTATGATGTGTGCTCAATGTGTTGCGACGCACATAATGTCAGTATCAAAGTTCAAGTGAGAACCGGACCACATTCGGCGGTTGGAATTTTGCTGAGCCGATGTAATCCGACACGTTCACACGTCAATGATAATGAAAAGGTAGAGACGACTGCCTCAGGGAGCGATAACTAAACCGACTGTGATGAACCCAAACCCCCTTATTAATAAACGTGGTTCGGTTGTATAGTTTTAATTGTCCCCATTTGAATGTTACCTAATTTCGATCTCGGAAACTGCTCCCAGGCAAAATAAGCCGGCTTTCACGAGACAGGCTTGTCGTAGTGTGGAAGCCACAGGTACCATCATCCTTTTTTCACTTACCATTGTTTTATAACCCTAGTTTATTACATTTATGTACCTACTAACATGTAAGTGAGTTGAAATTACCGGCAAATAAATTGTATTATTAAATTTATTATTATTATAGTTAAACCATGATTTGTCTTCTTCTTTCTTCTTTCGAATGTCAAATTACTGATGACAGACCGAGATAAGTCGATGTGTAACTATTCTTCCGCTATACCACGCTTATTAATTAGGGAGAAAGAGTGGCGCCTAATGCTGACAAGTTATGTTACAGTTAGAGAAAACTTACAAAAATACATACATTTTTATTGATATAACAACGTCGGAAATAAGCTTACGATACGGCTGATTTTAAGCAGTTCCTGTAGCATATAGATGCTTGCAATATCAAAGGCATTGAAAGAAAGATCGAGAAAGAAAGAAAAACTTTATTAAGGCTAAAATAAATTACAATACTTTTTTATACCCACACTGATGTAGGTACACCAACTTTTAACTGAAATGAGATCCTTGCCACTGAGAAGACTCAGTGGAAGCCGTATTTGGAACCGTAGATTCTGACTGCTTATAGTTTATAACTGCTTATAAGTGTTATTTAGCCCCCAGCACGAACAAAAAGATATTGATCATTAATGAAATCATAGCGCAGCGCGAGATTTTCGTAGCTTATTCCAACACAATGAAACAAACTCTACTTTAATTAGGTGCCTATGTTATATTATTCTTTGATCGAACCTTATGGCCATGCCGTCCGCGCCCTGAGCGTAATGATAGTTAACATTATGACGACCGGACGAAACTTTTGAATTGTCAGCAGGTTACTGGTAGTCGAGCTCTCACAGAAGATCGTTAAGTAACGTAAAGTAACTATTAAAACAGCGTTTCGTACGATGTCTGAGAAAGCTAGAAACCCAACCCCCCATCTATCACACTCACCTTTAGGTTAGAAACGCGTGTGCGAGCGATGCCTTTGGTATTATGAGCATCTAAAGGGTACGGTAACTGCTATCATCAGGCGAGTTTGCGCTTATTTGACGACTTAGTTACCTATCTATACAAAATTGGAGTGTGTGTTTGTAATATCATAATAACACCTTTTCACTAAATGCATATGAAAGTAGATACGACACCTATAGCAAAAACGCGATTATTATTTTTTTGTCTGTCTGTCTGTCTGAGTGTTTGTTCCGGGTAATCTCCGAAACGGCTGGACCGATTTTGACGGGACTTTCACTGGCCGATAGCTGATATCTTAAGGAGTAACTTAGGCTACTTTTATTTTAGAAAAACAAAAAAGTGGGTCCCGTCGCGCGAGCTCAGAACGCGGGAGCGGGGTTTTTTGTTAGGTTAAATTCCACGCGGACGAAGTCGCGGGCTCAGCTAGTATAAAAATAAAGTCGTATCGTAGCTTATAGATGCTCGCAATACGAAAGGCATTGCTCGCACTTTACCGAGCTGAAGGGTAGGGGTTGGTTATACAAGGTGTCAGGCGCAGCGTAAAGATAACTGACACCATAGATTCTGGACCCCCCAGAGTTGACATTTTTCGTCAAAGTTTTCATGGCTAAAGCGCCCATCTAGCCCGCGAAGTTCAAACTTTTTGAGGTTTTTTAGATTTTTTTCCAAATCTGACAATAATAAAAGGCAAATTTTGTAATTCGCGACAAAGACCGTGTGCAGTGCATTTATTAATATATCCAACTTACTCTAAAACATTTCAAGAACGTCAGCTATCCAGATAATCTGGCAATTTTTGAATATTTAGTGATTAACTAGTATCATATCCACCGTGATAATATTTAGAGTAAAATCAACGTATTAATAAACGCACTGCATACTGTGTTTGTCGCAAATCACAAAATGTTGTCTTAAATGTTTTCAGATTTTGGATAAACTATAAAAATACTCGAAAATTTTGAATTTCGCGGGCTGGACAGGCGCCTTCACCTTAACTATGTATTTTTTGCATTTTATATTTATTCTAGCAGGAAATGCGTGCTCACGCGTATTGAGTCTTCATTGCATTGCAGTTTACGTCTAAAATAGTACATTGATTTATTAATTGGCGATTAAAAAAAAATGACAAATGTAAAAAGACAAGCCCGCTGAGTTTCTTGCCGGATCTTCTCAGTCGAGGTCGCGTTCCGATCCAGTTGTAGATATAAGAGAAAAAAAAATAATAATTATAATTTGTAAGTGCCCCCGTAGGCCTAAACAAAATAAATGATTTGAATTTGAATATGTAAAACTGCTTGAGATAGATTCATAAGTATATAAATTTCATGCTAAAATCAATTTTAAAATGCTTAGCATTTGAGCATAATATCGACGGAAATTCCAAATCTGGGGGTTCAGAATCATGAGTTGAATCCATGGTATAAGTTTTCGTACCGATGCCCCTTACACTCTGTATAATAATAAATAAATATTGCCAGACGAGCACACCAACTGTATGGTCCCAAACTAAGCAACGCTTGTACTATGAGTACCGTACAATCGACTGGGGGCGATCCCAGTGACACCCAGACCAGGAAAAATTACGAAAAGGCCATTTCTGAAATTTACCCTGACGGGAATCGAACCCGCAACCACCCGATGCAGTGAGCCGAGCGGCCTACGTTCGAAACACTGCGCCAAGCGGTCGTCAATAATAAAAATAAAAACCTACTGAAAGTCTTCAAATTGATCGTAATCGTCTCCGTATCCGACTGGGAACATGGCAGCGCACTCCTCCTCGCCGCTGGAGGTGTCCCTGCTGACGTGGGTCGGGTTCAGATCCATCAAGTGCAGCAACGGCACGTCTACCTCCACGGACAACATGAACACTAGTTTTATTTCATCTCTGAAACAAAGTAGGTACCTGCGATGAGCACATAATAATAACGAAAGACGCGAGTTGAACAAATCGGCGATCAGTGCTTATCCTACTAATATTATAAATGTGAAAGTTTGTGAGTGTGGATGTATGTATGTATGTATGTTTGTTTGTTACTCCTTCACGCAAAATCTACTGAACGGATTTGGATGAAATTTGGAACACAGATAGTTTATATCCGGGATTAACATAGAGGATACTTTTTATCCGGATATTCCCGAAATTTTTGTTACGTTAAATACTACGCGGACGAAGTCCGTGGGCACAGCTAGTAAATAATAATTCTAAACTATGATAAACAACAAATTGATTGATGGAAATATGAAATAGGCAAATAGCAAAAAATATATAAATAAATAAATAACACCAGACTGACACCCTGTATGGTTACAAACTAAGCAACGCTTGTACTATGGTTACCGTACAATGGACTGGGGGCGATCCGAGTGACACCCACACCTGTGCAAATCACGAAAAGGCCATTTCCGAAATTTGCCCCGGTGGGAATCGAACCCGCAACCACTATGTGCAGTGACCCGAGCGGCCAATGCTCGAACCACTGCGCCAAGCGGTCGTCAAACTATGTCGAAATGATTTCACCTCTACCCACTCTTTTGGGAATTACAGGTGTTATGATGTTTACAATTTCCTTGTTACTGTGTCCGTAATTATGTAGGTAAGTAATCAAAACAAAGCTAAGTAGGTAGGCACTGACAGCGCAACAAACACTTAAGTAGGTGCTTAGCTTACACAAACAAAGTAGTGTAGTATAAAATAAATACATAACGTATTTGTTTACTCACAGGTTCAGCGAAGTGTTATCTATTGTATCATATTGCTTCACGGTGTATGCAATGTGAACGCCGTTGCATGGCGTTTCTGCTTTAAATATACCCATCTACAAAAACATAACAAACACTACAAGTATTCGTTTGTGACCGGATGTGGTGGTTTACAACAACTGTTGCCAACCCTCCCGCTCCCTTCGTCTCCCACGGTCTCACTTCTCTTCAGATAGCATCTATATAAGCATCTATAAGCTACGCTTGATGACGAATTTGTTAGTAGGCACATTATGCAGTGTGAATTTATGTGGGCGTCGATGGCTAAATGCGAAACTATGAGGAATAGCGAAAAATACTGAAAGAAGTCTCGATCCCGATTTTGATGAAAACTAAAACTGGATAAAAGAATTTTTGAAAAATCAAAATTTAGAATTCATTCTGTGATCAATTGGATGACTTTTTATGCAAATATCTAGAAAAATATCTAGTTTACTAGCGACATGCCCCGGCTTCGCACGGCTCTAAAATTATCAGTGTTTCTCTACTATGTTATGCATGTACCTATTATACATATAAACCTTCCTCTTGAATCACTCTTTCTATTAAAAAAACGCATCAAAATCCGTTGCGTAATTTTAAAGATCTAAGCATACATAGGGACAGACAGACAGCGGGTAGCGACTTTGTTTTATACTATGTAGTGATAACAAATGATGGAGTCAAAGTCATTGCATTTTGACTCGTCAATTACACGCTGCAAAGGAATACGTCGAATTACAAATACTTAATCCTGTATGAAGATAAATTATATTTACATGTATGATAGCAGACTTGTAAGGGCCTATAGCATCGATCGCTTTGTATCGCTTCGTTATATCGACCATCACCATTAGGTGCGGTGGCAGGAACTCGGGCTGCGGCGTCACCCGCTCCAGCACTAACTATAAAATAATTTATAATAAATTATTTAGCCCTTTTGACGTCCCACTCCTGAGCTCCGGCCTTGCGTCACTACGAGGGGGATTCAGGCCTTACTCCACCAAGCTGGCCCAGGGTTGGCAGATTTCACATGTATTTCGAAAAACCCAGAGGTGCGAACCGGGGTTAAAACCGGACAGGACCTTGTGTTGTTCTTGCTGCTGCTGCGGTGCTGGCCAGCACCAATTAGTAAGTAATAGATATCCAGGAGTTTCTAAACGAATCGCTTAGCATTGGTGGACCACTGGCTTCTAGCTACGACATCAATATTCATCCAGAAACATCAATTGTACCAAGTCCTATGCGTAGGATTAAGTATCTTACACACCGGTATTTTATCTACTATATAAAAATAAGTCGGGTTTTCCTTCCTGACGCTATAACTCCAGAACGCACGAACCGATTTCCACGGTTTTGCATTCGTTGGAAAGGTCTCGGGCTCCGTGAGGTTTATAGCAAAGAAAATTCAGGAAAAAATTAACAGAAAAGCGCATTCCACGCGGACGGAGTCGCGGGGCACAGCTAGTATATAATATATTTTCTAAAAAAATATTGCAATGTTCTGAAACACTAATAAATTTCTGTTGGATGCCAAAAAAGCCTATTAATAGGTACTTTTTATAATTTAATAAGTAGGTACCTACTTATCGTATCGTCGCATACTCTTTGGTCCCAAACTAAGACACGCCTGTTCCTACTATGTGTACCATAGACAGCGAGCGATCACAGTGACACCCAGATCAGGAAAAAATACGAAAAGGCCATTTTCGAAATCAGCCCTGACGGGACCGCCTCGGCCACCACTCGGTCGTCAATTTGTGGTAGTACTTCGAGTACGTTTTCCGTGTGTCTATGTCTATTCCTATATCAATGTTCGGTATCAAGCAGTACAAAGGAATTTGAATTTAAAATATGCTAACTTTAGGGAACAGTATAGCGAGTCCGTTGACTTTGGCTATGTCATTTGGTGGTGCATAGAAGCCTGGTATCAGGAGACCTGGCGGTGGGAAGTATTCGTCGTCATTCTCCTCTTCCGTCGATTCTTCTTCTTCTTCATCAGATAACTCCTATGTGTAAGCAAAAGAAAATAACTTTGTTTGAAGATTCCCACCGAGAATTAATAACATTGGGAACATTCGTGATAATGTCTATCAAACAATACAAATTCAGGTGCTATTTTAAGGAAATCCATTGTAAATTTGTCTCAGTCGCAGCCCAACTATCCTCTGGATGACTCGTTCAAATAATCACGTGTCGAATAATCCTTTTACCTCGGTTTATTTCGCGGAAAATTCCAATATTAAATGATAACTCTGTGCATATTAATCAGAGACTTAACAGTTCCCATATAATGGAGACCCTCAGAGACACTCATGAAACACAGACACTTGACAGTCGGACTTCGGTCTTGTTGGCCTCTTCTATTGTCGATCAAGTTATTTGGTTTATAATTTGGAGGACATGCTGAGATGTGTAGGTCCTTCTCTCAAATCATTCAACTATTTAGAAATTTAAACCTTCATCCGCTACCCCCAAAGGTGTATTTTCCCAATCAGATCAACTATTTGGAATGTAAATGACCTACGTCTAAATAAGGGACTAATTCAATAGAAAGATTGTCATTTCTCAGTTGGCTCTGTGCGTTCGAGCGCACTGTGAGACCTCATAGAACTGTTTGTGAATACGGCGTACGACTGATATGTACCATTTATCTGGTATATTTACCTCAGGAACTACTATGTCAACTCCTTCATCATCAGGTTCATCGTTCAGTTCATCCAACGCTTTCAGATTCTGGAATCAATAACTTTCGATGTATGCACCATTCTAAGAATTATTTCAGGCTTGTCCAGAGACTAAAGTAGGATCGAGTTTTTTGTAGGGTTCATAAAAACATGGTGATTAGTGATTGGTGCAGTCTAAACAGGGCTTAAGTGATTCTTACTCCAGCCTTCAACAGGTCCAGTTTAAGCTGTTCCTTCGCCGATTTTTTCAATTCAATGGCCTCCTCGATCGCTTGTCTGGCCAGCCTCTGCATCTCAGACAGACGTCTGGACCTTTTCTCTTTTGTTTCTTCCTGAAAAATGATGATAGATGCTTGCAAAACCCAGCTTTGATAGCTATCAAAGCTACGTTGAAAAAGCGATAAGTAGAAACCGTTAAGTAGTTACTTAACGCCAATTTTCTGTTAGAGTGTGGCACGACCTCGGTTGAGTCAGTTGGCTACAGCTTGGCTATAGAGCCATGCTAGGTTACGTGTGATAGTGTGTACGGTGATAGCACCGTACTGATTGAACTGGGGTATTCACTGCCGCGAAGATCCCAAAATTCAATGTCCAATTCTGTTACCCTATAGATCTACCATCAAAAGCACTGAGGCGAACAATTAATAAATAAATAATTATCGACAGACTGACACACCAACTGTATAATCCCAACCCAACTAAGTAACGCTTGTACTATGGGTACCATACAATGGACTGGGGGCGATCCCAGTGACACCCAGACTTGGGCAGATTACGAAAAGGCCATTTCCGAAATTATCCCCGTCGGGAATCGAACCCGCAACCACCATGTGCAGTGAGCCGAGCGGTCTACGCTCGAACCACTGCGCCAGGAGGTCGTCAAATACGAGTACCTTCTTTCTCTCTCTTTCTTCTCTGCGCTTCTGCCATATCTGCTCTCGTGTAGGACTGAGAGTTTTGTAAAGATCGAAAGCAGTCTTCATTGGGGGATGTTCTTCTATGGGCTTCGTGTCGTCGTACCTTGGTATTTCCTCATACAAAATTTTACGGACCAAAGCTAAAATGAGAGTAGTCAATCCTTCATTATAATTATTAATAATAATAATCTTTATTGTCAAAGACAAGAATTATTCTTAATCCTAGAATATGGTCCACCCAAACTAATGTTACTAAAGTGATGTAATAGGATCTAAATTAAGCTTTCTATGTCGTTGTATGATAGATCATAGAGCCAGCTTTTAACTAATTTTGAGCAGATAAAGTTTTTACAATTCTTTATTGGTACCTACCTATTCGTTTGTTTACTTGATTATAAGTATTGCATTAAAAGAGTGAAGTCAAAACTTGAGTTTTTTAGATACCTACTATAATAAAGTCGGCAAACAAGCGTACGATCCGATTGAGGCTAAGCAGTTATCATCGCCTATAAATACTTGCAGTACCATTGGCATTTCTCACACGTTGCCGCCCAGAATGAGAGTAGAACAGTCGGAAGGGAATGGACGCATGATTGAGCTTCCGGCTCTATGGCTCATCGTACGCAGCGTTCCGATCCGGTGGTAGATTTACGCTCGCCACCTCTCCTGGCAGCGGCCCAAGCCTAGGTCGTGTCCCTTGTGGCGCCCGCGAGCTAGCTGCCCCCTGCCCCTCCTTGAGCTAGCTGCCCCCCAGTCCCTCTCCTTGAGCTAGCTGCCCCCCTGCCCCTCTGGCTGGAGCGCACTTGCACTCGCCCTCTGTCCGGATTCAGTTGTTATGGCCACTCTGGCCAACAAAAGGAGGTCATTCAAAAAAAAAACGGGTCACCGTACGAAACGCATCTATAAAAGCTACTTTACGCTGATCTTGTGAGAGGGTGGTGCTACCCCGGTTAAGATGTAATCAATTGGTTCCAATAGCTGCTTTTATACTAACACACAAAGTGCTTATCATCGTCGAGCAAACGGAAGCAAATCGCTAAAGCTGGCCCAGACAGCAGCTTGTGTAGCGACGCCTCGTTCAGTGGCGCGTCGCCTGCGTAGAATATATCTGTCACCATATCCTCTGTTACTTCTATTTTTTCACGACCCACCATGATGATATCTGGAAGAAGAATTACTAACAACATTCGCGCAGCTATTTTAACTGACTTCAAAAGGAGAAGGTTGTCAATTCGTGTGTATTTGTTACACCAGATATGCGTCATCTACAAACCGATTTGAAAAAATATTGCATTTGCATTTGAAAGGATGTCCTTCCAGATTGGTCTCATAAAAAACATTAAAATCAGTTCATTAGTTTGGCATTTAAATCAAAATAACTGGAAAAAACACATCATTCAAGTAAACGAAATTGCGTGATTTCCTATGACTTTTCAGTGATGTTTGCGGTTACTAGAATAGTCTCAATAAGCTCCGGCACTAAAATGCTATAAATAACTAATTTGTAATGTCTTCCATTTGGAGTCAGTGCTGATTCAAGCAAATGGAGGTAACCTATACCGGTTACCTCCCTTAGAAGTGGTCCTAACATTGTGTAGGTAAACATAGTGGCAGCGACTCTAAAGACTTCTAGCTTTTTAGTGCGCACAAAGGTTTTTTTTATCGGTTTTTAATTTTTCATTAAAATATATTTCGCTTTTAGCTGAAACTGGGTTTAGTCTCGGCTTTTTAGCAATCAGACTGCATAATAAAACAATCATGTCCTAACTGTTAGCGTCCCATCTCTCGTACAGCTCGGGGTGAGCGTGGAAGCAGTGCGGCCAGAACAGCACGAAGTTGAGCTCGCACAAGTGCGGCACCATCAGCTCGGCGCGGTGACGCTTGCGGACCGCTTGACGCTCCGCGCGGCGGTTAGCTAGAGACGCGGACTCCGCCTTTTTCTCTACAACTCTACTATTCAACCATTCCTGGTGACGAATTTTTTTTTTTTTTTTTTCCAATTTTGAAATGTATTCGAAGTGGTAAAGACACTATAGAGATTGATATCTGGGGCCCAACTCTGTTAACCGCTGGCATCTCGATCGACTCGCAATACGTCAAAACTGACATATCACGTGTATCAAATTCAAAACGTTTATTTTGTTTAGGGGCCATCCATAAATTACGTCACACGTTAAGGGGAGGTGGAGGTAGGGGGTGGACGAACTGTGACATTGAGTGACAAGGGGTGGGGAGGGGATCCAAATTTTGTGACATCGCATTTTTTTAATATAATAATTAATATCTAAGTATTACAACACTAAATTTAAACGACATACCTACTAAAGAATAACATAATAATATTTGCATGACAATAATTTTTTTTTTATATTTTTTAGGTTTTGTTAATTTTCATGCCTATGTTTGATTTGGACCACATTTGGACACTGTGGATGGATTAATTGATGTTACAAATTGTCAATTTTACTTTTTTTTCCTTATATCTACAAACGGATCGGAATAGGTAGGTACGTAAATTTTTACTGCTTTTCTGAGAGGAAACTGAAAAACTGACGTATTCAGATACGCGATACGTCAGTCTTGACGTATTGCGAGACGATCGAGATGCCTGCGGTTAACAGAGTTTTGGGCCCCTGGTTTTTTTATAAGTAGTCTAGACGGGACAGACTCAACTTCGCGATTACAAATTAACCTGATACTTCACGATTGAAGCTTTCAACGCCGAATATCGACATAACAATACAGTTACTATTATAGTTGACTAATCGCAGACCCCCTTTAAGTAGGTAGGTCTGTTTGTAATATCAAACTAATTTCGATTGCGATTTTTTTTTTTGTCGGTCTGTCTGTCTGTATGTTTGTTCCGGGTAATCTCCAAAACCCAGCCAGCCCTTATGTGCCCATATATGATGTCAATTGACTCTACATACATTACACTTATCGAAATAAAACACAAATTCGCTTGGAGAGAATCAGAGATCTATGGAATGTCCTGACAACTTAAGTAGTTCCTACTTGAAAAACTGCTAAGGTATACAAAGGTACCGTTTCATCCGGCGTCGCCTCGTCCAGCTCATACGTGTCTCGACTTACAACGCCTTGGAGTTCTTGTCTGAAATAGTAGAGTTCCTTTTTCGCCACCTCTATGAATCTGATGCTGTCAACGCCGCGAAATACTTTTGTCACTTTCATGTTCTGAGAAATATGTCAATAGATACCTACTTACATTCTTATAATTGGACCTACTTTTGCAAAATGGAACCAACCCACACACACTTCTGGAAACTGAAACCAACCTAGAACCACTAACACAAGGTTGGTTTTGGTCTACAGTAGCGCATGTGGGTTGGTTCCATTTTGGAAAAGTAGGTCCAATTAAAATAGAATTACTGGGTAGTTGGTAAATATAGGTAGCTAACAATATTACCAGGGCCCAAAAAATCCTAAAAATATTATAAATGTGAAAGTTTATGAGTGTGGATGTATGTATGTATGTATGTTTGTTACTCCTTCACGCAAAAACTACTGAACGGAATTGGATGAAATTTGAAACACAGATAGTTTATAACCGGAATTAACATATAGGATACTTTTTATCCCGATAATCCCGAAATTTTTGTTACGTTAAATACTACGCGGACGAAGTCCGTGGGCACAGCTAGTATATAATAATTTAGCCCATTCGACGTCCCACTCCTGGGCACGGGCCTCCCCTCACTATGAGGGGGATTCAGGCCGTAATCCACAAAGCTGGTTCAGTGCGACTTAACCGATTTCACATGTCTTTCGAAAATTGGTTAGATTTTCTAAGACATGCAGGTTTCCTCACAATGTTTTCCTTCGCCGTAAGCAAATGATAATCATAATACCTATAGAAATTGTGATTTGCACATAGATTTCAAAAAACCCAGAGGTGCGAGGCGGGTTTTGAACCCAGGACCTGGTGCCCACAAGACGCGTGCTTAACCAATCGGTTATCACTGCTGTTACCAAGGCCTATTTATTTTAATTGGAACCAAAGCTGTTTTGCGTCACATAAGATATTTAGGTATTATTTAAATATATAGTGTATGTATGTATGCTAGGTATTTGTGTACATGAATAATATTGATATCTTATATGTATTGATGTGTGAACCTTAAAAGTATTTACCGCAAGTATCTATACTATTAAGTGCAATTTAACTTTTCCCCGGGACTTATCGGGTCAAACCTCGACGTCATCAATCATCATTGGTCATTGGAGTAACAGTGGTGGAAGTTGGTGGCGGGACTAGTCCCATTAAAAATACTATTTAGTACGCCCCCGTCTTAATTATTTTCTCAGATCCTCTCTATCCAAAGTTTGACTGGTAGAGATCGCTATTAATATTTGGTAAAACAATAAAGGCATCATTAAATATTTTAAAAAAATCGCCAGACGTAATCGAACCTGCAACCACCAACTGCAGTGAGCCAAGCGGCCTACGCTCGAACCACTACGCTAAGCGGTCGTCTATCTAACTATCTACAAACTCTTATGTTTTAAAATAGCATTTTCATAATCATAGCACGAAAATGTCTGCTTTTATTCAATAGCCCCCAGATGCGTAAGTGCTGATCTATCACACACTGTCCACGAGAAATTGCTCTCCCTCGTGGCCTCACTAGCGGATAAAACAGTGTGTCCACGAGATAACAGCCTTCGCGAGGATGTCTAGGGAAATCAGTTCAGTAGGAGGCAAATAATATAGGTAGGTACAGCGCGCGGACGAGGCTGCGGATCGTCGCAGCCGGCCAACGAGGCAAAGGACCCTCGCGAGGCTACTCAGCCAGTGAGAACGCGCCTAAGTATTATCATTTACATACCACTATGAAGATATAGACTGGCTCACTCTGGTCCCTAAATCTTCTTAAACTAGCCACCTCGTCTGCAGGTACCTGAAATAAAGAAAATAACCAAAAAGGATATATCCTTATCCGCTAACTAAATAAAATTGTATTTAAGTACAGGCTTGGAAACTCGAATGTGTTTTCTATAACATCAGAACAATGTAGGTACCTATTTCTATAAAGAGTTTAGTTGTATTTCAGAAACTTTTGCAATTTCGACTGTAACCTACATAATATTTAGCAAATTCTAATACCAATATAGAATTGTACCTGTGTTTACAATACATACCTTTAGAAGTATTATTTGACCATCGCACAAATCCAATTTGATTTTGGTAAACAATCTATCTAGAACAGTGCAGGATCCAAATGCTTTAGTGTACACTTCCGCACCTAGAAATTGAATTCTGGTTTCAGATGTTTATTTTCTCAAAATAATTTTACAGTTAATTTGCCTAAGACAAAAAGGTTTAATACCTAATTACATATTTTCTCAACGTTAAACCCATACAAATTCCGGAAGGGTGTATTTGAAGTGCTAATCTACCTATATAAGTGGATAAAAGTAACAGAGTAGGTAATTAACTGGATAATTAAACATAACACCATAACATTAATATAATCGGATTACCTAATTATAACTAAACCAATGCAGTACACCTATTAGCTCATGCAACGGATAAATATAGTAGCAAATAAACTTGATAAAATTGCAGAATTCGTGTCTCCAATAGCCGTTTACAAACCACTATAGTTTACCAACTAAAGGTGAGTCTACACAGTCGGTCAGTTCGCGGCTAATAAGAAAATAAAAACACTGGAAGAGAGTAAACCTATAATATGCAAATATAAATGTGTAGAAGGTAGGAGGAAGGTAGATACACAAATAATAAGTTAAGTATTAAACTTTTAACTACTTACATATTAGTTGGTTCGTATTATTCTTGATCATAATGTCGAAATCTTTTTCACTTTGAATTTCTATGAATAAATCGATTTTCTTCTTAGCGCCAGCCATTTTGCTCGCTGTTAAAAAACCTAATCACTTTGGCCGTGCTTTCGCTACATTTAGTGTTCCGTAAGAAATTTAACAAAATGGTAAGCATTTGTTGTTCATTAGTTTATATAGGTGCTTGTGAATAACATAATACTATTACATACCTTTAATATACTTAACTTGATGATGATGAAAATTGGAAACTTGGAAAGTACCTACTTCTATATATATATAACTCAAAGGTGACTGACATAGTGATCTATCAACGCACAGCCCAAACCACGGGCGGGACGGATCGGGCTGAAATTTGGCATGCAGGTAGATGTTATGACGTAGGCATCCGCTAAGAAAGGATTTTGATTAATTCTACCCCCAAGGGGATATAATAGGGGATGAAAGTTTGTATGAAACTTTGTCGATTAAATTCCACGCGGACGAAGTGGCGGGCACAGCTAGTATTTATATATTTTTAATTTATACATATAATAAAAGAGTCGACAAACAAGCATAGGGCCTTTCTGATGTTAAGCTATTACTGTAGCCTATACCTAGATGCATGCCATACCAATTGTTTTTGTTAATATGGCGTCTACAGAAAACGAATAGTACTAACAGAACCCTAAAAACGTAGTTACAACTTACACTTGACTAGTTTTATAATGTCTTAGCCAACGAGACTGAATATTATATGCACGATATAACAGAAGTAATAAAACAAATAGTTTTAGACAACAAACTAGGTATTTATAATAAACAAAATACAAATGACACAATTATTAACACAAAGTACCTACAAACCTACGTATAAAAAGAAAAAAAAATCTGACAAACATGTTTTGTTTCGCGTTGCAATTTTAAATTTCACCCACTTTAGTTGGGGCGTGATGTGGGGCGTGACATTTCATTCCACCGGATGCAGGAATGAGTATTCTGAACTCTAACACTGAGGAATAATAATGCAAGATTATTAAGATTTTTTTGAATTTATTCTTTTTTTCATATTTATAATTCCTCAGTTCTTTATGGTGAATAAGAAACAGAGATATATTTATACATGATGTAAAAATGTAAAGTGCCTACTATATTTAGCCTAATTCTCAGCGCGATGCTAGCTAGCGCCCGTCAAACGTTACTTGCGATTCGAATTCGTTCCTTATTCTCCTTTATGATAATCTTCTTCAAATGCTGTTCCTTTTCGAGAGCTCTATAGACCTCCTCGACGGTGGCCACACTGAGAGTGTAGTCCTCAATAAGGTCGTCATATCTCTCCCTCAAGCCCTCCAAATGTGTGAACAAGGTGCTGTATTGGAGTTTCTTATCGAAGTCTTCTATGAAGTAGTAGAGTATAGACTGGAATATATCACACTAGATTACTGACCTTTACACAGTGTGTTGTTTTGAACGTCCAAAATAATACTAGGGAGTGGTTTGGTTAATTTTTTTTTGTGTCTATTTGTAACGCCCTGTATGTAACGAAGGTAACTAACCTCGAAAGAAAGCAATAGTAAAATATCTATAAAACCGGTGTTATTTTGACCCTCCTAGAGAGTAAATAGAGTATTTTTATTAGAGATTTTATTGTATCTTCAGTCCAACACTAATTCAATGAACCTTGGGTTTTAATATAATGCCAAAATTCAGAGAAAGTAGGTGTAGGTCAGTGGCAAGCCTAACAATATTTTCTACAAATCGTAAAATTTTTGAGCTCCGCAAAAATTATGACAGTATTTTGTCATTTATGTGAACGTCCAGCAATATACTGACATAGTGATGAAATTAAATTAAACGTAAAGAGTAAAGCGCTAAAGTTCAATTTCCAATACAAACCCCATAATGGTTGACGTACAATTCTAAATTGTCGTCACTCACAGAGTGTTCATTAGTGAGCTCATAAATTAAACCTAATGCCTAAAGCGCTAGAGTTCAATTTTCAATACAAAGCCCATAATGGTTGACTTACAATTAAAAATTAACGTCACTCACCAGGTGTTCGTTAGTGAGCTCACTCGTCGGGAATATCTCTTCCATATCTTTTTTCAGATCCCTCACGTCTTCCGCATACAGTATGCTGGTCTGCCTTTGTCTTTTTTTCTCTTCAATATACGTTATATCTTCATCTGTTTCGTCCTGTGCTGGGGCTTCTGTGACTTTTATCTCGGGGTGTGCCTTCTTCTCATTGTTAAATATTCTAACACTTCTCGTTCGTATTAAAGGTCTCGACTCTTGCAGCATTTCGCTTTCGTCTTTCAAGCTTCCGATGTCTTTCGAGCTTTCGATGTCTTTCAATCTTTCGCTGCCTTTCGACTTTTCGCTGTCTTTCAACCTCCCGATGTCTTTCGACCTTCCGAGGTTTCTCGACCTTCCGATGTCTTTCGAGCTTCCTAAGTCTTTCGAGCTTCCGACATCTTTCGAGCTTCTGGTTTCTTTCGTGGTTCCGACGTCTTTAGAGCTTCCGGAAACCGACGAGATTGTCGTCACTATGGTGTCGACCGAAGATGGGACTGGGGGCGAAATATTTCACATTTATTGCCTACCTGCTTCCATCCGCAGCAAGCGGAAATCTCATATTTTGTGGTACAGCTCAACATCCAATAGTTATAGCGTGATGCTATGCAAGTGCCTTATATTTTAAGTCTAACTATAGGCTATCATATAGAGAAAACTGTAGTGGAATCGGTTCAGCCATTTTCCTGTGATGCTCGAACAAACATACTCAAAGACCTTCAAATAGCCTATTGCATCCTACAGACGAGTTACAGTTGTAGAATAGTACTAGCTTTTGCCCGCACATTCGCTTACGTATTTTCTGGACGTCGACAACTGCGCCACCAACCGGATGAAAGCAACAAAAACCACCAAACTCGTTTAGGAGGAGAAGAATTACGAACACACACACACTGGAATTTTATGTTATATACTAGCTGCACCCTGCTTGCGTTGCTTCGCTGTCAAAGATTGGTCGTACCAACTCAGAAACCTTTGAGGGCTCATGCACAACACTTTGCTGAAGATAATGACGTGATCAAATGCATAGTGTACGATTATATAAAGGACATACAGACCAACATTAATTTATATATATATATAGATATATAGAAGAAGATAAAGGAACAGTGAACAGCACTGATAGCCGATTGGTTGAGCACGCGTCTTGAGGGCGCCAGGTCTTGGATTCAAACCCTGGCTCGCACCTCTGTATTTTTCGAAATCTATGTGAGAATCATAATTTCTCTATGATTCTCACTTGCTTACGGTGAAGAAAATCATCGTAAGGAAACCTGCGTGTCTGAGAAAATCTAACCAATTTTTGAAAACATGTGAAATCCGCCGAACCGCACTGGGCCAGCACGGTGGATTACGGCCTGAATCGCCCTCGTAGCGAGGGGAGGCCCGTTCCCAGGAGTGGGACCTCAAAAAGAGCATTATATAAAGATTTATATAGAGATGCAGCCCGAAACAGCACAAAACCATATTTTGTGGAGAATTCAGGGAGAGGCCTTTGCTCAAGAATGGGACACACAGACTAAAAAAAATATAGAAAAAAATACGTTATTCTAAGTTTTTTTTTATCGAGTGTTCAATATTATCTCAGTCTGCGATAAGACCGCCCAATGTACACTATTGTGTTTTTATGTTATCAGATCTCTTCCGAACTTTGGTGTACAATAAAGAGTTATTCTATTCTCAATGTTTGTACTTACCAAAATCGCTGGCTATCTTGTAAGCGACCACCATCCGCAGTTTGATTCGAACACTGTACCCGGTGGCTAGCGACGCGTTCACCTCCTCCACGGTGCCTACGGCGGCGAACTGGCCGCGGAACATTATCGCAACCCGGTCGAAAATCGTTTCCAATTGCGTTCTCTCCAGGCTAATAAGAAGACATCGCATTCAAGAGATTACCTTTTTTTATACTAGGTGAATCAAAAAGGGTATACAATTTTTTTTGCAACTTTACTTTATAAATCTAAAACGTGTAGAGGTCCACCATGGTGAGCGGCTCCTCCAGCAGCGGGGGAGGGGGAGGGGAGGGGAGGCAGACCTGGTCTCGGTGACGACGACGGCGGCGGCGTCGTTGAGCATGCGCTTGAGCGCGCGCACCACCAGCGGGCGCGTGTAGGGGTCCACCATGGTGAGCGGCTCCTCCAGCAGCGGGGGCGGGGGAGGGGCGGGGAGGCAGACCTGGTCTCGGTGACGACGACGGCGGCGGCGTCGTTGAGCATGCGCTTGAGCGCGCGCACCACCAGCGGGCGCGTGTAGGGGTCCACCATGGTGAGCGGCTCCTCCAGCAGCGGGGGAGGGGGAGGGGAGGGGAGGCAGACCTGGTCTCGGTGACGACGACGGCGGCGGCGTCGTTGAGCATGCGCTTGAGCGCGCGCACCACCAGCGGGCGCGTGTAGGGGTCCACCATGGTGAGCGGCTCCTCCAGCAGCGGGGGAGGGGGAGGGGAGGGGAGGCAGACCTGGTCTCGGTGACGACGACGGCGGCGGCGTCGTTGAGCATGCGCTTGAGCGCGCGCACCACCAGCGGGCGCGTGTAGGGGTCCACCATGGTGAGCGGCTCCTCCAGCAGCGGGGGAGGGGGAGGGGAGGGGAGGCAGACCTGGTCTCGGTGACGACGACGGCGGCGGCGTCGTTGAGCATGCGCTTGAGCGCGCGCTCCACCAGCGGGCGCGTGTAGGGGTCCACCATGGTGAGCGGCTCCTCCAGCAGCGGGGGAGGGGGAGGGGAGGGGAGGCAGTCCTGGTCTCGGTGACGACGACGGCGGCGGCGTCGTTGAGCATGCGCTTGAGCGCGCGCACCACCAGCGGGCGCGTGTAGGGGTCCACCATGGTGAGCGGCTCCTCCAGCAGCGGGGGAGGGGGAGGGGAGGGGAGGCAGACCTGGTCTCGGTGACGACGACGGCGGCGGCGTCGTTGAGCATGCGCTTGAGCGCGCGCACCACCAGCGGGCGCGTGTAGGGGTCCACCATGGTGAGCGGCTCCTCCAGCAGCGGGGGAGGGGGAGGGGAGGGGAGGCAGACCTGGTCTCGGTGACCACGACGGCGGCGGCGTCGTTGAGCATGCGCTTGAGCGCGCGCACCACCAGCGGGCGCGTGTAGGGGTCCACCATGGTGAGCGGCTCCTCCAGCAGCGGGGGAGGGGGAGAGGAGGGGAGGCAGACCTGGTCTCGGTGACGACGACGGCGGCGGCGTCGTTGAGCATGCGCTTGAGCGCGCGCACCACCAGCGGGCGCGTGTAGGGGTCCACCATGGTGAGCGGCTCCTCCAGCAGCGGGGGAGGGGGAGGGGAGGGGAGGCAGACCTGGTCTCGGTGACGACGACGGCGGCGGCGTCGTTGAGCATGCGCTTGAGCGCGCGCACCACCAGCGGGCGCGTGTAGGGGTCCACCATGGTGAGCGGCTCCTCCAGCAGCGGGGGAGGGGGAGGGGAGGGGAGGCAGACCTGGTCTCGGTGACGACGACGGCGGCGGCGTCGTTGAGCATGCGCTTGAGCGCGCGCACCACCAGCGGGCGCGTGTAGGGGTCCACCATGGTGAGCGGCTCCTCCAGCAGCGGGGGAGGGGGAGGGGAGGGGAGGCAGACCTGGTCTCGGTGACGACGACGGCGGCGGCGTCGTTGAGCATGCGCTTGAGCGCGCGCACCACCAGCGGGCGCGTGTAGGGGTCCACCATGGTGAGCGGCTCCTCCAGCAGCGCCACCATGGGGCTCACCACCAGGCTCGCGCACAGCGCCAGGCGCCGCGAGCAGCCCACGCTGTAGTGCGACACGTTCGTGTTGCTGAACGACTGCAGCCCTGCACCAGCCGACCTGAGCTTTAGTGGTCACGACTTGTTTATTTCGCTATGGACATGGGTATAACTCGCTAAAAGTCGGCGCTAGGTGGCAGAAAGTGGAACTAAATTGTTGCGTTTGTGCGAGCTAGCAGAAATTTCAATAAACTTTTCATTACTCATACTCTGAAAGTAGGTCTGAAGTTGCCTGAGGAGCGGGTTGAAAGTAATACTTTTCCGGCCCGGGAGAATCACTTTCAACTGACAGCTGTCAAAGTATAAAAAAAAAACTGGTTCCATTTTCACATTTCTATGGAACCATGTTCAAACTTTTTCTACAGTCGCTCAATTACAGCACGATGTAAAATTGAAATACTCAGTCACTTTCACTACTCGTGTAACAATATACTATTGTTTCCAGTACGATATTGACCCTTTTGTCACCAGTGTGTCCTCAGCCAGAAGGTGCTTAAGCCTTAATTTCTTTAACTAACTTGGATTGACTTATAATGAAGTATAAGACAGCAGTGTAATACTAGGTTAGCTACATAAGTATAAACAATGCTTTATGGCTCTCCCGGATTTGTACTCCTCACAATCCTATTTTTTATCCAGTCGCTATAAGTGAAGACTTGTAATCAGCTTTCCTATCGCTAAGTTATGTTTATTTATGTTTAGTTTACTTAGCTGTAAGTCTTCCATGTACCAAATTAAATAAATAAATAAATTGAAACGAACAGGCTAGACAAGTAATTAAACGACATCGATCCAAGTAATTAGCCTAGCTGTTTGATCAAAAGGCTTAATATCATTCAGGCCGCTAGTTGAACGGCGCTGTTTAGTAAAGTGGCTAGGCTGTTGATTGAACGGCGAATTAAGCTAGTTGGCTGCGACGTATCGATTACCGTTGTTAAGAGTAGCAACCCGAAAAAATCGAGTATCGCTTTAGTTCTGACGACTAGTTTTGTCCCAGATAAACGTACGTCTTGTCGTGTCGTGTCGTACGTTTACGCAGATAAAGCCATGCCAATTCCTAACACCATTTGGACATAGTTATACATAATAGATCCAGTGTTTTCGTATTTGTTCTCCTTCTACCATTACCATTGCATATGTATGACCACACCTGTCATTATGATTGATCCACCCACGGCACCTTGAACGGACCAATCCATTCGCCTTCTTCCCCGATAGGCCGATACCCAGACAACGTTTGACGATTGCATTCTCTTACAACAGTGGTCGTAATCGGAGTCTTGACTTATTGTTCTGTGTCTTACCCATATAAGCCAGCATCTGTCGCGCGAGTCTGTTGCAAGTCGTCTCGGTGTGTCCTTGCATCTTGGCAAATAACGTCAGGTTCTGTTGGCCGGACAGAAACCCGTCCATGCCTGTCCTGGTCGATATCAGGTTAACACTATGCAGGTACTGCAATAAAAAGACCAGTGATAGTTGAATACTCGACTTAGAAACATGGCGGTGTGGGCTCAAAATCCTACAGCAAGAGATATTATGATACAGAAATCAAAAGATTTTTGTCTAAGGATTTAGAATACACTTCAGAGAAATTCTGACTATATCATTAATTCCTATACCTAGCGAATGTAATATTTTTTTAATAGATTTACCAATTAAATAAGTATTCCTGTTAATCTCTCCAAATAAGCTAATGCAACTAAATTGTTTTGATATCAATTCCCCTTGCTACACTTTTCACTTTTCATTGTTTTATATCTATTTTGTTTTCCTCAATTAAAACATTAAATTTTTAATAATTTCCCCAGTGTAACAATTATTGCTTGTGCTATATAAATAAACTAGCTGTGCCCGCGACTTTGTCCGCGTGGAATTTAACTTAACAAAATAAATAAAAAATCAGTGCCGTCTAGGGACGCCCGAAAGAAGCGAAGCTTTGCAGTAGATATTATATATATTATATTAACGCGTAATGCGTTACGCGTTACGCTTTTCACCGTTTTAGTGCCCGGGTATCGAGCGCCCCGAACGTCCGTAAAGAAGCTTCGCTTCAAAAGCCCGTTCCCGCGTTCTGAGCCAGCGCGAAAGGCCCATTTCTTAATAAATTTTTTTGAAGCGAAGCTTCTTTACGGACGTTCGGGGCGCTCGCTACCCGGGGACTAAAACGGTGAAAAGCGTAACGCGTGACGCGTGACGCGTAACGCGTTACGCGTTAATATAATATTATATCTAATATCTACTGCAAAGCTTCGCTTCTTTCGGGCGTCCCTAGACGGCACTGTTTTTTTTTTTTTAATTAAGGTAGTCTAAGTTACTCCTTAAAACATCAGCTATCTGCCAGTGAAAGTCCCGTCAAAATCGGTCCAGCCGTTTCGCAGATTACCCGGAACAAACACACACACACACAGACAAAAAAATATTTAATCGCGTTTTTGTTATAGTTGTCGTATGTACTTTCATATGCATTTAGTGAAAAGGTGTAATTTCGATATTTCAAACAGACACTCCAATTTGATTTATTTGTATAGATAGGTATATAGTATAATAAAACAGCCTGGAAGCCGAACACAAGATAGAAAGAGATGGGTAAGACAAAGAAGAGTACATTACTTGGGACCTGTCCTGCCTGATGCAAGTCCCGCCGACGCAGACGTCGCCCTTCGTCATAGACAAGTAGCCGGCCAGCATCAGCAGCGTGGCCGTCTTGCCCGCGTCGTTTGGGCCCAGAATGCAAAAGCATTCACCTTCAACGAAAATAAATTAACCACTAACAACTTTAACGCTTTGAAGTTCAGTTCAAATTCATACGACACGACACAGTGGATATAACGAGCAGATAACGTGATCTAAGAATTCAACTGTAATACTTTGTGATTAAGTTTAAATTAGATAAATATTACAAGATATGAAAATTTCAAGATTTTGATAAAAAAACACGTATATGTAAACACGTACACGTAAAACATCTCTACTCTCTCACGTAATAACACAGTGTTATTTTCAAAATCAACTGGTTCGATTCCTGGCTGGTTTTGGCCTGGTTTTGGATTTTATGAAAATCGAGCTCGATACTCCTTTGAGTATTTTTGTCTAACCCACTTGAAAAATTCACATGTATTACATACCATATTTGGCTGCAAAACTGACTCCTCTCACCGGATAGGTGTACCTCGGTTCGTTCAGTTTCATCAACGATATAAAATAATGTTTATGTAAATTATACACTAACAGTGCGTCGTCGTCATAATCGTCTGAAAAATATATAATAAATATAAATAAAATATAAATATTCCTCAGTAGGCACACTCGGAATGCTGGGCTGCTAAATTGAGGGAAGAGAAACGTCACCTCTGCCGAGATGCGAACATTAAGATGGATGTGCGGAGTGACGCGAATGGTTAAGGTGAAGAATGTGTACATAAGGGGTAGTGTCAGGGTACCGCCAATAACAGATCTATATATATAAAACTCAAAGGTGACTGACTGATCTATCAACGCACAGCCCAAACCACTAGACGGATCGGGCTGAAATTTGGCATGCAGCTAGATGTTATGACGTAGGCATCCGCTAAGAAAGGATTTTGATTAATTCCACCCCCAAGGGGATAAAATAGGGGATGAAAGATTGTATGAAACTTTGCCTATTAAATTCCACGCGAACGAAGTCGCGGGCACAGCTAGTAACAGATAAAGTAAGAGGTAGGAGGCTGGAATGGTTAGGACATGTGATGAGAAGGGATGAGAAGCTTGTGACTAAAAGAGTGGTGAATACGAATGTTGATGAATACAGTGCGAGAGGAAGGAAAAGATGGATGGAAAAAAAGATGGATGTATTAAGAGTGATATGAACGAGGTTCGAGTGGATGTGAGAATGACAGGAAAGCGCGATGAATGGAAGGAAAATACATACTGCGCCGACCCCAGATAATAGGAAAAGGTAAGGCAGATGATGAGTATTGGTAATAGTTTCTCAGTGGCCTAGCTCTGTTAACCGCTGGCATCTCGGTCGACATCGAAACCCCTCTGTTACCAGAAATAACCACCATGTTACTTAAAAAAAACTGAACAAAATCGAAACCGAGTCTTTATTTTATGAATGAGTGTTTACTAATGCAATTAATCTCTTATATATAAAATTCTCGTGTTACAATGTTAGTTACCATACTCCTCCGAAACGATTTGACCTTTTTTTTGAAATTTTATATGCATATTCAGTAGGTCCGAGAATCGGCTTGTATCTATTTTTCATAGCCCTAAAAGACAGGACAACGTCTGTCGGGTCAGCTAGTGCGTATAGTATAATGTAAAATTTGTTAGAGGTTGTGACATTAATCTCAATAAATATAACTCAAAGGTGACTGACTGACATAGTGATCTATCAACGCACAGCCCAAACCACTGGACGGATCGGGCTGAAATTTAGCATGCAGGTAGATGTTATGACGTAGGCATCCTCTAAGAAAGGATTTTGATTAATTCTACCCCCAAGGGGATAAAATAGGGGATGAAAGTTTGTATGAAACTTTGTCAATTAAATTACACGCGGACGAAGTCGCGGGCACAGCTAGTAATAAAATAAAATTGAAAAGTGTTGTGGGACTAGTTTACCTGTTCAAAATTTGACCACGACTCGTATCTGAATACGTCAGTTTAGATAGATTATCTATAGAAAAACTGTCAATACTGACGTATTCAGTACCCGCCTGTTTTGACGTATTGCGAATCCATCGAGAGGCCAGCGGTTAATAGTTTTTTTTATTTTTATCTGGACTATATGTTGTTGGCCAGAGTGGCCATAACAACTTCACCCGGACAGAGGGCGAGCGCAAGTGCGCTCCAGCCAGAGGGGCAGGGGGCAGCTAGCTCGCGGGCGCCACAAGGGACACGACCTCGGCTTGGGCCGCTGCCAGGAGAGGTGGCGAGGGTAAATCTACCACCGGGTCGGAACGCAGCGGTTAATAGAGTTGGGGCCCAATACATAAGGTTGGCTCGACTGGATTGTACCTACCACCATCTCACACTAAATCTGCGTAAGGTAGCTATGATAGAGAGCTGCATTTCGTAAGATAATTGGGGGCTCCAGAAGCCCAACTCCCCCACCACTCGACACCCTTCCCCCTCCGCTTTTATTGTCGATAACGCGCGAGCAATGCCATTGGCGTTGCAAGCATCACCGCTTTGACGACTTGGCGCACTGGATCGAGCGTAGGCCACTCGGCCCACTACACCGGGCTGTTGCGCGTTCGATTCCCGTCAGGGTGAATTTCGGAAATGGCTTTTTCATCTTTTGTCCTGGTCTGGGTGCCACTGGGATCGCTCCCAGTCCATTGTACGGTACCCATAGTACAAGCGTTGCTTAGTTTGAGACCATGCGGGTGTTTTCTGTATATTTATCAGTAAGATAGAAGTAAGTAAGAACACTAACTCTTTTCCTTCTTTTTCTGAACATATTCTATCTCTTTCAGCACGGTGGGCTCGTCATAAGACTGTTCCGGCTCAGTGTACATGTAGTTCATCAAACAGGCGAACAAGTTAGGGAACACCCTGTATTCCATTAGAATCACTATTGCCTGTTAATTGAGAATTTTTTTTTTATTTGGCAACTCCCCTTCAGCGAAGAGACTTCTGGTCTAGAGATTGGTGCTGACGCCCTTTATGGGGCAAGTTACAGACGAAATAATAAATAAAATATACAACAATAATATAATAATAAATAAAATGTATAAAATATACGCTCGCATGTCCCTGGATGAAGCTGAGGACATGAAGCTATACTATTTGGTCGAAGCGGGCGGACCCGCTTCATATCAACTGTCAATGGAACGGTCGCCTTTAGGCCTGTATTCATTAATCGATCTCAAGTCTGAAAGTGAACTTAAATACGGTTTTGTTATGTCCATGTTCCTATATCGCTCTCAGATTTGAGAAGGAATTAATAATACGGCCTAAGGCTCGTATTAATAAAACGATTTCAGGTTTGAGAGCGCTTTGGCCATAACATTTTGTATGACATAAGAATTTCCAAGATTACTCTTAGACTTGAGATTGATTTAATAATACGGACCTAAGTGAGTTAGTCTGCAGAATATTAAATTTAGTAGAACTATTTTGGAGGATAATTAAATTAATGCACGTGCAGAGAAGGCTGGCAACCTCGGAGTAGAAGTAGAAGAAGGTAGTAAATATATTACTTACGAAATTGACACAAAAATGCACCATCAAAAGTAATAAGTCGTATAAACCGCTATCCACCGAATTGTAATACCCGAATGGGGACCTTGATGGTGATTCTGGAAAATACAAAATAAATAAAAAGAATACCTACCTTAATCTTAAAAATCTGCCAAAGGCCAACTTGGGGGTTCATCTAGAAGATGGTGGCAAGAAGTAGGGGGAGGCCCTTCAGCTAAAATGACTGTCTACAAGCGATTCTACAAATCTATAGTATTTAACTATTGAGTACTGATACTATCAATAGTATCAATATTATCGATACTATTGCTCGTCACCAATAGATTTGATTATGATTTTCGATAGATACTATCAATACTAGCGATAACCCTATCGATATATTGACTAGTTTTCAAGATCAACCATCGATACATCAACTATCTATAGTTAAGAAACACTAATCCTCAACGAGCCTAAATAAATTTCTGTATTTATTTATCTATCGATTCAACGAGGAAATTTAGCCAGCATTCTTAACACCATCACACGCGAGCAGGGGTTATTTTGATATATATTTAGTTTTTTTATTTAAAATGTTACACAAAAAAATGTTTACCTGCTATAATCTATAATTTGACTTGAAAAATTATATAAATAATAATAATATAATATAATGACTTAAAATTATGGCCAACTTACCACAACACTGCTCCGGCGAGAACATTAGATCGTCGACAAACAGATCGGGGCATAAGTGTTTATTTAGACTGCAGAAAGCATTCATTCTGGCCACTGACGTCAGCCGACACAGGCCCACGGTGACCGTGAACACGGGGCTCCCGTACGCGAGCACTTTCATTATAAAATGGGGCAACTTGAGCCAAGCGTATGAACGCTTTAAGAAGCTGATCACGTACAGAAAAACTGGCACCACTGCAGCTGGAACGCATGTTGCAGTTTAGATCGCATGGCAATAGAGATAGGGTTGATGTTGTAATGGGTCTAGTTTGGTAGGGTCAAAATTTGTTTGATTGGTATTTAAATAAACAACTTCGACATTTTGTTGGTGCCGATTGCATATATTGTAATGCATTATTTCTTTGACAAAATCATCTATAAGTAATGCTTTAATAAAATTTACATTTAAAGTCAATACAAGAAAAAAATGTAAAGAAAAATCTTGTATTACTTTTTAATTAGGAAGAGTTCAGTCTGTTATTTTTTTGTAATAAATCGTTAACATTACACACAAATTTTATTTACTCGTTTATTAACATAGTTATTTTTTTAGAATAAATTCTAATGATTAACGACGATGTTAGCTAGTAAACAGTAAGTTATGCACGTGACGTCTCGTAAATGTATAACTAACTTCACTTATAGTATATTTGACACTAGTCAGTTTTAAAAGGGTTCAAAAAACTGCTCAGAAAGCGACAGCGGCCCACCCTCCCCCGAGGGGGAGTGAACGATCATCGAGGGCTGCGGGCGGAGCGCCCGCGCCCGCCTCACGCTCAGGCCGCCGCGCCACTTCTCCTCATCGCAGCTTTCGGGGACTCACATAGTGTGAAAGTCTCGGGAAGAGCTTACTATAGAAATGATCCTATGAAGTAAGGTCTTAATTCGAATATGTCGAACGAGTCAGGTCATTAAATCGAACGCGGTTTTAACACCGCGATCCTATAATAGAGATAACGTGTACAGCGACATCTAGTTGCAAGTGCGGTAGAATACACGCACACGTAATGTTGACCTCGATTTTTTCCATAAACGATAAAAATAACAAATTGTTATTGTATCTATTAATAGATCGACGATCAGCGTGACATTGTTCTAAAGAAATTAAAATAAACATATAACCACGTGGTAAACTCGTGATGTGTTACCATACCATTTTTTTATTTATATTAACTCTAACCTGATGTCAGAAAATATGAAATCTTATTAAATTGTACTAAGCATTTTTTTGGATTTTATTTAAACCCTGAGTAATGAGATGCTACCTTATTTTGAGAGCTAGCTAAGGTCGATCATTGAATAACAAAGATAATATTATTATATTGAATATTTCTTACCAAAAACCATTGTGATAATATATATCACACTGGTGGCGTTGTTGACGTCCAGGAAGAAACTTAGCACATACATATGTGCGAGGAACGCCGGCCCGAAAATTATCAACATTACTGCGGCACAACCTGGAATTTATTTATTTTTGTTAGTGAGACTAAGGGCCTGTGCACACCACGTTATATAACGCACGTTTGTAGCAATACGCACGCGAGTCAGACGCAGACGTAGACTTTTGTAGGATAGAAGCGCGCTGTCAACGCCGACGGCGCGTATAATAAACGTGGTGTGCACAAGCCCTAAAATATTTGGTTTATGAAATATACTATTTTTACGCTTTATTAAGTACTAGCGGCCCGCCCCGGCTTCGCACGGGTACATTGCGGTTACATTATTCGAGTTTTAGTAAGGATCCCTAATTTTTTTGAAAATATATTATAGCCTATGTCACCCGGGGATAGTGTAGCTTCCCAACAGTGAAAGAATTTTTCAAATCGGTTCAGTAGTTTCGGAGCCTATTCATTACAATCAAACAAACAAAGTGTTTCTCTTTATAATATTAGTATGATACAAAAGCCATGGATTTATATATGTAAGTAAGTGGATCGCGCCCATTGTTTTTTGGTTAATATTATGATATTGTGATGTATTATTGCCACTCGCTTACGGTGAAGGAAAGCATCGTGAGGAAACCTGCATATCTTTGTAAATCTAACAAATTTTCGAAAGTCGTGTGAAATCCACCAACCGGCACTGTCACACAACCTTAAAGCGGTGCAATAAGAGCCAATTTACAAGCGGGCATGTTGAAAAACGTCGTATGACAAGTTGGCTCCATTACAGCCCGAATTCGATCCATCATATTATATCATATTTGACGACCGCTTAGCGCAGTGATTTGAGCGTAGGCCGCTTGGGTCACAGCAGGGGGTTGCGGGTTCAATTCCCGCCGGAGCAAATTTCGGAAATGGCCTTTTGTAATTTGACCAGGTCTGGGTGTCACTGGGATCGCCCCCAGTCCATTGTACGGTACCCATAGTACAAGCATTGCTTAGTTTGGGACCGTACAGTTGGTGTGTCAGTCTGGCGATATTAAATTTATTATTTTTATACATCCGCTATCGGATATACATATACCCAAATTATTATTTAGGACTTTCGCAACATCAAAACCCTGTATAAAGCAACATTACTCACCTAAAAACGACATCTGGTTGAATGTATTATCGAAATCGAGCAGATAAGTGATGAGCAGTATAGTAAACGGTATTATTGCTAAGTACACTGATGTTTGCGCGATCAGTTTGGCTGTCCAGTGGATGATGGGTGTGCAGCCAGCCGTGTAATGCGTGTGGCGTATGCCGAGTCGGTGTTCATTGATCGAGAGGAGGATTTGCGGCGCTAGGGGGAGGACGGACACTGTAAAAAATTGTAACATTTATCTATTTATTTAGGTCTACCAACGACTGTTACAGTAAAACTTACAAGCTAAGTGCACATAAAATATCTTGCCAACTGCACAGCCAATTAAAGGTAAACACCACTTCCAATTTAAGGATAGTTACAAAAATGGAGACTAATACTTGTTCTATTCTATTTTTTCATTAGTTTTGCTCTAGAGATATGACAATTATTCTAAATGAATGGGAATAAGCAACATGTGAAAATGTGTAAAAAAAAAATCCAGCCCATTTGTGTGTCCCTCTGCTGAGCAAGGCGTCTCCCCGCATTCTCCTAAAATTTCGATCAAATTTTTACACCATTTACTTTCATACCCGTTACTCATCCAAACCTCCGAGTATTATTTCAGATTGTTGACACAAACCTCATAGGATATACGCTTTTTAAATGACATTTAGTACCTACTGTAGAATATGACATAAGTGATTTAGTGACGTAAAAGTTTGTATTCTATAATGTTGTTTATATAATTGAGCTCTTAAATAGTTTACTTTGTTTCATTGCATGCTGTGATTTCCTATCATTGACGGGACACTTAGCTTATAGAAACTGTGCATAATGAATACATACATACATAGGCTGATAAACACATTAACCTCCTTTGCATCGCGTAGTCAGGTAAAAATAATAAAAAATAATCAAGACATTTTCAAGATCTTGCTCTCAGATTTCACATCCATATATTATATGGGCCGTGGACTCACAGAAGACCATCCAGATGGCCCATTCCATGCACAGCAACAGGTGTTTCGGTTTGATGACGCCCTCCGTCACCCGCATCTCCACGTCATCGTACTGAGTGTCTATGGTGCGGTTCACCGCGTACGGCATGTGGACAGCCATGTACACGTTGCTGAACATGTTCACGGCCTTGGACACTACGCTCTGGGAGTTCAACGGATAGTATATCGTCGAGTTGTTCTCGGACATCTCGAAACCCACTGTCTGGGGCGCGTGGTGGGCTGGAAATAAAAACATATTAAATATGGCATAAAATACAGGGAGTTAGGGGCATCGGAACGAAAACTGATAACATGGATTCAACTCATGTTTCTGGACTTCCACGTATAAATAATCAGAATCTACGACCGATGCTGCTTTCATTGAACTTAAAAAAAAACACCAAGCCAGCTAATTTTCAGGCCGGATCTCATCAATCGAGGATGATCTCTGACCCGGTTAAGTATAGAAAATATGTAACTCGGACTCTTCGACTCAGACTGAGAAGAGCCGGAAGAAACTCACGAGGTTACATACTATTTAGTAAAGTTAATTTCGGTATAAAAATCTTACCTACACTCAAATCCTTGGTATAAATGGTGTGTAGGCCAGGGTAGATGTGCCAGAGGTTTTCAAACAGCCCGCTGCGCCGGTACGGGCCCGTGTCGTACGCGAGGCTCGCCACGTGGCGCATGCGAGGTTCTGACCTCGTGCCATATCCCAGCGCGGCGTTCGACGTCACAGTGATTACTGTTATACTCACTATAGGCAGTACTATTTGCTGAAATAATCGTTTTTATTTCAATATAGATGTTAGAGTATATAAGTTTATAAACATATTGTTTTCTTATATTTACGCGAATACTACACATTGAAATAAAACTATTACATGTACAGGACCGCACCAGCCATTATATCAGATTTGATAAACCACAGATCCTCGCAAAAGAACACCGATTCCGACCAAGGATGATACGTGAGGCCATTGAAATTAAAAAACATCCTAATTTCAATAGGGAAGATGGCTGGGTGCTACCACCAACTTGGGATCCAGTAATTAATATAATTAAATCCAAAACCAAGTGTACCATTGCAAGACCTCGAGACACTGTGAGCACTTTCTGCGTGGATCGGACCGCAAACAACAACTTAATATGAGGGTACCCAGTTACTAACTATGACATCAGGACGTCTAACACCTCAGTCCCCCCGTGACCATGGCTGCTGTAAAGCAGCCGAAACGTCGGGAACATAAATTAAATAAACGCGATAAAATCCGAAAAATAGTTTTATTTCAATTTATAAACATAGTTTGTTTTGAACGTTTATATTTTTTGGACATACAGTACTATGAGTATTTGCTGAAATAGTCGTTTCTTTTCAATACAAATGATATATGAACATGGGTTGTTTTGTACGTTTATAAAAATATTTTGACGTTATAGTTATTTATTACTGTTATAATCACTATGAGTGATAAGTACTATTTGATGAAAATATATTTTCAATATAGATAATATCTTGCCCCCTTTACAGTGTGAAAATTGAGGTGGTACATATTTGCAGACAACACATACCATAAGCAAAGATACGCATAGAACAAGCACTTTTTTTTCTTTTTTATAATCTGTATTTTATTATTTAGCTCTTGTTTGGCTTACGTCTGTCACGATCTTTACAAAAAGGTAGGCGCCATTGTGTAAACAGTTCCACAATGGCTTTTACTTACCAAAACAATAAACTGAGTTTTCTTCCTCCACATGTAAATGAAACATCTGATCAGAAGTACTCTGAGTTGCTGCATCAAGAGACAGTAGCCCTCTAATCTATGATCATGGATACCTGCAAAACAAAGCTTCATATACTAGGTGAATCAGAAAGGGTATACTATTTGTTTTTGCTACTTTACTTTGTAAATCTAAAAATATCGGCTTTGTGGGACAGTTGAAGTAGTTACTAAAGGTTTTGTAGACTTATGAAATCTGTCAACAGCTGTATCCCTGTAACAACTTTTGTTTTTCAAGTTTTCTCTAAAGCAGATAGTAGTGTTAGAATTTCAGGGTAAAGTTTTGAAAAAAAAGTATACCCTTTATGTTTCAACCTGTATTGACTATGCCTGATTTGGTAGCAATAGGCTCGCCCCTATTACATTGGGGGCAAAGTTCATTATGGGAAAGTGTCAATTTTGGACCGTAAGGCAAATGGCTTATGGTATAAGCGAAATGTATTCGCGAACTAGCAACTGAACAACCAACCACCCTTTATATACCACACTAAAAATAACTTTAATTAAAATAATTCTGAAAACAGTTGCGGGGAGGCAAAGCACTATGATTGGTCGACCAAAAGTAATAATGGATTGTGATTGGTTCATCGTAAATTTTATACACCCTATCAAGCGTATAGGTATCGGAATCTTTTGCCATAGAGTGCGTAGTCTAAAGATTGGTCCGTGGGACCGTGCGCATTAAGCCTTGCCGCCAGCGTTCCTTTCTATAGGCACAGCATACAAACCAATTCGATATTAAATAGTACTCACTGCGTAGACTAGACTCAATTACCAAGTCATTATCTTTATCTTGGTCAATGAATCTGAAATAAAAACAGTATAAAATGTAGATGCTTAATTATCCCATAATATATAAGTATGTCGGGAATAGAAGAAAGAATCATCTCCTTTCTCAATTCGTGAGCGTTCTGTAGGACTTATAACAGTGACCTAAGCGATGTTAATGGTATGATGACAATTTCCAATGCGTGTTAACCTTTCGACGGTGCAAATCTTAATCTCCTTACCGCCGATCACAGTTAACGCAAGTAGACTTTTACAACGCCTACAGATGGCGCTGTCCTCCCATTTAAATCGTCTCAATGCTTTTATAATCCCACTAGCCGCTCGCCCCGGGTTCGCACGGCTATTCTACATCATTCTACATCATCTTGAAAATATAATATAGCCTATGTCGTCCGGTGAAAGTGTAGCTTCCCATCAGTGAAATATTTTTTTCAAATCGGTTCATAAGTTTCGGAGCATATTCAATGAAAACAAACAAACAATCAAATCTTTCCTCTTTATAATATTAGTTTAGATAAATAACCACTGACCCCAAAAATATCTCCTCCATGAACAAGCCCACTTCTATCAGAGCTATTCCGAATTCCTTCTTCTTCTCTTCCAGAAGGTCGAAGAGCAGCGGGAACCGGTCCTGCTTAGTGGACGGTAGGTTGAATATGATGCGTTTATTCTCGAACATCTTGTACGTGGCGCGGGGTATTGTGAGTTCCACTAAGTTTTTCACGTCGTCAGCGTTCCTTTGATGTTTCAGCATTATCGATAGGTTGAAGCCGGCCCCTGATAAAGAGATAGACCATATACCAACATGCTAGGAACCTAGGCATAAAGGATGCATGTGCTGTATTATTTTATAACGAAACTTTAACAAACAACAACTTAATATGAAGGTACCCAGTTATTAACTATGACATCAGGACGTCCAACACCTCAGTCCCTTGAGCATGGTTGCTGTAAAGTAGCCGAAACGTCGGGAACAAAAGAAACTAAATAAACGCGATAAAATCCGTAAAATAGTTTTATTTCAACGAAACTTTAATACCTAACAGAGGCCTACCCTACTTTTTTAACGTTGGAAAACCCTTTACGGGACCCCTTCCGCCTCGGGGGAGACGCGAGGGGTATGTGGGAGTTTCTGCGTCACGAAGGCGCAGGTGCGCCCACTAAAAACCAACGATGTAACACTCACCGCCATGAGTGGGGCGCCACGGAACCATGATAGCATGCAGCGCGACGAGCCTACCCGCCCTTACCTACCTACCTAAATTTAATACTAAGGGTACCCCTTGGTTTGTTGTAGGTAAGTATTAAAGTTAGTTTGACAACCGCTTGGCGCAGAGGTATATCGTAGGCCGCTTGGGTCTCTGCAGCGGCTGGTTGCGGTTTGATTCCCGCCAGTGCAAATGTCGGAAAAGGCCTTTTTAACCCCCGACGAAAAAAGAGGGGTGTTATAAGTTTAAGATGTGTATCTGTGTGTCTGTGTATCTATGTATCTATGTATCTGTGTATCTGTGTATATGTGTATCTGTGTATCTGTGTGTCTGTCTGTGGCAACGTAGGGCCCAAGCTGATGAACCGATTTCAATTGTGTTTCTTTTTTTAGATAGGTATTTCGATCGAGAGTGTTCTTAGCTATGTTTCATGAAAATCGGTTCAGCCGTTTGAAGATCATCAGCTCTTTAGTAGGTTAAAAAGCCACATTCACGGCCCAAAACTAACTTCCACGGCTCGAATCCAATCAAAATTTGAGATTATTGGATTTAGATTTATTATATTTTTAAATGATCGTAATAGTCTGAACTGGCTTTTTACAATATTATAAATATGAAAAGTTTCCCTGATTCTGGAAAAAAAAAATATTTTTTAAATTTTTATATGAGATTTGTGTATGAACTAAAGACGTTCCATAAGTCACGTGTCAAATAATGGATACGCGCATGCGTTAAATTTTGTTTGTTTTGTGAATGGGCATGGAATATTACGTTATAATCATTCTAGAGGGCGCTGCTCCGCCATTGAGAAAAAATATAAAAAAAACAAGACGAGTTCAACAAGAGTTATTACATGAAATTGAATCATAATTGATAATATTTTACTAGGAATTAAACCTCTGTGGCATCAAGATTTAGATTCGTTGTCTATTCTAATGTCAATTATTATAATGTCATAACAAAATAATGTCTCATACTTTTACACAGATTTTCTGTTGATTATTGTTGATTATTGACATTTAATGAAAAGGTCGTCGGATCGGGGGTTTTTAAATTTTCTATTTAGAGTTATCTTAATTTTGCCCACGTGTGGTTGTCACTGGGATCGCCCCCAGTCCATTGAACGGTACCCACTATACTTTAAATAATTATACTTGTTCGATTTTTGTCTCTTTTTGTCAACATAACCTACGGGGGGTGCAGGGGGGGTGCTCACCGATGGCTCTCTTGAGGAAGCCGGGCGTGCCGTGGCAGCGCAGCCTGCCCGCGTTGTCAACATAACCTGCGGGGGGTGCAGGGGGGGTGCTCACCGATGGCTCTCTTGAGGAAGCCGGGCGTGCCGTGGCAGCGCAGCCTGCCCGCGTTGTCAACATAACCTGCGGGGGGTGCAGGGGGGGTGCTCACCGATGGCTCTCTTGAGGAAGCCGGGCGTGCCGTGGCAGCGCAGCCTGCCCGCGTTGTCAACATAACCTGCGGGGGGTGCAGGGGGGGGTGCTCACCGATGGCTCTCTTGAGGAAGCCGGGCGTGCCGTGGCAGCGCAGCCTGCCCGCGTTGTCAACATAACCTGCGGGGGGTGCAGGGGGGGTGCTCACCGATGGCTCTCTTGAGGAAGCCGGGCGTGCCGTGGCAGCGCAGCCTGCCCGCGTTGAGCAGCGCGACGCGGTCTCCGAGCGCGTCGGCTTCCTCCAGACACGACGTCGTCATCAGCACCGTGGTGCGGCCGCGCAGTTCCTGCACATGCACGAGACACACCCCGGACGAGTATAGGGTTACTTTTTTTACTACTGGGAAAAGAGCTCCCATTTTTGTCGCCACAGTGGGCTTAGCCAAGATGTCTTTCTACAATCGTTAACGCTAATAGAAAACGAAAAAAATGTATGGGAATGACATATCTCAACGTTAAATCACGTGGTCAGAACAAACGAATAGAAAAATCGTAGCCAAGATACCAAGATAGCTATTCGTTTCAAATGATAGAATAGAATATAAGCGTTTCTACAATGCCGATCGCTAAGTCCCGTACAAATCGTAGCCATGATGCTGTTTTGACAAGCGCTAACGAAACGATATCGTAGTTTGTGAACGCTAGCTAAGCGATCGCCAATACCCTGTAGAAAACGCTAAAACATGGCCGCTTGCAATCAGCTGTGTGGTTAACAACGCAAATTGTAGTGTTTAATAATTAAAATATACGAATGGTTTGGACTATACCTAACTTATAGCATGCAAAATGAATACTTGCTTACTTTAAAATATGTTGTGGTGTGCGTAAAATGAAGAATTGTGGTTTAAAAACCGAAAAAGAGGTTATTTAGATACCGAGTAATTGTCAATGGTGAAATACCTAAGTAGTGTAAAACTTTAAAATCAGTGTATAAATACGAATTATTTTCATAGTGCCGAATGCTCCATGGTATAATTAAATGTGTGATGTCGTTTAAAATTCATTTTATTTCATATACATATCACTGGACTAGGAATATAATTGATCAGTAGGAAGGCACTGTTGTACCTAATTAATTTTATTTTGAATAACACACTGTCTTACATAGTAAATTCTTAAGAAAACAACTAAATATTGGCATTATCCAATAGGTAGGTACACTTAAATGATTATTTTATTTCTCACATTTGTTCATTACTAATTTAAGAAATGCAAAAATTGTATTGGCATTTGGATTGACAGTGAATTTATATACAACTAGCTATCCCGGCAAACTTCGTTTCGCCATTGAGGTTATAAATGTGCTGATTTCAAAAATGATTAATTAAATATTCATTTTAAAATACAAATATAAAGATTATTTATTGGCCATCTAATGTATTCAAATAAAACTATTATACAGATTTTATCGCGTTTATTTCCTTTTTTATTTTCCCGAAGTTTCGGTGGCGTTACAGCAGCCATGGTCACGGGGGACTGAGGTGTTAGACTTCCTGATTTCAAAGTTATTAACTTGGTACCCTCATATTTAGTTGTTTGTTGCGGTCCTATCCACGCAGAAATTGCTCACAGTGTCTGACAACTATTTGCTTGACATGATGTATTTCGTCAGCCAGGTGTTGCTGATCTCAGATCCCTTGTGCTCTCTGAAAGAAATATATACCCACTGTAGCTAACTGTGTGCTACCACCATCCAGGTTAGATTTACCGTTTAAGTATATTCAGCATATTCCTCTGGCATGTTGTTCTCCTCTAGCTTCTTTGATACTATTGTGATGCAGTCTGCTACAGGTAAACAGGTAAACAAAGACTGAACATCAAAACTGACCATGGTTTAATTGTTAGCATGATGTATATGTTTAATCTTACTTACAAAATGTTATGAATCCTTTGTATGTGCTCTTGTGTGTCCTCTTAGTAGTGAGAGCACCTTCGCTACGTGCTGGGCCAGACTGTATGTTGGTGTGTCAATCTGGCTTACAATGTGACGCAGCGGGTCCTCGGGTTTGTGTATTTTAGGTAACAATATCTTTGCCATGTATTTTGGTGTTTCGTTTGCACTCTTCATTGAAGCACCTTGTGATATACTACATTTTTCGTTTTATTATCAGGCGCAAGAACAAATAACGCTGATGGTCTTCCGACCCGTGAACATGCCACAATCATTACTTGATAAATTTCTTCTTGTGCGTCGTTAGTTATCTAGTTCTTGATCTCCGAGGTTTTCTCGACGATTCCTCATTGCCAACCGAGCCGTTTCACGGGCTACCTCTCTTTGCTCTTGTGATTGAGAAGCACGAATTCGAGCCATACTACCGCGGCGCTCTTCACTTCCAATTTCTTGTTCTTCAGTTCTTTCATTCGCAATGTTTCGAATCCTAGTTGCATTACGGCTTTGTCGTGAAAGATCAGATTGTCTTGGACGCGGCATCGTATTGCTAATGATAATATCCGTACAATAAGCTAATAGAAATTCGAAACTGACATATCAACTGTCAACTTAAAAATTTCAAATGATCAAATATTCAACCATATTTAACTATAGACGACATTTTAGCTGTTGGTTCTCCTTTTTTATACCATTTGTTAATAATCAACGGCTAGCCTTTTTTTTCATTCATATTTTTTTTTGCTGTCATTGGCTGTCATTTGCATTAATAACACGTTTTCACGTTTTATGTCAATTTCCACTGGAACGGGATAAAAAGTATCCTATAACCTTCTCCTGGTTCTAAGCTACCGCCCCACCAATTTTCAGCCAAATCCGTTCAGCCGTTCTCTAGTTATAAATAGTGTAACTAACACGACTTTCTTTTATATATATAGATATCAGTAAAATATGCAGCCGTTGACATCTTGTGCTAAAAAGATGATGATAATATTGTTCCTTAAATTAATCAATTCAGTAGACAGGGATGAGGGATGACAGTAGAGGCCAGCTGGAGATTTTATTTTATTTATTTATCAAAACTTAAAGCTATTCTTACAGGTTTACCTAATGCAATTGCTAAGCAACAAAAATCCAAATTTCAACAATACTTAATTATCTATAACTACTGATGTATAAAGCTACCCTCGTTAATTCACTCAGATTACACGAGAACAGGTCTATATCCTCGGCGATGAGGTTGAGTGTGCGAAGTGCGCGCGTCACTGGCGCCTTGTTCAAGAGCTGTGTGCGCGCGCGGCAGAGCCAGCAGCGGCGGCCGGCGCCGGCGCCACACGTACCCGGCCGGGACACTCAGACATATCTGCTACAAAATTACTGCATTGTGTAGCTTCCCCCTCAATCATGATAATGTTGTTCCTGAAAACAAAACATTTTGTTTGTTAAGTACTTAATATGTAAGTGATATAATAATACATAACCTCTCACAGTTCCTGCCACAAACAGTCATTCTTTACTTCTTTGAACCCCTTGCTGGGGCATCATTCAATACATAGCTGTAACTAGAACATTTATGATAGACCATTTTAGAGAAACAAAGAATCTGAATCTTGAATGAACAATGCAAATGCCCCAATAGAAACTATTTTTCCGAGTAGGTATGAGACAGAATTAAATAACAAGAGAATAATTGAAATTATTACTAAATAATGCTTTATACATACCTTCTATGAATTTGTAAAGCCGCAAGCTGTTCCGGGCTAGCTCAAGTTCGTGATTCCATCTATTATTCCATGGCAAAAAAGTCCTTCAATACGAGCTCTAGGTATCTAGAAGCCGTGGAAGCGCTCCAGAGACATCACATAGCAGGTGAGCAGGAGATAATGTTGTTCCTGAAATCAAAACATATTGGTTGTTACTTAAATGTAAGTGATATAATAATACATAAACTCTCACAGTTCCTGCCACAAACAGTAATACTTTATTTCTTTGAAATCCTTGCTAGGGCCTCGCTAGCTACATAGCTGTGACTAGAACATTTATGATAGACTATTTTAGAGAAACATAGAATCTGAATCTTGAATGAACAATGCAAATGTCCCGATAGGAACAATTTGTCAGAGTAGACAGACTTAAATAACAAGGGAATTATTGAAATTACGAATGTTTTACGTACCTTCTATGAATTTGTAAAGCCGCGAGCTGTTCCGGGCTAGCTCGAGTTCGTGGCAAAAACCACTTAAGTAGGTATTTATTAGATGCTCTTGATGTACATACTTCTAATCAATAGATTTAAAACACAGACAGATTAAAATTTTAAAACAAATATTCCGCTCGAACCTTGTTTACATACAAAAGTACTTTGAGGTTATGATTTGTATTAGAGGTGTGTAGCTCGCGAGCTAATGACAAAAAAGATATATATCGGTACCAAAGAGTACTCTCTTTAGCTCATATGATTTCGAATTATATCTCTATATCTTTACGGATATGGTTTCAATTTGAGTTACTGAACTAAGTGATTGACATGTAGTGATCAACTAGACAGGTGACATAGCTCATTAGCTCTTTGGCTCAGATGAGATAGAAATTGCACACGACGTAAAAAGAAAATCGACCTTTAAGTCAAATGAATAGAGTACAAATTATGAGACTTTGTTTTTGTAAACATTCAAAGTTACTTGTATTATTTCAAACCGTTTCGTTTTAGTTACTTTACTTACGAATTACGTCTAATTATGACTGAACTGAGTAATAGTAATATTGTTTTGGTATGTAGTGTATCGGATTGTCATAATATATTTTGTGTAGATAAATACTGTAAGTAATATATACGTGATCTGTTGCTGCGTAAAAGAAAGGCAAAATAATAAACACGCTTTCGCATTTTATTACCCATTAAACATATTACTAGCATAGACAGTATTGTTTTTTACCTACAAGTAGGTATTCTGAGCTATAGCGTTATAAAAAACACATCGCTAGTTCGCTCAGTCTTCAAACAAATCTTTATATCACTAGTGAGCTACTGATATACAAGAGTAATATATACCACTGAGTTGAAAAGATATATATATCGGTTCAGCTCAGTGATACACTTTGCGCATCTCTAGTATTCTCTTTGGTTATGATGACTGACGTTTATGAACGCTCACCACAGACTAAAAATATTATTTTATCGATCGGCATTGTAGATTTAGCGTTCGGCGTTGATATGTCATCATGGCTACCAAGTTATCGTTAGCTATCTTCGCTTACGCTAAGGCGTTCGCAATTGTAGAAAGAGAATAGAAACGAAACGTGTGTATCTTGGCTAGGCCTTCAGGTGTTTGCTGACACGAGCTTCACGATTTCTACTGACATTGATATGGTATGATGTCAGTAAAACGTTTGAAACGTGATCGCGAGCGTTTGCTTTTCTATTACTATTTGAGTAGCTAGCGTCGTTAGGGCCCTGGTGAAGGTCGCGCATCCGCTGGATGCGGGCAGCGTAAGACCGGTCATTCTGGCGAACCTTGGGGGAGGCCTATGTCCAGCAGTGGACGTCTTTCGTATTTTAGCCATTTTGAATGTTATTTTAAAAATAAATAATTATTGGCAATATTTACCATTATTATATCCCAAAGACTGTGCCGCGACTCGGGGTCCATTCCAGTGGTGGGTTCATCCAGTACTAAGACATCGCAGGCGCCGGCTAATGCGCACGCCATCTTACAACACAAAACCGTATATTTTATTATGTTTGTAAGGGGGGAATGTAACCATGTATGATTATGTACTTGTGAACCGATATATAAACCCTGTTGTGTTATAATAAAGACAGTTGAGATGTGAGAACCGTTGTGTTTACTTGTAACCTAGATACAACAGTATATGTTTTAAGCTTCATGTAAGCTTATTTTTCTACACTATTGTTCAGCTCACAAGCTATGTGAGCTTTTATATACAGGCTAGCTCGACTGGGGTAGTTCCCTCTCACAGGTCGATATAAAGTAATATTATAGCTGCGTTTCCTACGGTGAGTGAAAGAGCCGGAAGAATCTCCCTCCCTCTTTCCCAGTCCCGTTTAGGTCGGCAACGTAAAAGCAATGCCATTGGTATTGCAAGCATATCATAGTGACTGCTTAACATGACGCGGGTCCTACGCTTGTTTGTCGACTTCGTTATATCAAAATAACATATAATGTAGGTATATATTGATCACCTGCAAGCACCTCTTCTTGCCCGCGGACAGCTGATGGCTGAAGTAATCCGCCTTGTCCATCAGTTTCAGCTTTATCAACAAACGGTCCGCGTTACTCTGCAGTGGCTCGTTCACCGATTTTAACTTTAACAAATATTATGAAATTAATAAGCATGGCAACATAGAGGAAGAAAACAATTTTTAGTCGAGTTAGAGCCGCTGTAAACATTTTGACAACTGCAGAAACGAGATACGCTCATTCATATGCATTAGAGAGAATGGAATGCATAGAACATGTTTTGTCTCGCTCAGCGTATCGGTTTTTAGTCTAACCGGCAACCACCAATCAATTTTAGTTTTAGGTTTTGCCAGTTTTTTTTTAATGGTTGGCTGTTCTTTAATAGTAGTAGTACTATGTACTATGTTTTAAAACTAAGTACCTACCTATTCTGAATTGAAATTAATTAATGTGAATACATGGGCGTACTGAATTGGGATAGGCAGGGACAACCCCCCCCCCCCCTTTGAGGGGGGAGTTGTCCTTGCATATTAGGTATTAATAAAACATTCAGAACTATTAATTTAAGACACTCACTTTGAAAATAAAAACTAGCATATATATTTTCAGATAACTATAGTTAATTTGCATTATTTCGGTTAATAAAAAGGTAGGTAGTTACCATCTCAAAAAATCGTATGTTCTCTCTGACGGTAAGGTACTCAAACGTTACGTTGTTCTGCGGACAGAGTCCGAAGTCTTTGCGCAGTTCTTGTATTCGATTCGCGATGTTCAGTCCGTTGATGTACACTTTGCCTTTGGTGGCGCTGTACATTCCTGAGAATAAGTAAAAAAGTTACATAGACACATTCTTCGAAACGCCGAACTTTGTATACAATGACATTAAATACAAAACATAATGCATTTACCAAAAATAAAATGTCAAGATTTCGTAGTTCTATCAAACAAATTTAAATTCTTTAGATCCGCAATAGCGAATATCGCTAAAAGGACACGTATATCGCGACTCGAGCCTCGTATTCCTAGCATTTAGAGCGTTGAATTGAAATATTTTTAAACGAAGACCGATGAGATAAAATCGGATGCATTAGTAAGTCATAGGTACAGCATTTTTTTATTGTGATTATGTTGGTAACGTACGCCTAGGAGGTTATTAGTGTTTTACCAAAAACCCTGTAAAGTGTATTTTTCCTTAGAATGCGGATTTAAATAAATATCGCCAGACTGACACACCAACTGTATGGTCCCAAACTAAGCAACGCTTGTACTATGGGTAACGTACAATGGACTGGGGGCGATCCCAGTGACACCCAGACCAGGGCAAATTACGAAAAGGCCATTTCCGAAATTTACCCTGACGGGAATCGAACCCGCGACCACCCTGTGTAGTGAGCCGAGCGGCCTACGCTCGAACCACTGCGCCAAGCGGTCGTCAATCGTCATTTAGTATACAATCATGGCATGCCTTTTTAACCCCCGACGAAAAACGAGGGGTGTTATAAGTTTAACATGTGTATCTGTGTATCTGTGTATCTGTGTATCTGTGTATCTGTGTATCTGTGTATCTGTGTATCTGTGGATCTGTGTGTCTGTCTGTGGCAACGTAGCGCCCAAGCTGATGAACCAATTTCAATTTTGTTTCTTTTGTTAGATAGGTATTCTGATCGAGAGTGTTCTTAGCTATGTTTCATGAAAATCGGTTCAGCCGTTTGAAGATCATCAGCTCTTTTGTAGGTTAAAAAAGCCACATTCACGGCCAAAACCAATTCCCTCGGCTCGAATCCAGTCGAAATTTGAGATGATTGGATTTAGATTTATTATATTTTTAAATGATCGTAATAGTCTGAACTGGCTTTTTACAATATAATAAATTTGAAAAGTTTCCCTGATTCTGAAAAAAATGAATATTTTATCAATTTTATTGAGATTTGTGTATGAACTAAAGACGTTCCATAAGTCACGTTTCAAATGATGGATACGCGCATGCGTTAAATTTTGTTTGGTTTGTTAATGGTCATGGAATATTACGCTATAATAATTCTAGAGGGCGTTGCTCCGCCATTGACAAAGAATATAAAAAAACTAATCTAATTTAAAATAATTTTAGCGTTATTGAAAATTCCCGTCTACCTCAACCAGAGTTATTACATCAAATTGAATCATAATTGATAATATTTTACTAGGAATAAAACCTCCGTGACATCAATATTTAGATTCGTTGTCTATTCTAATGTCAATTATTATAATGTCATAACAAAATAATGTCTCATACTTTTACACAGATTTTCTGTTGATTTTTGTACATCTTAGATTATAAATGAGGAAGCCAAAACAAATGATTTCATGGTGCTTTCATAATCTGGCATCGAAACTAGTTGTACCAGATGAATTTGCGAGATGAGCTATGGATACTGAGCTACGGGAGCTACGCAAATCGCGCTAACATCATTATTTGGAAGAACTAGGTAAATTATACATTTGATGAACAGGTCATCGCATCGGGGGTTTTTAAATTTTCAATTTAGAGTTATTAATGATATTTCCCAAATGGTATTAGATTAGAAAATGATAATAGGTATTTACTTACGTTTAATTATAGAATGTCGTTTAATAATTTTGAAAGACGAATTACATTCAAAATACATGCTAAGATTGTTTACTAAATCCGGATCATAATCAATTCTATCTCTGGCTCAAATCTATACACAACAGTTAATTTATCACCTGTTATAATATACATAAGAGTGGATTTCCCAGCGCCGTTAGCGCCCAGCAACACGGTCACCTCCCCTCTGTAGATGTCCAAGTTAACGGCGTCCAACGCCGTTACGGCAAGCTTGCCTGACTTATGGAATACCTGCAAAGGGAATATTGACTGCTCCTCTTTATTCTTGAATTCATTGACGACCGCTTGGTGCAGTTGGTGCAGTTCGAGCGTAGGCCGCTCGGCTCACTGCACATGGTGGTTGCGGGTTCCATTCCCGTCGGGGCAAATTTCGGAAATGGCCTTTTCGTGATTTGCCCAGGTCTGGGTGTCACTGGGATCGCCCCCAGTCCATTGTACGGTAAACATAGTACAAGCGTTGCTTAGTTTGGGACCATACAGTTAGTGTGTTTGTCTGGCTTTTTTTTAATTCATTCATTCGAGCGCTTGGTCTAGCTGTTTGCTTGTTCGCTGCACCTAGTTGCGGGTTCGGGGCACGCTTCGGAAATTAAGTTTTCCAATTTGCTACAGCCTGGGATGTATTAGAATCGATCTAAGTAAAATATATAGGTAATATCTATTCTAATTAAATGTAGCCTATAAAATGATTTCATAAAAAACTCACCATAGACAGGTGTCACAGACGTACCTAAAAATAATAATTTAAGTAAAATTTACCCTGTATAAAACTACAATCCTACTAATATTATAAATGTGAAAGTTTGTGAGTGTGGATGTATGTATGTATGTTTGTTACTCCTCCACGCAAAAACTACTGAACGGATTTGGATGAAATTTGGAACACAGATAGTTTATAACCGGGATTAACATATAGGATACTTTTTATCCCGATAATCCCGAATTTTTTGTTACGTTAAATACTACGCGGACGAAGTCGGGGGGCACAGCTAGTTACAAATATTTTTTAGGAAATAAAACATGTCAGTAAGTCTACGTATTTTATAGGTACATACCATAATAATAATAAAAAAACAGATTAGACGGTTGAAGTAAGAGTAACTTCTCATGAATCTACCTTCAAGATTTATAGGTGAACTAGCTGAGCCCGCGACTTTGTCCACGTGGAGTTTAACTTAACAAACTTTCATCCCCTATTTTATCCCCTTGGGGGTGGAATTAATCAAAAATCCTTTCTTAGCGGATGCCTGCGTCATAACATCTACCTGCATGCCAAATTTCAGCCCGATCCGTCCAGTGGTTTGGGCTGTGTGTTGATAGATCACTATGTCAGTCAGTCACCTTTGAGTTATATATATTTAGATACAATTTATAGGCATATAATTTTATTAACCTACATCATACCTTAGTCACGTCGATAATTTTGATAGCCACCTCCAGCCCTTGCAGCGGTTTCTCAAAGTACCTGTCGTCTCTAAGAATTTCAACTCTTTCCGACGTCACATGAAATGTAACCTTTTTCTTGTTAATTGAATACAAATCATGCTGTAAATTGAAATTATTTTAGTAAAATAGAAGACAATATTGTGATTTTTTTTTTTATATCGACCGCTTGGCGGAGTGTTTCGAGCGTAGGCCGCTCGGCTCACTGCACTGGGTGGTTGCGGGTTCGATTCCCGTGTGGGCAAATTTCGGAAATGGCATTTTAGTAATTTGCTCAGATCCGAGTGGGTTTGCCACGAACTCTGGTTTAAAAGTTATTTTCTATCCGACGATAAAGTCCATATAGGATTGTCAAATGGCATGCAATAGAGATCTATTCATCTATCGAATTTCAGCCATATTAAAATAAAGATAAAGTTAATATTACCTCAAACAAAAACGTCCACTTCTTTGGAATCCCGTACCGGCCAGGTCTGACCAAGTCGACGTACCAAGCTAACAGCAAGATAATGACCAGATGGATGATGCTTAAAAGCCATAAGAGTGCTACGGCTATATCTTCATGTTTCGCAGGACGGAACAAGTTGAAGAAATTTGAACCTTCACCTGATGGAAATAGAACACATTTCGTCAATAGCAAAAGTGGGTTTGATAGTGATTTATTTATTGGACAAATTAATTAGGTCTGACTTAACTAACATGACATATTTTCAAAATACATAGTGATTTTAGGGCCCATATTAATAAATCTGTCTCAAATCTGAGAGCGATCTTGAAAACTGACATGCAATGTTAATAGGACTTATATTAAATTATTATTAGTACCTTTTTTTTTTTAAAAAAAAGACGAATAACTTTAAAAAGACATGCTAAGATTGTTTACTAAATCCGAATCTTAGGGAACAATACAGAAGTGCTACTCTTAGCAACGATAATCGATATATCGTGACATTCGTATTGTCGAATCCTACTCAAAATTCCATCTTTTTTGCCTTCGTATATCGTCTGGACCACAGATATAGATTTACATAGATAACGCAAGTATCACGATTTGTATTGAAACCAAGCGTGCCAATTTTTTAACACCTACTGTGACGTCACAGATGGCGTGCAATCCAAACCGGTTCAAAGACACCGATGCCGCCGATGCCCCTCCGCCCGCTACGATTCTCTCGAGTGATTATCTCGCTCATACTCATATTTTTATATCTGTAGTCGCGAGGACTGTAAGTTATCGGCGACCAACCAATTTGCGTTATCTATGTAAATCTATATCTGTGGTCTGGACGAATGATAATTTTGTATTGTTCGGTCAGTAATCGATACGGTAAAAAATATGGAATTGAGAGTAGATATATCGATTACCGTTGCTAAGAGTATTACCCCTGTTTACGTAAGATAAGGAACTAACCAGTCATTTCCAAAGTGACGACCGAATCCCAGAATAGGTAAACGGGCGCATGCGGCACCAGGCAGCAAATGAAGTACATTGCCACTTGCCCACGCGGCCCCGCACTCGTGTACCATATGAAAACCCACATGTACGTGCACATGTATATCAACATCGCTACGCTGTCCGCGTGGTTGACTGCCGAATATAATACATCAAATATTGACGACCGCTTGGCGCAGTGGTTCGAGCGTAGGCCGCTCGACTCACTGCACACGGTGGTTGCGGGTTCGATTCCCGCCGTGGAAAAATTCGGAAATTGCCTTTCAGTCATTTGCCCAGGTCCGGGTGCAATTGCTAATTTAATGAGCAATTAAAGTTGTATTGTGTTTGCCAATTCCATTGCACGGTAACCAGAGTACAAGCGATGCTTAGTTCGGGACCATACAGTTGGTGTGTCAGTCTGGCGATATTTATAGTATTTATTATCTAGCTGACCCGACAGACGTTGTCCTGTCTTAACTTTGAATACTGAATTCGAATTGTTCCGCTCAACTTTCTTATTTTTTTCTTTCATAAGAACCTTCTCCTGACAATAATAAACACATGTCGTGAGCCCACTCCTAACACAAGCAATCAGCTTAGCTGGAGAGGCTATCGGGAATACCTACTAGTAATGTGATAAACTCACATTGCTAGCAATATTATCATACTAATATTATAAAGAGGAAAACTTTGTTTGTTTGATTGTAATGAATAGGCTCCGAAACCACTGAACCGATTTGAAAAATTCTTTCACTGTTGGGAAGCTACACTATCCCCGGGTGACATAGGCTATAATATATTTTCAAAAAAAATAGGGATCCTTACTAAAACTCGAATAATGTAACCGCAATGTACCCGTGCGAAGCCGGGGCGGGCCGCTAGTCAAAAATAAAATTATATTGGGGAACAAAAACATTGTGATGCTTACAGTCCTGTGACAAAGCGCAGGTAATGAAAGCCAACGAGGTTGTGGTCAGGAAGTGGAGCATTATACTGATCGCTATGATTAATCCGTTTGTGTGTGGCAATATCGGTTTCGTCGTCACCTGTTGTCAAAACAATAAAGGGTAAAGCTAATTATGAGATCAAAAAAAATTTTTTTCGACGGTCGATAACAAAACTGTTTGACGTCAAAAACCAAACTAGGGAAACTGGTTATGAGCTCAAAAACAAAACTGTTATGGGTAAAAACAAAACACCTATCGGATAATCCACGGATAAATGTCCCACACTTTTGTATACAGTAGGTATAAATTATTTACCTATTTATTTATATTCAGGCATCGCAGGCTCATAGATACGTACCTACCTTATATATTAACATTTATATGTATTTAAATATAAAAAACAACATAAATATATAAAATATGACATACCTTTAGAAAAATGGTAATGAGTGCAGAATAAATAATCCCCACCAGCGCAGTGTCCAACAGATGGGAGAAACGCAGCGTGTTCGGAGTTACGCTCATCATTTTCATAAGCTCCTACCAAAAACGTATTTAGTTACATCATATCAAGTAATAGTGAGTTATGTACATAAGTGTACCTACAGTTCGCGTTTTTACAAACAATTTAACACTGTATAAACACGAGTTATGTCAAATTACTAACACCGACTAAGTGTGTGTATCTAATACCACTGTAATTGTAACTAGTTTCTGCCCGCGTCTTCGTCCGCGTAGACTTAAGTAAAGTATTACAATATTATGTGTTCAAGCAGGTTATAAACTATCGGTGTTCCATAGTTCATCCAAATCCGTTTACTAGTTTTTGCGTGAAAGAGTAACAAACATACATCCATACTCACAAACTTTCGCATTTATAATGTTAGTAGGATGCATGCAATTCAAAACCATGGTATCTGCATGCAATTTAACCTGTGTGTTAAAAAGTTGGCCAGCCTCAGAGTAACATACCTTCAAACCACTCCTGCTCTCAACGATAAGCCTCGACGAGTTATACAGGAAGAACGGCAGCGGCGCAATCAAGGTGCACAGTAGTAGGAAACTGTGCATGATAAACAACTCGTTGGTCGCTTCCCGGATCCGCGGTTGCAGTTGTATGTCCTGAAATAACGATTTTTGATCTTGAAATGGAAGTGTATCTTTGAAAATTGAACTTTATTTATTCGTGATTAGAGACCGAATTGTAATATCTTGATTAATTAGAATAAATAGCGAACGGTCTTGTAACAAAGTCTGTATCAGAAGTTGTAAAGAAAAACTAACGTTATAAGTACAAAATAAAGTTCAAATTCAATTATCATGTTGCAAGGCAGACGTATTAATTAATAATATTTTAATGAAGTAGAATGGTCCTTATTATTCGTAGCGTAAGGTTATTTTTTGTTTAAACTTACGTGAGTAATATTTTCATCTGAAAGTTGTTCCATATAAGCACTGTCGATGGCCCATTGCAGCTTCGCCAGAGAGGGATTTGCTTCATCCTCTGTTAAAATAATACATAAATTACATCACTATCGAACTCCTCAAACAGGTGGTAGGTATGTTCCAGTTAGATCATCAACATTCTAACACCCTTAATGAAATGTATTTTACGAAAACGCGTGATTTTTTGCAAATTCACCCGTATGCCAGTGCTATAAGAGTCACAGCACGTGACTTTGTAAATTTAACGAACCATAAACAGAGAGGATCTATTCAAACTTGCATTATCAAGATACCTATTTTAGTCGCCCGCTAACTGTCTCAGTGCTGATCAAAATTCTTCTCTTCCTAGCTAACTTCTACCTATACTAACTTAAAAATAATACCTAGGTACCCTGGATAAAAAGTAATAAATAAAAGAAAAGCTCGGACCCATACCCACGATTTCCATATCAATATATCCATCTAACATCAAGTAAAATTCATTCGTCTGTTTAGATTTTACCCTCCCTATGGCATACTTGAAGTAATTCGAAGATACGGTGTCACCCTATAAGCAAAACAACAAAATAACTCTTTATTTTTTTATTAGCCGACAACTTAGCAGGATTCGCAAATACTCCTGCTGTGAGGCAGGTGCAAGCCACGGACAACCCATTCGATTGACTCTGCATTCTAGGATAAAAGTTTCTGAAACACGTTTAATTTGACGACCGCTTGGCGCAGTGGTTCGAGCATAGGCCCGTCGGGTCACTACACCGGGTGGTTGCGGGTTCGATTCCCGTCAGGGCAAATTTCGGAAATGGCCTTTTCGTAATTTTCCCTGGTCTGGGTGTCACTGGGATCGCCCCCACTCCATTGTACGGTACCCATAGTATAAGGGTTGCTTAGTTTGGGACCATACAGTAGCTGTTATAGCTGCATTTCGCATGATAAGTGTCAGAGGCGGAAGCCGAACACCCCTCCCTCTATCGCACTCCTCTTGAAGTCGGCAACGTAAGTACGAGGAATGCCATTAGTAATGCAAGCATATAGGCTACGGCACAAATATAGATTTACATAGGTAACGCAAATGCATGTACTTCGCGTATCCGAACCCCGTCCAAGCGTCAAGGTTTGATCGCCGCTAACTTTTGAGCGAGCGGGACCGCAGAGATAAAATATATGAGTATGATCGAGATAATCACTCGGGAGAATCGTAGCGGGCGGAGCGGCATCGGCGGCATCGGTGTCTTTGAATCGGTTTGGATTTCTCGTCACTAAATTTCAGCTGTGACGTTATAGTAAGTGTTAAAATTTCGGCACCCTGCTTGGTTTCAATACAAATCGTGATACTTGCGTTATCTATGTAAATCTATATCTGTGGGCTACGGTAGCCACTTAACATCAGGCGGGTCGTACGCTTGTATGCCGACTTCCCCAGGCATTTGACGAATAAAACAATCTAAAATGTCTAAAACATACCTCAAAATTTATCACAACCATTCCATCCGGTTCTAGCAATTTCATAAAGTCATACATATCAGCATCGCCACGGAAACCATGGACAGAATCTGAATAAAAAATAAAAACAATATGTTAGGTACGTTCTAATTACTTACACACACCAGTGTTTTCATATATTCATTAAAATTATTTACAATTACCCCAGACCAAATTACAAGACTACCATCAAATTTGCTCTGAAGCAATTCAAAAGGCCTATTATCATATAACCAGACTTAGAGGCACAATTTTTTATAATACTTATTTATCATACCTGATGAATTAAGGTAACCATCCAGCTGTGCCTTCTGTGCAACCCTCTTCATCAGAAGCTGATTAAAACTGGAGTTAGGGGTGAAGAAAATGTCACTTATATTAATATCATTATTTATCTGAAACAAAAGTTACATTTATAAATAATAATTCCAGACAACAACACCAACTGTAAGGCTGGCAGTACTGCAGGCAGTCATACTGGATGATCTTATAAGGGTTACTTGTACAGACTATGAAACCCAAAACACAAGTAATTCTGGAATTTAAACCCCCACCACCAGGGGTTGTCAACCGCTCCAACCACAACACTCTGCAAAGACACAAAAAAATAAAATCTACTCCCGCCACGCGACTATAAGGTTTAAACTCGACTGATTCGAGTTTCCTGAAAGCAGCACACTGCAAAGCCATAGAGGTTTAGCCAAGTGACCCCAGCCTATGAAGGGGTTAGCTGGTATTACATGTATCTCATACATTAGCCTGTTGCTGTCCACTGCTGGACATAGGCCTCCCCTAATTTGCCCACCCAACCCCATGATGATCCGCTTTCCCTTTATCTGTATTTTGTCTGATTCTGACTGACTGTCTGACCGACTGACTGACATAGTGATCTATCAACGCACAGCCCTAACCACTGGACGGATCGGGCTGAAATTTGGCATGCAGGATGTTATGACGTAGGCATCCGCTAAGTAAGGATTTTGATCCCCCAAGGGGATAAAATAGGGGATGAAAGTTTGTATGAAACTTTGTCCATTTTAAACCGATCGGGCTGAGACTTTGCATGCATAAAGCTACTATGACGTAGACATCCCCTAAGAAAAGATCAAAATTCCACGCGGATGAAGTCGCGGGCTCAGCTAGTGTAATATTTTATTTATATTTATTTATTTAAGCCTTATTATGTATTATTATTTATTTATTTTTCCTCATTCATTTATATTTCATCCCACTGCTGGGCAAAGGCCTCCCCCTTCTTCTTCCACTCTTTTTTGAAGTTTGTGGAGCGTGTCCACAGTTTCCCTTCGAATGTTTCTAATTCATCCCTCCATCTAGTCAACGGTCTTCCTCTTTTTCTTGTTGCATCTCTGGGATACCATACTGTAGTTAAGCTACTCCATAGTGTAATATAATTAAATTAAATGTCTACTTTCATGTGGTCAGTTTTTAGTCAAAGTTGCTAGCAAGAGGTATAAGGAGGATATAGGTAAGAGTTTTACTATGAATGCCATAAAAATGGTCTACTGATGACAATAATGGACCATCTAGCCCTAGTTTTACACTGACAAAACATTACAAGTAAGTACTTACTGAAACATGTTGCTGTCTCTATTTTATGACCACCAAATAATAGAGATAACAATATGTTCTGAGTTAATATTTTGTCCAGTGCTAACTAATGGTAATAGGAACTGCATATTTTTGGTAGTGGGCAGGCTCACCACAGACCTACATAAGTAATGAACAGAATATTGGTGAAAGGTGAATATGAATATTGAACTGCTTAGAATTTGTTGCTTCTCTTGAAGTACCTACTTACTTACCTACCTACCTACTTACAAAAAAGAAAGGCGAGAAGTGGTGGAACAGTAGGCTTCTAATATTGTTCGCCCAATGTTAATCAAGTATCATTAAAAATAGGTACAATAGGTACTTACTTCAGACGGTGGTGCATTATTATGAGTATGAGGGTCTGTATACCACGTTTGAATCACTAGAAAGAAAACACCGAATACTAAAACACCGCTTGTGATCTCCCATATCGTATGACAAAGGCAGCGTTTACGTTCTTTTAAATGTTTCCACATTAACACCCATATTGCGTGATTGTAACCTACCAATTTCTGGCTATTTGTCTGATTTTCAGGCATAATCAAATTACAAGAAAATATAAAAATAGTAATAAGCGAATTCAAATTTGGCGGACACAGAGATAAACCACAGAAAGAAAAGAAATGAAGCCCTCTGGCAAATGCATGACATTGATATTTGAATGACGCCTATGTAAACCATAGAGACGGCGACTAAATACAAGAGAATTCGTCTAAATACTAGAGACGTCCCCCGCCCGTACACTAATAAAGTAATATCGATAAAGAACGGTGTAATAGTTGCCCCCGCATAATAAGTAGGTATCTGCCTTACCTATGCGGTGCCTAGGCCTCTGTGATCGGGCTACCTACCGTTCTCTACGCACAAGCCGATCGGCTTCTCAACCTCCTCATCATCATCATCATCATCTTGCCCTTATCCCACACTAGGTGGGGTCGGCGCAGCACGTTCTCTTCTTCCATTCAAGCCTATCATCCGTCATCTCTGCACTCACTCCCTTTTCGCTCATACCCTCTTCCACGCAGTTCATCCACGTCTTTTTAGGACGTCCCCTACCCCGACTACCGCTCACTATCATACCCATCGTCTTCTCATCGGCTTCTCAACCTCCTCTCAACGCGAATAAATTGAATTACATACATTGAATTACATCGACGACAGCCTGGCGCACTGGTTCGAGCGTAGGCCGCTTGGCTCACTGCACCGGGCGGTTGCGGGTTCGATTCCCGTCAGGGTAAATTTCGGAAATGGCCTTTTTGTAATTTGCCCTGGTCTGGGTGTCACTGGGATCGCCCCCAGTCTGTTGTACGGTACCCATAGTACAACCGTTGCTTAGTTTGGGACCATACAGTTGATGTGTTCGTCTGGCGATATTTATATTTATAAACATACCACGTTAATACAAAGAAGTACAAAATATTTCTGTAGTTTTATTTACGTAACTTGATAATCCCTTTTGTTTCAATAGGTACCTTGTTAAAATTGGTGGGCAATCTAAAAAAAAGTAACAGTATTTTGACAGATGCGGATGCGTGTGTGCTTGCGCGTTATTTTACGTAGTATTCTTAGAACATAAACGACTTATGTTCTAAGGTAGTATTATAATTCTCTTTGCGTTACACGCAAGAAGATGATACTTGGTTACAAGCAAGTTAAATGTAAAACACACGCAAAGGCATAATGATATTATTCATGAGTATATTATAAGTGTTTTGTCTTGCTCAAGGTGTTCATTTTTTCCTTAATATCGTTTGACGGTATATGTCGTGGATTATTTACGTAGATAATTTAAGATCGAATACTGCCATAATGATTATCAATATAATATGAATCGAATAGACATTCGGTAATGGGCATTACTAGTGTCAGCCATATTGAATATTTTAGTGATTCGGAAATTATCGTCTGCAATGGAGTCATATTTTTGCTTATCAAAATTTGATCATATTTTTGTTGAGTATTCGCCAAAATTATGTCATTTGTCCATCGTTTCTCAATCCGGTCGCGGTCATTGCAGAAAATCCTCGGTCGTTTGACAAAATTCGCCTGAGAATAGTATTGTTGATAAAATATTCTCTGTCGACCCTGGAGACATCTTGTGATAAAAAACCATTATTGCGCCAAGTGACTTCGCCGTCGGAATTTGTCTACACGTAAAACTGGTAACAAAATTAGTTTGGTGGCATTTAGGAGACAGCAATCATGGACGTGGCGTGGGGTAAGTGTGTGTAATTAGCGTAATAAATATCGATTTTACGTATACAAGTTATTCAGTGATGTCATTGCATGGCAATTTCCAGATGCGGATAATTTTGAACCTAAACTACCAACCACGTTGGCTGGTTCGAATAAATGGGAAGGCGAGGACGAGGAAGAGACCGTAAAGGTAACAAATTCTTTGCCAAAATATTTATTTTCGTTGTTTGTAGATAGTGCGATCGCCTACGGTGACTTTTCTTGAGATTTTAGTACATAACCTAAATCTTGCATACGTGTTGACGTCAGTGGTTTTTCAGGAAAGTTGGGAAGATGAAGAAGAGGAGAAGAAGGATGAGGAGAAAACCGAGGCACCCGTGGCCGCCGTGAAGCCTAAAAAGAAAATTCATGACAAAATTGCTGAACGCGAGGTGAGTTTGCCTTTTACGCCAACATATGTGTTTGCGGACTTAGTAGTCACAAGTCCCAAGGCTACTTATAGCCTCTTCGGCATAAGTAGAGTGTATAATAAATAGTAAATAGTAAAATAATGAATGAATAATGGTATGTAGGCTAGGGCAAACAAAACCTATATTGAGTTGCGTAGTTTTCTATTGATTGTTGTTATGCGGATTGATACTCTTTATATTAATTGGTAACCATACACTAGAAAAGGTCCTGATAATTGACATGCTGGATAAGTTAGAAATATAAATCAAGTTGGCTTGAATTAGGTAATAGAAAACACAATCTACTTGATAAACTCTTTAAAAAATGTGGCCAAATATCTTTTGAAAAGGAAATAGGTAAACATCATGTATTGTGTAGAACCATTGACACAAAAATAAATAGAATAAACTCTGTCCAATCCTCTTTATTTAGTTTTGGCTTAAGTGCCAATTTGCCAAGCTTAACATATTGCCAAGACATACATCATAAGAATGACATAGTACTCATTCTAAGTTCTACATGAACTATGGTGTGTTCTGAACTTTTTTGTGATGTGTTAATTGTTAGACCTGAAGGTTAAAAATGACTATAAATTATTGTGATTTAGTGCTCTGTGTCCATATTGTAATAGCTCTTAAATGAAGGCAATTCATGAATTATCTTATGCATATAGAACATACCTCTTAACAGTTTTGTTTTGGATGAGATATTTTCAGAATGTTTTGATAATTACTAAGAAAACATTGATTAAGAACTCATTGTCTTTAGGTGTAGTTAAATTAAAAGTTATCAATTAATTGGCTTGGTAGCACCTTATTTTCCTGATGTATAACAAAGTTGTTGTTGTACCATATGATGTGAAATTTAAATAATTCTGCCCATCATCTTCGTACTAAGGGTGAGGCCAAACAAGCACACATTTTGGGATACTGACTTAGGAGTTGTGTAAATGATTTTTTTAGAAACTTCAGCGCAAACTGCAATACTATATGTCTTATACACACTACTTGCATAATCATACTAATAAATCTTCACCTTAAAAGCTGTTACTTCAAACTAGATGCTAGAAGGTGAACAGAGCTTTAGATAATTAATTGATCACACATAATTAAACTAGATATACTTTATACGTCACAATGTTAGTTACCATACTCCTCCAAAATGGCTCAAGCTATTTTTTCATGAAATTTTATATGCATATTCAGTAGGTCTGAGAATCGGCTACTATCTATTTTTCATACCCCTAAAGACAGGACAACATCTGTCGGGTCAGCTAGTTTAAGTATAAGCCTGCCTCCCACTCTGACCACTTATACTTCTGTAACAAAATTACTACTATAAGGTTTACCTTAAGGTGAAGGCGCCTGTCTAGCCCGCGAAATTCAAAATTTTCGAGTATTTTTATAGTTTATCCAAAATCTGAAAATATTTAAGACAGCATTTTGTGATTTGCGACAAACACAGTATGCAGTGCGTTTATTAATACATTTATTTTACTCTAAATAGTATTACGGTGGATATGATACTAGTTAATCACTAAATATACAAAAATTGCCAGATTATCTGGATAGCTGTCGTTCTTGAAATGTTTTAGAGTAAGTTGGATATATTAATAAATGAACTGCACACGGTCTTTGTCGCGTATTACAAAATGTGCCTCAAATTAATGACACATTTTGAAAAATTTCTAAAAATCCTCAAAAAATTTGAACTTCGCGGGCTAGATGGGCGCTTTAGTACATTTCCTTGGTGGTTTAACTGTAGAGATATAACTGCATATGAGAGCCTCAAAAGACCTTGTTATGTTGCAGCGTCAAGAACGCGAGAGGGCTGAGCGCTTGTCAGTCGAGAAGGCTGAGGAACTGACGCCCGAGCAGAAGCTGGCGGAGAAGCTGCGCCAGCAGAAACTGCAGGAGGAGTCTGATCTGCGTCTCGCCATGGAGACATTTGGTATGGGACCATTTCTATTTCACCTTACTAGCTCATGCCCGTGTGGAACATAGTTCAAGTAAAAGCAGACTAAGGTACTAAGGTATTCCTTATAACATCAGCTACCAGTGTACATCTCTTAAAATCGGTCCAGCTGTTACGGAGATTACCTGCAATAAAGAGACAGACAAAAATTTCTTTTCTTATAAGTATTGTATATTATAGCAGATTTATAATAGTTATTAGGGTTCTGGACTGTAAAAGGAAAAAACTGAACCCTTATGGGATGACTTTGTTCTCCGCCTGTTTAGTAGGTACACATAACTAACTAAGAAGCTATTATTTAGATATTACAAACAGAAACTTCAATTTTATTTATTTGTAAAGATTATGTGCCATTCCATTTATAAAGACATTCATCTATTGTGTGCCATTATAATTTGTTCAAGCGAAATGAGTTTACAACAACATTATTTTTAAATAATACTTATATGAGAAAATTGAACTAACTGAATCATTTAATTATTCTGCACAAGAGGCCAATAATAAAATTAAAAAGTTATTCTGCCTCCTAAATTCAAATTTAATCTGCTGGTCTTGCAATTGTTTGGTTATTTTATTTCTGGTTAAAAGTTAGGTATTGCAAATTGACTCATATGCTAGTGACATAAAAGTCATATTCGTGATATGAACGAACTATAAGGTTGACATTGTCTGCAGGCGTGACGGAGACAGGCGGCGGTAAGCTGGACAGCTTCCACCCGACCAATACGGAGGAGTTCACAGAGTTCGCGGAACTGCTCACGAAGAAGATCTCTTACTACAAAGCCAAGGACGAGTTTCCTGCGTTTATCGACGAACTTGTTAGGAATATTGTTGTTCAAAGTGAGTAATAACAATAATTTATACTGTACAGCCAATGAGAATCTATACGAAAGAGAATAGATTATTTTACTAAAATTAGTTATTTTTAACATTTGATTTATTTTAAATTATTAACATAACAGAAGAAAGTGTGTGATACACTTTATTATCCCTTATTTATTATTTAATATAGGTGCTTACTATCTTTGCGTGTCTTTTTAATGTAATTCGTCATTCGGAATTATTAAAAGGTTATATTAACAATTTTACATATTCATTAACATAAAGTAACCTAATTAAGTGTGGGGACCTTGTAATTACATCATCTAAGTAGTTATATAAAAAATAAACATTAAAAATATGTATCAAGATTACATCTACGGTCGCTGATCACGAAGAAATTCGTACAATGACCTGTTATTACCTGTCTTTGTCACTCCCGCGTAAATCTAATACGTCTCGCTCACAGTTGCCGGTCACACGCAGTTCACGGCAACTGTGTGAGCGAGACGTATTAGATTTACGCGGGAGTGACAGAGACAGGTAACAGGTCATTGTACGAATTTCTTCGTGATCAGCGACCGTGCCATAGTAAGGAAAATAGAATTGAAATGTATCCTAACATAATGAATTATCTTTAAAGTGCCATCAGCGGACATAAAGAGGATAAAGATGACAGTGGACAACCTGTACATCGAGAAACAGAAGACCGAGAAGACCGACAAGAACAAGAAGCCCACCAAGGGCAAGGGGAAGGCCAAATTAAAAGTTGAAGGCGATAATGTGAGTATACACACTTATATATTCAAGACAAGGGTCCTTGTAGCTTTATATATAAAGTTCAAAATGCATCAGGCCTTTTTGATTGACAATGGGGTCATCAAGAGCACAGGTTCTCAAAGGTATTGCTAACGACCGCCGCCCACTATGGTTTTAAAAAAAATGTGCTGCCTTAGTTATTACGTATGTGTTACGTGTACATATCGTGTTAAGTATCTTGAAAATAGTCAAAGCAAATATAATTTTAAATATGAATATTTTTCTTGTCAGTACACAATGTTGCCAATTAACTCTCAAAATAGAGTAAAATAAAATGTTGCCAGTAATAGTGCAAATGTTTAAGGAAGTAAAAGTAACTGCACATTTGATCCTTACACACCACAGACTATAACACAAGATACCGCTTGTGTCCACTATTGTATAAGAATATAATCGTCAAAAGTTGGCGGAGGGCAATGCATATGTTACGCGAGCGGGGGTGATAATAAATAAAGATATCGAACCATTGCGGAGGACATTATCCGCCGTATTAATAGTAATAGTCTATCACGGTCAAGTGCACGCTTACAATAGCAATGTACACAAGAAAATTACAACTTATGAAGTGAACTTAGGAAATACGGCCATATTTTAAGCATAAGGCTTATTCAAGTTTAGCTAATCGTTAGATGTAATGATGTATGGTTTAATGGTCTGTGCATCACACAAAAATGTGTCTCCACTATTCAGCCGACGTTAGTGACACGTTATCATTCATAATCTTTATTGTTTCATTGTTTATCTGATAATGTACGCTAGTATGATGCTTATCTCGTCTCGGTTATCGTACAGTACCAATGATAGTTACCGCTTATCGACCCCTTATCAGTTCTAGGTCAGGTTTACCGTGATTATTAAGATTTTTTTGATTAATGATGTATTTGTAAACAAATTGGTTTTTATTAAATTTGTCTGGCTTTAAACCGCGCGGCGTCGCTAGCATTGAATTTATTTTCTGGATTTCGTTGAACGTGCCATCTACCGGGTTCAACTGTGGCTTTTTTTATGGGACTGGTCGCGCCACAGACTCCCACCCACAGATATAGATTTACATAGATAACGCAAGTATCACGATTTGTATTGAAACCCAGCGTGCCAAATTTTTAACACCTACTGTGACGTCACAGATCGCGGGAAATCCAAACCGATTCAAAGACACCGATGCCGCCGATGCCCCTCCGCCCGATACTATTTTCCCGAGTGATTATCTCGCTTATACTCATATTTCTATATCTGTAGTCGCGAGGACTGTAGGTTATCGGCGACCAACCTTGACGCTTGGTCGGGGTTTTCGGACACGCTAAGTACATACATTTGCGTTATCTATGTAAATCTATATCTGTGCTCCCACCACTTACTCCTGTAAACCAGGATCGACAACGGTGACCAATAATGACGTCGAAGTTTGACCCTCGACGAGTCCCGGGAAAAGTTGAATTGTATTGGATCTCGTACGAATTTAATCGAGAGAAATAATAGGAATAAAAGAAAAAAATCCACTTCCCTCCGGCGCAAAGCGGGAGACAAAAATAGCTGGTATGGGCTGATTTCTAAAGAAGCAAAACTGTTACAGCTGATTGAAGACCAGTTGTAAGGCACCACGGATCGTAATTAAACTAATTGTACCTAAACTCGTGAGCTGATTATACTTGATTGGACCAACTGTAGCTAAGAACTATCCAGATCGAACGCTTGTTTTTCAACTTTATTTTATACTAGTTTATGCCCGCGTCTTCGTCCCCGTAGTAAAGTATTGTATGTGTTAATCCAGGTTATAAACTATCTGTGTTCCAAATTTCATCCAAATCCGTTCAGTAGTTTTTGCGTGAAAGTGTCTCAAACATACATAAACATCCACACTCACAAACTTTCACATTTATAATATTAGTAGGATTTAAAATACCTACATACAATGAAGAATTTGCTCTAATATTGATATTGTCCGCAGGCTCATCTCAACCAATACGACACATACGGAAATTACGAAGTCGACTACGACGACTTCATGTAAACTATCACTCGTCACGACTCGTCTGCGAGCGGTACCTGGTGCTGCTAGCGCACAGCATGTTTACACCAATTTATACATTATTTACACTTTAGTACGGGCGGTTATTGCTTGTAAACTTTTATTTTATACCTCTATATTTTCTGATTGCTGTAATTTTGGGTGTTGTGTGTAGAATGGAATAATAATCCTTGCTTGTTCCTCCGTTAATTCTGATCTTCCAAAATATTGGTTTACAAGCAATAAAATATAATTCATAAATATATCCGTAGGTTATAATTATTTTACCATCATGTATGTAAATATTTTCGTAAATATTTAATAACAACATCAAGCCCGTACGAGAGGAGAATATCTTATTATAATAATTAATATTATTATTATTATTTAAATTATTTGTAGCTAATGATATGTAAGCTTTTTTTTAGTTTTATGCGTTTTTGCACCAGGTACCTAGGCGCGTTACATTAACAAAGCAAAGGCCTACTCGAGTATGTAAATATTTATTTTAAACAATACCGATCATTCAGGAATGATTTTTAATGTTAAAATTAGTACAAGTTTGTAGGATAAGAATATTATTAGAATTTTTACATTATGTAAAATATTTTTTCCGCGTATGGTGAATAAGACTATTTAAAGTCTATATTTTCATATCAGTTATCTGTCACCTTGATTAATTATTACTAATTATCAGTGCATTTTCTAATTGCTTGGGTCTCTGGTTGTCTGCCCTAGTATTCTCTATGTGTTGGTAATCAGCCAAATGTAGATACAATTTTACACTAATATTATCATTTCATATCACTACTAGAGTGCCCTTTTTAATGTCAAACATCATCGCTCGACCGTTCAGGCCGTGTTCAGTTCAATAAATAAATAATATTATATTATTAAAGTTTAGTAAAATTGTTATTGTAGCGCGCCCTCTAGCCATGTATAGCCTATACATAATATAATATACACAATGTATTATACAGTCGTTCATTCTACGGTTATGGTCCGATGTTATGTTATATAGATAATAAATTTTTTATTGTGATAATTTTTTGTAGTTTCATTTCAACTTCTCGAGCAGTCGAAAGTGTATGTTAAAATATAAGATATAAGTACCAAATTGTTACGAATCACGCTAGCATAAACATTAATAAGTAGGCATACTCTAATTAAGTTAGTAGGTTTTGCATCCACATCTGTGAAGTCTTTAAAATTTATTCTATATTTTAAATCCCCAGTTGCTTATAATTAGTAATAGGTGATTACAAAGAGTAAGTATTTTGGCGAAGTAGAATAGCTTCAGTGTGATAACAATTAATTATAGTAATTTTGACTAGAAGATCATTGTAAGGAGGTTCTTTCTAACTGAACATAATATACCCACTGGCCTTTACCAGCCTCAAAACCCTTTCCTCAATGATCCTTGCCAAACTATCAATGTAACATCAAACAAGCCTCTACCGTTTGTCCTTCTATCCACTTCAAATCCGAGGCAATGCGTTCACATTCACCGCTTACAAGGCGCACTATTTCATAACGCCGCCTCCAAATTGACCGCTAAATCGGATAATGAGATTATTACGTCACGCCCTCATCTCCGTTAGTTTGTTCAGAGCAGGGCTTGCGACATGTTTGGGACGAGTCAAATAGGTAAGTAACAACGTGGTATAAAGTATGAAAGGACTGGTTCCTTTACGCGGCTTGGGGTAGGATTTAAAAGGCCGAAATAGTCAGCGTGACTCACGCTTGAAAAGCGTTATAGGGTTAGGGACGTAACTAAGTAACGACCACTGTGAAAAGTTTTCTAAAAATTCAACTAGATGGCGTAAGTGAGTTATTCAGGTGAATGGATAGTGCTTTATATGACAGGAATAAGGGCTAGAACATGTATCGTAAGGAACAAGATGACATAGATTTACGGTACCAAGGAGCCAATTGACTTCAGCTCATATACCGGCTAGCTCGACCCAGGTTGGACCCTCTCGCAGAAAATCGGCGTAAAGTAAGCTATTATAGCTGCATTTCGTACAAGGAGTGAGGGAGCCGGAAACCTAACTCCTCCACCTTCCTCTATCCCACACCACTACAGGTCGGAACATGCGAGCAATGCCATTGGCATTGCAATTGGATACTAGTTAATCACAAAAATTGCCAGATTATCTGGATAGCTGTCGTTCTTGAAATGTTTTAGAGTAAGTTGGATATATTAATAAATGCACTGCACACGGTCTTTGTCGCAAATTACAAAATGTGCCTTTTATTATTGTCAGATTTTAGTAAAATTTCTAAAAAACCTCAAAAAATTTGAACTTCGCGGGCTAGATGGGCGCTTTAGCCTTAATGCCTATGATAATATCGCTAGACTGACACACCAACTGTATGGTCCCAAATTAAGCAACGCTTGTACTATGGGCACCGCACAATGGACTGGGGGAGATCCCAGTGACATCCAGACCAGGGCAAATTACGAAAAGGCCGTTTCCGAAATTTGCCCCAGCAGTCATCGAACCCGCAACCACCATGTGCATTGACCGAGCGGCCTACGCTCGAACCACTGCGACAAGCGGTCGTCGGCCACCTACCACCTACCTCTTGATATTAAGATTTCCAAGTTCTCCAGCTACCTATAATACCTATAGTGTGTTTTAATTTGTTAATCTTAATCCAAATTGACCACACTTCTCACCAAGCATGCATAATATTAAAATTTCATGCAAGACCTACTTATCTAAGTACCTATTTGCATATATATATCTGTGACACACATAAAACTAGTAGGAATTAATTAAGAAATAGAAAAAACAAACCGTCGAACCGGAAGGACGGATATAACACAATAGTGACTGGTGTCGAGACGAGTGCGCGACGATTACGTAAAGGTAAAGTAACTGACCGTAGGAGAGCGTAGAGCGAATAAACAAGGAGACGCAATAAGTTTATAGTAGGAACTTCTACCCATTAATGAGACTGATAGCTGTACTCACAAACAACACTCACTTATCTAAGTACCTAAACTCAAGTCTACTTATAGATAGACTAGCCGTGCCCGCGACTTCGTCAGCGAGGAATAGAGTCTTCGCAAACTTATAAAACACAAGTTTCTGCCAGCGACTTCGTCCGCGTAGACTTAAGTAAAGTATTATATTATATGTTCATCCATTTTATAAACTACTAGCTGTGCCCCGCGACTCCGTCCGCGTGGAATGCGCTTTTCTGTTGAAATTTTTCCTGAATTTTCTTTGCTATAAACCTCACGGAGCCCGAGACCTTTCCAACGAATGCAAAATCGTGGAAATCGGTTCGTGCGTTCTGGAGTTATAGCGTCAGGAAGGAAAACCCGACTTATTTTTATATAGTAGATATGTGTTTCAAATTTCATCGAAATCCGTTCAGTAGTTTTTGCGTGAAAGAGTAACAAACATACATCCACACTCACAAACTTTCGCATTTATAATATTAGTAGGATTCACATAAACCTAACATATTTCCATGCAAACTTTATTCATTTAACTTTTTTCAATCAACAGCCTAAAAAATAAGTTTCAAGCTTCCAGCTCTAAAAATGACTATACGTCCATACAACTTGTCATCCCCACTTTCAACCCCTTACAACCCTTTTTTCGCAAAAAGCGCGACAGACAGACAGAGTTACTTTCGCATTTATAATAAGTAATTATGTATTAGTAAGGATTGACATTTCTTTATGGGCTGTGTGTGCGTTTGCAAGCACTGTGAGACCTCGTTTTGTGCATTTAGTCTACACTTCATTTCACGGTTTTATAGGTATATATTACAGTTACTGTAATAGAAATAAACTAAAACAAAAATTACAACAGTTCCCACTTACTGGATCTCCTACCTGTGAGTCGTATCTACTTTTTGCAAAATCGCTCCATTCTAAGCTCCACTATATGCGCAGCCTAACATTATTTTTGTTTAGCGCTATTATAACAGCGCTTCCTAGATCATAATCCGCTAAGCCCGGCCACCGAGAAAGTTGGCGCGGTAATCCAATTAGCTCATTGTCATCGGATCTAGAGGCTTTTGAAAGTTTATGAGCGAGCGCTGGCGGTCACGGCTGAGGACAACATGAAATGAAAACTAGAACTTTGAATTCAACTGTACAATGGGCAGGATAACTGATATTCAATATTTAAATATTTTTTTATTTTAACTCATAAGTACTTTTAGGTATCTACTAATTATTGTTGGCATACCGAATACTTCACTGATTATAAAACTTTAATCGTCTGTATAATAATTGTCAATATTATAGTGATATTTTACTGAATGTAACTACTAATCGAAAGACACACTGCTCCATTAGCGTGATTTGTTATAAGGAATGGAGTAGGTAGAGGTATTCTTAATCCTAATATACCTTAACAATAATAATTTATAATTTTAGCCCTTTTGACGTCCCACTCCTGGGCACGGGCCTCCCCTCAACACGAGGGGGATTCAGGCTATAATCCACCACGCTGGCCCAGTGCGGGTTGGCGGATTTCACCTGTCTTTCGAAAATTGGTTAGATCTTCTAAGACATGCAGGTTTCATCACGATGTTTTCCTTCACCGTAAGCAAGTGATAATCATATAGAAATTATGATCCGCACATAGATTTCGAAAAATCCAGAGGTTCGAGCCGAGATTTGAACCCAAGACCTTGTAGCCCGCAAGACGCGTGTTTAACCAATCGGCTATCACTGCTGGATGTAAAGGTACATTATTTAATAAATTCCCATCATTTTTACACAAAAATGTAATCGGCAGGTAGTGCGTTTCGTAGCATTGGCTTTTTCCCATACCCTCGAAACAATCGGTTGTTATGTTACATCAGAATATCTGAGTATAAAAAATAGAACATTCATCCAAAAATCGTTACGAAAAAGCAATATAACATATCAAGATACACGGCCATTACCATCTCGAACTGGGACACCACAACAATGGATTTCAAAATTGAAACACTTTAAATCTCACATAAAGCAGAAGTAAATCGAATCAGAATATCTTCTGATGTTGATCCGGACAATAAGTTGTTAAATTGTAGCAAGGTTGATATTTCATTACTCAGAGATTATTCGTGTAGCAAGTGGTGCAACCTTTTTACTTTGTTATATGAAGTTTTTCCAGTACGGATATCCGGTATTTGTAGATTGTAAAATACCTTTTTTGCAGTTAGTAAAATATGTTAGCCTTAGATATCCCGCTCCATCAACGCAAAGGCCTTCCCTTTGATTCACTACAGGTTTCTGTACCTATTATGTAAATCCGATTCAAAATTAATAAAAAATAATTAAAGCTCTATAATTACCTATTTAGAGATCACTAATCCTCAACTTAATAAATAGTTTTTTTTTAAGAACAGAGGAAGTTTATATTACTCAGTGTCAAATAATTACAACAATACTTTGGTACTTCAAAGGGTGCGCAAATCTATATCTTACAAATTGTTTGGGGCCTTTAGAAACACTTAAAATCCATTGGTTGTACCCACTTTTTATTATTAATCTTCAATTGCTTCTCATTATATTTTGCCCTCAGGCGCAAGTACTAACCAAGGTCTCAAAATAAATAAAAACAAAACGCTCGCACATTTTTGTCATTAACAATTTAGTTACAAAATATCTGACGCTCAATGACGCCTTTCCATCGCCTGCGTTACTTGCAAAACTACTGCGAAACAACTTATATGGAACTTGAGCTGATTTACGAAAACATGCGCTGAAAATGTAGTGAAATTCATCTTTTTATAAATGACTAGCTCTTCCCTGCAGCTTCGCTAGCTTAAATTTTCTGGATGCTACCTACCGTGCCCAACTGTGCCTAACAAGTAATAACCATCCAGGGTGACACTATACGACAAAAAGTCATCGAAATAGGTCAAGCCGTTTAGGAGAAGAAGAACACACGCACAACGCAATTTTATGAATAGACAACTTAAGTCACCTATTTTTAACAAGACTACGGACGATTTCTACTAGTTAGCTGCGGACGATTTCTTTAATACTGTCATTATTTCGTACAAAGGCATTCATTTTGTACATCTTTTGTTTATTGAAAATTCGCAAAAAAGCAATGCATTAGCAATAAACAAAAAAAACCGTGATGTGATTGATTTTAGGTTGCTTATGTGTCCGCACGACACTAATGACTTGGTTATAATACTATTGATGCGTATTCCCACAACATACGCCATTGTGGTGATTGGAGGACATTCTTTTACTTTCCATGGTCTTCAAAATAGTTGCGGAATAGTCACCGATACTTAATCACCATTGTCTAAATCACGGCTTCTGAAGTTTACGCAATCATAAGCAAATGCTTATTCTTGCAATTCTCGATGTTGAATGTTTATCAGCAAACCATTTTAAGGGTGTTAATTGAATTTCTAATTAACATTGTAATATTATTACTATTTCGTAGTTAAGTTCTTGGGTTGTTTTACCATTAATATTGAGTAATACGTATCATTAGAAAAAAAAGTTTTATCAGCGTTTTCTGTAAACTGTATTCTGTTTACCATCAAACCTGTATTTACAAAAAAATACTATTTAGCGATTGGCCACCATCTGGTGGAGAGTAACGATAATGCCGAAGACGTGACTCGCTGACTCAGTAACAGCCAATGTTTACTCTGATTTGAAGAGACCCAAGTTATATCTCTCCGGAAACAGTAGGAGCTAATTAGGCTCCTTAAATAGTGGTACGCAACCAACAACAAAGAAGCATGCATATCTTTACCTAAAGACAAAAGCTAAATAAGGTCTGTTAACATAAGCCTTGCCATACCTTTAAAGACTGCTTGGGATCTCCAAAATGCTATTTTATCGTAGCGTGAGCTCTATTGTGGCTTACTAGACCGTAGCCCTACCATTAATTGAATGTTTGCTAGACATCGCTAGCGTATAGGTAACTCATAACTACTCATAAGTTAGTAGTAGAGCTAGTGGTACACCACCCTTAGTATTGAAAATATTTAGGAAGCATTATGAATGACAGGTTGGTTAGCTGACGGTATTATCTACATACAAGTCGGGTCAGGAATCAGTTTGCTCAACCGACCAACCTAAAGTGTGAGTGACTTATTTGACCGGTAGATCTCTATTTTGATATGGGCATGGGCATAATCCCTGAGTAAGCAGAGACATAAAAATAATGATCATAATTTTCGAAGAGTTACGAGATACATTTGCATAGAGCAGATTTAGAATGTTCCGTGGTTTACCAAAATTAGATAGGTACGGACTTAGGTTTACACATGGGCCAACCACTCTTTGGACTGTGCACTAAGTATTATTTCCATCAAAATAACTGCGAAAAAAGTAAATATTACTTAGTTTGAAAATAATATTGGTTGGTCGATCGTAAATCCTTTATACCTTCTTAAGGTGTTTGAGAAACTTTGGTCCTGAAGCGTGGAGTCTAAATGGCTTACAACAAATGAGCCGGACGACTTGTAGAAGTGGAATGGAGGATGGAGACACAGGAAAGAAGAATGCACAATATGCACGTCTGTTACAACTCACGACTGATAATTTATGAATTAACAATATGCTAAGAATTTGACCAAATTATTTTTTACAGAACATATTTCCACACTCAATAAACACCCATTGCGATCAAAATCCGACACGTGGTGTCAATAACTGGTATACAAGCAATCCGACAACCGGTTGCGCACGGGTATTATTCAATTGCTATGTGTAAGCTTATGTAAGCAATTAGGTAATTATTTCAGCTCGGCTCTGCACTGTCTAGACCACCACAATACGGTGGTTATGATTGATGTATGTACTTAGGTACTATAAAGAAAGCATTTAATTGATAGCGAGCATACTTGCATGTACTTAAGTTGAATGGAGTTTTCTTATGAAAAGTCCTAAAACATTATGAATAGCCTATCACAAAAAATACAGCTATGAAACATTCATAATATACGAGTATGTTGTTGTCTCTATATTTTGCCGGCAATAAAGAAAGACAGCAACATATTAAACTTGTGTTAATGTTTCTCAGTGCAAGGGAGAGGTAGGTCCCTACGAACTTGACTTGAAAATTGAAACGATTTGCGTAGAAATCGGTTGATGCAGACATTCTCTCGAAAAATTATGAAATCGAAACCGACTATACTATCAACAGACAGTCCTAACCGGTGGTGAACTGAGAAACATGAAATTTTGATATTTATACTGTAGGCATGAAAGAATTTGTAATAATGTCTTAATATTACAATTTCTTTGGTAGGCATATGCACTGATGAAGGATTTTGGAAAAGTCAATCCCTGTAAAGTAGGGGATGGAAGTTTATCTATAAATTCTGTTCTAAGATCCACGCGAACCAGTCGCGGGCAAAAGCTAGTTATATAATACTACAACTGACAGATCTTTTATTAATTATTAGTGGGCACAAATTACCTAAGATCATATCGAGACGAGTACCCACTAATATCCATAACGGACAGCGTCATTAACACCTCTGTGTCCCTCTGTATGTTGCAAGCGACATTCAACTAATTGCATCGCTAATTATCCTCGAACAGACATTACGTTAAGAAGTGATTGTATACTTTGTAGTGGGGCTGGGGGACGGATTCCAATCTCTACACACATTGTTGACCAGATTTCGAACAAAACAGTTGATGATTATGAAGTAACTTGTAGTGTAAGTACTAACTCCGGAGTATTCAGTTACACACTTCGTCAGTCACATCTTCAGTTACTAAACTTTTTTAAAGAACAAAGTCGGCAAACAATCGTACGACTCGCCTGCACGCACGTTGCCGACTTGAAGGGGAGTATGACATAAAAAGGGAAAGGGGTAGGGCTTCCTGCTCTCTCAGTCTTTGTACAAAACGCAGATATAATAATAATAATAATTAACGTCTCACAAAAGGCCTCTACATGTTGGACCCATGTCCCCATGCAGACCGGGCAGAGCCCGTGATTCAGAGCGGCATAATAATAATAATAATTTTGAAGCGTCAATAGCCTAGTGGTTAGAGGGGCCGTCCTCGTAGCTGAGTGGTTCCGGGTTCGATCCCCATCCTGGCCATTAAACTATTGACGTGAGCCCACTCCTAGCCCAAGCATTAGCTTAGTCGGAGGGTCTAAAGGGAATACTAGTAATGTGATAAACACACATTGCTAGTAATCTTTTTACAAAAAAAAACAAAAATATTTTTTTTTATTTATTTATAATGGTGTATTAGCAACTTTACGGCGATCTTCTGTGAGAGGGTGGTACCGCCCATATCGATTGTTGAGGCAGCCCGTATATGAGCAACCCAACTCTGTTAACCGCTGGCATCTCGATCGACTCGCAATACGCCAAAACAGGCATATCGCGTATCTGAATACGTCAGTTTTGACAGCTTTCCTATAGGAAATCTGTCAAAACTGTGACGTATACTCACACTCGATATGTCAGTTTTTACCTATTGCGAGTTGTTCGAGATACCAGAGTTGGGCCCCTGTTGTCAATTGGGTACAGTTAGGCGATACCACTTTGTTTACTCCAAAGGGGTAAGCAGAGGTGAACTGCAGTGCATCCACTTTTCGCTTTTGCTAGTATATTTGTCCCAAAACTCTCAATGCAGCCTCATCATCATCATTATCATCAGCCTATGCTTGTCCACTGCTGGACATAGGCCTCCCCTAATGAACGCCATAGCGCCCTGTCTTCAGCTTGCCGCATCCAGCATCTGCCTGCAGTCTTTCGCAGATCGTCATCCCACCTGGTCGGAGGGCGTCCTACACTACGCTTGCCGAGTCGAGGTCTCCACTCAAGAACACAATGCAGCCTATTGGTAGTTATTTAGAAACAATAAATGTGTGTGGTACACTTATTTAATTTATAACAAGGACACGAATAGTTCGCTTTCACCGCGAACGCCTTTCTATTCGGCGCGCGTATGGCGACGCGGATTTGGCGACACCCGGCTAGGATCTAAGCGGTTGACGGTTTGCAAATCACGTTTTTTTATAATATTTTGATTAATCAAAAAGGAAATTACAAGTTTATAACATAGGTATAAGTTACATAGTTTTATTTCTTCTTTTAAAAACCATGCTAATGGATACTGGGAATTATACTGTAATTTAGGAGCCATTAATTTTTTTATGTTTGTTGATTAATATAATGTGTTTTACATGTTTAATGAATGATGAAACTGTGTGGGTAGTTAGACTACTGAAGCTGTATGGGCGTAGCGTAGGTTCTGAAATCAACGTAATGATTCGTGTTAGTGTCTGGTTCGTGAAAGAATGGGACATTCCTGGAGTAAATGATCTGTGTCCTGCACAGAGGTGTCGTCACATGGGCAAGTATTAGTGAGGGGTAATTTGCGACTTGCTAAACTCAACCATAAGATTTGTCCTCGCTAGTCGTTACCGTTCACGTAAAATATTTGGGTGGGGCAAAATGATATTCAGTCACCAGAAGAGAAGGGGTATTTTAAATAATTTAAATTGATATCGGAAACGGATTCGGAAACTTGACACGTCTGTTTTCTAACCAATAAGTATTAATTTTATTTTGATGTCATAATCGAATTATCTTTTAAGGTACCTATCTATTACGATTATGAACGATGAAATTATATTAAAAATAACTTTAAAACTGGCAAAAATACAGACGTTTAAAGTTACCGAATCCGTTTCCGATATCGATTCGAACGATTTGTTACTTCTGATAAGTTTTTGAATGTATAATTACTAGCTACCCTCACGAATTGACATAAATAGATTTTAATAAATGATAATTAATTAATGAAAAAAATAATAATTTATGTGTACTTTTTGTACACTTGTGTACATCTTCATCAAAAAGACATGCCACCATTATTTTTCAGAGTCTCGTCCCGTCACACACTCCCATCACTGTTAATCCTATAAGCCAGGATCGACGAGACATGCCAATATTGTTTATTAAATACGTCAATTTAAGTAAGGATTTAAGGACGGAGATCCAAGGTATAGACTTGAGAATTGTCTACAACTTGGTGTACGGGCTGGTTTGACCAGTACCCCCTTATCACAAAAGGTCGGCGTAAAGGACCTAATATAGCTGCGTTTCGTACAATGAGTGAGAGAGACGAAAGCGCAATCCTCTTCTCTTCGCCTTCCTCTGACCCAACGCGCAAGCAATTTATTTGATACTAGCTGAGCCCGCGACTTCGCCCGCGTGGAATTTAACTTAACAATAAAGCCCGGTCCCGCGTTCTGAGCCCGCGCGACAGGACCCAATTTTTTTTTTGTGTTATTTTGATATTACAAACAGACACTCCAATTTTATTTATTTGTATAGATTGCCATGGTATTTTTTGCCGACTTTTCTTATATACCTAATACGGACCTAACTATATAATATGCGATAAAAAAAACAATATAACAAAATGTAAAAAGACAAGCCCGCTGAGCTTCTTGCCGGATCTTCTCAGTCGAGGTCGCGTTCCGATTCGGTTGTAGATATAAGGAAAAAAAATAAAATTGACAATGTGTAAGTGCCCCCGTAGGCCTGAACAAAATAAACGCTTTGACTTTGAGAAAAGGCCAAATAGTAGGTACATTACATACTTAACCGATACCTATCCGTTATCTAAAGCGATCTTGTACACCAGTAGAACTTCCAAAATGTTTTAAGAAGGCATTATTATAATGATGTGCCGATTTGAGAAGTATTGTTATTATATAACAATAACCTGATATTATATTTTCATCTTCAAATCATCTGTTTAAAACATAGTGTTACCACCGTTGCATTATTTCGCGTTGTGAAATGATATCTTCGAACGGAAGACCCTTTCTTTTTTCGTTTAAAATAACTGTTACTAATCCGTTAAGGGGTAGATAAACGAAAAAAAGTAGTTAGACAAGTAGCTGCCTAAAATACGTACGTACAGTCAGCAGCGGAAGATGAGAAACTCAGATAACGAAAATAATTGAACAATGCATAGATTTTAATGGTAACTTCTAATGAGTTTACATTAAAAGTTACCATTAAAATCTATGCATTTTTCAATTTTGGTAAGCTACTCGAAATATATTTTAACATTTAAAATAGATCTCAAGTCTGATACTGATATTGAATGTGTAATTCTTATGTCATACCAGTACAAAATTACGTGTCAAAACCGTACTCAAGATCGCTCACAGACTAAAGATTGATTTATTAATACGGGATTTAGTATATGACGAATGCATCTATATCAATTAACTAGCTGTGCCCACGGACTTCGATCGCGTAGTATTTAACGTAACAAAAACTTCGGGATTATCGGGATAAAAAGTATCCTATATGTTAATCCCGGTTATAAACTATCTGTGTTCCAAATTTCATTCAAATCCGTTCAGTAGTTTTTGCGTGAAGGAGTAACAAACATACATACATACATACATCCACACTCACAAACTTTCACATTTATAATATTAGTAGGATATGTTCCTGTATTATTTCAGTTACTACTGTACCCAGTTAGATAAATAAAGCATGCGATAATTCATGTTGAAGTATATAACGATTGCTTCGCAACCAGGATTTTGCCTACTTATTCAGCAAACCACCGGACCGCGGCTAGCTTTAACGGGCGATATACTTTATTGTTTGTTTTTAATAATTTTAAGAAACCATATTTTTGTCACCCATTTAGTACAACATGACTTACTTTAACTATTTAGTAGAATGGCTATTATTATGTATAGGTATGGGTAAGTAGAAATACAACGAAAAAATACAAAATAAAAATCAATTAACTTCTCCTTAAATAGAGATGGGCCGTGAACGTGTGAACCGCGAGATGATCGCCTCTCTAGCGTTACGTAACTACTGTTGCTTCATGGAATTCCGACATTCCAGCTTTATCAACCATTACAAATTGACAATTACATATTATACCTATATATTGAAATTTTACACGATGCGAAATACTTTGATTCCCCTTATCCTTGTACACCTACAAGCGCTTCCTATCGGTATCGGCCAACATATACCATCTATCGCATATATGCATACAACGTCTGTAAATAATACATAGTCCATATTAAAATAAAAACAGTGCCGTCTAGGGACGCCCGCCCTTAAGATGCGAAGCTTAGGAACTTATAGTATAAAGCGTAGGAACTTAGCATTAAAAACAGCTGCCGCTCTGTATATCTTTATAGGTATATGTCGTGTAACGCTACTGACGCTTAGCACGGATAGAGTGGCCGCGGGGCAAGCGCCCCGTACGTCCGTATAGAAACTTCGGTAAAAAAAATATCTACTTCACAGACCTTATGACTTTGTGATCTACTTCAAAAAAGAATAAGCGTCCCAATTCAATAATATCTCTTTTCTTTTTTTATTATTATCTCTCAGGCACAGTTCAGTAAATTACAGATTTCACCCTGTAGAAAGATTGAATAATTCTGGACCTTATCTATACAAAAAATAAAATTGGAGTGTCTGTTTGTAATATCAAAATAACACCTTTTCACTAAATGCATATGAAAGTACATACTACACCTATAACATAAACGCGATTTTAAACAAAAGTCTGTCTGTGTGTTCGTTTCGGGTAATCTCCGAAACGGCTGGACCGATTTTGACGGGATAGCTGATGTTTTAAGGAGTAACTTAGGCTACTTTTATTTTAGAAAAACAAAATTAAAAAAATGGGTCCTGTCGCGCAGGCTCAGAACGCGGGAGCGGGCTTTTTTGTTAAGTTTAATTCCACGCGGACGAAGTCGCGGTCTCAGCTAGTTGTACAATTGTACAGTAATATTTAGACCCCCGACTTTAATTCGTAATGCAGAACTGCATTACGAATTAAAGTCGGGGGTCATCTAAAGGCTATTTTAAACTGAAAGGTGCTATTTACCTCGGCTCCAGTACGCGGTGACCCAGCTAGGCCCGCGGTGAAAGGACGCAACGCAGGCGCCTTATATTTGCAACACAACTTTATAGTGGCATAATGGTTATGACTAAGCTGACGCGACTGTCCGTAATACTTAAATAAATGATACACATTTAGGTCTATTTGTTTTTGATGAGTTAAGACCTACTTTTCGTTATTTGGAAATATCTCATAGGTACGCTTATCGAATGGCCGAAGAATAGTTCGCCAATTCAACTCAAACTTAAACTCAAAATTGTTCAACAAAGCATTTATGAATAGTCAGAATCTACCACCAGTTTGGGATGCTGATTCCACTGAGAAGATCCGGCAAGTAACACAATGGTTACTCTTTTCAATGAATAAGAGATGGTGTACATTTTCAGGAACAGCAACAGGATGTGAGTAGGCAACACCAGATTTAGGTATTTAACATATAAAGTTAGTTTAGTGAGGTGTGCATACCTACTCAAATTTAACATCGATTTCAATGTTTACAACAAAAAAATGAAACGAGATGGATCAGAAAAATAATTCCTTTGGGGTGATGTTTTCCATGCTAAATAAATGAATAGAGTCTAGGAACAATATTTTTAGAGGAAAGTGGGTGGACCAATCCCCGCAATTATATATACTTACCGATATATAGCAGTGTTCATATATTAAAGCAACACAATTAATAAAACAATTACTTGTGTTACGCGATGACAAAGTATTACGCTGTTATGAAAGTACTCTACTACGTGCGCGCGCATCAGGAAATGGAGGCTTTTACCCTTGGTTTGCACTGGACGAAATACTCACACAATAATAATATTATACTTGTTATTAACTCTTTTTTATGTCAACAAAAAAGGATACAATTTTTTTTTGTAACCAACTTGACACAACGTTTGGGACAAATCGCCCGCTCTTCATTTTTACGGAGGTCAGTTATGCTGTTTTGTTATAGGTGTGACAAAGTCGTGCGACCCGCCTGATGCAATATCATTAGCATTGGCTCGCACCTTGCCTACCTGCAGGGGAGTGGGAATTGAGATAGAGAGAGGAGAAGGGAGAGTTTATCTCCCACTATATCTATACATCTATACAAATAAATAAAATTGGAGTGTCTGTTTGTAATATCAAAATAACACCTTTTCACAAAATGCATATGAAAGTACATACGATACCTATAGCAAAAACGCGAATTAAAAAATTTTTGTCTGTCTGTCTGTCTGTCTGTCTGTCTGTGTGTTTGTTCCGGGTAATCTCCGAAACGGCTGGACCGATTTCGACGGGACTTTCACTGGCAGATAGCTGATCTTATAGCGGGTAACTTAGGCTACTTTAATTTTAGAAAAACAATTAGGGTTCCGCGTAAAAAAATAAAAACACTTGAAATCAAAGAGTATCTCCGAAACGGCTGGACCGATTTTGACGGGACTTTCACTGTTAGATAGCTGATGTTATAAGCAGTAACTGAGGCAACTTTTACTTTAGAAAAACAAAATTAAAAAAATGGGTCCTGTAGCGCGGGCTCAGAACGCGGGACCGGGCTTTATTGTTAAGTTAAATTCCACGCGGGCGAAGTCGCGGGCTCAGCTAGTCTACTATATAAAAATAAGTCGGGTTTTCCTTCCTGACGCTATAACTCCAGAACGCACGAACCGATTTCCACGGTTTTGCATTCGTTGGAAAGGTCTCGGGCTCCGTGAGGTTTATAGCAAAGAAAATTCAGGAAAAATTTCAACAGAAAAGCGCATTCCACGCGGACGGAGTCGCGGGGCACAGCTAGTACCTAATAATAACTAGCTGTGCCCGCGACTTCGTCCGCGTGGATTTTAATTGACAAAGTTTCATACAAACTTTCATCCCCTATTTTATCCCCTTGGGGGTAGAATTAATCAAAATCCTTTCTTAGCGGATGCCTACGTCATAACATCTACCTGCATGCCAAATTTCAGCCCGATCCGTTCAGTGGTTTGGGCTGTGCGTTGATAGATCACTATGTCAGTCACCTTTGAGTTATATATGTATAGATAATATTTTATCTCTCACTCATCGCACTAAATGCTACTTTGCGCCGTCTTCTGTGAGAGGATGGTACTACCCTGGACGAGCCAGCCTGTGTACGAGCTGTAGTCGACAGCTACAGCTTGACTCTGCCACCGTAAAAAGTAATTTAATATATAAGCTACTTTTAACCTCAAACTTAATTCGGGCGAAGCCGCGGGTGGCTACTAAAGTAAGGTCGCTGAGCACGAAGAATTTCGTACAATGACCTGTTATTACCGTTCACACGCAGTTCACGGCAACTGTGTGAGCGAGACGTATTAGATTTACGCGGGAGTGACAGAGACAGGTCATTGTACGAAATTCTTCGTGCTCAGCGACCCTGCTTTAGTTATTAATGAGTTCATCTGGAAACGGTTGCAACTTAGTTTCGCTTCGTTAACTTAGAAATTGGACACATTAACGTTACGTTAACGTTGTTTGAATCTATACAAATAAATAAATTTGGAGTGTCTGTTTGTAATATCAAAATAACACCTTTTCACTAAATGCATATGAAAGTACATACGATACCTATAGCAAAAACGCGAATTAAAAATTTTTTGTCTGTCTGTCTGTCTGTCTGTCTGTCTGTCTGTCTGTGTGTTTGTTCCGGGTAATCTCCGAAACGGCTGGACCGATTTCGACTGGACTTTCACTGGCAGATAGCTGATCTTATAGCGGGTAACTTAGGCTACTTTAATTTTAGAAAAACAATTAGGGTTCCGCGTAAAAAAATAAAAACACTTGAAATCAAAGGGTATCTCCGAAACGGCTGGACCGATTTTGACGGGACTTCCACTGTTAGATAGCTGATGTTATAAGCAGTAACTGAGGCTACTTTTATTTTAGAAAAACAAAATTTAAAAAATGGGTCCTGTCGCGCGGGCTCAGAACGCGGGACCGGGCTTTATTGTTAAGTTAAATTCCACGCGGGCGAAGTCGCGGGCTCAGCTAGTTTGTAATATATTCGCATTCGCTTTGGTTTCATTTCTGCTTAATAAATTATTTTGAAGGTATTCTGTCATTACATAAATTGGAACGAATCATTTAAAAAATGTAAAATGTGTGAGTAAGTAATTATATTTTTTGGATGAGTGTGAATGTAGGTCTTCAGTCATCCAAAAGTTGCTATTAAATAAAGTTGTAACAGCCGCACAACAGTCTTCTCATAAACGATAGAGGAGGAGCCAAGCTGTAGCTTATTGATTTCATCTCATATGCTGGCGCGACCGGGATAAAACAAAAAATCGGCGTGAAGCAGCTATTATAGCTGCGTATCGTATGATAAATGAGGGAGCCGGAAGCTCAACGGCCTTCCCCTCTATAATATATATTTTTTTTATTTATTTGTTTCTCCTCACAAAAATAGACCTTACATTATTACAATCTTACTTATATCTATTTAAATACAGGTATGTACATAGTCTAGAATATGTGAGGAGCTGGTGTCTGAGGTAGGCATGAAAATACCTGTATCTCTATCAGTCCTACTCCCTTCCAGTGAGCCAACTCGTTTAACCGCTGGCATCTCGATTAACTCACAATATGTCAAATCTGACGTATATCTGAATATGCCAGTTTTGACAGTTTTTGAATTGAATATCTGTCAAAACTGATTATATTTTTGGTACTCGTATTCACGCATCTATGTATAGCTATATATACTCAAAGTATCCGTTACGTTTCAACTTTTGATCTAACCTCTCGTAGTAAGGTGAGTATAAGAAATAGATAACCTAGCTACAGTTGGATATCGTTTTACATAACAAATTCAAACCACATGCATTGTTGTAGACCAAAACCAACCTTGTGGTAGTGATTCTAGGTTGGTTTTAGTTTGCAGGCGTGTGTGGGTTGGTTACATTTTGCATATCTACGTCCAGTTAAAAGTTGTGGTTCAATTCTTACTTGACCTTCGGTTGCTTAACACTTATGTAACATATTCTCAGCCAATTATTAGAATCGTTAACGTAATATACCAAAATTGTTAATAATATAATCATAAAATTGGGAAATATGTATGTTATAATAATACATAGTGAAGTGGGCTATTACCGTTAATGAAATTGCAGTCAACTATAATTGTAGATATTGTTATCGCATAGTTCAAATAAAACTTTTTTAGTAGCTTGAAAGACTGTCCCACTCCTGGGCAAAGGCCTCTCCTTTTCTTTTCCACGTTGCTTTGTCCAGGGCAATTTCCAGCCATGTTTTTCCCGCAAAGGTGTCTAGATCTCTAGGTTTTCTTGGTCGACCCTGACGGGTTCAGTTCAAATACCATATCCATGCCAATAATCATAAAATTGAAAACACACAAGAAGACAATACACCTCTATACTTAGCTTTTGTCGATTACTCAAAATAACACATTTTTGTAAACAATCAATCTCCGATCTGCACATACGAGTATTATAAGAAATTGAGATCAAAACAATTAATATTCAAAATATAGCGGCTAAAACTAAATTGCTGTGCATTCATTACGCAAGATCTATACGGAGAGCTATAACTCAGCTATATGATGGATCAAGGGTTCAGCTATTTCGCTAATAAAAGAGTTACCACGGAGAGTTAACTACTATTCAATCAAAGTTATAGGCACTACCTATCTTTTATCAAACCAATATTTCTTTCACAAAATATCAAGAAACCGGAAACCGGTTAAGTTCAGAAAGAGGCCATTTATTGATTGCGGCTGCCAGTCACCGCTCTAAAATCTGATTCTAAAGTCACCTGCGATCATTATGTTACTCAACGTAAGTTAGTACAACAAAATAGTACATACTTATATATGCTTATATAATTTACATAACATCTCGGTGAGGGGACGCGCTCCGCACGCGAGGTACTAGAGATGCGCCTACTGACCAACTGTTTGCGAAACGATGAAGTAGATAACTTTATCGATATTGTTATATTAGAAACGACGTCAATAACCGACGATTAATGATTCAGTAACTGACATCGTTAAACACACTTTTTTTTTAACGATTTCGAACTAGAAGGAGTTCTATATTGTAATATTAATAAGTATAATATGTAAACTGATATCGACCTTTTATGCGATTTGCACATATGACAAAAACATATTATATTGTGTTTTGAGCTTTTTGAAGTTTATTTATTTTGTAAGTTCATGTTATGTTAGTACATTAATGGCCGTGTTTGACATCCCGATACACTAAAATGTATGGGAATTATCGGTGCGGGGATACCCGTGTGAATGACCGCTAACATGACAATCATCGTGTCTGGTATAAACGAACTTAATTTACAAAATGCATAAAGTCTAAACAGTATGCAGTTTCCTTGCAGTTGCCCAATGATCCACTCTCGGCCGTTTCAACAGCGAGTGAACGTACATTGCACATATTCTTACACTGACTAAGTAATACGTATTATCTTATTGTTATATTTTTATTTACCTCAATTTGTTCGTTACGAGAGCGGAAAACTCGCGATGCATTAGGTATACGAGTATTATTTATACGGCTGCTGACAAAATTTATGTCGAATTTTGTAAGCGAGATAATTGGCTATTTATCAGGCGTATTGATGTTTCGAAAACGCCATTTACACACAACTAGACATGGAGAAATAAATACCTTCATAATGACTTCATAGAAAGTCGGTGTTAACTTAACAAATACAATTCAACAAAGCCGCCAAACAAGCCTAAGATCCGCTTTTGACGTTTTTGATGTTTTGCTGACACGAGCAAAATGTCAAAAGCGGAGCGTTCGAAACGTAATCGCGAGCGTTTGCTTTTCTATTACGATTTGAGTAGCTAGCGTGGTTAGGGCCAAGCTCTCTTACTCATCGTACCAAACGCCTCTACAATCGCTACTTTAAGCGGATCTTCTGTGCGAGTAAATGAGCTGCAGTGAATAACCTACAGCTTGCCTCTACCAATTAGATAAATCCTACTAATATTATAAATGCGAAAGTTTGTGAGTGTGGGTTTATGTTTGTTACTCTTTCACGCAAAAACTACTGAACGGATTTGGATGAAATTTGAAACACAGATAGTTTACAGCCTGGATTAACACATGTAATACTTTACTTAAGTCTACGCGGGCAGCAACTAGTTATCTAATACATTAATCTCGTAGACATAATGTCAGTAGTGAAGTTGAGATACCGGTTCATCTACTTACTATTAAGTAAATCCAAAAATAAATGATTAAATAATCAGGAAATATGATCTGAATTTCCTTTCGTTATGTCACAGTATAAACGCGTGTTGCAGAATCCATGGCACGCACTCGTTGGCGTTGCCGGGGACGATTGCCCAATACTGCCGCAACTTATAGTAATATTATATTCGTGATAGCATAGAGTATAATAATACGGCTGTGTCGATGTAGGCATGAATATTAGATGTCTATGATGGGTTGTAGAGTGACAGTGTATTGATCAAAATGTTACTGTAAAATAATCTAGAGTAGGCACCTATTTACTAATCTATATACTAATCTAGATCTATGGTGTTCCCATATACGGGCTGGCTTGACAGGGGTAGTACCCCCCTCTCACAGAAGATCGGCGTAAAGTAGCTGTGTTTCGCACGATGAGTGAGAGACCCGAGAACAACCCTCCCTTCCTCTCCCTCTATCCCACTCCACTTCCGGTCGGCAACGTGCGAATTCCATTGGTATTTATTGCAAGCATCTAAAAGCTACGGTAAGTGCTTAAGGCGAAGGCGCCCATCTAGCCCGCGAAATTCAAAATTTTCTAGTATTTTTATAGTTTATCCAAAATATGAAAACATTTAAGACAACATTTTGTGATTTGCGACAAACACAGTATGCAGTGCGTTTATTAATACATTTATTTTACTCTAAATAATATCACGGTGGATATGATACTCGTAAAACAGTAAATATACAAAAATTGCCAGATTATCTGGATAGCTGTCGTTCTTGAAATGTTTTAGAGTAAGTTGGATATATTAATAAATGCACTGCACACGGTATTTGTCGCGAATTACAAAATGTGCCTTTTATTATTGTCAGATTTTGAAAAATTTCTGAAATACCTCAAAAAATTTGAACTTCGCGGGCTCGATGGGCGCTTTAGCCTTAACATCCGGCGGATCGTACGCTTGTTTGCTGACTTTATAATACAAAAAGAACTACATATTTAAATTTGCTCTCTACATAGGCACATCTCATTATCATTTTAATCTTTGCCCTATTCGTATATGGAAAATTAAACCGCTCGTTATTCGAGGCTCGTGCGGGCCCTTCTTCTGTGAACTACTGAACCCAATCGCGTTCGTAGCACTCCGATACCGAGCGATAATCGGTTTGTATGTCACGAGTGTGGATCGTATATACTTTCTGACGACCGCTTGGCGCAGTGGTTCGAGCGTAGACCGCTCGTTTGCGGGTTCGATTCCCGTCGGAGCAAATTTCGGGAATGGCCTTGCTCTGGTCTGGGTGTCGCTGGGATCTTCCCCAGTCCATTGTCCGGTACCCATAGTACAAGCGTTGCATAGTTTGGGACCAAACAGTTGACGTGTCAGTCAGAAGATATTTATTTATTTTTATGATAATGATTTTAATAAAAAGTTATTGAAGCGAAGCTTAGCGAAGCGGGCACTAAAACGGTGAAAAGCGTAACGCGTAACGCGTGACGCGTTACGCGTTAATATAATATATCTAATATCTACTGCAAAGCTTCGCTTCTTTCGGGCGTCCCTAGATTATTTTTTTATTTATTTGTAATTATTACTTTAGATCAAAACTAACCACTTGTTGTCCCTTTTTTGTGCCGTTATAATATAGAGACAACAACACTATTTCATGAGTGCTCTAACGGTGATAATTATAAATCCTCCTATTCAAATAATGTAGTAAGTATAAATAAGTAATTGTGTCAAGGCGCCGGATCTGAAGATGCGTCTGTCTGTTAGGTATAATTATTTCTTATTGCAAACAAGTTTTATTTACTTATAAATAATTCACTCTAATTGTATTAAGTGGCACTGCAAGGTTATTTTACTCTCGCTTTGAGAAATATTAATGATTTGACCTTTACGGTATCATCAAGAAAATCTCTACATCTGATTTATCTACCACTAATGGTGAATTATCTGTTACCATCCAAACTAAACTTTGTGCTTCCGACTCTATCGCTCATCGTATGAAATGCATCTTTATATTATGTATAGTTTATTTATGCGGAACTTCCGTGTGAGGGTAGTGCTATCACGGTATATATCCGGGCTCGCATACCGGGGTAGTAATTAATTGACTACAGTTCGGCTCTACCACCGTACTCTATCTTGTGCAAGGTGTATTAAACATAGGCATTGCAGTCTATTTCGAAATAACAGGCTTTCTTTTTCGATTTTTTTCCTATACCTAATCGATTATTTATCGATATGTCGAAGGTCAACTCTGATCGATCACAATCGCATAGTTGTGGTGAAACGTGGTGTTTTGGGTGTGCGCGCTAATGGTCAGTAACCAGCTGGACATCTGCCAATCTCTGTGGTAAGCAGTAATTACGAGCCCAAGCGTATATTTCAACGGTACATTTAGTTTATCAACAACGGACGAGATACAATCGTCGACAAATTACAGCGTTAAGGCTAAAGCGCCCATCTAGCACGCGAAGTTCAAATTTTTTGAGGTTTTATAGAAATTTTTCAAAATTTGACAATAATAAAAGGCACTTTTTGTAATTCGCGACAAAGACCGCATTTATTAATACATCCAACTTATTCTAAAACATTTCAAGAACGACAGCTATCCAGACAATCTGGCAATTTTTGTATATTTAGTGATTTACTAGTATCATATCCACCGTGATAATATTTAGAGTAAAATAAATGTATTAAAAAACGCACTGCATACTGCGTTTTTCTCAAATCACAAAATGTTGTCTTAAATGTTTTCAGATTTTGGATAAACTATAAAAATACTCGAAAATTTTGAATTTCGCGGGCTAGACAGGCGCCTTCACCTTAATGTAAACATTTTTGTTATGATATGAATTTATATTGTTATCTCGAAAATCATCATCTCGGGGCCTCCCCTTAATGCGAGGGGGTTTCAGGCCATAATCGCTGGCACTGTGCGGGTGGGCGGCTGTCACATGTCTTTCGAAAATTTGTTAGATGTTCGGTGTGTGACCGTAAGCAAGTCATAATCATATTGAAATTATCATTCGCCGGGGTTGGAGCCGGGGTTGGAACCCAGGACCTTGTGCACACAAGACGCATGCTTAACCAATCGGCTATCACTGTGCTTTGAATTTATTACATAAATATAAATGTATAGAGGCATCTACTTTCTTTTACATTATACACTGTCCAGCAATATGAAAAAAACCACTTGCAAAGTGCCTAAAAATCTAAATATCTATATTTAATTATATTTATTTTCCTTTAAGTTATTTTTTTTGTTTATAAGTAGCAGTTACACTATACATTGTAGAATTTATCTGTGTAAATAAACTAAAATCAATATCTCCTAAACAACACGTAAACTTCAAGAAGTGATACAAATCTTAAATAAGTTAATATTACATACATATACTAGCCTGTTTGAAGTTATATGATAAGTGAGTGGCCTTTTTATGTAGCTCGTCAGTGTATAAATATGGAAATCTCTAAATTAAATACTACATTCACAAAATTAATTTTATTATCCTTCCAGAATTACCAATAACTAAAATATTCAGATAACTTCTTTTGATAATTGAAACGGTCGCCTCAATGAACTGGTTTTGCACATATTAAACGGACGCAATACACTTTCTAATGTGGTTAGGTAACATTATGCTGATTATATTTAGAAAGATCAGTTTAAATTATATTGTGCGTTGAAATAAGAGGTCTATGAGATACAATATGGCGCGCCGCCCCTCCACTTGGAAGCTAATTAGCGTATAACCAACTCGTAAGGAGGTAATTAGTGTCACGATAAGTCTAACAACAGATCTAAGAATTTCGACTCTTTCATACAAACTGTATAAATCATAGAGATTCTCTCCATATAGAAGGTAGGTAGGTATCTTTTTTACCAGCTCTGAGCTTCCCTATCCTGCTCCACACATATCTGTTCTTGGTTATTTTTTACCACGAAGCTCCCGCAAAGGTGTTTTGGGTGGGTGTTTTAAAGCATTCTAATTGATATCGGAAACATTGATTAAACGTCCGTATTGTAGCCATCATTAAAGTTATTTCGAAAATTCTTGCAGTTAGTAATCACAGAACCCATTCGATTACTAACATTCAATGGTATATGACAGGCTCTCCTGCCAGGCTTGAAAATTAAATAAATAAATATCGCTAAACTGACACACCAACTGTATGGTCCCAAACTAAGCAATGCTTGTACTTAGGGTACCGTACAATGGACTGGGGGCGGCGGATACCAGTGACACCCAGACCAGACCAGGGCAAATTACGAAAAGGCCATATCCGACATTTGCCCCGGCGGAAATTGAACCCCCAACCACCATGTGCAGTGAGCCGAGCGGCCTACGCTCAAACCACTGCGCTAAGCGGTCGCCTAAATACACAGCTTTTTGACAGATAAAAGCCTGATTTGAAATCTGGATACATTAAAATGTATAGAAATACTAGCTGTGCCCCGCGACTCCGTCCGCGTGGAATGTGGACCACCCTTAACATTTACGTGTACGAAACATAGATAGTAGCCGATTCTCAGACCTACCCGATATGCACACAAAATTTCAGGAAAATCGTTCGAGCCGCTTCGAAAGAGTATGGTAACCAACATTGTGACACGAGAATTTTATATATAAGATTCGCTGTCGGGTTAACCGTGTGAATGGCCTCTTTATTCACGTAGGGGTTGGATCCACCAGTTTTCAAAACAAAACACATTTTTTTTCAAATTGTAATTGTATATAATGCACTTGCGTTTGGCTTTACATAATAGGTGATGTGAAGGTTGTCTACTTTCTTCGGCGGGGATGCTCTGCGGCGGAGCAGCGCGGCCCGCGGCCAGTCGGCACGCCCGCGCGGACGCTCGCGCATGTGAAGTGACAGACATACTAACACTTTATTCTTTTTTACTATTAAGTGCTGTGGTCGGATAACATGAGGCTTATATTTTGGGTAAGTCAAAAATCTATTTTTTTTCCAAGGTGTCTCGATGGTGAAAGTGTTCGATTATCGTATATATCGTGATCGGTTTTACTTGTATCGATTATTTTGTGTTATTTAAACGTGATGGTGTGATGTTTAATGGGATATCGATGGTGTGAACATTTATATTTTTTTATGAAAGGTCCGGGTGAATAATGGTTTTCTAGTTATTTCTGTGAGCCAGGGTAATTACTTGAATATTGATTTAAGCATTAGGTAGTAAGATAATTAGGTCATTGATTGAAAATACTAAATAAAACAAAAGGATACAACACAAATTTAGACTAAAATAATATAGCTTAGTACATATTTGGTTAGTACTTAATATATTAATAGTGTATATACAAACTTTCAAATTTTATTCATACTAAAATAACTAATTTTCATAAACAATAACAAACATTTATAAAATCATTTATTGACCATAAATATCTAAATTCATCTTTAAATTTAATCGTTAAAACGTTTTAATCAAATTAGTTTTGAACGGAAACGGATAGAATAAACATAAATTACGATTCAAAACTTTCATTTGTATGATGTAACCTTCAGAATATCTAGAAATATTTTACTATAGACACACATTGCTCAACCATCTAACATCCTCTCAAATATTACGTAAAATGTACAAAATATCCGCAAAGTGGGTCAGCGCACTTGAGATGATATTCGCGAACGGAACTCAGAGTAAAAGACATCGACGAGCGCGCGAACGGAACTCGGAGTAAAAGACATCGACGCGCGCCTCTCGCGCAGCGTCCGAGAGCGGCAAGTTTTCACCGACTTGGTAGTATGGTTATATTATACAACTTGTTGTAATGTTGACTCTCTATATTTATCTTCGGGGACAGTGGAGAGTGTCTGGTTAACGCTTTCAGGTCCATAGGTTTATGTTTAATATATTTAACATCAATTGAACTTTTATTACATTATGTAAAAAACTAATATGTGATTGAGCCCTACTGTAGACTCTGTTTGCCAGTGCAACGGAAAATTGCTAAATTTATACTAGATGTAGTGTCTTCGGGATGTTAGTAAGTATAAGTATTCACTTCGCAATAATAACTCTTGCCCGTAAAACTATTAACATTTATAGTCCCCATTTGTCCAATAAAGATGGCATTATTGCCCGGCAAATGTCAATCTTCATGCTCATAATAGCTGACATTCATTTCGCCCAGACTTCCGGTTCCAGATTTATGCAAGAAATACACAGATGTATGCTGATTTTATATTACCGTTTGCATAAATGTGATTGTGTATAATTAAGAATTATTTTATAATCGTTTTTGTGAATGTACATCATAACACCACGACCGTAATTAAAAAAGGGTAGAGAGTACTAGAGATAGTCTTTATAAACACATTTTGACTATCCACTCTCTACTAATAGGTTTCGTAAAACTAGTAAGTAAACAGTAGTTTAAGTCATAGTAGAGTCGCACACATGACACGTCATAAGCGTGACTCTACTACAGAAGACAACAAAAATCTGTTCTCCGTTTTACGTTTCGTCGAAGCATTATTGACCGTCTCTACCATGCACCTCCTTTTAGATGTCCCAATAATTTAGTCACGTTTGTGACATCCATAGAAAAATTGAAAGTACCTACCGAATGTTTTTCTCATGAACTTATTTAATTATATGTACCTGCCTAGACAATCGACTACATTATATTGTCTTTAATATTGTCAAATGTCAAGGCAGCGTATTAAAAATCTAACAGTCTAATCATTTCGAAACAGCATTCTTAATACAAATTAATTTCAACAATGACCCAACCTATTGCCTTCTCTGTCATAATCTGCTCTATCACTCACACAGGTATACACAAATCTATTAATCTCAGAAGTTTTATCAATAAAAGCAAACGTCAACATTTATTTAAGACTTTCTTAAGATTAAGCCAGTGGTTAGTATGATAGTTTAGAAATAATAATTATAATAACAAAAAACTACTTTCGTAATAAAAAATAATACTGCATCCCCATAACGGCATTTATAAGACATAAACTGTGTTAATCTACGTCTACCGCGAGCGTCATTAACATTATTACCGACTATCAAATCATAATTGCGCAGAAAGACACATATAAACTCACATAGATTATAAATGCTACTAATATTAAACGTAATATTTGGTTATGAAGTAATATGAATTGTAATAATGTGTTAAAATTGACGTTACGTCATTTTATTTGGAGTAAAAGTGTTATGTTCGTCATTGTGGTCAGTTAAAGGCTTGGAACATATTTCTAATTATGTTTATAAATAAGCCTCTAGTAACGGCTTACACGTCTATCAAGTTGTTTGCTTATTGACAGATAATTTGGTAACTAAGTAGGTAATTATATAGCACATACTGACAAAAATATTGCCATAGCAACAATAAAATATCGTATTGCTTCAACAACAATTAGCTATTGCAGTTGTTGAACACGACAGGTAGCTTAAATCGTTGGTTAGACTGTAGTGAAATGACCACAATTAAAGTTAAAAATTAGCAAGAAGCTGCAAGAAAAAAAATGGAAAGGTAAGGCGGATGTATCTACCTATTAATAAACCAACATATAGATAAACTAACTGTGCCCGCGACTTCTTCCGCGTGTAATTTAACTTAACAAAATTTTCGGGATTATTCATCCCCTATTTTATCCCCTTGGGGGCAGAATTAATCAAAATCCTTTCTTAGCGGATGTCTACGTCATAACTTCTACCTGCATGCCAAATTTCAGCCTGATCCGTCCAGTGGTTTGGGCTGTGCGTTGATAGATCACTATGTCAGACAGTCACCTTTGAGTTATATATATTTAGATAACTATACAACAACGCATACTGAAGATACAGAACAGTATCAACCGGAAACCTCAAAAAGTATATTTTAGGTAAAAACGACCACAAGTCTCAAAATTAAAACCCTAAAGTGCGACAGAGCGACATAGCACGAGCGGGACGCAAACAGTGAACTACCTGAGTGACAGGATGCCTCCGCGGGGGCGAGTCGTGACGATAAGAACTGAGAAAGCTCCATTGCCTCTGTTGAGACGCAGCGAGCAGAAACGTGAATGAACATTTATTGTTTGATGGTTACACAAAAAAATATAACGGTCCACGATAAAGTATAGATAAGATAACATTTCAACAAGAAAACATTGTCACTAGTGAAATAAATTATGATGAAATGTTAATGTCTTCATGGAAACCCATGCCTTGACTGGAGAAGAGGACTGAGTAACAAAGAGTGGTTCAAGTACCTAATAAAAAGGTAGCCTCCAGAATATATCTGCAAAACATTTAAAAACTTGACTCTCGACCTGTAGCCGTTATCTGTCAATGCATAGAGAGACCGGAATTGAATTGTTCGTGAGAATAGCCGCTAAGGGTTTGAAATAAATTCGCAAAGTTGAGTGCGAAAGCTAGTTGAATATGTGTCTATTTTCGTTGAAATTCCGCAATGTGAGAGTAAGCAAATGTAAATGTGATAGGTCTCCGTGAATGCCTTCGGGTTAATTCCGTCGGTGTGCCGGTGAAACTTAATAAATTGTGCGAGTCGGGCGGTTGGCCCAGCGTTGGACACGTGCTCAGAATACTCACTAACCTTAACCTAAGTCTACAAGGGCATGTCCTATTTAATATGAGAGTCCCTTTTACTTGACACAATTTGGCGATTAGTGCAAGTTTGGACATCATAAAAATTATCGAATTTGTCAATACATTGCACAGCAGCGCCCCCTAGCGAATATGCAATGTAACCGATGAATTCGAGACATTCAATTACTCTGTAGGTATTGGACACGCTCAAAACTCATACTAACTCATAATTGCCTTGATATACTTTTTTCGATTTAAAGGAAATTATTATCTTGTATTCACTTATTGCAAGGTGGACAACAATGTATGATTAGCGGATTTTTTTAATGCGACAAGGTTATAAAATTATAAGGAGGTGATTGCGTAATGTGCCACTATAACCTTTGCATTTTATATTCCAATCCACTGGTGCGATAGTATTTAAAAATGATCACGTCATCGTGTTACATTTCGGTATTGTTTTTTTTTGTCAAACGATACCCTGATTACCAGTGTTCCCTTTCGCTACTTTAGCTTCGTACCTACATTCATTGTGAAATTACCTAATTATTATATAGGGCTGTCTTACTGGTATAATGTTTCATCTTTAGTGAAAACAAAACGCGATCTTCTGTACTCGATTGCCAAATTAGATTTTCAACTTATTGACCTATCAATTTCAAAATATTGCGTTACTTCGTTGCAGTTCTCATTAACAAGCAATAAAACAAACCTTTTTTAATGTCTTGGGCACGGGCCCCCTCCCAATACGAGAAGTATTCAGGCCATAATCCACTACGCACATGTCTTTCGAATATTGATGACATCTTCTAAGCCATACAGGACTCCTTACGATAGTTTCCTTCACCGTAAGCAAGTGATATAATCATATAACTCATCATATTCATATTGATCTCTTTTCCGTGATCACTTCATTATAAATCAACAGTTGGATATTCATCTCCGGTTTGTTTTGTACCCATATTACAAGCGTTGCTTAGTTTGGGACCATACAATTTGTGTGTACGTCTGGCGATATAAAATGCTGCATCTGACGCCGCGCTCGAACGAGCACAGCCTTGAACTTGTGGTAAATAGACCGTGACAAGTGATGCGGTAACACGCTGTGGTCTGGGTTTTAGGATCTAATTCCACACTTATATTTGATGTGGCACCAGGTACAACTCAAAACTCAAAAACTCAACATTGTTTTTATTCACGTTAGCCAACAAAGCATTTATGAATAGTCAGAATCTACCACCGGTTCGGAATGCTGCTTCCACTGAGAAGATCCGGCAAGAAACTCCATGGTTATTCATTTCAATGAATTAAAGATGGTGTACATTCTCAGGAACAGCATAAAAATATGAGCAGGAAACACCATTGTCACAAAATAAAAAATAGTAAATAATAATCAAAACTCACTCTTTTTGATTTAGGTTCTCATGGTTGAAGTCCTGATTACATGACCAGGCGGTCTACGGCAACCGATCAAAGTGTTTGCTACCTAATGTACCTATGATTAATCTGCAATAAAACGTTTATCTATCTAACTATTGATACTTTGGTAGAAACTGGCATTGAATAACTTTCTCCGGCTATAAACACAAAAAGCTTTCAATGCACAAATAGCTTCCTGAATAAGTTTTGAATTCGTATTATTATTTATCCTAATCGAAGCTTACATCATCCGTGAATTACCCCAACTGTTACATGAGAATGTTATTTATTACCTAACAATCGATTTTAGTAAAAGTCGATTATCGTAATCGGAAACATGTTTGAATGTTTCGGGGTAATTGCTGTGGCCAATCAATGATGCAGTTTGGATTCTGTTTCAACCCGCTCCTCAAGCAACTTCAGACCTACTTTCAGAGTATGAGTAATGAAAAGACCCGCTTGTACCCGCTTAATATCAGGCGGGTCGTACACCTGTTTGCCGACTTTTTTGCATACCAAAAAAAGAAACATAAGGACAAAGGGACAAGCCTACCCAGGTAATGAACGCTGCTAATCAATTTTACGGTATTATAAACAGCTTGTTCGCGGTAAATTGGATAATAGCCATGTTGCTTTTGTTAAGCAGAGCCATTGTGCGGTCGGTAAATAGAAGCTGAAGCCTTTCGTTGCGGACAGAGCAGGGCATAGAGTCGCCTTTACCCCTCGTTTGCGCTGACGCAATATTTACACCGACCTATGTCTCTATCGCTCGTAATAGTGACAACATAAATCGGTGTAAAAGTTATTTCAGTGCGAACGAGGACTTATAATTGTTTTCTTTGCTTTTAAAACTTTTTTTTATAGTTCATAAGGTAAATAATTAATTGAATTTGCAGCTATTAATTGTCCCAATACGTGGCGGGCCTAACGTTAAAGGGAACCTACTGACTTACTCTGAGCAGAATCCTCCCAATGCGTAGGAAATTCGGATTTATTTTTATTTTTTTACAAAAAAAGATTACTAGCAAGTGTTTATCACATTACTAGTAATCCCTTTACCCCCTCCAACTAAGCTAATGCTTGTGCTAGGAGTGGGGTCACGTCAATAGTTTAATGGCCAGGATGGGGATCGAACCCGGAACCTCTCAGCTACGAGGACGGCCCCTCTAACCACTAGGCTATTGACGAAAACACGACATAGTCCATCACGCTGGCTTAATAAGAGTTGACAAACTTCACTCTCGCGATGCTTTTTCTTCACCGTTCACCACGTGATAATCTTTATTGATAACTCTTATTGGAAATTAAAAAAACCCCCGACACGAAGACTTTTTAAACTACAAAAGAGCTGATCATTTTCAAAAGGCTGAACCGATTTTCATGAAACATAGCTAAGAACCCTATCGATCAGAATACCTTTCTAACAAATAAACTAATTTTAAATCGTATCATCCGCTTAGGCGTTAGGATGCCACAGACAGACACACATATACACATGTTTTAAACTTAATATAATAATATCACACCTCTTGTTTCGTCAGGGGTTAAAAATTAGATGAGATTCACACACGATATCCTTGAATCGCAAATATGCGAATCCGGTTATGAATTATGAAAACACTTGCCGTGTTAACATTTTTTAAAGTAGCAATGACGTCTCTATGCGACTGTTCTGTACGACCTTCAGAGAAAGTTCACACATCTTCGTCAGAAAAACCAATTGACACATCCGACGTAATAGGAAATTATTTGCCGCTCTGCCGCTATAGTGCTTTTGAAAATTCAACAGTATTGTAAAAAGATAAGTTTCACAGTGTCAGCTTTTACTTTTTGACAAATGGATAATTATGAATATTTTTCTTATGTTCTCTTTCGTTCGTATCTACTTTGTATGTATACACTCACTCATTTTTAGACATAACTTAATAGTTTGAGTGTTGGTAAAGGCTGTCGTTTAAGTTACTTATCGTTTCCGAACAGCGTTAGTTATACTTATAAATACATTATTAATATTGGTGCTGATTCTGTTGATTCAAAATAAACTTTACTAAACTAATAAGTATATGAGCCAGACACATTTTTTTGCAGTGTGTCGGATTTAGTTTGTTGCTGATTTAAAGACTACAGAACTAGCATTATTGTAAAAAGTGCCTACTGACCAACTCTTCTAACCTCTCATAAGATGGGTAAAAACCTATTTTTTTTCTATTACCTATATACATCAAGCACAATTAGGCTATTATAACTGCTTGAAGGATAGGATTCGCAATGAATACATCCGACAGAGAACCAAAGTTATCGACATAGCTCAAAGAATTAGCAAGCTGAAGTGGCAGTGGGCTGGCCATATCTCACGAAGAACCGACAACCGCTGGGGTAAACGTGTTCTTGAGTGGAGACCTCGACTCGGCAAGGGTAGTGTAGGACGCCCTCCGACCAGGTGGGATGACGATCTGCGAAAGACTGCAGGCAGATGCTGGATGCGGCAAGCTGAAGACATGGCGCTATGGCGCTCATTAGAGGAGGCCTATGTCCAGCAGTGGACAAGCATAGGCTGATGATGATGATGATGATGATGATGAACTGCTTGAAATCCGGTAAATAGTTCGCTTTTTTGCCGCCTTTATTCTATAAGAAATGTCGCTAAGCCTATAATGATATACACCCTAAATAATATCTAAGAGAAATGAAACAAATATTAAAACATGGGAACGATAATCTAAGTTCATTATAATCAATAGCTATAAATGTCTTAGGTTAATATTCATAAACGACTTCTTGTCCAAGATTATAGAGTTAAACGACATTTCCTTAATGCTAGCATGCGTGTCATTTGACTGGACGGAACTCATAATTATGTGATGTAACTTATGGGGCGAGATTTATCTTAACGACAATAAAAATTGGGGATAGCAAGTTAAAAATGTCGTGGACATAATTTTCTTTTCTTATTTTTAATCTCTCAATTATGTAGTAGAGATTCTGTTGATATTTTTGTTCTTTTTTAATACCTAAGCAGACAGGCGTATAACCCGCCTGAAATTAAGCATTGCTTGCACATTGCCGATCTAAAGAGGAGTGGGAATTGGGATAGCGGGAGGTAAAGCGTCGATCTTCTGTGAGAGTGTGGTACTGCCCAGTCGAGCCAGCCCGTGTATGAGCTGTCAATTGGCTACAGTTTGTCTCTACCACCGTTAACATGACTATTAAAATTGGCTGAATAAGCATTTTGAAATAAACTATTTTACGGATTTTATCGCGTTTATTAACTTTATGTTCCCGACGTTTCGGTTGCATATAAGAAAACAATATGTGAACATTTCCATCCTTGTCAAGCGTGGTTGTAAAATATAAGCAAGATATGAATAATTTTAGATGTATCAAACCTTTTTTGCCGACAGCTTGGCGCAGTAGTTCGAGCGTAGGCCGCTCGGCCCACTGCACATGGTGGTTGCGGGTTCGATTCCCGCCGGGGCAAATTTCGGAAATAGCCATTTCGGAATTTGACCAGGTCTGGGTGTCACTGGCATACCCCCCGGGCCATTGTACGGTAGCCAAAGTACAAGCGTTGCTTAGTTTGGGACCATACAGTTGGTGCGTCAGTCTGGCGCTATTTTTATTTTGTATCTACATCAGTATCTACCATTGAGTCTGTCATCACTTCTCTGGCGACCATTACAAATGTTAAATCAACGTTTTATGGTTTTGTTAGTTTACACAGATTATAAAGTAGAGTTATATGACTACCATAAATGATAGTCGGCATGCTATCAATAACACTCGTTTTATTGAGATGTTTATTCAGTACGATGACGCTGACATGAAAGATAAAGTTAATGGCTGTAATTTTAGAAAAAAAATAAAGTGCACCGTGGGCCTAGATAAGGGCTGTGTGAAAAGATAATAAAACTTATATTATAGTTTTTATTATGTAACGTATTGTACAATTTAACCTATAAGCGACTGGCGATTTAAAAAATAATTAAAAAGACAAACCCGCTGTGTACTTTCCCGGAACTTCTCAGTCCAGAGTCCAGGTTGCGTAACGATCCTTCTGTAGACCTAAGGAAATAACTGCCTGTTTAATCCAGTTTTGAAGTGATCTAAGTTATAAAGAAATACTGATGATTGGAGCGAATTCTACTCTTTAGTAGTATGCATTATATGTCTTACGGATAGTTTTTCAAGAGATAAAAATGTATGATGAGAAATTACCTTGATTTTCTTTCAATGACACAAAAAATCTGTAAGTTTATGTTATTAAGAACAAAATTGGACCATAATTTGATAGTAAAATTGATATAATGTCGACAAACAGATCAAGACATTACCGACAAAACGTTTTGAGTTTCCGTCACGATTTAAACGGAAACCTGTAACAATGGTTCCCTAATCGCGGTTACGCAACCATAATGATACGGACGTCACGTAAAGAGCGCTGTTTATGTCAAATTATACGATAATTTGACGGCAAATCACAAATATTAACTCCCTACAAAGCGTATCTTTTGTCTCGAGATGAAAACCGAAGTATGATGTTCGCAAGGATTTTTTTTTCAACCTCTTTTATTAATACGTAAACCCGACCTTTAGAGGTGGTATACTATATTTTTTATAAACTCACATCTAGGAATCGAACCTCCATCCTTTCCGTTATAAATAGGCGGCCCGTGTAACTACTACGTTTTTAACACTTATCCGAGTACAAAACCAGAGGAAATTGCTTGATCACTTTACTCCGATCGCCTATATTTAAATGGCCATTAAAGTGAAACCTTTGATCTGAGATATAATTAAGACTGGGACCGGTATTATCTGGTCCACGACACTGACATCCTTCCACAGAAGAGATTCGTTTTTCTCACGGCGACCCGTTTTAGTGAAAACTTTGAGAAATTGTCGGAGTACCGATATAATGACGTCAGGCTCTCAAGTTTAGTATGGTTACCAAGTGGTTGCTAAATTAGTGCGTAATTAATAAATTTGTGAATAAACATAGTTAACGTGTACGAGTGCTGAATACAGTCAAAATCTGTAAAAAAACCGTGTAACTTAATGGAGCCTTACTAAATAAGTTACAAAGATATCATTTTCCAGTGACTGAAGCCTGTGCCGCTCCAAAATTTTATGAATTTACATAACACTTCCTCTTGGTATGCTACTGGCAAAAATCGTAACAGCCGGTTCTTGAGACAAAGAGGGTGACTCATCACAGTGACTCGAAAGTCAGCCATAGATTCAATCTGCCGAAACCAATATACCCACATATGTACCTAGATGAGTTGGCATAATCGTTAAGTAGCTTCATTTATAAGTATTTATCATAATTTATTTCAACAACAACAGACGGCAAAAATACATTCCTCACATTGTTCTGAACATAAGTATATATTACAATTGAATTAAAGATGTAAAATGCGATGACTAAAGTTGGCAATGCGTGTGGTGGATTTTATCAATTGTATTTCTTGGTTACTTTAAACTTTGCTGTCTGCATACTCAAGCCAACTTGACGATTCTACCTATGAAGAATATACGTAGGTGCCTGGCTATTTTATATACCTAAGTAATACTTGAAGGTTAAATACGTACTTTCGAGTATTACTTAGTATTACAATCTCGCATAGATTAACCGCTCAAATGTATTGTAGTCGTCATAGAAGTAGTACTTTCTGTAATCGCTAGACTAACACACTGTTTGTAAAATGCAAGATTTGTACAATGGGGTTCGTACAATGGACTGGGTTCGATCCTGCTGACACCCAGACCAGGGAAATTTACGAAATTTGCCTCGACTGGAATAGAACCCGCGACCACGCGGTACGCTGAGCCGAGAGGTCACCAATTAATAATGATTTTCGTGAAATTGAAATTTTAACGTAACATTATATCATCATCATCAACTTTCTCGTAATCCTTGCCCAGCCTTGCCCTGGTGACGACATTGTACGAGCACCGAAACACAGGCTCGGATACGAAGCGAACTCCGCTCAGCTTTCTACGGCATTCCTGCCTGACCAGTCCGCAGGGCTATCAGTCGTCACTCGACTGTCACTCGAGACGCCAGCGTAAACACTTAACGTGACTTACTGCAAAATTCTCGGAATTTCAGAGTGGCGTAATTTTGGACACGCCATACAAAAATATAGCTATTTAATATACAATGTTTTAAAAAGCTAAGTGTGACTTTAACATTTTAGAAATATGTTCAACAGTGGTAGCGCCAAGCTGTAACCAACTGATGACAATTGAGAAGCATCCTAACATAGGAGATCGACGTAAAGTACCTACTGTGACTGCGTTTCGTACAATGAGTGCGAGAGTCGGAAGTGCAACTAACTCTTCCTTTCTCTCCCTCTATCCCACGCCCTTTTAGCACTTACGATAGGGTAAAGAACTGCTTAACATCAGCCGTGTCATCAGCTTGTTAGCCGACTTTGTTGTCTAGAAAAGAGAAGCGTAGTAAGTTGCACTAGTAAATTATTCCAATGAGGATACTCTAGTGTTATCGGCAATAACTCAGGTCCTGTGTCCCTATTGTAGCTAAAACTAGGAACAGGTAGTTTCTAAGCACAATCGCTTTCAAATAACAATATACCGTTCGGCTTCCCCTATCAAACATGTTGATCTGCTGCCGTGCGCGTACGCACATCGTTAGAAAGCCAACCAATCACGCCCGCGGAGTGCACAACGCTTGCATTTGCATTCACTATGACTGTCAGTGATGTGATTGATGCACTCTAGCCGATGTGTGTGGTAAATAAGAGATGTCACGTTTCCTTTACTTTCTATTTAAAATTTAAAGAGTTCTTAACTGCCAACTTCGTGGAGTTAATGGTATAATAACACAGTATTCCAAGACTGGTGGAATATTTATTCTGTTCACTTCGGAGAAAACCGTGATTCAAACCTGTAAAGGTTTCTTTCATCCATGCGTCAGCCGAAATATTCAAAGCGCACACTTGCGGATTGGGCAAATCAACCAATTATAATGCTCTCCCACTGCCACTTAGCTTTATATTCTACGAGCTGTGTTGATGACTCTACGTCTCTATCTTTAGGTGCACGGAAGCACTTTATTAATTTTGTTTTATTTTTCACTAGGTAGCTTTCCTGATTTCAATTTACAAGCAAAGTTATTGAGATAACATATTGAAGCATGGTAGAGCCCGAGACCGGCCACACCTTTATCATTCAATTTATCAATGAAATCATCTTCAAACATTCTTGTACCAAGAATTTTGCGGTTGACTTGCGAATATCGGCCAGACTGCCCACTTTTACTATTCGATAGTACGTGTACTACGTGATTGTGATGAATGTAGGCCGGAACCGCATCGATAGCGAATTGCTTCTATCGATAACGATCGTTGACACACTAGTGGTTTGCCGAGGCAAATGAAGATATCGAAAATAAAGATTTAATCTGTTTCTTTGTAAAGTAATTTTCTTTGCTAGGGACAACACTCAAAAAGCTCAAGCTCTCATAGATCGGTCTCAAGTTAAAGAGCGATCTTGGAAATGAAATTCTTATGTTAAACCATTACAAAATGATATATCAAAAGCGTACTAAGATCACTCTCCAACTTGAGATCGATTTATTATTATTATTTATAATGTCCTATGAACTAAGAAGGGGAAAGAGCAACTCGGTTTGACCAAGAGCGTGAGATTAAGTCTTGTGGCGTATTTGTACTAGGCTTGCTGGTCTGTCAGTGGAAATATTCCACTAAACTAATAATTATCACTTTTACTATTCCATGTGTCGACATTGCATTAATTTGATGATACACCTCACTCGTTGAAAACTGTAATATTTATCTATAACAAATATTCACCATACCGTTTAGCCTTGAAGATATTATTTATGTTTGTTAAAGTAAAAGTTATTTATGTTTGCCCGTGTCGATAGTAAAGAGTGAAACTGGTTCCATTGTATGGATTTTCAGCAATTAAACTTAATCGTCTGTGTTTAACTTAGTTTTTAGTTTAAAACTATTATGCAAGTTTGGATGGTGAAACAAGTTAACAATAAATTTAAAAGGGCTGGAAAAAATGAAAACTTAAATAAGCATTTACAATGTAATCCCATTTTCTCAGACTATTTTTTTCTTGCCTGTCTTTACTTGTTTAGAATAGTTTTCCTGTAAATCTTATATCAGTCTGTCACGTTCACTATTCGATATTCTATTAAAATAGAGAGTTCAAGATAGCAAATAAGAAAAACAATAGATAAACATCGAAACGAAAGTTCTGTCCAATAGTTAATCTATTTTTGCACGACTTCTCTTTATAGAAGGTATGTTTAGTAGTCAAAACTGCTTGATACTTTCAAATTTTATTGACTAGTTTTTGCAGGCGGCGACTTAATTATTTTTATGGTAATAGAATGTGCTATGTTATTTTCATTACGATTACGTTTCAATAATAAACTTAAAATGCCAGAGTAACTTAAGCCGTAGGTATATGACCCCGATTTTTTACTATGGTGGTACTAGAGCTTAGCCCAGAAGCAACCAGAGTAAATTATAAAAATACATTACACATTTTGACGGCATGGGAAAATACCTGCGACCGAGTGAACTGGATTAACTCCATTTAGACATTAAAGCTTATAAAGATAATCGATAATATTTTTTCACACGAGAACCAATTTATCTCCTATAGAATCAAGGCCTAAAATATAATAGTCCATACATTAGCCAGCGGAGCCATGAGCCTGTTCCTATTTAAAGCTTTTCCGCTCTCTGCTTATAATTCCACTCGATGTAATGTGATATTTTAGAAAAGAGCACACATGGAAATGAAAACCGCAATAAAACGCTACACCACTGTCACTGGACCTCCATCGCACCGGGCAAGGCGGATGCGTGCGTCTGCACAGAATGTGTAGGGGCTCATTACGCGCCGTATCGACAAATATATAGACCCATTGTCGCGGTGAAAGTGTCGCTGTACTTGATCTTCAGTGTTCATACGCAGATGTCACTAGTTAATTAGTTGAGTAGCTGTGTTTGGTACACATACTTACGTGCTTCAATTCTTTTGTATACGTTAAATAAAAGAAATTGGTTCCCTCTTTGGTCGTGGTTTCGGATTGGATTCCTGAGGAGTTGTAAACAGTTATTTTAGTCCGTTAAGATATTATGTATTTAGTTTTATACAACCGAGACGGCAACACGTGGACATCCCTCCTGATGTTTAGTAGGTAGTTACCGTACCCTATAGATTGCAATAGCATTGCTTGCATTGCACGCACTTTGTTGACTTGAAGGGGAGTAGGAGAGGGAGGGGAAGGGAGCCGATCGTTACACCGATCTTCTGTAAATGAGTGGTGCCAACCTGGTCGAGGCAGCCACCTTAATACTACATAATAAATAGATGGATGTATGATTCCCCACCTACAGATGGATGTATGGTCGGTTCCCATCACCTATTACATTGCCTCCCTTTCAACAATTCCGCTGTTTTTAAACGTAGGCCACTGGGCTAATGGTCGATTACTTGATGCTTGATGGTCTTCTCGTAACTTTGGTGCTTGATGGCTTGGGTGTTACTGTAAGCTCGTAGACCATTGTATAATGCCTACCTGTGTATTGTTTCGGTAAAGGCATTACAGTAGCTAATACCTAGGTAGGCAGGAGACTGGAATTACAACCTGGAGTGTTATGTAACCGAGGATTAACTAGGTACCTTAGCAGCGATTGTCAATTGATATTAAGAAGTAGGTAAGTACCTTACTTAGCATTTTTATACATTTACATTTGGTATAACTTTTGTTATAACCCTTTTACATAATTGAATCTGTATGTACCTACTTATACGTTGCGTGCACTTATGTAGTAGAGTTCTTATATTCAATTCCGTAATCATCTCAGGAAAACCTGGCAATCTATTTGCATAGCATCTATAAGAGAAATGTATTTAGCATAATATTCTCGTTGAACAAATTTAAATTCAATTCACAAGCGATTATGAACCTTAAACATACAGCATAAAGAATACAGATAAAATGAAAGTAAACTAAAAGTGAGGTAACAGGGCTATTGTTTTTTTTTTCTCTCACGGTGAAGATATACAATTTATTGTTGGCAACACCGATCTGAAATACAGCTTTTTTCTGAGGCATTTGCATACATGTCAGAATGCCGACTATGCAATGATTTTAATTGCTGTTAAAGAGCGTGGGTATAAGTCGAATATTGTTTAAGCCTATTAGAAGCAGTTAGGACTCATGAACTATTCGCTGGGATTGAAATAAAACTTTTTTTCGGATTTTATCGCGTTTATTTAATTTATGTTCCCGACGTTTCGGCTGCTTTACAGCAACCACAGATCCTCGCAAAAGAACACCGATTCCGACCAAGGATGATACGTGAGGCCATTGAAATTAAAAAAAACATCCTAATTTCAATAGGGAAGATGGCTGGGTGCTACCACCAACTTGGGATCCAGTAATTAATATAATTAAATCCAAAACCAAGTGTACCATTGCAAGACCTCGAGACACTGTGAGCACTTTCTGCGTGGATCGGACCGCAAACAACAACTTAATATGAGGGTACCTAGTTACTAACTATGACATCAGGACGTCTAACACCTCAGTCCCCCCGTGACCATGGCTGCTGTAAAGCAGCCGAAACGTCGGGAACATAAATTAAATAAACGCGATAAAATCCGAAAAATAGTTTTATTTCAATGTGTAGTAGTCGCGTAAATATAAGAAAACAATATATTCGCTGGGAATCACGCAATACAAAAATATACAAATAATCACGTCTGAAACATCTTTGTTGCACTTTTTGACTAGCGTTTGATACGAAACCGCCACGCACTACGAAGACCAAAAAATAAATATATTCCAACCGTTAAAATAAAGACTACTTATAAAGAACTGAAAAAGACAACTAAACGCATCGAAAAATAACTATACTATGACTAAACACCATAACATATTAATTCAAAGGCTAAAAAAAATATTTAGATCACCCTTTCAAAAATCATCATAATACCTAATCACTCTCTCTCCGGTATTGCTTTTTGTTCTCCATGCGCATACCTAGTTCTGCAATAATTTTATTAAGTAAAATAAAGAAACTGTGGATTATCTATACAAATAAATAAAATTGGAGTGTCTGTTTGTAATATCAAAATAACACCTTTTCACTAAATACATATGAAAGTACATACGAAACCTATAACAAAAATGCGATTTAATTTTTTTTTGTCTGTCTGTCTGTCTGTCTGTGTGTTTGTTCCGGGTAATCTCCGAAACGGCTGGACCGATTTTGACGGGACTTTCACTGGCAGATAGCTGATGTTTTAAGGAGTAACTTAGGCTACTATAATTTTAGAAAAACAATTAGGGTTCCGCGTAAAAAAATCTAAACACATGAAAGCAAAGAGTATCTCAGAAACGGCTGGACCGATTTTGACGGGACTTTCACTGGTATATATAGCTGTTGTAAAAATAGGTCCTGTCGCGCGGGCTCAGAACGCGGGAGCGGGCTTTTTTGTTAAGTTAAATTCCACGCGGACGAAGTCGCGGGCTCAGCTAGTCAGCTATAAAAGTGTATTACTTAAAACATAAGTTCTTACATAATAAAAACCATGTCATTAATAGTACCTACCTGCGCTTCTGTGTAGATAATCGATAGAAGCTATGAAATTGCTGCTTGAAATAGACTGTTGCTCAAAGGCGTAGAGCGGCGGCTACCAAGACCGAAAGGTCAGTTCAAATGGAAGCCTAACAAACCTGTAGATGTGTCTTATAAATTGGTTGAAATAAAACTATTTTTACGGATTATATCGCGTTTATTTACTTTTTTATGTTCCCGACGTTTCGGTTGCTTTACAGCAACCGTGGTCACGGGGCACAGTAGTTCGTCCCCATACAAACGGTTGGACATAGGCGACTTAAAAATTCAAAGTCCTAATTTCACAAAACTGAATACACCATTCGATTGCTATATCAATGGACAACAAATATGTATCAGACGGCTTTTGTGATTGGACTTATAGTTTAGGAGTAAATCACGAAAAACCGTTTTTAATGTATGGGAAGCTACCTATAAATATGCATATCTCGTCATTTTCGTCCATTTTCGTTCTGAAAAATTTATGACAGTATCTTGTCATCATAAGCCACATTTTCTCCAAAGACACATGGTGCTCATCTAGTGCACTTTTTGAGATTAAAAAAAAAAACAATTTCTGGGATTTTTTTTTATAGATAGTATAACAATAGATATATTGCTTTAAAAATCCTAAAAAATAAAAATAAAAAGTAATTCAAATAAAATTATATTATAATAAAAAACAAATATAAAGTGAAAATATTATTAAAATAAGGAAATAATACAATAAATAATCAAATCAAAATAATAAATAAATATATATAAATATGTTAATTTTCAGTCTCGTTGAATTCATCTGATTCGTCATGATCAGAGTCGTCATCACTATTGTCAGAATCTTCTTCGGGTATGGAGACATCAATAAATTCTATTTCATGCTCATCCGACACGAGCAAATCTCTGACTTCGCTAAATATATTTTTTTCTTTTTTATGCATTTTCCGACAAATACTACTTAGCAATGGATCCGAAGATAAAAGAAGATTATGTAAAATATCTTCATTTGTTGCAATATTACTGCACTTTCGTGTGTTTTCCGACCTAAATTTTCTGAAGTCTTTATTCCTGGCCTCTGATGCTTCTTCAGATAAAAATCCGATTGGAAGTATAGAAAAATGTTCTACTACTTCAGGTCCATGAATGATAAGCTTGTGGAGGATTGAAGGCACGTTGATATAGTACCACGGATACAACTCTACGTATAGATTAGCTGTCGCATGGCAGTACTCCCTAAACTTGTTTATGACGATTTGCTGTCCTAAAGAGATACATTGCAATCATCATCATCATCATCATCAGCCTATGCTTGTCCACTGCTGGACATAGGCCTCCTCTAATGAGCGCCATAGCGCCCTGTCTTCAGCTTGCCGCATCCAGCATCTGCCTGCAGTCTTTCGGAGATCGTCATCCCACCTGGTCGGAGGGCGTCCTACACTACGCTTGCCGAGTCGAGGTTGCAATATAACAGCAATACTTCTAATCAGTCTAACGTCTAGACCTGTAATACGAGCCGTTGTTTCCGTTTCAAAAAATCTCCTAGCAGCATTGCCAGTATTAGTGTTGCCACTACCTCACTTGACCACATCTAGTAGTAAGCCAGTTTCTCTACGAAAAGCTTCTTGTATGGCTTCTTTTCTAGATTTAACTTGTTGCTTCATATCCGCTTCTGTTGCTCGCCATGTTTTTATTTCCATTTAGAATTAATTTACAATTTCCATTTGAATCCAAGCATGCAGAGAACTCAATCCATATTTGTATAGGTCTTGGTCCACTACTTTAGCTCTCACTTCTTCCAAGTTATTCATTTCAGTGGGACGAGCTTTACACAGGTCACACAAAGCTGCTGAAGTTTTTGAAATATAATAATGTACTTTTCCATCTATCATGGTTAACACGAGGTTATGTGTCACCAAAGTATTCCCGAGTTCAGTTGGAGTGAGGTTTGAGATCTCAGACTTAAAGGCTGCTAGCTCTGATTTGACATTGGCTTCTGTTTCTTTCATGAATTGAAACGATATTGGACGGCAGTCAATAGTTGAGGAGGGTCGGTCATTTTGCCACAAAATATTTCCAGTCTGATCAGTCAGTTTTAGGGGTACGAGACTTGCCAAATACACACAAATATTTACTTGAACGAACGTGTTTTATGTTTTGAATTATGTCTCAAAAAGTTCACAAGATGAACCATTTGGTGCTCATCTTTGGAGATAATGTGGCATATGATGCAATGATTGCTAAATAGTATTCGTCGGAAGATGCATAAAAAATAAAAAAAGGATTTTATTTAGCGAAGTTTGAGATTTGCTCGTGTCTGATGAGCATGAAATAGAATTTATTGATCTCTCCATACTTCTTTCTATTACTATTTTCACCTTTTATTAATTTGTTATTAAATACAATTTTATTTGAATTAGTTTATTTTTAATTTTTTAGGACTTTTAAAGCATCTATTGTTTTACTATCTATAAAAAAACCCTGAAATTGTTTTTTTTTAATATTTTTATTATCTCAAAAAGTGCACTAGATGAGCACCATGTGTCTTTGGAGAAAATGTGGCTTATGATGACAAGATACTGTCATAAAATTTTTAGAACGAAAATGGACGAAAATGACGAGATATGCATATTTATAGGTAGCTTCCCATACATTAAAAACGGTTTTTCGTGATTTACTCCTAAACTATAAGTCCAATCACAAAAGCTGTCTCAAACATATTTGTTGTCCATTGATATAGCAATCGAATGGTGTATTCAGTTTTGTGAAATTAGGACTTTGAATTTTTAAGTCGCCTATGTCCAACCGTTTGTATGGGAACGAACCACAGTGGGGGGGACTGGGGTGTTAGACGTCCTGATGTCATTGTTAAAAACTGGGTACCCTCAAAATTTAGTTGGTGTTTTCGGTCCGATCCACGCAGAAAGTTCTCACTGTATCTCGAGGTCTTGCAATGGTACACTTGGCTTTGGATTTAATTATATTAATTACTATTAATTACTAATCCGTAAAAGTAGTTTTATTTCAATGTGTAGTATTCGCGTAAATATAAGAAAACAATATTATAAATTGGTTTCAATAGGTTTGTTAACACTTACAAATGGAATATATTTTTGTTTCAATAAAATTAGATTAAATAAAAGTAGTGAAAAATAACTGACAATTAAGTTAAGGGAGGTATATAATTATTCATAGTGATTACGGTTTAAATTAATCAAAAGAACTACTGCGAATAATTGCATGTATTAGTCATTTAAAGAAACTTTTGATCGCGAACAAGGCCTTATTTTTTTAAGGCCGGAAACATTTGAATTTAATTTACAATAAGTACCTACCTACTATTTATGTCACTATATTTTTGTTGAGAATATACATTGGTACATAAATAAACCTACTATTTATTTGACTTTATCTTTCATAAGCGTATACATAGGTACACAAAGAAAGAACCCACTTACACGATATAATAACCGAAATAATAAAAATGAAATAATAACAATAATTACCATAGCATAATAACACTTTGGTCTGCTGTAATTCGATGTAATAGCTGTAATGGCTTCACGGTCACAATTGTAATACGGTAATTATATCTTCCATTCAATCAAACTTCATCGCATCCAATAGAACAATTAATCAAATAGTTTTTGTTAGATAACTATTACGTCCATTGTGATATAATAATTATTTAGACTATTGTATTCTATTTCAAAATTAGGAGGTTTATCTATTGTCTGTATCGATGCATTGCAAGAGTTCAGGGGCTCAACTCCATTACGTCAGTTTTGACATGTATTCTATAAGAAAACTGTCAAAACTGACGTATTCACAATACGTAGATACGCGATATAGACTGTCAAGTATAAGTTGGCACTGGAGAGCGTAGTGTCGCTAGTGTCGACAGAAGACTGTCAAAATGAGTTATTTTTTTAAAGAATATTTTTAGTTCCTCTTTCGGCCACCGGCCAAATAATGTTTGTCACACTATACTTAAGGTTTGACGTATGGTGAGTCGACTGCGAGTCGATCAAGATGCCAACGGGCCCAACGGCAAGGAAGTTTTAAATGTCCAGTGGTTAACAAAGTTAGGCATAGGAATCGAAATGGTGGGAATAGTGTTCAGAGTTTAATCGATATTACAATTTTTATCTTTGCTATGCATTTTTGCTAAGCCCATGGTTGGTCACACGCAAAGGAAGGGGGAACGGTTTACGGCTCTCTCTCTCATTGGACGAAACGCAGCTCGTATGCTTATTTGACAACTTTATTTTGTTCTAAATAGAAATAGGCATTATCATGACGTTAATATAATAGGCAAAAAGTAAAAAATAAAGCTACTCTTAATTTTATGGAAATCATTCCGTTAGAGCACAGTTTGACGCGACGTATAACAATAGATGTGTCTCCCATTGAACTGTTGCGCAATTTCCTCGGAAACGTCCCATTGTCCGTATGTTTTTCTGCGATTTCTTTCATTCACCCTCACTTTTGAACGTTTTGATGCAATCTACGTAATTCACTATTTTAATTAACATCTTGTTTTGATAACGTTTCTGATTAATTAGTTTTACAAGCGCCATGAGAAATGTGAATGCGAATTGTGGTTTCACAGATTTCTAGATCACGACAACCATCCGCGCTTTGATAAAACATGGACTGAATTATAGGTTCCGTGATAGAATTGATTAATATAATTACAATTCACCATTAAACTTATAACAGCTATTAAGTAATTACTATTTTTATATCCCAAAGTAGCGTCCTAAGTACTCCTAGTCTCGCGACTCCCCTCGGGTGCCCTCAATAAGATGGATTCAGGCCATAATCAACTACGCGCCCAGTGCGAGTTGGCGGATTTCAAACGACATTCGATTATTGGTAAGATTTTCTTAGACATCCTTAACCAGTCATAATTCATAGAAATATGATTCACACATAGATTTCGAAAACATTGATTGGTGTGAGCCGGGGTTTGAACTCAGAAACCTTGAGCACGCAAGACACGTGCTTTACCAATCGGCTATCACTGCTTTTCACTATCTAAGCAATATTAAAGATATATTTTAACACTGACCTGCCCCCATAACCCGTTCCTTTCTACCGTGTAAACAAGATCAAACTGTGTCGGCGATTGCATGTTTTGCCGCCGTCTTCCCACGGTTTAACAAATTGCAGTCCCCGACTCCTGGTCACCGCAGCTATTAGCGGTTCCAATGACGAAGTCGTTTATCACAGGTATTTCTCGTGGTAGGTGTGATAGGCTGTGGGTTCGGTTTTGATGAAGGTATCTAGGTATGGGCAGTTTTTTGGTGTTGTTATGAGCTGGTGACCTAATTTGGCGTCGGAGTTTCCGCCCGCCCTCCGACAAGGCTTGATGGGCTGATTAAGTTCTAGTTGATGGATGGTGATGTTGTTGTCAGATCGTTACTATTTTACGTAGATGCTAGCGCCTAGCGAATGTAAATCTCATGATAGAAGTACGGTAACTACTTCTTCATTGTATAGATAGGTTTAATTAATTGTCAATTGTTTTTAATCAATTATCAACTGATCTTGTCATGAGGTAATTTCAGATATACTAATTATGTACTTATTACAAATAAATCATCCCTACATCGTTATACTGTTCCAGGCAACCTTTGGATCGAGGATTCGCGTAACAAAACTTTTATCCTCCTTATAACATTCAAAATCATCAAGATCGTTCAAGTTTTAATTACCTACCTACTTTTTCATATTGCACAAAAATCTTGCTCAAAGGTGCCTATTGAGAAAACGTAGCAAATAGGTACCGATTTGATGTAGTTAATTAGCTTATTAAGTGAACTGTAATCACGAGTAAAATATCTCATAACAGCAACATACTCGAAGCATATCGCACAATCTTGACCAATCTGGACCAAAGAATCTTCCACACATTTCAGTAATTATTACGAAATTGATGTAATTACAATATTAAAAAGTAATAACTTTAATTGCGTTAAGTAAGGCGAGGCTCTGTCGAAAGCTGCTAGAAATGAGTGAGACTTGCTCAACCTTGAGTGTTCACTAGTTTAGCGGCGAAAAGAAAATGTGATGAAACCTGTCTATCACAAATTCATATGACCGCTTGGCGCAGTGGTTTGGCCGCTCGGCTCACTGCATCGGGTGGTTGCGGGTTCGATTCCGTCTGCGAATATTATGGAAATGGTGTTTACGTAATTTGCCCCGGTCTGGTGTCACTGAGATCGCCCCCAATCCATTGTAACGAAAACCCATATATAAAAACGCTGCTTATTTTGGGACTACTAAGGTTGGCTATTCCCATACTTATTTAACTTATATTTCTTAACTCAACTTAAGAGTGTCTTAACCTTATTATCGTTTCCAATCCTCATAATAATCATGTTACTCATAACAAAAACTTTGAAGACTCTACAAGATCTGTCTCAAAAACATACGCAAAAGGAATAGGATTATCGGCACAGTAATCTTCTCTTCTATATACTTACCTACATACGTATTGTAAGACGTACATAAGTCCCTAACATCATAAGTCTTTATTTAAATGGGAAACATTTACACTGTGTGTGGTCACATTACAGTGAGAGCTTGGGAGGGAAATATTTCGTAACCAAGGAATGGCTAGTACTAAATGCCTACTATCTAAAGGTTAAAACGCTAACATTTTTTGACGAAACTTGAATACCATTGACATGAATATAATTATTATGGAGTAAAATATAAATATTAAAAGCGAATCGCTTTCAGAAAAGATTACTTTAGCGCTTGCTTTGATGGAATCGTCTTAGCGGAGGCGCTGCGACGCCTCTAAATTAATAAAGTATTATCTTAAAAATAAGCTTGAGGACCGAATCTTAAAAAAATGTTGGTACCTACCTACTTAGTTAAGAACTGCCTCAAAAGTCTAGTAGTCGCATTCCGATCGTAAAGTCATGGGTTCTTCTCCAGGTGGAGCAGCGTGTACCTACTAGACAAGATTCTTGATACAAAGATCTGATCTTTGCAAGAATATTTAATTTCACTAGGTCACCTACTTTACCTCGAACTCCAACCTACACAAAAAATAACTCGCCAGATTATTATATTACATTTTCGCCATTCATTGATGACGAAGACCAAAATAAATGGTCACTTTTACTTTTTTAACATCTGGCCACACCACAGTCGGTGTCAGTGTTGCACAATAAAAAATAATATAAATTTTGCAACGCGCGCGCGGGATGTGGGCTCTTGTGTTTTTGTAATCGAAGAGGTGCTAAGTGATATTGCGCATGCGTTGGTACATACCTACCTACAACATATTTAATTTTGTATCTACAGGTCTTAAATATGCAACTATCAAAATCAACTTCCTGTGCATTTTGTAGCCCCAGGAACACACAAATAACAGATTAAAATAGATATTCTGTTCCTATCTAGAACTATTTAACCAATTTCTATAAATTCATAAGATATTCCTCTTTTTTTCGCTATATGTGGACGTTCCAAATTTGTCAAACTCTTAGTATATCGCTGACTGACACCAACACTTCGGGATTTACGCTCGCGACCGGTCGTGATGTTATACAAATAATTAAATACCTAAAAAACTAATCATAAATATTTTATAAGTAGCCAACTCTTACATATTCACAATTATATTATATCCGTTCAGTAATTAGTTTTGAATTATTATAAGAATACAACACTAAAAATCCTGGTTACCTAAAACTGTTGATCAAAATTAAATAATTTCTTCAAATAAAAAAGACGTCTACAATGACTTCGTAGAATCCCACGCTATTGGATAGGGATCGGATTCCGACTCGTTCTCAATGGTACACTTTTAATCTCATTGGAATGCCGACTGGCTGGTCATTAAACGAAATTTCCTTACGACTGTTTGGTGTGCAACGTAAGCGGAATGCGGTTTAGTTCTACCTTTGTACCTTATATTGGTTCAGTGATGTAGGGCCCTCGTTAGGAGGCATGCCATTTGCCATTTATTTACCAGAACCTCTTCATAGACCATAGTTTTTTTAAACTAGTTATCCATATTATGCTTAAAACAAAATATTATGATCTTGAATTTTGAAGAGAGTTTATGGGCATTTTCTATTAACTAAGTACTAAATTCAGTCTCAAAGTTCGATAGGTAAGTGAGGTACTCACTTACCTACCTACCGCCTACGTTTTCAATCATGTGAGTAGGTAAATAGGTATTGAATGAATAGCGAATGCTTGTGACTTGCACCACACCACATCATCGGACGTCCCAAAGTGGGTAAATATCACACCAGGTTTTTCACATTAAACACTTTCTCCGTCGCGTGGTCACGTTGTTCAATGTTATGCGTGTGTTTAACCGCCGCGTGCGGTCTTCTCCATTACCTACTGTCATACATGCAAGTATCTACTTAGCCTAACCTATGAATAGGTACCTAACACCTACCCAATACCGATTGTTATAGGTAGGTTCTTAAACAGTCATACTTTTGTATCATAGGTAGGTTAAAGATAGTATATATGTAAGTTATAGGTCTTATTCATATTATGAATTCTCGGTAATTAAATAAAATTAATTTAGGTACCTACTTATTGACAGTATTCGGTACTTACATTATGAAGGTACTTGTACTTAACGCTATATAATAAACTAGCTGTGCCCGCGACTTCGTCCGCGTGGAATTTAACTTAACAAAAATGTAATTTAACATACGCGAGTCTATGTTTCGCGTTTTATATACCTACTATCGCTAAATCCCGCTCGCGCGTTCTGACCCCACGTGACAGGCAACAAATGCTTTCAATTTTTTTCTAACATATGGTAGCTTAAGTTACTCCCTATAACATCAGCTATCTGCCAGTGAAAATCCCGTCAAAATCGGTCCAGCAGTTTCGGAGATACTTTTGGATATAAGTGTTTTTATTTTTTTACGCGGAACCCTAATAGTTTTTCTAAAATTAAAGTAGCCTAAGTTACTCTCTATAACATCAGCTATATGTCAGTGAAAATCCCGTCAAAATCGGTCCAGCCGTTTCGGAGATTACCCGGAACAAACACACAGACAGACAGAGAGTCAGACTGACAGACAGACAAAAAAAAAATTAATCGTGTTTTTGTTATAAGTACTGTGTGTACATTCATATGCATTTAGTGAAAAGGTGTTATTTTGATATTACAAACAGACACTCCAATTTTATTTATTTGTATAGATGTACCATATTTATTCTACCGATTGTTTTTTTTCGCCTTTAATATAATTAATTCGTACTATAGTTGAGGCAACACAGGAATATTGCCAGTACCGTAAATTAATAAGATATCGATATTGTGCTGAATCGATTGATTATCCGATGCGTTATTTATGTCATCGTTTTATTGTTTCAGGTCACAGCCTTGGCTGTGCTCAGCATAGCATCAGCAAAGAATTCAACGACAAAAACGAAACCGAAACGACAATTAGAAAGTATACGAACTCATGAAAACTTGCAGTATTCCCTAGTACTGCCGCATTCAAGAGTGGCTCATTTCAGATCGCTACCGACGAACCGTAGGATTTCACATTCCTCTAAGGGAAAGTTGCCTCCTTATGCAGTCCAGATGGAACCAGTTGTGCAATACTCCCAGAAAGATCCTCTTTATGATCCTACACATGAAAATGTTAACGAAGCTGTAGAGAACAAGAACGAAATTTACGCTCAGTCGAAGATTCTCAACGTACAGGATCAGTCTGGCGAGAGCTACGGACCTCCTTATGGTTCATTGCCAACTGCCCCGCTGTACAGTCATGAACCGCATCCTCATTATTACGAAGCGCCCGAGCCCATAATTGAAATTATTATCAAGGAATCCAATGAATCGCTTCCAGCTCCTCCACCTACTCCAGTACAGAAGAAAAAGAAAGAACCAGTTCATGTGTTTTATGTGAAATACAGCAAAGACCCGCACTCTAAGGACAAAGTTATTTATGAAAAGCCTATACCAGCTATAACTCCTCCCACGAACGACGAGGATGACCATGACCATCATCATCATGATGAATATGTCACTGTGACTCCAGAGCCGTATATACCGCCTAAAACAACCACGCTTAGAGCCATTATCAAGCCCGAATCTGAGGTCTATCACAGCGACAGTAGCGTCAGAGTAACGTTCGGCAATGAAGGCCGGCATTATAGTGACAGGCGTGAAGGAAACACTCATACTGAAGACCATGAAGAGACGGCGCCGAGACCTGCTATTGCTTTCCCTAATGAACCATTGCATTCTAGCCATCCACCCCAGGAACGTTCCGCATCACCCAAGCCACATTACCATGAATCAAGCACAAGGCCATCCACTATTCAATCAAGTGCTCAGACTTACAGATCAGCGACCCAGTTAGCACAAAGTCGCATTCAATTCCAACCACAATACGTATCTAATGATCAACACTTGCCAAGACAGGGTCCTTCCGTATCCCCGTTCAGACCACAATCTCAACCGTCTCATATTCCATTTGGACCTACTCCAACTTTCAATGCTGCATTTTCGAATGGCCCAGTCAGTCCGGCATCACATTTTGGAGGACCTACTGTTCCTAGCCCTATATCGCCGGCTTTCCCCACCGCATTTCCTAGGCCAAATCAAGGACCTACCTTCCATTCCCGTGTAAACCCTTCTTCCTTTGGCTCTAGACCACAATTTAATGGCCCTCCTAGAACCAGCTTCCATTCTGGACCTCCTCAAAGACCATTTCCTACACAATCTAAGAACTATTTTGATGATCCCAAATATTTACAGGAGAACTATCACACCATTACTAATGAGCAAGTGGACCCACCTAAACAGCAACTGTTGCCTAACAGACAACAGCAAACCTTTAATTCTCTTCCTAAACCTAGCCCAACTCCAACTCCAGCTCAATTCCAAGAACACCGCCGACCTCCAGTTATTCCACTTAACCAACAACTTCCGCAGCAGAGACCACACCAGCAATTCGCTGAATCAAGCAAACCATTATCTGCTTTAAGTGCAAGTTCTTCTACATTCTTTAACCTTAAACCATCACCCCCACACGTTGATGATAATCGTCCACCTTTCCATCAACAACATCAAAATGCCTTCCAACATTCATTCCAGCATCAGAGTCAGCAACAGTTTGGTTTCCATCAAGGACCTCCAGGTTTGCCTAGACCCTCGCCACAAATTCCGACACATCATAATTCTCAACAACATTCATTCCCTGGACCAGCTTCTCCCTCACCGTCACCCATACCTCATACACAGTTCGTGCCTCAGCCCTCTTCTGCGCCTTTGTTTAATTTCCACCATCAACCTTCCCCAACATCTGAAGTTTACCACCACCATGGTTCGCCATCTGAAAGGCCTCAATCCCAACCATCTAATGGACCATCTGAGAGACCTTTTAGCCATCAAAGCAACTTCCAAACTCAATCAAACGCTCAACACCAACAAAACATTGGTTCCTTCGTCCCTAACGGCGGTGAATTAGTTCCTGCAATATCTAAATATGAACAACACATAACAGTAAATGGTCCTACAGCTGAACCATTCAGTGGATTAGGTCAACCGGGCCCTAGTCAACCCACGCCAACACCTAGTCATTCTGAAGCTCAGTACCATCAGATTCAACAGCAACACCAAATACAACAACAGCAATATCGCGACGCTGAACAAGCACAAGTCAGACAACAGTTAGCTGAAAATGTTAAAAAACAGCAAGAGGAAATTCAAAGACTTCAAGCTCAGTTACAGTATTCACAACAACAACAACAACAGCAGCAACAGCAGCAGCAACAACAGCAGCGACAACAGCAACAACATCAACTGCAACAAAGTTACCAACAGCAAGTGCAGGCTACTTCACCGAGATCGCAATACACCCAAGAAAGGTCGCGACAGCATGTTTCGAGCACTGCGTCTCCTCCATACTATCAATCCACTTCTAGGACAGTTGAAATAACACCAACTACACAGAAATATTCTTCATCGACGCAAAATTCTGGAAGCAATACTACACCTGAGCCGAAGAAAGAAGAAAATAAAAAGAAGCCTGCTTTCGAACTACCTGATGAAGTTCCAGATGACCTTCGTGAACAACTGCTGTCTTCTGGTATATTAGACAACGCTGATATAAGTGTTTTGGATTACGACAAAGTAGGAGAAACACCTTTAGAGTCATTGCCTCCCGATCAGTTAGCAAATTTCTTCGGTGCTGGAGGTGGTCAACAAATAGCGGCAAGTGAAAACAGGCCAGTTTATGTAAAACCTAATGGTGATCGTATTGAATCTAGAATAGACGAGGAAGTAGACGACGATCAGGATTTTGCTGCTTCCGAAAACGTTCCAAGTTACGTGGCTGCGCCTCCGTCTAAAGATCAAGCTGTAGAAATGAAGGTCGTTCATTTCGATCCGGAAACCACAGAAGGTCAGAACCTAGCCAAGGAATATATCCAGGAAAATGCTACACAAGTCGACCCCGTTGCACTCAATGATAAAAGATACAATAGATACCTACCTTTAAAAGTAAGTGGAAATCAATTCCCACTGCCTGACATTCTTAAAGGGAGAAAAATTACTTCAGTTGTTGTATTGGCCCCTGTCGAAACAGAAGCATTAGCTGGCCATGCAAGAAAGAAGCGAGCGGCAAGCGAAAACTTAAAAGGAATCAAGTTTGTTGCTGGTGAAAGCTTGCAAGATTTACTCAAGCGGCCCACTAAGGACAATTTTGAGAAATGGTTAGAAGTTGAGAAAAAAACTGCCACTGACTTACAATCTGTCATTTTACTAGTTACTGGGTAAGATTGTTTTCAAAGTAGATGAAATAGATTAAAAATTTATGAGATATTTAGTTTTTTAAGTAAATATTTTTATTTTATTTCATTGCAGGGATAACGAAGCTACTGATGGAAAGGAAATCTTTATGTACGACGTAGCATCTGGAAATGTCAATAAACTGAATGGTGAATTGTCGAACGCGTTTGTTGAAGCTGCAGAAAATAATTCTTTGAGCAAAGATATTGAATCTCTAGCAATTGAAGGCGAAGGTATTCCCGAAAACTTTAATAAAGATGCAAAAGACGAAATCGCTGCCGAAGGTTCTGAAAATGTGCCATTATTTGTAGACTTATCAGGCGTAAGCTTAGATCAGAAACAAAAAAATCTATTGTCAATATCATCAGGATACAGTAAAACTAAACACGGACGGTCATTAAGGAGACATTGATATTTTGCGAAAGCCAAACGCCAAGTGGCGTTTGATCCTTGTAAATAGTATAGTATTAGTATTACTAAATTAAAACAACGCAACTGTTGCGTATAGTCGTAATATTTTTACACAAGTGATAATGGTTGTACAATATAAAATAATTGCCTTTAAAAATATTTTTATTATTTTAAACTTACTTCCCTATGAACAAAGATAAATTTATTGAAATAATCTACTTTACCACTGATTATCACTGATTAATATAGACCCGCTTCCTTCTTCACCCTACACCAAGGAAAGGAAGCCCTGGCGTCAAGTAATACCACAGCAAAACAGTTTCCAGGTTGGTGTTACATAAATTATATCGATCTAAAATAAATAATTTAATTAACGATTTTACATAATATCGATGTTATTTTTTACAACTGGCAACACACTGCCCAAGTGTTTTTTTAGAACTGGCAACACACTCCTCAAGTGTCAAACATATGGATTATTTATGGTGGAAGGTTCGTGCCGCGGTGTTAAATTCCCAGTCTTTATTTTTTATGTATTTTGATAATTATTTTTGACTTAATCATGATGGAGGGTTCATTGAGTAAATGGACGAATGTGATGAAGGGATGGCAGTACCGGTGGTTCGTGTTGGACGAGAACGCTGGCTTACTTTCGTATTACACGGTAAGTGACGTTTCAACTACCCAATAAATTAGCTTTTACTGCCGATAAAACTGATTTCTTAAGAATTTATCGTCATTATCATAGATTTACACAAATATTTACCCTATCCCATAATAAAAAACTGTTATTTTGTGTAGCGCTCAAAAAAAAAAAACTAGAAAATTTTCATGAAAAATAAACTAATTTCACGAAAATAGGTGCCTTATGTACATCAATTATTATACTCAAGTAAATGCACTCGGACTTAACCTACTTTTCATGATTTGATTACCATGGAATAACAAGTTATTTTTTAAAGTTAGGTCCAGTTACAGTACCTTAAGTTATACTTACTGGATACTTTTTGTGTTCATTAATCATCCTTCAGAGATGAAGCAAATGATAGGGATACCAATCAGACGTCTTAAAGAGACTTAAATTAACTAAAAAAGTGAAACTCTTGCTTCTCACATCTTAGTTATATATTTGTTATAGCATCAAAACTTTAAATTCAGATAAGCTAGTTGGTACTTATATTAAATGTTTATTTTATGATAAAATATGTTATAAGCAGACCTAGACATGAAATATTAACATAAGTATTATAAATATTACTAGTGTTGCTTACAGCTAGGTTCAAGGGTTGCATACCTTTTTAAAATACATAATATACTTTACTTACAAATTATTTTAAATATATAGGCTTATATAAAAAAAAATAGATATACAAGTTTTGACTCAGAACTCTTTGCTAAAAAAATTCATTATCATTATTACGTATGACCTTTAAATGTTAATCAATTCTTTTGATGCTTCCATTGTGACTGTTTACCTCATTTTTCCTTATATAATTCTCTTTAAAGAAATTGTAAAACATGTAGTAAACAAACACAACGTTTGGAAAGTAGATAACGGTGACACCAAGTGGTGCGGGGCAGCTCGGCAGGAATACTTGTGCCGAGTATATCAGCAACACAGTGAACTGGATCTGTGAAATAAAAATTATTATTACTAGCTGTGGCCGCGACTTGGCCGCGTGTAATTTAACTTAACAAAAATTCTAGGATTATTCATCCCCTATTTTATCCCCTTGGGGGTAGAATTAATCAAAATCCTTACTTAGCGGATGCCTACGTCATACATCTACCTGCATGCGAAATTTCAGCCCGATCCGTCCAGTGGTTTGGGCTGTGTGTTGATAGATCACTATGTCAGTCAGTCAGTCACCTTTGAGTTATATATATTTAGATTTAAAAACACTAGGAAAAATAGGTCACATTGCACACATTAAGGACTAGAATAAAAACATAACTACCAAAATTATAATAATAGGAAGGAGGTCATTCACAGCGACTCCATTGGAATTGATCTACTCTACAACTCCAAAAATTCATGGTGAATGTGGAAATCCATGTGGATTGAGTGGCCTTGCTCCAACTGTTGGATTTCCAAACTTTCTAAAATCCACTGCAAATTCACGGCCTCCACCAACTCCAAATAAAATAAACTATAAGGTCCCTAGTTATTTCTAGCTTTTTAGTGCATCCAGGTTTTTTAAAGTCTGTTGAATAGCTTATTAAAGTATTTTTTAAACTTTTCTAATTATGCCTAAAAAAGTTACATATGGTCCACCACTGAGGGACATCAGGATTAATTTTGTTTTCCTCTAATTGGGAACAGCTTGGTGGTGGACAAGGGGAATAACTCAATTGAAACACTGAAGGCTTCCTCGTGGAAACGAATTAAGATTAACTTACCATTTGAACAATTGTAATCCATTTCTTGTATTTGATTAGGTGTGCTTTCAATCTTGGACTTCCCTCAGCTGACAGCAAGTAGTAACTGTACATGATGATGTGAATCGAGTTGTTGACCAATGGGGAGAAAGATGTTATGCCACCTGCAAAATATTGTAGTGTTTGACGACCGCTGGGCGCAGTGGTTCGAACGTAGGCCGCTCGGCTCACTGCACATGGCGATTGCGGGTTCGATTCCCGACAGGGCAAATTTCGGAAATGGCCTTTTCGTAATTTGCCTTGGTTTGGTTGTCACTGGGATCACGTCGTGCGTTGCTTAGTTTGGGTTAGCATTACCATTCAGTAGGTGTGTCAGTCTGGCGATATTAATTTATTATCTATTTAATGCCACACCTCAAATTGTTCTTGGGTCATGTTAAGCCTGCTGTCCATCTTAACATTTATGTCAGTTGTTATGATTGGTCAGAACATTCATGTCCAAAATGGTGACCTTCCCAACCCACTTTGAGTCTGAAAAATAATCAGGGCCCAATTATCTGCTGATTTAAAAGCAACCGATAACCATTGATATTTTCGTCATGAATTATTCGTCGTAAATTCTTGGCGGTTGACATACTTTCAGTCATCAGTAATCAGGTGGCGGATCAGGAATCAGAGTTGTCTCCACACTCTGAGTATTTAGGTAACTTAAGTACCTAGCAACATTTTAATCAATCGAAATAACTCTTAAGACGCTTTAAAGTGATCGTTACAACTTGTGACCGCTATTTCGCCTCTAACGATTCCTCTCGATAATCAGGTATTTCCAAACCAGATCCATCGAGGTATTTTTGTCGAGTGCCTATCGATTTGGAGTTACGGAAGAAGTTATAACGACTACGTTTGCAGTGAAAGTACGTTTGATTGATTTCTGCCTTCAGAGGGTTCCCACGACCAGGTTCTAAAATATCGATATATACTTACTCTTGAATATAAATAAACATTATAAAATAGATGCAAGCTACGATCTCTTCTCGATAACTTTTGGATGGAGAGAATTTTGAATTTCAAATAAGATAGCAGTGTACAAAATTGATCATTGGGTTCAAAAACGGAGGAAAAAAAAGTCGTCAGGAAAGTAGTTTTATGGTTTGACCCTTATCAGAAATTTATCAATAAAATATCAGTGTTATAGGGTATTTCTTGATGCAATGACGGAACTGATATGATTTTGCATACAGATAGACTCGAATTTAGATTTAAATACGATATAGATAAGATATATTCAGGAAGTCATGACACATTGCACAATTCAGTCGCCAAACCCCGCTGTGTTACGCTAATCATTCTACAGTCACGCATTTCCACAACATACGCATCACATTGTTATACAATAACATTAAATATGATATCACCGTCCTACAGGTTACCGCACGCGTCAAAATGATCTTTAAAACTTCGTTGCTAAGAGCCTTTTTGTTTGTTAGGCGTGCTGGTCAGTGCCCGGCCCATCACTTTCACTTGAGACTTCTATCTTTGTAATTCATGTTTTGTATGATAAACTCAAGCGATATTGTTTAGGGTCAGTCCTACTATCTGTGAAGTTTGGTATTGAGATAGCAGTTGTAATTAGATGGATAGATCTGAAATTACCGCACCTATATGGGGATGGTCGTGCGAGTATGTCACAAATATTGAGAAGATTCGGTCTTCGGAAGTAAAGGGCAAATTGAAAGAGTTATAGAATGCATATGAATCTTGTCAGAAATAGTTATTTAGAATGCTGAATTTATAGCTGATAATAATCCAAAATTCATGAGTTGAACTTATTGGATTGGGTTAACTAGAGGTAAACCTATAAAAGCCTTAACTAAAAACCTCAAATATGGTGGATATTGGATGACTCTTACTCTTATTCTCCCAAATTTGGCTCGTATGGGACTGAAAGAGGAAATGTCGATCAATAGATTTGTTATTTTCCGCGTCGCATCTATATTCTGTTACTATCAATTTAAATTCAAATGGAGATATTTGTGTATTTTGTCCTCACGTTTCAAGTTATGATATCAGCGATATTCAACATAACATGTATATTTTAGAAGCCACTTTGTATCGGTCCTAATCCAAAAAAGGTTAAGGACTGTATTAATAAATCGCATCTCAAGTTTAAGAGCGCTTTTGAGTGCGCTTTTGACTTGTCATTTTGTACTGGTATGCCCAAAGCGTATATTTTTAAGATCTTTGGGTATGACAGAAGAATGACAATTTCAAACGGCTCTCAGACATGAGATCGACTTATTAATACGGGGCTTAATATAATTACACTTGAGCATCCCTATTCAAAACGTGGCTTTCATGTGATCAAAGCCATCAGTTATTCCGTTCTTATTTCCGTAAATTAGATCCAAACCGTAAGCCGAATAAATCCCCAATTTTCCATTCCGCCTTTAAAAATACCCCGAGATCTTCAAGATTCGCTCAAAACAAAAGGAATTCTTAATTGAGCTTCTATTTTTAGTGACGGCCTCGGAAGCTTTCACGCTTTTATTTGTACATGTTCTATTTAGACGACGTTTTGACGTAGCGGTAACATTAAATGGTGTTTGAACGTAACGGCACGGGCGCTGCCGTGGTGATTGTAAATGGGCAGTAAATTAGCGGAAGATGGCCGTTGTGGGGATTGAATGCAGATTAAATGGAGTTAGCGGATCATTTATTACAGCAGATTCGAGATTAATTTCGAAGCTCGAAGTATTTAAATGGTGGAAACAAAGACAAGATTTCGTTGTCGCGGTGCATCACCATACTTCATCTGCGACGTTTCAAAAAATACCTAAGTTTCAGAGTAATGCTTGGTTTTCGAAATGTTAATTATTGGCTTCCATTTTCGAAAATAGCCGTAGTTAATCATTTTCTTATAAATGGAAATAGTTTATTAAGCTTTTTGGCTGGTCCACTAATTCTTTTTATAATTAGGTGGCTCGTGGAAATTTTAAAAGCTCGTGTAATGACCTAGTTGCTTTTATTTTATAGTATTGCGTGTTTGCTAACTTGGTCGTTATGCTGAAAATATTTTTAACTATGACCAAATTGTAATAGTTATTTTTTTCTTAAAACTAAACATCTCGAACGCTTTTTCGACGTAAGATATAGATACGCACATTGTACGAACACACCGCAAATTAATAATTCCTTCGTAAACTTTGAATATTTTGCCTATACATCAGACGAAGAGGGTTTCTTTGTTGAATAATTTTCTTCGAAACGCCTAAAGGCACCGAAGTCTCGAGTTACGAAAAGTGCCGAAGAAAAGCTACAATTTCGTAGTTCGTCCGATATGTAAGGTAAACTTGGTGGTTCAAGGTTTGTGCGTAGGCGCTCCGACAATTATTTGAGCGTTGGGAGACATCCGGTAATTGGCTGGAGCTTTCAAATTACGTGTCGTAAAGTGACACGTCTCAGTTTCATGGCGTAATTATTTTAGGATTCAATTAAATGTGGGAAGTAAACATTTATAAGTTGATAAGTGGCTTTACACGGTGTAGCAAGGGTACGATAATTTGAATGAATCTATCCTTAAATTTTCACATTTCAAAAGTACGTGTTCAGTAATAACTTCAACGCGACAGACTTATTGTCTGTTTGGTACGCATGAAATTGCAACCAACTGATGTTGAGCGTCTTGTATAGAGTTTTATAGGTCGGCATCATATGAAGGCAACCAAACTAAGCACTGATGACGCTCGATATGTTTGAGCGATGCAAATTCGCACAGTCCGTTTCAAAAAAGTAGACGTGCCCCTTTAGGAATACGTCATCATTTATTGACGGAAGTATTTATATTAATAACATAAATGTCAGCGTGAAAACGCAACTATTTAAAAAACCCAATTAATTAGAAAATGGCGTTGTGGATTGTTCATTAGGGCATTTCTACCGATTATAAATATATCGTTCACTGCAAGATTAATTCCTTTCCCTTATTTATGGAAATCCGTGCACTCGTGCTTGTGAAACTCGTGCCGACGGGAGCTTTGATCACAGAATTAAATTCGCCCATCTGGCTAAACATGACGATCATCTTCGCTGACCTCTGAAAGGGTTCCGCTCTCGAAATAAACTGGAAAGCTTTTTAAAAGGGTTACAAGGGACGGCTTAATTGAACAATATATGACGTAAAAATTACCTCCTACTCAAACTGTAATCCTATGGGGAAGGCAGAGAATACTATTTGGGATGTACGATCCAGGTATACCTCTTTAATAATAATTCATCAATTAATTACCAGTGGTTGCAACTCTTCACTTGTTTTAAGGAGACTCTTAATCTGTCCGTGAAGAATTATCTTTGAGAATACTAGACGCCCTCTTCTGACAGATCCACTGACGTTCGGTATCTATATTCATTTCGCAGGTCTGGGTTGTAAAAGACTTAACTCATGAGATGTTGTTAACAGTTTCAGATAGACAGAATAATGTTTAGTTATAGTTTGTAGCAGCTGTTATTTACAAACATCTATATATACGGTTAATCCTGGTTCCAATATTTACCAAATTAATAACGGAAGTGTAGGGTAAATAAGTGACGCATTTCCATCATATTGATGTCCGTAATGAGTTGGGGAGCTGTTTAGCAATGATGAAATAAAACTGTTAATAGGCCATAATGTGAACATTAACATTAATAACGTTGAATCCCAGCGGGGAAATGACGTAATACCTTTAAGATTTTTGATTCTTATGCTTAATATATAAAGCCGGAAGTCCTGATTGACGATGGGCTGACCCGCCCAACGCAGAGCCGAAAACGAAGAAGATAAAAACACGAAATTTGGTCAGTAGATATATTTTATGACGTAGGCAAGCAATAAGCAACAGTTTTTTTTAAGAAAATTCATGCCTATTAGGATAAAATATACCAATTAGTCTAGTCTGTAGATGCTTGCAATAAGGCATTGCTCGCAAGTTGCCAACCTGAAGTGAAACAGAGGAAGGAGAAGGTAGAGCAGTAGCTCTCGCACTGATCGTACGAAACGCAAATAAAGCTACCTTGCGCGATATTCTGTGAGAGTGTGGTACTACTCCGGTAGGTTTGTATTACTCACCAAATAATTGGCAATTAAGTTGGCAACACTGAATACAACTAAGTGAAAGTTAGCACTCAACGTAAATCGCAAATGTCAACAGGGCTCCAGTTACTATTGTTACAGCGCACGCCCTGTGCAAACAATTGGTAATACCAGCTTAGGGCGATAACACATTGTAACTGAAAAATAACGGCTGCAGTTTCACTTAAAGTCATAGAAAACTAATTACACATTGGAAGGACGTCACTTATCTCGCCATAGAGTTCACCCTGAATAGAATAAGGTGCAGAAAAAAGTTGCTTCTTCTCATTAGGTTTAAGAGTCTTGTTTCAATTTGCGCCCGTGATACCGCTAAACAGTCCCAATTAAAGATCAGCTGGTTTGAGACCGTTTGCGATGAGCACTCTTTGTGTTATTATTTTATAAGTTTGCTAATTTTCTTCTAGCTTGTTACAATACAGTATACCTTTCTTTCTTTATATAATTCTAGAATATAGAGCAAGAAGTTTCTTTTTCGGCTCTACCCTCATAGCGTGTTCTGCTCGCGGACACAACCTTACAAATGAACTGATAAGCAATCTATATTCGAAGATACACCTGCAGATGACGTAGCCAATTCCCTTTTTAAAACCGCAGAAGAAAGTAAGTAGGACGTATCTGATCAATTTGAGACTCAACTTAGTCTACACTGTACACCTTAGCTATTATTAGCCTTATATCGATTATGGTATTTAATTGCTTAGCAAATTTAGGTTTGCCCGCTTTGTTCACTTTCTACTTAACCTTGTTAACAAATTCCTAGCTAGGTTGAGCCTTCGGCAAATATTTGTACTTATAATATGACTAGGGATTACCCGTGGTCTGGCTCGCGTGCGATTCAACGAAAAAAAATAAAAATTAAAAAAATTAACCAACTTCAAAAAACCTGAAACTACAACTACAAAAATCAAACCAAGAAAATACATAATTATATATCTGCCCTCTGACAATCATGGCCACACAATATAAATACGACTCCAATAATCTGGCACTATAGCCAGAATTCATCTCATAACAATTTCACTAAGCCCAAACACGACTAGGTCACATTGATTTTTTACGGGGTTCCGGCGCCTACCTTCCGTTATCATCATCAGATGATGATGAAGCCGGAAGGTAGTTTATTGAGACTATTCTAGTGACCGCAACCACCACTGAAAAGTCACAGGAAAGCTAATTACCCAATTTCGTTTACTTGAATGATGTATTTTTTCAGTTCTTTTGACTTTAATGCCAAACTACAGAACCGATTTTGATGGAATTTTTATGGGACCAATCTGCAAGGACATCCTTTCAAATGCAAGATTTTTTCAAAGCAGTTCATAAATGTGGGAGTTCTGAGGTAACATACATTTAAAAAAAACACAAACTGATAACCTCCTCCTTTTTGAAGTCGGTTGAAAAGTGGACTTAGCTGGCTATTCGATATTTGTGATATAGAAAGCAGAATAACTAATACTCAAGGAGTTTTATTTCCGAATGAAGCTACAATGATTCATTTATCGTATAGCTACTGCCGTATTGTGTGGACTAAATAATGGAAACAATATCGAAGTCTACCGTAATACCGTCAGACTCTTTCTATGGATCCGCCGATCCCGGATCAACGGGTGCCTAGTTGTTCTAACTACTGATATCTGTCTCGCTTTGTTTGGACCCGTCAATAGTTTGAAACGAACGTAGGGACTTATTGTTTATCAACTTAATGTAATTTAATAGACAAGTAGCTAATGTAAAATCGTTACAATGCTACAGAAATAGTAAATGAAATAACTAGTTGTTGTTAACCTATGTTTTTGTTCAGTGGGCAACATTCACTAATGTGTTGTTATCATATCGACGGTTGTGGTCCCCTATGTATCTATAACTTTACGCATGTATCGCGCACAACTTATGGCGTCACAGTGTTGTGTGCAGTAGAAGTGCAATTCAAAGTTTGTGCGACAGACGTATCGTTTTCGATGTGTCGCTTTTTTATTTTGTTAATAAATTTACTGCAGCTGTAGGTTGTTTTAATTCTCAGACTCTTAAAATATCGTTTCGCCGCATATAAGTGGCTCCGTTCGGTTCGTTACACCTATTGTTGCGAAACACCCTACTTGCGGCGTAATTAACTTATAGCCACTTTGTACTCGATACACTTGTGCTAATATACTGGTAAATTGAGCATCTTTTTCCCCACAATTTTCTATACTGTGTTTACTAGTTTTGTTTCAGTAGTTGCGAAGATTGTAGATCTAATTAGGTTTTGGAAGGCATGTGAAATGATCATACCTATTCGTTGTCAGTTACATAACTGGCTATGGCCTGGAGTTTAGCCTTGGTAAAGCCTGCTGAATAGAGAGGTGGATTATAGTGGGTATTATCCCATAAATCCTTGTGTAAAGGCATATTGGAAGCGCTTTACGCCCACAAGTGGGCTACTTTCCTTAGCATGAAAAGGAGTACAATTCATACTTATTCCACTTAATTCTGGCATTATATTGGAATATTAATTATACAGAAACGAACCGAGAACTGCTGTCTATAATAAATAATATCTTACTTGTACTAAAGTACTGTCGTCGAATTTGTTCTGCATAGTCCTTATGTAACTGCGATTGCATTTGATTCATCGTCAAAAGAGATGATTGCATTATTGATATTTTCCTATTGAAAGTTATTATTGCTTGTCCGTTTCTAATAATTCTCTATGACCGCATATCGTTTCGATATTGTGCACTAAAATACGAATTTGAAAGTTTCCGAAATACCTCGGTTAAACTCGACTGAAGTATTTCTATTGAAAACAACTCAACGACGTTCTAGTAAATGTGCGAACCTTAGATAGTTCAATAACAATTTAATTAAGGCTTACCCCGTAAGGGGATTTTACGATTGCAATTTCCTGAAAGCTGCTGTAATAACATTTGCTGTTAATCTTTATCACGTACATAACCGTCTGGGTATAACACATTATAATCTTAGTTTAGTATGTTGTCTATGGATAAGTACATGTTTAAAGCTATAGAATCTTAGAAGTTCCGAAATCCTTAGCAGGATCGACTATATTCCTATTCCCGGATATTAGCAACTTGAATTTTCGATTACATCCTTCCTTCAAGATGAAATAGAGAAACATATTGGCATGAAATAGCGCTACATTGCAAAACTCTTTAGACAATTTTACGTAATCGCTTTATAAAATGTGGCATAATAACAAAAGTCAGTTAAATTGGTTCATACGGATGAAATGCATGCGAATTTTTGCCGACACCATTTACGAAAATTACCCGACAGAGACGTAGGTACTTTCAACCGAATGAGGGTAGATCACGCGATGTGTTAATATAACAACAGCTGGATGTTATGTTATGTTGAAATGAGCTGTTTATTAAGCCGTTCAATTGATGGCGCTCGTTAGGCTTTCTAGGTTTCTTCCAATAGGAATTGATTAGTCTATTTGAAAAGTTAATGTTTGTTGTAGGTTGTTATCATGATTCCACTTTTCAAATTTCAACTGGCTTAGAAAAGGCGTAAATTTGTTTGTAAAAGACAGAATTTCCAAATAAGTTCATAGTTTATGACAAATTAAAATGCACGATAAAACTTACCTCCAACGTACTTCGTGCCAGCCCACACGATGATCAGCGAGCTGACGTGGTGATAGATATGGAGGAATGACGCCTGTCTCCCCCTTTTCCTCAGCACGAAGAAAGTCGTCTCCAGCAGTTCCAATAGCTTCAACACCAGCGTCCACCATATAAACCTTAGCATCCTCAATGCTTCAGGATTCATGGAGTAGTCCGGAAGCATGCACCCGAAGTGGTATGTTGTGGTCCATCCTGAGGTTAATAACTGAAAATAAAGGATTGCTTCTGATACAGTGTGAATCCAGTTTATAATCATTACTATTATGGCTCTTACATAATTCGTGATCTATGATGGTAGAAAGGGACAGATCCTTAGCCGTAGAAGTAAGACTCGCTATACATACACCCTTATACCAAGATGTTTCTTACTTATATAATAATATCGCCAGACGAACACACCAACTGTCACGGTCCCAAACTGAGCAACACTTGTACTATGGGTACCGTACAATTGACTTGGGACGAACTCAGTGACACCCAGATCAGGGTAAATTACGAAAAGGCCATTTCCGAAATTTACCCTGACGGGAATAGAACCCGCAACCATCCGGTGGAGTAAACCGAGCGGCTTATGCTCAAACCACTGAGCCAAGCGGTCGTAAGATATAAGAGAATAAAAAGCAAAGTTTTGTTTCGTCCATTGATTGAAGGTTAAAATTGGCTTACAGTTTTGCAGATAATATGCATATTAGGAGGTCAAAGGTGTAAGCGAACTGCATGTGTGGCCTTATAAGTCTCCAGACTTTTATGTCTACTGGTTTTCAAGGCTCAGAAGGGTTTAGAATGTCTGTATCCGATAGATGATAGCAAATTATCGTTAACTAATGTCCCTACGGTTAGCTTCGAACCATTACACCGCATTAGACAATTATCAAGTCGATGAAGTGAGAAAACGCGCGTGCGTATTTGTACATTGATAGTGGCTGTTTTTAGATAAGGAGAGTCGATTGAGAATGTTGCCAGAACAAACATGCATTGTGAAATTATAACCGGTGCTTTTGATTTGAAACCTCCACAGCGGTTGCGATATGTCCCTTATTTCATTGGCCGAGGAAACCAAATAAAGAGCACGGTTCACATTTTTCTTGTTTTTTTTTACTTTCACAAAACTGATGATATTTATAGATATTGTAATATGACCTAATGACCTTTGTTCATAATACCCCACTTAAATAACAAGCTCTTAAGTGCTTATGAGTACAGCTGACACAAAACGAAAGAGACAGAATTTTTGATTGAAAATTCTTGTTGTATTTAAAGGCAAGCCCCGAAATGGAACGCTGGATTCAAATCTAAATAAATCCAATGAATTCATTTCGTCAAATGGCGTGGGAGGAAATAATTATTTATTCATATCCATATTCAAGAGTTGGCCTCTATTTTTATTAAATTTTAAGGCTCGGTTAGTGTTGTTTTTTGAAATGATTAGTCGGTAATCAAATCTTGGAGAAATTTGTCCTTGTTAACGCACCTACTATAAAATTAAAAAATACATTTAAGAATCGAATTCAACTAGTTTAAAAATAAATAATAACTAAAAAAGACTAAAGACTCTAGACTAGAATCGAACTCTGTTCTATCATTCTTGACTGTCTTGAGGCCTTATACATAGTATTTAGAAGTATATACTTGAGGCGGACCTAATGGGATAACCTACTTATTTTATTAACGAACATTATTATAAAGAAAGGAACCGTCCATGTTAACTCAGCTTTACGTCCCGTTCATTTCTAGCGTTCATGGCCTGAATTCTTTACACATCATCTTCTGATGTAATTGAACATAAAAATTCTGCCCGGGTAGTAGACGGGCAGTAAAATCCGCCTCAAATCCACTCACTACATGACTCATGGGACTGACTAATCTATTAACATGGGCCGGATATATTTGTGGCCACTAGAGCAGCGAGGATATAGTGAGCGGAACCCGTTTCTGGGCTTCGGCCAAAACTTGAGAGATAAAGTGGACTTAATGGTAGTAGGCGACATCGATATGCTGGAGTTCTTGTGAAAGTCACCGCTTGATTTTAGTCATATTTCACTACAAAAACCTTACGCTTGTAGCTACTATGGTAGTAGTACTAATGTATGTAAGGTAAGTTATATTTACATACATTTACTCACAAGAAACCTTAAGAATGACGGTCCAAAGGTATGATGCTTCAACAGCGATATTAATTATCTTCTATACCTATATACTAGGTGAAACAAAAAGGTTATACTAATTTTATTGCAACTTAACTTTGTAAATCTAAAACTATCAGCTTTGTGGGACAGTTGAAGTACTAAAGGTTTACTAGCTTGGTACCAGCTGTATTCCTATAACACCTTTTGTTTTTCAAATTTCCTCCAAAGCTGATAGTTTTAGAATTACAAAGTTAAGTTTTGAAAAAAATAGTATACCCTTTATGTTTCACCTTGTATAAAAACTAGCGGCCCGCCCCGGCTTCGCACGGGTACATTGCGGTTACATTATTCGAGTTTTAGTAAGGATCCCTATTTTTATGAAAATATATTATAGCCTATGTCACCCGGGGATAGCTTGTAGCTTCCCCACAGTGAAAGAATTTTTCAAATCGGTTCAGTAGTTTCGGAGCCTATTCATTACAATCAAACAAACAAAGTTTTCCTGTTTATAATATTAGTATGATTAGTATGATGATCTCTATTTCCTTGGTCATCGCATTACGAGTGAACGGATGGAACGATTTCGCTAATTCTTTTTTGTTGTGTTTATTATTGCCAGGATAAGGTTCTTATGCAGGAAAAATTAAGAAAGTTAAGCGGAACAAATCAAATTCAATATTCAAAGTTAAGACAGGACATCGTCTGTCGGGTCAGCTAGTATAAAATAAAGTTGTTTCCGACACATATAAGTAGTACTCACAGATATAGATTTACATAGATAACGCAAGTATCACGATATGTATTGAAACCAAGCGTGCCAATTTTTTAACACCTACTGTGACGTCACAGATGGCGGGAAATCCAAACCCATTCAAAGACACAGATGCCACCGATGCCTCTCCGCCCGCTACGATTCTCTTGAGTGATTATCTCGCTCATACTCATTATATATATCTGTAGTCTCATATTTATATCTGTAGTCGCGAGGACTGTATGTTATCGGCGACCAACCTTGATGCTTGGTCGGGGTTTTCGTTTGCGTTATCTATGTAAATCTATATTTGTGGTAGTTCTCATTATTTGACACTATTTTATCTTCTCGGCTAGCGCTACCGCTGAATTTATGGCCTAAGTTTTAATAGTACCTAATAAAAATGATGGGTATGTTATTTATACAACCATAACACACATCGAGCCCTCATCACTCATAGTGTTACATTAATTCGCGAAGTCTTTTGTTTTTGTCACGCTGCGTTGAACTCACGGTCGATAAAGACGAATAATTGCTGTTTGTAGAGTTCTCTCACTAAAGAAAAGATGTTGAGGTAAGTTAATTGAAGGGTATCTGGGTTTTAATTGTTTTCTGAACCCTACAAATAAGGTTCGTCATTAGGTCTAAAAGGCGATTGCGGGTCGAGTAGAGCTCCCAAATGAAGGACTTACTACCAGACCTTCTGGCGGTACAGGTGTGAACAGCTAAAAGTGGAGGAAGGGAAAGAGGGTTTTGCCTAACAGTAAAAAGATACAGTTCTGTGGGAAGTGGAATGGCATAAGATAATAAATGGTGGATGAAAAAGGGGTCTCATATACGGAACCTTACATAACACAGTCATTTTCAAAACAGCAAATAATTTCTGTCACAGATAAACAGATATTGAATAAACATGTTACGTTACGGATATTATAACATATATTACGGTACAATCACGATCATAATTGTATTGTTTGGTACAGTCGTCATTCAATCATCCTATTATTCAAGTGTTCGGTGCCAGTAAAACACACTTACGTACGGTGACAAGGATTTGCAGAACTGATGGACTGACCGAATTAAAATTATCATGCTACCACTGACCAAAATTATCTATATACTAGTTTCTGCCCGCGAATTCGTCCGCGTTGACTTAAGTAAAGTATTATATGTGTTAATCCAGGTTATAAACTATCTATGTTCCAATTTTCATCCAAATCCGTTCAGTAGTATTTGCGTGAAAGAGTAACAAACATACATCCACACTCACAAACTTTCGCATTTATAATATTAGTAGGATTGTATTGTATTTATAATATTAGTTGATTAGTAATATTAGTAGGACGTGAAGAAAAGACTTTGTACCAATTTTAACGAGAATTACGCGGACGGGGGATTATGAAATTTGCCACATATAGTTCATATAGAGAAGGAGTGCAGAATGCTATTTTTTTTTAATTATGCATAAAAAATATATTAAACCAATAAATAAAACTTTTCACACACTATCATGCGATTGACACACACACACATTTGTAATTTTTACTTAATGGTCGAATTTCTGCCACAGGCGACCACTAGTATTGTTAAATGGCGGAATTTGAAGACACAATTTTTTTTTTTTATATTGCAACTTTAACAACAATTCCAATTGTTTATTGTTTAAAATCTCCAACTCATTCATGGCGAATATAAGTGTTAACAAATGTTAAAGTTCCAATATAAAAATGTCGTAGTAAACAATTTATGGCCACCATAATCTGGGTGGGCGGCACCAAACAGATCAAATTGTCACATGCGTGTCACTGGCTGGAACATCCGCCGCTCTCGGACACTACGTCGATGTGTTATTTTCCGGTTTCACACGCCTAGGCGGCTGTGCAACAACCTTGTGAAGAAAAGCGAAGTATTTGAAAAAAATAAGATTGGTATGAACCAGATTTCTTGTGACCATAAAACCTTTATGCTACTTTTAAGGATTTACACAATACAACTTCAGGACTTAATGCAGTTTTTTGCTACACTCGTAAAACCCTTCTGATGTTCTGGTTTCCTTTGTCTAATTGGTACATTAGAGATAGCGAAATATGCGCCTTAAAATCATCATCAATCAGGGCAAATTGGTTCTTAGAAATCCAAAAACATAACGTAAATCATAATAATTACAATGCACTTACTCCCCAAGTGACAGCAGAATTAGCGACGATCTGCACTATATTGTACCACTTGATGATAGTCCTCAGCTCGTAAGGTTTCCTGTTCCTCATGTAGACTGGCAGAACCACCTTGACGATGCACAGATAGGTTACTATGATAGCCGCTAGTGGTACTGGTGACGTCATGAATAGCCAGTCTTTGACGCGGGGATCTAGTGGAAGAAGGAGATGTTTAGGTACATTAAAGGTAACGCCGGGTCCTATAGGGGTAGAGTTATAAAGATAAATAGTACAATCTTAAGAACAGCTTGAGACCCTGAATTGTACCTACCTTGTTAGTTTTAATTTATCAACATATTTACCTTATAAGTATGGGAGTGGTAGATAGTACTTTACATAAAATCCAGTCATAAGAAGAAGCGCTAAATTAATCCAATGGGAATTCCACAGATTACAGACTATTACCCCCATTTCTCAAATCGTATTGCAGCTGTATCCGACAATTTGGTAACCAATTGCCATTTAATAAACAAAGATTTCGCCTCGTCAGCACCAGAACAATCCATTGAATACATCGTCGATGTTATAGAACATTATTGCGCTCAAAATCTGCGCGATGACTACTATGACCAGAGTGACCCAAATTTTGCAACTACAAATTACCTTGTAACAATCTTGTTATGTGCGAAATGGAAAATATATTGCGGGTTCTGTGTAGAATGTTTAGAAGGGAATTTATAAATGCCAACTCGTTAACCATTCAGGTAACGGCGTCGCTAGTGTCTTTATAGAACTTCTAAAAACAAAATAATTTTGTAATGGCGATTGTAATCCCAGTTTTGGCTCGCTGAAAACAAATTGAAATTGGCCTTAAATTTTGATTGAGACAAAGTAAAACCTGACTGACTCTTCTGTCACTGTGAACGAATCTATTCAAAATTACGTAGGTGCCCCAGACAAAAGCCAGTAAAAAACATGCCAAGATTCCCGAAGTAAATCCATTGCGTCGCTTGTCCTTAAAGCCGTTTTACGACTTATATGTAGGTAAAGGGGAGGCCTTTACATAGCAATCATACTCCGGTCGTCTGTAAAAACACAGCCGGTACAATTCACGTTTTCCTTGCGCCTTGCCTTGCTGTTCTTTTATATTTGATTGGAAAGCGTTTTTGTCCTTTTATCTTCAGGATCCATCCTGAAGCGATATAAAGCGATATAAAACATGCTCATATCCATATGAGCATGCTTTATATAGCTTGTTTGATTTGCCGAATCAATATTTGTTCATCAAAAACTGCTTAAGTGTTCTTGGTAGAGTCAGCTCTACCAAGAACACTTAAGCAGTTTTTGATGAACAAATATTGATTCGAAATAAAGAGAAGGGAAAGCGAAGGAAAAAGGAGGAAACTGTCAGCAGTTTCCTCCTTTTTCCTTCGCTTTCCCTTCTCTTTCCCTTCTACAAGGTGAAATAAAAAGGGTATACAATTTTTTAGGGTAAACTTTACTTTGTAAATCTAAAACTATAGGCTTTGTGGAACAGTTGAAGTACTAAAGGTTTTATAGACTTGTGAAATATGTCAACAGCTGTATTCCTATAACACCTTTTGTTTTTCAAGTTTCCTCCAAAGCGGATAGTTTTAGAATTACAAGGTTAAGTTTTGAAAAAAATAGTATGCCCTTTTTGTTGCACCTAGTATACGTAGATAACCCACTGAAGGTTTTTGCTCTTGCTCTGCGGAACCCAAAAATTCAATGTGCGCAAACGCACGATTAACCCCTCCGTATCTATTAATATCGACATAAATTAATCTAAACTCGACTGACGGCGGTATCGTTGCATCAAATTGTTTCCAACAAAGGTATATTAAATCGCATTCATCGCTGTTTTGCAACATGGCCGTCGGTAATGCTGGTGAAAGGATTAACGATATAACGCCTTCTAAGGACGCCTTGGACGTGTTTGGACGTTTCTGTATTGACTGGAGTAGATTTGATCAACATTTTTCAAACAAATATCAGATAATAGAAAGAAAGCTCGCTTGCTTTATAGGTTTAGAAATTGACATATTAATTAGTTGGTGGCAAAACACCAACTGGTTATTATAATGTACAAGTGTAAAAATCATTCCCTATTTTAAGCACTGCTTTAAATGTATGATTGCCGGTAAATTTGTATACGTTGCCGCGGGCCATGATCCAGTTAAAATAAACTAAAAACAATTAACGGGAATTTTATCGAGCTCTAAAAAGCTCTAGGCTATTTTATAACCGTCTTTGAAATATTAAAAGCCTGTTGAGCCTTCATTATTCTCATTTCAATGAAACATTGAGTATCAATCTTAAAATAAAAGTTATACTGATGCTAGCAGATGATTAGTTGTTTGATTTTAAATAACGATAACAGCAGTCTCAAAAACTTCCTAGATTCTGCAACAAGTCCTATATGATACAGTTAGTTTGAACTCAAATCGTGAGTGATATTTAACACTGAATATAAATAATTGTACAGGCAGACTAAACAAAGAAATGCAAGGAGTCGAGAAGGCTGAAAATCTCTGAAGACCGGTGTTGGAGGGTAGCGGCACTTGCGGCACTCTCTGTGTAGGCAATTGTGGTTAAATTATGGACTTGACACTGACCGCAATACAATTGAGAATAGACTAGGAAGAAGATAGTGCTATAGACATATTATTCGAAACAAAAACTAAGACTACATATACGAAACTGTTCAGCCAGTTAAGAAGATAGTTGCCTGTTTGTGGCAAACTCAATTTGTTTTTTATTAATGTAAGCCAACAAAGCATTTATAAATAGTCAGAATCTACCACCGGTTCGGAATGCTGCTTCTACTCAAAAGATCCGGCAAGAAACTCAATGGTTACTGTTTTCAATGAATAAAATATGGTGTACATTCTCAGGAACAGCAACAGCATGTGAGCAGGCAACACATTGTCACTAAATAAGTAAATAGTAATCAAATCTCACTCAGATTTGGGTATTTAAATTAGAAAGCTAGTTTGGTGAGGTGTGCATACCTAATCACACTTTACATCGATTTAAATTAAATGTTTACAAATGAAGATTATAATTAACAAAACAGAGGTGGATAAAGAGGATGATTGCTTTGGCGTGATGCCTGCCATGCTAAATAATGAATAGAGTTTAACAACAATGTTGTTAAGAGAAAAACAAGTGGACCAATCCCCGTAAGCAGCAACCGCGCACGAGCATGACTTGAAAAGCGGCATCACTCTCCTCAACCATAATAGAGGGAAGAGGGTGACCCGTTCCACAAGGCTGGCTATGAACAGCACGATTTGGTTCACACTCGGTAGGATACCAATCGGTATGTCAATAGACAAGTTTCCCCGACTACAACTCTCTTGATCGACCCTACCTATTGTGAGCCATATCGTTACGTTCGTAGACAACTTTAGTCTGTGTGAGATAAGTAACACGATCTCTAAAGATTCTGGTCGTGGTGTCGTGATAGCAGTCACGGAAATATTACGTCTAGCTTCGGAGCGGGTTTTCAGACTCGTTTCGGTTGTTGTGTACAGTTATGTCAGAGAAAACTAGTATTTCAGAATATCGTAGATATTACTATAATATTGGAGTGTGTACAAGATAATGAAATAAATATCGCCAGACTGACACACCTACTGCATGGTCCCAAACTAGGTAAGCAAAGCTTGTACTATGGGTACCAAAAAACGGACTGGGGGCGATCCCAGTAACACCCAGACCCGGGCAAATTACGAAAATTTTTATACACATTTAAGAAAGTGATGACTCACAGACTAATATAAACTGAATCTAACCCGCTAGTCGCTACACCACATAGGTACTTCCTGCTTTTCTAGCGATAAATCGACAACTTTCGTAAACGGTCATGAATGTTCCGACCGATTCATTAAGGCGCTGCACACGTAGCAACTTTAGAAACAAAATAGGTAAATTAAAGTCGCTATTACTCGCTCTGTACAGCGCCTATACAGGTTGAACAGAAAGGGGATACTTTTTTTTTCAAAACTTAACTTTGTAAATCTAAAACTATAAATCAGCTTTGGAGGAAACTTGAAAACCAAAAGGTGTTACAGGGATATAGCTGTTGACAGATTTCACAAGTCTACAAAACCTTTAGTGCTTCAACTGTCCCACAAAACCAAAAGTTTTAGATTTACGAAGTAAAGTTGCAGAAAAAATAGTATACCCTTTTTGTTTCACCTAGTATAACCAGTTGCTTAACATTCAATCATAAACATCAAGAGTTTCCAGGGTGCAACAGATGCATGTTATTGCCGCTTTAATAAAATAATGATAAAGCACTATACAGATGGCTTTTGTGAAGTCGTTTAAAATCATTAACACACCGGCAATTCGCGAAATGTCGGCTCGTTCAGCGAAATCGCAGATTTTCCCAAACAACTGCGCCATTTTCGTAATATTCCTTCGTAAATACGCTATTAAAGATGCCGAGGAGAAGATAATTGTTTGAATATCTACTTATGAAGACATCATGAATTAAATCATTTATGTCGTTTCTGCATTATTGCCGTGTTCAGATTTTTTTTAAAACCTTAATTGCTACCTTAGTCTCAGGTCCTTACTAAGCAGTTAAATTAAAACAAATAATATTATTGCGGCACATGTGCGTACTATATTGTTAAAAAGATATTTTTGTATCATTGTATGTTCTGCCTAAGGTATATATTCGCTTGGTAGCTCAGGAGGACAGTCAAAGTTTGTAAGTTTTATAGTTCTGGAGATTTCGTGGTGTCGGAGTCAGTCAGGTTAACGGTAAGTATCTGACTTACTATCATGATAATAAATGAGATGCAAATCAATAAAACATGCAATGTTTATCATTAAAGTTCTTCACATAAGGTGTCTGCACACGTAACGCTAATTATCGTTACAGCTATAATAGCTCTAACGATAATTAGTCAGACATTTTCTAGTATCTATAGTAATATTATAAAGAGGAAAGATTTGATTGTGTTTGTTTGATTCTTTGCATTGAATAGGCTCCGAGACTACTGAACCGATTTTAATATATCTTTCACTGTTAGGAAGCTACACTATCCCCGGTAGACATAGGCTATATTAGATTTTCAAAAAAAATTGGGATCCTTACTAAAACTCCAATAATGTAACCGTAATGTACCCGTGCGAAGCACAAACAAATTAGCTTTGATAAGGACCTTATGAAGCTGGAACATTACCTGCTCTCTCATAAAACACATAGTTGTAAGTTCTCTGAATCAAATCCATATTTCCAACTGTCCACACCGTGCACCACTATACTCAAGGAACAAGTAAATGATAGTGAATTAAAATTCATGGAAATGGTAATGTTATATGCAAAAGTACAGCGGCTTCAAAGGTCTACTGTGTGGGTAGATGTTTTTTACGGATTTCAGGGTTCATTCGTAACTGTAAATTTTAAAGCGGAACCTTTATATGTCATGTAATTACATGCTTATAAAAATAACTTAATATTTGATATAATTATTGATAGTCATGCATAATTATTGCCAGAAAATAGGGGTGAGAAAACCGATTTATACACTTTATATATATATTTAGTGTAACTTCGTTTAGGTTTAATTCAGAAAAGTGCTATTGTTTTCTCATATTTACGCGAATACTATACAGATAAGTGCTGTCACACACAAAGTGGAACCCACATTGCGCGAGCCCGACTTGCACTTGCCTGGATTTTTTATACGTAATTAATTTAATTTTTATTCTCTCTATACTTTAACTAATTCAATAAACAATTTTACGAATTTCTTCTATCACCTTTAGTAGGTATTACCTATCGATATAATGACACAAACATATGTAGCCCACATCAGCAGACACATTGTTAGTAGTGATATCATGTCTGCCCGAATATAGGTTTTGTTTATTTCTATTATGTAACGGGAAGGCCTGTTCCTTAACAGCTGATTTGCAATTACATTTAAAGTCAATGCATAGGTCAAGCTTTAATATTAGTAAACTCATGCGCCACCTATGTGTACGTAAATGTCATTGGCCTCCGCGGCCGGTGAATATCCTGACAACAAATAGCCTAGTGGTTAATAAATCCGCCTTTGAAACCCAGAGGTTCCGTGTTCGGTCCGCACCCTGGCAATTAGAGGTCCACCACACTATTGTACTAACAAGACAAGCAACTAAGCTTAGTAAGTAAGTAAGGAGATCTATTAGGACTACTCGTAATGTGATAACTTACCATAGAAGAGGTGCTTTGATCGCCTTATCAATCGCTCGCTTTAACATGGCCCCCGTGACTTCTGAATGGGCGCGTGGCTTTTTGGACGCCGCCGCGCCGCTGCGAATAAACCTTTATTTGACGACCGCTTGGCGCAGTGGTTCGAGCGTACGCTGCTCGGCTCGCTGCACATGGTGGTTGCGGGTTCGATTCCCGCCGGGGCAAACTTCGGAAATGACCTTTTCGTAATTTACCCAGGTCTGGGTGTCACTGGGATCGCCCCCAGTTCATTGTACGGTACCTATAGTACAAGGGTTGCTTAGTTTCAGACCATATAGTTGGTGTGTTCGTCTGGCGATATCTATTTATTTATTTTCTTAATTCTTCTCAAAATGTGTTTGTCACTAAACTCCTTCTTAAAGGCTGGACCGATTTTGCAGATTTTTTGTGTGTTTGTGTGAGATCTCTTGATAATTATAAATATTTTTTTCTCCTTTTCAGTCAAAAGAGAAGATGACGCGAGGCGTGAGACGCGGGTGCGTGCGGCTGCGCGCCGCGGTGATCGGCATCGATGATGAGGATGACTCCACCTTCACCATCACCGTGGATCACAAGACTTTTCATTTTCAGGTGAGATTTTTAGAGTCACATAGTTAAGTTTCCTCAAGAGGTGGTCTTTTACTGCTTAGCAAGTGATATTTTTTGTTGGAAATTTGATTCGCACGTGGTATCCGAAAATGCTAGAGCCGTGGTTTGAACCACCAAACCTTGTTTTTTTTTTGTACAAGAAAGTCGGCTTAGTAGCCTACGATCCGCTTGATGTTAAGCAGTTGCCCTAGCCTAGATAAGCTTGCAATACCGGCCTTAACGGAGTGGGACAGAGGGAGAGGGGTTTGGCTTTCGGCTCTCTCACTCATAGTATTAAACGCAGCTTATAATAGGTACTTTACGGTTTTGTTTAAGGTGATGGCGCCTGTCTAGCCCGCGAAATTCAAAATTGTCGAGTATTTTTATAGTTTATTCAAAATCTGAAAACATTTAAGACAACATTTTGTAATTTGCGACAAACACAGTATGCAGTGCGTTTATTAATACATTTATTTTACTCTAAATATTATCACGGTGGATATGATACTGGTTAATCACTAAATATGCAAAAAATTGCCAGATTATCGGGATAGCTGTCGTTCTTGAAATGTTTTAGAGTAAAATAAATGTATTAAAAAATGCACTGCATACTGTGTTTGTCGCAAATCACAAAATGTTGTCTTAAATGTTTTCAGATTTTGGATAAAGTATGGAAATACTCGAAAATTTTGAATTTCGCGGGCTGGACAGAGGCGCCTTCACCTTAAGGGTAGTACTGGCCCAAATCGAGCTAACGCGTATATGAGCTGTAGTGAATTGGCCACAACTTGGCTCTACTATCTTTAGACCTTGTGTTCCAAGGCGTGCGTTCGACCGCTTTGTTATTACCTGTTCTAATAGGTAACTTAGGTCCGCATTAATAAATCGATCTCAACTCTGCGAGCGATCTTGCGTACGCTTTTGAAATTGTTTATTCATTGAAATGAGTAACCGTTTCTTGCTGGATCTTCTCAGTGGAAGCAGCATTCCGAACCGGTGGTAGATTCTGACTATTCATAAATGATTTGTTGCCTTACATTAATGAAATCAATTTTGACTTTGAGTTTGTAATGACATTTTGTACTGGTAAGCAGTGATTATAAGCAGTGATAGCCGATTGGTTAATCACGTGTCTTGCGGGCACCAGGTCTTGGGTTCAAACCCCGGCTCGCACCTCTGGATTTTTCGAAATCTATGTGCGAATCATAATTTCTATATGATTATCACTTGCTTACGGTGAAGGAAAACATCGTGAGGAAACCTACATGTCTTAGAAGATCTAACCAATTTTCAATAGACATGTGATATCCGCCAATCCGCACTGGGCCAGCGTGGTGGATTATGGCTTGAATCCCCCTCGTGTTGAGTGGCGGCCAGTGCCCAGGAGTCGGAAGTCAACAGGGCTAAAATTCTTATTATTTATTATGACATAAGAATGTAATTTTCAAGATCGCTTTCAGACTTGCGATCGACGAAATGTGTACGTTTCCAGGCGCGAGACGGGTCTGAGCGCGAGCGGTGGGTGCGCGCGCTGGAGGACACGATCGTGCGGCACGGGCGGCGCGAGCGCTGGTCGCGCAGCGTGCCCGCGCCGCGCCACCGCCACGGCGACCTCGAGCGCAGGGTCGCCGAGGCAGACGCCTACCTGCAGATCATGATAGACCTCGTCTCTGTAAGTCAGAGAGATTATTTTTTTTCAAAAAAGGTTACTAGCAATGTGAGTTAATCAGATTACTATGGCACGGTCGCTGATCACGAAGAAATTCGTACAATGACCTGTTATTACCTGTCTCTGTCACTCCCGCGTAAATCTAATACGTCTCGCTCACACAGTTCCCGGTCACACGCAGTTCACGGCAACTGTGTGATCAGCGACCGTACCATAGTAATCCCGTTGGACCCTCCAGCTAAGCTAATGCTTGTATTTGGAGTGGGCTCACGTCAATAGATTAATGGCCAGGATGGGGATCCAACCCAGAACCTCTCAGCTACGGGGGCGGCCCCTCTAACCACTAGGCTATTGACGCCTATTTGATTACTATTTACTTATTTAGTGACAATGCTCATATTCTGTTATTATGCCTGAGAATGGACACCATATTTTATTCATTGAAAAGAGTCACCATTGTGTTTCTTGCCGGATCTTCTCAGTGGAAGCAGCATTCCGAACCGGTGGTGGATTCTGACTATTCATAAATGCTTTGTTGGCTTACATTAATAAAAACAATTTTGAGTTTGAGTTTAAGTGGTGCACCTTACTACTGAGAGCCAAGTCTGTTGACTGTCCTAATAAAGCTCGACCAGGGCCGGATTATTCATTAGGCCGTGTAGGCAAATGCCTAAGGACCCTGCATTAGCTAGGGGCTTCGAGTAAAATGCGTGATATTTTCCTTTTAGCAGTTTCAATTATTTTTTCTAGAATAGGGTGAGGCTTCGTAATGTAGCAAAAAATCAGCGCAATTGTTATGAATAAAAGTGCGCTGTAGTAGAAAAAGTATGCCTACTCTAGGAAGTTAGAAAGGGTAAAGGGAGACCTGCTTTGTCTGGGGACTCGTCGAGGGTCAGACCTCGGCGTCACCTTTGTCGATCCTGGCTTACAGGGTAACAGTGATGGGGGTGTGTGGCGAGACTAGTCTCATAAAAAGTATAGTATTTCACAAATTTAACATTGCAAACTGACAATCCACTGGCTAAAGTTTGATACCCAATACCGAGATGAGTTACCAAAATGATAGTGTGTAAATAAAAAGTATTATGTTGACCAGTTACTTTTGTCTCCCGCTTTGCAACAGACGGAAGTGTATACTTGTGTGCCAACTCCTCCTAATCTTTCTATCGATGGTCAGTGCAGGGTGTGTATGTCTTTGTGAAATATGATTCCATTATGTCAAATAAGTACTCTTTTGTTACAGAAAATGAACACCAGAGTATCGGAGTTAGCAGACCCGCTGGAGAAAAGCAAGGGACAAGTTATCTTAGACCATTCCAATGTGAGTATGCCAATAATATCAGTACTGTAAGGTCCATGTCGGCGCACTGGCCACTGGCGATATGCGTTCCAGGCCGACGAGGAAATAATAAATTTAAGAAAACATTATTGTTTTGAAATTGAAAGAACGGCGGTGCGCTGGCAGTGACAACCGGGGTACCGTTGTGATAGGACATGTATTTAAATATAAATATGTATAAATAAATAGTTAACAATAATAAATATTATCAAGCAATATGATTTATTAATTAAAACCCAGTTGTCACAGTACAAAAATCCTTCAGAACAAAGTCGGCAAACAACCGCGTGATGTTAAGCAATTACCGCAGCCTATAGATGCTTGCAATACCAATGGGATAATCGACGACAGCTTGGCGCATTCGAGCGTAGCGTTGGGCTGGCTGCACATGGTGGTTGCGGGTTCGATGCCCACCGGGACAAATTTCGGCAATTGCCTTTTCGAAATTTGCCCTGGTCTGGGTGTCACTGGGATCGCCACTAGTCCATTTTACGGTACCCATAGCCTTGCTTAGTTTGGGACCATACAGTTGGTATTTCAGTCTGGCAATATTTATTTATTTATACTTATATTTATACTAGCTGAGCCCGCGACTTCGTCCGTGTGGAATTAAACTTAAAAAAAAGACCGCTCCCGCGTTCTGAGCCCGCGCGACAGGACCCATTTATTTATTTCGTTTTTCTAAATGTTTTTTTAAATCGCGTGTTTGTTATAGGTGTCGTATGTATTTTTGTATGCATTTAGTGAAAAGGTGTTATTTTGATATTACAAACCAACACTCCAATTTTATTTATTTGTATAAATTAATTAATTTAATCTGAGTGATATCCGAGGCCAATAACGCAAATTTTGTTAAAGTTTCCCTGACAGAAATAGAACCCGAAACCGCCTGGTGCAGTGATCCGACCACCTATATTCAACCCGCTGGACGAAACGGTCGTAATATTAATGACAATTGTTTTTGTTCGCAGGCAATGTTGGACAACATAAAACATTCCATAGTGCTGCTACAAATAGCGAAGGTAAATTAGTGACCTTATTTATCATATTAATGAAGTCCATTTAAGAGCGATACAGCCCAAAACGTACCAAATGTATCTACCATTTGACCAATATGGTTATTTGTTTGCAGAATACTGTAAATCCCGTCAATGGTGTATACCAAGGACCTACAAACCCACAAGCACATATCAGACAAGGTATTTATTAAGAGGTTAAATAAGCAATGCTAAAAGTGATGGCTATAAACTTAACTCGCTAAACTCTTACTACCTCCCAGTGAGCAATATGTGCGCGTGTGTTTCGGGTTCTCCGAGAAATCTGGTCAGTAAAGTATCCATCACTTTACTCATAGGTTGTGTGGGGGAAGGGGTGGGGAATATACAGCTTAGCTTGTGCCTAATAAATTTAAAGAAAACTTCAATATATAGGTAAAAAGGGTATACAATTTTTTTTGCAACTTAACTTTGTAAATCTAAAACTATCGGCTTTGTGGGACAGTTGAAGTACTAAAGGTTTTGTAGACTTGTGAAATCTGTCAACAGCTGTATTCCTATAACACCTTTTGTTTTTAAAATTTCCTCCAAAGCTGATAGTTTTGGAATTACAAAGTTAAGTTTTGAAAAAAAAAGTATACCCTTTATGTTTCACCTTGTAGACCCGTCCGCCCCGGCACTCTTATCTATTAAAAAAACCTCATCAAAATCCGTTGCGTACTTTTAATGATCTTAGCATACATAGGGACAGACTATGTAGTGATATTTAACTTGATCATTTCGTTCGTTGCGCTGCTGCTGGTCGAGACAAAGCATAGAATTTTTGAAAACCGTATTTAAGAATTACTACGTGTAAACTAGAGAGGAGGGGGGATCTTGACATGTACTAGGGGTGTTCACCAGGGGGGAGGGGGGTAGCAAAATGAAATAAATAGGTCACGTAGTATGTGTATCCTTTATTGTAATATTGTCGGCAGACGCGGAGTTGTCCCCGCGCGTGGAGCTCGGCGCGGAGTGTCGCGAGCTGCCGCCCGCCGCGCTGCCCGACATGGACTCCCCGCGTGCGTACACTACACATATTCATTTCGACCACTAATTGGACCTACTTGTGCAAAATGGAACTAACCCACATGCAATACTGTAGACCAAAACCAACCTTGTGCTAGTGGTTCTAGGTTGGTTTCAATTTGCAAAAGTAGGTCCAATTAGTACACCGCTGTAAGGTGTCTCACTCACTCGGCCGCCGGTCACTGCTATAATGTATTATGTGGCCGCTCCCTTACAAACATTCTTCCCCTATTTTGTACACTTTGCTGTCATTCACACGATGAAGATAGCATGTTAAACAGCTTTTACCCCTACTCTCCCCTTTAAAATATGCTCTGGTGTCTCTGTAGTGTCTCGGATTGGTAGCTCTAAGACACTATGGTTGTCTGGATACATCGCCATGGTCTTTCAGTGGTATAGTCCCCTAAGACATCATGGGTGGCCAACACGCTGCCCTCTGGTAGTCATGTTTGGCCTGCGGACATACCTAAATGTTAACTTTAATCATACATACCACTTAAAGAATAATGCATATGAGCATGAAAGAAACATTGGGCATTATCTCGTGTACTAGTCATAGTTACGGCTCGTATATAAGTAACCGTCTTTATAATTGACTTGAAGCAGTGAAAGCCGATTGGTTACGCATGCGTCTTGCGAGGCAATAAGGTCATGGGTTCAAATCCAACCTCGCACCTCTGGGTTTTTCGAAATCGATGTATGAATCATAATTTCTATATTATTATCACTTGCTTACGGTGCAGGAAAACATCGTGAAACCTGCATGTCTTTGAAAATCTAACCAATTTTCGAAAGACATATGAAATCCGCCAACCTGCACTGGGCTAGCGTGGTGGATTATGGCCTGAAACTCCCTCGTATTGAGGGGAAGCCCACGCCCAAGAGTGGGACGTTAAAGACGACCGTTTAGCGCAGTGGTTCGAGCGTAGGCCGCTCGGCTCACTGCACATGGTGGTTGCGGGTTCGAATCCCGCCGGGGGAAATTTCGGAAATGGCCTTTTCGTAATTTGCCCTGGTCTGGGTGTCACTGGGATCGCCCCAGTCCATTGTACGGTACCCATAGTACAGGCTTTGCTTCGTTTGGGACCGTCCTGTTAGTGTGTCAGTCTGGCGATATTTATTAATTATTTAAAGAGGGCTAAATTATTATTTATTTTATAATTGACCTGTGTTCAGGGCAAGCGATGTCCCTGCTGGTACCGGACACTTCGTACTCGTCGTCCGAAGGCGAGGACGACTTCTACGACGCGGACGACGAGCCCGCGGACGTCCAACCGGGGCCCAGGTGAGTCACCACACGTTGCACTGTTCCATGTCAATGTACGAGTATACAGGGGAAAATTAAATTATTGGCTAGACTTTGATGACCGATCCTCATCACATCCCTAAGTAACATAAATTGTAAGTCCTGTGATATTACTAAAACAAACAAAATGAAAGCATCAATCATTCCACGTATAGTCACTGTTATTTACGTCATATTATTATATGAACGAACAAGCAAAGGACGCAATATAGATTGTGTGTAAGTACTGAGGAGGTACATCCAATTATTACAAGTCCAAACAAGACTCAATTGGTCATTAGCAAGAATAATACTGTCATGTGACAAGTCTTATGGTTCTTGTCTTGACCATGCTATAAAAAGGTGGTCTCGGCAGATGGTAGTTGGTCAAGTTGCAATAGCCAATGACAGAACCTATAAAACCTTATAGGAACCTTTTTGAGATGTTTCGTTGGTGATTCAAGTTAAACGAACTAGATGGCGCTGGTAGGTGCGATTGGATGAGTTGGTCATTCCTGGTGGCGTATTTCTTCGCTATTGATAATTATAGTTGTTTTTTTTACAAAATAATGTTAGAATTTTGAACCTTTAATTACGCCGATAGTATCCAGATTTACGTCAATCTATATCCTACTAATATTATAAATGTGAAAGTTTGTGAGTGTGGATGTATGTATGTATGTATGTTTGTTACTCCTTCACGCTATAACTACTGAACGGATTTGGATGAAATTTGGAACACAGATAGTTTATAACCGGGATTAACATATAGGATACTTTTTATCCCGATAATCCCGAAATTTTTGTTACGTTAAATACTACGCGGACGAAGTCCGTGGGCACAGCTAGTATGTATATAAATGAAACTCTTTTTCCTCGGTCATCGCATCATGCGTGAACGGATGGAACGATGTCGCTAATTATTTTTTTGTTGTGTTTATGATTGTCAGGAGGAGGTACTTATGAAAGAAAAAAAAATAAGAAAGTTGAGCGGAACAATTCGAATACAATATTCAAAGTTAAGACAGGACAACGTCTGTCAGGTCAGCTAGTTAGTATATCCTACTAATATTATAAATGTGAAAGTTTGTGAGTGTGGATGTATGTATGTATGTATGTGTGTATGTATGTTTGTTACTCCTTCACGCAATAACTACTGAACGGATTTGAATGATATTTGGAACACAGATAGTTTATAACCGGGATTAACATATAGGATACTTTTTATCCCGATAATCCCGAATTTTTTGTTAAGTTAAATACTATGCGGACGAAGTCGGTGGGCACAGCTAGTACTATATAATAGGGGTGAGCAAATTTCTGTTGCAATGCATTTTTCTGTTGGTAGGTACACTCCTGGTTGGTAGCTAGTGTCATCTGTTAGAAAGAGACACGTAGCGGTGGTAGAGCCAAGGTTTAGTCAAATTGACTACAGCTCAAATACGGGCTGGCTCCAACTGAGTAGTACCATCCTCTCACAGAAGATCTGCTAAAAGTTTATAATACTTATAGCTTTCGTACGATGAGTGAAAGAGCCGGAAACCCCCCCGCCCCCACCTCCGTATATCCCTCTACCCTTCAGATTGAAAACACGCGAGCATTGCCATTGGTACGTAATATATCGTGCGTTATTATAATAAAACATTATATTTACGTGATGGAAACAAAACCAGTCCAAAGCAATTGGATTAAACCATACATCAGATCTGCAATTTATTTATACACCAAACAGCCGACCGCCGCTCCAAATTGTCGCTCCCCATTACCCATCAACCCCATGGCCGGCGGGAAGCTATACGGGTCGCGAGCGAGGTCTGCGTGCATTGTTGTTTTTAGGTCGAATGCCACCGGTCACTACTGAAATAAACGGTCGATGAACCGCGAAACGGTCTCGGGATCGTTACATGCGCGCTCTTAATGTTACCGGATCTCGAATTGAATTGTTATTTGTGTGTTGCCAATCGCGTTGGGAACTTAATTGAAGGGCAGTTAGTGTTTTGTTTGTTACGTTTGAGTTTCACGAAGAGAGTGCATTACAGTAACATGCAAAACATAAGACAAAAAGGAAATTTTGAAATGACTTACAGTTGTCTGGCGATTAAAAAAAGGAATATCAATTAGTATGTGCCCCCGCAGGCCTAAACAAATTAAACGATTTGAATTTGTCGAATATAGATACTTGATTTCACACAAAATGAGATATCTACCAGTAATGTGAAAATCCGGTGTGCGTAATTATTCTCCTAAACGGCTTGACCGACTTTGATGCTATTTTTTACTTCTACTTTTACAGGGTCACATAAATGTTTCTTCTGTGGTTGGAAATTTTAAATCGTTATAACTATGGAAACCCATAAATAAACACCGCCCGTCAACCGTTATCATTTGGCGACCCGTCTGAACTAATTTCAGTCCCAGACCGAAATACTACAGCCAACATAATATACCATAGTACTAAACACGGTTTTGCGATGGTAGAGCCAAGCTGTAGCCAACTGACTACAGCTCATATACGGGACGGCTATACTGGGGTAGTACCACCCTCTCACAGAAATGAGCCTTAAGTAGCTATTATAGCTGCGGCGACGATGAGAGAGAGAGAGAGAGCTGCATGCTCAATCCCCCTCTCCCTCCCTTCCTTCCTCTCCCTCCCTTCCTCTCCCTCCCTTCCTCTCCCTCTATCCCCCTCTCCTTCAGGTCGACAACGTGCTAGCAGAGCCATTGGCATTGCAAGCATCTGAAGGTGACTGCTTTTCATCAGGCGGGACGTTCGTATGTTTTCCGACTTGTTACATGAAAAAAGAAAAGGCACGTAATACATTTATGATTCAGTAACGCGTCCGATACCCACACCAGTTTTATAATTAACTTGGTCATTATTTATTTCACCCTGACACGGTTCTAATCGAAGTACGCTAGTACTAATTGGTTCCCTTGTTATTACGAATACAATACGCCCCTTGCGGGTAGATGATTTAGGGCGGCCGAGGGCTGGTTGGGAAGGGTGATAAATTTATTAATATCCCTTAGGCCCGTATAAATCGATCTCAAGTCTGAGAGTGATCTTGAGTACTCGTTTGACATATCATTTTATACGGATATGACGTAAGAATGAAATTTCAAAGACCGCTCTCGGACTTGAGATGAATTTCTTATGTTAGGTTAGGTGTTGGTCATGCTCACTTTAATGTCCTTGCTTGCGGTGGCTTTGTGGAGCGGGTCACCCTCTTCCCTCTATTATGGTTGAGGAGAGTGATGCCGCTTTTCAAGTCATGCTCGTGCGCGGGCGCTGCTTGCGGGGATTGGGCCACTCACTTGCCTTTTAACAACATTGTCGTTAAATACTATTCATTTACTTAGCATGGAAGGCATCACACCAAAGCAATTATATTATTATGCACCTGTTTTATTAATTGTTATTTTGGTTCGTAAACATTTAATTTGATGTAAGTATGAGTAGGTATGACCACCACACTAAACTAGCTTTCTCATTTTATCTACATACCTAAATCTCTGGGAGATTTGATTATTATTTACTATTAGCTATTTAGTGATAATGGTGTTACCTGCTCATATTATTATTTTATGCTGTTCCTGAGAATGTACACCATCTGTAATTCATTGAAAAGAGTAACCATTGAGTTTCTTGCCGGATCTTCTCAGTGGAAGCAGCATTCCGAACCGGTGGTAGATTCTGACTATTCATAAATGCTTTGTTGGCTTACATTAATAAAAACAATTTTGAGTTTGAGTTGTGTTTGAGGTCTTAATCTCTAAATAATAAATAACATTTAACAATAACCTAGCCTAGTGTAGACCCGCCTTAGTGTTGTCTAACTATCGATTTATCTAACGATAGTATCTATTGAAAATCATAATCGATTGTATTGATAACAAGCAATAGAATCTAAAGTATAGATTCTATTGAGTACTCATAAATAAATAATAAATAAATATCGACAGACTGACACCAACTGTATGGTCCCAATCTAAGCGACTGATACTATCGATAGTATCGCTATTATATCGAGTTTTACTGAAATCACTATCGATAGTACCGACACCATTGAGAGTTTTAAAAACTATTTTTCAAATCCAACTATCGATAGTTCACTCTCGAATATTTCACTGACTTAATTACTAGTGGTTGCCATGATGCTAATTATTTGATATAAGTACATACAATCTTGACCCTGAAGTAAAATTTTAAATTGATTTAATAGGGATTGTTATTTGATAAGTAACTGATTGTAGTTATGAAAATACAATGATAAGTAGGTAATAATTAGTGAAAATATACATATAAGCTGTTATGTATTGGTCTTGACGCATGAATTGCGCATTTTAAACGGAAATCCTAGTTAATTAACTAGTATTTCAGCACCGAATTAATCCTTGAATATTGCAAATTCCCTCAAATAAGGTTTAATTATTTGTAATACCATGGATTCAACTCATGATTCTGGTCCCCCATAGTTGAAATTTTCCGTCGTAGTTTTCATGAGTTATGCTAAAAATGTTCAGAATTTTTAAAATGATTGTTGCAGAAAATACGTGCTCGCGAGTTTTGAGTCTTAATTTACGTTTCATTTTAAGTCTAAAGTAATAATTATTGATTTATTAATGTAAAATAATTTGAGGAAGATCCGTAAAATGATTTTTTGTAAAATCAATTTTAAAATGCTTAAACCTTTTAGCATAATTCATGAAAAAAATGACGGAAAATTTCAACTATGGGGGGCCAGAATCATGAGTTGAATCCATGGTATCAGTTTTCGTTACGATGCCCTGTATAGTGCAGACATCTGCGCTCAAATCTTAGCTTTGATATTGTTACGTTTTTTCTAATTGCTTTGGACTAGTTTGTTATTGAGGAAATAAATATGTCTTCCCGTCCATAAATGTAAGGTCTTATCATAATATGCATGATTGCAAGACGGCTTAGTTATTGGTAAAGATACCACAAAAAATAATAATAGGATGGTATAAATATTTTCTGTTGGTTGCTAGAAAATAATTTCAAAGGTCAGTCGTTAGAAAGAAACCAGATTAATGTTTTTGTTGTAAGTGCGTCATCTTAAGCCTTTACGAAGGCGCCATTTAAAATTATTTATTAAATAAAAATAATAAAACCTCATAAAATAATTTCCATCTTTAGTAGTAGCTTCTAAGTGCCTAGGTCACTAGTGAGTGCCCCCATTTGTCACGGTATAACATCAACTCGCGGCTTATCTGACACGCTTGCTGCCAAACCCTGTGCTGTAAGTACTTAATCGCGACCTAAAATCGCATGACTGACCGAACAGCCAAATTAAGGCTGACCTCCTTATATGCAGATAGACTGTACACTCTTTCATATGGGTATGTAGGTACCTATATGAAAGATAATGCAAATATTCGTAGTGGCTTAGGGTTCTTAATTAAAGGGGTAGTTCAATTATTTCTGTACGATACCAATATAGCCGGATGCCCAACCCTTCCGTTCGCTCCCTTTGCCCCATTGGGACAAAGTATGAGAAAAGCCTTTATAAGTATATATATGCTACGGTAACTGCTTAACATCTGGCGGGTTGTAAGCCGGTTCAACGAATTTGTAACATAAATAACTAAAGTTGAAAATTTAAAGAACCCTTGATGCGACTACTTCTTTTAAACTACGTAAGAGCTGATAATTTTTAAATATAGCTAAGAACACTCTCGATCAGAATATATTTCTAACAAAAAAAAACCAAATTCAAATCGGTTTATCATCTAGGCGCTATGATGCCACAGAGGCAGACACACAGATACACATGTTGAACTTATAACACCCCTCTTTTTCGTCGGGGGTTAAGAAAGATATCTTTTTGATTGAGAAAAGATTGAATAAGGATACAGAGCATTTTAATTAAAAAAAACAGTTACTGCAGCCTCCAGCAAAACTGTAGTTCTATTGCATGCAGCAATTTGTAGCTATATCCCTATGAGTATTTAATCTATAGTACTTTACATCGTTGTATATGTCTTTACCATCAGTGATATGACTTTTTTCGAGGTCCAATCTCCCAAAATCAGAAAGAGCTAATGCATAAATCACTTATATTCGCCTGCCATAATGTCTAGCATCATTTCTATGCCACGTCGTCATAGGTTAGCATAAATCAGAACGCTCATTTTCTATTTTGGTCCTTTTGCTCCGTGTACGTATTGATTGCTGGATATACAGTGAAATATTTAAATGGCCCTGAAAACTGGGCTGCCCGAATGACGTCGGTGTTGTTTTTGTTTTATGTTTACAACTGGTGCATTATACTGTCTGGTAGGGTTTCGTTCATCGACTATTCAGTAGCATGGTCTGAATTTATTTAAAGCTTGCAACACTTCTACTTTGATACTTGTGATATGGTTATTACAACGTAAATCGAGCACCAATCACACTGTCCCATCTCTATTATGCCGTTTATAGTAAAAGAAAGACTACGATATTCAATGGGGGCCGGCGTTTAGCGAGCCGTTGGAAGAAAAACGAATTAAACATACCTTGTGTCTCGTGTAAAGAACAGTAGGTATCATTATGAAACATTGAAATACTTTGACATTGAAACAATTGATTGTATTTCAAAATGTTAGAAAGTATAGTTTTTATCGATCATAAGAATATAAATATAAACAAACTAGCTAACCCGACAGACGTAGTCCCAAAGAATTTGTAATAATAAGACATTATTATTACAAATTCTTTGCGTTGTCCTGTCTTAACTTTGAATATGGAATTCGAATTGTTCCGCTCAACTTTCTTAACTTTTTCTTTCATAAGTACTTCGAATCTGTTCACGCGTGATGCGATGACCAAGGATTCATTTTATATATATAGATAGAAGATTAATAAATACGAGGGCGGGATGATAAGTAACTAGCCTAATAAGAAAACACTTAACGTTCCGTAATAAAATTAATTTTATTTTTCGACATAGTCTCCATGAACCTCTACGCACTTATTCCATCTTCGTTCTAAAGCAGTAATGCCTTCCAGAAAATGATTTATTTCGAGGCCTGCAAAATACTCCTCTACAGCGGCTATGACTTCATCATTTGTGGCAAATTACTGTCCCCCCAAAAAAGTTTTGGGCTTAGGAAATAAGTGGAAGTCTGATGGAGCTAGATCAGGCGAATAAGGTGGGTGGGACAGCAAATCATACTTCAATTCGTTGATTTATGCCATAGCTTTTTTGATCGTGCGTAAGCAATCGCGGCACCCAACGGGCCGATAACTTTTTCATATTTAATTCCTCACTTAGGATATGATGTACCCATTCTTTTGAGATACCTGTACTGTCAGCTATTTCAGATAACTTCAATCGTCGATCTGCTAAAACCATATCATGTACTTTCACGACCATTTCCGGAGTCGTGACGCTTTTTGGACGTCCGGGGCGGGCTTCCTCTTGGACACATGTACGACCGCGTTTAAACTCAGCCACCCAGTTTTTTACTGTGTCATAGGAAGGAGCACATTGACCCAAAACATTATTTAACCCGTTATGGATATCTTTCTCCTTCATGCCCTTCATATGAAGAAACTTTATCACCGCTTTTTGTTCAATTCTATCCATTTTGAAAACAGTTGACGAAATATATTTTCAAATGACAAAAAATCTAATAAATTTTCGCGCCACCAAATTCGAATTTAGAACACCGGTGGCCAGAGATACGAATTTAAAAATGACATATATATTTTTTTAATTTTAACTTTTTAAATAGCAAAGGCTAGTTACTTATCATCCCGCCCTCGTATTACAATACAACCTTTCGATAAACAAAAATGGATATATTTCCTTATAGTTATGTACAAAAGGATTTTTATTCATAACCGACTTCCAAAAAAGGAATAGGTTCTGTGGTCGTCAGTATGTTTTTTATTTTGGTTTTTTATGTATGTTCACTGATTCCTCCGTCAATTGCGAATCGATTTTGAAAATTCTAGCTTTTTAGTGCACCCAGGTTTTTAAAGGCGGTTTTTTTTAAAATTAAAGGTTTCTATCTGTAGGGAATTACTTTAAATACATTATGATGTAACTTCAATGTCTATGTCATAAGGTTGTATTCGATAAATAAAAAATATATGCCTACCCAACTTCCTACATAAAATCAGATGTTTTAACTTCGGTTACCAATCCGGCTAAACTGTCGAGTAATAAAAACATGATATTGACTATAGGCAGATATTATATTTTGATTACAAAATTAATGTATGTATAAATCTTTGTTATCCTGCTTATCCACCTATTGTTTGCGGACGAATCTAACTTTTTGAATAAATGAATGAATCTTTATTTGCATGAACGTATATTTTTTATGGAAATCATGCTTGTAACGGTTTTTCCGCTTCAGGCTAGAGGTATTTTTACCATCTTATCCGTAGCAATAAGGCCGGAAATGCGACTGCAATAAAAAAAACAACAGTTATGTTATGCGAGCACTGCCATATATTTATATAGGGGTTTGATACTATCTGATTTGGCGTTAAACTCTACAACCCACATTGATTAAGCTCTACATAGCACGTGTTCATTATTTAACTCATCCAACTCTACTTTCACCTTTTTAAACGATAGAATAGGTCCGATAGGATCAAAGTAAAACCATATATTTTATTTTGTATAGGATTAAGGAATGGTGCACTAGCAAATATTCAGTCAATTCCTCATTTTTTTCTTCGCTTTGCAATGAGCTCGGAACGGAACCTCAAGTCAGGGAAACCACCATCTCTCTCCATCCATATTATTATTATTTGTGTATGTAACACGTGTTCTATGTTTGATGTAAATGCGGGCGCATATAGCGGGTTTATTTATAAACAAGTGTTGGGATGCGTTTTCCGAGCGGCGGGCTCGATCCGCAGTGATGCGCCGCCGCTTTGCGCCCGGCATAGAGTAAACATTAAATTCAGATGGTACACGTCACGTTTTCTACCTACAACTTTATATATTGTCTAAGCAGACGCGAGTTACTGTCAATCGGCAATCAATCGCTCGCGCTTCGAGTCTGCTTCAAGCCTGCTTTGTATAAAAATTGTCTCGAACTATTAGTGCAAACCAAGATCCTCTAAAAAAAAATCTGTCAATTTATACTCAAAAGTAATCACCTATTTGAAAATACTAATTAAAATTATTACGTGGGAAATTAAGTAAGTGGGTACTTGTTTGTAAAAACACATGGACAAGTTGGAGTCGTATCCTCTCGATTCAAATGTATGTACAGTCCACAAAAATAATATGTACACAACAATTTAGGGAAGGATAGAAGTAATTTTATTTATAATATAAAACCCGACAGAGTCATCAAACATTTACCTTGTTAGTGGTTTTATTTACACGTTAAAATATAACTGTTAGTACGAACTTGGAAGAGAGAAGTCGCATGTGGGCCTTCTACTAGTTTACTCTCTATTTAATCTATGGTCATCTCGCGCCCACACTTCAGTGCACGACGGTACGTGCCGCGCGGCACACCCTGCCACACGGCCGAGACGCCATTTCAAACGCGATCGATAGACACCCATCTACGTCGCGTCGGCGACTGAATGCGGCTTCAGCTCTTCGTATTAAAAAAAAACCGACAAAATAACGTACGTCCAATAAGGTGTTCATTATTATTAATATTAACGCATGCCCCGGTTTGCGTGTGTAATGTTTTTCATTTCCCAACCAGTGTTTACATTCCATTTCTGAAAGTTCATCCCATTGTTATGTTCAGAAAAACAAAGTTTTTTTTTCATATTATTGGATGCTAATGTTCAAGGAATGTCAACTTTATTATTTTCGCTCGATTGTTAGATTGTGAATCGTAAAGTTAAATGGTGATTGCGTCCTGGTGTCCTGGTGTCAGTTTTTATATGTGGGTGATATTTTTAGTGTTACGTCTTAGCGCTGTATCGCTATGGGGCTTTGTTTAATGTTTTTAGAAGCAACTTGTTCGTGTTGATGAAGCCACTTTCAATTGGGTGCAGGTTGAACCTTTAACGATGGTTACGTCAGTATTTTCTAGATTCCTCTAAGAGTACCATGCTAAGTGATTTTATAGTCCATATCGATTTATGAGTACCATATTTAATCTTCTCCTGAGCTTTATCCCGTTGTAAATACTGGGCACTATTCCCTAAAATTTTCTTTTTATTGCTCGAGTGCGGAAAATACGCAACCCAAAAAACAAACAGACAACTTTATTTTTTCTGAATGTACTTATTTGTTCCATTTTCAAATAAATATGTTATACATTTTATAGTTAAATTAAATATTTAATAAAACACGTAGGCACAAAACTTATAATTACGGGTGTACGTACTGTTTATTTTGAATTCCCAAAATGTTTATTGCTTATTCACATTTACAGTAATGTCCATGTCTGTAGTTATGCATTTTTCATACATTAATAAGTACTAATAGAAGGATGGTCACTAACTGATTTAATTTCGCTAATTAGAAAATTCCTAAACTGTTTCCCTGCGGCTACGTAACAAAATAAATACTTCAAATTAGTAGGTCTGGTCGTGCGTGAATTATATATGACTCAGGTAATTTATTTACACCTAATAATAACTAATGAACCTCAATAACATTAGATACAATTCAGCTATAGTGATAGTAATTCGGCATTTAGATTTCAGACCGTTGACGTCAATACAATCGTTTGAGCAACTTCGCAAAGTGGCACAAAAACACATTTATTTTAACGAACTTGTAACAAATCGGTATATTCCTCTACATGTCCAAGGTCTTGCAATAATGGCTGCTTATTTATGTACCTACTTTTCATCTCAAAATGACTTTTTAATCAAGACCTGTAAATTATCGTATCCCAAGAGACGAGATACGTACCTAATTTTGTGTCGTTTTGTTTAGCAACTAAGGGGACCTTGCCTTCATTCCAATAAAAATCCCCAGATATATTTCTGGTATATGACACTCTTTCTTTTGTTTATTGAAATATGTATTTTATAAACCGAGGTCCAAGGTTCAAAGTCATAAATGATGCATGAAATTTTATCAAAGCGGTTGACCTGGTTCTAATATAATATTCAAAGGATTGACAGCGGAGTGAGTTATGACCGAACAAGTTCGCTCAAACCTTTCACTGACAGATTTTTTAAATATCCTCTAGGGGATATTTCCTCCGGGAATCTGCTATTGGTCAGTTCATACCGTGGGTAGCTTGAAATTAATTAAATAAATAAATATCGCCCACTGTATGGTCCCAAACTCAGCAGCGCTTGTATTATGGTTACCGACTGGGGGCGATCCCTGTGACACCCAGATCAGGGCAAATTACGAAAAGGCCATTTCCGAAATTTGTCTTGTTTCTTCGGGGGTCAATAAATTCGTTTCTACGGCATAATATTAAGCTTGTAAACAAACGATTTGTAATTCAATTTGGGATAACGATTTGTTGAAAAGTCTACTAGAGACCAACCCACTCGGATTATCACTAGATCGTGTCCAAATGATATTGCTTTATTTCTTCGTACACACAGACGTGACTTACATAATTAATACGTACCTGCTGATTGTATTAGCACGTGTGTGACACCACGACTCTGGATCGGCCATTGTCAACAACTGCACTTTCACACGGTTCAACGTTCTTTCATAATTATTCGCTATGTTATAATTAATTAAGCGAAGTCATACGGAAGGTCTGACATCAGTTACTGGTATACTGTTGTGGGAACTTACATTTTATGATGGGTCGGTTATACTTAATCATTTGCAAAGTACACTGATTCCCAATTGCGAAAAGGATCTTTAGCAGATTCAAATTCTTTTGAAGATTATTTATGTACAAAGATAAACGCCGGTTATGAAGGATAGTGTCGCTTGATATATCTATATACTATATAAAATTTTCGTGTCACAATTTTGGTAGAAAAACTCCTCCGAAACCCTTTGACCGATGTTTATAATTTTTTTGTGTATATTCGGTAGGTGTGAGAAATAGATCGTAAAGTATATTTCATACCTAGAAATAATTTATAAGGCAGAACAACGTTTGCCTGGTCAGCTAATTTAAAATATATAACTTAAGTTCTATACTAGGCTCAATAGCCCATTGTTAAAAACTTTTACCTAAAAACCCAGAATCATGCAACCTTGAGATCCTACAAAATACATAATTATGATTTTCCAAGCCGAGACCCGCACTTGAACGTCAGCCATTTTTTTCAAAGAAGGTAAGTTCATTTGAAAAAAGTGGGAGTCTAGACTGTTGTACTAACTCGAACCAAGTTCATACCTAACTACTTTGACTTCCTTTAAGAATGCGACGCTAAAAGTTCTTGCCGTTAAAAACCTTTATATTTTCTATGTTCACTTAAAGAAGCCCGCAATGCTTCATCAACTACCTTCATTATTAGGTCTGTGACCCTTCTACAATTGGTCTACGAAAAAAAACGGTGGCCCTCCGACACAGTCCGTAAAACGCGACGAATGAACAGCTATCCCTGGTCTCGCTCCCTCATTCTTCCACAATTATCTATGCCCGGGCACTCCTTTACAAATGTATTGAAATTGTAAGTTATCTGAAGGTACGCGAGTACGTGGTTTGTTTCCGTGAGTAGGCATAGGGCTGTTCTTGTTGTGTTTTGAATACGAAACACTGCTAGTGTTGAATCGTGTGATAACATAGGTACAAAGGGTTGGGAGTAGCAATTTAAGTGCATATTGTTGTCATATAAGAAGTCAGCAGTTATACTTTCATAATAAGCCAATACCTGGTGCCCAATCTGACGTTATAAACGCACGCCTTTGGAATTCCAGGATTTTATATTCGATTCTCTATTCCAACAAAGTTTATAACTTGCTGCATAAAAATCAGGTAAATCTGCATATATTTCGAAAACTACGTAGGTACCTCTGACGTTCAACAACCCGCACTGAGCCAGCGTGACAGACTATGGCCTCAGTTCTCCTTGCATTGGGGGGAGTGTGCCCGGTTTATGTTTCATCACGCGTATTGACTATGAACCATTGGCTGAACCGTATAAGACCATTCAAAAGTTCTGAATGACTCAAATCAAAAATCGCCGCCGCGACCTTTGTCATTATTTCATACTAGCTGTGCCCGCGACTTCGTCCGCGGAATCAAAATCCTTTCTTAGCGGATGCCTACTTCATAACATCTACCTGCATGTTAAATTTCCCGCCAGCCCGATCCGTCCAGTGGTTTGGGCTGTACGTTGATAGATCACTATATCAGTCACCTTTGTGTTATATATATTTAGATTCTAATATTTTTATTAGGTGAACACCACAAATGTAACGTCGAGTTTCAAACCAGTGCCTCGGAAAGTGTGATAATGTTGGTAACTTTCTAAAAACAATTAGTGCTGTAATAAGTGATAGTTAAACAATGCTGGGTGAATATTAACCCGCTCGATGCTGTGATGACAATTAGTGTATTGAGTATAGTGCAGAATGCTTCGTGCGTTGACTTCTAGAAGATGGTCGCTGAGACGAGACAGTGGGAGGTGAGACATGTTTTCTGTATAAAAATTGCTACCTACATAGAGCACTTACCATCCTGGTGTATCTTCCAATCAAATACTTCTAAATTCGATACCAAATTAAAATTGGATGAACATACTGCAAAAGCCAAAAGCTTCGCTTGTTATCAAGACACTGAAATGACGAGTACCTACTAGCTATGTGAGGTTATGTTCCGTTAGCCACTCCGACTAAGCTAAATGCTTATGCTAGAATTAGGCTCACGACAACAGTGTAATGGTTAGGATAGCCTTCGAACTCGGAACCTCTTGGTTTCAAGCGTGGTTCTTCAAACCGCTGCAGCTTTATAGTAAAATGTTGATGCAATCTGCGGAGTAATGTTACGCTTCCTTTGTGCTAATGGCGATTGTTGTCGAAACATTGGGTATATTATATACTACTTGTATAATTATGGTTCACAAACTCCCTTCTCCCTATATCCCACTACCTATTAGGTCGGCACCATGCGAGCATATTTCTCCCGGTAACAAGCGAAGGTTTAGTTGGTCGTATTAATTATTTCGTCAGGCAAGTAATGATGCTCATCGTCAGAGAAAGTGTTGTTAATACAGTTAATAGGAAATGGCGATCGATTTTCTAGAGCGTAGCGTGGTAAGCGTTTAATAACAAAAACGCGTTTCATAACTTTATAGATCCGGTATATAATGAAAAGTAATCTACTCGGTAATGCATAACTATATTTTTCAAAAGACATGACTCGTGATTTAAGTGATCTCAATTTAAATCCGAATCGCAACCATATAAATATAACCTAGAATAATCATAGGCGTCGCCATGCCAAAAGCGAAAGAAATCTTACATCATCTCACAGCGAAAAAACATGCATACACAGACCTAGCGATAGAGGTTAAAACCCAAGGGAAACTCAACATTGACAAAACGATCTCCTATAAATATGTTATTGTTCATTAGACCAATTATCAACTATACACGAAAGGAAAATATGACCCAGACTGTCCTATTGAGAAAACGTTGCGCTTTCACCTAGTAAATATAATTCAAATTTGACAAGATATCACTTAACTGTCTTTTATAGAACTGTGTGACCCAAACGTAAACAATAAGGGCAATAGATTTAGGTATCCCTAAACCTATTGCCCTAAACTCAATAGATTACTGAAGTCACATGTATCGTAATGTACTATTAATAATCCGACGACAGACCGATATGCTGGTTCTAAAATGTCTGTCCAAGCCCTAAATATCTCAACATGATCATTTACCTCCTCAGACACTTGGCTCCTGCTCAAGGCTTTGGATATACCCTTAAACAAGCAATACTCGCAATGTGAGTTAGATCACATTACTAGTATTCCCGTAAGCCCCTCCAGCTTAGCTAATTGCTTGTGCTAGGAGTGGGCTCACGTCAATAGTTTCATGGTCAGGATGGGGATCGAACCCGGAACCTCTCAGCTACGACTACGCCCCTCTAGTAGGCATTTGACGCCTTATATAACTAAAAATCTTGATTAACTTAATTAGGTAAGCTTAGGAAAATTCTTAACGCATTTTTTGTCGTATCCCTCCCTTTTAATGGAAAGAAATACCGACATGGCATCTAAAGCTTCTTATACGAACGAAAACAAATCTCTTCCTAATCTAAATCCTTGAACCCACAAAAACAGATTTCCAATAAGATTACAAAAACATTTGTCCGCAATTCCATCTTCCGAGCTTGCTCCCATCTCCGAACCAAATAATCCTTCGAGTTAATAATATATTTTTAATATTCACGAGAACTTTTAAAAGTGACAGGTTATTTTCAACGAATCCTGATTACGAGTGTCTGTGATTATTGGGATTAATCATTCCGCTACATGGAACTTGAAAATCACTTTGGGTTTTTCTTGCTCGAAACTTGAACAAAATATTTTGCCAACAAAAAATACTTTGTGATGTTAGTCTACGTTTTCATCAAACACATCTCGGTTCAAAGTTTCCACGTCGTTCTAGTGGAATTAATAAAGCCGCCCCCGAAATTTGTTCTCGCAACCTAAGTGCTGGGGTACACGAGTGCGGAATGATAGATGCGCGCATTTCAAACTCTGAGAATGTCGTTGGAAAATTGTAGAATATTGTCGAATTGTTTAGTGTGATTGGCAGAATAAAACCAACTGACTATGGAACTACTAAAATTCTCGTCCTCTATGTTTCTGTCACACATAAAAAGTATAATTTACCATTGCATGTAGTGAAACTGGTTCTCTAGGTCTAGACTAATCTCAATAAACATGCGAGCTTTGTAATCCTACTCGTTATTTTAATGATCTCATGTGATGACGATAATATGCTTATTATGCATGCGATACAAGTAAGAGCAAATTACAGTGTAAAGAATATTAAGATCGACGGTACAAGAACTTAAATTACAAAACACTTAGTCAATGAACTGTCTCGTGTCCCTGAGACTTAAGACACAAAATTATTATCAAAAGCTCTCGTACATAAAACCTTGTTATGAAAAATCCTGACGTATTTCGAACCATTGTTTCTTTTGAACGTTTCGAAATGCCTCATTATTTATTTGCAAAAAATATATTATAATGTCAAGGGTGCGCCGTTGGCTGTCGAGTGGGAGATTACATCTTCATCCCTTTGTAGCACTGTGACCTTTATTTCTGATGTAGTGATATGACATGTTCTCATTTGCGTGGGTGTTATATTCCTTTCCTCTGTAATTCTGTTACATTTCGTTAGTACACTTTGATTATTATTCATGCCCTCCACGTGAGAGGTACCTTTGTGTCAACGAACTATGGCCTTTTCGCGAATCTGTCGTATACATAGAGTTCTACTTTTCACTATATAACTGTACATAGAATCGTATAATATTTACTATGATACTTATCTTGTCTCGGCTTGCTCGCTAGCCCTGCGTGTCAGAATGACAAATCCTACTAATATTATAAATGCGAAAGTTTGTGAGTGTGGATGTTTGTTACTCTTTCAGGCAAAAACTACTGAGCGGATTTGGATGAAATTTGGAAAGCGGATAGTTAATTACCGGGATTAACACATAGGATACTTTTTATCCCGATAATCCCGAAATTTTTGTTAAGTTAAATACTACGCGGATGAAGTCGCGGGCACAGGCTAGTTTACAAATAATTTAAGGTAGAGTGGTAGAGCCGAGCCGTAACTAATTGACTACAGATCATAAACGAGCTGGATCGACAGGGGTAGTACCACCCTCTCACAGAAGATCGGCGAAAGGAGCTATTATAGCTGCTTTTCGTACGATGAGTGAGAGAGCCGGAAACACAACCCCTTCTACCTTCCTCGCCCTCTGTCTCACTCCCCTTCAATTCGGCAATGTGCGTGTAAAGACTTTGGTATTGCAAGCATCTATACAGGTTACAATAACTGCTTAACATCAATCAGGCAGGTCGTAAGCTGCGACATAATTCTATTATTAAAGAAAATTTTGTATGCTCTTGCCTGACAGATGGTGGCTTAGGTTACCCTGATAATGTAATTCTAGAATGCTTTAGATATCCAAATCTTAAGAGAGATAGGTTCTTAAAAAGAAATACACTAGTTATTGATTGCGGAATTTAATAAAAACGATATACTTTATCTTGCCTTTTTACTTTAATATACGGATCACCCACAGAATTGGAAATGACAACGTTTCTTTTAAAAAGAACAATAAAGCCGTTTGAATGCGGTACTTACCAAATTGTAGGTTTTTATATTCTCTGCAACATGCACCCATTGACTAAAACATTGGAAAAACACACCATTGTAGCAGCATTGTCGTGACCAAGAACAATCTCGACTAGAAATCGAATAGATACAGTTAGTCAGGCAACTTAAATCCGGCATTCGATCACTTTCTTTCGATGAGCTCATTTAAAATAAAACCACTACCAAATAGAGCATCAATCTCGGGCGATTTTTACTGAACATTGAGAGTAACGCTTCGACAGCTACGCTACGCGTTGCATGCAATGTAACGGTTGCTTCACGCACTGTGATCAGACGCAGGTTTTGTACTGAGACAACACACAGCGTTAGTTATCAAAAGCTATTAAAACCTGTACCTTTACGGACACAAACGCTTATACAAACAAATTACACCGCTTGACGACCGCTTGGCGCAGTGGTTCGAGCGTAGGCGGCTCGGCTCACTGCACATGGTGGTTGCGGTTTCCATCCACGCCGGGGCAAATTTTGGAACCTGCATTTTCTAAATTTGCCTAGGTCTGGGTATAACTGCGATAGCCCCCCGTCCATTGTACGGTACCCATAGTACAAGTGTTGCTTAGTTTGGGACCATACAGTTTGTGTGTCAGTCGGGCGATTATTATTTATTTATTTTTATTACATACTAAAATTATAAAACCGATAAAACGAATGAATTCCTTAGCTGAGTGCCGGTCTATGAACTGAGTGGTCGGCAAATGTACCTAATCCACGTGCAAATTATTATTATTGTGACGTCAGCAGTCTCTTAGATTTATCAGATAATTCTGGCACGGACGACGGCTGCGCCCACCAGACTATTGTCTCTCCGTAATGGGTATCGACTTGGCATGGTCGGGGTAAATAAACGACTATAGTTTTATGGTTATAGAGTTTATCATATTGTATTTTTTTTGGAAATGAGTACAGACCGCCTTCCGGAGAGCTCTTAAAGTCTCCCTTATTAATAAACGTGGTTTAGCGATTGTATAGTTACACCATACTTTGTCTTCTTCTTTCGAATGTCAAATTACTAATGACAGAAAGAGATAGTTCGGTGTGTAACTATTCGCCCCCTAATCCACGTTTATAAATAAGGCGGTTACTGTTTAGGTCTGCCTGAATCGCTTCCTGTGCATTTTCAAATAGTGACCTAGTGAATAGTGAATACAAAAAGTGATAATTTCGCAAATACGTGTTCCATATCTTTATTGAAACGCCCTCAGTCGCGAGATTTTAATAGGTATGTTGCCTACACAACCAATTTGCATTTGCACGACTTTTTGAATTGTCTGTTTTAAAGGCACAATTGTGTAAGTGCTTTGAAGCTTCTGCAATTAGTAAAGGGACACCATTAGCAGCTTTTACAGCAAAACCCTCAACCTAGAACTAATTACTAAGAAAACTTGATAATAGTCTGCCATTTAAATAGTATCGAGGTCGCGGCCAGTTCCGATCGATATATATTTATAAAACCTGGCCCTGGCACTGACCGACCAATGTGACCATATGATAGTTTCTCACGGACATGCAGTAGCCAATTTAAAAATTTACATATCATATTAAAAGAATTTGACACTGAAGTCATAAAAACATCATAAATGATCCTCGTTAGTGTGGAACGAAAGCAAAAGAAGAAGGGAAAAGTACGGATAGGCTTCCGGATGTCTCACTTATTATACGAAGCAGCTATAATAGCGGCGGTCAATGTCATAGAAATGTTTGAGTAACTATTGATTTTCTGATAACCGGCCGAAGGGACGGTCCTTCAATTAATACGCCTTGATATCGCCACTTGACAGGTAGAGGCGAACTTTAGGCTCATAGATTAAGGGCAAGTCCAAGGGTAGTGCGGTGCTAGTGGCCCCATGCCCTCTTAATCGAACTTGCCCCATTCATCGTATGAACCTTTTGCGTTGATCGATTTTCGAGGTGTGAAATTTTCTTAAGCTCTGGTAAATAGGTAGAGTCTAGAGACATGGCTTTCTATTAAGAGTAAGCCTAAAGCTTAAGTAATTCTGGACTCTTGCGTACATATTACCTCTTTTGTTGCATTTCATCAATATTTCATAACTACCTACGCATAGATGCAGATGATTTACTTGTGTGTGATTAAGCTTTTCATTTGTTACCGAAGTATTTAAAGTGTAAATTAATTTAGTTGAAGTTAAAAGGTTTATAATCATCGAGGACTCATTAAAACCATTTAAAAACTACGGTGGTTCAAAAACTTCCTTTGCGATCGATCGATCTACGCTCCTTTGTGAGGTGATCCTTTGTCAATGATCATTACTCAAAATAACCTTTAACCTTTGAATATTATTCCAGTAAAATCCTAGGTGATTGTATTGCCATCAAGCAGTCAATGTTAGGGCTATGTGTGAGTGTGTGCGGTTATTGATTCATTAAGTTTTTTACCCCGTAAAATAAAATATGACCATGATTAATTCCTTTCCCATGTTAATATCTTCACCCACTTTAGGGTGAAGGCGCCTGTCTAGCCCGCGCAATTCAATATTTTCGAGTATTTTTATAGTTTATACAAAATCTGAAAACATTTAAGACAACATTTTGTGATTTGCGACAAACACAGTATGCAGTGCGTTTATTTATACATTTATTTTACTCTAAATATTATCTCGGTGGATATAATACTAGTAAATCACTAAATATATAAAAATTGCCAGATTATCTGGATAACTGTCGTTCTTGAAATGTTTTAGAGTAAGTTGGATATATTAATAAATTTTTATTTTTGTCAGATTTAGAAAAAAATTAAAAAACCTCAAAAAATTTGAACTTCGCGGGTTAGATGGGCGCTTTAGCCTTAATGTCAACACTTGTCGTTGTAAATTATGAAACTCTTCGCCTTTCTCGATCCATGGCAGCCTTTTAATCAAACAATTAATTTCATTCATTGCTAAAATATGGGTAATAGGCATAGGTGCTATATAATTATTAGGTTTCTAGTGACGCCATTGTTGACCTTTCGGCATGCAATATTAAATGGGTATACATTTAAATAAATTTAGTGATAATAATAAATCTAATAAATTAATTTACGACGTAGTACATCAAATGTCACAAAAAAAAACCACAAATACCAGACTTTATTCCCATCTGTTTAAAACATGTTTTAAAGAGCGAAGTATCTTCGGTGCACTTAAACCAATGACCAGATTTGTAATTACAAGAACAAAAGTTCTAGCGTGTTATCGAGTCCAAAATTACAATTTAAATAGATAGGAAACGGCTTAACGTCTTCTCTGAAGCCTATAAAGGCCAGGGTATATAAGGCTGAAGCCTATAAAGGCCAGGCTATATAAGGCCAGATGCAGCGGATTGAAATCAAAAGTGTTGTGTGATCACGTTTGATTTGGCTTTGTTCTTCATCTCTACATTTTACTTCATTATTACTTCACTAGTTTGTGCCTGCGACTTCGTACGCGTAGACTTAAGTAAAGTATTATATGTGTTAATCCAGGTTATAAACTATCTTTGTGCCAAATTTCGTCCAAATCCGTTCAGTAGTTTTTGCGTGAAAGAGTAACAAACATACATCCACACTCACAAACTTTCGCATTTATAATATTAGTAGGATTATTTTACTACCTTTCCGAGATATCAGTAGCGTTTAGTGCTATTTTAAAGATTTATATTTCCATATACATTTTGATAATACATATTAACCCTTGCTTCGCCACTCCCACTCTAGGGCCCGTATTAATAAATCGATCTCAAGTCTGAGAGCGATCTTGGAAATGTCATTCTTATGGCATACCAGTACAAAATTCTGATGTCAAAACCACAAAACCATACTTAAGAACTCTCTCAGACTTGAGTTAGATTTATCAATACAGCCCTTAAGTACATTGACCATAAAAATACAAAAAAAAAGTATGTTCACCGAAACGATTTTATAAATAAATAAATATTGCCAGACTGACGCACCAACTGTATGGTCCCAAACTAAGCAATGCTTGTACTATAGGTACCGTACAATGGACTGGCGGCAATCCCAGTGACACCCACACCTGGCCACATTACAAAAATACCATTTCCGAAATTTGTCGCGGCAGGAATTGAACCCGCTTTTGAATACTAATTCCCCTCCGCTCCGTCCGGTACACGAGCCGGTAATAACACACCATTACTCACAGCGTTCCTGCCAATAAACGTGACTTTGATTTACATTATGTGGGGTTCTAAGGCCACTCCTAAGGCCAAGAGGTCGCCATGGTTTCAAGGACGATTATTTATTCAGGCGGAAATATTAGAGTACACGCTATGTAACAAATTTGTAAAGGAACTACCTGGTGTTTATTTATAGTTTCAACCTCGCGTTTGTATATGGTGTTAGTAATGAGAAAAGGGTCCAGAAAAAAACTTTTGTATACAATTTAATAGATATATATTAAATTGTATAGATATGTACTTAGTTGTCTAATTTTCAGATATATGAAGTAAATTTCCGAATTTTCATTTTGCTATTATATCAAAGTATTACAGCTGCAGGCTTAATCTTACCACTGGGGAGCTCGAGAGTTCATTAATCATCCTCGTCTTAGATATTAAATCTTGAATATTAACGTTTCTTGTCAACCTAGAGGAGATTTTTAATTAACAACTTCTCATCGCTGGAGTAAAAGAGTTGTGTAGCTAGAAAACAACACCCACAATATGTAATTACTAATTCATTAATGACGTGCGCATTACAAGTCACGTAATGTTAAACTCAAAATTAAACCTATAAATTAGATTACAATTAAGAAATTCCTGAAAAGGATAAGTACGTCAACATTTGACCCTTGAAGCTTTGTCTTTCTCCAGCTGGAAAATAGATAATTACAATCTTGAAACCAGACGCTAATTTATTTTTCTTTCATACAAAAGTATAACACAACAAATAAACATTATCTAGAAAGCTCTTGAGGAACAACTGCGGCAAATTACTTTCATACATTTTAGTTCAAATACCATAATTCATAGAGTGAGTTATAATTATAATACCCATTGTGCTTTCACCTTGAGCGTGGGCTGATAAGCGAACACGCTCATTACGGCAGGGAAGTTATAAATGAATGTGCGAGTAATTACGAGGAAACCACGATCAATAACTAAAATATTATTAACCTACTAGCTGTGCGCGCCGACTGCGTCCACGTAGTTAACTTAACTTAGCAAAAAATTCGGGATTAACGGGATAAAAAGTATCCTATGTTTTAATCCCGGCTATAAACTATCTGTGTTCCATATTTCATCCAAATCCGTTCAGAAGTTTTCGCCTGAAAGCGTAACAAACATCCACACTCACAAACTTTCGCATTTATATTAGTAGGATTTGGGATTATACTGGATGAAACAAAAAGGGCATACTATTTTTATGCAACTTTCCTTTGTAAAGCTCAGGATATCGGCTTTGTGGGACAGTTGAAGTACTAAAGGTTTTGTAGACTTGTGAAATCTGTCAGCAGCTGTATTCCTATAACACCTTTTGTTTTTCAAGTTTCCTCCAAAGCTGATAGTTTTAGAATTACAAAGTTAAGTTTTGAATAAAAAAGTATACCCTTTCTGTTTCAACCTGTACTGTATAACCATCCATCTTAATATATATAACTCAAAGGTGACTGACTGACTGACTGACATAGTGATCTATCAACGCACAGCCCAAACCACTGGACGGATCGGGCTGAAATTTGGCATGCAGGTAGATGTTATGACGTAGGCATCCGCTAAGAAAGGATTATAATTAATTCTACCCCCAAGGGGATAAAATAGGGGATGAATAATCCCGAAATTTTTGTTAAGTTAAATTACACGCGGACGAAGTACGCGTATATATAAAAATGTCGGCAAACAATCGTACGAACCGTCTGATGTTAAGCAGTTACCGTAGCAAATAAATGCTTGCTATACTAAGTCATCTAGAAAAGCCATTAATAGAGAAGAATGGAAGCAGCTGGATGAGGCCTATGTGTCACTGGACACGCTGACCACTGAACCGGGGAACCCCGATGTATTAGATTTAAGTTAAAGCAATTTTCTATGTAAAATCATTGTTTAGTATCAGCAATAGTACGCACAGCTAGTAATGTATATAACATTAACTTTTATTTCGCTCACATATGCCTGTATCCGGCTCTCTCGTACGAAACGCAGCTCTAATAGCTACTTGACGCAGCCGTCAGTTGGCAAGGTTGGCTCTACCATTGTAAAGCGTGCAGGTTTTTGCACGATGTTTTCGTTCACCGTTCAGCGAATGATAATTCTTTGTTGTAAATGAAATTAGCATAGGTATTGCTCTCTATTTCGGAGATAATGCCTTCATCTCTTTCATTCGAGTAATACTCTACCATCAGCTAGATAGCTTGTACATGTACGACATAAAACAAATAACCCTCCTTATTCAATTCTAACATTTAAACCGCAAGAAACTAACAATATATCACTAGAGCTTCCAGTTTTACCATACATCTACTTATTTCACACAAGGTCGCATTCAAATCTTGACCTTTTATCCCATTAGTTGGCCCACTGATCCAACTGATGCCCTAACGTTACCTACACGCCAAATCACAATACGATTTGCATGTTTAATAGTTCTTAGAAAATATATTCAATGAATAAATTTATTATTTGCCCTGGTTTTCTACTCTATGAGCTGAGTGCCTGCGCAAGGGTGAGTATGTAACCGCCGCATTTACAAATTTATTTTGACCACAAACACAATAAGTAATAGGTTACGAAAATACATCTAGCGCAAGGAACAATAGTAAAAATGTTAAGGTGAAGGCGCCTGTCCAGCCCGCGAAATTCAAAATTTTCGAGTATTTTTATAGTTTATCACAAATCTGAAAACATTTAAGACAACATTTTGTGATTTGCGACAAACACAGTATGCAGTGCGTTTATTAAGACATTTATTCTACTCTAAATATTATCACGGTGGTGTCGTATCTGTCGTTCTTGAAATGTTTTAGAGTAAGTTGGATATATTAATAAATACACTGCACACGGTCTTTGTCGCGAATTACAAAATGTGCCTTTTATTATTGTCAGACTTTGAAAAATTTCTAAGAAACCTCAAAAAATTTGAACTTCGTGGGCTAGATGGGCGCTTTAGCCTTAATCAGATATGCTATGGTGTAGCTTTCCACATACCGCGATATAGACGAACAGACAAAGAGGACGTAAATTAAATGGCGGTGTCCCATTACCGAGCTAAACCAGCCTTCGTCGACTTTTCTGTAACGTAGTGCGGAATGCAACTCTTGAATTAATTCAAGTGTACTACAAATAAAACCGACCCTAGTGCAAGTAGTTGTAGGTCGGTTTCAATTTGCAGAAGTATGGTTGGTTCCATTCTGAAAAACTTCATACGAATGTTCGGCTCATTTTCTTTGTACTTTGTTCCTATTTTGTTAACGGTTGTCACAATCGATGTGACAAACAGAGGACATTGTAGCACCAATCGAAGTGACGTAGAGACAATTCCCTTGATCCTTTGTGTCGGCTGTATGTACTGTAGAGATACACAAGAATTACTTTTACATTTCGATACCACTCACTTGTTTCTCTTATTTTTTGCCGTCGACACATAATCAATTGTTGTTTTTTTGTGTTGTATAGGTAGAGTAATACACATATTTCTTCTTTATATACCTATAGAATTCAGGTGTGCGTGCGTTAGTAATTCTTCTATTCCTAAACGAATTTACCAATTTTGATGACAATTGTTTGTACTTATGGAGTCACCTTGATCTTTTTTGGTTATATTATCAATGGCGCCCTAACGAAACTGCGGGAAGCTATACAGCGGGAAGCTATAACAGAAAGGGTATACAATTTTCTTTGCAACTTTGTAAATCTAAAACTATCGGCTTTGTGTGACAGTTTAAGTACTAAAGGTTTTGTAGACATATGAAATCTGTCAACAGCTGTATCCCTGCAACACCTTTTGTTTTTAAAGTTTCCTCCAAAGCGGATAGTTTTAGAATTACAAAGTTTAGTTTTGAAAAAAAAGTATACCTTTTCTGTTTCAACCTGTATAGTATTGGTATGAAAAGAGTCAGTAAAGACAATAGTCATACGGCGTCTCCCACCAATTTCCTCCACAATATCGACCTCAAAAACATTTTTATTCCACCTACGATTTCTACACTCACATTAAAATTCAATAATTGCTCCATTCCCTAGGCTTGGTGTTAATTGCAGTCGGTAGCATGCGAACCACTGATTGGGCTCGTGTTCTTGATACGGCTTCGCGAAATATTCCTCGATATTACTCACTTCATTATGATGCACCGTTTTAGATCTAATTTCGTCTAAAGTGCGTACGCGTTAAACGATACGTGAGTAAGCAAGAAAATAGGTTGAGAAGTTGTAATTATGTGTGATAAATGCACTGGTTAGTCATACACAAGTTGTGAAAAGAGGGCTTTTCATTTTTGGATTGGAATCAGAATGTTTACGCTTATTGATTCATCATCTAATAGTTATCTAGTGAGATAGTCAAAACGGGTGTTTCATTGGGAGTTAAAAATAATATGAAACCTCTTAAATAATAGATTGACTGAAGTTTAAGCAGAAATTTAAGCAGATCTATCAATTTATATATCAGTTAAGCAAGTTGGTTATAACTTGAAACAGATAGAAGATTTATAACTACCTTCGACATTTATGTAATCTCCGTTTTTAACCATAACCAATCAATTAGATCACCGAAAGACACACGCAGTATGGATGGGGGGTTAGTGTGAGTTTTGAACGTATTCGAATACCGATCGAGCGTTCGAATGTCTGCATACAATACCTAATAAAGCTGGAGGTTTCTGCTAGGGGCGCTACTGTGAAATGTAGAGTTTCGATTAGTATTTGATGCACAGATATAGATTTACATAGATAACGCAAATGTATGTACTTAGCGTGTCCGAAAACCCAGACCAAGCGTCGAGGTTGGTCGCCGATAACTTGCAGTCCTCGCGACTACAGATATAAAAATATGAGTATGAGCGTGATAATCACTCGAGGGAATCGTAGCGGGCGGAGCGACATCGGCGACATCGGTGCCTTTGAAGCGGTTTGGATTTCCCGTCACTAATGACGTCACAGTAGGTGTTAAAAATTAGGCACGCTTGGTTTCAATACAAATCGTGATACTTGCGTTATCTATGTAAAATCTATATGTGTGATTTGATGCTTTCAAAATATGTAGGTATTTAGCCCTTCTGATTGTTGACTGTTCTCATTGAAAGCGTCGTTTGTATTGTTCCAGCGCGAGTCGGACTTGTCAGACGGAGGGCACGCCCGAGCAGGACTCGGCGCAACCCGCCGTCGACCTGCCCAGGACCAGAGATGGCGAGATTGATTACGATGGTGAGTACACCAAGACGACATCTCACCTATACTTACAGTTTCGGTGACCACTGATCAGACTTAACCTTTCATCTTGTCCAATATTTCGATTCATATTTTTCTGTGAAAACAATTCAGTCTTTCCTCATGATTCCCTGAGGGTTTTGACCCTTGCAGACTTTTTTAAACACCATTGTAGATGGTGTTAATGTTGTGGGTCCGAGGCCAGTAAAACATATTGTTGGTCCGATGTCTGGTATATGGAATCCGGTTGTGGCCCTAAGGTGGATATGTAAAAATGACAATTTGTAAGTAGCCCCCCTAGACTTCAACAAAATAAACGATTTTAATTTCAATTAATGTGTCGTATAGGAACCACCAACAGAAGGTGAACGTGAATTTTACCAACACGAACGAGGCCAGCGTGGTGGGCTATGCCATAACCCCCCTCGCATTGAGGGGAGGCCATTCGACAGTTAAAAAAGAGCTAATTATCTATACAAATAACTAAAATAGGAGTGTCTGTTTGTAATATCAAAATAACACCTTTTCACTAAGTGCATATCAAAGTACATACGACACCTATAGCAAAAACGCGATTTAATTTTTTTTTTTGTCTGTCTGTATGTCTGTCTGTCTGTGTGTTTGTTCCGGGTAATCTCCGAAACGGCTGGACCGATTTTGACGGGACTTTCAATGGCAGATAGCTGATGTTAAAAGGAGTAACTTAGGCTACTTTAATTTTGGAAAAACAATTAGGGTTCCGCGTAAAAAAATAAAAACACGTGAAATCAAAGAGTATCTCCGAAACGGGTGGACCGATTTTGACAGGAATTTCACTGTAGATAGCTGATGTTATAAGCAGTAACTTAGGCTACTTTTATTTTAGAAAAACAATTTTTTTAAAACTGGGTCCTGTCGCGCGGGCTCAGAACGCGGGAGCGGGCTTTTTTGTTAAGTTATATTCCACGCGGACGAAGTCGCGGGCACAGCTAGTTTGTTATATAAAGTCATAGCTCTAATATTTATTTTTAATATTAAGGCACAGTGCTATACAAATTCTGGCCGTGGTCGTTTGTTCCCTCGCATACATGTACCATCTGGTCTAGAGTGAACGTGCAAATTTAATATTACCGGCTTTAAGAGATCACATACGATATTTACGTCACGCGCGCCAAATATCGCACGTGCCCCGTGACGCGTTGGTGCGACGCGGGCCTTATGAAAGCACAATAGGCATTTGCATACAATGTGTTTAGGGCTTTATGCGTTCACGCACGACGGAACTTATAAATTATGACTTGAGAACTTTTGGAGTGGGTCGTATTTATTAGAATGACTTATCAGCAACTACTAACTTTTGTAAGAGTTGCATTCCAATCACCACAACACAGACAGAGGATGAAGAGAGGTACAGATAGACTGGGAAAACAAGGATACGATTTCCAGGGCGACATCTATATTCTATGCGTTTGTACACCACACCTGTCTTCGTCGTATGTGTCTGTCGCGGTGTGTCTGACACCTCTTTTAAATTACTAGTATTCCCGTTATAATGTTTGAAATTCGATTCGATTCATATACATTTTAATTTAAAATGTCATTAAGGTTTTATTGTCAAAGACTATTTGACACTGGCGTGCAGAATGCTCTATGGAAGTCCCGCCCTCCACCGTCACTGTCACCGTCACCGTTTGTCAGTCAGACAGTCAGTCGGTGTGGAGGTTACAAATGTGTGTGTGTAATGTTTTATTTATTGATTTCAATGTATTTCTAAGTATTATATACAAATATTAGCATTCCGCACTCCTTCTCTATATAAACTATAAGTGTGCCAAATTTCATACTCCTCCGTTCGCGCAATTTTCGTATTAAGCGGTTGAAAGTTTATCCTTCACGTATTAATGTATAGAAGACTAAACAAGACTGTAGTGGTATAATTCATTTAAAAAAATATATTCAATTGTGATTGACAAAGATTTAATGGTTCTTTATTTCCAGCGTTGTATGAAGATGAATCGGACAGCGACCTCGGTTCGATGGAAAACCACGGCTCCGTGGTCACGCACCTGCTGTCACAAGTCAAGATTGGAATGGATCTTACTAAGGTACCCTAGAAGATGGGCGTTAAGTAGCTATTAAAGCGGCGTTTCGTACGATTTGTGAGAGAGCCGGAAACTTAACCCCCACTCCCCTCCCTTTCCCCTGTCCCAAGGCCCTTCAGGTCGACAACGTGCTAGCAATGCCTTTGCTATTGCTAGCGTCTGTAGGCTACGGTAACAGCTTAACATAACATGACAAAAAAAATGTATGTCGTGTCTGTTTGTTCCGGCTAATCTCCGAAACGGCTGGACCGATTTTGACACGACTATCTCTGGCAAATAGCTGATGTTATAGGAAATAACTTAGCCTACTTTTATTTAATGTAAGTACCACGCGGGCGGAGTCCCTCGCAACAGCTAGTATGTTATATAAGTATACTCGTATTAATGTTACCCTTCTTTGAGATATACCTAATCTTATATTTCACCTTGTCAATTTCAATTGCTTGATATTATAATACTAATAATAGTTTAGCCCTTTTGACGTCCCACTACTGTGCCGTCACTACGAGAGGGATTCAGGCCGTAATCCACCACCCTGGCCCAGTGCGGATTGGCGGATCTAACATGTCTTTCGAAAATTGGGTATATTTTCTGAGACATGCAGGTTCCCTCACGATGTTATCCTTCACCGTAAGCAAGTGATAATCATATAGAAATTATGATACGCACATTGATTTCGAAAACCCAGAGGTGCGAGCAAAGGTTTGAACCCAGCACTTGATGCCCGCAAAACGCGTGGTTCACCAATCGGCTATCACTGCATGTAGCTTGATATTATAATATAATGCTATAATGTATCTCGCAGGTTGTACTCCCAACGTTCATATTGGAGAGGCGATCGCTTCTAGAAATGTATGCGGACTCGTTCGCGCACCCCGACCAGTTTGTAAAGTAAGATTTTATTGTAATACTAACCTTGAAACTATTGTAATTTTTTATGCTTCCCTTGACACTATTTTAAGCTTGAATCCTGAATCCTGAAATAATTATGCCTTGGAATTATCACGTGGTACGACCGCTTAACGCAGTGGTTCGAGCGTTGGCCGCTCAGCTCACTGCACATAGTGGTTGCGGGATCGATTCCCGCCGGGGCAAATTTCGGAATTGGCATTTTCGTAATTTGCCCAGGTCTGGTTGTCACTGGGATCGCCCCCAGTCCATTGAACAATATCCATAGTACAAGCGTTGCTTAGTTTGGGACCATACAGTTGGTGTATTCGTCTGGCGATATTTAAACAAGCACGCAGGCTGTTTTAGGCAGCCTCCACGATCAATAACTTAATATCCCATAGCGTCAAAAATAACCTCGGATCTTCGCATAAAGAAACACCATTATCGTACTTTATCTCGTTTTGCGAAGACAATGTTCCCTAGATAAAACCTCAAGCATGCTTAAGCCGTCCACTTTCCTTTTACCTCCAACAATCAAGTTATCAAAATCTAGTGGAAGCCGTAAAACCTTTTTATTCAGGCGCGTACCGAGTAACCTTGGAGCAATCAGTTTCGACGTCAGACCTGCTCGGTACATGTGTACGTACGGCGTTATTAACCCTTCCATTGATGCCCAACCTACGAGCGCCCTCTGCCCCAAATGCCGCAATTATTCGGAAGGAAGAACATTTTATTTGTCTTTTTTTTTTCTTTCCGAGCAGTAACGTTTTTTTACAAGATCGATACTAAAAAAACAGATAGGCTTTGACATATTCAATCTATGAAACCCTATTATCGTTGACGTATAACTAAAAGCGGTGAATAAACAACCAATGGCCGCGCGCGGCTTATACCCACCCGTAGAGGAACGCGACACTTGGAGCATTCAAATCTTATACAACTACGTTGGTGCTCGTGACACTCTGGGGTTCAAACTCAAACTCAAATATTTTTATTTCAAATAGGCCAGATTAACTGGCACATTTAAAAAGTCAAGAGCTAGGTGCATGTTCCAAAACAAAATCCTATAGAGGAGAACATGCAAGAAACTCCATGGATATATTTTTAATTTTTTTATGTTTGTTTACATTAGATATAATTAGAGGTGTGAGGACAATGTAGGTTAATGCATAAGGCATCACAAATAATAAAGTAATAGGCCCAGAATATTGCCATGTCATAAACTTATTTCTACTAGGAAGTTATGCTAGGAAGTTAGGATGCTATATTAATGCATCAGTGCTTACATGGTGCTCGCATTTTAACATTTGGTCATTATTGTTACAATATTGTTTTACTGTTTATAATTTGACTTTTAATTTATACAATTCAAGTATACCACAGTTGAAAATGATTTGTTACCTCAGCATCCTCTCCCCAGGATAGTAGACCAGCCCACCCCTCGAGACCGCATGGTGCAAGTGGTGCGGTGGTACCTCAGCTCGTACCACGCGGGCCGCAAGTCACAGGTCGCGAAGAAACCATACAACCCCATCCTGGGCGAGGTGTTCCGCTGCCATTGGGACATGGACGGAGCCGCTGACACGCATGCAGCTAACAACGACAAGGTAAATCTCTACAAATAAATAAAATTGGAGTGTCTGTGTGTAATATCAAAATAACACCTTTAAATTTCTCTTAATGCATGCGAAAGTACATACGACACATATAGCAAAAACGCGATTTTTTTTTGGCTGTCTGTCTGTCTGTATGTTTGTTCCGGGTAATCTCCTAAACGGCTGGACCGATTTTGACGAGACTTTCACTGGCAGATAGCGGATGTTATAAGGAGTAACTTAGGCTACTTTAATTTTAGAAAAACAATTAGGGTTCCCCGTAAAAAAACAAAAACACATGATATTAAAGAGTATCTCCGAAACAGCTGGACCGATTTTGACGGGACTTTCACTGGTAGATAGCTGATGTTATAAGCCGTAACTTAGGCCACTTTTATTTTAGAAAAACAGTGGGTCCCTGTCGCGCGGGCTCAGAACGCGGGAGCGGGCTTTTCTGTTAAGTTAAATTCCACACCGACGAAGTCGCGGGCTCAGCTAGTCATACTAATATTATAAAGAGGAAAACTTTGTTTGTTTGATTGTAATGAATAGGCTCCGAAACTACAGAACCGATTTGAAAAATTCTTTCACTGTTGGGAAGCTACACTACCCCCGGGTGTCATAGGCTATAATATATTTTCAAAAAAAATTGGGATCCTTACTAAAACTCGAATAATGTAACCGCAATGTACCCGTGCGAAGCCGGGGCGGGCCGCTAGTAGTTTATAAAAGTGCAACTGTCCAACTGTGTGTGCAGATGTTTGTTATAATTAAGGCACCGGAAGCGTGAATTTAGATTATTTATTTGCAAAGAAAAATTAACCTAAAATTGTGTTAAAACATGTAGTCCATTGAAATGTAACACGAGCTTTGCATTTATTAGAGGACGCAATTTTATTTTTGGGACATTTGTTGGGGGGGCGGGTCAATTGAAGCTTAACCTCAAGTTTGTGGGGTCGCCACCCTTGTTCCCCAGCCGCCATCTTGGAGAAAGGGGTGAAAACAGTTTTTCGCGATATCTCGGAAACTATGCGTCTTACAAAAAAATTGTGAAGACATAATTTGTAGCAAATTGTTTTGCCTACAAATATGTCCATATAACTTATAGCCCTAATTAAAACATCTCTTCAATCTTTTTTTTTTTTTTTCATTCATTTAAAACGCTGTTACAGCGCTCCAAAGTTGACCGGGTTCCTCAATGCTCATGAGAATCCGGTCAAAACCAAATGTTTAACTTATTTTTGTTTTTTTAGGGTTCCGGACCTTAAAAGGAAAAACGGAACCCTTATAGGATCACTTTGTTGTCCGTCTGTCTGTCTGTCTGTCAAGATTTTTTTTCTCTGAAACTGATAGAGGTATAAAGTAAAATATTAATATCAACTATCAAAGGCTATGGTCCCTTCGAGGCTTCAAAAAATTAAGCTTCTAAGACAACGCAATCGAACGATACAGCCATTTATGTCGCATATTTTGGTACTTTGGTTACGCACCCCCACACAGGTCCCAAAAATAAAATTGCGTCCTCTAATAAATGCAATATTCGGTCCTTAAATTGTAACATTTCAATGGACTAATGAGTGACAGAACTACTGAACTGACTGACCGAAGAAACATAAACAATTTCCCAGCCAGGTTGTATACTTAACACATTCTAAGAACCTTCTTACTAACTCAAACAGCAACTAATTAATTTTCATGCAACTCCTCCTATTATTTGTTTGGATTAAATTCGTACGGGTTCCAAGACTATTTTACTTTGCCCCGGGACTCGTCGAGGGTCAAACCTCGGCGCGATCATTGGTCACCATTAACGATCCTGGCTTACAGGAGTAACAGAGGTGGTTGGTGGTGACTATATTATGTCCTTAACAAAAAGATTTTTTAATCAGTTTTTTTTTCTTAAAACCCCGGCTCAAAACAGCCAGAGTGCTGCGTGATAATTTCAAGGCATAATTATTTCACGATTCAGGATTCAAGTTTTCAATAGTTTCAGGGGTAAAATAAAAAAAAGATCTTCACAAATTTCAGAAATGGCCTTATCGTAATTCGCCCTGGTCCCCAGACCATTTACGAAATTTTTCCTAGCGGGAATCGAACCCGCCACCACGATGTGCAGTGAACCGAGCGGCCTACGCTCGAATCACTGCGCCAAGCGGTCGTCAATAGCATGGAGACTTTTTAAAAGAGTCGATGTTCCCAATAGCAGGAGGTCGGCGACGGCCCGGTCCCCTGGTGCTCGCCGGACCAGCTCTCCTTCGTGTCGGAGCAGGTCTCCCACCACCCCCCCATTTCCGCCTTCTACGCGGAACATGTGAACAAACGCATACAGTTCGAGGCGTGGGTGTGGACCAAGAGCAAGTTCCTCGGCCTGTCCATAGGGGTCCATAACATCGGCAAGGGCACCGTCACACTCCTGGACCTGGGCGAGGAGTACACGCTTACATTCCCTAATGGTTATGGCAGGTGAGTTGTTTATTGACATTGGAACGTCTTCCTTTAATAATATTTGAGTCATTTGTTTTAGCATGGTGTATAGTAGAGAACAACATGTTGGCAACAACATAACTTTATTTTGTGTTGGCAACCCCAACGGCGCTCTCGTTCTCTTCCTGCTTCACCTGGCCTACGAACTGGTCGATATTTCGTGTCTCTTATTAATAACTTGATTACAATTAAGTACTGTGTTGTGTACAAGATAATATAAGTGCTAACTCTTTATAAGTGCTAGTTAAACTAGGGAAACATTTTGTGGATTACACCGGGTCATATACTGAATTCCTAAGTCGTTACAAGTGGTTATCTATTGTCTATTATATAAGAGGGCTATAAAAATCATGCTTGTTGTTTTTGTTTTGCCTTCATAATATATTATTGTTCTACGTTGCATAAGACAATTTACGTCGCAAAAAAGTGGTCCATTGAAAAAAGCACACAACAAAACGATTTATTTCGCTTCAGATCAATACTAACAGTCCCATGGATCGAGCTCGGCGGCTCCGTTAGCATCGAGTGTGTGCAAACTGGGCACAAGGCGAACATAGAGTTTCTAACGAAGCCGTTCTACGGCGGCAAGAAGCACAGAGTCACTTGCGAAGTGTTCGCGAGCAGCGACAAGAAGCCCTACTACACCGCGCAGGGGGAGTGGAACTCCAGGATGGACGGGAGATGGACTGAATCCGGGGTGAGTTGGTCATTTTCTTCCAAAAATTCTTCTTATTACCCACCCTCAACCCTCTAAATTTACAATATTGAACATCCGCAAAACCCTAGGAAATTACACTCACATTTCCGCCACCCTATTATAATATTCATAATAACATCATTTCCGAACTGTAAACTACTATAGCGAGCTCTGGAAGATAAGTCCCAAGCGACAGTATGGCGGTTCGGTGTGGGGTTTTTAAATTATTAAATTGTACCTACTGGTCATCGTAATAAGGTGGAATGTGTTTTGTCGTGTGCAGCGCACGGAAACCTTATTCGAGGTGTCCAGTATGAAGGCGCGGCGCAAGCGCGTGGCGCCGGTGAGCCGGCAGGCGGCGCACGAGTCGCGGCGCGTGTGGCGCCACGTCACCTGCGCGCTGCGGGCCGCCGACTGCGACGCCGCCACCGCCGCCAAGCGACACGTCGAGCAGGCGCAGCGCGACGCCGCCAAGCAGCGCGACGCCGCCGCAGAGAAGTGGCTCACGCAGGTACATACACAGCACGCCACGCGCCGCCGACTGCGACGCCGCCACCGCCGCCAAGCGACACGTCGAGCAGGCGCAGCGCGACGCCGCCAAGCAGCGCGACGCCGCCGCAGAGAAGTGGCTCACGCAGGTACATACACAGCACGCCACGCGCCGCCGACTGCGACGCCGCCACCGCCGCCAAGCGACACGTCGAGCAGGCGCAGCGCGACGCCGCCAAGCAGCGCGACGCCGCCGCAGAGAAGTGGCTCACGCAGGTACATACACAGCACGCCACGCGCCGCCGACTGCGACGCCGCCACCGCCGCCAAGCGACACGTCGAGCAGGCGCAGCGCGACGCCGCCAAGCAGCGCGACGCCGCCGCAGAGAAGTGGCTCACGCAGGTACATACACAGCACGCCACGCGCCGCCGACTGCGACGCCGCCACCGCCGCCAAGCGACACGTCGAGCAGGCGCAGCGCGACGCCGCCAAGCAGCGCGACGCCGCCGCAGAGAAGTGGCTCACGCAGGTACATACACAGCACGCCACGCGCCGCCGACTGCGACGCCGCCACCGCCGCCAAGCGACACGTCGAGCAGGCGCAGCGCGACGCCGCCAAGCAGCGCGACGCCGCCGCAGAGAAGTGGCTCACGCAGGTACATACACAGCACGCCACGCGCCGCCGACTGCGACGCCGCCACCGCCGCCAAGCGACACGTCGAGCAGGCGCAGCGCGACGCCGCCAAGCAGCGCGACGCCGCCGCAGAGAAGTGGCTCACGCAGGTACATACACAGCACGCCACGCGCCGCCGACTGCGACGCCGCCACCGCCGCCAAGCGACACGTCGAGCAGGCGCAGCGCGACGCCGCCAAGCAGCGCGACGCCGCCGCAGAGAAGTGGCTCACGCAGGTACATACACAGCACGCCACGCGCCGCCGACTGCGACGCCGCCACCGCCGCCAAGCGACACGTCGAGCAGGCGCAGCGCGACGCCGCCAAGCAGCGCGACGCCGCCGCAGAGAAGTGGCTCACGCAGGTACATACACAGCACGCCACGCGCCGCCGACTGCGACGCCGCCACCGCCGCCAAGCGACACGTCGAGCAGGCGCAGCGCGACGCCGCCAAGCAGCGCGACGCCGCCGCAGAGAAGTGGCTCACGCAGGTACATACACAGCACGCCACGCGCCGCCGACTGCGACGCCGCCACCGCCGCCAAGCGACACGTCGAGCAGGCGCAGCGCGACGCCGCCAAGCAGCGCGACGCCGCCGCAGAGAAGTGGCTCACGCAGGTACATACACAGCACGCCACGCGCCGCCGACTGCGACGCCGCCACCGCCGCCAAGCGACACGTCGAGCAGGCGCAGCGCGACGCCGCCAAGCAGCGCGACGCCGCCGCAGAGAAGTGGCTCACGCAGGTACATACACAGCACGCCACGCGCCGCCGACTGCGACGCCGCCACCGCCGCCAAGCGACACGTCGAGCAGGCGCAGCGCGACGCCGCCAAGCAGCGCGACGCCGCCGCAGAGAAGTGGCTCACGCAGGTACATACACAGCACGCCACGCGCCGCCGACTGCGACGCCGCCACCGCCGCCAAGCGACACGTCGAGCAGGCGCAGCGCGACGCCGCCAAGCAGCGCGACGCCGCCGCAGAGAAGTGGCTCACGCAGGTACATACACAGCACGCCACGCGCCGCCGACTGCGACGCCGCCACCGCCGCCAAGTGACACGACAACATTTCCTTAATCTTATAAAGACATCAGCCTTTTGACCGATTTTGATACATATATTTAGCACTTTAAGGTGAAGGCGCCTGTCTAGCCCATGAAATTCAAAATTTTCGAGTATTTTTATAGTTTATCCAAAATCTGAAAACATTTAAGACAACATTTTGTGATTTGCGACAGTCACAGTATGCAGTGCGTTCATTAATACATTTATTTTACTGTAAATATAATCACGGTGGATATGATACTAGTAAATCACTAAATATACAAAAATAACCAGTTTTTCGGGTTACCTGTCGTTCTTGAAATGTTTTAGAGTAAAATAAATGTATTAATAAACGCACTGCATACTGTGATTGTCGCAAATCACAAAATGTTGTCTTAAATGTTTTCAGATTTTGGATAAAATATAAAAATACTCGAATATTTTGAATTTCGCGGGCTAGAGAGGCGCCTTCACCTTAAGCGCCTGTTTCATGTCAGGGCATGCCCCTTATTGCGTACAATAAACGGCGATAAAAATTGTAATTTCACATGAATAATGGCAGAATAATTTCTATTGTAAAATGACGTCATAATATTCAAACTAAATTGCCATGACACTGCTTTTCTATTTCAGCTATTCAGCCCCAATGGGGAGGAGGGCTGGGAGTACAATACGCCCCTTAAAAAACGGCTCAACGTTGCGCAAACGACGCCCCAACACAAGAACACCGAAAGCACCGAGAATAGATAATCAAACCACAATCGTCCTTGCGGTACATTGTTATAAGGTAGAAAATTCCCTTAAAAACGGACATGTAGACTAGGACATTCACAGTGATGCACCCACTGTCTATTAGCGGCATTATACTTCGGATGTTCTGAAGCTAGAGAGAGACGACACGATGTTGCAGTTATCCTTTTTATAAATGGTTACGGACATGCGTGAGTTTGAAGGAGATAGAAAATATTGTAAATTTATATATGTTTTTGTAATTCTGCCATTGGTTTTTCAGAACAATTAGTTGAACTTTCTGAGTTGTTTTTTTTTGTATTCTTTTTCATGTTATATTCGGAATACAATGAGCTGTATTGCGTCGGAGAATAAGGTGATATATTCGAAGTGTATTGCCGATTTATCGATGTCGGCAACTCCCGCTGCTCGAGTCTCTTTGCCATAATTCGTAGGGCTCCGGTATTTCGCGAATGTACGGCAAACATTATTTCTATACCAGCGATGACGGTCTAAGAATGGCACGGCACAGTAACAAAAAATTATGCGAATTTAAAAAAAACTGCCAAACATGTAACCTTTTTTATGTTTTCCTATGATCTTTAGGATTACATTTTGATTTGAATTAATTCAGTACTTATTGAGATGTGTTTCCATAGCAAATGTTCGACCTAGTGTAGTCTGGTATATGAATCTTGTTTAGACCAGGTATAATCACATAATATGAGACACAAATTTATCATATGACATATCACGGTTAGAGGTGGGCGTTATCGCTAAATTTTCGAACAAAAGTGTTACGTTATATCAGGAGAGCCTACGGAAGTCTGTTAAATGATCATTTGTCATGATTAAACTGGATTTTTTTACTTTATATTGTATTTAATTCCATCAAAGTCGTGATCTAGACAGTTTCAAACAACCCTATCAGGTTGTCCTAGAATATCAATAGGTTCTGTCTCAATATGTAAAGAATGAATAATTATAATACTCAAATAGCAAGTGATAAATGTCTCGTATTATGTGGTCAATAGTTTAAGCTGGCATCAGGCGTGTTAAATCTATAAATAGATAAGATAAATCGACTACAGTGGACTATAAAATCGTCTATTTCGACTAAATTTTTCATTGATACTTTTCTAGTTCATCGGTTCCTAATCGTTTTGGTATAATTTTATTATCTAAATGCAATGGCAATCGAAAACATTTTTTTCTTTATTGCATTACGATAATGTATATTTTAGAATGAATCAAAAGAAAAGTCGATTTAAGAATATTGTAGTCGATTCATCGGAACGATAACTCATTACGCGCGGACACTAACTTAAGTTTATTTTATAAATAAAATAAAAAATATTTTTCTTGTAAATTCTCAATCTTATGGCCTATCATTAGACGATTCAGCAATAAGATTTTTGTAAATAAATAAATCGTAACTTTGAAATCGCAACGCTTTGTAAATGATGTTAGTATTGGACACGCGTTAGGTACTGAATGATGTTGGCATACGAACCAGACGTGGACTTAGGAATCATTACAGAATACATGTTATAATATAATGTTTAAAACACAGTAAACTATTGGACAATAGTGTACATTTATTGTGTGACCACCACTTGGCGGTTGCGGGTTCGATTCCCGCCGGGGCAAATTTCGGAAATGGCATTTTCGTAATTTGCCTTAGTCTGAGTGACACTGGGATCGCCCCCAGTCCATTGTATGGTACCCATAGTACAAGCATTGCTTAGTTTGGGACCATACAGTTCGTGTGTCAGTCTGGCGATATTTTTTTTTATTTATTTATCACGTATATATATTATTATAAAACTAAACTGATCCGCTGAGCCGCAGGAGACGAAACGCATTTTTGCGTTTCGCGTGTCTGTACCGCCGCGTACGCATCTGTGCTTGTTCACACGTTACAAAATCTGTTCTACCCTGCGCTGATGAAGTGTTCATTCACATGTACCTATGTGGTAATATGAACAAGGGTATTTACAGTCGACGGATAGTTTCCGATGTCGGAAACGACACCTTCCATACTTATTTTACAAATTAATTAGAAGAAGGATGGAAACTGTCATTACCGATATCGGAAACTTCCCTTGTGTTTGTGAGAACCGCCCCTGGTGCCTATGAGACAATCCGGCTGTCGGAGCGTTGATTGCGTAGCTTGAGTGATCTCCTGCGCGCGCAATGCGGACTGAGACCTTGTTAATGTTCATGAAGAGTCCATTCTAACGATGTCCACTTAAACTTAAGAAGCAGTACTATAACATTTCTAAGTCCATATAAATTTCGTCGGTTCAATATGTAAAAATTAGCGAAAAGACTGACGCATGTGAACGAAATCAAAATAGGTAACATAAAGTATCGACGGTGATGACACGTGCAAAATTATGAATATTACTATTCAATCACATGGACTTGTTTAATTACATAGTTATAATTACCATGTTGTATATTTAAATAAAAAAATAAATTATTTAACGTCTTATCATTTCGAACGGGATACCTACTGGCGATACTCGTCGTTGCGCCTGCGACCTGTGCCGCGACTTCGTAGCTAGTCCTATACCTAGCCACCTAACCTACATATATATATACACTCGTAAGGATTCGGGCGTCGGGCGAGGCGGTCGTTTGTCGTGGGTGCATACTTACTTCACGTTCATTCACACACAATTATTTTATTTTTATAACAATTTGTCAGATTAACAATTCTCTTATATTCCTTTTAATTTTATTTAAATATGTATTATATTTATTATTAAGTATAAGTACTTATATTGTTGTAATAGCTTAGTGTTTTGGGTAGCAAATGGTGTAGGTATGCAAGACAAGGTATGAGGAGGCTTTGGCTGAAAATCAGCGTTGGAGGAGATTTCGTTCCCCTCCAGCACATGCTGAGCCAAATGCCTTTCGGTACAGCTCACACTGTAGGAAATGCAGCTTACTGTCCTTAGGTGTATATATTTCACTTATTTTATAATTATGTGCTGATATTTCCTTATGTGTTCCCTGTACTGAATAAATATTTTTCATTTCATTTTCATTCATTTCATTTCATTTTTCATACTATGATTTGCCGCGGCTTTATAATCTCTAGAATACAAATGCCATTTTATTATTTGCAAAAATAAAATATTATGTTAATGGCATTTTCTTAGTGTATATTTATTTATTAAATGTTTATTTGTTTAGTGTTAACAAATTATTTAACCGAATTCCTCCTAGAAAACAAGCCGCTTTTCTTCTCGCATGGGGTGCCTTGTATCAGCTTGGTGGCGGGCGCGGTCATGACCCTGAAATTGGCCTGGTTGAAGTCCATGGCCTCATATAGAAAACGGGCTTGCCTGTCGCTTAGTATCCACACGTTGCCTTCGCGATCCACCTGTAATACCCATAGCCAACATTTGGACCAAATTAGAGGGTTCAATATATTCCCTGTAATCTTACGGTTCTTCAAAAGTATTCATGCTTACTTTGACGTCATTAGGGAACTCCAATAAATTGCAGTCGCTCAATAACAGCGGTGTGTTCTCCTCGTTAAAGGGCTTGTCGATATTCCAACAGCCCAAACCATTTTTGCACACCTATAGACAATATTTCAATAATTTAAATCGCTCACACTAGCTAAGTAGGTACTGAAGTTGTGAAATAACTCTACCTGTGTATAGAATAAAACATTAGTCTTTGGATCATAGTCGCATGCGGTGGCTTGCGATTTTGGACCTCTGTCACCGATAACCTGAAATAAGATAATGTGTTCGAAACGCAACACTGAAACCATTTTATTAAAGTACATAATCTTTGTATGAAATATCAAGACGCAACAATAGACAAGTCCGCTATTTTTATTTCCGGATAAAATTATCATTTGTAAGTGCCTCTACTATATGCCCAAACAAATTAATTATTTGGATTTTACACACCTACATATTGTCGATTCATTAGGGTCTATCTACAGGAATAAAGGTCACTACCTCAACCCCATTGAATATGTCCTCTTTGGGGGCATTCTTGTCTCGCAACAGTCTCGTAGACATCTTGAATTGTTTGGTGCTTGATGTCGGGTGGAGGTAGAGATCGCAATATCTGAAAATTCGAGATCAAAAGACGGATGCTTAACAAGCTCCAGAGGTAACTACAATAGCTCTACCATGTTCGATGTTGCAGTTTATAGTTTGTAGGACTCGTTATTCGCTATTGAGTCTACGTTAATATTTGCAGTTAGTTGCTAATAGTTAGTTTCTAGGGTGGCCGATAGGCGATAGGCGCCGTAGAGTCACATACATTTTACGTATTCGACAACGACGAGCGAGCATAAAACTCTTGTTAGAGCTATAGGTACTGAACCATAGAACTGGCGAGGTGATTATAGAGTGCCTTATAACTACTAGCAGCAATGGAAGTACATGAAACTGTACGACTCTATACCACAAGGGTTAGGCAATTTCGATCATAGAGCTACCGCAATCGTAACAGTCATGAGCGCATTGAGGAGGGGGCGTAACTGTTTCTCTCTGACCTGGATTGCACCATTATAGTCCGTTAATTTCACGAAGACCCATGCTGTGACCCTTATGACACTCGAATATGGGCCAATATGCGCCCCCCCCCCCCCCTTAAGGGCAAAAACTAGCTGTACCCATGATAAGCGGTGGTGGGAGAAGCATTCTTACCCATCCTTCCTCGCCGGGGACAGAGTAGCTGAAGATATGCCATCGCTCCAATAGAAGTCCACCCCTCCTACTTTGTAAACCCCTGCGTGAGGGTCGAAGTGGAAGTAATGGTTCTCCACTCGCCACGCGTCGTTGTCTTTAAGGCTGTACACTATGATAGCGTTGGATCCCATGTCAGTGATGTAAGCGTAGGCTGCGCAGTTTCTGTCTTTGCCTACTATTTCTACAACCTGATGGAAGGAATTAATTAGAGTTGGCAGTACAACTATTAACTCCGTTCAGTCGGGAAATGTTGGCGTTACAATAATGAAATCGGCAACAGCAATCTCTCAATGTTTTGAGCGTAGGCCAGCGAAGGTATTCATTACAGCGAGAGGGTACGGGATCGATTCTCGCCGCCGGGAAAAAAATTAGGATTCGGCCTTTTTATAATTTGCCCTGGTAATCACTGTAGGTAAAGCGTTGCATAGTTTGGGACGATAAAGTTGGTTTGTTGGGCTGGCGATATTTTATTTATTTTATACTTAAATAGACGTTAAACTTTGCCTTGTATTTCTGTTGCGGAGTGCGGAATCGTTCCTAATTAATGAGAAACAACCTTGATTGTTTCAAGATCCAAACATTAATTTCTGATTTAGGTACCTACTAGATACTAACAATACTAGTCATGACAGAAGAGTCTCTCAATACATCTTCTTTGAGGACGTAGCGATGCAAAAGCTTGTCAGTAGTCAGGTCGAAAACCAACACTGATGGTTCAGCCACTTGTTTCACGTCCTCTATAAGTAAGTAAAAAAAGGAAATAAAGAAAATCATATTAATTTAAACCTAGGCATCACATAGAAAAGTGTAAATTCAAAACTAAACGCAAACACCTCAGCTGTGTGAAACGGAGCTGCTACTCTGCTTTTTGCCTCGATTGACCCTATACATGACTAACGTGACAACTCCATGACAACTCCAACGTGACTAACGTAAACGTGATAACTCCATCTCGTTGGCAGGGTTGGATATGATGCAGAGTGTGCGCACTCGGGCGTAGGGTGTTAGGGGTGCCGACCGAGCACAGAGTACTCTTTATATGACAGTGCCAGCCTTTCGAGACGTCTCCAAAGTTCCCGCGTCTCCATATTGCGAAGTATTGCTTCCCAAAGTAATTTATAATTGCACTAGTTGCTGCCCGTGACTTCACCCGCGTAGACTTAAGTAAAGTATTCTATGTGTTAATCCGGGTTATAAACTATCTGTGTTCCAAATTTCATCCAAATCCGTTCAGTAGTTTTTGCGTGAAAGAGTAACAAACATACTTACATCCACACTCACAAACTTTCGCTTTTATAATATTACTAGCTGTGCCCACGGACTTCGTCCGCGTAGTATTTAACGTAACAAAAATTTCGGGATTATCGGGATAAAAGTATCCTATATGTTAATCCCGGTTATAAAATATCTGTGTTCCAAATTTCATTCAAATCCGTTCAGTAGTTTTTGCGTGAAGGAGTAACAAACATACATACATACATACATACATCCACACTCACAAACTTTCACATTTATAATATTAGTAGGATATATATATATATATATTATGCAGTAGGAATAATATGCACACATATTTGTAAGTATTGGTAAGTATTCCCTTTTGATCGCGGGTCTACTCGTTTCTACACTACACATAACAAACTAAATGTCACCCATCCTTCATCAGCCGGAAGTATACATATGTTTATACCTTTATATACCTACCTACTCGTATCCACTATAAAGGAAGGTAGTTACTTAGATAGGTATATTGGTATATTTAAACCAAGATTTAAACTAAACTTACCCGAACACCATTATAATAATAATGATTCAGTCAAAGACAATTATAACTTACTGGTCATATCAGAGACTCCATTATCGACGACCCATAGTCGGTCGCATTTGTCCACGTGTACCCTGAAGGTGGAGACCACGGTTTGGTTGGAAGATACGCAGCAGGCGTTGTCCGGAACATACGCATGCTCCCAACTCGGGTACGGCCTCAGAGGCTGGCTCTGACTGTCATTTAAGTATACAAAGTTGAGGGAAGATGGAACTCCTAAAAAATTCAAAAGTTTTAGGTGTCTTTTTTTGTAAGACGGTAGGTACCTAGCTTTCCAATGTCGATGAAGGTTGAATAAATATTTTGACGCGATTAGCGGGTGCTGAATAGCGGGGAGGCTTACAAAATCTGGCATTACGAATAGCGAGACAAGTAGGTTGACTGCTAAGGGTTGGTTAGGGTATAAAAAATCTAGGGCTAGCCTTTTTTCCATCGAGGTATGGTGATAAATAATTTATCATTCCACTTCGCCAGTCCTGTGGGCATGTTGTTCTCGGGAATATATGATCCGCTGTCTATAGCAGCCTTGCGCATTTGAGGCTCCCATTCGAAGTCTATCGTATTCCATTGGAATTTTGGTGGAATTAAAGTTACAGAATAATTTAGCAATAACAAAATTAAAATCGCCTGAATATAATGAGCCTGAGGCATTTTTAGTATTTTGTGAAATTTTTTCATTGGATTCCTACATTCCTACATTATTAATGTTTGATTTGATTGACAGTTGATCCAAACTTATTAATTTTGTTTGCTCTCCTTGATTTATGATGATACAAAGCAAAGATAATTTTAACCTCATATTTGTATACCATGATAGCTAAACATGATAGCTATTGAGCTAACGAAAAAAAAAATAACGCAATTTAATCACTCAAGTATAATTTTGTGTATAATATTATAAGGTATAAGTTTTTTTTATGGCGTCACAAAGTTATAAGTGTTAGCGTTATTTTGTAGGTTAAAAGCATGAACTAAACGCAAAATGCATATTGGAGTAAACTTCAGTGTCAAAACTGTTGTCAAAATCAACTTACAGTAAATTTCGACGAGAGATTTTTGGCATTAGTTATTCATTATCTCTTTTCCTCTCGCAGTAAATACTATAGCACCTCACTAGTCACATGTTTATTACAGCGAGCAACGTGTAATACAGTGGAAATTCACCCATTTATCCAGATGTCACCTAGTTACCTACCTCCTAACAAAATGTTGAAATAAATTGAATTTATTAAAAGGATCCATTGCATGACATCCTGAGACCTTGAAGTGTTGTTACCAATAAGTGCATCTGTGGGTTGGTTCAAAGAAAAATGACAGAAAAACAAGAGGAAATTGTAAATATTAACTGCGATGTGAACGCTGAAGCGACCAAGGAGAAACGCATTGGTTGCGCGCATTACAAACGCCGTGCTAAGTTTGTGGTAAGTTCTAATCGATTACCGAACCTTAATTATGCTGTATATCATGTAATATATTACGTATGAGATGGAAATTGAAAGAAAACATTAGTGGTATATAAATAAACATGGTCATAGAATACTTTCTCGAGAGTGACATGACATGCGGATTTCCGAAACAAAGCGAATGTCAACGAACTGAAAGCGCGGGTCATCGCTTTATTTTTGCGGCGAAAATAACGTAAACAACGCGTGTTTCCCTGATTTTGAATTGGAATGTGTAGCACAAGTTATGTTCATGATCCATCTTTCAGTTATTGATTCTAATTAACCTCGCTATCTGGGGTTCAATATCATTGAGTTTGTCTGTGCCGTGGCTTTGATACTATGATTTACATCTCTATATGCTTCTCATTAGAAGATTCTCAATATATTGAGAACACTAGCTGAGTTCCAGCAAGCAGAGCATAATGATATTACTGAATGGGTCGACCCCTGACTGTAGCACAACCACATTTGATAGTATTTCGGTGTCAATTTAATAGGAGGCAAGCTTATTTGAATAAAAATGTAAATAAAGTATAAACTAATAAATTATTTGAATGGGTCACCCAAATTACTTATAGCAAGCCTTGTGCAGTTGTACCTGGTTGTTAGTCACATTTTCTAGCCCAATTCTTGAGGAACTAAAACATTCTACCAGGATTTCTACCTTGGTCCTTGTGATTGGTGGACAATTCTTTCATTTGGTAGACCAATGTGTCCAAAAAGAACATTAAATATTGCCCAAATCTGTTAAATTGAAGGAAATGAATAATAACATCTATTATTTCCTTGCAGACCCCATGTTGTAACAAGGTTTACATCTGCCGATACTGCCACGATGAGAATGAACAGCACTATTTCAACAGGAAGTCTGTGACGGAGCTGATATGCACAGAATGTGACACCAGGCAGAAGGTGCAGGCGGAGTGTGAGAACTGCGGAGTCAGATTCGGAAAGGTAAGACAGAAATAGGACATAGTTATACAAAAAGAAACCAACCCACACATATACCTGCAAACCAAAAACCAACTCTAATTCAAGTAGTGCTGGTTGGAAAAAAAAAATTAAACAAGATTCAGAGGATTCTGCTGTACCTTGGTATATTGCAACAGGGAGATCTGAAGAATGTGTAATAATCTCCCACTACTTCCTAATAGCAAGTTTAAATTAAGCAAGAGTATTGATTCTAATCCTTTGGTTGCACTGACAAAAGTCTTAAATTGATTTTTGATGTTGTTTTTATTGAGTGTTGGCTAAAAATGGAGACAACAACATGAATCAGTGTATATGTTTCAACGGTGCAAACTTATGATGACATAATAAAAATATCTAAAGAGAAACAGCTGAAAGCAACAAGGATAACATAATATTTCAATTTATGGCCAAGGGCATAAAATATAGTTTTTATTAACATTTAAATTGCTTGCTTGGTATAATAGATTTTATTTTTTAACAATAGACAATCAAGTTAATAGTTATTATGATGTGGCTTTCTTATCATTGTTTTAAGACAAGTCTTACATGGGATCCTCTTTCTTTACTGAATCATAGCTACATATAGCCAAAACTGACTACTGATGAATACTTTATAACTATGTTCAATATGTTATGTAGAAAGATATGTTCAGAGTGCCGTGAACTGCCGTGGCCATCCTGCCCATTAAACTATTGACATGAGCCAAATCTAGGTCAAGAAACTAGCCAATACCACTGCTAGTAATAGCTTCTATTGCTAATCTTTATGTATAAAATTCCAGCATGTGTGTATTTGTAATTCTTCTACCAAATGGCTTCAACCGATTTTGATGATTATGTTTGTACTTATAAGGTCATCTAGATGGTCCTTAGCTATAGTTAGACCCGGTTAGTAGCACTGTTGTCTACATCTAGAAAATAAAATCTACTCTAGTGAAGCTGCAGGCATAAGGTAATATCTTAAGAAAATACTACTGGGAGTAAGCAATGTGTGAGCATTAAAGGTCAGTCCTCTCCGAGGTTCAAAAGTCCCACAGCCACATGTTTCTCTTCATTGGAAATGTGCCAAAAAATCCCCATTAACACCTTGCATGCTTTATAACTTTGCAAAAATAAAATCGTTAGTCTGTCGATATTAACGAAACAAGAAGAAAAACGAAATTATCTTACACACAGTAATTGGTTCGTGACATTGAACCACTATACCAATGTAATCTAGAAATCAGAATTTATTAATAATACAATTTATATTTATTAATAATATATTTAAAGCTTCCTTTATCAAAGATTTAAAGGCGTTAATAGCCTAGTGGTTAGAGGGGCGGCTCTCGTAGCTGAGAGGTTCCGGGTACGACTAGTAGTCTGATAAACTCACATTGCTAGTAATCTAATTTTTTTTCCATAAAAAAAAAAAAAAATTAGCCCTTTTCACGTCCCACTCCTGGGCACGGGCCTCCCCTCAACACGAGGGAACACGTTCATTGGGCGTTCTTCGTTTTTTAGGGTTCCGTAGTCCCTACGAGGAACCCTTATAAGATCATCCAGTGCATCCGTCCGTCTGTCCGTCCGTCCGTCCGTCTGTCCGTCCGTCCGTCCGTCCGTCCGTCTGTCCGTCCGTCCGTCCGTCCGTCTGTCCGTCCGTCCGTCCGTCCGTCCGTCTGTCCGTCTGTCCCGACCTGTCACAGGGTCATAACTGCTACAGTTTCTGACGGAAGTTGATGTAATTTGGTACAAAAATACTTTAAGAGTAGATCTCACTTTCAAAAATATAAAATGTACCAAATTACTTTTTTGAGGTACCTCCCCGAACACCGAAAGAGGGGATATTTTTTTTTTAGTTACCCCATCTTATGGGGGTATGGGGGTATCCTTGAAAAGGTCTTTTCAAATAAAATAGTGTTTTCATACAACATTTTATCATCAAAAATACGGATGAATTACGGATGAATTCCGACACTTCTTACATTTTTCTATTGCGAAAACATTAATAAGATTCTGCAGTTGAAAATGGATACATTGTTCACCAATTTCAATGAAATAACAGCAATAAGTTTATATTTTATGTTAATATGTGTCTTTCTGAAGTGTTAATGCACGTGGATAGATGTCGGTAGTAGTATGTAAATAACATTGGGTAAGATTTTTTACGCAATAAATATCGACACTTTTTACATTTTTATTTTGCAAAAATATGAATAAGATTATGCAGACGAAATTGGATACATTGTTAATAAATTCCAATTAAATAACAGCAATAAATGTATGTTTTATATTCATTAGTCAATTTCTTAGTATTTAATGGTGTCAATAGATGTCGGTAGTAGTATGTATACAACTTTAGTACCTATTTCAACCTGGGGTAAAATTTTAAACAGATTACCTGCGATGATTCGGAACCCTTCATTGTGCATGGCTCGACATGGCACTTGGCCATTTTTTTTTATTACCTAACACAATGGTCTCTGTCCCCAGTACACGTGTTTGATCTGCAACCTGTTCGATGACGACGACAAGAGGCAGTACCACTGCGACGGCTGCGGCATCTGCCGCGTGGGCGGGCGGGACCGGTTCTTCCACTGCGAGCGCTGCAACATGTGCCTGCCGGTGCAGCTGCAGCAAGTTGGACATAGGGTGAGGACCTTCAAGTACGGTTCACGTCATGCTGGTGGCAGTGCAGCGCGGTGATGGAAATGAAATAAATAAATATAGCCAGACTGTCACACCGACTGTATGGTCACTAACTAAGCTTCGCTTGTACTATGGGTACCGTACAATGGACTGGGGGCGATGCCAGTGACACCCAGACCTGGGCAAATTACGAAAAGGCCATTTCCAAAACTTGCCCAGACGGAAATCGGACCCGCAGCCACCATGTGCAGTGAGCCGAGCGGCCTACGCTCGAACCACTGCGTCAAGCGGTCGTCGAATTGAACTGCCTATATAGTGATTAAAGTTCATAATACCATGGAAATTAGGCATCTTTGGAAGACGCGTGTCGATAAAGTGTCCTATTTTATTTCGATGCACCACTCCTAGCGATAATCAGGCCATAATTCACGACGCTGGCCCAGTTTCAGTTTTGGAAATGCTGTTTAAATGCTGTAGTAGCTCGAATGAGAAGCAAAGAGTGTTAGAGCCAAGCTATAGCCAGTTGACTACAGCTGATATACAGGTTGGCTCGGCCCACCCGCGGCCCACCACAATAGATGGCGCTACTAGTCGCGTTATCTTAGTAAAATGTTTAAAATTTTGAGTATTTTACGTGAGAACAAAAATACTGAAACGTTGAAAATTCACAACGTTACAAGGGTAGTAACATCGTCTCACAGAAGATCGGCGTAAAGTATATATAATAGCTACCGTTTCGCACGATGAGCGAGAGAACCGGAAGCCTAACGCCCCGTTCATTCCCCTGCCCCTGTCTCATTCCCCTTAACATCGGCAACATGCTAGCAATGCCTTTGGTATAGCAAATATCTGTCTATAGGCACAATAACGGCTTAACATCAGGCGGATCGTCAAATTATTGTCTGACTTTGTAATATCATTATAAAGAGTTTTGTCTGTAGTTGAATAAATCAATTATAAAATAAAGAAATACCGCCAGACTGACACACCAATTCTATGGTCCCAAACTAAGCAAAGCTTGTACTATGGGTACCGTACGGCGGTATGCGTTACGAAAACGCCATTTCGAATCGAACCCGCAACTGCCTGGTGTAGTGAACCGAGCGGCCTACGCTCAAACAACTGCGCCAAGTGATCGTCATATAATTATACATATATTTTTCGATGCCTCAGTGTGTGGAGAACGTGTCCCGTGCGAACTGCCCGGTGTGCCTGGAGGACATCCACACGTCGCGCATCCCGTGCCACATCCCGGACTGCGGGCACCTGCTGCACCGGCCCTGCTTCGAGCAGCTGCTGCACTCCGGGCACTACGCCTGCCCCACCTGCCAGACCAGCATGATTGACATGACCAACGTGAGTCACTTATCCACACGAATGTACACCATCTTTTATTCATTGAAAATAGTCACCATTGAGTTTCTTGCCGGATCTTCCCAGTGGAAGCAGCATTCCGAACCGGTGGTAGATTCAGACTATTCATAAATGCTTTTTTGGCTTACTTGAATAAAAAAAAATGAGTTTTTGAGTTTTGATGGGGGTGTTCATAGTTGACAGATAGTTTCCAACGTCGGAAAAGACAGCTTCCATCATTGTTCTACTAATAAATTAGACAAGGGATGGAACTGGATTGTAACTTCAGCTAACTGCCAGTGAAAGTCCCGTCAAAATCGGTTCAGCCGTTTCGGAGAGAACAGACAGACCAACAGACAACATTTTTTAAATGTCCCAGAATGTTTGCCCAGGTCTGGGTGTCACTGGGATCGACCCAGTCCATTGTACGGTACCTATAGTATAAGCGTCATTTAGTTTGCGACCATACAGTTGGTGTGTCAGTCTGGTGATAATTATTATTTATAAATGGCGCTATGTGACGTTGTTGTAGAATTATAATTTGAATAATTCATGTCCAGTTATGGAGTTATCTGGACTCGGAGGTGGCCGCGACCCCGATGCCGCCGGAGTACGCCGACTACAAAGCGACTATACTATGCAAGGACTGTCATAAGGTAACACACAACACAGCTATTATTTGAAAAAAAATTTGTAAAATGGAACCAATCCACACATACTACTACAAACTGAAACCTACCTTCAAGCACTTGCTCTAGGGTTGGTTTTAGGTTGTAGAGGTTGGATATTATTTAGGTACGTTGGTTACTCATTTTATGTTGGGTCCTGTTTAAATGTAATCCGTAATACGTTAATACAATTATATTCAGATAACATAAAACAGAGTACTTGCTATTATAAACGAAATTGGGAAAATAGGAACAATCATAAAACAGTTTTGACAAGTAAACTAAAACAGTGACATCTATGGTAGCAAGTCCAAACAAATCAATATTAAATTATAACTTCAGCCCAATAGATGGCGCTACGTGCCACTAAAGTACAATATTGTCCAGAAGTATATAATGGTTTAGTTCTGTTCTATAAGTCGAACTTTGCCCTGGGATCGCCCCCAGTCCATTGAACGGCATCAATAGTAAAAGCGTTGCTTAGTTTGGGACCATACAGTTGGTGTGTCATTCTGGCGATTTTTATCTATTTACCGTAGGCACTATATTAATGTTGGTATTTTATTTCAGCTGTCGACAGTAAAGTTTCATGTAGTAGGACTGAAATGCGAGCATTGCGGCGCGTATAACACATGCCAAACGAATGGATTCCACAAGTAAGTAGTCCTATAGCTTATATTATTCAATTTGAACCCTATGCATTTAATAATAAGGCACGAAAAAGTTGTCATTGACGCTTTTACCGAGTCATTTGTCAATGTTTATTGTCATGGTAAAGCTAAGATCTCAGCGATCTCGACTGAGAAGATCCGGCTAAAAACTCAGCGGTCTTGTCTTTAATACATGTTTCGTTATTTTAAAAAATCGCCATTTGCTTATATTTAAATTCCATTCAGTCTGCTGAGGGTGCTCGTTGTTGAGGTCTTTGTTGGGGTTTACCGCCGATAAATTATAGAACCTTGCTGGTCGTTTAAATAGATTTAAGTAAACAAATTTTGAAGATTCAAAATCGTAGCTTTCGTCACGCCCCTTTAGGCTCGAGTGTCTTTAAATCATTGTGTCATCACCAGGGACGCGAGCAACCCCGAAGCGGGCGACTCATCATCATCGTCATCATCATCATCGCCGTCGTCGTCGTCGTCGACGTCGAGCCGCAGCGCGGCGGCGGCTCCCTGCCCGGACGCGCGCGACGCGCCGCGCGACGAGCTGCCGCGAGCCAACCCGCTGCACGAGCCGCCGCAAGCCTGACACCGCACAACCAACCAATACACACCCCCCGCCATCATTCACAGAAGTCCTATTTAATAGTTGTTTGTCACGTTTTCATTTCATTATTGACTGCATGAGTAGTTGAACGGCCTCAGTACGATGATATTTTGGGAAATTATAGATATGTCACCTAGATAACCTATTATTGGAATCAAGTATAATCAGCTCACGAGTTTAGGTCCAATTAGTCTTATTACGATCCGCGGTGCCTTAAGGTGTTAAGATGCCTAAGGTGCCCAAGACCAGTTGGGTCTTCAATCAGCTGTAACAGTCTTGTTTCTATGGCAATCAGCCCATACCAGCTACTTTTGTCTCCCGCTTTGCACCGCAGGGAGGTGGAAATATTTTCTTCCAACTCCTCCTATTATCGCTTCGATTAATTTGGTGCGGGTTCCAAGACAATTTACTTTTCCCCGGGACTCGTCGATGGTCAAACGTCGACGTCATTATTGGTCACCATTGGCGATCCTGGCTTACAGGAGTTACAGTGGTGGGAGTGTGTGGTAGGACTAGTTAGCATACAAAGTGGATTCTCACCTAGCTTATACCTGTCAAAATAAATTAGTACAAGAGTGTCTATCACCAGTCAGGGATGTCACTCTTAGCGCCGTTAATCAATATATCGTGGCATTGCTATTGTCGAATCCTACTCTTAATTCCATATTTTTATCGTTGTATTGATACTGAACGAACAATATAAAATTATCGTTCGTGCAGACGATATACGACGGCAAAACAGATGGAATTTTGAGTAGGATTCTACAATACGAGTGTCACGATCTATCGATGATCATTGCTAAGAGTGACACCCCTGCCTAGTGATAGACAATCTTGTACTATTTTATTTTGACAGGTATAGAAACTATCGCATTTCATCATCATCTGCCTTACGTTTTCCCATTATCTGGGGTCGGCGCAGTATGTCTTTTCCTTCCATACATCGCGCTTTCCCGTCATACTCACATCCACTCCAACCTCGTTCATATCATTCTTAATACAATCCATCCATCGTTTCTTGGGCCTTCCTCTCGCACTGTATTCATCCACATTCATATTCATCACTCGTTTAGTCACATGCTTCTTATCCCTTCTCATCACGTGTCCAAACCATTCCAGCCTCCTACCTTAGAGACTATCGCATTTAAAAGCCATTAAATATGGATAGCGAATATCCGAGCCTAACCGCTCCTCCTTCTGTCCTAATCGCCTGCAGGTTAGCAACGTGCGAGGAACGCATTCATTGCTAACAGCTACCTATAGTCTACGTAATTGCTTAAGGCTAAAGCGCCCATCTAGCCCGCGAAGTTTAAATTTTTTGAGGTTTTATAGTTTTTTTTCAAAATCTGACAATAATAAAAGCCACATTTTGTAATTCGCGACAAAGATCGTGTTCAGTGCATTTAATAATATATCCAACTTACTCTAACACATTTCAAGAACGACAGCTATCCAGATAATCTGGCAATTTTTGTATATTTAGTGATTAACTAGTATCATATCCACCGTGATAATATTTAGAGTAAAATAAATGTATTAATAAACGCACTGCATACTGTGTTTGTCGAAAATCACAAAATGTTGTCTTAAATGTTTTCAGATTTTGGATAAACTATAAAAGTTCTCTAAAATTTTGAATTTCGCGGGCTAGACCGGCGCCTTCACCTTAACATCCAGCTGGTGGCATATAGCTTGCCGACTTTGTTATATAAAAAAATAGGTTACATATCTATGGTAATAAAATATCATTGCCTGAGTCCAAGTTGACAAAGTTAGTAGTGGGATAGCGGCAATTGAGTTCCACACATGGTCCTGCACTGTGACATGCGCATTGTCATCAATCCATCTTGTGACGAACCGTGCCACACTTCGTCATGTCTTCCCATTTTGGACCCAGAATGAATGATGGACATTTACCACTTGCCTGGCAACTTAACATCACCCTTGAAAGATTATCTACCTTTTCTCATATTGCGCCCGTAACTATTACTAATAATTAAAATTACATTACATTCATAATGGAAGTATATCCGTTCGTAGGTTGCATGTGATACTCAGTTTGCAGACGCATTCGATCTCGTTCAAGTATAGTCCATTTTGTAAATGAATTATGTGCATTCATGTTACCTTGGACCGTGAAATCGTCCTCAATTTGTTACGGATGCTGATTGGTGAATATCAGAAACTACAGGTTAATATTATTAAGTCAAGTTAACATGAACGCACGGTATAAATATTTAGCTCAATGTTTCATATCCTCATCAAAACATTTTATAATATTAATAAAATTAATTATTCCTAAATTAGTTGAAGAATTAGGGATGTGATATAACCGTCTCGTTAGTAATAAAATATTGTAGTTCCAATTAAATTTATACGTTAGTAATAACGTTATTTCGGAAATTAATATTTTTTTAATATTCTCATGTTGCTAGTGCGGACTTCAAATATTGTTTTTATTTATATATTAACATTTAATTCCTTACAATATGAAGATATCATCACGAATTGCGTGTTCCCATTTGTTATTGTACAACGTGTTTGAGCTTATTGTTATTGCTACCAATGTATATAATAATTATATATTTACTCTTATGTTGTTTATAGAAAATCATATCTTTAAATAAATAATTATGTAAATTAATAACACAATTGTTTGTGTACTATCGACGACGCCACATACACGGTGAAACAGTAATTGTAAACATTTTTTACGAAATTAACTTTGAAAATCTCAAATTTTTTAATAAAAAATTAAACGAACTTCAAAAAAGCTGGGTGTACAAGAAAGCTAGAAATAACTAGGGATCTTATAATTTCTTTCATTTGGAGTCTGTGCCAATTCAAGTAAGTAGGGGTAGGTACCTAAAAAGTTCTCCTAACGTAAAAGAGTTGCAGCGTTTTTCAATATTTATTATAGTTCTTCAAAGTAGATAGTAGGTATACAATAATAATACCAAGTTACAAGTTCACTAGAATAAAATTTGACCTGACATAGAAGCAATAATAATTATTAGGCTTCAATCGACGTAAAATATTTTGCCAAAGGGAAAATGAACTTTATTTACTTCTAAGCATTATTTTGAAAAAAATTGCGTATATTTTAGTAAATGTTCCCAGTGCATATAAAGTAAGTATTTAAAGTTCGTTTTTCTTGTGCAAAGCATTTAAACGCGCCAGTCGATTGTATAATGTCGATATTTACACGAGACTTGATGTTTTTTATACTCGATACAAACATTATTTGCTAGAGAAGAGTAGACGAATTATACTTTCAACTAGTATTATATTGTTAAGAGATTAATATTTAAGATGTTTCATGTGCTTTGGTAAAGTGCGGTCGCGGAGCAGGAAGAATTTCTTACATTACCTGTCTCTGTCACTCCCGCGTAAATCTAATACGTCTCGCTCACACAGTTGCCGTGGCCGCCGTCCTCGGGATTGTAAACCTTTAACCTGAGTGCTAGCTATAAGCTAGTTTTTTTTTTCACTTGAAATATTTCATATAAACCGCACTTGATACAAAAATGTTTGTGACCACTGTCAGTAGGAAAAGAGGTCATTGTAATCATTTATTTGCACGGAATGTAGGTATTTTTACAGATATGTTGACAATTGTACGAAATTCTTCCAGCTCCGCGACCGCACTTTGACTTGAAACTTTAAATTCTGACGCAAACAAAGTACTCAGTAGCGACATCTATTGCCACCAGCCCATACCGTCTTGAATCCCGGTTGACAACAGATGGCGCTACTGAACACAAAATTTATATATTTCTTAACAATTCTATTGTCAAATCAGGACTAAATTAAATTTGACACGTCTAATAGTATTTCTATCCTGCTCATTTGTAGCAACTATGCAAAGGACAATACAGTTAGCATTGCCAACATTAGCGTAGCTATGTTACCAAGGGCTCCGGGGCAGAAATTATTGAAACTTATGTAAATAGTGAATGCTTTAAAGGTGCAATCGCCCACTGCTGGGCATAATAAAGCATAAGTAATTTTATAGAACATAACTTTTTCGAACGTCGTCGTTCATGGTGGCCGAGGGGCCTGTTGCAGATGGGAGCCCTAGGGCACTGTCCGGCTAGCCTTACGGTAGCTACGCCACTGATTGCCTTGCTTGTTATGGTCATATGAATATTGAAAAAGCGTGCCAAAGCACACAGGCTAGACTAATATTATGATAAAGCAGCTTATATTTATTTCTAGAGACGCTATAGCCAGTATACTAAGTTCTTCTCTTAGACTAATATTTGAGTCTAAATAAAATAATGAATATTAAATATCGCCAGACTGACACACTACGCTTACTAGTAAAGCTACACGTTTCCGCTAATAGTGAAGTAAATAAATGGACATCTATATCCAATAACTTTCAATAGGTACTATCGAAACGTGTGTCCTAGAAATATGTGTTTTGACGCTAATAAGACCTCTTGGCGCAGTGGTTCGAGAGTAGGCGCTCGGCTCAGTACACCGGGTAGTTGCGGGTTAGGTTTGCTAGGGCGAATTTCGAAAACGGCCTTTTCGTAATATGCCTTAGTCTGGGTGTCACTGGGTTCGCCCCCAGTACATTATACGGTACCTATAGTACAAGCGTTGCTTAGTTTGGGACCATACAGTTGGTGTGTCAGTTTGGCGATATTTATTTATTTACCTTCGTCTCAAACAGGCTGCGGTCTAGTCCAGCCCAAACAATGAATAGGTAACGTTTGTCTGATAAAAAGCTTGTAATATATCCACCTGTGAATTATAGATATAGATTGTTGATTTAATGTATGTCGTTTTGCGTTCATTGCGCGTTTGTCTCGGAGCACCGAATAAATTGCAATAATTATAATGCTATGTGATGTTTCTTTTATTGGAAACCTTGTCCTGTATGTACATGTACAGTGGTGAACCAGGATAACAGGACAGATTGGGAACTGGACAAATTCTGGTGTGGACAGATCACTGGATATTGTAGAGACAAGATGTAACCAAGTATTTTAGTAGTCATTTTTCTGCTCATATTTTTCGTATCGTCCTTTGACCAGAGTCTACTAAATGCATGTTGAAACAGCAAGGGTATTCTTTTTTTTTTCAAAACATAACTTTGCATTTCTAAAACTATCAGCTTTGGAGGAAATTTGAAAACCAAAAGGTGTTATAGGGATACAGCTGTTGACAGATTTCACAAATCTACAAAACCTTTAGTACGCAGTCGCGCAATCACTTGGACGCAATAAAAAAAACACCGCGAGAATAGTTCCACGATGTTTAACTTTATCAACTGAGTGTTGTTATGACATCAAAAGTCGTGTCGAGTGGGCTTACCGCTGCAGAATAAAAATTAAAAAAAGATTGGCACTTTCCCAACATCATACTCCTTGAGGAAACATTCATCTTTCAACATGCACGTGAAAATAATTAGGCGAAAAATTTGGCAAAACAATTTTATTTCTTAAAATATGTATAAAACGAAATTCAAACGCTTATTACACCATCCTGAATGAAATTCGGACTTCCTAAATTACCTACTCTCTTGGTTTCAGTATTTTAATCAATATAGATAGGATCTAGGACATTATAAGCTAGAAAATGATGAATCCTAATTTCAGGATTGTGTAATAAGCCCTTTAATAGTTTAATATAAAACTTTCTTCCCATAATTAGGAATGATTTGGGAATGTACGAAGCACGCATTACATTTTAGAGCAATACTATTAATAGACCAGACAAACAGAAATTCATGCCCAATCTTCTGTTATTTGCCCCTCCATATAAACGCAATACTCACAAATTGCTCGATTGGCTGGATTTGTTGGCCAACTAGTGTGCATAATTGACGTGACCCCCGATAGAATGAAAACGCGCGCCCCGCCGCCGTACAATAACAAAGATTGGATTGTAAAGTCGATTAGTCGACTATTAAGTTTACCGTATAGTCGACGCACGCGCACAAGTAAAGTGTGGTAATAAGTATTTTCTCACACATATTGACATAATCATATACAGTCGTGGGGCGCGCAATTTTATTTTAGACGATATCTATCACAATATTGATAGGCGTTTATTTTTTATGAAGTTACTATTTAAATTGGTATAGTGAAGAACCATAGCTTTGGAAATGGGTTGCAGACAGAAGCACGACTGAACTCGATACAAAATATTTCTGACTAGTTTAGATTGCACCAACAGAATCAGTTCTTTTTGGTTCATTACTGTATTGGTTCTATATTCTATTTAATTAATTTTAGCATATAACCTCGTGGGAACATTTGTAATGATCATGTTTACTTCAAAACTGCTCTAAAATGTACAGCAATATCGGAAACATATATACGGTTATTGGTAAAACACTAACAACTCTCCGTACTATGTACTAACGGCATATACAACAACTTTTGTTCTATGACTTTTAATAGGAAATGAGGCTTTCATATACAAATAAAAATTCTACGGCTTAAATGTTACGAAATCTACGATATTCGGTAGTGAGGACGTAAACAATGGAAATATCTTTAATAGAACAACGAAATCGAGAAAAAAAAATGTTTATTATGTTAGTCATCGAGTCCTGGAAGTGTGTTTGCGTTTTATCAATAACGCTGTATGCATAGCAGTAATACTTATATTTAGGCAGCAACTACAATATCAAATCTAATTAAGGCTAAAGCGCCCATCTAGCCCGCGAAATTCAAAATTTTCGAGTATTTTTATAGTTTATCCAAAATCTGAAAACATTTAAGATAAGATTTTGTGATTTGCGACAAACACAGTATGCAGTGCGTTTATTAATACATTTATTTTCCTCTAAATATTATCACGGTGGATATGATACTAGTCAATCACTAAGTATAGAAAAATTTACAGCTTTTCTGGATATCTGTCGTTCTTGAAATGTTTTAGAGTAAAATAAATGTATTAATAAACGCACTGCATAATGTGTCGCAAATCACAAAATGTTGTCTTAAATGTTTTCAGATTTTGGATAAACTACAAAAATACTCAAAAATGTTGAATTTCGCGGGCTAGACAGGCGCCATCACCTTAATAACAAATATTTACTTAATTAATAATTTATACAGTTGTTAACCCATATCAAAGCACAATACCTTCATAATTAATAATTACTCGATTTATTGTTAGACAGATATTATTATGACGTAAATGAGGGACTATTTATATTAATAAAATAACATTTGTATACAGGTACTGTTACCAACTAATACATTTGAACTAAACATTTATAATTGGATATCGTTTTGCAGAATGGACTCAACCCACATGCACTGCTGCAGACAAAAACCAACCCTTGTATTAGTGTTTCTAGGTTGTTTTCAGTTTGCAGTAGTGTGTGTGGATTGGTTCCATTTTGCAAAACTACAACCAATTGTATTCTGCCGCTTAATTGAGCGAGACAGACCTAAAGGAAAACACGTACAGTTAGCTGACACTGCATCTTATTTCCTCTCATAGCTCTGTCCCTCAGGACAGGTCGTGTAAAGGCGATCTTAAACATTTCTTCGTTCGCGTCTTATACCCATGGGTATATCGAAGAATAGATTATGTGTTGTATAACAGTCGCTCGTCAGCTTAAAATTTTACTCTATAAATTAAAATTGATTCAAAAATTTACTAAGAGTTTGCACTGGTGAAACATGTACAACTATTAATGCTGTTGTCTCTATTTTTTAACAACACAGAAGAGGGACAACATCAAAAATCGGTGTACATGTTTCGTCAGTGCAAACCAGGGATTACTTCATTACCTACAATATTATCAAAAGCTACATTTCGTTTCAGAATGAGCAACAGTTGCGATTGAGCTCATTGTTAGTATACAATTTTAAGGTTTAATGTCCACTAGAGTGTTATAAACAAATGTGACTCAATAAACGCTTGCTACGCGAAAAAAAAAATAATTACCCCCTATTAATAAATGGGGATTAGCGGTTGTATAGTAACACCATGTTTTGTCTTCTTCTTTCGAATGTCAAATTACTGATGAGATAATTCAGTGTGTAACTATTCGCCCCCTATACCACTTTTAATAATATGGAGGATATTTCATTGGTCCGCTTCGCATCCTCTTCAATCCAGTGGACATCCAGACAGAACCTTAAAAATATATCTTAGGCCTATCAAGCCGCTTTTGGCAATGTTACGTATTAATTTTGAGAACTCTAATTATTAATTTTAATTTTCAGATAAATTATCACTAGACATCATATTGTTCTCGGAAACCGTTGCGTGTGTTGTAATTAGCTAGAATAATATTAAATATATAGTATTAATAATAATAAAGTATTTAAATTAAATGTGTAGGCGTCGATTTGTAGGTACGCAACAGAATTTACGAATTTGCTTTGTTAAAAATTATAAATTTTAAGCAACATCTATCGATGCGTATCTTCTACAGGATTTTATAAAACTTATGCTTATTTTACAATAATATTGGCTTTTAGAATACAAAAGGCTGTATTCTCTTTATCGAAAAAATAACAATTTAATTGAAATAAAACTATTTTTACGGATTATATCGCGTTTATTTTTACTTTTTATGTTCCCGACGTTTCGGCTGCTTTACAGCAGCCATGGTCACGGGGGGACTGAGGTGTTAGACGTCCTGATGTAATAGTTAGTAACTGGGTACCCTCATATTAAGTTGTTGTTTGCGGTCCGATCCACGCAGAAAGTGCGTCGGGAACATAAAAAGTAAAAATAAACGCGATATAATCCGTAAAAATAGTTTTATTTCAATGTGTAGTATTCGCGTAAATATAAGAAATCAATATAACAATTTAAAATTCCGGTATAAACGCTTATAAACTTTAATCTAAGCCTCTGAATGATGCAATAAATACGCAATTTATTACTACATTATCTCGATATCACGTGTGATAAGGGCAGTAAAATTATTGATAGAAGCTAAAACTACATAACATATAAAAAATACGATGTTATTTTCCTTAGAATGTAATGAAAATGTACGATGCCAACAGCAAGAAGGTTGTCAACTAACAAAGTTTAAAAGACGAATTAAATATAAAAATATTTTTTTTTGCCTATCCATGATTTGATAAGATTTCTCGTAAAATTGGGATATGAAAATACTTAAATTAAGATTATAAAAACGTATTTACACTGCATCTATTAAACATGAGATCATTGCATTGTAATACAAATTATTATTAGCACCTGATCCATTCAATTCATGTCCGGCAAGGAATCCATATCCATGGGGTTCAAGCCCTATTGTTAATGTTGTCCGTCTGTCTGTCAGAGAATTCAAATTCACACATAATATTAATAAATAGGACTTTCCATCAAACCATCCCTTACTTTTAGTATCTAGTTTCCTTCTATCTATACTCCATTTATTATAACATTAGACATAAGAGGCTCGCAGAAGCAGGGATGCAAAACATTTTATTTCCAAGTCAAAACAACTTTTATTTAGAGTTACTACATTAAAATTGTTTGAACATTACTTTTGATAGGAAAACAGTAACAAGTAACAATTAAATCACGAAAATTCGACAACAATAACAAACAAGGTATTCACAGGAACTTAGAGTGCAGGCGAATGACTCAATGACAAACACTGACAGCACATTATTTACGTCAATTTCATAGATAACATAGTCCGACAAAATTAGAAATACCCTGCTGTCATAACCTCTGAAAGGATTAGGTAACATTTTAGATTTGGTAGGATTATAGTGAAACGAAAAACGTTCCCGGTATGTTCACCCATGCTTCTTTTAGGTTTTTAGCATCGACACTAATTTTAAATTGTAATGAAATAATAATTATTTAAATGAAAGTCAATATATTTAATAAGATAAATAATTAATATTATTACAGTTAAGTGTGACAAGCTGGTATATAAATAGATTATAATAAATTCGACGTCAATCGTAACTGCAACTCGTTAATTGTACTTTTATTACAAAGTGGACACTAAAACTAACCTTTTTTAACTTCTGTCTAATGCTATAACAAATGGAGTATAGGTATTTGGATTGCGGGGATTTATTCTGTTTTTGTTCAATAATAAAATAACCAAAAAAGATACAGTATAATGATAAAGCATAATTTAAAATGATAAAATTCAAAACCCATTAAAAACTTTGGCGATTTTCACATTGACAAGATTTTAATAAACCGATAGGGACGATAAGATAAACTGATGTTTGGACGCATTTATATCAATTACGAGTTGCTGATATAATTTCAATTAAAATCTACATGATACTGTAGTTACTGATGGCTATATCATCTGCTTTTTGAATTTTCCTTTAATACATATTTTATTTTATTTTTTGCGGAAAAGAGACTATTTTCCAGTCAGGCGGGTGATATGACTAGCGGAGCGGCTGCTGTGCCCCAATGGTTATCGTCGCGGTCTTGTATTATAGTCACGACGCTTGCGAACTTTGATATCGTGATTCAGGTTTTCTATGCAGAATCGCACATTGTATTGAGGCGTCGCATTTTGCGCCATCTATCCGTCGGCGTCGCTAATGTTACATTTTCTAAATTCCCATTGGAATAACGGACAATCCTTATTTGAGAGAGTACTCTTCTGATTGTAGTATCAAATGTTCTGATTTCAAACATCACTTAAGCTTAAGTCAAGCTTATTTCGTAAATTATAAAAAGTAAGTGTTATTAAAAAAGTCTTATCACCAAAGCATAGCATATCCATTAATATGCATTCTTCACATAGCTTTTCGCAAGCTTATAAGTTATTATTAGGAATAACTAAAGCATTTTACCAATGTCTCTTCGCAAGAGTTACATTTGATATGAAATTGCAAGTGTGGGCAAAATTATTATAGCTTACCTGATGGCTGGATTGGACAATATCACTACAATTATTATCGCGATGTCGGAAAGAGAGACTGACTGATGTGAAGCCCTGGTGGCAAAAAAATGGATGCCCCCATTGAACAACCTGTTCCTTAGGGTAGCTCGTGGAATTCAAAGTCTGTGTATAACTGGTGAACTCTTCGGTAGACTTCGTCGCATGACGTCATCGTCTGTGGTAGGACCACCAGCGCCGCGGCTAGGCTCTCCTCACTACCGAATATCTGAAATGGATAATGACATTTCAACATGTGCGTTTGGTTTTTGTTTTTTTAATAAAGATTACTGTCAATGTGAGTTTATCACGTTACTAGTCTTCCCCTTAGGCCCATCAGCTAAGCTAATGCTTGTGTGAGGAGTGGGCTCACGTTTAATAGCCAGGATGGGCATCGAACCCGGAACCTGTCAGCTACGAGGCCGGCCACTCTAACCACTAGGTTATTGACGCCTTCAAAACGGATTACATAATGCGAAACGAATGTTAAATAAGTAAGTCGCATACCAAAATTATTGAATAGTGCATTTGATAAGTAACAAAAGAATACACTTGGGCAAGAATGGACTCTATGTTGTAGTAATGTCGCCGCCAACTAGCTTAATTCGCCGTTCAATTAACAGCCTAGGCACTTAACTAAACGGGGCGCCGTTCAACTAGTGGCCTGGATGATATTCAGCCATTTGATCAAACAGCTAGGCAAATGACTTGGATCGATGACGTTTAACTACTTGCCTAGCCGTTTAATTACCTGCCTAGCCTGTTCATTTCAATTTAGTTCTACTTTCTGCCACCTAGCGCCGAAACTCACCAAACTGTCAATATCTCTATATTCTATATTCTCTTCGGTCTATATGGCGTCGGAAAAAACAACTTTGATGGAATAATTTTATAAGGTACTTAGGGTTTTTACGATTTCTTTTAGATCCACCGAATCTATTTGCCGGGTGGGGTTTCTGTGGGGTCATAAAAAAAAACCCTAACCTAAACCCATCCAGGTCGTTCTGCTTGGGTAGTATTTTGAAAAAGTTTTGTAGTAAGTACTTAAATGTCAACCAGTTGCCTAAGCATTAGCCAGCCAGTTTATTAAATGTTGTAATAGACGATACGGCTGAATATCATTTAGGGCGTTAGTTGAACGGCGCTGTTTAGTAAAGTGCCTAGGCTGTTAATTGAACGGCGAATTAAGCTATTTGACTGCGACAGTAATATTAAAATCTCAACTCAAATTACAACAAGGTTGGTATATTATTGTATAACAGTAGTCGACCTCGTGAATACAGGAGTGACGTCACAGTGGGGAATAGCATTAATTATGAACATTTAGCGGTCACGATTTCCCACAATTATCTTGAGTGGATATCGATTGGTCCAGTTGTGTTGCGATTCGATTACATTAATATGTAGAGTAACGGACTGTTCCCTCATTGCGAGTAACCAAAGTAATGTCTTAAAGTAAAGTAACTTTTAAATTGTCTTCATTTCTTGACAATTTCCGCTGTATTTAGCCCCTGACGAAAAATGAGGGTTGTTATTAGTTTAACATGTGTATTGGTGTATCTGGGAACTGCATTTAATTTTTAATTTTGTTTGAAAGGTATTTTGATCGAGAGAATATCGCGCGTCTAGTTCTTAGCTAGGTTTCATGAAAATCGGTTCGACCGTTTGAAAATTATGAGCTCTTTTGTAGTTCAAAAAGTCGTCGCATCGGAGGTTTTATTAATTTACGGTAGAATTATCGGTATTTGGTTGGATACTACCAAGTTCTAATCGGTCGCTTGTTTTGATAAAAATATTTATTAAATTCCGTATCTAATCAGAGTTTTCTAATTTCCTCGGCTTTTGTGAGAATAACCAGGTTTTTATACGTTGTATACAAGGATTTGTTATAACACATTCTTTTATAAATATAGTAATCTACGATTTATGTGTAATGTCCCCAGTCCATTGTAAGGTACCATAGTACAAGCGTTACTTAGTTTGGGAACATACAATTGGTGTGTTAGTCTGGCGATATTATTATTATCTAATTATCAAAATATATAACTCAAAGGTGACTGACTGACTGACATAGTGATCTATCAACGCACAGCCCAAACCACTGGACGGATCGGGCTGAAATTTGGCATGCAGGTAGATGTTATGACGTAGGCATTCGCTAAGAAAGGATTTTGATTAATTCTACCCCCAAGGGGATAAAATAGGGGATGAATAATCCCGATTTTTTTGTTAAGTTATATTCCACGCGGACGAAGTCGCGGGCACAGCTAGTTTATTATATAACTAGCGGCCCGCCCCGGCTTCGCACGGGTACATTGCGGTTACATTATTCGAGTTTTAGTAAGGATCCCTAATTTTTTTGAAAATATATTATTGCCTATGTCACCCGGGGATAGTGTAGCTAGACGTGAAAGAATTGTTCAAATCGGTTCAGTAGTTTCGGAGCCTATTCATTACAATCAAACAAACAAAGTTTTCCTCTTTATAATATTAGTATGATAACAATATCACCAGACTAACACACCAATTGTATGGTATAAACAACACTTGCATTATGGCTAACCAGAGTTGCAAAAAATCAGGAAAATTGAAATAAAAAATGATTTTTTTGTTTTATTCATTTTAATCAATGATTTGATGATTAATTCATGATTTTTTTCATATGCTTTTACTATGATTTATTCATGTTTAAAACACTGATTTAAATCGTTTTTTTCGATTTTTATTAGCGGACATTGCGTGGATCGGAACGCATTCTACACAGATCGCGTCTTTGACATTAACACTTGACATCTCGATTGTGTGTTTCTTTCCTTCAGAACTTGTGATTGTACACAAAGTGTCAAAAACCTTTAAATTTAAAAGTGATTTTGTTATTTTTCTATGCTATACAGCTTTATTTATTTTATAGACCTGTATTCTTTATTTTCTTATATCAACATGCATGACCTCTGCACCTTCTACCAAGAAAGAATACAATATTTGGAAGCACTACATTGAAGTTCCGAATGTGAGGCTGCTAAAATCTAGTAGAGTTAAATCCTTAATCCTTAATAATATTATAAATGCGAAAGTAACTCTGTCTGTCTGTCTGTCGCTCTTCCACGCTAAAACTACTGAACTGATTTAAATGAAATTTGATTAGCACAGATAGACTAGAGCCGGAGAAAGAACATAGGCTACTTTCTAATGCGAAAAGGGTTCTAAGGGGTTGAAAGGGGGGGATGAAAAGTTGTGTGGAAGTATCGTCATTTTAGAGCTAGAAGCTTGAAACTTATTTTTTAGGCTGTTGATTGATCGCCATAAATAAATATGTCATTTAAAGTTGAGGGTAAAAGTTTTACCCTCAAGGGTTTAAAATAACAATAGTGTTTAGGGGATTAAAGTCTGCATTAAATATAGCTCTCACAAACCTACCTACTTAAACACTGCAAATAGCTCATTAAAGTATTTATATGTATGTGTCTTATTTGTGAAATAATTAAAACTGGTACCATAGTGTTTTTGACTATTCCACGCGGATGAAGTGGCGGGCACAGCTAGTGCAAAATATGTAACAAGGAGGTCATAGAGCTAGTGGTAAGAATGAACACACATTATGCAAATTGCAAAAGTATTGAAAATAATATGATACGGCCACCACAATAACAGACAACTCAGGTGATTAAATAAGTGTGTTATATAAGAGCCTGTTTTAAAATCGTCCCAACTTTTATCCACAAAATATGGCGTCATGACAGTTTTTCCTTAGAACATCATGTCAATACGCTATATTTAGTTGGTTGATAAGTGTTATCTGATGATTCTGATGCAGGCCCTTGATAATATAAAATATTTTAAATAATAAAACGTGTAACGCGCGCGCGTTGTTGTTTATAATCTAGTTGAAACAGTACCTACATTGACTCCTCTACTGGCCGCTTGAATCTATGCGCATGCGTAAGAACCCCTCGACTGACCAATCACGGCGCGTCTGCTGACGCGCCATTTGGACATTGAGATTCGCGCGCTCGGGGTGCGGATAACAAAGTGGTTGCCATGTCGGGTATTCGTTGTTATAATAAGAATATTATAGTTTGATTCTGTATTCGTAATTCTTGTGTAAGTTTAATTTGTAGTAATGAGTTATTAAAACACTGTGTACAAACTCTGGTGTTACGATTCATTTATTATATTGACACAATGTCGATTTTCGCCTCTTCGCACAAGACGTATGGTAATTGGCTGATAAGAGCACGAATATTACATGCGAACACTTCACTCCTTTCATTAGCCGTATGCTCCCGCGCGAATATCTCGCGAAACACTCTGTGGCCGGGTTTCGCCGTGCCGTACATCCCTCGAAGGTGCCGGATGGCGTCGTCCCAGTCCTGCACGTTCCGCTTGATGCCGCGCCACCAGACCGCTGCTTCGCCGACGAGCAGCATGGGCAGACCGCGCAGCGCATGCTCGTCACTGACGCCGGCGCACTCCTTGTATATCTGTACTGCGTCGATGAACGCCTCTAATACCTCGGCGTCCTTCTTCTCGCCGTCGAAGCGGGCCGAGCATTTGGCAAAATTGCCTCCACACGAAGCGATAGGGCCCGAACTCGTCGTAGCAGACCCTGGTGAAGCCGGAGTGGACGCTCGCACATTTCCGATTGATAGCAGCGTCTCGATGAGTTTCCTGTTGGCCTCTGCTTGAGACCTAGTGAACGCCTCCATGAACGCCGCTAAATCACTGATTTGGGTCGGCGGTGACGGTACTGATGGCGGCTGTTGTGGTGCTGCCGCCTCCATAGACGGCTCGACGTTGATGACGTCACGGACTCCATCGTCCGTGTCGCTCTGCTCCCGGTCGTCGTCGCGCAGGCGGCGAGCTGGGGTTTTTTTTTTTTTTTTGAATTGACTATATGTTGTTGGCCAGAGTGGCCATAACAACTTCACCCGGACAGAGGGCGAGCGCAAGTGCGCTCCAGCCATAGGGGCAGGGGGGCAGCTAGCTCAAGGGCGTCACTAGGGACACGACCTCGGCTTGGGCCGCTGCCAGGAGAGGTGGCGAGGGTAAATCTACCACCGGATCGGAACGCGACCTCGACTGAGAAGATCCGGCAAGAAACTCAGCGGGCTTGTCGGGTGCCAAGGTGCGTCTAGGTAAGTAGACGCACCTTCTAGCGGAAGCGGGGGCTCGTCGACCTCGCCGGCGAGGTCGGTGTCTGGCGGGGAGTGTGCGTGTGTCGTTCTCCTCGACATCTGAGTCTAGGAGAGCGGTGAGTGGGTCGGGGGGGTCCAGCACCACATGCCGCGGCCTGCGGCGGCATGTATCTGGCTCGTGTGCGGGTGCATAATCGGCGGCGGCGACGATTAAGGGATTGGTGTGTTCAGAAGCCTTCATGAAATAGCGTTCAGACGCTATTTTGAAGTGCTTCTGGATAGAATCGAGGCGTAAGTCAGAATGAAGGTCTACGTTCCGTACGAACCACGGGGCTCCGACGGCTTGGCGAAGAAAACGGGACTGTAAGGCCTGGAGGCGACTAATGTGAGAGTTGGCCGCGTGGGCGAACACAACGCTCGCATAGGACATGATGGGGCGAATGCAAGCTTTGTAAAGTGTCACCTTATTTCTAAGGGACATTTTACTCCGCTTGCATAGGAGATAATGAAGGCGACCGAGCACAAAGGCGGCTCGATTGCGGACGTTTCTAATGTGAGGACCGAAGGTCATGGAGCCATCGAGCGTGACCCCGAGATATTTAACTGACTTGGACCAAGGGATAGGCTGCTTGTACAAAGAGACAGTACCTAAGTTGGAGCGAGTGTGGCGTATGGAGGGGCGTCGAGAGGTGGTCCTGGCAAAAAGCACGGCTGCGCTTTTGTCCGGGTTCACCTCTATTCGCCATTTCCTAAACCACTCTCCGAGAGAATTGACAGCGCGTTGGAGAACGCGTGTGATCTGAGCCTTATTACGATGGGAGAAATAGAGCGCGGTATCATCCGCGTAAAGGGCGAGTTGCACATTGTTCGTGCGGGGGATGTCGTTAGTGTACAGACTGTACAAAAGAGGGGAGAGCACGGAGCCCTGAGGGACTCCTGCCCTGATGGGGTGGGGTGGGGAGAGCGTGCCCTCGACTCGATATCGAAAGGTACGGTTTGACAAGAAGTCTCGTAAGATGAGCACGAGACTGTCCGGCACGCCTAAGAGGTACAGCTTGTAAATCAAGCCGTTGTGCCAGACTTTGTCAAACGCCTTAGCGACGTCAAAGAAGAGAGCTCCCGTGGATAGGGGGCGGCCGGAGGAGGAGTTGAGGCCTTTGAGAATGTATTCCGTGATGCGGTGTACTTGGTGAACACAAGAGTGGCCGGCCCGAAAGCCGAACTGCTCGTCAATGAGAAGATGATTGGAAAAGATATACTCTTTGAGTCTTGCTAAAAGCAGGCGCTCATAGAGTTTGGCAATGGCCTTGAGGAGGCTGATGGGACGGTAGCTCGCAGGGACGTTGCGGGGCTTACCGGGTTTGTGAATGCCAATGACTATTGCCTCCTTCCACGCATTGGGAAAGATGCAGTTCGTCATAGCAGCATTGAAGATAGCTACTAGGAGACAGATAAGCTGGGCGGGTAAGAGTTTGAGAACTCTGTTGCTAATGCCGTCCGAGCCCGGGGCCTTCTTGGAGTTGAGACCTTTAATCAAATCCTTCACCTCGGATTCGGTAACCGGTGTGAGAGTGGTAGTGAGGGGTAAGGAAACCCTGCGCTCGACTTCCCTATCAACGAGTTCCAGGTGGTCGGGATCAGAGGATTGGGTGCTAGGGGAGCACTGGCTCTCGAGAGCGGAGGCTAGAAGCTCGGCCTTTTCGTCGTCATCGAAAGCAGGGGGGTCGCCTGAAGGGCATAATAGGGGGGGCATTGTGACAGTAGAGTCGGACTTTAAGGCTCTCGCCAGCTTCCAGTAAGCTAGATGCGATGGCGAGATTCCTTCGAGAAGGTTACCCCACCGGGCGTCCCTAAGCTCGGCGATTCGACGCTTTACATCACGCTGTAAAGCGCGCATGCGAACACGGTTAGCTTCGGTGGGGTAAGAATCGTAAGCTCTGATGGAGGCATTCTTAGCTCGGACCAGGGCTTTGATGTCGTCTGGCAGAACGAAGCGGTGAGAGTCACCTACCTCGACCTGCTTAGACGAGTGACTAATGGCCGACTGGAGATGGTTGAAGAAGGCATCTACAGCCTGAGATGTGTCCTGAGGGGACGTAAGGAGATCAGGGATGCTGGCGAGGTGTGGAGAAGAGACATCCGCTAAGGAAGTACTTAGCTTTTGCCAATCCATCACAGAACGCGTGGTCGGTTGAGATGGAGGGGAAGGTCCGAGCTGCATGAGAACGGGACGGTGGTCGGAGTCGAGCTCTTGGAGAACTTCCAACGAGCGCAACCGTAAGGTTATGCCCTTGAGGAGGGCAATGTCTAGGACATCAGGGCGATGTGCTAGGTTGTTCGGAAAGTGAGTGGGGTGCATGGGGGCGATGACGTCAAAGTCGAGCTGGTCGACTAGGGCGTCAAGACGCCTCCCATTTGGGGTGGTGAGGAGACTATTCCACCTGACATGCTTGCAGTTGAAGTCGCCAGCCAGTATGACTGCGCTTCCCAGATCAAGGAGTGCTTCGATGTCACTCCTAAGCAGAAGCTTGCCAGGCGGAAGGTAGATGGAGGCTATGACCACGGCAGGATGGCCAGTGAGGGACAGACGACAGACCGAGGCTTCTATGTTGGTGAGCGCAGGGGGGTCGAGGGGAATGCAGTGGAGGGACCTCCTGTAATAAATGGCAGTCCCACCCCCGCGGGCGGTGAGCCTGTCATTTCTTACAAGATTATAGTTTGCGATTTTGGGATCGCGACGGGACGGCTTAAGCAGGGTCTCCTGCACCAGCAAGAGATCAACCTGATGATCCCGAAGGAATTCACCAACCTGATCCCTCTGCTGGGAAAGGCCAAAAGCGTTGAAAAACGCTAGGGATAGGTGATGGGGTTTGGTACGTTGGATGTGTAAATCCATTACGGGTGCGCGAGAGAGTCAAAAGATGAGAGGGAATCGTACACATCCATGTACGACTCCATGACAGCAATCCTCTCATAAGGATTGGTTGCTGTGCGGAGGTGGTGCGCGAGTGAGCGAACTCGCTCAACGTTAACAACGTTGAAGAATTCGCTCACCAACGCAAAGTCGCTAGCCAAGCTAGTGGCGGTGGTAGGCGCAGAGGGCGCGGGGCGAGGGCGGGGGGCAGCAGGGCGCGCAGGGGCGGTCTGCACCGGGAGGGAGGCGGAGGCCGTGTATGGGAGCGGCTTGCTCCATACATTGGCGCGCGGGGAGGGGCGCGCTGGGAGCGCGGGCTTTAGCGCTGAGGGCGCGGGGGCGGGGAGTGCTGAGGGCAGAGAGGGGCGGGGCGCAGAGGGCGCAGCGGGGATCGGTGCAAAAGACACCGGGGGAGGCGCAGAGGGCGCAGAGGGCTGAGAGGCAGCCCGTGCAGGCGCTCTAGGACGTCCGCGCCTCGCCACCCCGCCGTTCCCCTTTGGGGCCTTAGGGCAACCGCGATAATTCGCGGTATGCCCCTGAGTCCCGCAGAGGACACAGCTCGGCGGCTCGGTCGCGGTCTCTTTCGAGCGCGAGCACCCACTAGTGGGATGGTCCCCGATGCATTTGACGCACCGGGGACGGGCGTTGCAATTACGGGCAGAGTGCCCGTAAAGCTGGCAGTTGTGGCACTGCGTGGGAGTGCCACTTTTGTGAGGGGCCTCAATTGAGAGCCCCGAAATAAGGCAGACGGCCTTAAGGTTAAAGATTTTCCGACCTTCGTCGGAGCGGTCCAGCACTACCAGGACCATATCATATGGCTCCCGGGTGCGGGCCTTGTACATCCGGTGCACCTCGTGCACCGGGAAGGACTGCGACTTAAGGTCGCTCTTAATGAGCTCGGTGTCGAGCTCTTTTGGGAGGCCGCGGATGACGGCACGAAGTACGCGCTCTTCCTCGAGCGCGTACGTGTGATAGGGGATTTTATTATCCCGCAGAAACTTTGATAGGGCACGGTGGCAGTCCGAGGACTGCACCTTAACCATGATTCCCTGCGAGGTGGACCTCGCAGAGAGGAAGTGGATATGGCGCTCATGGAGCGCCTTCGAGATGCGCTCCCAGGCGCTCTTGTCATGGATGACAAGGGGAGGGGGCGGGGGTGACTTGCGCGCGGGGCGCGGGGAGGGCGAGGCCCGCTGCGAGGCAGGCGGCGAGCTGGTACTCGTCGCGGAACGACTGGCATGGTACAGGCGGTTACGTCACGTGCGTCTCTAGATTCCTACTTCAGGATTTTCAACAGCCAGCCACGGAAAGTTCACTTCAACAAAGGCGGCCGCGGTTGCGTCAGTCGTCGATTCTGGCCCCACGTTGGGCGCCAATATAATAAATGAATCGTAACACCAGAGTTTGTACACAGTGTTTTAATAACTCATTACTACAAATTAAACTTACACAAGAATTACGAATACAGAATCAAACTATAATATTCTTATTATAACAACGAATACCCGACATGGCAACCACTTTGTTATCCGCACCCCGAGCGCGCGAATCTCAATGTCCAAATGGCGCGTCAGCAGACGCGCCGTGATTGGTCAGTCGAGGGGTTCTTACGCATGCGCATAGATTCAAGCGGCCAGTAGAGGAGTCAATGTAGGTACTGTTTCAACTAGATTATAAACAACAACGCGCGCGCGTTACAAACGTTTATTTTCTACATGTACTAATAAAACAGCGTCATGTACATGACGCTGTTTTATTTGACTATCAAGTACTGATTAAATCATGTTTAAAACGTTGTTTAAAACATTGATTTAAATCAGGAGGAAAAAATCAATGATTTTTTCCCAAAATGATTAAAACATGTTTTAAACAAGGTGATTAAAATCAAATGATTTTTTTGTAACAACCCTGTGGCTAACGTAAAATGGAAAGGGGGCGATCCCAGTGACACCCAGACAAGAGGAAATAAATTGCGAAAAGGCCATTTCCGAAATTTGCCATATTCCCAGCGATCGTCATCTCAGCAATCATATTATTTTATTTTTATACAACAAAGCAGTAAATAAGCGTATGATCCGCCTGATGTTACGCAGTTATCGTAGCCCATGGATGCTTACAATTCCAAAGGCATAGCTCGCTCGTAACCGACCAGCCCCCCTAGCCAAGTGTCTTCGTCTACAAGCGTTTCTACAAATCGCTACGCTTCATGTATGGAAATGACATAAGTCACGTGATCTACTTATCGACTTGTAATGTCATTTCCATACATTGAAGCGTAGCGTTTTGTAGAAACGCTTGTAGACGAAGACACTTGGCTAGGGGGGCTGAAACTGATTGGCACAGAGGGTGGGTAAGGGAGGTTGGGCTTCTAGTTCTCTCACTCATCGTACCAAACGAAGTTATAATAGCTACCTATTTTACGCCGATATTCTGTGACAGGGGGGTACTATCTCGGTCGAGCCAGCCCGTAATATGAGTTATTGTCAATTGCCTACATCTTATAGCCAAGCTGTAGATCAGCATTTTGACGGAATGCGACTACCTGGCTTTGGAGACTCAACTATGGCACGGGCGCTGATCACGAAGAAATTCGTACTTTCACTTGAAATTCGTCTGTCACTCCCGCGTAAATCTAATACGTCTCGCTCACACAGTTGCCGTGAACTGCGCGTGACCGGCAACTGTGTGAGCGAGACGTATTAGATTTACGCGGGAGTGACAGAGACAGGTAATAACAGGTCATTGTACGAATTTCTTCGTGATCAGCGACCGTGCCATAGATGGTATTTTTGTACTGCCTGGGTACACTGGTAGATGGTAAGTGGTAACCGTCGCCCAAGACATCCGCAGCTTGAGGGGAGTGGATGCGGTGCCTTTAAGGGACCTGTAGGACAATACGTACCCTCTTCAGCAGGTCATTTCTGGAGGGCAGCGCGTGCATCGCCAGGGTTGCCGCCTTCCTGATATACCACGGGTGGAACTCGGCGAGGGTCTCGTTGTACGAGCCCTGGCAGGTTGTACACGTGTTCGTGGTCTCGTCAGACTCGCCCAGACGCTTCAAGAACAACCGGATGAAATCTACAAACAATATGTTTATATTACGATCGTTCAATATACGGGAATTGCAAGCATCTGTTCTGCGTGTTTCCGACGTGTTAAGGACCTGTGAAGGTGAAGGCATTCGTAATTTGATTGATCGACCAACATATCCGGCAACTACTGCGATGCTATTTTGATATTTTTTTCCTAGGTGTTACTGGTAACTGGTCTACAATGCGAGAGGAAGGCCCAAGAAAAGATGGATGGATTGTATAAAGAATGATATGAACGAAGTTGGAGTGGATGTGAGTATGACGGGAAAGCGCGATGTATGGAAGGAAAAGACATACTGCGCCGACCCCAGATAATGGGAAAAGGTAAGGCAGATGACTGGTAACTGATCAGCGACCAGAGCCGAATCACGAACAACACAAGGATATTAATTCGACCCGAACATTTTTCCTGTGTTGGTCGCTATATCATGGTAGCTAGTTCAGTAAGTACCTACTTATCTATTTAAATAAAAGCCTGACTGGGCAAAGAAATTTCTTGGAGTCATCTTCCCCTTTTTTGATGTGAAACATTATTGGCGCACTTTGGCAATAAAAGCGACTGGTTTGCCGTCAAATGGCATGACGGTCATGCATGCCGTCATTCCCTTTTTACGGTGTAAATGTCGCGTCGGTCCAAAGGCTTGGACTTGGTTACAAAGAAAATAATGAAACAAAAGAACTATACCCAATCCCCGATGCAAACGCAGCATTGTTCTCGAGCCGGACGTGAAGCCATTCTTGTCGATCAGGCTGGCTTCCTTCTCGTAATTCATCATTTTCTTGAACGAGTCGTAGTACACCGCACTCTCGCCGTCCCGGAGTTTCTCCATCACTTTGATTTTACTCCTCACTTCAGAACTTACGAAGGAAAACACTGTGCCTATCAGATTTAAGAACCTGTAATTATTATTGGCAATTAGGCCAGTTTTAGCTCATTTTCAGATCATTCAGGACCATGAAAACAAAAGACATAAATCAGACAAACACCCCTATAAGTAAATATGTGTATTTATATAACGGCTTATCTGATTTCCATTAAAATTAAAAAATACTCGTTAAAATTGTTTTATCCATTTGGGAGTCACAATGCTACAATATAGCTTAATAGGTGAAACTTAGAATACCTCTGTTTGACGTCACTTACGTCGACTTTTTGATTGCGAAAGATAACATACAGACAGACCTCATAGGCTGGAAGTACCTACTCTAATCTAAATATACTCAAAGGTGCCTGACTGACTGACTGACATAGTGATCTATCAACGCACAGCCCAAACCACTGGATGGATCGGGCTGAAATTTGGCATGCAAGTAGATGTTATGACGTAGGCATCCGCTAAGAAAGGATTTTGATTAATTCTACCCCCAAGGGGATAAAATAGGGGATGACAGTTTGTATGAAACTTTGTCAATTAAATTCATAGATCTCAGTGATACAACTGTTTGAGTAAATGTTAAACCCACTTGCTTAAGTCATATAGTAATACCTATCTTTTAACAACGAGTTGACAGTAACATGTAGTGTAAGCTATTTATCTTCTTACTGATAGTAGTATTGAGAATTAGGTCACTGTCAATGATATGTTTGTGGATGCAATGAGATAATGCTATTGATGCTTGTGAATAGAGAATTCACTTTGTAATTTGACATCCACCTGGTCCACTCACCCGTTAGTTGCAGGGTATTGACCCTGAAACCATTCCTGAAATTTGCCTAGACAGGACAATTTCTGTCTAGGAAAATTTCAGAAATATACTGATACACCCTGTATTTGTGGTAGTCCCATGCCCCCCCAACCCTCCACCTTACATGCATACAAAATGTTTAAATAAATCCATAGAGCTACATACTACACTAGAAGAAACTTGTGAAACTAGGTACACATACAACATAGCAGAGGGCATGACTTTCCTTATTTTTCCAGTCTGTTTATTTACTGTTTCATTAAACGCGATTATTAAACATTTGTAGCAGCACTTGTCTGTTCTATTCAACAACACACTCATCTCAGAAAATTAAACTAAACATCTAATCATTTGCAAGGACCACTCAGTAATCCATATGGAAACATGAAGAATACACAATTACTTACTTGACTAATTCATTATATCCGTCAATATAAGCCTCTATAACTACATCATCTTCCTCTTTGAGACTCCTTTGGAAGCACTGGTGGACATGGTGCAGGTCCAAAGTGTTCTCGTTAGACATTTCTTTCACAATTCTAAAATGTTTTCAAAAAATTACAAAATACCACGACTATAATAATAAGGCAAGCGAGACGACCTCAGTTCACCTCAGTATGACCACATCTGACATTGACTGATTGAACAAAACAAAACAGATTGATTGACAAATGACAGTTGGTTGGTTGTTGACTGACGCACTGAATGGCTCGCTCTCTGTCAGACGTCAGATAAAGTCAAGAAGATTATATGTTCTTGAAAAAAGTGGCTCCTCACCACAGACCTCATAGCTTACAACTCTGTGCTCATCACGATGCAATTTCATATTCAATTTGTTATTGTTTGCTGTGAATAGCCATTTTTACCCCTCGTTTGCACTGAACGAAATATGTTCACGAATCTCTATTTCTTGCTGTAAAAATCACATAAAATAGAGATAACAATATGTTTCGTCCAGTGTATACAATTCTTGGTGTAAACGTAGTGTTACGTTTTGTTCGTCATGAAACTACAATCCAAAGAGCTATAATCAATCTGTGCTGCCACTGTCACACTTCAAAATTATTTGTCAAAATACCAATTCAAGGTCACGTGAATATTTGCTGCTTCAAATAAAATAACACAATTCACACGCGCATCGCATAATATTATTTTTCGTCACAAATTATTTCGTGTCGTGGTCATTTAAACATAAAAAAGTACGGTGCAGGTGGTGTTATTTGTCGAAAAACACATTGAATTGACATTGCGTTTTGTGTGGAAGTACAGTCAGCCCGGTCCGGTAAGTGTTATTTTGCTGCCTACACAGAAATATGACAAGTTTCATTTATTTTTAGGCCAGGTTTCGATTTACTCAAGTGTACCTGTTCGTTGAATGTTGCTTAGGTCGATTTGAAAAGTTAAACTGCTGGCTATATCCATCGCTATGTGATAAATTAATGCATGTATCATGTACCTTGTGTTGTGTATAATATTATCTATGAATGTAGGTTATTACCTACCTATTGTTATTGTTATGATTATTTACTTCAGGGGTTTTCCTTTTCACTATTGACTTCATTCAGATACAAGTTTAAGCTAATGGTTTCTTTAATTGTAGAAATAGTTTGAATTAGCTTTAATTTTTTTAATGTGTTTTTTCCACTATTTCATAGTGGTTATTAATATGTCAAGGTACTATGGTAAATTTAATGAGATATTTAATGAGAAATTGCTATCATAAAGGCCACATCCTGTTGTCTTGCTATCAGTTTGGTAGCTGATAGTGACACTTTAAGGATCAAATTCTGGCAATTAATGTTAAAAAGTTAACTAAAAAAGTAAAGGCCTCTTTTTTATAAATTACTATTTTGTTTGTTTAGTGATAAGGTCAATATTTCCAACATCTGAGTCATCTTATCTTAATGTGACTCACTTCATTACTCCATACATATACAAGTACATTAATATAGATAATAAAATTTGTTTATTTATGCTAATCGGCCACTGTTTTTTTTACATTGCAGCATTTACTAGTTTATTTGGCAATTTTAGTTTTTAAAATCTTTGGGGTTTCGAACAAATGTCTACACTCAGGTTGTTATTAATGAATCATTTTAAGTATGATAGTGATCTTGGAAATTCTTATGTAATATGAGTACAAAATGACATGTCGAAAGCATACTCAAGATTACTCACAGACTTGAGATATAAGTATAAAAACCAGCTTTAGGTACTTATAAGTGGCATGAAACTGCCATTGACAATAAACAATACCAATATTCAACTTCGCCAGCTGTTTCATTAAACAATATACACAGTTGGTCTTTAGAATCGTCTTGTTTTTTGTTTCTATGTAATTTATATAACCTCCCACCTCTTGTAGTCCCAATTCAGAACATCACAACTCTTAGTTTTCGAACTTAAAGCTTTTATTTTGTTTAAACCTATGGGGGCATTTACAAATTGACATATAAAGTTTCGTAACCGGATTGGAACGCTACCTTGACTGAGTAGATCTGGTCAGAAACTTAGTGGGCATGTCTTTACATTTTATATTTTTATTTTTAATCGCCAGTTGTGTGAAGGTCGCCAGTTGACCTCCTTGTAAAATGCTATCTACCCAACTAACCTAATCTTAAGGCACTAATTTGTTTAATAACATTCATATTTTTACAGATAATATTAATGTACAAACATGGCGACGAAACAAGAGACCAATGAAGACGATTCCTTCATCATACTGGGAACGTCTCCAGGCACGAGCCTGGACATTAAGTGTAATGGCATCGAGCATAGCAATGTGACGCTGGACAAGGACCAGATAGAAGAGGCCATGAAGGACTTGTCTACGGAGGCCAACATGGCATTGAAGGCGCACTTTAAAATTGGCGATTGTGTTAGTATAATATTTTTTTGTCATCATCTATGGTTGTCACAATACATGACTCCGGGAATTTCTGAATCTCATTTTCAACTGAGATTATTCACTTGCTGAATGGTGAAGGAAAGCATTGTGACAAACCTGCACCGTTTTTGAAAGACATGTGAAGATCGCCAACCCGCACTGGGCTAGCATGGTACACTTTGCCCTGCATCCCCGTCGCATATGGGGGGGGTATATGCCTACTAAAATGGCAATAGGCTCGCCCCATATTATATTGGGAACAAAAACACCGACAGTGAAATGGGGACGCACTGCAGCGCACCCTCTGCCCACCCCCGGGGTGATGGTATATTACATTATACCTTAAAAGATTATAGTCAGTTCATTTCGCGTACACGCGTGAATCATTGCAAATTGACCCATATACCAGTGTCATAAGTGTCACAGACGCGTGTCTTCGTGAAATGAAAGAGCTATTTTAAGAGTCACTAAGTACTAATAGACTACAGCTCTAATACGGCGTAAGGTAGCTGTTATGGCTGCTTTTCGTACGTTAAGTGGGAGAAAAGTAGTGTAAATAAAAGTAGTGTTAATTACCTATCTTGTCTAGTTACTTATTTGTAAAAAAAGTTTTTCAAAATCAATCGATCGATCTTCAGCATAGGTAGGTAAATTACCTTCTATTGATACATGTTTACAAGTTATGCGTCAATTTTCGCAATCGATGTGCCTGACCATAAGTGTTATGATGACGTCATGTGATAGGGGAATGAACGTCAGAAACGAATGTGGCTACTAAGGACCGTATTAAAACATCGATCTCAATTTTGAGAACGATATTGAGTTAGCTTTTGACATGGTCTTTTTGAACTGGTATGACAACAAACCTACTTACATGCGTGTTAAGGGTTATTTGATTTGTCATGATAACTCACATATTTGTGCAAATACGCCATGTGAAGTGCCACCATAAGAATTACATTTCCAAGATCGCTCTCAGACTTGAGATCGGCTTCTTAATACGGACCTAATAATTGTAAATTCAGGCAGTCTATAACAGATTGCCATTACCCAGTAGCTATTAATTAAAAACGGTAACATTTTCTACGCTTTTCCTAATCTCATCTAATGACGACTCCTTGGTCTAGGCGGCTCGGTTCACTGCACCATGTAACCGGGTTTGTTGTTTACCATTGGGGCAAGTTTTGTAATTATGACCTCTTTGTAATTCGCACCGGGTTTGCCCTCAGTCTAATTAATGTATGGAACCCATAGTATGGCTTATTTTGGAACCTTATAGTTCAATTTAGTCTGGTAATATTTATCCTGTGTTTCAAAAGACCGAAAAAATAATGATAGTACACTAGCTGACCCGATAGACGTTGTCCAGTCTTAACTTTGAATATTCAATTCGCATTGTTCCGCTCATCTACCCTTTTTTTTCTTTCATAAGAACTTAAGAACCTTCTCCTGACAATAATAAACACAACAAAAAAAGAATTAGCGAAATCGTTCCACCCGTTCACGCGTGATGCGATGACTGAGGAAATAGAGATTCATTTTTATAAATATGGATATGTAGACATATATGTAGTAGTCTAAGGCAGTATATGCATCTATAATAAACATCCTGGTCTAGGTCTCATATGAGCACTAACTAGTTCTGGTGTCAAGGCTGGCATGACACACTGTTATATATGGGCATACCTACAATGATGTCTGAATGTCTGTGCCTGTTGATATAACCCGACAGTTCAGTTCATTGTAAAGGAGCCTACATATCGTATTAACATTTTTTCCCATAGCGGAATGACGGTAGAAAATAATATTTCTAATTGAGAAATTTGGCCGAATTTGGACCTTATGGCTGTACTGGATGAAATGACAAGTGATTGAGAGTGTTCCATGCTGTGCTTTATGGGGGGCGACTAGCACAACTGCCTCTTTAGTTAGAGGTGCAAGCCTTGGCTTAGACAGTCAGAGATTTAAACTGTACCTACTATTGGGCCTTCTGACGTATTTCATTGCACTACAACATGGGTTTCTTTAAAAGTCAAGTTTACAGATCCCTTAAAAGTCGGCCCCGTTTGCTCCTCTTATCAGTCTATATAATGTTATATAGATTCTATAAGCTACAGTTACTGCTTACCATCAGGTGGGTCGCTTGTTCGCCTACTTTGTAATATTTCAAAAAATAATGCATATTACAAATAACAATAGTACCATTTGTTTATTTACATCAGATAAAAATAAAATACCTCTGTGATTCATTGCTCCGATCATCTACCTCAGTTTAGGGTGGCTTTCCAAATAATCTGTATATTATAAAGCGCTATATAAACGCCTTCAGATAAGTGTGCAAGCGCCATCGCAGGGACTTTACCTTTGATAACTGTATTGAGGAAATGTTTTATACATGTGAACTTCATATGCGATGCATTGTGAATGAACGTTGTAGTTGTTTTCTTTTTAGTTGGAAACTGCTTCATAAAAGGGCATTTCGTGTAAGAATTCTTTAGTGGAGAGACGTGTAAGAAGACAGATTTGGAAATATGTGTTAGTTTCACTGTAGATCTGTGGACTGCGAGGGCATTCTTACTTTCAAATACTGTCGAAGGTTTTTATTATATTGTTTATGCGTGCTTCCAAATACTTCGTTTTTTAAAAACAGATACTGGTTAAATAAAGCATACAGTGCTATGTGATAATAATAAAATTGTTTGAAATGTATGCTCCAATGTAGTACGATTCGCCCTTTAACCAAATTAAAAGAAATAAACTTGGCCAACAAAGCACTTAGGAATAGACATAATTTACTACTGATTCGGGATGATGCTTCCACTGAGAAATTGCGGCTTGAAACTCAATGGTTACTCTTTTCAAAATAAAATAAATAATTCATTCCCTGGACCAGCAACGCAATATGGGCAGGCAACACCATAGTCAGAACACCAGAAAATCCTAAACCTATTAGATGTCTATTCTGGTTCAATTAAATCGCGATTAAACTATACAGAGCGTAAGGGGCATCGTAACGAAAACTGATACCATGGATTAAAAAAAACTATCCTGGGGCATACACCAGGATAGTTTTTTTGTCAATAGCTTGTGTATCAACATACCACCAAACTACTTATGTCTCCATTGTTCTAGCCTTCACCGGCTAGCATGATGGTAGCCAGCACGATAATAACGGAAGACCGAAGCACAGAGGACTTGCAGAAGCGGTTCGGGGAGCTCCTGGACGAGAACGTGATCTTGAAGGAGACTCTGAAACAGAACAACGAGTCGATGAAGGAACAGTTCCTACTGATCGCCTCCTGCCAGGAAGACATGCTGAAAACTCATATAGTACACAAGGAGAAGTTTGAGGAGACCAAAGACTTGGTAGAGAGGGTGAGTCTGATTCAATTTTAAAATACTAGCTTTGCCCGCGACTTCGTCCGCGTTATGAAGATAATGATTATAATCCTACTAATATTATAAATGCGAAAGTTTGTGAGTGTGGATCTTTGTTACTCTTTCAGGCAAAAATGACTGAACGGATTTGGATGAAATTTGGAACACAGTTTATAACCGGGATTAACACATAGGATACTTTTTATCCCGATAATGATAAGGGCAAGGTGATGATGATGAATCCCTAATTTTTTTTAAGTTAAATACTACGCGGACGATGTCGGTGGGCACAGCTAGTAATTAATATTTTGACCATTTTAAGTAACCTCCTTAGTAAGTACATACAGGTTGAAGCAGAACGGGTATACTTTTTTTTCAAAACTTTACTTTGTAATTCATAAACTATCAGCTTTGGAGGAAATTTGTTAAGCAAAAGGTGTTACAGGGATACGGCCGTTGACAGATTTCATAAGTCTCCAAAACCTTTAGTACTTGAAGTGTCCCACAAAGTCGATAGTTTTAGATTTACAAAGTAAAGCTGCAAAAAAATAGCATACCCTTTCTGTTTCACCTAGTTTATTTATCTGTTTGTATTTTTTTGCAATTTCGCAAATAAACAACCAAATATCTTCTTAAATAGTCCGCGAAAATTTAATTCAATAATTTATATACTTATTTTATAATAAAGGTCTTGCGCTATTTCATTTACACGTTGTATATTCAACAAGTCATTGAATTGTTCCTATTTGTTCTAGCTACGTCAAGAGAACAAGAAACTCAAGATAGACGCGACCCGCCTCATTGAGAGTGAGACAGCCACCTCTATCAACGGTGAGACGGCGGACGCGGCGAAATCCGGCCCCCCATCGGCCATGGAGTTCGTGACGTCACCCGACGACGATACCATAAACAAGCTGACCGCCCAGTTGGAGTTAGTTGAGAAGCAGAGGAGACAGGTACGCATTGTGAGGAATCCTCCCATTACCTTAGCTCAGCTGAAGTACTATATCCAGCACCCGGCAGTCAATATTAGACATCTGCTTTAGAAATAAACTAGCTGTTCCCGCCGACTTCGTCCGCGTAGTATTAAACTTAACAAAAATTTCAGGATTATCGGGATTAAAAGTATCCTATGTGTTAATCCCGGTTATAAACTATCTGTGTTCCAAATTTAATCCAAATCCGTTCAGTAGTTTTTGCGTGAAGGAGTAACAAACATACATCCACACTCACAAACTGCTTTCGCATTTATAATATTAGTAGGATAATAATCTCTAATTAAGCTGTGGTGGGCGTTGAAAGAAAGAGGTTTGCCTGCGAAGTATGTTAATTTGATTCGTGCCATGTACAGAAACCCGGTTACCAGGGTGAGATCCGCAGCTGGAGTAACGGACGGATTCGGAGTAGCAGTCGGTTTGCATCAGGGATCGCCCTTATGCCCATACCTCTTCCTGTTAGTTATGGATGCTTTGACATCGGCCCTACAGGAAGAGGCGCCCTGGTGTATGCTCTTTGCCGACGACATCGTGCTCATAGAGGAGGATGGAACTGTATTACAGAGCAAACTGCAGGATTGGCGGCACGCACTGGAGACTGTTGGCTTGAAAATCAGCAGAACCAAGACTGAATACATGTTCTGTGATTTCGGCGGTGTCTCTAGTGCAGTGTCCATTAAAATGGATAATGTTGATATACCAGTGTGTTCTGATTTTAAATATCTCGGTTCGTTACTCCAGCATGACGGTGAAGTTGACCGTGACATAAAACGGCGAATCAATGCAGGATGGCAGAAGTGGAGACAAGTTACCAGCACTACATGCGACCCAAGGACGCCAATTAAAATTAAGGGAAAAATCTACAAATCGATTATAAGACCGGTAATCATGTACGGCTCGGAATGCTGGGCGGCTAAAGTGCGGGAAGAGAAACGTCTCCACTCTGCTGAGATGCGAATGTTGAGATGGATATGTGGAATGACGCGAATGGATAAGGTGAAGAATGTGTATATAAGAGGTAGTGTCAGGGTAGCGCCAATAACAGATAAAGTGAGAGGTAGGAGGCTGGAATGGTTTGGACACGTGATGAGAAGGGATGAGAAGCATGTGACTAAACGAGTGATGAATATGAATGTGGATGGATACAGTGCGAGAGGAAGGCCCAAGAAAAGATGGATGGATTGTATTAAGAATGATATGAACGAGGTTGGAGTGGATGTGAGTATAACGGGAAAGCGCGATGTATGGAAGGAAAAGACATACTGCGCCGACCCCAGATAATGGGAAAAGGTAAGGCAAATGATGAATCTCTAATTAAAATACAAAATTCGCCTAAAAATTTACCTACCTAAGAACCTGTACACACCACGTTTTTTACACGCGTCGTCGTCGCCTCGCGTTTGTAGCGATACAGACGCGAGTTAGACGCAGCATGTAGACTTTTGTGGAATAAAAGCGCGCCATCGACGCACGTTTCCAAAAGACGCGGCTGCATCCGGACTGCTAGCTGACGTTAAATTTTCAGTTTCGATGCAGATTTTGTGCAGTTGATATACACGTTATGTATATGTAACAACACTGCCAACCTACTGCAGTAGGTACTTACCTCGTTCTGTAGTCCGCTTGCAGTCAGATTGCGGCTCGTCTGAAAAGACTCTAATGACTGACTCGTACACACTATGCCGGTTCGACCGCCTGGCATGCCGCTGTGTTTTACATCGTCCATTACAAAAGAAACGCAATGAAAGTGACAAAATCCGGCGTTAGCCGAACTAAAAAGGTGTATTGTGATCCTGTGACCAACTGAAAAAGGCGATTATTGTAATTTGTTGTAATAATAAGTAATAGCTTAAGTTACTCCTTATAACATCAGCTATCTGCCGGTGAAAGTCCCGTCAAAATCGGTCCAGCCGTTTTGGAGATTGGCCGGAACAAACACACAAAAAAAGTTATAATTTCAAATGCATTAACTTAAAATATATTATTTTGATATAACAAACATACCCTTCAATTTTATAGATATGGGGAAGGAATATTTTCACTTTCAGATGTGTAATGTGTGAAAGCTATTTTCAGGTGATAGTTGAAAATGAAAAGCTGACGTGGCAGAAGGAATCACTGGAGCACATAGTCGACGCCACATCCAAAGAGAGGGATGACCTTAAAGAAAAACTGAAGAATGCCGAAGTAAGTCACCGGACTGTATTGTAAATTACATTTACTTTTTAATGTCATAAAGTCGGCAATCGTACGACCCGCCTGATGTTAAGCAATTACCGTGCCCTATAGATGCTTGCAACACCATACTAATAATATTGCATATTCATTTTCGCAATATTTTTTAAATATTGACATTTAATATTGTATTTATTTATCGAAAAAATATTCTATTGGTCATAGTCGTCGCATATTCTCTATGTGGTAGCTTGTCTGTCTGCTTGTCATCATTTTGAATTTTAATTTGAGATTTTTTAAATTTAGATTTTGTTATTTTTAGTTGCAATTATCAACGAAAGACAGCGAATATTGCACGGAAATAAGTCGGCTTAAATACACCGTGCAAGATTTAAATTCGCAACTAGAATCGGCCAGTAGTGTAGTAAGTATTTAGTTTTAATGGTGCTAATTCTGTTGGTATACTAAACTAACTATACTAAACAAATGGTTTGCCTTCTTTCTTGTGGTCATAACGAGCGAGACGTGGTGTCAAATGAATTTAGACCTTATTTGTAGACAATAGAATTGGTATCAATGTAATATAATCTGTAAAAAGGCCATTTACAGACTGGGAAAGTTGCTTTATTTTATTTGTTAGTAATTCCATTTCACATATAATAAATGGAACCTAGCAAATATTATGTTTTTACCCATCACAGACGAATATATCATCCGAGGAACTGGCGAAACGCGACGCGTTCATACAGCAGCTGGAGGGTAAAGTGTCGATGCTACAGAACGAACTGAAGAATTCACAACTCAAGATATTGGAACTGGAAAGTGTAAAGGTAAGGTCACTGCGGGGGTGAGGTATATCATATTACCAGGGGGGGGGGATATACTGAACTAATTATATTACCTTTACTGTCAGTATTAAGAGCGAGAAATTGCATTTTGGTCGTGGTTAATTTTAGTTTGATCGTTATTTGTGATTTACGGAATTCACAGCATTGACTTCAAATTACTATTGCCTAGACAAATTTTACATAAACTCAAATATTTATAATAAGATAGGTACTATATTATTCTAAAGTAATCAATACCTATGATCGACTCATGGAATCGCTATAAAAAAAATACAGGTGTGTTTATTTCAGTGCAGTTGTACTTTATTTGAAAATAGAGGCATTTTTGTTGCAGTAAAAGCTATCCTACTTCCTACTAATATTATAAATGTGAAAGTTTGTGAGTGTGGATGTGTGTATGTATGTATGTTTGTTACTTCTTCACGCAAAACCTACTGAACGGATTTGGATGAAATTTGGAACACAGATAGTTTATAACCGGGATTAACATATAGGATACTTTTTATCCCGATAATCCCGAAATTTTTGTTACGTTAAATACTACGCAGACGAAGTCCGTGGGCACAGCTAGTCATCAATAAATTAGGGTACCTTTCCTCCAAACTCTGTATTTTTTCCACACACACCACGGTGTAGTACAAGTATAGTGTTAGTCATTGTTATTATCGATTAAGCAATTTGTCGAGCCGGCCCGTTTATGAGCAATCAGTCAAATGGCTACAGTTTGTCTCTAACACCGCAATTTCTGAGTCGATGATTATTATTTTCAGCTGGAATTCTCTAAACAGAAATCGGGTGTATTTGAATCGGCGAGGATATACAAGGAGCAAATACAGGACTTGCACGGGAGGTTAAAAGAGGCGTCAACCACTGTAAGTATACTTTCCTCTTATATTTTATTCTGTAATTTTTTCCTATTTTTGTTCATAATTTACCTCTTATTTTCTATTTGTTTTCACTTGTTCTGTCTACCTGAACCTGTAACTGTTGATACTATTCGTCTACTTATATGTGAAAGCTCATAATTGGCCTAACCTTACTTTATGCTTCTTAATACTGTGTTATTTATCTGTGTAATCTTTCCAAAAAGTTTTAAATAATATAAAATATGCCGCGGTCCTGTGACCGCGTGTCTTATTGGTCTGTACCAATAAGACAAGACACCGATTATGTCCGCTATTGTATGACAATGCGATCGTCAAAAGTTGGGGGGATGTCGATGGGGAAGACTGCGAAATTGTATTGGTTCGTTTAAGCTCGATCCCTGAATGGACTGATCTAAATGTCAGTTGCGGTCAATTCCAGTGCCGGGCTATGTGGTGTCTATTGCTTATTGGTCTGTGTACCGGTCTCATTCCGCCAAAATGCCAGGGTAATTCGGGCCATAGTTTGCCACGGTGGTCCAGTGGGGGTTGACGAACTTTCTATTTAGTGGCATTTCACTATAAAGGCTCCAACAGAAGCGTGCGTAAAAACGCGCATATAAAACATGTATTTAGTGGAAAATGTACTCTGTGCAATATGTAAAAGAGTAAGTATTTCATTTTATGGACGTAATATGAACATTCTGGCGTATTTTTTAGAAAATTTACCCTGTCCAGGAATTAATAAAGTTGGTTTTTACTTGCCTCTTCCCAGACCTCCGCGTATTATACGCACGTATGGAGGCCTCTAGTTAACACATTTTGAACTATACTGTGTTGTAATAAGTTGTATATTCCCCAAGGTGTTCCAACCGGTGCGATTCTCAATCAGCTCGGAGCCGGAGTCCGCGTCATCCGAGTATTCCGCCTTCACGTCCAACGTTAAGCTGTACGACCGGACGCTCAAGCACCTGGCGGAACTACTTAACATTCTGACGCACGGGTGAGAAAGCAAACGCTCGCGATTACGTTTCAAACGCTCCGCTTTTGACGTTTCGCTGACACGAGCTTTACGATTTCTACCGACATTGGTATGGTGTCAGCAAAACGTCAAAAGTGGAGCGTTTGAAATGTAATTGCGAGCGTTTGCTTTTCTATTACGATTTGAGTAGCTAGCGTGGTTAGGGCCCTGGTCGCCAACGGGCGTGCAATGCCTCTGGTATTGCAAGCATCTATAAGCCACGATAACTGCTTAACATCAGACGGATCGTACGCATGTTTGCTGACTTTGTAATAGTTATAAAAGTCACCGCTCACAAGTCGGTAATGGAAAAAAAGTAACTCTGACATAATTGAAGTGACAGATAACGTCACTCCCGTCCAATCAGCGACAATCTTTATCTCGATTCATTCTTATAAATAACATTAAACTATAATATAAATGCTAGTTTTTTATTTTTGATTTGTTAAATGGTATGTGTTTGTTGTGTGTGGTGATTTTTCAACATCAATTCGTTATTTTGATTTTTATTTCGCTTCACACTGGCCAAACTCTCCAGTGCATACCGTGTATTGACCTCACTTGACATTGGCAGAATTGTCCAAAAGGACAGAGCCATATATAAAAAAAAGAAAAGAAAAGACAATCTGGTGAGCTGACAATTGTTTGCCCTCATCTGTTCCGCACAGGAAACCAACCGAGCGACCTATGTTTAAACTAAATGGACGAAGATTTGCAAAAATGGAACCAATACCACACACACTTCTGCAAACTAAAGCCAACCTAGAACCACTAACTCAAGGTTGATTTTGGTCTACAGCAGTGCATGTGGGTTGATTCCGTTCTGCAAAACGATATCCAAATGGACTACACCACAGTTTTGTTGTACAGTTGATGGTTGAATACATAATCTTCATACAAATTTAGACTTAACCTTAGTTGATCTAAAGTCCATTATTGATATTTTTGTTTCAGTATTGCGGATAGTCTAATAGACACGCTAGGTTTAGTGGCTAGTTTGCACGATTATAAACTAGAGAGGACCACTATCGATCAATTCAAGTCGGGACTGGCTGAAGTCAAGCAGCAGCTGGAGAGACAACACAGCACAGCGCTTAACAACATGTAAGCTATATCATCGCAGATCAATGAGACAAGACCACAGATATAGATTTACATAGATAACGCAAATACATGTACGAAACCCCGACCAAGCGTCAACGTTGGTCGCCGCTAACTTAAAGTCCGCGCGACTACAGATATAAAAAATATGAGTATGAGCGAGATAATCACTCGAGAGAATCGTAGTGGGCGGAGGGGCATCGGCGGCATCGGTGTCTTTGAATCGGTTTGGATTTAATTTCGGCTGTGACGTCACAGTAGGTGTAAAAAATTCGGCACGCTTGGTTTCAACACAAATCGTGATGCTTGCGTTATCTATGTAAATCTATATTTGTGGACAAGACACTGCTTACGTATATTATTGTATGAGAATGCAATCGTCAAAGTTGCCGGGGTGACAGGGGAGATAGCGTCTTCGATTGGTCCGTTCAAGATCGAGCCATGAATGTCACATGTGATACACAATGTCAGATGATGTTTGAAATATGCAGTTGTAATGCATTTATGTTTGGCTCGCGGGGGTGCCCGGCTATGTAGCGTCTATGGCTTACTGGTCTGTGGCTATAATTTATGCTAGACCACACTCATCGAGAAGCGATGCGATAATTTGGTATTGTTTGGTATTCATATTGATCTACGACTAGATTTCGATTGAACTTCGATCCTGACGACTACATTTTGAAAGTTGTATTAATATTCTAGATCAAGTAAGTCACCGCCGGGCTCGCCTACTTCGAGCAGCCATTTCATTAATTCGTTGTTCATACTGTGTCCAATAAAGGCGCAACTTTTAAAAAATACTATCTAATGCTAAAATAAGGGCGGCTTAACGCGTCTACAAGTAAAAACATACGAAACATTTCTTCTTTCAGAGGTCAAGTCCGAGGCTCGCTGACAATATTCGAAGGCATATTCAAAGACTACAATGAGCTGTTGAAGAAGGCTCTGTCCAAACAGAAGTTGGAAAGGCCGTCTTCGGCCGCCAACGTGGAGGCTCTGACCGCTGCCTTAGTGGCGCGCGGCCAGGAGTTGCAGCTGCTAGAGGGAGAACTGAACAAGCTGAGGAACGACAAAGAAGATACGGAGCTGATGAAGGCGCAGTTGGATTTATATAAGTGAGTTCTTTATATCTATATATAAATACGTGAAGCAAAAACCTTCAACCCCTTAATACGATAATTGCGCGGATGGAGGAGTGTGAAATTTGGCACACTTATAGTTCACTAGCTGTCGCCCGCGACTTCGTCCGCATAGTATTTAACCTGACAAAAAATTCGGGATTATCGGGATAAAAAATATCTTATGTGTTAATCCCGGTTATAAACTACCTGTGTTCCAAATTTCATCCAAATCCGTTCAGTAGTTTTTGCGTGAAAGAGTAACAAACATACACCCACACCCACAAACTTTCGCATTTATAATATTAGTAGGATATAGAGAAGGAGTGCAGAATGCTAATATTTTTATATCCTAACTAGCCGAGCCCGCGACTTCGTCCGCGTGGAATTTAATTGACAAAGTTTCATACAAACTCTCACCCCCTATTTTATCCCCTTGGGGGTAGAATTAATCAAAAGCCTTTCTTAGCGGATGCTTACGTCATAACATCTACCTGCATGCCAATTTTCAGCCCGATCCGTCCAGTGGTTTGGGCTGTGCGTTGATAGATCACTATGTCAGTCAGTCACCTTTGAGTTATATATATTTAGATACTTAGAAATACATTAAAATCAATAAATAAAACATTACACGCACTAGCATCAATTGACACACACACACATTTGTAACTTCCACACCGTCTGACTGACAAACGGTGACAGTTTTTGGAGGGCGGTACTTCCATAGTGCATTCTGCGTATGACTTTAAAATTTAAAATTAAATGAATTATGGTCGAAATTCGACCATTATGACGGGAATACTAGTAAATACAAATAAATAAATATCGCCAGACTAACACACCCAACTGTATGGTCCCAAACTAAGCAACGCTTGTACTATGTGTACCGCACAATGGACTGGGGGCGATCACAGTGACACCCAGACCTGGGCAAATTACGAAAATGCCATTTCCTAAATTTGCCCCGACGAGAACCGAACCCGCAACCACCCGGTGTAGTGAGACGAGCGGGCTACGCTTGAACCACTGCGCCAAGCGATCGTCGATAAATATATCGACGTCGAAAATTTAGCCCTTTTGACGTCCCACTCCTGGGCACGGGCCTCCTTTCACTACGAGGGGGATTCAGACAATAATCCGCCACGCTCGACCCAGTACGGGTTGGCGGATTTCAAATGTCTTTCGTAAAATGGAAATTATATTAAAATTATGTTTATAAATTTCGAAAAACCCAGAGGTGCGTGCTGGGGTTTCAACCCAAGACCTTGTGTACGCAAGACGCCTTAACCTCGGCCTTGTGCCTGATTCCTTAATTGGCTATCACCGGTTTTAATATACTAGGTGAAACAAAAAGGGTATACTATGTTTTTTGCAACTTTACTTTGTAAATCTCAAACTATCTATCGGCTTTGTGGGACATTTTGAAGTACTAAAGGTATTGTAGACTTGTGAAATCTATCAACAGCCGTATCCCTGTAACACCTTTTGTTATTCAAGTTTCATCCAAAGCTGATAGTTATAGAATTTCAAAGTTAAGTTTTGAAAAAAGTATACTCTTTCTATTTCAACATGTATAAATACACAGCTATGATGATGATGGACAGCTATGTCCCGGCAAACGTTGTTCTGCCATAAAAATATTTATATTTAAGTAGGTTTGAAATAAACTGTATGACCTATCCTCTAACCTACCCGATATGCTCACAAAATTTCATAAAAATCGGTCGAGCCGTTTCGGAGAAGTATGGTAACTAATATTGCGCCACGATAATTTTATATATAAGATTAATTTGATGTTGTTATTTCAGGAGCGACTTCGAAGCGGAGCGCGAGTCGCGCGAGAAGATGGCGAGCGAGAAGGAGAACATACTGACCGACCTCCGGACCGCGCAGCGCCGCGCGCAGCAGCTGCAGCAACAGGTGATTAATAAATAATAAATAAATATCGCCAGACTGACACACCAACTGTATGGTCCCAAACTAAGCAACGCTTGTACTATGGGTACCGTGCAATGGACTGGGGGTGTTCCCAGTGACACCCAAACCAGGGCAAACTACGAAAAGGCCATTTCCGAAATTTTCCCCAGCGGGAATCGAACCTGCAACCACAGTGTGCAGTGAGCCGAGCGGCCTACGCTCGAACCACTGCGCCAAGACGTCATCAAACCAAATTAGGTTTCTATGGCCCATATTAATACATCGTTCTCAAGTCTGAGTGCGATCTTGGAAATGTCACACCAGTACGACCGCTAGCCGCAGTGGTTCGAGCGTCGGCCGTAGTAAACAACTATTCATATCAATTCAATAATAATTACAGAAAAAATCTTGAATAAAAAACAAAACACTTAATATGTGTTGATAAACATCCATATCACTGTAACTTTTAACTTATCCAATGGCATGCTGACAAATTTGACCAATATAAAAATTGAAAGAAAAATATATTATATTTGTGTTGTAGGAGGTAACTGGGGAATACGACAATTTGATTCCTTCCATTTTACCTAGATAAGTATAATCAGTTTGAGGGAGGGGAACAGCAACAGATTATTATTAAAACATGTTATTCAAACGCCTTGCCTCCCGCGTCTCCTCTCAATAAGTGCACGATGTTTGTAACATGGTATTGTGTTGTCCAGTTGGACGAGGTCCGCAAGATAAACCCCGCCGTGCATCGTAGCGCCACGTCAGCCCGCGCCGCCCCCGCCCCCGCCGCCGCCGCCCCCTCCCCCGCCGCCTCGCGCGCCAACACCACCACTGGCAATATGGTGAGTTATGTTCCATCCTACTAAAATTAAAAATGCGAAAGTTTGTGAGTGTGGATGTATGTTTGTTACTCTTTCACGAAAAAACTACTGAACAGATTTGGATGAAATTTGGAACACAGATAATTTATAACCGGGATTAACACATAGGATACTTTTTATCCCGATAGTCCCGAAATTATTGTTAAGTTAAATACTACGCGGATGAAGTCGCGAGCAGCAACTAGTTTACTATAATATCTATTACTTATTTCAATATTATACGATATTTTTGCAAGGTGCCTTTGTAAAAGTCCATAAAGTCTTATTTTGATAATGCACGATATACCGCACGGTGGCTTAGTAAATGCTGAAGAAGAAAATAATATATTTGATAGGTTCTTTCCTAACAGTCGACCTTTGATTAAATCACAACCAGCTGTACAATCAGACAAAAAATATTAATACAGTTAGATTATTATTTCTTTTGTAGTAGTTACATCATCTTTAGCATGTACTAATTGCGCCGTGCATTATTAAATTAAGACCTAATAATTGAATCATTATAGTAGGTTAAGCACGCGTCTTGCGGGTTCAAACCCCGGTTCGAACCTTTGGATTTTTCGAAATCTGTGTGCGAATCATAATTTCTACATGATTATCACTTGCTTACGGTGAAGGAAAACATCGTGATGAAACCTGCATGTCTTAGAAGATTTAACTAATTTTCGAAAGACATGTGAAATCCGCCAACCCGCACTGGGCTAGCGTGGTGGATTATGGCATGAATCCCCCTCGTGTTGAGGGGAGGCCCGTGCCCAGGATGGTGGGATGTCAAAAGGGCTAAAATTATAATTATTATAATTATAGTCCATGAACAGTACGCGCGGTCTAACTTGGCCACCCTGTAGCTTGTTCTAGTTGCGTGGCTGTAAACCATTATTCATAAAAAAATTTTTGGGACGGTCGCTAGAAATTATTTCAGGCTGGCTAATGTAGTCTGCACATACTGTACGGTCCGAACTAAGTATAAATATTTTAAATGTAGACACAAATAAGTAATATTTACAAATGTCACACAAAAAACTACTGATCACATTATTTTAACATACAAATCGACTTTAGTTTATTTTTTAAAAATCGAACGAAATTTTCTACTATTGTGGTATATTTATAGCTTAATTTTCAAAAAATACTAATGTCATTTGTTTCGTAAAACTTTACTGACGTCATCACACACACAAGGTGCGCAAAAAGAAGAAAACCACAGAGGATCCGCCAGAGTTCGTGGCCAAGGAAACCACCCCGCCACCGCAGCGGTTCGACTGTCCCGTGTGCGACAAGCCTTTCAAAACACTAATATTCTTACAACAACACGTTGAGAGCTGTTTACCATAGTAGACGACCATTTAGTATAGGATTTTTAGTACAAAACAGTATAATAATGACCCTATTACACTCAGTGGCGGATTTACAAATTTCCTAGGTATAGGCTGTAAAGTTTTTGCCGCCATTGCTTCTACAATTGTCATGCCATTGTACACCGAATGTTCAATTACAAGTGAGAGGATAAAGTCATCGGCAAAATTTGTCGCAAAGTTCTATCTGTAAAACATCAGAAAACCGTCATGCAGAAATATTTTTGATTTCTTTGAGCTAGCAAAAAAAAAATCGGTCCCGAAATTTGCCGCTTCAAAAATTTGCCGCCCCAAAGATTTGCCGCCCTAGGCTCCAGCCTGCTGGTAAATCCGCCACTGATTACACAAGTTTTCTGCGCGTTTTGACGTGTTTATGTAGATACGAGCTCAGTGAGCGCGCGCATAATGTTCAGGTAACGTGTACAATGGTTAAAGAGGACCTGCGTACATACAATTCAAGTGTTTTTTTGTGAATGAGAATGGAGATTGCCAAAAATGTATGGGAAAAAATGCCGAATCGACTAGATCTAAATGTTTGAAATACGTTACCAAAATAATAATTTATGAAAAACACATCGTTTGAGCATTTATCTTGTATTTATTATGTTTATAATACTTTTCACTAACTCTTATGTATTCGTTTTTTTGTCAACATAGAGAAGGTATTAGTTTTATATATGATAGGATAATAAAAAATAAAACGCTTTGTATGCTTTTCAAGAGGATAGTTCAAAGCGATGCTTCGAGTGCATTTATTTTGAATGTACCAATTGTTACATAAATAAAGCAAATATACACACTTTTTTACTGGTCATAGTATTTTGATTTAACTCTACTTATTATCATTACTACAGTCCTGTTACAATAGAGTTTATAGAAAAGACCGAAATAATACTAGGTGAGATATTTGTTGGTTGTGTGTTCTTTGTATTTGTTTACCACTGCCAACGAAAAGCGATACGAAATGGTACTAATGTTCAAGTGTAAATCTGTCGGCTCCCTAAAATTCGGGCGGTCAATATATAAATTCGTGGTTAATTCTGTGTCGGAAACTACTAGGTGAAACAGAAAGGGTATACTATTTTTGGCAACTTAACTTTGTACATCTTAAGCTGTCGGCTTTGTGGGACAGTTGAAGTACTGAAGGTTTTGTATACTTAAGAAATCTGTCAAGAGCCTGTATTCCTATAACACTTTTTGTTTATCAAGTTTCCTCCAAAGCTGATAGTTTTAGAATTACAAAGTTAAGTTTTGAAAAAAATAGTACCTATACCCTTTCTGTTTCAACCTGTATAAAGGCGAATCATTAAATTATTCATTTTCGTATCACTACTCGTCGGCCGAGGTGTATTTACTGAAATGCATTGAAATTAATCTTAAAGTAATCTAAGAAAGACCTATTATGCGTGTCCACTTTAACCTGCGTGATTGTGTTTAAGGCCTGTATTAATAAATATTCATCTCAAGTCTGAGAGTGATCTTGATGACGCGTTTGACATGTCATTTTGTGCTGGTATGACATAAGAATGACATTCCCAAGATCGCTCTCAGATATCTACTATATTTATTAATGCGGTCTAAGTGTGTGAACGTGTATTCTAACCTAACAATAGATTGATCTTTATTTTCTTGTTTTAAAAAACAGCATGTAATAAATAACGTTATCCGTACTGCTGACCCACTAAAATCAGTAGCGTGAAGACTTTTAAATTGTTAATCTTCTAATATATACTTAGCGCATGGGTTGAAACCACACCTGACAAAAACTGATTTGGGTGATGAAGGATTCGATTGCCGTGATGAATAAGAGTGGGAAATGGTCTGCTCGTAATTTACCCTGATCTGGGTATTACTAGTAAACCCAGAATAGTAAGCGTTTCTACTCCTAATCTGGTCCTTAACCAGCAGGAAATTAAGTTACCCCCCCTTTTGTAATGGATCTTGTGTCTGCAAATAAACGATATTATTATTATTATTTAGACCAAGAGTTCTGATCACCCTCGCCAGGACAAATGGCCGAGAAAGGAATCGAACTCGCAGCCGTAACCGAACGGTTACTGCTTAACATCAGGCGGGTTTTATGCTTGTTTTCCGAATTGGTCCAGTGGTAAAGAAACCTATCAATTTCGAGGCCGGTCCCTCCAACCACTAGTCCATTGACGCTTTTATATGATGGTTAATTATTTATTTCATATTCCAGGTGTACACGTGTCCAAAGTGCATGAGGTTCTCCTGTGACCAGTACAAGCTAATGGAGGAGCATTTCGACTTCTGTTTAGACGACTTTTAATGTGAGTACCTTTTCCTTACTCTATACTGGGGCAGACAATTGTCAGCTCGGTAGATGTCGCTTTACAGGACTGACAGGATCACGTTAAGTGTCACTTCTGTCAGTGTCACTACAATTACTTACTGTCAAGTGTCAATGTCACCCCCACTGTAAAGTAGCGCCAAACTAGGTTAAGTATGTAATAATATTTATCGGATTGGTTATCTAGCTTGAATAAACTGAAAAAAAAATGATAGTTATACTTAATACCATTTTCTCATCTAGGAATCGAAACTGGGACTTCCTGATCGGCCGCGCTCGGGACCTCTAGAGACATGCCAAATTATTGAATCCTAAATTAAATGTTAAGGACTAAAAGGTTCATTTCTGCAACCGCGTGCAACCTTGCTATGTTTATATTTTATTTTGTGTATTGTCAGTCACCACAGACCAATAAAACAAGACACCGCTTACGTCCATTAGTGTATGAGAATTCAATCGTTGTTTAACGTTGTATTCGTGTTATATGTCTTTCGTAATTAAAACACTATATTTGTGTACAATTTATAAGTATAATCGTAAAATAGTAAAAATATAAAATTATCAAGTTTCGTGTCGTCTGTCGTGGTAAAAATTATGGCCGAAGTATCTGTGGCGTGCAGTGGCAGCACCACCCGGCGTTATTGGTGAAGACCACGCGCCACACGCATCCGCCGATAGATGGCGTTTACTTAACAATCGTCAAACGTATCGCGAAGACGGCGAATTTTGATTCGTCCGTTCAAGTTCGAGTCGTGAATGGACTAATCAAATTGTCAGGTGCGGTCATACATATGCTGTGGTAATGCATAAGCTAGGCCAGCGGGGGTGGCTATACAGCATCTATGGTTTATTGGTATGTGCCCTAAATTAATATTCTAACGTTACCATATCGCCATCCAGAAAGTATACTGTCACTGTCATGCTTATTTATGAAACCTGTGATGTGAGCGGGATGGATAACGCTATCGTTAACCTTACACACATATTCATTTGAGTTTTGATCTCTGAAATGTAAATAATACCTTTATTTTTAAATTGAATTGGTGACTCCTTGTATAGCGAATCTGTGAAATTAGTTCGTACCTTCCATTAAGCATGTAAATTTGTTATATTTTTATAAAAAATGTATAATAGTGAGCATTATCCGATATTTTGCCGCACGTAAAGTATAATAGACATGTGAAATACTGAAACTTGTTTTGTGTCAATCTCTAAAGATATAATTAATGTTACATGATCAAAGGAGCAAGCTATGGTGGCTCCCTCTTTTAGCCAAATAGTGCTCCCACTTTGCAGTTATAAAATACGTTACGGATGACTTCAAAATTATTGGAAATATTTTAAACTGTACCATAACTACAAATTATTTTAGAATGAATTAAGAAATAATTTTAAATTAAATCTTAAATTACGGAGTTCCCGTTGACCATCATGATGATGGTGGGTTTTGCTTATTTTTCTGAGAAAAAATGAATATAGCTCTGATATTATTTATAATAATTCGACTTAAGATTCGTATTTCTAAAGTAATATGAATCTAAATGAAGTGGCGTTATTTTAAATATTGTAGAAAAAAAATGCAACCTAATCGAGATCCTCCTCGTTTTTTGAAGTCGGTTAATAAAAGTCGAAATCACCTTGTAAATCAAAACATAGTCCATAACCCTCTTATTCATAAACGTGGAATAGCGATTGTATAGTTAAACCATGCCTATTCTTCTTCTTTCGAATTTCAAATTACTGATGTCAGAAAGAGATAGTTTGGTGTTTAACTATTCTCCCACTATTCCAAGTTTATAAATAAGGGGGTAAGAGCTCACAGTGAAGTCATATAACATGTTATATAAATTTATTTGTGCCCATAACCGCAATGTGGGGTCCTGTTTATTATTATTTTTTACAATGTATACTTTAATTTTAATAATTCCTATAGTGCCATTTAATGTAATGTAGATATTTAAATTGTCCTTATAAGGGATATTTCAAGTCCAGGGTGGGACTTACTATCTATCTGTGGTTGTGTGTCTATCTTTCGATTACGAGGCTTGTTCAGATATGAGTGACATCCACACGAACAATCGCGGTTACCGCTATTAATTAAACTGGTTTACAAGTCTCGATATTAATTGTTAGCTTATTTCCTACAGTTTATTATCGCCTATTTCTAAGTCGATCACTTCCTGTTTATCCACTCTCCTAGGTCGTTCTCATATTGACATCCGCCCTGTGATTCTCTGACTTGAACAATTGAGGCTATCATTGGGCTTAGCCAAAATATATTATTATGCTTTTTATAAATTAGTTGGACTCGTAAAATAATAATAGTGTTGGTATAATCTATAGTTTAAAAAATGGCTTTAAAAGCTGTTATGAAGTCGCTTACCTAGTACAGAAAGATTTTGAGGTAACTACAACTATCGCCCGAGTACCGAAACGCTGCTCAAATACACCATGACTTTTTAATCGCCATCCAAATTTGAATATTAATGTCTTTGGTGGTGAAAATAAAAAAATATTTCAGTAAGTACCTATCACTCAGTACAAAAATATAAAAATATGGCTATTCAAAGTTGTCTTAAAAATAAACATACAGTCGAACATAGAACCTGCACCTTTTTTAAGTCTGTTAAGATTTTTTTAATGTGTCTTTTAATGTCTCTTTGCCCGATACCTTCCTTCCCTAATCCCTAAAAAAATTTATGATGTTTAAAAAGTCATCCATTATTTAAGTCCCACTTCGTAACTAAGCAGCTCTCAAATTAAAGCTCCTTCAGCGGTAATATTGTTATATAAATTGTTACAGACCATACGAAATCGAATAATTTCCTAAAGCTGAAACTGTTAAGAGACCTACCTAAAAGGGCGCTCTATATACTATTTTTGTATCAGTGTCTCAATATCGGAATATATACTATGTATAAACTTAGTATTACTTCCTTAAACGTGATTGATAAGAGACTGGATTATTTATTTTGGTGATTCCTTTAAATGAGAATAAGTTCACTGACGTTTATGATTTCGATGTTGCCATTTCATTTAAGTTAGGGGATTTGGTAGAATTTTTGTATTATTCATTTTGTATCCCTATCAGGAGAATATGCAAGGAGAATGGCAATCTATTGCATGTCTTCCACAGGCACTTTTAAAACTTTTCTCATGAAATTGGTAACACAAATGTTTGCGTTATTTTTTGTATAAAATATATACTATACAAAATTCCTATTATGTTACGGCTTCTTATAATATTAATTGTTATAATTATAAATTACATGTTATTGTGTCACCTACCTACTGTGATCTGCACAATTACATATCTAATGACAAATGTAAGTTAAATACTTAAATTATGTATAATTATATAATGTATAATTAACTTTGTGTTGTTTTTTGCGTCGCCTTATTGCCAAAAAGATTTTATCTCTTACAATTTCCTATTCCAGAAGAATGAGATGCACATAGATTATGTATGGGGTATGCAACAAGTGAACCTAAATACCTAGGACCCAAGCTGTAGTAAATTAAACAATGTAAAACATCCACCCTAAGATGATAAGCGGAAACGTATGTCTGAGAATCCACCTAGGCTTAGGTGGATTTATTGGGCTATTCCCGTTATAGTGGTCGAAATTTGACCATAATTCATTTAAATTTTATTTTTAAACGTTATTAAGGTTTTATTGTCAAAGACTATTTGATACTGGCACGCAGAATGCACTATGAAAGTCCCGCCCTCCAAAAACTGTCACTGTTTTACAGTCAGTGTGGAGGTTACAAATGTGTGTGTCAATTTATGGTAGTGTATGTAATGTTTTATTTCTTGATTTTAATGAAATAACTGAGTTTGAGTACACCTAAGCTTATACGTCTGAGGAAAGTGGTTATTGTAAGGAAAATACGGTTATGATTTTCGAATGAAATATATTTCATGGAACCCGTAGCGTTTCTTAGCTGTTTTTATAAAATTTATACAATTATTTATAATAATTTACTAATTCATTTTTACAAACATGTCCTATAAATTGTTATATATCATTAGCTAATTGTTTTAACCTAGTGTCTCGCCGACAATAATTGGCACCATTTCATCTACGTCACAGTACAGGCTTTGTGTGTCGAGACGTCCGTCACTCGTCACTGGTGTTGTCAATAATAAGAAACGCTAAACTAATAAAGATGAGATTCGTACACAGAGAAGAACTACAGCGGAATTAAATAGACATCATTTTAAATAAGTATAAACCGCAACTTAAAGATAATAAAAACATCAGAAATATAATCAAGTAAAGTTAAATTTCACACTGGTATACTCTATCGCTGCACGAAAGTGTCTATCTAATTAATTATTATTTTAAAATATATAAATACAAAGTAACAGTAGGCAATAAATAGGTCGGAAGAATATAAAAATAAATCTTTTTTTAAATACCTATTAACTAGTAAATTAACTATTAAAAAATAATTTACAAAAAATCTTTCGCTCGACAACCGAAACCAGATTAAAGCGATGTATGATGCTTGAGCACTTAAAAATATTCTGATAAAGCTCGGTCTTCATTTGTGCAAACGTTACTAACCTAAAAAGATAATATCGATGCATATTGCGGCGTGCAAATGAGAAACTGCCTTTATTCATAACTATAAGCTATGCTGATTTCACTAAATCGCAATAAGTCCCTTTTTTTTAAATCGATGGTAAAATTGTTGAAGTAGTGAAATCGTCTTGATGCTTACAAGATAAGAAATAAATAAACTGTATTTGTTCAGTTAAAAAATTAGAGTCATCCAGAAAAGTAGTAAACTTAGCAGTCTGGTAAACCTAAGTGATGTATAGGCCACTTGCGTGATTTTATTACAAACTAGCTGTGATAGATAGCAATATTATAATATTTCAGAAAGAAAAGTTTATATTTTCTTTTGTTTTTTGTATTGGCAACAACATAATAATTAAATTCAATCTCTATCACAACTTCAGCTAGAACTACAGTAAGGCTTACATTAGGCTTTTAAATACGTAATACCATAAATAATACAAAAAAACCTACCGCATAAGATAAAATGAACTGTACATAGATTGAGAAAAAAGCGTAAGTATTTTTTAAATACTGTGTTTGGAATGCGTCGCAGTACAGAGGGGTTAGTATGAGTTTTTAACGTATTCAAATACCGATCGAGCGATCCAATGACTCCATACAGTCTCCAGTAAGCTGCAGGTCTCCGCGAGGGCTGTTGCTGTGAAATGCATGGAGTAATTCGAGCATCCGAACGGTATTCGATGCAGTCAAAACTTGTACTAAGCCACCAGTTGTCATTGAGATAGGAGCGATACGGACGAGCGAGAACTTGGACCTTCACGGTTATTCAGGAACGGATAAGCAAACTATGTCGCAAAGCTGTGGTCGAGGCGTGTAAAGCAATTGGTCGCGGTCTTCAGTTCCGCCAGTCTATCCCAAGCCCAACTACAATTGCTATTAAACTGTCATAGCAAATACCAATTTAGTTGCAATCGCTTTTTCATAATGTGACGCCTATCGCACCCGTCAAAACGGCAACATCACAATAAAATCATATTTTTAAATCAGACAGATATCAGCAGATGACCAGCATCGACACCAAAAGACTGCCTCTATTTTTCACATTAGTAAGTATATATAAATACCTAGGAGGTGATTCAATATAAACAAATCTTTAATGTACTTTGTACTCCCGTACATACGAAGCTTACAACATTTAATAACATATAAACCATACAATACATAAATGTCCTTAAATACGTTTACTTAAGACGAATTACAATAACATTACATTTAATAGCGCACATAAAATGAATTTACGTCGCCTTAGACTAGAATATCTTGAGGATAGAAAGCAGCCGTCAAAATGGAGGAACACTGACTTTTCTGCTTTTTTTGTTGACAAAGCGGTCGAATTGTGAATACCTTTGCACTGTTTTGTTGCGTATTTTGTTTTGTATATTTGACATGGTAGAGTTATACGTCAAATCATGGTGGCGCGAAAAGTTGGCGATTTTGCGTTAGCGTTTACCGACGAAGTCGATCATCTGATCTATTTGTTCCTTTTCGTCGTATAGGTACAAAGACTCCATGCATCCCTTGAAGTAGGGCGTTGTGAAGCATTTCGCCCTGGAAACATAAATAAATATGATTAGAACCATTAAATGTTATAGGCATAGGCACTGGTTCACAATGTATTAAAATGTAAACATTGCTTAAATCACACTGAAATTAATTAAACACTCGAACCATACACAGAAATATTGCGTAGATTTACTAAACGATTTTTTGTGGTTGGTATCATTTTATCTATAGGACATCAGCGCCCTCTTGACAGCTGTCAATGTTTACATATTAATCCATTTCACTCTACTTGTGCCTACTATAAAATCAAGTAAGTTAGAGGTAAGAAAAAGAAGATATAGAAGTATGTAATAATAAATAAAATAGCGGTTACTAGTATTTAGAATTCTGTGGGTTACACGCGGCTGTGACGAGACATCTCATGATTTTGTTTTGTTCTCTTTCTTTATTCATAAGATAGAATGGGCCAAAATAATTTATGTTTACACTGTCTTGTTACAGCGGTGTGAATACCAATCTACTCTACTACAATTCCAGAGAATCAATAATGTATTCTATAGATGATTTATTTTCTTGGGCATTTAAATTTTAAATCATAACTTAGATTGGCAAGCAATATTTTTTAGCTTATTTCTAACATGCATTATAACTAAAGTAGTTAGCATTACAGTTTACAGAAAATTAAACCTAATAGTACGCAAGTTCATGCTGTTAAAAAATGCGCGGCTTTTTCTGCAATAAATTTGTTAAATACATAAATACTTACGTATATAATATAGATTATAATATTCTAGACACAAAAATAGGACTTCAGTCAAAAGATTAAAGTTATTGCCGCTTTTAAAAAAATGCAATAAATTTAGTCCTGTCAATTTAATTACAGTCCGTTTTTGTGACCACAAAAGATAAAGGAAATAAGATTGCATATTATAGCGTGCAGTTAGATACCCCAGTATAGAATTAGAAGCCTTGAAGGTGCTCAAAGTGTAGAGAAGATCAAAAGATTAGTCGTAGATAGAGTGTGAGGCAAAATACAAAACCGTTTGGTACCTAAACACCTGGGTCCGCCCCATGTATTATTCTGATATATTCCTTGAACGTTTCTAACTTGTCAGTTTCTTGTAGCACCTCGACGCACCCCTTGAAGTAATCTGACGTGAAACACTCTTTCCTGTGCCCCAACAAGGAATAATGCACTTTAATTGAAGTTCATAAACATTAATATTAATTGAATTTTTTAATCATGTATGAGTTGCGATTTTTTTGTAATATTATCTGAATGTTGTTATTGATGCTGATTCTACAAGACAACTAATTTGACACATTTAAAATATTACTATCTTGCAATATTTTATTTATCAAGTTTAGTATATGCGCCGTATAGAATTAGCATCAATCAATCATAACAAGTTTTCGTAGCAAAAAAAAGTCGCATCTCATCTCAATAGTCGACAATTTAAAACACCGCCCAATTGGCGGCGTTTGACAACTGAAACACGTCACAAATGAAACGACAGCCAAGTCGAAACGCATACCTGCATAGTGTGTACAGTTGTGGCTCTCTGAAGAGGTTGAAGCAGTCGTCGCAGATTCTGTCGAGGCGCGCGAAGATGGCCGCGTCGTACACGCCCTTGCACTCGAGGGTGAAGAAGGAGCGGCGCGCCACGTGGTGGCCGGCCGCGCCGCCCGCGCCCCCCGCGCCCCCCGCCGGCGGCGCGCCCCACGCGCCCGCGCACAGCGCCGCCACCACCACACACGCGCACGTCAAATGGATTGAGGTTAGATGCATCTGTAACAAAAAACTATGTCTTATTTTCTAGCCTATAGGAGTCACCTTCCAACTCCTGATTAGGAAAGTATTTTTTTTAATACATAGTAGCTCACTCTTTTACGTAGCTGTTTAGTCTTATTTACTCAAAGCGACGAGCGCGGCGCGGCGGGATGCTTTTCGAGTTCGTGCTAATGGGATTTCTCATCGGTCGTTGAATTGTTTATTTTTTATTCACGCCTAAGGTAACTACTGCTTGCACACAAATTTCGTTTATGATTTAACAATTATACGATGGATGGTTCTGGTAGAACCCAAACCTAAAATAATATAACTCCAAATTGAAAATTTAAAAACCCCCGATGCGACGACTTTTTCATCAAATGTATACTTTACCTAGTTCTTCCAAATAATTAAGTTAGCGAGATTTGCGTAGCTACCGTAGCTAAGTATTCATTGCTCATCTCGCAAATTCATCTGGTACAACTAGTTTCGATGCCAGATTATGAAAGCGCCATTTACCTACATAATTATTTTTGGCTTCCTCAATCTAATATGCCATTCCATTCGATTCCAATGCAATGTACAATATCCAACATAAAATCTGTGTAAAAGTATGAGACATTATCTTGTTATGACATAATCATTGACATTAGAATAGACAACGAATCTAAATATTGATGCCGGAGGTTTAATTCCTAGTAAAAGATTATCAATTATGATTCAATTTGATGTAATATAACTCTGGTTGAGGTGGACGGACGCAGCCCAGGGGAAGAATTTTAAATAACGCTAAAATTATTTGAAATTATATTGTATTTTTTCTCAATGGCGGAGCAGCGCCCTCTAGAATTATTATTGCGTAATATTCCATGACCATTAACAAAACAAACAAATTATAACGCATGCGCGTATCCATCATTTGACACGTGACTTATGGAACGTCTTTAGTTCATACACAAATCTCATATAAAAATTGATAAATATTCTATTTTTTCCAGAATCCGGGAAACTTTTCACATTTATAATATTGTAAATAGCCAGTTCAGACTATTACGATCATTTAAAAATATAATAAAGCGAAATACAATAATCTCAAATTTCGAGCGGATTCGAGCCGATGAAGTTGGTTTTGGCCGTAAATATGGCTTTTTTAACCTCTAAAGAGCTGATGATCTTCAAACGGCTGAACCGATTTTCATGAAACATAGCTAAGAACACTCTCGATCAGAATACCTTTCTAACAAAAGAAACAACATTTAAATCGGTTCATCAGCTTGGGCGCTACGTTGCCACAGACAGACACACAGATACACAGATACACAGATACACAGATACACAGATACACAGATACACAGATACACATGTTAAACTTATAACACCCCTCTTTTTTCGTCGGGGGTTAATGACCACTATGAAAATTTATTATATTTTTTACTTTTAATATTATAAGGACAGGCTATTACCTAGACACTTGATTAATAATAAAACTACCTATGAGATAGATTTAGCAAATGGATCTTGTAGTGATAAATCGGTTGATCGCGGCGCGTTGTGCGGTGTCGCAACGATTACGCGGCGTAATCGCAGCGTCGCGGGAAGCGGACCGAACGGTGGGACTCGAACGCTATTAATATAGGCACTCAATATCGGTTAAGGGAAGTACTGCGTCTGCTTGCTAACATAATTTTAAGTATTGAATTGAGTGTAAAGAAAATTGCCGTCGTCATTTAGCTCACACAGTACCTACAGCTACTAGAATTTGGAGAATTGTCGCCTTAAGTGCTCTACTACAGGGACAGGCGGCCAAGACACTGCCAGTTTATACCTATTATTTTATAGGCGTGTTCTTACTACACACGGTCTTTAAACCTGTAAGTACCTATTTTTCCCTGCCTTCTCTGACTTCGTTGCCCGAGGTTGAAGTGTCTCGCGCCTTGAACAGTTAAATCTATTCATACTTTAATAACTAATAAATAGTATCCCATTCTAGTCGTATTTGACTCTTCAAAAAACTTTCGTAATAGGTACTATCAAACTGAGGTTTTTCGAGAAAGACTCAGAAAAATATTACTGACCTATCCGCCCTTAATTCCGAGATAACTAACAGGCAGCGCCTTAACTGCGGACCGGCTTTTTATGTCTTAAAGTGTAAAGTGAGCGGTCGATTATGGTTAAGTGGAGTGCAGTGCCTATAAATATAGTGCGTCGATTAAAAGGGACCACCTGGCCCGGCCGGCTTTATTATCGTCGCTACGAATCTGTAACGCAATCAAATCGCTTGGGTAATTCTTAGAATCGTAATTTGAGGTAATATTTCGTAGCGTAATACCTATTTATTTACTACTAGCGGCCCGCCCCGGCTTCGCACGGGTACATTGCGGTTACATTATTCGAGTTTTAGTAAGGATCCCAAATTTTTTTGAAAATATATTATAGCCTATGTCACCCGGGGATAGTGTAGCTTCGCAACAGTGAAAGAATTTTTCAAATCGGTTCAGTAGTTTCGGAGCCTATTCATTACAATCAAACAAACAAAGTTTTCCTCTTTATAATATTAGTATGATGAATGTAGGTGCATATCGCTCTCAGTCCTATTGATATTGTAGGTACATCAAATGCTAACTTTATCCTCGCTTTGATAAATACCGTTGAAGCGTTCTCAGCCTGAGGACGGGTTTTTGTGGTCGCAGCTAGACACATCAAAGCTATCATAATAGATACTGATGAACTGTCCTGTCACAAATGACCCAGGCAAACGATTCTTCATACTTCACTATGGCCAAGAAAATTATAATAAATCAAATGTTCCTGACTTCAATACGATGTGTGTTTGCATATTTGTAGATTCGAAAAGATTTTCTGTCCATCTGATTACCATTAAAAAAATGTTGATGTTGTCACTGAATTGATAATCTAAATGCTTTTATCTTTATAATCTTACTGAATACACTTTATAATTAGCTGTTACGTATAACGACGTCTATAGATGAACCCAGTTACCTTTACATGTTTTTTGAACCGCAATTTCAGGGGAAAGTATCATTTGTCGCACGCGCAAAATATTTCCGACTCTTTATCGTAGGCCCAACCGCTAATGCGTGTTTCTGACCTTATTTTTTATGGACATTCATATTTGCGAAAGCTGAACCTTAATATGATGAATGAGTACTTTAAATATATCACTTTCGTTCGCTTTCACGTATAATTAGAAATGGAATCTACACAGTTTGGTATTCGCAGTTATATAAGATCGACGTCATACGCTATCCCATAAGAAATCGGTATGACTGATACTATACCTACTCATTTGGCCATTAGAGCTCAAAGTGGTAAGAAACGTACCTATCGCTATTCCTGTAACGGGCACCGTAAGATTATACAAAGCTGTGACACTGCGTATGTCCATGTTTATACTAAACAGACGCTGCTTGTACATAATAATATATAATACAAGTATGTTAGGAGATATCTTATTAATTAAAATACCTGTTTTTATAGCTATTAAATATAAGCAACTAAGGATTTAAAAAAAGATACCAGCTGAGTTTCTTGTCGGATCTTTCGAGTCGAGTTCAGGTTCCGATACGGTTGTAGACTAAAGAAAAATATGTAAAATTGACAATTTGTGCGTCTGTAGGCCTAAATAAAATAGTCAATTTGACTCAGGTATAATAACTCAATATTGAGGACTCTCAATGAATCACTTCGCAGGGGCCTTAGCTTATAAACCGAGATGCTTTCAACCATGATCAACCACTCTGGCCATCGCGGACCGGTCTTGAGGGGTTCGCCGAATCAGGAAGTGGTAGGTATAATATAAGGTCTTATTTTTAATAATGGACGATATATTATGCATGACACCAGTAAATATAAAGATGATGTAAATGTAACTACCACAAAAAATATCTGATGGTATAAACCTCTTCTGTTGGCTGGTACAGCTAGTGCGTAGCGAGTGATTAGAAAGATCAGCACCTCTAACCAAGTGGCTTCGTCTACAAGCGTTGCTACAAATCGCTACGCTTCATGTATGGAAATGACATAAGTCACGTGATCTACTTATCGACTTGTAATGTCATCTCCATACATTTAAGCGTAGCGTTTTGTAGAAACGCTTGTAGACGAAGCCACTTGGCTAGGGGGACTGCTGTTAGAAAAAAGCCAATCAAATTAATCATTTTTTAATACCTATAATATCATCCTAATCATTTACTAAGGCGCCATGAAAAATATCGTGCGTTATTAAAATAAGGCCTTATGTATTTAGTCCTTAGTCCAAGTGTATTTTTAATGCATTGATACTTTTGTGGTGTGACAGGTTTTGGATTACAAATCGGTCTAGGCTTGGACAGGCAAAGTTTTTTTTTTCCAACAGGAGCACTCTTGATGTGACTGATTCTTTATTTCTTAAGATTTAAATTTTCTGCCTTATTTACTACCCTTAAAAAGAGTTCATAGTTTGACTACGGAATCCTTAAAAAGCCATTTAGTTTGAAACAATGTAGAAATTATTTTCACTTTTTGTGACAACTTTTCAATGACAACCCTACATTATTTTGTATTTCTGCTGTCCATTTTACAAGCGAGTAATCATCCGTGTGGTAAGACGTAAGAAATCATTTTTAATCTACTATTCGAAATTTCGTAGACTACCTTTAACGATTATGGTCGTGAATCACGAATGGAACGGAATTTGATGACATCATCAAAATAGGTTCATCAGTTTCTCACCTTGACCTCACCATGTAACAAACAACGCAATTTCAGTACATTGAACTCTAGCAATTGATCGAAAGCGAAAGTAGTGGTCTACATAACTGCAGGCGACTCGTAAAAAAATATCGTCATGTGGCTGATGTACGGGATCGCGTATAAGGCGTTCATCAATATACATTGGATTCCGGCGACTACACGGTTGCGGAGTGGCGCACCGACGACGGTATATGCATCTGTGTAAGGACACACGCACATTAACGATTATTCTTTATTTTCTTGTTTTTAATACGATTTAATAATGCTATAAATACCCTGTAGGTAAAGAATATGGTACGAGTTCTCAATGAAAAAGGTCATTTTCGTAGCGTTGCTTACTCACTGTGTGATTTCTGTCTCATAATATGGTATTATGATAATCGTCGTTATTATATTTCACATATGATAACGTAAACGCAAGAATGTAGCGCTTGCTGATCCTACCAGAAAATCTAAAGCCTTGTCGACCATGCTATAGGCCAAACCCTATAAGCCCTAAAGGACAGTGATTCTCGACATCTCGTCTCACAGTGTGCGGCGGGCCTTGTCTATAATTTGCGGTAGACGCACCCGCGAGTTGCGTCTCGTTCACAGGGTGCATAGCAATCAGGGACGAGCTAGACTGCCCGGCTGCCACCCAGCGAGGCGTGCCGCGCACCGCGCTGCATACGAACGAGCCGCGTACCTATGCACATGCGTTGAGGTTGCCGAGAAATGCAAGGCTTTTTGTGGCATAGTAGATTCAGACAGACGCTTTGTTATCTTACTAAAATGCAGGGTTTTTGTGGCAGTAGATGCTCTGTAATCTTACTGAAATGATAGGGTTTGTTGAATAAGGTAGAGGCATATTTTCGGAACATGGTGGCCTAAACGTTTGTGATTGGTTAAGATGACCAAAACTATGGAAGTGATGTTACGGTCGTAATGGAAGAAATTATTGCGGACTGTGCTCTGAAACTTCCACTCCTTAATACACTTTACACAAGGCCCATAAAGGGATTAATGAATTGCTTTTTTAGTTAAATGCTGCAGCGAATTGAACGGCTGGATGTTATATGAAATTCTTTCCATAGGTCAGTCACTTTAGTGGTTCAAGTAATCACGCGTTTGCAACAAATTCTGTACTATTCTAAAAGTAGGTACCTCTGAGATACAGCATAATTCCGTCCTCCAAACGCATAAAGTATAAAATGTAGTTTTGTTTACAAAATCAAATGATTGTGAGACTATTTAAATTGATCTCTTCATTTCTTACATTTTCAAAGCATTAGTAGTTCTACATAAACCGGTCGATTCACTAGAGACGTTATGGCACCAATTTATTTTATTTATATTTTGTTCGTATTGCGCCCGCAAACGACAACTCCGAGAATAGTTGCGTTGCGATGGTTCATTATTTCTTAATATAGAATTTATTGTTCAAAACAATCCGCATTATTATGTTCTGATAAAGTCATCAAATGTGTTCATTGCTATTTTGTAACTTATTTGTGAATGACATGAATATGACTGTTTTATTCAGTTTAACTATTATTGTTTAGCGTTTTAGTAGCCTTTATGTAACTAAAATGTATGGTGAAGAAATCCAAGCTTCTTTGCATTTACTAATACATGAGACGTTTGATTGTTTTAAGATTAGTGCGCGTGCAACCACACGAGCTGCACGTCCTTCAGATTTTTATCCCAACCAATTCGTACACACAACCGCGTCGGGCGATCTATCGTCCGATCGGTCGCGTCATTCGTCAAGTATAAAGACAATGCGCGGGTATCGGTGCGTGCGATCGGCGCCATTGTGGGTGCGCGGGCGCAACCTTCGCACCGGCCTCTGCGCATGCGGCCTTACCAAACGAATTCACCTGCGCTCTCACTTCCTAGTTTCACTGCGTGGAAGGATGCAGGTTACTTGCAGCAAGTGATTAATATGTGAAATTGAGTGCCTAGTTATTCATGGAAAGCTTCCATGCCTTATAGTTTCAATGGGGATAGTAATTCGAACTTACAGAGTGTCTCTACATACCTCGTGTTGTTTGCGTGAGAATTTTCCAGGCACTATGTTATCAATACGAGCTTAGCGTTGATTTTCCGCAAGGTCGATAATTAATGCAATCGTAAACAAGTACATTAAGGAATTATCTGAGCGCGCCACCGGCTCTCCTTTCGTGCGTATGACTCGTTTAATTGCTGCCGACACTAATGGTAGAGCTCCGAACATATGGATGCACTTCATGTATTCCTTAATAACTTTATAAACTTTATCTTAAAGGGCCTCTACGCGTTGGACTGTCCCCACGCAAGCCTTCATAAGGTCAAAGTATGTCGAGACTGCGAGCGACTATATTTAAAAATAAGCGGACTTTAAAAAAGTCCGTTAATTCAATGTGTAGAGTTAAATCATTCTCAGATATTGACAGGGACTCTATTGTAAGTAAATACTAGAATTCCAATGAATAAACAATACTGTTGACACAAGCTCAATTACAATTGAATCAAAGAGATAAATATACAGGATGCGATAGCTATTATTGGTATTTAGCGATTGCTAACTTGGTCGTCTAACTCGAAAATTAAAGATGAATCAATGCGTTTTATTCCCTAATAAGACGTTTCTCTATCGGGATCATCAAATAAAAAGTTCTTTTCTTGAGGCTAAATTACAGTTTCAATTAAACTGCCTTTACACGAAATAAAAACTCCCTAAAACTAGAAGCGATTCAAAAATTAAATTTGTTATCAGAATTTGTTAAGTGGCCGCCGGAACTCGAACTCTACCATTATTACAATTTTGTGTCGCTTCTCGTTGGCCGTGGTACAGGTTCGTTTCAACTATTTCGCGGTAGTTGAACAACAAAGCACGTTGTACGCAACACGACATCGCCAATCATGCACTAAGTATCAACATTAATGCTAGTGCATGTAACATCTAGCAGAAACAATTAGCCGGCTAGGTCGGCGTCGCGTGATGAGCGCGTCACCGACCCGCCAATCGGCGGCAATTAGCGTGCTGCGCGGGCGCAATGTAGGTCAACGCGGAGCTACTGCTGCTGAAACCGACGTCTCGCGATTGATCCAGAGGGGAGTAGGGATTGCATGTGTGTGTGCCTTTAAAATATTTCACTTCAGGTAGGCAACGTGGGAGCAATGCCTCTGGTATTTCAAGAATGTAGGCTACGGTAAGTGCTTAACATCGGGCGGTTTGTAGGCTTGATTGCCGACTTTGTTATATAAAGAAACAAGGATGGAATGCCTTTTGAGGCAGGGATGCGGTTTGATGCACAATATTCTTTAAACTCCTATGTTTTGGGATTCAGAAGAATTTAGCTTTTCCCCGGGACTCGTCGAGGGTTGAAACGCGGCGTTTGTGGTAAAGATGCTAATGATATTCTTTATTATATATTAGACAATACAGTAATTAAATATTAATTAATTGTTAAGTAGGTAACGCACCTGCCTATCTGATTACAATCGTGATAAGATCTGATCGATAATACTATAAATTATGGTTAGGAATGCAAATGACTCATTGCAATTCTCATTGTATTATATTACGAATTATAATAGCTACCATTGGCAGACCAAAGCAAACAAGAATAAACAAATAGTATCTATTTTAAGAGCTTAAATGTAGACAGGTATTCTCATTGAGCATTTGAATTGCATCTGCTAAATAGGTTATTCTAACAGATAGCAAATAAGTTTGCATGCGGTGCACATCTGTCACTAATTGATGCATTATGGTCCGTATTAATATACTGATCTCAAATCTGAGAGCGGTCTTGAGTACGCTTTTGACAAGTCATTTTGTACGGCTATGCCATAAGAATGACATTTCCAAGATCGCTCTCAGACTTGAGATCGATTTATTTATACGAGTCTAAGTATGTTCTAAGAATGTGTCTCCTTAGTCATATCCAGCCGGCTGAAGCAGTGGCGGTGTCATTAGTAAGATCTCGCCGTCAGCCATTGTCCGATGCCAATTTATTACGCGCGCTATTTCTGGATGTTGTATTTTGGTATGTATGATTAACTGGCTTTTAAAAGTTCTATAAGGACTTCATGGTTAAGTTAGGTATAGCTCCTTAAACCAAGTTAATGTAGAGTATGATACTTTTGTGTGATTTGGGAAATTTAAATACAGGCATTTAATCTAAATTGTTTGGGCGAATTTCATTCGGGAATGGTATTTTAGTAGGTAATTTAGATGGCCTAATCTGGTTACTATGATTGGTAGATAACAGTCCGTTGTACAGTGTGTTTATACAGGGGATTGTCACTCTTTTCATTCATCTCTTTCCAATCTTGCCATCATCTGGATACAAACACATAATTGCGTTATTCTTTTATGTTGGCGGTTAAAGAAAGACCCCTATGATTATGGAGTTAAGCCCTGGAATTTTTATTATGATCGCTTCTCAGATCTGCGAAGTTTTAGGAAAATTTAAAACTGTTTCCTAATCGACGTCGACACCTCATAACGAGAATTACGCAGCCTCGTTCCTCACACGCCAAATAACGTGGCATGACGTCACGCTGACGTCTTGCTGTCCTCGTTAAGGTGCCGTGGGAGTCCAGTGTCATTCCATCATCACTCTTTATTAGTATAATTTGTCATTCATTAGCCCGCTACTAAGTACCTACGGAAAATCAGGAATGTGCTTTGGAGCAGTTTCATGAAATATTTTTCCTGACAAAAGTATATCGTCATAGTGGACAGCTATGGGTGGCTAGTCTACATTATTTATTATGGAATTTAAGAGCAAAGATTTTAGGTAGAGTCCTCCAACTCCTAAATTACTTTTGGGGCCATGTCGATACCGAACTCCGATACCAGAGTTGACTCTATACGATCGAACGTATTATGTCGAGGTATGCCAATAGGTATTTATTTAGTAGCAGACCAATAATATAGTCAAACATATTTCCTTTCTTTCCAAAATAATGTTTAACAACAGCCTTTACTTAGAGGATAATGAACAGTGATAAACGATGCTCCTGCCTATCTCAGTATGGGGATCAGTTGGCAGCGGGCTGGGCTATGTAGTGCGCCAGCGCACTCAGCCGCCTCGCAGTCTACAGCGAACCAACGTACCTACTTGCGCCCGGTTCCACGCACACACGCGTTAATATATTAATATAGTGGGATTGTCGATGTGTTAGTACGCTAGATACTTGATAGCAATAGGGTTGTGAAGTGTCAATTGGTGTTACGGTCCTTAGTTTTATAGGGAGGAGCAATTCAGCCTCTTGACTCTACTTCTCAAATGGAAAATTCTAGGACACATTTATAGAACAAAGCGAGTCGGCCATATTGCGGATTGTTTTAGAACTAATTTTACATGTTCATGATAGGTTATCTTTAAACGATCCTTGTATTAGACATAAGTGTTTGAAATTTTTTTATAGTAAGTTGCATGCAGCCCTATTCAGACTGGTAGTGGAAATTACATGAATTTTCCTTTTGCGCAACAGCACGGCCGGTTAATTGGTTCGTCGTTTGCGGGTAGGATGCAATGATCGACTGCTCGTTATAGAGGGCTGTAACAGCCACTGGCCTTGGGTAGTGTTGTCTCTGTTACTCTACTTCAAAGTGAAAGATAAAGGTAAATCGTTACATCTCAAAATGTCATCTACGAATGACTCTATTGATTGCAGAGTTAATTATGTTACGTTACAAGAGCTGTATAAATACAATATAAAGTCAAATACGAAAAGAGCAATAAGTTTTGAGACAGCATGACAATATTACAACTTAATGACAAACCGTTTCAGACGATATTTAACAACAAATCGTTCTTGTCTCAAAACTACATTTACTTTTGATTTCGTCACCATTTTGCAAATGGCTGGTGTTAAAACTTTAATTGAGGTTTATGATCATTGCAGAAAATTAGATTTGGCTGGACCTTACGACGTTAAACACCAGCTATTAGTTTTGTAATCGGATTAATAACTACATACATGCTTGTTCTCCGGGAAATGACTACTTTATCTGTGGCTCAGATGGAGGCTGTGTCAATTAAGATGATTAACTGCACGGGTTTATGGACTGGAATTGCACACTTTTCAATTTTGACATAGAGGAAATCAAGTCTGAACATCGTTTTCCTGTAATATTTAGTGGTGATTGAGAAACCTGAAGCCCTGTTTTATTTGTCTATCAAAGGCTTGTACTCAACTTCACGAATAGAGCAAACACGAATAGAGCCAACAATCAATCAAAAATTACTATTACTACTCTTTTTAGCGGTTTTCGTGCACGGCGCATCACTAGCAGGCATTTAAATAGTTTTAGTGTCGTTGTACGCATTGTGGTTCGTGAGCGGCATGGACTAACGATTTGCAAACCATGTAGGGACTTATTTATGGTATTTGTATCTTCAATGTGTTGCTATATATTATTTTATCAGCATGAGTACCTAGCGCAGTAAAAATGCAATTATCTTACATACCAAATAGGTAGGTACTTAGTGATGTTTAGATTAGATTCTAGTACATATATGCCAAGATTAAAATATACAACATATTTCGGAAAATAATGCTTTTCGAGGTTAGGTGAAAGAATAGGTGCCTAAGTTGATAGAGTTCGGCGTAGTTCGTGTGTAACTAACGCAGAAACTCTACCATGGGTTGGCTAGAGTAGCTGGTCCCTGGTCGGTAGTGACTGCGTAAAATATGAATACCTACTACTCTGTGGTAGGTACCTATTGCAATTTATTATAATTTTACTTGAAATTTTCATAGTTGTTACCTATCGCTTTCTGGATTTATAAATTTAGTTTAAATTATTTTGAATCGTAGGTCAATATTTATGTGAAATGTGAAATCCGCCAACCCGCACTGAGCCAGTGTGGTGGATCACAGTCTGAAACCCTCGTAGTGAGGGGAGGCCCGTGCCCAGGAGTCGGACGTCAAAGGGATAAATGATTATTATTATTATTTAGGTAAATATACCATGCTGTATGTTAATATCTCACGCCGCCATCTTGCTGAAGCTATATATATATATATATATTATACAAGACTAGATCAAGTTTATTTGTGTAAAACTGGACGGACAAGAAAAAACTTATGCGAATACAAGTATTGGAAAATTGACGGTGATAAACTCGCCAGGAAAGTCGGATCGTTCTAGAGAAACCAGAAGGTGTGGTAACGTAACGCACTACACCTAGCTCTTGTAAGTAGTAACGGCCGTTAAATAAATAACGATTTAAAAAGTATTTTTCATTACTCATACTCTGAAAGTAGGTCTGAAGTTGCCTGAGGAGCGGGTTGAAAGTAATACTTTTCCGGCCCGGGAGAATCGCTTTCAACTGACAGCTGTCAAATTATAAAAAAAAAACTAGTTCCATTTTCGCATTTCTATGGAACCATGTTCAAACTTTTTCTACAGTCACTCAATTACAGCACGATGTAAAATTGAAATAACATAAAGTTAAGTATTAATTAAAGAATATATATTTTTAAATGACTTAATTATAATTTAGTTTCAACAATTTCTTTAAAATAACATAGATTTTGGCAAAATATTTAAAGATGAAAATGAAAAATAATGGCTAAATAAAGAAGTTGGTCGGCCAACGAAAAAAAAACAAACTAGGCGGCAATCCGATCTTTTTTTTTCGAGTTGTAGAGTATTGTTCATACTTCCTTGTATTATTTCTTTAGCCAATTCCTGTTTTTATTTTTATTTTCCTTGTATTCGTAATGAAAAGCACAGTGTTTACCTCGGGTGAAAGACTTATTTTGTCCCTCGAACTATTAGCGCCCTCGCTACGCTCGGGCGCCAAACCCCGTCTCGGGGAAAAATAAGTCACTTTCACCACTCGAGTAACAATGTACTATTTTTAATGTAGGTACCTATTATTTATTCTTGTTATTCTGAGCAATTGGCCGCAAAATGACTACTACCTACTGCATAGCCAGTAACTCCAAGTAATTACTGTCAGTAACGTGTTTATCTCGTCCAATCGTTCCTGTTAATGATAAGATACTTGGGCAAATAATTGCCGGACGTTCAGCAGGCCTATTCGCTAACTCTGTTGACAGCTCATAGTGATGATCACTTGGCAAAGTGTTCAACGAATAACTGTCAAACAGCTAGTTTCGTATTCCCTATGACCAGTGACTAACTAAGATGACGTCATGAGCACCGAGTATTGCTGATAGCCACCGTAACACTTTTTGACAGATGTTTTCGTATCGATATTTGTATGATTGGTATTCTGTAAGCTTAGTGGACATCAAACTGATAATCATTTCAAATTTAAAAATATTCGTGAAAGACACTGCTCAAGGGTAGTGTTTTTCAAGTAAAAGTGATGATCACCGAAGCCGGTAATTAGTAAAGGAAGTGAAAGTTGAAACTTTTGTTGTTTGTTTGTGATTCGTGTGCGTAGAGAAATATTATGGCACGTCTTATTTTGTTGGGATTTGCTAAAGAAAAGCGAAAACAAGGATTTTTAAGTACTTATTGAGAGACGCCGCCTGCATGACGCTAGTAATCTACTACAGTTGCCCAAGAGGGTTTATTGCAAATATAATTGTTTGAATACCTAAAGCTGGATTTCAACAGGCATTAGAAGAACTCGGTTTTTGATGGTTCATATGTGGCCTCAATCCGACCATGATCATAAGGAGGCATATTTTAATTGAAAATATTGCCAATCTTTAAATGTTTTAATAGTAAGTAATAACAATACCTAACCTACTAAACTAATAAGTAAGTACATCTACATAATATGTTTAAAAGGTAAATTAATTTCTTGTTTCAGATTTGTGATGCTGTACATGATTCATACCTACTTATGTGGAGTCAATACCCCATAAAGTGTATTTTAGAAAGACTTGAAAGAAATGAAGAACACTGTTGGCTATTTGATGAGAAATATTATTTTGGCTGGTTATTGATAATGAAGAGCTCAATGAATGTAAATGTGTTAATAGATATTTCGAGTCTTCAATCAATAAATAATTGAAGCAAATATGAAATTTATTATTATTTTTAGGTGATTCTGAATATACACAGCACCCCTTGGATGATGACATCTAACTTAGGTGCAGCTCCGGGTTCACCAGAAGATCACTGCACAGACAGAAATACTGTTGAACGGTGTATTGGAGTACTGATAACATGTTGGCAGTGCTTGTTAACACACTATACAACTACACTATAACCCAATTACAGCAGTCAATGTGGTGAATGCACATGCTGTTTTACAAAACATTGCCAATTCACTGAATGTTCCAATGCAGAGCCTCAGAGTGATGTTGTCAGAACTAAGTCTACAGAGTGTGGTGGCAAGAATCATCGAAAATCCAGATAACTGTAGGGATATAACAGACCATAAATTAAGGAATGGATCGAGATAATCATTTATAACTATATAATGCATTCCATAATCATTGGGCTTAGTAATACTGATATTTTTGTTATTGTTTTAACATTTATTACATACCTAAGAACACAAATTACATGTTTCATATTAAGAAGACAATAATACTTTAAAATACATATAAAGCTTTAACTTGAATGCTACTAGAAGTATTATTATGTACATAACTATGTACATCTTCTCCAGTGTCCTTCATAAGCTCCATCACAGTTCCTTATGCAGCTGCATTTTGCTCTTCAGCAGCAATGTGCCGTAAGTATCTCAATGACGTTGGCCCAGCACCGCACCCTCTCATCTCCATGAACTGAAATTTACATATTTAAATTGGTTTGATGTTGAAGCCTATTATTATTTTAATTGATTTAAAAAACAAGCACTCTAGGAATTTTACGATTTACCTAATGTGCGAATTTACTTTTTAACTAAGATTAATCACTCGCTGAGTAAGTATCCTTCTAATGATGACTGAGTGAATTTTTTTTAGATTGTAGGTAAAATAACTATTTTAAGCAGATGGTTCATTTCTTGAGTTAATTTATTAACTAGTAAACTTACGTGGTCTAATGTAGTGGTTCCTTATGCCACAGGTTTAGCAGAATTGCTACGGAGTCACACGCTTCTCGGGTGACTAACAGCTCGTGGACTTCCCGTAAAGTGACCCAATGATATATCGCGATGAGACTCCGCAAACTCCACCAGCAGTTCCATTGGGCTTACGGAAACTCTTCTGTATGCAGGCATCTTAAAAGTAGAAATTCTACATTAACATAATATACTAGCGGCCCGCCCCGGCTTCGCACGGGTACATTGCGGTTACATTATTCGAGTTTTAGTAAGGATCCCTAATTTTTTGAAAATATATTATAGCCTATGTCACCCGAGGGTAGTGTAGCTTCCCAACAGTGAAATAATTTTTCAAATCAGTTCAGTAGTTTCGGAGCCTATTCATTACAATCAAACAAACAAAGTTTTCCTCTTTATAATATTAGTATGATTAAATACTTGAATTTACCTTCAGTTACTTTGATCTTATAGTGATTTAATTAGGTAATATTGAAGTTAAAAAAACTTTGATTCAATTAACAATTTTCACATTGTAAACCATAACTTAATCGTTAACTTACCTTTAAGGATTTATTTTAACAAACTTATGGCTTACAAAACACAATTAAACGCAGTAATTAAATTAATTACGCACCAAACAATTAATACAAAATCAGCACAAAATTGATTTCCCACCATCTTTACATGTCATGTGTACATAAACCGCTTATGATGAAATGTTATCTAAAATGTAGTACTTCACACGTTCAAAAGGCGTTGTTCAATTTAGTCGTATAATAGTCGATAAGAAATAGAGGCGTCGAGTGTTGTATCGAAGAGCACCGCTCTCCGCCCGTTAGTCACCGTAACTTCATATCCACTCAATGTGATACGGAATACCAAAGTTGTACCATTCTCAGTTGTCATCAAAGTTCAGTGTACAACTGAAGCCAGTTAGTCACTGGTGATCATCAAGTTAGCGAATAGGGGGGCAGGACTAGCAAAGGTGTCAATCTTTGTCACAAGAAAATAAAGACGTCACACCAGCTGAACATATAAACCGCCATATTGGAAAAATATCTCCGTACATACGGCTTGCGATTCCGTTTGTCGGTAACACCGGTTTGGTCGTGGGCTTATCACCCATAAACCAAGTTAACAAGACGTGTTGAAATGGTTATTCATATTCGGTGGAGCCCATAAAATATAAGAGTATTTTTATTTGAAGTTTGTCGGCTGAAATTAAGCGTGAATTTCGTTCATTCTTATATGTAATCGTGGTTAAAAATTATTAACTAATGGTTAATAACAACACGTAGGTATTCAATAGTAATTGTGTTAAAAAAAAAAAAAACATGACATGTAAAAAGACAAGCCCGCTGAGTTTCTTGCCGGATCTTCTCAGTCGAGGTCGCGTTCCGATCCGGTTGTAGATATAAGGAAAAAAATATGTAAATTGACAATTTGTAAGTGCCCCCGTAGGCCTAAACAAAATAAATGATTTGAATTTGAATTGAATTGAATTTCTATTAATGCAACACTGACTAATTAATCAAACGAAATTTTCCTTCCTTGTGACGTAGGTAACCACAGAGCAGGGAATTTTCACGAGGATAATTTAAATGAAGGTATTTTTGACGCATTGGCGTAATTCTACCTATTGTATAATATATGATCAAACGAACTTCACAAGCGAAGTTCGATCATTATTATATGAGTAGCTCCATTCTTCGATATAGGATAACCAGGTAGTTTCCTTAACCTACAAGGTAGCGTCGCACTTTTTTTAGATTTCATCGATTAATCGAATGAATCGATTTACAACTCTTAAAACATCCACGTCCCTACAGTCACGCTGTGAGTATCTCATTCCTTTTAGAGTATATCCAAAAACTTGTACTTAAGGGATTGTGGTGGGTGGGTTCCTATATCTTCGAATGGAGCTACTCATATAATAATGATCGAACTTCGCTTGTGAAGTTCGTTTGATCATATATTATATTTCCTAGCTCCATTCTTCGATATAGGATAACCAGGTAGATGTTCAGAGCCTAGCTGCATTTGCTAAAGTTTTTGGTAAAGATAAAAACACACCCACATTGATCATAGTGTGTTTTTAAATAGGTAACAATTAAAGTAACAAAATTATGATTATACTTAAGTATATCAGTAATAAGATAACAACTTTCTTAATAATCAATAAAATAAGAACTCTATATCCTGCTTATTATTCTTATAATTAATTAATTTTATGTTTCGGATCTAGGTTCAATAATAGATCTCGCAAAACTATCAACAATAATCGGACGATTATAATGCTTTGCAAAACAATGTGAAGTTTGTGTCCAGCCAGCTGTTTTGTGGATTGTCTCTACAGAAACACCAGCGGCACGCGCGTTTGATGTGGCGGCGTGTCGCGTGCTGTGCGCGCTGAATGTTGCTACATCAACGCCGCTAGTCTTTAGCACTTCCTTTATCCAACGACTAATAGTTTGTTTCGTGGCCGGCCGGTGTGGCCGTTTATGTGTTATGAACAAATTTCGAAAGTCGTTTGACGATCGAATGTTTTCTGTGGCGATCAAATAATCTTCTAAACATTTAGCGGGGCATATTATGTTAGGCTTATCAATGAAATAAGGTAGCAGCAGGGTCGGTTGTTCGCGACCTACTGCTGACGTTTTAATGAGATCTGTAATGGTGATTATAATTTGATTTTGCGAAAGGATTATATTATCTACTTTAATGACAGAAAGTGTTTGCACGCGATGAGCGGTACACAGCGCGAGAAGCACAGCAAGCTTTTTCGTTAACTTTTCTAAAGGTAAACTGTTATTATTATACCAAGCTGAAATAGAATCAAGAACAATCTGTGGGTCCCATATATAATTATATTTGGGTAAATTTGGCCGTTGCCTAAAGGCTCCCTTCAGCAAACGCGAAATCTTTTCATCTGAGCCCAATTTATTGCCTAGCAATAATGACAGCGCAGAACGATGACTATTGAGAGAAGCGTATGAGGCTCCCTCTTGAAATTGTTCAGTTAAAAATAAGATGACAGCTGTGGTAGTGCATTCCAAATAGTTAAGACCTAATTTCAAACAGAAAGACCACTACAATTTATAGGTGGTATTGTACTGCTTTAAGGTGCTTGCCGAAAGAGAAGAAATCATCAGGTCTGTAGATACTTCTGGGATGCCCCGTCTATTGAACGCTTGCCTGAGACAATCGCGGCCCCCAGGGTAATGTTGGGGGGCAGGTGCACACTGTAATGATATTGCATAGCGTTATTAAATTAAATAATTTCAGATTCTAATAAGCTTTTGAGAAGAGGAAACCATGCTTGCGAAGGCCAGTGAGGAAATACAATAATTCCGGTTGATCGTTCGCTAATTATTTTTCGTAAACATTTGAGAATCATCGAAAACGGTGGGAAGCAGTAAAAAAAAATAAAGGTGCCAAGAAAACGTGAAGGCATCAACAGCAATTGCATCAGGGTCTGGCCTCCACGAAGCATAGGTAACGCATTTGGCATTTGTACGAGATGCAAACAAATCTATATTGGGTTCCCTAAAATGGTCAACAATGGTCTCATAGGCTTCTGAACTGAGTTCTAATTCAGTGTCAGGATTTAGCCTTCTAGACGCCTCATCGGCTATGTTATCTTTCGTATTTATGTACGAAGCAAATAACCAAATCTTCCGCTGCTCGCACCACTGCCAAATTGATCTTGCTAATTCGTTTAAATGGGGAAACGGTATACCACCCATTCTATTTATGTAGCTTATGGCTGTTGTATTGTCGATCTGCATCAATATAGCGCAATTGGATCTGTCTCGACTGAAACATTTAAGACTGAGAAACGCAGCTTGAAGTTCCAAATAATTTATATGGAACTTCAGCTCGTTTTCCTTCCAGCTCCCATTAGCGCGCATATTATTGCAGACGGCTCCCCAACCTACCCGTGATGCGTCTGTTAAGATTTCAAGGACATAGTCTAAAGGGACTAAATTATTTTTAGTTGTGAGGATATTTTCTTTCCACCAGTACAAATCTGGCAATATTCTCATTGACGGTATGAACGTTACATCATAATCCGTATAGTTTTGGAGTGCAATAAATTTTTAATGCTCTAAAATCTTTGTGTATAGCCAGCCATACTTAACAGCTGGGCAGGCTGCTGTCAATATACCAATGAACTGTGAAAATTCACGAATGGTACACTGAGGTAATTTTAAATATATTTCTGTTCTCTTGTAAAATATTAATACGTTTCTTTTCTGGTAACGATATTGTCATGTATATTGTATTGAAAATAAAGCCTAAAAACTTACAGTTTTGTTTGGGTTCTAGCATACTCTTTTGGTAATTTATAACAAACCCTAGACATTCCAGAAGCTTCACAGTTTCCTTGACATTATGGAGACACTCTTCATACGTATTTCCTATACAGAGGGTATCATATAAGTATGACACTGAACTAAGCCCGCGACCTCTTAAATAACTAATTACCTCCTTCATTATTTTTGTAAATGTTCTAGGTACTGTTGAAAGACCAAGGGTACCAACGAAACCGTTTTTTGGCAATAAGTTACAAGCAGTCCTATAATACTCCATTTTGAAGTGCTCCTTACGTACGAATTTATTAAAGGACTTTAAATTTAGAATAAATCTAAAAGTACCGTTGGGCTTGGGTGTTAAAAAAATGGAAGACAGATACTGGGGTTCTTGGTCTTATATCGATATAGCACCTAAATCTAATAAATTATTTATACTGGTTTGAATATTTATTTGTTCAGTTTCAGAAAAACTGTGTATAGGAGGTATGTATGACTGTTTCACGAAGTCATTTAATGGAATACGATACCCATTAAGTATGCAGTCTAAGACAAATCTATTTTTTGTTATAGCTCGCCAACAGTTATAAAAGTAGTGTAACCTGCCGGCATGCACCTGCACTAATGACGTGTTGCAGCACGCTGTAGTCTGGTTGATTCTCTGGTCTGTGGCGGAGGTACCGGAGCTGGTGGCACTTGAGGTTTCCTGTAGCTGGTACTCGGCGCCTGCCTGCTTGAAGTGTACATCCCTCCCCGCCCCCCCCCCTTTTTCGCCGACGAGGGATAACGAGGAGGGTTCGACCAGTTTCCCGGCTGCCGAACTTTGGGAGTAGCCTGTTGATGTATGGGTTTGATCGAAGCAGGTATATTCCGTTTGATTTGCAAACCCTGTTTTTCTATTGTCTTTGCTACTTTTATCTATTTATATCTTTTCTGTCAGTTTATTGCCGAAAAGTGTTTCGTCTCTTTGTTCGTCCTGTATAATATTATAAAATACTTTATTCAAACAAGGAGTTATTACTTTGGTGCGTGCTTGTATTTCCAAGAAATGAAGGTCCGACAAAATTCTGCAGCCCTGTGAGAGTAATTTTATGACATCAATTTTATTTTTTATTTAGTTATTTATTTCAGATAACATAATCCATTATTGTTAGTAATTGTGGGGGCTTATTACCATTACTAATTAATAGTGAGATTCCCCTAGATATAGCCGTAATCCCTAAACCCAATTGGCCTTGTTTAGTTTATATATATATATATATATTTTTTTTTGTCTTTGGGGCGAACCACATCAGCGACTGCTGCTGCGATTTCAGGGTTCAGACTCGGAGCCTTTAGAAGCCTGCAATTGTCTGGGATATTATGATCTTTCAGTAATTTTTCCCTGACTTCTTTCGTGAGGCCCTTTCGAAATATAGGTAACCAACGTTGCGCTATATCTGGAAGGATATTATCACGATAGGTTGGCATGTCCTCGGCATGATCTCCCAGTGCTAACCGTATCTCTGGGTCTAGTACTGACGTTGAGTTATCATCGTCTAGCAAAATAGGGTTTATGTTGTCAGGCACTATATCGTCTGGTGATGACGTATTCTGTGATTGTTCGTTGTTCACGGTACATTCTATATTCAAATTATCTCCTGGAGATTGAACCGTATGTGGTTTCGATTTCTGGAAATAGGTATCTGTGTTCATTTTTTTTTTTTTTTTGAGGGTAACTTTTTTTTTTTTTTTTTGTTAGAGTAAGTATGCTTGATTTATTACTTCTATACAATATGACCTTCGTGTATGACCCACAGTCATACCACCCGGTTATTAAAACATCATGTCTTGCCTTCGTGTAGAACCCGCAGTTAAACCTCCCGGCAGACTTAGAGATGTTTCGTGCATTATTGATATTCAATAGGTGCACGTAGAATGTAAAAATTATTGGATAATGAACCAACCTTTATCTGATTCGAAATCAGACGAGACTGAATATAAAATGACGCGACGACGACGACGTTCCTCTTGCTGTTTTTTAACTTCCAATTTCTTGATTTTTGCTTTGTAACATTTAATTAGTTGGTCTTCACTTTTCCTTTTGGACATGATTAATGGCGGTAGGTACTAGGTACTTACAAATAAGCGATGCGTGCGTTCGCTACCTCGCACGAAAAAGGAATGAGATACTCACAGCGTGACTGTAGGGACGTGGATGTTTTAAGAGTTGTAAATCGATTCATTCGATTAATCGATGAAATCTAAAAAAAGTGCGACGCTACCTTGTAGGTTAAGGAAACTACCTGGTTATCCTATATCGAAGAATGGAGCTAGGAAATATAATTTCAAAATATCCACAAATCTTGCCTGATAGGTTGTTAGTCAAATATACAAGTGGATACTTTATTAACTCATTAATAGGTACTTTGCAGTACAAAGCAGCGTGGGAAAACAACGTCCAAAGAAACCCGTTTTTCATCCGCTCTCCCATTGCCATGGAAACAAGTGGTGCTTAATGTTTTTCAACACAGCCCACCCTGAAAGGCATAAATAAAAAAAATACACCATTCGCAGCCAGAGGCATTAATCGCGAACGTCCAGGCCGATACAGATTAAAAAAGAATAAACACACAAACGGCGCTTTGGCGGCAAAACTTGTTTCCGATCGTACGCACTGCGTACAACTTTTATGTTTGTAATAAAGTCGAATATCGTATGAAATAACATTTGACAGGTGTAAATTAACGCCGAGATGTTGACCAGACTGACTGGTCGGGACTAGAGGCGTTGAACCGCACAGGTGGTCCTTGGATTAGTTGAGATACATTATTTTAATACGGCTTAATAATACAGTAATGACGTGTGTATTTGGCCGTAGGAAACTGAGAGTATTGGACGCAGAAAGAGAGATTTACAGAAATATAGTTTAGTACAGGCCGATAATTTTTACAGACTTAAACATTTCAATACAGAATGAAATTGAAAAATTGTCTTGAAAATAGAAAGTTCTGACATATTGGAGAGCTCAACTCAAATCTGAGTAGCTATAAATGACAGATAACGACGTATTGAACGAGTGTAAACGTAACGATGAAAAGGTAGAGTTCTAGTAAGTACCTATTCAGTGTGGGCAGTCCTGCAATGGAACTGCAAGTACTTACAGAACACTAATGGGCAAGCCAGAACCTGTAATTCCAGACCATGTATGTAAAATTCTATAAATGAAGCCCTTCACCTGTAATTATCTCTCTATAATAATATCGAGATGATTACATACGACACAACCGGAACAATCGAGTCGGAAGCGGACACGCACGCAGACTTGCTAATTGACGATGGCGTGGAAACTTACAAATTATATTACAATAAAGATAATGTAAATTCCTATTTACTAAGTTCGGAAATACTTATACATATATATTTACTAAATAAAGAATAGGTGCCTAAGTTGATAGAGTTTGGCGTAGTTCGTGTGTAACTAACTAACTCTACCATGGGTTGGCTAGAGTAGCTGATCCCTGGTCGGTAGGGACTGCGTAAAATGTGAAGAGGTACTACCCTGTGGTAGTAGGTACCTATTGCAATTTATTATAATTTCTCAGGAATTTTACTTCGATTTAATTTTCAATAATGATCTACAACTACTTAGCTATATACACCCGGCCATACATAATTCCTAGTTTCTGCGGAAACTTCGGGATAAAATAGTAAAGCTAATAGTTCGAAGGACAAAATAAGTCTTTCACCCGAGTTAAACACTGTGCTTTTCATTACGAATACAAGGAAAATAAAAATAAAAACAGGAATTGGCTAAAGAAATAATACAAGGAAGTATAAACAATACTCTACAACTCGAAAAAAAAAAATCGGATTGCCGCCTATTTTGTTTTTTTTTTTCGTTGGCCGGCCAACTTCGTTATTAAGCCATTATTTTTCATTTTCATCTTTAAATATTTTACCCAAATCTATGTTATTTTAAAGAAATTGTTGAAACTAAATTATAATTAAGTCATTTGGAAAAAAAAAAATTCTTGAATTAATACTTAACTTTATGTTATTTCAATTTTACATCGTGCTGTAATTGAGTGACTGTAGAAAAAGTTTGAACATGGTTCCATAGAAATGTGAAAATGGAACTAGTTTTTTTTTTTAATAATTTGACAGCTGTCAGTTGAAAGCGAAACTCCCGGGCCTGAAAAGTATTACTTTCAACCCGCTTCTCAGGCAACTTCAGACCTACTTTCAGAGTATGAGTAATGAAAAGTATATTAAATACTCTTTTATAGTAATGCAAAGTTGTGTAACAAGTTCGAGTCAATCCATTGACTACTTTTCGAGTTTTGCGGACACAAACATACGGAAGTTAACATTTTATAATTAAAGTATAGTATCAAAATAGTTGTGCTTCGATTTAGTCAAATCATGGAAACTAGTAAGATATATTTTTAAGTGGGATTTATTACATAGGTCCCATGCGTCCCACTTATATAGCGTAAAAGTGGGTCCAATTTCAATATCACCGATATGACGGGAAATTTACGCGTGCCTCACCAACTCGTTCATCTCTTGTTTTTCTCAATTACGGAATTTTACCTAAAATGACAAATATATTTACGGTAAAATGTTATTATTTATTGACGTAAAATTGCGTTTGTAACCCAATCGTATATAACAGTAATGACAAATAAAAACCCATGTGTAATTGTTATTTGCCAAATACGTAATATCCATGTTAACCAGGTATTATTATAATGGTATTAGTTATGGTTTTAAAACAAGCAATTGTTTTCAATTAATATAACTACTCGATGCACTGGTGTTTCTCCCGTGTACTCGTATGCTTTGATACGGTTTTGAGTTCTGAGTCCCGACCTTTTTACTAGACAAGTATGAGTTGAAAGCTCAGTACAAAATAAAACTTCTTCTACGTATTCGACTCAGTTTTGTAGCGTATACGACATGAAATGATTATTACCGATGAAAAAACCAAAATAAACAAACATTACAGTGTCTGTGAGGACGGCCGGGCAGCCGTCTCGCCGTCAGACGAGCACATAAACAACGCGGAGTGTCACCATTACACGGCTGCGTAGTTACTCTCGACCAAAATTAACCAATCATACCTACATTAGCAACAAGAGGCGCAATGTGCGCGCGCATCAACTACGAAAATTACTCGATTTCTTTCAAGACTTTTCTGGAACGAGTCTTTTCCAGAAAACCTTCAAGTAAGCGTGATTAGGTATTGAAAACCGTTCTTACATCGCTATTAGCGTTTAATGATTGCTATTTTGAAAGGAATCGTTTTCGCAATCATCGATTAAATGTTACATTGAAGGTCGGAGTCGACAATTTGTATCTAACTAGAAATTTCGATCCGTAAAGCCTTTAAGAAATAAAAAATGTAAATGTAAAATAAACTATCTGAATCACGGGCCCAAAATATCTACGAGATTATAAAAAAATAATTTAAGTGAACATCAAAGCAGTGCTAGGTAGATATATTGAGCTTATTACCTACATTTATTTTTAAATAAAAAGGTATAGTATTATACCACACTAGCGGCCCGCCCCGGCTTCGCACGGGTACATTGCGGTTACATTATTCCAGTTTTAGTAAGGATCCCTAATTTTTTTGAAAATATATTATACCCTATGTCACCCGGGGATAGTGTAGCTTCCCGACAGTGAAATAATTTTTCAAATCGGTTCAGTAGTTTCGGAGCCTATTCATTACAATCAAACAAACAAAGATTACCTCTTTATAATATTAGTATGATGAAAAGCCTTAGGTACCTACTTCAATCGCGCGATGTATCATTTTAACTGAGATTTAGCCGCGGTGCCGCTCCCAAACACATATATAACCAAACCACTCCAACTTAATGGAATGAAAACATCAATGTTTTCAAATTATATGGTCTTCACAATGAGACAATCATTCGTTACAAATCTATGTGGCGGCGTCTGACTTTAAATATAAATAAGTTGAGGACTCTGATAAACTCTCCTAGGATGTATTAGGAACATTTTCTGTCTTGCCTCCTAGTATCTTGATTGCAATAATATTATACCCTCACACACGCGCACACACTCACACACACACACCCCACTACACTTACCCCTACACACCCCTCACACACACTTCTAATTATAGATAATATATGTAAGGGAGGAGCCTGGCACCTGAAATACAGGCTGTCCTAGTTTGGGTGCCAGTGAAAAACTGTAATTAGATAAGGAAGTGAAAATAAACTATTATTATAATTATAATTCGGGTCCACTGAACAGACCTTAGAACTCATTTTAATTTTATTATACCTAACTACACGTACTGCTAAAAACCTACTGTTTTAAAAATTGAATACGGACTGCATATAATAATTACAAGTAATTGATGTCACTGGCACGCGTTGCGGTTTCTTTTTGACCGATTACCTCTTATATTATTATTAGCGTCGCGATGTAAAACAGTTATTAGTGTATTAGTTATTGACAGATTGGTTATAACCACAAAATGTTATAATACATTGACCCAGTATAATTCACGTTTTGACGATTGGCGCAGTTGCCCGAGCGTAGGCTGCTCGGCTCACTGTACATGGTGGTTGCGGGTTCGATTCCCGCTGAGGAACATTTCGGGAATGGCCTTTTCGTAATTAGCCCAGGTATCGGTGTCACTGGGATCGGCCCCAGTCCATTGTACGGTACCCGTAGTACAAGCTTTGCTTAGTTTGGACCATACAGTTGGTGTGTCAGTCTGGCGATATTATTATCATTATCATTTGGACAAGAAATTATTTTTGTGGTCCTAGTATTCTTATTAGTAGTTTAAATACTAAACGTTTTCTAATTAGAGCAAATATTAATGTAATGCCTTGAATTCACAAATTTATTAAGGTACTGTCGTTTTTCTCTCTATTATATTGGCAGCCATTGGAAGTTGATTTGCTTGACTAAAAAATGACTAAATAGGTATTCAAGTAAGAATTGTTTCAACCTGTTCCTGTACCTTGAGCGGGAAAGGCAGTGTCTCCTCCAAGTGAGAACAAAAGGCGACATATGTCGATGCGGTTCCGCATTACGTACATAAACTTGGGTTACTAATAATTGCTATCAAGATACGTCAGGGATTTCCCTTAAGCCCTACGTCATAGGTTTCGATACCATTTTCAAAGTTGAAGTCTCCAAGTGACGCATGAGCCAGGCTGCAGCCAATTGAATAGGTACAGCTCATACGGGTTGGCACGACCAGGATAGCACTCCCAGTGCGAGACTTGCCATTGGTATTGCAAGCATCTGCAGGCTTCGGTAACTGCTTAACATGAGGCGGGTCGTACGTTTGTTGGCCGACTTAGTAATCCTACTAGTATTATAAATGCGAAAGTTTGTGAGTGTAGATGTTTGTTACTCTTTCAGGCAAAAACTACTGAACGGATTTGGACGAAATTTGGAACACATATAGTTTATAACCGGGATTAACACATAGGATGCTTTTTATCCCGATAATATCGAAAATTTTGTTAAGTTAAATACTACTCGGATGAAGTCGCGGTCACAGCTACTTAGTATTATATACATATATATTAACGTAGTTAGATACTATTCTATTATGTAATATTGAAAACCAGTTTAGAGTCCACTGACACAATTGATGTCATCAGAGTTTACAAAAAAGTGTATTAAAATAATAATAATAATAAAATTAGTTAACATAGTAATCAGATTGTTATATAACACTTGTTATATTAGATTCGGTGAATAATATTATGTACTTATGTACAAGTTTGTATATTTATAATTTAAATGTCAGCGGCGATTGAAATTTAATTTTATATTTATAAAAAACATTGATAAATCACAATGATTCGTATTCGAAATAATTACTTAGGTACTTATTAAGTTTAAATTATCTACCCGTATCTTTAATTTTTTGTCGATATCTTCTAAGACTGGAAGATTTATAAGTTTATTTTAGTATAGCTATTTTTATATTGTAATATTTATTGATTATTTTGCAGTCATGCTTGCATTAGTACATAAATCTTTGTTTGGTATTTTTTGTCTATCGTCTGGCGCCACACAATATACAATGATATGTAGAAAAGCTATACCTTCTTTGCAAACACGGATAATCTGGTTTTAATCTGACATTTTTAAAATCATCATTATTCGTGACTGATAAGGAGAGTAGTAGATCACGGATCTGTCAAATGATACCTCCTGATCCATAATACACAGCTGTATATTTACGTGTACTCCTGGAATCCAGGATCGACAGTGATGTTCAACAAAGACGCCAAAGTTTGCTACTCCATCGATAACGTCCGGGGAAAAGCTAAATAGTCTTGGCAACCGCACGTATTTTATAAAAAGAGACAAACATTCTACGCTCGGGTACGTTTTTTAAAAAATGATATGATATATCTTGTATTTTCATTATTTTATCACAAATCCGAGCGTATATATACTAAAAGCGTCAACGCCGTCTGGCCCGTGCACATTAACTTTGTTTATCGTCAACATAAATATATACGGAATATAATCGCGGCTTGGCTACCATCCAGACTTGGCTTATCATCGTAAGGATGTCATAATTCAGTGTTCATTCACGCGGCAGAAGCGTGGGATGCCATTCAACGAGATGTTTGAATAAAATCGTGATTTTATTTTATTACATCAGTCGACGTCGACACTGTCGAACAGTGCGGTAATCTACTTGTTAATTTGAATGTAAATAACACGGTGGCAATGATATATTAGAAACACCAACAACGCCGACAATTTAGATATTGATATTCGCAGTTTTCGTTAAATGTAACCAAATCTTATTCATATTTAATAATTAAAAGGTCCAATAGCTATCCAATTTAATTTAGCACTGGCTGTATGGACCAGTACTCTCGCCTGTCCTATTGGACTGATTACACAACTACATACTCCTAAAGCTGTTGTTTTTTTTTTCTATATGTTGCGCGGGGAGTGAAACTTTGTTTTATTTTTCAATGTACGCTGCTGGAGCAATCAAAATGTTTAATTTTAACTTGAAAATAATTCACTCCCGTTGTTACACGACCACCCAGTCCGTAGAGGGAGAGGCAAGATTTAAATATAGTTGTATATTCCGTGATATAGATCTCTGGATATTGAAACGACGGGCGGGTAAGGCGACGCGACGGTCACCCACCGAACAGGGACGGAATCGACGTCGAATTTACGATGCATGCTGTCTGTTACAATGAATGATACAAAAATAGGAGCGAAAACATTCTAGGACAACACTATTTCTAACAATGATTTGTTGTAGTTTATGCAAGAGTATAAACTTCATTATCACTGTCAACTAGCAGGCACGCTAAAAGAGTTGCCCTTGGGCAAGTTCTCATGCCAGTAGTTGTAACACTTTTAAATAAATACACGTTTCTAAGTACATGGCCTATATGATTGCATCCAAAAACAATGCACATAAACATCCTTGCATCCATCATCAGAACACACTCCAGTTTGCACCCTCGAACTTCTGAGTCCGTGCCTTCGGTCGGCCTACGTAGGTAACCATGGTTGTTCTATATTCGATCGCAGCACGCCAGGGCGCGGGCGCGGGCAGGAAGGTAACCCGTGTGGTTTCCAATTCAGACATATAAAGATGTCAAACATATCGATACTGCAAGATAGCATGGAAATCATTATAGAATCGTTGCATGAACATCATTGCGTATGTATGTATGTATAGACGATGGTAGAGACAGAACAATGGTGATATAGATTGATAGTCGTATTAAATTTGTAAAACAGTCGTTCTCTATAATAGGTTCGGAGTTTTATAACTGGTTTTATGACTCTTCATATAAAACGAAATATTGATTTAATTTATCTGACGAGCGACTGTAAGCAGACATAATTAATTTATATTTAGATATAAACCTAGGTGTATAAACGCTACACTTTATAATATACCAGAGTATAAGCGATTGTACTGGACTTTGTCATCTGATGATTTCCAGAGAAAGCTGATGTAAATAAACTGATGTGATGATAAGATCTAAAGATAGGTTCAAGTGTTCGATGCAGATTAAGATACGAGGTAGCTTTCACGTATTTTTTCATGTTAGTATTATTATTTCGAACATGAAATTACTTATCACAAAAGGTTCACATTTTCGGGTAATAAAATTATTAGAAGATTTACATTAATAACTTGGTTGAAAACATTATTTAAAACTAGGTTCCACATACAAATATTATTTTAAAACAAGTCATAATAACCTGCGAGTTACCAATATTACAAAAAAAAAACACAAAATGTTTGTTCCATTTTTAAATCATTCTTGTAGTGTACCTAGCAACACTGATAGGACAAATGTCAGTCAGTCCAATGCATTTATAACCCACATGAAAATAAAGGTCATCCAAAATTATCGTATTGATCAAGTGCTATGGCTAATTGTGTGTTATTAATTTAAATTCTCGTGAATGTGAGTAAAATACGGTGGAAAATGGAAGTTATTCATTCTCCGAGCATCGGGTAGTACCTATGTCTTTATAAACCAGACATGCAAGTGCCAACAGACAATGCTAAGTTTAACCTCCTCTACACTGTACTTGTTTTATTCATCAATGCGTTATAAATATGTCTTATTGGTGTGCGGACGGGCGTATCTTTAAATGTATATTGTTGGCTAATTTCGTCCTGAAACATTTCAGCTTGAAATGGTTATACTGAGACGGTTATAAACTCGACTAGAAATTGGACTCTCTTAGTTGTACATTAAGGAGTTTATTGTAGTCTAAATTGTAATATAGGTACTTAGGGCTATTTTAAAAGCCTTTTAGGAAGACCTTTGTTCCTAAATTATACAATTAACATGCAATTTCATAAATTGTAGACAAAAAACTTCGACCTTTTTTAAAATAATTATCATCAGTAATAATGCCTATGTTTTTAATCGACAATATATGCATCTGTAACTGAAATGTTTAAATATAGAATGCGTACCGATTTTCTCGATATGTAACGTAATCGATATAGAGTGGAGTATATTTAGAACGATGTATCGAGTTGCAAGTTATAACCGCCGAGGGAGTCTGTTTGTAGGTCTCCTATATAATATGTTAGACGATATTTTCTTACTATATATCAAATATATTTGGTTTAAAAAAATATCCTGACCTCTCTGACCCGGTCGGATTTAACTCTCATGTATAGTTGCAATACGAAACCTTAGGTCGTGTAGATTTTCTAAATTGTGACGTTTCTGTTATTCATAGCAATTTGCGTGTTTCATTGCTCGTGGATCGCACTAAAAAGAAATGCTTTCACTTCAGCGATGTGTGAATCAATTTTGGTATTTCGTATTGTTATTACTAAATTACATTTACATTCACCAGGGACTTGTCGCACATTCACAAAAATTAGCGTTACTATTTCCTTTTATTTATAGTATATATCGTATTTATTCGTAAAATAAACTGGGAAATTGAATCTTATAAATACTAGTGTAAGTATATGATGATACTAGGCAAGCATTAAATTATGACGTGCCCCCAAGGGAATAACACTGGTACATACAGTTCCACTGTAATTATTTAGGTGCATATGAGATGCTATATTGAAACGCGCGCGGATTAAAGTGGCTGTGAGTGGACGGACTAGCGACAATTATGATTTATTATGGTCTGAGCATACGCAAATTAATGTCGACGAACGACTGCCAAGGCAAGTGAACCTATTTCAAACATTCGTCTGTAACTATTTACCTTTATAACCGCTGCTTGTTCTGTACTTGTGAGGATGGCATGGTTGCCGTTATATCTGTAACGCTCGTTACTTTGTCTGAAAAGTTTGAAAGCTGGTCTGACCAGCTGTTACAGCCTCGGAGAGCAGACGACAGTCGTTTTGTATTAATATCGGTTATCATGTAAAACCTCAATAAACATTGTACTAAGGTTAGAGAAAAAATACTCATAAAGCTAGAGGTATATCGATGTTAAAACTATAGACAGTTTAGATAGAGTCCTAGAGCTACATTGAGTACGATTTTGAGATACGGGAAGGAAACTGAAATAATATAAATCCCATAAACACACGGTAGGTCCCTATTACACAATTATTTAATATCTTTTTACAAATAACCCATTGTTTCCAACGCAGACATCTTACGATTAAATGAGGAAGGACAATTCCAAATGACTAACTGTTATAACAATGTGTTATTGAATAGAATTATAAATACCTATAGGTACCTACTATTAATGTTTCATTCATGATTTTCGTGTTATGGTTTTATAATATTCACGTAGGTCGTAGCTTCCTCTTCCTTTCCTCAACTACTGGGCTCCTAAATACACCACAATCCTAGAGGCTTTTACATCTTTAGACTCCTTGATTAGTCCAAGATTTATTATAATAAACTATAACAAAATGAGGTGACCAAAACTTTGCCATTTTCATGGGACTATGAGGAATTTAGAAATAACATTTCCCAACAACAGAAATCCCTCGTATATCGAATCAGGTATAATTTGGTAGGTGGCTGTGCAATAATAATAACGATGTCACATGATAAATATGACCTAACCCCATAACTGTGCATCGTCGGGTAAACTACGTAATGACAGCAATCTGCTGGTATCGCTTGCATTCTTTCGGAAAAACCCTCGCGAGGAAACTTTTATGTGTTTATGCGATGGCGTAATTGTGGGCCAATTTTATGTTAATTGTTGTTATTTCATGAAGGCAGAACAGCAGTGATAGCCGATTGGTTAAGCACGCGTCTTGAGGGCTACCAGGTCTCGGGTTCAAACCCCGGCTCGAACCTCTGGATTTTTCGAAATCTATGTGCGAATCATAACTTCTATATGATTATCACTTGCTTACGGTGAAGGAAAACATCGTCAGGAAACCTGCATGTCTTAGAAGATTTAACCAATTTTCGAAAGACATGTGAAATCCGCCATCCCGCACTGGGCCAGCGTGGTGGATTATGGCCTGGAGGCCCGTGCCCAGGAGTGGGACGTCAAAAAGGGCTAAAATTATTATTAAATTATATTATTTCATGAAACATTACTCCGTTATGATTTACAAGAAACCATAGTTCATTACGACAAAAATGTATCCTGGGAGCGAAAATGATGGTAGAGCTAGAATGGATGTGTTCGAAGTAAATGAACTGAAGCCTAATATACTGTAGTTATATAACACTTACATATACTATAACGAATACACACATAATATAACTCTATATTAAATTGCACAACATTACGGGCTCGGTGTAACGGTGACTTGCAGATCTGAAGAATGAATGAGTGCTTGTTACGTTTTGTTATTGCATTGTAATGATTTCTAAGACACTTCCTTATATATGTCTGTTAAAAACTCGAAATTTTATACAAGTATATAATTTTGTACGGCAAAGTTACGCAGAGCGTGCGCCGCCGGAGTCGCCGCTCGATGATTTTCCCCGCGCGTGCGTTTGTGTGCGTGTATCGAGTTTCACACGCGACTGTGCGTGTGTGCGTGAACTGTGGCAGACTCGGTGGCAACCCGCGTCTGCGTATATAAGGGCTCGTTTAGAACGGTCCAAGTAAAAAATATTAAAAGTTAAAACCTTGCAGAGATATAAAATATTTTAACTCTTGTAGGTATTTACTTTCCCGATTTCCTTTTCTCAGAATACTCATATAAGTGTTGCGTACGGTATTTCATCAATTGTTACACCAGTCTTTACCAGTATCCTATATTTATTGCTACGGCTGCTAAACTGGCTAGTTATGGTTCACGAAAAACTATTTAAAATAATAGTTGAAAAAAATATGTTGACCAATTCAGGCTTATTAAACTCCATAGAGGTCTGTTCAGATGTAACACAACAAACTTCTCCAAGGCTATATGTTCCACAGCTTTACAAACGTGCGTGTGTGCGTTGTCGCAAAGACACACAAGTTGAGACAAGTTGACGCCATGTACGGTGCGCACGCGCAGCCACAGCCCAATCTACATCGCGCTACTGCCAGCCTGTTATTATGTTGCAAACCTGATGAAATGCAGGAAGATGGAGGCATTTCGTTGGGCCATTTGATATGAGTTGATATAGCATTGTTTTTACGGGTTTTTTACAAATATATATCTTTGATGCTTTGCGATATATTTCAGAGGTATCCTTTTTATAAAAATTGTATACAAATTAAAGCCACTACTAACAAGAAAGCATCTCGAATAGTATTTTACTTTAAGGAGGGTGCAAGAATCTAAATCTGTCTTGATACTTTAAGGAGTAGAGTACTTACCCGCTGTTAGCTTCGTTCAACGCAAGCCAAGCTTAATCAGCCAGTTTCTCAAGCCGATATGACGCAAAGTCCGGTCACTAAACAGATGGCCAAATGGCTAGTAATTGCTATATGATCATAATTCACGCGCACCAAATCGTTTTAATTGACGTCGCTCGCATTTATAAGAGCAAGGAAACCGATTTAGAGATTTAATTAAAGATATGCACCACCTTTCACTGCACAGTTGAATTGATTGCTTGTTGAGTACAGAGATATGAAACCGGGGATTCTTTAGTAAGTGCTGTTTTATTGACGCGTCATCGCATGCGTTTTATGATGCATTTCAACATATATAAATGTAAAAAATGTGTAAAAACTCGGCATTAATAATGACAATTCTACAAATAAATACATTCATTTTGGATAAAAATGTGTTATGGCATTAATTCATTCGTTGAAGTCTTCGAAATTAGAATGAGCTCATTAATAAATAATTATGTCCTCCATCCATTAATTATGTATAAAATAATTATAATTAGCCGACAAATACGAAGCGTTTTCACGACCCATCGATTAACTACTTCTCTAATCAGCCATTTAGGTATATTACATAAGAGACCCATTGAAGTTATAACATTATCAATGCCGCCTTAAAATTTCTGAAACACTGACAGCGTAATGCTTAAAAGTCAACCGGCTTTTTGATGCAGATAACACGTGCATCGCGAACCCAGTGCAGACACCTACAGAGAATATACCGTATGTTATTTATACAAGCCGCATTGAAACTGGAGATATATCGTGCGAAAGTTGACAGTCGTATGCTCCGTGAAAGTTATTAATTTCACGAACACTTTGATCCTATTTTAACGGGAGACGTATATTTTTTTGGGATATCAAAGATAGTTCATATGTGTGCGGCTGACTAATGAACTATGAGTTGATAAATGGCGGATGACAAGCGATGGTGTTGAAGTAGATAGGTATTGCGACTGGCGTCAGTCTGTGCAAAATATAGATTTCATGTTTTTCTCATTGAATTTATGAATTGGTGAAAACTGAAAAACCTAGGAAAATTAAGTGACTCTTTACCACACAGGGCATGATCTTGCTGCTGTGATGAAAATCTATGATATACTCGTATATTCCACGTTACTTTTCTTTGCTGAATTTCTATTGAATTTGCCCAAACTGAGCAATGGACTGGGGAGATCCCAGTGACACCAAGACCATTGCATTTTATGAAAATCTTTTATCGAATTTTCCCCTGGCGTGATTTGAACCCGCAACCACCTGCAGCAGTGAGCCGAGCGGCTTATGTTCGAACCACCACGCCAATCAGTCGTATATTATTCAGATATGTAATTTTTTGATGTAATACAACCAAGGAATTTGTAATAATAAGACATTATTATTACAAATTCTTTGAATAGAACCTATGACCGAAGTACAGTCTAGTAAAACAGTACAGTTTAGTATAAAGAGCAAACATTAAGAATCCAAAGTCAAGCATTGTTTTATTATTATTAGATTTTCTAATCCAGTAATGAGTACATATTATTAATGTACTGAGTACATATTATTAGTGGATTGACCGACACTTGCCGATGACTCACGCGCAAGTCGCATCGCCCACCTACGTTTGAAATTCAGATTCAAGACTACATTCAGGTACTGAAATTTGTCATGATTAAGTGATAGAAATGTGTAGTGTTGAAGCCTTTATCTATACCTAGGAAGTTTGTAAAAAATCAATGGCAGTAGGTAGGTGTATAACGGCTAGGTTCTAGCGCCAGACGCTCCATATAAACTGTACATATTCATAATTCAGATCATTTCCTAACATAAACTAAGATTATGAAAATTGTTTTACACCGCCCACGTACAACTTTTAGCTGTAAATCGAGTATGTTTTAACGTACCGGTACTTACTTCTTCACACCTTTGCCATTCGCATAAACTTAAACGTCTACGTGGGTCAATAGTTATTTCAATCGTGCGTAGCAGAATCTTAACTAATATTGCAAATGCGAAAGTAATTCCGTCTGTCTGTTTGTTATGTTTTCACGCCTAAGCCGCTGAAGCAATTTGGATAAATTTTGGTAAAAATATAGATTGGACCTTGGAGAAGGACATAGGGTACCTAATATCAAGAGAATAAAACTTGAAGGGGTTAGAATTTTGTTTGTAAATTTCGCTCCGAGATCCACGAGCACGATTACGCGGGCATAAATAAGTTTTATATCTATTTATATAGCTTTGAGTACTAATTACTAGTCAGGTAGTTTGTTTTAATGGCTCTACATGGCTGAATTTGAGATTGTTTTACGGTCTAATAATAACTTACGTATAACGGAAGGTGTGAACCTCATGTAAATACATTTAAAACATATTATTATTTATGCACTGAGAGAAAATTTCACACAAAATAAACACACAAAATTTATGTGTGTAATTTACTAATAATTTATACATTAAAGATTTATGTTTGCATGTATTCACAAAAAAATATTTTGTAATTACAAAGATATAAAAGTAATTTGTTGTCAATATTTTTTCTAAATTTGTTTCTCAGTGGTAATAAATTACAAATAGTTACAAAGTGTTCCAGGTATTTGTGTGGTAATTATGACAAAACTAAAATAAAGTAGAAATTACATTGTATATGATTACTTTCTATTTCAGTGCGGTTAGAACCAAACTAATCTTCCGTTAAATGGTAGCATTAATACGGCTCGCGATCCGCACGTCGGCTCTGGCAGGTCGAGTGTCGTTGGCAACAGTCTGCCGACGTACCGGCTGCTTCCGCGTAATCATGTCCGCTGGTGTTCGCTTACAAATGCCTTCAGACAGACACAACTACGTAACAATAACTAGACGCGTATGGTGAACGCTAGTAATTTCTAATTCACTTTGAAAAACAGTTTTTAACCCCCGACGAAAAAAGGGGGGTGTTATAAGTTTAACATGTGTATCTGTGTGTCTGTCTGTGGCATCGTAGGGCCCATGCGGATGAACCGACTTTTTTTGTTAGAAAGTTTTTCTAATCAGGAGTGTTCTTAGCTATGTTTCATGAAAATCGGTTCAGCCGTTTGAAAATAATCAGCTCTTTTGTAGTTTAAAAAGTACGCATGGGGGGTTTTTCAAAGTCTCAATTTTAGTTATCTGTGTAGTAACTGTATGGTCATGCTTCTGAGGGTCTGGCGCGATACCAGTCACAACTATGACCGGGGTTACTTACGAAAAGGTTCTAGCTAATCAAAGTTAATTAACACGTACTAGTTGTATCCAAAAGCGTATTGCAAGCTTTAATTGAATATTTACCATTTATACGACAGTGTTCTTCTTATTTACTTTGCCACACGAGAGACATGAAAAAAGAATAAAGAATCAAGGAGTTCAAAATAGAATAAAGGATATATGGAACAAACACATAAATAAGACGGTACAGGAAAACGACATAAGGAAACTCAAATTAGCGATGTGAATCAGTAGGTATTAATAACGATTCGAAGTCTACTAACCGCAGTGTAGGTATTTCCTGTAAAGGTACCTTAATTTATAGATTGAATATCTTTTGAACTGAAGGGATTTGAACTCTACCCTTCACTAAAAGAAATAATGTGAATACCTACCGCTTGATGACCGCTTGGCGCAGTGGTTCGAGCGTAGGCAATTCAACTCACTGCACATGGTGTTTGCTGGATCGAAACCCACCGGGGCACTTTTTTAAATCGTCTTTTCGTAATTTGCCCAGGTCTGGGTGTCACTGGGATCGCTCCCAGTCCATTGTACAAGCTTTGCTTACTTTCGGACCATGCAGTTGGTGCGTCAGTTTGGCGATATTTATCTATTTAGTATTTAATACGAGGAGAATATGAATATGAGGTATTACATAAATCAGTTCTTTAATTACAAAACGTTTTGTTAAAAGTATTTCATAGATTGCTGGGAACTATAAAATCAATTGCTATCGATTTTTCTCGAAGTGAAGACGGATTTATACCTTTCTTAAATACCACTCCACTTCACTTTGTACCGCTCCTCCCTCCTTCCTTAATCAACTCCTTCCCTAATCATCCCCATCCTTGTAGATTAGTATCAATTTACTTAGGCTGTTTTAAGTAACAGACTATTTTAATATTTATTTATTTTCTCAATACATACAAATACCGATAATAGTTGAAGTAGGTAGGTTAGGTAGTTAATGAAAAGTGAAATGCCCTTTGAAATCTGCCGCCACTAGGCCGCGATCCATACAGCATAAGAGTATGTGCAAAACCAGCACTGCTATAAGGAATGCAAATATAGAGTTGAATATTTCTTAAGCAACATAATTGAACTGAAGCATACATTAGTAAGACATGGTAGGCTAGTCATAGTGGGATAAAGTAATGTAAAATAGATCCATTAAACTCAAGCCGAAACCCAATTCAAACCCAATTGGTTTTTTAGTCCTACGCACATACAAATTGTCATATTTAATGTTTTTCCTTAAGTCATAACCGAATCGGAATTCTACCTATTAAGCAGACAATGAAACCACAATTAGCTTCTTTTGATCCAAAAATCATTGATAAACCTTCGAGAATGAGAACCGAGTAAATTCCCATCAAAAAATGTGTAATTAACAAGTTTTTATATGTAAAAAATGAAACCTCTCAATCTCTGTAGGTACCTGAGGGAGCGCGAGTAATTTGATATTTAAAAAAGAACAGGGGTTATGGTCAAATTAATGTTCGTATTATGGTCAATCGGCACCGCCGGCGTGTCATATAACACACAGGTGTGTGATCGTATTCAAATATTATTAATTATTGTGCGACTTTATACTAGTTTGAATTAATTTATTGAATTGCTTATGATTTAATTTGCTATTTAAATGGGTAGATTATAGATAATGTTTTAGGAGTCTGTGGGAATAAATTTAGTTAATTCATTTATTAAAATCATTAAACAAACGCCAACTTTATAGGTACCTGGTAATTTTCAGTGGACTGGAGGCGATGGCGACTGTTAGGTACACATATTCGAGAAGAGAATTTCTAAAATTTGCCTATGCCTGGGATCGACCCCATTGTACGGAACGTTCTCATAGTACAAGGGCTGTTTCGTTCAAGACCAAGAGTTGGTTGTTTACTCTACCTAATCTTTATATATAAAATTCCGGTGTGCTTCTCCTCTACGTTGCCAATTTTGATGTTTTTACATAAGTTACATAAGGGTTTACCTGAATGGTTATTAGCTCTAATTGGACTCGGTAGATGGCGCTGTTGTCGAAATCCAGAAAATTTGCTAGCGTAACTGCGGGAAAAAGATAGTAGACTCTATATTTAGATGTACCTACCACCCACACCCAGGACTCCCGCTGTTACTGATTTATGCAAATCATTTTATGTTTTGCTAATTGTCGTAAAAGTCGCGACACCTGCGCGACACGGCTGCTTTTATCTTTAAATAACAAATCTGTTCGCTTTTCCATCTATAAATAGTAATGTGATCCAAGCCATTATTTTATATTAGATATCAATTTTCTCTGTATAGATACTATCTATTGAGTAAATGATATATTGCCAGACTGACACACTCGCTGTATGGTCCCAAACTAAGCAACGTTCATGCTGTGGGTACCGTACAATAGACTAGGAGCTTTCCCAGTGACAACCAGACCACTTCAAATTACAAAAAGGCTATTTCCAAAAACTAGCCCACCTGGAAGAGAATCGTGCGGATCTACGCTCAAACCACTAGACACAGTTTTTATTTGTAAGTATTTAGTATCTTAGAATTATCATACTAATATTATAAAGAGGAAAACTTTGTTTGTTTGATTGTAATGAATAGGCTCCGAAACTACTGAACCGATTTGAAAAATTATTTCACTGTTGGGAAGCTACACTATCCCCGGGTGACATAGGCTATAATATATTTAAAAAAATTAGGGATCCTTACTAAAACTCGAATAATGTAACCGCAATGTACCCGTGCGAAGCCGGGGCGGGCCGCTATTAGAAATATTAAAGAGTCTATTCCACCGCAATTATTTTGACCTCCCTTTATTCCCGTACGTATTTTACAAGCGTTTTATTCACAATACAGGTACCGAAGCGAAGATTATCTAACGCGGCGTATCTTATTGCATCTGCCAGCCCCGCTAGGGGTCACTGCGTTAAGATAACCGAACCATTCTCGGAAGGACGGAATGGCCGTGTGGGGCCTGTGTGCGTTGATGTCTTTTGTATAGAGCGCTAAATATCAATACTTCAGTATTGATTTTTTATTATTCGGCGTGATTTATGAGTTGAAATTTTGGGATTCTCGGACTGATAATAACGTTTCGTGAATTTGTGAATGACTGAATTCTCGTGTAATTGATCTTTTTAGATATTTTTCCTTGTAAACATTTTTTATACCATTTAACTTCACTTTTTTACAGGCATTGAACGCAAAAGATTTGCAACATTTTGAAACTATATTCAACCTTCTAATACTACTATTTGGCAGGTAAGTTCGTACTCAATTCTTAATTCAATTATTCCTATGGTGATATGAAAATCCTTGTGGTGTTGACAAACTTTATTTTACACGACTCTTATTCATTCTTACTCAACTAAAAACGCAATGTTTACGTTAAAGTTATAAATAGACGAGTCCTGTCGGCCCCTTAACACCGAAGCGTGAGATTAAATAGAACAAATTAACATTGTTTTACGACCAAGTTCTGGTGTTAATGGCCTTTAATAGTTTATTACTTAAGGACACGATAACGTCTGGAATAAAAGTCAGACATGAATAAATTTACGACTATAATCGCTAAGGATTGGTCACAGATATTCCAAATAGATCCAAGTTATTCTATAGACGGTAAAAGCTTTTTAAATGTATAACAAAGTCGGCAAACAAGCATACGATCCGCCCAAAGTTAAGCAGTTAACGTAGAGATAGATGATTGTAATACCAAACGCATTGCACGCTTCTGAGCTGAAGGCGTGTGGGGGACAGAAGAAGGGAAAGAGGGGGGATTGGTCTTCTGAAAATTACACGCATCACGATGATTACCGTTTGAGTATCTGACCGTAAGTTAATAAGTATACTGTCTACTAGGTACATATACAATTATCGTAAACAGCCCTAAAGTGTCCATGCAGCTAAAGTGACGAAAACGTAACACTTGTTGCGTCATACTATCATGAAGTGGGGAACATAGAGAGGGGCAGAAAAAATGTGAAACGCCCAACAAATGGGCCACTCTACCGCTCATAAGCGGACGCTTACGAATGAATAACACAAATACCTCGACACTTAAGTATCTATTGCTTAAGCAAACAGTTATGATAGCAGACGGTCGGGTATCCTCCAGACGTATGCAGAATCGGAAAAATACATGTATTTGATTTATGTCCAAGGACGATTTGTCGTGTTTCGACGGCTAATTTGCTTTTCATATCCGAAATGGCAGGCTGAGATACCCACAAATGCTATTAATAGATATTACCTTAATAATGCGGACCAATTGTAATGAATCGCGATGTATATGCAAATTACAGGCTGAATATATGTAGGTCCGGAAATCAAAAATAAGATGCCAGATTTATTAGACTAACAATGCTATTATTGGTACCTACGTTATCCAAGAGGGCAGGAAACCAGATAAATAACGTACCTCTTTATCTAAATGCAATAAAGTTCACTATCCAGACGAAACTAACATAATGTAGGTCTTAAAAACGGTAAATAAACTATTGTTATTTTTTTAAACTCTATGTTCATGAAATACCTATTTACCTATATAGAGTCTTTATTTATTATTATAAAGATTATTATACAAATAAATGTAAATGCTGACATGATTTGAGAGCATTGAACGTTACCTTTTACGTTTGAGTAATTAATTATGTTACTTAATTATGTTAATTATGTGTCTTAACGAAAACCAGTTTACATTCAGTATATTATCAATGTTTGTTTAAGGCTTCCTTTTCTATTTGCCAAAGTCGATCTTAAACAATATGCTTCATTTTAATCGAGTATCAAATACCTATGGGATGATTGATTATTAAAATCAAACTCATCAGGTAAGGCAGAAGTACCTTTTCCCATTATCTGGTGTCGGCGCAGTATGTATTTTCCATCCATTCATCGCGCTTATTAAAATATAATTATTAAAATCAAACTATAGGTGCTGAATATTCACGTTGCCTTTTTAGGGTTCCGTAGTCCCTACGAGGAACCCTTATTTTAAGATATACTTTTTTATGCACTTGTTATTTCAATAGATTTACAATCTCCAGATGTTAAATCACAGATAAGATTTATGTTCAAGATAAACATACCTATTTCATCTGTGACTGATCGATCGCTGTAAAATGTGCTGATCATGGTAACTGTCAACTATCTCATATTTTGTTAGCATTGGCATGCCACAGGTGGCACTCGATGTTTCTCAACATAACGACTTCATAAAAAAAAACATATCATAAATAGTATTTCGCAAAGTGATTTAATTAAAAATATTATATTAATTAATTCTCAATTTATGGACTGTTTGCTTTTGTAATCGCTCATTTTCTAAGTTCTTTGGCATACATATTGTTCATAACCAAGAACATATACATAATTAACACGTTGAGAAATACTGCAAATAATGTCTGCGTAACCTACTAATTTTAATGCAAACACGCGAAAAATGGACAAATCCACTTATTGCGTCTTTATAAATCTATGACTGTCCATTTGGAACCAAATCGATAATTGCATAAACAAACACGTATTAAAAATATATAACAATTTGATAAATATTATGATCGCTTACTTGAAAACTTAGATAAAAATCAGTAGTTCTAGTCCAGTATCCGATCACGCGCCGGTTCCAACTGGACACCCACGGGAGCAAAAGCGAAAATATAAATATTCTTTTACGAATTTTACTCACTTTTAAATTCCGAATGTGAACTACACAACACTAATCGTGATATCGCACGTAAGTTATGAACGTACAAATGTAGCGCGTTTCGTGTGAGACCGGCGTGCGTTCGACACCGCTTACGTTTTTAGATTGTGCCGTTTCGCCATTCGGGTGACGTATTTAATGGATCGGTCAGAGTTCTGATTGGCCGAGCGCCGGCGCGCCCCGCGACACTGCTACGTCACAAGTGGAAAGCATGCAACTTTTATAAGTCACAACTTGTGGCTTCTGACACCTTTTTGACGAATGTAGCCAGTTGGCTTACACGTCAACCGGGTAACGGCTGTAGATTTTTGAATAAGAGTGATATCTGATAATATTAAACTTCCAACGAGATTCTATGAATTAAATGGTATTTAAAATAATACAAAATAAATCTAAATCTAAATGTAATTATAGGGACCCACGGTTGATAACGAAGTGATACCGAACTTACATCGCCTTATTATTTATTTCCTTGAATCTTGGTATTATATCCGCGATTTAATAATTATACACAAGCTTATACGTATGTAAATACATGTTATTTGCAATTCTGTAGAGATTCTTGCGCTATTTACTTAACAATACAATTAAAATTTAGATTTTGTTTCTGATCCAATTTAAAGATTTAGAATCTTAGAAATATTGGTTTTGGTCATTAGCAACGGTTTAGAGTTCATCCCTCTTACTATTATCTATTATTTGAAAAATCTCTGTAAACAGATGCATACCCAAATTATTTTTTATTTTATTTACAACGGATTTATGTATTATACTTTTCTATGAATACCTACAGATTCCCGTTACTCAAACGAAAAAGTACCTATTCAAACCTTCGTGAATTCTGCGGTTTGTGTAAAATATAATACAATTGTATGTACTGTATTGTAAACAATTGTGTGATTTCCAATTTCGGATTAGTGTAAAAACCAGATATTACGACAATACAAAAAAATAATTTCGGAATATTCCGCAATGTGCTACCAAAAATCCACGCATATCATTAAATGTTGATTTCCTCGCGTAGAATATTATTACATATGCGGAAATACAATTAAAATAGACAAGTAATACATACGGAATCGGAAAACAACCAAAATATTTTTGTTTGATAAACAACATTGGGCCATCTCGCTTATCTGATAACAAAATTACGTATAACCGTGATACTGGTGATTATATCGACCGTTGCGCAATAACGTTTCATCTAAACAACTAGAATTTCAAAATTAAACTCTGTTCCTACATTTTAAAATTGACTTTTGAAATTCTGATAACACGGGTTGGTTGGTTTTGCATGGCATTTACGGTGTGTTAAATACTACCGCGGTAATGTAGTGACATAAGCAGTTGTTATACTCGAATAATCCAGTTTGTTTCCTCTATTCTATGAGCACACGGTCATTTGACTCGAGTGCGACGTGGCTATGACGTCAAATAAATGCTGGAACATTGATATATTTATTTAATTGCTTCAAATTTTTTAATTTTCTTTATTCTGATTGTTAAATTTAGTACAGAATGTTGATCCATTGTTACAGTATTAACCTCTTATTAATAAGCGTGGCATTATCTCTTTCTGACATTAGTAGTTTGTAATTCGAAGAAAGAAGACAAAGCATGGTGTAACTATACAACCGCTAAACCTCTTTTATTAATAAGGGGTTAAATTATAGGTAGCGAATATATATTCGTATCTGAAAAATAAGGACCATTTAACCATTGGGCGCTCGATCTTGCTCTCGCGTAAGTATACCTCACTAGCAACGCACCAAGTAACATTAGCGTTGGTCGTTGTTACGCTACCTAATGTTGCCCTCCCCCCGCGAAAGTTGGATGAACGTTTTTTTCATACATTGTCGAGAACATCTCGCGACCAGTGGTTAAATGGTCCTAACCTGAAAATTACACTTTTCTTTTTTGACAACCGCTTGGCGCAGTGGTTTGAGAGTAGGCCGCTCGGCTCACTGCACATGGTGGTTGCTGGTTCAATTCCCGCCGGGGCAATTTCGGAAATGGCCCTTTCGTAATTTATCCCGGTCTGGGTCACTGGGATCGCCCCCAGTCCATTTTACGGTACCCATAGTACAAGCTTAGTTAACATTGTTAGCATTGCTTAGTTTGGGACCATACAGTTGGCGTGTCAGTCTGGCGATATATATTATTATTATTATCTAGTCTTCCTTATTTTTCATGGAACTAAATATTGTCATGATGTCAGTTGTTACAGTAACAAGGTAGCACTTTAAAATCTAACTGTCAAACCACAATGCATTTGAGGGATTGTTCTATATGACTCACATGTTTGTTCTCCGTTTTGTTTAATTAACACATCACTAGACTGTCCATTCAAGAGATTTTCTACACGACTGTACAAACAAGGATGTAACTACAAATTTTAAAATGAGGAAATATAACGTGATTTGAGTATTTTCTTCGCGTTAGTCCCGGAGTGTTATTTCGCGCAGTGTGAAGCTCAAGTGATAGTCATTGCATTAAAAGATGATGATACCTTATGGTACATTATCATTCATTGGGTTCATTATACTCTTTGGCTAACCTATTATTGTATCAAGTACTAATGATACCTACGCTTATTTAAAGCAACAACAATCAGAATTTATATTATCAAGGTTTCGGCCATTCACTAGTCGGATTCGTAGAATTATTTATTAATATAAAGACAGGCCTGCAGGAGACACTTTATATGAGTGACGTCATAATAGTGTGTTATGGGACGCCCCGGACCAGCCAATGACGTACACCATATCATTAAAAGAGAATCCAATACAAAAGTGCATATATATTATTTGTCAACTCCATAGGTATCACTTAGAAAGGGAATTGAATAACTATTATTAATAAAACAATAACGGTAAACAAGCGTACGCTGATGTTAAGCAGTTACCGTAGCCTATAGATGGTTGCAATACCAATGGCAAGTCTCGCACGTTGCCCACCTGAAGGGTAGTGGGAAAGAAATTCAACTCTTTAATTTGAGTAATAATTATATTATTTACTTTGTTGTGTATATTCTATACTAGCTTAGCCAAATTAGCCCTTATGCAGATGGCTTAATTATCATCTTGGATAGCTCCCGCGCACGTATAAACTCTGTTACACGGTAAAAGACTTCATGTATGCCAAATATTGTGAAGTAAGAGGTGTCTCGACGTCTCTACCAACACATATATATGATGCAATAACACACGTGTATGGACGTATAGTAGGAAAATTTAAAAATAAATCTGTAGCGAGTCAGCAGACCGGTATTATTAATTCTATGCTTAACCCACATAGTAGAAAATATCGAACAAAAAATTTCCTGAACTGAATTATTTTCCTTATATAAAATCCAGCATATGACGTAGGCGTTTTATAAAGTAACTCTGCTAGGCATATGCTTCCTCTTATTTCGAGGGGGGCCCACTACAATGGCGGCTGCGGATTATTGGACCTGCCCTGTCTTAAAAACGGCTGAGTTTGCTGCAGCCGCTGCATTTTGGGATGACGTCATGACAACCGAACTGACGTTCATAGACGTCAATGTCACGTGGCGGGGGGTGTTGAGGGGGAGAGAAAGATGGGACAGTACGGCTGGGTCTGAAAGACTGGACCAAAACTACTTTACTACCTTAAACGGTAGTAAAGTACGTCTATTAACGTCAGTTCGGTTGACATGACGTCGTCCGAAATAGTAGCGTTCAAACCATGAATGTGCTGAAAGTAAGCGCTGGCGCACTGAACGACGCGCTACCGTTACACACCGGTATTGCTACTGAAGACCGTACGGTTGGATTCAGATAGTATCTGGACTTAACAAGAGTAATATAACAAGTCAAACACTAGCTACTTGCGCCCTAGTTACTGTCGTGATTCGCGACGACCTATATTATCCCATCGTCCATTAGTATTTGAAAAAGCTGTTGGCAATCTAAGTGTATGAGGTCTTATTTTAATAATCCTACTAATATTATAAATGTGAAAGTTTGTGAGTGTGGATGTATGTATGTATGTATGTTTGTTACTCCTTCACGCAAAAACTACTGAACGGATTTGGATGAAATTTGGAATACACATAGTTTATAACCGGGATTAACATATAGGATACTTTTTATTCCGATAATCCCGAAATTTTTGTTACGTTAAATACTACGCGGACGAAGTCGGGGGGCACAGCTAGTGGACTATATATACTTTCTTCCATTGACTTCACTTTGAAATTATTAAACTGTAACAGTATGTTACTTCGTTTACGGATACGAATACCATACGAAAAACTTACTCTAACTACGGCTTCAATTCGTTCCCAATTATCTTCTTTAGTACAAACTTTGATGTTTTTTACACTTATAGTTATATAGTTGCACCCGCAAACCCAGAAAAAAAATTACGCTTGCAAAACTGCGGGATAAAGTTAGTACACTTAATATGTTATAACTCTTAATTGAAAATAAAAAACCCTATGGTAAATTTATACTTTACCTATTTCTTCCCAATAATCCGAAGAAAAGTCCGTAGGGAAGGAAAATTAAGTTAGCGCGATTTGAGCTGATAATCTTTAAACGTCCGAACCGATTTTTATGAAACGTAGCTAACACTCTCGATGCTAACAGACAAAAACATAATTAAAATCAGTTCATCCGCTTGGGCGCTACGATGCCACAGACATACAGATATACGGATACACATGTTAAACTTATAACAGCCCCCTTTTTTCGTCAGGGGTTAAAACAATGTCATGTCATGTCAAGTTCTCTGTATTTTGTTCATGCTATTTAGGTTGACTCTTGGGTTGACTCAACAGTTACAAATGATCAGGTCTCGTACCTATGGCATTTATGCGTGTGATTAATTACATTTAAATTGCACTTTAATTTTATATCACTCTTTACCTTTTAATCATGCCCAATAATGGACAATAAGGCATTATGTTGTGAAATTATAAAGTTTTTCCATGTCGCTTTGGTATTTTACTAGTACCTACCAAATTACCCAAGATCTTGGGTTTTGCTAAAGCTTTGACTTTATAACGGTCTTGACTTTTTTTTAATGGGGCTGATCAATGGCTCGACAATGGTGACCAATAATTAAAAAAGGTCTTGTCTAAAAAATATCACAAGTCTTGATACCAGTGATACAGGGAACTCGAAATCTAGTTAAGATTGATGTAGATTGTAGATAGTCAGTATATTTTCAAAGTCGAATGTTCAATCAGACGAAGTATTTTTATAGGTTCTAATGCCTTTGGTATTGCAACCATATTAGGCTACAGTAACCGCTTAACACCAGGCGGGTAGTACACTTGCTTGCCGACTTTGTTATAATAAAAAAAAATATTTTTCATTACTCATACTCTGAAAGTAGGTCTGAAGTTGCCTGAGGAGCGGGTTGAAAGTAATACTTTTCCGGCCCGGGAGAATCGCTTTCAACTGACAGCTGTCAAATTCTAAAAAAAAACCAGTTCCATTTTCACATTTCTATGGAACCATGTTCAAACTTTTTCTGCAGTCACTCAATTACAGCATGATGTAAAATTGAAATAACATAAAGTTAAGTATTAATTAAAGAATATATATTTTTAAATGACTTAATTATAATTTAGTTTCAGCAATTTCTTTAAAATAACATAGATTTGGGCAAAATATTTAAAGATGAAAATGAAAAATAATGGCTAAATAATGAAGTTGGCCGGCCAACGAAAAAAAAAACAAAATAGGCGGCAATCCGATCTTTTTTTTTTCGAATTGTAGAGTATTGTTTATACTTCCTTGTATTATTTATTTAGCCAATGCCTGTTTTAATTTTTACTTTCCTTGTATTCGTAATAAAAAGCACAGTGTTTACCTCGGGTGAAAGACTTATTTAGTCCCGAGACGGGGTTTGGCGCCCGAGCGTAGCGAGGGCGCTAATAGTTCAAGGGACAAAATAAGTCTTTCACCCGAGGTCACTTTCACCACTCGTGTAACAATGTACTATTACATAATCATCACCAAAATTAGACGCTCACAAGGAAGGTCCTATAAAACCGAATTAAAAATCTTATTTCCAATGATTTGAACAATAGAATCTGATTCACCAACAGGAAACCTATTAAAGCCATCTAAATAGGTTTTAATTTAAGAAAACCTTACATCTGAGTTTTTCTACGACAGTGAATCATTGATTATTTCCACAATGAGTTGGGTTTCAGTCACTGTTAATTAAATTCTTATGCAAACGAACAAAAAGTTGGGTTTCTTGCGGTATGAAATACTGTTTGTAATAAATTTAATAAATCTGTACTTAATTAGAATACTTTATTCTGTATTCACCTTCATGTATGTGTTATCGATATTTTCACGCATGAGTTTTGAATGCACACGTGACAGATCATGACAATTTTATAGATTTTTTGAAGAGCTTGAGTTAACGTTATTTTCACATACAATTCGTACCACATTTGTGGCATCTGCTTTACAACATAAATTAATATTACTACAAGTCGTTTCACCGGTACACGTTATTACCTACGTATTATTAATCTTCAACCTTGCACCAATAACTCATTTCACACGAATCAACTCAGGAACTGAACTAAACATTTCCGTTTATAGTTCCACGAATTCGACCAAACACTACTGCTTACCACCTTTCATTAACCAACCTTTCTTGATCTGTCCTAACCATAGGAGTTAGTAGATTTTGGAGATCAGTATGATTCACATTGGGTGTTTATATATAGCTATCTGAATTCGAATGAAGTAGCGTGTACATTTCTCGTGAAATCCATTCACGGTATCGATAGTAAACCAAATTCTATTCCGTGAAAATTGTATATAATTAATTAATTTTAACCTCTATTCGTTGATCATCGGTCAAATAAATATTTATTTATCACAAAATTTGCTCATGCAATTTTCCGAGCAAACTTTCGTGGAATCAGTTCAGTTGCACTTTCCGGTACGCATTGCTGCGAGCATTATGAATCAACCATTTCCTTAATTTTATCTACAATACGTCCTATAATTAGATTACTTTTTAAAATAAGTCTTTATGTTCTTAATATTAGGCGCTAATAGCGTAGTGGTTAGTAGGGCCCCGCTCGTAACTAAGAGGTTCCGGGATCAATCCCAATCCTGGCCAATAAACTACTGACGTGATTTCACTCCTAACACGATCATTAGCTAATCTGGAGGTACTAACCGGAATACTAGACTAGTAATATACTAAACTCGCATTCCTAGTAATCTAAAAATATAGTTTTGGTAAGACGGAGTTGCCCATTTCAATATGACCAAAAGCATTTTTCAATTTCGTCACCGCTTTATCGATCGTAAAGCCTACAACAGTGTATTTATGAACAACTAAATTTAGCCACTAAGTATAATTAAAAACATAAATAAATAAAGGTTGCGGCACTTTATCATTCACTTTATCATATATCTACGTGATTACCGCCGCGTGCGCAGTGCATTGATATAAATTCACGCTCACTGATATTTTTTTATTAATAGCATAAGTTGTAGCCCCTTGGTGACTCAATTGTGTGTGGTCATGATCCCTTAGATCAGAAGGCCGTGCAGTCATCACAACGATTTCCTTTGACTTATTTAATTAATTACTTATTTATATCTACTACCCTTTGTAATTATTGAATACTAGCTGTGCCCGCCGACTTCGTCCGCGTAGTATTTAACGTAACAAAAATTTCGGGATTATCGGGATAAAAAGTATCCTATATGTTAATCCCGGTTATAAACTATCTGTGTTCCAAATTTCATCCAAATCCGTTCAGTAGTTTTTGCGTGAAGGAGTAACAAACATACATACATACATCCACACTCACAAACTTTCACATTTATAATATTAGCAGGATAAGCAAATGGCGATTAAAAAAAAATAAGACATGTAAAAAGACAAGCGCGCTTAGTTTCTTGCCGGATCTTCTCAGTCGAGGTCGCGTTCCGATCCGGTTGTAGATATAAGAAGAAAAATATGTAAAATTGACAATATGTAAGTGCCCCCGTAGGCCTAAACAAAATAAAGGCTTTTAATTTGAATTTGAATTTATTGTTAAAGTAATCACGAAATACTAAATACATATTTTAGTAAACAATATAAATAACAACTTAATATATTTAAGTCTGTTGTGTTGTTTTTGAAATATTTTTTTTGTAAAGTAAAAATTTTTTTTTAATAGAGAATAAAGTCAGCATGTCAGCATGCCCCGCCTCCATGATATAAAGTGACGTAGCCTATAGATCGCAATACCAAAGGCATTGCTCGAACGTTGCCAGCCTGAAGAAGAGCCGGCTTCCGGCTCTCTCACTAACCTTACGAAATGCAGCTTTATTAGCTACTCTACGCTGATATTTGTGTGAGGGTGCTACGCGGTCGAGCCAGCACGTGTGTTAGCTGTAGCAATTGGCTCAGCTTAACTCTACCACCTTAACTTTTTCTAATCTAAATATATATAACTCAAAGGTGACTGACTGACTGACTGACATAGTGATCTATCAACGCACAGCCCAAACCACTGGACGGATCGGGCTGAAATTTGGCATGCAGCTAGATGTTATGGCGTAGGCATCCGCTAAGAAAGGATTTTGATTAATTCTACCCCCAAGGGGATAAAATGGGGGATGAAAAATCCCGTTAAATTACACGCGGACGAAGTCGCGGGCACAGCTAGTACTTGTATAAATATAATAAAAATTCCTACATAAGCTTAAGATGGTCTGGCTATTAGTAGTGAGAGATGTCAAATACATAAGTGTCAATAGTCAATAGTGTGTTTGACGACCGCTTTGCGCAGTGGTTTGAGCGTAGGCCGCTCGGGTTCTATTCCGGCGGGGGCAAATTTCGGAAATGGCCTTTTCGTAATTTTCCCAGGTCTGGGCGTCACTGGGATTGCCCTAGGGGTGTCCACTTCGAAAAAACATCGATGTTTTTTTCGATGGATATATATCACAAGTGTGTATCGATGTCTTTCGATATATCGGTTCGAAACATCGATGTTTACTGAAAATCGAGTACTTTTTCTAACATAACATCACACCACAAAGCCCTCACCTAGTCAGCCTTCTGACACTCAACGCAAGCGTCAAGTTATAATTATTATACTACTACACCAGCACTATCCATGACTGCACATTTATTGTGTGTGTTCAAGGATGCTGAATGTTGAAGAAATCTATATAACTAAGAAAAAACTACTTTTCATGGTGTACGACCATACACGTACATTTGCCGAAGCAGCATTCACACTTTGACCCAAATGTTCACATTTACGCAAATTGTATTGCAACCAAAATCAGTTCGTCATCGGTCATAAGCAAACCGCACGTTCTCACCCCTCATTAAATTCACTCCCATTACTTGTTTTATAATATAACTAGCTGAGCCCGCGACTTCGTCCGCGTGAAAGTTAACTTAACAAAAAAGCCCGCTCCCGCGTTCTGAGCCCGCGTGACAGGACCCATATTTTTAATTTAGTTTTTCTAAAATAAAAGTAGCCTAAGTTACTCCTTAATACATCCGCTATCTGCCAGTGAAAGTCCCGTTAAAATCGGTCCAGCCGTTTCGGAGATTACCCAGAACAAACACCCAGACAGACAGATAGACAGACAGACAAACATTTTTTAAATCGCGTTTTTGTTATAGGTGTCGTATGTACTTTCATATGCATTTAGTGAAAAGGTGTTATTTTGATATTACAAACAGAGACTCCAACTTTATTTATTTGTATAGACAACTTTTATCAGCTATATCAGTATTTCTATCAGCCCTACCCAATCCCTATCAGACAAATTAGTACGGGCATCCCTGTACACATGGAAACCATCACTGATTCAAATATTGTTTATAAAAAATTAAAACCATGAATGAGAATGATTTATAGAGATCAAACTGAGTTCTCATTAAATTCACTGGTATTCGATATTTTATGAAAATACATCGATACATCGAGTGAATCAACAGTTTGTCAAAACATCGGATTGATTCGATGTATCGAATTAAAAACATCGAGTGATTCGAAAAATCGATGTTTATTGAATATCCCTAGATTGCCCCCAGTCCATTGTACGGTACCCATAGTACAAGCGTTGCTTAGTTTGGGACCATACAGTTAGTTACTGTGTCAGTCTGGCGATATTTATTTAAATACTTAGTACTCAATATACAGAAACATTTTGTGAACTATAACTGTCGCAAGCGCTATTGGTCTTCACTCATTACACTCTATTTAAACGTGTCACAATGTGTAATACCTTTATTTATGTAAGTAAACACTTTTATTCTTCATATATATAAGGATGAAAATTCCATTCGTATTTAGGTTTGCTTGTAGCGTAAGGAATTTATTTAAGTCAGACTACAAAGATGAAAATTAAAATGTAATCTCTTTCCATCGAAATTTTATTTAATATTAACGCTAAAATATTAATTTAATATTAATACAAAAGCAGAAAAAGCCGCATGATTGTATTAGTCACGTGTGAGACATTGCCTGCATTATTTGTATTATGATTTATGACGTCATCGTGACGTTATAGAACATAACAAAATCACATGACTGTTAATCACACGGCCACTATCAGGGATCACACTATTTAGTATTTCATTAAATCCACGTGAATTCGCTATTGTTACAAACAAATATTTGACAAAATGAAAGCAGCAAATGTACCTATCCACGAATTTCTTTCGGAGAATGTAACTATATAATTGATGTATTTTTACGAATAGTAAACTGGTATCACAACAGAAGAAAAATTGGGTAATTATATATTTGAACTGTCTGTAACAATTAATATTAAATAACAATCTCACATTCAAGAAACACGAAGCGATGTTGAATGGAAAAATAAGAAACCCAAGCCAATAAAAGTGTCCATCTCAAAACTTCGGTTTCTCAGAAAATAACCGAAAAATAAGTTTTTAAGACAAAAATACAAGTACTTAAATATTAAATAATAACATCAAGTGCAAATAACGAAATTAAGTACCATTGATTGGATAAAAATCAAAAAAATCCTGTCTTCTCATGTAACTTGACTTCATTTACATGCTTTCAAACAGGAATTACCCAGCTACAAAATCCCAAAATACACAAATATACACTTTACATTTGTTATAAAATATCTACTTATAGCCTGGACTTCCCCAAGCCCTTAAAATAAATGTAATTAAGATCAATGACGTTGCGAAGAAAGCCTCGGACACATTGGATCGGTAGTTTCCTGAATGTAACCAATACTACTCACTTACATATTTTAAATGAATGTAATGATAATATGGCATTAGGGGGCCAGTGTAAAGGCGGTGGACATTGCTGAATACTCTGGCTGAGATTTCAGCCCTAGTTTCAGGGAGTTCCTGGTTAGAATACCCCTCACTGAAAAGCAACCAACTTTTATGCAGGAGTAGTACTGGCCGTGCGATGTTCAAAGGCGGAAAAGACAGCCGTCTTCACAACCAATAGATAGTGTTATAAATGTTTCATTATGTACGTACTTGTAAGTCTGTAAGGCAATTTATCTGTGGGCTTCTGTTGCCTGATTAAAGGAATAATAATTAACATATTTAATGTCCCACTCCTGGGCTTGGGACTCCTTTTAACGCGAAGGGGATACTAAAGCAGGGTCGCTGAGCACGAAGTATTTCATACAATGACCTGCTATTACCTGTCTCTGTCACTCCCGCGTAAATCTAATACGTCTCGCTCACACAGTTGCCGGTCACACGCAGTTCACGGCCTAGTGGTGGTTTTTGGATATCATATTGTCTTTGTTATGCTAGTTAGTTAGCGTTTTAAGCGTCACTTTCTTCATGCGCAGTCTGCACGAGACTTTATAAGGCTACCCGCAAATGTTTGCGTGAGTTCTGATCGTATTTTAATCCTTACTTACATGTAGGTAAGGTAGGGTTGTCATTAAACATCCTATTCGAAGAAAATAATAGTAAATTGTTGTTCAAAATATAGCATTATGTAGAATTTGCTACCTCGACATAGAATGTTGGTCAATTAACCTTGTTCTGTTTTAGGTATTTCTTAGGGAATACATGTTTGGTGGTTAATATAGGTACATTCAAAATCCTTGGACACCTATATATTCATATAGTAGAGTTTCTAGTAGCCAGGCAGTGTCTTTGTAAAACATATTGCCATGGAAATAATTTACACAAATCATTTGCTGTTGAATTATTTTTATCAGTATGATTTAAGTGTATCTTTATTAAAAAAAATGTACATTATAAGGGTCTTTATAAACAAGCCAAACCTAGCTCCTAAACACGGATAGAAATATTGATTTTTAAAAGCATGACGTGTCTCCCCCTAAATCTAATTCTGGCAACACGCGCGTTTGCCAGACAGCCCTGCATGTAAACCGTGGCGCCACCACCGTGAGCTCATGGGAATATACGTCGAATCACGCTAATCCACTTTGTGGACTGTCAAACACACTTTTTAATATCTTTTTGTTATCAGTCTGACTAATTTGGATACATCCCACATACCTGTTATGTAGAGATCTTTATTTCTGTGAAAAGTTTTATCATGGCATTGAGTTTTCATTTTACCTATTAATGAAGATCGAGGTATAAGTATGTAGGTACTTACTACCATTTAATGGGTACATGAAAAATGATCCGATTCTAATAATCTAGACGGACGCCATTCCTGATTTTAAGGATATCTACGAGACTTAATCATTGGACTGTATACAGTAAAAAGGTCATATCAGGTCATAATCGTAATCAATCTTTAAAAATGCAGGTACGTATCCATGTATCCATGTACGTATGTATCCAACTACGTATCCATGTATTTTTTTCGCACAATCCCTCTGATTTAAGAAGTTATCGGAGCCTAAAGATACTTGCAATACCGAAGGCATTGCTCACACTTTCCCAACCTGAAGGGAAGACGGGCACAGGAAGGGGAAGGACGTGGGATTTGGCTTCCGGTATGTCCTATTTTCGGTATTCAACCCTTCATTCATGTTTATATCACAAGCCACGCTCCAGTAAATGATGCAATGATTTCGGAAGAAAAATCATCAACTGCAGCGCAAGAGTCGCGAGAACGCTTGCGTAAACGCATTAAGGTCACTACCACGCCGCGCTATCTGATGTAAGTTCGGTAAGCGCTTACAGGTACATTACAGTAGTAGGGGGCTTGCCGAGCACACCCACTTCGAACAATTCATCTTGAAGGTTGTGATCTAGTAGCCTTGCTTTCAAAATTGTATTATTGGTATAATTGCTAATTGGTGATTCTTTGGAGATTAAAAGATAATAGAAAAATAACTCTACATAAGAACTAATGACTAGATGTCTCTGGCATCGCACTCACCCAATTAAAAGGTAGTAGGTATTAACGGACTTCCTTATTAGCTAGTACCACGGGCTTGTCCGAACGGTATAGGTGTAGTTCATATATATACTTATATTTATTTAGGAGAGTAAGAGTAATTTTTTGGACCTCAACTTATGGATTGGCCATTTATCTAACGAAGTAGGTTTGAATAGAGAAAATAAAATTAAACAAATATTTACCTTATTAGTTACTATAGCTTTTGAACGTACCAAAAGGCTACTATAATGTACAGAATCAGTAACTTATCTGGCCTGCTGAGAGCGCCAGTAGTGCAGATGCAAGAATGTCAAATATGACATTCCTCTATTTAACAATATATATCCTCTTTAAGCCACCGGGCCACATATGTTTGTGGCGTTGTAAGTAATTCTCAAGTTCTAAAGCAAATGATGCCCGTCAAATCGATTCGATAATCGATTAATAACAATCGCAATCGATATTCGCGGTCGGCCGATAACTATAGATCAACGTCGGATCACATCGACCGACTGGTGTGTCGGCGCCGTGCCAAACTGATTGATGTTAAAATAACTACAGGTGTTTAACCTCTGGTTAGTTGTGTTGTCTATTTGAGAGATACATTTGGGAATTTTTATGTGAAGAATTTAAAGGCCAGTTTACGGTAAGTTGATATCATTTTTAGATATACCTATCGTAACGCTAAAATAGTGTAGTCTTCCTAACACATAGATTCTAGGTTCAATCTGCAACTCCTAATATAAAAAAAGAAAAAAACAAAATTGATTTCTAATTAGGCACCCAGATTTGTAAATATAATAATAGATTGCGATTACCTTAATTTAAACATATAATGCAAGTCGTATGTGAGACTTCTAACTTCCACCACTGACTCTACGTTGTTTAACAACATTAATTCCTCATAATCAAAATGTATACCTCCATACTCGTTTACACCGAATATCGGCGAGCCGGCGCGTGCGCAGACGATGACGCAAAGCCCTTGCGGCGATTTTATAAATTTAAAAAAAAAACTCAAAAAAAGTACTCTTAATCATCTGAATGATTATCATTAGATCCGCAACATTATGTTTGCAGTCGCTAAATTAATACTTTTAGTATTTTCAACCTAATTTCTTTGCAATAGCGTGGTAGGGTTAGTTATCGCAATCGTGTATTTTGTTCGGTGATGATTCGCATACGCTTGGGTGCCCACATGGACCTGAATCTTGGTTGATTTGTGTATGTGTGTGTGTGTAATGACGTCACAAATTAAACAGGTTTTAATTTTCAGAGCCGAACGCTAACTAACAGTCTCGCTACGAGAGAAATGGATAAGAATCGTTTTCTGAAAATGTTACCCATTACCCCAATAGATAATAAATGCTCCGGAAACAATTCTTCGTTAAAGTCAGATTCGGTAGCTCAAACTGACTCTCAAGTCATTATTTTCCATTCAATTAAATTCATATTTGTTTTTATAGCTCCACCGTTTTATCGACTGAGTTTACTGATGATTCTGCAAACGATAAGTTTTTAAAAGGAAAATGATTATTTAAAATTATGACACGACTTGACATTACACCGAGATTAGGGACTGTTTGAAATGGAATATAAGAACTCTTCACTGCGATTCGGGTGACAAGTTAAATAACCTCTATGTACTCATTTTGTTCCTCCCCATCCATCTCTGTCTACCCTAAAAAAGCGTAGAGTGATAAACTTGTTCTAATTTTATGAGCGTTCTAAAAATTGTCAATCATTCGCCCATTTCTCTAACAAACTGTAATGAATGGAATGCTTCCCATTAAATGTTTCGAATCACCCGTGCCGCGTGTTCAAACATTATGTACAAACTACTGGTGCTCTAAATTATTGTCAAATGAGTTTAAAACCTGCAGCAATTATGATAAGGTTGTATTTTTATCGTTTGGGTTAAATGGCCGCGTCGACGCGCTGTCTGGTAACGCGTTAAATAATTTTTTGAGTGCTTAGTTCGTTGGTTGATGTGCATTGATGAGTTTGCTGGTGTGATTGTCAACTAAGGCCTGAATTAATAATCAATCTCAAGTCTGAGAGCGATATTAAGTACGCGCTTCACATGTCATTTTGTACTAGAATGTCATAAGAATGACATTTCCAAGATCGCTCTCAGACTTGAGATCGATTTATTAGTACGGAACTAAGTACTCTTTTTTTCTATTGGATATTTACAACGATAGGTTTTAAAATTTAACTAGATTACTAGTTAACGGTTGATTAAGATACAGGCTGTAAGAAGCAGTAGTATTATTTAATTCACAGACAATAATATTTTTATTATCGTTTTTTTGGGGAGTCTCCCCGATTTCACGGACTACAGCTCTGATTTCAGTGTCTTTAACTCCCTTAACTTTTCATTAGTAGGCTAGTTTTTAAGAGGCAATGTATACCATACAGTTGGTATGCAACGAGCCGTGGTCGAAAGCTCCCGGCCGCCATGTGAACAGTCCTGCATTGTTATTCAACAAATACGCACACATTGTTAATAGACTGCTTTACATTTTTGTCGGCGGCTTGTTTATTCTTCAGTCCCCAAGTACTAGGTGGTAAAGTAAATAATAAGTGCAAATATGAGCGAATGCCTTCAAGAGGCTGGTCGTTCTTCAAAACAGCATACGCTGTAACAAAGTAAAAACAACTACTACTTAGGTACTGACGAGGTGAAATGAGTGCCATTTATGACGTACATAAATGGCACTCATGGCACCTCGGCAGTTAAATATCACCCGTGAAGCTAAGGTGAGGGTTTTTTTAAAGCATGAGTTGACTGAATCTGTCTACTCTTATCTCGTCGCAGGTTCTCGTAGCCTGTTTTCTAAAAACAAGAGCTTCTAACGATAGACCTAGTTGAGTGTGTTTATAATCTTAATATATATAACTCAAAGGTGACTGACTGACTGACTGACATAGTGATCTATCAACGCACAGCCCAAACCACTGGACGGATCGGGCTGAAATTTGGCATGCAGGTAGATGGTATGACGTAGGCATCCGCTAAGAAAGGATTTTGATTAATTCTACCCCCAAGGGGATAAAATTGGGGATGAATAATCCCGAAATTTTTGTTAAGTTAAATTACACGCGGACGAAGTCGCGGGCACAGCTAGTACTGTATACTAGACGACTTTTTCTGATTAGAAAGAGTGTACTATATTTTTGTAGGTAACTAACTCTAAAGCTATCAAAGCGCAGTTTTGGAGGAAAGTATAATTTAGACTAATGAAATCTACATAGCTATACGCCCTTGATAACTTTATATAAGTACTTCAAAAATACAATATCTCTTCCAAATCACGTTGTGTCCCTTTTTTAATCAAATTTATTATTTTGATTTTATTTTTATTTATTTTACCATTGTAGACACTTTCGTCGTGCAAATAATGAATCACTGTATATATTCTGCGGTTTCTCAGTGACGGGATACAAAATTATCTCCTCTCTGTTTTTCCAGACACGTCAATAGAGAAACAAAACGTATACGTATTTACCTGCCTATGTATTGCTAATTAAGTAATGCTATTAACCTATATATTAAATAGATATAAGTAAAATTGTAATAATGTAAGGTCTATTTTTGTGAGGAGAAATAAATAAATATTATTATTATACCTATCTGCCTTGCAAGTACACACTAGGCAATAAAACAAAATGGGGAAAATATTCTCTTCTATAGTTACTGAACAGCTACTACTGTAGTGTTATGACAATTTCTTTGATTGCCACACATGGCATAATCATCTAATGCTAAGAAAAAATACGTCCTGACCGGTCATTCAATTTTTCTATAGATGTGACTCTTTAAATATGCCGACACATCGTGTGAAACGGGTACTAAGCATTTAAACCATACCAACAATAATCCGATGCCTGACAAAGAGGGATGGCTACATAACAAAACAGGCAACCGATAGTACTTTATGTATCTTTAGTTTTATTATGTGGACGACCGCTTGGCGCAGTGGTTCGAGCGTAGGCCGCTCAGCTCACTGCACATGGTGGTCGCGGGTTAAATTCCCGCCGGGGCAAATTTAAGAAATGGCTTTTCCTAATTTACCCTGGTCTGGGTGTCACTGGGATCGCCCCCAGTCCATTGTACGGTACCCATCGTACAAGCTTTGCTTACTTTGGGACCGTACAGTTGGTGTGTCTGTCTGGCGATATTTATTTATTATTTATTATTATTCCGCTGAATAGTGTTTAATCTGTACGAGGTACAAAATGTCTGTCTCTACGTATGATTCGTAAAGTTGAAGGCCGACCACTTCCGGTTGATTGGATCGTGTGGCGCCATAACGTGGCGCCAATTTTTTACCGACATCTTAAAATTAATTTATCTGTAAAACTAATAAAAAGATTCTTTTGTAAAATTGATTAGTTATGTGCTGTTGAAAAACTCTATCGGTGAAGGCGTTTGAAACGTGAAGATGCAAAACTTTTGCTCGCAGCTCCGCCCGTGTAAACAAACATGTTTTCCGGGCAGTACACTTTTTCTATCGGCTCAGGTGCGGTTGGACCCGACGCCTATTGTCTACTGTACAAATATTACATAGCATAGACGCACATCGTTAGAAACTTTCCCTAAAAATATTTAGGGCCATCTGTATTGGACCAGGAGACCAAGTCTGCTAACAGTATAAATGGCAATCGAGTGTAAGACAAAACGTAGGTTATTTAGCATAGTGGCAAACTTAGTAGTACAACGTAGTGTAAACAGTTGTTTACTGACTACAAAATTTTTGCAATTGCAATCGGTTGATGGAAACGTCAAAAAATACTCTGTCAAATTGACAGCGCAATTCAAAGTTCGGTGACTAGCAGACATACCTCAATGCTAGCAGTCTACGAAATTAATGTCTAATAAAGTGGGTAGACACATCGGCACGGGTGGGCCAGTGGTTAATGGACTATAGAAAACTATAAAAACCGAGCAATCGAGACTCTATTGCCATTTAGATTGTTAACAGACTTGGCCCCCTGGAGTTTGATAATCAAACTAATAAACCCATGATACTTATAATACTTTCTTCAAAAATATATATTTGATGTAAAAACAGGCAGGCACACCAATTACACGTTTTACTTTTAGTTATTTACCTGAGACGTTTATAATTATATTTAGTTAACAAGGAAAACATCAGGTATAAAAACGTGGTGCTTGCCAAAATCCAATTCATTTATAGGGCTTGCCAATTTGTTGTGGCCTAAATTTCATCTCCCTCACGTTTACTTTTATTTGAAATTAATTGATTACTCTACTACAAACGGTAGAGCTCTATAAGCCTTGCGGTTTTGCACTCTACGGCCCGTATTAATGAATCGATCTGTGAGCGATCTTGGACGTGTCATTCTTATGTCAAATATGACTAAATATCATGTAAAAAGCGTACATAAGGCCTTAATGAGACTATGGGAGCAAATTTGAACAAGGCCTTAATGAGACTATGCTAATTTGAACTCTATATAACATCTTATTTGAATAATAACGATATTTGCCAGGTTCGCGCGTGCGTAAGTAAATTTTGCACTGCAAAACAATGTTGTGCGCCCATCCGAGCCATCCGAGGAGCTGAAAATACCTAACGACTAGCGACTCGTATTTACTCATGGTAAAGCCACTGAATAGGCCTTAAGTGGGACATTATGCAAACAATTTAAGAAGACACACATGCTCCAAAAGTCCCGTACATAATCCCGTAACGCTGGTAACATTATTATTTTAGACGATAATCCACTCAGACAGTCGATGGAGTGATTGGCAACAAAAAATGACACTAGGTATGATCCGCCATTGGGTTTGAACGTTCGCGACTTGTAAAAAATATAGGTACGTATGTAAGTAGTTGCGTAGACTAATGAACTTACTTTGCGGGATTCAAATATATATTAATAGGTTGAAACATAACAATATTATACAGGTTGAAACATAAGAAGGGTATACATTTTTTTTCAAAACTTACCTTTGTAATTCTAAAACTATCAGCTTTGGAGCAAACTTCAAAAACAAAAGGTTGTTATAGGGATACAGCTGTTGACAGATTTTATAAGTCTACAAAACCTTTAGTACTTCAACTGTCCCACAAAGCCGATAGTTTTAGATTTACAAAGTTAAGTTGCCAAAAAAATAGTATACCCTTTTTGTTTCACCTAGTATACATAACAAAGTCGGCAAATAAGCGTACGATCCGTCTGATGTCAAGCAGTTACCTACCCTATAGATTGGCAATAGATGCTTGAAATACCATAAGCATTGCACATTGCCGACCTAAAGGGATGTGGCACAGAGGAAGGGAATGGGAAAGGGTATATAGTGAAATGATTTTTTTTACTGGCGGGGAAAAAAAATTGAATAGTAGCTTTATAATTTTCTGTAAAAGTATACCTACTATTTTATTCTATAAACCATATACTTACTTACTCATCCATACCCCGAAGTATTATTTCGGATTTTTGAAACATCCTGGATGAAGTAATGAAGTAATACGCTCATCTCTCCATTTTACTGTGAAGCTAAATTGTAGGAGTTAGATTCATGAAACATGAAAAGATTTATTTATCATGATGCCTTAAATCCCGAAGGAGTAGGCAGTGGTGCCTCGTGCACTGGGGTCTTAGATATTTAAGTTATAAGTGTTTGGGCAAAGAAAAGAAAAATACAGTCCGCGAAAAATATTGGGGCCTAGAATCCTTGTTTACCACTACCGCAGTTAGGTACCCTGCGTTTAAATTTTTTTGTATCTGTGTTTAAATTTTTTTATAACGCGTAATAAATCATCAAGGAAAAATGTACTTCCGAGAAGCAATCATTAATCTAAGTATAATCGGTGGGATATAATAATAATCCACGTGACGTCCGGAAGTGGCTTTAGATATTAGGGCATAGATCATTGAGTACCTACTTATATACTTTTTCTAAGAAATTCATGGCAGTGGACTTTCCATGTTTGAAGTATGACCGTATGACGATACGAGATTTAATTAAGTCACAGGAATTAAGTAGTATTAGCGATGCGGTAACCAAGATTTAATGCGAAAAAATGTGGATACGGCTGATACTCCAAATGTATAAAATTAGTTGGGACAATTTGATGTTAATTTAGGCAAATTATAATATATTTAAATTGCAAAATGTATGCTTAATTGTATTTTTTATGCACACGCCTATTGCAGTAAATCGAACAACTAGCATATGGTATTTCTTAGGCAAAATTCTATCTCTAGTCTTCGAACGATCTTGAGTACACTTTTCACACGTAAGTTGGTACTGGTAGGTATGACATAAGAATTACATTTCCAAGAACGCTCTCAGACTTGAGATCGATTTATTAATACCGGCCTTAGATTTGGAGTGCTGTACCTATTTGGTGTTTGTCTAAGTACCTATTGACAAACATATGATTGATCGTTTGGATAATTTAATTGCCTTTTTAATTTATTTTTTTGATTTTGACTACCTACTACATCTCACGGAACGCGTGCTTCCCTGATCAATTTATAATTGTACTCCTGATACTAAATGGCATAGTTCGTACGCAGCTAACGCCTTTAAAACTCACCCCCAACTGACGCGAGCGAGCGAATCCTTATAATGGTGGTGACAGACTCGAGCCGCACAACGTGCAAGACAAAAAAAATCCGCAAGAACAACAAAATCGAGACTTTTTGAAAAGTCTTTATTCTAGGTTCGACTTATGTCTGTCCTCGCCATAAAGGTTACGGTGGCGGAAACAGTTAAGAATCTCGAGAAAGGACGGACCTTGTCTTTGGAGAGTGTCGATGACATTACGAATTGCAGATAATTCGTTGAATAAAACTTATCCAATCTTATCAACATATATTTTTTTCTGACAGTTAGATAATCGATTGTAGACATGCCATCCGCAGACAGATAAAACGTTTCTCAGTAAAGAATGAGTCATTCACAGCTTCACACGTTACGTTACACAATGATTAATAAGAGAGCAATATTTTTTGTTAAATTTTTTGTTAGCACTGTTCGTTATGAATCAATATTAGGTATAGATAGAAACCAATTTTTTAAATTATTAAATTTACACTTTTCTGTATGGAAGTGTTAAATTTGTCAGGAAATCAGAAAAAAGTGCCGACTCATCGTTCTGAGGGGTACTTGTAATATAAGATAAGATAAAAAAAATAACCAACTGTCGAATTCGTTTGATCATTCCACGGAGATGTTTGTTTAAAGCGACAGATATCTTTTGGCTAAGTTTTAGTCAAAACACATACCTACTGTATCTACTACTGTAGATACATAGGTATCTACTGTATCTATCTACAGCATTTATTGTTTTATCTCATTTATTTTCAATTGTATTTTGTGATGAATGGTCCAAATCTAATGTTATATTAAATACATTCCTATAACTTTAGCTATTATAGTTGCGATTCGTACCATGACTGAGCGGGTCGGATACCCAAATCCATTCCCCTGCCTCTATATATACCGCTCCTCTTCAAATTGGCAACGTGCGAGCAACTCCTTTGGTAATACAAGCATCTATAGGCTACGGTAACTGCTTAATATTAGGCGAGTCATACATTTGTTTGCAGTAAAAAATTAATAGATGATACCTGATACATACTAACACCGTACTCGTGAAATAAAATATTGACTTGTATGTAATTTATGGTCACCCTAGTCTCCCATATTCTTCCCAATAACTTCCACAGTGGTTTTCCGTAAATGGCGCTTCCATTATAATTTTCTCGATACCGTGATTAATGATTGATTGCTGCGTTTAGATTACTAAGCACACAATGCCCCGGGCCCATAGACAGATCATGATACAATGTCCTTATCTTGTTGAGCGGATTTTACTAGGAATTATCATTTTAATAATCCCTCAGGAAAGACACAGTATCTTTCGAGACCTACATATCTTTATATTAAAATCTGGCTATATCACTTACTAGTTTCTAAGTAGAACGGACTAAAGCCAAAAAGCAATTGCCAACAAAGTATTGATTCCATTAAAAATACTGTCGTGATGGAAAATTTATTCCATTAAAACTTTAATGTCATCGCATTTTTCATTTGCATTCAGTATCCGATCTGTTTATCGATAGAGTGAAGTAACTAATACTGTGCCACCATTTTGGTTTTCCAAAGTGGACGAACACATTTTTGTATTGCATTGTTAGTAATTGTTTTTGTTATTGCCATTTGTTACTTCACACTGGCGAAATACCTATTAAACAGGGTGGGCCATATGTTTAAAGAAAGCAGAAGTGTTATACCTGTATCAGCTTCTTGAGAAGAAGTAATACTGTGCCATAGAGCAAGAAAAAGATATTGTATGGCCAAGTTAGTCGCTGTGCTGTGAAAACTGTGGAAAGTAGAAAAGTACACCAACCTTTAGTATCTATGTTGCCTTTGCATTAGAGTGAATGGGATGCATAGAAGATTTTTTGTTTTGCTCAGCATATCGGTTTTTAGTTCAGCAGGCAGAATTTTATAGTGCTAATTAACATTAGTTTCAGTGGTTGTGGCATTAGATTACAGATTATTTGCATTAGAATAACCAGAGTGAGATGGATATAACATCGATATTTGATTATGTGCTGTAAATGACTGTAGGTACAAGTTTGAATTTTATATATTAATCTAATTGAATTGAATTGTTATTTAGAAATGGTTGGCTTTGCTTTAATTGGTATTTCATGTTATTATGTAGGTACCTATGTGTAATATTGGTGTATACAGAGTTATAAAAATATATTCGATGTAGTAATGTCCCTTACGAGTGTACGCATAACTGCACTGCTATTGGCATTCTTATCTTAATTTACAGCGTATCGGAAAACTTCGATAACATACGCAATCGCGAGTTTTTTTGATGAGTTAAATAATTACAACTATGTGCATTAGCTCCTAAAGGCCTCAACGAAAGCCTCCGCCCCGGGCAGGTCCAACCCGGTGGGTTAATCTCAGCAAAATTGTCAGCACGATGATAGTAGCACTAGCACTAAAAGCCCGGCGGGCGGCGCGGCGGCGGCCTAAGCCGTCCGACGCTGAGCCGTTGGGCGGCTTTAGTTTGTAGAGCCTTATGGTTTATTAACCCTATGTTAAGTGAGTAGGTGAGTTATAAGACTATACAAATTAATGAACGACTCCCGAACATTCCTTCTAACAATGAATGGTTTTATAAAAAAAAACAATTTTCGAACGAATAGGTCAGTCAATCAAAGCGGTCCGCGTAACAGCTTTAAAAAGGTTTCTTCAATGTAGGCACTCAATTGATTGGAATACACCAATTAAAAACAACCTTTTTGTATAAATATTATTTTTGCTTGTTATGCAATTAATTTTAAAATAATGGCGAAAAATAATTTGAAATGTCCTATTATGTAAATGTTGGTAGCCAATTATCGTGCTGTAAATACAATATTTAGTATGTACGTAAGTATGTAACAAGTATACATGTCATAGATTGATAAATATAGTCGTAAACAAATCTTAAATCTACGATCATACATGTTTACGTTATGAGCGCCATCTAGAATTAACGTAGGTAACCACATGGTTGATAAATAAACGGTGAATGAAAGTAGTTATGAAATAAACCGCAAGATACCACTGCTAATCGTGATTCTGCCAAAGTGAAAATTATTTATAGTGCAATAAAATAATGCAAAACAGACAGTCAGCTGTTATCGCTAGTCATATTCAATCATTGTATAACTTGGACAGTGAAATCAACATGTAAATAATTTAAATAAACATTATATCAGTGAAAAGTGATTTAACTTTTGTAGGTTGGCCATAAAACTAGAAGCAACAAAAATAAAACATAACCTCCAAATAATAAACAATCGAAGTGCGATCAAAGGTTAGTATAAGTAGGTTATTTTCTTTGTGACTTGGTAATAATAATTGTTATAAATTGCGCGAGTAGGTATATACAAACCTTATAGTTAGGTACCTACCTACCTCGTATCTTCAGTTATTTTTTAGTTATGTTGTTTTACCTATATAGGTACTTACCTAGTTTATTATTTATTATTATAACCTACTGTGCAAAAGTAATGAGATGTTTTGTTGTTTTCGTCCTTTTGGTTATTTAGACAACTAACTTCAACTTAGTAGTACTTATTGTAGTATTTGCTTCAACTGGCTCTGTTATGTATCCAGATAACTATAATACCTACCTAATGCACGTAAGGTACAAGAAGTTAAGACACTTAGATGGTAGTTATAGTGCCTACATACCTACTTTTAATGTAACCTAGTGGGTAGGTACTTATTTATAATCTTGAGTCTCGACTTTGAACTTGCCCTAATGAATTGACATACCTATTACTAATACAAGAAATGTATTAAATGTCGCCCTACTTATTTTTAATTAGTCCCAATTTAGGTAGGTACCTAAGTATTTGAGTTATGAAAAGGAAATAAATAAAGAAGGTCTCACCTCGTAACCAGCACAGATAACGTAAAAACTTTAAAATTGAACATTTTCAAATAATAACGTAAACCCTCAAACCACACACCTGTTCACTTCAACTATGCTAAGTGGCCATTAATATCTACGAGGGAACACCGCTTTACACTAATTGCACTCACCTAAAACGTTATCGCATCAAGTAAATAGAACTGTTTGAGTGACTCGACTGCCGTGTCGGCGAAAGCGGCTTCTTTTTTTTAACACTGGATGCCAGACGTCGAAACTCAGGCATGTCCGTCACTACGCACAGTACACGTGGATTTCTCTCTCAAACACTATTCCATCCTCAACACTGCATCCGTAAGAAAAACAACTCTGGTTTACAGCTGTCGATTTCGTTATCGATTTCGCGATCGCCAAATGCACATCGTTCGTCACCGACGGCGACCGTCGATTGGAGAGACCAGGGCCACGACGCTCAAAACCCACACTAGGATGTCCACAATGAAACGTGATCGCAGACACGATTAGGGAAACATGAATCGCGAACAATGAATTTTACTTTGGAGGGAACGGAGTGACGTAGCGAGAGAACCGAGCTCTTAGCATTGACTGGACTGTGCTTGGGTCGTGCAGGATGCGACGCATTAGGCAGAAGAGCGTCCATTATTGTATTGTCGTGGGCTTATCGCAGTGCTAGTGTCTCCTTAAATTGCTGACCCCGGCTTAGTGATCGTGTTATTGCCACTCGGAATTTGGGAATTGGGGCAAGATGCGTACAAAAATGCACACACTGCATTTAAAAACGAGCGCGTCTTAAAAGATGGACACCGTATAGTAAGCAAAGTACCAGGTAATTTCTATTAATAGGTCCAATTTCCAATGTTCAGTTTTCATAAACAAGTCTTCATTATGTAAAATTACCCAGCAAAAATATAACCGTGGTCAGTAATGACTGCATTTAGTACATTAAGAGGCCACAATGAAACAAGTCACGGGACCGGATCCAGGGTTATCACGCTCGTTTGTTCAATTGGACAGTTAAGTACCGGCGAAGCTCTAAAGCAGACAGTTTCCGTTGATATTTCACACAGGAACCCGTGAAGGAAAAAATGACGTTCAGCCCTAAACTAGAAACTAATTCACATATCCGACTTGATTTCTACGGAATATTGGTAATGTAAAACGTCATAATAATAACACACTAATATGATCCTATAGCTAGGTAGTATGATGCATAGATAAATTATGAAATACTAGTTTCTGCCCGCGACTTCGTCCGCGTAGACTTAAGTAAAGTATTCTATATGTGTTAATCCAGGTTATAAACTATCTGTGTTCCAAATTTCATCCAAATCCGTTCAGTTGTTTTTGCGTGAAAGAGTAACAAACATACATCCACACTCAGAAACTTTCGCTTTTATAATAGTAGGGGTTTAAGGGGTGGTGTATGTTGATATATGGACAAGTCTGAACTCCAGTTTGAACAAGTCACATGTACGGTGTCGTTGCCCGTTTGTCAATTGCACATAGGGAGGGCACGGTGTTCCTGCCTTGCGATCGAATCCGGCTAAGGATACGCTCAATGAGCCCGTAAGGTCAGATTGAACAACTGTATTTGAAAATATAAAAACCATTTTTCATCTGCCACGGCTATGATAGGTATTAAGAGGAGAAAACAAGCGAGGAAACGTATTTATTTTTGTACAGAATTGCGCCTGTATTCTTGGACCCTGAACCAGGAGCTCACAGCCCCTAAGAATGACAATATTAGGTTTTTTCAACATTTATTTTTGTCCCTCTAATTGAATAAGCAATTTACTACGTCCGGTGATACGGGAAACTACTAGTGTTTATCTGTTAATTAAGGCAACCTGAATACCTCCCACGATAGACAACCCACCTGGGCTTACAAATTGCAAATATTACTGAGAAGCAAGTATGAGGCTGGTAGTGTGAATTATGGCTATTATGCTGCTGCTACCACTCGCCTCTATATTTACCTTCCTATTTATCAACTTATTTTTAATATTTAAAACTTTTCGGTCGGTTTTGTTAGATTTCAGCTCTAAGAGCCAACTTGGAAATTATTTATATCATATAGTAAGTATGTGATTCACAGCCTTCACAGAAACACATAAATACGTTCATAATATAGGTGCCTAATATAAAAATAAACTATATTTAGGTAAATTTTCGATATCAATTTGAAATCGTTCTATTACCCGCCTTATGGGTAATAATAACTTTGCTTATCTCTGTCAAAAGTCTTCGTAACACGCCTTAAGTATAAAATCAAGAACTTACAGCACGCATGGTCCCTGTTCAAGCCTTTGGATCTGGATATTTATAGAAAGGTTTCCTATTACGGATGTTTGTACGTGTAACTGCCTCACCGCCACCGAGGCGCGGCCGTCACACCACTGATTCCCACCAATCGTAATACAGTAACAGAACCACGCACTTTCCTCGTACTAAATGCGGATAATTATCTAATTGGACTTGTAAATTTAAACTTTTGCGTAACAGAAGAATTATTACATAGCTTAGTAGCTAGTCCTACTAACTTTTATTTATACAGTAACAGTTTTTCACTAATTGAAAACGATTTACCTACTGATTTATTTTTGTAAGTAATGTTGTCCTTGTCAGTTTAAAGAATGTAATTATCTCATAAGAATAGAGTTCATTTACATGAGATACAACTGAAACAATATAACAACTTAGTATAATAATAGTGTTTTGTATTATTCCACACAGTTATTGTTAAGTAATTATATTAAAAAGGTTCCCTTGTAAGGACCACTTGAATTGATCCCTTCACTGATGCTTCACTGTATGCTATTCTTTTTCAATCATCTATGTTTCGTTCTAAGGCACTCAGCAGGAGTGTCTTTGAGGATACTAGGAAGCAGAAGTACTTAATTTATCGGTGTTATCTTGTGCTAGGATCATCCTTTGACCAACTGTCGAGACATTCATTACCCAGAAGAGAGTTTATGGTATTTTTTTTAACGAAAATACGAAATATAGTCAAGTAGGTGCATTTTATACATATAAATGGTCTTACATACGGTTAGCCGCAAAGCAGGGGGAATTCTAGTTAACAATCGATACGAACCTCGTTCTCGATCGAGTTATAATGCAGAAAGGGGCGAATGGAAGCCATATTGATTGAATACACAGTGGCGGGTCGGGTCACAGTGGAGGTCGGATTACAAACCAAGGGTAATGCAAGCTAAATGAACCTGGCCGCGTTCATGGACAATATTTTACTTTTATTACAATATAATATTTTAATCTTTATAAATTATAATACTCCATATCCAGTTTGCCACTTAGTTTGTATATTTTGTCAAAGTTTAAAATACTTAGAGGGCCCTGTGAGCAGGTGACTTAAGTCAGTACCTCAGTACGCTAGGAATGGATAAGATCCCATGACAGTTTTGTCTTGTTATCATGTTTCTATGAGTATTAACAATATTTATAAAATAGGAAGACATTTTTCTAAAAACATGAAATTATTTAGCCACATTGCGATTTTCACTAGGAAGTCTATTCTAACTCGTTGCGTTGAAGAACACTAATTATTTATGCATACCTACAGCATGTTCACAGAGATAAGTTAATAATACGATAAGGCTTCATACAGGGATGCAGCAGGTAGGCACCGGCACCTACTATTGTGATACTAATGTGCTGTAATCAACAATACTAGCAAAGTCTTATCTCATAATAACATAATGTTTACGAATACCTAAGTCTTCAATAAAGCCAATCTTCGCTAGTAATTAATTATACCTACTGTTATGTTTATATTAATATAACAAAATTAAAGTTTCGTTATCTTAGCAGTATTCTAGATCTTCACTAGAGTAACTGCCCATGCTTTAAAAAAAAATATTATTTGTCCGTGATTTTTATAAATAAACAAAAGACATCAAATTATTGGATCAACCTTACGAACATCCATTTTGTAAGTAATTATAAATTTGGACTCGATATCTCAACCTTCGATAGCTCAGTTGGTAGAGCGGTGGACTGTAGCCGTATTAAATTGTAGAAATCCATAGGTCGCTGGTTCAAATCCGGCTCGAAGGAGTTTATTTTCTTTATTTTTCACCGAACAAAATTATTACATTTTTATTCGTGTTTTCCGTGTGGAGCAAAAATTAACTGACGATCACAAACGGTGAGCCAAAATCTAAATTTGTTTCCGCCCGGGATCGAACCGGGGACCTTGTGCGTGTGAAGCACACGTGATAACCGCTACACTACGGAAACTTGGAGTTAGGAATTGAAATAGGACTTTTAAATAAAGACTTATTCTCAAACCCCTAAAATAATTTTATGGGTGCAAAGTTAAAATAAACCTAAGTGTAAAAGAATAAATTTTCTGCTCCCTACTTACCTTTATGATGCACAAGGCACAGAACACAGGCTGCACAGAATAAGAAAAAACAATTTCGAATACAGAACACAGTTCACGAGCGCCCTCTACGACGGCTCTTCACTTGCACTTGGTTCAAACATGTGTCCCACGGTTTTTATACCGACACAAATGATATGGCGTTATTGGCCACCCGCTTGAATATGGTTCATTACTTTCATCCCATGGGTGTGTTTCATATCTAATTTGTAATTGTGTTCGCACCCTGTCTTCATCTTTTACTTGTACCACGGCCGTTCTACACTGCGATATTTTCGCTTTGAAATAAATCCATCGCCGTGTTTCAACGCAACGGTGTGCTAAAAGTCGTATGTTAAGAAGCAGTGGATGTTGAAATAAGAGATAGGGTAAATAGGATTTGATACTAAAGGCGATCTCCCACGTCATGGTATGATTATTATTGTTGCTAAAAGAAAATACAAGTGAATTGCTTTTCATATACCTACTTATGTTCAATCTGATGTCTGTCAGGGTTGCCTGTCGGGATGGAATTTTTATTATGGATACGAAAGTGAATACTTCCAAAGAATCCACGTCCGCAAGTGAAAACCTGAACAAAATCGGTTCAGCATCAGCCGAAGTGAAGTGATCAGATGAAGTTCAGGCACACAGTCGCTTTATAAGGTACCTACATATGCGGATATAAAATTAGGTGATCTACTGCAAAATTTTATAAAATCCTCAGTAGGTATTTTTGTAAATTCTCAGTCACAATAGCTCTGGTTTGCGCACTTTTCGCCAAAGGTATTTAGGTCTCATCAAATGTACCTAAGTAATCGGGAGCGAGCCGTTTGTCACAACTAGCTAACAAAACTAATCCTAGTTTAGGTGCTTTTCGATCAACCGCAATTTAAAATCGTTCATTTTTCTAAAACCTTGTGGGGCACTGATAAATTAAAATTAATTCACTTTTCTACAACCGAGAACGACACCTAGACTTACAAGATCTGGCAAAAAAAGTCAGCGGGCTTGTATTTTTTAACATAATTATCTATTTTTAACCGACTTCAAATAAAGGTTCTTTATTCACTCGTATTTTTTTTAATGTGTGTCACCTAAGTAATCACCAGTTGCTTATATGCAATAGGTACAAAGATAAGGTGTTTTGGGAAATAAGATAGCTCCAGTGTGTTGCCTTCGAGAATTCACCTACTAACCTTATTAATATCGGTAATCAGCTAAATCAATGCAACTATTTGCAAAACAGGAATAAGCATCTAACAAACACTCATAACCCTCTTTTATCCGGGCACTGTCGGGTAATTCACGGCTATCTCAATTCCTTCATTAGATCTCGCATACCGACGCCAGTATCTTCTGGTTTGCGCTATTTATGGAAATGCCGCTGATTGCTGATAGCTGTACAAGAATAACGCGCGTGGTTGATATGAGATTTGAGATAACATGAGCACAGAATGAGTAGGTGCTTACATAAGTGAGTTCCGCACATTAAGGTACTCGTATGCCCGCACCGGAAAGGCGATTGCGAATTCGATAAACCAAACTACTGTAAACATATGACGGTGGCCACATCACGTAAGCGAAAGTGTGTTCATAAATCGCCATCGCATCTTAATCGCCTTATCCGTGTGGCCCCGACCTAAGATTGCAAACAGGCAGGAGAGCGTTCGGAATCCAGGAACATACAAAAATATTAATAGGTATCACTTTAAATAAATAAATATAAATATCGCCAGACGAACACACGAACTGTATGGTCCCAAACTAAGCAACGCTTGTACTATGGGTACCGTACAATGAACTGGAGGCTATCCCAGTGACACCCAGACCTGGGCAAATTACGTAAAGGCCATTTCCGAAATTTGCCCCGGCGGGAATCGAACCCGCAACCACCTTGTGCAGTGAGCCGAGCGGCCTACGCTCAAACCACTGCGCCAAGCGGTCGTCGATATATCTCCTTGAAGAACTTTTCGACTCAATCGTTCACTTGTTCTCCACAGAACCATGGCAGTCGAAGGTGTGATGGTATCCTACAACTACTCTGAGGATGAAGAACTGGCGAACATTCTCACAGTATCGGCATCAGGCATAAGGTTCTGCAAGCGGTGGGTCCTCACGCACGGGTCCATACTATCCCCCCTCAAAGAAGCGAAAATCATCCGCAAAGCCAAAGGAAAACCGATCATAAGCGACGAATTCTATTCAAACCTGCCAGAAATGCACGTGACTTGTGAGAAGAAAGCGCCGAGAAACCCAAATCTGTATGAGAATGTGGAGAAGTTAAGCAGAGCAAGGGACTTGGAAACGGGCGAGATGGATCATAGCAGTTATTTGATACGAGTCCTGACCGGAAGGTTAGACTGCAAATCATCCTAGGTACTGCAAAGGTCCCTAACCTTTACTGGACCAACGCGCCGCGTCCTTTTATACACATTTCAAACGCCACCTGGTGTCATGATTATGCCATGGCTACTTCGTTACGGCGACAGTCGGAAATATTTCAAAAACAAGTACATTATGCGTGTACCTATATAGCGTGGCATAAAACGATACGTATCGCTCTCCATACACTTTTTTATCGTTTACCGATTCTAATCTCATGTTATAATACGGGGTGGCGTGAGCGGCGCGGTCGGTCGGGGCGGACGCGGAGCAGCACGCATGGCAATAGGGTTGTAATCCCCATAGTACGCTCAAAGATCATTGAACTCCTTACCATGTGCTTTCAATAGTTATAGTTTTGCATTCATAACTAGGTAATATTTGGCTCGCAACCATGAAAGATTTCATCAATGATGATTTGAAAATTACGGTCCGCACAGACTCGTTTTTTAGGGTTCCGTAGTCCCTACGTTAGTTAGTGTTCTTCTGGCGATATTATTTTTTATTTATTTATATTCCTTGGCCAGGATATGCCACGTGTGGCAGTGCCCGATCCTGGAGCGGTGTGCGGACGACATCCTGTACAGCTGGACCATTGGCCACAGGGATGGCGACGTCGACAAGCAGACGCAGCTCGGCAACGCGCTGTTCTCGGTCTTCGTACTCATTGACTTGGAGAGCGATTGCAGAGGTTAGTAGTTATTTATGGATGACGGCTTATGAACGGTTAATCAATTACCCCATCACTACATAGTATAAAACAAAGTCGCTTCCCGCTGTCTGTCCCTATGTATGCTTAGATCTTTAAAACTACGCAACGGATTTGGTGCGGATTTTTTGTATAGATAGAGTGATTCATGAGGAAGGTTTATATATATAATACATGCATAATATAGTAGAGAAACACTGATAATTTTAGAGCGATGCGAAGCCGGGGCGGGTCGCTAGTCTAAATATATATAACTCAAAGGCGACTGACTGACTGATTGACTGACAGCCCAAACCACTGGACGGATCGGGCTGAAATTCGGCATGCAGGTAGATGTTATGACGCCGTAGGCATCCGCTAAGAAAGGATTTTGATTAATTCTATCCCCAAGGGGATAAAATAGAGGGTGAAAGTTTGTATGAAACTTTGTCAATTAAATTCCACGCGGACGAAGTCGCGGGCACCTAGCTGTGCCCGCGACTGCTGTGCTGTGTTTTATTAATAAACGTGGATTAGCGGTTGTATAGTTACACCATGCTTTATCTTCTTCGTTCGAATGTCAAATTACTGATGACAGACAGAGATCATTCGGTGTATAACTAATCCCGCGATACACCACGTTTATGAGAAGAAGGTTAGTGAGTACCACCGGCGGTAATATCACAAGTATTCATCTAAATTACAGCAATATTGCCATTCACATTGGTATTGTGGTACTATTTAAATTACATAGATACATGGGGCTTAACGCAATTTCAACATTTTTATAATCCTCCGCAAGACTACTTGAAAAATCTCGAGAACGTTCAGCTATTTTTGCATGAGCCTCAGCCATGCAAACACAAATTGGCATTTGTAATTCAGGAGTTAGGTAATAAATAAGTAATGGTATCACAATTATCATATCAACCAAATCATTTATTTCAATCAACACAATTAAACATAGAAGTATATTACCTACTCAATCACTTGACGCAGCTGCGCACGTTATCTGAAAAAAATAAAGAACCCAGGCGTCATATTTTGATGCACGAGAAACGTGAGTAGCTCTACCATAAGTTATACACTCGCTATTCGCTAGTCGTTACCGTTTACGTAAAATGTTATTGCAGATGAGGGCAAAACATTTCAGCTCACTAGATGGCGCTTTATACGACCGGGTAACGCCATCTGGCACTGCACTACTGCCAGTGTTACCACAAATGAAAATTATCCTGACACACACATGCCCACCCCCACATGTGAACACGCTTTAGTGTCTATGGCATCCTTTCCCAAAGTGGGCGAAAACGCCCCCTTGTAGGCGCTGCAGGCCTAAAGAGGGGTTGTACGAGACCCAGAACAAAAAATGGGGGCGTTGTGTAGCTCACAATAATCAATTAATTTAATTTGACGTTATAATGGTTTTTTAGTAGGTGAAAAAAAGGGGCACTAAAAATAATTTATTCTCAAGTGGGCAGTATACAAAATAAGTTTGTGAACCACTGGTCTATTGTCACCCACTCTAAGTCGACGCCGCCCTGGTGGCAAAAAGCCTGATAGGCTGGCCATCCAAGTAACTAACAATTTATACAAATGATTTACATAGGCCGGCGTCAAACACATTTGCAAAACTATATGTGGTATTATATGTCTTTATTTACAATAGTTAGTTGGTTTTATCGAAGCCAGAACCAACTCCCACCCCTACCCATCACTTTAACCCGATCACCTTGAGGTTGCCAACGTGCAATGCCTTTGTTGTTGCAAGCATCTATACGCTACGGTAACTGCTTAACATCACGCGAGTCGTACGCTCGTTTGCTGACTTTATTACATTAATAAAAATCCGTGTCAAAAGCGTACCATCTCTTGGGTCCTTCGCAAGCGTATAATCGTGTCTCCAGCTATTGATCATGTTCATATGGTTATGAAGCTCCGGGAAGAACAGGTAGCCGTTTTCCAGGGAGTCCTTCTTGACGAAGCCGGCCACGCCGAGCGCCAGGCCGCCCAGCAGCACGGCGTGGCCAGAGCCTATGTACCAGGCCAGGATCGGTCCGCAAGCCAGACCACCTTGGACATAAATTAGGGACAATCCGTGGTATTACAGAAGCGGCAAACATGAGTTGTGTTAAATTTTACAAGTGTAATAACACCATAATAGTCTTGAGTCTTGTACCATGTACGGCTCGGAATGTTGGGCGGCTAAAGTGCGGGAAGAGAAACGTCTCCACTCTGCTGAGATGCGTATGCTGAGATGGATGTGTGGGGTGACGCGAATGGATAAGGTGAAGAATGTGTATATAAGAGGTAGTGTCAGGGTAGCGCCAATAACAGATAAAGTGAGAGGTAGGAGGCTGGAATGGTTTGGACACGTGATGAGAAGGGATGAGAAGCATGTGACTAAACGAGTGATGAATATGAATGTGGATGGATACAGTGCGAGAGGAAGGCCCAAGAAAAGATGGATGGATTGTATTAAGAATGATATGAACGAGGTTGGAGTGGATGTGAGTATGACAGGAAAGCGCGATGTATGGAAGGAAAAGACATACTGCGCCGACCCCAGATAATGGGAAAAGGTAAGGCAGATGATGATGAGTCTTGAGTCTTGTCTTCATAATTTTAATAATAATCAGCCCTTATAAACCGACTTCAAAAATGCAGTGGGTTCTATGTTCAGTGGTAAATCGGTGCAATACGTAAAAAAATAAACAGAGACGTGTTAATTTTTTATTTATTTCACCGTCACCGATTTATCCGTCAATTGAGAACCGATTTTGAATCATCGAAATGATTATTAATCAAAATCGGTTCGGTACTTTGAGAGATATGGACTGTGCAAAGATTATTTTAATAAACGTATTAAACCGATTTTAAATACCTGGATGCACTAAAAAGCTAGAAATAATTTGGGACCTTATAATTTATTTCATTTGTAGTGAGTGAAAACGAGTAGAAACGAAAAGCTAACCTAGATCTCCACCAGTGAAGAAATCACATAGTTACTTATATTATTAAGGCTAAAGCGCACATCTAGCCCGCGAAGTTCAAATTTTTTAAGGATTTTTAGATTTTTTTCAAAATCTGACAATAGTAAAAGGCACATTTTGTAATTCGCGACAAAGACCGTATGCAGTGCATTTATTAATATATACAACTTGCTCTAAAACATTTCAAGAACGACAGCTATCCACATAATCTGGCCATTTTTGTATATTTAGTGATTAACTAGTATCATATCCACCGTGATAATATTTAGAGTAAAATAAATGTATTAATAAACGCACTGCATACTGTGTGTGTCGCAAATCACAAAATGTTGTCTCAAATGTTTTCAGATTTTGGATAAACTATAAAAATACTCGAAAAATTAGAATTTCGCGGGCTAGACAGGTTCACCTTCACCTTAAGTTCAGTTTATCAACCTTGTTTTAGGGCATAAAAGGTAAGAAGAATCTGTAGGTAGAGCAAGCAATGAAAAGAAGAGTTACCTAGGAAGTAGTTGAGGCGATCATTTTTCTCTCTCATCTTCTGAGCTCCGTTGGCGACTATCGAAAAGGTCGCGCCCATCAGACCCAGAGGTACCGTGTGCATCATGTATCTGTGACATGATATCCTTTTAATATCGTTTTTTTATATAACAAAGTATAGTCAACAAACATGACGCTTAATCACAGATTGCAGTTTGTGTGCAGTGCCAAGCGGCCACCTGTGGTGGCTAGCATTGTCATAAAAGTAATTAATACAAATGGCTCTCCGGAAAAGGGCTTTTGTATCAAAATATGGCTTTCGTCTCATTGGACAACAACATAATGGGCGAAGCGAGCTATATTACTGTCTGCAAGCGAAAGTTTAAAAAATTTGATCAAGCGTTTAGTCCACAGATATAGATTTACATAGATAACGCAAGTATCACGATTTGTATTGAGACCAAGCGTGCCGAATTTTTAACACCTACTGTGACGTCATTACTGACACGAAATCCAAACCGATTCAAAGACACCGATGCCGCCGATGCCCCTCCGCCCGCGATTCTCTCGAATGGTTATCTCGCTCATACTCATATTTTTTATATCTGTAGTCGCGTGGACTGTAAGTTAGCGGCGACCAACCTTGACCCTTGGTCGGGGTTTCGTCAGGGTTGTTACAAAAAAATCATTTGATTTTAATCACCTTGTTTAAAACATGTTTTAATCATTTTGGGAAAAAATCATTGATTTTTTCCTCCTGATTTAAATCAATGTTTTAAACAACGTTTTAAACATGATTTAATCAGTACTTGACAGTCAAATAAAACAGCGTCATGTACATGACGCTGTTTTATTAGTACATGTAGAAAATAAACGTTTTATTATTCAAAATATTTTATATTATCAAGGGCCTGCATCAGAATCGTCAGATAACACTTATCAACCAAATAAATATAGCGTATTGACATGATGTTCTAAGGAAAAACTGTCATGACGCCATATTTTGTGGATAAAAGTTGGGACGATTTTAAAACAGGCTCTTATATAACACACTTATTTAATCACCTGAGTTGTCTGTTATTGTGGTGGCCGTATCATATTATTTTCAATACTTTTGCAATTTGCATAATGTGTGTTCATTCTTACCACTAGCTCTATGACCTCCTTGTTACATATTTTGCACTAGCTGTGCCCGCCACTTCATCCGCGTGGAATAGTCAAAAACACTATGGTAGCAGTTTTAATTATTTCACAAATAAGACACATACATATAAATACTTTAATGAGCTATTTGTAGTGTTTAAGTAGGTAGGTAGTAGGTAGGTTTGTGAGAGCTATATTTAATGCAGACTTTCATCCCCTAAACACTATTGTTATTTTAAACCCTTGAGGGTAAAACTTTTACCCTCAACTTTAAATGTCATATTTATTTATGGCGATCAATCAACAGCCTAAAAAATAAGTTTCAAGCTTCTAGCTCTAAAAATGACGATACTTCCACACAACTTTTCATCCCCCCCTTTCAACCCCTTAGAACCCTTTTTCGCATTAGAAAGTAGCCTATGTTCTTTCTCCGGCTCTAGTCTATCTGTGCTAATCAAATTTCATTTAAATCAGTTCAGTAGTTTTAGCGTGGAAGAGCGACAGACAGACAGACAGAGTTACTTTCGCATTTATAATTTTATTAAGGATTAAGGATTTAACTCTACTAGATTTTAGCAGCCTCACATTCGGAACTTCAATGTAGTGCTTCCAAATATTGTATTCTTTCTTGGTAGAAGGTGCAGAGGTCATGCATGTTGATATAAGGAAATAAAGAATACAGGTCTATAAAATAAATAAAGCTGTATAGCTTAGAAAAATAACAAAATCACTTTTAAATTTAAAGGTTTTTGACACTTTGTGTACAATCACAAGTTCTGAAGGAAAGAAACACACAATCGAGATGTCAAGTGTCAATGTCAAAGACGCGATCTGTGTAGAATGCGTTCCGATCCACGCAATGTCCGCTAATAAAAATCGAAAAAAACAATTTAAATCAGTGTTTTAAACATGAATAAATCATAGTAAAAGCATATGAAAAAAATCATGAATTAATCATCAAATCATTGATTAAAATGAATAAAACAAAAAAATCATTTTTTATTTCAATTTTCCTGATTTTTTGCAACTCTGGGTTTCGTACACGTGAAGTACATGCATTTGCGTTATCTATGTAAATCTATATCTGTGGTCTAGTCTGTTGATGGTACAAGCGTACGACCCGCCTGATGTTAAACATTACCGTAGACTATAGATGCTTGCAATACAAGCATGTTCGCACTTTGAAGACCTGAAGCGGAGTGGGACAGAGGGATAGGGAGGGTAGGGCTTCCGGCTGTTTCGCTAACCGTACGACTGTTAAGGTGAAGGCGCCTGTCTATACCGCGACATTCAAAATTTTCGAGTATTTTTATAGTTTATCCAAAATCTGAAAACATTTAAGACAACATTTTGTGATTTGCGACAAACACAGTATGCAGTGCGTTTATTAATACATTTATTTTATTCTAAATATTATCACGGTGGATATGATACTAGTAAATGACTAAATATACAAAAATCGCCAGATTATCTGGATAGCTGTCGTTCTTGAAATGTTTTGGAGTAAGTTGGATATATTAATAAATGCACTGCACACGGTCTTTGTCGCGAATTACAAAATGTGCCTTTTATTATTGCCAGATTTTGAAAATTTTCAAAACAACCTCTAAAAATTTGAACTTCGCGGGCTAGATGGGCGCTTTAGCCTTAATAAGAGTCTTAAACGTTTGAGTAGGACCTCGGTTTAAAGCAATAATATGTACTGTTTCTGTACCAGATTAATTTATGCGTAAAGAAGGTGTAAAGATTTGCTAACCTAGATATGAGAAAAGTAACGTTTTGTTATTAGACCTTTTTGTTGAATAAACGTCGAGGTTGTAACCTTATAAATTACTCTTGTGTGTGAATCCTGCAAACACGCGGTTTGCGTGAATCATCACATGCAAGACCATTCTAGATTAAACCACCAATTTAATCTGTGCTGGAGGAAGTCCCAGACATGACTTATACGTTTCGGTGGTTGAGTCATAGTTCACATAACAATAATACTATCTATTTTATAGCTCAGCCCACCTCCCTGTAATCTATCTTATAACTCTATCCCAAATCATTATCGTCATCTTTCAAGTCTAGGAAACGATGGCAACTCATTTATACTGTAGCTTGTTGCATCGAGGGATCAAAGGTTCTTTTTAAATAATTATGCTGCTCGCCTCACTGCATCATGGTGTTTGCGGGTTCGATTCCCGACAGGGCCAATTTTGGAAATGGCCTTTTCGTAATTTTGCCCAGGTCTGGGTGACACTGAGATCGCCTCCAGTCCATTGTACGGTACCCATAGTACAAGCGTTGCTTAGTTTGGGACCATACAGTTGGTGTGTTAGTCGGGCGATATTTATTTATTTACCGTTTGAGGATGGCTCGCATTCCCACCGCATGGGAATACATTAGGACATCGTACGTGGACGCCACGAGGCCCACAACAACGCCATATCGGGTTGTTGCCATAACCTGTCAATTAATTATACGTTATTAGTTCCTGACTAAGTACATAAGACCCTAAGCATCCGATAATCTTAATCTTAAGATCCGATCATTCGGACCATTCAAGACTTGCCTTTTATATAAAAATAGGCTAAGAATCGTCCACAATAGGCTTGGCAGGGGGGGCGAGCAGGCAAGGCGTACATCACATACATATAAATTAATAATAATACTTAGTAAGATTGTGAGAAAATTATTGCATCAAACGAGTCCACACCTACTGATGCTCACTTGGCTTAGGCCAGTGCTCGTCAGAATACCGGTCCGTATCTATCAAATGGCTTTCCATAAATAAATAAAAAACAAAAATAATAATACTCGTTTATTTAGCATTGAGAATACAATGAAATTGTTATTATAATTTAATAATAAAATTACCCCAAGTGGCCTCGTTAAACATTGCTAATGCTAACACCTTTCTTTTAGGTTAGGTTTAGCGATACCAACAGAGCTACAAATATCTATTTTAGTGAAAGAGGTTTCAGTTAGTAAATACTCTTAAGAACAAAGACAGTACATTCATGTGTTGTTTATCCAGAACCTGATACGATCGCATCGTCTTAATCGGAGTCGATTGCAATTTTCCGTCGCCAATATCCTGTATCGAGGGGTATTTCCACAATCGATGCGGTCATGTAGTCTAAAATTAGAACGACGACGTTCCAGAAGATTGGATTGGTTTTCCAATTATTTTCTATTACTATAATCACCCGGGTACTAAAAGGGAAAACAACTTGAGTATTCAGAGGGATTAGATAATTTGGTATGTAGTAATGTAGATTTACGCGTATAAACTGTTTATGAAAACCATTTTTGTGGTACCTACCTTATACTTTACCATTTACAACATACATACATTATATGATACGTCAATTGACTAATATTCATAGACTTATAACATATTTCATTGATTTAATCCTATAAAAGATCGACGGCTTCACCAAGTATTGTATTCTCTTTGGGCTTCACTTACAAAAGCCATTTTACCCAGACGTAAGGACCCTTTTACCTCGATTTCACGAATTAACTAGATAGTTAATAAAAAATAGGGAAATTCAACAGAATTGGGGTTAGGTATGTCTTGAGGAAATGTCCTCAAAAGCCTCTTGAGTGGAAATGAATCAAAACAACAACATTAATAATACCTACCTTTTTTTCAATATCGCAGCCCTCAGGAGTATCATAATAAGTGTAGTAATTTCTTTTGGGTTTTTTGCACTCGCAGCTCATTTCTATTTAATTTTTTCTGTGTGCTTTAGTGACGTTGTCAAAACAAACCAAAGTTAAAAAATATATCTTAAAATATTATTCAAACACACTAAAGAGAAAGTATTAGGATAAATAATAAAAATCCTTGCAATTTTATTTCGACGGTCTTTTTATTTAAAAATACAGTTCGTTTCTTTGTAACATGACACGATTAGGGTTAATGAATGTGGTTTGTTCCAGCCCTGGCTAATTCTAAAACTCTGAGGCCACTGTCGTCTCTACTAGACTTAGTCCGACCACCGCCAGGGAGAGGCTCTGCTGTTGAAGTGCACTCCACACCTTTCGGTTGCGAGGTAAAGAATTTCAACCACTACATTTAAGAAACACTTTGTCATCATCGCGCCTGCGTTCTCCGAAGGGGTAGACAGAAGTACACTGTAGTGCCACCAGATACGCCAATGCCATTTTTGTCCCAATGTAGAAGAAGTGAATTTATTACCAAACTCGGGTTTGCGAACCTATTGCAAAAATAAATTGATTGACTAAGGCGTTTGTTTGAAAAATTGTTTGAAAAATTATAAACCAAATAATTTGATCGATATTAGAATAAGCCAACAAGAGCGAACTTCTTTAGTCAGGAGTGTCAGGGACCCTAATGCTATGCAATTTTCCACGGAACAAAATGAACCAAAATGATACTTAATTCAACACGTTTTTCGCCTTTAAACGAGTCGTCATCTGGATAGTTAGAATGCGACTGAGCACAGGTTTCTTCCAATAGCTCCACTGAGCCAGTTAGCCAGGGGCCAATTCTGTTAGCCGCTGCTGGCATCTCGATCGACTCGAAATACGTCAAAACTGACGTATCGCGTGGATGGAAACGTCAGTTTGACAGATCACCTTTACGTAAACTTGGCAGAATTGTCCAAAAGGACAGAGCCATATAATAAAAAAAAAAGATGTATCGCGTATACGTCGTTTTGACAGATTTTCTGGGCCCCTGATCTAACGATGCTGGCGATTCCTATAACTCATCTAGTCTAGTTATCTATCTTCTTAGCATCGCCATTGCAGGTGTTTCTAAACGCAGTAACGAGAGGGTCTATATGCGGCGTGGTCGGCAAGCGGCCATCGTTGCTACTGACTGATGCCGCCACGGCGTTGGGATCGGAGGGCGGGCCTGTCTTCACTGAGGGACCTACGTAAGCAATCATTTTATTTGCTACTAGCTGTAATAATAATATAATAATAGCTTAAGTTACTCCTTATATCATCAGCTATCTGGCAATTAATGTCTCATCAAAATCGGTCTAGCCGTTTCGGAGATTAGCCGGAATAAAAGATAGACAGACATATCGTACAGATAGACGGACAGGGAAACAGACAAAAAAGTGATTTATTTGTAGTAAGAACTATACTTATATACATTCATATGTATCCAGTAAAATGTTATTTTCATATTGCAATACAAACTGACTTCTGGCAATACGTTGCCGACTTTATCCTATAAAAATAGTATCCGTCATGCGACGCCCGGCAGATGTGTGACATGTGTAGTGTATAGTATGCGCGCGCTCACACACAAGGGAGTCGAGAGCGGTGGCATAGAGGGGGCTTGACGGCATGAGAGAGCGTCATACGTCATGCCATTTGCCGTGACGGCAAACTAGTCAAATTTACAGCGCCAATAGATGTTTCACATCAATTTTTTTTTTAAACGCCAGACGAACACCTACTGTATTGTCCCAAACTAAGCAACGCTTGTACTATGGGTACCGTACAATGGACTAGGGCCATCCCAGTGACACCCAGACCAGGGAAAATTACGAAAAGGCCAATTCCGAAATTTACCCTGACGGGAATCGAACCCGCAACCACCCGATGCAGTGAGCCGAGCGGCCTACGCTGGAACCACTGCGCCAAGCGGTCGTCAAATCGGGATGTTGTTTCCAGTAAGGAGTTGATAGGCACGGTGGTGTGCAGCGTGGCGTGGTGGCGCGGCGAGTGGGTGGGGCTGACGCTGCTCGCGCCGCTCGTGTCCGTGCTCGCCGCCAAGCTGCGCGTCGCGCCGCCCGCGCCCGCCGCCGCGCCGCCGCCCACACACCTGCAGCTGATATTAGGTGAGCATAGGGCGAATTGACGAAGCCATAAATCCGAATAGAAATATAGAGGGTACTTTTGTGTGTCGGAAATAATTCTGGGGGTATGGATTAGTATCTAATTTGATGATGGACTAACTTTTATTATTTTCATCTGCCCGTTTGATTAATATTGTAACATTTTAAATAGTATACATTTTTCATATTTTTCTTTTTTAATATTTATAGCACCTATTTACAATTGACGGAAAATTTCCGATGTCGGAAACGACAGCTTCCTATACTTTTTACATATTAATTACAAAAAGGATAATATCCGAAATCGGAAACCTTCCGTTGATTGTGAAATGTGGATCTTGGTCTACGCGCAGACGGTTGCGGAACAGCTAGTCGTTTGACATGAGCGTGGTGTTCTCAGATCAGGTCGACGGGTGCACGGCGCTGGTGCGGTGCGGCGGCGCGTGGGGCGCCGGCGTGTGCGTGGGCCCGGGGTTCGTGCTCACCTGCGCACACGTCGTCAAGACTGTGAGTCTCATACAACAAGATCAACGTTAAGGTGAAGGCGCCTGTCTAGCCCGCGAAATTCAAAATTTTCGAGTATTTTTATAGTTTAACCAAAATCTGAAATCATTTACGACAACATTTTGTGATTTGCGACGAACACAGTATGCAGTGCGTTTATTAATATATTTATTTTACTCTAAATATTATCACGGTGGATATGATACTAGTTAATCACTAAATATACAAAAATTGCCAGATTATCTGGATAGCTGTCGTTATTGAAATGTTTTAGAGTAAGTTGGATATATTAATAAATGCACTGCACACGGTCTTTGTCGCGAATTACAAAATGTGCCTTTTATTATTGTCAGATTTTGAAAAATTTCTAAAGAACCTCAAAAAATTTGAACTTCGCGGGCTAGATGGGCGCTTTAGCCTTAAGTACCTAGCTATTGTAGCTGGGTTTCAAACGATGAGTAAGAGACCTGAAAGCTCAACCTTCCCCCCTCCCCCCTTCCTTCCCCTACCTCTGTCACAATCCCCTTCAGGTTGGCAATACCATTAAAAGGTATTATTAGCATCCACAGGCTACAATAATCACTTGACATCAGGTGGATTATGAACTTGTTGTAACGTCTTGCTGACACGAGCTTCACGATTTCTACTGACATACATATGGTATGGTGTCAGCAAAACGTCAAAAGCGGAGCGTTTGAAACGTAATCGCGAGCGTTTGCTTTTCTATTACGATTTGAGTAGCTAGCGTGGTTAGGGCCCAGGTGTTTATATAATCTTCAATTTATAAGTATAACTATTTACAAAGTTGTATTAAATAATGAGATATATTCAAGAACCCTGACTCCGTTATAAGAGGTGTTCCCGGGCGGAGCCTTATAGTGCCCCGAATACAAAAAAGTCACCAGGCCGCTCGTACGCTGTTTGCCGACATTGTTATTTTTTTTAATTAACAATTCCAATTGCAGCACACAATCCACAAGGTGTCCCTGTACTGCAAGGGCGTGATGGAGACGGCCATAGTCCGGTACAAGACACCGGACAACAGGGCGTACGACCTGGCGCTGCTCTACACCAACCCTGAACACACCAGCCACATGACCCCTGCGGTCCTCTCCGACGAACCGGTCGAAAAAGGTACCTAAATATATAAAACTAGTTGTTGCCCGCGACTTCGTCCGCGTAGACTTAAGTAAAGTATTCTATGTGTTAATCCAGGTTATACCGTTAAAAACTATCTGTGTTCTAAATTTCATCCATATCCTACTGAACAGTAGTTTATGCGTGAAAGAGTAACAAACATACATCCACACTCACAAACTTTCGCCTTTTTAATATTATATATAATAATATAATAGGATTCATCAGCCACCGCCAAAATAATGTATTGTCCAAAATTTGATTGTCCGAACCAGAATCAGGAACCAGAGCTTCTTCTTCTTCTCTTAGTGCCTCTCCAACTAGTGAAGGTTAGCAGTCAGCTAACCAGACCTTAAATCCTGTAAATAGTGGCCTTTTTATTTTACCTTGCAAATGGCTTATTATTAACATTTAGGTACATTACTTGTGCTAATCAACCGTTAATAAATCCCTGTATTAATAAATCGATCTCAAGTCTGAGAGCGGTCTCGAGTAAGTTTTTGACGTGTCCTTTTGTACTGGTTTGATTCAAGAATGACACTTTAAAGGATCGATCTCAGGTCTGAGAGCGATCATGGAAATGTCATTCCAGTACAAAATGACATGTCAGAAGCATACTCAAGACCGCTCTCAGACTTGAGATCGATTTATTAATACGGGCGTCTTAAGAGTTGTTAGCACTGTAGTATACAGGTGTCTTTATCTATGTATTCTATTGAATGAAAATTGTTATGGATTATTAAGTCTTGGAATAAAAGTTGTTATTTATGATTTTAGTATTATAATCCTTAGAGCTTGTTAATGGTTTACCAATAATCAGTACATAGTATAAAACAAATTCGCTTCCCGTTGTCTGTCCCTATGTATGCTTAGAACTTTAAAACCACGCAACGGATTTTGATGCGGTTTTTATAATAGATAGAGTGATTCAAGAGGAGGGTTTACATGTATAATATGTACATGTATTATATAGTAGAGAAACACTGATAATTTTAGAGCCGTGCGAAGCCGGGTCGGGTGGCTAGTAATATGTATGCTAGGTGAAACAAAGGGGTATACTATTTTTTTGCAACTTTACTTTGTAAATCGAAAACTATCGGCTTTGTGGGACAGTTGAAGAACTAAAGGTGTTGTAGACTTGTGACATCCGTCAACAGCCTTATTCCTATAACACCTTTAGTTTTTCAAGTTTCCTCCAAAGCTGATAGTTTTAGAATTACAGAGTTAAGTTTTGAAAAATAAGTATACCCTTTCTATTTCAAGCTGTATAATAAAAAGCTTGTTACAGGCGAGTCGGTCCTGGCGGCGGGGTTCCCGTACTTCAACGAGACGCACCTGCAGCAGCTGGCGCCGACCGTGACGGCGGGCCACGTCAACACCGCCTCGCCCTCGCTGCTGCAGACCTCCTGCTGCGTGCAGTCCGGCTTCAGCGGGGGGCCCGTCTTCAGGATCACCAGGCATGTTCACCAAGCATCTGTAACAGTATTCTTAATTCCATCAAATACAGCATGATTCAAAAGTCAGAAATAATACCTGCTTACAGGGTTCAGACAAGTATCCGACATAAATATCCTTTTTTTTTTTTTTTTTTTTTGAATTGACTATATGTTGTTGGCCAGAGTGGCCATAACAACTTCACCCGGACAGAGGGCGAGCGCAAGTGCGCTCCAGCCATAGGGGCAGGGGGGCAGCTAGCTCAAGGGCGTCACTAGGGACACGACCTCGGCTTGGGCCGCTGCCAGGAGAGGTGGCGAGGGTAAATCTACTACCGGATCGGAACGCGACCTCGACTGAGAAGATCCGGCAAGAAACTCAGCGGGCTTGTCGGGTGCCAAGGTGCGTCTAGGTAAGTAGACGCACCTTCTAGCGGAAGCGGGGGTTCGTCGACCTCGCCGGCGAGGTCGGTGTCTGGCGGGGAGTGTGCGTGTGTCGTTCTCCTCGACATCTGAGTCTAGGAGAGCGGTGAGTGGGTCGGGGGGGTCCAGCACCACATGCCGCGGCCTGCGGCGGCATGTATCTGGCTCGTGTGCGGGTGCATAATCGGCGGCGGCGACGATTAAGGGATTGGTGTGTTCAGAAGCCTTCATGAAATAGCGTTCAGACGCTATTTTGAAGTGCTTCTGGATAGAATCGAGGCGTAAGTCAGAATGAAGGTCTACGTTCCGTACGAACCACGGGGCTCCGACGGCTTGGCGAAGAAAACGGGACTGTAAGGCCTGGAGGCGACTAATGTGAGAGTTGGCCGCGTGGGCGAACACAACGCTCGCATAGGACATGATGGGGCGAATGCAAGCTTTGTAAAGTGTCACCTTATTTCTAAGGGACATTTTACTCCGCTTGCATAGGAGATAATGAAGGCGACCGAGCACAAAGGCGGCTCGATTGCGGACGTTTCTAATGTGAGGACCGAAGGTCATGGAGCCATCGAGCGTGACCCCGAGATATTTAACTGACTTGGACCAAGGGATAGGCTGCTTGTACAAAGAGACAGTACCTAAGTTGGAGCGAGTGTGGCGTATGGAGGGGCGTCGAGAGGTGGTCCTGGCAAAAAGCACGGCTGCGCTTTTGTCCGGGTTCACCTCTATTCGCCATTTCCTAAACCACTCTCCGAGAGAATTGACAGCGCGTTGGAGAACGCGTGTGATCTGAGCCTTATTACGATGGGAGAAATAGAGCGCGGTATCATCCGCGTAAAGGGCGAGTTGCACATTGTTCGTGCGGGGGATGTCGTTAGTGTACAGACTGTACAAAAGAGGGGAGAGCACGGAGCCCTGAGGGACTCCTGCCCTGATGGGGTGGGGTGGGGAGAGCGTGCCCTCGACTCGATATCGAAAGGTACGGTTTGACAAGAAGTCTCGTAAGATGAGCACGAGACTGTCCGGCACGCCTAAGAGGTACAGCTTGTAAATCAAGCCGTTGTGCCAGACTTTGTCAAACGCCTTAGCGACGTCAAAGAAGACAGCTCCCGTGGATAGGGGGCGGCCGGAGGAGGAGTTGAGGCCTTTGAGAATGTATTCCGTGATGCGGTGTACTTGGTGAACACAAGAGTGGCCGGCCCGAAAGCCGAACTGCTCGTCAATGAGAAGATGATTGGAAAAGATATACTCTTTGAGTCTTGCTAAAAGCAGGCGCTCATAGAGTTTGGCAATGGCCTTGAGGAGGCTGATGGGACGGTAGCTCGCAGGGACGTTGCGGGGCTTACCGGGTTTGTGAATGCCAATGACTATTGCCTCCTTCCACGCATTGGGAAAGATGCAGTTCGTCATAGCGGCATTGAAGATAGCTACTAGGAGACAGATAAGCTGGGCGGGTAAGAGTTTGAGAACTCTGTTGCTAATGCCGTCCGAGCCCGGGGCCTTCTTGGAGTTGAGACCTTTAATCAAATCCTTCACCTCGGATTCGGTAACCGGTGTGAGAGTGGTAGTGAGGGGTAAGGAAACCCTGCGCTCGACTTCCCTATCAACGAGTACCAGGTGGTCGGGATCAGAGGATTGGGTGCTAGGGGAGCACTGGCTCTCGAGAGCGGAGGCTAGAAGCTCGGCCTTTTCGTCGTCATCGAAAGCAGGGGGGTCGCCTGAAGGGCGTAATAGGGGGGGCATTGTGACAGTAGAGTCGGACTTTAAGGCTCTCGCCAGCTTCCAGTAAGCTAGATGCGATGGCGAGATTCCTTCGAGAAGGTTACCCCACCGGGCGTCCCTAAGCTCGGCGATTCGACGCTTTACATCACGCTGTAAAGCGCGCATGCGAACACGGTTAGCTTCGGTGGGGTAAGAATCGTAAGCTCTGATGGAGGCATTCTTAGCTCGGACCAGGGCTTTGATGTCGTCTGGCAGAACGAAGCGGTGAGAGTCACCTACCTCGACCTGCTTAGACGAGTGACTAATGGCCGACTGGAGATGGTTGGAGAAGGCATCTACAGCCTGAGATGTGTCCTGAGGGGACGTAAGGAGATCAGGGATGCTGGCGAGGTGTGGAGAAGAGACATCCGCTAAGGAAGTACTTAGCTTTTGCCAATCCATCACAGAACGCGTGGTCGGTTGAGATGGAGGGGAAGGTCCGAGCTGCATGAGAACGGGACGGTGGTCGGAGTCGAGCTCTTGGAGAACTTCCAACGAGCGCAACCGTAAGGTTATGCCCTTGAGGAGGGCAATGTCTAGGACATCAGGGCGATGTGCTAGGTTGTTCGGAAAGTGAGTGGGGTGCATGGGGGCGATGACGTCAAAGTCGAGCTGGTCGACTAGGGCGTCAAGACGCCTCCCATTTGGGGTGGTGAGGAGACTATTCCACCTGACATGCTTGCAGTTGAAGTCGCCAGCCAGTATGACTGCGCTTCCCAGATCAAGGAGTGCTTCGATGTCACTCCTAAGCAGAAGCTTGCCAGGCGGAAGGTAGATGGAGGCTATGACCACGGCAGGATGGCCAGTGAGGGACAGACGACAGACCGAGGCTTCTATGTTGGTGAGCGCAGGGGGGTCGAGGGGAATGCAGTGGAGGGACCTCCTGTAATAAATGGCAGTCCCACCCCCGCGGGCGGTGAGCCTGTCATTCCTTACAAGATTATAGTTTGCGATTTTGGGATCGCGACGGGACGGCTTAAGCAGGGTCTCCTGCACCAGCAAGAGATCAACCTGATGATCCCGAAGGAATTCACCAACCTGATCCCTCTGCTGGGAAAGGCCAAAAGCGTTGAAAAACGCTAGGGATAGGTGATGGGGTTTGGTACGTTGGATGTGTAAATCCATTACGGGTGCACGAGAGAGTCAAAAGATGAGAGGGAATCGTACACATCCATGTACGACTCCATGACAGCAATCCTCTCATAAGGATTGGTTGCTGTGCGGAGGTGGTGCGCGAGTGAGCGAACTCGCTCAACGTTAACAACGTTGAAGAATTCGCTCACCAACGCAAAGTCGCTAGCCAAGCTAGTGGCGGTGGTAGGCGCAGAGGGCGCGGGGCGAGGGCGGGGGGCAGCAGGGCGCGCAGGGGCGGTCTGCACCGGGAGGGAGGCGGAGGCCGTGTATGGGAGCGGCTTGCTCCATACATTGGCGCGCGGGGAGGGGCGCGCTGGGAGCGCGGGCTTTAGCGCTGAGGGCGCGGGGGCGGGGAGTGCTGAGGGCAGAGAGGGGCGGGGCGCAGAGGGCGCAGCGGGGATCGGTGCAAAAGACACCGGGGGAGGCGCAGAGGGCGCAGAGGGCTGAGAGGCAGCCCGTGCAGGCGCTCTAGGACGTCCGCGCCTCGCCACCCCGCCGTTCCCCTTTGGGGCCTTAGGGCAACCGCGATAATTAGCGGTATGCCCCTGAGTCCCGCAGAGGACACAGCTCGGCGGCTCGGTCGCGGTCTCTTTCGAGCGCGAGCACCCACTAGTGGGATGGTCCCCGATGCATTTGACGCACCGGGGACGGGCGTTGCAATTACGGGCAGAGTGCCCGTAAAGCTGGCAGTTGTGGCACTGCGTGGGAGTGCCACTTTTGTGAGGGGCCTCAATTGAGAGCCCCGAAATAAGGCAGACGGCCTTAAGGCTAAAGATTTTCCGACCTTCGTCGGAGCGGTCCAGCACTACCAGGACCATATCATATGGCTCCCGGGTGCGGGCCTTGTACATCCGGTGCACCTCGTGCACCGGGAAGGACTGCGACTTAAGGTCGCTCTTAATGAGCTCGGTGTCGAGCTCTTTTGGGAGGCCGCGGATGACGGCACGAAGTACGCGCTCTTCCTCGAGCGCGTACGTGTGATAGGGGATTTTATTATCCCGCAGAAACTTTGATAGGGCACGGTGGCAGTCCGAGGACTGCACCTTAACCATGATTCCCTGCGAGGTGGACCTCGCAGAGAGGAAGTGGATATGGCGCTCATGGAGCGCCTTCGAGATGCGCTCCCAGGCGCTCTTGTCATGGATGACAAGGGGAGGGGGCGGGGGTGACTTGCGCGCGGGGCGCGGGGAGGGCGAGGCCCGCTGCGAGGCAGACGGGCTACTGCCAGATTGGCGGGGAGTAGGGGATGCGGGGGTAGGGGAGGGGGCTGGGGACCCCAGAGAGGGAGCAGCTTTGCTCACCTTCGGGGGAGGGAGGTCGCGCTGCTTGCGCGCCCTCTTGTTCCCGCCAACGAGAATAAAATCATCCTCTGAGGAGGATGTAGCGGGAAGGGGGGGGGAGGGGGGCGCAAGGGCCTCCACCTCCATGTCGATCTCCGACTGAAGGTCGGAGTCGCACTCAGAGGGAGTAGGGGCAAGAGGGGAGGAGGGGGGAGGCAAGGGGTCGGGGGACGCGGGGGAGTCTGCGGCGTCCGCCGTAAGCCGGCGGAACGCATCCTCCAGGACGTCTGGGCATTGGGCGGCTAAGCGTCCTAGGAGTTCCCGAAGGAACTCCTCACTGAGCTTCGAAAAGTCCATGGTTGGACGCGTGCAGAGTTACCGTCCCGCCCCACCTGTCCGGCAGGGAGGGGTAGGGTGTGTGCCTGCGTGTGTCCTAGTCCTATGGTGTCCCTTTACCTAGGTGCAATGGCAAAGGTTGTGTAAGGTGAGTACCTAACTACGCCTACCGGCGTACCTAAGTACCTAACTGTGACTAACAGCCCCGGGGCAGAGGTACGTAGCCAATAAATTAACTACGCACCAAACAGCACCCAGAGAATAGGAATAGGGATATTGCTACCTGGCGTCGGCTAGGGGAGACCCCAAGGCCGGTGGTGCCAGGCCCAACCAAGTTTGCCTACCCCAGGAGGGGACGGCGAGCGCTTGGGTCACGCTCCCTATCCACTTGTTATCACCGTTAGGTATTCCCGTGGATAGGTGAAACTCTTGACGGAAAAAATTTCCGTCGATTTCGAAACAATAATTGTCGTGAAAACGACAGTTGACGACGCGCGGGGCGAGGTGGGCGGGGGCGGCAAGGGGCCGCGAGCGGGTGGCGGACGGCCGGCGCCTAGGCGCGGCGGCGTGGCGAAGTGGGGGCGGCTGTGGCTGGAATCACACAATACACAAAACAAAGGTTAAACACAAGTAAAATGTGATTAGCCTGCCGTAAAAACAACAGGCTAACACAGAATACGAGGAAAAAGCCCTGAGATGGCGGAGCGTCGAGCGAGTGCGAGCGCGTGTGCGGTGAGGCGGACTGGCGCGGAGCGTGCGTCGCTGACGGCGGCCGGATCGGGACTGACATAAATATCCATGGTATAAGAATTTGATCGAAATTTTGACAAATATTTTTTTACCTACTATGCACAATGTTTTGAAACTTTCTAATGCAAGTTACACTAATATAGCCTATAGGAGGTATTCTAAGGCCACAAACCGTAACTACAATATTCAAAGAATCCTAATTCAGACAATAGTTACGTTACAAAGACCGTATGTCAATCTGATTTATTGTTTCGGACTTTTGAACCATCCCGTATCCGTATCCAATATAATAGGCATCCGGGATGTTCGAGATATTTCCCTACCCAGCGTATCTCATTTCACCGTGAAATATTTACTTATCTACCCAGGCCCCAGAACCGAGTAGAAGTTATTGGTATAATAGCAAGCAACGCGAAGACTGACGGTGGCGCGTGCTTCCCTTACATCAACATGGCTGTCCCTGTGAGGGTCTTCAGCGCGCTGCTGAGGCAATTCCTCGTGGATAGAGGTACGTTAAAACATTTTAACCGAAGCCGTGAGGACGCGAACGGAGTGGGTGGTCTTACACATAGATATAGATTTACATAGCTAACGCAAATGCATGTACTTCGCGTGTACGAAACCCCGACCAAGCGCCAAGGTTGATCGCCGCTAACTTACAGTCCGCGCGACTACAGATATAAAAAATATGAGTACTTATGATATGAGTATGAGCGAGATAATCACTCGAGAGAATCGTAGCGGTCGGAGGGGCATCGGCGGCATCGGTGTCTTTGAATCGGTTTTGATTTCCCGTCACTAATGACGTCACAGTAGGTGTTAAATATTCGGCACGCTTGGTTTCAATACAAATCGTGATACTTGCGTTATCTATAATGTAAATCTATATCTGTGGTCGTACAGCTCAAAACTAAACGACTTGTTTCAGATGAAACAAAGCTGTCAGCCATTGAAAACAACAAGGAAATGATCCAATCGCAGTGGCGGTTGCTGCCGTATAGGTCGAAGATATGACTGGTTGCTATTTAATTTTATTTTAGGTAATATTGTAAAAACATTGAATACTATACGTTCCAGTTTCATTCAACGGCCCTCGCGCTTGACTGAGAGAGTCCTTTGATTAGGGCTGTACACAAAACAATTTATGAAAGAGACTGATGTGGTTACAGTTTATATATTATACGTATGGATTGTATATAATAAAATGTTTATGTTATACGCAGTGAAAATAAAACAAAATATATATTTTATTTTTATTGGAACATTTTATTATCATCCTGTGCCTGCCATCAGCCATCATTTCAGAGATATTATATGCTAATGAAAATTCTAGGAAACGGTTTATATAGATGCATAAGTACATACGCTTCCATTCGCACTCTTCTTAGGGTGTTTCCACACCAATCGATCGACCTCGACAAATCGCATTCTATCATCGATCGACAGTCGATCAATTGTTGTGATAACACCCGTATAGGTATTTTTGAGTCCAAAACATAATGGATTCCAGGCGAATATTTTGTGTATGTTTTATGATTGGATTGTGGTAAAATACAAGTAAGTATAAAATGTCCAAGAACACCACCGTTTTCTTTCCTTTCCTTAATCCCCTTCTTCTGTAGCCTACCAGTAAAGGTAGAGTCCAAGATGTCCCTATTGTATATTATAATTATCACAGAATAAAGTTATAGTATTGTGTAATGGAGCTACGAATCGCTGTCGCGTGTTATTGGCGGTGTTTATTGGTTTAAAACGTGTGGTTCTCTTTCGCAGTGCCACCATTATAAATAGCGACCAATCATATCTATACAAATAAATAAAATTGGAGTGTCTGTTTGTAATATCAAAATAACACCTTTTCACTAAATGCATATAAAAGTACATACGACATATATAACATAAACGCGATTTAAAAAAAAATTGTCTGTCTGTCTATCTGTTTGTGTGTTTGTTCCGGGTAATCTCCGAAACGGCTGGACCGATTTTGACGGGACTTTCACTGGCAGATAGCTGATGTTTTAAGGAGTAACTAAGGCTACTTTAATTTTAGTAAAACAATTAGGGTTCCGCGTAAAAAAACACATGAATCAAAGAGTATCTCCGAAACGGCTTGACCGATTTTGACGGGACTTTCACTGGTAGATAGCCGATGTTATAAGCAGTAACTTAGGCTACTTTTATTTTAAAAAAATACAAAATTTAAAAAAAATTGTCCTGTCGCGCGGGCTTAGAACGCGGGCTTCTTCTTCTTCTTCTCTACGGGCAGTTTCCACAAATCGACGACTGTTGCGCCTATTTTGTGTGTTGGAGGGTGGTGAGCCGGTCATTCCAGCCATCCAAGTTCAGGCAGGAAGTTCCCCAGCTTCTTAATGTCACTGAAGACTTCCTGAAGGCTACCCGGTGTGCCCAGGTAGCTTGCCCGGTATGTGGCTACTCCGTTGCATTCCAGCAGGACGTGAGCAGCTGTTTCTTCCGCCTCCATGCAGGCTCTGCATAGGGGGCTGTCCGTGATACCTAAGTTATAAAGGTGTATGTTAAAGTTGCCGTGCCCTGTCAGTGCACGGGAGCGGGCTTTTTATTAAGTTAAATTCCACGCGGACGAAGTCGTGGGCTCAGCTAGTTGGTATATAAATTACAGTTGTATTACTTACAGGCATCGAAATGTCTAACAGAAGCTTCGAAAGGCTTTTACCCCGGGCCGGAAAGTAACTTAAAAAACTGAAACTGTCCGATTGACATTAATTACTGACAGAAGTGACAGATAGACACGTAACGAACGTATGTTATCAGTAACGTCAAGAACTCAAGGCCGTGCCGCAGTTTTGCGCATGAGAAAATTAATAATTTGAATTCAGCAGCAAAATAAATTAGTCTCGCTCGCTGTTGATGCTGAGTCGCGCGTTGCGGCATTGCTCGCTGTATCTCAACAAAATGGTGCCTGAAATTGTATTCGTGTTGGGCGCTCCCGGCTCCGGCAAAGGCACTCAATGTTCATTGATCAGCAATCAATATGATTTCGTGCACCTATCGGCCGGTGATCTGCTACGCGAGGAGCGACAGCGACCGGGCTCCGAGTACGGCGAGATGATCGAGGAAAAAATTCGCAACGGTCAGATTGTACCCGTCGAGGTTACGTGCTCCCTCATTCACAAGGCAATGCAGAATTCCGGCAAGACGCGATTCCTCATAGATGGCTTCCCACGCAATAAAGACAATTTGGACGGTTGGAACCGTGTAATGACGGACAAGACGAAACTGCTGTTCGTTTTATTCTTCGAGTGTTCCCAGGATATCTGCATCGAGCGTTGCCTGGGGCGCGGCGCCGCGGGCAGCGGCCGATCCGACGACAACTTGGATAGCCTGAAAAAAAGGTTCAACACTTTCCTAAACGACACATTACCAATCATCAACCATTACGACCAGATAAACCTTGTAAAAAGAATAAATGCAGAAGTTTCGCCGGACGAAGTGTTCCAAGATGTGAAAACTGCATTTGAAGCAGTAGGACTTAAAAGGGTAGCAAATTAATACTTTTTTTTACAATAAGTAGGTCAATCTGGAGATACATGTGTATTGCATTGTGTTGTGTGATAGGAATATTGATGTTATTTATTATAATAAAGGTTAGCTATATATGCTGTAAGTGAGTTTCTCATCAAAAGTACAATAAGGTAATTCCATGAATAGCCAGCTTCAATTGTTCGCTACTGTTATAATGGTATTAACATTGACCTTCAAATTTAAATAGATAATTAAGTTACTGTATGTATGTTTAGATCATACATTACCTTCCGTCAATTTTACTACATACATACTATTTGTTTTCACCTAAGTAACTGTTACTGCCAACTCATCATTACTAGTGGTGATTATTATTAATCAACCATCATTGATTATATTTATTTACCTACTTTAAACATATCTTATGTAGTCTATCTGTTAACCAAAATGTGTAATTATATGTATGTATTTACTATTTATTTATTGATATTATTTCAAATGGCACCTAACTAATGTTTTCTTTTTCATTTAGTGTGGAATTATGGAGCCAATCAAAAATCATATAATAAGTTTCAATTTTATTACACACATACAATTTGTTATCACCTTTAGAGTAACTGCCAACTCATCATTACTAGCCGTGATTATTATTAAATCATCCATCATTGATTACTTATATATTTACTTTAACCTTAAATATAATATCTCATGAACTTATGTATTCTATCTAATGAAAAATACAGTATTTAGGTACTTCCTTATTTATATGATGTAATATGACACTTAACTAATGTTTTTTTATTGCATTTAGTGTAATACTAATTGTATTTATTATGAATTCATCAAATTTGATTTAGTATGTTTTTATGTAGGTAAATATTTTTACCATAAGTTGTAAGTTCATGGTAGATACTTATTACACCAATTCTTTTATTTCATAACCAATTGATAACTACGGGATTAACTATCACCTATTACTTGTTACCTGACACTTTTAAAGTGCCAATAAGTATTAACTTTATTTTTTATTTCTTTCATAGAATGTCTAGTCCATAGTGCCGTATTTCACTTAAAATACAAATGTAGCATCTGTGTAACAGACAACCAGCAGGAACAATTGTGGAATAGTTACATTTGCCCAACGTAATGAATCAATAAAACAATATCAAATGTTTATATTTTATTTATTTTTATTAAATAATACCTCATCATTTATTCCAATAGCCATATAAATCTAGTTGATCTGACACTTGTATATGCTACTTTTAAGCTAATTTAATTTAACTTAGTTCAAATAAATAAAGTTTAGATTCGTCAGACGAAAGCCCGGATAGCTATTAAGTATGTGCGTAGCTGCCCTCTAGGGTTATTCACAATCGAAGGAAAGTTTACATGTAGGCAAAAGCGTACACCGTTTTTACTATATTATACACAAAGTTATTTGTGATATTAAACGAATAATTGATATTCATCGCAAAAGGAGTTGTTTTACAAATTTCTGATTAGGGCCCCATCTCTTTGGCAAAATCTCAAACTGTTCTCTGGTAATGTGACTGTCGCAGCCAAATAGCTTAATTCGCCGTTCAACTAACAGCCTAGGCACTTAACTAAACAGCGCCGTTCAACTAACGGCCTAAATGATATTCAGCCGTATCGTCTGTTACAACATTTAATAATCTGGCTGGCTAATGCTTAGGCAACTGGTTGAAACACAGTACTACAAAACTTTTTCAAAATACTACCCAAGCAGAGCGACCCAGATGGGTTTAGGTAAGGGTTATTTTTTTTTATGACCCACAGAAATCCCACCCGGCAACCCATAATCCTCAGCGCCATCTATCGAGCAATAGCAGAAACCATTAAATTGGCTATGTCACAATAATTACTAATGAAACTACCAGTACATCATAGACAAGGAGGTTGTTTTTAAAATTATTATGATCCCAGTGCCATCTATCGGGCAATAACTGAAACAATTGACAGACGTCAGATAGTGCGTAATTGACTACGATATTTATTATATATTGTGGGTAGTCTTAGACCTTTTATCTATGGACAAGACTTACATGATCGTTCCCCTCTGCCAAGGTATAAGACCAAGAAGGTCTAACACGTTTATAAAAACTGTTTACGGAATCGATTTTATCAGAGTCAACATCGTTTTCGCGGTGTAAGGAGCTCTGTAAAAAATGCCAACCTGGGTTGTTAACCTGTGCAAGAAAAGGTCAAACACCTATAATCTACAAAAATACGCAGTAACGTTTCATATGTAAGTGTTTTTGGTGTAAATAATCCCTTATTTCTAACAAAATAATTAAAATATAAAATGTCATAAAAATCTAAAACATTATCGATTAAACAATCGAGTACGAAATAATTGAAAAGTGTAGTATGGTATCTCGAGTTCGCCATTTTGAATAGTGTTGCGGCAGTGATAAATTTATGATTGTGGACGTGTATCGATATTTTATTTTAGTTTTTATTATATTTTACTTTAAATTATATATAGTAAAAATATAATTACTTATTGTTATTTTTTAACTTATCATTATTCCACTATTTTTCCAGATTTCCCAAAGACCCTCAATTAAAACCAAATGGGAAAAATCTTGCAATAGAAAGTGGGGTTGGGAACCTACTCGCACAAGTATTATTTGTTCAGTACACTTTGCTTCGTCGCAATTCCAATGTTTATCTAATAAACGACGAAAAAATAGTAGATAATGTCGTACCAATATTATTTTTTAGCTGATGCCGTACTTAAGTATTTTATTTATACTTCTACTGACATGATTCTAAAAAAATATTTCACTGATATACACACGTGAAGTATATATATTAGTGATGCAGTAGAAGTTTCACCTTGTATATTGTCGTAAAATATTATTTATTTTAAATGCTTCATTACCACATCGAGGGATTTTTTCAAAGTAATGCATAAACGATAAATCATCGTACTGTCTAAGATACCATAATATACAAAATAATTCATATTTTGTATTAGATGAAGAAATGCACACGTCTATGCAATATTTTTGTGATGATGAGCAAGTAAAACTATCGATATATCTAATTAGAAATATCGATATTGGTTTCTCCCTATTGCACTTAGTGTCTTACACTCGTAAATTCTTGCATGTTGACGTATTTGACCGATTAGTGTGCGTAAAAGTTACTAGTGTTGAATATTTATTTAAGTGTGCATTCATAATGACACAATTTTATTCTAAGTAATTGTGCATCATTTCTTTGTAGTGGTTACCTCGTCCCCCCCAAAATCTGACAGAATTTTTTGTTAGTAAAATGAAGCACGTCACGCCTCCTTTAGTTAACACCTCTCTGTGGGTAGTACACAAAAACAGGAAAATGTATGTTCAGCGCCATCTATCACACAGTAATTAAACCCATTATTTATATTGACAACAAGCTTCGGCCCGCGATTACATCGTGCCAGGCATGGCGAGGAGGCGCCGGCGGCAACGCGGCGTATGACCATATTTTGTAGAGGATTGCTATAGGCAAAATGAAACAATTTATTAATAAGTATGTACTTATATATTTTATTTTTTATGCGATTATGTATTATAAATCTTACGACATATTATTATAATTGAAAAGATACAAAAAGTTTATAATAAAATACGTCATTTAGTAAGATCGTCGTTATATAAACCACTAACATAGAAAAGGCTGTTGGTTATGAGGCCGGAATTTGGTCATTCATTTACGATCGATAATAGAAACCTGGCCACTCCATACAACGTACCTAAAGACAAATATTTTACGTGCTTAAATATGCCGTGTAATGATTGGAGATCAGAAAAGTGGGTCTAGTTAATCGTTCTGGCAAATTATTTAAGAAGCATTGATATCCGCTTACGTTTAGACTTATGTTTTAAATAGAAGTCAATTCAACTCTAGGGGTAAATTAAAATAAATTAAATGACATACCACTATAGTAATTAATGATAACATAAGGGGAAATTCACGCCATATAGTCCACCAAACTAGCCCAAATAATTATGAAAGTAATATTACTCACTAAGTATGTGTGTACACCTAGGCTGTGCAAAAATGATGTGAAAAGCTTGAGCAAAGTGAATGCTCCATTTTACTATGAGATAATAAAGTGCACCTAAAATTATTAAAAGAAATGCCTAAGTAATAATTATTTTCCCAAAAATAATAATTAAAATTCTAACAATTTACGCGTATCACAATACATTAAAGATAAAAAAATACTCCGTTTCATTCGCCACTAAAATAAAAATAAATATAACTTCAAGCAATCATCGTCAAACACATTCGGTCGAGGAATATACATAATAGTGTTCTGTGCATACATAGTGTCGTTGGGATTATTAATCAATAACCACATGGATTATGTTGGAATTATTAACCAATAGCTACAAATAACTACATATATTAAGTTGGGATTATTAACCAATAACTACAAATAACTACATATATTAAGTTGGGATTATTAACCAATAACTACAAATAACTATAGAGATTATGTTGGGATTATTAACCAATAGCTACAAATATTTGGAAGGATTATTTTGGGATAAATTACCGTGATAGTTTAATTTCTCAGTTTATTGTTCGCTGTTGCAAGCGTCACTGAACGCCCGCGTTCTTTTTATCCGCTTCGATCTCTATGGGAAATCGTAAACCATGATAATATAACCTTGTATTTTTTTTCTGTAAACCAGCACACGGGTTTCATAATAAATACCTATTCTTTGTTACACAACTATGCTAAATAACATATAGGGAGAGTCGACAGGCAGACGACGCAGTTCACGCAGCGCAGGGAAGAGCAGATTTTGATAATTAGATTAACGTATGAACAAGCACAGCTCCGAGACGTAGACACGTGTAACACAGTCATGTGTCTGTCCAGAGGGGCTACTCTCATCAACGATAGTCGATATATCGTGCCATGCGTATTGTAGAAGCCTTCTCTAAATTCTTTCTTTTATTAAAATTTTGTATTGTTCTTTCAGTGATCGATACGACGGCAAAAGATATGGAATGTAGAAGAGGATTTGACAATACAAATGTCACGATATATGATTATCGTTGCTAAGAGTATCCTTGGCTCTGCGGCTCGTAGAGACGGCACAGATACTTCCAATTCCAATTAAAGTTTATGGCCCCATCGACTACCGATGTTTCTGCCAACGACAAGTTAAATAGAGATAAACTATTAAACGGCAGGAAACGATAGTAAGACCGGCACACATACTTAGCGACGGGTGAACGTGGAGAAATGTCTTTATAAAGAGGGACACACTGATATTTGTTTAGTTGGAAAAATGTAGCTAATACATGAAAATAAAATAATTGTGAAGTTCTCAAATTTAACAATTGATATTTCTCTATTAACTAGTCGCTACGGAAACGTAATAAATGCATATATCTTTGCATTAGAGTGAATGGGGTGCATAGAGCATCTTTCGTTTAGCTCAGTGTATAGATTTTTAGTTCAACCGGCACCAATTCAAAATGACTTTCAATTCTATGGCATTATTCTTCTAAATTCTAGCTATATCTGTGTCATTGAGCTGCGTTGTAGCATACGCTCGTGACCTAGGGGGTATTCACAGTAAACTGAATGTTTCCGATGTCGGAACAGACAACATCCAATCGTTGTTTTACAAATGAATCAGAAGAAGGATAAAAGCTGACGTTTCCGTCACGGAAACTTTCAGTCGACGGTGTATATCGCCCATGTCTCTTCTATACTATGCTGGGCTGCGTCGCTTGCCTGCCAGCATACTCTTTGCGACATGGTTTCATACCAATGGAACTATGTACTGTTCCTCTCTTCAATTAATCGTTTTTTAATTACATCAGGCCTAAAACAAATGGAAATCGAATGCGACAATGTCGCTCCGCGATAAGCGTAAGAATAAGCGCTTCGTGTGAAAGGCGGCAGCGCCTTTTTAATCGACTTGGTGAAGGCGCTGCCGTGCCCCGAAAAACATCGTGAATTTAAATTCATTTAGTTCCCTAAAACAGTCCACTACTTTATTCCTGGGAGCACTACGGGTAAAGCCGTTTGCTCGAATAAATAATGCTCCAACACGTTAACTCTACGTGAAATCATCGTTATTTTGTTTTTAATTAATAATGATAATGATCTCGGTCCAAGTTGAGGGAACAAAACCAATATAAAACCACGTCGTGCAATTATTAACGTTAAAGCTCTACTGAAGAACAAATCAATAAGCCTTGATTTTTAGCTGCCTTCAAGTCTGATAAATACATTTAATCTTTATCTTACGCCGACGGTGTTCATGCCTCTCGGCGAGTTTGTTTTTTTTTTTACACCCAGCTGAATCTTAATAGTCCAATATGACCAAATTTGTACAAATAATTGAGAGGCACTCTAAAAATATTTGTAACAAAAACGGTTATAACCACCATAAATCGGAACATGCTGTATACAGGGTCACTTTTAATCAACGTATTACTTGCAGGGTGTGATAGAGGAGCTAAAATGCAACAAATCCGAACCCCATGTACGTAACGCGAGATTTAATCATTTTCAAGTAATTTCCATTAACTTTGAGATTATTTTTATATATACCCAAATAATGAAAGTTACCGAACAAACCGCCGTCAAATGCCGGCTAGATTTATCCCTGGAACGATTTGTCCAACATAATTGTTTTGCTGAGTCCGGGGCGGGAGGCGAGCCCCCGGCCCGGCTCAGACGTCGGCTTGACCTGGCGCGCGCGCGAAGGACAGGAACACCTCCTCCAGCGTGGTCTCGGTCACGGAGTAGTCCTCGATGAGCGCGGGGAACTGCCGCTTCAGCTCCTCCAGCTTCTCGAACAGCTCGCTGTACTTCATCGTCTCGTTTATGTGGTAGTGAAGCATCGTCTGCAATAATATTTACAATATTTTACCACCATGATTCCTGCGTACGTAGAAGTGCCGGGCATAGATGTAAATTTACATCTATTGCCATCCTTATCATCGTTGTAGCGTGTGGAGAAGACGTAATTAAAAAATAATAATAAATAACTTGCTTGTAATAGCACAAGCGTTGCTTAATTTGGGACCATACATTAAGTGTGTCAGTCTGGCGATATTTATTATTCCACCCATAGGGGTGCCGTACAATCGACAGGGGGTGATCCTAGTGACAAATTACAACAAGGCCATTTCCAAAATTTGCCCCGGCGGGAATCGAACCCGCAACCTCCATATGCAGTTAACCGGGCGGTCTACGCTCGAACCACTGCACCAAACGGAAATATTATATTATTTATCTACCATCGTCCATATAATCAAACGTATTCGCCACGTGTTATTTTCATAGCACTTTAATTCATTTGTCTAATAGAACAAGCGTTTGCAAAGTAACCCTAGTACCTTGTGTTCGTCTTTGGGTGTACAGTTAAATGTTTCGTGTAGTTTGCCTTTCAACGCCATAGTCGATGATTTCGCGCCATCCACCTCTGTAAGTAGAAGTATTACTTTAAACTCGGAAGCCCTCATTATGGTCGGAACGAGCTAGTATTGCGACTGCGTATGATTCTCAATGCAACACGTACTATACAAGTTGAAACAGTAAGGGAATACTTTTTTTTTCAAAACTTAACTTTGTAATTCTAAAACTATCAGCTTTGGAGGAAACTTCAAAAACAAAAGGTGTTATAGGAATACAGTTGTTGACAGATTTCATAAGTCTACAAAACCTTTAGTACTTCAACTGTCCCACAAAGCCGATAGTTTTAGATTTACAAAGTAAAGTTGCAAAAAATATAGTTTACCCTTTTTGTTTCACCTAGTAGATATCAGAAGTGACCTAGGTGATCCTGGTAACGCCTCGCAAACTATTTCAGAATCAGTCTGATGTAAGTAATTTCCGCCGCGGTCGGCGAGCCCAGCGGCGGATCGAACTGTGCGCCAATGGTTATTACAAAATTTCTGGTTATTTGGATGATAAATCAGCTTGGGACTGAGCACCTCAAATATCTACAGTCAATAATAATGTCAAAGCGGAGCGTGTCTTGTCCTACTAGTCCGAATTATTTTATGTAATTCTTGGTAATCTCAAAAGGAAACTCACTGGAGCTATTATATTTACATTAATAGCTACTACCCTTTGTTATTTATATACCTAAGCCCACCCAACTGGTGATAAGGAATATAACAAAATATAAAAAGACTAGCGACCCGCCCCGGCTTCGCACGGCTCTAAAATTATCAGTGTTTCTCTACTATATTATGCATGTATTATATTATATAAACCTTCCTCTTTTATCCCTCTATCTATTAAAAATCCGCATCAAAATCCGTTGCGTAATTTTAAAGTTCTAAGCGTACATAAGGACAGACAGCGGGAAGCGACTTTGTTTTATACTATGTAGTGACAAGCCCGCTGACTTTCGTGCCGGACCTTCTCAGTCGAGGTCGCGTTCCGATCCGCACATTGCAGAAAACAATGTAAAAATGTCAATTTGCGAGTGCTCCCGGAGGGTTAAACAAAATAAGCTCTTAGACTTTGAGTTAGTACTGACCGTCGGCGGTGCGAGTGTGTCGGATCTTGAAGACGACGGCGTGCCCCTGCGCGTGCGCGGCGCGCAGCGCGGCCGCCGCGCCCAGCGCGCGCACGCGCCCGCCCGACAGGATCGCGATGCGCGAGCACAGCGCCTCCATCTCGTCCATGCTGCGGACACGGTATGTTATGTCGCTGGCCGGTCGTAATTCGACCAGGCGCCTTACCACGTTAGCTGCCAAAAACGCAATAGAAAAGCAAACGCGAGCGTTCGAAAACTAATTAGCTTTCAACCGATCGCGTTTACTTTTCTATTGCGTTTTAAGTAAGTAGCTAACGTGGGGAGGGCCCTGGGTCCTGACCATTTTTTGTCTCCCGACATGCGATTTAAAGTTTCGTAAATATTTTGATTAAAACCAGCAAGTGTAACGAATACGAAGCCTCTCCGACGCCTGAAAGCAGCCCTTGGTGTGGGCGGTACACGCCAGCGGTGGGCTCGAGCAGCAGGTACCTGTGCGAGGTGATGAGCACGGAGCGCTTGTCCCGCAGCGCGCGGCCACGTGCAGCAGGTACCTGTGCGAGGTGATGAGCACGGAGCGCTTGTCCCGCAGCGTGCGGCCACGTGCAGCAGGTACCTGTGCGAGGTGATGAGCACGGAGCGCTTGTCCCGCAGCGCGCGGCCACGTGCAGCAGGTACCTGTGCGAGGTGATGAGCACGGAGCGCTTGTCCCGCAGCGCGCGGCCACGTGCAGCAGGTACCTGGGCGAGGTGATGAGCACGGAGCGCTTGTCCCGCAGCGCGCGGCCACGTGCAGCAGGTACCTGTGCGAGGTGATGAGCACGGAGCGCTTGTCCCGCAGCGCGCGGCCACGTGCAGCAGGTACCTGGGCGAGGTGATGAGCACGGAGCGCTTGTCCCGCAGCGCGCGGCCACGTGCAGCAGGTACCTGTGCGAGGTGATGAGCACGGAGCGCTTGTCCCGCAGCGCGCGGCCACGTGCAGCAGGTACCTGGGCGAGGTGATGAGCACGGAGCGCTTGTCCCGCAGCGCGCGGCCACGTGCAGCAGGTACCTGGGCGAGGTGATGAGCACGGAGCGCTTGTCCCGCAGCGCGCGGCCACGTGCAGCAGGTACCTGGGCGAGGTGATGAGCACGGAGCGCTTGTCCCGCAGCGCGCGGCCACGTGCAGCAGGTACCTGTGCGAGGTGATGAGCACGGAGCGCTTGTCCCGCAGCGCGCGGCCACGTGCAGCAGGTACCTGGGCGAGGTGATGAGCACGGAGCGCTTGTCCCGCAGCGCGCGGCCACGTGCAGCAGGTACCTGTGCGAGGTGATGAGCACGGAGCGCTTGTCCCGCAGCGCGCGGCCACGTGCAGCAGGTACCTGTGCGAGGTGATGAGCACGGAGCGCTTGTCCCGCAGCGCGCGGCCACGTGCAGCAGGTACCTGGGCGAGGTGATGAGCACGGAGCGCTTGTCCCGCAGCGCGCGGCCACGTGCAGCAGGTACCTGTGCGAGGTGATGAGCACGGAGCGCTTGTCCCGCAGCGCGCGGCCACGTGCAGCAGGTACCTGTGCGAGGTGATGAGCACGGAGCGCTTGTCCCGCAGCGTGCGGCCACGTGCAGCAGGTACCTGTGCGAGGTGATGAGCACGGAGCGCTTGTCCCGCAGCGCGCGGCCACGTGCAGCAGGTACCTGTGCGAGGTGATGAGCACGGAGCGCTTGTCCCGCAGCGCGCGGCCACGTGCAGCAGGTACCTGTGCGAGGTGATGAGCACGGAGCGCTTGTCCCGCAGCGCGCGGCCACGTGCAGCAGGTACCTGGGCGAGGTGATGAGCACGGAGCGCTTGTCCCGCAGCGCGCGGCCACGTGCAGCAGGTACCTGTGCGAGGTGATGAGCACGGAGCGCTTGTCCCGCAGCGCGCGGCGCAGCGCGGCCCACACGCGGCGGCGCGCGGCCACGTCCACGCCGGCGGTGGGCTCGTCCAGCAGCGCCAGGCGCGCGCCCGCACACAGCGCCGCGGCCGCGCCCAGCCGCCGCATGCAGCCGCCGCTGTACGCCGACACCGCCCGGTTCGCGTACTTCTCTAGCCCTGCGCAAGTGACCCGACACTATTAGCGGACGCTCCGGCCCGCTATTTTGAGCGCTATAGTTTCAATCTATGGCTTACTAATATTCTATCTAAAACTTTTCTTCATCTATGTTTTTATAACGACCGCTTTGTTCCTTTGACGACCGTTTGGCGCAGTGGTTGGAGCGTAGGCCGCTCGGCTCACTGCACATGGTGGTTACAGGGTTAATTTCCCGCCGGGGCAAATTTCGGAATTGGCCTATTCGTAATTTTCCCAGGTCTTGGTGTCACTGGGATCCCCCAGTCCATTGAACGGTACCCATAATACGAGCATTGCTTAGTTTGGGACCATACTTACGATATTTTTTTTATTATTATCATACTAATATTATAAAGAGGAAAACTTTGTTTGTTTGATTGTAATGAATAGGCTCCGAAACGACAGAACCGATTTGAAAAATTATTTCACTGCTGGGAAGCTACACTATCCCCGGGTGACATAGGCTATAACATATTTTCAAAAAAATTAGGGATCCTTACTAAAATTCGATTAATGTAACCGCAATGTACCCGTGCGAAGCCGGGGCGGGTCGCTAGTTATTTATAAGAAAATTAATTGTCATTGGTTTTATTATATTCTCCGGCTTTATCTCAAATTCGTCATATCTTAAAAATAATTATAAAATTCATTAAACTACTAACAGAAGTTTCTATGGACAACGGGGAGGCCTACCAAAAGTTAAGCCGCGAACAGTGTTCGAAATAAATTACGAACGTATATTGGAAATTGTTAATTTATCAGAATCGGTTTGATAAAACTATTTCGAGAAATGTAAACAGATAAAAAATTTAGCTTAATACCCAACTTCCAAAAAAACACTAAAATCCTAATTGAGTTTTCAACCCACACACCGCTGAATATTCTCGTGTTTTATTTAAAACTACCGTGGCCAAATTATCAACTATTTGATAGAGTCGCAAGCGTCCTCAGAATATATGAAACCCAGACATTTTAAATTGCAAACATTCATTATCACGATTAACCTATAAAATACTTCCATATTAACTAAAAAAGGTCAATTTTGAAACTGCATAATTTAAAAATAAATCTGAGTCATTAAAAAATATTGCCAAGTGCTTGTTGAGCCATGCACAATGAAGGGTTCCGAGTCATTGAAGGTAATCAATTTAAAATTTCATCCCAGGTTTAAATAGTTACTAAAGTTGTATACATACTACTACCGACATCTATCGACACCATCAAATACTAAGAAATGGACTAATGAACATAAAAAAATACATTTTCATTACTCATACTCTGAAAGTATGTCTGAAGTTGCCTGAGGAGCGGGTTGAAAGTAATACTTTTCTGGCCCGGGAGAATCGCTTTCAACTGACAGCTGTCAAATTATTAAAAAAAACTATTTCCATTTTCACATTTCTATGGAACCATGTTCAAACTTTTTCTACAGTCACTCAATTACAGCACGATGTAAAATTGAAATAACATAAAGTTAAGTATTAATTAAAGAATATATATTTTTAAATGACTATATATTAAAAAAAAAAAAAAAAAAAATAGGCGGCAATCCGATCTTTTTTTTTTCGAGTTATAGAGTATTGTTCATACTTCCTTGTATTATTTCTTTAGCCAATTCCTGTTTTAATTTTTACTTTCCTTGTATTCGTAATGAAAAGCACAGTGTTTACCTCGGATGAAAGACTTATTTTGTCCCTCGAACTATTAGCGCCCTCGCTACGCTCGGGCGCCAAACCCCGTCTCGTGACATAATAAGTCACTTTCACCACTCGTGTAACAATGTACTATTGTACCAAATTACATCAACTTCCGCTACAAACTGTAGAAGTTATGACCCTGTGACGGGTCGGGACAGACGGACGGACGGACTGGATGTTCTTATAAGGGTCCTCGTAGGGACTACGGAACCCTAAAAACGAATTTTATACAGTTTTTTTTGTTTTGTAACTAGTTGAGCCCGCGACTTCGTTCCCGTGAAATTTAACTTAACAAATATTTTATTAAACAATAAATGTTTGTTCAGTTCGCAGAGTTTAAATAATGAAGTTGATAAAGAAACACCTATGCTAAGTTTAATCAAATTTTTCTTTATATACTTATCGCAAAAGTCCGCTCCCGCGTTCTGAGCCCGTGCGACAAGTGCGACTTGAGCCTAAGTTACTGCTTATAACATGAGCTATCTGCCAGTGAAAGTCCCGTCAAAATCGGTCCAGCCGTTCAGAACAAACATACAGACAGACAAGTTTTTTTAAAATCGCATTTTTGTTATGGGTGCCGTTTGTACTTTCATATGCATTTAGTGAAAAGGTGTGATTTGACGTTTCTGTCGCACATAGACGTAGGAGTACTGAAATACGTAAAAGGAATCGCTATACATATACAGGTTGTAACAGAAAGGGCATACTTTTGTTGTCAAAACTTAACTTTGTAATTCCAAAACAATCAGCTTTGGAGGAAAACTGAAAAACAAAGGGTGTTACAGGGATACAGCTGTTGACAGATTTTACAAATCTACAAAACCTTTAGTACTTCAACTGTCCCACAAATCCGATGGATTTAGATTTACAAAGTAAAGTTGCAAAAAAAAATGTATACCCTTTCTGTTTCACCTAGTAATTGCAGTTCACTCACCGACTATCTTTATCCAGGTGTCGACTTCCTCGCGTATGTCCTCGCGCTTGAAGCCGCGCAGCGCGAACAGCAGCGCCAGGTTGTCCCGGCCGGTGAGGAATCCGTCCAGCCCAAAGAACTGGGGGCAGTACCCGAGGGTCTGCAGGTACTGGGGACAAACGCACTCAATTATACGCGGTCGCTACGAATATGACGTTGGCAATATTGTATGTAATTATGACGTACATTGATTCACATATTTATTATCTATATGTATACAAATAAATAAAATTGGAGGGTCTGTTTGTAATATAAAAATAACACCTTCTCACTAAATGCATATGAAAGTGCGTAGGGTACTTATGACAAAAACGCGATTTCAAATATTTTTGTCTGTCTATATGTTTGCTCCGAGTAATCTCCGAAACGGCTTGGAATACTTTTATTTTAGAAAAAAATCAAAAATGCTGCCTATCGCGTTGGCTCAGAACGCTGCGAGCGGGCTTTTGCGGTAGAGGGTATATAAAACACGAAACATCGACTCGCAAAACATAAAAATGAGATTAAACTTAGCATAGGTAGTTCTGCGAAATAAACGAACATTTTTTGTTAAATTAAATTTTTGTTTAGTTAAATTCCACACGGACAAAGTCGCGGGCACAGCTAGTTAATTTATAAGTAAGTATCGAGGATGACAATGATATTATCAGTGTTGTGTTGTACCTTAGAGTTGTTGAACCCGAGGTGTTGTTCGTTGGCGAATATCTTGCCCTTCGTGGGGCATTCCTCGGCGGTGAGCATCTTGAACGTGGTGGACTTGCCCGCGCCGTTCACGCCGAGCAGGCCGAAGCACTCGCCTGCAACGCACGCGACCATCACCCCCAACATCAACGAACAGTGGCCGGCAAAATCATATTTACGACAAGTAAAAACCCTTTTCAAAAAACCTGTTAGTCGACTACGGGAAAAATCTACTATATAAAAATAAGTCGGGTTTTCCTTCCTGACGCTATAACTCAAGAACGCACGAACCGATTTCCACGGTTTTGCATTCGTTGGAAAGGTCTCGGGCTCCGTGAGGTTTATAGCAAAGAAAATTCAGGAAAAAATTCAAGAGAACGCGGACGGAGTCGCGGGGCACAGCTAGTTAAGCTATAATTAAAGGAGATAAAGAAAAACTTTAAAAATACTATACAAAATGATTTCTGATGCTTGGCATTATATTTAAATTTATGAACTCAGATTTTTTCTCCTATTTCAGTCGACATCCCATATCGATATGACAGCAAAAAAATAAATCATGAACCCCCACATTTTCATCCGACTTCAAAAAGGAGGGGGTTATCAATTCGTGTTTTTTTTAATGTTTGTTACCTCATAACTCCGTAATAGATAAACCGATTTGAAAAAATATTCTTTTATTTAAAAGGTAGTTTCTGCTGATTGGCCCCATTGAAATTTCATCTTAATCGGTTCAGCAATTTGGCATTTAAATCAAAATATGTGTTGTTTTTTTATTAATAAGGCTACCTTTCTTGATGGAGAAGCTGACGCCCTGCACGGCGGTGCAGCCGCGGCCGAGCACGCTCGGGTACCGCTTGTGCACGTCGTTCACCAGCATCGCGTCCGGTATTTTTTTTCTATCTGCAACGAATTATCAATAAATATCTACACTTATACTAAACTTCTACGCTAATTTAGTTATTCTTGCATACATATTTGTATTTGAATTGGCTGACCGACGATTGTAGTCCGCTTAGCTCACTGGTCATGGTGGTTGCGGGTTCGATTGCCACCGGGACAAATTTCGGAAATGGTATTTTCGTAATTTGTCCTGGTCTTGTTGTCACTGTCCGATTCCCCCTCGTATTGAGGAGCGGCCCGTGCCCAGGAGTGGGACGTCAAAAGTGCTGAATTATCCTACTAATATTATAAATGCGAAAGTTTGTGAGTGTGGATGTATGTTTGTTACTTTCACGCAAAAACTACTGAACGGATTTGGATAAAATTTGGAACACAGTTAGTTTATAACATGGATTAACACATAACATACTTTACTTAAGTCTACGCGAACGAAGTCGCGGGGAAAAACTAGTCATTAATATAGTAAGATATTAACTCACCAAGTGTTATTGTTTCGTCGACGTACTTTTTCTCTGCGCTCACCGTGTCGCTGAGGTCCCGCTGATCAGCGGGCTGGTAGCGCGCGTTCAACAGCCGATCGTACAGCCACGAGAACACGCCGCGCTGGGTCAGGATCACCATCGTCTGATGACAACATTTTTTTTAATATACATTAAATTTAAATTAAATTACACGCGGACGAAGTCGCGGGCTAAGCTAGTAATGTAATAAAGATGTATGTACTCACCATGTAGACCACGAACTGTAGGAACAGGGTGATTATGTTAGCGAGCGGAGATTCTTCGTCCGTGCACAGGTAACACTGCGGCTGCCCGCCCGCTGCAAGCGAATATCAACATCACTATACTTTAGTCAAACAAGCTATTCAATGATTGTCACAATTTTGTTTTATTGAGTTTCTTGTTGTATCCTTGGTGTTTTTCATTTGTTCTTGATTTGGTATACAGATAAAATATCTATTAAAAATATAATTGAGATTATTAACATCTGCTTGTCTTTGGCAACGGTTTGTTATTAAACATTCAATATTGAGTTGGATGTCAAGGCCAGTATTGTCTTGTCGGCTCCTCTGACAAAGCTAAACGCTTGTGCTAGGAAGCTCACATCAATAGTTAGGATGAGTACCGAACCTTGAATCTCTGTCATACATTCTTGATATTTATTAAATTTCCCACTAAAACCACATCGATCGTAAGTTGCCATAGGTCATAATTTCTAATTTTATTACGTGCAACTATTGTGCATAAACGACAAAAATACCGCATTGCGATCGTACAAAAATAAATAAAGGCATCATCTCGGCGGGCGAGTCGGGGCTACCGTCACTGTAGGGGAGAGAGGGGGTGGACTGACCGCAGCATTTGTCGATGTCGAATTCGAGATGCGGGGGGATGAGCGCGGGGCACTTGTCCCTGTTGAGGTCGCAGTAGGCGTTGTCGCGGGCGGCGCGCGCGGCCCGCAGCGCGCCCGCCACCAGCGCGTGCGGCGGCGCCAGCCAGCCCGCCGCGCGCCCCGCCCAGTACACCGCGCCCGACGACGACTGCGTGAAGTCCGTCACCGCCTCCATGGACGGCGTCAGGATGCCTACAGTGAAACACCTGTGAACGAGCGTTCGTATCGCCCGGACACCAGGGCCCTTACCACGCTAGGTACTCACATCGTAATAGAAAAGCAAACGATCGCGATTACGTTTCAAACGCTCCGCTTTTGACGTTTTGCTGACACCATACCATATCAATGTCAGTAAAAATCGTGCAGCTCGTGTCAGCAAAAGGTCAAAAGTGGAGCGTTTGAAACGTAATCGCGAGCGTTTGCTTTTCTTTTACGATTTGAGTAGCTGGCGTGGTTAGGGCCCAGGTAGCGACGTATTCGCCGCAGCCCGACGAGAACGTTTCGCCGGCCGCGCGAGCGAGGCCACTACGCAATGGACGTGTGGCGACCTCGCATTCACGTCGCCGACAGAAACGGACAGATGGCGCTAAATGCGGCGCCCCAATACAATGTACGGATTCTTCATACGAAAACTGAATCACGATATTGCGCCCGGACCATTCGGTCGACGTCAATTTTAATTTACCACTAATGTGGGTAACCACCCTTGTAATCACGCCACTTATATAAACCTTCCAATGATATTTTTGATTTGTCGTAGTCGGGGAAAAACTGAATCTATACAAATAAATAAAATTGGAGTGTCTGTTTGTAATATCAAAATAACACCTTTTCACTAAATGCATATGAAAGTACATACGATACGTATAGCAAAAACGCGAATTAAAAATTTTTTGTCTGTCTGTCTGTCTGTCTGTCTGTCTGTCTGTGTGTTTGTTCCGGGTAATCTCCGAAACGGCTGGACCGATTTCGACAGGACTTTCACTGGCAGATAGCTGATCTTATAGCGGGTAACTTAGGCTACTTTAATTTTAGAAAAACAATTAGGGTTCCGCGTAAAAATATAAAAACACTTGAAATCAAAGAGTATCTCCGAAACAGCTGGACCGATTTTGACGGGACTTTCACTGTTAGATAGCTGATGTTATAAGCAGTAACTGAGGCTACTTTTATTTTAGAAAAACAAAATTAAAAAAATGGGTCCTGTCGCGCGGGCTCAGACCGCGGGACCGGGCTTTATTGTTAAGTTAAATTCCACGCGGGCGAAGTCGCGGGCTCAGCTAGTTAATAAATATAATAGACGAACACTCCAACTGTATTGTCCCAAACTAAGCAACCCTTGTACTATGGGTACCGTACAATGAACTGGGGGCGATCCCAGTGACACCCAGACCAGGACGAATAACGAAAAGGCCATTTCCGGAATTTGCCCCGGCAGGAATCGAACCCGCAACCACCATGTGCAGTAAGCCGAGCGGCCTACGCTCGAACCACTGCGCCAAGCGGTCGTCTAAATTAATGTAAGTAAACTCACCGAATATGATGACGCAGGCGAAGAGCATGATGCTGCAGGTGCGCTCGCGGAAGTGGAAGCTCACCAGGTACATGCTGGCGCAGAAGGCCAGCGTGCCCGCCACCAGGACCAGCAGCAGCACCCCTGGACCCGCAACACATCCGCATCGTTACACAGTTTTAATTACAAGCAATTTCAGATGACCACATTTCTACCCCCGTTAGCCGCTTTAACTAAGACTAATACCCGCGCTAGGAGAGGGGCTCATGGCAATAGCTTAATAAACCGAGCCCCGATCATGAAATAATTACCGCCCCGCTCACATGACAATAGTACATTGTTACCCTAGGGGTGAAAGTAACTTAAGAGGTAAACACTGTGATTTTCATTACGAATACAAGGAAAGTAAAGATAAAAACAGGAATTAGCTAAAGAAAAAATTGTGAACAAGGAAGTATGACCGATACTTTACAACTCAAAAAAACAAATGAAGATCGGAATGCCGATTTTGTTTTTTTTTCCGTAGGCCGGCCTGGCTCAACGGAAATGTGAAAATAGAACTAGTTTCTTTTTAATAATTTGACAGCTGTCAGTTGAAAGCGATTCCCTAGGGCGGAAAAGTATTACTTTCAACCCGCTCCTCAGGCAACTTTAGACCTACTTTCCGAGTATGAGTAATGAAAAATTATATAAAGATGAATGACGACGTGCGCCAGCAGCGCGGCGGGGTGGGTGTGGGAGTGGGTACCTATGAACTGTGTGCTGTCGATGGTGTGGTCGCGGTCGAGCGCGAGCGCGGCGAGCGCGGCGGGCAGCAGCAGCGCGAGCGCGCTGACGGCGACGTGCGCCAGCAGCGCGGCGGGGTGGGTGTGGGAGTGGGTACCTATGAACTGTGTGCTGTCGATGGTGTGGTCGCGGTCGAGCGCGAGCGCGGCGAGCGCGGCGGGCAGCAGCAGCGCGAGCGCGCTGACGGCGACGTGCGCCAGCAGCGCGGCGGGGTGGGTGTGGGAGTGGGTACCTATGAACTGTGTGCTGTCGATGGTGTGGTCGCGGTCGAGCGCGAGCGCGGCGAGCGCGGCGGGCAGCAGCAGCGCGAGCGCGCTGACGGCGACGTGCGCCAGCAGCGCGGCGGGGTGGGTGTGGGAGTGGGTACCTATGAACTGTGTGCTGTCGATGGTGTGGTCGCGGTCGAGCGCGAGCGCGGCGAGCGCGGCGGGCAGCAGCAGCGCGAGCGCGCTGACGGCGACGTGCGCCAGCAGCGCGGCGGGGTGGGTGTGGGAGTGGGTACCTATGAACTGTGTGCTGTCGATGGTGTGGTCGCGGTCGAGCGCGAGCGCGGCGAGCGCGGCGGGCAGCAGCAGCGCGAGCGCGCTGACGGCGACGTGCGCCAGCAGCGCGGCGGCCCAGGCGAGCGCGGCGGGGCAGCCGCTCATGACGTGCAGATGGCGCGTGCCCGCCTCGCGCTCCACGCACGCCAGCGACACCAGGTTGATCTGCGTCGCCATTATAACTGCCGGGGGAAATGGCCGGTCAAATCGCTTCAACCCTTCCAATGATCCCCACCTCCAAGCGCCCTTTGCCCCCAGTGTCGCAACATTGCAGAAGTATGAATAGTACATTGTTATCCTAGGGGTGAAGGTAACTTATTTAGGCCCGAGACGCTCGGGCGCCAATACTTCCAGGGACAAAATTAGTCTTTCACCCGAGGTAAACACTGTGCTTTTCATTACGAATACAAGGAAAGTAAAATAAAAACAGGAAAAAGCTAAAGAAAAAATGAGTGATGTATGAACAATACTCCACAACTAGAAAAAACAAAGAAGATCGGGTTGCCGCCTATTTTGTTTTTTTTTTCCGTTGGCCGGCCAGCTTCATTATTCCGCCATTATTTTTCATTTTCACCTTTAAATATTTTGCCCAAATCTATGTTATTTTAAAGAAATAGTTGAAACTAAGTTACAATAACTCATTTAAAAAATATATTCTTTAATTAATGCTTAACTATGTTATTTCAATTTTACATCGCGCTGTAATTGAGTGACGGTAGAAAAAGTTGGAACATGGTTCAATATAAATGTGATAATAAAACTAGTTTTTTAAAATAATTTGACAGCTGTCAGTTGAAACCGATTCTCCCTAGGGCGGAAAAGTATTACTTTCAACCCGCTCCTCAGGCAACTTCAGACCTGAAAGTAGGTCTGAAGTTGCCTGAGGAGCGGGTTGAAATGAGTATGAGTAATGAAAAAAATATTTTTTGTTTCTTTTTTCGTGCCGAACAGTAACGTAGAACAATAGTATCTTTGACGTATTACTAGACATAGCAAATATACAACCAATTGGAGCATTCACATCTTATACACCTACGTAGGTGCCCGCGACACTCTATGAGAGGTGCGGAAGGTCGGGCTTACGGCGCTCTCCCTCGTCGTGATAAATGCAGCTATTACAGCTCCTTTACACTGTTTTTTTGAGAGAGCGGTATTCCCCTATAAGTCAGCCCGTATACTAGTTACAGCTTGACACTAAGGTAATTTAGCCCTTTGACGTCCCACTCTTGGGCACGGCCCTACGGCCCTCACTACGAGGGGGATTCAGGCCGTAATCCATCACGCCGGCCCAGTGCTGTTGACGGATCTCACAGGTCTTTCGAAAATTGTTTAGATTTTCTAAGACATGCTGGGCTGCTACTCTGCAAATCGACAACGATACATTCGAAACGATACGACATTACTTCGAATATATCGACCTTACCCTACTCTAACAAATGTTCGAATTCCTTGTCGTGTATCGTATCCATAGACTATGTTCGGAGTGAATGATACGAATAATAAATGCAAAGTTTGTTGAAAACCTGAATATTCTCTATGGCCTCATTTGTTTTATCTGTGGGGCAGAGACACAAAAATAGATAAAGAAACTAATATTTATACATAAGACTCGCTAGCTCTATCACGCTCGCTGTTTTTTGTATAGCGCTGTTTCACTTTATCCATTGTATTATCTATAGACTTTTTATGTATGGTCACAAGCGTATTGAGTTAATCTGTGGTCATAAACCTAAACAAAACTTGCTTTTACTTTTATTTTATAGCTTCTTGACAAATTAATCATCGGGAATGCTTATATATTATTGAAAAGTTCCCGCATTTGCTGCCTCCTCCTTCTATGGGCAATATTTACTTTCCTGATGGCTTCAAAGGGAAAAATCATGACATTGTAATCAAAAACTTTTACAGAAGTCAGCAGAGGAGCTCATGGCTACACTGATAAAAACATCAACATAACATCTCAAACATCTCATCATGCAACTGTTTTATTCGTTTATTATTTATTTATCACGAATTTAAATGTCATTTTACACCAAATTGCTATAAAATTAACCAAACGATAATGCCGACGACGTCCTAAGAGGTGTCGTTGAGATTATCGCAAAAATTACGTATTGGTCGTTGTCAAATTCGAATATTCGTGTCCGACATTTAAACCTAAGAGTAGGGTTAGGCTCGATATATCGGATTATGAATCGTTCGTTCCGACATCGACACGACACTAAAAACGATGGAACTTAGAGTAGGATTGGACACGACAAATGTCACGATATATCGATTATCGTTTTCAAGAGTAGCACCCCAGGTTTCCACACGATGTTTTCCTTCACCGTAAGTAAGTGATAATCATATAGAAATTATGATTCGTAATAGTTTTCGAAAAATCCAGAGATGCACGCCGGGGTCTCACCACAAGGCCTGGTGCCCGCAAGTCGCGTGCCATACCAATCTGCTATCACTGCGGTTATATTAGCTTGGATCTACCATCGCAAAATAGATACCGAGAATAGAAGAACTCACTGAAGGAGATCCCAGTCGCCCAGAAGATGCAGGCCAGCATGCTCTTGGGCTGCGCCAGTCGGTCGGCGAGCGGCGCGCGGCCGGCGAGCGGGTGGTTGGCGGCGGCGACGGCGCGGCCGGCGGGCAGGCGCTGCGCCGCCAGCAGGTTGCTCAGCAGGTTCATGGCCACGGGCGCCGCGTGCCGGACCGTCGTCGTGAACAGGATCTGTCGGCACAGGACCCATCAACGCACGCCCGGATACACCTAGCACTAGTAACCGGCGATTTAACACGCTCGCACAGGTTCTGACGGGACACGGTGGGTTCTCAGAGTACTTGAATCGTTTCAAGTGCAAGGAGGACGCATCTTGCATCTGTGAACCGGGTGTGAGCGAGTCAGTGAAGCATATCCTATTACATCATACGTTAAATGCGGCCGGGCACTAGAGGCCGGGATAAAAAAAACAGGCGATTAAAAAAAAACCAGACATGTGCACCATGAAGGTACACATGTCTGGTTAAGAACGTACCCATTTCAATTAAGAACAGTTATCTAAATATATATAACTCAAAGGTGACTGACTGACTGACATAGTGATCTATCAACGCACAACCCAAACCACTGGACGGATCAGGCTGAAATTTGGCATGCAGGTAGATGTTATGACGTAGGCAACCGCTAAGAAAGGATTTTGATTAATTCTGCTCCTAAGGGGATAAAATAGGGGATGAAGTTTATATGAAACTTTGTCAATTAAATGCCACGCGGACGAAGTCGCGGGCACAGCTAGTCGTATCTATAACCAAAGTGATGAAATGCAAACAATGTTGTATTTGCGGTTGATTGTTAGGAATGAAATGTTTTCGGTTGGTGTCTGAGAAAAAAAGAGTCTTGACAAACAGACAGACATACGGACAACAAAGTGATCCTAAAGGGTACCGTTTTTTCCTTTTGAGGTACGGACACATAAAATAATAAAACAAATTAAAAAGACACGCCCGCTGTGTTCATTGCCGTATCTTCTCAGTGGAAGCAACATTCCGATCCGATGGTAGATTCTGACTACTCATAAGTGCTTTATTGGCTTACATGATTAAAAATATTGTGATTTCATTACCAAAAATTTTAATGTACCCATAGTAGATACATTTTTAAAATAATTCAGTCAGTGTGTACCACATGAGCTTACCTTAGCGTGAGTGTCGTTGAGTTCGATTCCAGCAATGTACTTGTTGTACTCAAGTATGTCCTTCATACCGGTTTCCAATATAACTGAAAAATAATACAATGTTATTATTGAACGACTAATAACGATGACGACGGCTTCCGTACGAACTGGTGGTCGATTCTGTTGGCCTACGAGAATTTTTTTATTAATTTGAGAATCTTTGGCAGTAAAATCGACGAGTTTGCGGTTGCGGTAAATGGCAAGACGCTCGTTCATGCCGTCATGCACTACACATAATATGTTTTTGCTTTTGTTTTTGCACAGATTTTACATATTAAATAAAATCTGCCGGACGGAGACAGCAAAACTATTTTTTTTTATATTTATTTGAGCAGTTTGACAGCAGACAGGTCTCTTAAAGTTGTCGAGGAAACAATGAGCACAGTTGAAAGACCTTGGCAAGCAGTAACAAGCTGTGTTAGCCGATTGGTTAAGCACGTGTCTTGCGGTCACCAGGTCTTGGGATTAAACCCCGGCTCGCATCTCCGGATTTTTAGAAATCATGTGCGATTCATAATTTCTAAATGATTACCACTTGCTTACGGTGAAGGAAAATGCATGTCTTACATCTAACCAATTTTCAAAAGGCATGTGAAATCCGCCAACCTGCACTGGGCCAGCGTGGTGGATTATGGCCTGAATCCCCCTCGTGTTGAGGGGAGACCCGTGGCCAGGAGTGGGATTTTAAAAGGGCTAAATTATAATTTATATAATTATTATATGAAGGACCTTGGGTGATGTTGTCGACCCTTTCGAAGCGCACGTCGGGGTATTCTGCAACGACGCTTCGCAATGCAGGAGTGTTGGGCAGCGAGAGCAGCACGCGCGCGCCGGGCAGCCCGCGGTAGGCGGCCAGCTGCAGCGGCAGCGGCGGGTTCTGCTGCTCGTCCGGCATCGCGTCCGAGTTGCACATCTTCGTGAGCATGCATATTATCAGTATCGGCACCACCACTTGCTGCGAACAATACCCACTCGTTACTTTCACCAAACGACAGGTTACAGGAAAACGACGATAAGTGTGTAGATCGTCAATCCGCACCGGGACGGCTCAGCGGATTGTGGCCCGAATGCCCCTCGCGTTGAAAGGCAATGTCGACGACATTACTTATTACATGTTAGCGCCCTGCAGTGCACTTCTGTCTTCTACTTTGGAGTATAAAAGTGTGATGATGCAGTCTCACTGAATAACAAATATGCTGTGGCTATGATTATTCATAATGAATGGCAGATTCAGATTTTTTAACCAGATAATCAGATTTTTTGACATATGTATTTTTAAATGAAAATTCTTTGTTTATGTCAAGTCTTTCAGCCCCATAATCTGTATTGGTAAAAAACCCGACTGACCTATCAACGCACTGCCTGGACCACTAGAGTTTGAAACATTGACTGACAGTAGGTTTTATATCGTAGGCTAAGAGTCTGGATTTTGGAATAATTCCACCCTTATTACCACTTTAGCGGTGGAATATAAAATACAGCATATAAATTTGTACGTAAATTCTGTTCCGATTTCCTCGTGGACGAAGACGTGGGCAAAAGCTATAGTATATTTTCAAACTGTCACCTTGCAGACAAACATCAAATGATTTTATTGAAACAGGTCCTGTCAAAATGATCACGAAATCGACGGTTGAACTTACCATTATAAGGAACGACCATTTCCGGTATTTTATGTACTGTATTTGCCGTTTTATCAGAACACACAGCTGTTGGAAGTACAGCGGGAGTCCATGCACCTTCTTGTAATGCAAATCTGTAAACATATTACAATATATTGATGTAATTTTTTTTGTAGTTATAAGCAAGATAGGCACTGTTAACCGTAGCCAAATAATAGCTTCAGAAATAAATTGGTAGGTGTTTGGTTTGTGTATTGACCTATTTTGTACTTACGGAGGTAAAAACGGACACTATTATATCTTTATTCTTTATACACAACATTCCGGTGTACTAGAGTTCGGAATTCTTCTTCAAAACGGCTTGGAATGAGTACCGTACAATGGACTGAGGGCGATCCCAGTGACACCCAGAACTGGGCAAATTACGAAATTTCCCGGCGGGTATCGATCCCGCAACCACCATGTGTAGTGAGCCGAGCGGCCTACGCTCGAACCACTGCCTCAAGCGGTAGTCAAAGCACATCAAAGCTAGCGAAGCTGCGGGAAAAAATAGTTTAATTCAAATAATGAATTGACCGACCTGATTTAGTAGATTCGCCTTCGTCTTCGTATAGCTTCGAGTCCACGTCACTGCATAACCTTAAATACAACGTGAAGGAACGTGAACTTATTTACTCCCGAGACGGGGTTTGTTGGTGGTAATGCTCGAGGGACGAAATAAGTCTTTCACCCGAGGTAAACACTGTGCTTTTCATTACGAATACACGGAAAGTAAAAATAAAAACAGGAATTAGCTAAATAAACAATACTCTACAACCCGAAAAAACAAATGAAGATCGGATAGGCACCTATTTTGTTTTGTTTTCCGTTGGCCGGCCTGGTTCAATAGAAAAGTCAAAATAAAACTCGTTTCTTTTTAATAATTTGACAGCTGTCAGTTGAAAGTGATTCTCCCTAGGGCGGAAAAGTATTACTTTCAACCCGCTCCTTAGGCAACTTCAGACCTACTTTCCGAGTATGGGTAATGAAAAAACATTTTAAGAAGATTTTATATTCAAGTGGCCAGTACTTTTTAGTTAGTCAATGTTAACAAAAATATATGTATACCGTGTTGATGTTAATATTGAGGTTTACATTACTTAATATCAAAGATATTCATTCTTAATGTTTAGTTGGAATCGGGAGATTGGGATGACGCTTATATCTCTGTCACTGTAAAGCCTGTAATTTTTAAAAAAACCTAATTGATAATAGCCTATTATAGTCTCAAAAATCATCCTATTAATATTATAAATGCGAAAGTTTGTGAGTGTGGATGAATGTTTGATACTCATTCACGCAAAAACTACGGAACCGATTTGTATGAAATTTGGAACACAGATAGTTTCTTACCTGGATTAACATATAGAATACTTTACTTTAGTCTACGCGGACGAAGTCGCGGGCAGAAACTAGTAAATCATAATTCGATAAAAAATACTACTATAAAAGTTTAGCATGCTATGTCAAAGGTCCACTGACTTCAGGAACACGTCCTCCAGCGTGGAGACGCCGACGCCGATGTTGTCGATGGCCAGCTCGTCCCGGCGTGCTTCCAGCGCCGCGAACAGCGCCGGGAAGCTGCCGCTGTCGGCGGCGGGCAGCGTGAACGTGACGGCGTTCAAAGCCTTCTGCGGCGCCGCGGCCGCCACGTGCGCTTGCACCGCGCCCGTCAGCAGCTCCGCGGCCGGCGCGCCGCGCGTCGTGATCGACAGCCGGTAGCCCGTGCCTGGGGTAAGGTCACAAGCTTACTGATGGGGTTAATGGTCAGCTCTTCTGTTCTGCCAATATTCTGGGCCTATTACTTCATTATTTGTGACGTCTTATGCCTCAACCTACATTGTCCTCCCACCTCTAATTATACCTACTGTAAACGCAAACATAATTTTCATTACTCATACTCTGAAAGTAGGTCTGAAGTTGCCTGAGGAGCGGGTTGAAAGTAATACTTTTCCGGCCCGAGAGAATCGCTTTCAACTGACAGCTGTCAAATTATAAAAAATAGTACATTGTTACATGAGTGGTGAAAGTTACTAAAACTAGGAATGTGAAAATGGAACTAGTTTTTTTAAAAAATAATTTGACAGCTGTCAGTTGAAAGCGAAACTCCCGGGCCTGAAAAGTATTACTTTCAACCCGCTTCTCAGGCAACTTCAGACCTACTTTCAGAGTATGAGTAATGAAAAAACTATTTCCATTTTCACATTTCTATGGAACCATGTTCCAACTTTTTCTACAGTCACTCAATTACAGCACGATGTAAAATTGAAATAACATAAAGTTAAGTATTAATTAAAGAATATATATTTTTAAATGACTTAATTATAATTTAGTTTCAACAATTTCTTTAAAATAACATAGATTTGGGCAAAATATTTAAAGATGAAAATGAAAAATAATGGCTAAATAACGAAGTTGGACGGCCAACGAAAAAAAAACAAAATAGGCGGCAACCCGATATTTTTTTTTTTGCGAGTTGTATTGTTCATACTTCCTTGTATTATTTATTTAGCCAATTCCTGTTTTTATTTTTACTTTCCTTGTATTCGTAATGAAAAGTACAGTGTTTACCTCGAACTATTAGCGCCCTCGCTACGCTCGGGCGCCAAAACCCGTCTCGGGACAAAGTAAGTCTTTCACCACTCGTGCAACAATGTACTATTAAAAAAGAGAAAATAAAAAATGTATCCATGGAGTTCCCGCATGTTCTTCTCCATAGGATTTAGTTTTGGAACATGCATCTAGCTCTTGATTTTTTAAAGTGCCAGTTAATAAGTACGGTTTTGACATGTAATGTTGTATGTCGAGTGTATGGTGCAGCAGAGCGTGAACACCTGAACACCTACCGACGGCCTTCTTGAGATGCATGGTGGAGGCGTGGCAGCGCAGGCGGCCCGCGTGCAGCGCCGCCACGCGCTGGCCCAGCGCGTCCGCCTCCTCCATGAAGTGCGTGGTCAGCAGCACCGTGCGCGAGCCGCGCAGCGCCTGCCTCACACATTACACGGTACATTACAACACCAACAATCACCAGCACGGTGGATTTGCAAGCGTAAGTTAATAATAGCCCAATCTAAAACTATGGGGAATAGGTCAAATTGCTCAACGGAGGCTCGGGGTCGATCTGGATGATAAGCCCAATCGTCAACTCTATGTGTCGGATGTGTGTTGAACATTGAACATAATATTATTAAAAATCAATAAACAGATAGACTTTAGACATAATCGATCTATGAAACTCTATTATCGTTATGATGTTACAAAACCTAGTAAATAAACAACCAATTTCCGCTCGCTATGTTGCATTCAAATCTTATACACCGACGAAGGTGCTCGCAGCACTCTAGGGGTTAAAGGCTTGGCCCTGGCCAGCAGGGTCGGTGGGCGGGGCAAGGGAAGCAGTAGGGAGATGTGTGTTTACGAGCAGCAGGTCCCAGAGGTCGCGGCGCGTCTCCACGTCGAGCCCCGAGGTGGGCTCGTCCAGCACCAGCAGGTCGGCGCCGCCCGCCAGCGCGCACGCCAGCTGCGCGCGGCGCCGCTGGCCGCCCGACAGCTGCGCCGGCATGGCGCGCTGCTTGTCTGCCAGCCCCAGCTGCGCCGCCAGCTTGCCCGCAGACTCCCGCGCCGCCGAGTATGTGCCCGTCTTCAGCTGCCGAGCACACCGCACACGAACCGTTCAGACCACCGTGGACATACTCATACAAAAATACTCTTTTTTTATTTGACGACCGCTTGGCGAATGGTTGCGGGGTCGATTCCCGTCGGAGTGAATGTCGGAAATGGCCTATTCGTAATTTACCCTGGTCTCGGTGTCATTGGGATCGCCCCCAGTCCATTTTACGGTAAGCATAGTATATGCGTTGCTTAGTTTAGGACCACAGATATAGATTTACATAGATAACGCAATAGATTTACATAGATAATGTACTTCGCGTGTACGAAACCCCGACCAAGCGTCAAGGTTGGTCGCCGCTAATTTACAGTGCGCGCGACTACAGATATAAAAAATATGAGTATGAGCGAGATAATCACCCGAGAGAATCGTAGCGGATGGAGGGGCATCGGAGGCATCGGTGTCTTTGAATCGGTATGAATTTCCCGTCACAGTAGGTGTTAAAAATTCGACACGCTTGGTTTCAATACAAATCGTGATACTTGCGTTATCTATGTAAATCTATCTGTACCGCACACGAACCATTCAGACCACGGGGACATTACAAAAAGTATTTTTTATTTGACGACGGCTTGGCGCCGTGGTTCGAATACAGACCGCTCGGCTACAGACCGAATGGTTGCGGGTTCAATTCCCGTCAATAGCCTAGTGGTGAGAGGAGCCATCCGCGTAGCTGAGATGTTCCGGATTCGATCCCCATTCTGGCCATTAAATTATTGACGTGAGCCCGCTCCTAGTACAAGCATTAGCTTAGTTGGAGGGACTTCAGGGAATACTAGTAATGTGATAAATACATTGGTATAGGTAGACACATAGTAATTTGACGACCGCTTGGCGCAGTGGTTTGAGTGTAGGCCGCTCGGCTCACTGCACATGGTGGTTGCTGGTTCGATTCCCGCCAGGGAAAATTTCGGAAATAGCCTTTTCGTAATTTGCTCTGGTCTGGGGTGTCACTGGGATTGCGCCCAGTCCATTGTACGATACCCATAGTACAAGCGCAGTTTGTTTTGTGTTCCAAGACTCACCATGGTGAAGAACATGATGTGTTCCTGCACAGTAAGGTCCGGGAAGAACAGGTTGTGTTGCGGGCACAGGCCCAGGTGCTGGCGCACTTCGGACAACTCCGTTTCCGTGTCTTTGCCGTTCACGAACACCTTGCCCTCCGTCGCGCTGGTCATGCCTGCACAATAGTACATTGTTACATGAGTGGTGAAAGTTACTTATTTTGTCCCGAGACGGGGCTTGGCGCCCGAGCGTAGCGAGGGCGCTAATAGTTCGAGGGACAAAATAAATCTTTCACCCGAGGTAAACACTGTGCTTTTCATTACGAATACAAGGAAAATAAAAATAAAAACAGGAATTGGCTAAAGAAATAATACAAGGAAGTATAAACAATACTCTACAACTCGAAAAAAATAATCGGATTGCCGCCTATTTTGTTTTTTTTTTCGTTGGCCGGCCAACTTCTTTATTTAGCCATTATTTTTCATTTTCATCTTTAAATATTTGGCCCAAATCTATGTTATTTTAAAGAAATTGTTGAAACTAAATTATAATTAAGTCATTTAAAAAAATATATTCTTGAATTAATACTGAACTTTATGTTATTTCAATTTTACATCGTGCTGTAATTAAGTGACTGTAGAAAAAGTTTGAACATGGTTCCATAGAAATGTGAAAATGGAATTAGTTTTTTTTTTTTATAAATTGACAGCTGTCAGTTGAAAGCGAAACTCCCGGGCCTGAAAAGTATTACTTTCAACCCGCTTCTCAGGCAACTTCAGACCTACTTTCAGAGTATGAGTAATGAAATAGTACATTGTTACCCTAGGGGTGAAGGTAACATAAGTCTTTCACCCGAGGTAAACACTGTGCTCTTCATTACGAATACAAGGGAAGTAAAAATAAAAACAGGAATTAGCTAAAGATAAATGAGAGAACAATGAAATATGAACAATACTCTCGAAAAAACAAATGAAGATCGGATTGCCGCCTATTTTTTCCGTGTGCCTTTTTTCCGTTGGCCGGCCTGGTTCAATAGAAATGTGAAAATATAACTAGTTTCTTTTTAATAATTTGACAGCTGTCAGTTGAAAGCGATTCTCCCTAGGACTAAAAGGTATTACTATCAACCCGCTTCTCAGGCAACTTCAGACCTACTTTCCGAGTATGAGTTTTGAAAAATCTTTACTTCAGCCGGAAAAAAAGCAAAAATATCCAGAAGAAATAAACAAACCATCCATCAGTTTCATCAATATTGTTGTTAACGACAGCGAGCTCGATATAACGACACCTTGTAATTACAAAACTTAGGGGCAATCTTCCAGTCAGTATCCAATAACTAATTTCTCACCTGTAATTATAGACATAAGGGTGGTTTTCCCGGCGCCGTTGTGTCCCAGTAACACGGTAATCTCGCCTTTGTATACTTCTAGAGACACGTTCTTGAGGACCACATCATTTCCGAATGCCTGTTTCGAGAAGAAAATAATATGTTATAATAATATTACGTCCATTGGTGAATGAAACTCACACGTCACAATATTAAATCAGGCACAATATAACATTGAACCAGAGACGTGTGTAACCCACTGCTAACTAAGCTGAAACGGCTGGACCGATTTTCACGGGACTTTCACTGGCAGATAACTGATGTTATAAGGAGTAACTTGGGCTACTTTAATTGTAGAAAAACATTTAGGGTTCCGCGTAAAAAAATAAAAACACATGAAATCAAAGAGTATCTCCGAAACGGGTGGACCGATTTTGATGCTACTTTCACTGGTGTTATAAGCAGTAACTAAGGCTACTTTTATTTCAGAAAAACAAAATTTTAAAATTGGGTCCTGTCGCGCGGTCTCAGAACGCGGGAGCGGGCTTTTTTGTTAAGTTAAATTCCACGCGGACGAAGTCGCGGGCTCAGCTAGTTTATTATAAAATGCGTGTTGTGCTTACAGCTATGCCAAGACGCACAACAAGCTAATACGGACGTATAGCTAATAATGCATGTTTTGATCGAACAGCCTCTCGGCTACGAGGGAGGCCTCTCTAACCACTAGCCTATTGAGGCCTAATTAGAAGTAAACACGGCATGGTGGTATAGTAGTCGGGTACCTTGGTGACGTTGGCGACGCGGATGCCGACCTCTGCGCCGGGCGGCGGCGGCTCGAAGAACGCGTCGTCCCGGCCCGCCGCGATGCTCTCCTCCTCCTCGCTGTCCACGTGCGGACGGACCTCGTTCTTACTCCAGTACTGGCGCTGCCGAGTTACATACACTTTACTACTAACTACTACTAACTCAGGGGTCGGCAACCTTTTGAGACGGAAGAGTCAAAAATTACAATATACAAAATTTAAAAGTTCTTTCCACAATTTTTTGTCTTGCCTGCAATAAATAGTAAACTTGCATAAATAAAGTTTATTGATAAAAAAAACTAACCTATTTATTCATAAGAAAAATATATATGAAAAGCGAGTACAAGTGGCTGAGAGACAGAAACGGTGCCTAATCCTCGTTAATCGATTCAGAAAAAAGAGGTTATATTTTCCCTTGTAGATTTGCAAGTGCGCGAATTTTTGAGAAACCACGCAACCGATTTTAATGACTCTTTCACTGGAGTAATCTTAAAATTAATAGAATAGATATTATTTCGTAGTTATACATATAGAATGCATATAAAAACAAATCCAAACTGCATTTAGGCAACCGGCTCGCGGTGCGGATGTGGCTGGTCTGAATATAATCTAAATTACCTGGCAGAGGAAGTTCCAGGGCAGCGCCTGGCCGTACTGCCCGGGCCGCACCAGCGACAGGTACCACGCCAGGAAGAACAGCAGCGCGGTCTGCGCCGCCTGGCACAGCACGCACACCGCCGCCGAGCAGCTCGCGCCGCTGTGCCGCGTCCACATCGTCGACCAGCTTAGGCCTAGGTCTGCCCGCCACATTTACACAGTCAAAGTCGACGTTGATTGTTTGTTTCGGTCAAACCGGTGGGGCACTTGCTAAAATATTTTTTTCATCCCCCTATCTCGGAAAGAGTATTTTTGCTCTTCGATATCTGAGTGCATAAGGCCGTTTTCATCCGCTAGAGGATAAAGTAAATTGAATTTAGAACATCGTGCACACTAAGTTTGTGAATTCAAAACATCATTAAACCTATTTACTTCTACCTCCATGGTGCCGAATTTGCAACCTAATTTGTTAAAAACTCAGACTCGGAACCTTCGTGTTGTACTTTTTTTTATTTGCTTTGCGCGCGCCATTTTCTTTTCACTTGTAAATGTTTTTTTTCTTGAATTTAGACATTTCCTCGCTGAGGTGGTATGAAAAGATACGTCTTGCACTCGAGTGTAAAGATTTTTCACCTCGTGCTCTCTTGATTCCCTCGCTGACGCTCAGGATTCTAATTTTTGAATCAAGAGCGCAAAATTTGGCGCATATTGTGTGCCTTGAAACAGCACGTGTGATCAGGTAACACCATTGTCGCCAGAAAGTACGAGTATATTAACAAGATAATTTAGTATTACTCAGATTTAGGTATTTAAATTTGAAAGGAAGCTCGGCCATCAGATTCAACGTTAAAAAAAATTGATATGATAAATAAAATGGCCTGGTATGATGGCCTGCTTAAAGAACATTGCGGGCGATCCGGTCAAGGGGCAGCATGAGTTTATAGTGCGAGACCCTCACCGAAGCGCTCGAGGCTGGCGACCTCGGCCCAGAACCAGTAGAGCGGCAGGTGCGGCAGCAGCCCCGCCAGCGGCTGCAGCGCGCGCGGCAGCGCCACGCCGCCCGCCACGTACCGCGCCGGCAGGTTCGCGCTGACGTACACCAGCACCGCCAGCGTCGTCACGTACTGCGCTGCCACCACAACCGCACACAATCACCTTCCCTGCTCGCGGACGAGGGCTCTGGATTGGAACCACCCTCGTCTGGAGCAGGAGGTTCTATGTTCGTCTGTTTTTTTTATGTATCTATGTACACAGATTTCTCCGTCAATTGCGGACCGATATGGATTTTTTATAAATTTCTTCCATTTTGACCCCAAATGAAGGAATTTCTAAGGTGGCCCCTAGTTATTTCTAGCTACTTAGATTTATTAATCTAGTTTTTTTGAAAACCGGTAATTTAAAAAAAAAATACCCCAATAAAATGGCGTAGGAAATAAAATTGAAGCGACATGCCACCGATAACATTATCGATAATTTTAGAAGGGTAGCTTAGTGGTCACAGGGAGTTCCCATTATTTCCCTGTTCCGGCTATTAAACTAATAACGGGAGCCCACTCCTATCACAAACATTTAGCTTAATTGCAGAGGCTTATGGGACTACCCCATTGCTAATATTCTTTAGAAAAAGGCAACATTACTGCACCACTTCAACTTTACAATTGGACCTACTTTTGCAAAATGGAACAAACCCACACACACTTCTGCAAATTGAAAGCAACCTAGAACCAACTGACACAAGGTTGGTTTTGGTCTGCAGTAGTGCATGTGGGTTGTTGGTTCCATTTTGTAAAAGCAGGTCCAATTGTCGCTATAATCGCGTTTGTGAATTCGACCCTACTACCATAATATTAAAGTGAGAAATAACTAACTGCTCCTTGCGAGGTGACTGCACGCAAACGCCAGGGCCACGACCGACACGAAGTACAGCAAGAGCATCAGGAAGATCAGGAGCCCGTCGGTGTTCGGCACGAGCGGGTTGTCCGTCACCTTCAGCAGCGCCGTCACCACCGCGGCGAACACCAGCCCTATGGGCGCCACGTTCAGGAAGTGGGAGAAGCCGAGCGTGTGCACCGACACCCCTACCATTTTGATCAACTCCTGTTGAAACAAAACATTCGTTGTATTATTCACGAAAATATTAAGTGCAAAAGTTCAAAGGTAGGTTGGTCTGACGGCTTGTGCTATGGCCCGTATTAATAATTCGATCCCAAGTCTGAGAGCGCTCTTGAGTAAGCTTTTGACAGGTAATTTTGTACTGGTTTGACATAAGAATGAGATTTCCAAGATCGCTCTAAGACTTTATATCGGTTTATTAGTAGGGGCCTTAGGGTGCGCCCACAGATATAGATTTACATAGTTCGATTCAAAGACACCGATGCCACCGATGCCCCTCCGCCCGCTACGATTCTCTCGAGTGATTATCTCGCTCATACTCATATTTTTTATATCTGTAGTCGCGCGGACTGCAAGTTAACGACGACCAATCTTGACGCTTAGTCGGGGTTTCGTACACGCGACGTACCGTTAACAAAGTATACGCTGATCAGGTTTTAACAGTTCGCTTGCAGGCAGTAATCATAGTTTGCCTCGCCCATTATGTTGTCGTCCAATGAGACAAAAAGCGCCTTATGTGACAAAAGCCTTTTTTTTGGAAAGCCATTTGTTTTAATTGTTTTTATGACCATGCTAGCCGCAGGTGGCTACTGGTCACTGCACAAAAAATACAACCTTAAGTTAATCAAGCGTCGAGTTTGTTGACTGTACATGCATTTGCGTTATCTATGTAAATCTATGTCTGTGGGTGCGCCACTCGCCTGGATGCCGCTGGCGCGCTCCTCCAGCAGGCGCGCCATCAGGAACGTGAACGTCATCATCAGCGAGAACCAGCACAGGTACGAGATCGATTGGCATATCATCTCCATCAACTCGTTCCTGTCCGTTTGGTAGTAGGGGAACTCTTGGAGCGACACATCCTGCGGATAGAACAGTTGGTGAACGATCAGGTTTGTGAATAAAACAAATAATTTAACCGACTTGATAATAACCTGGGTATAAGTCTATGCGCAAATTTTTTTTTTTCAAAAAAAAAATATTTCATTTGTATTGGACAATTTATTCCTTGCAAGTAAAAGCCGTAATAATATATAAAAGTATAAGTAATGGTTAATTCGGCTTCGTTTGTTCATCAATTAAGCTGTTTATAGCTGTTGCTTTTAGTTTATTTGTCCATATGGAAACTGACGTAAGTAATGAGTTAATTAAATAATAAATGTTCTGAAAATATTATTTCACAATTTAGATATACTAAATAAGTTCTCACATATTGTACTGCAAGTACTCGTACGACATTGCATTGTCTTTAGAGTGTGTTAACTACTAAGATTAGTCTTTCTCATAACACCTTTGTTTTAAATCACACAACTTAACATATGTTTATACAACAATTAATTTTAAAACATTGTAATCTATAGTCTAGGCCGAAATAATAACGCAGACTGAGCGCGTAGAACTATAATAGTGAGTGAAGCATAATAAAAAATAGCATCAATCCTAGGGACGTTGTTTCACATTTGAAGGAAAGGTTTTGATGTCGGAAAACTTTTTAATTTTATTATAATGAGTAATGATATACTTATTGGATGTTTCACAACTTTGTGGTTTTTATGACTGTTGGTGTCAGTTATATCAGTTATATATATAGTAATAAGTCGTAAACACTTGTACTAAGTTTTGTGTTAAGCAATGGAACGCTTTTCTCGGCGGTAATATTCTTCAAAAGAATATAACATTCCAATTCCCTCGAGAAAATATTTCTAAATTTGATATTTTATTATTAGCCACGACCCAGATCTCACAAAAACGACAGCTTCCATCCTTCTTTTACAAATGAATTGGAAGAATGATGGAAGTTATGATTTCCGACACGGAAATTTTCCGTCAACCGTTAATTCCCCCCCAGATTTACTATTCACAGAAACTAGCCAGCTGTAGAGGGCCATGCTGTTACTGTTATCATACCTGAGGCAATTCGGGCTGGTCTGGGCTGAGTGCTTCGATGTAGCTCGTGTCTATAGCCCATTGCAGACGCATGAAGGTTTCATAAATTTGACCTGGTAAATAGAAATAAATACATTGCATACATTTGACAAAAATGGTATTTACCCTTACAGGATTTCTTACAAACAGTTAGTACGAGTAACGCCAATTAGGACGAGGCCTTATAGTGATAACATGCATGAGCAAACCCACCACACTTTGGAAACTTTTTTTCTATTGTTTAGTAATATTTACTAGTAGAGTAGACCAATGAGCCTCTCAAGCTAAGTTCTAACTTTGGGAATCGTTTCCCATTAAGTGTCAGCCGATGGTGACAAACAAAACCGAGACGTATCCCAGTAGTATAGAAGCAAACCCCAACAACTGAGTTTTAAATGCGACCTCAGATTGGTAGATAGACTCTCACCAATTGCATTTGAGACAGCCATGAGCGCGCGGTGTTCTGCCTGGCTAGGATTTCTGGGAAGAAGTATAATATTTTTTTCGGAAGTCACTATGAGTAAGGCGAAACAACCTCAGTCGTTTCGATTATGCAACCAGGTTGAGATTCGCCTACAACCGACATAATATTTACATTTTTTATTGTTCCATGATCAAACAAGAAACCCTAATTAAAAACTTATTCATGCAAAACTAACAAGTAGATAAAAAAATGTATTTAGAATTGTTGAAACAAATGGTTATATCAATATTCCGGTCACAAGTGAGATAGCATTGCCCTGAACCAAATGTACTGTTGATAATGATACAAAGGCGTAATAGTTAATACATTTTTCATTACTCATACTCTGAAAGTAGGTCTGAAGTTGCCTGAGAAGCGGGTTGAAAGTAATACTTTTCAGGCCCGGGAGTTTCGCTTTCAACTGACAGCTGTCAAATTATAAAAAAAAAACTAGTTCAAAATAAAATATTTAAAGATGAAAATGAAAAATAATGGCTAAATAATTAAGTTGGCCGGCAACGAAAAAAAAAAACAAAATAGGCGGCAATCCGATTTTTTTTTTCGAAATGTAGAGTATTGTTTATACTTCCTTGTATTATTTCTTTAGCCAACTCCTGTTTTTATTTTTATTTTCCTTGTATTCGTAATGAAAAGCACAGTGTTTACCTCGGGTGAAAGATTTATTTTGTCCCTCGAACTATTAGCGCCCTCGCTACGCTCGGGCGCCAAACCCCGTCTCGGGACAAAATAAGTAACTTTCACCGAGTGGTGTAACAATGTACTATTATTTATCACAAAACACATACCTTCTCACATTATATACTAGGTGCCTAATTAGTGCCTTTTTATATTTATTTAATTATTTTGTGTTTCGCATGATCGACTAAATTTAATTTAATTATTGAAATAAAACTATTTTTCGGATTTTATCGCGTTTATTTAATTTATGTTCCCGACGTTTAATTTAATTAATTAATTTTTCCAACCCGCTCGGGGACGGCGTGATAGACTGCCACCCAAATCCCCCTCGCTTTAAGGGGGAATGTATCCAGTGTAATGCCGAGTAATAATAAGACCAGACACCTCTTGCTTCCATTATTATATGAGAATACTAGTTTCTGCCCGCGACTTCGTCCGCGTAGACTTAAGTAAAGTATTCTATGTGTTAATCCAGGTTATAAACTATCTCTTTTCCAAATTTCATCCAAATCCGTTTAGTAGATTTTTCGTGAAAGCGTAACAAACATACATCCAGACTCACAAACTTTCGCATTTATAATATTAGTAGGATAATCATCAAAAGTAAGCAGGATATCGGGGAAGATAGCGAATTTTGATTAGTCCGGTCCAGGTGAACGGTGAAGGAAAACATCGTGAGGAAACCTGCATGTCTTAGAAGATCTAACCAATTTTCGAAAGACATGTGAAATCCGCCAGCCCGCACTGGGCCAGCGTGGTGGATTATGCCCTGAATCCCCCTCGTGTTGAGGGGAGGCCCGTGCCCAGGAGTGGGACGTCAAAAGGGCAAAATTATTATTTATTCCGGTCCAGGTCGAGCCGTGAATGGACCAATTTAATTTCAGGTGCGGTCATGCATAAGCAGTGGCAATGCGGCGTCTATGGCATATAGTCGGCGATTGATACTTCGATCAGGGGGCACTGCCCCGATAACGAGTCCCCACATCCTTCCCGGATGTGTGTGAAGACCACGAGTGTCTATGGCTTATTGGTCTCTGGGCTAATTTAACCTAAGCCAACAAGAATGTGAGACAGATGAATAGCCAAATAGATCCCATGACACTCACCGAATTGGTTGTGTGCGCCCAGGAACACGTCCGAGGACTGGTAAGAGCTGGTCTGGAAATTGGGTTCGTTCATTCGTATAGTGTAGTTCAATTTGCTCGGCAACTCGTCACCTTCCATGTCCTGTAAATACACCTATTATTAAAACTCTTTCCCAAAGGTTGTGCCATCTATACATTTATACTTACAAATAAATAAAATTAAAGTGCCTGTTTTTTATATAAAAACTAGCTGTGCCCGCGACTTCGTCCGCGTGGAATTTAATTGACAAAGTTTCATACAAACTTTCATCCCCTATTTTATCCCCTTGGGGGTAGAATTAATCAAAATCCTTTCTTAGCGGATGCCTACGTAATAACATCTACCTGCATGCCAAATTTCAGCCCGATCCGTCCAGTGGTTTGGGCTGTGCGTTGATAGATCACTATGTCAGTCAGTCAGTCAGTCACCTTTGAGTTATATATATTTAGATATTAGATTATTAGTAAATGCATATGAGAGTATTAATACATATGGTAATATTTTATTCAGTTTTCTCTGGGTTACAAATTGTGGCACCAGATGTTATATTTCTGTGATCAAAATCAAAGGCAGAGCCGGCAGGACCCGGCCAATATGTCTTAACGTGTTAGTTCTCACCTGAAATATCACGATAGCTTCATTTGGTGAGTATGCCTCCATGAAGTCGGCGAGAAGAGACTCGTTCGCGACCCCAAAGTAGTAGCCCTCGCCTCGTTTCACATACCCGATATTATCTGTAGAGTATAAACACAGGATTCAATCATTACCTACTAGATTTTTTTGCAGGAAGTAGTATAATCATGTTATAATTTTATATTCCGACGACCGCTTGGCGCAGTGGTTTGAGCTTAGGCCGCTCGGCTCACTGCACATGGTGGTTGCGAGTTCGATTCCCACCGGGGCATTCGGAAATAGCCTTCCCATTTCGGAAATAGCCTTTTTGTTATTTTCCCAGGTCTGAGTCTCACTGGGATCGCCCCCAGTCCATTGTACGGTATCAATAGTATAAGCTTTGCTGAGTTTGTGACCATATAGTTGGTGTCAGTCTGTCGATATTATTATAATATTTTTTATTTTAATTTCCTAAACAGGTGTTTGTGTGTTTCTTTGAATTACAATGTGTTATGTTGGTGGAATATTAATCAGTATTACAAAGAAGTTTGTAACGATGATCATTTGTTTCATTAAGTGTTCGGATAACTCCAATCAGAAAGTATATTATCGTATCGATCTCCCACGGAGACAGAATTCGCCGTACCCGTAACCAGTGTACATACGATACTCGTAGTTATTCTTGAACAAGACCAACATATAGTTAGGTACGATGCGATGTAACGCTCCCCAATGGTATTGCGCTGTAAATACTGGGAAACCTATAATTTGACCCCTATGGCCTTGAAATAACAACATTTTATTACTCCCTTGCATGCAGACTTGTCGTGGCAAAAGGTCGTGTCTCGCCGTCTGGGGACTACGTGTCTCTATCGATCCACGGGGGAGTGATAGAGACAAGGCTATAAGGATGAGTCACGAATATAAAATGCGAATGGGAACGGTTCTTAGGGTTCGGTAGTTAAAATAGGAACCTTTATAGTTTCGCCATGTCCGTCAGATGCCACAGTCATTTTATTCAGAGACTATTAGGGCTAGAAGGTTGCAAATTGGCACAAAAAACAGTTTTGGTAGTGCTATAATATAGTGTATTTGAATATTAAAGGCAAAATGATTGTAGGGTACCTCCCATACTTGGAAGGGGAGTGAAAAAAAGGTTTACCTACACCCTCGAGTGGGGTATCGTTGAATAGGTATTCTAAAATAAATTCAATTTGAGATTTTTTTGACAGTTTTTACAATTAATCCCCATTTATTGGGCTCAAAAGTGGCCTTTTTTACGCGAGTTAATTATGATAACCGGGAAAGCCATAAATATGATTTCGTTGTTGGCTACGAAACCCTACATTTTGCGTGGCCCGACACGCACTTGGCTGGTTTTTATTCGTTATAGGGTTGCAGGTACCTATAATTCGTCACTATGCAGACATGTTTGGAGAAAAACCGTGAAATACTTTTAATGTCCAATTTATGGCGAAACTATATCGAACACTGTCTAACGGAAGTCCGTTAAACCTATTCAAACCACTAAGTAGTGGTTTGAATAGTTTTTAAGCGTCCCATCCGGAATGAGTTCACTTCCGATGGTAAATAAGATAACACTTCCCACACGTTACGTGGGGTTGGAAGTCAGGGAGATAATATTGAATATCATATATCAGTAACATTAAATATGAAATAATATAACTATGCATCCTATGGTCTACTCATTAAGTTTATGATGCCAATAATAAACTTTCTTTTCATAAAGTCAATACATTTTTTATGTAAGTTGAACGACAATTTGGACGCAACAGGGTCCAATTTTCCATGAACAGGAAAATTAAATCCAGTTGCATGGGGGTAAATACGTGCTTGTAGTTCATAATAACATGACTAACATATACCTACCTAATTAATATACAATACACATTGTTGACATACTGAAATATTCGAGAGTGTAGTTTAATTATGAGCGAACTTCGTAATCACTACACTAGTAAAAACAAAGGCGCTTCCCGCTATCTGTCCCTATGTATGCTTAGATCTTTAAAACTACGCAACGGATTTTGGTGCGGTTTTTTAATAGATAGAGTGATTCAAGAGGAAGGTTCATATGTCTAATACATGCATATAGTAGAGAAACACTTTAGTATCAGCTAAGCTCCCGTGCGAAAGCCGGGGCGGGTCGCTAATTCCCGATAAAATGGCAGATTTAGAAATACTGGGTAACCCTGCAGTAGTTACCAGTTCAATGCACTTGTAAACAGCTTCGCAGAAAGGAAGGAGACTTAGAGAGGGACGGCGGGACAGGAAAGTACAGTGCAGACAAATCGACAAGGCCCCATTTCCTATCTACAGCTGGGTGGCAAAGGCCCACGCATACACACTTGCACAGCTGCAACAACTTATAGGGTACTCATGTAGATAACATAAATATTGGTCCGTTAAGTGTATTTTTTAAAATACGGTATTTCGACGATGGTAATTTGGTAATGCATTATAGATTTTAAGAATGTTTTTATTCTGAACTAGCTGTACCCGAAACTTCGTCTGCGTGGAATTTAACTTAACAAAAAAATAATTTAACAAAAAATGTTCGTTCAGTTCGCAGTTTCGTGTTTTGTCGATGTTTCGGGTTTTATATACCTCCTATCGCAAAAGCCCCCCCCTTGCGCATTTTGAGCCCGCGCGACAGGCAGCTTTAGTGATCTTTTTTTCTATAATATGGTAGCCTAAGTTACTGCTTATAACATCAGCTAACTGCCAGTGAAAATCCTGTCAAAATCTGTCCAGCCGTTTCAGAGATACCTCGGGATTTCATGTGTTTTTTTAAGCGGAACCCTACTTGTTTTTCTTAAATTAAAGTAGCCTAACTTATAACATCAGCTATCCGCCAGTGAAAGTCCCGTCAAAATCGGTCCATCCGTTTCGGAGATTACCCGGAACAAACATACAGACAGACAGGCAATTTTTTTTAAATCGCGTTTTAGTTATAAGTACCGTATGTACTTTCATATGCATTTAGTGAAAAGGTGTTATATTGATATTACAAACATACACTCCAATTTTATTTATTTGTGTTGATGTCACCGCGCAGATGGCCTTCATAGTTTTGCGAAATAAAATGTCGAACCGTTAATGCGGTCAAGTGAAAGTAGGTAGGTACCTACTTAAACTGTGAAGGACTGACTGAGCTTTAAAATATTCTGTTACAATATTTAAATATTTTTTAGGTAGAAGGTACCAAACCTGAATCTAAATATATATAACTCAAAGGTGACTGACTGACATAGTGATCTATCAACGCACAGCCCAAACCACTGGACGTATCGGGCTGAAATTTGGCATGCAGGTAGATGTTATGACGTAGGCATCCGCTAAGAAAGGATTTTGATTAATTCTACCCCCAAGGGGATAAAATAGGGGATGAAAGTTTGTTAAGTTAAACTCCACGCAGACAAAGTCGCGGGCTCAGCTAGTAGGTACATAAAATCTGTATACGCGCTATTGTTTCTGTTACACTATTCTGTATGCGCATTGTAGTGCAGCTATCCATTCTTAGCTATTGAATAGCAATATACCAACGTATACTAGCGCTTGAAGCTGCTAAATGGGTAGGAACTTAAATAGCAGTGATGCAAATGGAATGTATTATTAACGAACTTTTGACTCAGTCTGTGAGAACAGTTAACTAAATTTGTATAACCCTGTTCCTGGATCTACACCAACCCGAATCACGTCATCAGTGGGAGGATATAGGTACCTACTTAGGTCCATCTTCACACTATAGGTATCAAAAGGTATAGTTGTATCGTTACCAAGTGTATGAACTCTTCGAAAAACACAATGATACTCGCGTTACTGGATTTATATTCATCAGCATCTTATGTTATTTTAAAATACGCAAACATATTCATTACATTCACTTTTCAGTTTACTACGTTTTCTACCTACCTATATGAACAACGCAATGGCCTAAATAATTATGCGGCTAAAGGCTTTCTCCTCGTGGCTCCATTTAGCCATTTTCTAATTGAACTTCTATTAAGTACCTACTTAGGTATATTACAATTAACGTTTCATCACTACAACAAAATTAGAAATTCGAGCGATTAGAAATACAGGGATGTATTGAGGAAAACCAGATAAACATTATTGTGAATGGCGCTTCACCATCTTGACTATACAGGGTGTAAGGGGCATCCTAACGAAAACTGATACCTATCATGGATTCAACTTATGATTCCGGACCCCCAGAGTCAAAGGAATTTTCAGTCGATATTTTCATGAATTATGCTAAAAATTTTCAGCATTTTAATTTGATTTTAGTATTTGATAGTATTATAGAATTAGTATCAAACAAATCTATCTCAAGTAATTTCATAAAAATAAATCAATATAATTACCCACTATTTTTATATAAAATGCAATGTACATAATCATGCCAAAATCTGTTTCAAATGCTGAGTTTTTAGCATAAATTCATGAAAATATTGACGGAGATCCAGAATCGTGAGTTGAATCCATGGTATCAGCTTTCGTGTCGATTTCTCTTACACTCTGTATGCAAACTAGATTTAAGGTAGGAAAACAAACGTGGGAGTTTGTGTACAAAATATGGTAGGTAGGTACAAGTGACTACGCAACCTACATAATAACATTATCAATACTCGTATAAACATAGTATTATAATATATACAGTCATATATTATTTTACAATCATGTGGGTTTGTTGCTACGTCCTTGTGACCGTTAAATGTTGCCATTGAAAGGCGGTATTACCCGAATGTCACTGAAATTTAACTAATATTAAGTGTCACTGATGACTTGACTGTAGGTACATTATTTATAATATTATGCTTAAATTGCCTAATATTTGTATGGGCTATCTACAATAACATTTACGCTAAGAGCGAGGAAAATTTATATGGCTCTAAATGTTTCTATGAACACAAATCAAAACAAGACCGATACCCAAACATAAAATACGTTCATAGTAGTCGCCACAAACTCGATTTCATTGACCATAATTGACAATATTATTCCCACCGCATATTCTATTCGGCAGAATCGATTGATAATAGCTGGCAACCCCAAGCTTTATTTGCGTAGGGAATTCCCTAATAACTTAGTAAACAATTGCGGGCGACCATGTTATGTCGTCGTGCGTGTCTGTGCTAAATATAAACTCCGGGAATTCAATCGAGGTACAGTCATCATCAAAAATAAGTAAACATTAATTCTGAAAGAATAATATTAAGTTGATTGTTAAGAAGAGCATCATGAGGAATGGGCTGAGTTTGAAATAGCTTTGTTTTGTGATATTTATTTAGTCTGTTTCAGTAACATAACTAAACGCTAAAGAGTTAATACAATTTTCGTTTCTTGCATATAATGTGTGGATCATATTTTAATTAAATTTAAAGGTATTTTAATACAAAGTGGCACCATACTTGATCGTCTATAAACAGTGTATTGCTGACTGTATAATACTTGTTTCTTAAGTACTATCAAGTACCTACACAGCTATTGTTCTGCTGTGCGTCCTACTTCGTGTTTATTATTAGTGGCCATCAGGTTTGCCGTATAGTCAGCCGCCTGCACCTATCATTTGTTAAAGCGTAGTTATATGACATTTTTGAAGTTTATGAACGGAAGAGAAGAGAGTTTTATGTATTCACACCTTACAGCTTTACAATTATTCTACGGAGCAGCCTTAAACCTAGCCTTTTTAAAATGTATTTAAATATCCAACAAATAGGTAAGTATGCCTGCTTACGGCCGTTTACTTTACAAAGTCGGTTATCATCAAAATGGTTTTACGGGAGTAGAGCCAACCTGCTATAGCCAGTTGGCTACAGGTCTACTGGCTACAGCAGGTTGGCTCTACTGACTACCTTCCTTACTACCCTATCACAGAGAAGATCGGCGGCGTAAAGTAGCCATATTATAACTGCGTGTCGTACGCTCAATGAGAGCCGGAGGCCCGACATCCCTCCCTCCCTTGCGCTCCCTCGACGCTACTCCCCTTTAGGTCGGCAACGTGCAAGAAATTTCACTGGAATAACAAGCATCTATAGGCTACGGTAACTGCTTAACATCAGGCGGGTCGTACGCATGTTTGCCGACTTTTTTATATATTATTTTTATTATTAATGTTGCTACAAATTTACTGACACGCCACATTCAAGAGCCGACCATTACGAATGATCTCCAGATACCTCCGCATTGCTTGGGGCAGCTCAACCTACAAGTGATTTAATATCGCCCATGGACAACATGGCCGGCTGTCGTGGTGTATCGATCGATTAACCCTGAGCGCATGTTTTGTCCTCCGCGGTTCTGGTCTGTCGGACGGTTGTGCAGCCGACTGTATCGCACGAAGCAATTTTCCATGTAGGTATAAGTGGATGAGTGTTTGTTGCGAATAAAAAATAATAGTGTGTAAACCATTTGACATGGCGGATCACATAAAATGCATGAACATATACCTACTATGTTAAAAATGTCATGATGACTGTATCCATCAACTATTTGAACTCTTGCCCAAGAGGATACCCTGGACAAAATCTTTGATTTGTTAGATTTTTTACAAGCTGCTTCACTTTAACGCGCCATACCAAACCCGTAACGCCAACGTTTTATACCACTAAGTCGGAGTTAACAAATGCACAGAGTGAAAGCTTTATCAAGCTACTTAAAATAGGGATCTGGTAACCGTCTGACAGTTGCAGTTTCTCAATCAAAGACCCAAGTCCCAAGACCAAGACCCCAGACTAGACCCAATCCCAAGACCCAAGTCTGCAGGTACCTGGGGAGCTAGGAAGTGGATAGGTACCTGGCGAAACACTTTTCAGATTGAGCTGTTTGCCGACCGCCGCCATGAGCTGGGCGGCCGCAGGCGAGTCCGGGCAGTACAGCACCTTCTGCAGGTTGCGACCAGCTTCCGTTAACTGAACTGTATCCTGGACATAAGGATATTTGCGTCAATACAAAATATTTTTCAGCACAAATGCCCAATTGCAGACAAGTAGGAGGATTTGGTATTATGCTGATATGCCAAATCACATATATCTTTTCAGAAATTATTGGTTCTGCCTTCTGAATCTACCGATTCAGAAGGAAGAAAAAATAATTGAAGGAAGAACAGAAAAAGTAATACTTCAATATAATTTCTTTAGAGTGGGTGCCAATTCAGGTAAGTAGGTGTAGGTCTCTAACAAAGTGTTAAGATAGTGGCACTAACATCAAATGCAATATATTATAAGATACCTAGGTCATTTTAGTTTTTAGAATGCCCTGGTTTTTGCAGTCTGATATTTTTTTTTTTTTTAACATGTTAATTAGATAGTGTCAGTTCCACCAATAAGCCAAAGACCAGACCCTAACTAAGCAATACTTGTACTGTAGATGCTATTTATGTGCTGGGGACAACACCAGTGACGACCAGACTGAGAAATTACAAAGTATAGTCATATTTAAGACAATTTAATTTATATAAACAGACAATGTTTATGGTGTTCATTGATTTCCTACTAAAATTGTAATATTATCCTTTCTATACATTAACTTGTAAAAGTTTGGTGGCCGAAATTTCAGTCACTAATTAGTTAATTAGTAGAAGCTCTGTTTGTGAGGTGTTAAAATGTTACTTTTTTAGTGTATGTAGTTACATTAACCACTATACATACATGTATTTAGTCAGAAATCCCTCAAAACAAAACAAGGTTTGTTGATAGATTTTATATTGAGTTTGGCTTTCATACGGATACTTTTTAGAGTAATTACATTACCTACCTATCTCTTCATGAAACTCATTATAACTTTGGTCTCAAGCAGTCACAGTGATAATGTTTTCATTGAAAAGAGATAAGTAACAATGATTATGCTTTTGATTTGAGCTCAACGGGCAGAGTAAGTATAAGCCTTGCTGCCTGTACAATAAGTAAGTGGGTATATTATGCATGTTATAAACAAACAATTGCTTACCGTTTCGTGTATCCCTTCATAAAACCTCTGGTTCTTAAGAGGCGGTGGATTAATCTGATCTTTGAATACGAACAATAGCACGAAAAAGATAATGGGTGCTCCATAATCTACGGTTGTGTGGATGAATCTTCGCACTCTGACCACCGTATGTTTCCACATCAACACCGTCAGCGATCTGGCCATCATTTTGATCAAAATTCACTGCACCCAACACAATATTACCCAAACGCGTTTCACTGTAACTTCAATTTCACTGTAGCATTTTATGTCCAAGCCATTTGATTGATTTGATATTAGTCCAAGCACTTATGAATTGTATGAATTTAACATGACAGTATTAGTTTATTGGAGATAAAGCTGTTAATGTTTTGCCACACAGTAAATAACGTGAAGTAAATAACACTAAATGAATACAGTTCGGAATTTTTTGACATTTGAACAACACAATTCTCTTCTACCATAGATAGAATATAAAAATTGGGTAGGATTTTGTTTTTTGGCACGGCAACTAAAAAAAATATAACATAATGGCCTAGCCTGCTTAGTGCTTACGCGGCTACCACTTAGTTAGGCCAGGGTCTAACTAAGGGAATACATACATACAATCAGTGTTGCCAGATCTTAAAGTTGTAATCATCGTTAGTCAACGCAAGCTACGTCAAAATTAACGTTAATCAATAAAATTCTCGTACAGCTTCATATATTAACTTTTCAACTCCAGCCACCCCCAGTTACCAGTCAAGTAGTACATGCTCTACTGGCAAATACCAACATGAATCAAAATGATGACTTCCAGTCTGTTTAAAGGGGTGACACAGTCACGTTATGTTCCGTGCACTCACCTGCGGACAACTGTAATTTTTTTTTTTTTTTCTTCGCTTATCTGCGATCAGTCAAAGATTATAAGCGGATGGGTTGTGTGGAGCTTTGTCGTTTGAGTGTGTCTCCCATCGGAGGCAGCTCCTCATTAGTTTCTCAGAGGCTAGATTTAGTCCAGCTCTAGGATGACGTGTCGTTACAGACGCGTTTCCCGTTCGGCTCTTATCAACTGGGCTGCTAGGACGTTAACTGTAAATAACTGTAAATAACAGTATGTTTTACCCTGCCATTAATTTACCGTATCGTATACGTCGTGCTTCTATTAACACAATTTTTATATCCGCTATCGTAAATCGTACCGATGGCCAAATTATCGCACGGTCTGGCAACACTCATTACGCATCAACATGATTCATTCGTCCGGCCAAGCATTTTATAATATACTAGCTGTGCCCGCGACTTCGTCCGCGTGGATATTAACTTAACAATAATTTAATTTACCAAAAAAAAAATCGCTCAGCTCCTAGTGTTTACGAAAAGTTAATAAAGAAATACCTATGCTAACTTTGTTTACATTTTTCTTTTTTGCGAGTCGATGTTTAGTGTTTTATACCTACTATCGCAAAAGCCCGCTCACGCGTTCTGAGCCAGCGCGACAGGCAAAATGTTTTTTTTTATACTTTTTTGTTTTTGTAAAGTAAAAGTAGCCTAAGTTACTGCTTTCAGCTATCTTTCAGTGAAAGTCCCGTCAAAATCGGTCCAGCCGTGTCGGAGATTACCCGGAACAAACATACAGACAGACACACAGGCAATATTTTTTTAAATCTCGTTGATGTTATAAGTATCGTATGTACTTTCATATGCATTGAGTGAAAAGGTGTTATTTTGATATTACAAACAGACACACCAATTTTATTTATTTGTATAGATAATTGTTATAATATTGTGTTGTATATCAGCTTCTTGGTTATAAAGAGAATACAATACTTTCGTCCATGAATGATGCGCTGACAAGTGACAATGATGCGTTTTTTTATAGTTAGTTTAACGGCCCTGGGTACAAGCCCTTTTGAGTCTCACAATGGATTTGTGACGGCTAATGTTGCCAATTTTATACAACTACCCCAAATAAGTTCAAAATATTAGGCTCGTAATCACTTTTAACTGACCAAGAACTGACTTTAGATTCTGATTGGGATTTTAGTTTTTATCAAAATCGGCCCTGAGACTTCTCGCCTCTGAGAATTTTTCGCTAGTGCCTATTTTCAAATTTGGTAGATGACCAAATTTCAAAATAGGTATGCGTTTTAAAAAATCATCCTGAATAATACCTACTCTAAAATACAGACAGGTGATGAAAAACATATGCCCCGGAAAACAATACATGACGACCACGAACGCTCTGTCAAGAGCGTAACGACTTAGAAGAGAAGAGAGAGATGCCAGCTAGGCAGTCACACCCAGCCATATGGAGAAGAAAGGCGCAATGTTGTGTAACTAGTACTGTGACGTAGTCTAAGTAGCTACCTGTTATTTCGATGGGCGCAATCTACAATCCTGGGAGGGAGCGATGTGCAGTTTCTACAAAACCTCCATTCTCACCCGATTATTTTTCCACAGATTTTTTCTCCCATTCAAATTGTTTATTCTGAAAGACTGTCTGATTCTCTTTGGCATCTTCCAAAGTTAGTCAAATACGATACAATATAGGTAGTATTCTCTTCGATTAAAAATAATTTGCTAAAATGGCGCGCAAGGCACAGGTTTCCATTCAAGATAATATTGAAACCAACGAGGAGTTTGCGGATTATATCCAAGCTAATTACAATCGGTTGATATGTGAGAATTATATTCGTTTTCAAGTATGGGTTGTTGCTAGCCGTCTGCTTACCGGACGAGTAATATAGAATAAATCGTCCAGTCACTGGATTATCATTGGTCGATAAACTGATATGATGCGTCTTTCATCTTTCTGAGCCATCTCGTAGTTCAGAACTTCTACACTAAGAGATGTTTCTGCTTTAGTTGACGTACCTGTCTACTACTTAAGTGTAGTGCTTATTAGCACAACCATGAAGGTTCTAAGTTCCTCCCATGGTTCTGCCGAGGTGATCATATTGCCTCTAAGGGGCCTAAATTACGAGGTCCTTGCATAGGATTTTGCAAAGAAATACCTAAGTCGCAGGTCATCATCATCATCAGCCCACTGCTGGACATAGGCCTCCCCTAATGAGCGCCATAGCGCCCTGTCTTTAGTTTGCCGCATACAGCATCTGCCTGCAGTCTTTCGCAGATCGTCATCCCACCTGGTCGGAGGGCGTCCTACACTACGCTTGCCGAGTCGAGGTCTCCACTCAAGAACACGTTTCCACTTCAGCTTGCTAATTCTTTGAGCTATGTCGATAACTTTGGTTCTCCGTCGGATGCCAACCGACGGAGAACCCAAGTCGATAATCAATTATTATGGCAGGTGTCGAGGTGTATTCCGATTTCTGTGGCTACTGCCTAGCTACAGGTAATGCTGTCAGGAAAGGTAAGCTGGAAATTGGACAAGACCGTATTGCAATGGCCAAGGTAAGAACCCAGTTCTCGACTAGACTCGTTCATTATTGCCCCTGACGCATCACAAGGGTGTGATGACTTATAAGTGTGACCTCCCTTCGTGTCTGTGGGATTGGTTCTCGAACGGATGCATCGGTATTCAACGTATCTTGTTTTTCGATTACTAGTATTCCTAGTAGTAGATTAGTAGTAGTGGTTTTATTTGCCTAGCTAGCGTCGGGGCTATACACTTCAATTTAAAAAGTTGCCAACTTGTATTGGATTGGGTTTCAATAGGATGAATCAATAAAGTTATTTTGTGGGGTACATAATCCATTATTTAGGTATGTAGTATACCTTCTCAAGTTTTCGCAATTAGTAGAAATCATAATTGCTTACTTACTATGAACGCCTTCAATAGTTTAATTCGTTTCAGGCCATGGCCGATGGAATTGATGCATTATCAAGATTCAAAGGCAGAAGTGAGCCTGTGTTCCTTTTTATAATGGTATAATCATCATTTTGAATTTTAATGCAGGTCTGAATTGTCTTGATTCGGTGACCTGATCGGTACCTATCTGGCTGACTCTTTATCAAACAATTCTGGTTCCTATTTGCTCTGGCAAACCTCCGCCTTCTAACTAAAGCATGATAAAGGTCGGTACGATTCTTGTTCTACACGGTTCCTAATCGTTCTTTGCATCGCGAGACAGTTCTCTGTCAGTGCCATAACTAGGGCTGTGCCAGCGGGGCCCAGGCACAGGACGCAGTTAAAAGTGCTCACATCGGGCGTATAAAAGCTACTTACGGCATTGTTCTTTATACCCATATTGCATGGCAATATCCCCCAAGCTTCGATACTGACCCAAAGTACCTACCGTTCAACCGAAAAAGTGAGCAAGGAGTTAATCTCTTGCAGTATACCTACCAGAGTGGTAGGGGTTAAGGCAGTAAGATATAAATTTACAACAGAAAGGTAGACTCACCCGAGCGATGTTCGGTGCCAACGGCATCGAGCTGTGCCGTATCATCGAGGAAGAGCTGGGTTTGATGCAGTTGGAGGTCGACACCGGCGTCGTACGGCCGAAGTATAATATTGAAGAGATGCTGCCTGAAGAGGCGGTTAGATTCTTTCATACATCACCATTACGCATGTATTGTTTTCTTATATTTACGCGAATACTACACATTGAAATAAAACTATTTTACAGATTATATCGCGTTTATTTACTTTTTATGTTCCCGACGTTTCGGTTACTTTACAGCAACCGTGGTCTCGGGGGACTGAGGTGTTAGACGTCCTGATGTCATAGTTAAAAACTGGGTACCCTCAAATTTAGTTGTTGTTTGCGGTCCGATCCACGCCGAAAGTGCTCGCAGAAAGTGAGTGATATAATCCGTAAAATTAGTTTTATTTAATTACGCATGTGTTCCCCACAAGGGTAGGCAGTGCGCTGCAGTGCTCTTGACACTTCGCCAATGGTGTTTTCGTTCCCAATGTAATAGAGGGCGAGCTTATTGCCATTATACCGAGCACATAACCCCTCAATGACAGCCGGCCGGGAGCAACTCCTTGGTTATTTGAGTTTGTGACAAGTTTATTTTAAGTTGCACCGTGGACGATAGGCCTTCTAATTTAAATGATCTTTTAACATTATGTAGGAGAAACAAAAGGACGATATGAAGATCGAGGATGAGTACCGCGAGGCGGCCGAGCGGCTCCGCGTGCTGACCCTCGCCGCGCGCAAGAAGCGGGTCAACCAGCGCATCTCTGTGGACCTGCGTCGGCTGAACTACATAATGTTCTGGCCGCACTGCCACCAGGCGCATTACGATTTGTACGAGAAGTGGGATATGATCAGTGAGTTTCTGGTGCCGGTCCAATTGTCTGTTGCGTTGAACTTAACGCGTCTAAAAATATATATTCCATAATTTATTTATTAATAATTACGCAGCAAACGCCCAAAGGCTTACAGACAGAAACATAAGTAGGTACAAATCATTAACAAAATAATGCACAGCAGTATTTTAGGTACTTTGCGGTTTCTTCGGCCTCGCCGCCATATAGCTACGAAACACAATTCCTGGAGACAGACCCAAAGGTGTGGGTAGTTTATAATTTGCTTATATGTAAGTGATGGTCAAGAAAAGAAAGGCAAGAAAGTTAGTACAATCGATTTTGTGCACCGATACATTCAGCATCGCTGTGTCATTTCAGTTCTTCAACATTGAGATAGATAGTAGAAATTGCGACATTTTTTTCCCCTAAAATCGTTCTCAGGTAGAATTTCTCCAGCGACTACTTTGGTATTTTGCACACCTTTATGGGATTTTTGACGTAATTATGATAAGTAATAGTTCCAACTTTTGAAATATTTTTTCAAAGACATTATAACGAAAAATACCTACGGACTGAGGATTAGTGGAACTCCAGGCTGAAAACTATAGTATTTTAATTGGACCAAATTGATTTCCGAAAATATCTATGGTCGCAGATGTCAATGTAGCCGGCAAAGAGACCTTCCAATTGGACGAGAAAAGTGCTAAAGAGGCGCTGTACATGAGCGACGTGGACCGGAACGAGGCTTGTTTGCACGCGCTGCTCAAAGGACAAGTGCTGGTCGTGCTCTTCAAGATGTTCGATACGGACGACCGTGATTTTGTCAGTGAGTTTTCCGTAAACCTAATGAACGACCATGGCCAGACACAAAGAGTCTATTGTGCAATATACACACATTATTATGCGTCACGGGTTAATGGTCAGTGACCATACGGCGCATTTATCAGTCAACACAATTTGAAATATATAACTTGCCTTATTTTATTTTATGATGTAAGAAAGAGATCATCATCTTGTCGCTCTTATGTAGCTTTAAATAAAAGCGAAAGTAGGTAGTCCAGGTCTCTCCTTCTCTACTCTCCGTTATTCTTACTAATCTACTTCCTTAATTCAGTATTTTGTATTTCCACACTTACAAAAGAGGCTAAAGAAATAGATGCCACATGGATTTTGAACTCTACATGTTTAAAAAAAATGTTTTCAACGGTGGTGTATCAACTTTCTCGGTTATCACGATACTTTACTTCGTATACTTTAGGCCCGTATTAATAAATCGATCTCAAGTCTGAGAGCGAACTTGGAAATATAATTCCAGTACAAAATTTTAAAAAATCGTGAAAAGCTTACTTAAGACCGCTCTTAGACTTGAAATTGATTTATTAATACGGGCCGCAATATCCAAGATGGTGATAATGACCTTTATCAGAATTAATGCGCTATGCATTATACGAAGAGATTCCGGTGCCGAAGGAGGACGTGCCTCCTGAGAAGCAGATCCCCCTGATCCCCGCTTACGAGCGATATGCTAGCATCAGTAAGACAGCTCGCGAAGTGCGCAGGGACAGGCACGAAGCCAAGTTGAAAAAACTGGTATGAGTACTACTACTCTTTTTAGTATAATATATACCACCCCTCCACCGACGATATTTTTATAGTAGGTAGGTACCTTTTTATAGATAGGTGTGAATTTTTAGAGGATTAATCGCTTTGATAACTAAGCGTGATCATTCTATAAGTAGAGGGGAAGGCTGACAAGGTAGATGTGAGAGTCGTTTAAAATATTTAGCGGGAAGAGCAAGAAGAACGCGATAGGTTGGCTGCGGAGCAGGCTCGGATGGCGCGCGAAGCAGAGGAGGAGAAAATTCGCCTCGAGAAACAGCGCAAAGAAGAAGAGAAGATGGCCAGGCTACAAGCTGGGGTGAGTGACTTGTAGAAGCAGAATTACATTAATCAACATTCGAATAATATTGTATCAAACTCTGGCTACATGCACAAGTATTCTTCAAAAATCCAGAAAGTAGGTATTAGATTATAAAACACTGTCAGATATAAGATATCTCACCAAAGACGTAGGCAGAAATGCACTGCAGTGTACCTACACTTTGCCCATGGAATTTTGGTCCAAAAGCAATAGGGGGCAAACCTATTGCCATTATACAGGGTATAATCTCCCTGAATGTGAGGGGAGATTAGGATGGCGATCTTTATAAGCATTTTCGAAATAAAAATACCGTTTTTACTTGACCAACAGTTACCTGCTGAACCTGAACCGGAAGAGGTTGAGGAAGCGGAGGGAGAACAAGTGGAAGGAGAAGAGAAGATAGAGGAAACTGAAACTGAAGGAACTGAAGTTCCAGTAAGAATACATTTATTCGTTTATATTCTACCTCGCGAGGGCAGGTACGATCGGCGTGCACCTCAACGCGTTAACTTCGGCAGTAATACCTAACATAGCAAATTCCATAAAATAAGAAGTTCAATACTGAACTATCACTGGACTATGTTTCCGATATGTGTTTGGTGGTGGATTACTAATTATCACGGGAATAGAGGAGGAACTTTTTTCCTCAATTCAATGCATCCTTACTTAGTATAAAGTAGATTATAGTTGAGGCGTAGAGGGGAATTAGTACTAGAACTGATAGAAAAAAATAAATACTAATTGATAGAAAGTAGATAAATTTGGCATGTATTATTATAAAGCGAGGAATTATACACAAACTGTGAATGTCTGTAAATTCAACATTATAGCGGTCTTGTAGTATTTCAAATACCTCTATTATTAGCCAGAAGAAATAGAAGAAGAGATAGTGGAAGTAGAAGAGGAATTCCACTCGAACGTGTCGGTGGAGGGGGAGGAGTACATCCCTCCTGGAGGGCTTTTCGTGCCAGGTTTATACACCCCCCCTAATGACCTGGCAAAGGCTAATGGCCTGGTCTTCTTCTATCCGAAGGTTTGTCTCCTCTTATATAACTAAACCTACCTCGAAACTCTTGTTAACTTCAGATACGACTAAGAATTATATAATAAAAATGTTAGAAATATTTTAACAAAAGCATGAATCTAATAAAGTAAATCTGACATCTAGCGTTTCAGGATCGCATGGCTCTTAACCATCCTTCCTTATCTACGGAGTAATATTTTTGACCGTAGGTATATCGTCGGTCCAGGGGTCAAGTAGCCAATCTGCAAAAACTACTTTTTCCAGGAGGGCAAAAATAATATTGAAATTGGTCCTGTGAATCGTTGTATGGTTCGCACTTTGGTACCAGGAAGATTGTCCAAATCTTGTAAAATTTTAATGTTACGTTTACCATATTTTGCCACAATGTATTAAAAAAGACATTCATATTGACATTTTTAACTCAAAAACACCAAAATGGCAGATTGGTTACTTTACCACTGCACCGACGATATTGTATCATTGTATGTTCCGCATTCAGAATGATTTCAGACTTTTATGCGATAATTCTACATACTATTTCCCGGATCAACTTGCCGTTTATCGAAAACTGCATGGAGGACTTTGGATCGCATTTCCCCAGATCGCGCAAGACCTAACTACGATAGAATCAGAAAACCTGCCGCCCCATGTGCTGGTCATGTTCACGGCGGACAAGCGAGCCGAGGTTATGGAAATCGCCAATCAGTACGCGGACGAGATCTTAGCTGTAAGCTCTTAAATAAACATTAACTATTACATTAAAGATAATGTGCGGTAGATAAAACACGCTCGTGCATTATGGAACTATTATTGGTCATTTTATCTACCACTGGTTATTGTGTGGTATAACTTGCCACGATAAAAAGCAACCATAATGATTAAAGTAAGTAAGGAAAGCACCTCATTACATAACCAAACATTAAATGTAACTCAAAATACGAAAATGATAGAAACACTTGAACAGACACAATGTCCATTGTGTAACTACTATGTATAGGTATATTGTGGAAATCCACTTTCATGCGTTTACCATGCGTATTGAGTTTTCAGACGGGCTTCTTCGCGGGCGAAGATCCTTACAACGCGGAACACGTCGCGTACTCCATGAAACAATACGACAAGTTGGGACGCGTGAGGGCCTAGTATGTATAAAATAGATTTTTCATTACTCATACTCTGTAAGTAGGTGAAGTTGCCTGAGGAGCGGGTTGAAAGTAATACTTTTCCGGCCCGGGAGAATCGCTTTCAACTGACAGCTGTCAAATTATAAAACAAACTTTCCATTTTCACATTTCTATGGAACCATGTTGTAACTTTTTCTACAGTCACTCAATTACAGCACGATGTAAAATTTAATTAACATAAAGTTAAGTATTAATTAAAGAATATATATTTTTAAATGACTTAATTATAATTTAGTTTCAACAATTTCTTTAAAATAACATAGATTTGGGCAAAATATTTAAAGATGAAAATGAAAAATAATGGCTAAATAATGAAGTTGGCCGGCCAACGAAAAAAAAACAAAATAGGCGGCTATCCGATCTTTATTTTTTTTTTCGAGTTCATACTTGTGTTATTTCTTTAGCCAATTCCTGTTTTTATTTTTACTTTCCTTGTATTCGTAATGAAAAGCACAGTGTTTACCTCGGGTGAAATACTTATTTTGTCCCTCGGAACTATTAGCGGACTCGGGACTAAATAAGTCACTTTCACCACTCGTGTAACAATGTACTATTTAATGCGTGACGCTGAAAGCGTTTTTTTGTGACATCAACAATGTCTCCGAAATAGCAAGATAATAGATACATGGTCCTTTGAATCCTCAGCAAAGACCGCCTGGCTCTCATGGTATCTCGCAAGCGGAGCTTGCCGCTCCTCCAGCTGGCCGGCCTGAATCCGTGCTACATCAGTGCCGACATCGATAGCGGGGAGCGGGAGTGCCTCAGCCTGTTCCCCGTGGGTTACGCCGATGACTTCGTGGAGGAGGAGAGCGTTAAAGAGGAAGAGGTTGTCGAGGTAATAGTCTCTAGACTTGTCCCAGCACATAATGCGCTTTACTTCGTGCCATTAAACAACCAAACCAGCCTGGATGACAGGATGTCATTTTTATACTATCCTTGTAGTGTTGATATATGTTCTGTAATGCCCGTGAGATTTGACAGCAATTTTTTTTTTAATGTTTCTTATTTGTAGCCTGAGGTACAACCTGAAGCGGAGCCAGAGGTACGTTGAACATTAACACAATATTTTCATTTATTGATTCCAACTTTTTGATCGATCCTAAGTTTTCTCCACTTGATTTAGACAGAGGGCAGAGTACAGGGATTTATGGCCAGCGCGGCGCTCTTTTTAGCGCGAATGATTTTCCTCATCGAGGGGAATAATTAAAAGTACAGTGTATCACTCAATCGCAAAATTATAATCACCTAGGGCGACATACTTTGAATCCCTCGCTGGGCTCAGGATACTTCTCTAGAATCCTTCGCTACACTCTAGATTCAAAATAGCGCCCTGACCGTAAATATATGTGGCTCCCTTGTGATAAAAATTAAATATGACCCTTGTCAAAGAATGGCAATATGGTCTGAAAATGTTCCCCGATAAACTTAAAACTAAAAGCTATGAGTATTTGTTCCCAGCAAGTTCCGGAGCCCCAGGAGGACGAAGACGAAGACGATGAAGAAGAAGATTAACAATTATGTATTGATCTATTGTTACCTACTTTCAAATATTAATATATAAACCCTTTTATATGACTATTTTTACTTTTGGTACCTTTTGTAATTATCATTAGGTATAACCACATATTTTGCGAGTTGCGGAAACAAGGAACGCAAATGAATTGCATGGTAGATTATTTATTATCTTGCTCAACGTAGCGGTTTTAAGTTCAACCAAGAATTGCATATATATGTCGCAGCCAAATAGCTTAATTCGCCGTTCAATTAACAGCCTAGGCACTTTACTAAGCAGCGCCGTTCAACTAACGGCCTAAATGATATTCAGCCGTATCGTCTATTACAACATTTAATAAACTGGCTGGCTAATGCTTAGGCAACTGGTTGATATTTAAGTACTACAAAACTTTTTCAAAATACTACTCAAGCAGAGCGACCTGGATGGGTTTAGGTTAGGGTTTTTTTTTATGACCCCGCACGGCTAATAGATTCGGTGGATTTTAAAAAATCGTAAAAACCCTAAGTACCTCATAAAATTATTCCATCAGTTGTTTTTTTCCGACGCCATATTGACCAAAGAGAATATAGAGATACGAGGCATGCCTTTTAAGTTCTGTCGTTTCCATAATTCCCGGCAATTTTGAATTTGGAACTGTTCTATATTCGAATGTGTTTAAATTTCGAATCTCAAAACAGTTGAATGTATTAGGATTAATGTTATTGTTTAGTCATAGCGTCGATTAGAATCTGTCAGGTTACGTACGAAAATGAATCTTTCTAAGGAAAATGTTCGTGCAATAATTTTCTACAACTTTAGAAGAGGCCTGACACGGCTTCAGTGTTTTGAAGAGCTAATATCTGTGTTCAGGGATGAAGCCCCATGTCTGCGGACTGTCGAACGCTGGTATTTAGAATTCCAGCGTGGACATACTAGTGTTAGTGACAAATCTCGCGAAGGTCGCCCAAAATCTGCATTCACTGAAGATAACATCATTGGAGTGAGACAACTAATTCTCGAAGATCGTCATGTGACGTATCGAGAGATAGAGGCTCTATTAGGCATCTCGGGGACAACCATTCAGAAGATCTTGCATGAAGCGCTTGGTGTAAGAAAGCTAGTTTGCAGTTGGATACCGCATCTGCTTTCCGACGATCACAAGGCGGCCCGCGTCAGATGGTGTAAGAAAACTCTGCAAAGGTTCAACCGAGGAGAGTCAAATCACGTCTACGACATCATCAGTGGTGACGGATCTTGGATCTATGCCTACGATCCTGATTCCAAACAACAATCTACAATCTGGGTCTTTCAAGACGAGCCAAAGCCGACTAAAGTTGTTCGTTCTCGAAGCACTTCAAAGAAGATGGTGGCCACGTTCGTTAGAAAAACCGGCCATGTTGCGACTATTGCACTTGATGATCGTAGAACGGTTAACGCAGAGTGGTATACTGTAACAACCCAAGCCACACACCCCGGGCATCTCTTGAAATATTTGAATATAATAATGGCCATGTGATCAGTATCGTCTAGTAGTTATAGGACCTAACGTAGTGAACCGAAAATAGTAACCTAAATTCTTTTAGTGAAAGATTGGTATTCTAAGAACAAACATACTTACATTAAATACTCCCTAATCTAACCTAAACCGTTAATATTCTATGTTCTAAGTATAAATAAGACTGTCCTAATTCAACCTAAGTTTAATGTTGAAGAGGTTTATGTCCTTAAATGACTCTATGTGAAAGTAATAAATACACACAAATAATATGAACTAGTGGATGACGGTTATGTCAAAGATATTATGCAGCAATTATTTGTTTTTGGACAAGGTCGGGAGCCCCATTCCACGCTGCCCGACTATGGGAAACATCTCATATATATTTTTCCCTCCTTGACTTGTCACTCAGTCAACTTTTTTAAATTAATAAATTGTTTTACAACTTTAATATCAACAAAAATTGTCTAATTTTACTTCCTTTAAATAGGAAAAGTATATTCCAATCATTTGGCCATTAACAAGACCTTCAGGATTTCTTCTGCTTCATAAGTCTATAATATTAATAGATACACATTCGCTAAGTTTAGTCAGTGACTTGTTAGCATCTCGATCATCTACTTGTGATGAGAATACCAACAGGGTCTACCGCCCCAAGTATGACCAAACATAGGATTGTAGTTATATAGCTGGTAAATCAGGTCAGTGACTTGTTAGCATCTCGATCATCTACTTGTGATGAGAATACTAACAGGGTCTACCGCCCCAAGTGTGACCATCATTGGATTGTAGTTATATTGAAAGCTGATAAATTAGATCAGTGACTTGTTAGCAACTCTATCATCTACTGTTTAGTGATTGCCAACAGGGTCTACCGCCCCAAGTATGATCCAAAACATCAAGCTTTTAGTCGAGGAATAAATAAACAATGTAAATAGTAGACTCATTGGCTAGATTCAATCCATCCAGATTCTCATCTCTGAACCAAATGGTATGATCAATTATTAAAGCAAAATGCTTGTACTATACTTAATAGTATTAAACTGAAGTAAGAATGTAGGTATCAAAGTTACATTATGTATGTTTAAGCAATGCAAAAATAAGACTTTACCACTCATTCGTAAACCTAATCCAATGGAGAAGAATGAGCAAGAAACTCCATGGATATTACAAAAGGTCCTACCTATCCTATCAATAATTTATATTTATAATATTTTTGTCAATATTCTCTAATGTAGTTAATGCATGATTGTACAGGTTTCAACTTGTACGCACCACCATGATTGTACTCGACGCGTAGGTATTGTTTGAATTTGAAAAAAGAATCATCCTACATCTATCCTAAGCTGTGGACACTAATACCTAGGCTAATTTCCATTCTAATATAGAAATGTAAAATTAATTACTTTGTTGAATAGGAACTTACCAGGAACAGGCGAAACAAACCAATTTTAAAATAAAATTAAATACTTATTTGCAAAATCTTCTACTCCTGTGTACCTTCCGGGCTCCCACCGTTGACTATCCCTCTCCTACCAATCCACCCCCCGCACACCCCCTCACGTCCTTCCGGCCTCACACGTAGGTTCATCTCCCCAGTTCCGCAGCTCGCGCCGTCAAGCCAAATCCCCGATAGGTAACTAACTAATCCTGCTACCTACGTTTCATTAAAAATATTAAATCATTTTTAGACAATTTGTTTTAGATAAGATTAAAGAATAATTTTATTATAATTAATTAAATTTATGTCTCTATTTAGAAATTAGTTTGATAATTAGAAATTATACTATTTAGATATTAATTTGATTAATATTTGTGTACGTGACGGACGAGTTCGTACCGTTACAGCCAACCCCCAAAATTTATGCAGGTGAATGAATATTTAACCGAAGTAAATTTTTCATGAACCCAAAATAAATTCACAAATATAATCTGAATAATAATATCTACCAGAAGAACTAACTAGTGCAAATTCTAATTTGTCAATATCTGACTCAGAAAATTGTGGTAATGCATGTATGTTAAATGTGTGTAAACCTACAATGATCAGTGTATTTATACCGAATTGGCAATAATTGCTGTATGAACCCAAGTCAAAGTTTACTAACGTAGCAATCATGAACAAAAAATAACTGCTCGCAGGGACAGTCCAAACTCCGGAAGGAAACCCGTTGTGAGCAGATCAATCCTAGTGATTTAGTGTAAACCTTACACACCAAACCCATCTTACGTATGGTGTGAACCGAATACACTATCCTATCAAAGTTTGGACCTCCCAATGGCTAACAAGTGATAATTCCCCATGATTGCACCATCCCACCAAAACCTAAGCCCACAACAACAACTTATTCACAATTCGGAGTATGCAGAGTGTACCAAACGACGATATTGTTTGCTGCCGGTAGAGTACGGACTTCTTATGAGATCAGTTTATACTGATGCATGTCTACTGACCTATCCTAACACCAAACTCCATCATAAAAAGCCCTTTGATTGTGTTAATGATTTTCTGATTCTCAAACATTGACAAACCGATTCGTACTAAGACATTGTAGAATCACTTAGGCCCTTCAAAACAATGAAAAAATAATAATCATACTTCATACCAAATTCATACATCATCAACCCTATCGTAAAAAACATACGAATGCTTACACAGCTTCTACATTCATAGCGAAACATACCACCTAAATAATCCTACAACATAACTCGGGACGAATACTACGAATAATTTTGCACATTTGGTCAAAGTAGATACCTAAACACCACTGCACAACCCCCAGATTGGATGTAACAGAACGATTCGCTTAATAACGCAATTTTACTTTGAATAACGCATGAATACTTATAACGTAACGATTTTATAAAATAGGTAGTAACGCAAAATGTCAGTTATGAAAACCCGAAACCGTGAAGCGACAATTAAACAACACAAAACAACAACAAATTTATAAATATTTACGCAAAATACCAATGTGTGAAATACTAAGAAAGGTAGGTAGGTACTTAAAATGATAAGAACGCGATATTACAATTATGCAAAACGCATTTTATCCATCTAGAACCTATTGAAATTTAAGTAAGAATAGTTGCTACCCGACTTTAAACCGTTATAAATCCTAAATGGTCGTTCTAAAAGTAATCCAACGACGACTTCCACACACCCGTTCAATGAAACCCCCTTAACATGGTTCGCGAATTTTAATAAATAAATAAAATAAAAACATGGCCCGACCAACACACCAACCGCAAGGTCGCAAACCAAGCAACGACTCACTCCCCACGGCCATCGATCAATGAATTCGGCAAACTACGATACCCAGACGCGAGCAAATCAGGAAAGGCCATCTTCGAAACTCGCCCCGACGGGAATCGAACCCGCAACCACTACTCGCAGCGCTCTGAGAGATCCACCATCTGTCATTACGGGAATCGAACCCGTATCTACCACGCTGAGATATCCACCATCTGTCCTTACGGGAATCGAACCCGTATCTACCACGCTGAGAGATCCACCACTTATCCTTACGGGAATCGACCCCGTATCTACCACGCTGAGAGATCCACCACTTATCCTTACGGGAATCGAACCCGTATCGACCACGCTGTGATATCCACCACTTGTCTTTACGGGAATCGAACCCGTATCCACCACGCTGTGATATCCAACACTTACAACAGTTATCCTTACGGGAATCGAACCCGTTTCCACCACGCACGCGCAGCAAGCTGAAAGATCCGAAACTTGTCCACACGGGAATTGAACCCGTAACCACCACACACAAGGAGCTAACTAAGCGACACGGTCCACAGGGGAATCGAACCCGTAACCATCAAACACGGAGAGCCAGCTGAGCGCTTCGAAGCTTATTCAAACGGGAATCGAACCCGCAACCACCATGCGCAACAAGCCGAGCGTCCCACACACGAACCACCGCGTCAAGCGGTCGTCAGTTTTTTCCTGTTTCTTTTTCAATAAAACGTCTGGCTGTTGTCAACAACAAACATATCACTCCTGCGTCGCGCAGTCGGGTAAATAATAACCTGTGAAGATATAAGGACACAAAAATGACAAAACAATAAATTACACATACCTATTACAAATAATAATAAATTAAAAGAACGTCCAAGCGATAACGTACCTATTCGAAATTTTAGCGTTTTCCTACCTACAAGCAATTTTCCTATTTTATTTAGTAATCATAGATATCTACCTAAATTCTGAAAGAAAGCAATATTTTATAGATGCTTATCACAGTATTTCTAAGTATGTGGTACTTACCTACTCCTAAAATCTATTTTACCCATAGACGAAGGAAGTGAAACTAATATTGCAAAAAGGTCTTTGATTTTACCAACATTTTTAATTACATGACCTACCTAACCACATCAACAGTCACTATTCCTATTAAAACCATTTATACTTAAAATCATACAAAACGAGTCTACCTACCAAGTCCTTAAATCCTATAACAAACTACCTATCTACCTATCCTACAACAAGTTACCTATTCTAGAGTCCGATCTCTTTTTTTTTACTCATAGTGTATAGTTAAGTACCCAATGATCTTCTATACGAGTAAAGTTAATAAATCTAGTTGAGTAACTACCTATATTCGTTAAGTACTTACCTACTCCGATCCTCCGTCTAACTAACTGTAAAACCCTTTAAATTAAACATTATCAAATAATCCTTAAATCTTTTATCTATGGAGGCAGGTACCTAGCCTACCTACAAAACCTTTTGTTCTATTTGATTCAAGTTATGGTATTGGGTAAATTGGTATTTTCTTCCTACAGAATAAGTACTTACCTACACTCTTGTCTCAATATTAGTTACCTAACAGAATTAACAAAAGGTAATTTATTTCCGAAAGCTATGATTATTTTTAACGTTAACAAGTTCTAATACTTCCGACTAAATAGATACCTGTATTCGATGATCTAACTTGGTAATTGTTACTAAGTAAATAGGTATTTTTATTAGTAATATTTAATTTTATTATCCATGTAACCAAACCTAAATGATTTTAAATTAAATACAAGCCTATCTATCCTTTCTAATAAGTACTTACCTACTTTGGGATACGCATTTCCGCATTACTTACTACTAATCTCCTTAACTCATATATTTTACCTATGCATTAATTGATTAATAGATACTTACCTACTAGTTACCTAGACCCGTTCTAAGACGTAGCTTGCTACCTTGCTTCGCCTTTATTCGTATCTATCAAACAATGAAGACCTTCCAAGAGTTTACTTTATAATCTTATAATAATTACCTATAAACCGAACTATACTCTAATAAACTACCTTACTACCTACCTACTTACTGAACCCTTAAATCTGGTCGACTTCTAAATTAAAAAATCTAGTCTTATTATAAAACTTTCCATAATATGAATACTGGAAATATTTTCTTACCTAAAATCCCCTTTATTTTATTCTCAACCCCCAGACTCTAATACGAAAACCACCTTCTGTACGGTACTTACCTACTAAGTACTTAATAAAATTACGTATTTATTTCTATGAACCTAACAAAATATTTAAAATGCTGATTATTTCAATTTTACGACATGGATACAGAAATGAATTAACCTACGAACAGCCTACAAACTAATTTATAACTTTCTTACTCTATGGAAAACGAACTGCTTTCGCTTTATCTATCAGCTGACAACATCTACTTAAATTCAATTCTAAAACAATTAGAGATGATGTTCATAACATCCATCCTCAAATCGATCATTAAATATATTTTTCGGTTATCGATTACTAGTACATCGTAATTATTTCCACTAAACTTCCCTAAAGTAAAATAATGAAATAATACCTATTATAATGCATTATTATTTTACGTCCTGTAACGTATTACTACCATAACTATCTAGTCTACTAGTAATATCTACTTAATATTACTAGATTACTTAATCGATTATCCTATAATATAATATATTGTTTAATTGATATTGGCATAAAGATAAAACTACCAACTATTGGTTACCTCTAATGTCAATGAAGTTTTATAACCTAAAATGTAAACATTGAATTGATGTAAATTATATTGTTATTTTCAGAGTTAAATAGCCAAACAACTAATTGGACAAAAGAATAAACAGTGCACTAGTAGAACTACATACCTATTCAACTTGAAATGCTACTATTAAACGCACAAACTGCCTTTATCGAAACTAATTAATGTAGCTTACAGTAGATTTGTGAACTAAAATAAATACATAACTATCGGAACTAACGCGATTCCTACCTTTTCAGTGTTATCTAGCTATAATCCTAACATAATGAATACCAATCTTAATCACTTTCCTTTACACGAGCAACAAATTGTGACTTATAAAAGTCACTTAATATAGTTTAGTTCAAACAATGAATTAAGCAAATACCGTGGCAATCCAGGATTCATATAATCCTGGTCACGGCACCAAATTGTAACAACCCAAGCCACACACCCCGGGCATCTCTTGAAATATTTGAATATAATAATGGCCATGTGATCAGTATCGTCTAGTAGTTATAGGACCTAACGTAGTGAACCGAAAATAGTAACCTAAATTCTTTTAGTGAAAGATTGGTATTCTAAGAACAAACATACTTACATTAAATACTCCCTAATCTAACCTAAACCGTTAATATTCTATGTTCTAAGTATAAATAAGACTGTCCTAATTCAACCTAAGTTTAATGTTGAAGAGGTTTATGTCCTTAAATGACTCTATGTGAAAGTAATAAATACACACAAATAATATGAACTAGTGGATGACGGTTATGTCAAAGATATTATGCAGCAATTATTTGTTTTTGGACAAGGTCGGGAGCCCCATTCCACGCTGCCCGACTATGGGAAACATCTCATATATATTTTTCCCTCCTTGACTTGTCACTCAGTCAACTTTTTTAAATTAATAAATTGTTTTACAACTTTAATATCAACAAAAATTGTCTAATTTTACTTCCTTTAAATAGGAAAAGTATATTCCAATCATTTGGCCATTAACAAGACCTTCAGGATTTCTTCTGCTTCATAAGTCTATAATATTAATAGATACACATTCGCTAAGTTTAGTCAGTGACTTGTTAGCATCTCGATCATCTACTTGTGATGAGAATACCAACAGGGTCTACCGCCCCAAGTATGACCAAACATAGGATTGTAGTTATATAGCTGGTAAATCAGGTCAGTGACTTGTTAGCATCTCGATCATCTACTTGTGATGAGAATACTAACAGGGTCTACCGCCCCAAGTGTGACCATCATTGGATTGTAGTTATATTGAAAGCTGATAAATTAGATCAGTGACTTGTTAGCAACTCTATCATCTACTGTTTAGTGATTGCCAACAGGGTCTACCGCCCCAAGTATGATCCAAAACATCAAGCTTTTAGTCGAGGAATAAATAAACAATGTAAATAGTAGACTCATTGGCTAGATTCAATCCATCCAGATTCTCATCTCTGAACCAAATGGTATGATCAATTATTAAAGCAAAATGCTTGTACTATACTTAATAGTATTAAACTGAAGTAAGAATGTAGGTATCAAAGTTACATTATGTATGTTTAAGCAATGCAAAAATAAGACTTTACCACTCATTCGTAAACCTAATCCAATGGAGAAGAATGAGCAAGAAACTCCATGGATATTACAAAAGGTCCTACCTATCCTATCAATAATTTATATTTATAATATTTTTGTCAATATTCTCTAATGTAGTTAATGCATGATTGTACAGGTTTCAACTTGTACGCACCACCATGATTGTACTCGACGCGTAGGTATTGTTTGAATTTGAAAAAAGAATCATCCTACATCTATCCTAAGCTGTGGACACTAATACCTAGGCTAATTTCCATTCTAATATAGAAATGTAAAATTAATTACTTTGTTGAATAGGAACTTACCAGGAACAGGCGAAACAAACCAATTTTAAAATAAAATTAAATACTTATTTGCAAAATCTTCTACTCCTGTGTACCTTCCGGGCTCCCACCGTTGACTATCCCTCTCCTACCAATCCACCCCCCGCACACCCCCTCACGTCCTTCCGGCCTCACACGTAGGTTCATCTCCCCAGTTCCGCAGCTCGCGCCGTCAAGCCAAATCCCCGATAGGTAACTAACTAATCCTGCTACCTACGTTTCATTAAAAATATTAAATCATTTTTAGACAATTTGTTTTAGATAAGATTAAAGAATAATTTTATTATAATTAATTAAATTTATGTCTCTATTTAGAAATTAGTTTGATAATTAGAAATTATACTATTTAGATATTAATTTGATTAATATTTGTGTACGTGACGGACGAGTTCGTACCGTTACAATACCACAGTTTGTTTACCACAAGTCATCGCCGAACTTCGAAAATCTAACTCAAAGCGACGCATCATCCTGCACCACGACAATGCAAGTTCACACAGCGCTCGTCAAACGATTGAGTATTTGAAGCAGGAAAAAGTAGAAATTCTTGACCATCCTCCATACAGTCCTGACCTAAGCCCTAACGATTTTTTTACATTTCCTAAAATTAAGAAAAGTCTTCGTGGTCAAAGGTTCCAGTCCAGTGAAGAAGCAGTCGACGCTTTCAAGTCAGCCATTTTGAACACCCCCACTTTAGAGTGGAATAAATGTTATAATAACTGGTTTGAGCGAATAGAAAAGTGTATTAAGCTACGTGGTGAATACTTTGAAAAACAATAAAAAGTACTATAAGGTTCTAGTTGTGTTTTTTTCTTCAAACGACAAAACTTAAAAGGCATCCCTCGTATTGACAGTTTGGTGAGTTTCGGCGCTAGGTGGCAGAAAGTAGAACTAAATTGAAATGAACAGGCTAGGCAGGTAATTAAACGGCTAGGCAAGTAATTAAACGTCATCGATCTGTGGCAGCCAAATAGCATATTTCGCCGTTCAATTTACAGCCTAGGCACTTAACTAAACAGCGCCGTTCAACTAACGGCCTAAATGATATTCAGCCGTATCGTCTGTTACAACATTTAATAAACTGGCTGGCTAATGCTTAGGCAACTGGTTGACATTGACACACAGTACTGCAAAACTTTTTCAAAATACTACCCAAGCAGAACGACCTGCAGGCCTATTCGCTAACTCTGTTGACAGCTCATAGTGATGATCACTTGGCAAAGTGTTCAACGAATAACTGTCAAACAGCTAGTTTCGTATTCCCTATGACCAGTGACTAACTAAGATGACGTCATGAGCACCGAGTATTGCTGATAGTCACCGTAACACTTTTTGACAGATGTTTTCGTATCGATATTTGTATGATTGGTATTCTGTAAGCATAGTGGACATCAAACTGATAAGCATTTCAAATTTAAAAATATTCGTGAAAGACACTGCTCAAGGGTAGTGTTTTTCAAGTAAAAGTGATGATCACCGAAGCCGGTAATTAGTAAAGCAAGTGAAAGTTGAAACTTTTGTTGTTTGTTTGTGATTCGTGTGCGTAGAGAAATATTATGGCACGTCTTATTTTGTTGGGATTTGCTAAAGAAAAGCGAAAACAAGAATTTTTAAGTACTTATTGAGAGACGCCGCCTGCACGACGCTAGTAATCTACTACAGTTGCACAAGAGGGTTTATTGCAAATATAATTGTTTGAATACCTAAAGCTGGATTTCAACAGGCATTAGAAGAACTCAGTTTTTGATGGTTCATATGTGGCCTTAATCCGACCATGATCATGAGGAGGCATATTTTAATTGAAAAAATTGCCTATCTTTAAATGTTTTAATAGTAAGTAATAACAATACCTACTAAAATAATTCTACATTCATAATAATTATATATTCATCTACATAATATGTTTAAAAGGTAAATTAATTTCTTGTTTCAGATTTGTGGTGCTGTACATGATTCATACCTATGTGGAGTCAATACCCCATAAAGTGTGTTTTAGAAAGACTTGAAAGAAATGAAGAACACTGTTGGCTATATGATGAGAAATATTATTTTGGCTGGTTATTGAAAATGAAGAGCTCAATGAATGTAAATGTGTTAATAGATATTTCGAGTCTTCAATCAATAAATAATTGAAACAAATATGAAAATTATTATTATTTTTAGGTGATTCTGAATATACACAGCACCCCTTGGATGATGACATCTAACTTAGGTGCAGCTCCGGGTTCACCAGAAGATCACTGCACAGACAGAAATACTGTTGAACGGTGTATTGGAGTACTGATAACATGTTGGCAGTGGAACATGGTATAACTACACTATAACCCAATTACAGCAGTCAATGTGGTGAATGCATGTGTTGTTTTACAAAACATTGCCAATTCACTGAATGTTCCAATGCAGAGCCTCAGAGTGATGTTGTCAGAACTAAGTCTACAGAGTGTGGTGGCAAGAATCATCGAAAATCCAGATAACTGTAGGGATATAACAGACCAAAAATTATGGAATGTTTCGAGATAATCATTTATAATTATATAATGCATTCCATAATCATCGGGCTTAGTAATACTGATATTTTTGTTACTGTTTTAACATTTATTACATACCTAAGAACACAAATTACATGTTTCATATTAAGAAGACAATAATACTTTAAAATACATATAAAGCTTTAACTTGAATGCTACTAGAAGTATTATTATGTACATAATTATGTACATCTTCTCCAGTGTCCTCATAAGCTCCATCGCAGTTCCTTATGCAGCTGCATTTTGCTCTTCAGCAGCAATGTGCCGTAAGTATCTAAATGACGTTGGCCCAGCACCGCACCCTCTCATCTCCATGAACTGAAATTTACATATTTAAATTGGTTTGATGTTGAAGCCTATTATTATTTTAATTGATTTAAAAAAACAAGCACTCTAGGAATTTTAAGATTTACCTAATGTGCGAATTTACTTTTCAACTAAGATTAATCACTCGCTGAGTATACTAATGATGACTGAGTGATTTTGTTTTAGATTGTAGGTAAAATAACTATTTTAAGCAGATGGTTCATTTCTTGAGTTAATTTATTAACTAGTAAACTTACGTGGTCTAAAGTAGTGGTTCCTTATGCCACAGGTTTAGCAGAATTGCTACGGAGTCACACGCTTCTCGGGTGACTAACAGCCTGTGGACTTCCCGTAAAGTGACCCAATGATATATCGCGATGAGACTCCGCAAACTCCACCAGCAGTTCCATTTGGCTTACGGAAACTCTTCTGCATGCAGGCATCTTAAAAGTAGAAATTCTACATTAATACAATATATTAAATACTTGAATTTACCTTCAGTTACTTTGATCTTATAGTGATATCATTAGGTAATATTGAAGTTAAAAAAACTTTGATTCAATTAACAATTTTCACATTATAAACCATAACTTAATCGTTAACTTACCTTAAAGGATTTATTTTAACAAACTTATGGCTTACAAAACACAATTAAACGCAGTAATTAAATTAATTACGCACCAAACAATTAATATAAAATCAGCACAACATTGATTTCCCGCCATCTTTACATGTCATGTGTACATAAACCGCTTATGATGAAATGTTATCTAAAATGTAGTACTTCACACGTTCAAAAGGCGTTGTTCAATTTAGTCGTATAATAGTCGATAAGAATTAGAGGCGTCGAGTGTTGTATCGAAGAGCACCGCTCTCCGCCCGTTAGTCACCGTAACTTCATATCCACTCAATGTGATACTGAATACCAAAGTTGTAGCATTCTCAGTTGTCATCAAAGTTCAGTGTACAACTGAAGCCAGTTAGTCACTGGTGATCATCAAGTTAGCGAATAGGGGGGCTGGATGGGTTTAGGTTAGGGTTATTTTTTTTATGACCTCACAGAAACCCCACAAGGCAAATAGATTCGGTGGATCTTTAAAAAAATCGTAAAAAACCTAAGTACCTAATAAAATTATTCCATCAAAGTTGTTTTTTTCGGACGCCATATTGACCAAAGAGAATATAGAGATATTGACAGTTTGGTGAGATTCGGCGCTAGGTGGCAGAAAAAGAACTAAATTGAAATGAACAGGCTAGGCAGGTAATTAAACGGCTAGGCAAGTAGTTAAACGTCATCGATCTGTCGCCGCTAACTAGTTTAATTCGCCGTTCAATTAACAGCCTAGGCACTTAACTAAACGGCGCCGTTCAACTAGTGGCCTGAATGATATTCAGCCATTTAATTAAACAGCTAGGCAAATGACTAGGAGCGATGACGTTTAACTACTTGCCTAGCCGTTTAATTACCTGCCTAGCCTGTTCATTTCAATTTAGTTTTACTTTCTGCCACCTAGCGCAGAAACTCACCAAACTGTCAATATCTCTATATTCTCTTTGGTCAATATGGCGTCGGAAAAAAACAACTTTGATGGAATAATTTTATTAGGTACTTTGGTTTTTTACGGTTTTTTTAGATCCACCGAATTTATTTGCCGGGTGGGGTTTATGTGGGGTCATAAAAAAATAACCCTAACCTAAACCCATCCAGGTCGTTCTGCTTGGGTAGTATTTTGAAAAAGTTTTGTGTGTACTTAAATGTCAACCAGTTGCCTAAGCATTAGCCAGCCAGTTTATTAAATGTTGTAATAGACGATACGGCTGAATATCATTCAGGCCGTTAGTTGAACGGCGCTGTTTAGTTAAGTGCCTAGGCTGTTAATTGAACGGCGAATTAAGCTATTTGGCGGCGACAGATCCAAGTCATTTGCCTAGCTGTTTGATCAAATGGCTAAATATCATTCAGGCCACTAGTTGAACGGCGCCGTTTAGTTAAGTGCCTAGGCTGTTAATTGAACAGCGAATTAAGCTAGTTGGCGGCGACAGATCCAAGTCATTTGCCTAGCTGTTTGATCAAATGGCTGAATATCATTCAGGCCGTTAGTTGAAAGGCGCTGTTTAGTTAAATGCCTACCTAGGCTGTTAATTGAACGGCGAATTAAGCTATTTGGCGGCGACAGATCCAAGTCATTTGCCTAGCTGTTTGATCAAATGGCTGAATATCATTCAGGCCACTAGTTGAACGGCGCCGTTTAGTTAAGTGGCTAGGCTGTTAATTGAACGGCGAATTAAGCTAGTTAGCGGCGACATATATATTAAATTTTGAGTTCAGCCAACACAAATTTTTGGTGACAATAGTTTCAGTTGTGGTGGATTATTTATATTAAAAATAACGTGTCTGGACTCTGTCTAACATAAGTCAATATTTGATTATGTGCCGTGGTGATAGTACTTCACAAATTGTTGGCTTTGCTTTAATTGGTATTTGTGTACTATCTGTACTTTACGGGTGGGTTGTACGCAATATTAAGATTCCATGTATTTAACTAAATTTACTTTTGATCTTGACTTATTAGGCCATACTACACATCAAGCACCACTGTTTAAAGTTTTGCGTTATGGTAATACGGTTCAATATGCAATCATGTTTTCGTCGTTTGAGCTCGTGCGTCAATACGTTATGCTATGCATATTGAAGAAATAAAACAATGAGTTGCGGTATAACTTGAAGATTTATTATATCAGGAGGGATCAGTTTTGCACAAAAAGAAGCCGAGATAGAGGCTCCTGGTGACTGCGCAATCCCAATATACTAGGATGTTGTCAGGGGACAGTACATTTAGGCATGGCCATTAAGTTTGAGGATGACCCAGTTCCTGGTCTCCCTCGGCTCGTTTTTCGATCCAGTTACATATTATAGAAATCCATGCACTATACATACCTATTTATTAAACTTCAATTCAATTCAATTCAAATCATTTATTTTGTTTAGGCCTACGGGGGCACTTACAAATTGTCAATTTACATATTTTTTTCCTTATATCTACAACCGGATCGGAACGCGACCTTCAATTCACTGAACTCTACAATATTACTTTAGATAAACTTTTTCAGCGATCTCCATGTGGATGGAGCTTCATACGCACATTGCCATCTGAAATGAAGACATTCAATTAGTTCATTGTGAATTTGCAAAATAATATAATTTAAGTAATTGATTCGATCAGGTAATAAAAAGTTGACCTCAAAAGTATTCAGAACAGGTCTGTGATATAATCATCATTTAAAATAAAAAATATCCCACAATTCTTAAACAACAAGAAGTGATCAATCAATTTAAACGGTCCATAGTTCTTACCTACTCATTCAAGTCACCTCTTCTTCATCAAGCATTTTGGTAATCTGCAAAAAAAAAGAAAGATTAAAATCCATTTTACACTCGGTAATACATTACTTGTAAGAAATTTTATTCAGGCCTGTTGAGCTTGTAAACCATCACAATGGCATCAGGGAAAGAATTGTCATCATTGTAGATTTTATGGCGCAACTCTAGCTAAATCATTATAAGATATTGGAGTGTAGCATTAAAATGTAATTGCAAATGCATAGTAGGTAATTGTTGTTTAACCACAACAATGATAATTGTGGACTTTGTTTCCTACTGATAAACATGTCCTACAGTTACATAGATTCTAGAAGGTTCTGTTTTAAGATGATAACTTCTATTTAAAGTTTATTTTTTAACTTCTCGTTTTTCATTTTACAAGTTCCTATTTCAATTATAATGTACATATTAAATTTTAATATCCTTAGCGGTATTTTTACAGAAAAGTTAAACACGTGATAAACACAAGTTATGTCAAATTTTACAAGGTAAAATATAGCGTGGCCGCGAATGATGCCGGGGGCGGGGCACGGCTAATGGCGGAGACAGACCTGAACTACAAACAAAACAAATAATATTCTTCATTTTTCGAAAAGCGGGATACAAAGTTTGGATATTGAATGTGCTTCACGTTGTCTCACTCATGTCTGTCACCGCCACAAAAATAAGAATTCGTTATTTACCTATTCCATAATGGTCCCATGCGTCCGACGGTTTCATCACGAAATATCTGTAACAAGAGGAATGTTTATTAGAAATTTTGCGGGTAGGTAGGCAGGTATGTGAAAATAATTTATTGCATATTTTCAGTCCTGTTGAGCTTATAAAACCGTCATGATGGCATCGGGTGATAAATTTTATCATCATTATCAGTTTGGAAAGTACAAAGAAATGTACTGTGAACTAATGAGTCGCAGGAATGTGATATTTACCTTATCGTTGCAGTGCGCACACGCATGTTAAGTGAAGGCAATCCTAAAACAAAAACAGATACGTTTAAGATCGACGCCATCAAAGTACAATAATAAAATAATTGATTTAAGTTTTCAGAAAAAATATAATGTTATCTTCATAACGTCAGTACAGGTCTGTGTTAATTGTCATCACAAAATAAACGGTGTTATAACAACAAAGTTCAATAAGTGATAAACATGAGATATGTACAATTTTACCTCAAAATTTCACCTAGCCCGTTTATCTTTTATTGTTATAATATCGATAATATTTTGTATGGCATTTAATGTATAGAAAATCATCTCACCTATCATATTCTTCCAATGGATCAGCATCTACAAACAAGAACATGTTATTAATTAACTAATTAAGGATAAATAATAACAATAATAATGTATTATAATAGGGCAACTTCTGAGGCAATCTATTTACAAAATATCCTTAAATTATATTAAAACGATTCGTTGTAAATAAATTAATCATGATATTAAATTAAACTCCTCATATTTAATTGCGCTACTATATCGAGTATGGAGTAAAATATTGTTCTTATAAAATATAACATTTATTGGAAAATAAACTATTGAAGAAACATATTTGACTCCATACAGTAGAAGTAGATAAACCAACTCACCTCACGAATGGCGACTTTTACAGCCTGATTAAAATTAAAGACTAAAATGTTTACAATAGAAAAATTATAATTTAAAAATTAATTACAATATAAGTAACGAATAATGGTTGCCGACTACAATATCGTGACGACTTGTAAATAAAGTTGCTTTTGTTTTCAATAAACGTTTATTTTATTGATGGGAGCTGCGTCGCCGGCGGCGGCCGGGACTCCTGTCGGCGTCGAGCTAGCACTTCACTTAATTGAGGCGTATGTTGGAAATAAAATTACTCATTGTTTAAAACAAAACAGTGCGTGAGGCGCGCTCAATAATGTTACATATATTACAGTATGGATTTGCATTAGCTACGACGTTTACATCTTGTCCAAGTATGACGTTAGGTCGGGCAGACCCTCCTTGAGTCCTTTCCTTTTCCTCGTCTCCTGTGAACACAGAAATCGAAATAATTTAGCACAATCCAAAACTAACATTGCGTCTATATGCATCATGGTTTATAATATAATGTATCGCCCGCGGCGTAGCGTGCAGTCCCGGGACATAAGGATAGCGGTCCTGTGCAGCGTTTGACCGCGGGCGAGGCTCGCTCTGCTTCGCGAGCACGCCCGAGCTGTCCGCGCGAGGCAACAGCCGCGCTACAGCTGGGCACGATGTGCACGAAGGTAATATATCGACTAACTAGATGTATCACTGCTATTTGTCTAACTACCCCTACATTCTGTTATATTAAATATAAATAAATAAACTAGTCATATTTATGTGCAAGTTCAACACGAAAGATCACTAACAGGACATAACACGTATCTAATAAATTCTTGCATCAATATATTTTTTTAATAATTCACAAACGAAAATAATCCCTAAATCATGATCCCAGAACACCAAAATAAATAGAATGATATTTGCTCACTCGTTCTGAGGTCGATGTGGCTCGAGCATTTGACTTCCTTCTGTTTCTAAGCATGTATACTGCACGTTTTACTTTTCTCACAAAGCTACAGTTGTTGTGACGATTACGAAGCAATGCCGCGTGGCTAACGAACCCTTACTGTTTCACTAACTGGCCCATTCCCAATAGTAACTATTTGTTCCAAGCCGCGTGGCTTACGAATCCTTACTGCTTCACTATCTGATCCCTTCCAGTAACAATGATTTGTTAAGTGAACACGCGAAGGCGCTGCGTCCTCACCTGCACGACGACGTAGGGCTTGGTGCCGGGCTCGCACGGGTCGCCGGGCAGCACCTGCCAGTGGTCGAACACGCACTGCGGGAAGGCCTGGCCTCCGGTGTTGGAGCGCAGGTCGGCGGTGAAGCCGAACGACTCGTTGACGGGCAGGTACGCCTTCACCACGAACATGGGGGTGCCCGCTACTTGCGACTCCTCGAACACGTGACCACGACGCCTGTTCAGTACGCCGTAGATGCCTCCCACCGCCACCTCAGGACACTGCACCGAATAATAGGGTCAGTATGTACTTTTAAATGCTATATTACGCATATCTAACAATTGAAATTAGCATGCCATAGCCAATTCGCACAAGAATATCATCGACATTTTTCACACCATTATATAACACGTCTTAGTGACCCATTAATCTAATAAGGACTTTGTCCAATGTGTTAAGGGGTTATGTTATAATTTAGTTCAAAAAATGTTAGGTCTCTTATTTAAGCAAGACGTATGAGAACGCGTCGATGCCTAAATAACAATCTGTTGCTCTGCCACGTCTCGGAAAGGCGGAACTATCGATACCATGCTAGTCCGCTCAGGATAGAACGTGGTGTATGGATGTAAGCTTGCAATAGAAGCTCATTTGCTCATTTTTGTTTTTCTATAAATTAAATGTTAATAAAACATTTAATATGTTCGAAACTACTGCTTGAAAACAATTCTTTATTTTAATCCCTGATTTCATAAAAAACGGTGTAATTTAATCTGGTGGCCATACCATGCTGTCAGCTATTTGCACTCACCTGGATCTCGCACAGGTAGACCGGCTCCATAAGCCTGGGCTGCGCCGTCAGCAGACAGGCGTACAGACATCTCCTAGTGGTTGGAATGATTTGACCGCCACCTCTGTGAGACGAACAAATATGTTATTATATGGCCACATCTATACTCGTTAGAACCACTTATTTGAGACACGCCTTTTACAACCAAAAATGTATTATCTTAAATAAAATTATTAAAAATACAATTACAATCACCCAATTGGACAGCAACTTAAACATCATTCTTACTAATATTATAAATAAGTGTGTTTGTGTTTAAAAGAGCATCATGCAAAAACGCTCAAACAAATTTGAATAACATTGGTACAATAACATCAGCTGCATTGTATTCTACAAGTCCACGCGGACAAATTAAAGTTTATACTAGCTATTACGAAAATACGTGTGCAAAGTGAAGTGTCCAAACCTGTGGATAGCGTCAGTGTGTAGCGTGACGTCGTAGATGTTGAAGCGCACGCCGCGCAGGTTCTCCTCGGCCATGACGCCCTCCTTGGCCGCCCACTGGAAGCCGGCCACCACGGAGTCCTTGATCTCGTTGAGGTACTGCACTCCCTTGGAGCAGTCCACCATGAGGTTGGGCCCGGTGCCCTCGGGCCCAAAGCACCAGATCTTACGCGCCTCCGTCACGTCGTACTCGTACTTGTCCGTCAGGTAACGCGCGCGCGTCTTGAAGTCGTCGCGGGGGTTCACGCGGCCCTGGTCAATAAATGTATGTATTTATAAACCGTCGCTCGACAGTCTTAATATTTTGTGATGGTCGTATTTTACTCCTCTTATGACCATGTTTCGATTAAAGACTTCAAGTTTTTTTTAAATATGATACCTGAATTTTGCGCTTGCTTTTTATTGGTCGCTCGCATCTAAAAGTTTCAAAATCAAATTTCAATATTGTCTTAGAAATATTTTTTACGTGCTTTGAAAATTAAAGATTACGCCTAAATATATGATCCTTATCCCGTACTAGCACGCCCTTGGCGCAACGATCTAGATGCTCTTACTGAAATATAGAACACACAGTCATTAAACAATGAATTAAAGCGCTCACCTCGTCAATGTCCTCAGCCAGGCCGTCGGGCATGGGCTGTGCCTTCATGAAGAGACGGTTGTGCTTGTTCGGCGACTTGGACAGACACATCTGGTCGGACTCCTCGCTCACAGTCTCACGGTACGACACCACGGGGTCGGATTTCTTGATTGGAATGCATGCGTGGTCCTCCTCCAAGTCCTAAGGAACAAGAGAAGTGCATTTAATATTGAGTTTAATGGACACATTAGATTTTGTGAATTATGAGAGTCAGCTCTGTCATTTAATACACGAAATTGTCTGCAACTATCAGTATTTGACATTATATTGTTAATTTAGTACAAATGTATCTTACATTTATGGGGTCGCGAGTTATTCAAACTCACTACCAATTCCGGTAAGAAATATACTGTCAGTCCACTTTGACACTCAGATGCTCATTGGAAAGCAACTGGGTAACACATTAGGGACTAACTGATAACTAATTTTACGAATAACTCTAAATTGAAAATTTAAAAACCCCCGATGCGACGACCTTTTCATCAAATGTATACAATAATCAACAGAAAATCTGTGTAAAAGTATGAGACATTATTTTGTTATGACATTACAATAATTGACATTAGAATAGACAATGAATCTAAATATTGATGCCACGGAGGTTTAATTCCTAGTATAAAATATTATCAAATATGATTTAATGTCATGTAATAACTCTGGTTGAGGTGGACGGGAGCAGCCCAGGGGAAGAATTTTCAATAACGCTAAAATTATTTTAAATTAGATTTATTTTTTTTATATTTTTTCTCAATGGTGGAGCAGCGCCCTCTAGAATTATAATAACGTAATATTCCATGACCATTAACAAAACAAACAAAATTTAACGCATGCGCGTATCCATCATTTGACACGTGACTTATGGAACGTCTTTAGTTCATACAAAAATCTCATATAAAAATTGATAAACTATACATTTTTTCCAGAATCAGGGAAACTTTTCATATGTATAATATTGTAAAAAGCCAGTTCAGACTATTACGATCATTTAAAAATACAATAAATCTAATTCCAATAATCTCAAATTTCGATTGGATTCGAGCCGTGGAAGTTGGTTTTGGCCGAGAATGTGGCTTTTTAACCTACAAAAGAGCTGATGATCTTCAAACGGCTGAACCAATTTTCATGAAACATAGCTAAGAACACTCTCGATCAGAATACCTATCTAAGAAAAGAAACACAATTGAAATCGGTTCATCAGCTTGGGCGCTACGTTGCCACAGACAGACACACAGATACACAGATACACAGATACACAGATACACAGACACACAGATACACATGTTAAACTTATAACACCCCTCGTTTTTCGTCGGGGGTTAAAAATAAACGAAAGCGAACACAGAAATTGGCCTGCAGGCTTAGCACGCCCGCCAAGCCAACACTAATGACACGCATTATGCTGATCTGAGTTACTCTCTTTTTCATAATTGATAAATTAATAGGAGAGAATGAGACAAACACAACATTATTTGTCTAGTCACAACTGGCTATGCTAGACCGGCAATAACCTGAATCTAAAAATATACCTAAAGGGTAGCGAGGGGTGCAGTGTAGTAAATAAATCTTTAGCTATATTGAAGCGAAGCTTCTTTACGGACGTTCGGGGCGCTCGCTACCCGGGCACTAAAACGGTGAAAAGCGTAACGCGTAACGCGTTACGTGTTAATATAATATATCTAATATCTACTGCAAAGCTTCGCTTCTTTCGGGCGTCCCTAGACGGCACTGATTTTTTATTCTATTTACCAGACACTTGACTGTAGATTCACTAACTCCTACCAGGTAACCAAATGTCACTGCCTAATCAATGAATTCATGATCGATTGACCGCATTTACGGCTCCATTTTATTTTTTGTTCCAGGTACAGTGTTTTTACTACACGTTATATTAGAACTAAGTATTGCCATAGGATAAAAGGCCTTAAAGTAAGAGCAATATTAGTCTAGCAAGCGGCACATACCTTGAGACAGATCTCAAGATGCAGCTCCCCGGCGCCGGCGACGATGTGCTCGCCAGACTCCTCGTTGATGCACTGCACCATGGGGTCGGACTTGGCGAGTCGCTTCAGCCCCTCCACCAGCTTGGGGAGGTCAGCCGGGTTCTTGGGCTCCACGGCCACGCGCACCACGGGTGACACGCTGAACTTCATGACCTGACCAATAAAAAATAATATTTACATAAACCACGACGTGTTAATTACCACTCATTATTGCTTTTTAACAATTGACTGGAAAATTATCTAAGGTGGACAAGGCCATAAAAATACTTAACCATAAAATTATTCGTCCTATCACGAAAAACATAACAGAAAAAATTGCCAAATCGTTTTAGCCATACTCAAGTGATGCGCTTGGCAACGTACAGCATTTTTATGAATATAGCAGCGTAAGTTCTTACCTTCAAGTTGTGTGCGTTCTTGAATGTGGAGATGGTTCCGGTCTTGACGAGGAACTGGTCGACGCCGACCAGCCCGCAGATGTTGCCGGAGGGCACGTCCTCGATGGCCTCCGTGTAACGGCCCATCATGAGGATCGTACGCTGGATAGTCTTCTCGTACAGATCCTGGACAGAGCGACATAATATTGTAAAAACTGATGATATCAACCAGAGCCACATGGCAGACAATCATTTTATGATTACGTTCACTATATCCAGTAATTTTAATATCTGATGTGAGCCCTCTGATTGCTTTAAGGATATTCGGTTTTGAAACATAGCTAATTAGCTATCAGAGTAGCTGCAAATCACAACTTGACAATACATTTTGTGTAGCATATTACACAACACAAACTAGTTTTTATTTTGTATCGATAAAATGTATCGCCCGCGGCGTAGCGTGCAGTCCCTGGACATAAGGATAGCGGTCCTGTGCAGCGTTTGACCGCGGGCGAGGCTCGCTCTGCTTCGCGAGCACGCCCGAGCTGTCCGCGCGAGGCAACAGCCGCGCTACAGCTGGGCACGATGTGCACGAAGGTATTATACATACACACATACATAATACATTTAAAGACGCGGACTCTTACGTATATTCGCACGATCGTAATATAATCACAGGCTTATATAATCACCATATTATTTATTACTCACAAAAATCTCTAACCCTACAAATAAAAAACAAGTATCTGATCATACTACAATTGCTGAATTAGATTTCTTGACACTAAAACCACAATTTCTTGACCCTGACACATGTAGTTGCATGACACATACCTCCTTCTTGCCGGGCTGGTAGTTGGGGCCCATGATGCGGGCCTTCTGTCCGGTGGCGACCTTGCCGGAGAACACGCGGCCGAATGCGTAGAAGCGGCCCTTGTCCGAGGTGGGCACCATCTTGCTCACGTACATCATCAGCGGCGCCTCGGGGTCGCAGTTCTGTACAACAATTATACACCATCACGAATGGATTTCCCCACGAGGTAAGCTAATGTGATCCACGACCACATATCGCTGATGGTATTTGGGTTTTGAAGTAATCCTACTAATATTATAAATGCGAAAGTTCGTGAGTGTGGATGTTTGTTACTCTTTCAGGCAAAAACTACTGAACGGATTTGGATGAATTTTGGAAAACAGATAGTTTATAGCCGGGATTAACACATAGGATACTTTTTATGCCGATAATCCCGAAATTTTTGTTAAGTTAAATACTACGCGGATGAAGTTGCGGGCACAGGCTAGTATATCATATCGGGGAACTATCCATGCTGAAACAAACTCTCAATGCGTAGGGATTCAAAATGTTACTCACCGCACTTGCTAAGTACGGGTTGGCGAACTTCACACATTATTCAAAGGACAAGCATGTTTTCTCGCAATATTTACCTTCACCATTTGGCAAGTGAAACTGGCTTCTGTAATAATGACTTTGATAGGAGTATTTAGTTTTTTTTTTAATTTAAATCGCCAAGTTGCTAAAGTTTTAAACATCTTCCTACAATCTTACCTTGATACCAAGAGCGGCTTCGTCGTCATGGGGTCCCTCGTACAGCATCTCCATACGGTACTTCTGCGCGACGACTGGCGACGGCAGGTGGATGGCAATCATCTGAAGCAGAGCCTCGCCGGCAGGCAGCCAGCTACGCATCACAACCTGGACGACAAGGGACAAATGGTCTTAGTTCAATGAACAATCCTTGGAATTAAGAAATGCTGTAAAGAGTCGGTGGATACTTTAACATAGGACAGATGTATGAAAGACAAGCAAGATATGGCATTTTCAGCTTGAGTTATAAGAGATGAAGGTGGTACAATTCGACTACGAGAAATGCGGTTCTAGTTTGGAGAATTGTGTAAAGGTTTTGAACATATTTTTGTTACAAATGTATCTTACAATACTGAGGTAATGTGTTACAGAAGAGCTCACTACCAATTCCGGTAAGAAATATACTGTCAGTCCACTTAGACACTCAGATGCTCATTGACAAGCAACTGGGTAACACATTAGGGACTAAAAATAGTAAAAATAAAATACTCACTAGTATTATCCTACTAATATTATAAATGTGAAAGTTTGTGAGTGTGGATGTATGTATGTATGTATGTTTGTTACTCCTTCACGCAAAAACTACTGAACGGATTTGAATGAAATTTGGAACACAGATAGTTTATAACCAGGATTAACATATAGGATACTTTTTATCCCGATAATCCCGAAATTTTTGTTACGTTAAATACTACGCGGACGAAGTCCGTGGGCACAGCTAGTGTAAAATAATTTCACATTTCATGCTAGGTACAAATGGAAAGGGTGTTTCTTCTGTAAAAATATATCAAGTGGTACCAACCTTGAGCAGGGCCTTGCCGTCCTTGTCAGAATCCTCGTGCTTGAGCGTGACGCCGATCTTGGTGAGCAGGCCGTCGATCTCCTCCTTGCGGAAGTTCATGATCGCGTCGAACACCTTGTAGATGGGGTCCAGCACGTACATGCAGAAGGAACGCTTGTTGTCGTTATCCCTCTGCTTCGCCCACTTCTTGGTTTTGGCGTTGAAGAAGTTCTCTCCCCACAGCCTGAGGGAGGTCGGGATTGAGAATATGTTTTATGACAAGCGACTGTTGGACCTATAGTTCAACCATATTATAGCCAAGAGATCATTATGTAACAAAAAGTATCCTTTTTCTTAAAATCAATATATCTGCACGTTGATTAGGTAAAGTTGGGTGCAAGAAGTTACTTAGTTTTTTTAAAGACTAATAGCATTATTAAGCCAGTCATAACTTGATCATCTCTTCACTAAATAGTATAAAACAAAGTCTCCATCAGAGTATGTCTGTATGTTTATCTGTGGTAATGTGGTTCACATCTAATTCATAAAGAGTAGAGAAAAGCCGTGCGAAGCTGGAGCGAGTCGCTAGTTATAAAATTTGGCAAATTTTTTTTTGCCCACCTTTGATAAATTAATCTTATATATGAGATTTTTCTCGTAATAATTCTTTTATATAATGTCATATTTAAAATGTATCTCAACACTGGTTGTGAAAGGCCCACAGTGGGTAATCCACCAAACCAGGTCGAGAATTCAATATCCCGTCCTTGTCTGCCGCTGATGTATAGTATTAAACACTTTACCCAGTATCAATGGGACGGTATTTGTATCAACGTATTTTGTCCTCCCGTCACGCAACAGGTAAGGATAAATAACATACGTCATCAAAATCTACTTATCAAAAAGTAAATTATCGTATTCCAGTAGTTTCGACATCAATAATTTTAATTACAGACAAAAAAATTCGTAATTAAACTATATTATCAGGTATGGTATTAAGTCGAAGTCATTTTATTGAGCAAATGAGGGCACTATTTTGCGCGCCACTTCCATAACTACAGCTGAATCAATGCATCGCCCCGCGCCATACTTGCATCTGCAATGCTGCATTTTCCCTCCCCTCGGTATATAGATCGCTCGAATTAGGTCAAGTTGGTATTTCAGTACATGAATAAGAAGGTGCATTTGGAGCAATAATGAAAACCTCAATTTACTCTCGAAGTATTATAAGTTAGTTTATGAAAACTGATAGAATATAATTTTATCTTATTATCAAATCAATCACAATTAATATTTTCGTTTTTAATAAATTGACTCCATCATTTCCCGAAAACACTGCCAAATACAATGTTGCTTTTTGACAAGTTTGTAAAAAAGAAAGCCTAATATATGCATAGGCATATACGGTTCTGATTGTAGGGTATCCGGTAGCTGGAGCACTGATTTCAGCGTTACATACTGTCAAATATCACAATTTAAACAGCCAGTTGAGACAATTACCTGTTCATGAGCTTGACGAGGTCAATCTTGAACTTGTCGGCGTACATCTCTGCGAACTGCTTGAGGGTGAAGGCCCAGCCGTGGAGGCCGGAGCCGAAGCCCACGGAACCCTTGCTGGGGTCCACACGGACCTCACCTGGTTGGAGAAATTGCATTTTGGAGTTTTTGATGCAGGGCAACAGTTTTGTAGGTACATTACTTGACAGGAGCTTTGTTCAATGGTATGGAATTATTCAAAGGGGAAGTACTATTAGGTATTCTGGGAAAGGGCTGTAGGCTAGTAGCTGCTATCTAGTGAGTAATAAATTAAATAGATTGGTATTTTAATAAAAATCAACTGTTTAATTTATCAGTATTCGAATTTCAACATGAAACTTTGTACAACGTGAGTTCTTTGTTTCAACGATTTCACAATCGCCGGCAATTCATTCAATCCAAATACCACGAAAATTGTAATCATGACGGTTCACATTCAAACAGCGTCAGACGAAGTGTTCCGATACACAATCAAATTATAAATTACAAGTCGAGTGAGCGTCATGATGACCTTGGCTCGGCGCGTTATCAATCAGAATCGCGGCGATTAGCATCACGTGTCGACAACATGTCGGCGTCAGACAACGTGTAGATTTTAGATACAATACAATGTGTGACTTCAACATTTCAGGTCCGGTAAGTAAACATTAGCTTGGCCTTACACACCACAAGAGGTTGGGGGACACTAAAACAGACGCATCAGACGTCTATATTTTGTAGGGTTTACTCCCTCAAGACTTAGGACCCGTTAGGATAAAAAAACATTGTCAAAAGTCATTTGTCACATTAAAAGTACTCTCGTCCTTATTGTAGTAAGTAAGCGGGTTAATGATCGCTGAACTGCGGTTTACGCACGCAGCTTTGAGAAAACGGAGAAAAATATAAATAATTTTAAGGAAAACCTCGCTTGTGAAGATCAAAAAAAAAATTTAGTACTTCTGGTTTATGTAGTTAAATTTCCTGATCATCTTGACTCAGCAAAAACATTCCTATTACTCGACTACTCGACGCAAAGGAGGGTATTGTCAAAATGTAACTTTCACAATACTCGCTCATTCGAGAAACGACTTCTTACGTCATACTGAAAGGTCATTAATATATTTTATTTGTTCAGATCTGATAGAATCGGCTTCAGGTTAACCTAATATCGCGGAAGCAATTACCGACGTGTGAATTAAACTTAGGTTGGTTATATTATATTTAGTTACGTTTTGTAGATACCTATCTACTTGGGAGTTTCTAGAGGCATGTATGGGTGGAGTCGAAATTATTTTTATTAAGCTCAGTTCCGCAAACTTTTGTTTTCAATGACTAATTAACGTCAGTTTTCTTGCTTGTCCGATTTTACGTAGCAAACAAAATTTCCTCATCAGAGGCGATTTCGACAAAACATTATGTTTAGACAAATAATACTTGTTACAAAAATAGTAAATTTGCAATACATTGCAAATATTACATGCAATACTTTGTTCTCCAAAGCTGAAACCACTTACCCATGGGGCCGCCGTCGTCGTTGTAAGTGGCGATGATGACGTTCACGTTCTCCACGATACGCTGGAAGGTCTGGTACAGTTCCTCGGCCTCCAGCTGCAGCTCCAGCAGGGCGCGGTCCATCTTGTTCATGAACAGAATAGGCCTGATGCGCTCGGCGATGGCCTGACGCAGCACGGTCTCGGTTTGTACGCACACACCTATACAAGATGGACCATGGTGTTGGTAGGTAATAATAAGTTATGTACCCACAGGTGGGAGGATTTTTGAAAAATGCGTCATCTTGAAAATATGTAGGCAGGCGCATTCATAAATATTGAGAAAATGTGTCAAATGACAATTTGGAAGGTAAAAATGAGTGTTAAAAGTAGAACAATTTCAAGTGCTGAGAGCAAGAGTTTGTAGGATGTCTGTTATAAAGATTAGAAGGAATGGGTCTTGGTCATTATTTTCTCCCTGTTTATTGTAATTATTCAATGTTCATTTCCGCCCTGTCCATTGTAATTTGTTGTTGTTCAATGTGCATGGCATAACATTTTTGAAATGCTTGATGTAAAAAGCCATAGGTGTTGTATAATCAAAAAATTTCACAATCAGGAGAAAGTTATATTGTTACAGTCATCTTATTACATTAGATATTTATTTAAATAGAGGTGATCTAAATGTCATATGTAATAACTAATAAGGTTATCTAATCATGATCAGATCATTATTCAGCATTATACCTGTTGAGTCATGTTATTTATTACAGAAGCTTATGAAAATTAGACTTTAGGTAATTTAACCACTAGATGTTGATCGATTCAACTGGGTGTATGGGGAATCTATCGCGCAATTTTGGTCAGTGTCAGTCTGAATACTAATTATGGGGAGGCTGTAAAGAGAAAGACTGTCTGTATGTCATCCCACTGCAATTAAAAAAAAACTGAATACCTCATCAGTATTTTGGTAGAATTTCATGGGTAAAATTGAAAACAGAAACACTTTTAGGCACCAACTCATCTCTTTTACATAGTAAAAATACAAACATATCAATATAAAAAGCTTGTACTATGAGTACCGTACAATGGACTAGGGGCGATTCCAGTGACACCCAGCCCAGGGCAAATTATGAAAAGGCGCTTTCCGAAATGTACCCCAGCAGGAATCAAACCCACAACCACCATGTGCAGTGAGTTGATCGACTGCGCCAAGCATTCGTAATAACTGCTGTTTAAAAACCTATTTTCGAATTATACGTACCAGACACACAGTCGACGACGACCAGGGCACCATCAGTTACACGGAGAGCGGCTGTCACTTCAGAAGAGAAGTCAACGTGTCCAGGTGAATCGATCAGGTTGATCAAGAAACCCTTCTCACTCTTTTCACGCTGGTCGGGGTTTGTGATGAATACCAAGTCCTTCTCTTCGAGCTCGAAGTACATAGAGATAGCACTGGGAAAGAAATGCTATGCTGGCAAAGACTTTTTGATTGTGTGCTTGTGTTGGGTGTTGTTTGGAAACATCAGATGGCCGTTCTGAAGATCTTCAATAGATTTCAGCTTTTAATGGTAGAGAACAATCATCATGTTGATTATAAAATACTTAAGCCCTACTTAGTCAGGTTTTTTGTGAACTTACCCCCCAAGAAACATCTTTGGATGATTACACAATATTTATAGTTTACATTTCAATTTGTAATACTTGTGTAGTTTTTGGATTAGTTTGGTAAGACTTTTCTTAACAAAATTATTTACTCATTGGATGAGAAAGCTTTTAACTTTAAATGACCTGAGACATTTTTGTTTTTTAAGTCCATATAACTAGCAGCTGATTTGATATGCAGATGAATCTATGTTTGTAAATAACACAATTTATTAGATTAATGAAATCTATTAAGTGTCACCAATCTATAAATTTCACAATATGTTTCAATATTTTGAAATTTTACACAATTCATTAAAACATTTTGAAATTTTCAGCACTTCCATTATTATAATTGAAAGTGTCCTACAATTCATAAAAAATATACAGGGAGGGTAAAGGTGACACATGAAATCGACCCCAGTCAACCTGGCGGCAAGTTCAAGGGCAGATATCAATGAACAGTTGCCGAAAAGGTTATTGAACCATGTGGAATACTCACGTAGATTTGATGGTGATGCATCTGTCCTGCTCGTCCTTGCGCGTGTCCGTGAACCTGGTCTCGCCGGCTCGGGCGCCGGCGATGATACCCGCCTTCGACACCAACGAGTCCGTGAGGGTTGACTTGCCGTGGTCTACGTGGGCGATGACGGACATGTTGCGGATGTTCCGCTTCTTGTCCATCATGCCCCTGATCTCGTCCACGGTGAAATTCACCTGCGCAAACCAGAAAACATCGCGTCAACATTATTCACAACAACACAGATGGTCGTACCACTGTCATACGTACGTTTCATTTTTTGAAAATATAGAACACTTTTACAAATTATCTTTTTAATTTTAGAAAAGGCTTGTGCTGCTTTATGTTGTATTTTCCGCGAATTTTTAATGACACTAGCGAACACCGCATCACTGAAAACGTCACCGCAAATCACAAAGACGACCGTCGTGAATACGGTTATAACTTCTGGAGAAATTACTACAACCGCAAAATATTAGTGCAAATCAATAACACATGTTCACCGCAACACTTTTCTACACACTATTGTGATGTTAAATACTCACCATATTGGATGGTTTTAGATTTTTCTGTCAATAAAATAAACTACCATACGCCAGCGATGGCGTACGCTTGAAAAAGGACCTTTTCTCGCCCGAGCCGGATGTGGCAGCCAGCTGTCAAACGAAAGTTAATTTATACCATAAATAAAGATTGCTATCAAAAAATAATTTTAGTCGATTATTTAGTCGAATATTAGTGAAATATTTTTTCTAAGATTGTTTTCTGCAAGGGATAAAAGGCTGACCATGTGTGGGCCTGAGTGGAAAAAAAAGGTTAAATGTTGCGTGGTCGTACGTTCGTAGTTTATAACTCTGTAGGTAAAACAATATTTTTGAAACCATTTCTTGGCACTACTCACAGAGGTGCATGTATGCATCATATGCATGAACCAGAGGCATGAACGGATCAAAAGAAAATAAAAAACTGATTCCAATTCCAATTTAAAGTTTTAAAAAGCAGATGGATGGAAGTGTAGTCTATGTTCTAAGGAAGTGAGGAATAAATTTCAACCACAGAGATAAGTCTGTGATGCTTAGACCTTTTATCTATATCCTTTTATCTGTGATGTCAACAAATAATAATCGGTAGGTACCAAGAAGCTTAGAACGTAGGTAGTCAACTACTGGGAGCCCGCGAGCAAGTTTTTAAAACAATTAATTTAATTCGAAATTAACTTTTTATTTGTCTGAACGTTATGAAGACTAATTACTGACTAACTAACTCTAGGGCCTAAAACTATGGTGGTCGTCTGACCGACAATGCATGATCATCAAATCGTCAGGTGTGCAATGCGTGGGCGCGAGATTACCGCTCAGAGTGAATAATGATTATGATGTGAAAAATATCTGACGATTAGACGTTACTGGCGATATAACTCCTCCCTCCACAAGATCGAGATTATCCGAGGGTTGAGGAGTATCTCGAGGTTTCCTCAAATTACAAAACTCCTTAATTTTATGCTTACAGGCTAATGACATAAGACATATAATTATGATTATACAAAAAATCAGATTTCCTATGCTAACACTTTTATGATCTAGGACACTTTTGTAATTTTCACTCTCACTGATGATTTCACTTCCACTTTTCTGCAGTAAATAGTTCAGGAACTGGATGTCGACAAGATCAATCCCATTCAGGTTGACAGGTTTCTTTTGCACATCTGCTGGTCTGGTGTTTATTTTAGGCAGGTTAACTATTGGGAACTTTGTGTAAGTTACGTCTTTCCCTTGCTGTTGGTGTCTTGTTAGTTTAAATTCCTTTATCTGAACTTGACAATCATCGTCCATGGATAAGAGATAAGTTCCACAAATACTTTCTTGTGTTATCTCGTTTTCACAGTACTTCGTGAGTAGAGTTTCAGCTTTCGAGTAAATTATCCAGCGATTTGGCTGAATGAGGTCAGCTCTAACGTCGTCGATGACCACAGGAACATGGCGGCAACTTGAAATGTTTGCGGAAAATTTCATAAGTTCGGCAATACAAATGTCTTCAATTAGTGGAGAGACATCATTCTCAAAACACAGGTAACGGGCTTCATCGATCTCACGGCATGACTGGGAGAGCGGCTTAGTGTTTGACCCTTTCACCAGGAGATAAGGATATTTGGGAAGGATAATGGTAGTGAGGCCGTTGCTGATATTATGTACAGGTAAGGGAATCAACTTGAAGTAATTAAAGACTTCATTTCTAATTAACGGAATGTACATAATAAATTTTATCTGATTTTGTTTTACGTATGCCTTTATCTCAATAAATTGCTCTATTTTCACAACATTTTCAACTTTTACAGGGTACACCAATTTTTCAGTTTCCTCAATTTCTTTTAACAATAGTATCAATTCATCTGTATCTATAATTGATTGATGTAATAGCTTAATTTTAGCAAAAGCAACAGCCGTTTCAATTTCGTTCAGTCGGATGTAGAGTGTTTGGAAATTATTTGTTAAAATATTATAAATGTGAATTATTTTACTACTGGTTTGGAACAATTTGGATTCATTTAAACTACGGTTAATATCTCTTATGTATTCCTCCATCTGAATGAAATTGTTTGCGGTAGAGTTGGCTATTCTTGTGATAGAACCCACCATTTCGGCGATTATTGTCATTTTTTTTATTTATTCCGTCTTGTTTTGTTTTTAAATCATGGATTAACTTTTCGTACATAACAGCATCGTCATTGTCCAGATTACCTGTAATTGCTTTTACTAATGAACCAAGAGGATTCAATAAACCGCGTTTAGATCTTACCAATGAGGGAACCAATTGTTTATACTTTTCGATAGTAATACTCATAGCGTATTCGGTTTGAGATTCAACACCGGTAAAATCCGAATCAAAGGCTTTAATATCAAAAGAGCTTCTAACTTGTTGCTTAAGATTAAGAAAATTATTCATATTTAAATCTAATTCATCGTAAATTAACTTTAAATCTAAGATTTTAATAATAGTCCATTTATCGTGACTGATAATGGCTTGACCTTCCTTTACAGGTAGCAGTCCCGGGTTCTTGTCCATTGGCTGCAGATGAAGGGCCTGGTTGTGGATCACATGGACCGCCAGAAGTACTAACCTGCGGAGGACGCCTAATGTCTTTAATGGGAACATTAGTTTTCCTATTTTGCGTAGTTACTGGTACAATATTCCTATGTATAGCTCCGGTGACCTGAGCTTTCTGATAGCGTGGTTTGTCCTTGCTACGTCTAGTATTGACTCCTTTGATAAATACCGTGTCACCTACGTCTACGTCAAATTCTGTTTCTCCTCCACGTTTTCTAATAACAGTCATTTTTTTATCAATCATCTTATCTGTCAAGTATTCATACAAGTACTTTGTCTTTCTCACGTGTTCTTTAACTAATTGTTGCGTAAATTGTTTGTTGAAATCTACATAAAACGAACTATTAGATTCGGTGTGACCGAAAACGACTTCAAATGGAGTAAGGCCAGTAGTCGAGTGGATTGTATGGTTATACGACATTACTGCATAAGTCATGACGGATGCAGCATCCGTGATTTTACGTTCGTACTTGGCTATGCGGTAAATTTCTATTATTGTGGAATGGAACCTTTCCACAATACCCATAGAGTTAGGGTTGTGCGGAGTACCAATATGTAAATAAATCTTATAAAAAGACAGCATTTCCTTCATTAACGTATTATTAAATTCGGTACCGGGATCCGAACTGATTCGACCAGGGATACCGTACAATGAAAAATATTTAATGAGTGCTCTAACTGCTTCCGGAGTAGATTTGGAGCTAATTTCGATTGCTTGACCTAATTTGCTGAAGGCGTCGACTATTGTAAGATAGTGCTTTCCTTCTATTGAAAAAGTATCAATAAATAGTTCTTGAAAGGGTTTAATTTGTGTTTGGGATAATTGCAGTTCAGGTTTTAGAGGCTTCCGATCATATTTCATCTTTTTACAAATTTCGCACGCATTTATTATACTTGCAACCATTTGATCCATATTATTCCAGAAAAAGGTTCGCCTAAGATGTACTAGCGTTTCCTTAATACCTCTATGACTATTTTTACCTATGTGATATTTTATTATAACATCCCGCTGTTCATTCTCGTCTTCCACATACACGACTCTCTTAGTACACTCATAAAATTTAACTGTTCCCTTCTGAAAAAGCGATATGGTGGCCTCTGAAAACTGTTTACGGTGTAATTCGTCTTCAAAGTAAAAGAAGTATTTTACTTTGGGTCTGATATATTCTTTTAGGAACCTTTTTATAAGATCCGGCTTATCTACAGGTAAATGTACTTCTAATACCTTTTGTTTTGCTCTGGATATGTCTTTAACTGTTAATTCGTTTCTGTTCCAGGTGTATACGAGTATCTGGTTTGGCTTGGTGTCTATAGCCTCTTGTAATATAAGTATGCCATCGGTATCTAAGTCTTGAGCTGAATGTACTGTGCCTATACTATCATTACTTGGTTTTTCAGATGCAGTAACGGTAGTACTACTTATAGATGGAATCGGATACGGTGATTCACGGCCATCTCCTGTTAGTGATGGTATACTTCTAGTTTTTTCAGAATCTGATGAAATTACTATAGGAGAGGGCGTTCGTTCACGAGAAGTAGAGCCGCGTGAAACATTATCCCGCTTTTTGGTTAGTTGAATTATTTCTTTAGTTAAATTATCTATATGTTGTTGAAGTTTTTGTTCCTTTTTATCTAAGTTTACTTTCATAGAAATATCATCATTTTCACCTAACGCGTTAACAGCTATCCGTGATAATGCGTCTGCGTTACAATTTTGTTTTCCACTTTTATAGACAATATGATAATCAAATTCTTCAAGGCGTAGTTTCCATCTCGTTAGTTTACTGTTCGGCTCCTTTATCGAATTTAACCAAGCTAAAGGCCTGTGATCCGTGTATATAGTAAATTTCTTTCCATATAAATAGGGTCTAAAATGTTTAGAGGCCCATACAATTGCTAAAAGCTCTTTTTCGATAGTGCTATATCGAGTTTCAGCGTCATTTAGAGTGCGACTTGCATACGCTATAGGCTTATCGCTTCCTATAGGTCCCTGCGAAAGTACAGCGCCTAGTGCATAATTGGAGGCATCAGTCGTAAGGACGAATGGTTTTGAAAAGTCAGGAAATTGTAAGAGCGGGGCGTTAGTTAATAGTTCTTTGCATTTTTCGAAAGAATCAATGAATTCCTGCTTAGTAATATCTATCTTATTTCTTTTCTTAAGGCACGATGTCAATGGCTGAGTTAATTTTGCGAAATCTTTTATAAATTTTCGGTAATAGCCTACCAAACCTAAAAAACTCTTGATTTCAGTGGCTGTTCGTGGTAACGGAAAATCTAAAACTGCTTGTACTTTATCATTATTAGGCATGAGACCGTCTTTGGTAATGGTATGACCTAGATATAACACTTCCTTCCTTAGAAATTCGCATTTGTCAAGGGTAACTTTCATATTAGTTTCCCTAAGCCTGTCAAAGACTTTTCGAAGTTTTTCAATGTGTTCCTGAAGACTTGAGGAGTATATTATAATATCGTCAAGATACACCATGCAGTGCAAACCTTGAAGACCTCGCAACACATTATCCATCGCCCGTTGGAACGTTGCGGGTGCCGTTTTCAAGCCAAACGGCATTCTTTTGAACTCAAAGTGTCCTGACTGGGTGGTAAATGCAGTTTTTGCCCTATCTGCCTCATTGACCTCTATTTGATGGTATCCGCTTGCAAGGTCAAGCGTGCTAAAATATTGAGATTTACCTAATTTGTCAAAGAGATCGCTAATATTGGGCAGGGGATATTTATCGTCTATAGTGATTTCGTTTAAGCGACGATAGTCAATTACCATCCTAAATTTCTTTTCTCCAGATGCGTCTATTTTTTTGGGTACTAGATGCACGGGTGCGCTCCAAGGCGAATGAGAATTTTGTACTACATTATCTTCCAGAAGTTTCTCTACTTGTTTATTTATTTCTTCATTTTGGCAAGGCGGATGTCTGTACGGTCGAATGTAGATGGGGTCTTCGTTAGTTGTTCTGATGTTATGTTTAACTTGATTCGAAAAAGACAGTGGTATTTTATCACAATAAAAAATATCACGATATTCATAGCATAATTTGGCTACACTCTCACGTTCCTCTTTGTTTGCATGATCTAATCGTACTTTTTTCAGATTATCTTTCAATACCTCATCGGTCATACCGTCATCATTCACAAAATTTAGTTCTAAATCCTCATTTTCAAATACCTGAACTTCGAAAGGGTCTTTGAATTTAATAATAGCTTTTTGATCAGAAATATTTTGTATAACTGTATCTGCGAAGAAATTATCACATTTAATAAGGGCCGTAGGCATTCGTACACCTTCCTGAAATTCGACAAAGTCTACGATAGCGTCTCCGTGCTGCAAGTTAGTTGGGATCCGTACTCGTGTTTCAGACCTTGGTGGCACATTTATCTCATAAGGTGGATTATAAATAATTGGAATTGCTGCATTATGTGTCTGTAGTATTTGATTTCTCATGTCAATGTTAACAGCTAATTTTTTGAGGAGGTCAGATCCTATCAGTCCGTCGTAGCGTCCGTCAACATCGTAAATGTAAAATGTGTGAGGAAGTGGGCTTTTAAAGGTTTTTAATAGAGGAATATGTATTACCTCATTATGCATGCTTTGAGCATGTGTACTAATAACTGTAAATGGTTCATAGTATTTATACTCTTTAAAAAATTCATCGGCTTTAGCAGGACTAATAAAGGAACGACTACTTCCGGTATCAATGAGAAACTTGGAGTTGATCTCAGGAATTTCAATATGCGGCAATTTTAAAATACTGTCACAATAATTTAAATTTATTATTTCACCACATCTCTCGAGGCTGTTTCCTGGAAATTTTCAGTGTCCTGATGCGCGGATTCGACCTCATTATAATTTTCAACGAAATTACAATCGATAGGAGACTGCTCTACATACTCGTCACACATTTCTGCCGTATTATAGTCGTAGTTATAGTCATAGTTCTGGTCGAAAGTGTATTCCTGACAAGGGGTTGGTTCTTCGATATAGTATAAGTCATTTGTAGTCATGTTTTGCCTAACGGGGGCGGTACGCATTGACACATCAGTATCGCCAAGCCTAGGCATTTGCTGTTGATTTGACATACCGGGTTTATATTGATTGGGGTTCATCGTAGACTGGTTCGGTATACCAAACTTAAAACCTTGTTGTTGAGGAATGCCAAATTTATATCCACCATGTTGGAAAGGTGCACGTGGTTGTTGAAAAGGTGCCTGTCCGAAAGTGCGTTGAACCTGGTTTTGGGGTGGTCCAAATCTGTTGCCTTGAGGAGGAACAAATCTATTTGGCTGTGCAAAGTTGGGTCTAATTGCTTGACCTTGACCTTGTGAAATGCCAAATTTAAAATTATTGTTAGGAACGCCAAACCTAAAATTATTATTCGGCGGCGTTAAATTAGAAGAAGGTTTATGAAATCCTTGAGCCAAGGGCACTGGTCTCAATGCATTATGTGAACTCGATTGTTGCGCTATGCTTTGTTTCACTAACTTATTTTTCGCGTTATATTGAAACTGAAAGTTTATTTCTTCAGTCACAATGCTCAAAGCATTTTCAAGATTAGCACAACCTTTCAGTCGCACGATACGAATTAAGTCTTCCGGTAAATTAAATAAGAATACGTTCAAAGATGTGTTGTTATATATAATCATCTTGGCAGCCTTTATTCCTTCATCGGTAAGTCTAATGACCTTCGCTATCAAGGAGCTTCGTACGTTCTGGATCCTATGACAAAACTCTATGTACGACTCTCCTGGCTTTAGTTTCATAGTCTCAAGTTCAATGGCTATACACTCCTCTGATCTCGGATCGCCAAAATGTTGCGTAAGAATTTCTTTTAAGCAATCCCATGTTGTTATATTAGGATTATCGCTGAGTAGAGACGCAGCTCTACCAATAAGTTTACCGCTTATAGCATGAAAGAGGTATAATTCTTGTGCCAAATTTCCTTGTATTCTAGCACCACTAAGCACATACTCACACTTTGTAATAAAAAGATTTAACAATTTTTCATCTCCATCATACTTGGGGATAATACACAAAATTTCTTTTTGGACTAGCCGTATAGCCGTAGCCGTGCCTTCCATTTTAATTAGATTAATTTACTTATAACTACACGAATTAATTACGAGGATAACAAATTTGCCAATTTAAGTGCAAACAAAATCAGATAAACGTAATTAATAGGCCCGACGATTTGGTTCGGTTAGAAAATATGGAGAAAACCGGGAATATGAAAAACAGGAGGTGAAAAGGTCTACTCACCAGCTGCTCGATCCCATGTCCTCCAGAGCCAGATTAGTCAGCACACGCCACGAGCTTCCCACGGGAGACGTATTTATTTAGGTTCAGTCTTTTCACACACGAATCACCACACGCGAAACCGATTTTGGGGTTTGCGATTAACGGTTTTCTAAAATGTGAAATATCCTACCGGCTGCGCCAGTCAACTACTGGGAGCCCGCGAGCAAGTTTTTAAAACAATTAATTTAATTCGAAATTAACTTTTTATTTGTCTGAACGTTATGAAGACTAATTACTGACTAACTAACTCTAGGGCCTAAAACTATGGTGGTCGTCTGACCGACAATGCATGATCATCAAATCGTCAGGTGTGCAATGCGTGGGCGCGAGATTACCGCTCAGAGTGAATAATGATTATGATGTGAAAAATATCTGACGATTAGACGTTACTGGCGATATAACTAGGTACATAATGTATAAATAACTACGGTTTTTTAATGCCTTTTGTCTATGGTACGGTAAGCTGAGCTGTAGACCAACGTGTTATGTATAAAGTTCTTGCTCTCTGCCAACCACAATATAACCCACAGAGTAGTTTTTATAATACCCAAAAATATAATGATTTATATTATCATAATCTTCTTGTACCAATACACCCATGGACGTATTTATAATTCTATACCCTATATAAATAATTATAGACAAATAATATTTGTGTATACGTTAAGGTCGATGGGGCGATCGTGTTCTCCATACATATTTCATTCCGAATGCATACGAGACACATAAAGTTTTTCCTTACAACAATGGATTTTATCACTTCTAAATAAATTATTGTATTCGCATCTAATGATTTCAGGCATTTAAAAATAGATTAACATAATTAAAATCGATCGTAAAATTTGATAAATTTTACGCCTGTGTGTGTGAATTTGTCAGCGCCATCTGACTAAATTAGGCCATTATTAACATAACATTTGTACTTTGAGTAAACTGCGTGCTAATAGTGTACTAGTTGAAATGACAGATGGTGGTGACCAAATTATTATTGCAAATATGTATATCCCTATATTGCGCCATATATATTAATAATTCCGTCAAGGGGTACGGTATACTCGATTGAAACGTTACCAGAATAATAAAACTTAAAAAATAATGATTTCGAGTCGACAACATATGTCCGCAAAATTCGGATTGTCGTGATAAACAATGTTATAATTATAATATTCGGCACAGTACCGCCATATTTTCTATGAACGCATGTCAGTCAGTGTCAGTGATGACTGCGCCAGTGTTCTCAGTTGGTGGGCCATATTTTTAAAGAAAGAAGAAGAAGAAGTGCATTTATTGATTGAGCTGTCAGAACAAACAAATTCAGTGTTCAATGTTCATGATGTTTCCGTACGAGTATTCATTTCATTAATTTTGCTTTGCATAGTGATTAACTTTCATCATCATCAGCCTATGCTTGTCCACTGCTGGCCTCCCCTAATGAGCGCCATAGCGCCCTGTCTTCAGCTTGCCGCATCCAGAATCTGCCCGCAGTCTTTCGCAGATCGTCATCCCACCTGATCGGAGGGTGTCCTACACTACGCTTGCCGAGTCGAGGTCTCCACTCAAGAACACGTTTACCCCAACGGTTGTCGGTTCTTCGCGAGATATGGCCAGCCCACTGCCACTTCAGCTTGCTAATTCTTTGAGCTATGTCGATAACTTTGGTTCTCTGTCGGATGTATTTGTATTTCTATTAACTTTGTTTGGACGTAAACACATCATGGCGAAAATTGAAATGAGTCACATTTCACCCGAGCGAAGCCGGGTTTTCATCTTTAATTATCATAATAATAACATTCAATAAAAAAATGAAGTAATGAGCTAAGTGTTTTTAATATTTTCCGGACATAATACAAAGTGTCTAATAAATAAATTAATGTATCGCTGACATGATAGGTATCAGATAAATAAATAAATATCGCCAGACTTACTCAGCAACTATATGGCGCCAAACTAAGCAACGCTTGTACTATGGTTACCATACATTAAACTGGCGATCCCAGTGACACCCAGACCTGGGCAAATTACGCAAAGGCCGTTTCAGAAAATTTCCTTTGTCGGGAATCGAACCCGCAACCATCCGATGCAGTGACCCGAGCGGCCAACGCTCAAACTACAGCGCCAAGCGGTCGTCAATTCGCCACACGAGGTACTACGTTGTTGCAGACGCGACGTTGCCAATTGGTAGAGAGCGGCGACTTGACAACGTCGAATGTCTATTATAAAAGCGTTTGTTGTCGGAAATATTGTTTTCGTTTAGTGTATTATAGGTACGATCACAGATATAGATTTACATAGATAACGCAAGTATCACGATTTGTATTGAAACCAAGCGTGCCAAATTTTTAACACTTACTGTGACGTCACAGATGACGGGAAATCCAAACCGATTCAAAGGCACCGATGCCGCAGATGCCCCTCTGCCCGCTACGATTCTCTCGAGTGATTATCTCGCTCATATTCATATTTTTATATCTGTAGTCGCGATGGACTGTAAGTTTCCGGCGACAAACCTTGACGCTTGGTCGGGGTTGAGGGTTTTCGGACACGCTAAGTACATACATTTGCGTTATCTATGTAAATCCAAATCTGTGGGTAGGATAGTGTTGCCGCTGGCTTAGGATTACCGTATAGGTACATAAAAATGAAAATTTACTGTATTTGCCAAATAAATACCGAACCTGGTATAAACAAACCATAGATACTACATTATATATGTACACAGGTACTAGGTAAGTACGTAATAAATATTGGAACGAAGTTCCTTATCGCGCGTTGCGAAAAGGGGCTAGACGGAAAAATTAAGACCAAAAAATGTGTAACGTAACGACACTTTTTTCCCTTTTCCTTTTCCTTTTCCTTTTCCTTTTCCTTTTCCTTTTCCTTTTCCTTTTCCTTTCCCTTTCCCTTTCCCTTTCCCTTTCCCTTTCCTTTTCATTTTCCTTTTCCTTTTCCTTTTCCTTTTCCTTTTCCTTTTCCTTTTCCTTTTCCTTTTCCTTTTCCTTTTCCTTTTCCTTTTCCTTTTCCTTTTCCTTTTCCTTTTCCTTTTCCTTTTCCTTTTCCTTTTCCTTTTCCTTTTCCTTTTCCTTTTCCTTTTCCTTTTCCTTTTCCTTTTCCTTTTCCTTTTCCTTTTCCTTTTCCTTTTCCTTTTCCTTTTCCTTTTCCTTTTCCTTTTCCTTTTCCTTATCCTTATCCTTATCCTTATCCTTTTCCTTTTACTTTTACTTCCTTCCATTGTCCAAGCCTTGCTTAGTTTGGGACCATACAGTTGGTATGTTTGTCTGGCGATATTTCTTTATTTATTAGTATTATTTTGATTGAGCTGAAGCTGTGATAGCCGATTGCTTAACGCACCAGGTATTGGGTTCAAACCCCGGCTCGCACATCTGGATTTTTCGTAATCTATGTGTGACTCATAATTTCTATATGATTATCACTAGCTTACGGTGAAGGAAAATATCGTGAGGAAACCTGCATGTCTTAGAAGATCTAAACCGTTGTTGAAACCTACGTGGTGGAAATCATCAAAGCACTGGCCTGTTTATAATTAGTTTTTAAATTCCGTGTAATTTATATTGACATTTGTTTTTACATAGAATTCTATTCTGTCTGTCAAAATACGCTGTACATAAATATCTTATCTGGCCTACGTATATGTTTTATTAATCTGCTGAGCTTCGCAAAATTAAACGGAAGCGTCAACTACGCGACTTGGAGCTTCGCCATGAAGATGTACTTGATCGACAGCGAACTATGGGACTGCGTCATGAAGCCTGCGGAGGAAGTTGACGACTTTCAACGCAAAGATGCCAAAGATCCAAGATTTGCTTGAGTCTAAGCGAACATCTATATCTCATCGTTATGACAGCTGAAACTTCGAAGGAAACATGGAAGCGACTTCGGGAAGCCTACGCTGACAGCGGGCTTGCTCGACGCTTACAACTTATGAAGAAATATCTTGGTACTAAACTTGTATTGTACTCGAACATAGAAGCCTATGTGAATGACATACGGCATGTGCAACAACAACTGATTGCCAATCAAGCTGGCCTGGAAGATGAACTTGTTGGCGTGATTATGCTGGCAGGACTTAACGACAGCTACAGCCCAATGGTGATGGCAATAGAGCATTCCGGCACCTCGATATCTACAGACTCGGTTGCATCGATCCTGCTGAAGGAAGAACGCCGAGATGCCTCTGCTACTGCTACATCTAGTGCCTTTTCGTAGTCTAGTGTAAATAGTGTGCCTAAGGTGTCGTGTACATATTGCAAAAAAGTAGGCCACGTAGTGTCTCAAAGTAGGAAACACTACTAACGCTACTCTGTATAGGACTCTAGGTCCTATAATTTTTATTGAGACACGATTTTTATGTTGATTTCTTGGTATTATTGTTGTTGTTATAAATAAAAATATGTTTACATGGAAAACCACATCTATTTCTCAGTAATGTATCTCATATGTTATAAAAGTGGAATACACTAACAAGTGTATTACAATTATATTTTCACTATATTTAGTAACATCTAGATATATATAACAACTCAAAGGTGACTGACTGACTGACTGACATACTGATCTATCAACACACAGCCCAAACCACTGGACGGATCGGGCTGAAATTTGGCATGCAGATGTTATGACGTAGGCATACGCTAAGAAAGGATTTTGATTACTTCTACCCCAAAGAGATAAAATAGGGGATGAATAATCTCGAAATTTTTGTTAAGTTAAATTACACGCGGACTGTCGCGGGCACAGCTAGTCAGATAATAAAATTATTCTATAACAGATGTATATTTTTATCGGTTTTTTAGAATGATGAATACACATACAATAATGTATTTTACAATAGCAAAAATATAATATTTTCGCTATTTATTATAAAATAAAAAGGCCGCAATTAATATAAAAGTACGCCCTCTAGTGGCTAGTGGCTAAAATACACCTTTTGTCAATGTGTGCGTGTATGTATTACAAAAAAAAGTGACAGAAGTTTTTTATCGGAAAACGCTTAGATTATGAATGATTTTAGGTTGATATTATTGCATATTTCAATGCAGTATAATAAGTCTTAATCGCAAACAATAGCATTATAGCTTAGAAATGCTCAAATTTTGCGTAAAAAATAAATAAGTAGAATCTGTTGACTACAGCGTCATCTTGAGAGAAACTGCAATAAACCCGACCGACGCTTTAACCTTAAGAAGCTGTCATATATTAAAATCTTGGTATACGTCCATACGTTAAGGTTTCGAGTTTACAAAGGCCTTCAGTTTAGCTACTTGGCACTAGATGGCATTAGTTTAGCGGTTTACTTACGGATTTAGCATAGTCTATTCAACTACTCTACACTAGATGCCGCTATTGTGAAGGATTGGTATTTGCTGATCATTATCCGATGTTTATAATTGTAGTGTACTTAATCATAATTTTCATCACCACACCATCACTATCATTCTGGTAAAAGATATACAAAAGTCGGAAGGTAGAGTAAACTAGGTAATACCCGGTTGCCACATAATCACTAGTACCGTAGACTAGTCCACTAAAACAAAATGCGAAATTAGTAGGTACCAACATAATATATTAAAAACCACTGAATATGTATTCTAGTCCTGCCTGGCCATTGTAAACATACCAATTTCGGTCAAACTCAGCTGTTTCGACCTAGCCGTATTGGCCGTGTGGGTGACTATATCTATAGCTACCTACACGTCATAATGCAGGGGCAAGGGCGCTGGGGTTAGGGTGGACATTGCATTACTGCGAGGGCGGGTAGGGTTGACAATATCTAGCTACGGATTGCACCTTTGTTTTTTCAAAAAATAGGTACCTGCCTACCTAGTTCCTCGTTTAAGTTTTTATAATAAACTTGATCTACGAGATACATAGGTATCTAAGCACACAAAAAACAACATGGCAGAGCCAGAGGAGCACGCTGGTGTATCAACATCCATTTCGCACTAGGTTCTTAGGTCCTCCAGGTATGTGTAATAGCGCCAACTATTTATTAATTCTGCTTCCCATGCTTATTTACTGCGGCACATTTCCACACAGGACTAAATACCTACGTTGTTCTTTAAAAACCATCTCAACGTAAATAAAACAAAAACACAGATAAACGCTCGAAGGTTCACCGAATCCAGTTTTGGCGAAAAATAAAAGTGTTTATTATGGCAGCAATTAATTTTCCTGGCAACCCTGCCGGGCCGGTTCGCAGGGGTGACGCGAAGGTCGACTGATTACATAAATATGGATAAAATTGCGCTTCATTGTAAGCCGGATTGAAGTATTGATGTTTTTTTATTGGGGCTTGGGCAATAAAAGGTTCGGTCCCATTATAATTGTATGATATTTATTATTTACTTCGATTTACGTTTTTTTTAATATGGGCCACTATAGCTGTTTATTTGACTAATCAATGAGTTTATGACTTGCTGAACGATGAAGAAAGTCGTAAGGAAACCAGCACATCTTTCGAAAGACGTGTGAAGTCCGCCACGCTGCACTGGGTCAGTAGCGTGGTAGATTATGGTCCGAATTTTTGGGAATATTTTATAATGGCAATAGGCTCATCGCCCATTACATTGAGACGGAAAAAAACTCCATTAGCGAGATGTGGGTGCACTGCAGTGTACCTTTACCTCTGCCAACCACTTTGGCAAATAGAATTATCTGATTCTCCACCTTAGCGTATACTGCACGTGAGCGATAACAGGCAGTTCTAAAGGCCGCAATTCTGGTTCCATCGGGCATCGGAAGAATGATCCCGCTATACAATTTTAGTTTATTTACTTTTATTGCCTTGTTAATACAGTACCTACCTACAGTAAATAGGCAGCCGCGAACGCTTTTCACTGCAGTTGTGAGCTGTGTAAATCTGTTACTACAGTGCAATTAAATTGGCACACTAGCCAATAATAGCCCAAAGTCTATTGAAGTTAAATATAACGGTTATTTCGGACCACGGTAAATCTGCCGCTGCGTACGAGGAGTACTTAAAGAGTAATTCATTATGATTGGAGCACGTCAACGTATCAAGACTTGGACATGGATTAATTATGTCGTACCGAGCCGCTCTAAGCATTAGCTCCATATTCATAGAAGGGAATAAGACGAAATCGATTTCACTCACAGTTTGTCTGGTCCCAACCATCTGTATTAGGGCTAGTACTTACTATTTCGATTATTAGGAGGACTCCGTATGTCGTAGACAGGGTAGGACAGGGTAGATAATGCAAGCACTGTTAAGTCACACTTGGTTGGAGTAAATAGTGCAGTCGGTAGTAGGCTGTAGACAGCACATTGATATAATTGATTGACCCAGGTGTTAATTTGCGGAAATCCATTGTTAAATTATTTGGGAGAAGGGACCTTTTTTAATTTTTGTTCGTTGGGAAATCCTCATGGTTGCACGCAAGCATGCGGGTTATGCCGGACTCCTACAAAATTATAAAGATAATAAGTATCTAAGTATATCGTGAATTATGTATATTTGTCAAACTGATATATAGGTAGGTAAGTATGCGAGAGATAAGCAACTCTCGCACGCTTTTGACCCGGCATTCGTTCCCAAAGGTGTTTATAATGGCTGGAAGGGTTTTACATTTTGTCGAAATAATCCTAATAAGTTATCTCTATAAGTAACTTTACGCAGACGGCTAGGGACATGTGGTTTTGCTTAGAAATATAATCACAAATAAACTCGAATCATAGTTGTTTGAACAATCTGCCTGTTATTTTTAAACAAATTGCCTGTTAGGTATTTATATTAATTCAAACAAACATGTGGTCGTTCTCTTTTAACCACAGACATGTTATTTTATTGTAGGCATCAATAATAAAATGAGACATATAAAGGTATTTCTTAGGTACTGTGTTGCTTGGATATTTTTTCGTAAACCGAAAATGCCCAATTCTGTGCGTTTGAATTTAGTGTCTGTGTCATTATTGATGCATAAACATCCTACTAATATTATAAATGTGAAAGTTTGTGAGTGTGGATGTATGTATGTATATTTGTTACTCCTTCACACAAAAACTACTGAACGGATTTGGATGAAATTTGGAACACTGATAGTTTATAACCGGGATTAACATATAGGATACTTTTTATCCCGATAATCCCGAAATTTTTGTTACGTTAAATACTACGCGGACGAAGTCGGGGGGTACAGCTAGTAATATATATTATTTATATCACCCACTACTTATTCATTAAGGGGTCTCCATTTGACACAAGCCTTGGGTCCTTCTCCCACGTAAGCCTATCGGGTTAGGACACTGGTATATCCACATTGAAAAAACATAGTAATAATGTATCATTCGGGACTAAGAATCCTAACAAACACTACTCCGAAAAAATAAACAAAAACACAAAACAAGACTAAATATAGCCACACTAAACACAAGATCGTTAAAATCCCAAGAATCCCTACTTGAATTAGAAAATGCGTTGGAAACCGTACACTGGGATATTTTAGGCCTAAGCGAAGTGAGAAGAGGTGATGAGAGAACTGAAGAACATGATAAATATATATTTTATTACAAAAACGTAACAGCAGGACTTCGTGGAGTAGGATTTATGGTTAAAAAGTATCTCAAAAACGAAATAATAGAATTTCGAGGCATATCAGATAGGATAGCAGTTTTGAATATTAAATTACCTGGCCATAAACAACCATTGTCAATTGTTCAAATATATGCCCCGACTGATATCGCAAAAGAAGAAATAAAAAACGAATTTTACAACAAACTCAACGAAATTATGCCAACTTTGTATAAAACCATAATTGTATTAGGTGACTTTAATGGCCAAATAGGAAAGAGAAGAACCAACGAGGACAAAATACTCGGTCCATATACAACCGGCAAAAGAAACGACAATGGACAAAGACTGATAAACTTCGCGTTGGAAAACAACCTACATATCATGAACAGCTACTATAAGAGGAACCCTAAAAGGAAATGGACATGGGTGTCACCGAATGGTAAGACAAAAAACGAAATAGACTACATTACTACAAACAAACCAAGATTGTTCTCGAACATAAATATAGTCAACCAATTTAATTATAACACAGATCACAGACTACTTAGAGGACAACTGTACACACAAGAACCAAAAACATTGAGGAAAAATATTTATAATACGAAACCAGTAGCTTTACGAATCCCGGAAAATATTCTAGAGGCCCTACACACTAATTTAGAAAAAATTAATAATCTTAAAGAAGTCCAAGTAAAGTATGACGCTCTAGAAAAGGAACTAAAAGAAACTGAAAGTAAAACGAGAACAACAAGCGAGAAAAAAGATAAAATAGGTCCAGAAGCAAGGAAATTGATCATGCAAAGAAAAAATTTGTTTAGTGACAGGAAAAACAACAAAAGGGAAATAACAAATCTGAGTAAAAAAATAAACCTGCAAATACGAAAACACAGAGAGAAATTAAGAACCGAAACACTAAATTACCATATACAAAAATCTGGAGGTATCAGGAAAGCATGGGTCGAATTAAGAGACAATGTAACTTGGATCGATAACATGAAACACCACAGAAGCAAGAAAAATAACACAAATAGAACAAAAATATTAGAAATAGCAACAGAATATTACCGTGAATTATACAACAACGACGCAACAATAGAGAAATCCAAACAGCTAGTTAACTGTCCCAAAAATGACGAATACGAGATCCCCTGTATACTGAGAGATGAAGTCAATAAGGCTATCAAATCACAGAAGAAGGGAAAAACGCCTGGTGGAGATTGCATATCTAATGAACTGCTAATAGGATCATCCAAAGTAACGTTAAACACTATCACAGAAATATTTAATGAAATATTGCGCACAGAGAATATACCTCGGCAGTGGACTATATCAACTATTATATTACTACACAAAAAAGGGAAGAAAGATGTTATAGCCAACTACAGACCGATCAGCTTGATGTCCAATGTGTACAAAGTATTCTCAAAAGTACTGCTAGATCGTTTGACAAGGACTTTGGATGAAAACCAACCCAAAGAACAAGCAGGTTTTCGCAGTGAGTTCTCAACAATAGATCACATCCACTCTATAAAACAAGTAATCCAGAAATGTAATGAATACAATATTACCTTTTACCTGGCGTTTGTGGATTACAATAAAGCGTTCGACTCCTTAACACACGCAAAAATCTGGGAAGCCTTAGAAACACAAGGAGTAGAGAAAAAGTATATTCGATTGATTACCAACATATATACGAACATGAAAGCAAAAATCAAAACTGAAAGAGAAGGAGATTTTTTTCCAATAAAAAGAGGAGTAAGACAAGGCGATCCATTGTCACCCAAACTTTTCTCAGCTGTTCTTGAACACGTGTTTAGACGCCTTGATTGGGATAACTACGGATTAAATATCAACGGAGTGAGATTAAATCACCTAAGGTTTGCAGACGATCTAATAATAATTTCCGAAGATTCAAATAGCTTACAAAAGATGTTAGAACAACTAGTGTACGAAAGTGATAAGGTAGGGCTCTCAATGAATACTGAGAAAACCAAAATAATGTCAAACTCGGAAAGCATCCCTATAACAGTTAACGGGAAAACCATAGAATATGTAAAGGAATACACCTACCTCGGACAGATCATATCTCCAATAGACCTAACAACGAAAGAAATTAATAACAGAGTCACTTTGGCATGGAAAAGATATTGGTCTCTTAAGGAAGTAATGAAAAACCCACTCGTACCAATTAAAGCGAAGAGCAAAATATTTAACTCGTGTATTCTGCCTGTCATGACATATGGATGCCAAACCTGGAGCTTAACAAATCATAACATACATAAATTAGAAACTTGCCAACACAATATGGAACGAAGCATACTTAACATCAAATTAAAAGACAAAATAAAACTAGATACCATAAGGAAGAACACTAAAATCACAGATGTTACTTACTGTATAAGAAAATTAAAATGGAGGTGGGCAGGACATATGATCAGGAGTGATAAGGACAAATGGTCCAAAGACGTGACAGAGTGGTGCCCGAGACAATGTAAAAGAAGGAAAGGGAGACAGCGTCGTAGATGGGAAGACGATATTAAAAATATAGCGGGACATACTTGGAAAAGACAAGCGCAGAATCGCATTCGATGGCGAACTCTAGGGGAGGCCTATGCTGGACAGCAAGACAATCTTCACGTACCGGTGTCAAACAATTAAATAAGATTTGTAACTATATTGTAATACTGATTGTTAAATAAAGGCTATTATTATTATTATTATTATTATCATTCGGGACGTCGCGAAAATGGCGAGCAATTATAAACATATGGTGGGAATTTGGTATAGGGCATCAGTAGGTACCGAATTTATACGGTCCCGGAGCGTCTACGTAAAATGTAAGTTTCTCGAGTGATCGATATGGCACTGAACCGACATATTTTTGTTATTCAACTTACCCTATGACTAAATGCTGGGCAAAGTGTCCTCATATTCATCCACTTATTACTTACCCATCTTTTAATAGGGGGTTAGACCTAGGGTTAGACAGTCGACCGACAGAGCCTCGTAAAGAACCCTTACGGCTCAATTTTCTAAGTTATTTTACAAGCGATGAGCTCAAAACCTAGTAGGTACGAGTTCGATTTAAGCATCAATCTGGGGAATCGGGTACTCGGTGGTCGTTTGTATCATAAATACAAAATAACCTTCGTATCAGCCGAATGTTGTGAACCAAATGAGTCAACGCACCTCACGTAGCAACAGGGATATTCGCAAATTGGCCGCTGTTTGGCGGCGTGCCACGGCGCGGCGCGCGGCACTTTACACCGGGAACCACTTCCGTGGAAGCGCTGTTGACGGCAAGATCCGCCTGATGGGTATTGCCAGGTGTTGTGTATTTATTAGTTTAGCCTTGAGTAGTAGTGGGAGCTAAAACATGTTGACTAGTCCCATAAGTGTTGGTCGAGAGTAGGGCCATTGCTCACAACTAGGAGCGATTCCCGTGTAGGGTTTCTGAAAATGATAATCTCGTCATTTGCCCTGGGGTGGGGTGTTACTGGGATTAGGGTCAGTCCATCGGAAGTACGGTGCGGTACGTAACCCACTTGCTGTGTTATCAGACCCTTTATTTGTTATTCCAAATATTGAACAGTCCAAAGATTTGTGAGTAAGTATACCTACATATAAGGAAAATCTACATTTTTATAAAAATCCATAGGCTACTTAGATTTCAATAAGAAAAAGTCAGACCTAATAATAATAATAATAGTTTATTTTCACTTCCTTATCTAATTACAGTTTTTCACTGGCACTCAAACTAGGAATAACTAATGGTGAACCAATCACCGCATACTGGCTGGCTATATAATAAAGACCATGCGGTTTCTTTTAGATAGGTGATGGACCGCATGACGGTAAGGCCTTGCTGCGCCTTTCACGGCATTCATTAATAATAAGGTGCTCTTTCACTTTTTTCATTTTGATGCATCGATGTAATCAGCATTCGAGTTTAAGCTGTAGGGGCATATCTGTTTTCTCTTCTTGACTCTTCTTCCTTTTCCTAGGCGAGCTGGAATGGTCAGTACTTTGATGTGCTCTCCAAAGGCCTGCGTAGCTAATTCTAGCAATGATTTATCAAGTAGGTAGGTTAAACATGCGCCTTTATAAAATATCCTCATTAATTCGGAACTACACGCCGCTGGCACATTTACTCCAATGTCAGATCATCACATAAGCATAGAATATATATTCGGAAAAATCTTCACGAATCGTAAATTTATCAAACGGCGGTCGCCCGTTCCTGGCAGTTTGACAAAATTACCAACCTTGAACTGCTTGTTTATGGCCGCTTTTCCATGGAACCCGATTTATTTTGATTATTTAGGTTTTGAAGGACGATGCGTATGATCGATGTGGAATGGCTTTGCCAACGTTGTTTTATAACGTTGCATTAGTCAATCACAATGTTTTTTTAGGCTAGGAATTGAGTAGACATTAATGTTTTCCACACATTTCGAATTATATTTCTGAAGTGGTTTAGTTTGCAAGATAAACTTTGGAATCTGTATATTCGTAATTTGTCTTGGGTTATGAATCACTCCCTATTCAAAAATGCAAGCAGTGCTTGGTAGGTGATATTGCTGGCTTGCGTTCAAACCACTATCTAGACACGTCGCTGACTCTCTTTTCAGGTCCTGAATCAGATTGTATTTTTGAATTGACATCATATTGTGCAACAATACGTCCGAACTACGCAATACATGAAGCATTAATATATTATCTAGCTAGTAACAAGCCATCTGTGTGTAGGTATATGACTAATGGCCATCTCTGCCAAAATATCTATTTAGTCACTTGCTTCCGGAAAAACTTCAAAACAGCCGGAATTTTTACGACTCTCAACGAAAACATGACGATTTTCATACATACACAGCAGAGTGTGGGATGAACTTCCTATTTCATTTTCTAGTTATTTTTTAAATCTTCTTCGTCGTTATATTTTTGGCAGAATTATCGTTGTCATTACTGAAGGAAGTAGGAGAACGGTTGACCACCCGTTGCCATTCCTCACGCATTGCTGCAATTCTGGTTCACTCATGAAAGGGTTATAATATACTAGCTGTGCTCCCCGACTTCGTCCGCGTAGTATTTAACGTAACAAAATTTTCGGGATTATCGGGATTTAACGTAACAAAAATTTCGGGATTATCGGGATAAAAAGTATCCTATATGTTAATCCCGGTTATAAACTATCTGTGTTCCAAATTTCATCCAAATCCGTTCAGTAGTTTTTGCGTGAAGGAGTAACATACATACATACATCCACACTCACAAACTTTCACATTTATAATATTAGTAGGATTATTTACTATTTATATTTATTTACTCTTAGTTATTTAGTGACAATGGTGTTGCCTGCTCATATTATTTTTTATGCTGTTCCTGAGAATGTACACCATTTTTAATTAATTGAAAAGAGTAACTATTGAGTTTCTTGACGGATCATCTCAGTGGAAGCAGCATTCCGAACCGGTGGTAGATTTTGACTATTCATAAATGCTTTGTTGGCTTACGTGAAAAAAAACAATTTTGAGTTTGAGTTGAGTTTGAGTCTATAAAATACCTATCAGGAATACCCAATTAAACGTCCAAAGCACAACACAAACTAATTCTTCTGGCTGCCCTATCCCAGCACTATTAATCTAGTTACGCACAAAGTACAAACTTTATTTGGAGAGATTCACATTGCTTTTCTGGGACCCAACTCTGTTGTCGCTCGACTCGACTCTTATTCCAACTAGTAGGTAAAGCTGACATGTCATATGATTCATGTTATTTAAGATTTATCAATTAAGCTCGCTCGACATCTTAGTTTCTCTTTTTGAAATATTATTTTATCATATTATGCCATTCGAGATAATTCTCTAATAAAATCAGTCTGTCTTAGTCACCAGAACTCTGACACCGAGGTCATCACCGTCTGTCTATTAAGTAACGCTACGATACCCAATAATTATAAAATAGGACTGGATGTTTACTTAACCCTACGATAGCATGTCTGACCCACATATTCCTGGTAGTGAGTGACCTGCTTCTACACCCCACCCTCTTGGCGGTTGCATACTCACCATGTATTCTTCACCTTTGACAGGGCCCACTGAACGCCTCGGCGTCTGAATGGACTCAGCAGTGATGAATGAAGTGTTCCCGAGTGTTGGGCGGTTCCCGGTAATATTGCGTAAGATCCCGCTTTTGATCATATAGTGGGTCCGGTGGAAATTGACAAGTGACATATTTAATGCAATTTTTCATCAGGGATTTCATGCATTATGTCTTACGAGTGATAAGAAGAGCTGTAACTAGAGTTCAGCGTAGTACTCGTAAGAGAGTGTTTCTCTTATAAAAAGTCTACTTAGGGCTGTTTAAAAATCCCATTCGCTATAAGGGGGAATGTGCCCTAGGCTCGCCCCCTTTTACATTGGGACCAAAACTGCTGCACCAGTAGAGCGCTCTCACATTCTCTCTCTGTCTACCATGTGAGTGAATATAGGCGAGCATTGAATTAATTAATAATTGAATTGCGTGTATTGCTTTGAAAATTCTGCTTCACATGTCTCTTGTTACAATTTTCTTATAAATTTACCACACTTTGGAAATTATTTTGTATTCTTCTTAGAGTGTTTACGCCAATTTTCCTAGGCTGCTCTACAGTGGGACATGTGCCAGTGGTTCGGATAAACGAACTAAAACACAGAATAAATAAACGTGATCTCTCACATCGTTGCATCATGTCTATTTTATTCTGCGGGCGCTTTCGTGGCTAAAACTCCACTGTTTTCATCTTTAATCACAATAAATAATCAAATAATTTGGACGAATCTTCTTCTTCTTGCGGCGCCTCTCCAACTAGTGAAGGTCGGCTAACAACTTGTGGAATGTATTCCTGTCTTGCGCAAGGCGGAAAATTTGCACATTTGGACTAATCTAACCCGGTATAAAATACAAACATTACTTTTAATAAGTACCTGTCTGCCTACGATTAATATTGCAATCAATAGATTTATAAAATTAAACTTACTTCATCTTAAAATTAAAAATAATTAGGTACCTAGTAATTTTGAAAAGAATAGAATAACTGATTACTTACTGAGTTATTTTTTAAAGTTCGCTTGAAATGTTAGGGTCGTGTTACGACGGAAAGTGCCGAGGAAATTAATAAAAAATTGTTTTGACGTAGAATTGCTTATAAACTCTGGTGTTCCAAGCGGGAATGTTGCCAGTGCTTCGCAAAACGTGTGAAAACGCGGAGTAAATAAACGTGATGAAACACCGCGAGAGAGAAGCTTCTAGAATTATTCAAAATGTATGTTTGTAAAGATATCAAACATTATTTTTAATTCGGATTTTAATATAGTTTTTTTACAGTGTGGGGTTTTACGAAACACAAATTGGATCTGCTCATTTTAATACTGGGGTTTCTTTTTTCGTTCTTGCAACACATTTTAAAAATAATATATTCCCATTAGCCCCTTCAACCCAACTTAATGCTTACTTTACTATGAGCGGCCTCATCTACTTTATTGGCCAGGGTAAATATATCAATAAATCTAATGGAAGATTGCTGTAGAACCAAATTTCGATAACAGGAGAATTTTACGAGAATACCATGTTCAAGTCCTGACCTTCGATGTCAAAGCTAACCTCTAGACTAAACATTCACATTCAATTGTTTTTACACTGGTAATGTTTGCTGAATAAAACATAACGTATTAACAATTATCCTATGCTGATATTAATGCAATGTTAGCCAGGCACCTTGGCCCTGTTCCGTACAGGACGACCTCAGCCCGATAAGTGCTGTTTTCAACTTTAAACGCTGATAACGTGTGCACTTCTGTAATGTTGAAACCTTGAGTCACCCGCACTACAAAGCCAGCTCGTTTTAGCAAGGGCACAATTTTTAAAATAAACCCAGGAACCACATGGTTGTAGTAACATCTCTATCTACACATGGTGAAAAAAATGGCGAGTGTTCCAGCAACGCATGGAGCAATCCTAAGGGGCTATACAAAACTATAATTTTACAATCTGATATTCATTTTACAACCTATAATTAATTTTACAACTTACAATTTTCTACAATTTTAAAAACCTAATAATACCTTACATTTTAATTTACAATTTATTTTACAGTTTATTCAACAATTTATTATATTATACAATGTTAGCTGTAAGAATTTAAATGGAAATATACATATTTTAACTTATACAAATTTACAATAACAAATGAAACATTATTTACAATCAATACAAACAATAATACCAAATAATTTGTACTTTAATTCTGATTTAAAGCAAATACAATCCAAATCGAAAAATAAATATCGCTGATTCTATATACACACCGCACTGTGATAAAATATACAAACAAGAAAATAATAGTAATACACAACTAAAACTTAATATGGAATAACTCTAAATTGAAAATTTAAAAACCCCCGATGCGATGACCTGTTCATCAAATGTATAATTTACCTAGTTCTTCCAAATAATGATGTTAGCGCGATTTGCGTAGCTCCCGTAGCTCAGTATCCATAGTTTACTTCATATATCCATTGTTTTGGCTTCCTCATTTATAATCTAAGATGTACAATCATCAACAGAAAATCTGTGTAAAAGTATGAGACATTATTTTGTTATGACATTATAATAATTGACATTAGAATAGACAACGAATCTAAATATTGATGTCACGGAGGTTTTATTCCTAGTAAAATATTATCAATTATGATTCAATTTGATGTAATAACTCTGGTTGAGGTAGACGGGAGCAGCCTAGGGGAAGAATTTTCAATAACGCTAAAATTATTTTAAATTAGATTAGTTTTTTTATATTCTTTGTCAATGGCGGAGCAACGCCCTCTAGAATTATTAGAGCGTAATATTCCATGACCATTAACAAACCAAACAAAATTTAACGCATGCGCGTATCCATCATTTGAAACGTGACTTATGGAACGTCTTTAGTTCATACACAAATCTCAATAAAATTGATAAAATATTCATTTTTTTCAGAATCAGGGAAACTTTTCAAATTTATAATATTGTAAAAAGCCAGTTCAGACTATTACGATCATTTAAAAATATACCTAATAAATCTAAATCCAATCATCTCAAATTTCGACTGGATTCGAGCCGAGGGAATTGGTTTTGGCCGTGAATGTGGCTTTTTTAACCTACAAAAGAGCTGATGATCTTCAAACGGCTGAACCGATTTTCATGAAACATAGCTAAGAACACTCTCGATCAGAATACCTATCTAACAAAAGAAACAAAATTGAAATCGGTTCATCAGCTTGGGCGCTACGTTGCCACAGACAGACACACAGATCCACAGATACACAGATACACAGATACACAGATACACATGTTAAACTTATAACACCCCTCGTTTTTCGTCGGGGGTTAAATATATAAAACAACAAACAAAGGAAACTGAACATATTAAATTAAAAGATTTTCATAGAAAACTAAAAATATTAACAAGGTCTCTGACTCTGTTAGAGGAGACGCGGCAGATTGTGCACACTAAGTGCACAATCACTTTAAAAAAAAAAAAAAACCTAAGTGGCTGTCTGTATGTATGGGTAGATCCAGGCACACTTATCAACATGCACCTGGGTTTACCCATGTCTCTCCGCTCTTGAGATATCGTCTCAGGCTCTCGTCTGCATAATGCAACCGCGCGTCCAGTGAAACCGTTGAAGAATCATAGCGTCCCATGTATAAAATCATGAGATAGATCTAAGAGGATGTCACTTGTACTGGTTACCCCTGGTTTGACCTGATGAAATATATTATACACCAATTTATGCTGTTATCACTATTTACGACAGCAGACAATAGGGACAACAACATTATCAGTGTACCTAAATGTTTCGTCAGTGCAAATTCACGGTTACACACTCAAATATAACAACAGCTATCTACCAGTGAAAGTCCCGTCAAAATCGGTCCAGCTGCTTCGGAGATACTCGTTGATTTCATGTGTTTTTATTTTTTTACGCGAAACCTTAATTGTTTTTCTAAAATTAAAGTAGCCTAAGTTAGTCCTTAAAACATCAGCTATCTGCTAGTGAAAGTCCCGTCAAAATCGGTCCAGCCGTTTCGGAGATTACCCGAAAGAAATACACAGACAGACAGACAGACAGACAGACAAAAAAAAACGCGTTTTTATTATAGGTGTCGTATGTATTTTCATATGCATTTAGTGAAAAGGTGTTATTTTTGATATTACAAACAGACACTCCAATTTTATTTATTTGTTGTATACATTTATAGATGCGTTAAAAGCTTTGCCTATCGTGAAGGGATCCTTATCCTTTCCAATGACCCCCACCTCCGAGCGCCCTCTGTGCCAAGTGTCGCAATATTTCGGAGGGATGATACCTTTTTTTCTTTTTTTTTCGTGCCAATATGTAAGTAACCTTTTATTACAAGAATCCAAACTAAAACAAATAGACTTTGACATAATCTATCTATGAAACCTGAAACCCTATTATCATTGACGTGTTACTAAACGTATAGCAAACAATCAACCAATTGCTGCTCGCGTCATATACCCAGTAGGAGAACGCGACACTTGGAGCATTCAAATCTTATACACCGACGTAACCTGTGCCCGTGACACTCTAGGGGTTAACTGTATTCGATCATCATCACAAAGGATTCCAATCTTGCCCTCAATCGATTTCTCCATCGAAAATTAGGGACAACGTGTCATCTAAAAGAAAATATATTATGGCACGGTCGTAACGAGCTTGCCCCGCGTGTTACAGGTAACATCTATGTTTCCACGAAAGAAGACGCCACCTGTCCAATTAGTCACGTCGAGGTGGTGACTGACGAGCGACAAATAGCCAAGGGACGGCATGTTGATTTCATAAAGGAGATTTCGTGAGTCATACTCAAAGAAATTGTAATATTATTACAATCTCTTCGGTCATACTCTCGTGTCCAATTATACTTTTCACTAATTTATTTATATATTTATACGTTTTCCTGTGAAGCTGTGATAGCCGATTGGTTAAGCGCGCGTCTTGCGGGCTACCAGGTCTCGGGTTCAAACCCCGGCTCGAACCTCTGGATTTTTCGAAATCTATGTGCGAATCATAATTTCTATATGATTATCACTTGCTTACGGTGAAGGAAAACATCGTGAGGAAACCTGCATGTCTTAGAAGATTTAACAAATTTTCGAAAGACATGTGAAATCCGCCAACCCGCACTGGGCCAGCGTGGTGGATTATGGCCTGAATCCCCCTCGTGTTGAGGGGAGGCCCGTGCCCAGTAGTGGGACGTCAAAAGGGCTAAAATTATTATTATTATACTTTTTCAAAGCATCCAAAGGTTCTATGAAATTTGGAAATAGCCTACAGAGTGAGTTTTGAACGTCGATCTCTCATGGTGTGCTGTGAAAGTCAATCAAAATGGTTTGATGTGTTTACCCCAAGAAGATGATTGCTGTCCCTCAGGTCTGTCCGTGTACGTTCGCAGCGTGACATCTCCATAGATCCTTTCTTAAGGAGGTTAGGTCGATAGATCTGGCATGATAACTATTGGAAAAAATAGAAATAAGAGTGATACTACAATTGTTTTTTTCAAAAAGTTCAATTTGTCCAATTACTTAGTTCAGCGTAAGTTTGAACACAGCAACGGAATAATGACCGACTCAGTCCTTTTTTATCCTTCATGATGAAACTCAATGCCAATTTAGAAGCGATCCTGGCCACATGTCCTCTGTGGCGTCAGCTGCCACCAGGCCCCTTATTAGCCGGGTGTATTTCGGGATTCGCACGGTGCTTCGAAGCTAAGCTGGCGGCTAGAATTGGCGTCACGACCTTAAAACTAAAACAGGACTCAGTGATTCACTGGCGCGTTTAATTTTGGGGCTCCGCTTGCGCGAGCCGCATTGCCAATTGGTTTTATGTATGCACAAAATTAAGGGCTTGTCTGACTGTACACACGTTAACAGTTGACACAGAGTTAAAGCTAGTGAAGTTAGAAACAAGAAATCTGAACAGAAGGAGGCAAGCAATAAGGAACAATTTTCTAGAATGGAACCCTCTTAGCGATTTAAGTTTGTAGGTAGGTACTAGAATCACTGTACCTACCTATGTGAAGCTGGGGCGGGCCGTTTGCAACCATTAGCCATCCTTAGCTTACTAGGAAGGAAAGTTGTCTCGGAAAAAGTAATTCTACTTATCATGAAAATCAACCCACCCATCTCGGGGGAAGCCACGAGCTAATAGTTGTTAAATAAACATGTGTAGGTACTTCATTTAAAATAGGTGTACAGCACTATGGCAACACGACAGGTGTTGGTGACGTATGTCGCGATGAAACAGTTTGTTTTTCTCTCTGTGAATGGAGATATTTTCACGTGGGCCGTGATTGATCGACGCCGTGAATTGGATCAAGATGTGAATGAAATTGTTATCAATAAGAGAGGTGTTTCCAACGTGCAGAAAAATATGTTTACCAATGAATTTGTAATCATAAGATATTTACAAATTCCTTGATATTAACAGTTTGCTTACCACAATCCAACAAACAAAGATAATCATTTGTTATAAGGTACGAAACTGCTCACTTGACCCGACTCTCCCTCGCATTGAGTTTAAATTTTAGCAGAATAATAGCAAAAATAAAATCAAAAAGCAGGCATGTTTTAAATCTACTCCATCATCCATAGATTACAAAGATTAGAACAAAACTATAACTTGTCAAAGCTGGAATCATTAACTCTGCGTCAACCCTAACGCGATCAAATAAGTAATTATGAAGTTGAGTGATCTTCTCTAAATCCTTTAGTACCCCAAGTGTCCAATAAATCTCGTGGCGCCAGTGTCGTGAGTCAGTGATCGACGCCCGGGTGCCGGCGGCGCGTGCGCACCGTTTCACACTATTTTTCAGCTAATTCTATTTTCGGTGTGAAATTAATTGTTCATTTAGTTTGGTCACGATGCTCGCTGTTGTTGAATACATAATGCGGTTTTATAACGAACTTTTATTTGTAAAGTCTGATAGCGATCTAGGAAATGAAATTCTTATGTCATTGTACGAAATGACAAATCAAAAACGGTTCGGACATGTCAATTTGTACCGTCCTCAAGTCTGAGAACGATCTTGAGTGCGTACTCAAGTTTGTTTTCAGACTTGACATCGATAAGATCGACTTATGAATACGGGCCTAGACACCTAGAAAATAAGAAACTATATAATTTCCCATTACTTAGTTTATAAGAACTTCTCATGTAAACTTTTGTACTTTTTTATTATTATTATTATTATATCTTATTCAGCTAAGGTACTTTTAGGTCTGGTACCAACCTAAGTTAAACGCTATTTAACTACTATGTGTGCGTCTCTTTCTCCTACTGAAACAAAAGACGGCCGAGCTCGCCCTAACGACCGTAGTGTACAATTGAGTGCAGCGGGAAAACTGCATCAAAATTCGTTACGTTTAAAAGAACTAAGCGGACAGACATACGCTGATATGGCGACTTCGTTTTATACCATGTAGGGATTAGTGATAGGGAGAAAAGATGAATCCTTATGAGGTGATAAGTAGATATACCTTATAGTGTAAAATGTAAATACTTCACCTTTTCGCTTGAACGGTACAGGTACAGAGCAGTGTTGAGCCGAGCGCCAGAGCTAAGTAAGTGCTATGCAAAAATGATCCTTAATGTGTCCCAGAGTTATTGCATTAGCTGTAACTATTAGAAGCTTTACATCCACTACCCCACTGTGGTCGGGTTGATGGTAGCGATTAAACCCACTACGCGGCGTCGCGTTGATATGTAGCCGATATAAAATATGCGTGACGTCTGTATGGGGTTACTGGCTACTACTATTTGTGGAACTCGCTAACTCGATAGAATAGACGTCCTGTAATATTTCTATAAGCAACCCTACGGCAGAAAGTCGAACCAAGAGTAGAACAACGAATTTTCTAACATTTTCCTTGTAGGGCTGTTACGAAAGTTTTGCAGCTGTGTTTTGATTGGTTTCAGTCATCTTGTATTGCTAAAAAAATTAATATGGCCGCTTGTCGATGGAAATCTAGACTTGAGCCTTTTTGATTTCAATCAGTCTCAATTAACAAGGTGCAATATTAATTTCTAACTCTAACTAACTAACTAAATTAAATAAATTACAAGGTCCCTAGAGTTATTTCTAGATTTTTGGAGCACACAGGTTTTTTGAAGTAGGTTCAATTTCAAAAAAGTTCGCAATGTCAGGTTACTTTGATCCCTTGGGTAACATACCCATCGATGGACCTTTGTGTCGTCTACTATTTTCAAACCAACCATCAATTCTAGTCACTTAGGGTCTGTTCAAACGAGCTGCATCCGTGCAAGCCGGTTGTATCAACCAAAACTGAGAGCCGTCTACGCAGTCTGCTTGCAGTCCGCAATCAGTTCTTCTGAAAAAACCCATTGTCTTACCCTCTCCTTTTATCTTATAGATTACAGTACCTACTTACTCCTTGCGAGTTCCCGTAGTTAACAGCACTCCGGGCTGAGGGCAGAGCGCGAGGCGCCGCGACGGCGCGCCGCTCCCGCCGCCGAGGCGCCGACGACGCCCGCCCGCCGCCGCCGCCGGCCTGCCCGCCAAATAAACCACTGTCCTGTCTCCTGCCTGTCAGCTCCTAGCACTGTGGACAGGTTTTAGAAGAGGTTATTATTACTTTTTTTAATCCGTCATGACTTGAAAATCATCCGTTCGTTATCCAACAATTATAGTCTACAAATTAGTTACCGACTAGGACTACTACCTATATCATGAAAAACTCCGAAAAAATATAAGTAGGTGGCAAGTTTGACTAACAGAAATAAAATCGGCAGTTTGTCGGAGCATGCCTACCTGCCTAGTTTTATGGTCGAGATAAGTAATTTATAAAATAAATAAAAATAAGTAATTTACTAGATATTAATTATTATGAACGCCATTAACGTGGGTTGACAATATTTTTTCAGAAGTCAAGCATTTTTGTTCATCAGTAAACTTTTCATTTAAATTTTAGGGGGTGTTCGCACGGTGCAACGTTCTCACTGAAGGAACTTTAGACTCGGGCGAACTTTTTAAGTTTCTGATAGTTAATTACGAGCGAATCAATGGAAGCATTACGAACCGGTGGTAGATTCTGACTATTCATAAATGCTTTGTTGGCTTACATTAATCAAAACAATTTTGAGTTTGAATGCTCGCCGTAATAACGCTGTCTTAAATCAAAATAACAGTCATGTCAAACACGGAAACACATTAAAAAACATTTTTGATTGTTTGCATAGATAACTGACAGGCACATAGGTACAATCAAAATATTAGATAAAATAAACATCTTTAAGGCACGTTGTTCGCATCGAATAAATCAACAATGTAAATACACCGACCAACCTTCGGACAACTGCCGGTATATCACAGAAGCTATAAATAAGTATTCTAAATAGCGTACAACTATAAACCACACTATTATTGGAGTCGTCGACGTGTTTACTCACTTATTATACACAATGCATGCACACAATAAACATAAACATTCCGTGGACAAAATATTGATTTACGATTGGGTTTTTAAAGTAAAGAGACCACAAGATGAAACTCCATTGCCTGACAAGGGACTCCTAATCAACCATTGGCTCGGTAAATCGCCTAACGATATTGGTGTGTAACATCTGTTTTCATTGACTTATATTCTAAAACTTTACACTTCCCATACAATGTGGAAGAAATGTAAAGTTTTAGATATGTTTTTATGCAGGTACCTCTGTTGGACATCTGGAAGGACTCTATTACTGCCCAATTTCTCTTACAAAGTACCTAAACAGTTGATATTTCTTACCTTGTGTACGGAATCCAGGATGATTTAAGTATGTTAAGTATGCTAAGTAACATAAAATGGGTACATAGTTTAGGTACTCCGGTAAATTATTTAACTCTATATAGGTAGTTTGAATACCTACAATTTACATGTTTTTTTTTTTTTTTTTTTTTTTTTTTTTTATGTGATTGTGCACAAGTGTGCACAATCTGCCGCGTCTCCTCTGACTTAATCAGAGACCTTGTTATTAAGTTTATTTATTTATAGACGTTCCTTTTTAATATGATTAATACTGTTTTCTTTAGGCAAATTTGTGTTAATTAATTTTGTATCAATGTTAGAATATTATGTTACTGTCTATACATTGCGGCATAGATCTTAGATCGTGAATTATTAATCGGCACCTATTTTAAAGTAGAATTAACTTGTGATTGTATATACGAGTAAAATCAAAAATGTATGATTGATTATTTCCAATTTTGTGACTAGATTCTAAATATTAAAATGACTTGTAAAATAATTAACTGGTTTTCAAAAATTGGTAATTAAATTGTTGAATAATTTGTAAAATAGATTGTAAATAAATTGTAAAATAAAATTGTTAAGAAATTGTAGAATACCTTGTAGAATATTTGTAAATTAGATTGTAAATTAAATTATCAGGTTTTTAAAATTGTATATAATTTGTTATTTTAAAAATAAGTTGTATATTGTAAAATAGATATCCCATTTGTAAATCAACGACAGACACGACGAGTTTGTATGTTGTTCACGGCTTCATTCAGTTTGGAATGCATGTGTTGAATATTCTCACGAATATTGTAAATGTCATCTTATTGATGATGAAGCCGTGAGTGTAGTGTTAGGGTGTTGTGATGTGTTTGGGGTGTGTGCTTGGAGAGTGAGGGTGTGTGTTTGTGTGTGGAATGTGTGTGTGCGCAAATAAGACTCGGCAGCACATCAGTGTTGCCTCGTCCGTTTGTGCTGTGTTGTGTGTTGTGTTGATCAAGTACGGCCTGGAGACTCTCCGGACCGACATTGCACAGAATGTGGTGGACAAACGAGTTTGTTATGGTCTCCAGGTCGTACTTGACTTGGTTGCGTGTGTTATGTTGTATGTGTGGTGTATGTGTATGTTTTGTGACGTGTTTGTCGTATTTGTTGGGTGCGTGTGGCGTCTGTTTCACGCCCGCGGCGACCTTAACAGTAGGATACGCTCGACCGCGCTATGCTGTCCCATTTCCTCCATATTGGGCAGTCCCCATCAAAGGCAGTGTGCCCAGTGTTCTTGCACTTGGCCTGAGTGCAGTTGCGGCATGTGGGTGTATCGCCCGCGATGTAACGCGGGCAGGCCGCGCGTGGGTGCGGGTCGCCACAGAAACTGCAAAGATCAATAGAATCTTTGCAGCTTCTGCGGCCGTGTCCGTAACCCAGGCACCGGGTGCACTGCACTACCGGGGACTGGTCCTCGACCTCCACCCGCTGCAGGTCGATGTGGACCTTCCCCACCGACGTTAGCCTCTGCCACATCCTGGGAGACACTTGGAGGATGACGTGGTTCTCTAACGGGTTCCGCGCCCTCCTCCGGTATCTCACCACGATGCTGCTGAAGTCAACGTCGGTGAGGTCGGCCAGTAGGTCCGCATTTTGACACCTCAGGGACGCGAGGATGTCCTCATCCGTATTGTAGGAGAGGACATCTCTGATGATGACGAGCGGGTTTTTGTTCCGCGCCTCTTCGACCGCAAGGTCGCCCGTGGTCTTGAGCTTGGCTGCCATACGGGCCAGCTCCTCCTTACTGGAGCAGCTCAAGACCACTTTCTGGTCTTTGACCTTGCGGACGCGCTGGAGCTGGAACCCGCTCGTTCTCGCGTCTAGTGTTGTGCGGACCTTGGTGAGCACCTCCTCGCTTGTGTCCATCACCTCGCGGGAGGACACAATGATGGAGTGGTGGCTCGCTGGGGTGGCGGGTCGTGTGGGGGCAGCGGCGGGCGCGGCGAGCGTCTCGGCGTATGTGGAGACATTCGTCTTCAGCTCAGGGATCTGAGCGCTGATGGTTTCGGTGGCTGCCCTGATGCCCAGCACCTCCGTCATCAGCTCGTCGTACTTCTTTGTCCCTGCCTGGTCCTGCACTTCAACCACCTTTTTCTGGGTTACGCTGGCCTCCTTTAGCAGGCTTGAGTTTTCTGCAAGTAGCCTGCTATTTTCTTCTATTTTCCTCTTTAATTCGTCTATTTCCGCTTTATTTCCGAGTTCCTCCCGTCTCTCTTCCGCTTTCTCCACCTGACTAGGTTTTACTTTCTCCCTTTCCTTTCCTCCTCCCCTCTCCAACTCCGCCTCCTTGACCAGTTGGTACAGGCGCTCCACAGCTGCAGTCACCTCGGTTTTAATCTCGGTTTTGAGATTCCTAGAGTTGTTGAGGTGGAGCTTGGCCTTGTTCAGGCACGCTCTCGCCTCAGCAACTCTAGGTTGGGTATTTTTAATTTGTGGTGGTGGTGGTGGTGAGCTTTGTGGAGCGTCTGTTGAGGTCCGGGCTGTTCCTGTCTTGCTGATGGACATTGGTCTGTGGAGAGGGGAAGGTTTTTGGGGTTTGAGTGGTGCAGGTTCCGATTTAGCGGCCTCCCGCTCCCCTGTGGTCTTACAACCGTTCGGGGCTGGGTCCGTTTCCGCCTGGTCGGTCTTTCCCTGCGAGTGCCTTTTCTTTGGCTTTACCGGACCATACTCCTTCCGGAGGGAGCTCGGTGAGACGACCCAGGACTCGATGCTACGCCGGACCTGAGTCGTCTTGCTCACCTCGGTTCCCGACGGGCTGACCGATAAAGCCTTCTCGGGGATAGAGACAGGGTTCGCCAGTTTTTTGCTGTCCGCGGCAACAGTCTTTTTAACGGGCGTGCGGTGGCCAAACATTTTTAACAATTTAATTACAATCCAAAATATAACTTAAGGTATAATGACTATAAAAATGACTAGGTTGAGTTACGATTAATAATTTGGTTTGTATAATTAGTTTTTAAAATTGTATATAAAATGTAAGTGTGTATATATTGTATATAAATTAAAATGTATATAGTTGTTAAAATTGTAAAATTGTAAAAGTCAATTCTTAATCCTAGTAAAATGTAAATATTAATCGTCTCTGACGATTGTCCTATTTGTCAGCTTATAAGTTTAGCTATGTGTTATAGCTCGGTTTTTTGGTTATGTCTCCGTCTAAGACGATGGTCAAGTTTTTGTCAAAAATTCATTCATTCATTCGTTCAAGCGAAAAGGTGAAGTATTTACATTTTACACTATAAGGTATATCTACTTATCACCTCATAAGGATTCATCTTTTCTCCCTATCACTAATCCCTACATGGTATAAAACGAAGTCGCCATATCAGCGTATGTCTGTCCGCTTAGTTCTTTTAAACGTAACGAATTTTGATGCAGTTTTCCCGCTGCACTCAATTGTACACTACGGTCGTTAGGGCGAGCTCGGCCGTCTTTTGTTTCAGTAGGAGAAAGAGACGCACACATAGTAGTTAAATAGCGTTTAACTTAGGTTGGTACCAGACCTAAAAGTACCTTAGCTGAATAAGATATAATAATAAAAGAGACCACAAGATGAAACTCCATTGCCTGACAAGGGACTCCTAATCAACCATTGGCTCGGTAAATCGCCTAACGATATTGGTGTGTAACATCTGTTTTCATTGACTTATATTCTAAAACTTTACACTTCCCATACAATGTGGAAGAAATGTAAAGTTTTAGATATGTTTTTATGCAGGTACCTCTGTTGGACATCTGGAAGGACTCTATTACTGCCCAATTTCTCTTACAAAGTACCTAAACAGTTGATATTTCTTACCTTGTGTACGGAATCCAGGATGATTTAAGTATGTTAAGTATGCTAAGTAACATAAAATGGGTACATAGTTTAGGTACTCCGGTAAATTATTTAACTCTATATAGGTAGTTTGAATACCTACAATTTACATGTTGAGTTACACACTGTACCTTCGTAAGTACATAATTATCTGATAAACATTTAAATTATGTTTGACCGGCGGTCACGTTCTCAGGCAACACTCATGATAGGAACCTCGTTAGAGGTCGTTCTGGTAGGGTGGCCACGCGGGTTTTACCTAATTTCTTAGGCGTTATACTTAATGGGGGTCTCGACGGATGAGTGATTTCGCAGAATTAAAAGATCTCCAAACACTTCATGCTTAGTTCTTATTCATGTTGTTACTAAAATCTATTAAGCAAGCTTGTTGGCGGCTTTACCGTTCGTTAATCCTCTATCCTCGTATACTTACATCATCGTTTGTATATCATCAAAACTTCAGAACTTACTACGCAACGGATGCAACCAAGTTCCAATTGCTTTCGTTCATCTCACTCGTGATATACCTAGGTACCTATCAACCAAAGAGACGCGTTGAAATTGTTTCAATACGCCTCCACACGATACGTTGGTTGCAAAGGCACCTAATGTGTTAAACCAAAGCGTTAAACGTACAAATAAGATTTTATGTTGGCCACGTGTGGTTACCGAGTCGGAACATAAACATTTTACTGTATGGAACGTCCTCCAATTGATCGTAAAACCGAGCCGACAGACCAGCGAGAGTACCCAGTCACGTTGACAATTGACATAATGGCACGGCGCAACATCCAGATCATAAAATTATAAGCGCTAAATGCATAGTTAATTTATATTCCACAGAGAGCCAAGAAGTGTTCATAATTAAACCACCAGTAGTAGTCCCTGCACTAAGCTCGAGATTTTAGTGTGTTGTAAGCAGGAACCGAAATGATAGGTAAGTACAAGTACCTAATAAGACAGACAAAATTCTAACGTAATTAAATAAAATACATAAGCAAAAAACAAACAGAATAAATTGGTCAAGTTCGACAACTCGCACTGAGCAAAGCAGACTATAGCCCCCTCCCCCCTTACATTCGGACCAAACTACTATCGGCTTAATGAGGATGTGCCTCAGATTTGTTAATATACAAATTCTTAGATGTACCTACTTCACTGCATTTCTTCATGCCCTTATATAATAGTAAATAACGGCATGAAGAAATGCACCAACCCTTTACAAACCTCGAGTGCGTCGCTTTATCAAAATATAACCGCGGACAAGCCAAAATCATAGAAGTCGAAAAAAGCAACCTAGATGTTCATAGACCTGAAAAACCCTAGAATTGGTTTTACATATGAATGGGAAGATGAAATCCTGAATCCATCCTTAATGTAAGGCAATCAGGTCGACTACAGACATACCTCAATCGATACCTAGGGCTACCTACACAGCTACGTCTTAAATTAGTCCATTATTTTCCTCGATCATAAAATTTGTATTACCCGCGTTGGGTCACGTTGCCCATCAATACAGTGAACTAGGTACCTAACTGCCTGCTGCGAGGCAGGACAAGGCAGCAGGTAGGTAGGTATGTTGGGAAAATACATTTCAATAAATCACGCTTTTCAAGGTACGCATTCTACGATGCAGTGCGATGAAATCATTCATCGCTTTTGATGATGAAACTGGGTAATACCTATATGTTATCAATGAGTTATAAGGGCATGCTTTATTCTCATTAAATAACTATTAATTATTAATTTGTGTAAGTTTATTTTCATTTAATTCGTTTACAAGCGATTTCATACTTTATAGAGTCCCTACACCTCGCGTCCTGTGGTTAAATCGTCTTGGACAGCGAAGGAACCACGTCGTGTATTACGACTACGTATAGTGTACAGATCTGAATTGTTTTTTGGAAAATAAAAAACAGTTTTCTACTGATCATCCCTTGGGTGCCATACCTAGAGACAGAGAATTACATAAGACCTCAAGCATTTGAAGGTTAACAAGCTCAGCAAAAACAACTTAATCTCACAAATCTATGTTAAATATCTGCATTATATGCTAATATGCTCGTTAGTGAAGATTAACGAGATATTTTTAATCCGATTTAGTGATAAGCTCTTCAAGGTATTGCTTGTATTTCAGCGTAAAGTTCCATGGACAGGAGTTTACAACCGACATTAGTACAGCGCTATTCGTAAAATTAGAACTTGGACTTAACTACCTCTAGATAAGTAATTAGAAGCGATTAACTCTGCCAAACGTTAAACTGAAAGAGCTGATCTACCGCGGTATTACAAATAAAATAATTTATTTCTACGGCTAAGCTTGGATTTTGTTGGTTTCATGCGAAAAATATCAGAATAGCTACCTAAAATGAAATAAAATCTCAAAATTCTCATAATGTAATTGATTTGAATATAACCTAATAGTAATAATAATGTAATATAAGTATACCACAGAAATATACCTATATTCGCCGTTGAGTCTGCATACCATTTTTATTTGGGTCACCTATTAAATAAATGTTCTTGAGTAGGTATCTTATAAGTTCATAAGTAGACTCACAAGTCACAACGCGCGCCGCCGCGCGCATCTGTTTTGCATTGGCAAACTGCTCGCTGGCCGTTATCATTCCCATACTACTATTAAATAGCAAATAAAATAGGAATTCGTTTCTTATTTCGACGAACTGTTCATACAATAATAATTAATTAATTTGTAAATTTTCCGTGTAAGTATCATTGTTTCGTACAATCTCCAACAAAATGCCTACAATGGTCCAATTAGTAGGTACATATTGGATAAATATTTAATGAAGGCAATACACAATGGTTAATTTATTTGTCAAAACCAAGTGATTTTAACTTTGTTTTTAGCCTTTAACATGAGGTAAACCGCAGTATTGAAAGGTAAATCAGGGGGAATTAAACAATAAAGAACGATTTATACGAACTAGTGTTTCCTAACTATCGATTGTCTATCGATAGGTTGCCAATACCATCGTGCTTCAGAAAACTATAGTTATATTGAGTGTCAATATTAGTCTTGATGATGAGCAATAGTATCAAAAGTATCGTTATCTATCTAGTGGATAGTATTAGACCCACAATAAAGACAGTGATTTAAATAAAAGACGCTATAATATCGACAGTATCAGTAGGTACTCAATCAATAGTATCAGTACTTTCGATACTATTGCTCGTCATCAATACATGTCGTTAAATGATCCATGGTGTTACTTACTCGAGTTGTATTTTACGCCATAAACAGACGGGAGTGACAAGTAGGTAAGTATTCTAAGCTAGAGATATTGGATGTAGCAAAACCATTTTAGCTAAACTAGCTAGTAGAAAGGCCTCTCTCACACAGCAAACCTCTGCACGTCTTTAGCGTGTGTCGCGCCACTTTCATAATATAAATAGGTAAGTAAGTAATAAAATAATTAGACCTTTAATGCCTCACTAATGAGCACGGGCCTCCCCTTAACACAAGAGGGATTAAGGCTAATTAAGGACAATTAACTACATACTTCGGTAAATCCCGATGTGGCAGGCAAGTGCATAAATATAAAAATAAAATAGTAAGTACTTAGGTACTTACTTATCGCGAGGATAACCCACCACCAAGCGGTTGTCAAATAGGTACAGTGTATGTTATAATAATTCGGTAAAGTCCGTTTATTTCACGAAGACGCGTGCTGTGACTCTTATGACAAAGGCATATGGGTCGAATTGCAAGAATTCACGCGTCTTCGTGAAATGAACAGCATATACCTACACTTCAGTTTTATCATAACCACAAGCTTTGTATTCCGCGCGTTGGTACCTATTGTACAACACACATTATTGCAGCACTCGGAAAAACCCGGCGGCCATTTTGTAAACTTACGTCCAATACAACAAGATACGTATATTGGAGCGAAAGCAGAACACGGGCGAAGGTTTTGTAATATACGTAGGGATCCAGTTGTGCTGGTTGTGCGTAGTAGTTTGCTCAACACAATATGTGGTGAAAGTAAGTAATGGATGCATTTGCATTATAATTTGTAAGGTTTAAAGGATTATTTGCAGGATATTTCTTTTTCTCGTGTGACTCATGGAATTTTATACCAATCGGTAAATTTGTTCTTTGTAAGTATTAGATAGATAGATAGATAACTCTTTATTAATCCACCACTAGAAAACAAAAATTTACAAATTTTTAAGTAAGTATGTATTTTTAGTGTTGAGAAACATTATACCTACTTACTTAAATTATTAAAAAAAACAATTTAGGAGAAGGACCCACCACTCACCCTTGGCTTGTTAACCTCCAAAATTATGAATCAAATAGGTTGATCGATAATGGAAGAGGTCAACAAAACCTAACTCCGTCGGTCGAGTATGTTAGTCAAGAGTGTCAGGGAGCCTAATAATTTGCAATTTTCCGCGGAACAAAGCGAATTAAGAATAAAATTCGACACGTGTTTCGCCTCTGAACGAGACATCCTCAGGAAAGTTGGGCTACGAATGAGCTCATTCGAGGTTCGATCAACCTATTTGATTTATAATTTTGGAGGTTAACAAGCCAAGGGTGAGTGGTGGGTCCTTCTCCTAAATTGTTTTACAATGGATTTCCGCAAAGTAACGCCTGAGTCAATCAATTAACTTAAATTATTGTTATTTTTTTCATTCATTGTCACAGTCGGGTAGCTAGGTAACCAAATGCATATTTCTTCAGTTCCTTCTTATCTGGTTACTTTTAAATAAGTGAGTACCTAAATGTGCAATTTAGGTAACTGCTAGAATGTACAAAGTACTTACTTAGCTAACGAAACTACAAAGTCGGGTGAATAATTAAAATTTCCAACTTACCACAGTACATGTCCCGTCCTTTCTAAACTAAAAACTTATAAGTAGGCTTTTTTATAATTACCACGAACTACTATTGCTATAGTTAGGGACCTACGTGCCATTATTCTACGTCAAAAGCTCAAAACCAAGCACATTGTGGCCGCACCGCCGCGCGCCGCGCAGGAGCGCCTTGACCCGCCTCGTGAGGCCACGTGACCTTAGCTTTTCATTCACAAGTTAAAGTTAAACATCAACGCAATGCTAAGTAGGTACCTAAGTATAGGTAAGCTGTAAGGTTATATAAGTACGGGCTGACTCGACAGACGTCGTATGTTAGTACTACGCTCTACTGAAACGCGTAAACCTATTAATCACTTTATCATTGTACAGCTGAAACGTAATAACTAACATAAATACAGCTGTTCAGATAAGTTTTCTATGGGTCATAGGCCGTGTTTTTACGTATGACCAATTTAACAGTAGGTAGGCCCAGGGAAATGTATAATTAAGATCCTCTTTGCTAATATCAAGAGATTATTAAAAATATTCCTATACCGAACTAATACCCTATTCAATAGAATATTTAATATTATCTAAATAGTAAATATATTTAATATTTCTGCCAAGATCGGAATTCTAAGGTACATCTTAAAGGCATAGGAACATACTTGGCAATTAAAATGCAGAACATGCAATACTTTTTTATCTCAAAAACAAAAAAAACAATGTACAAAACAACACACTCTAAGATTAAATTCTTAACGAATTTCTGTTTTATTACGGTGCACTAAGGAGCGTAGTTGCCCGTTGTATTATTATCATTGCCTTAAATTTTAAGTCCGTCACGTCAATGCATTCCAACGAGGCGTGATGCATTCCTTTGCCTGGCCATATATCACTTGAAAAAAAATAAAGTGCTGCATTCCTTTACGAGCGGGGCTTAATGTCAGAGTAGTGTTACATATTTTACACGATAAGTTAAGGTCATTCATTTAACTCATGAGTTACGAAAGAACGCCCATCATGAATTTCACGGTCGAGAAATGAGTAAAAAATGTAATCCCATTGGCTTGTCAGACTTATCCCGTATTAATCGATCAATCTTAAATCTGAGAGCGATTTGGAGTACGCTTTTGACAAGTGATTATGTACTGGTATGACAGAAAATTGTAATTTTTAAGATCGCTCTCAGACTTCTGACAGACTAGTTGCTGCCCGCGACTTCGTACGCGTAGACTTAAGTCAAGTATTCTATGTGTTAATCCAGGTTATAAACTATCTGTATTCCAAATTTCATCCAAATCCGTGCAGTAGTTTTTGCGTGAAAGAGTAACAAACATACATCCACACTCACAAACTTTCGCATTTATAATATTAGTAAGAAGTAGGAATTATTAAGACGGGCCTAAGCTAAATGCTTTTACAATGCTCACGTCAATGTAATGGTTAGGTTAGTTTGTGTAACTACCAACAGCATTGTTCTGTCCCGCGGCTCCGCCTCCGTTCGCTTGGACCTCGAGGATAAATTGTACTATTAGAATTTGTTCCCATTGCTTTCATGGCGCTTAGTAAAATTTACAATACGGTTAGTAATACTAGACGGGTAATGCAAAAGCGGACACTATAGGTATAATGATCTCAGAAAACGTTAACTGCCATGTACTTACTACCGATTGCCTAGTAAACTAGTTTTGAGCTAAATAAACTCAGTTATCGGAACAGCGCGGAAGTATTCCAGTTATTGTTAGTGCAAACGGTGACTCATGGACGCGTTGACTTTAAAAATTAAATCATGTCACTTGTATGCATTATGAATTCGCACAACACCTTATAGGGTGCAGATTGACGAATATGAATCTGGTATGTATTAAATAAATAAAACGAAATCATAAAGTATTATCTATACGAGTATGTCACTACTGCAACCCAAATAAGAAGTATTTTAGGTTGATTTATAAAAAACCATATCAGTCATCGTACCTACAAAAAACAAAAGTATGAAACTAAAACCCATAAATCATATTTTTATGTCCAATCCAACACAATGCAAGCTTAATCCAAACTTGACATTGAATAGAGTTAATAATTCTATCTATTAAGCAGCGAGATCGACCTCGGGCCCAATGTCAGACAAATTTGTACAACACACGAGACTATTCACCTCTTTGCACTTTAATTTAACTTTGCTCCACGAGATAATGTTTAAAAACACGGTAGTAAACACCACGCTAGTATAGAAAAATAAAGGTGAAAGAATAAACATCATGTGCGTTTAAAAAAAACTTGGAAAACAAAAAAAACTTTTCACCGGCAACAATAAGTAATTTGATTTTGTGAACGAATATAAATAAAATAATAGTTTTAAATACTTACATTATAAAAATGTTTAGCAAAAGTATTTTTTATTTGACAAGTAGCTTCATTTTAGCAGCTTGTTCTTTCCTTTCACATTTTTTGCAATTCCTATAAGTAATTAAATTGCTTAATCGCCCACCCACATACATAATTGAACGCACGCAACGTATAGTCACGATGGCGCGAATTATCCTTGGAATTCATAAACAGCCACTCCGAGCCACTCCCAAACACACGCTTCCTATTTACTCGCCAAAAATCAATTTGAGTTTTGTAAACACAATTCAACGCTCATTATAACCTTAGTGTTTTTTATTATCTACAATGTTTTAGATATATTGTTACCTTACGTCACCTCATTTGTAGCCATAATGGGTGGGAAGGAATTAAAATAAAACACCATTGCCCATTTAATAAGCAGGAGGAAATATAAATGAGCGCTTTGGGCAGCTTACCACCTCGTGAGATTCGAAATCAATTCCAACTGTTTGGACCAACCTCTATATAGACAAAACGGTAGACATTATACAGGCATGTGTCTGCACATGCCTGGTATGTACTCTCTTTATCGAGGAATATTATCGTTCCTCAAATTTGCTTTTAAACACCACGCTCTATTAAATATACGAGAAAATTCCAAAGATAACGTTATCAATTGAACTAGACGCCGCCGCAGAACAAAGGGGGCTATCGCAACAATACAAACACTTGCCACGGTAAATGTAATCTTATCGTTTTGTGCGAATACCGGGAATGTGTTCCGCAATAAACTTAAAGACAATATTGGTCCGTAAAGTGAAGAAAATAACAGGAAAATGTTAGTGAAAGATAACACTGAAAGGAGCTAAAAGTTCTACGTATCCAAGTGAAGATAAATTATAATGTAGTGTACCGGTTACTTACTCTGTTCAATAATTACCTGTAGCATTTAGTCGCGCTTTTCAGCTGAGTTTATAACAAAGTAATCTACCTATTGTTTTTAAGACGACACTCTACCATTAGTAGAGTCATAATGTTAGTGATTTTATAAACGCATTAGTTCAATCTGTAAGGATTTCATGGCATATAAGAGATCTTTTATATATTCCTTGGTACTTATATTCAAAATAAGTAGAGCAAAACTGCAATAGATCGTTTCTAGAGAGCCGTGCAAAGCTGCAATAGGAGCGCGAGCGGGCCCCTAACGGAGCGGTTGCAATGTTAACGTGTCGATTGCATCACGCCGCTTGCACACGTGCACACAAGAATAATATAACGTAGGCATTGCATTAATAAAGCCAGGAACAAAACTGACCAATACATAGTGGAGCAGTGATGTCCCGTTATCGACAGTTTTTAGCTTCAGTCGACGATCTGCTGTCTAGAAATTTTCAGCTTAGCTGTTTAGTTACAAGGTCAAGGTACATTACAAGGTCCAGGAAATAAACTTACAGTTGATATGCGTTACTAATGTGGAAGGAAATATACTTACATAGTGACCTATCACGATCTGCAATCGTGTTCGGTTTGAAGGAGAAAATGAAATTTCGAAATCCGTCAAGATATAAACCAGAAAATTGTTAATTCAAATTATACCTACATATTATAGTAGCATGTTATGTATGTACCCAATATAACTAAGAATCTATACAAACGAAACTTAATTAAACTAAATTTGTAGTTAAGTTAAAGTAATGTAGTAGAAAATCAATATTATTAGTTGTGTGAAAGTTTCGTTGTACTCGTAATTCGCAGACAACATAATCGTTACAAAAACAAATATCTACCGTCCATTGAATTTGAGGCTCAACAGATGAAATAGCAACCTAGGATAGGACGATTTAACTTTAGCGCGAGCGATTTTTCCTTTCTCACTTATACCCCGCTAGCCACGCACCGAGACACATTCGCTTGGGTCGTTGCTACGCTGCCTACCTTAGCATGATGCGCTGTCAATATCTAGTAAGTAAGTATTGGTTGAACATGTTTTCATACTTTATCAAGTGCATCTCGCGTCCAGTGGTTAAGCCATCCTAGCTTAAAGGTATATCGCGGGTCACTGTCGTTTAGAATGTCTTACCTTAGCCCCCTTATTAATAAACGTGGATTAGCGGGCTAATAGTTACGCACTGAACTATCTCTTTCTGTCATTAGTAATTTGACATTCGAAAGATGAAGACAAAACATGGTGTAACTATACAACCGCTAATCCACGTATTTTTTTTTTTTTTTCAATTTATTGGGGTAAAACAAACAGTATCACAATAGGGTGCTTAATATCTAACATTGACCTTAACTAACAGTGTTAATTGTGATACCAACACCGTTTACCACAAGTTATATTAACTAGAATATGGTTTGTTGAGAGTACAAGAATAATGGTAATAAAAAGAAACCAGGAAGAAACAAGAGTTTTACATACTGAAAACTGTAACTGAAACTTAATTAATACGGAGGTAAAGCAGATCTATCGTAAATCCCGGATAGTCGATAGTTACTATGTCCATCTCTAGCTTCAACACGAGGCGGCACGACTTTGGACAGCAGTGTCCAGTAGGTACAATAAACGTCGATCGCCGCACAAGGCAACTTGTTTGACTCCGGATGAATGGAATACGCAGGTGTTCATACACCTACTATTGTATGATTCATCGGTAGGTACTATTTTTTTTAATATATGTGAAAATAAATACGAGAGGTCTAAGGAAGATCCACGGCTAAAATGATTTGGGAGATGGATCGGACCCCACCACAAACCCTCGGTTTGTCAACCTCCAGAATTATAAACCAAATAAATTGGTCGATAAATAGAAGAGGCCAGCCCGTAAGTCAAGAGTCTGTCTGTCACTTATAAATTTGGTTAATGGGGTCCTCGTCCCAAATCATAATAAAGTAACGCTGAGTCATCCAATGATCCCCAGCTTGTTCGACTTTTACTGTGTAGGTACCTTCCTAGATTGATATACTGGGCTACTGATTATCATCCTTAACCACTCCCGCTCCAACGTCATAATACGCTCAATCTGTCAAGCCTCGCTGTCACTTTGCCTGCCCCCGGTGGTAAATGTCATGACTCGTAAAATACCCTCTCATTCAAATTCTATTGCTATTATCGTCTTTCTGATGACTGTTTTAGTTTCTTGAACGAATAGGCTTTATGTTACAGAATAAACAATCATTTTATTACATCTCATGAATTATAAATCATCTGTTGAAGTAAGTGTACGGGATAAAATTGCATTTTTGTTGTATTATGTAGGTTTCTGAAATAATCACTGCACTAATTGAAACGAAATTTTGGATTTATTGTAATGAATTTACATACAAGTAATCAAACAACAGCATTTTTTTTTACATATCTTATCGAAGAGATTTATAATAATCGAACTCAAAGTACACAGTGCGCGCGGCCGCGCATATGCAATTGCGTATTTCAACGCATCAATGTTTATATCGTAATCACAGTCTTGACGTGTTGTGTATAAGAGAAAATATTATTAGAATACTCTGCAAACATTTATTATCTAATTTCCATGCATGATTTGTAAAAATATATCACTTTTATTCACGAAATTCCGCGATTTCTGGCACAAGGGGACAAATCGAATCATATTTTTGACAGCAGTTATTTTCCATTATCACCCGTTATTGGAACTTGCAAAATGTAAAACATAAATCAAAACAATATAGCTCTTCTAATGTAATACACTCTTGCTGACGTTTTATAGAAATAAACAATGATATGGCCCTTCTAAGGTTACCCTTTTTTGTTATGGTTTTTACGTTTTGATGTCGAACACTCATACACTCCGTAGTGATGGGGGGCGCGCCGCTACGATACTTGTCGATAAGCTGACTGTACGAAAGAGCGTTTCTGAACCTACTAATGAATAAATTATTTTGTACATTTACTAGGGCTTGCATTTTCAGTATTCCAATAATAAGGGAGGCTTTATTCGAATATTCGACTATTCAATTTATAATATTATATATTTCTGATGATCATATTTTAGCTAATATTTATTAACAAATATAATAGTTTATCATTGATGGTACAATGTCATTAGTTATTCCTGCATCTACTACTAATATATCGACAATGGAGTGGTTTAACATGTCAATCTAAATGCTAAAGGCGATTGAAGGCACTATGGAGTTAAGAATTAGACTTAGATTTTCTGTGTATTTTTTCGTGATAATATTATATTTTTTGTTAATTTGTATAATATGAACAAAAATATAAGGTTTTCATTCAGGTTAGCTATTTTCTCCGACGAACGGCTTAGGTGTAAATTACGATTAAACTATTTTTTTAATTCATTAAAAATCTTTACAATACTTTTATGTAACTTCAGTGTGCGTGAGTTCGTAATTGTTCTCCTACTAAACGGCTTGACCTACTTTTCTAAATGACGTGCATAAGTAGACCAGTTCATAAACTGTAATATGTTTGTAGATATAATATCTTAGATCCTATTGCTCACAGTTTGATTTGAGAAGGAATCGAAGTTGAAATCTGCTAAACATTTTTAGTCTGGGACTGTATTTACTAATATATAAGCCCTCTTCATATTGAATTATCCTGATTGACTGACTGACTGACTGACTCATCGAACACAAAATTTTGACTATATTTTATAACTTAGGTACCTAGGCCATAAGAAACGATTTTTGAATTTTTTTGCACTTGGGGGCAATATGGCAGTTTATTTAAAAATCTAATGTATTTCGAATTTTCAACCGCTAAAAATGTTTGTAAAAGTGTGTAAAGTTTATATGCTCACATATTTGCACAAATGTACCTATACCAATACATTTTACACATTCAGTATTATTCAAATACTGAAAATGGCCGAATATTCGGGGTATTCGGTTGTGGGCAGAAGCTAGTGCCTAACAAAGTTGTCTGTGACTTGAAACTTTTACTTAAATTCAATAAAATATTTTTTTTCACATATTTCCTGTTTTTTTCGTATAGAGTTTAAAATATACAAGGTATTATTCACTTATCATGTTAAAGTTATTATTATAATAAATAAACAACAATATTCACAAATATTTACATATGTATTCATTTTTGCTACTATTTGAACAATTCGAATACCATCTTAAAAATGTCTAATATTCGAATATCTAAAATCATCGAATATTTGCAAGCCCTAGTGTTGACTCGCGGGCGGCAGAGCTGGAAGGACCTGGCGAACCTCGCGCCAAGGAGGTGGAGGCGGATCTGTAAAATAAAAAAGTAAATGTAGGGCGATCTGAAATAATAAACACAATTAACAATTAGTTTACACAATAATTCAAAAGTAATAAATAAAAGCACAAAAATACTAAACTATTCAAATATACTTACATTTTGACCTGGTGGAGCCAACTCGTACCCCTCCGCCTCCTCCAGGTATTCAAAATATACCGCCTCGACGTCGAGGCACTAGGGTTCCTCGAACTCACTGCCCTCCGAGTCGCGAGTCCGCTAGGAGGCTTAGAATGTGCTCCGGCACCACGAGTTCTCCCACATTCCAATTGGCCATTTCCTAAAATACATAAAAGACGGTAATGAAAATATAAATAGTAGTAGGTGTCATTGTTTTTTTTTCCACATATTATTGAATTACTAGCTGAGCCCGCGACTTCGTCCGCGTGGAATTTAACTCAACAAAAAAGCCCGCTCGCGCGTTATGAGCCCGCGCAACAGGACCCATTTTTAAAAATTTTGTTTTTCTAACATAAAAGTAGCCTCAGTTACTGTTTATAACATCAGATATCTGCCAGTGAAAGTCCCGTCAAAATCGGTCCAGCCGTTTCGGAGATTACCCGGTACAAACACACAATTTTTTTAAATTGCGTTTTTGCTATAGGTGTCGTATGTACTTTCATATGCATTTAGTGAAAAGGTCTTATTTTGTTATTACAAACAGACACTCCAATTTTATTTATTTGTATAGATTACATTACTATTCGAATAAATCCGAGAATCAAAATAATCGTTTATCGATAATTTTATCGACATGACCACGCACTACTGGGTTAGCTCAATACAATGGCTGACACACGCGGAAATGTCACTATTGGAACTATTGACTTTAGGAACTAAAAGTCAATTACTTACTTTTTATAAACTTTAAATTGGAATTGGATATTTGTACACAAAACTGTTGAAATCTACCAAATATTATAGAAAATATGAATAATAACTAGTTATTACGCTATTATGTACATCATAAAGCCACTAATTTGTAGCAACTCAATAAAAAAAAACATTCAAAGTGTGGCAGAATTTCTGCCGAACTCGTACAACATTAGGATTGTTGGTTCAAAAAACACGTTTTCTGGCATTGTTTTATCAAAACTAATATCTGAGTACTTGAAATAAACACTTATAATGAAAATAAAGCCACTTACCGGTAAAAAAACACAAATTCACACCACAAAGTATACAAGGGTATATACTAGATTCACAAAGAGAGTCATTAGCGGGAGGCCGTGACAATTTTACGCGCGCGAAATGACTGAAGAATGAAACTTGATTTCTGGCCGATCACAAGCCACGATATTTCTTTTATAGCTAATTATGGTCGTGGAAAATCATGCCACATCAGAACCAATTTGTTTCAAGCCAAAATAGATCATAATATCTAACTAGAAAATTGAATATTGAAAGCTTTTCCAGCCGACACCAATTGGTGTCGGCGAGGCTCAACGGTATGAGCGCTAAGACACCAATTGGTGTCCGTGAGGCTCACCACGTTAAACACCTTCATATGTAAATTCTAGATGTACATCTAGATCATTTTATTTTTTTAATTAACTTTTTAAAGATCGAACGCCACCATGTCAGATTTTCTAAATTCCATCGTGGACGCCATTTGAAAAAAGAAAAAAAAATGTAAACCATTGCCACAGGTAAGCTCCACTTTTTTATTTTTGTTTTTTTTCCAACAATATCGTACAACAAACACGTGACCGGATGTGTATCGAGAGTGAATTCTCGTTCAGTTAAGGGTGAATTTCAACAAAGTCGTTTTTTCTTTCATTTCGGTTGAATTTTTTATTTTTAACTTTTTTAAAATTGTATCTGTTATTTATTGTACTTCTTGATATAGTTAATGCAAATTTTTAATGATATCAAAATATCTTAATTAACTTATGAGATATACGTGTTTAAACTTTTGACGTCACCGAAATGAAACAGCCGTTCACCGAAATGAAATAACCAGTCACCGAAATTATCTTTCATTACGGTGACTAGTTATTTCATTACACCTAACCTGTCCACCAAAAACGTATACAGAAGATAAGCCATCTTTACAAATAAATTAAACTGCGGTGTCTGTTTGTAATATCAAAATAACACCTATTCACTAAATGCATATGAAAGTATATACCGTACTTAATTCAAATCCACGATTTAAAATTGTTTTGTCTGTCTGTCTGTGTGTGTGTGTCTGTGTGTGTGTTCCGGGTAAACTCCGAAACTGCTGGACCGATTTCGATGGGACTTTCACTGGCAGATAGTTGATGTTATAAGGAGTAACTTAGGCTACTTTAATTTCAGAAAAACAATTAGGTTTCCGCGTAGTAAAATCAAAAACACATGAAATCCAAGAGTATCTCCGAAACGGCTGGACCTATTTGTACGGGATTTTCACTGGCCGATAGCTGATGTTAGAAACAGTAACTCAGGCTACTTTTATTTTAGAAAAACAAAAAAAATATTTCATATGCTGCCTGTCGCGCGGGCTCTGAACACGCGGGAGGGCTTTTACGATAAGAAGGTATATAAAACACGAAATATCAACGTGCAAAAAAGAAAAATGAGAATTAACTTTTAGTAAACTCTGCGAATTGAACGAACGTTTTTTGTTAAATCAAATTTTTACTAAGTAAAATTCCACGCGGACGAAGTCGCGGGCTCAGCTAGTAATAGTATTTTAAAATACACCTTTACTTTAAAACTTTGGAACTAAAACAATGTTAAAGCATATACGACTCTTTGGCGGAATCAACTTTAGTCAGTTTAACACAAATGAAAGCGAATGTATGTTCTAAATACATTATTACATTATGCTGTAGTAATATATTTTAAAGTTTAATTTTTTACGAGCAATACAATGTACTCGTAATTATAACATACTTTAGTTAAGCTCTTACGACATAAAAATATTATGAGAACCAAAACGGCGTATGTTAACCATTTTGGGAAAAAAATCATAAATAAAAACATAGCAATAAAATATATTTAACAATAAAATTAAGCAACAATTTAAAAAAAAAAACACAATTTTAATATTTATTTTATTGAAATAAAACTATTTTACGGATTCTATCGCGTTTATTTATTTTTTATGTTCCCGACGCTTCGGCTGCTTTACAGCAAACCATGGTCCCGGGGGGACTGAGGTGTTAGACGTCCTGATGTCATAGTTAATATGTAACTGGGTACCCTCATGTTTAGTTGTTGTTTGCAGTCCGATCCACACAGAAAGTGCTCACAGTGTCTCGAGGTCTTGCAATGGTACGCTTGGTTTTGGCAGCCAAAACGTCGGGAATATAAAAGTGTATAAACGCGATAGAATCCGTAAAATAGTTTTATTTCAATGTGTAGTATTCGCGTAAATAAAAGAAAACAATATATTTATTTTATATTAGCAATGTAATAAGAGGTTAAAGGAAGACTATTTAATCAACGCCCGCCCACCTTCAGCTCATTATTTTGCAATTTCTCAGCAAGCACCAATTTGCAGACACGTTCATCTGGTTCTTAACTGACGCAATGTTAACCTAGGAACCTCTGTTATGGTAAATTTTAGATATTCTTCTGGGTAACATACTAAAAAAAACACAATAAAAGGAGTAAAATAAAATAATAAGTAAAAAAAATGTTTTTTTTTAACTATTTACGGATATCTTAGCTTTGGCTTTGTGCAAATGAGATTACAAATTACGTGAAGTTACATTCAACTATACAAATTCTTTGTTATGCTCAACGCTCAGAATCCTAAGCATAATAACATCAGCGAAACTTGTGACTAAAAGGAATCTCTTCTATATTTGAAACTTTGTACTTTAACAAAACTAAATAAATAATAAATTGCGTTGCTGCTTGTACTTAAAAATAGTACTTATAGGTGAAACATTTTGAATAATTCACCTGCTGGCCTGAATTTTCACTGAAATGAAATAGTAATCAACCGAAATGATAAAACAATTCACCGAAATGAAAATATTATACACCGAAACCCTAAGCACTCACCGAGATGATAATTTTTATCATTACGGTGAGAATTTTATCATTTCCATTGACAGTTTAGGCCACCGAATCAACCGAAATGAGAACACTGAAATTAAAAACAGGGACAAAAAATTGTATTATAAGAAAACTATTTATTATAGGATGCAGTGAATACTACACAATTAAACGTAGTACAATAAGCTTGCTCACGAATACTAAATTAAATGTACTAGATCATTGGATGACAAGTTATACCTATAAACGGAAATGAAAAGAAATTTGTCCCATCACACTGATATGAAATACTTTCGTATTTTTCGGAACTACGCAGGCTTTCTGCCCACGTCCTCCGACGATAAGCACATAGGCAGCATTAGTACGTAACTTTTAAGGACATGAGGGGGGAGCTAGAGTTGTTCTATACAAAAATATTCGTGACAAACTTTAGGTCACCGAAATGAAAGGACTTTCTAGGACACATGCATTTTTACTTACCAGTTATTAAATTGAGGAGATATTATTATAAAACTACTTTGTGATACTACTATCACTATTCACGATTAAAATAAAAGTTACCATAAATCTGAATAACCAATAGTTTTTGTTGTACGAGGGAAATTACACTGAAACATGTAATGCGGACAGCTACCGAAATGAAAAAAACAGGGCTTTAGGAATTTTTTTTCCTAATTAATTGCTAACCTAATGAAGAAATAATTTTGCCTCGCATAGGCACAAACCTCTTCAAGTTAGAAAAAAATAATAGAACTGTATAGTAACGTTCCACACTACCGATTTCATCCGTGCCGCGTAAATTTTGCTGTTGGGAAATCCACCCTTAAGCGTTCTAAGAAACATGGGTGAATCATCGGCCGGTAGGCAAATAGAGTACATCTACAGCAGCGATGTTACGAGTTACGACCAAACAAAATGTATTTTTAATTTTCAAAACACGTGTTTTTTATGTGAGAATATAGCGCATTATATGCTTGGCTTCCGTGTCGGGTAGCTACATGTTATAACCTCCTTGCACTTTAGTAATGAAGTTAGGTTATTTTTGACAGTGTTATTTTTTTTGAGACGGTGATAATGATTTCGGCGTTACCTCCGAAAAATTGCAGACACCTTCAAGAAAAAACATCAATTTACAAAATTAGCCAGTTCATTAGCATATGCACACAAAAAATACCATTACAATATGTATAACGAAACACGCAATGATCGCTCTTAATGCGTATTGATACAGGTGATAATCGCTTATACCAGTTGTAGTCTTGTAGATAGCAATGTTTGTAAAGTACTCTGCTTCGTTTTTCGTTATTTCTTATTTGCACAGTTCATTGATAATGGACACTCACTCCGAATTTACTGGAATAGACAAGAAAGATTACATAATGGGCGATAAGTTGATCAATATATCGAACAACTTGTTGTCCAATATTGTGGCCGACGAATGTAAATATACCGACTATAGTCAGTATAAGTAGACGTATAGTTAAGGAATAAACCCACTTTTGAAAGTTAAATCGTCCGACATTCAAAATCACTAAAGAAACACATCAATCTAATCCCAAACTAAGCAAACCTTGTTGGGTACATACAACGGATTAAGGACTATCCCAGTAACTAGCGACATTACCATCAGTTTAACGCGCGATAGTTCTGACTGTCTAGCGAACATTTATACGTAGACACCTAGATAGACCCTACCGACTAGCGAAATATTTACATTTTAATTTTTAAAAAACCTTATGGCGACTAGTACAGCGCCCTATCGACAACCTATGAAACGAACAAATTGCCATACTTACAGATAAATATCTTATGTAGAAGGCGACAAGCTACAGCAAAAATATGAAATGACCATTTCCGCGTTAAGTAACCGATACAAAATAATCCAATTTCTAATCCGCTGACTCACCAAGCACCTGTAGCAAGCAACCATCAAACACGCCCAGATCATGACTATCTCATCAGTATTCCTAACAGATTGTACGTGCCCGTAGAAGCGAAGCTAAACTCAAAATACATTCATTTACATTCAAAAGAGCCCACTTGACCACAGAATAACTACTGAATAGAATCCATAGATGAACCGTAGCGTGACTTGGTTGTAAGGCAAATTAATCCAACCTGCTTTTTCAAGCTCATCTGCTAGTATGGTATGCTCATAAACAGGGTAAAGTATTGCGACAAAGTGTAAGTTGACCAACTAGCATACAACCCGCCAGATGTTAAGCGACGAGGCCTATAGTTGCTTACAAAGGCATTGGTTACACACTTGAAGGAGACAGGGACAGAGGAAGTACCAAATGCGGCTATAATACCTACTTTACGCCGACCTTCTGTGAGAGCGTGTTACTATCCCGGTCGAACCAGATCGTATAGGAACTTTGGCTACAACTTGGAGAGCCAAGTTGTAGCCATCTACCACGTTAAGTCTTTTAATTATATGACAAATTGTAACTTTTATTTGTGTTTATTGTTCCTTCGACCGATAAGAAAGGAATGCTGTACAATTTGCCAAACAAATATTATTCGTGAACATCAGCCAAGCGACCATAAAACTCATGGTGGATACGTCACGCCCAGTCTCATCTATATTCCGTACATCGGCGGCGGGTGTTTGTAAGTCGGCAAGGAACGGGCTTGAACAAATTAGCGAGCGGTGTCGAAATTAAAACGCGCCGTCTGCGAGCACACGATAGAGAAACATTTCATGAACGTGATGTTATTGCATCAGATATATCAGCTTATCACTTAAAATCAAAGCTTCAAAATTGGATGCTTCAAATGCATTTTTTGTAAAGGCGTTGATAATTTGATGGCACTGTTGTAGAGTTGCAAAGATTGTTTTTATTGCCTAGGCAGGCACACAGGCAGACAGGTCCACCTAACGGTAAGCGATAGGACATCTGCAACTTAGGGGACCTGTAGACTTGCGTTTTGAAGAAGACCATCTTGAAGTGTAATAGAAATACTTCAGGGGAGACAAATGGTACACGGGGCAACGAATCCTTATCCTTCCACTGGGATGGTCTTCGTTGTTTGAGTACAAAGAAAATGTAATGAAGAAGTTAAAAATAACTTCAACTACAATCAAATAAATTTTAATACTAGAATAGTTCAAAGGTATCCCTTTGAAATACCGATAACCGAATAACCTAAGACAGAAATCGAACTATTCATGACGAGAGTTTCCAGTCTGAAGTATCTAGTTCTGTATCTAGTATCTGAATTCAATCCAAGTTAACATATTATTCGTTCAAAATACTACATAAAACTTTTTGGCTTGAGTACCCAGCATAAACATTTTACACGTGTCACTGTTTACCAATATTCTGTCAAACAAGTAAAGGCTTATTTCGACCAGAGCGGTATGCGCATTGCCCATAGAATAAGTGTACATCTACGTGATCTGCTGATAATTTTGCTGCGCATTTTGCTCGGCGACATGCTCGTTCAGCACAATATGGGCATTGATGTATTTTCTGACAAATTAGGGCTATTTATTAGACTATTATATTTGATTTGAATGCACATATTAATTAAGTACTTTTTAACGTTCTGGTGACTTGGCGTAAGCTGTTAGCCGAAAACTGTGTGTAAATAAATAAATAAATAATATCTACAGCCTCTTCGCGATTTCATTGTGATCGGTTATGAGTTTATACTCAAGTTCCATCAAAAAATTACCGAAATTCTCATAGAACGACTGTGATCTGCCATCCATGCCTTTCTTACCTTTCTGCCCTTGTGTACTGTTCCTAGAAGACCTTTGAAATTATTGTAATGGTGCTAATATTTGTCTTCTATTTCCAATTTCAATATTTTCCAACCCACTGCTATCTATTAAATGTTCTACCCATCTCCACTTTAGTTCCGTGATCCGCATGCCAACCACATTTATAAATTTAATATTGCCAATATCTAGATAGGCCTCAATCCGGAAGATATAGCCGTTAGCGAGGCGAGGCTGTGTGAACACTAGTGATGCAACGAAGCCTCCTCGCCTTGAGCGGGCAGTAAACATTTATATAGGCGTCTATTTTTATCCTCAGTGCTGATTTATTGATGAGGCGGTAGGTTTGTGTGATGTTTTACACGTTCAAATTATATTAAATCGTCTTCGCGTCGGTTTTATTCGCAGAGGTAGGCAGAACTACGTTTTACAACCACATTTCTCATTTCTACACACTACATTTCTCTATTCTATTCTACATTGATCTACTTTCTGGTTACCGGACATAATACCTAGTCACTTTCCACGATTCGGGAATCAGACCCAACCTTAGTATCGCCAGATAGCGCTTGCTTGACAGTCAAAGTTATACTCTACTTTCCAGCAGTAGAGCAATGAATCAACGCTTCTTGCTAACATCATCATTTGTATGAAAACCGACACAAAAACTCACTCAACAGGAAGCCCCATCAGTATTGTGAACAGTGTACATATATGTACATAAAATCCTTCGCTTGATTATTATTATGTATTATATATGTAGATAAAACTGCGCCTGAGCACGTTTCCCACGCGACCTCATCGCAATTAATCGACACTAAATATGTACGTACATTGTTGTTAATAATTGCAAGTCGTTATATAGGTACTTATAGTAATTTTTATAATAATATCATGTAATGAACATCAGCAATGCAATAATTAACCATATTTTATTATGTTTAACCAATTAGAACTCTATATTTTTATTGCAAATCTAAATTGATTTATGGTAGGTATCTATTAAAGCACCATGACTATCTATGTACATACTCTAAGCCCAGATATTAATATTATTTATTAATAATATTTATTTACCCTAGGTTCACGGTTCACATATTTAAATAAATACTTGTGTGACACATATTTATTTCTATAAGAACTAAGAACAAGAAAAAGTACCCATCCTACTATATCCAAAATAATCCTACTAATATTATAAATGTGAAAGTTTGTGAGTGTGGATGTATGTATGAATGTATGTATGTATGTATGTTTGTTACTCCTTCACGCAAAAACTACTGAACGGATTTGGATGAAATTTGGAACACAGATAGTTTATAACCGGGATTAACATATAGGATACTTTTTATCCCGATATTCCCGAAATTTTTGTTACGTTAAATACTACGCGGACGAAGTCCGTGGGCACAGCTAGTTACCTATAAATTCTGTAATTTAAAATACTTTATCTTATCCTCAATTCTAATTTTGATGTCTCAAATATCATTTTTAAATTAATAGAAAACAAATTATGTTCTTTAATATCGTCCTTGGCATCTAGATAGAACAACACGATTATTAATTAGGGAACGTTCCCACCGACGGACATAATAAATCAACAAAACGCTAGGGAGCCCTGTGGCATTGAGGCCAAACGTTACAAATTTCAATTTGCACCGCGACCAACAAGTTTTGCTGTTGATATACCAATTTGCTGTAGAATTTCAAACTTAATGTTGATGTAATAGAGGCTATAGTGTGGTAAAGTCACGTTTGGGAGTTAGTATAAATGTTTAAGTTTAGGTGGTGTACAGACGTAGCAACTTAAATGCCCGCAGGGCTGTTATGTAATAATGAAAGCACTTCTATCTACAAACTTCAATTTAACAAAATTAATTAAAATGTTGGCAACCAACAAAGCTCTGCATGACTTTTAGTACCGAACTCTACCCCTCGTTTGCATTAACATTTACAGCAAAACAATTTATGTAGATGACTCTACTTTTTGCAAACCCAAAATAAAGACAACTACACAAACGTTCTCTATAGCCAACCCGGCAACTAAAAGCTGTCCAATCTGCCCAGCGCCTAAATATCGCGTGACTCATTGTTATTCGGATCCATCGCGACTAGCTGTCTATTATTTATTGGATTATGTACTTATAAATAATGATTGTTAATATATATTAAGTAGGTACGTAGGTACATTAAACTAAGTAATATTTTTTCCGTTACTAAAGTGTTTTATCCTTTAAGTATTGAGATCAGTCACAGAATTCAAGAAGATAAACAAGCAAAATTTGGTATCGAGTGCTCAGGTCGGAACTTGGCATTCACGGACCCAAAATTGGTGAGGTTGCAAAGGTAAGCGTTGAGCAAAACCAAAGTCACAACTCTCATTCTTTTAGTAGGAAGGAAAACCAAATATTCTGTTGAACATCCAAAAGTTACCTTAACCTACTGTTAGTTAAATACAAAATTAAACGATCGGCCGTCGATCGATGCTCGATCAATGATCGCCCAACCATCCATAGAATGCTGCTCTAAACTCTAAGCAGAAACTGACAATCGACCCATATCATTCAACCATCAATCGATGGATCGATCGACAGTCAATTGGTTAGTGTGGTAATACCCTTAAAAGCGCACCGATATACGGATTTGTACATTTGTGTGAGGAAAACGCAATAAAATCAACCATTCGTACCTACTATAAACTTGTTTGTTTTCGGTAAATTTCCAGTAAATAGATAACTGTATAGGCTCGGCTGTTTCATTACATGGCGCTGTGCCTTGACCCACTTGCCGGCTGTAACAGGACAATGTCACTAACATTTATATTATAAGTGTGTACCAGTTGGTTTTACAATTTATTTAGCTGCCTAGTTTATAAGAGACCATTTGATTCGGCGAGAACTTCGGCCTTTTCTACTAGAGTTCTATCCATTCCTAGAATATTTCCGTTTGGTCCTCCATCTGATAAAACTTTCATTTCAACTTTCATTGTCACCATTGTGTTTTACTTTTGTAATAACTTCTCTTCGGTCTCTTTTTACCTTTTTACTCTATTTTCATTAAAATGTTGGTGTCTTCAAATATCCATATTTGGTGTCTTTGTCGTGACCTTTACCATCTTCTATTCGCAGTAATGGTTGATTATCAGTCTAGGTAAATTATTAACAGACATTAAAAGTGGTTGGGGCCAATATTGGTTGTGTCTTGGTACATACTTTTCGCAAATTTATAAATCTCTCCTCATTTATTTGCTTTATCATATTTTGTCATCTATTTTTAAGGCATAAGTACCAACTTGGATAGAAATTCATCAAAAATGTTCCATTTGTTTTACTGTGAAAGACGGACTAACATACTATGTACATAATGATGTATTGATAATCATTGGAAATTTTACGACGCGTTTATTAAATTTAATGCTTCAGCACAAAGAATTTGTAATAATAAGACATTATTACAAATTCTTTGCTTCAGCATAATTCACCGTTAAAATAAGGTATACTTATCTGATAACCGAAGTATTGCTATACAATTTTTAATTTAATTGCATTGAAATAAGGCCTACTATCATTAAAATTTCGCCCCAATCAAGGCTGTCATAAGAACAAGAGATTGTGCAATGCTTGCCGACTACCGGGAATGGGGTCACTTCCGAACTGACCAGTGATGAAACAGTGATTATAGACCTTAGTCCGATATGTTACGGTTGATTATCAGTCTGCTAATCAGGTGGTTGGTTCAGATACCAGTTTTCAACAGATCTGACCAGACACGCCGCAGACTGTTAGGATAATAGTGGTTTTTAAATGACATATGTTTCTGCTAATTGGTAGCCGCGACCTATTATTAGTATATCCACGATTATTTGAAATTTCTTGAATTAATATTATTATATATACCTAAGCACCGTCTTGGTTTATTGATTTCACACTAGCAGTGTGTAGACTCTAAATATACACCTAGGTTAGTTTTACATAATTGTAATCGCATGGTTGATGTACCTTAATATAATAATTTCTACCGAAGTACTTAAACATTATATTTTATTACTAGCACTATGGAGTAGCAGTCATCTGGTGCCTATTTTTAAGGGGAAAGGAGACGTTCAGGATTGCAATGGGTATAGAGGAATAAAGCTAATAGCACATACGATGAAGATATGGGAGAAGGTAATAGAGAAGCGGCTGCGAATGGTCACACAAAACCAGTTCGGATTTATGCCTGGAAGAGGGACTGCAGATGCCATATTTGCCATTCGACAGTTAATCGAAAAATACAGACGCGCTCATAAGAACTTGCACATGGTATTTGTTGACCTCGAAAAGGCATACGATAGGGTACCTAGGGAGGTTCTGTGGTGGGCGTTGAAAGAAAAAGGTTTGCCTGCGAAGTATGTGAATCTGATTCGTGGCATGTACAGAAACCCGGTTACCAGGGTGAGATCTGCAGCTAGAGTAACGGACGGATTCGGAGTAGCGGTCGGTTTGCACCAGGGATCGGTCTTAAGCCCATACCTCTTCCTGTTAGTTATAGATGCTTTGACATCGGCCCTACAGGAAGAGGCGCCCTGGGCTGCTACTCTGCAAATCGACAACGATACATTCGAAACGATACGACATTACTTCGAATGTATCGACCTTACCCTACTCTAATAAATGTTCGAATTCCTTGTCGTGTATCGTCTCCATAGACTATGTTCTGAGTGAATGATACGAATAATAAATGCAAAATTTGTTGAAAACCTGAATATTCTCTATGGCCTCATATGTTTTATCTGTGGGGCAGAGACACAAAAATAGATAAAGAAACAAATATGTATTCATAAGACTCGCTAGCTCTTTCACGCTCGCTGTTGTTTTGTATAGCGCGTTTTCACTTTATCCATTGTCTTATCTATAGACTTTTATATGTATGGTCACAAGCGTATTGAGATAATCTGTGGTCATAAATCCTAAACAAAACTTGCTTTTATTTTTATATTATCGCTTCTTGGCAAATTCATCATCGGGAATGGTTATATATTATTGAAATGTTCCCGCATTTGCTGCCTTCTCCTTCTATGGGCAATATTTTCTTTCCTGATGGCTTCCAAGGACAGGAAAAATCATGCCATTGTAATTAAAAACTTTTACAGAAGTCAGCAGAGGAGCTCTCTCATCATCATGCAACTGTTTTATTCATTTATTATTTATTTATCACGAATTTAATTGTCATTTTACACCGAATTGTTATAAAATTAACCAAACGATAATGCCGACGACGTCCTAATAGGTGTCGTTGAGATTATCGCAAAAATTACGTGTTGGTCGTTGTCAAATTCGAATATTCGTGTCTGACATTAAAACCTAAGAGTAGGGTTTAGCTCGATATATCGGATTATGAATCGTTCGTTCCGTCATCGATACGACATTGAAAACGATGTAACTTAGAGTAGGATTCGACACGACAAATGTCACGATATATCGATTATCGTTTTCAAGAGTAGCACCCCTGGTGTATGCTCTTTGCCGACGACATCGTACTTATAGAGGAGGATGGGGCGTTGTTACAGAGCAAACTGCAGAATTGGCGGCACGCACTGGAGACTGTTGGCTTGAAAATCAGCAGAACCAAAACTGAATATATGTTCTGTGATTTCGGCGGTGTCTCTAGTGCAGTGTCGATTGAAATGGATAATATTGTAATACCAGTTTGCTCTGATTTTAAATATCTCGGTTCGTTACTTCAGCATGACGGAGAAGTTGACCGTGACATAAAACGGCGAATCAATGCAGGATGGCAGAAGTGGAGACAAGTTACCAGCACTACATGCGACCCAAGAATGCCTATTAAAATTAAAGGGAAAATTTACAAATAGATCATAAGACCGGTAATCATGTACGGCTTGGAATGCTGGGCGACTAAAGTGCGGGAAGAGAAACGTCTCCACTCTGCCGAGATGCGAATGTTGAGATGGATGTGTGGAGTGACGCGAATGGATAAGGTGAATAATGTGTACATAAGGGGCAGTGTCAGGGTAGCGCCAATAACCGATAAAGTAAGAGGTAGGAGGCTGGAATGGTTTGGACACGTGATGAGAAGGGATGAGAAACATGTGACTAAAAGAGTGATGAATTTGAATGTGGATGGATACAGTGCGAGAGGAAGGCCAAAGAAAAGATGGATGGAGTGTATCAAGAGTGATATGGACGAGGTTGGAGTGGATGTGAGTATGACAGAAAAGCGCGATGAATGGAAGGAAAAGACATACTGCGCCGACCCCAGATAATGGGAAAAGGTAAGGCAGATGATGATGATGATGACTAGCTGTGCCCACGGACTTCGTCCGCGTAGTATTTAACGTAACAAAAATTTCGGGATTATCGGGATAAAAAGTATCCTATATGTTAATCCCGGTTATAAACTATCTGTGTTCCAAATTTCATTCAAATCCGTTCAGTAGTTTTTGCGTGAAGGAGTAACAAACATACATACATACATACATCCACACTCACAAACTTTCACATTTATAATATTAGTAGGATATTTTGTCATCTTGCACTGCCTATAACCGTAATTCCATAAATTTTATTTCATTGATAATCTTATTGGTTCTGACTGACCACCCAACAGAGAAGCGTAGAGTAATGCAAATGAATGAGAAGCGGCAGAACTAACATAAACATGGCCCCAGTATCCATTCGCAGGAAAGAAACATGAAAAGAAAGTGCCCAAAACGGGAGTAACGCGTAACTAAAATAAAAGAAAAAATCGCAACTAAAGTTAGCATTTAACTTAAAAAAAAAACTAACATTAACATAGGTGACTACCTAATAATATACACCTAGCAAAACCTTGCTTTGCAGCGAAACGAATCGGAAAATCCATAGCCCTAACATATTATACGCACATTTTTCCTCAAGCATTACCACGAAATACAATAACAATTAACCTACAAAGTGTCTCGCCAGCTATCTTCTCTGAACGCACTCACTCGAGTGTTTACACACACAGAAATATATTCTTGAACCAAGTAAATATTTATTGGTCAAGAATAATATTGATTCATATATGGGGAAAACGATATTTTCTTGGATGTAGCATATATTTGTATTGGATTTTATTCTTAGATTAACAATAATTAGCTTGAATTAAGAGTAAGATATCTATTGGTTAGAGAAATGAACACTTTTTGGAATCAAGACCGATACATTTCTCGGGGTTCAAAGACATGCATTTTTCTTGAAAAAAAACAAATAACTTGAATTTTCAATTTAATTTTTATTTTCAAACCAAGAGTGAGGATTTTCAAACATAAACAATATTTTCTTGAAATTTTATGTTTCCATTGTTGAATTAAGATAATAGTGATTAAATGGAAGTATTTTTTTATTCGATTAAAAAATAAAGAGGCTCTTACAGAGAATACTGAGTTTTGAAGTGATTTAAAATATTTGTTTACTTGAGAAAGTAGATGTTTTAAACTAAAACGGATTTATCTTGATTCAATATCTTCTACATTTTATTTCAATTATACAATTCACTTGTCTTGATAATTTTTAATTTTAACTGACGAAAATTCTAGTATTAGATTAAGAAAAAAGTTCATGAACTTGATTCTTATTTTTTTTTGCGGGTCTCTCGTGAGTGGAAGTGTTTGTCGTGCTTAAGTGCTTGCTTTTATTTTTGGTATATATTTTTATCGGTGCCTCTCTCACTATCTTGTGGAGTGGCCCCCCCCATAAGACCCAGTCGCCTATTGGATTCTCGTCGTATATTTTTTGTTTGATATTTTGCATTGAGATCTCTGCCTGCGGTTGGGTTTGAACCCGCGTCCTGGGCACGGTCGGTCGGTGTGGGCGGGCTGTTTGCGCGACGCACCACCGTAGCTGTGCTTTTCGAAGCAAAAATTTCCGTCACTATCATTGCAACTCCCAAAGGCGGCTTAAACTGAACTATTGTTTTTAACTGTCGGTCAAGTGCATTATAATACACTCTGTTTTGTGTGGTCTTATATATTAGAAGCAGGCTTTAAAGCTTTATTTAAAAATGAAATGCCTAGCATGTAATATGCAAATAGAACAGGGAAACGAACTTTGTTGTAAAACCTATTCGTCTCAAGATTTGTTTTTATTAGACTGAATATTATTCGTTATTTAAACAAAACGCTCGTTCTTCTCATATAGAAATAAAAAAAAAAATCTTAGGTGGACGCAATAACTGATTCTCACAAAACTACAAAAGTATTGTACTAACTCATCGGAGTATCATATTTCAAATTATTCAGTTTCTTACATCAATACTCAGATTTATTCGTCTCAATTAAATATTATAGAACTGAATATTATATTTTCTTTATATAAAACGCGGGTTTATCTTCTTTGCAAACAAAAATATTCTTACCTGAACGCAATAACTCATTCTCACAAAACAACAAAAGTGTTGTACGAATTATTTGGAGTATCTTGTTATAAATTATTCGTTTTCTTGGATCAATTCTTACATTTACTCATCTCAATAAAAATGTTATTGAAATAAATATTATATTTTCTTTAAACAAAACGCTAGTTCATATTTTTTGCAAACACTACGAGTCTTCGTTTAACTCCATTATTTACTAACACAAAATATTCAAATTTATTGTTTACGCTCATTGAGCATCTTGTTTTAAATTAATTATTATCTTCAATTGATACCACACTTTTCTCACGCCAAGAATATAAGGTTATAATCCAAATATTTTTATTTTTATTTGAATAGCATTTTTTCTCGTTTGTATTTGATTTCATATAATTAATTCAAGTATATTACTATTTTAAATAAAAACCATTATTCTTGATACGACACACATTTTTCTTGGGCGAAAGCATTCATCGTTTACAGTTTAGGAGAATCACACCTTTTTTTAAGGAAGAATATAATGTTTTATTCTAAAACAAAAAATCTTCATCTAACACATTAAGAGTTTTGATTCACGAAAATTGTAACAGGTTTTGATCCAATTAATTATGGTTCTTGTATATAAACAATGCTGTTTCATATCAAGACATATAAATTTTAATATCCAAAACTAATTTATTTTTTGGTCAAGATTGATATATTCTCGAAGAGACACTAATTGTTTTAATTCTAGTAAATTTATTGAGAATAATATTGGTTTACGCAGAGAAAAACGTTTTTGTTAAACTAAGATATTATTGTCAGTTCAAGCATATATTTACTTGTTATTAAACAATATTTCTGACAATAAAATTATTCTTGACTGAAAACAAATTTTGGGCGCCTTTTTTTGTGTGTATTATCAGATAATTTACGGCTTTCCTGTCCTCGAGCGCTGGTTTCTTGTGGAACTATCGATAGCAACATCGATAAATGTGACGCAATCGATTTCTTGTAATTAAAACATATGATCGATATGGAACTGGTCATCATATTGCAAGAAGTCTGTGATAATAATATACAGAGTAAACGTCGGTATTTTATGTTTGGGATCGAATCTGATCAAATTCTGCAAGAGAATTGTAGAGAAATTGATTGAAAATCCCACAATTTATTTTATACATTAAACACACGTTTACATGAACTTCATTCCCCTTATTAATAAACGTGGACAAGTGGTCGTATAGTTAAACCATGCTTAGTCTCCTTCTTTCGAATGTCAAATTACTGATGGCAAAAAGAGATAGTTCGGTGTGTGACTATTCGCCCACTTATCCACGTTTAGTAATATCGGGGCATAGGTTTACGTACTGCTAAGCGAAGTTCTTTGATTAAGATCCACTTACAAACAAGGGTAGAACATAAAACGCAGCTTTTTGCTCGAATACATCCATAATGCATAAAATGATCACGGATTCGCTTGATGCTTGAGAGAAAGTAGCGGTTTGCAAGTTTCCTAAAGCGGACCCCGCCCACGCCGCCGGAGGATAACGACACCGGGGACTGTTTGTTCAGCTTCTTTGAGGATATCATACCTACCTAGTTGTATACGTGTCGACGTAGCGGTACAAGTTATATTTGAAATGTAAAAGTTATGCAGCCGGGGTAGACTCTAGAGAAGATGGTGGGACGATTTGGTAATCTTTGCGGAAATACATTGGCCGAAACGGCACAAAACCGTATTTTGTAGATAATTCAGGGTAGGTATTAGCTAAGTAGAGGAAGACACGAATTTACAAGCACAAGCCTACATATAAATCATACCTACTACTTATCAGTATTGACAGACCTTGACGTTCTGAAGGATGAGTCAAACAGAGGAGTCATGTGTGTAGGTATATTATAATAAAACTTAATAGAGCAAAAGACGTAGGTATGTGCACAAAGAACCTTCCTTTAGCCGAAGCTAAAATACCAATCACTCATCTCGTAAAATAAATAAATCACCTAAACAAAACCTACGAACTTGAACATCATGCGTTTTTCTCTTGCGAAGGTAAGTAGGTAAGTACATAACGTACTTATTTGAAACGTATTCGAAGTTAGTGAACCCATATTTATGGTTACCACAGCTTGTATTTATATGTAGGTATATAATATCACCAAAACACCCCCATTAGTAAACCCCCTATCAGGAATTATAATTATTGTTTTCCTGTTTTACGATGTGCAGGACAAAAACACGAATTAATTGCGTGTAAAGGCGCTGTCACATCGTGTGTCATGACATGCGACTAGAACTCTCCTGAGAGCGTGCCAAACGCGACGGTACTGTTTTTTGCGCGATTTCAATACAATGTAGCGCAAGATTGATGGGGAAAGCTCCACAGTCCGCAGTAAAATGCTTTTATAATCAACTAAGTAGTTATTACAATATATTTGCTAAAAAGGTGACATGGGTAATAAACGATTTAATATTACTGACTACTGAACTTCACAATACAGAAGAAATAAGTACGAGTATTGTAATAACACAAAAAGACATGATAAAATCACCCTTATGAGAAGGAAACAATAACATATTGGTCATACCAACGTGAAATCTAAACATGAGCAGGAAGAATCGAACACAGGTACCTAAATCCAATCCACAATGCCTACATACTTCCGTAACTAACACTTGTTTTGTACAGTTAGTTTCAATAGGTATAAATAGTACTAAAATTTAGTACATTTACAGGGAGCCCAAAGAACGCGAGAGTTAACTCCTCCGTTGAGAGAGATGACTGTGGCAATACACCCTACACATAATTTACGAGTACCTTCAAGTAGAAGGCCATAAGTGAAATCATGTGGCAAACAGATAGGCATTTATAATCTTCAGTATCAAGGGTACATTTTAGCTCATTACAGAAAGCCAGTGGGATTATTAATCTGCATAACACCGACTCAGATTACAGAATACGCAGATGCCGCGCCTAGAACACAAAAGTGTGTCTACCAAAGCAAATACAAATTACAAAGCGAATACAATCTCGCGTCAGTACTGAACTTCGCGTCACAGCGCTTACACGTCAAAGGTGGTTAGTTGTTTTATTTTGAAAATGCCGTCTTGCGTAATTAAAAAATGTAAAAGTTGTTCACAAAAACAAAAGAAAGCAGATGGCATATCTTTCCACAGGTAACTATTGTTTATTTTATAGTTTTGTAATTTATTTACCCACAATTTGATATCGCTCATTCGGAACACAAAATTTTGATAGTAATTGGTTGGTGTTGCCAATTTACATCGAAATAAGTTTCCTTGAATTAGGGAAATGTGCATGGGGTGTAGAAAGATGATTAATTTATACATCTATATATTATGGAAATAATATATAGGAATAACTTTTAATTTGTAATAAATATTTTAAATTAATAACTTTTTTCAATTTAATGTACCTAATTATGCTTATAAAGACATCCAAAAATCTTTAATGTTATAATGTTCTTGAGTGATAATGCAGAGATCTTCAAATATCGATTTGCAGTAAAAATAAATACTAAGTTTATTTTATTTTATTAGTATTATTCTTGTTCAAATACCCACTCCTTAAGTACCTAAATTGCGAAAGACCATGTCCAATTTGTAACATTAGTACTACTGAGAACAATCGGAAAAATTATGGGAGTTCGTTCCCCAATATCTGGCAACTTTACACGCACACAGATGTACGTGTCCCTACAGTGCCGCTCCTAGTTGTCACGCACACATTTAATGCTATGCGGCTTCACATCGTTTGTTGCGTTTGCTCCATCTGCGTTAATCTGAGAACACCGATAGAAAATCCTCGCCAAAGTCCTCAGCCAACAAACACTTGATAGTCCTGTTAGCACTCGGCTGTTTACCGGCTGTATCTTATCTGTACCGCGTTATCTTCCAAGCAAACCAAAGATTAAGAAACATATTATACCTAGTAATATACTCCACACTAAATTAGAAAATAAGGATTACTACAAACAAGAAAGATACAACATGGAAAGGTGGAGTATATAAAATCCGATGAATCAGTGAATGGAAAGAGTTTCAAACGAGGAATTACTGAACATAATAATAAAAGGAAAAGAGAAACCTGTTAAACTCCATAAGAACAGAAGAAAGAAGATTATTGGTCAATCGATATAACAGGACAGTGATAACATACAACTATTTCATTATTTACACCAGGTAATGGAATAACATATGAAGGACGGTAACAAATGTTTATGGAGGCAGTTAAACATTGAGATCTACGTTTAAGTTATCTCCGTACCAAATTTCATCAAGATACATTATAAACCATAGAAGAAATGGCACTGGGAAAAACTGGCGCGAACGGACGGACGGACGGACGGACGGACGGACGGACGGATTGTATAATCCTCTCCTTGTATTCGTACGTACTACACAACCTTAATAAGTAAGACAAGAAAACGTTGAGACCACAGCTAAATAATTCAACGAAGCAGAATATAAATTAATACGATAATACTAGAGTCGATCATAACCTAATCGTGGCAGTATTATCAAAACACAGTTGAATAGGTGGTTATCAGTTTAAGATCATCTCTAGTTTTGGAAGTTAGTTAATAAGTTGACTATTTTACTTACTTCAGGAAAATAAAATGACGATTGGTTTTTGAATGCCAGGCATTTCATAAATGTTTGCTGTAATTTTAAAACGTAACAAAACGATACCAGGAATCTCAAAAATCTTTTGTTGTCGTCATTTCTGTTCTCAGTGTAGATGAGTTATATTCATTGTAGTCGGTCATATTCGCCCTCATGATAAGCCGTTATCGCGCTCTTAAACCAGCTGTGTGCCTACATTCTCGACTCGTCCAACGCAATTTGTGAGCTCTTATCATCTGTTTTTAATTAAGTTTAATGTAGCAATTCATGGTTGGAAGTAAGTTCATAGCTCGAGTACCTAACAGTATAAATATAGAGCGGACATTTTGGAAAAAGTATCACTACTCGCCCCGGCGCGGCGTAGACAAAGCGTTTATTATTTCAATGAACTCCCTAAATCCATCACAGAGGGTATTAAAAGGACACATGGGCGTCAATAAGTGGTTTATTGTCGAAACGTGCCGACAGCCATTATGTACCTAACAATGAACTAAGAGAGGACAGTATATCAACTTCATTAGACGCCCACGTTTTATTTACGAGCACGCTTTGACCTAATAATAGTTCCTGTTTTAGGATTTTTAAATTACCACGTATATTGAAGACCAGGTCTACTAAAATAGTAGTATATCAACAACTCATATTTTGGTGAACTGGTATTCGGAATTCTCAGTGGAACAGCTGGTATGTATATATAGGTAGAAATAAATGCAAAGATGTTATGATAGGTAGAAGGGATAATTCTCCGCGCAGGTCATGAATCTAAAACGAACAGCTAGTCTGGTAGGCCATCCACACGTCTCTCGAAAATAGGCAAAATGTCTTCCCTCAAAAGTCCTCCTCATTTTATTTGCCCAGACAATGATTGATAAATGGTCACCATTTAGTTGCCCTACTGTGTATTCTGCTCTGTGTCGAGTCGACGCCGCAGTTTCGGCACATGCGGGTGGATTGAACCGTGCTCCTCGGTCATCACACCCACCATTGTCGCGCTTGTAATGGACTATTATATCTATTTATCGTATAATACCACTGGTTTTTTATTCATCACCAAATTGGGTGTGATTAAATTGAATTTTAAAAGTTAGTCATTTAAATAGCAGTTGAAATGGCTTTCATTAATCGCTATAAATCGCTGGCACAGAGATAAATGTTCTGATCGATCAATGGACTTAGTGGAGGGTTTAATTTATAATAAAACAGCATTTAACTCAATTTTAAGGTATTGAATGAGTTGGCGATGATAATGGCAGGACGTCATTAATCGCTAATTACGGATTATATAGGAATTAACCGAGCTAAGACCAACCTTTTTTCGTTCGATAACACAGAGCGCAGGTATACCCACTAAAAACCAACGGTGTACCAAGAGCTACGACTCCCCTAAGATAAGCTATTGACCCCAAAGTCTTCAGTTTTATTTATTCCTGTGCCCTTAAAGGGCGGTATTATGTATGTACTTAAAACTAATCCAGCTAACTTTATTTCAAATTCTCTAACAGCCTGGAAATAAAAGTTTATAATAAACGATCTAAGCACTATACAAATAAATAAAATTGGAGTGTATGTTTGTATTATCAAAATAACACCTTTTCACTAAATGCATATGAAAGTACATACGACACCTATAGCAAAAACGCGATTTACGGTGCTAAAACAGAAAAACGACCACAAGCCTTGTAATTTTTTTTAACCAACCAGTGGTAACGCATTTAACTTTTAATTATTTTTTATAGGCGCGAAAGGAAACTCGACACTGCATGTAGGCAGATAATTAGTCGTGTGTCTACTCCCGACAGCCCCATCGCTGACAATGAGCGATGTGAACCACTCTTTGCATTATATTTTGGTGCAATGTCGTTGACACCAACACCGCTGTTTTTCTTTATGAAAATGTTTGTTTGAAGTTGAGTTCCATGTTCTTTTGTTCTTAAAATTCAAATTGCTAATGCGTTCTGCAATTACTTTAAGTTGCTCCTTACTTCCTGCTAATTGTTTCTTACTTAAAGTGGATACTTAGGACCTACTAAGAATTTTCAAGTGGATAAGTGTGTATTTTACAAAATCGGATAGTTTTAAGGTAACTTACTTGATACCTGCTTAACTTTTTTTAACGCAACGCAACGAACTGAATGTAAGTTTTATGTAAGTAAGTTTATTTCTATTAAACTTAGGGCAAAGCTGCTTACTTATGTTGTACAAAAGGTTTATTAAAATCATTTATTTACTAACCCAATTCTCGTATGAAAATCACTAAAGGTTATTTTGTTTGGTATCAAGCAGAAACCATCAAATGCTTGCCTGCTCGAATATATAGGTATATTATATATACATATTTTTAACTATGTTCCAAATGAACATACCTATTACCTATTAATTTTACGTCATAGCTAAATACTAATTCATTATTTTCGAGCCGCCTCTCTGCCAAGAAGTTGAATTTATTACCATCAACAAAACACATTAATTATATAAACCGGGATGTCGTCCATAGATTTAACGTTTTCAATTACTGATGGTATTGAGAACTATGATGGCAGGCACGAGGAGACCACAGAATAGGTAAGCGACAGTAAATCAACTCACTAAGCTAATCCTGCTTCCGACTTTGTTTTGAGAATTAAAAGTTTTAAACATAATCCGCAGGGGCGCTTTTTGATTTGCCTAACAAAATGTCAAAGCCTGTATTTGGCATTTTGTTAGGCAACTATCTATATAACATGCACGTTCCACGAATGAAATAACTCTCACGTGGCGTCAGTTCGAAGTCGCAAAAACTAACTCACAAAAGTAAGTCAACCTCAACTTTAGTCCAACTTTTTACGGCTGTCATTATTGGTGAAAATTTATCGGTTGTTAACTTTATCTAATTAAGTTTATTTAAATTAGGTACTTACTATATTAAATAAAAGTAGCGACCTTGGTTTATCGTAAAAACCTAATCATGTACCTATAACAAAGGTATTTTAAATAGTACCTACCTACCTACATTGTAAGTACTTATTTCTAGTCAGGTTTTTCATATTACACCAAAGTTACACGCAACACAGCAAAAGAAAACAATAACCTATTTTCTTTATGTAAGTGCCCATATGCATTACTAACTCATTAGTATATTCGATCGAGCCACAATTTCAAAATTCCTGCAAAACTATACTTCTTGTAAGTAACTGTGATGTGTCGATACCTAAAATTAGAGAGGTAACGTGTCGTTGTAAATAAGACGGTGTTTACATTCACAAATAGAACACAATTAACACCGGTTTATTTCGGTACAGGGCGTAGGATTTAGATGTTTTTATGCGAAAAAATCATAAGCATAGTGTTTTGAAGGACAACGGGCATATTATTCCAGTCTAATCTACTAAACCGACCCCTGTCCAATTCTAAGAAGAAAATCCATAGAGCTCTAGCAATAATAGTGTAAAAACTAAAAAGACAAAATTGTCATTAAAATAAAACTCAAATCATTTTAATTTATAACACCACGTTACAATTAGATGCAATAAGGAGTAATCGTTTCTTTCTAATAGGATAGGGCGCAGTTCCCTCACTGCGTAACTGGCAACGAATACTTAAGTACCCGATATTCCTAAAATGGCTGACATAATTTCTGGTGGGTACTGAAAACTCCTTATTGTTATGATTAAAGTTTAATACCCTCATCAAACAACGTGCGTGACGTATTAGCGATCGCGACTGCATGTGTGCGGCACGCTCGCCGCGACACGTGTGCGCACACATTCGTGCGCCTGGGCACGTTCGAGCTCGCCCTTTGTGCGGAACAAAGACCTATGTTGCGGAATCTAACTATCCTTTATTTTATTCTACTTTGGATTGATTTAAAAAGGGTTAAGATAAGGGTCATATTCGGTTAAAGCAGCCACGTTTTTCTTAAAGCTGTGCATGTCACTGTAAATTTGATTGTATGAATACACCTGAGGAATACACCAGCTGATGAAGAAGACGATGGGATAAAGACACGCCAGAATTATTTTATTTTACTACATATAACGATCAATCATTGTACAGCTGATTTTACGGCGGTGGTTTCATTATTACCGATGTTTTCCTGCAGGTAAACTAATAACCTATCATCCTTATACTAAATGGTAGTCATGCCGACGTTGCAGAAATGACAATGAAAAACCTTTTTAATTTGTACCGAAGAAAAAATAAAAATTAAAACAAATATATTTTTCGTGTGACATCACATCGCAAGACCGAAGACGGAAATCCAAAACCATAAACCATATCTGTTACACGACATCCTTTGATTATCGTATAATATTGAAAATCTACTTAATTTTAATAACATTACTGTGTTTCAAAGCTAAACTTTCTGTATGTATTTATGATAGGTAGGTACACAAGTTTAGATGGACGTAATATTTTTGTGCAGATTTTCCTTTGTGCCGTGTTTATGTTTACCTACTTACCTAATACCTATACCGTTTATTTCGCAGTTCACAAATATGGGTGCTCAATGACGACAAAACAATTGCGTAAAATATCTTCGCCAGTAACATGCTATCCTGGTAGTTTTCCTGCTGGTTAGTTTATATAGTAACATTATGAGGATACGAGTGGGCTCATTTTAATAATACGTTCGAAATAGGTAAGTACATAAACATAGGTAGGTACATAAACACCGCGACTATTGGCTCCACTTGATAGGCGAGTGGAACCTTATTATACTACTAGCTGTTGCCCGCGGCTGCGCCCGCCTGGTACTTAAATAAATAAATAAAAGTAGTGCAAGTTACTCCTAACATATAACATTAGCTAAGTATTTGCCAGTGAAAGCTCCGTCAAAATCGTTCCAGCTTTTTCGGAGACTAGCCGGACAACATTTTTTATAAATGTTTTTTTTTTGTTATAAGTTCCTCCCATATCTACTTTCATATGCATTCACTAAAAAGCTATTATTTTGATATAATAAACAGACACTTAAATTTAATTTGTGTGTATGTATGTATAAATTGAATAAGCGGAATATTTAGAGAAGAAATTAATATTATTGGAATTATGGTACGTTGTAAGTAATAATCGTGTTTGTCTCCTTTCGCCCCAACTGCAGCCAAGCCCACAACGTCGCAAGCGCTCAAGTAAACAATAGAGGAAAGTGTGCCAGGACCATAATAGGCGGCTACCTTCCGCGCCTGCCGGCTCGCTTGTGAAATCTGTAGAAAGCAGACAATAACAACCGATATCCTCTTTGGTGACTGAGAGGTGTTTACATGTTGGTATAATAATGTATTATTACAAAAAACACATATTTTATAAGATAGGTACGTGTTTTGTAATGTTACCATAGGTAAAATACACGCATAAAAAACCTTATCTTGCGACAGGCGATAGCATACGCCACGCCACGCCTTATTGTGGATATGGTAAAAGAAAGGAGACTAGTTAATGAAATAACAAAATTAACAATTCAATAGGTATAGCATCTATAGCAGATCCTGTGGTCTGGGGACTCACTTTTAAATAGGCTATCTAAAATTATAAAGAGGAAAACTCTGTTTGTTTGATTGAAATGAATAGGCTCCGAACGAAACTACTGAACCGATTTGAAAAATTCTTTCACTATTGGGAAGCTACACTATCCCCGGGTGACATAGGCTATAATATATTTTCAAAAAAATTAGGGATCCTTACTAAAACTCGAATAATGTAACTGCAATGTACCCGTGCGAAGCCGGGGCGGGCCGCTAGTTACATATATAGAAAACTAAGCTCTAAGATATGCCCCCTTGAATGCGGGGTTTAAGTACGCTGTGCAGTGGTAATACACAGCTAATCTGGTAATCTCGATGCTAGGTTGAACTTTTCTTGTTTAGCAGAGCGCGAGAACAACTTGCTTGAAGTAAAGCGCAAATGTATACTTTATATTTTTATTTCGCTTAGATACAACGTAATGTGCTGAATCATAAAACTATTAAGTTAATTTTATTTTGTTACTACTTCAATGGGCTCTGATTAAATATATGAAAACAAGTGATCTCATTGAAAAACAGTTGCTCTAGCAATAAAGAGTTTCTTTTTGTTGCTGGCATAATTTTGTTCGCCACCTGTCTTTGATCTTTACAACATTTTCTTGTTTTTTTTTTCTAATAGCACGCACGATAAATCTTTGCTATTGCATAATATGATAATAATAGACAGTTTAAATTCGCCGCACAATAGTGCAATGAATCTATTTGATTTATCATCTGCAAGAGGTGAATAGTGTTGCAATGTACATTTTTTAAATATTGGAACACTAACCTTTTTCTGACAGGTAGTGAAAAACTTACGATACTTCGCTGAAGAGGCTACAACAGAGTACCTATGTAAGTCAGGTATAGGCTGGTGCCATATTTATCACTGCTCGTTTTCTCTCGTAATCTTGTAATAAGTTATCTATATACAATGAAATATGGTACGTATTTTTAGCTAACTGTTCTCAGCATTTGGATCTACTAAGTAAACCATTTTAGTTGTTGAATGGAACTGAACTGGAAATTGTAAAATAGTTAAGATTTATCGCAGAAAAAAATACTATTATGGAGAGGCTAACTATCCTTACTTTTTATCCAATCCATTAAATATAAGTTGCAAATGGCAACACTAGTGGGCCCGGCACGAGCGTGCGTTGGAGTGTCGCCAACCGATTTCCGAAGTATATTGAGTGTTAGCCCAATAGAGGGCACACCTGTGCGCCCGCGCAGTTGAAGGTGACCCGCGAATTAAAATTAATACCGCTGCGCTCTTTCTCGGAAACCCTCATTGCCAGAATAATAATTGCCAATTGTCGAATTTCCCTTCTAACGTTCCCAGAAATAAAAATTGGCGCGATTCAATCATTGGCCATGTCGCCTCTGATGATTTTGAATCCTAGGTCTATGATTATAAGAATAGTTTCTAACTGGTTAAATTTTTGATTCTAGGGGCAATTCTAACTCAAACTAAATAGTTTTTTAAAGTTACATTTATATAAATGTCAAACGGAAAAAACTATTTATTTCGAATAAAATGTTTGGTTTGTATTGTAACTTTGGCCCTTAATAATACAGCAATTCTACTTAGTACGTGGTACTTCATAGTTAGGTACCTTCCAACAAAGTTAAAGGAATTCCAGAATATTCTAAACTTATCGTTAACGCCACCCACAATACCATCGCTCACAGGTATTTCACAAAGACATTTTTTCTTAGAAAACTAAAGTAAAAACATTCAAAAGTCGCCGGCATTGTTCCTGGCTGTATTCGTATCCTTGGCTATAGATACAATAGATTTTCGTGTATTTTTTCTTTCACATGAGTCAGTCTGTGTCGAGGGCAAACGACCGCACACAGTCTGTGGTATTGTATTCTCTTTGAGTCTGTGTTGGAACTTTTCCAATACAAAATGTCTAGAGCTGAAATCAACGTTTAATCTGTTCTGTTATCGCGGGGATACACGTTCACGTTCGTTTATTTATTTTTGTTACTTATACGGAAAAATGTTTTGTCTTCTGGCTTTATACTGTGACTTGCCAGAATTAATTTTGTTTTTTTTTCAGGATATTAATTGAATTACAAGCCTATCCCTTATAAGTATCTGTACTAATCTCTTTCAGAAAGCAAACGTTCGTTCCTCTTTCTATCCAGTTGAAAAATCCACGAACTCAATACAATACTAAGTGCCTAGATGGATTAAATTGCCTTTATGTCCACCACCCATTGTTGTTTTAAATAATTCAATTATACGAACTTTAGCTTCCCTACTACCTAACTATATTCAATCAAACTATTGTATAGCAAAAAAAAATCGCTGTTGTTACTAATGTTAATCTATTATAATTCGCTGCCAAAACAGATTTACGTTGAAGCCAACCCCAATAGCACAAAAAGAAGAGTAAACACATTTTTTAAATAAAATTAAAGATTGATGAATGCATTCATAATTTTTGATTTCATCACTCGTTATTTCGGGCGCACGAAATGAATAGAACGCGACGCAACAGTCAACACGGCGTTGTATGAAAAACATTCGAATCATAAATAATATATAAGTTTTAACAACAGCGATGTACAAACAGCGTGATGTTAGTAAATACAAGTGATGTGTCGGAGAACAATGCGCAGGCGTCGCTCGGTGCTTGCACACTGACCCAAATAAAGGAGTGCGCAATTTACACTCGCGGAAAGGCCTCTAGATTGACTTGATAACATTTGTCACATATGGCATCCATACAGACCATTAAAAAAGACCTTACTGCTCAAAAAAGTATCTCATTTGCAATGGTAGGTAGTTAATTTTTTTTAGGCGAGATCGTGGATTTGTATTTATTAAAAAATGGCTCCACTTTTTAAGGGTAAAGGAAAGAGAAATTGTTTATGAAGGCTTCGTCCCCAGTTATACATTTTTCGTACCTATCCCGCGCGGTTAGAAATATTATCTACAATTCTGAAAACAATCATTTTTTTCTTTCATGAATATTAAGTTATACCAGTCATCTGGCGTTTTTGCCACAATATCGGACATCCGGCGGGCGGCGGTATCGTTGGCATCGATTCTTTTGACCTTCGTTCGTTTCTCAACTCAAATGAGACTCAATCGCGAATAAATAAAGCTTTTATTTGACCATTCGCCATTAACCTAGGTTAGGTATCAGTGCAATCAACAACATTTATATTTACTTTTGCAATAAAACTGCACCGCTGTCAAGTTTATCGCTTGTTTGCGTTTAGGAAAATTGCCATCGGTCTGCACACAATTATTTTGTAGACAAAACAATTTAATATAATTCATTTTGTTAGCTCCGTCTCCGTCTTCAAGCAGTTAGCTAGCTGTATCTTTATTTTCTACTTCAAAAATATGACACAAAGGTTTCAGAGACATAATTTAAAGAAGATTATCCATAAAATGAGCAAGACATCTTAAGCACGTACTTAAATTAATGAGTGATAAGCAAATTTTCAATGTTTTTATGTATGTAGGTAGGTATATCAATCCAATTGTATCTTATGTGTGAGCCCTAACGTAAATCCTAATAACAATGAACTTGAAACACGAAAATAAACTAAAACAAAATGTTACTAAACTTGTAGCTCAGTCGTGTTAAATCAATATTTTTTGCATATTGTCATTGTTGGCTACGCTTTTGTTATGTACTTACTTTACAAGGAGATAAACATTTTTATCTCACGCTGCATGTAAGTACTTATTATGTACCAGAAACTGGTTTACACGACACATTTTGGTCTCGTTATTCAATGTCAATATTCAGATGATTCAGTAGCAATGTCATAATTATCCGTTCAGCTGTTAGGTCAATTACGTGTCTTTCTTGTGTCACGTGTTACGTAATAAATGTAACAGATTCACTTTTTGTCTGTTTCACCTAATCATTCATTGATATTCTCCTTGTTTACAACAGTCATCGGCATTGCCGATTATTTTCTAACTGCGTGATCCTTAGGATCCGTTTAGATCTATGGTAATATTAATTTGGCATTTTATAATTTGTGAACAGCCAGTTGTTCTATACAGAATGTTTGTAAACAAGGTTTGATATGAGTCAGTATTTATTGACTTGAGGCTTATTCGTGCCATTAATTCAGTTAAGGTATCTGCTCATCCTGAAATGATTTTCATAACAGATCCAAAACCTACAGGAACATTGAAATGAGGGGGTATGCAAATGAAAGCAAAAGCGTGTATGGTATAATAATCTTCATAATTTATTTCATCTTTCAATTTTTATCATACAATATGATATTCAGTATAAAACAATATTCTTTGTTAAATTCATAGAAATATATTATTTTAGTATAACTGTTCTTTATCTTTTATAAACTTACAAATTACTGTTAACATTCTGACGAATCTTTTTTGTATAAAAAATAATACAAATAGGCCTCGGGCCGCGTTTCAACTGCTGCACTTGGCTTCAGTTCTCGTCATACGACGCGCCCTCGGCCACTCATATAGTCTATAACAATTCAACTTGTTAATTGGTATTATAATTAACCTTACAATAACTTATAGAAGACAATGGTACAGAACAATCTGCTGTAGCACATTAAATGGTAACAAAAACAATTAACACATAGGTATAGGCTTTAGTTTACAAAGCGTAGGCACTCGAGATTGCTACTTCACCCTATATATAATCATTCTCACTAATAAATACTTCCATCTCTCATTCACTCGCATCGTTCGCGTCTCTCGGTCGCTCATTACAATACCATACGTCCACATAACATAGTTTAAATCGGACGGCCTCGCATTACAAAAGTCACGTCCTCTAAAGAGCACCGGGTCAGTTCTGAGAATCATCTTTCAAAACGGGGAAAATAATTTGCGCGATGCACACTCTCTCTCTCTCTCTCACACACACACACACGCACACACAAGGCACTCCGTACTCGACATACGATCAGTCTCCCAGCAAGCACATCGTTTGTCTCGCAACAATCAAGCGAAGCGAACAAAGACGTTCCTCATCACGGCAACGGCGGCGCCACAGCGCCGATGTCGCGTTCAAAAAGCTAACCTTGTGCAACAAACGTGATTCGGAACGTCTGAGTGTCGAACACATGGCCGCCATTCCGCGAGGGCGGCGCAGGCGGAATTTTAATTAGCAGAACATCCGCTCGTGACTCGGGCCGATGCGGCGTTGCCGCTTCTACGTCATACTATCTCCTTCACACGGGCCGTTTTGTACCTGTCATAACACGACGCGCCGCGCGTCGCCGTTTAAAACGCAATAAACAACGTCCGAAACGTAAACTAATTATTATAATAAGATTCTACTGGACAGAAAAATACACATACAATGGCCGGGACACAATGAACAATGGAAATCCCCGATTCAGCGAGGCAAGTACGGCAACATCGCTGAAACGGGAAATTCGCCGTAGAACTGGCAACGCCGCGCCAACCTCGCAGTCGGTAGCGAGCGAGTGACGTCGCTCGAATATCCTTTCTAGTTTCTACACTATTCTACTAAATGAGACAACGCAATACTGATTAAAGGAAAACACTCCTGCAACTTACTACGGCAGCTAAAGTTCGAAGCCATGACTCTCTAAGTACGTACATCCCTCGTCTACCATCAGCTCCGAGCGGAGTCCTGCCGGCGCGTCACTGGCGGCCTAATCTCTCAAACTTAACGACACACAGCAATCTTAACGTAGCGACTTCAACACCTTACACACTAGTGTTCATTAACTATATATTACACGGTAAAATTAAGATCACAAATCGCTTTGTATGCTGCGTCCTATCGGGCGCGACTAGCATGGAATGTGTGGGAGCGGCGGCGGCGGCGCGATCAGAAGTGCGAGTCGATGTGGCAGCCGCCGTTGGCGTGTTCCAGCACCTGCTCCTTGAGCCGGTGCACGTGCTCCTTCAGCTTCACCACCATCTGCGCCAGCTCCACATTCTCCCCCTTCAGGATCTTCACCTTGTCCTCCAGCTTGGAGATGCGCTCCAGTTTGCGTCGTCTGCACTTGGAGGCGGCCACTCGGTTCCTCTGCCTCTTGCGCTCCAGTTTTATCCTCTCCTGCGTGTCCATGTCGATAGGGGAGAGCGGGGGCGAGCTGGAGGCGCTGGGCACGGTCTGGGGCTCGTCCTTCACCATGGGCGTGGGGTAGCGGTCGAGCGGGCGGTCCAGGTCGGCGTACACCCGCCTGCCCATGGGCACGGGCGGCTCGGAGTGGTGCAGCTTGTCGAGCGCCTCGACGAAGGGGCGCGCGTACAGCTCCTGCTCTTCCGTGGGCGCGATGGCCGCCGGGAACAGCACGGGCGCGCCGGGAGTCGGGGTCGCCGTGGTGATCATGCCGTTCTGGATGATGAGCTTCTCGAGCTCGGGCGAGCCCAGCTTGAGCATCTGCAGATCGGGCGAGGAGAGGACCGGCGCGCCGCCGATGCGCGCCCGCTTGCCACCCCGCCCCACGTCCAGGGTGAGCGGTCGCTTCAGGTTCTCCACGGGTCCGCTCAGGGGATACTGCTCGTCGTAGAAAGTGGGCTCCATGCCGTGTTGGAAGCGTCGAACCATGTGTTTGCACCGAACGCCTCGGTATCACTGAACTCACTGCGCGAATATCAAAACTTTCTCATGCGGCAACGCACGTCCGACGCTCTCGACGTTCCACTTGTGTCTAAACATTGTTAAGAAACAACCACTGCTTTTATTGAGTGACTCAGATAAGCTATTTTTAGAAATCGCGTGATAAACTCGCCCGGCTATTGGTCGGATATCGCGCGACATGGGGCAACGCTGGCTTGTGATTGGTGATTGGCATCGTAGCGTAGCGCGAGGCCGCGGCGGGCTGTTTACGACTTCGTACGATTACCGAGAATCGACGGAACCATTTCCATTGTAACAATAATATCGTGCCATTACTTGGAACTATCGTTCCTTTTGTATTATAATACTACCTATTTAAATATTTTATATACTGATATATGTTGCATTTTTGGACCTAAATTTCGTTATATTTAATTGCATATACGAGTGTTAATTAAGTTTAGCTAATCTTCTTTTTGGTCAACCAACATTTGGATAATTTTTATTTGATTCTCCATGATTATTTCCTACCCCCAGACACGATGGGTTTCGTTTTTATTATTTACCGATGAACCGATTATTAGTTAGAATCGGCGAGATGGTTCTGAGAAGTTTCAATTTTACATGGTACTCAATACTACTATAAGTTCGAATAAACCATTTACTACTCACGTCAATGGAATAAACTAAGCAAACATATTGTAGAATTGAACGTTTAAACCGTTTCATGAGCAGGGTGCTTAGTGCGACTTCACGCGTTCTACCGTGACCGCGTTTTTAGGCGAAGTTGTAGGGGTGATTCGTACAGCGCGCCAATAGCGGCGAGGTAATGAATTACTTGATATAACTATAACATTTACTGACACCTATAGGACAAACTAAGTTGTCACATCAATTGTAAAATTCACACCAAATGTTCGGTTGTAGTTGAGTTTCTTTTCTATTCAAGATGATGGAAACTAAAACTTAATTTAAAACAATGCGCGCATTAAAATTTATTTAGCCGCATAACTTACGTAATAATAAGTGCAATAATAACATTTAATTATCTAACAAGCAATATGATGAAATTGAACATATAAAAATAAAAAGTTAGCAAGGAATATGGAATAAGCATCGGTAGAATTTTAAAAAAAGTTGGCATGAAAATTAATGTTATGAAAGCGGAAGAACCCAAAAGGGATAATAATAAGGCGTAAAGACTATAATTAGTTACCTAATTTGCATAATTATTAGTGATAACATTGTAATTAGTAAACTGTTTTAAATGATGATTAGTAGGTTATAATCGGACAGCCAATTATTATAAGTGCCGTATATACTTTCATATGCATTTAGAAAAAAGCTGTTTTTTTACATTACAAACAGACGCTTCATTATTTTTAATTTTTGTATATGTATTGATTCGTACATTTTCAATTACTTTAACTTGAACAGTCAATCCAGAATGTGCTTATACCATGCTCAATCTATTACAAAATTCCATTAAAAAAGCAAAGCTTTATTTTTTGCAATTATCTAAGTACCTTTTTTATTATCTAAAAATTTGTTTTAGTTATCAATTTTATTTTATTTATTACGCCCAAATAATATTTTTAAAAAATACCAAAAATAAAACAGTCCGTCATTAAAACAAGACAGTGGAAACGTGCGAATTTGGGCGAGGCGCGGAGGCGGGGTAGCCGCGCGGTGCAAGAAGATATTATGCGGGGGGAGGGGGCCGAGGGGCACGCGATAGTTGTACCGGAGGGAGCGAGACGTCGGCACACCCGTCCCACTCGCACATTCAGATAACTCAACGAGCGAACAGAAGGAAAACCGACCGTGTTATGCTATAATAAATCAACATACTGTAGGTGATTTTCGATATGCAACCCTAACAATCATACTTAAAATTGTTTATCCAATGACTACAATTAGTACGGGCTAGTGGTTTATCGCATGCTTGTAATAATAATGCATCTAAAATTCCTCCAATTATTATGGAGTCGTTTTTGGTGTTATTGTAAATTTGACCTTCAATTTTTATGGGCCCATATGAACACAACGTAGAAGCCTCCAGAGATGGGTGGGCGGCGAGCGGGTGTGAGAATTATGGAAATTATAAGGCACAAAAGTATATTACTTATACCTCACTAGGTAGTAGGTAGGTACCTTTACCTAGCAGAGGTACGACCTACGTATATTATTTTATGGCTCATAAAAATACCTACTTGTTTACTGGTTAAGGATATCCATCGTACTTACGCTACCTAACTAAAGCAAATTACTTACTTTGAGAATCTCACTTCTCATCAAGATTATTACTGGCTGAACGGTGAAGGTATACATCGTGTGTAAGCCTGCACTTATTTCGACAAAGACGTGTGGAGTAAGCTAACAAAACTGGCGATAAAAAAAAATATGACATGTAAAAAGACAAGCCCGCTGAGTTTCTTGCCGGATCTTCTCAGTCGAGGTCGCGTTCCGATCCGGTTGTAGATATAAGAAAAATAATATGTAAAATTGACAATTTGTAAGTGCCCCCGTAGGCCTAAACAAAATAAACACTGTGAATTTGAATTTGAATTGAACCCGCAATGGACCAGTGGATGGTGGCCCGAACGCCCCTCGCATCGGGGAGGAGTGTGCCCGGTACAATGGCTCACGCCTATTACATTGGGGGCCTCTGCCTATTCCTTATAAATAATTCACAAAAAGAAAACAGATGTAAAGATGACACTGCACGACTATCAAACCCAGGAGCTTATAATCGGCTAACCGCACTTGCAAACGCTTATCTACGGAGAAAGTTTACTTACAATTAACTTAATAATTATGCTATAGGTACTTAAATCAATGTTAATGAAATCCCAACCCTAATCATACTATCATCATACTATCATACTATATAAAATATTATAAAGAGTAAAACTTTGTTTGTTTGATTGTAATGAATAGGCTCCGAAACTAGTGAACCGATTTGAAAAATTATTTCACTGTTGGGAAGCTACACTATCCCCGTGTGACATAGGCTATAATATATTTTCAAAAAAATTAGGGATTCTTACTAAAACTCGAATAATGTAACCGCAATGTACCCGTGCGAAGCTGTGGCGCGAGCGGGCCGCTAGTTTTATATAAATGGGCTCACATTCAGATTCATGGTGTAACTTCATGACTTCAGTGACAAGCCGACAACCAACCAATAGCAGAGATGCCTATTAAAATCAAAATAGTAGAGCTAACTACTTTTAAATATGTAAATATAGCAATTTAATTTAGCAAAATAGACCTTATTCCGAAAGGTATAAAACCTTGTATTGACTAACAGTGAAAGCTAAAGCTAAGTTTAAAGTATTTTTATTTATATCAAAGCAAATGTTTGACTTTAAAACTTGACTTGTTTGACTTTTGTTACCCACCTCGTAAGGGCAATGTTCGATTTTCTTTCAATTGACGGCCTTCGTCTTGATTTCCTTCTTCCATTCTCCTAAAGTGGACAAAAAAGTATTAAATTCTGCTTTGTTTAGATTTAATTGGGATTAAATACCTACTCAGCAATTCAATGGATTCGCAGCTAACTACATTATGATGGAGATGTTCGATTACTCCAGATTACCGTTTCCGTGTTTTCTCCTGACCAACACACAGCCAGCTGGAAATAAAATATATTCCTTTTATTTAATGGGTAGCTACATGATTAAAAGTAAATTAAACGGTATAATACTACACTTAGGATGAAAATGGAAAAGGTGAAGAATATTTTGCCATCTCACTACGTTCTTCTCATTTTCAATGACTACTTGTCTTGAGGGTAGGCACGCACAGCCTCCTTTTCTAAACAAAGCCAAAAATCATGCAAAATAAAACTAGTAACGCCATCTATAATGCATTATAGAAAACTGAATACGGGGCGGATAGGATCAGCAATAAATTTGTGGCAGCTACTCGATAACAGATGGCGTTAAAAGAAACATGCAGTAGTTAACTGAATTGTTCGTTACAAGAACAGTATTAAAAAAAAACATGCAGAGACCATAAACCTCCTCGTTTTAGGAAATCGGTTAAAAATCAACATAGCGGAAAGCATCCAGCATAATAAGGAAAACAATTTCACAAAAAATATTGATTTTATTTCATGTTATCAAATACTTTATATACACCGTATCATCTACCGTCGCTTATTTGACGGTGACGGATATGATTCTCACGTCCTCGTACGGCTTATCCGTCTTGGGGTTGGTCTTGACGCCGCCGATGTTCTGCACCACCTCCATGCCGCGGACCACGCGGCCGAACACTGTGTGCTTGTTGTCCAGCCACGGCTGGGGCAGCGAAACACGCATATTTGGAATCATTCAACCATTATCTATACTAATATTATAAAGAGGAAAGATTTGATTATTTGTTTGTTTGCATTGAATAGGCTCCGAAACTGCTGAACCGATTTAAAAAAATATTTCACTGTTGGGAAGCTACACTAACCCCAGCTGACATAGGCTATATTATATTTTCAAAAAAATTGGAAATCTTTACTAAAACTATAAATACCCGTGCGAAGCCGGGGCGGGCCGCTAGTATTGAATAAATCTCTCTAATATACTAAGATTTACGGTAATTGTAACAGCAAAAGCCGGTCGCTATCAACTCACCGTCGGCGCCAGCGTGATGAAGAACTGGCTGCCATTGGAGTTGGGTCCCGCGTTGGCCATGCTCACGGTGTAGGGCCGGTCGTGCTTCAGGTGCGGCCGGAACTCGTCCGCGAATTCGCCGCCCCATATACTCTCACCGCCAGTGCCGGTTCCTTGTACAAGTACATTCAAATTCAAAACGTTTATTTTGTTTAGGCCTACGGCAGCACTTACAAATTGATTTTTTTTCATATATCTACAACCGGATCGGAACGGGACCTCGACTGAGAAGATCTGGCAAGAAACTCAGCGGGCTTGTCTTTTTACATTTTGTTATATTTGTTTTGTTTATCGCCAGTTGCTTATTTAGTTAATAATTACAAAGGGTAGTAGATATTAACTATTGTTATATAACATAAACTATGTAAGATAACAATTTATTTGCTATTCATTACATAATATAATAGAAAAGAAACACCAGACAAACACTTACCACGTGTCTCCAGAAATTACTGGACATTCCCACAGTAAATAAAAAAAGGATACCGCTAGATTCAACACGCTGATGCCAAGATAAATAGTCGTTGCCGAGCATTAGTCAGGTAATATATTATAATATTAAAACATAATATATTACGAAAACCTAAAATAATAATATAATAATAATTTTAGCCCTTTTTGACATCCCACTCCTGGGCACGGGCCTCCCATCAACACGAGGGGGATTCAGGCCGTAATCCACCACGCTGGCTCAGTGCGGGTTGGCGGATTTCACATGTCTTTCGAAAATTGGTTAAATCTTCTAAGACATGCAGGTTTCATCACGATGTTTTCCTTCACCGTAAGCAAGTGACAATCATATAGAAATTATGATTCGCACATAGATTTAGAAAAATCCAGAGGTTCGAGCCGGGGTTTGAACCCGAGACCTGGTAGCCCGCAAGACGCATGCATAACCAACCGGCTATCACTGCTGAAAACTATATCATCGTTTAAATTATTTTTCTGAATTCTTCAAAAATACCAATTAAGCATTGTATTCCAATCCAGAGACCTTACATAAATAATAAGAAATAGTAACGAGTTTTAAAATTGACTATTTCACTTACTTTTTCTAAGCCTCGGTTAGCAACGTCTATTTATCTCGGTCTAAACGTATAGAACTTTTATGATCCCAAACTAAGCAGCGCATGTCAATATATATGGCTTGACACGCTACCGCGTGTCTAGATATAATAATAAAATACCTGTGGGATCTCCGGTCTGTATCATAAACCCTTTGATAACCCTGTGGAAGATGTGTCCGTTGTAGTAGCCGTTCCTGGCGTGCACGCAGAAGTTCTCCGCGGTGCGCGGCACGTCCTTGCCGAACAGCCGCACGTGGATGTCGCCCAGCGACGTGTGCAGCACCGCCTGCTCGTACAGCCGCTGCACCCCTGCACGATAAGTAGAATATAAATATATACCAAGCGCTATAGATAATGCGCACGTTAGCAATAAGGTGGCAGGAGAAAATAGGGGAGAGTCTGAAATGGACATGACACACGCCTAGAAATGACATGCGAAAAGCGTGACGGCAATGACGGCGGAAGCTGACACCTCGCCAAAAAGGATTTACACACATACCTATTCCAAGACAATACCTCACCACTGTACCTCACAGACTAAGGCCCGGATTAATGCATCAATCTCAAATCTGAAAGCGGTTTCAAGTACGCTTTTCACATGTCATTTTGTACCGGTATGACATAAGAATGACATTCCCGAGATCGCTCTCAGACTTGAGATTGATTTATTAATACGAGCCTTGCTCGGAATGCCGCTTCCACTGAGAAAAGCCGGCGAGAAACTCAGTGGTTACTCTTTTCAATCAATAACATATGGTGTACAATCTCAGGAACGGCAACAGAATGGGAGCAGGCAACACCATTGTCGCTAAATAAGTCAATAGTAATCAAATCTCACTCAGATTTATGTTATCTCTGTGCGTTACCTTGACATTTACAATGAAATCTGTATTGTCTATTCTACTGGAAGCGAAAATTTTATAAAATAATTTTATTCTACTAGTATAAACTTTACAAAGGATTTATTGTGTAAAAATAATTTGTATAATTGTGAACATAAATTCCTCTAAATCTGTCAAGTTTATGGCTTCAAAAGACCTGGAGCATTCAATTTTTACTAAAATTTTATATAGGATAACGACATACATGATAAAGACTTAGCGACTGGTGGCTGTGTGTAACAAATGCCGTAACTAGTGAAATACATTACCCTGTCCTTCAGTGGCGGATATAATATCCTCCTTGGAAGGCTTTTCATTGAATATGTCTCTATCGGCGTCCGGGCTCTTGATGTCGTCGGGGCTGCGTCTCGAGAACATGTAGAAGCGGTTCTTCTTGTACGCCGTGCAGAACAGCGTGGGGTCCGTCTTCACGTTCAGCAGGGTCGGGTTCTCGGACCCTTCCATTTCTAGCGTCGTTGCCACTTTTGATTGGTTCGTTCGACCCTAGGGATGAACAATTTTTTTTATTTAATTTTCAACAATGATTATTACTTGACAATATTAATAGTGAAGGTAAACATAGTGAGGAAACAGTTACGTCTTTCGAAAAAGATGTGTAAAGTTCGGCAAATCGCACTAATAGAGCGCGATAGCAAACACATTGAGTCGATATTGGGAACGAAATGTATTAGTGAAATGTACTGTATCGTAACTTAAGCTACACTTTCAGGGAAAACAATCTTAGACCCCTTTTATATGTATCCTTTTTATGTATACCCTTCCCATAAGTATCTAAGGACCGTATTATTAAATCAATCTCAAGTCTAAGATCGATCTTGGAAATGTCATCCTAACGACATCGCAGTACAAAATGACATGTCAAAAGCGTACTCAAGATCGCTCTCAGACTTGAGATAGATTTATGAATACGGGAATAAATTACGTAACTACTAAGGGCGGAAAAGAATCTCGTTTATTGATAAAAAAAAAATATCACCAGCCTAACACACCAACTCTACCAGTTCCAAGCTAAGCAACGCTTCTCCTATGGTTACCATATGGTGGACTGGGGCGATCCCAGTGACACCCAAAAGTAATATCCGAAATTGGCCTCGAAGGGAGTGAGCCGAACGCCCCACGCTCACACCACTACGCCAAGCGGTCGTCAATATTAGATCAACTTACCTAACCAGATGCCTTGCCACAGATATAGATAATACCAATGCATGTATTTCACGTGTACGAAACCCCGACCAAGCGTCAAGGTTGGTCGCCGCTAACTTACAGTCCGCGCGACTACAGATATAAAAGATATGAGAATGAGCGAGATAATTACTCGAGAGAATGGTAGCGGAGGGGCATCGTCGGCATCGGTGTCTTTGAATCGGTTTGGATTTCCCGTCACTATTGACGTCACAGTAGGTGTTAAAAATTCGGCACGCTTGGTTTCAATACAAATCGTGATACTTGCGTTATCTATGAAAATCTATATCTGTGTACCTAGCCGAAAGAACGTCATGTAAAAGTGCGTAAACTGACTTGGAACAGCGCCAGATGCAGCGGCCTCAGGTTCTCCGGCTTGCCGAGCATGGCGGCGCAGCGGTTGGTGACCAGGTTCACCACCTTCACGCCCAGCATGGTGGAGTAGATCACGAAGTGGCCGCTCGCGTCGAACAACACGTTGGCCAGGTGCACCGAGTCGGACTTCTCGAGGTCGCGCTCCGATGCCATTCTATAACCGGTTGCGGTATCGGTTACCGGTTATTTAGAGGTATCGGTTTCGTGTATAATCGGTTAATTTGAGTAATGTCATTGTAAGGTGTCGTCGGTTGTGCTCATTGAAGTTTTTCACAAACTAGCAGCGGTGTCAGCAAATGTTTACGCAAAACGTAAGAGTAAGAGTAAGAGTATTTATAAGATGTAATTCTATTGTTTTCGAACAAGACTGAATTAATATATGGAGTTATATCAAACTGAAATTGTTTATAATCAAAGCCTATATCCTAAAATTATAATCAGGTACCAATTATTATTATTAACATCTGAATAATATTTAAAAATAGATAGGATGATAAAAGATCTGAATGAGTAGAAAGCTGTTGTTGTCACCTCCTGCCGAACTCCATGTTGGGCAGCTGCTGCGTGTGGTGCTGCAGCTCCTGGAAGCGCTGCAGGCTCTCGTCCAGCACCTTGTGCAGCCTGCCGGTCAGGAAATGGAACACACGCACCTATTACATCAACAAACAAAATTCACACACACACTTTATTACTAAATTAAATAAAACTGCATTAACCAATATAAATCATAAGCCGGATTGTAATTAGTAACTAACAGATCAGTAGAAGCGAATGTTTGATTTATTTCGACTACATTCTGTTGGTTTTGCAAAAAAGGCATTGCAGCCTGGCGTGTATGACATTTGTATCAAGTATATTTAAACAGTTCAGACAAGACAATGCCAAAATTTACTATGGTTAGAATAGAATAGAATAACCCTTTATTGCACACTAAAGTTCGGAATATATCTAATAACATAAAAAACAATAGTGTACATTGGGCGGCCTTATTGCAGATTGCAATCTCTTCCAGACAACCTTACACCATGGTTACAACAAAATAAAAGTTATAATTGTTTTGGTGAAACTCACCTTCCTGTCTAAGCTAATTGACGCCATCTTCTTCCCATCCGGGGAAAACGCGAGCGCAGTTGGATAAGTCTTATTCTTCACGAAGTCGTACAAATCCGTGTCCAACTTCGAATCGAACTTCACAGTTCTAGGAAACTTGTATTCGTGTTTTGGGCCCGTCCAGTATTCCACGATGCCCGCTTTGTCTACAGAGACGGCGGTCTCAAATACTGGGTTGTATTTGATAGTAGATACTGTGCTCTGGTGGTTTTCGAAGGTGTGGAGTGGGGAGCCGGATATTTGCGTGCCGTCGAATAAGTGGATCTTGTTGCTATTCTTTTCTGAACTGTGGTGAGTGGAAGATAAGGTTCATTTCCTAAGAGCTGGTATTCTGATATTTTGCAGTTTTTACTGTATTTTGATATTCAAAATATTAGATTTTAGCAGATGGGTATTATTAACATTTAGCTAGAAATACAAAGGGATGCAGACATAAAAAGAAGAATAAAGGCTAAGAATAGGCATTAAAACGTAAATAGTGACCAAATGCTGGCAGCATAATGTTTCTTTACTAATATTTACATTTTCTAACTATAAAGAATGATCCTTGATTTGCATGCAGGTAAGTTCATTTTGTTTTGCCAAAATAATGCAAATATTTGTACAAATATACCATGCGATAACACACCATCAAGTACCTACATCATGGAAATACTTACACAGCCAGTGCTGATATGGGGTCGCCGGCAGAGTGCACCCACTCTGCACAGTACGGCTCAAATTCTATTGACAACATGTTGATCATGTCTGAAAGTAAAAGATGAATAATGGTTATTATCAACTGCAAAATTGTATAATCTCTATGTAAACGAAATTTAAGTGGCTGTTGGAACAAAATAATCAGTTGAAGTCAATTCACACTGAAACAGCAACATAATAAATTATACACTAAAACTCATATTTAAAGACATAGTTTTGTGCATTGTTGGAACCCTACCCCTAGCTACATCTGTGGTTATGATACTGACTTATGAATAGATAATATACCACTGGTCCAGATTGGTGCTTTCACTGGGAAGATCCGGTAAAGAACAGCAAGTTATATATGTGAGATGTGCATACCTGCATCCATTTTACGGTAACTTCATTGTATAAAACAAAATAATGAAACACAAAGGTTGATATGAAAAATAATTGCTTAGATCTGATGCCTTCCATGCTAAATAATTGAATAAAGTAGGTGGACCAGTCCCCTTATTGATTATCAAGTCAACATATAAAATGTTTACTCACCAAAATTAACAACATCAAAAACTTTAATAGTCTTTTCTGAAGACACTGTACACAGCAGGGAGCCAGTGCTGTTAGCAGCAATATGGCTGATCGGAGCCAGGTGACAGCGGAAGTGCTTCACAAATTCTATGCCTTCCTCCTGTGAAAAAAAAACATATTTATAACTCATGTCAAATTGCAACAAACAAGTGAGGCACTGTGCTGGCACTAGGAGCAAAGATAAAATTTTAAGCACCTGGACATAACCTGTTAATACAGGTTTTCATGGACATAAATAATGTTAATATCCTACTAATAATATAAATGCGAAAGTTTGTGAGTGTGGATGTATGTTTGTTACTCCTTCACGCAAAAACTACTGAACGGATTAGGATTAAATTTGGAACACATATAATTTATAACCGGGATTAACACATAGGATACTTTTCAATCCCGAAATTTTTGTTAAGTTAAATACTAACCGGACGAAGTCCGTGGGCACAGCTAGTTAATAATAAAGCTAAGAAAAATTATGAAACTTCATTCTAGTATAAGTACCTGTTTTTTCCAAAACTTCAAATGGCCATCCTGACTGGCGGTGACCACGAAGTCTGTCTTCGTGACAACAACTTGGGTGATCACATCTCTGTGCATATAACTGAATTCATATGTCTCAGATGATGGAAGATTTTCCAGGTATAGAGATTCAAACTCCAGCACTAAAAAATTACAACTATAAGTTTTAGGAGATCAAGGGTGATAATGCTATAGATATTTTATTTTTTAAATAAGTACCTTTTCGCTTCTTTGGTTTAGGTTTTGCCGCCTCAGAGGGCATAGGCCCTATCCAGCCTTCACTTTCCTCTTGATTCTTATTGACAGTATCGTCACAGAGTTCGGGATTATCGACACTACTGCGCCTTTTTTCAGCTGACATTTTTATTATTATTTCAAATCTATATTTAATTCAGATACAAAATTACATTCAAAACAAATAATCTGTTTTGCAAAATAAAGCAATTGAATTTTGTTTGACATTTGACTGACATATACAAGGTAGTAGGTACTCTGTGACTGACATCCCACTTCATCCTAGTCTGTATTTATATGGTTATAACCAAGAATTTTATATATACCTATTTTATATATATATATGTTGTATAGTATATAAGCTTCTTGTGTTTGTATAACCTAACCACAGAGTACATTATTGTAGCAAAGAGCGTGTAAATATATTTGTAGTACTCTGTACTGACTGCTGACTACTGAGATATAATCTTCTTGCTGTTTGTGTTAGGCAGCGTTCCCACTACGCCGGACCGGCAAATCTGCCGGAAACCGGACACCGGACAGAGTGTTCACATTACATCGGATCCCGGAAGAAATTCAGACAGTCAACTTTAAGTTTTTGTCTTTATAGACGTCTTCGGTCTCATCCAAAGAATTTGTAATAATGTCTTATTATTACAAATTCTTTGGTCTTATCCCACAGAACAGGTCTCTCTTGGACAAGCGTAATTAAAGTTTCTGCTTCAATATCCATGCTAAACGTCTACTTTTACCAGAAAATGCGAGCCGAATGACGTGAGTGGAACACGGGCGGGGCGAGGGGAGCACGAGCGGGGCGAGCGGGGGACAGATACCGGCACAAACTCGTTCACATTACTCCGGGCCCGGTCGTTCTGCCGGCAATTCGTAGTGACAAAACGCTCGGTAAAAATGCCGGGCTCGGCAAAAATACCGGACCCGGGATAATGTGAATAGCTTCATATAAATTGTACAGCCACTAGCCCTTCCGGCAGATTTACCGGCGCGGCAGATCTGCCGGTCCGGCGTAGTGGGAACGCTGCCTTAAGCCAAAAAGATGTAGTAGTCTAGTAACTCAATTTAAAAGCTTGCTTATCAAGTCCTATTCAGTATGTCCCATAGCTTGCTACATATCTCTAATCTGTGATGTCCCATAAGCCCGCTTAACAAACACCTTCTGTTTGCGACAACAGTATAGTTGGATTTTGGTTGGACCAAAAAGTAATAATTCGCCTTACTGTACGTTACGACTATACGGTACGATCGCAAGGCAGTATTTTTGTCGTTATAGTCAAGCTGTAAGTGGATGTGGATCAAAGAGCATGTAAAGAGGTATGGATTATATTCTCTTTTCTTATACTTACGGCATCGGTGCGGTACGGTATCGGTATCGGTGAAGGTCTAATTTCCAACATCCTACTAATATTATAAATGTGAAAGTTTGTGAGTGTGGATGTATGTATGTATGTATGTATGTATGTATGTTTGTTACTCCTTCACGCAAAAACTACTGAACTAATTTGGATGAAATGTGGAACACAGATAGTTTATAACCGGGATTAACATATAGGATACTTTTTATCCCGATAATCCCGATTTTTTTTTACGTTAAATACTACGCGGACGAAGTCCGTGGGCACAGCTAGTTTTAAAATATTTTGCTCATTGGTCGATCATTGCTGTCTGTAATTTCATTGGTTGCTAGACGCATATGATTGGTGATTTCAAATTATCATAGACAATAATCATGTATTTTCAATGAAATACATTGTATAAGTTATTTAAATGGAAAATAAGTGATAATACCGAGATTAATTCACATTTTCAGCCAATAACTTTCTTTAGTAACTTGATAAAAAGTATTATATATTATAATAAAGCCGAAAAATCCTTGTTGTTCTCCTTGCCGAGTCACGTTAGAGCATATAAACTTTTTAATTGTTTTTGTCTATGCTCAAAATGTCTTTTACGATTTCGTAGTGATGGTGGCTGGCTTCCTCGCAAACCAAGCTTCATAATTTACACCTAACTACTAATATTATAAATGTGAAAGTTTGTGAGTGTGGATGTATGTATGTATGTATGTATGTATGTATGTTTGTTACTCCTTCACGCAAAAACTACTGAACTAATTTGGATGAAATGTGGAACACAGATAGTTTATAACCGGGATTAACATATAGGATACTTTTTATCCCGATAATCCCGATTTTTTTTTACGTTAAATACTACGCGGACGAAGTCCGTGGGCACAGCTAGTTTTAAAATATTTTGCTCATTGGTCGATCATTGCTGTCTGTAATTTCATTGGTTGCTAGACGCATATGATTGGTGATTTCAAATTATCATAGACAATAATCATGTATTTTCAATGAAATACATTGTATAAGTTATTTGAATGGAAAATAAGTGATAATACCGAGATTAATTCACATTTTCAGCCAATAACTTTCTTTAGTAACTTGATAAAAAGTATTATATATTATAATAAAGCCGAAAAATCCTTGTTGTTCTCCTTGCCGAGTCACGTTAGAGCATATAAACTTTTTAATTGTTTTTGTCTATGCTCAAAATGTCTTTTACGATTTCGTAGTGATGGTGGCTGGCTTCCTCGCAAACCAAGCTTCATAATTTACACCTAATTTGTAAATCTTACTTAAAATTTGATCGCGCAACGATCGAAGCAGTAGTGATTTAAGTGTTGAAGAAGTTTTTCATCCAATCGGTAAGTTATAAGTGCAACATTGATTGTGAAACCGCGCGCTACCGGTACCTCTACACGTGGTTCCGCTGCTATACGGCGTACGTACATTGCAGATGTGTTTTCTTATAATTATCATCGAATATAGCCACGACGCAAATTCCCCGAGTGTTTCCAAGTGATTTCCTATCATTTTTATGTCAACGCATTTCGTTTAGGTTGTTTATTGAACGTGGTTAGTTTGACAAGCAAGCTGTGACTCGTTGCTGACACATAAAACTACTCTCGAGGTAATTAATATTCGATTGCTTTCAGTATTCTTATTTATACAGAGATAATGAATCTGCGGTGCTGATTCCTTTTTTGTTCGGACATTACGCGTCAGACTCGCATTTATATGTTTGTCCTGATTTCCTTTGTAGCTTTCTTTTTTTTTCACTTATAATATAAGACAATGACGCATCGCTGCGCTATGAACAGCATGTGGGAAAGTACCAATAGACAAAGTGCCTATTGGAACCTCACTGGTCTAGTTTGGGTATGGAATATGGTAGGTACCTGATGCCAACACAAAGAAGCAAATTCCTTCTACTGGATGCTTATTTTTATTGCTTCATTTCTGCTCTTATTGTGTGGACCAATTATTTGTAAAAATCATGGTTATGACACCTATACTTATATGTTCACTGTATAAGGCACCACATTGTTTCCAATATACCTACTATATGTTACTTAAACAATTATTTGCTATATTCAGTGTTCATAATACTTATTAGTAAAACTTCTCAATTCCATCTATACAAATAAATAAAATTGGAGTGTCTGTTTGTAATATCAAAATAACACCTTTTCACTAAATGCATATGAAAGTACATACGATACCTATAGCAAAAACGCGAATAAAGAAATTTTTGTCTGTCTGTCTGTCTGTCTGTCTGTCTGTCTGTCTGTCTGTGTGTTTGTTCCGGGTAATCTCCGAAACGGCTGGACCGATTTCGACGGGACTTTCACTGGCAGATAGCTGATCTTATAGCGGGTAACTTAGGCTACTTTAATTTTAGAAGAACAATTAGGGTTCCGCGTAAAAAAATAAAAACACTTGAAATCAAAGAGTATCTCCGTAACGGCTGGACCGATTTTGACGGGACTTTCACTGTTAGATAGCTGATGTTATAAGCAGTAACTGAGGGTACTTTTATTTTAGAAAAACAAAATTAAAAAAATGGGTCCTGTCGCGCGGGCTCAGAACGCGGGACCGGGCTTTATTGTTAAGTTAAATTCCACGCGGGCGAAGTCGCGGGCTCAGCTAGTATTGAATATATTTAGGTAATGAAATGTAATGGTAAGAAAAGTAAATTAGGTACACACTTTAGACTTGTTATTATTTCATTATCTATGATTTCCACATGATATTGCCTATAGGAGAATTTCCAGCCAGGAGGATGTGTCATTAAATGCGCTTTTATGGCAGTTACATAATAAAAAATATTATATACCTTAACTATGTTTTGCCCTGAATTAGTTAAATAGAGAAATCTTCTCACAGGAGGAGTGAGCATAGTACATAGATTTTTACCTATTTCTTTAAATTATTTTGGGGCTTCGTCCAACAATAAATTACCTAATGTTTATACTTATGACTTCCCTGGATTACCATTAGTGTAGTTAAAACGAAACTAAACTAATCGTACAATAAAATGTAATCTGAGAAATAATTTTTTTATTCAATTCAATTCAAATCATTTATTTTGTTTAGGCCTACGGGGGCACTTACAAATCGTCAATTTTACATATTTTTTTTTCTTATATCTACAACCGGATCGGAACGCAACCTCGACTGAGAAGATCCGGCAAGAAACTCAGCGGGCTTGTCTTTTTACATGTCATACATGTTATAAGTAGGGAGGTTTCTACTTCAGAGTCCAAAAGAGGTTAGATGCAGTTGTATTGGCCTATTGACCATATAAGAGCAATATTGCACTTTCGACTGTACAAACTGTTTTGTTTAATTGCAGCATGACCAACTAGTTTCACACTACAATTTTAAAGTGCATTAGTTTATTTTATTATGTGTTCATTTGTAATTTAAAATTGTTTTTTTTTTTCTAAATATTCCTGAACTACGACATACTACGTGTGGTGAATTATAATTGTTTATAAATTACCGGATTAAATCAGGGTATATATTTTTAGTGTTGAATCTAGATTATTGGGTAATAGAACCAGTTGTTTGTTTTCATTGACCTCAAACCTTTTAGTAACTTACAATACAGAACTGTCCCTGAACCTTATTCTGGAGTTTATCTTGTGAAAGAAAGGAAGGCATTTTCTTATTAATTTACATAAATAAGAACTGCAAATGTCAATTACTATCAAAAGCAGTGGCATTTCATTTTCTTAATAACCATTTTTCATACCATAAAACAACTAGTTTTTTTCCCAGAGGATAAATTGCAATTATGCCATAAAAAAGTAAACATACTAAGTAGGTATGTACTATGTTCACATGCATGTAAGCTAGTTATCATAATAGCTACTATCTAATGACTTTCATATTCAATGCTTTCACTTAGTCCCCTCTATTGTTGCTACATGTTATATTTTTATTGCCACTGTAGTGTGATTGACCTAAAGGTTAATTTTGCTGTGGAAGGCATCCAATCAGTTATTATTGTTGAGATTTTAATTATATGATCATGCACTATATTAATTTATAAAAGTGTTCTATAGACAAATATTGTTTGTGAACCATGCTCCCTGATTACATTCTTTATAGTATCAGGGTTTGTAGCATGCTTGGCGACTCTACGACAATCTTCTCTTGCTGTCTTTCTTCTCTCTACATAAAAACATAACATGTTTCATAATTTGGACTTGAGTAATTATCTAGTAAACCACTCAATTAAGAAAGAGGCAGCTACAAGGAATAATGTGATGGTAATTGCCTTTATCTTTGTTATACATTCATTGCTATCTATTGGGCAGTTGATCTGACTGTTTAGGTAACTTAAATATTTGCTTGTCAATAATGTTGACTCGCCAGAATAGTATAATTTGTAATTTGTATAACTTTATCTCCCATACTCAAGTAAGTATTAAATTATTAATGTAACATAAAATAATCTACTGTAACGACTACCACTAAACAAAATTTCTTATTTGGGGCATATAATAAAACATTACACTACTTACGTATCTATGTATTAACAATAATATCAAATCAATAATTTGGAGGACGAAGGTGTCGAGGTCGATCACAGCACGATCACACTTTGTACGGGTTCTGGAATTATTACACAATAGAATTGATTATACAATAGATGAACCACTGAAAACAACGTAGAATTCAAAAGAGATTAATTTAATTAGAAACACATTGTTATGAAATCCGTAATCAAGGGGCCTATTCTAAAAACTAAGCAATTGACTTTACCAACGTAAGCAATACCCTTGAAATTGTAATTTTCTTTCAAATATAAAATTTAATTCAACATCGTGCTGGAGTGTTTTTAAAAACGCCTATGTTAATTTATGCTTACGGCGAGGCAATTGTGGGGTGTAGAGAACAATCTAACCGTCATAAAAATCCGATTTCTAGTTGCCGTACGCTTTCGATGTGCACACATTCCGGTTTTATGAACGCGTGTCTGATAACATGAGCTCATTTCAAACTTATTAAACGCTAACATGTAGTAACATTTTCGTTCAATTACCTTTTTAATGGGCTTATTTACGTAGAAATAATTAGGTATCTCGGTTTTATTATCAGGAGGGTTAAGTAGAGCTCTAGTGTCGACGTTCCTCTAATGCTCTTCTTTTGCACAGTCCTCCTAGCCCGTGGCTAGGACCTACCTCAGAAGTTCTCTTGAGCTATTTGCACACTTAGGCACTTGTAAACCACCACATAAGGCGAACACCATTTATGGAATTGACAAAAATGCCAGTCTCAGAATAAACTTCGCTATAGAAAATAGATCTTAAAACTAACCAAATTCGCTCAAGTTACAAAGTACAGGGTCGTGCCATACCTACCACGCCGACGTGTCGCCTTTTCAATTGTTTTGCATCATTTGGGCTCCCTTTGACATTCAACCACAATGTATCCCGCAAGTCAATTGACGGCAATCGCACGCAATTCACCGTGATCTTGGCACACGTTATCAACTTCAGGGTCGCGCGTCACCGGAACTTCTGTGCAAATACTAATATATCGATATCTATTATACTTATCGTGTTTTAAATGTGAGAACTGAGATAGCAAAGGCGAATGACCGTGTTTATAAAGGTTATTATTACAAGGTCAGGGTTGCTTCGCAGAATTAGTTTTGGGTAGGAAACGTGTTTTATCGTGAAATCTTGTTATTAGTGTGTCTTTGTTAATAGTCGTAATAGACGAACTTTGTAGCACGGCCGAGGTAGGAAGAATAGGCCTATGTTCTCAGAGTTCAAAATTATTTTCTTAATAAACTCAGTCCATGATTTAGGGTTGTGTTTTAATAGTATGTGACATAACAAATACTCAACAAAAAACCCAAACGGACTCCCGACTCAAACTTAACCAGAATATGCGGTCACATACGCAACCACAGACATAATCACTACGTTCCGTGTTGACAACATTTAGCTATTGTGTACTATGTACAAATTCCTGAAAGGGGAACCAAAAAGGTTTTGAAGGGAATAAGACTATTGTTTCATCTGAAAGATTGGTAAGCGCGCGCAAGGATCTACCCTTAGCGCGGATGTGACATCTACTGATATTTATCTTACGGAACTGATACGGGCGGCTTGTACGTAATTAAAAGAAATAACCTTTTCTGAATCTAGGATCTGTTTATTCCAGACATGAGTTCAAGCGTATGCTACAAGTGCAACCGGACGGGGCACTTCGCTCGCGAGTGCACCCAGGGCGGCGGCGCCGTGGCCACGCGCGACGCCGGTTTCAACCGGCAACGCGAGAAGTGCTTCAAGTGCAACCGCACCGGACACTTTGCTCGAGATTGCAAGGAGGAGGCCGACCGTTGCTACAGGTAATATCATTTACAGAGACGCGGGCTGAACCAAACCTGGATAGATTTCAAAGTGCTTTCTCTTCTTTCATGGATGATTCTCCAATGCTTAGAGTTGAGACGTCAGGCTACACGCAAATAGTCTTTTTTAGATGCGTACACTAAAAGTTGGGGCACGAGAGCGTCATGCCATTTGCCGTGACGATTTTACTACCAAAGTGCGGCAATAGATATTTCACATTAATAATGAGTTGGCTGGTGCTAAGGAAAATTATATTTGTTATATTTGAACAGGGATTTTTTTATAAAATTAATTCCATATCATGCTAAGGTATTTTTTTACTATCCAACTAATGAAAATTTGAACATCTAAGGGAATGGTTCGTTTATCGATTGGTGTAATTTCAATAACATAGTAAGGACATGATGCGTTATTTTGATACCATGTTCAGTCAACCGCAGGATGCGTCGTAATTTATGTGAATATAGAATCGCATCAATTATCTTGTGTCGTTTACATGCATTCATAATAAATATGATCCTCTTCATCAGAATTATAAACGTAGACAAAATGGCCGACTTAAAAAAAATGTATTTGAGATGTAACATAACGATTTTTTTCAGCTTATAATTAATTACCTATCTGACTTGTTTACCTTTCCTTATTATCTAGGAACGGCAGATTATGTTTTCCCTTCATCCGCGTTGTCTGTCTTCGCTGCATTTTATTATATCACTAGCGGCCCGCCCCGGCTTCGCACGGGTACATTGCGGTTACATTATTCGAGTTTTAGTAAGGATCCCAAATTTTTGAAAATATATTATAGCCTATGTCACCCGGGGATAGTGTAGCTTCCCAATAGTGAAAGAATTTTTCAAATCGGTTCAGTAGTTTCGGAGCCTATTCATTACAATCAAACAAACAAAGTTTTCCTCTTTATAATATTAGTATGATAAATTATATCACGTATATTTTTTCCATCGTTTCTTTTGTTCTACCTCTCGCATGTAATCATCATTATTCAATCCATAACATTTTTTTATTCACATGGTTCTTACACATTCCTACATCATTTCATTTTATAAAAGTAGCCATCTCAGCACTCCACTAATTATTAAACAGTTTTTACCTTGGTATCATAACCTGGAATGTTAGTTCCCTTAAAACACCCAGTATCAAGTAAACAGTAGAGATAAAAACTTGATCTTAAATCCGTGGCCGCGCTAACAATAATTTATCCGAACCCGTTACACTTACCGTACATCGGATTGAAACGGTACGCTATGGTCTCGGCAACTTGCGTCGGGCCTTTAAATGATGCAATCGCACAGCCCTCCTTGATACAGAGATAAAATAAGTGTCTGGGCCCATATATTCCGGTACGTTATTTTCATGCCGAATGATTAGAAAATCCTGTTTTATGTCAATTTGAATAGCGCCCGGGTTGAACAATGCACGAACTGAAGTCTTCATTATAAAATTCTTACGCGTAAACTGGTGGAGATTGCGTAAACGAGTTGGCAACCGACCCGAGATTAGATATACCTATACCTAAGTAGTCAATTGCAGCAACGGTTGCCTATTTCCATCCTTGGTTATAAAACAGCAATTATAATGCGATACGCGTGTTGAAATAGGTCACCCGATTGTCTAAGTATCTCCATAATTACCCGACGCTAATGTGCACCTGCAATACAATTTTCTTAACTCAGTTCATGACGCCTTTAGTATTTAGGCCCCTCGCATAATCAATAACTAGTGTTACCCGGTCATCGACCTTAACATCAAACTGGGGCCGTAGTGAAAGTGGAGCCATGTCTCGTTAGAACGTCTCGAGCTGACATTGACCTTGCTTCTATTCTACACGTGTGCCTCAGTCAACGAACTTTGAATCTGCATAACTAAAGTAATCTAACTGACCATGACTTTGGGGCGAGGTGAAGAGCATCACTTTTGGATGTGCCAATTTTTTACATATACACATTTATGTGAAGTCGTTATAATATTTAATTTGACCAAGCGACAAATCGAATTTAACTAATTAAAGATGTGGCACAGTAAAATGTTACCAAATGCTGTTTCTATTTTCATTACGACCATTTCTATCGGACCTCAACTGAATGTTGGCATCGCCCAAGGCATGCTACTGAACCCGAACTACGGTTCTTTTCTGAACGTTCTTTTTTTGCAGTGGTAAAAATATTTTTGTTGTTGCGCAGATGTAACGGCACGGGTCACATAGCGCGCGAGTGCGCGCAGAGCCCGGACGAGCCGTCCTGCTACAACTGCAACAAGACGGGGCACATCGCGCGGAACTGCCCCGAGGGCGGGCGCGATAGCTCGAGCCAGACCTGCTACAACTGCAACAAGTCCGGCCATATCTCACGCAACTGCCCCGACGGTACCAAGACCTGCTACGTGTGCGGGAAGCCCGGGCACATCTCCCGCGACTGCGAAGAGGAGCGGAACTAACACACGCCCTGCCGCCGACGCCTATATATAAAATAACTATGTATATTATGATGCCACGCACGGACGATAAGCAAAGGACGCGACACGCGACACTAGAACGTAAGACCACACGACTGTATGAAATTTATGCAACGGAATTATAAATCAGACGCAGCAGCGGCATTCACGTGACAGACTGAGGTGTATGATTTGGAAATGATGACTTGTAAATAGGTCTCCCCGCCGCGCGAACGCCGCTCGGCGTTCGTCGATAGGTTAAATGTTTCTTCTCGCACGACGTGAAAGAGTTATTGTGTTTTTAAATCATTTAATAATCGTGATTGAACTATTGATGAGGTAGCGTTACAGTTTTTAGCATTACAGAGTATATATTTAATATATTTTGTACAGATTTTTTTGACAAAAGATAAATTGGATGCTGGCGTACCATGAGTTTTCAATGAGGAGTGGAGGCCCTGGAGCGACCCGAACCTGGACTCTCTTGTTCGTCTGTTATACAGTAACCGTTGTTCTTACGCGATCGCACATCGCCCTGCGATCCGACGAGTCTCAATAACATCTTATCACTTCACGTGATTTATTTTATTATCAATCCTTTGTTTATGAGATCCTGCTAACTTGTGGAGAATTCAGTGGTTAATTAGATTTTCATCAATCAGAACATTTTTTATTTTGTTATCCCTGTCAATGTGCCTCTGTAATACACTGAAATGTAAACTGATCACTCAGACAACAGTGGGAGAATTAATAAAAATCTTGCCTTATTATTTTACAAGTTTCCATCTCGACTGATATTTAGATGTTATTTTGATCGCCTACGACACACTGATACATCTTGCTTCACTATGCTAAAATCTCTCCCAAACATTAATTTGATGTACACAAATTATATACATTTCCACGTCTACTATCAAATGACAGAACAAGAGGGCAAAACCTATCCTGCAACCTAGCACCCGGTCCACGCGTCCTGATCTGACGCCCTACAGAAATATACGAAAAAATGAGATGCTCTGTCATCTAACCAATTTTCCTAAAGCTTCCTCTAAATTGGCCCTCAGATCATGTCGCCTGGAGCGGGTGTAACACCGTATCTGACACAGTTACCATATCATGCTGACCGTGACAAACAAGTCTTATTATCTCACGGATTTTGTCACTCCCATATCTGTAGCTCTACCATGAGATTACTTATACGCGCTGCACGCTAGACTAGCGTCTACATACATTTTTGTGGCAAATCTTACGAGGCCTATCGGCTAACAATAAGCCAAACAAATATTTTATGCAGGCGACGCTTAGCTAATGTATAAAATCTTGGTAGAGCTACTGTATCTCTTAGTTTGACAAAATGAAAATTATTCTTTAAAAGCAACATTTGTCATAATAAGCTATAGTCTGTGATGTCTCAGCAGATGATGCCCAATGTATTAGTGCAGTACATCTGCTTCACACTATCTATATTCAACTTCAGAAAGACCGAGCTAAAGAAAAATACATAAAATACTGTCGCATCTGATTTCGACACGGGGGCCCGGGCGGTGGCTTACGAGTTCGACGAGCTTGTTAGTTACGATCTTGCCGCAGGCGGCGCGGTGGCGCTTCGCAAGACATGCTCGCAAACCGCTTGTGTAAAAGTGCTCCCTCACTGGGAGCATTCGCGTGTAATGTAACATTATATATTCGACTCTGAGCATTACATTACAACACTACCTCTCTGACTGACGAGCATTCGCGTATAATGTAACATTTGCATTTGCGAGCATTCAGATTTAGTTGTTTCCATATTGTTACATTGATGTTACAAGTTGTATCAAGATATTACACATTGTATCATTACAAGGTGCGCGCTGTTTTCTCCTTCACTGATGTTCTCTTATTGGTCTGTGCTGATGTAATGCTCGAATCTGTAACGTTACATTACACGCGAATGCTCCCGGTGAGGGAGCACCTTAATATAGCCCAAAGAGATCCACGTGGGACGTTTGGTGCTAGGATGATTTTAGGTTTTATCATCTAGTGTAAGTATTAGAACCTACAACGAAGACGGGTGCGCGCGGCCGGCGGTGTCTGCAAGATTATCCCCATTCGCCACTACCATATTACTTCAGTATATACAGTAGCTTGCTTGCTACATATCTGTGATCTACAGTTTGATCAACAGCTCTCCTCTAGTGGAAAGCTTGGAGCTGTGCACATTTCATCGGTAAATCGATGGAAGTTTCAACGGAAAATCGGACATGAGTTCGGAACACTAGGCAGACGGATCAATAGACTAAGCTTAAATATCAGTGGCTCTATCACGAGTAGTCTTGGTATTGGTACTAATTATGTAGTCGTCATATCAGGACTAAACTTATTAACGTATTTGTCCGGTAACGAAAGTAAATAATCTCTGCTCTTTACATGCTCCGCCAGCCGGCTACATATACATATGAGATAGTATTACTGATTACAAATACTAATGCAAAGACGATAGATTTGTAAGTTTACAATAGTTAAAATTTCAACCGCCAGGTGTCATGACCCAATTGATCAGTTCCCAATACAATTGCTTTATTTCTGTTCGTTCCTATTCATTATGGTTTTACATTGAAATAAAACTATTTTTAGGATTTTATCGCGTTTATTTAATTTATGTTCCCGACGTTTCGGCTGCTTTACAGCAGCTATGGTCACGGGGGGACTGAGGTGTTAGACGTCCTGATGTCATAGTTAGTAACTGGGTACCCTCATATTAAGTTGTTGTTTGCGGTCCGATCCACGCAGAAAGTGCTCACAGTGTCTCGAGGTCTTGCAATGGTACACTTGGTTTTGGATTTAATTATATTAATTACTGGATCCCAAGTTGGTGGTAGCACCCAGCCATCTTCCCTATTGAAATTAGGATGTTTTTTAATTTCAATGGCCTCACGTATCATCCTTGATCGGAATCGGTGTTCTTTTGCGAGGATCTGTGGTTTATCAAATCTGATATAATGGCGGGTGCGGTCCTGTACATGTTCACAGATTGCAGACTTCGTGGAGCGCCGGTGTTTCACGTCAGCTATAATATGTTCTTTTACGCGGGTTTTTACTGATCTTTTAGTTTGCCCTATGTAGGAGAGCCCACATTCACAGTCGAGTTTGTATACCCCTGCATCTTGTAGAGGAATGTGACACTTGACAGGTGGTAAGAACTGACTAATCTTCTTTGGTGGCTTGAAATAAGTTTTGATTGAAGCACGTTTCAAGATGTAGCCAATCTTGTCTGTGACACCTCTTATATATGGTAGTACAGCAGGTAGACGCTCGACTGTGGCTGGTTTCACTCGGTCACTGTGATGGAGGCGCGGGATCCGAAGCTTGTTGTCATGCAATACTTGCTTGACGTGATGGATGGCAGCCAGGTGTTGCACATCACAGATCCCTTGTGCTCTCTGAAACAAAGATTTACCCACGGTAGCTAACTGTGTTGGATGGTGGTGAGATTCACCGTTTAAGTACCTATCAGTATGGGTCTTTTTCCTATACACGGTGTGGCCTAAGGTGTTATCAGGATTACGGATTACTAAAACATCTAAGAATGCTAGAGTGTTGTTGGCCTCTAACTCCATTGTAAATTTGATTTTAGAGTGTATGGAGTTAAGATGGTCAAGAAATGCTGTTATTTTGTCAGATGGTAATATTGTGAAAGTATCGTCTACGTACCGCTTGTAGAATCTTGGGGTCACAGGTGAAGTGCGAAGGGCTGTCTCCTCGAAGTCTTCCATGAATATATCGGCGACAACAGGAGAAACAGGGGAGCCCATCGCTATACCATCTACTTGCTTGTAGAACTGTTCATTCCACAACAGATACCCGGATGTGAGGCAATGTCTTAAGAGTTCAGCATATTCCTCTGGCATGTTGTTCTCTGCTAGCTTCTTTGATACTATAGTGATACAGTCTGCTACAGGTAGACAGGTAAACAAAGACTGAACATCAAAACTGACCATAGTTTCATTGTCAGCAAGATGTAGATGTTTAATCTCACTGACAAAATGGTATGAATCCTTTGTATGTGCTCTTGTGTGTCCTCTTAGTAGTGAGAGCACCTTCGCTACGTGCTGGGCCAGACTGTATGTTGGTGTGTCAATCTGGCTAACAATGGGACGCAGCGGGGCCTCGGGCTTGTGTCTTTTAGGTAACCCATACAGCTTAGGTGGTTTTGCGCACGAAGGTATCAATGATTTGACGTCTAGATTCAATGCGTCGGAGTGTTTCTTTAATAGATCGGTAGTTGTTTTTAACACGTTTGTAGTTGGGTCTGTTTTGACCTTTTTATATGTTGTTTCATCCGATAAAAGTTCTACAATTTTTGCATTGTAATCTGACGTATCCATTATTACCGTCGCATTTCCCTTATCTGCGCGGAGAATAGTAATATCCGTCCTAGTGCGTAAGTTCTTCAACGCTAAATACTGATTCTTAGGAAGATTTTGTTTGGGCACTGAAACACGGCGTAACAACGATGATACGTCCTGTCTAATAGCCTCGGAGTCTTCCTTTTTAAAATTATTTTTGGCTAGGACATCCTCGACGCTACAGATAATGTCTTCATAAGGGATCCTGCGAGGCGCCACAGCGAAATAGCGTGTTTAGGAAAAAGACCCATACTGATAGGTACTTAAACGGTGAATCTCACCACCATCCAACACAGTTAGCTACCGTGGGTAAATCTTTGTTTCAGAGAGCACAAGGGATCTGTGATGATCAACACCTGGCTGCCGAGATCCGTCACGTCAAGCAAGTATTGCATGACAACAAGCTTCGGATCCCGCGCCTCCATCACAGTGACCGAGTGAAACCAGCCACAGTCGAGCGTCTACCTGCTGTACTACCATATATAAGAGGTGTCACAGACAAGATTGGCTACATCTTGAAACGTGCTTCAATCAAAACTTATTTCAAGCCACCAAAGAAGATTAGTCAGTTCTTACCACCTGTCAAGTGTCACATTCCTCTACAAGATGCAGGGGTATACAAACTCGACTGTGAATGTGGGCTCTCCTACATAGGGCAAACTAAAAGATCAGTAAAAACCCGCGTAAAAGAACATATAGCTGACGTGAAACACCGGCGCTCCACGAAGTCTGCAATCTGTGAAAGTGTGAACATGTACAGGACCGCACCCGCCATTATATCAGATTTGATAAACCACAGATCCTCGCAAAAGAACACCGATTCCGATCAAGGATGATACGTGAGGCCATTGAAATTAAAAAACATCCTAATTTCAATAGGGAAGATGGCTGGGTGCTACCACCAACTTGGGATCCAGTAATTAATATAATTAAATCCAAAACCAAGTGTACCATTGCAAGACCTCGAGACACTGTGAGCACTTTCTGCGTGGATCGGACCGCAAACAACAACTTAATATGAGGGTACCCAGTTACTAACTATGACATCAGGACGTCTAACACCTCAGTCCCCCCGTGACCATGGCTGCTGTAAAGCAGCCGAAACGTCGGGAACATAAATTAAATAAACGCGATAAAATCCGAAAAATAGTTTTATTTCAATGTGTAGTATTCGCGTAAATATAAGAAAACAATATGGTTTTACATTCTAGTGGATTTAGTCAGATAATTAAAAAAAATCGTTTTTGATAGTAATTCGATATTTTATATCGATATATCGTATCAAAATATATAAATATCGATATATTGAATTACAAACATCGATATATCAATACTTTTTCAACAAGCCTAGGCTATATATTTCGTTAAGTCAAGTTTAGTTTGTGAACAGGTTTGGCACCATTGTCTATAGAATGAAGCCGTGGGGTGCATTTAACATTTACAATTTACATATGGACACAATGCAAACATTATTGTAAAGATTAGAAGAAAACATAAAAATTGCAAAATCAAGCAAAATTAAACCGTTAAAATATTAAATGTAATACATTGTTTTTCTCTTTGACTCTCTATCTCTATTTAATTTAAACAAGATCAAGAAGCTGTACAAGATGCTCAACGAAGTAAAGAAAAAAATACAATAGTACATTACATAATTCCATGATACCTCTAGTTCCATTCTCATAAGCTCATGAGAGATTGAAACGAGAGAAAACCGTAAACATCGGCAAATGTTAATAGTGATGTAACCTAGATTGACGTTTAATTTTTTACGGCAAGTACCGGTTTCTTTCCCTATAGCCCCAGCCGGTCGGGCGTGGTATGCGTTTGCGCGACATTCGCGTTTTCAATGAAGTGAGTAATAGGAAGTTGCTAACGTCTTGTTTATATATTCGAATTAAGTTAATTTATATGAATTTCCATGATTATGATTAACTATACACCTATAAACTGTAACTTGGAGTGTTAGTGCGAATGCTGTTGTGTTTAAAAAGGGTAAATACAAAGCGAAGTGGATCCATGGGCGTTAACTTCAGGTTTACACGATTGTTACGTTTATTATTAAATTAAAATTAAGGTTAATCAAGTTTTAAACTAGTTCTTTGTTCATATATTACTGTGAAATATAGTTTAATGTCAATTGTTGTGAATTTAATATACATCTGACGATAATCGGCATCGGGTAACGTATACTAATTCGAATCTTGTATGTACTAACTTTGTTATAAGTTGAAGAACTATAACCGTTCACTTATCTAGAATAGGTAATTCGTTTATAATGGTACACTTCCTTTATCCTGGACATACAAACAGATGTGTTAATTATCTGGTCAGTATCTTCATTAGTGGGTCTATTTTTACCAAAGTGTATTCCTGGCACACTGCTTGGAGTTATTTTACTTTCATCACATCTGTTTATTTTTAAACCTGAGTTAAGCAACACTGTTGAAGACAAAACAGATATTTGGACAGTGTTCTGCCTTGCTACAGAATATAAATAAATAACTTTAAAAACTTTTACAGGCAAAGGAAAACAAAGACTGAATTATGAATCTCATAATTTTTCTCTATGTTTTATCAACAACAGTATTAGAATTGTGCACATCACAGGACTATGTGCCACCAACCTACAACCCTGATGTAAACCAAGCTGACGCTACAAATGACTACCTCAACTCGGACCCAAGATATGATAACCCATACGACCCAAATAAAAGATACAAAACTCAAGATTCGGATCTTTATGATCAAAATCGCAATCGATATAATGCGGATCAGAGGTACAATCAGTTTGATAGGAATGATATTACAAACAATCAGAATCAGTATAATAGTGAAAACACACCAAGAACATCATGGGATACTGGGAGACCATACAGCACCTCATACAAGGGCGCCGCACTGGAAGTGGAAAGTGTCATAATAAATGATGCGTAAGTATTATTTACACATTCTCAAAGCATCTGTGTGCTATATCTAAATCATTTCATTTTTGTACACACCTCATGTCACCTGTTACATGAGTGAACCCAGCTTTTGGCCTCGAGTGGTCACAAATCAAAGAGTTTTGCCTAAGGGGAGGTGGGGCATTAGAATTTATTTTAAGGCCTGGCTACATGCTGGATCTTACTTGCACAAATTTCACCAACCCTATATATAGACCTAATACAGCAACAGCATAAATGCATAATGTTATTGAACAAACATTTTGTGCATCTAAGTTGCTGCATGTGGCCAGGCCTATACGTAAATGACAAGGTAAGTAGTACTCAAACATGAGTTACAAATAAAAGGGATGGCATTTCAAGTCTAGGGGAGTAACTGCCCCCCTGTCCTTTTCCAGTACACCCATTTCTGTACAATAAAGTCTATTTTGCTGTAACCCATGTTGTTAGGTGCAGATTTTGTGTATACTCTTTTTATTTTATTTTAACTGAAAACTGTTACTATGATGTACTTGTGGGTCACGTTTAGCTCATGTTGCTCTGTTTTGGCAGTACCTACTTTATTGTGGCATCAAGAATGGTCCGTCCTGGCCAGCTGTACAAGATATCTGCCAACATCCTCCAGGCACAGAGCCAGATGACCATCAGGGCTTCTATCTCATGCAATGGAGTGGAGATCACTGATGTCAGTCAGAAGGTTAAGGAAGGTGTACCAGAGATATTGAACATGAGGGTGAGTGATATGATTTTATGCTATATTGTATTTTAAAAGTTTTGTGCCTACTTGAGATAAAATAGACCGTATCTTTACAGCTGAACATCTTGTTATAAGCACCTGCTGTTCAGTTGTAAGAGTGTGGTTGTAAGCATAATTTAATGAGTTTTGAGTACTTGTGAGTCCTGTTATTGAGACCAAACGAAACGAAGATGCAAAATTAGTCCGAATATTATGACGCAACTCATACACAAATTACGAAATTATGCTTGTTTAGACCCACCCTAATTCATACTTCCGATCAGCTAACTTTTCGTAAAATGAAAATTGGAACTTATCACTTCAAATTACATATTTAAATGGCTCCGCCTACAGGTGCCGCCAACCACGGTGCCAGGTGATTACAAGCTGCGAGTGGAAGGGTTGTACCTGGACACGCCGTTCGGCGGGCACGCCTTCGTCAACGAGTCGCAGCTTACGTTCTCCAAGCGGTTCATGACGATATTCATACAGACAGACAAGCCTGTCTACATGCAGGGGCAGACTGGTGAGGATAATCTATATATATATATAACTCAATGGTGACTGACTGACTGACATAGTGATCTATCAATGCACAGCCCAAACCACTGGACGGATCGGGCTGAAATTTGGCATGCAGGTAGATGTTATGACGTAGGCATTCGGTAAGAAAGGATTTTGATTAATTCTACCCCCAAGGGGATAAAATAGGGGATGAATAATCCCGAAATTTTTGTTAACTTAAATTACACGCGGACGAAGTCGCTGGCACAGCTAGTATTACATACATTGGAAGTAGACACCATAGGAAATGGAAACAAGATACTTTCAGATTACATATCATACTAAACCTTTTTTTTCATGTAGGTCAATAATGAATATTCAAGCAGTATGTTAATCTACCGACCGGTTTGAAACTGACGGTTCTATTTAAAATACAGCAATAAACTCAGTTGTTGATCTCAAAAAAGGTTAACGAAAAAGAATATGGTTTTATGCATTTCCGTCGATTGAGCGCTATGTATTCTTATCATTGTACTGTATAGATAATTTTTATAGCGACGCATCTTTAACTTTATGGCCCTTGATTGTTTTTTGTGATAAAAAGTCGTAATTTTCGTATAAAATTAACTTGGAACTATATTTTTGGTTGACCTCACGATTTTATGGCTTTCTATCGAACATTACTAGTAAACAGCATAATTAAGAAACAACTATTTCAAATCGATTTGATTGATCCTGGAGCTGGCAAATTGTTTGGATTTTGAATTAGATTTACGTGTTTAGTCGTCTACATAGCAGTGCTCTGTACATGTCTATAGGCCTGATGCTTTTACAAAGACACCCCTACCTACCCCTTCGGCGTTCAAACGTGATAGTACCTTATTAATAATTCGCAGTTCGTTTCCGCGTAATACCGATTAACACCGAGTTGAAGGCATTCGGCCGCGCCATTGACGTGTTCATATTGGACCCTAACCGCCGCATCATGAAGAGGTGGCTCTCTAGACAGGTGAGTGTATAAGTATGATAATCCAAAAACAATCTTTCAATCAGTATTGAACTTTAACTCTTGGCAATTAAAGTTAATATTTGAATATCACATTTAATCTGTATAACATGTTGTTGTATAATTTTATGTTAGTTAAGTTGTTTAGACACCTATTGCGATAGGGGCTAGACAAATTACGTTTTACAAGAAAATGTGACTGTGATGTATGAAAATTGACACTTAAAGTGTTATGATTTCTTGGTTCTGATGAATCTAATATTCTATTGTGCAACCTGATTGTGTCCTGTTTGTTTATAAGCATTGTAACTGGAGCTACCGACACCTTGATATGATCTGTAGTGTCATAAGAGAATACATGAGTGGCTATGTTGGTTTTCTGAGTATTAGACTTTTTATCTGTGTGACACAAAGTTCAACCACAGTAGTAGCGTTTTACATACCCATAAAACGCTTGTTGTGTCCGGAGACTTATTCGGGGTCATTTAAACATATATTTGAGTTTAGTCCTTCCGTTTCGCACAGTTTCATCGCTATGTTCAGGTATGTATCCCTCCCATTTGCGGTTTGGTGACGTATTTCCGGTGGAACTTTTCCAGGCGACATCTTAGGATGTGTACTTCATTGCGGCCTCAAATAACTGAAAACTTTAAATTAAACAACAACCAGGCAGAATTAAAAAGTATGACCCCGAATAAGTCTCCGGACACAACAAGCGTTTTATGGGTATGTAAAACGCTACTATTGTGTCCTACGGCCTTATTCGGGGTCATTTAAACATATATTTGAGGCATTGTTTGTTATCGCCTGGTGACCCGGACGCCAATGTGTATGAACGCGTGTAATTAAGAACTAAAAGAAATATAATAACAATAAGAAGATAAAAGATACATACCCATTTATTTTTATTACTAGTACTTACTTTCTCTCAATTTACTTATCTTCTAATATTTCGTAATCAATAAGTATTCAATTTGAATATATGTATTTATTTAAAGCTATTTAATTTATTGCCTGAAAAAGATGGCTCAATGATCTATCATTTACAGTGGGCTGAATACTCCTTAGTTCCTTTCTATAAAACCTCTTGAAGGTATTTTCTGATCTCCAGTTTGCTCTTGACATGATTACTTCCAAGGATTCATTATCCAGCCAACTTCTTGAAGCCACTGCAGAACGAAAACTACCAGGGGTAGCGTTAATACCTGCTTCTTTCAAAATGGACTTAACCCAACCAGCTATAACAGTGCGCGAGGCAGCTTTAGCCTGTCCGTTAACAGTAACAAATAATCTGTCACTGGAACACGCCGTACGACGAGTGTTTCCAATAAGCATTAGCTGCTTAAGCCACCCAACTGGATCAAGATTCCGATTTTGTGAGTTACTTAAAAGCTTCCATCCTGATTGAACATACTTTTCTGAATCAGTTTTTGAACCAAAATGTGGCCAGAACAAAATACCGTCTTCATTAATAATACACCTCTCCTCTGAAACACTCAAAAGCGTAAGATCATGAACCCTTCGTCCCGAACACAATAGTAACAGAACTGCACAGATCCGTGAAACCTCTAACAAACTCTGGGTTGTAACTGTTCTTCCCTGCAACCAAAGAACTAAAGAATTAGTGTCCCAAATAGGGCCCGGACGTGCCTTAGGTGTATTTAAGGCTATAGATTTTAGAATTTGTTTCACTAAAATATTTGAACTTAACCGAATTTCATTCGTAGCATTGCAAAGAGTTGACACAACAGATTTGTGAAGTAAAATAGTACGATATGACAACTTTTCTTTTAAGTGTAGATCAGCTAGAAATTTTGCTAAGTCTGCTCCCGAAGGGTTCGAAAAATTTATTCCTGATGATTCGCACCATGTCAACCATCTGCGCCAGGCCGGTTTATAACTGTTAACGGTTGATGATCTCCAGCCATGCCGGAGTAAGACTTTTTGTTCCTCAGTCCAATCAACTATAGACTCTGTCCACCCCCACATCTCCAAATTTCGAGTATCAGTTCTTCGATCCGTGGTGGTGGTCGGCCCGTTGCTGTGTCCCTCAACACCTTGTCTAACCTGTGCAGTGTGAACGGTGGCGCCGTCGCACGAGCTTTCAAGTCCGCTCTCCAAAAAGCTCGAGACCACCTCGGTGCCACTACTAAAAATATCCCTGTTGCCTGATTCAATTGCATCAATACTCGTGGCATTAGGTTCGGAGGAGGAAAGACCCATGCTATTTCGAAATTCCATGTGATGGCAAAAGCGTTGTGCCTCCATGCATTCTGATCGCGCTGGTCTAGAGACACATAACGGGGAACAACGTGAGCTGTGCTTGACGCAAATAGGTCCACGTCCGGGGTACCCCATTTTGCGAAGACTACCTCCGTTACCCTGGGTAACAGATGCCACTCCGGTAGTGTCGACTGGCGGGACAAACTGTCCGCAATGCTGTTGTACTTCCCTGGTATGTGGTGAGGGATTACGTGAATGCTGTACTTCTGTAAAACATGAAAAATTTGATAGGTTAAATTCATTAGTGTTCTCGACTTGTTTCCCCCCTCCTTTTTCAAATGAGCCACCACTGCTTTGTTGTCGCACTGCAACAGAAGGGATGTCTGGGAGAGAGCGGGAGCGTATTCTGACAGAACTTTCAAAATTGTTAACATTTCTTTGTGATTCGAATGTAGCCGATCTTCTTCTTCCGTCCACCCCCCGTTCAAATAAATGCCATTCAAATCTGCTCCCCAACCGGAATCTGCTGCGTCTGTGGTCAGAAAATTCTTTGCCGTTGGAGGGTGGAGACAGGACTTGTCGCGACAATGATTCATCCACCAACTTAGTTCCTCTATCACCTGAGGTGTCAGATAGAATGCTTGCGACGACTGGAGCTTCAATAGGAAATTGCAATGCGCTAACAGATGACGAAAGTTCAAGCGCCCCATCGGTACTGCCAACCGAGCAAAATTCATTTGACCTATTATACTTTGAATATCGTGCAGCGTTGCTTTCTTCCGTTGAAGAAGCTTCGATATGTCCTGTTTTAGATGTTGAATCTTCTTTTCGGGTAACGACACTAGATTCGACCAAGGATCCCATATCAGACCTAAATACTCTAACGCTTTTTGAGGAACTAGGATGGATTTGTCGTAGTTGACGTGCCACCCTAGTTGGCGAAGTGTTTGGAGAACAATGTTCCTGTGCCGTATTAACGCTTGTCTGTCTTGGGCTACCACTAGAAAATCGTCCAAAAACACTACCACCCGAATACCCCTCTCTCTGAAAATCTCGGCCGTCCAATTTGTAAGAGAGGCGAAGGCCTTCGGTGCAGAGGCTAGTCCGAACGGTAAACAGGTCATTTGGAATAGCTGGCCTCTGTATGACAAACGGAGAAAACAACGATGAGAGGACGCGATCCTCAAATGATAATAGGCCTGCGTCAGATCGATTTTCACTAACCAATCCTGTTTCTGCAAAAAATCTCGAACTCGATTTACGGATATCAGGCGAAATTTCTTTAGAGATAAAAATACATTCAGTCTTTTTAGGTTGAAGATAGGGCGTGTGGTCCCATCTCGCTTGGGGATTAAAAAGAGATTCGAAATAAAACTTGGTGTCTCGGGGGCATATTCCACAATGTCCTGATCCAGAAGGGATTGAATAACTGCATCCATGTCTGGAGATGGTAGGGTTTGAAATTGGTCTTCCATCACCCCATATGGATGAAGAGGTGGCTTTGCTTTGAAGGGTATACGATAACCCTCTAAAATTTTTAGCAAGGGTGTTGGGGCACCCATCTTTTTCCATACCGACAGACATCTTTGCAAACAACCCCCCCGAAAACCCCCGTGATCCGAGTCAATATTTTCTGCTTTGTTTACCAACCCCTTTTCCCTTAAAGGTGGAAGGTCGTGGGCCGGTTCTAAAATTCTGAGGCTGGAGGAAGCGAGGTCCTGCCAGCTGGTAATTGCCCGGGGGACGAAAAAATTTTCCCCCATTAAAATTTGACATTGTAGAATTATAAAATTGCCTTGGATAGGCCTGATAAGGCATATTAAAATTATTGGGCATAAATCTGTAGGCATTAGCCGACGGTGCAAGACAGCGACCGGTCGGTTGTTGTAAACCACTAGGTCCAGGGTACGCCGCCTGGGACCCGGGCATTCTCTTTTTATCATTATTCAAATTAACTTTATGTATACCAAATACTTTGTTAACACCACCATTACTTTTAACAAATTCGGAAAAAAGAGATTTCTCAAACAAAAATTCATTAGAAGGTGGTATTTTCTTCAAACCAGATCGAATTAGTCGGTCATTTACAAAATTATTTAAAAATAAATCACGTCTTTGTTGTATTATGTTGGCCCTACGGCCACATAGTAACTGCAGACAATCGTGGGAAATCTTTTGATAGTTCCCAGAAAAAAATTCATTTATTTTATCATTGAGGGTATCTGGTTTTATAGAATCTGTTTCTTTTGCCCATTTCATCAAATTGCTGAAAGCCTGTTGTTAAGCTTCACTTTGCAAAATAAGCGCATGCGTCACGGCAGCTACGAACTTCTCAGGATGAGCCAAGTTATTTTGTCGATCAAAGGGTTTAATTTCATCATTGACCTCGAGGTCGATATAACCAGGACGAGAATTATAAAGTTTTTCAACGTCAGAATAACGTACATTACCCCAGTTTTCTGTATTAAAATGTTGTAGTGATTGTAATATAGTTAAATGATCACTAGGAGTAGCAGGTACCGTTGGTTCTTTCAACTGGGTACATAAATCAAACTTTAACGGTTTGCTACTTGATTCCGGTAACGATTCCTCCTGCACATTTTGTTCTTGTGCACATTCACCGCCATTGTAAAACATAGCGGGGAAGTTATATAAAAATTGTTGCATTTCACTAACCTGCTCAGCAAGGTGCTTGATTACCTTGTCTTGGCCCCGATGCCGCTTACTCTTTGAAGATCTCTGCTTTCTCTTTCTTTTCCCATCACCTCTGCAGTCCTCTGAAGAGGTGCTAGATGATGAATCCGATGCGGATCCGCCCTGACTTTTTTCGTCATCCGCCATCTTAAGCCACGTTTTTATTTAAATCAATATTAATCTAGATATATTTTTTACACTATTTTAATTAAATCTTAAATAACTATTTAAATTATATAACGAACGCTAACAGCGTTTTTAATAAAGCGATGCGTACTGCTAGAAATTTAGGACGCCAATGAAGTACACATCCTAAGATGTCGCCTGGAAAAGTTCCACCGGAAATACGTCACCAAACCGCAAATGGGAGGGATACATACCTGAACATAGCGATGAAACTGTGCGAAACGGAAGGACTAAACTCAAATATATGTTTAAATGACCCCGAATAAGGCCGTAGGACACAATACAAAGATTTGACAAGCTTGTTCTATAAATCATTTATCAGTTATAGCTCATAAAATATTATTATTGGTTGGTTCATCTGGTAATATCAACCTTCTCCTATAAAAGCAAAACACCACTGACTTGCGCCCGAAGTTGGGGTCAAACGGTTTCGTATATCTACTAATTAAACGAAACTTGATATTCATAGAATGTCTGTCAACGAAGTTAGTTTTGCTTTTATGTGGTTATAATTAAAATTGCATAAAACGGTGAGAAGATAAAGTTTTAACGTTTTACTAGTAAATGTTGATAATATTACAATGTTATTTAGATAAATCAATCAAAACTCTAAATAAATATAGTTTGTTGATAAACATTTTATCGAGAATGACTTTATATTGTTTTCGGCGCCTTTTTACGTTTTGCGTCGGCGTACAGCCTACCTTGATGGTACCTACCGGCTGGTTACATATATTTTGTTAGGCATCTGACTCAGGGCAATCAAGCAAAAAAGTTTTTTAAAAATAATATCGCCAGACTGACACACCACACTGTATGGTCCCAAACTAAGCAACGCTTGTACTATGGGTACCTTACAATTGACTGGGGGCGATCTCAGTGACACCCAGACTAGGGCAAATTACGAAAAGGGCATTTCCGAAATTTATCCTAGCGGGAATCGAACCCGCAACCACCATGTGCGCAGTGAGCCGAGCGGCCTACGCCCGAACCACTGCGCCAAGCGGTCGTCAAAAGTTTTGTATAAAAAGTTTCTGACTTTTTAATGTTTGTTCAGAGTAACTTCGGCACAGTGAGTCTGCAGTACCAGATGTCGGACCAGCCGCTGTTCGGCGAGTGGTACATCCGGGTGGAGGCGCTAGGCCAGGTCGAGGAGTCGCAGTTCCTGGTCGAGGAGTACTACCAGACCAGATATGAGGTTTGTAATTATGATAATAAAATAAATAAATAATGAGAGGGATAAATAAATAATAAATTGTATGTACATTAGTAAGTAGCAATGTATTTTTTTATGCTTTACTAGTTGTATGCCCAATTGAACTTCCACTTCCAACTTTCATCCCCTATTTCAATCCCTTATGTATGTAAATCCTTTCTTTGAGTTCACCTACATATATAATAAAGTCCTGTGCAATGTTTTATACTTTTAGATCCACTGATTTAGACTTTGTGTTGTCTGTCAGCCAGTGATAAGTAGATTTAAAGTGAAATCCAGCTATGATGACTATTACTATGAACTTTTAAAATTAGATATAAAAATCAAACGAGTCAAATAGATAATGCTTGATTGTTCTACAATACAAAAAAAAACATGAAACATAATTAACAATTAAAATTACACAGTAGACCTTATCACTAACTCTGATCTTAACCAGACAACATTTGACACAACTCTACTGAATTGACACGGTTATAAATGCCCTAGCATAAAATATAATTCTCGCGATCAATACCACAGCAATATTGACGGTATCTCGAGCAGGTAGTTGACGGCCATACTTAGTGCATCGAGTGCGAGTTTGATTCGCGCCTTGGCAAATTGAGGAAAGGGAGGGCCTTTTTATAATTTGCCCTGGTCTATGGCCCCAGGCCATTGTACAGTACTAACACATAATATAAGCGTTGCTTAGTTTGGAGGCATAAATTTGGTATTGGTCTGGCGATATTTATATAAAAAATATTTGTATCGCTATACATAGCTTTGTATAGCAGTGATAGCCGATTGGTTAAGCACGCGTCTTGCGGGGACCAGGTCCTGGGTTCAAACCCTGGCTTGCACCTCTGTGTTTTTCCATAATCTATGTGCGAATCATAATTTCTATTTGGTTATCACTTGCTTACGGTGAAGGAAAACATCGTAAGGAAACCTGCATGTCATAGAAAATCTAAGCAATTTTCGAAAGACATGTGAAATCCGCCAACCCGCACTGGGCCAGCGTGGTGGGTTATGGCCAGACTCCCCCTGCTAGTGAGGGGAGGCCTGTGCCCAGGAGTGGGACGTTAAAAGGGCTAAATTACTTACTTTTACTAATCACATCGCTATACGGATTGCTAGTGTTGTACCCCAATAATACATGCCTTGTATTACTTCCCATATATACACTTCCACCAGGTGAACGTGACAATGCCGGCGTTCTTCTTCAACACGGAGCAGTACATCCACGGCCGGATCATGGCGAACTACACGTCGGGCGCGCCGGTGCGCGGCAACCTGACGCTGAAGGCGACCATACGGCCCATCCCGCAGTACCGGCCGCGCTACTACGCGCAGGGCCAGTTCAATAACAGGGGACAGTACGGAATCGCCACCGGGTACGGGAGCAACCAGTATACTAGGGGTGAGTGCTTGTATCGCCATCATTAATATCTGTCTGCCTCGCTTGTCTTCTAGGGTGAAAGACCAGAGTCAGGCATAGGTATTTTGTGGTTTTTTTTAATATGTACAACCGTATCAGAATGCGACCTCGACTGAGAAGATCTGGCAAGACACTTAGCGGGCTTGACGTGGGCGGGATTTAATTATCTTCCAATGTTGAGATTACGTTGGATCTTACGCAAATCACAAAGATGATATCCTTACGTGACAAATATGTATTTAATTCCCTAAGTAAGTAATAAGTACATAAAATACAAAACAACTCGTTCAGAAGTTATATAGAAAAGCTCTATGACCAATTATTTAATATTGCTACTCAATGATTATTCTGGGGTTTTAAAAATAGTTTCGATGGCTAGAGTTATTCTTTTGCAATTAAATATTAATTGAGAAGCCCTTTCAACTTCACTGAAAATCTTGATGACTTTACAAATGGTCCCCCAGTGCGTCCAAGCTTCCAGTACGGGTACAACGAGTCGGGCTACCCGCAGCACGAGGCGGGCGCGGGCGGGCCGGCGCTGGACGAGCTGGGGCGGCCGCTGGAGCGGGACCCGCGCCCGCGCCCCGGCCAGCCCAACCAGCTGGACCAGCCCGACTGGTGGTACGACCAGCAGAAAGTCGTCACCAGGATGTTCAACTTTGTAAGTACATACCACTACTCACAGTATCGAGTATGAAACATTCGTAATCCATCCAGTGGCGGATTTACCAGTAAGCTAAGTAGGCTGGAGCCTAGGGCGGCAGATTTTTGGGGCGGCAAATTTGGGGACCGATTTTTTTTTTGCTTCCCTATAGAAATCATAAAGATTTCTGCTTGGTGGTTTTCAGATATTTTACAGCTAGAACTCTGCAACAAATTTTGGTGGACGAGGGCGGCAAAATCTTTACAGCCTATACTGTGGAAATTTGTAAATCAGCTACTGAATCCATCCTCTTTTTAGGGTACTCTCACTAATTAGGTACCTTTATAGTTTCGGCATGTCTGTCGGTCCGTCCACCTGTCTGTATGTCGCAACAATTCCTTCTATCCTGAGATTATGAACAGGAGCGTTAATACATATATGACACATTATTAGGTATTTAATTACCGCTACAAAGACTTATACATTATTGGAACAAATAGGGGTTTTGTTTACAAGTATAACAATTTGTAATAAAGCCTTTAAACCGTCATCTGCCTAGTCTTTCGACTCTCATATTCATAAATTTACCTCAAGTCTGAGAGCTATTTTGGAAATGTCACTCTTATGTCATTCCAGTACAAAAGTGGCATTTCCAAAGCGTACTCAAGATCGCTCTCAGACTTGAGATCGATTTATAAATACGGGATTTAGAGTGTGTATTGTTATGCTGAACCGTCTTGCCGCAGGACGAGAAGTACCCGTTCTGGATGTCGAAGCCGGACCCGACGCAGTACGCGCTCGACCACAACGCGAACCCCAACTACAACACCTACACCACCACCTCCAACTACAACTACTACAACAATCAATATTATGACCAACTGCCCTATCTGAGATATGTGAGTATTATGTTGAATGGGAAAGTACCCGATCGCAATGTTCGGCCTTTTCATTACTTTGGGACTTCAATACCAAATGCGGAATCTGGATCTGCCTACTACTTTGAAGAATATGTGCGTGATGGTATATATGTTTCTGATCAGAAACTTTGAACGTTTATGTTATTGCCAATTTTAAAATTTGTATTGAAGATTATTCACTTTTTAATAAACGTTAAACATAGTTTATGTAGTTATACAATGTACATATTAGTCAACATATTAGTCAAATATATTTTCTCTGGTGAAGGAAAATATCGTGAGGAATCTTGAATGTCTTAAGAAATTTAAACAATTTTCGAAAGACATGTGAAATCGGCCAACCCGCACTTGTCTAGGGTGGTCAATTATGACTTTTATCTCCCTCGTGTTGAGGGGAGGGCTGTGCCCAGGAGTGGGACGTTGAAAAGGCATTTTTAAAAAAAATATAATTTTGGTGTATTTGTCACTGGGACCACCCATAAACCATTGCACAATAGCCGCTTTGCTTAATTCGAGAGCAAGCGGTACAGCTTAAAACGGAATTATCTTGGTAATAACATTGAAATTGGACTTATCAAAAATCCAACATATAAAATTTCCCAAATCATTCCCCAGTTCAACGGCACATACCACTTCAAATACCCAATGTCGGAGCTGGCCCAGCTGGTCCCCGACCTAGACGGCGTGGAGGTGATCGTCACGGCGTCCGTGGGCGACCCCTTCCTGGACGAGGTGGTGGAGGGGTACAGCATCGCTCGGATCTTCAACTCGTCGCTCTCCGTCACCTTCCTGGGCGGGACGCCGCAGGTGTTCAAGCCGGCTATGCCTTTCGATGTCTATGTGAGTCTTTTCAACCTATTGAGACTGTTTTTTTACCTGTCTACGGCAAAACCAAAGGGAAGGGTTATACGAGGCGTGGATTCGGCGAGAGCAACGTGTTCTTCGTTAATGTTGTTACAAGCGAATTGGTTATATTTTTGTTGGTTGCAGCGACTGGTTGCGCCGCTGCGGCGTCTCAGTGAAATAGGGCCCTTAAGACCAAATTATTAAATCGAGACGGTCTCAAGTCTTAGGCTGATCTTGAGGCCGCTTACGTCGTGCATTTTGTACACTGGCATGACATAAGCATGACATTTCCAAGAATACTCTCAGATTTAGATCGATTTATCGATACGGTCATTAGGTCCGAATAGTAAATATATTTCAAGAGTGATTTTGAACAGGTTTTGACATCAAATTTTGTACTGTACAAACTTGCGACTTATGAATAGGGTCCCTAGTGTGGTGCGTTTGATAATTGGTCGTGGTGCGTTCCGCAGATGGTGGTGTCGTACCACGACGGGTCGCCGCTGCCGCGCTGGCAGGCGCGCGGCGTGGCGCTGCAGGTGCAGCTGCAGGTGGAGGGCCGCGGCGCCGGGGTGGAGCCGCAGCAGCCCACGCTCGTGCCGGGCCACGAGGCCGTCTGGCATTTGAAACTAGACCTTTACAAGCTGCTCAGTGAGTTTAATGTTGCATGTATGTATTACACGACCGTATAGCAAGCTAACCATAGTTAACGTCATGTTTTAGACGTAGCTAGGGAGCCGGTTGAATAACAAAACGAATCCGAGTGAAAATTGCTGCTTCTTCGGCGACGCGATTCATCACGCTTTCGCAGTTACTTATTGGAAACGTGCAGTGCGATACGTTATATTGGTTATTAAGAAATAATTTCGGTCGAAAATGGAAATTATTTCGCCGTTATGCTTGCGGCCAAATTAATTCGTTTGGTAATGTTTTTACTAATTAGTATCGTATACCTTTTTTATTAGGGAAAAGTCGACATATTCTTTTCTATAAAAGCGAAGTTATTATAATATATATGTTGTTTGTAGAACTGCAAAACGATCCGAACTACCGCGAGGTGTTGAACAGTATAACGGGCGTGCGGCTGAGCGCGCAGCTGACGGACCCGCGCGGCAGCCACGCCGCTGCTGAGATGCACTTCGTGGCGCACTACAGCGCCGACAACCAGCACATCCGCATCGCCACCAGCACCACCGACGCCAGGGTACTTATAGTTTTATTTAAAACTCGATTTTAAACTCACACTCGTGTTTTAATAAAACATAACGCTAAATATTAAATTTAAAAACCCCCGATCCGATGACTTTTAAACTACAAAAGAGCTGATAATTTTCAAACGGCTGAACCGATTTTCATGAAACATTGCTAAGAACACTTTCGATCAGAATACCTTTCTAACAAAGAACTACTAAATTATAATAGGTTCATCCGCTTGGGCTCTACGATGCCACATATAGACACAGATACACACATACACATGTTAAACTTATAACAGCTCTCTTTTTTCGTCGGGGCTTAAAAATATCCTGGCATAATATGTAATAGTTTTATAAAGTATTATTATGAGTATTTAAAGGATGTGTTTGGCACTGTCAAATATTAATAAGAACCGGACGCCTGCGTTAGTCCTAAGAGCGTTTCTGCACTCATCCGTATGTTCACGGATGAATTCACGAATGCCCTAAGTCATTTCATAAATGTCAAATGTTTTGTTTCTTCAATAAAAAATGTTAATAAGACTTTTTTGGAGTCATAGCCTCAATGGGTAATTTTCGAAATTAACTACAATATAGATATTTAAATGTTTTTTTTTGTGTTCTGTCGTAGGTCGGCGAGTACATAATATTCCACGTGCAGAGCAATTTCTACATGGAGTCGTTCCACTACGTGATCATGTCTAAAGGGATCATACTCACCAGTGGACAGGAGTTTATGCAGGTAATATTGTAGTATATCTTAAATTATTATTTGTTCAAAATAATGCATTCTTCAACCAAAAGATACTGCTAGATTGAGGTAAAGGGCATGAATAAAAAAAATTCTGATTTTTTAGTGCAAAATATATAATATGCCTGTATTTTTTTTTTCCTTTTGATTTTTTTTAAGCGGTTATACTGGAATCTCTAAAGGTTCCGATGGTAAATAAGGGTATCTATCTTTTACTGACCTTGCTATAATCAGTATCTATTTGTAGTGTCACTGACACAGGTGAAGTGTTAGATAACGTCACCCCAGTTTTCCAAAGTGGACGGCCACATTGTTGTATTGTATTGATGTTAAATGTGTCTGTATTGCTATTCGTTACTTGACACTGGCGAAATACCTATCAACCTGCGGGGGCCATATTTTTAAAGAAAGAATATGAATAAACGAGCGACATTTGGTGAGCTGGGTTAGTATGAGATTTGAGCGTATTCAAATTACCGATTGAGTGATCGATTTTCTCCATACATCAACCAGTAAAACTGCACACTAGACCAGTATTTGATGCAGTAGAAACTGGTAGTAACCCCTCTAAACATTGTATCTTGTTCCCCTCGGCGGGCGCGGTGCAGGAGGGCGTGCGTACGTTCGCGGTGACGGTGTCGGCGGAGATGGCGCCGGTGGCCACGGCGCTGGTGTGGAGCGCGCAGCGCCGCGGACACGTGCTGGCCGACTCGCTCACCTTCCCCGTCAACGGCATCTCCAGGAACAACGTGACTATAACTTTAACACTCTCTTTATAACGTTCTAAATGCCGTGATTGTTGTATATTTTGCCACATAACAATTTTAGTACATAGCCTTTACGGAGAAGAAGCGAAAGCCGCTTTGATACACATCAAAGACGATGATTGGAGAGGAGACTTGGAAAAGAAGAATACAATTTCAATGGTGATTTCTTGTGTCTCCGCTCGCTTGTATTTAGTATAGTACACGGTACACGACTTGTATTATACGTGTTATTCGACTACTTTGATTGAATAATTGATTCGTAGTGAGAAGTACTATAGGCGCGAATTAAGTAGCCGACGCCGTATTTTGAATTAAAAATACTTTATTAAATTGACAAGAGTGCCGACAGGTATCAAAGTAACAATGAAAATCACCTTATTCTAACTTTTCTAGTCTTTATATAATATTTTAAATGCTAACTATACATTCCCAGGCAATGTCGCAATGTTTATTGACGTCATTGGCTGGGCGTGCTGACGAAGCTCACTTGGGTAGGTTGTCTAACCTTAACTCGCGCGTGTCCCACAGTTCACGGTGTTCATCAACAACCGCAAGCACCGCACGGGCGAGCGCGTGGAGGTGGCCATCTACGGCGAGCCCGGCGCCTACGTGGGGCTGTCCGGCATCGACGACGCCTTCTACACCATGCAGGCCGGCAACGAGCTCTCCTACGCCAAGGTATCGCCCCACTACTGCACTACACACACAAAAATTCGTCTCTCCCTATCTGTTTGTGCCGGCTAATCTCCGAAATGGCTGGACCGATTTTGTTGGGACTTTCACTAGGAGATATCTGATGTTATAAGGAGTAACCTAGGCTACTTAAGCGGGGGGAGCCGCGAGCAATTTAATAGTGAGCGAGCCTCCCCGTTCCCCCTTATTACGCACACACATTAGTATTCGCAAGAAGGCCAAATATAGCAACAATAACATTACTTATATCCCATAAACGCTGGTATTAATAATATTGACGACCGCTTGGCGTAGTGGTTCCAGTGTAGGCCGCTCAGCTCACTGCACCGCGTGGTTGCAGGTTCGATTCCCGTCAGGGTGAATCGGAAATGGCATTTTCGTAATTTGCCACTGAGATCGCCCCCAGTCCATTGTACGGTACCCATAGTACAAGCGCTCCTTTGTTTGGAACCATACAGTTGGTGTGTTTGTCTGGCGATATTTATTTATTCTCTGTATGTGCAGGTGATATCGAAGATGGCGCATTTCGACGAGTCTACGAACGGCACGTTCGCGTACATGTGGCGCTCGCACTTCGGCGACGCCGACGAGCTCGTGTACTTCCCCTCGTCCACCTTCGGCATCGACGCGAACAGGACCTTCGAGTGAGCACACTGTGGCTTTTCATTATTTATTCCTGTTGGCAACACTATTTTGCTTCGAGTCTTACTCCTATCTCCTGTACTTTTTAGCGGTAGATATTTTTAGTAAGTCTTAAAGAATTCTTCGGAGGTTTTCGCAGGATGTGAAACTATCTAACGAAGTCGAATAATCAGCTGTTAATACAAGCGTGCGGCGGGGCTATCTAGTTGATTATCAGATCGGGCAATCCTTTATTTGTTAAGTGTAAAGTTTCTTTTGTTCGGTGAAAAAAAAACATGTTTTTTAAAAAATACTTGTTACATTCGACAACCTGATCCAGCGCGGTGAACTATGGCCCGAATCCCCAAGCATTGAGGGAATGTGCTCGGTACACAGACTAATAAATCATTGACGCCCTGCTCGCTTAAGATATGCATTGCCACTGCATATTGTATGTATGACCGTACCTGACATTTTTATTGGTATATTCACAGCTGGGCCTTGAAGGGGCCAATTAAAATTCTTCCCCAATAACCCGCCAACTTCAGATGACTGCATTCGTATACAATAGTGGACATTAGTGGTGTCTTGTCTTAAATTATTGGTCTGTGGTCCGGTATAATCGAAACAAGCGCGTCCTCTATTGCATCTGGGCCAAATACTATTGGCGGAATGTGCCTACTCGTTAGTTTCCGATGTCGGAAACGACAGCTTTCATCCTTTAACATATGAATTAGAAGAAGGTTATAATGGTTTCCGACACGGAAACTTATCGTCGATTGTGAATACGTTGTGTGGGTATTTCGTTAAGCTGCGGCGTCCCCCAGGTACGCGGGGCTGCTGGTGTTCAGCGACGTGCCGGTGACGCGGCGCGGCAGCGCGTGCAACGCGTCGCTGGGGCTGGGCGAGTGCCTGCAGGGCGGCTGCTTCCCGCTCGCCAAGCGCTGCGACGGCGCCGCCGACTGCCCCGACCGCACCGACGAGGCCAACTGCGACCGTGAGCGCCAGACACTACCCGCCACTACCCGCCACTACCCGCCACTACCCCGCTACACTGCCACGCTACACTACCCCGCGTTATATACAAACAGGGAGCGCGCGACTCGAATGCACAGCTAAGCGACGAACCCATACTACGTGACCAGTTCAGGGGAGGTCTTCAAAATACCACGCTCGGTCACATTGGTCTTAGGTTTCTGTCATGTAGTCAATATCCTGTAGGAAAATCTCGCGCTTTTTCGAGCTATATTCAAATATAGCAGCGTTTGCAGATAATTATTGAAAACCGAATTTATTAATTATTACGTGACAACTAGAGGGCGAGGGATTCTTGGCATATACTGCGGGTGGTCACCAAGAGAGGAAGGGGCGATTTTTTTTTAAATGGGCGAGGGAATATGCTCCCGCTCTTCACATCACATTTTGGCTAACATTTGGGAAATGGCCTTTTCGTAATTTGCCCAGGTCTGGGTGTCACTAGGTCGCCTCCCGGCCATTGTAAGGTACCTTATATACAAGCGTTGTTGAGTTCGGGACCAGTTGGTGCGTCAGTCTGGCGATATTTATTTACTGTACCACCTTGAACATGTCCGTATGTCTGTGTGTCCGTGTAGACAACGAAGAGCGCACGTTCGAGCTGTCACACTTCCGCAAGTTCCGGTTCAACCGCGTGCAGCGGCAGTACGATAACGTGTGGCTGTGGCGCGACGTCAACATCGGCCCGCACGGACGATACGTGTTCACCGTCGACGTGCCGAAGGTTACCACGACATACTTATATTTATCCATGTCCGATTGCTTTTAGACTCCAATCGATTACCTTTCGCGATTGCGTAACACGATGGCCACTGCCAAAGTGGTAACAAACTTTATTTTTTTGTGTATTGAACACGTTTAACAAAATACGCAAGAATGTCGACGAACGAAATTTAATGAAGATAATAAGATAAGGGAATAATAATAAATGTATTACAGATACCTGCCCACTGGACCGTGTCAGCGTTCAGCATGTCTGCTGCCCTAGGTCTCGGAATGCTCACTGAACCCAAACACGTAAGTAGAACACATTTTTTTTATATTTATTTACAATGTGTTGTTGTGTGTTCTAAACGTCCTTCTCGTAATTAGCCCTGGGCCGAGCGTCACCGAGTTCGCCTTCGGTCCATCGCACTCTCGGGACTATATAGTTAGACAACCACGAGTTTATAAAATGGGCTAATTTCAGCAAGCTGCCTGTGTTTTTGCTGGATCTTTTCAGTCAAAGTGGCGTTCTGATCCGGTTGAAGACTTATAGGCATAAATAAAACAAACGCTTTGACGTTGACTTAGACTTTGAGCCCGGCGGGGACCGACTCGCGGGGCGTGATGTACAGTCACTATCAGATATTTCAAAGCAGACAATTTTTTCATTTATTTCTAAACAGTATTATTTTCAAAAAATATTTACGGTAAAAGTTATCGTTAATATCTATGAAATTCAATTTTTTTATAAGGACCAACTGATTTTCAATAATTTATTTACACTCAACCAACTAAAAATACCTTAGGATATTATACTTATGCAAAAATACTGTAGGTAAAGATTTTTCTGAAAATAATACTGCTCAGGAATATCCGATCCCTGCTTTGATATATCCAAAGAATTTTGTAATAATAAGGATATATCTTGAAATAAAACTATTCTTCGGATTTTATCGCGTTTATTAAATTTACGCAGAACATATAGCTGATGTGAAACACCGGCGCTCCATGAAGTCTGCAATCTGTGAACATGTACAGGACCGCACCCGCCATTATATCAGATTTGATAAACCACAGATCCTCGCAAAAGAACACCGATTCCGACCAAGGATGATACGTGAGGCCATTGAAATTAAAAAACATCCTAATTTCAATAGGGAAGATGGCTGGGTGCTACCACCAACTTGGGATCCAGTAATTAATATAATTAAATCCAAAACCAAGTGTACCATTGCAAGACCTCGAGACACTGTGAGCACTTTCTGCGTGGATCGGACCGCAAACAACAACTTAATATGAGGGTACCCAGTTACTAACTATGACATCAGGACGTCTAACACCTCAGTCCCCCCGTGACCATGGCTGCTGTAAAGCAGCCGAAACGTCGGGAACATAAATTTAATAAACGCGATAAAAATCCGAAAAATAGTTTTATTTTAATGTGTAGTATTCGCGTAAATATAAGAAAACAATAAGGATATATCTGATGGCGATGACCGTGCACGGTGAATGTAACGGGTGTGCGGGTGCGCAGTACGCGGGCGTGCTTCCGTTCTTCATCCGCGTGGAGGGCCCGGCGCGCTGCCGGCAGGGCGAGCAGCTGGGCCTGCGCGTGCTGGTGTTCAACTACCAGCTGCAGGACGTGGAGGCGCTCGTCGTGCTGGCCGCCTCGCCCGACTACAAGTTCGTGCACGTCGAGGAGAACGGCATCGTGAGCATACCCATACCCGTACCCGTACACATACCCACACCTACCCCGGCACTACATACATACACATCTACTCTTCCTACTATATATAAGCGGAGGGAGAAAGGGTTGGGAGTCCGGACAGTCAACACGAAAACTCTAATATTCCACGAATATTAGAGTCGTCGCAGCTTTCCTTGCGTGTGGCAGTGACGAAAAGTTTATAGTTTAAGAGTGGAACAGTTCAGTTGCAACAATAATTATAAACACCTATATGGGTGTCGTGATAACAGGCATCAACAAAACAAATATTCTATTCGCTATAGCATTATCAAAGACAAATTTTAAAATTGAGTTTGAAAGCTACCTTAAAGCCAAATTCGGTACAGAATGTCTATCAACAAACCATTTTCCCCCGCAACCCAATCGCTGTCTCACTCCCTATCCAGTCAGCAACGTGCAAGCAATGCCTTTGGTATTGCAGTCGTCTATAAGCAACGACGCTTAACATCAGGGCCCTAACCACGCTAGCTACTCAAATCCTAATAGAAAAGCAAAAGCTAGCGATTGCGTTTCAAACGCTCCGCTTTTGACGTTTTTCTGACACCATACCATATCAATGTCAGTAGAAATCGTGAAGCCCGTGTCAGCAAAACGTCAAAAGCGGAGCGTGGTTAGGACCCTGGTGGATCGTCCGCTTGCTTGCCGACTTTGTATGTAATATAAAAACAGTGTTGAATATAGTTGTCGTTACTTACCGGGCAGGTCCGCTCGTACAACCCGCGCACGTCGTTCGGCGAGCACCAGTTCTTCGTGTACATCGCGGCGGGGGACGCGGCCACCGTGCACGTGCCCGTGGTGGCCACGCGGCTCGGGGACGTGGCCGTGCGGCTGCACGCCTCCACGCTCATGGGCCAGCACCACCACGTGCACAAGATCACCGTCGAGGTCTCGCCACCGCACTATGCATACGTCGCCGACCAATAAGCGTAGACGCCGCATAGCCGGTCATATGTATGACCGAACAGAGCAAACGAAATTCGCAATGTTTCGCGATACCTCGCCAACTTGTGACGATTGTATTTTCATACGATAGTGGACGTTAGTGGTGTCTTGTCTTATTGGTCTGTGGCATACGTTCACTCCCCCACTACAGTGAAACACTATACCTTGGCGTTTGAAACTGATATTGATACGTTAGATTTGATCCGAAATATATAAGTATATTGCATTTTGTATAATCTAATCGAGAAAAGTTACTTACTAGCAAGTTGACATTACTTTTATCACTAACACAGACAATTAAGTAACTTAGTGACTTTGTCTATGGTATAGATGTTATTGTTCGGGCACTAATGCAAATTTAAGGAAATACCGACCGAGTTGGTCCGCTGGTAGATATTCTGAAGACAAATCTTAAGATTAATAATTTTGAAGTAATTTATATTTTATGACAGTCGTAAATAAATCGCAAGCAAATCTCAAACAACTAACACTATTCCCGACCAATGAGTATTGTTACTATAGCAGTCCTTTACGATCTCGAACTAGATTCAAAATGTGTAACTCGATTGATTCACGATCGGCTATTCCAAAACTCACTTTATATCAATGTAGTATGCGACTTTTTGGTTTGTCCCCGTCAGGCGGACGGCCTGCCGCAGTACCGGCACCAGTCGGTGCTGCTGGACCTGTCCAACCGCGCGTACGTGTTCCAATACATGCACGTGAACGTGACGGAGACGCCCGTCATCCCGTACGAGGTGGACCGCTACTACGTGTTCGGCTCGAACAAGGCGCGCATATCCATCGTCGGCGATGTCGTCGGACCGCTGTTCCCTACGATGCCGGTCAACGCCACCAGCCTGTTGGACCTGCCTATGGTGAGCACGCAATGTTTAGTTCATAATCAACTTTACCGAATTGACCCTAGTAATTCCGTGTCTATAACAAAAACATAATCTCAAAAACGAACAGAGCTATAGGTCAAAAAAATGGCACGCTTGTCATCTTACCTCCAGTTCTTGCTGGTAAAGCATTTTGATTAACACTCCTATTTTCGTAGCTATTCATTAATAAAACCAGAATGGGCCCTTTCCTCTGAAACTAGAGAACTTTATTGATATAAAAACAATTCGTACAGAAGAGGCCTAGCATCACTTGAAACTTAATGGCTAATCTCAACTTAAGTTAAGAGTCTTAATGAAACCCAGGTCATTTAGATACTGTTAATTATAATAGAAGGTTCAAATTAAGTCGACGCAGCTGAATCATGGCCCATACTCATTTCATCACTGTGAACACAGTTAGTTGCCAAGGTAAATTAGCTCTTGTGGTATCCGAATTGCGACGCAAAGTTAGCCTTGTTCTCTCAACCCAGGACTCAGCGGAACAGAACATGTTCAGTTTCGCCGCGAACATGTACCTGACGCTGTACATGCGGCTGATCAACCAGCGGAACCGCACGCTGGAGCGCGACGCCTTCTACCACATGAACATCCTCTACCAGCGGCAGCTCTCCTTCATGAAGCCGGACGGCTCCTTCAGCCTCTTCAGGAGCGACTGGTCAGTTGGAAATGTCTATTTTGACTGTATGAATCAAGGTTCAAATTTCAATGACCATATTTATTTTAAAAGTGTTCTTGTTTGTGTCACTTGTTTAAAATGACGTAAACAATACGTAGAGTAACTTTGACTACAGGAACCAATCCGCGTCGAGTGTGTGGCTGACGTCATTCTGCGCGAAGATATTCCAAGACGCGTCGTTCAATGAATGGGAGAACTTCATTTACATTGATCCAGAAGTGAGTATAAACTTATCTTTATAAATGTTCTTAGGGCTTTTTCTCTATTTTGGTTTTGCGTGCCGTCTATTTCATTATATTAAAAGCCTAACTCGATGGAGAATGTTTGATGACAAACCTAGTTATGCCAAATTAAATAACATCATCAATATAACAAATAAAAGACTGTACGAAATTTGTTGTAAACATTATACATAATATTGAGTTTGGCTTTAGTGTAGTACCTATACTATTAACTTTCGTCGTTTAAAAATAATAATGAACAACTAAAACTTCGATTAACATTCCATATCAAATTAGCTTTAGTATAGCTACGTATCTCGCGCAGGTGATATCGATGGCCGTGTCGTGGGTGCTGGAGCACCAGACGCGGGACGGCGCCTTCTACGAGGTCACGTGGCTGCCGAACCGGAACGACAACTCCACCATCGTGGTGCCCAAGAACAGCTCCGTCTACAGAGATAACTTCGGACAGGGCTGGACCGACCCCAGCGCCGTTGAAGTAACATACATTTATTATTATTTAATACTAGCTGTACCCTGCGCGCGTTGCTTCGCGCCTTTGAAATTTGTATTGTCGAATCCAACTCTAAATTCCATATTTTTCGTCAGAATGAACGATAATTTCGTATCGTTCTTTCAGTAATCAATACGTCGCCAAAAATCGTCGGCAATTTTTTTTTATAACGTATTAACAAGCACAGAGCTGCGTTTACTGCGACGCAAGCACGAGTAACGCAGATGTGTCATTCATGTGACGTCGGCGTCTAAGCATATGCTTACACTTAATCGTGGTTCCGCCCGCGTGGGCTTCGAGGATAAAAAGTTCAGCATTCCAGAGCATAACAATTAGCCTAGCACTTTGTCGGGCCGCCCGAGTAACCGAAAAGTTTCGGATCCGTACCCCACTGACGATTAAGCATTGACGTGATTCCATTCCTAACACAAGAGTTTAGCGTCGTTAATGGAAGAAATGAGAAGTTAAGTAGACGAACAAGGGTCAACAACATTAGAGTACGGATTAGTAGTACTGATATGGCCAATGGGGCGGAAAGGCGTTCCGGAAGACGAAGCGTGGGTAGACAAGTCACTGTGGAAAACCTAGTCCTTCCTGAAAATATGACGAAGAGATGGGGCTTGTCTACTACTGTAATATTTACTTTGAGATTATTCGGGTGTTTAATTTGTCCAATATTGGTTATCAGGTAAACAACAGTATAATAATGCAACGGAACATCACGCTCACCGCGCAAGTCATCATCACGCTGGAGACGGTGAAGAACCTGAAGGACATCGGGGTGAGGGAGGTATGTATAGGCATTTTTAAAACTACTTGAATACGATAGAATTTTGTAAAATCTGTATTAGGATCTATTCGATCGATTTAGATAGCCGGTCAAATAATTATGTAAACTATAAGTATACAAGGTGACACATAATGGGTATACTTTTTTTTTTTAAACTTAACTTTGTAATTCTAAAACCATCAGCTTTGGAGGGAACTTGAATAACAAAAGGTGTTATAGGGATACAGCTGTTGACCGATTTCACAAGTCTACAAAACCTTTAGTACTTCAACTGTCCCACAAAGCCGATAGTTTGAGATTTACAAAGTTAAGTTGCAAAAAAAATAGTATACCCATTTTGTATCACCTAGTAGAAGCTTGTTGAAACATTATTCTGAGGTCGTTGAAAGTCGATGGTCGACACTTAGGACCTTTGTAGCGAGACTGACGCGATACGCACGCGAGTCAGACGCAGCCTGGTAGACCTTTGTAGGATAAAAGCGCGCCGTCGAACCACGCTTCCAGAACGCGCGTCGACGGCGCGTTTAAAAAACGTGGTGTGAACAGGCCCTTGTATAGTCAACAAACTCGACGCTTGATTACCTTACCTTAGTACCTTAAGGTTGCATTTTGTATGCAGTGACCAGCAGCCGCATGCGACTAGCATGGTCATAAAAACAATGGCTTTCTGAAAAAAGGGCTTTTGTCTCATCGGACGCTTTTCCTCTCATTGGACAACAGCATAATGGGCGAGGCATCCTATGACTACTGCCTGCAAGGGAAAAGTGTTAAAAATGAGTTGATGGTACATGTAACTGGGATGGGGCCCCTGCGCAGGGCCTGTCGGCGCGCGTGTCGTCCGCGCAGCAGCGCGGCGTGGCGTGGCTGGAGCGGCACCTGCAGCTGCTGGACGACTTCGGCGAGCCCTACTCGCTGGCCGTCGTCGCCTACGCGCTCACGCACGCCAAGGCGCCCTCCTCCGAGCACGCCTACCGCCTGCTCAAGAAGCGCCAGCGATACGAGGGTGAGCACTGCGTTTTACAAGTAGTATTCATTCGAATATCATCTGTTCTGGCAATATTCTGAGCCTATTACTTCATTATTTGTGATGCCTTATGCATTAACCTACATTGTCCTCACACCTCTAATTATACCTACTGTAAACGCAAACGTAATTTAAAAAACACAAAACAAAAATGTATCCATGGAATTTCTTGCATGTTCTTCTGAATAGCATTTAGTTTAGGAACATGCACCTAGCTCTTGACTTTTTAAAAGTGCCAGTTAATATGGCCTATCTATACAAATAAATAAAATTGGAGTGTCTGTTTGTAAAATCAAAATAACACCTTTTAACTAAATACCTATGAAAGTACATACGACACCTATAGCAAAAACGCGATTTAAATTTGTTTTGTCTGTCTGTCTGTCTGTATGTGTGTTTGTTCCGGGTAATCTCCGAAACGGCTGGACCGATTTTGACGGACTTTCACTGGCAGATAGCTGATGTTTTAAGGAGTAACTTAGGCTGCTTTAATTTTAGAAAAACAATTATGGTTCCGCGTAAAAAATAAAAACACATGAAATCAAAGAGTATCTCCGAAACAGCTGGACCGATTTTGACGGGACTTTCACTGTTAGATAGCTGATGTTATAAGCAGTAACTGAGGCTACTTTTATATTAGAAAAACAAAATAAAAAAAATAGGTGCTGTCGCGCGGGCTCAGAACGCGGGAGCGGGCTTTTTGTTAAGTTTAATTCCACGCGGACGAAGTCGCGGGCTCAGCTAGTTTAAAATAAAAATATTTGAATTTGAACATTTGTAACGAAAATATAAACGACTTGAATTTGGTAGTCATATACGGTATATGATATACCTGCATTCGTACATATTAACTTTGATTTCTGCTGCATCAAGTGTCATGGTCCATTTCTTTTTGTCACAATATACAGAACTTATTGAAGATTAGAAAATATATCAAATACGACTTATTATCATTCGACAACTTATTCTTGGAATCAATAATGAAAAACTCACCCTGCAATGGGGCAAACAAATTGCAGCTCACCAGATGTCGCTTCATCAGTCTGGGGTGACGTTTATCTGGCACTTCACTGCTGTCAGTCTCTAACAATTCTACTTATCGCGCAGTCGGAAAGAGTGAGATACTGTCTGTACTGTTAAGGGTCAATGTCACCTCACTGCAACGTGACGCCGACTTGGTAGCAAAAAATCCAGGATCTATGCACGCTATCTATGCTTCCACCAGGCGGCCTCAGCTACTGGGGCAAGGAGCCGGTCCCGCAGCCGCCGTACAAGATGGAGAACCAGAAGCCGTTCCTGCTGCCGCGGCTGCCGTACAAGTACGACTCCAACAACATCGCGGCCACCGCGTACGCGCTGCTGGCCTGCATGGACCACCAGGACAACAACGAGCCCATCGTCATGTGGCTCAACTCGCAGCGCCTGCGAGACGGCGGCTGGGCTTCCACCCAGGTTTGTACTCCACTGCCTCCGCTACTTGACGCCCCAAGGGGGTCTTCTGTTACTCATTATTACACTTGAACCCCAGGGCACTCTAAGGGAATCGTTTTTAAGGACCTCTTGATGAGCGGAAAAAATCACAGACTTTTTTGAATCAGAGACCTTTGCTCAGTGGTGCAGTATGGTTAATAAAGTCCTGAAAGTAATACTTTTCCGCCCTAGGGATAATAATAATATAATAATCGCTTTCAACTGACAGCTATCAAATTATTAAAAATAAATTGGTTCTATTTTGACATTTCTATTGAACCAGGCCAACGGAAAAAAACCAAAATAGGCGGCAAATGGCAATCCGACCTTTTTATTCGAGTTGTAGAGTATTCATACTTCCTTGTATTATTTCTTTAGCTAAATCATGGTTTTATTTTTACTTTCCTTGTATTCGTAATGAAGAGCACAGTGTTTACCTCGGGTGAAAGACTTATTTCGTCCTTCGAACTATTGGCGTCCTCGCTACGCTCAGGCGCCAAACCCCGTCTCGGGACTAAATAAGTCACTTTCACCCCTTGTGTAACAATGTACTATTATTGAAAACGGACGCTCACAAGCTCACAAAGTACATGATTGAAATGTGTTCAGCTGTTGGGAATATTTCTAACTCTTCAGACTTCAGACAGTTCTCCGAGGTCTATGATATCGCACGCAGTGTCCAAGATTAGCCGGTCCATCTCGCGGAATTAGTTATAATCGCATCGTATCGCACGCGCAGGACACGTACATCTCGCTGCGCGCGCTGATCGAGTACACGAACCGCAAGCGGCTGCGTGACGTCAGCGCGCTGTGGGTGTCCGTGGACGCCGTGGCGCTGCCCGGCCGCTCGCGCACGCTCTCCGTCACCAACGACGACCTCGCCACCATGCAGACCATCGACGTGAGTACATCTGGAGAGGGGGGGGAGGGGTTCACAACCGACGGAATGTTTCCGTGTCGGAAATAATAGCATGCATCCATCTTATAATTAATTTGTAATAAGGATGGAATCGAAATCTTTCCGTCAACTCTGAACACCCCTTCACACCATCACAGTCGACACAAACTTTTAACAAATGTATATAATTATTTTTGTATAGATTTTTATATCATTTAATTCTAATTTAAGTTCAATTGAAGTCTTTCGAGTGTGGTAGTGTACCACGCCCGACCAGTAGCCATGCCTAACAGTAATAATGATCGAGTTCGAGGTGTTCACCACCGGGCTCGCCGACATTATGTGATGATGAAACGTGAATTTGCGATGCCGAAACGTTAAAAACAACTAATTTAATTAAATAACTTAACTTGTTAACATTTGTGTCACTTCATGTTGATCATGGTATATATTACTGTTTACTATACTAGATTATTATAGATACCATCAGCTCAAAGAGAAGTCCGTCCGCCCTGATACTTCAAGATTACAGCCTATGTCACTCAGGGATGGTTTAACTATTTATCAGTGAAGGAATTTTTAGAATCGCGTCAGTAGTTCCATGGATTACCGCCTCTTAACATTGAACACGGAGCACAGGACGACGACGTAGTTGACATTGATATATATGTCGTTAAAATTCCTAAATTTGATGCTTAAATATTTATTTTTTAAAAATACGTAGTATAATTTGTCAATAATTATTATGAAACTAGTGTTTCCCCGTGGGTGGGTCCCTGCACGGCGGGGCCCTGCTGGTTGTGTAGTGTTGTGACGCGGCGTGTGGGTGCAGATCCCGGAGGCGTGGGGCACGGTGAAGGTGACGGCGCGCGGCGCGGGCTACGCCATCCTGCAGCTGTCCGTGCAGTACAACGTGGACATCCCGCGCTTCCAGACGCCGCCGCCGCAGCGCGCCTTCTCGCTGCACTCCACGCACCGCTACTACGGCAGGAACCAGTCGCACATCGAGTTCCAGGGCTGCGCCAGGTACGGACGCTCAACTAAACTAATGTTTTATTTTTATAGGAGTAGATCCGCGTGATGCTGGTAATACCAAAAGCATTGTTTGCGCGTTGCTGACCTGAAATAGAGTAGGTAGATAGTAGTTCGGATTCCGCCTGACGTACAAAACGCAGCTATAATAAGTAGTTTCTTTACGCCGATCTTCTGTGAGACGGTGTTACTACACCGTCGAGCAACAGTTTGGGCTTCAGTATGGCTCTACCACTAAAAACCTTCACACTTCGCCCTCTTCACGATCGTAATAGTAATATGTAACAAAGATAAGATTTTTCAAATGTATTTTATTGATGTTGATATACAATTTTAACAATTCTAGTGTAGGTGTGTGTTTTCTAGTTTCTTCCTTGCACGTGTTTCTTAGGTTGTAACCACACCGATCGATCGCCTGAGGATCTATTAGTGTGGTAGCTTTGGTCTATCGACGCATACCGGTAGGTTTAACAATTGATGGTTAATTGACCGTCGATCAAGAAATTCGTTCACTACGGTAATAGGGACTTTTACTCCAGTAATGTTTAGTATCCTTGTGTGAATGACGAAGTATAATCGAGTGCACTGGGCGCAGCTGGACGCTGGCGGAGGAGTCCCCGCGCTCGGGGCTGGCGGTGCTGGAGGTGGGCGTGCCCACGGGCTACATGATCCAGCAGCAGAAGCTGGACGCCTACGTGCTCTCGCGCCGCGTGCCCACGCTGCAGCGCGCCAAGTACCTGCCCACCAAGACCATCTTCTACTTCGAATATGTGAGTTACCCGCTTGTTACCTTATATCCCTTGCCCAATCACCTCTCTAGACACTGCCATCCGAACGAGTGATGCAGTTATAACATACTAGCTGACCCCACGGACGTTGTCCTGTCCTTAACTTTGAATATTGAATTCGAATTGTTTTGCTCAACTTTCTTAGGTTAGGTTAGGTTCTGTCATACGAACCTGCTCCTGACAATAATAAACACAATAAAAAAAGAATTAGCGAAATTGTTCAATCCGTTCACGCGTGATGCGATGACCAAGTAGGTATAGAGATTGTTTTTTATATGTAAGATTAACTTCATATTGTAATAAAAACTACATGTAGGTAACACCACATACCACAGATGAACGTCTGTTTATTTTTGTGGGAAAATCTTTTATGTATTCCCTTCCGCCTCAGGGGAGGCGGGAGGGATATGTGGGAGTCCCGGCCGAGCCGTATCCCCACAAAAATCTCATGGTGTACCATCCTTCGCCTTTGAATGGGGCGTCGTTAACATGCACCGCGACTTACCACATATACGCCACATGTCATTGGCCTATGCCACACAGTAAAAGCAATAGTTTACTCTGTGGCCCATACTAACAATTTTACTTAATTTTCTTTGGTATTGTTGTCACTGGTTGTTCAATAATTTTATTACTGTGTTTGGTCATGCAGCTGTCTCAAGAGCCGACATGCGTCAACTTCACCATCGAGCGCTGGTTCCCGGTCGCCAACATGTCCAGATACCTTCCGATACGTGTGTACGACTACTACGCACCAGGTAACCTGCTATTCGTAAACTGATGACAAAGCTATTTGGATTTTGGGTCGATGATCTAGGGTCGATTTTCGTGCGAGTTCACTTTTTAACCAGATACCATCCGATACGAATTTGAACTCATTGCTAGTTTGAGTCCCGAATAATAGCAATACTATCGCCCCTATTACATTGGGACCGAAATACCATCATTGTAATGTGGATAGACTGCCGTACACACACTGCCTAGTGAGTGTGGTATTGATATAAAATATTGCTATTCATCACTGTATTTAAATTTTAATATAAATACGACGACTGCTTGGCGCAGTGTTTTGACCGTAGCGAAGGCTGCTCGGCTCACTGCACTGGGTGATTGTGGGTTCGATTCCTTTCGGGGCAAATTACAGAAATTGCCTTTTCGTAATTACCCCAGGTCTGGGTGTCTCTGGAATCGCCCCCAGTTCATTGTACGGTACCCATAGTACAAGCGTTGTTTTGTTTGGGGCCATACAGTTGGTGTGACAGTCTGGCGATATTTATTTTTATTTATATAAATAAATAATTGCAGAACGCTTCAACGAGAGCATATTCGACGCTCTACCCACATACCTGCTGAACATTTGCGAAGTGTGCGGCTCCTCGCAGTGTCCGTACTGCGCGATATACAACAACGCACTGCGCTCGACGCTCGCCCAGCCCCTCCTCTTCACAGCGGTCGTTGTAACACTCGCGCGATATTTAAGACCGGCTGCGTCTCTCTACGGAATCTCATAGTAAGGTATGAGATGTGGTAGCTTCGTGCGATCGTATAGAGGTTGTGATGATCTGGTATATACCACAATCTATATTGGATTAAGTTAATTTTATTGTTTTCAGAGCATGTGGGGGTATATCATCGTCAATTCTGTTTAATAGCCAAATTTAGCTAATTATATTGGCCTTTCTCTCGTCTAATTGTTATTATGAATGAGATGAAATTTTTAGATGTATCAAATTTAGTATAGACGTAATTTGAAGGAAACGGTATTGGTATAAATATACTAAAGATGCTCTGTGATCTTAACCACTCACAAGCTAGAAACTAGTGAAACTCCACTTGATATTTGAACAGTTACTCTTCGGGAGTACAAACAATTTCGCAATTTCCGAATGAAATAAATATTTATAAAAGTCGGTTGCATGAAGCTATCATGAGAAAGTTGTGTAGATAGTATATGATTTTGAGCCTCTATAGTGATCAATAATCCCAGTTGTAAGACATATTTCAATTCAGAAATAATGTTATAAACTTGTGTACTACTTAACTAAGTCCAAACAACTGGCAGAATATTGAGTATATCACACACTGTATGAATTTTAAAATTATGTGACGGTAAAGTACCACATTATGTATATAAATAGGTATTTACGTATTTTGTACTTTTGTACTAATTAAATAACATAATGAAGAAAGTTTCACAAAAATATAATGTATACAAAGATTTACCATTTGTTAGGTAAAGGATTTAATTAATTTCAAATAATTCTACTTCATTTATAGTTCTTATGATAAATGACATAGATGGTATATATTTTGTAACTAACCACCGTTTAGACATTATTATTAGTATTGTAAGCAACAATTTTTAGTTTATGTTGATAAAAGACATGGGATTTCCGGATTGAATATCGCTATAATATGTATCAGACTATCAGTAACATAGCATTTATTGCATGTTTACTGATTTTATAAACTATCTCGAAATTATAATTTTAACAAAATATAAAACAAGTTAATGATCTGTCAATTATTAACCATGAGGTTTTAAAAAAGTTGTATAATTTTAAAATGTTTTAAATCCAACGTAAAATACAAAAAAAAATCTATCACGAAATCCAACATTCCGCAGTTCTAGACTCAGTTTTAAACCTAAGAGTTTCGGGAAGCCTCTCTCCCATTCCTGTCTCCATTCCAAGCAGTAGTTAGTTAAGACGTGTTCATTTTAGTTAATAAGTCTCATTATCCAACATGTCTAGAAAATAATCGATGATGCAGCTATTGTAACATTTTTTTCAGGTCAAGCAAAATATTGAATTCGAAGTTTTTATTAAAGACGTTTGGATATTTTTTCAGCTAAATAAATAACTATATAGCTTAAGATTTAACCCAAGCAAAAACAGACAAGCAGTGCTGTTTGATTCATTGGTTATCAGTTGTACTGTCTCTAGTATTTATATCAGAATACAAGTATAATATTTGTTTGCTTAATAATCATTGCCTTCAAAAAAGTAAGATCTTTATTTTTAAGTACATACTAAAAAAACAATTCTCCATTTATCTCTTACAGAATCTCATCTTGGTTTTCTTTCTTTGGTGCTGTCAGCATTTTTTTCACTTTTGTTACTTTGCCTCACAGACATTAGAATTACCTTGCCTAAGCAATATATTTTTTTTACTTGCCTGTATTCATCTTGAGATGAATCCGTGATGAAATGTTTTACCAACATATCTAAATTGTATTTCAATATATTAGTTAGAACATTAAAATATGCATAAAATGCATCCTTGCCTTAATTTCGACATAGGATACAATTACAGAAAGGCACAGGCTGATATTTTTATGTAAATATTGTAGTTTTAGTAAATGACAATGTGTGCAAAACTATCATCTACTTGTATGGGGCGACAGGCATCATAAAATTGAAAGATACCTGACCTTTCAGGTGGGCTGTTAACTGTACATATCTTGTGATCAAATCAAGCAATAAAAAGAATTAAAGAAAAATGACAATCATCATGCCTTAATAATTAATTAAAGAAGGACAATATTATAAAATATTCTACATTATTTTTTACATGATAATATAATGTGTTTTAACAGTGAAGGTGTATTTATTATGATTTATGTATAAAATAAAACTTATTACATCAAATATTTAACCTTATGTACAAATGCCCGTCCAAAATATATTAAATTATGGAAAAGGATATTGAATCTCTATTGCATAGTTCATTGTAAGCATGTTACTTAAGTAGTTTCCGTCCAAAATTACCAATGACTGATTTTTTTTTACTTTTACCTTATATATAGGCTCCTACTTGTGTATTTTTTTATTCTAAGTTGTTACAGCTGCACTGTAGATTAGGAGTGGTTTATAACTTTATTTCAAAATAAAATCTTAGCTGTGTACATTGGTTTTTTTATTTCAAATTTCAACCTACCAGGAAGAAGAATGAACAAAACAATTTATTTGTTACACATTTGTAATTAAAAGTGACGCATTAACAAGAAAATAAAATAAATACATTATTGTAACAATTCATTTAATTTAACACCATTACGCTACATCACTGAATTTGATCATAATTTAAAATACTTATTACAAAATTGAACTAAAACAGTAATACTTCTATTGCCTCTTCTTCACTTGTTTAGCCTTTGATGTGGAGGCTTTAGCTGCAGCCCCACCGCTGAACAATGTAGTTATCATCTCAGACATTTCTGGCATCTCGGACATCTTGGCCAGGTTGCCGATCTGCTTCAGATCCTCCTTAGTCTCTGGATCATTCATCATTTTAGGCAAAATCATGATAAGGAGAAGCGGCAGCACCATCATAATAACCATGGGGTTGAACAAGAAGTCCGTCACACGCCACTGCTCCCTCATTTGGAAATATCTGTATTTTGATAAAGTCTTCATTCTCAGTGGGTATGGAACTTGAATAACCTGTGATGTTAGCACATAGTTTACTTTCCGGGCTCTGTATTTACCTTTAGAGTTGATTTCCACTCTGACCGGCTCATACATGTAATCAGGGTGTAATATTTCTACGACATACGACCCTGAAGGAACATTGTGTATGACGAATGTGCCATCGTCTCTAATAAAACCTATGTACTCGCCTCCGTTGACATGCACCCGCGTATCTACCTGCCATGGTCCTAGATCTTGTTCATCAGGTGGGAATACTCTTCCTTCGATCACATATCTGCCATTTCCTGGATCTTCTTCAACAAGATTGACTGCGCATTGTACGCTAGTGTACGTACTGAGCGCTACCAAAGTCAAAAGAAACTGATTCATTTCTAATAAGTATTTTTTATTAAGTTTAGTAACGTGTATTTTGTGTACTGTTTCTTGTGGCTTCTTGCTTGAGATAAATTAATAGAATCAGGAAATAAATAACAATCACGGGCAGGTCATGACAGTTTGATTATACTCTATTATATTCTCTTTGGTTTGATGACAGTAGCCAAAGAGAATACAATAGAGTATTCTCTTTGGCTATAATACATTACCAAAGACAATATAATCACTACGTTATGTCTATGAGACAAACACGTCAGACAACAACCTGGAAAAACCGGTTTTCTGTTATCGATTTATGAGTTTAAATATCGTAACGACCAATCACTATTTTTGTTGTTTGTCTATGACTATTTTTGTAAACATTTTTATTGTTTGGTGGGACATGTGCATCGTGTTTATTATTTTCAATTTTGTCATGAATGCATTTTTCAAATCGTAAGAAGGGCAAGAATCCAGAATGTCCGGATATTTGGAGGTGAAGTATCCGTTCAAGTCCAGCCTCGGGCTTAATCCTTTCAAGGTGAGTGTTCTTTTGACTGTTTTCAATTTATTTAATAGTCTCACTCACACAACAGTGGCATTGATTTAATTTGTTATTGTTAGTCGTGGAAAAGACAATGGTGTATTCTGAGACCGAGCCCAACGTGCTCGGGTGGCTCGCTAGCTGTCTACTGTAGCGAGGCGGGTGCTTCGGCGGGGTCCGTGGAACTGCCGTTGGGGTGCATGGTGAGGCGGGCGAAGTCTCGCACGCGGCCCCATGCCTTCGCCGTTTTCGCCGTGGAAGACCCGCGCAAACCTCGTGTACTGCTTGCGGCACAAAGTCTCCACGATGCCCAAGTCTGGATGGAAAAAATTCGCGCATTGCTGAACGGTAGCAAAATATTAGGTGAGTGACTACCTTCATGTTGTAAATTTTTTTATTTCGGTCCAAAGTTCAACTGTAACCAGAAGTAATAGGTAATCAACAATCAATAATGTAATAGTGTTTGTAGGGCATTGCTCTTTCTTTAAGCAACCTAAGAACCTTAGAAAACAAGCATATACATTTGAAATTAGATACATATTTTCAAACTCTATGCACTTAGGTAGTTCCCAATTTCAAACCTTAATTGGATTGGCTCTCTTCATGAGGTGTGTTGAGTCACCATTGTGTGTAGATTCACATAAGGCCAAGAGAATGATACATTGTTGCAACCATGGACATACTCATGTGTTATAAACATGTAGCTAGACAGACTGCCCTTGATACAAAACAAGGATGTTATAATAATATGATACTTTTTAATTTTTAATTCCACATGCATTTTTAATGTGCTACTGACATAAAAACTAAATAAATAATTGAGGGTGTTTAGAAGTCCCTAATAGTACTTGGGTTTGAATGAGTATCAGGCTTAGTATTAAATGGTATACATTTTTATAGAATATTTTATTCCTGCCTATTTATAAAAAATATGCCATATGTGAAGTACTTATTTTGCAATTTTTTTACAAACTTCATCTTGAATATTGTTGGCTGCTACTCCTAAATATTCCAAGGTTTGTAATTCAGAAAATGTGGTAATATAATAACAAATAGTCTGTTTTTCACTATACATATTTCTTCCGTATATGTACATAAATTATTGTTTAGGACCTTTGATACACCTGTATAGGAATAGTGATGCATACCTTAATGGTCACCCCAAATTGACCGAAGCAAATATAGCTCAAGTTGTATGAAAATGCCTTAATGGCAAGAGGTTAATAGCTTAAAATGCGTCGTCACATACAACGCCACAATGTCGTAAAAACTTTTAATCTTCCTCGACTCGATTAATGATCTCCGTAAACTATACATTCAAGCGCCACCTCCATCAGTGTCCTTGGCGCGATATCTGCATCATTGACGTCAGAACATTGAATGCTAATACACACGCATCCAATTTGAATTGTACTGCAGCTACAATACACTATTATTTTGGCCTATTGCATACAGAAACAGCGTCAATTTTACGCGTACAATCGTTGTTAACTGATGTCTCACACTACCTTCTGTTGTGTGGCTACTGATTAGCAACTTGCTAGCTAGCTTTAACAACAGTTATGTACCCTAGAGACACTTCACTATATTTCATCGTCACCTTTTTCTGCGTTGCGTCAGAGCTTATAAATTGTTATACCATAATTCAAATTCAACAATTTTTCACATAATTTGAGAATTAAGAATTGTTTGATGCTGAAGTTATTTTTCTACTTGTGACCTATTTGTTGAACTTGTCAATGCATATCATTATGTTAAAGACATCATTAGTAATATTTTTATCACACCTAGAAACTATGCAGACACCTTCGAACCAAGGTGTTGACAAATTCATAACCATGAACACATTCAATACAAACAATGGAACCACTTGCGAAATCATTGGAGTAATAACTTTGTGGGTTGTGGCTGAAGGCGGATCTTACTAATTATATGCAAATACACTATCATGATGATGTAATCATAAAAAACTATACATTAGTCTATGGGAATTGTGTGAATTGGATTTGAAAATCGAAAAGCTTTGATTAAATGTAATTGGGACTGCCAACCTTTGTAACTGTTTCATCTAGATTGTTTGTTTAGGCGGCGCAAACAATACATATTCATATGTCTCACTATTCATGCAGTACCATTACAAGTATTACCATCCATTTGGCTGTTTGTTTAACATAATTGAGGGTAGTTTTGCATTGTACTGCTATGTGAAAGACATGGAAATGATTAATAGATGTCATGAAAAAAATATTAATTTTTATCAACCTGGGCCATCCACAACCTTCGCCTAGTTCTATACACTGTTTTCAGACCCTGATCAGATGGTATGTTAGCCATTCTACTGCAGATTTAATGTAATGCTCCATATTATAAGTCAGCGCAGACAAAGCATAGCGTACGCGCGGGCAATTTTGGATTACACCGAATAAATAACTTTAAAGCAATAATTTACAGTGCAAAATAACAGAACGGGGCGTCAATAAAAAAAAAGGTGATCATGAAACCGTGTTCATACTACTTTGTACTGTAAAATGATTGGTACACTTATAACAATGTAATCGAAACATGCTCGCGCAAACGCTTCGCGTCCCTAACATTTTACAGTCTAACGGCTATTAAACTTTCTTATTTGTGAGTTTTCATTTTGCCAAACCTTTGAACCCAGCTCATGACCTCTTGGACTGACACAGCCAGATTATCAATAGCGATTTTATTGAACTGAAATTCAAAACTACTTTCTCTCATCATGCTTGCATCATTTTCAGACACAGAGCCATCGCTCAAAGACTCTTACTCGGTAACCGTGATCGCTACGGACCTGTCGCGCAAGTGCGGGCTGCACAGCGACACGGTGGTCTCGCTCACCAAGGGCGGCGTGCTAGTGGGCCGCTCGCAGAAGCTCGGCGCGTTCGTCGAGTGGAAACATGTGGCTGACGTGCATATCACTTCAGAGACCGTCGATAAGAACCGGACATGCGTTCTCAGCGTTGATAGGTTTGTTAACTTAGGATGTTTCCACACCAATCGATCGAATGAGATCAGTCTACGTCGACCGACAGTTTTGTACACAGAGCAACGTTCGGCCGACTGGCGTGGTACACACCCTTACGTATTTAACAACTGTCACAATCTTGCAGAGCCAGCAATGACAGCAACATTTGATTATATCGACTTTTTCTTAATCTCTTTGCAAAAAATACGGTGCTTAACTGGATATAGATATGCAGAATGGGTCCAACCACCAATACTTTTGCAAATAGAAACCAACCTAGAATCACTTCAGGTGGGATTGATTTTAGTTTGCAGGTGTAAGTGTAGGTTGGTTCCTTTTTAAAAAACTGTCCAACGATGGTCCGAGTGTAAGGAATCCAGCCTTATTACCAGTCCCGGGTATTCAAGAAACGCTAGCGCGTGCGAGCGCTGCTGTTCTCAAAGGCCCAGCGCACACCGCTGGAGGCGCGGCGGAGAGCAATTGAAGACAACAATTTAATATAAACCTTAACTACCTTGACATGCAGAATAAATTCGCACGCGGAGGTCGGAGCGTCCACGCTTGGAGCACCGCGTGCGAATTTATTCTTATATTGACCGTATGTCAAGGTAGTTAAGGTTTATATTAAATTGTTATCTTCAATTTCTCTCCGCCGCGCCTCCAGCGGTGTGCGCTGGGCCATAGTATTACGGCCGGGTGTTCGTCACAGTGCTCACGGACTGTGATTATTAGCTATCCTCTTTGATGTGACCGCTATGTTTTTTCTGCCGCTGATCAGTAATAGGATTAGGTTTACGGATTTCATATATTTCGATTATATATTTTACTAGCTGTTTTAGCTTTTTAGCTGTAGCTGTTTTGCCCGCGATTTCGTCCGCGTGTAATTTAACTTAACAAAAATTTCGGGATTATTCATCCCCTATTTTATCCCCTTGGGGGTAGAATTAATCAAACTTCTTTCTTAGCGCATAAATTCTACCTGCATGCCAAATTACAGCCCAATCCGTGCAGTGGTTTGGGCTGTGCGTTGATAGATCACTATGTCAGTCAGTCAGTCAGTCACCTTTGAGTTATATATAATTAGGTTTGTCTAAATAGCCTGAAGTTTATTAAAAATATTAAATTTTAAAGTACAGGATTATATAAACACAATGAAGGTTTTGATTAATGTGTGAAAAGATCTCGATTGTTACACTATATGCCAGTCTTTTCACATGCCGAAAGATAATTTGAAATTAACCTTTCACATTATAATCAACTATTGTGTAATGAGTGAAGCCATTAGGTATCTGAGGTTCCTTCGGTTCACTTTCAACACCTGACTATTGTAATTACTACGCCGTTAGTGGGATAGTTACCGTTTAACGAATTTGTGGTTAATTTTAGAATGCGAGAAGGTAATCAAGATGTATTTAAGATAACTTATAGAGATACCCTAATGACTGAGAGATCCGAGCCAAACCACAAGCCAAGAATACAATTATAATTATTAGGATTTTTTTCGAAAAACAAAACAACAAATTTCTGTCTTTGGTATCTATCATTTCTATTTTTTCACGGCCTGTATTAACCAGGGTAGTACCACCTTCTCACACAAGAATCTATAGCCTACGATAACTGCTTAACATTAAGCGGCTCCATTAGCCGCAATTGTATATTAAAAAAAATCTTAGTTACGTTTGAGTACTCGTTTGTAAGACGCCCTTTACAGAGTGTCCGTAAATAACTGTATTGTAGGTAGTAAGTAGTACATATAACGCGAGTTATTTACGTTACTTAACATTAACTTAACATTCTTGAGTAACAAGTCACGGTGGCTTGACGTCACAAATGGTGCATTATAGCATGCGGCTCGTGACTTCGTGCTTATTAATGTTTACCAGGAATTTAACACTATTTGTACACTAATTAGAGATACGAACAATGTTTCCGTATTAATCATCGTGGTATTGTTTTCGTAGGAACCGGCAGACGTTAATTCCCGATCATGTTTACTCTGTGTATAGGTTAGGTACCTACACAATGAATCCAAATTTAAAAAATGCCGATTCTAAATGAAATTTCACACGGCAAAAATATTTCTGGCTGTATAGTACGTTCATTTTACGAAGAGCCGTGAATTATTGCAAATTGGCCCATATTATGACGGTGTTATAAGAGTCCCAGCATGCGACTAAGTTAAATGATCAAACTTTACCAAATGCGGTGCATCACTAAAATACGAGAGATGCCTTTTAAGTTTTGTCGTTTGAAGAAAAAAACACAACTAGAACCTTATAGTACTTTTTATTGTTTTTCAAAGTATTCACCACGTAGCTTAATACACTTTTCCATTCGCTCAAACCAGTTATTATAACATTTATTCCACTCTAAAGTGGGGGTGTTCAAAATGGCTGACTTGAAAGCGTCGACTGCTTCTTCACTGGACTGGAACCTTTGACCACGAAGACTTTTCTTAATTTTAGGAAATGTAAAAAAATCGTTAGGGCTTAGGTCAGGACTGTATGGAGGATGGTCAAGAATTTCTACTTTTTCCTGCTTCAAATACTCAATCGTTTGACGAGCGCTGTGTGAACTTGCATTGTCGTGGTGCAGGATGATGCGTCGCTTTGAGTTAGATTTTCGAAGTTCGGCGATGACTTGTGGTAAACAAACTGTGGTATACCACTCTGCGTTAACCGTTCTACGATCATCAAGTGCAATAGTCGCAACATGGCCGGTTTTTCTAACGAACGTGGCCACCATCTTCTTTGAAGTGCTTCGAGAACGAACAACTTTAGTCGGCTTTGGCTCGTCTTGAAAGACCCAGATTGTAGATTGTTGTTTGGAATCAGGATCGTAGGCATAGATCCAAGATTCGTCACCACTGATGATGTCGTAGACGTGATTTGACTCTCCTCGGTTGAACCTTTGCAGAGTTTTCTTACACCATCTGACGCGGGCCGCCTTGTGATCGTCGGAAAGCAGATGCGGTATCCAACGGCAAACTAGCTTTCTTACACCAAGCGCTTCATGCAAGATCTTCTGAATGGTTGTCCCTGAGATGCCTAATAGAGCCTCTATCTCTCGATACGTCACATGACGATCTTCGAGAATTAGTTGTCTCACTCCAATGATGTTATCTTCAGTGAATGCAGATTTTGGGCGACCTTCGCGAGATTTGTCACTAACACTAGTATGTCCACGCTGGAATTCTAAATACCAGCGTTCGACAGTCCGCAGACATGGGGCTTCATCCCTGAACACAGATATTAGCTCTTCAAAACACTGAAGCCGTGTCAGGCCTCTTCTAAAGTTGTAGAAAATTATTGCACGAACATTTTCCTTAGAAAGATTCATTTTCGTACGTAACCTGACAGATTCTAATCGACGCTGTGACTAAACAATAACATTAATCCTAATACATTCAACTGTTTTGAGATTCGAAATTTAAACACATTCGAATATAGAACAGTTCCAAATTCAAAATTGCCGGGAATTATGGAAACGACAGAACTTAAAAGGCATGCCTCGTAAGATCTTATATAAAGTAGGTTAGCACTAAGAAATGTTTATTGATCGTTCAATTCATGAGGTTTAAATAGAGGATTAATGTTTGTATGGAAAAGGTAGTAATCGAGGCTCTCGTTTGTGTAAATAGACAAATTATAGTGTGATGAGTGCCCATTTTAACTTTGTACCTTAAAACTAGGTATGTAGGTGAAATTTCCCTAAAATCTCTAAGAAAGCCGGTTCATCATTTAACTTGTTATTTGTTTACAAATATGTTAATGCGCTTTCGGGGCAACAGCAATTAAAAGTATTATTAATTATGTTGGTGGTATTCGCTTAACGAAACGCTTGGGCTGGTTCATACCACAGGGGTATCCAGTCGTGTATGTACACAATATAAGCTAAACCATGCCGGCAGCTCGTGACATGGCCCTAATATACGGCCATATAGTGATGTGGCGTTTCCAAAAACACCACGGGAATATCACTAACAAATATTTTTCCAATAATCCCGGGAACGATACATCCCTACCCACGATACATGTTTAAACACTGCCCGTCGATCAAAATACTGAGAATGTTCCAACGTTATCGTATAGCCAATAGATAATACTGTCACTGTCATTCTTACTTATGAAATCTGTCGTGAGACGCTAGGTGAAAAGATTCTTCTCGAAGCTCTTCTGTAGTAGCGCCAGTATTTAGACGTGCGCTTAACTGGGGGCATACCGCTGAGTATAAGGTAGCGAATACCGCATGGGTCTAAACAGGGCCTAACTCTTACTAATCATGTTATTGTTTTCATTAAATTCATTTATTATTCATCACTTACGTAATTCATTAAGCCTGATTTGATGCCAATTAATAAATAGGGACCTATTTTGTGTTGTTCATGTTTATTTGCTGTTCAGGTATATTTTTAATTATTGTATTTAACAGCTCTTTATTTTTAAACATCATGTATATTGTAATCTATAACAATATTGATTCTAATCGGGCCTTCTAATAAGTCCTTTACCATAGTATCGTTTTAGGTACATACATCCAATTGGCGACCGCTTGGCGCAGTGGTTCGAGCGTAGGCCCCTCGATTCACTGCACCGAGTGGTTTCGGGTTCGTTTCCCGTCAAGATAAATTTCGGTAATGGTCTTTCCGTAATTTACCCGAGTCTGGTTGTCACTGGGATCGCCCGCATTCCATTGTACGGTATCCATAGTACAAGCGTTGCTTAGGTTGGGACCATACAGTTGGTGTGTTTGTCTGGCGATACTTATTATTATTAATTAATTCAAAATCAAACTCATTTTTTTTTATTCATGTAAGCCAACAAAGCATTTATGAATAGTCAGAATCTACCACTGGTTCGGAATGCTGCTTCCACTGAGAAGATCCGGCAAGAAACTCAATGGTTACTCTTTTTAATGAATACAAGATGGTATACGTTCTCAGGAACAGCAACAGAATATGAGCAGGCAACACCAATGCCACTAAATAAGTTGTCCTAAATTGTTGTCCGATATCAGTCTATAACACTATCCCTCTCTACGGGGCTTCAGAAAAGTGTGTAGGAGCTACAAGTGTTATATTTGTGGTTAGTGACTTTCTCCACGGTGGTGGCGAGCTGAAGTTCTCGTCGCCGCTCTCCGGCGAGCTGGGCGGGGCGCTGCGTCGCGCGCTGGGCGGGGGCGGGGGCGGGGCGCTGGGCGGGGGCGGGGGCGGCAAGCTCAGCCGGAGCGAGGGCGACCTGCGCACTGCCAAGTGTAGCGACGGTGATATGGGTATGAAATAACATGCTATCCATTTGCCACTTTGTTAGAACTAAGTATTGCTTAGCAATAATGACTCTTAAGGTGTCTAAACAGAAGTCTTGAAAAATAAATTGCCTTCTCCAATGTTTGTTTTATACAGCTTGAAACAGAAAGGGTATATCATTTTTTCAAAACGAAACTTTTTAATTATAAAACTATCAGCTTTGGAGGAAACTTGAAAAACAAAAGGTGTTATAGGGGTACAGCTGTTGACAGATTTCTTAAGTCTACAAAACTTTTAGTACTTCAACTGTCTCACAATGCCGATTGTTTTTGATTCACAAAGTAAAGTTGCAAAAAAATTGTATACCCTTTCTGTTTCACCTAGTATATAAATTTATACATACATAAAATACAGGCGCTACCAATTTGTGATGTGTGGTTGGTAGGGCTTGATACCGGTTATATAAAAAAAAAATAAGCAATTTTTCATATTATTCATTGATTTCAGGTGAGGTCCGCCGCAGTAGCTGGTACAGCGGACCTTCTGAAGTCTCCTTGGACGACATAGACCTCGTCATGTCCAAGGTGATACTATAAAACATGCCATTAACGTTCATTATCACTGTCCCACCCGCTCCTCCCCTTTCTCCTCTAAATCGTTAGTTTTAATGAGTGTTAATCACAGATATAGATTTATATAGATAACGCAAGTATAACGATTTGTATTGAAACCAAGCGTGCCGATTTTTTAACACCTACTGTGAAGTTTTTAGTGACGGGAAATCCAAACCGATGCAAAGACACCGATGCCGCCGATGCCCCTGCGCCCGCTACGATTCTCTCGAGTGATTATCTCGCTCATACTCATATTTTTTATATCTGTAGTCGCGCGGACTGTAAGTAAGCGGCGACCAACCATGACGCATGGTCGGGGTTTCTTACACGCGCAGTACATGCATTTGCGTTATCTATGTAAATCTATATCTGTGGGGTTAATCGGTGCGTGTGTGGGCAGGAGTCCAAGCACATCCCGGCGGGCGTGCTGTCGCGCTGCAGCGGCGCGGGCCAGCTCGCCGCGCCCGCCGCTGTGCACTCGCGCGCAGTGCACTCCGCGGCGTCGTTTGACGACAGGTAATACTTATTGTAACATACGAGCTCGTGATCATTGTCACCCTATTGCTGTCTATAAGCAACTGGCGATAAAAAAAAAATGTGACATGTAAAAAGACAAGCCCGCTGAGTTTCTTGCCGGATCTTCTCAGTCGAGGTCGCGTTCCGATCCGGTTGTATAATAAAAAATAATATGATAAGAAAAAAAAATATGTAAAATTGACAATTTGTAAGTGCCCCCATAGGCCTAAACAAAATAAACTATTTGAATTGAATTGTCCACTGCTGATGTAACCGCTGCTTGACGTTCTAGCTGAGGCCGCTCGGCTCACGGCACTGGTTTGGGGGTTCGATTCCCGAGGCAATGTCATCTACTGTTATAATCATGTTTATATATAATTAAGGCGTCAATAGCCTAGTGGTTAGAGGAGCCGCCCTCGTAGCTGAGAGGTTCCGGGTTCGATCCCCATCCTGGCCATTAAACTATTGACGTGAGCCCACTCCTAGCACAAGCATTAGCTTAGCTGGAGGGGCTAACGGGGTTACTAGTAATGTGTCTCTGAGACTAGTCTTGTCTCTAGCGTGAAATAAATTAGCGTCCATATTTCTTGTTGCGTTGGTGACTCGGTCGATAAGGATTTTTCTCTGTGTAATATTAGTATAGATGTGTAACTATGTATATGTAATTCTGTGTCATTCTTCTGTATGTGTGTTAGTCACTGGACTCCTAGGCCACTGGACAGTTTTTTGTGTGTATTTGGATGGGCCCCGTAATGGTTTAGATTCGGTATAGCAATCAGCTTCTAGTTAGGGCAGATCAACGCTAGTAGGTATATAATAAAGGCTAAAACTCGTTCTTGGAACGCCTGACTAAATATTGTTGTTTAGATAAACTATTTAATTACCAAGTGATAATGTGTAATGACACGTGGCAGCATGTCGGACCGTCGCTCGCTGCTGTCGGTGGCGTCCGGCATCTACGAGGAGATCCCGGACCTGCCCGCCGCCGCAGCCGCCAGCCAGGACCCCGCCTACTGCAAGATGAGCCGCGACCTGCCCGACGGTATCATTAAGGTATATTTTTGTGTAGCATTTTAATGTTTATTAACTCATAACGCTATGTATGTTGACAGAGGTACCTAGCCCGAATTATTAATGAAGCGAAGCTTCTATACGGACGTTCGCGGCGCTCGTCGCGTGGCCACTATCCGTGCTAAGCGTCAGACGTCAATAGTGTTACACTATATATAGGTATACAGAGTGGCAGCTGTGACGCCCTAGGCTTTATACTCTAAAGCTCCGGTGCAAAGCGGTACACAAAAAATTGCTGGTATGGGCTGATTGTTATAGAAGCAAGACTGTTACAGCTGATTGAAGATCAGTTGTAAGGCACCACGGATCGTAATTAGACTGGCAAACCAGCTAGCAGTATGTAGCTTATTTGGGTTTATGGTCTGGGTGTCACTGGGATCGCCCCCGGTGCTTAGTTAGGCACCATACAGTTGGTGTGTCAGTCTGGCGATATTTTTATGGATTAGTGTGGTGCACAGTATAGCTAATGAAGTGTGTGTGTGTGTGCGCGGCAGATGTCGGACGAGCCGGCGTACGAGTCGGTGTCGGAGTGCGTGTACGCCACGCTGCGCCGCGCCGCGCGCCGCCGCCCGCCGCCGCTGCCGCCGCGCGCCTGCCGCGGGTAACGACATATACTACACCCCTCTAAGGGAACGTACCCTGGTGACCACCCGTAGTATATGCCACGAAACCCCCACCCTCCCACTCTAGTTTTCACGTAGTCATTCATAAATAAACCTAGTTTAACAATTATTTTTTCAAACGCCGCGCGTCATATTTGAATATAGCCCAAAAATGCGCGAGATTTCCTTAGAGGATATTACCTACGTGACAAAAACCTAAGCCCAAGCTGTGCCTAAGCAAGATATTTTAAAGAACTCCCCCCTGAACGGGTCATGTATTATGGGTACATTCCCTATCTGTCAACTGCCAACCTCCACCCCAAGGATTTTGAAGATAAAAATTAACCTTATATTAATGTAGAGTATAACTGGCCTCTGCACCTTATTATGGTAAAACCGGTTCAAACGTTTATGAATGATGCTCAGTCGAGCTTATAAATAAATACACTCAATTTTTTTAAACATCTTTGCCTCCCATCCTTGTTCTAGTCATATGCAAAATTTTCATATACATACTAATAATAATAATAATTAAGCCCTTTTGACGTCCCACTCCTGGGCACGGGCCTCCCCTCAACACGAGGGGGATTCAGGTCATAATCCACCACGCTGGCCCAGTGCGGGTAAGCGGATTTCACATGTCTTTCGAAAATTGGTTAAATCTTCAAAGACATGCAGGTTTCCTCACGATGTTTTCCTTCACCGTAAGCAAGTGATAATCATATAGAAATTATGATTATCACCCATATACATACTATCTATCAGATATTGATGGCCGTCGTAAATGCTGTTCACACTGCTTTAATTGTATTTCGACATTGGACCACGTGTTCCAAGGCCGCAACATACATTTTATCCTAAATATTGAAAGCTCGTAACTCAGAAACTGAGACGTCCAGTCCGTGTTCAATGAGCGGTTATATATTAGGTAACCAATACGCCCTACCCTGGTACTAGCCAGGCACATGTGAGTGTGTGACTAAGCCCCCTCCCCAGCACGCCGGGCGCGGACGCGGGCGGCGTGACGCGGCACTCGTCGCTGAGCTCGCTGCCGCGCTGCCTGCCGCCGCACTGCCTGCCGCCGCACTGCCTGCCGCCGCACTGCCTGCCGCCGCGCTGCCTGCCGCCGCACGAACACTGCACCAAGACCCTGCCCAAGGTGGACAAGCGGCAGCCTTTCAGCGTGTTCAGGTTTGTATCGACTCCACTATAGGTTCATTCAGTCAGGTTCATAATCCATTATACCGTGGCCAACGAGAAGCAATACGAAAATGAATGGATTATTCTATTCCATTTGTTGGTCTTAACGTTTTGTTTTCATAATTGTATTTTTAACTTACATTACGGTTTCGGACAGAATGAACCATGAATTTCAAATGTCCGCTCAAAAATGTTGGTCGGTCAGCCCGGCTGTCGCCGACTTGACCTCGGAAATGATTACCATTTCGTATCGCTTCTCGTTGGCCGTGGTAAAGATGATGATCATCGCGTGTTGACAGTGATTAGTTCCGTGGTGGTACGAATAACAAGCGTCGACCATTGATTTCACTCATTTGCTTAGCGATAGTGAAGCGGTTTCACACACCATTTGCGAGGCAATGAACCTACATATCAAAGTAGTATATGTTGGCATTTATGGCATTTGACATTGCAAACATTAATCAATTTATATAACACTAGCAACACTAAATACAGAGTATAAAAGCAATGGCCGCCATTACGTTCTGTTCAGTCTCTTATCGTACTTTGTGTGAGGCAGATGTCATACCTTCCTAGTAAAGAAAATAATAATAATAAATACTTTGAAAACAATATTAAAATCTCTGCTTTTATTTTGGCCCATATCCAAGAGGTTATGGGCCCAGTACTGTTTAAATGTTAAATTAGTAGTGTGCTGTTTAAAATCACGGGAGAAAAATAACCGAATCGCGATGAGTATTATCGTCGAGTACCTGGCAGTTTCATTAATCGGTTTGGCGAAAAGAAGATTTGACGGCACGAGAAATCCTGAGGAATTTGGATGCTGTGTACGAGCGAAAAAGTATAGCGACTCAACTGGCGTTACGCGACTGGATTATTAAGTTAAGTTGAAAAATGAGGGTAGTGATACCGTTGGCAAGATTCTATTCGTCGAAACCAAATCTCAAAATAATGAATAAACATTTAGAAACCATAACTTCAATAATCAAAATAAGTACAAGGCCAATAAGAAATCTTTCGTAAAATGTCATTATTGTGGGCGCAAAGGTCATTTCAAAAATGACTGTTACTACTTCGTACAGCGTACTGTTCAAGCAGTTGAAATAAATGAAGGGGCTACATCTTCCAGTGGGATCTCCGGCTTCGCATTTATGACCGGAAGTTATGATTCTGACTCTAAGGATAACCAGATAACTTGCTTGCTCGATTCCGGCGCATCGGACCACATCACAAACAGACAAGATATTTTTTCTATACCTACACTAATTTAAATACTCCATTGAATATTTCAGTGACTAAACATGGTCAATTTATTTCAGCAACCAAGAAAGGCTCAGTGCAAGTGATTAGCAACACCGGCGTTCCTGGCGTTCTGGAGGACGTAATGTTCTGTCCGGAAGTACCTTACAGCCTGCTATCTGCGACCAAGATGCAGCAAGCTGGGATGGACACCACGTTCGATCAGCATGGAACCAAAATAACAAAAGATGGTAAAATCTTGATGAGAGGTAAGTCAATTAATAATTTAATATCTGTGAACTTTCGAGTTGGAGTAGGTCGATCTGTTAATAATTATGATTTGTGGCATCAGAGGTTAGACCATATAAGTAAACAAAAGTTTTTAGAATGAAAGAATATGGTTGATGATGCCAGCTTAATTAAAACTATGGTTTTGACAGGCTTGACTACCATTTAACAAGTGTAAAGATAGGAGCTATAATATTAAACGACCACTATTTGTTGTGAATACACTGATGTGTATGTGGGCCAATCACTCCTACTTCAATTGACAATAAGAACTATTTTGTGTTGTTCCTCGATCAATTTACCCATTACTGTGTTGCATACTTAATAACATAAGTCGGATGTTGTTAGGTTTTCAAAGATTTTGTTGCGAAAACTGAGGCTAAATTTAATGCAAAGTTGGTTAATTTGTATTGTGATAACGGTGTTTCCAAAGGAATTACATACCATTTTACTGTTCCTAGAACACCACAACAAAATGAAGTTTCAGAGCGTATGGTTAGGACTATTATCGAAAAAGCCCGTGCTATGGTTAAACGGTGCTAAATTACCCAAATGTTCCTGGAGTAATGTAATTTTAACTGCGGTATACTTGATAAATATTACACCTACCCGCGCTATTAAAAAAAAAAAAAAAAAAAAAAAAAAAAAAACACCATTTGAATTGTGGCATGATAGAAAACCAGATATCAAATATTTAAAGGTTTTTGGTTCAACTGTGTATGTGCATAATAAGACAAATAAAACTAAATTTGATGAAACGTCTTGGAAAGGCATACTGTTAAGATATGTACCTAATGGCTGTAAAGTATGGAACACGGTACGTCAAAAATACGAGACAGTAAAGGATGTTATTGTAGATGAGGTAAACTTTCTGCAGTCCAGGCCTGCGTTACAGATTGAAGGGAATGAAAATGAACATTTCCGTGACAAAACTGATAGTAATTTGAAATCAGTTCAATAAAACCTCAAAGTCTTGATAATCATAAATCTGATATTTCCAAAACTGATGAGACTACATCGGATAGTTTAAAATCAGTGGAAACACAATCAGATGATTCATTACCACAATACTTAAATTCAGATAGTTCGAAATCTGATCAATTCGAATAACATACCTGAGCTAAATCTTAATGATAAAGCAAGTAATATTGAAACTTGTGTAGATCATGGTTCAAGTCAATTGAGGGGGAGTGCTAGGCTGAAAAGTCGTCCCACTATAGGTTATAATGAAATAGATGGTAAATTCTAAATAGAGAAGATTAAACTCGATGGAAAGGTGTGATTAAAGAAGAGTTAGATTCACTTTCATCTAACAATACCTAAACTTAGTAACGGAAATATAGTCGATTGCAAATGGAATCGAAGTATAAAGCGAGACTAGTTGCTTGAGGCTTTAGTCAGGAGTATTTTACAGATTTTAATGAAACTTTTGACCCTGTCGCTTGTATAGCTAGTTTTAGGTGTATGATTAGTTTTGCTAATCAATATAATTTGTTGGTACATCATATGAATGTAATAACCGCATTTTAAACGGTATTCTGAAGGAGGAAATTTCTATGAAAATACCAGAAGGAATAATTAATAAAGACGGTTATGTATGTAAATTAAATAAAAGTTTATATGGACTTAAACAAGCTGATAGATGTTGGTTCGAATTATTTGATCAGTGTCTTAAAGAAAATGGGTTTATAAATTCATCAGTAGATAGATGTATTTATATTTTGGATAGAGGTAATATTGATAAATATATATGTGTTGCTATATGTTGATGGCTTGAATCGACAGCTTAGAGGAACACTTAATGAGTAAATTCAAAATGGAGATTGAAAGAAATTAAATTATTTTTAGGGATTAAAATTTCTAGATCTAATGACACTATAACTTCAAAGTGCTTACATAAAAACCATTTTAAATAAATTTGGTATGTACAACTGTAATTCTATTAGTACCCCTCTAGAGAACAAACCAAACTATGAGGCTTTAAACTCTGATAGTGAATAGAATGCTCCTTGTCACAACCTTATTGGGTGTTTCATGTATATTATGTTATCGTCCAGATTTAAGTGTTAAGTGTTAATATTTTGAGCAGAAACACAAACAAAATAATAAAGAGTTGTGGCAATATCTCAAAAGTGTGCTTAGGTATTTAAAAGGCACAATTGAATTAAAACTAACATACAAAAGGTGTAATAATTTTGGTGACATTTTATGTGGGTATTTAAATTCACATTGGGGTGGTAATGATGTCAATGATTGAAAAAGTACCTCTGATTATTTATTTAAATTATTTAATAGCTGTACAACAACATGGAGCACATAGAGACAAATATCTGAAGCGGCTTCTTCGACTGAGGCTGAATATATGGCGTTATTTGAAGCTGTAAAAGAAGCATTACGGCTGAAGTCTCTGATAGTCTGTATTAAACTGAATACTGACGGTGCGATTCCTATATTTGAAGACAACAATGTTTGCATAAGTATAGCAAATAATCTAGCTAGTCATAAAAGGTCTAAACACATTGTCATCAAGTACCATTTCTCCAGGGAGCAAGTAGAAAACAATGTAATAAAATTGTTATATGTACCCACAGGTAAACAGCTTGCAGATGCGCTGACAAAGCCGTTGCCAGCTGCCACATTCAAGCTATTTAGAGATGAAGTGCTTAACGACTTAAAAAGCTATTTTTTATTATTGAATTGCTAGATAACTTTGTTTTTAAGAGTATGGTCTGATTAGGTTTTACTGGGTTTTCCTAATCCTTGCAACAAATGTTGGACCATTATTTATTGTAATTTCCCCAGCTATTACTTGGAAGGTATCATATTCTGATGAGGTAAAGCTATATTTGTAAATAGTTAATCAATCTGTTTGCATAATTTAATTAATGTTTGAGGGGGCGTGTTGGCATTTATGGCATTTGACATTGCAAACATTAATCAATTTATATAACACTAGCAACACTAAATACAGAGTATAAAAGCAATGGCCGCCATTACGTTCTGTTCAGTCTCTTATCGTACTTTGTGTGAGGCAGATGTCATACCTTCCTAGTAAAGAAAATAATAATAATAAATACTTTGAAAACAATATTAAAATCTCTGCTTTTATTTTGGCCCATATCCAAGAGTATAGACAGATGTGACTCTCAGTCCTCTGTTCGTTTTGCCAACAAATGCCCAGCCGTCGACGAGTGATAGTTTATCAGCATATGTATAATGTTCTAAAGAAATGTATAAGTATACTTTCCTTCAAATTGCTTTCTTACCATACATAACAAATTCTCGTCCATTTCGCAGAAAACGACTCAAAAGCGACTCGCGCGTGAACGGCACCCAAAAATCAGAATCATCAAAAGAGAACAAAGACGTTGAAACAAAGAAGAAGAAATTCGACTTCACTCCGACCAAGGACATATTCAAAAGTTTCAAGGTGAGTCGCAAAATGAAAAACCTCAAAATAACACAAGGCAACCTCGCGAAAGGGGAGACTAAGAGTTGCGAGTTCCTGGACGACACGGAGCACGTGCAGACCAACCGCTGTTCCAAATCCGTGGAGTGTTTAGAGAACGACTTCGAATTCGAAGCCGATCTCTCCATAGAGTTGAGCGAGAACACCGTCGCAGCTCTATCTCTACCACAGGAGATTGTAGAGTTAATACTCGGTCACGATCATTTGAATAAGGTGAGGCGGAGAGAAGAGGAGAGTGAGTACATGCCGATGTCGCCGATAATCCCGCCGCCGCCGATCGAACATCACTATATCGTTATGTCCCCAAGGACCAATACCGCTTGATCTAGTCACTAGTGTTAAGTAATTAAGGGTTATGGTGTAGCGACGACGGCCTTGTGTGTATGTTGTGACTCTATGGATTGTACGAAACTGAAAATAGGTGAGAAAATTAATGTAAAATATAGATTTCTACATTTTTATATGTTTCGAGATGAGCGAAGAGACAAGTTGTTCTCTCGTTGATCAAGTTGTTCTCTCAGTCAACATAATAAAGACATAAAATATTGAACAGAAAGGAAAAACATTTCGAAAGTTATGTTCTCTGCACTGGTTTTAAAAATTCGGTTCCTACCTCATACGTAAAGATTGTATAAACGAAGTTTTAAAAATGTTATTAAAATGAACATGCCAAAAAATATAATGACACAGCTTATTATACTAATTTAATTTCTGACTGTTTTCTTATATTTACGCGAATACTACACATTGAAATAAAACTATTTTTCGGATTTTATCGCGTTTATTAAATTTATGTTCCCGACGTTTCGGCTGCTTTACAGCAGCCATGGTCACGGGGGGACTGAACTGGAACATAAATTTAATAAACGCGATAAAATCCGAAAAAAAGTTTTATTTCAATTAATTTCTGACTTTTTAAATTTAACGTAAGAGCGTTTTATGGCCAATCTAGACTATTATTCGTGACATACACACAATTAGTCAAAAAACCTAACGCCCCGCCAGTATTAATAATCGATCTTAATTCTGAGACTGAACTTGACTGTACTCCAGACATGTAATTTTACTTAAACGACAATTTCAAGTTGAGATCGATTAATGAACACCGGCCTCTCTGTCCAATAGTTTAAGATCGTTTATCGATCTATTCGATGATCTGATCTTGACACGTGACTGAAAGACGAATACTGAATGCTTGTTCCGTTCAGTGACGATCGGTTAAGTACAAGTTTCGTCACCATTTCTTATAAGATTGTGTTTCCAGATCTGGGTAATTTAAGTTACACCGTGTATTATAGATACATCTCTAGAATTTACAGAATATTATCTCTAGGATAAAAAAAGTCTGTGGTGAGTTCGGTACACAGATATAGATTTACATAGATAACGCAAGCATCACGATTTGTATTGAAACCAAGCGTGCCAAATTTTTAACACCTGTGACGTCACAGATGGCGGGAAATCCAAACCGATTCAAAGACACCGATGCCGCCGATGCCCCTCCGCCCGCTACGATTCTCTCGAGTGATTATCTCGCAAATACTCATATTTTTATATCTGTAGTCGCGAGGACTGTAAGTTATCGGCGACCAACGTTGACGCTTGGTCGGGGTTTTCGGACACGCTAATTACATACATTTGCGTTATCTATGTAAATATATATCTGTGGTTCGGTACATCAAAACGACATAACATGCCTACAGTAGCGGAAAAAATGAAAGGCAGGTTTTGTTTTTTTATTGTCGTTCACAACTCGTTCAGTGGTGTAAATCGATAAAAATAATTAAAAAGTTAATAACTATAATTTATAATTTAGAAACTTTTACATTTGTAACATTACTCAGGGTTTAGTTTAACTATACAATATATAAGCTTATGGAAAGCCGTCATGATTTCCATATTTCTCACTTCCCGTAGCTACCTATATATTTCTTATTATTCTGGACGAACTCTATACCAATATTGTATTTTTGATAACTATTTTAATAGCCTGAACGAAATTAATAAATTAAGGCAAACATTTCTCCAATTGTTGCACTAAATCTAATGTAGATACTCACATGAAAGTTGTAATAGAATCACAATATTAATGCACTATGGTCGATAATTGAGTTGGATCAATCCTGCGAAAGTGACATTAAACTAAAATAGTTCTTAAACTGTCGGTATACATGTCGCAGCCAACTAGCTTAATTCGCCGTTCAATTAACAGCCTAGCCACTTTACTAAACAGCGCCGTTCAACTAGCGGCCTAAATGATATTCAGCCATTTGATCAAACACCTGACTTGGATCGATGACGTTTAATTACTTGCCTAGCCTGTTCATTTCAATTTAGTTCCACTTTCTGCCACCTAGCGCCGAAACCAAGAACTTTATACATAACACTTTCTTGATTTCTGTGGGGTCATAAAAAAATTACCCTAACCTAAACCCTCTATCGCTCTACTTGGGTAGTATTTTGGAAAAGTGTTGTAGTTCCTAAACGTCAACCAGTTGCCTAAGCATAGCCAGCCAGTTTATTAAATGTTGTAACAGACGATACGACTGAATATCATTCAGGCCGCTAGTTGAACGGCGCTGTTTAGTAAAGTGGCTAGGCTGTTAATTGATCGGCGAATTAGGCTAGCTGGCTGCGACATATATTTGAAATTCTTCAATTAACTTTCGCCTTGATGATGCGGTTGGTTCCTTTGGTGTAGGATACCTATAATGGAACCTACAAGTTTGTTCATATGCATATAAGAATAATAACAACAACCTAATTTAGGTTACAAAGACGATGTAAGAGTTTACTGATGCTGCACAGGGAGGGAAGTTTCTTAGTATCGTAACAACATTTTGAGTAAGATAGCCGGTGGGGGGTACATTACCAACAAAACCTGCCCAGTAAAAGACGAACCGATATGAAATGTGAAGGACATTACTATGCCCGTGACGAACGTGTCGAAATTAGTTAAATGTATAGCGGAAATAAATGTGGCACGGTGGTTAGTGTAGTGTGGTGGTAGTTAGTGCACGAACTAAACTAACTGTATTGCCCACCCATGTGAGAAACACGTAAATACTTTAAAATGCATCAAAATTATCTTAGTAGATAGTTTAGATATAATTTAACGACAACAGATTCGGTATCATTATGTGTAGTTATGTACAATCAACAAACTCGACGCTTGATCACCTTAAGGTTGCATTTTGTAAGCAGCGACCAGCAGCCACATGCGACTAGCATGGTCATAAAAACCACCGAAACAAATGGCTTTCTAAAAAAAGGGCTTTTGTCTCATCGGACGCTTTTCGTCTCATTGGACAACAACATAATGGGCGAGGCATCCTATGATTACTGCCTGCAAGCGAAAAGGGTTAAAAATTGATCAAGCGTCAACTTTGTTGATGGTACCTCGCCGGCTGCATCAATAAGAACGTCGCGAGGTATTTATTTAGACAAGGGATGATAAGGCGATAGCACGGACCAATGTGTTGTGCTCAGCTTACTAAAAGACGCTCATTGATGATTACACGTATACTCGTATGTTGCCGTGAATGTCCGAAACGCGGTGTATTTTTAAGATACATTGTTAATATCCCTTAAACTCTGTCTTTTTGGAAACCATCTAGAAGATCTAAGTAGATTTTAGTTGTCTTTTAAATTCATTAATTTCAGACATTCAAAGTAACATATAAAGTCATTGAGGATTACTAAAACTATAAATTAAAAATTGTAATGTCAATGTATTAACATAAAATGTCTTGCAGTTGAGAATTGTTTAAGCGGGTGAGAATAATATTTGTATATGATGTCGGTTGCTAAAATAACACTGCCAAAAATTCTAGGTTAAGTAATGTGGCCCCATGGACCGAGTTGGGATGAGTGCCTATGTGTGAAACGCCAAAGCGAATCCTAGGCCAGTATTTCTATTAATCAGCATAAAACTATAAGTAGCTAGTCCGATTTTCTAATAAACATCGAGTTTAATGTCTAAATACAATTGTGCTAATTTTGTTACCAATCAAACTAAAATTGACAAAACTTAGGATGTTATCACACCGATCGACGTCAACTCCATTCTACCAAGTGGTGTGGTGCACCCTCAATGAGTTGCTGTCCTTATCATGGTGGTAATGTCTAAACATGACAGCAATAGTTTGTAGTGTCAAATTTGATATAGTCGTAGTTTGTGGACGACAGAATTAGTGGCAATGTCCTTTTAATGGCGGCACATGTTTTATCGCGTATTGTCTCGCGAGACTCGGGTCATGGGACTACAAAGACTAGGTAGGTAAGTAATATCATTCGGTCAGTAACAAGAAAGACTGAGGAACAAGACTAGCGTAATTTGAACGTATTTAACGAACGAAAATGACTGTAATGAAAGACTTGTCGGCCAAGCGAGCTTGCTCGGTCGTAATAAATTAATGACGCTCTCCACGATACAATTACGGGTTGAAGTAAAATTTTAATCATACATGTTCAATTAAATTTTAATGACCATATGATAGGTTAATTTTTTAAATTATCCTATGGCAGGATCACAATGTAATTTATCTATTAACCACTAATGTATCTAGTTTTTAAATACAATGTGTAAACTACTTGTGATTATGCATTTGTATCGAACGTAAAAAGAAACGATTCCGTCCAATGATTAAAATTGATGAATCGAATAACGAATGAACCCAAACTGCCTAAAATTTAATAAATTAATTGAATCAAGATCTTAATGCTACATTAAAAACAAATTGTATCGTGGAGACGACTACCTTGTTGTGTAAACGGCTTAATTTGCTAATGTGTTGTGATATTTAACGCTAATTAACTTGTTAAACCATTCTATGGGCTTGAAGGCTTCTGTTGATTTTCTTTACTTCTATAAGACGCGTTGGGTCAAACGTTCGGCACGCAACACCAATGCGTGGAACAAATGTTTTAGTCAAAAAATCAGTATTCAGCTGATCTTAAAAACGTTTAGCTTAAATTATATAATAGCTTATTTCGTTGGCATGTACCATCTACAGTTATGTAGTATGAAGTGGCTTGTTTTAGGGAAATTTTACCAGAAAATTATTTTTAATGTTGCATAGTACATTAAAATTTGGACTATGACAGATGGATATGAATGATGTTAGATAAGTATTAGGGTCCTTAATTTTTTATGGATTATACAGGGCCTTTTGGAAAACCTCAAGGGTAGGCTCAATACTAGGTGAAAAGATAGACGGTTAGCAACTGTAGGTGTCTTGCCATAGCATAATCTAGCATAGTGTAGGTCGCGTTTGCACTGACCAATTTTGTATCTAGCTATTGCGTACTTAATGGTACTTATACTACTTGTAGTTCATAATTACTGATAAAAATGAATGAACACAGTTTATCTCATGCACTGCCCCAAATGCACTCTTAAAAACGACTCTTAATTTACACACTTTTTATTACTCCCTTCGTATGGTATAGTCAGTTCATTTCACGAAGACGCGTGAATTATTGCAACTTGACTCATATGCCAGTGACATAAGAGTCACAGCAGGGGTTTTCGTGTAATTTTCACAACATTGATAGCCTTTAGAGATTTAGCATTATTTTTTAATCAATCCTTTGAATGCTTGTTTTGCAGTTTAGTCGTTTTAATATTACTGATTACAATTATGGTCTATTTCACATTGAAAGTTCCGCGGAAAAATACGAAATTAAATTGTACACAGTGTAAATTGTATGGCCGACACGAGACTACTTCTTCGTCTTACTTCGTATGTGAAATAGACTGTAGTTACTGATTTTTATCGGTGTACTGCAGCGCACGTCTGCCTACCCGTTCTGGGGGACTACATGCGTGATGGTGTATTTACTTTTTATCACTGATTCCCGCGATGTTTGTATCGATCTAAATAGTTAATAAATTAAATAAGTGTAAGGGTTTATTTATTTTTATAAGTATGGTGTATTTATTTTCATTTAATACTCTCTTTCAGTATTTAATTCATATCATGAAAAAAATTGTTCCTACGATTCTACATTCGATCACAATTTGTTACCATAATATTTAACACTATTGTTTTTTTGTAAGAATGTTTGATAGAGTTCTTGCTAAGGGTAGCGTAAACGTGTCGAGTATTCAATTGATTTACAAAATCCAGATTTGATAATTTTGATATCTATCTGTATAGGAATACAGATTAATATTATATAACACCAGACTGTGGGCAGTAAATTCACGTAAATAAGTGCAAATAATAATATCGCCATTCGGATTTAAAGTGAAATAATGTATGACAGTAAGTTTGCAAGAGCTCTTAAAAGTGTATTTTTGTCATAATTGTATAAATATTATTTTCTTCATTAGACAGCTAGCTTAGGATTCTGGGAGGACCAAATTGATTGTTTTTTTCCTTGCGTTTGATTATTTATTGTACAGCGAAGTGTCGATAATTTTGCATCGCGTTATGCAAATAAAGTTTGTATGTGCATTCCTGCGTTTTATTTGGTGACATCAGCGACATTTAGTGATTTACCATAATCATGTAATTGAAAAATTACGTTTAACATTTCTTAAAATTTATTATTTTAAGAATCACCGCTCTTATGCAAACGAACGCCATGGTACTATACATATCATGGTCAGATAATATACTCTTAGTCAAATATTTTATTTGGCTAAAATAAAAAGACACAATATCACAAGGTATACAAATCTAATTATTATTACAAATTATTTTGCGTCTCAACCATACTATGCACTTTACAATTGAACCTACAATTCCACAATACACTAAACATTTTGATTTATAACGAAAAACAATGAAATATATTTGAAATAATATTATGTTTACAATCACAGTACAAATAATAAAAGATTTCTCATTCCTTTTTTCCTTATGCGTAGGTACATAGTATGGCAACATTTCTTGTCTAATACATAATGAGGTGTTACACGTAAGCACTGCTTATTTTGCAAGTAATACTAATTTTATGAGTGCAAAATTCAAACAGTGGCTATTTAATAACAATTTAGTAAATCCAGTTCAGGATATAACTATAATTGTTGTAATTTATAATTGAATGTGTATCTAAATGATGTTCATAGGGAACCCACTCCGCTTCGTGACGGGTTCGAGTTCCGTATTATTACATTATCATATAATATATAAGACCTACCATGATAGAAGAAATATATGAAAATTGGATCAGAAAAGGACTATGTAAAATATAACAACTAAGCGCAAATCAATGTGCGTGCGGAGATCTATCATACGTATTCGTAGTAACACTATACCGCCGCCAACGAGAAGCGATACGAAATGGTAATAATGTTCAAGTCGGTCACCGCCGGGCTCGCCAATATTTGGGCGACCATTTAAAAAAAATGTGGTTCATTCTGTGTCGGAAACCGTAATGTTAATAAAAGAAGGAGAAAACTAACTAGTTTCATAAAACATATTACTTTTCGTTGGCTCTGGTGTACATTAAGTTCTTCATAAGACGAAATTAACTCAATACGTCTCAGGGACAGCTTTTGTAGTCGGACATAAACCCGATACTCTATAATTTGACAGGTTGAAGCGAAAATATTAAAAATAAGTTTTCATAAAAATTACAGAGGTAATAAGTATAAACCTAATATTTGCTACCAAATTAATATCAAAATGTGAAAATGCAGCCTTATTAAAGTTGTTCATAACGTTAATTCATAAACACAAATATATCTAAACATTTGTGGTTCCTAAAAAATAATATAATATTTCACTTATCCAAATACATTTTTAAACTTACAAAAACCATTTCCCACGAAACCTTACCGTATAAATAATAAGTACAGATATTTTATAACTCGAAAGGGGACAACATTATTTTTGATATTTTCTTCGATTTTCAACCTTACGCCTAATTATTATAATTTACAAAAAATAATACTTTAACTTACTGAATTTGTTTAAAAACAAAAAAAGTACTCTCATTTTATAAAATCTCTTAACTCAATCAAATTATCACAATTAGGTATATAATTATATAAGTAAACAAATGAATGAAATAGATCGCTATACAGACCCACTAACTACTACGCTAAGGGGGAAAAGGAGAGCTTATAAATCTTAAAATCGCAAATTGAGAATCGAAGTCTTCCTTTAAGGCTTTCATAAAATGTTATAATAAAGTAAATGCAATGCCAAAGCTTGCGGTTAATATAATACACATAACTTTACTCTTTGTCCCCTCATTAATAAACATGAATTAGCGGTTGTATAGTTAAACCATGCTTAGTCTTAGTCTTTCGAATGTCAAAATATGGATGATAGAAAGAGATAGTTCAGTGTGTATCTATTCGCCCGCTAATCCTCGGCGTGTTCACATAAACTAAATATTTTGTTCGATATTGTTCAGAATATTCAAAGTAACATACATTATAACAAACTGACAATTTGAACATCACTATAACGATTAAAGTCATGGGTTTTGTCACCAAGTCTTTGTACTCTCTCTTTATTCATAAGAGAAAATAAGACACAATATATTTTGCAAAAGTAGCAGTCGTCCCGTGTTGTGGAAATATTTTATATTCATAAATGTTATCCACTATTGGATACAGTTTTGCAGAATTTAACCAACCATACTGCTGCAGACTATAACCAACCCTAGTGCTAGTGGATGTAGGTTGGTTTCAGTTCGCAGAAATCTGTATGGCTTGGCACCATTCTGCAAAACTACGTCCAATTAGTAAACAAATCATTAGCTTTTCTGCCAGCTTTTCTTAATATCTACAAGATATGAAAAATCTTATCGAGATAATATTGTATAAATAGTAACTGTTAATTCTTCTGTGATAAATAAGCCTCACGTAAATGCATCGCGTACTTAATCTAATTATATCGATCAAATGCTACTTCTTTGGGACTAGTCCCGCCACACACTCCCACTGTTACTCCTGTAAGCCAGGATCGACAATGGTTTGGCTCTCGACGAGTCCCGAGGAAATGCAAAATTTCCTTAATTTTAACATCGTAACATTGAATTATTCATATTAATCGTCATTCTTTTATGACCATACTCAGTCATTGCGTTAATCATTACGGCTTCAAAATATCAAGCTACTACGGGGTTCTCTTATATTATAAAGGGTTCTATGTACTTTACTGGGTTGGATATATGGAAATTAGTTGTTTGGGTGTTGGATTATTGGATCACATTTCATCCACAACCTAGGAGTAGGTTTGGATTTGGACCCTTTAAAACCAATATTTGAACATACAATGCAATATTGGGTCATTCCTTGTATAGCTGCGTGTTCTACAAAAGGTAAGTAAGTAAGCAAGCAGACAAAGAGAAAGTGTACTTTTTTACTAAGATTGCTTTTCCAAAAATAGCTGAAGCAATTATATTTATTCATTGTATCTTTGCGATCGCTGCATTTCCTTGCAAATCTTCCATACGTTTACGGCGTATTATCGCGACAATCGAACATAATACAAACATTAAAAATTACTAGATTTAGACATACGATATCAGATGATCTCCCATTCACTATCTAAATTATCATCGGGTGAAATCAGGGACCGATCATTGTAACCGTTGGATTTCGAGTCTAATTTCAATTCAATACCGTCTAAATTCCAATTGTTTGGCAGCTGTACAACTTTGGGAACTAAATCTATAGGATTGGGCTTTTTTTTCTGTGTTCTCGTGACGTTTACTTTGGGCGGGACCTCTCTCTCGGGTTGTATGTGTATCTGCTTGAAGGGCGGCGTCTCGGGGCGCGCTTCGTCTTCGAGTTTGGGGCTGTCGATGCTGAGGGACTCCAGGTTCAGTATCTTGGCGAGTATCTTCTCCTTCTCTTCTATCTGCTTCTCGAGGAGCTCGTCGTTCGGTTCGGGGATGTTTCTAGAAAATTATTGTAAAGAATATACAATACAACTATGGATAACAGTAACTACCTATCGTCAAACCAAACTACTCCTGCAATAGTGTTCACAGTATCGGAAATTATTACCTGCTTACAATGGCCCAAAAATTTTTTAGCAGTGGACGTCTTTCGCCTGAGATGATGATTAACTCACATTGCTAGTAATATTTTGAATCAAAATAAATTACTTTGTATATATGTCGCCGCCAAATAGCTTAATTCGCCGTTCAATTAACAGCCTAGGCACTTAACTAAACGGCGCCGTTCAACTAGTGGCCTGAATGATATTCAGCCATTTGATCAAACAGCTAGGCAAATGACTTGGATCGTTGACGTTTAACTACTTGCCTAGCCGTTTAATTACCTGCCTAGCCTGTTCATTTCTATTTAGTTCTACTTTCTGCCACCTAGCGCTGAAACTCACTAAACTGTCAATATCTCTACATTGTATATTCTCTTTGGTCAATATGGCGTCGGAAAAAAACAACTTTGATGGAATAATTTTATTAGGTACTTAGGTTTTTTACGATTTTTTTTAGATCCACCGAATCTATTTTCCGGGTGAGGTTTCTGTGGGGTCATAAAAAAAAATAACCCTAACCTAAACCCATCCAGGTCGTTCTGCTTGGGTAGTATTTTGAAAAAGTTTTGTAGTACTTAAATGTCAACCAGTTGCCTAAGCATTAGCCAGCCAGTTTATTAAATGTTGTAATAGACGATACGGCTGAATATCATTCAGGCCGTTAGTTGAATGGCGCTGTTTAGTTAAGTGCCTAGGCTGTTAATTGAACGGCGAATTAAGCTATTTGGCGGCGACATATATATCGTTTACAACTATCCAATGTGGGCAGTTTTACTAACCTACTGCAGCGTAATAGTACATTGTTACATGAGTGGTGAAAGTTACTTATTTTGCCCCGAGACGTGGTTTGGCGCCCGAGCGTAGCGAGGGCGCTAATAGTTCGAGGGACAAAATAAGTCTTTCACCCGAGGTAAACACTGTGCTTTTCATTACGAATACAAGGAAAATCAAAATAAAAACAGGAATTGGCTAAAGAAATAATACAAGGAAGTATAAACAATACTCTACAACTCGAAAAAAAAATCGGATTGCCGCCTATTTTGTTTTTTTTTTTTCGTTGGCCGGCCAACTTCGTTATTTAGCCATTACTTTTCATTTTCATCTTGAAATATTTTGCCCAAATCTATGTTATTTTAAAGAAATTGTTGAAACTAAATTATAATTAAGTCATTTAAAAAATATATTCTTGAATTAATACTTAACTTTATGTTATTTCAATTTTACATCGTGCTGTAATTGAGTGACTGTAGAAAAAGTTTGAACATGGTTCCATAGAAATATGAAAATGGAACTAGTTTTTTTTTTATAATTTGACAGCTGTCAGTTGATAGCGAAACTCCCGGGCCGGAAAAGTATTACTTTCAACCCGCTTCTCAGGCAACTTCAGACCTACTTTCAGAGTATGAGTAATGAAAAATATATTATTACCAACCAAATATTTACTCAAAATTATTGTGTGCTCGATACCCCTCCAAACGTAAAAGTATTGTTTCGGACTTTTGAAACACCCTATATTGTCGCAGAGCCTTTACTGTCGTATACATACCCATAGACACTAATGTTCATAAGACACGGGGTGGTGTAGCTGGCGGCGGCGGGCGAGGGGCGCGGCGCGGCGAGGTGCGGCGAGGCGGTGCGGGGCGAGGCGAGGTGGGGCGAGGCGGTGCGCGGCGAGGCGAGGTGAGGCGAGGCGGTGCGCGGCGAGGCGAAGCGCGGCGAGCTGCCTCCCGACCCCCCCTCCCGCCGCCGGCTCCTCCTGCTGCTGTGTATTAACTCCTCGTCGCACTTCCTCTCCATTATTCTATTATACAACTTCAATTTCTTCTGCAGCTCCTCCGTTTTAACTCTCCTTATATCTTCGGCGTCGCTCGATACGTCGCGGAATTCGTTTATAATCGACTCCAAAACGTTATCGGACAGATCGCGCGGCAGGTGCTTGATGGGCGGTAATTCGAAGCATTCCTCCGCGCTTGCGACGGCGCCTGTTGTATCGATAGTTTCGTTCTTAGTGAACATCGATATCGGTTGTTCGAGCGCGCTGGTTATGTACGGCACTGTCTGGTCGATGTGCGCGAGGTCCCGCACTGTGCTCATCGCTTGCTGGATGGATGTCGTTAGGGATTTCGTCATGAGGTTGATTGGTTCGTCTGTGGAGAAGAAAATATACACTCAATGTCCCGTGAAAAGGATTGAAGCGTCAATAGCGTGGTTAAAGGACCCGCCAACGTTAACGACTTGTTTCGGGTTCGATCCCCAGCTTGGCTATTCAACTATGACAAAAAATCCAAAGCTACATCAACTTGAGGTACCACAATGTTCATGGCAAATTGTTCGCTACTTCGCCGGCTTAAATATTAGGGTTTTTTTATTGCTAGTGCAAAATGAGCATATGTTTTAAAAAGTCCTTAGGGATCGGTTTCCAGTCCATCCTGCTTGGGCTGAACACCAATATTTATACGGAGCAATATTCGGCTGTTTCCCGAGACCCTACCACTAGTTGAACTGTCGGTAAGACTTACACGTAGGTAGTAGGCGGAAATTATTCATGCACAAACTAATAGCAAGTTATATTCGATTTACAATAGCATTACAACGCATTTCTTTAATTATAAATTTCAATTTAAAAAAAAAACTATGTAATATATCTATAAATTAAGGGATGATTCTATTTTTATAGTATATCAAATCTACTCAATAGCAATACTATATACACAAGCGGCATTTACCAGAGCCATTGCTCTTTATATAAATACACAAGTACAGAAGCGGGTGTGAAATAAAAATGCGTATATAATTGTGCACATGTATATTTATATATAAGTACAACGGCCATGCTACACAGACAGGGCTACCAAGCTATGGCTGCTTGCAACAAAATAACTTGCTAGTCATAAATGATTCTCACATAGAATGGGTACAGTCACGTCTGGCATTTGAAGTTTAATATATATATTGACATAGGGGGCGTCCATTAATTAAGTAAGCGAAAAAAAATATTCGTTAAAATAATATAGTGAAGCTTTGCATCATTCGCAAAACTACGGTAAATATTATTATGTAAGATTTGCCCATAGTGTAATGAAGGAACATGTTTTACTTAATTTAACCAAATTTTCTCGCAATTTTACTCTGTTGCTTGCGGAAAAAAAGTGATATTCGCCGAGACCCTCCCCAAAGTAAGATTCCACTCTACCATTTCCCTCTCCTCCTGAAAGCGTCACGTAATTAATGTACGCCCCCATAGAAATAGTGGTAAAGCGAACTTGTTGGCTTGTTCCATTATTATTGATTAATTTATTTGGTTCATAGTTTTGGAAGTTTACAAGCAAAAGGCTAGCGGGACTTTCTCCCAAATGATGTTTAAAATGGTTGAACTACTAAGGGAATCTAGTACACTTGAGTACTTTATATAACCTTATATTTCTTTACTTAGAGTATATGAACTGGGTCTGATATAAAGTCCATGTGAGTAACCATGCTTCAATTATAAACATAAAACGTTAAACATGCACCATATTTCTATAAAAAAAACGAAACGGAGAAAGACAGCCACGTCTACACAAAACGCAATTACTGAAAAATAAGCATGATGACTATTTGTTTTTTATTACATAATTAAGTATGAACATTATCTTACGATTACTACCACTGAAATTATTTTCAAAATAACTTTCAGTTTTGTTAAACATCAGAATTCTGTAATGTTTAAGGGGTTCTAAAACGGAACTAGTTAGTGAAGCGTGACGTCATAACTGGGAAGTTTTAGCAACCTTTAATAGCGAATATGTTTGTATTTAATATTTTTTTCAAATCACTGGTTGTCATTCATCATGCCTATTACAATAGTCGTAGTCATAGTCGACGTGAGTCCTTCAATAAAAGAAAAAGAAAACGATAAATTAGTAGAGCAGGATAGACAGTCTGCAAGCAAGTACACAAATATACAATCTAGTAAAAATGGTCGTTGTCAATATCACTACCATGGGTAACTAACTAACTAGAATAAGTAAATAGCACAACTTTTGACCCTGTTATTATATAAAACTAAGATATTACAACCTGTTTAATAAATAGCACTATTATATATTTCACAATATACACTACAACTATACATAAGTATACAGTGGGTATATAAATATACCTAATTATAGTTTTTTTTCTAAACAAGATTTTTAGCAACAGATCAATCTTAAGTATGTACTTATATAAGTAGCGAAAAAAACAAACAAAACATTACATTTAAGTAGATTTTGGTATTTACTAACGATATTAAAAAAAAATAAGTACAAAAAATAGTTTTTTATTATTATTATGATTAAGTCTAATGCGTATTTGGACAAATAAGTGTGTCATTCGGCCAAAACAAAGCAAACCTACCTCCATGCATTATAACGGTTATCTTGGTTTGGCATAATAACGCATATATTTGACCGAATTAAATGCCGCCGTCATAAAACGATTGCGGAATGTCGAAGACAACATTAAGTACAAACATATGTTAGTTATTTGCAAAATAATTTGTACTAAAATAAATACAGAAAAACACGTGATTTCAACTTTAATACACGATTCTGTTTTTTTTTTTAATTTATGTCAATACATTACCATAAACTTAGGTCCGTATTAATAAGTCAATCTCATGTCTGAGAGAGACCTTGAGTGCGTGTGTGACATGACATTTGGTACTGGTATGACATAAGATTGACATTTTCAAAATCGCTCTCAGATTTGAGATTAATTTATTAATACGAGCTAAGGCTCTTGGCTAAGGCTCTAGGCCCAGATACCTTAGTAAGGCCTGTTCAAATAGCCGCGGTATTCACACCCGCCCGTAACACCCAATTCATTATTTCGTGTCGACATCCATTCAGACTACACATCCTGAGTCCGATAGCTGATTCCTCTGCGGCCTAATCGAGCCATCAATTGCTTAAAGATATTCTTGTATACATCTATACAAACGCTAATATATTATGTCGATCTATCTTATAGTCTAAAACAATATAACAATAATGATACAGGTATATACTGTATATATAAAATGGCACTAACTAAATATATGGCCGTGCATATAAAGGTGGGTGCTGACCGTGCACATGTAAAAGCAGTAGAGACTGAGCCGAACAAGCAAAATAACTAATATTTAACAAAAAAATGTTAATTTTATAATATTTACAATAATACGACCGCTTGGCGCAGTGGTTCAAGCGTAGGCCGCCCGGCTCACTGCACATGGTGGTTGCAGGTGCGATTCCCGCCGGGGCATATTTCGGAAATTACCTTTTCGTAATTTACTCAGGTCTGTGTGTCACTGGGATCGCCCCCAGTCCATTGTACGGTACGTAAGTATGTCAGTCTGGCGATATTTATTATTATTATTATCAGTACAGGAAGTAGCGCGCAGCTCGCTCGCCCCTAATGCTATGTTACGATGCCGGTCAGTTCCCACCATTATTCCGCCAAGAAATGGAGTAAGAGTAAAGTTTCTCTCACTTTTATAGGTACTATAGTCGAAAATTTATTGTAAAATAAATGCCGAGTAAAAATACGAACAATTTCATGCTTTAATCACAAGGACGGAAAGTCGATAATGCTAATCACAACTTTATGATATGTGCCACAATCTACCAATACCGAATCAATTATGCGCCTTGCATACCATAGATTACCCACAAATAAAATATTTCCATTACAATTTCAACTCTATTGATATTCACATAATATTAGTTTTCCGAATAAAAAACGAATATTACCGAGGCGCATATCTAATTTTGTATACTACTGCAACTAATTTTATATCAAATACTGCATACTTAATACTTTAAGCTTAACTTTTCAATAACGTGTCAACCATTGAATCTATTCTCCTGTAAATTGGACTGTATTCTCATGCAGTTAAAGTTCATGAATGACACATTATTACATATCTGTCGTTGGACAGTATACAGGTTGAAACAGAAAGGGTATACTTTTTTCAAAACTTAACTTTGTAATTTTAAAACTATCAGCTTCGGAGGAAACTTGAAAACCAAAGGGTGTTATAGGTATACAGCTGTTGACAGATTTCACAAGTCTTCAAAACCTTTAGTACTTCAACTATCCCACAAAGCCGATACAGATTAGTTTTAGATTTACAAAGTAAAGTTGCAAAAAAAATAGTATACCCATAGATATAGATTTACATAGATAACGCAAATGCATGTACTTCGCGTGTACGAAACCCCGACCAAGCGTCAAGGTTGGTCGCCGTTAATTTGCAGTCCGCGCGACTACAAATATAAAAATATGAGTATGAGCGAGATAATCACTTGAGAGAATCGTACCGGGCGGAGGGGCATCGGCGGCATCGGTGTCTTTGAATCGGTTTGGATTTCCCGTCACTAATGACGTCACAGTAGGTGTTAAATTCGGCAGGCTTGGTTTCAATGCAAATCGTGATACTTGCGTTATCTATGTAAATCTATATCTGTGAGTATACTCTTTCTGTTTCACCTAGTAGTTTGGCGAGTGTGAGGGTGGGGTGGGTATAGCTAGAGGCTTTTGTTAGTGAACCGACCTGCGGCGAGCGCGGCGGGCTCGGGCGCGTGCGCGAGCCGCACCAGCGAGCGGGGGCCCTCCAGCACGAAGATCTCGTCCTTGTTCACTGACACCGACAGAATTCTAGACAAGATATAAACTTCATTATAAATCTATATATTTAGAAATGAATGTCTGTCTGTATGTCCTTTATAGAATCGTAAACTATGCATTTGATCATGTCACGATCTTCAGCAAAGTGTTGTGCATGAGCCCACAAAGGTTTCTGAGTTGGTACGACCAATCTTTGACAGCGTGGCAACGCGCGCAGGGTGCAGTAATAAATACATATCGCCAGATTGACACACCCAACTGTATGGTCCCAAACTAAGCAACGCTTATATTATGGGTTAGTACTGTACAATGGCCTGGGGGGCGATCGTATCGATACCTAGACCTGGGCAAATTACGTAAGGCCATTTTTGAAATTTACCCCGACGGAAATCAAACCCGGTGTCGACCCGAGCAGCCTACGCTCGTACCACTGAGCAAAGCAGTTATAATCTCGATCGATCGATTAGGACGACGGGGGAGAGCCTTCACGGGTGTTCGAAAAACGACCGAACTATCTAAATATATATAACTCAAAGGTGACTGACTGACTGACATAGTGATCTATCAACGCACAGCCCAAACCATTGGACGGATCGGGCTGAAATTTGGCATGCAGGTAGATGTTATGACGTAGGCATCCGCTAAGAAAGGATTTTGATTAATTCTATCCCCAAGGGGATAAAATAGGGGATGAATAATCCCGAAATTATTGTAAAGTTAAATTACACGCGGACGAAGTTGCGGGCACAGCTAGTGTATAGATATAGATGGAGGAAGCGGGTCACCTCCGGAGGTCCTCGACGACGGCGACGGCGGTGAGCGAGCGCGGGTCCAGGATGCAGAGCGCGCGCGCGTCGTGCGACACCAGGAAGTGCTCGCGGAACACGTGCAGCGCGCCCAGCGCCAGCTCCTGCGGCTGCGGCGGCTTGCGCTGCGCCGGGTTCAGCAGCTCCGCCACCGTCAGCGGGTTCGATATCGCCTCCTGCACCAACATATGTCTCATAATAATAATAATGTAATATGATAATTTCGACAAAAGATTCGTCCCACTCCTGGGCACGGCCTTCCCCTCGCTAAGAGGGGTATTCAGGCTGTAATCTACCATGCTGCTCGGTGGGGGTTGGCGGGTTTCACATGTGTTTCAAAAGCAGTTAAGGTTTTCTCCCGATGTTATCCTTCACCGTAAGCAAGTGATAATCATATAGCAATTATGATTCGCACACAGATTTCGAAAAACCCAGAATTTGAACCCAGGTGCCCGCAAGACGTGTGCTTAACCATTGCCATCACTGCTGTTTTAGCGGTAGTAGTTAAATATCCGAAATTTTCACGCTTGAAAAGCGTTATATGTAACTTTGTAACGTCCGCTGTTATCTAAAAATCAACTAATGGCGTTAGTTACTTATTCAGGTGACCTTAACCTAAAATTTTACCGGTAAAAAAACATACCTTCGGGTACAAAAACAAAATTATGTGTCGTGTGAAGCAGTGACAGCCGATTGGTTAAGCACGCGTCTTGCCGCGTAAAGGAGCTTCGTTGTAGAAATATATAACCTTGAAGAGCAGCGTCTGCAGCACGTTCCCGTGCGGGTCGGCGCGCCACAGCCGCAGGCCGGGCCGCGCGCAGTAGGCGGCCGCGGCGCCGCCGCAAGCGTACGAGTGCTGGAACACCGCGCCCAGCGCGCACAGCCTGCGCACATACACTCACTACACTCACTACACTCACCTCTACTCACTACACCATCCGTTAACAACAAAATCAAAAATTCATCGGACGGATCATTTGTGATCCGTTCCGTATCACAAATGTGACCAGCTGTGACGAGGACGAGGAGGGGTCAAAAAATTATGAAATTCGTGTTATGTAATTTATGGATGGCCCCTTAACGACAATGTTGGTAACCTCAATTAATTTATTTAGCTGTCGATACCACGGACTGGCCGACGCATTTGTCTTTCAAGAAACAAATTCATTTTATTGCGGGGATTGGTTCCTCTTAACGACATTGTTGTTAACCTCTAATTATTTATTTAGCACGTAAGGCATCGCACCAAAACAATTATTTTCTTATCTATCTCTGTTTATTTTTTTTATTATTACTATTTTGGTTTGTAAACATTTAAATTGATGTTAAGTGTGAGTAGGTAGGCACACCTCACTAAACTAGCTTTCTAATTGAGATACCTAAATCGGAGTGAGATTTGATTACTTATTTAGTGACAATGGTGTTGGTTGCTCACATTCTGATGCTGTTCCCGAGAACAAACACCATATTTTATTAATTGAAAAGAGTAACCCTTGAGTTTCTTGCCGGATCTACTCAGTGGAAGCGGCTTTCAGGACCGGCGGTTGGTTCTGACTATTCACAAATGTTGGCTTACATGAATAAATACAATTTGAGTTTTGAATTCAAACTACGCTTAAGGTGTATAAGATTTAAGATCGACCGATCACAATACATTATTATTTTAGATAGACCAATGACAATGGTGTTGAATGCGCTCCCGCCCGCAATTATTTACAGAATTATTTTGATGCAACTTATTCCTAGTGCGCAGTCCAAAAGATGTTTGGTCCGTGATAAAAGAGAGAAAGAGAGACTGTCACTGTCAAGTGTCAATGTCACACCCCTGCAAGGTGGCGCCGCCCTGGTGGCGCTAGATGCACAAAAGGACCATTAGCTCACGTCTTCCTCTCCTTCTTGCCGAGCTGGCTGACGCGCCAGCCGGCGGCGCCGCGCTCGCACACGATGCCGCGGTACACGCTGGACACGAGCAGCGAGCTCTGGTAGTAACTGATCTGCACAATCTCGTGCTGCTCGTTCACTATCTCCAGCGACTTGCACAGGTGCTGGAAAGGAGGAACGAACTTGTGACGATGTTCTGGCAACGTCAGAGACCTCCGCGAAGACCCGCATGGCCTTTTCAAATTGACTACAAGCTATTTCCCAAGACTCCGCCTGTGTTGGGCATCGATAAAATAATAGTAGTCTACGTTACTACTTTTAACATCAGCTATTAGCCAGGGAAAGTCCATTTCGGAGATTCGCAGAGCCAAAAAAAACAGACAGACAAAACATTTACAAACTGTTTTTTTTTTATTTTTTAGAACTACTTTCACTCATAAAGCTGTTATTTTGACATATTAACAAACAGACGGATTGAATGGATCTGGGATTAGTTATCGCTCGGCTTCTGTCATGGTAATTTCACAATGAGTTATACCACAGATAGATATAGATCTATATCTGCGAGTATAAACTAATGGGTTTTCGTAGATTTTCGTAACGCCCTGTTATAAGCATGTTCCTATGTAGAAATGACTTCGTATAAGACTAGTAGGCTATCAACATATTATTCAACGATAATGTATTCAATGATTATTAACGGACTCGACGGGTATTACCGACTACATAAAAATAAATGAATATCGCCAGACTAATATGTACTAACACTTTATGGTTAGCAACGCTGGTTAACAACCGTAACTAAGCAAAGCTGGTACTACAAGAAGTTATTTATGATTCTGTGATGAGTACCGTACTGGATGGACTATGAATGATGAGAACATGAATTTGCGAAGAGAATCGAACCTGCAACCACTAAGGGCGACAACTAAGAATTCGTTAATATAATTAACAATGAAATGTATATTTTTATCAACATCAAATTCAAAATACAACCATAATAAACGGTAAAATAGATAAATAACAGGGGCGATGCCCTCACTTTGATAACAACACGCAGCTTGCGAGTTTTTATACCTAGCACATCGCCATTATCAGAACCATTGACTCGGAACGTTCCGACAGTGAAACCGAGGTCAAAGATGTTACTTTTAATAATTTATTTATTTACTGAAACAGGTTTTACCAATTTTTTGTTGCAGTAATCTGAGCCCTGATATTAGTGGGGTGGTTACCATGAGCTGTAATGTAATAGATAGGCATGGCCTTTGACTACAAAAATCAAGTAGATTCGTCTAGTATATTTTATAAAAAATATAGTATTATGAGCCCAAATATAGTAGAATTTTCCGCGGGACACATCGAGGGTCAAACGTCGACGACATTATTGGTCGCCATTGTCGATCCTGGTTTACAGGAGTAACAGTGGTGACACACCCAATCAGTCCTAGACTATTATATATTGTAGGAGTAGCAACCATATTCCTACCCTGTAGTCCATTGAGTGTTAAATATTTCACTCACCATGTAGAAGTCAATCTCCGTCATAATAATGACGCCATTCTTGTCGCCTGAGAACAGCCGCATGCCATTCTTGGACCATTCGATCGCGGTGATCGCGCTCTTGTGGAGGTCGCCTATTGTATACCTGTGGACAATACAAATATGAATCATCGTTCTATAAACACTTCTACAGGCATGAAGAACATTCAATCATAATCATAATAAGTATTTTTAATGTCCCACATTTGGACACGGCCTCAATGCGAATGCCCAGTGCGGGATTTCGGAGTTCACATGTCTTCTGAAAGTTGATGAATGCTAGTAATATTTAAAAAAACAGTGCCGTCTAGGGACGCCCGAACGAATCGAAGCTTTATAGTATAAAACGTAGGGCGCCGCAGCTGTCACTCTGTATACATATATATCGTGTAACGCTTAGCACAGATAGAGTGGCCGCATGGTGAGCGCTCCGAATGTCTGCATAGAAGCTTTGCTTGAAGAAATAAAATTTAAAGGGGAGATTTATTTATTTATTTATAAGTACCTGAACAACTTTACAGATATAAATCTAAGGCGTTGTACAGTGCAAAGTAATAATAATAATAAAAAAACAAGGAAATTGTGTACAAATATAAGTTGTAAAATGTGTAAAAACTAAAGAAATGTAAACATTAAAATTAAAAGTGACGTAAACTAAAAAATATTAAAGATTAAAATTATAAGACCTCACCTCTCCACCTTAGGCTCGACTTTGGGTTTGAACGTGTCGGGCACATTTTCGGGGTGCTCCTTCGGGATCTGGAACACAGTGACCTGGCCAGCGGCGTTCCCCGCGCCCACCATGTAGTCCACTGTGCTCACTATCTTCACATACGTTATTGGCGATGTTGTAGCCTGGAAATTGTAAAATGATTATATACTCATGAATCTTTTAAGTCTCACAAGACATTTTTTGTATGCAAAATTAAGTAGCTTCTTAAACAAGGTGGCTAAAAAACACGCAAAAAATTTATGAACTAAAATCACAGAAGTGACAAGAGCAAAATGTTTACCAATGTGTTACCTACAATAGACATTTGGGATCACCAAAGGGGCAACCCTGTAATCCAAAATACTAAATCTATGAGTTTTCAATTTTAAACTTCTTAATTAAACAACCATAATTATTTTTGTTATGGATATTTTTTTTATGTATAAACCCTGAAATATAAATAAAGCTTAATGATTAATCTACCAACTGATTAAATATTCTTGAAGTACTTGTTAAACTTTCACAAACCGCACAAACATATTACTGACAACGATTTTGTTTTTTTTGCTGCCGCCTTTAATTTGCTTTTGGGTTACGCTTTTGCTTTTCTAAGACTTTTTAAAAGTTAATTCATAATATTTGTAAATGCGAAAATATGTATGTTTGTCTGTTGGTTTGACTGAGCATTGTGGTATAAAAAAGGTGACAGATTTCTTCTGGGTTTTCACCATTAGAGCCTATGATACAGATTTATTGGGTATATTATGATGTCTGTAGGTATCTAGATAATTGATATAAGACTTTAAAGATAACTTCAATGGATATGATAAGATGATAAGAAAGTTTTCACTTCCAAATACAATGTTGTTGTTAAATAAAAATAATCATTGTTTGTGCAGTTATCTTAATGGATATAAATTTATAAATTGTTGGTGTGTCTTTGTTTTAAAACTTTAAACTTTATGCCAGCTTAAATTCAGTGCATTCTTATGCTAGGTGTTTAATGTTTTATGAAACATTTAATTAAAATAATATTAGAGATCTTTAGTATTTTGATTTTGGAATTAGACTTAGAACTTTGGATTAGAGTCATTCAGTACATAGGCATGAGACATGGGGTTAAGATAAGATAAAAATTATAACACAAACACAACATAAAATTCATTATGTCTTGTGGAGATCTATGTTACAGAAAACTCAAGATTAAGTAACTAATTAAATTAAAATATAATGTTTATAAGTTACAACCACAGGTTACAAGTACCTATTTTGATACATAGAATTAGTTCTTGTATTTTCTAATGAAAGTAATGTCAGTCTGTACATAATAATCTATGGATATAATGTGCCTTATGTTACAATATGGTACACAAATATGTAATATGAGTTAATTGAAATGGGAAAAGAACTTATGTATCTGCTGTTTAAATATGATTGGTGTTGTTAGAACTATTTTAATGAGTGTGTCATGAAGGGGATTTACCTTTATCTCAAACTTAATGAGATGCTTGCGTAAGCTTTACGCAAGTAGGGCTCTGAACACTAAATTAAGATAAATAAGTTATATACCTACCTCCATATTCCCTATATCATAATTACATGTATGAATTTTAAAAAATATAGCGACAGGATTATATATAGCCATGTTTTTGTTATCTACGGATATACCCACATACTCAGTTTGCTCTTACCTCACATCTCAGCCTCTGAATGTTGCCCTTCTTCCTGTCGTACCAGTACACCAGCCCCACGTTCGTGCCCAATGCAATGTACTCGCTGACCGCATCAACACACGTAAGACACAGCTCGTTAGAAAATATACCAGTCTGTATCCTTGGAGGAATTAAACTCAAAATATGAGAACACGGAGCCCATTCTCGAACAAAACCTTCTTCAGCGCCGCCTGTGACGTCCATCTTTAGCAAATAGAATTGATTCACCGGGGACTGTGCTATATAATTATTATTATTTACCCAAATAACATGACTTTTTCGAAATAAATATTTTATTCACTAAAAACTTAATCGAAAGTCCCTCAGCAGAACTTAAATTATTTTGACAGATTTCTTTGACATTGACATCACATAACAATGTTGGAAATCCCAATATGGGAAATTGTTTGTATGCAAAGAAGATTGGAACTTTGGAGCCCTTCCTGCAATATTCTCCTCTAGGAATATTCTAAGAATTCCATGTCATGAATAAAATAAAACTTCGGGTTATATTAGCTTGCTACATATCTCTAATCTGTGGGTTATATGAAGTCTTTTTTATTTTCTTATGTTGGCGAGCCCGATTTTACCGGTTTTGCACTGGTGGTCAACTCTAAACGCAATTCTACCAACTTTAAAAATCTACAACTGTACACTTGTCAATTTCTTGTCAAAGTGGCGCCGTAGAGGAAATACCGTCTCCGAGAAAGTCATTTTCGTAAATATTTCCAGCAATATGGCAGAATCAGCCGCAGAAATCCCGATAAATATAGAAGAAAGTGTAATGGAAGCCGTAAAGAATGTAACTGATAAGCCACCGTCGAGTATCGAGGGTATTGCGATTGCCTACTTGAGTTTAGTGATTATGGCTATTTTACCCATCTTTTTCGGGTCCTTTAGGTCTGTGAAGTATCTAAAGGAGCAAAAGGTGAGTGAGAGAAAGTTTTTACATTATGAGTATAAAAATATCATACGTTATGATCGTGTTTTGGAGGTCCAATAGGAGAGTCGCACGTTTCGTACCCGTGGCAATATGTTACTTGTCAACGCAAAATAGACCTTGCCACCAATGCTTCAAAACAATAATGTGAAGTTATAATATTTTTTTTAATAATAATTACATAAATATGTTGATATTTTTCGGTCATTTTAATTAGCATTTGCAAGTATGCAAATATAACTTATCTTGTAGTTTTATTATTCTTCCTAGCGCTGTCCTCATTTGTAGTGGGGTCAGTATCCATTCTACCCAGATTTGTGTCCAAGCACTGATACATATTTATGTGGTGCTGCTGCCACCTACCCTCTGAGACACAAGTAGTAAGACTGCCGGTCCCAAGGAAATTTTTTTCAGGTATCATATCAGAGCGAATGAATATCTAACATGCAGTTTAAGAGAGTAATTTAAGTTTAAGAAACTAATGAAGAGATTGCAGCACACTTTCTAATTCACTATCTTACTTAAGTTATAAAAATATAAAAAGTAATTATACTCCTATGCAACATTATAACTGTGTAAAATGTTTTGGCCCTGAGATCATGTTAATAAGGTATGTATTTACATAAATAAATACCTAATGTTACTATACATAAATAATACCTATTGATACTTCCTCATTCCTAATTAAAAACAAGTTTTGTATGTGTAAAAATGCATGCATCCATTATGACATAAATATTGTAACAATATGTCACCAATTAAACTTCTATTAAAACAATTATTAAAATAATAAGCACTAAACAAATGTATGGCACTCTTGCCTTTCCATTATCTGATCAGACTATCATCAGAGAAAAAAATCGAAGTCTAATTGTCACCCTAGTAACTGACAAATCAGCTATAAACCATCACATTGGTATCACCATCACTTATGTATGAATAACACATTTGGGGCCATCCATAAATTATGTCACACGAATTTCATGATTTTTTGACCCGTCCTTGTCACAGCTGGTCATATTTGTGAGACCCCCAACCTAGTGTGACGTCACAAATTTTTCATTTAGAAATTAAAACAGCAGTTCCGAAATTATTTTTATTTCAATTTAAATTACTTTTCAATGAATTGAACGTCAAAAAAATGTGGTCACAAAATTTGGGACCACTCCCCAACCCTTGTCACACTTCGTCGACCCCCTCCCTCCCCTAAACGTGTGACGTAATTTAGGGATGGCCCCTTTCGCTATCATCACAGATTTCTTAAATGATACTGTCGTGTCGAAAAGTTCTAAGGGCATAGTTCTTTGATGATTGTGATGTCATATAACTGGGGCCGAAGAGTTCTCGAGTGGCGACCGCGCACCGGAAAGCTTCGCGTGGGTAGGCCTCCCACAAGGTGGACCAACCAGCGCAAGACCGGTCATTGTGGCGAACCTTGGGGGAGGCCTACGTCCAGCAGCGGACGGCATTGGCTGAGATGATGATGATGATGATAACCATGTCCATTGTTCCCAGGAGTCCGGCGAGCGCGCGGAGACCATGTCCAACCGCGACGCGCTCATGTTCCCGCTGATCGCGTCGTGCGCGCTGTTCGGCCTCTACGTGTTCTTCCAGTTCTTCTCCAAGGAGTACATCAACCTGCTACTTTCTGGATACTTCTTCTTCCTCGGTGTGCTGGCACTCAGCCATCTTCTCAGGTATGACACGTTTTAAACAAAGGCCTCATGGAACTCGAAACTTGAAAAGGTCCCTTGTATGCTGACCAACAATGCTGAGTATCCTTACGGCAAAAGTCGCATGCCAGCTGGTAGAAGTTTCAAATAAAGATTATCATTACTTGCTAAACTCTGAACGAAAACAAAGTGAGGAGATTTCCGTATCTATCGCTTTCAAAAGACAATTAAGTTTGCCTTTTTATGTGGAGTTGCCCAAACTGCACAAGGCCTATGTGGTAGATTAGGGACCCAAATTCCCCTCGCTTTGAAGGGCAGTCTGCCCTGATAATATCAATAGACTCATTTCTATTACATTGTGTAGTCTCAAACCCAGATGATACAATGGTGGTGCTGTAGTCCCAGGGGCGATCCTCAGACCAGAGTATGTAACGAATAGGTCATTTCCGAAATAGGTCCCGACAGGAATCAATCCTGCAGCCAGCCGGTATCAGCCGGCTCAATTCATTGAGCCAAGGAGTTGAGTCAAATAGAGTCTTGTATTAAGTAATCCGTCCGTTACAGCCCCATAATCTCGGTGATGGTGCCCGCGTCGGTGCCGAACGTGCCGTACCACATCCACTTCACGAGCGGCGCGCGCGACTCGCGCACCGACCTCATCAACTACAAGTTCAGCTCGTACGACGTCATATGCGTCATCATCTCGCTCAGCCTCGGCGGCTGGTACCTCTTCAAGAAGGTTAGTCGCTAAATAAATTATGATCGATAAACTCTTGTTATTGTGTTAATATTATTTAGCCTTCAATAGTTTACCTATTGTTATTTATGCATGCTCTGATTTCCTATAATTCACAGGGCACTTAGCTTAAAACCTATGCATGTTACCTTGTTATTTCACACGGTGTACTTGTTGTTGGAAATCCTGAATAATAATAAAAAACTCGACACAAATTTTTGGGTTGCTAAACAGGTTAAAACAGAAAGGGCTTTTTTCTCAAAACTTATTTTTGTAATTCTAAATCTATCAGCTTTGGAGGAAACTTGAAAACAAAAGATGATACAGTGATACAGCTGTTGACAGATTTCATAAGTCTACAAAACCTTTAGTACTTCAACTGTCCCTCAAAGCCGATAGTTTTACATTTACAATGTAAAGATGCAAAAAAAATACTCTTTCTGTTTCACCTAGTATACTAGGTGAAATTAGCTAGGTATCATTAGCAGTATACTGCTTGTATATTTGTATATACTCGTATATATTATGAAGAAGTCTGGCTTCATGGTCGCTTCGTTTTCTGTCAACTAGAGCTAAGCTGAGGAAATGAAGCGAAAGCGATCCTTTCGGTCGAAGCGGGCGGGCACGCTTCATAGTACAGCCATGTGGTCGCTCATACTAATATTATAAAGAGGAAAACTTTGTTTGTTTGATTGTAATGAATAGGCTCCAAAACTATTGAACGGATTTGAAAAATTATTTCACTGTTGGGAAGCTACACTATCCCCAGGTGACATAGGCTAGAATATATTTAAAAAAAAATTAGGGACCCTTACTAAAACTCGAATGATGTAACCGCAATGTACCCGTGCGAAGCCGGGGCGGGCCGCTAGTCCTAAATAAAGTTACTAAAACACCACGAACTAGGTTCTTTTTACAATCGCCAACATAACGCCCGTATTATAAATCGATCAAAAGTCTGAGAGCGATCTTGAGTATGCTTTCGACATATCATTTTGTACTGGTATGACATAAGAATGACATATCCAAGAACTCACCCAGACTTGAGTTTGATTTACTATACTATATATATATACTACTTTTGTATGAAGACGGGCCTAAGTGTCATCATCATCAGCCGGAAGACGTCCACTGCTGGACATAGGCCTCCCCCATGGAACGCCACAATGGACGGTTGCCCGCTATCCGCATCCAACGGCTCCCCGCGACTCTCACCAGATCGTCGGTCCATCTAGTGGGGGGCCGTCCAACTCTGCGTCTTCCGGTTCGAGGTCGCCACTCAAGAACCTTTCTTCCCCAACGGTTGTCGGTTCTACGAGCGATGTGGCCTGCCCATTGCCACTTCAGCTTGCTGATTCTGTGAGCTATGTCGGTGACTTTGGTTCTTTTGCGGATATCCTGGTTCCGGATCTTATCACGCAAAGAAACTCCGAGCATAGCTCTCTCCATAGCTCGCTGCGTGACTTCCTAAGTGACTGAGTGTACTAATACTTATTAGTTTAAAATTCTTTGCAGCACTGGATCGCGAACAACCTGTTCGGCATCGCGTTCGCCATCAACGGCGTGGAGCTGCTGCACCTGAACAACGTGGTGACCGGCTGCATCCTGCTCTGCGGCCTGTTCCTCTACGACATCTTCTGGGTGTTCGGCACCAACGTCATGGTCACCGTCGCTAAGTCGTTCGAAGCGCCCATCAAGCGTGAGTATTTTTGTTAGCCACGTCTTTCTAGCAAAGATGTCAGGGCGACGCCATCGCGTGCGGGTAATGTCTGAATCTGTAAATGTTTGCGTGTGTTCGTAATTCTTCTCCTCCTAAAAGGCAACACGAGCTATTATATTTATCTTAATAACTACCACCCGTTGTTATTATTTAATAAAGTAAGCAACTGGCGTTTAACATGAAAAAATAAATATAACAAAATGTTAAAAGACAAGCCCGCCGAGTTTCTTGCCGGATCTTCTCAGTCGAGGTCGCGTTCCGATCCCGTTGTAGATATAAGAAATCAAATGTAAAATTGACAATTTGTAAGGTCCCCGCGTAGGCCTAAACAAAATAAACGGCTTGAGCGACTTTTTTTTACTGTGGGTACCTAGATATACTATAGTTATGGGGTCACTTGGATGGCTCTTAGCTACAGTTGCATACGGTAGGTGGTGCTGTTGTCAACATCAAAAAATCGGGACTCGTCGAGGGTCGAACCTCGACGTCATCATTGGTCACTATTGTCGATCCTGGCTTACAGGAGTTACAGTGATGGGAGCACAGATATAGATTTACATAGATAGCGCAAATGCATGTACTTCGCTTGTACGAAACCCCGGCCAAGCGTCAAGGACCAACCTTGACTGCTAACTTACAGTCCGCGCGACTACAGATATAAAAGATATGAGTATGAGCCAGATAATCACTCGAGAGAATCGTAGCGGGCGGAGGGGCATCGGCGGCATCGGGTTTCTTTGTAGCGGTTTGGATTTCCCGTCACTAATGACGTCACAGTAGGTGTAAAAAAATCCGCTTGGTTTCAATACAAATCGTGATACTTGCGTTATCTATGTAAATCTATATCTGTGGATGGGAGTGTGGCGGGATTAGTACTAAAAATAAAGTGTTATGTTCCCGTGTCCTGCTGCAGTGGTGTTCCCGCAAGACCTGCTGGTGAACGGGCTGGACGCGAGCAACTTTGCGATGCTGGGGCTCGGCGACATCGTGGTGCCCGGCATCTTCATCGCGCTGCTGCTGCGCTTCGACAAGAGCCTCCAGCGCAACTCAGAGTTCTACTTCAGGTATATCAGACGACCGTTTTACATTGACACCTAGCTACAATACGGCCTCGGCCGCACGAGATGTCCAGTTAACCTGTCTTTGATATAGATATTACCTGAATTAGATAGCGTTTCCTTCTTCTAGAGCCCCCTTTTTACCATTTTGCACGTATATTTATAACAAATAATGTAATGGTCATTATTTATTAATTCGACATTAGTCTGCCCGCGCATTCCATAATAAACTTTTGATCAAACTCGATATTATGATAGGTCATGGACACATTTTATCCAGATAGATGAAAGATTTCTGACAGGACAGTCAATCAATCCAGGCAAGACACAGTAGTGGCGGGCGATCCAGGTACCATGGCGGCGCCACGTCGCTTGGGTTGTAATGACAACCCAAGCGACGTGGCGCCGCCATGGTCGGATGGATCGGAGACTGTCAATGGACAGTCTCCGATCTCGCGATAATTTGCATTTGTAATGTCACCCCAGTCCAATCAAATTCAAATCGTTTATTTTGTTTAGGCCTACGGGGGCACTTACAAATAGTCAATTTTACATATTATTATTTTTCTTATATCTGCAACCGGATCGGAACGCGACCTCAACTGAGAAGATCCGCCAAGAAACTCATCGGGCTTGTCTTTTTACATTTGACTTTTATTTTTTTACCGTCAGTTGCTTATAATTACAAAGGGTAGTAGATATTAATATAAATATAACAGCTCCAGTAATCAAGCAACATGAGTGGGTTTTATGTCCCCATTACAATACCCTCCTCTCACGTCCTCAGGGCCACCTTCTCGGCGTATATCCTGGGGCTGCTGGCCACGATCCTGGTGATGCACGTGTTCAAGCACGCGCAGCCCGCGCTGCTGTACCTGGTGCCGGCCTGCCTCGGCACGCCGCTCACGCTCGCGCTGCTCAAGGGAGACATCAACGCACTCTTCAAGTGAGTCACCATTTACTGAATAACTATACCTACTCTGTGTGCTTTTAGATGGCCTCTGAAAATAGATGTCACGACACTTGATGGAAGTGAAATTAGTTGTCATTGATAAGATTTATTTATTCATTGTGAACCTATTAATAAAAAATAAGGGTTATTGCTTCTGAATGTATTACGCAAATACTTTCCTTATCCCTATGTCTTTACTGTCGATATTCTCCACAGCTACGAGGACCAGCCCGCTCTCCCAGAGCCCACAGAGGACACGAGCAAGTCAAAAAAGACTGAATAAACACAACTAGCTTCCACCTTCGAGCACAAACCTGCACACTCCTGTTACCTTTAAGTACATTAGAAGAAAAATATAAACTTTTTATTTCATTCAGTGGTGAGGGACCATCGAGTGACGTGCAATTAGCCTTTCAACTGTTTGTGATTGTAGTTTATTTTCAGTCGATAAACTATGTGAGGATTTTAGTTATGAGGACATCATTTTAATAAAACGTATTTAGTTCCACTATATCTTTAGACTTACTGCGTCTATTTTAATAAGGTTCTCACTATTGGATCATTTTTATAGTAATACACCGGGTTTGCTTGCATTTTTAAATCGAAACGTTGTTTTTTTTTGCATTTGCTATTATAATATCAAATCGTCACATAGGTTAGAGACGCGTCCTAATAGGGAATGTATGTGAACGTTGCTATTGCAAACGAAGTAAAGGGTATACTTCCGTCGTATCTTCCAAACAAATCTATGATCTTCGTGTGAAACAAGGACATTGGGCACACTCCTTTTAGACGGGGTGTCAGTCAGCGACTCACACCGAGATTGTAATCTGTGGGACTTCTCTAATAAGTGAGCTGCAATTGGATGGTTGTTCAAAATTATATTAAGTTATAAAACAACATTTCGGCTGATGTTTCTATGTTATATAAAAATAAAATTTTTTGTATATAATTTTTCGTTTGGTAATATTTTCATGTAATAATTTTTTTATGTAATTATGTTTTCAAATCGATACGTTTATTTTTGTTATGTATATCTCTATTTCAAAATGTTGCCGAGGCAAAGTATTCGCATACGAATTATTCTTTTTCTATACATAACTATAAGTACAATAAAATATTTAATATAAATGAGTACTACTATTATTTCCTCCTTCTAATGTTATATGAAACAGTTGCACCTCTGTGACGAATTTCCGAAACACAAGTACGAAAATGTACTTTCAAGTACCTTAAAATCATATCTGATTGCGAAGATGTATTTTTAAAAGTTTTTACGACTCGTCATGTATGCAGATACTTTATTTGTAATAAAAAAACAGTTTGATCTCATTCATATGCGAACTAAAGTAATAGTATACATAACTGATGCGTGAACTACCGCAGTATCAGCAAGCCTAGCACGGCCTAGCCTAGATGTGAGAAACTTGTTTTCGGCATTTACAAAAGAGACCGACAAAACCTGTGATGTCTTGCCGCGTGGGCGTGCTAGGTCTGCACCGGAAGCGTGCCTACGAGCTGCTGCTGTGACCTCTGAACTTCTCAGATTGATTCGCATTATAGTGCGGTGTAATGGTGATTTTACATTTTTTGAACGCGCAAAGCGCCTTGATATCAATCGAATGATTTTTTAATACATTTCTCAGCAGCGCCTCTAGCGGAAACTTGCAGCTTTACTGGCTAATGTATGGAGACATACGATTGGTATTTGAAAACGTTCAAAGCTCGCCTCAAGTAGCCTCCAGTTAATACGAATTTACAATAGTGTTCTAAAAGGGGTAGAATGATTTGAATTAGCGATTCCAGTATGTCATTGAGCGTAAGCTGTAAATTACAACTTCGGGAAATACTTATTTTTCGAAGAGTGTGTGTAGAGTGGGAAATATCCACATTTTTTATACAATAATCTAGAAATCCGTTAGAATTGATAGCTCGTGTATGTGATGTAAATATAGCAAAAATATATAATTCAATAACGATACGACAATACGATCACGCCCTAATTTCCAATATGTTTATTACTAGATATGTATGAAGTATGCGCAATATTTAGTGGACATTTTGAATGTAATAATGGTTTTATAAAAAGTCGTTGAGGAACGTACACCGACGCGGCGCTCGTAATAAATGAATCTGAATCAACGTTTTGTTTTCTTTATTCTGACGGTTTATAAATATGCATGAAAAAAGATACAACAATATTTATAAATAAAATATATTTAAGTATCACAATTGTCTACATTTTCCGCGTATACAAACATTTAATATAGGTACTTCTAAAGGTTAACTTAGCTTGCATTATGTATAGTTTTCTAATCTGAGAGACTCATAAAACAGAATATTAAACCACTAGACCGTTATTCGAAGCTTATACAGTGAGATAGGCATTTCCGTTTCCCGTCTTCTTTGTTCCTATTGGCCTACGTTTGTGGTATGATCGGATGTGACGTCACCATCACCAGGCAGTGGAGTGAGTGCGGTTGAGCTCACTTCATTTCTGCTCATTGGCGTTTTGTTTTCCGTCAAGATCACTTGTGCGATCACATCTGCGCACAAATCTTTTGAAAATTAATAAAATAGAATATCGTGTGATATTTGTACTTAACTTAAAATATTAATTCATATTGAATAGTTGCTGGATAAGAATATGGACCAGTAAGTACATTAAATATATAACGGTGTTTGCCGTTCGATTTGTTAAAATTGTGTTCCTAGAATAGTAGTGTCCTACTTTAAACGTAATATTTTAAAACGTGGTTCAAATTAGGTAATCAGATGTGGGTAATAATGCTTGAGCGTGTAAATTCGTAACGAAAGTATGAAATAAACATGCTTAATGTATCTTTTATTCACAACTAAATAATTTAGATACACATTTTAAATACCTACCCGCATTAGTAATAATTAAAATATTTCTTTCGATAACCTTTAAGCGTATTTCAGAACGGATGTTAATTGTCCCGTGAGTAATATAGCTACGGCTATAAGAGATCGGAAAGTGACAAGCAGCAGCAGCAGTGACTCCAGTTCCAGTTCCAGTTCATCTTCGGGCGCAAAGCGAAAGCACTCACGCCGTCGCCGCCGCAGAAAGAATAAGCGGATAGACAAATTAAGTAGACAAGTAAGTGAACTAAGTAAATATATCACTGCTAATGAATTCGCTACTGCTAATGATGCAGCACCCTGCTGTGACAACGTGTCTGTTAGTTCATGTGTGAGTGGAGATTTATACCACGATGAAATCGCACAACCGGACATTACATTTGATATTGAAACAAAATTAAAGGAGCCCGCAGTTCCTAAAACACCTGATCCGTTTTTGAAAATTCTCTCGGATATACAACGTTTCGAAACGTCATCCTGGTCTGAAGTGCGTTATGCAGAGACACAGAAATTATACAACCATAGTCCGGGATTTACAAACCTTGACACAAATGAAGAGATTAAATCTTATGATAGCTCTCGTCACCTTACTTATACGGACAAAGCATTTGCGGCCATAACATTTTGTGTATTAAAACAAAAAGAAAGCATACAGAATGGTCTGCGTAATCTTCTTATGTGGGCTAAGTCGACTGATTGCAATCATGAGTCTATGTGTGCAAAAGTCGAAGAAATATTTATTAATGGCGAATTTCACAAAGTTTCTGCCGATCTTTTACAACTAGTCTGTGGACATCGTGCAGAAAGTATTGAGTTACGTAGGGACGCTATATTAAAATCTGTTAAAGATCCTTTGGTCAAGGCCGCTCTAAACAGAATTCCACCGTCGTGTGCGAACTTATTCGATGCGGAAAAATTTACGTTAGCTTTGGAGAAAGCTGGCGGCGTGCGTAAGTCTTTCTGGCCGCTTGTGAAACAAAATACCTCTGTTTCACAGCCCTCACAGAGCAAACATCAAAATAAAGCGCCATCGCGTGGTGCTTCATCTTACAACTACCCACCTTCGCGGGGTGGATGCTCACATAATTACCCTCCCTCGCGGGGAGGGTTCACACATTACTATCCTCCCTCGCGGGGAGGATATACACATAATTGCTCTTCGCGAGAGCATATACCTGATCTTAGAAATCAGTTTCGGAGCAATCCTCAACAGAGAGGATCGTTTCATAACCATGGTTCGCGACCAGGGCGTGGATCTCACACCTCCCAGCGAGGTAATAGAAAAAGAGGGCATTCCCCTTCTTTCAATAGAGGGTCCGCCAAGCATCAAAAACAATGACTCAACCCAGTTTCGAGCAGGTCGGTTGGCACGTTTTCACAATCATTGGATGAAAATGGGCGCACCGAAGACCATTCTTCGTTTAATAAAGGGGTATCGCATACCCTTTGTTCAGAAACCACCATTGCTCATTCCAAATATGTACCATTATCCGCAAACCCCAATATCAAAAGAAATGTCTTTGACTATTGGAAAAATGAAGAATCAACGCATCCTAAAGAAAGTGGACCCCTCTCCCAGCTTCATCTCTCCCCTGTTCTTGGTACCGAAAGACGAAGAGACCTCCCGTCCAATATTCAATTTAAAAAATCTGAACTATTACGTAGTAATCGATCACTTTCGTCTCATAAACATGCACAAAATTCCCGATTTTCTGCAACCTCACGATTGGGTGTGCAAAGTGGATCTATCCCAAGCATACTTTCATTTACCAATAGCAAAAGCACACAGGAGGTTCCTACGCCTCATATACGATGGAGAGCTTCTCGAGATGACCTGTCTTCCATTCGGTCTGAGTTCTGCTCCAAAGACCTTTGCAATGCTTACCAATTGGATTGCTCAGATCATGCGAGAGAAAGCGATGAGATTAGTCGTGTACTTAGACGATTTTCTTTTAGCGCATCAAGACCCCATCGTTTTACAGAATCATGTAAAAACACTGTTAGCAACCCTCCGGTATTTAGGTTGGCAAATCAACACTCAAAAGTCGATAACAGTGCCACAAAAGAGTATAGTTTTCTTGGGAATTTTATGGGACCCTTGGTGCAATCAGATGTCACTCCCGCAAAAGAAATCGGATCAGCTCATCAAAAGAGTTTCTATGATAATAGAAAAAGCAGTTGTTACCCTGAAAGACCTACAACAAGTGGTAGGTTTGTTGAGCTTTGCAAGTTTTGTCGTTCCAAGAGGAAGACTAAACCATCGCAAGGTCCTTCGTTTTATGAATTCGTTACCCAAAGAAATGGCGAAGCTGCACCCCCTGCCTCTGGAGGTGCTAACCGAGATGAGATGGTGGATACAGAATTGTCAACAACCGGGAATGTTGCACAATCCAGCCCCTACACAGTTTTTGACGACAGACGCATCCGACGTGGCTTGGGGTGCGCAGCTCAACAACCTGTCAGTATCGGGTGTATGGGAAGAGACAGAGCAACGGTTGCATTGCAACCAAAAAGAAATGCTGGCAATCTTGAGGTTTCTGGAAAGCTATGCGACGGACTTATGTGGCAGTTCGCTTTTAATACAAAGCGACAACAAAACAGTTGTGTCTTATCTCCGCAAGGAGGGGGGCACTCACTCTCAGATGTTAATGGACATCACCTATCAGATTCTATCCCTACTAGACAAGCATCAGATACAATTCAAGATTCATTACTTACCGGGACTGTACAACACTCATGCGGATCACCTTTCGAGACATCGTCTAGCCCCGGAGTGGCACATTCTACCCGATTGCGCCAAAAGAGTATTCGCCAAGTGGGGTTGGCCCGTAGTGGATCTTTTTGCATCGGAGAGGGCACATGTAGTCCACAATTACGGGACTTTGGATCAGAACGACGACAAAGCAGTAATCCACGATGCTTTCAGCATTCAATGGAACTATCCCCTGGCATGGATATTTCCACCACCCTTTTTAGTCCCCAAGATTCTGGCACACCTAAACACGGCAGCGGGAACATACCTTATCGTGGTCCCTCGTTGGGAGCGAGTGTTCTGGAGAGCCGACCTCAAGAACCGAGCATTAGCGCCCCCCTTCACGATCCGGAACCTACGGAGAGTGCTAGTGGACATAACGACAGGGCTGCCTCCCCCGATGGTAGACAAGATGACCCTGGAGATCTGGAAATGTGGGGGTGGTCGAAAGATTTGACTTCATGGAATCCAAACCAATTGGCATTACTAAAATCATCTTGGCGGCCCACCACACTAAAAACATACAAGGTGGCCTGGAATCGCTGGATTTCCTGGTCTGTTAAATCGAAAATAAACCCAGATAAGCCCTCTCCATCGGACTTGGCGAGGTTTATAGCGGATTTACACCTTACATATAAATTATCATATAATACCATTATGTTGCATAAATCGGTTGTTTCTACATTGTGCAATACTGATCAATCTAGTTATTTAAGTTCCCATGTTTTAGTAAAACATGTTTTGAAATCAATTTCACTTAGCCACCCTAAGGAACCGAAACCTCCTATTTGGAATATAGATGATTTGGTGCAGTTCCTATCTGCTTATAGTATTCAAAGCAATAACTTTTTTCAGATACAGCGTCACACGGCTATTTTGCTTTTATTATGTTCAGGGCGACGTATACACGATTTAACATTGTTAAGAGTAGATGACGCACATTGTACTAGATCTGGCGATTCTATAGTTTTTTGGCCGGAATTCGGTTCAAAAACTGATAATTTTGATTTTCGACAATCCGGTTGGAAATTATTAATCAATCGTACAAATCAAAATCTTGATCCCGTTTATTGGGTTAAACGCACAATCTTTTTATTAAACGAGAGGAGACAAATTTCTAACTCATCAAATTTATTTGTCAACACTCGAGGTCAGCCGAAATCTGCTTCTCGTACTGTAATTGCTGGGTGGATTAAGACTATTTTTAAAGAGGCCGGCATTATAGCGACACCTGGCAGTGTAAGATCTGCAGTAGCGTCAAGTAATTGGGTCAACAATTTTCCACTGGACGATATCCTAGCACGTGGCAACTGGAGATCAGTTAATACGTTCAAAATTTTTTATAAGCGGGAAGTTAAAAGTACATCTCTCACTCAGAACTATAGTATTCCCAAATTATTCAGACCCGTTCGTTGATTATTATTGATTATAATTAATATTATGATTTACTTGATGCATATGCATATTGATATTATGGCATAATATTGGCGATAAGCTTATAGAAATGTATTCTTTATATTTTATTATATTTGTCATATATTCAAGTTATTTTTATTTACAATACAATACCCTCTAGTATGAAGTCTTTATCACATTGGCGTCTATTCCCATTGGCGACCTAGAAAAATGGACATCACCAGGCGATAACAAACACGTCTCACTGTATAAGCTTCGAATAACGGTCTAGTGGTTTAATAGCGGCGTTTTCCCTGAAAGAAAACGCATATTAAACTACTTACCTTATTCGAAGCTTATTTTTTAAATCTGCCTGGTGTTTCGACACAATGAGCAGAAATGAAGTGAGCTCAACCGCACTCACTCCACTGCCTGGTGATGGTGACGTCACATCCGATCATACCACAAACGTAGGCCAATAGGAACAAAGAAGACGGGAAACGGAAATGCCTATCTCACTGTATAAGCTTCGAATAAGGTAAGTAGTTTAATATGCGTTTTCTTTCAGGGAAAACGCCGCTATAAATGCTTTCATAATATCTTTATACGTCATAAAATCCGGTGTGTTTGATCGTTATAAATGTCTTGTACGTTGTTTCTATGTGGTCACCTTGACGGTTCTTAGCTATATTTAAACCCGTTAAGTAGCGCTGTCGTGATATCCAGGAAATAAAAACTACGTTAGCGAAGCTTTTGGCATTACAATGTAGAACATACTCGAACTGACTTAGATACAATATTTGGACGTACTTTTGCGAAATGGAACCAATCCACACACACTTCTGCAAACTAAAACTAACCTAGAACCACTAACACAAGGTTGGTTTTGGTGTACAGCAGTGCATGTGGGTTGATTCCGTTCTGCAAAACGTTATCCATTTGGGGTTGGCAGTTTCAAATCAATGATTTAGTAACAACTAAATATAATAATAATATCAGACTAGATAATTAATACACATAACGTTACTTATATAAAATATACTAGTATAATATATTATTATATATATTCTTATTAATAAATCCTAATCCTGTGCATTCTATTATGTTCTGATCTCCCTCCGTTTGTATTGTGAACTTGGTCTGGAATTAAAAATAGTACATTGTTACATGAGTGGTGAAAGTTACTTATTTTGTCCCGAGACGGGGTTTGGCGCCCGAGCGTAGCGAGGGCGCTAATAGTTCGAGGGACAAAATAAATCTTTCACCCGAGGTAAACACTGTGCTTTTCATTACGAATACAAGGAAAATAAAAATAAAAACAGGAATTGGCTAAAGAAATAATACAAGGAAGTATAAACAATACTCTACAACTCAAAAAAAAAAATCGGATTGCCGCCTATTTTGTTTTTTTTTCGTTGGCCGGCCAACTTCATTATTTAGCCATTATTTTTCATTTTCATCTTTAAATATTTTGCCCAAATCTATGTTATTTTAAAGAAATTGTTGAAACTAAATTATAATTAAGTCATTTAAAAAATATATTCTTGAATTAATACTTAACTTTATGTTATTTCAATTTTACATCGTGCTGTAATTGAGTGACTGTAGAAAAAGTTTGAACATGGTTCCATAGAAATGTGAAAATGGAACTAGTTTTTTTTTATAATTTGACAGCTGTCAGTTGAAAGCGAAACTCCCGGGCCTGAAAAGTATTACTTTCAACCCGCTTCTCAGGCAACTTCAGACCTACTTTCAGAGTATGAGTAATGAAAAAACATTAACAGTGCTAGCCAGGTTGTAAAATGCTTGCCTTAAAAAAAGAGGAGTGTAGGTTTAAACCCTAGCTCGCAGCTCAGGTATTTACTGATTTAATGCGAGAGAAAACTAACATGTTTTGAAATTACTAAAGAATTTCTTCACTCTGGGATAGCATGGTGGACTATGTCCCAAATGCCCCTATCATTAAGAGGAGTGTGCTCGCTATAACAGCGATAGGCACGCCCTATATATTTAGAGTCTATAAGTTTAAGGTGGGTATTAAGGGTGGATGCAGTTCACTTCTGCCTACCGCTTCAAGAAATTCAAGCGCAATATATTTACGTATACTTAAGTCGATGTAATGAGGAGACTTCGCTTAGTGATCCACGCGTTACCCCGGTCTAGAATTGGATCGGGGTGCCATAGGTATAATAAACATAGTATAACATTACCTTAGCTATCATTTCGGCTATGTAAATGGCAGTCTTGGTGTGTAAAGTTATCTCTCCCGCTCGCACAGACGACTTCCCGTCGGCTAGGGCCATGTATAATATTAATTGATCCTGAAACAATACACGAACCTCTGAACAAAACTAGACATTTTCAATAAATTGCGTTTAATTTATTTTGGTTATACTAGGTGAAACAAAAGGGGTATACTATTTTTTTCAAACTTAACTTTGTATTTTTTTAAACTAACAGCTTTGGAGGAAACTTGAAAAACAAAAAGTGTTATATAAATACAGCTGTTGACAGATTTCACAAGTCTACAAAACCTTTAGTACTTCAACTGTCCCACAATGCCCATAGTTTTAGATTTACAAAGTAAAGTTGCAAAAAAATAGTATACCCTTTTTGTTTCACCTTGTATTATAATGCATTAAAAGTCAAGTCATTTTATTTCACAGCGGCATTTAGAAATTGTCATTTATACATCGTTTTTCTCAACTTTACAACCGGATGGTTCCAAACGCGACCATCACTGAGGAAAACGGGCAAGGAACTCTGAAGACTTTTGTTTGTACAGTATTTTCTTCAAACGCCAACAGCTAATATAATGCCATACAAATCCTAATAAATAGTCTGCTCTCTACACTGATACATACCTGTGTATGACTATCGACACACGCGCCGGTCCTTAAAACTTTGACCAACTCCTCCCCGGCCTTGCGGCCGACTTGCCGCGGGTCCACGCCGCGCTTGCCGAGCCCGTCCGCGCCCAGCACGCTCCCGGAGGACAGCTCGCACGACACACTGAGAGCCATCAACACTTAACAGTCAGTCCATTTCACAACGACCCGGGAATCATTGCAAATTGACCCATATGCCAGTGTCATAAGTCACAGCACGCGTCTAAGTAAAATTAAAGAAGTATATATTAAATTCTATCGAAATCGTATCGTCCTCGAGAAAGCATTATCCTACTAATATTATAAATGTGAAAGTTTGTGAGTGTGGATGTATGTATGTATGTTTGTTACTCCTTCACGAAAATCTACTGAACGGATTTGAATGAAATTTGGAACACAAATAGTTTATAACCCGGATTAACATATAGGATACTTTTTATCACGATAATCCCGAAATTTTTGTTACGTTAAATACTACGCGGACGAAGTCCGTGGGCACAGCTAGTTATTTATAAAAGTACGCTAATTAAAACTGAGCGAAACACGTGGAATAACTAATACGTTGTTTGATGGCAGCATGGTCGCACTGTGTTAGAATAATAACTTATTAAAAGTGTCTGTCCAACCATTCAGTCTTCTGAGAGTCCATCAGCTGAACGCACAGGAAACTTCTAGGTGGATTGAGGAGTTGAAAACAAAGACGATCATGAAGAACCCTTGGCTGGTGTTTCTCAGGTTTTTCCCAGGGATTTCGTGAAAAGCCGTATTAGTTGTGGCACTACTGGAACGCCAATTATTGACAGTTTTATTTGACAAATATAAAACATTCAGTTTAATATTTGTAGCCGGTTCTTGTTATTTTTATGTATATTACAAAGTCAGCAAACAAGCGTAGGACCTGCTTGATATTAAGCAGTTCCCATGGCCTATAGATTCTTGCAATACTTACCCCAATGACATTACTCGCACTTTGCCGACCTGAAGAGGAGTAGCTTTAGGCGTCCTGCTGTCTCACGCTTGGTACGAAACGGGGCTATACTTTACGCCGAACTTCTGTGAGAGGATGGTACTACAACTTGGCTCTGCCACCGCAAATCGCTTGTTTAACAAACTCACATGATACCGTTGCAGTTGTCGGGCGCGAACTGGCGGTCCTCCTTGTAACACTCGATGGTGACCTCGCCGTGTTCAGTGCGCAGTTGCTCCTTCAACCCGTCGGACATTTGATACGCCAGCTGCGGAAACACACACTATAGCCCTTTCCAATCGAACGGTAAAACATAGAACAACGTAATGCTAATGAACAAACTAAACCAAACACACAGTGGCATTATTAAATATCAATTATTATTAATTGTATGTAGTTATAAGGATAGTGTAATCTAATGGAAGCATGTGCCATCCCGCTCACATGACAGATTTTATAAATAAGTATGACATAGACAGTATGCTCTCTTGATGGTGATATATGGTGATACTATTACGTTAAAGGATGAAGAAGAAGCCCAGACAATTTTTTCAAATGTGTAATAATATAACAAGGAAAAAAAAATATCCTTATACCTTAATCGGCAGAGTTCCTGATACAAAGCTCCATCCGTGTATGTTGCTGATGGTTCCTCGCTCCGTTATGTTCGCGCTGTGCAGCTTCTCCACGGGAGACACTTCCACTGTCACGTGACCGCCGCCCCGCGGGAAGTAACTGAATAAAAAGTTTATTTATTGCAACCCAAAAGTTACATCTTGAGTTACATAATGTATAATAATAATAATTTAGCCCTTTTAACGTCCCACTCCTGGGCACGGGCCTCCCCTCAACACGAGGAGGATTCAGGCCATAATCCACCACGCTGGCCCAGTGCGGGTTGGCGGATTTCACATGTCTTTCGAAAATTGGTTAGATCTTCTAAGACATGCAGGTTTCCTCACGATGTTTTCCTTCACCGATAATAATAACCGATAATGTATAACCTATGTTAAATATATTATAATATGTGCTGACAGAGAACCTATCATATTTTATTAAATAACTATAAAACCTTAGTTATTGCAACTAGGCAAGGGTACTATTGCATGTTGTTTTTTTTTGTGTCCCACTCCTGGGCAAAGGCCTCTCCCTTAACACTCCACAAAATACGGTCTTGTGCTGTTTTGGGCCACGTATCTGCCGCAAAAGTGACCAAATCATCCCGCCATCTTTTCCTGGGTCTACCCCGGCTGCGGAAGCCGTCTTCTGGTATCCAATTTGTGATGGCATGTGCCCACCTTTGCGGGACCATACGTGCCACGTGACCAGCCCATTCCCACTTCAGTTTTGCAGTCTTCTTCCCCACGTCAGTGATGCGAGTAATGGAGCGCAGGGTGGTATCCCGGACGCGATCTCTCCTCTTGATACCTAATATGCTGCGCTCCATTGCTCTTTGGCAAATCTTGAGCTTGGACTTCTGTTGCTCCGTTTTATGGTGTTGTAGGTTTTATGTTTTTGTTGTTGCTGTTGTTTTTTTATATTGCTATTATCTTATTTTATATATTGTTTTAAATGGCATTACACATTGTGTATTTTGCGAGTATTTTAAATTATTATACACATTTTTTAAAACAATAAATGAAACCTTAAGTGCAAAGTCACAACAATCCATGAAAGCACAGCTACAGTTGGTTTAAAATACAACATACCCTCTCCTATGAATAGTCAAGGCAAAGTCCGCGCCGAATCTCCTCAGCCCGTGCCTGAAGATCTCCGTCATGTAGTCCACCTGCGGGGCCATGTCGGCGTTGGTGCCGCCCTTCAGGTCCAGGGTCACGGGCCCGTCCGCCAGGAGCGCGCACGGCAACGCCACTTGGAGCAGCAGACTGATTGAACTGATAACGAATACTTAAGTATGAAATATATTTAGCGGAGCATGAGGTAAAACAAACTTTAGTGTCTGTATAGTAATTTTAAAGTTTGTATATTTTTTTTAAGATTATTAACAGAGTTAATCACATTACTAGTATTCCGTTAGCCCTACCAGCTATGCTAATGCTTGTGTTAGGAGTGGGCTCATGTCAATAGTTTAATGGCCAGGATGGGGATCGAGCCCAGAACCTTTAAGTTACTAGGGCGGCCCCTCTAACCACTAGACTATTGACGCCTTATAGACCATAGCAGCGAATCGTGACGCCAAGGCACGTACGCCCGCGTATTTCCATCGAAATATTAACTTCAAGTCATTGTAGCGATACTTTAATATCATTTTTATATATTTTTTTACATTCAATCATAATTCTGGGGGCCAGGCTGTGTGACAGCAATACTATGCGTCTTACCCTGCAGTCTGTGTGTCTGCCACAAAGTGACCGCCCCTGAGCTTGCCAGGGTTGAACTCTATCTCCGTGGAGCCAATGTTGGCTCCTTTCAGTTTTGCTTGACACATTTGGGCCACTAACTGTATGCCTGTATAAATAAATATCATCATATCAGTTCCTCTCCATGGTGTAGACAGATATGCACTGGTATGCCGACATTTCACTGATACAATTGGACAACAGTGGAACAGTCTTAGAGCAGTTTGGAGTTGGGAAACTCCTGCTTTAGTTGGTGCTTGGATAGGTGATGGCTCATGTGAATATCGTTAATCAGCCAAATCAAGCTAATAATTTGTATAATAAATGTGAAATAACCATGATAAACCTACCTTTAAGATGTTGCGCTGCTAGTCCCGGCTTGCTCCGCCCCGCTCTTATGTTCGTCACACGCACCGGTATCCCCAGTAAAGCGCTCAAAGAAATCGATATACGAAGTATTTGTCCACCCTATAATGATACAAAGTTTTTATAATACTCTATACTAATAATTATTTTACAAAAATTATCACATAACCTAATTAGCCTACTATTATTATTATATTGTTTACCCCTTCTAACACGCTTCCGTCGATTTCCAAGAAATCAGTCATTTTGTATTTCGTATAAATATTTTTAGCTATATTTTCTAAATATTGCAGACGTTTTGGTTTACTCAAAATCTGCATAAAAACCGAAAATATAGCGAAAGTCGAAAAACAATTTCGGGAACAATAACAGACTTTGACAGCCAGCTGTTAAATGTCAAGTGTCAGTACTCAGTAGAAATTATGGCCGGGCCCCTTAGACCTTTTATTTTAATAATAATAATTTAATAACAATACAAAAAAAAATGTAACCGTCCACTTTGGAAACCCAAAATGGAGGCCATTTTCCAGTAGAAATTAAATTTGAACTGTGAATTTGAAGTATTATGTATGTATAATTTTACTTTGAGTTATTTTATAAGTAGTTATACTAATATAATCTTTGGGTGCTTTAGTTTTTTAGTGATTACTTTACACGGATTGCACGATAGGAATGTTTTTCCGGTTTTCTTCGAAATTCGTAAAAATACATTACTCTACTCTATACCTCCGTCTGCTTTATCAATAGTGTGTGAAAATTAAATTCAATGCTCTTTGGTGAGAATGTCTTAAAAAAAATGAGTTGTTGATTGAAAATATTATTGTGGGATACAAACAAAAAGTTTAACAGTTTTTTGTGAATAAGTTAGCCCATACCGTGTTTCATAAAACCAGAGCATATGCAATACTTGATGACATTTTGATCCTTGCATTATCCTTGAAGTTTGCAAAGACTCAACAAGGATGCAAAGGAAACCAAGCTTTCCGGTGGCAAATTGTAGCATCAAAATGGTAATTCAATTCTATTTCTGCCTGTATAGCGACTAAAGGGGTGATACATCCTAACATTAATTTCTCCACCCTGTTATCTGTTAATTATGGTGTCTTATGTAGCATATAAATTGTAAATATTTATTTTCTTAAATAACTGCTTGCGAAAGTAAATAAATTTAGCTAGGAAGACTATTTGGAATGTGTAATATGCTTATGTGTAATAAGGATTTAACAGTGGGGATGTTTTATATTCCAGCCTGAATGTAACATGCCCACCGTAATGCCGGAGGCTGTGTTGAATGAGGAGGACAGCGAGCAGCAGCAGAGGCGACAGCAGCTCATCAACTTTGGTCACTCGCAGTGGGGCTTCAATAACTGGAGCTGGAGTGTCACCAAACAAGAGCTGGGTTGGTTTCAATTTCGAGGCTTCATCGTAACAGGTTTTGCTTATAAATAAAATAAATAAATATCGCCAGACTGACACACAAACTGTATGGTCTCAAACTAAGCAACGCTTGTACTATGAGTACCATACAATGGACTGGGGGCGATTCCAGGGACACCTAGATCAGGCTAATTACGCAATGGACTTTTCCGAAATTTGTTCCGGCGGCAATCAAGCCTGCAATCACCATGTGCAGTGAGCTGAGCGGCCTACGCTCGAACCACTGGGTCAAGCGGTTGTCAGACTTCCAAGGATAGTTTGTATGAACTCCATAAAAATTGGAAGTTTATATGAACTGCCACTTAATATGAGACCTTACAGTACCAACAAGAATTCCTCAAATATATTTTTAAGGAGATTGAGGAAGGTAATGGTGTTAATACAAAAAGTTAAAAACAGATGAATTTGTGTCTTGCTATTGCTCCCTAGACCTACCCTTAGCCAACCTCCAATATCCCACTGTAAGTCTAAAAAGATACCTCTGCTTTTAGATTTTGTGGACTTCAACAATGGAAAGTACTGTGTGGGTGTTGTCTCATTTGTCTCAATAACGGTGAAGAGCTTCGACATTCACAGGGAAAATATTGGATATGCCACATCTGTCGCCAATTCCAAGGGCATCGCTATTTATAAGTCGAGAAAGGTGAGCAAATCCTTTCGATGCATGTCCTGTGAAATGCTATTTTCTATTTTATCTTGTAATTTTCCAAAACTAATTCATGTCTTTATGTATTTTCCAGTGCGCAGTAACAAACGCCCTTCGCGAGACCCTACTTAGCTTCGGCGGGAGTGTGGCCACCGAATTAACTGAATTATTACTTGAATCCAACCGAGCGGACTATAGCGCGCCCGCTAACGCGCCCGAACTACTTCCCGAAAACAACCAAAACATCATCAATAGACCCACCGAACCCAAGAACTCACCACTCAACAGAGCAAGGAAAGAACCGGATAGCCAACCTACCAACATCCTAGCTCCACGACCAATACCAACAGTGAAGAACGTCGCGCCAGTGGCAAAAGCGCATCCGATGCCGGCCAACTTGCCCCAACCCGTTCGGCCAACGTTGGTGGCGCCTCGCCCGCCGCCCCCCGCGCCCCGACCCAACTCCAACGTAAGTTTCGTGCTGCAGCCGGTAGTCGGCGGTGTAGTCCCCCCCATGTACCGGCCTCCCGTCGCGCCGCACATGTTTCCCAACTACTACGAGTATCCCAGCCCGTGGCACTTCGCGTACGAGAGCTACGACCGAACGCACGGGAATGTGAACCTTAACTTCAATTTACCTCCTAAGAATTTGGTCGTGAATGGCAGAGCGGGTGGGGTGGAATGCGCTCGCCAGTCCGAGGGCGAAGCTTTGCATTACGCGCCTCCGCCGCCTTCTCAAGGCTGTTGGATAAAGCCGACGATATTCTATGACGGATTTTGGACCGAGCAGAAGGTGAAGAAGTGGGTCGCTGAGCAGGTGGAAAAGCAGTTCCCGGAGGATGCGCACGCGCCGACACCGGCCTCGTCGGCTCCCGACCAACCGCCTAAATCGTAACTTAATTATAACTTGTCTATAACGGTTACTTAGATACTGAATGCGTTAAGGTAGGTAATGGTGTTACGTAACCTGACTTGAATGATGATGACTAATGAAAGGGCACAGTTAATGTCTGGCTGTATTCAAATTTAGTCGATATTTTCTCCTTCAGTACGTACATGGTCAGTCTTGTGGAGATTTTGCCACATTTATGCATGTGTATTTATATCTTATCTATCACAGTTAGCGAGTGTTTTTGCTCTAGCGATAGTGGTTTATTGGTAAGTTCGAATCTCAAAAGAATGCTAAAGAACTATTTTTTAACGTATTTTTCGAAGTTGTACTAGATGTTAAGTGTAACGACGACGACTCGTCGGTCGTGCGCGTGCGGCGGCTACTTCGTTGTTCAGAAGTCGGTGTATGTTTTTTAAACTTAGAAAATTAATAAAGGACATTTCTTGTCTTTAATTGACTTAAGGTGAAGGCGCCTGTCTAGCCCCCGAAATTCAAAATTTTCGAGTATTTTTATAGTTTATCCAAAATCCGAAAACATTTAAGACAACATTTTGTGATTTGCGACAAACACAGTATGCAGTGCGTTTATTAATATATTTATTTAACTCTACATATTATCACGGTGAATATGATACTAGTTACTCACTAAATATACAAAAATTGCCAGATTATCTGGATAGCTGTCGTTCTTGAAATGTTTTAGAGTAAGTTGGATATATTAATAAATGCACTGCACACGGTCTTTGTGAATTACAAAATGTGTCTTTTATGAAAAATATGAAATGAAATATGAAAAATATTTAATCAGCACAGGGAACACATAAGGAAATATCAGCACATAATTTATTATTGTCAGATGTTGAAAAAATTCTAAAAAACCTCAAAAATTTTGAACTTCGCGGGCTAGATGGGCGCTTTTGCCTTAAGTACTCGGATTATTTGGTAACAAAAAAATACTGGGATAGAAGTACAGTTTTCCAGATTTCCAACTACCTCCTTGCGAAATATCAATAATATAAATTCAGTAGTTAATTAAATGAGATAGGTAACTCATACGAAGTATGTCGATTTAATTTTTTGTATTTTAATTATTAGATGATAGTACCTAATCAACGGATTTCTGTACCCATGAAAACTATCGCAATATTTTGTGACGCAACTGTTTTTTAATAATTTCGTCTTAGGATTATATTAGGACTTGGGTTTTACCATGGCTTTATAGGTACCTACGTTAGGTATATAAATAAATGGAATTGCGATGTGTATACATACACATAGGTTATACAGTGTAGATTTATCGATATGAGGTGTGAACTTGGTATGTTCTGTTTTTATTAAAATAAAATTGTTTGAAATATACATGTTTTATTGACAACTTATTTTTTTTATTATTCTTACACCTATTTTGTTTTCTATTTATTTAAATACCTACATTAATATCACGCATATACAAAATAATGAAAAACTATCAACATAGATTTACAAACATCACACTACGATATTAATTGTTAGGTATCATAGTCACGCTGGGCTTATGTAGAATATAGTACATGTTACCAAAGTCGCCCAGTTGCATGGGCTCGGATTACATTATCATATACCTATTACTGATGATGGACTTGTCGCCATTAAGAATGTATCGGTTGTAACAGGACATACCAAAGAGCTTCGAAGGAATGAGCGATGAAGAGGCGCGGGCGGAACGCAAGCGGCGGCAGAGGCAGGCGCAGGAAGAGTTCCGACAGAGGCAGATGATGAAGCAAGGCGAACCGGGTTAGCAGCATGCTCTTATTTCTATAAGCATAAGTACCATTCTCCAGGACAAGTTTTGGCCAAGTATTTATACTCAGTTACCTACCTGTTACCGATATCGGTAGGTACAGTCATTACGAACTAGAGTTCGTGCGAGCGCTGGTCCATAAAGCGACGCTGGAAGACAATTCAGTCACTTCGAATACTTAGCACATTAAACCCTTCTTCTTTGAAATTCTAAACCAGAGTTAAATTCTCGAAACACAATCTTCGATCACTTTTAGCTATTGTTTACTGACTATAAGAACTATAATATGACAATGGTAATAATGTTTGAGTTCAAGTCTAAACTAAAACATTTCCGTCCAGATGACAAACCAGACCTAAGCAGAAACAGTAGCAGTTTCGACAAACTCCTAATGGACATACCGACACAAGAGATCGTCATTGAAGCGAGCGGGGCGGACGAGGCCGGCAAGAGGAAGTCTCCCGCGCCGGACGGCGGCGCCGCCAAGCGCCGCGGCAGTGTCACTAGGCTAGACATAGTGCAAACTGATTGAACACAATTGTTTTATACTGCGCGAATCACGCCTTACACTGTTAAGTTGTTGATAAGTGTTTTCTTCCCTAGGTGGTACTTACTCCAGAACACCCCGTTATGTGAGGAACACCAAGGTTATGCTCCTACTGAGGGCACCATGGTGAATCTTTGTGATTAAATAGTAAATGAATTATTTAGATTATTTTTGTGACTAAGCTTAGTGTAATTGCTTATGTGTATTTTTTATCTTATCGATTATCTCAGTGGCGATTTTCTAGTTTTGTCTCAGGCCAATAGTTAGCTCTTTATTTTTGTAATTAATTTGCAATAATTATTTAAGTTGTCACATGAATTATAGAGTTTCATTCAATAAAACACGCGCTTATTTGAAATCGTTTATTCACTAACTGGTTACGCAACTTACACGGGAGTATTTACACAAACGATACACGCTAAGTTCTAAGTTATTGTACTCAGGCAAATTAAGAAACGAAAATAACACCCTACTTATAATTAATTGTTAAACGAAAAGTTATCTTAAAACCAACTACTTAAGAACTAAGCTACATAGACTTAGGATATCAACTTCAGTGATTGGCGATTGAAATGTGTGGTTCTAGAACTACTATTTGAAATGCCTTACATTTAGTAAACATGTTACATGCTTTGGATAGCTTCAGAGCAGACGAATGGCGAGGCAGCGGAGCAACTAAATTTGGTAATTATTAAATTTAACCTAATTTCCTTCTGTATACGACTGTAATTGGTATAGCAAGTGCCGTGAAGCGCGCGCGGCTATAATACCAAAGATCTTATTCTGAAGGAAATTAAGTTTAATTTAAATCGTTGCTTTAGTCGCTTCGCCGCCATTCCATCCGTTTGAGCTGGCCCTTATTTAAACATAAGTGTATCTGTACCTATATTTCCAAACATACACATACCTCAATCAAAACCAAACTATGTATGAAGAACCAATGTTCTTACATTTTTTACCACAGATTGGAGATTTTAGTTGCTAAGCCCTAAACGTTGATTCCTTCACAACTTTAAAACAAAATGTAAATTAGACGTCTGTTACACTTTTGATAAACCATACAAACAAATTGTATGTTTATTTAGTCATAAGCGGAGCTCCAAAATGTGCATCGGAGTTCTAATTACAACATTTTAAAGTAAAATACGTCACTATAGGCATAGCGCTTAACTGAGTGTACGTTACGTCAAATGACGCGTGACGTCATAGCGCACACTCTCGCGCCCACCACCACACTAACCTACTGGGATAAGCCTGTGTGGTTAACGCCCTCTGTACACGATCCAATTATTTGGCAAATTCTAGTCTTTGAAGCACGTTTGATGGAAATTTATATTTTAATCTAACAAGAGGCAGATTCTATTAAAATAAGCAGAGTATCGTTTAACGCCTTTTGACGCTCCTTTAAATGGTTTGTTCAAAACCTTGAAGTTTCTGTCAAAAAGTGGGACAGTGATATTTGTATCAGAAAAGGGCTTGCAACCTACCATCTAAGTTACTTGACGTCTAAAACTCCGACCAATAAGACGGCCACATCTTCACGTGACAGCAAAATGTAGCGATGCTATTGGTGGCATGAAACTTATAAAATAATTTAATTTTACAATTCCGTTATTATACCTTGATTAAACAAATTACAACTCAAAATATTACGATACGCATCGCCACACTGGTACTAACTTATAACACGCTACAAAACTTACTCACTATAATAACATACATAATGTATGTATACTTAACTATGTACAAGGACACGGGTTTATACGAATCTGTATTATATTCTGATGAGAATAATAACTAAAATCGGGATATTCGGTACCCATAAAATTAATTTTAAAATAAGGGTTTAATTTATTGCTCTCAGCTACGGAACCCTAAATAGGTAGATGAGCACGATTGTCCGTATAAGCGAAGATAAACAATGATACGAGTGAGCTCTTCTATAGCTTAGTTAGTTCAATGTAAGTTGGCGCGAACACTGCCAATGGCGCTCGGCGTAAGGGCCTGTGCACACCACGTTTTTTAAACGCACCGTTCGGGGCTTTTATCCTAAAAAAAGTCTATAGTCTGTCCCTGACTCGCGTGCGTATCGCGTCAGCGCGACAGCTATAGCTTCGCTGTGCCAGCGTTATTCCTTCGTACAGCACTGTTCTCCTCTGGTAGCCCGAGTGTGCATAGGACATTATTTATTTCATTAATTATCGCTAAATATAGTGAAACTACAGTTGTCTGCGCGAACAACAACTATCTATTATCTGACACTAGACACACGCAATGTAATCCCTCGTTTACAATGACGCAACATTTACACTGATTTATGTTGTTGTCTCCATTTATAGACACCTCAAAATAGGAATTAAAAAAAACATAAATCAGTGAAAATGTTGCCTCAATAACATTAACAAGCATTCAAATAAAATATCTTTAGTTTTTATGTTTAGATCATGGTGTATGTCATTAACATACTTATACACTTTTTTTTATTAAGGAAATAATAACGGATCGCCATCTCACGATACTACGCAAAAAAGACTTAATGGCTTCAGAGTTAAAGTTGAATTTAGTCAGTTAATGAATATTTGTATAGGGTAAAGCAGCCTCTAAAATACTGTGTATGTAATTGTAAAGTTATATTTAAAAAACTACTGATATTCTTTAGAATTAAATATATATTTTATAGTTTTTATTTTAAACCACTGTATTACACATTGTCATGTTAGGAACAATCTATTGAAACCTGAATACATAAGGTGCAACCATTTTATATTTCTAGTTTAACTACGAATGTGTACACTCTAGATTATATATTATAACATATTAGATTATACGATTTTTGTATGCGTCAATTTTACATACCTATACCAACTATAAAACTTAATCTTGACAGAACTATCGCCATTCTTTCTACTACTATAGTATTATAAGACAGCAATAATTCCAAAATCTGTTTAGTATAGTTTGTGTACATACATTATAATTTTAGTGGTTACAAATATGTATAAAGATATTTAGGAATTATTTGAATGTAACATTGCCAGCAACTTGAAAATGGACTTTCAACCGTTTCAAATACAATCTGGTTTAGATTGTTATTGTTTACGAATAATCCTTTTCATAAGTTTATGTCTAGAAGAGCCTGTTTTAAGGCTTTTTTTACAAAGTAACAATGTAAATATGTCAGAAAACTGTCCATAGGACATTTCAGTATGAAAATACATTTATAAGCGTTTCGTACTTGTAAGAATTGGATACTATAAAGTATCAAAGTAGGCAGTGATCTAGGAAAAGAAATTAGTAATAGATATAACTATTCTTAGTCACTTTTATAAAATATTGAGTTTTACACACTTGTTTTTAAAGTTTAAAAACCAACAACAAAAATTAAAAGTGTTCAGATTGTTTTGACTACCTACGTAAATAACCGAATCTTTATTCAGTTGTAGTATTCTAGCATAACACCATCCAAATAAAAGCAAAACCGAAACATAAATGAATACATCTCACATAACACCATTACGAGTTTAATATGACTCACATAATATTAGTTCCAACATTCCAGATAGTGAGATTTTCTGAAATCTAAATTTAATTAGGCTAAATGTACAGAGTCGTTTTTGAGAAGTACAGTCAGCTACGAAAATATAAAAATAATAAATATCGCCAGAAAAAATACAAACGGTATGGATTCAAACAACGCTTTGATTATAGTTACCGTACATTGTCAAATAATTTCATGAAGACCATTCGCAAAATATTAGGCTTCGAATCCGCGGCTACCGAATCAGTGATTTGAGGTCTACACTTAAACAACTTGGACCTGTATTAAATAAATCTCAAATCTGAGAGCTATATGTCTTATGTCATACAAAACAAAATTACGCCAATATTTCTTACTGTCTTAATATTTTGTTGCTGACTGTACACCTATATAAATCGACAGTGTACACTTAGCTAGTGCCATCGCTGGTACAAAGCGGCGTTATATAAGTATAAGACGCGAACACATCTACGCAACAATGAACCTACAGTATTGGAAGTTAACGTTGATTATCGGACGAGACACGTGGCTGACGACTGCCTTACCGTGAAGACATCAAATGTATCTGTGACAAGAAATAAAATATTAATATCATCAAACAAACACACCAACTGTAATAAAATAATAATAATTTAGCCCTATTGACGTCCCACTCCTGAGCAAGGGCCTCTCATCTCTAGGAGAGGGATTCAGGCCGTAATAAGGCGGGTTGGCGGATTTCACATGTCTTTTGAAAATATGCAGATTTCCTCACGATGTTTTCCTTCACCGTAAGCGAGTGATAATCATATAGAAATTATGATTCGCCCATAGATTTCGTAAAACTCAGTGGTGCGAGCCGGGTTTTGAACCCAGGTCATGGCGCCCGCAAGCCGCGTGCTTAACCAATCGGCTATCACTTCTTGCACCAACTATGGTCGGAAATTAAAAAAGCGTACAATTCATTGAGAGCGATTTCATAACACCCAGATCAGGGTCGGTATTCACGTAAAGTTTCCGTGTAGAAATCGACAGCTTTCAGCCTTCTTTTAATTGATTTGTAAAATAATGCTGTATGGATGTCCGACATTGGAAGCTTTCTGTGAGCCGTGAATACAATAGACTAGTGGTTAGAGGAACCGCCCACGTAGCTAAGAGCTCGGGGTTTGATCCCCATCCTGGCCATTTAACTGCTGACGTGAGCGCATTCCTAACACAAGCATTAGCTTAGCTGGAGGGGCTAACAGGAATACTAGTAATGTGGTAAACACAAATTGCTAGTAATCTTTATAAAAAAAAAATACCCGCCTAGGGGAAATTATCCTACTAATATTATAAATGTGAAAGTTTGTGAGCGTGGATGTATGTATGTATGTATGTATGTTTGTTACTCCTTCACGCAAAAACTACTGAACGGATTTGAATGAAATTTGGAACACAGATAGTTTATAACCGGGATTAACATATAGGATACTTTTTATCCCGATAATCCCAAAATTTTTGTTACGTTAAATACTACGCGGACGAAGTCCGTGGGCACAGCTAGTGAAAATATAATTCCGACGTTAATACACACACACAGAACGTGTGCGGACAGCCCGATGTTCCTGTTGTATGATGGCCGTTGTATTAACATCAGTTATTCAAATTAGCTCGTACTTAGTTTGGAAGACCACTTAACGCAGGGGTTCGATTCTCGTCGGGGTAAAAATTCGGAAACGGCCTTTGCGTAATTTTCCCGGGTCTGGGTGACACTGGGATCGCCCCCAGTCCATTGTACGGTACCCATAGTACAAGCGTTGCTTAGTTTGGGACCATACAGATGGTGTGTCAGTATGGCGATATTTACTTATTATATAATTACTAGCTGTGCCCACCACCTTCGTCCGCGTAGTATTTAACTAACAAAAAAATCGGGATTATCGGGATAAAAAGAATAAATATATCCTATGTGTTAATCCCGGTTATAAACTATCTGTGTTCCAAATTTCATCCAAATCCGTTCAGTAGTTTTTGCCTGAAAGAGTAACAAACATCCACACTGACAAACTTTCTCATTTATAATATTAGTAGGATTTATCGCGTGGTGGGTGTGTACCTGCGTCACTAGACGGGCACCTCCTCGGCTTCCTTCTCGCGCTGGCGCACGGCCACGGCGGTCTCCACCAGCAGGTACAGGCACTTGAACTTGTCGCGCTCGCCCTCCACACTCGCGCTGGACGGCACCACCTGCGGCAAACAATCGCAACAGTCAATAACCAGGTTGAATTCGTGCGCGTATTACGTGGCCGGAAATCGCCCTGGACAGAGCAGCGTGGAATGTAAAAGGGGACGCCTTTGCCCAGGAGTGGGTCACCATTACAGGCGAATAAAAAAAAATCTATAGAGAGTTCATTATTCAAAGGTTCGTCCGATCGACCGGTCTAATCCGAAACTAGGGGGAATAGCGAAAAATGCCCAAAGAAGTCTGGGGGACGATTTGGATGAAAACCAAAACTGCATTTTAGACAAAAAAATTAAAAGAACCGGATCTTGTCACGTATTAATTTTGAAAGAAATAAAAACATCTCTACTATTGTACCAGCGGAGAGTGTCGCTTCTTAGGATCAAATTCTGGGAGGGAAGTAAAGACAAACGGCAAACTAAAGGAAAAGGCAAACATAATAGTTTGGGTGTCATCCCTTATGCTAGGTGAAACAGAAAGGGTATACAATTTTTTTTGCAACTTCACTTTGTAAATCTAAAACTATCGGCTTTGTGGGACAGTTGAAGTACTAAAGGTTTCATAGACTTATGAAATCTGTCAACAGCTGTATCCCTATGTTTTTCAAGTTCCTCCAAAGCTGATAGTTTTAGAATTACAAAGTTAAGTTTTGAAACTCAAACTCAAAATTGTTTTTATTCACGTAAGCCAAAGCATTTATGAATAGTCAGAATCTACCACTGGTTCGGAATGCTGCTTCCAGTGAGAAGATCCGGCAAGAAACTCAATGGTTACTCTCTTATCAATGAATTAAAGATGGTAAACATTCTCACGAACAGCATAAAAATATGAGCAGTCCACACCATTGTCAGTAAATAAGTAAGTTAGTTCCAGTTCGGTTTCAACCTGCAGAATCAATATTAAAAAAAAAAATCGCCAGACTGACACACCAACTACATGGTCCCAAACTAAGCAACGCTTGTACTATGGGTACCGTACAAAGGACTAGGGGCGATCCCAGTGACACCCAGTCCTGGGCAAATTACGAAAAGGCCATTACCGAAATTTGCCCCGGCGGGAATCGAACCAGCAACCACTATGTGCAGTGAGCCGAGCGGCCTACGCTCGAACCACTGCACCAAGCGGTCGTCTATCAATAGTTAGGTTGAAGGGTTGGTCGGTGATGGAGTACCTGCAGGCGGCGCCGCAGCGGGTGCGGCAGCTGCGGCAGGTGCGCGAGCTGCGGGTGCCAGCCGCCCGCGCCGCCCCCCCCGCCCCCGCCGCCGCTCGTGCCGCCCGCGCTCGCCTCGCCGCCCTCCTCCGACTCCGAGGTACGCACTGTCACTACTGCTGCCGTTCGCCTGACAACAAACAACCCTCAACTCTTAGGGGGGCTTCGGCTTCATGGGGAAAGTGATGTAGCCATGTTTATTGTAGGCGGGTATTAAATCTATACAAATAAATAAAACTGAAGTGTCTGTTTGTAATGAAAAAAGGGCCAGGTTATTACTAAATATGCATATTAAAGTATTTACCATACTTAAAAAAAAATCTGTTTCATTGTTCCAGCTAATCTCCGAAATGGCTGGACCGATTTTGACGGGACTTTCCCTGGCAGATATAGCCGATGTTATTAGGAGTAACTTAGACTACTCTTAATTTATACAAGTTCCACACGGGTGTTGCGGACAACAGCTAGTTTTGAGATGTAATAGAATAGCATTTTCAAGTTCGCTCGCAGCATTGAGAGTGACTTATTAATAACAGGCTCGGTAGGTCGGTCGGTGTAAATAGAACTCACCCTCTGGCGGCGGGGTGCAGTTCCCGGTCCTCTGGCCCGTACCGTATGACGGACTGCCACACGGAGGGGTCGTACTTGACCTCCTCCTCGCTGACGGCGCTGGACGAGTAGCCCTCCTCGCCGTCGCCGATCTCATCGCCGTCGCTGCGGTACACCAGCAGCCCGTCCGTGTACTCTTGTTCTGCGCTCCGGTCCACGTCGTTCTGTTCACCAAATGAAATGGGTCACATTACACTCTTACTAAAGAATCGGATATTCTGAAACTGATATGCAAGGTATCTTGTGCTAATTCAGTTGTGAACCTGACACCCTCAACCCAAATAATAATAAAACAATCTTTCTTTGGAGTTGTTTATTATTATAAGACCTAAGGGCCTATGCACACCACGTTTTTGAAACGCGACGTCGACGCGCGGTTTAGAAACGTGCGTCAACGACGCACTTTAATCCTTATCCTTAAAAAAAACTGTGTGTCTGACTCGCGTCTGTATCGGTACAAATGCGCGTCGACGGCGCATCTACTGTTATCACTTTGAACTGATTTCTCCACAAACTCAGAAAATTTTGGATACCTTAAAAATTTCGTCTCATCTGTTAACCCAGGGTTTTATTTTATTTAGATATTACAACCACAGATATAGATTTACATAGATAACGCAAATGTATGTACTTAGCGTGTCCGAAAACCCCGACCAAGCCTCAAGGTCGGTCGCCGATAACTTACAGTCCTAACGACTACAGATATAAAAATGTGAGTATGGGCGAGATAATCACTCGAGAGAATCGTAGCGGGAGGAGGGCATCGGCGGCATCGGTGTCTTTAATTCAAATTTTTAACACCTACTGTGACGTCACAGTAAAATTCGGCCCGCTTGGTTTCAATACAAATCGCGATACTTGCGTTATCTATGTAAATCTATATCTGTGATTCCAACCCATATTTTCGTAGTGTTAATAGAGTCACCTCAATCTCAACCCCGTCCCAGGAGGCGACCACGACGCCGGCGGCGCCGGTGTTGGAGCCGGAGGAGCCGGGCTGCTTGCGGCCGCGCCGCGAGATCGTGTAGTGCAGGGGGTCGTGCCCCTCCCGCCGGATCATCTCCGGCAGGATGCGGCGCCGCGCGTTTATGAACCAGTTGCATACCTGGACCAAGACATTTATTACAAACTAGCTGTGCCCGCGACTTCGTCCACGTGTAATTTAACTTAACAAAAATTGCGGGATTATTCATCCCCTATTTTATCCCCTTGGGGGTAGATTTAATCAAAATCCTTTCTTAGCGGATGCCTACGTCATAACATCTACCTGCATGCCAAATTTCAGCCCGATCCGTCCAGTGGTTTGGGCTGTGCGTTGATAGATCACTATGTCAGTCACCTTTGAGTTATATATATTAAGATTAAAACAATAAATCTTTGATGATGAATATCGCGGCAAGAAATAGCCATAGTCAGAGAAGTGTGGGACATTTAGCGGCTCTTAATAAACAAAGATACGCGTCGGTCCTCGGAATAAATTATAGTTGAGCAACATCTAGTAATGGTCCATGGAATCCAAATAAAGCTGAGGGAAAGGCTGATTAAGAGGTCCATCTCCGTAAATGGGCCATGTCCAGTCGTTGCGTAACAAGGGTGCCTCCACCCATTTGGACTGGCACAATCGAAAATTCCGGATGATGTTTCCGTCCATAAGTATACTTTTCTGCTCAATAGAGCCAGATTCATTAAAGATTAAAGGCCTGTGTATGCGATCATACCTGCAGCACGGTCAAATTAGCTTCCTGACTCAAGGTGATCTTCTCAGCGTCGCTCGGATAGGCGTTGTACCGGTGATCATAGAGCCACCGCTTGAGTATCTTGACGGAGTGTTTGGGCAGGTTGCCGCGGCGCTTGCGGATGGATATCATGCCCTGCATGGGCGCCTGGCCCGAGTGCACGAGGCTGGCGCGCCGGGAGCGGTCGGCCTCGCCATCTGTGCCGCTCTCGTTCTCGTCGGTCGATGATGTTGAAGGGAAACGTTCGCGGACTGGAGACAAAATATATGTTAGGTAATGGGTATTGGACTTTCCCCCGGGACTCGTCGCGGGTCAAACCTCGACTTCATCATTGAACACCATTGTAGATCCTAGCTTACGTGAGTAACAGTTTTCGTAGTATATCGCAGGACTATTCCAATTAAAAAATGTAATGGGAAAGTACTCGAGCTGGATGCAGAAGGGTGGAGGGCCTCCCCACCCTTCTGCGTCCAGCTCGAAACGGATCGACGATGTGGCAACAGTAGTAGTAGTAACAAACTTGATGCAGAAAACACAAAACCGCAGCGAATCCAGTGTTATGTATGGGTACATCCAATGTAGGTAAAAAGCAGCTGACAATTGAGGATATGAACCGGGTCGGGATCTGGTTTGGTAACACCATATACCATACCAACAGATCGACCAATAGACCAATCAATCAATAGTCAGTAGTTCGGTACTAGATTCCATGACGTAAATGATAGCGTACAATAGTTACATCCTCAGAACTAAATCTTCAAAGTTTGAAATAGGGTTAAATACTCTGGAGGGAAATACAAACTGGTCTGTTGAAAGACTCCTTTATGAAGTACCTATATGCATTTTGTTATTTGTAATAAGACTATCTTACCACATTACATAATCTATATTAATTAATTACATTATTTCCGTATCTTATCGGTATTCGCTTGTTTATTAGGCATCCTACTTTATTCTGTAGCTACTAAGATTCTGCTATTGTACCAAGATAATTCAATACGAGGCATGCCTTTTAAGTTCTGTTGTTTCCATAATTCCCGGCAATTTTGAATTTGGAACTGTTCTATATTCGAATGTGTTTAAATTTCGAATCTCAAAACAGTTGAATGTATTAGGATTAATGTTATTGTTTAGTCACAGCGTCGATTAGAATCTGTCAGGTTACGTACGAAAATGAATCTTTCTAAGGAAAATGTTCGTGCAATAATTTTCTACAACTTTAGAAGAGGCCTGACACGGCTTCAGTGTTTTGAAGAGCTAATATCTGTGTTCAGGGATGAAGCCCCATGTCTGCGGACTGTCGAACGCTGGTATTTAGAATTCCAGCGTGGACATACTAGTGTTAGTGACAAATCTCGCGAAGGTCGCCCAAAATCTGCATTCACTGAAGATAACATCATTGGAGTGAGACAACTAATTCTCGAAGATCGTCATGTGACGTATCAAGAGATAGAGGCTCTATTAGGCATCTCAGGGACAACCATTCAGAAGATCTTGCATGAAGCGCTTGGTGTAAGAAAGCTAGTTTGCCGTTGGATACCGCATCTGCTTTCCGACGATCACAAGGCGGCCCGCGTCAGATGGTGTAAGAAAACTCTGCAAAGGTTCAACCGAGGAGAGTCAAATCACGTCTACGACATCATCAGTGGTGACGAATCTTGGATCTACGCCTACGATCCTGATTCCAAACAACAATCTACAATCTGGGTCTTTCAAGACGAGCCAAAGCCGACTAAAGTTGTTCGTTCTCGAAGCACTTCAAAGAAGATGGTGGCCACGTTCGTTAGAAAAACCGGCCATGTTGCGACTATTGCACTTGATGATCGTAGAACGGTTAACGCAGAGTGGTATACCACAGTTTGTTTACCACAAGTCATCGCCGAACTTCGAAAATCTAACTCAAAGCGACGCATCATCCTGCACCACGACAATGCAAGTTCACACAGCGCTCGTCAAACGATTGAGTATTTGAAGCAGGAAAAAGTAGAAATTCTTGACCATCCTCCATACAGTCCTGACCTAAGCCCTAACGATTTTTTTACATTTCCTAAAATTAAGAAAAGTCTTCGTGGTCAAAGGTTCCAGTCCAGTGAAGAAGCAGTCGACGCTTTCAAGTCAGCCATTTTGAACACCCCCACTTTAGAGTGGAATAAATGTTATAATAACTGGTTTGAGCGAATGGAAAAGTGTATTAAGCTACGTGGTGAATACTTTGAAAAACAATAAAAAGTACTATAAGGTTCTAGTTGTGTTTTTTTCTTCAAACGACAAAACTTAAAAGGCATCCCTCGTACTTAGCTTGTTCTAAATGTTATCATGGCCTAAAAGATTAATTTATTTTTCTAGAAAAATAATTTATCATCAAACGTGACTAGAATATTGAAGCGTGCCTACTTTTCTTTTCATAGATCTAAAGCGTGAACACAGCACATTTTAACATGGTCCACAAATGGCATACCTACGTCAGGTAAAATTCGTAAAAGGTAAGTAAGTATTGTACTGTATTCTCGTAAACACGCGCGGCCTGATTCTTTATGTAGACTCATGAATTTTACATGTATGCGAATAACGGACGTCACAGTTTATTGAGCGGTTGGCGCTATGTTCGATTTTTAACCGACTTCCAAAAAGGAGGAGGTCCGATGTTCGTCTTTTTTTAATACTATGTTTTAACGGTTTAGGTAGTCCGTTATATTATCTTCTGGCTTCTGATTGCCTGGCCGAGAGCCATAGCCACAGAATATCCAAGTCCACTTCGCTAGATTTGTCGTTTCCGAGTCGCGATTTTGTTAAAACAAACGCCTATAAACATGACGGTATTACAAATCGCTGTCGCATCGCAATCGCATTGTCGATGTGGGCCTGGCCTAAATAAAGAAGTGCTTGCAAAGTTGATCGAACACTCGCTTTGATAACTAGGAGCGAATTTCATGTGATAATAAAAAACTTAGATAATTAATGCTTTGCGAAAGATTTGTGATGATCCGTATCTCGCTCTGGGCCATACAGTGTGGTGGACTAAGCGCCAATCCCTTCATTGAATCGGCTCAGTATAATGGCAAGTATATAGTATAGGCTCGTCCCAACCTAATGCCACCGGAGAAAATGTGAGCGTACAAGACTTACACCTCCAAAAGGTCATAGGTACAACTAAACATTAACAAACCTTAAGGGATTGAGGATGAGATCTATCTCAAGTTAATTCTTGTTTGCGAGCCCAGTGACGCGGAAGTAGGGGGGCGGCGATCGATGCGGGTGAACGGCCGGGGGTGACGCAACCCCACCCAAGGACACCCGTGTTTACACCCCCACCGCCCCCGCCCGGTAACTCGTTTATGTGCCGACGATTGTATAGGTGCTTGTTTACAAAAGGAGAGGTTAATCTCGATACTTAACTCACGGTAATATTCGGCTTTCATCAGATTTAAAGTACCTAGAATATAATTATATTACTTGGGGACGTACCTAGTTCCTTTCTAGACTACTAACTACCACATCTGTTAAAGCCATTTGCCAAATGGTTTCCCCTCTTATTAGGGTTTCTGCTATTTTTGAGAAATACTTGTCCCACTAGTTGGTTCGTGCAGCAGATAGTGTCATAGGGTAAATAAATATCGGTAGTCAGCAAAATCAGGGCCGAATGGAAGCTGACCTCTATACAAAAATTGACAAAAAAATAACCCATCAATTCTTATATTTCATCCCTTCTCTTCAAAAACAGCATTAGGTGTTATCTTTGAGGTCCAGACTCAGGTCACGATGAATCTACGACTTATTCATTTTCAAATGTCTCATTAAGTTCAATATAAACATGAACTGATGAACAAGTATCAATGCAACGACCACACGTCGTACGGACGCGGACCGACATTCTATTGACCCCGGCTATTGTTATCAGGCATCGTTGTTACCATTGGCATGGGTGGGTGGGACACAATCACCCATTATGATAATCTTACGAAAATAGTGCATACTCATTGTTCTACAGTTTCTGGAAACTGTGGCTTTTGGCTCTATGGATAACTTTGCGCAACTTTCAGATCCGATTGGATAAAACTTCGCTCTGAGAATACGTAGGTTGATATAATCCAACAAGGGGTTATACTGGGCTGTTTTTTTTTGTATACATTTTAATAATTCTGGTCACAACGTGAAATCCAATCCGATCGCAAGGAAAACATTGGTTTCATTGACAGACCGCTGCTCAAATAACACAATACTGCAGTTGTTGTTAAACTGAGTACCTAGGTATTTTAATTGCAAAACAATTTCCCGAGCGCTATTGTTTTAACGCGAAAGCGTGATGTTACGCAAAATTGCCGTGGACTTTGATGCTTATACGATATAATTTATTTAGGAATTTATTAGTACTTATTCTTAGGTACGAGCAATGACCGTAGAATCGATCAATGAACGCGGAAGATTTCGGGTAATAATATTTGGCATTTTACTATAATACGTTACATTGTAGGAATCTAGTATGCGAGTATGGTTTAGGCCTAAATTTAATCCCATTCAACTTTGTCGTATAACTACCTAAATTTATTTTGTGAGCGCTCTTGTGGTATTTCTTCTCAGCTTGCTATGTGAAATATAGCCGACGCCTAATAGGTAGGTATGCGTCCAAGAGCAATTTTAAGATTATTGAGTTGAGTCGTGTAGGAGTTGATAAGTTAGGAGTCGTGTAGGAGTTGATAAGTTAGGAGCATTGATTGCTCCACGTATGGAGAACATTTGCCGTAATGGTACAAGCGTAGGCCACTCGGCAGTTGTGGGTTCGATTCCAGTCGGTTTAAATTTCGGAAATGACCGTTTCGTAATTTTCCCTGGTCTGGTCGTCATTTAGATCGTCCCCAATCTATTTTATGGTATCCATGGGGCAAGTTTTGCTAAGTTTGGGTTCATACATACAGTTAGAGCGTTTGTCTGGCGATACCTCTCGCGATCTAACTTTAATGTCCTTGCTTGCGGTGGCTTTGTGGAGCGGGTCAACCTCTTCCCTCTATTATGGTTGAGGAGAGTGATGCCGCTTTTCAAGTCATGCTCGTGCGCGGGCGCTGCTTGCGGGGATTGGGCCACTCACTTGCCTCTTAACAACATTGTCGTTAAATACTATTCATTTACTTAGCATGGAAGGCATCACACCAAAGCAATTATATTATTATGCACCTGTTTTATTAATTGTTATTTTGGTTCGTAAACATTTAATTTGATGTAAGTATGAGTAGGTATGACCACCACACTAAACTAGCTTTCTCATTTTATCTACATACCTAAATCTGAGGGAGATTTGATTTTTTTTTTTTTTTTTTAGTAGCCCGTAGGGATCCCACTGCTGGGCAAGGGCCTCTCCCAAACATTTGGGAGGAATTGCCATAATCGCCACGCTTGGCAGGCGGGTTGGCGATCGCAGTAAGATGTCAAACGGTTCAGAGACGCTGCTGCCCGTCTTCTGTGTTCCTTTATTCCCTTAGTCGCCTTTTACGACACCCACGGGATGAAATGGGTTGGTACTATTCGCCGCCGGCACCACACAGCTTTGATTATTATTTACTATTAGTTATTTAGTGATAATGGTGTTGCCTGCTCATATTATTATTTTATGCTGTTCCTGAGAATGTACACCATCTGTAATTCATTGAAAAGAGTAACCATTGAGTTTCTTGCCGGGTCTTCTTAGTGGAAGCAGCATTCCGAACCGGTGGTAGATTCTGACTATTCATAAATGCTTTGTTGGCTTACATGAATAAAAACAATTTTGAGTTGAGTTTGAGTTGAGTTGATATTTATTACTAAGTTTTGGTAATACCTATGTACAACTTACGACACAAAAGAGCTACTACCGGTTCTTTAAATATTGGCATTTCATTGAAGCAAACTCGACAGGCATGACGTTGTTCCGATGATAATCCGATTTTGCTGTAATTTACCGGGTATCACCGGCGGAATGATTGATGAGACGGCTAATGGGTTAAAAGGGATCGGCGGATGACGTGTTGTATACCTACTTTGCATAGGCTGTTATGGCTCTTAGGTAACGCTCGCTCGACGATATTACAAGTAGGTCGGCGTGTTCGGTAATTATTTCAAAGATAACAAAGAAGCAGCACCTCTGAGATTTAAAAATTTAATGTGCAAATCTAATCATACTAATATTATAAAGAGGAAAACTTTGTTTGTTTGATTGTAATGAATAGGCTCCGAAACTACTGAACCGATTTGAAAAATTCTTTCACTGTTGGGAAGCTACACTATCCCCGGGTGACATAGGCTATAATATATTTTCTAAAAAATTAGGGATCCTTACTAAAACTCGAATACGTACCCGTATATGTACCCGTGCGAAGCCGGGGCGGGCCGCTAGTGTTTTATAGGTTTATCACTTGAAAGAAAACATCATGAAGAAACCTGTAAGCATGTCTTCATAAATTCGTCAACTTGCACTAGGCCAGTGTGGTGTACTATGGCCCGAATCCAACTCGCATTGAGCCTATGGGCCAAAATACCATCAGCTAATTATGGAGTTGCACTGCAGTACACCTCTGCCCACTCCTTCGGGGACTAGTCGTGATTGTATTTATAATTATAAAAAAATTAAGTGTAGGAACCTGGCATGCATCTTGAGTAAAGAAAGTGTGAAGCAGCAAAGTTGTTGATAATGCAATTTGATATTTGATTTAAATTGGACCACCCAAGGAGCTTAATAGAGAACAGTTTTAAAGGACAGTTGTGCTGTATGGACTATGTGAATGATATTTATTAATATATTTTAATTTTATTTCATATTGTGGGGAGCTCATGGGTAATTTTACAAAATGAATTAATAACTAATTAAATATATGCGAACTAGATGTGCCCGCAACTTCGTGGGCAGGGAATAGTATCTTTGGCTAGCATTTTTAATTATTTCGGATAATTATTTGACAAATAAGGCACACATGTATAAATACTTTTATGAGCTATATGCAGAGTTTCACTGCAAAGAGCTATATTTCCATACAAACTTTCATCCCCTATTCCTTATTATTATTTTGCACCCTTGAGGGTAAAACTTTTACAAACTTTGAATGTCATATTTATTTATATCCAATCTACAGCCTGAAAAATAAGTTTCAAGCTTCTAGCTCTAAAAATGACGATATTTTCACAACTTTTCATCCCCCCTTTCAACCCCTTACAACCTTTTTTCGCATTAAAAAGTAGCCTATGTCCTTTCTCAGACTATCTCTGTACCAAATTTCATTTAAATTGGTTCAGTAGTTTTGGTGTGAAAGTGCAACAGATTGACAACACTTTCGCATTTATAATATGTATAAAGATTACATGCTCCCACAATCCACATACAGGAGGGAAACTTTGCATCATATGCATCGCATCAAATCAGAATCTGAAAAATCTTTATCCACTTTATCCGCAACACTCAGTCTAATAGAGTGTATATAAGTCTGTAAGAATAGAACAATTACAATTAAATTACAATTTTGTTATAAGTTGTGTGTGTGGTTTTAAGACTATTATAGTGGATAGTGGCCTAAGCTGCAGCATGAAACCCTTCAGGATTTTCTACCAGCGAAGAAGGAACAAAGGTTTGGTTTATAGGTGTGAATAATGCTACAATTTTAACAATTTGACACACATCTCTATAAAATATTCCTAAATCAGTAAAAGGTTCTTTTACTAGAGAGCATGAAGCTAATTCATCAAAACCTTACGTTCTGATCTGAACAAAACCCCCACCATTTTTTTTATAGAAAGTAAATATCAACAAAGCGATAGTAGCGCCGTCTACCGTGGCGCGGGATTAAACTAAAGTTGAATTGACTGACTTGATAGCGGCGGCCGGCACCAGCGGCCATCTTGTGAGCCATGACCGCTGTCAATTTACTGTCACTACGACATTTTAGTTTAGACAAGTCAATGAGATTCCAATAACAATAACACAAACAAAATGAAACTTATCCACTTTTATATGCAATTTAATAACCTACACGGCATATTTATATCTAAATGGATACACAAGAAGGTATCGATCGCCGTAACACGGCGGGCATTACGTAGCTCATACATGGACGAGCTAAAAATAACCCAAGCACGTGCCAATTAAGCTCGAAAATACCCGACTATCGCGTCTTATACAATAATTAACGTCATATTGACAATTACGAGCATTATTATGCATATTACGATGATGTTTTTTTCCTAAAAAATATGCTTCTTTGTACAGCTAATGATAGATAAGCAATGTGGCGCATTGGCGCCATTTTCCTTTCGCAAGATCACGCTCCTTGGTGACGTAACAGACCTAAATACATTTGCTGAAGATTCTTAGCTAGTAATTATGATGCTGAGACTCGTTTTTCTCCAAATTTTAGCCCTAAAAATGTGTTGTTTTCGTTTACATGTCACCTTGACATATTGTGTCAATTTGACATGCATGGCGGAAACGTGGCGTCGTTTTGATATTGGACCGGCTCACCTCCAGGAGACGTTGAATGCTGTCTGCTTGCTACTCTCGCGTTCCTGATAATTTCTCTGGTCAGCTCACGCACGTCTTGACATTGTTGGTACGACATTTCGGTCCGGTCACGCTGTTCTTGAGAGAGACCGGCCGTGGGAGGTAACATAATTGCTCACTCAATCCATGCAAACACTTCTTTCTACACTGAGTCACTCATATACACTAAATAAGTTATCCCAATGTTCAAAAATGACAGGTGATATCAATGTAAACGACGAAAACAAAAATAATGCGACTCAACAACGCGCAGCAAACCGAACAGAGCGCGACTGTCAGCGATTGTCGCACTAGCGACGGCGGGAAGCTATTACAGCGCCGTCGCACCTCTGTCACTTTCTTTCTCACGGAGAAACGTATTGTTTTCTCACTCACGCCGCAATAATTCGATGACAGACGCATTTGTGAATGTCAAAACAAAGCGTGGGCTGTTAAATGTCAAACATTCAACCGTTTTCCCAAGTAACGGCACCTATCAACTGTTTTGTGAACTAATTGAAAAATGGGAACAAAGATTATTTTAACACTGTTTGTGTTTCAGCACCATCTTAACTCATTGAATTGAGTTACACAATCACTCATTAGAGATTGCCCGTGGGGTACTGAAATAGGTACCTACATTGCGTCAGCTGAGCTAAAGCTGGACTAGCTCAAACACATCGAATGAATTTACATCAATTTATTATACCTAGGTATGTAATGTATACCTAAGTAGGTGTCTATATCTTGACGCCATGCGTTAGCATTTAGGCTAGCAAGTAGTCAAACAGGCAACAAGCCTTCAAAAAGATATGTGCCTACCTAGGTACCTAATTGTTGGGTAAGTACATTTTACCTAAACATGTTCTTAGTAGTTAGTAGCCTGGGGTACCTACGTTTATAGGTACTGTAGTAGTAGTAGGTTGTTGTATGTAAACTACTAATTATATATTTAGAACTAAAAGCCATCCCAAGTAGGTATCTAGGTAGGAAATTTGTAGTTTATCTGTCTGTCTGTATGTTTAAGTATGGTTTGAGGCAGGTCTTGAAAGTTTTCTGGTTTGAGAACTGTGATTGTGGTAGATGTAGGTATGTTGTGTATGTGTGAATACCTGCTTACTAAAGGAAGTACTACCTACTTTGAAAATTACGAGACCAAATTAATTGCAAACAAAATAGTATAAATTTTTATGGACGGATTTATTGATGCGTCAATGAAATAAAAAAATAATAACTTATTACAATGAATGCTACATTAGACGAAAATTATTTACAGTCCTATGTTTATCTAGTAACGGTGTTGCTCCATGGAGTCGATGAGTCGCTTGTACACCAGCTCGGGTGCCTTCGTCGAGAACTGGAAGTCCATGTGGTTGAAATGGTCATCGGGAACTTTCACGGCTTGATTCACGTTGGGGAGATCAGCCTTTAATCTCTCGACGTCCTTAGGATGAGCGAGCCAGTCCTCTTCGCTGTAGAATAGTGTCACAGGAGCGTGAACCTTCTGCATGTCGTACTTAGGCGGCTCAGGATTGCCATAAACTTTCTCGTTGATCTCAGGGCCGTAGTCGTATCTCTTGAAGTCTTCTGACGCTACGCTCTGGCCGTAATGCTTGATCAGTTTAGTCGAGGTACCGGCTGGTAAGTGGCTCAATACCACACGGATGACTTCTGAGTCCAAGCCTTCAACGTTGACGCCGGCCATCACGAAGTTCACATTAGAACAGACTTTCTTGCAGCCGATCTCTTCCTCGCACATGGCTCCGCCGACAATGTGGATCAGCTCGTTGTTGGGGTTGAAAGCACCATGTCCGAGTTGAGTTTTCAGAGCCTGGTGGAACTTGCTGGTTGGTGCGATCATGCGGAACAACGGGCTGCGAACGTTCTTCATGTAGACCACGGGAGATAAGGCGTACATCATTATGATCTTGTCGTTGTATTCAGGCTTCGTGGCGGTCAACGCGAAGAATGCGGTCGAGCCCAGTGCGTGCCCAATGTAGTATAGCTTCTCTTGGGCCGTAGTCTGTAGGGCGTAGTCGATCATGGCTGGAAGGTCGTGGAGAGCGATCTCGTCAGTGCTAAACTGCCAGAAGTCAGACACGGCGGGGTGTTTGCTGACGTGCCTAGAGTATTTGTTGCCGCGGGCGTTGCCGAGCCAGACGTCGTAACCTTGATCTGAGAGCAGGTAGGCAAGTGATTTGCCAGGGCCCATCAACAGCCAGTCGTCGGCGCTTCCAAGAAGTCCGTGCATGAGGAACACGACAGGCCTCTTCTGCACATCACGGGTTTGCATTTTAGGCGGAATTCTAAAGAGAGTCAGCAAGAAGCCGTCGTCAGTTTTGATTATGTGCTCCTCCACCGGGTACTGATGCTTCTTGACGAGCTCAGTAGCGTTTAGCTGAGCGTCTTCGTTCTCCTTTTGCGTGGCGACTTCGTAATTCTGGTGGAACTTCACCTTATCTTCGGGTCTGATGTGTTTCATGGCCTTTTGGGCGTCAGCGAAAATTATTTCAATATCTTGTTTGTCAGTAACGCGGGACGGTACAACGGGCATTTGGTTTTTCCACATGATGACGTCACCCGTGTCGTCGTACGTCACAATAGTGGCATCGACTGTGTTCCAATTCTGGTTTGTTTGGAGCGGCAAAGAGAAGTCGTCTTTGTTGTTCTTCTCCTTGGATTCATGGCTCTCGCTCGCGGAGGAGCTGGAGCGTGTCTTCTTGTGGTGAGAAACTTTTTGGGTATGCTGGTGTTCTTGGTGCTGATGCTGGTTCCTTGAATGATGGTTATGAGGCTTTTGCTGCCACTCTTCAGTGTTCTGCTGCCATGATTGTTGTTGCTGATACTCTGACTCTTCAGACTGGTGTTGGCGCTGCAGTGGCTTTTGGTTGTACTGCGACTCTTGGGACTGCGATTGGAACTCTTGTGATTGCTGCAGCAGCTGCTGATGTTTCTGTCTCTGCTGGGTCTCCTCGGACTGTGATTGGTGTCCGTTTTGCGTCTCCTCAGCAACAGTTTGGTATTGGTTCTCCTGGGACTGCTGGTGCTTCTGTTGTTGGTACTGGCTAATGTACTCCAAGGGTTCGATGAGGCTCTCCTGTTGCTGCGGCTTGAAGATGCTACCCGTGATGCCGTGGGCTAGACCGAGGCAGACCAAAAGGCAAGCTGCCTTCATTTTGACGGTTGAATGATTGTGTGTCGATTATGGATAGACATACAGTTTTTATATAAATATTTATGCGGATTCAGCTCTGCGATTGTGAGTGGGGATCGCGTAGTTACTGCAGCGTAAGCGTCGAGTGTTTGTGGAAAACAACATGTATGTGTTGCGGACGTGTTGTAGAATTCAGCAAATTTAAATACACCCGAACCTGTCTAATGTAGGTATCTAATCTAGTCACAAATGAACCTACTTGCAACTGCTATGTATATGTTTTGGTCGAGCTAGCCATATAATTTCACCCGGAGAGAAAGCCAACGCAGAGGTGCTAGCAACGGCGCCTTTTAGTTAGGGCACGGCTTGGGCTTGGGCTGCTGCCAAGTGAGACAATATGGGTATATACCCATATAGATATCTACTACCGGATCAGAACACCAACCCTTCACTATAAGTGTGTTTCGGGCTTCATATTTCACTACGTAGGTTCAGCACGGGTTGACCAACTTCACATGTATTTTGAAAGACATGACGTGTTTTTCTGAAGCTGTTTGCCTATAATGTTCAACAAAGTGCAACTGATAAACATTGTTTCCTGGAACTATGCTTATGTACCTATTTACATTCACTTACTATGGACAAATTGTAATATGTCGGCACTTGAATCTGCCTACAGCATACAAAATTGATAACTTAGCAAGTGCAGTTGATGCATGCGTTGGATATTATTTATAATCATTTTTAACCAACTTTGGAAAAAGAGGTTATGATATTGTCGTCGAAATGGACCAAAAATAGTAATCTAGATTAACATGCTGAAAACCAAGGGGATCTTGCCTGAGTTGAATAAGTAAGCAAGCACTCAAAATTCGGCGTCATCATTAGACACCATTATCGATCGCTTACAGGAGTATCAGTGGTGGGAGTGTGGTGCGGGGACTAGCCCCATAAAAAAGCACATTGGTCTGCTTGTTCAAGAGTAGCATAAAACGGAAAACCTACTTACGATCGCTGGAGGTTGAGCTTGCACGTCAAAATCGATAGCCCCGAGAGAGATGTGACCCAAAAGAAACTTTAATAACGCAGTTGGTAGTAGTGCATATTACAGGGCACCTATATTTCACCGTTAGTATTAAGGGGCCAAGACTCGGAATCAGGCCACAAAGACAAGAACAAGGCCCTACCTACAGTTTGCTAGCGTGGTGGATTTGGTGGAAGTGGCCTGATTCCTCCTAGCATTGAGTGAGGGCGATTTTGCTTGGTATAATAGGTGTCTATCGAAAGGCGTGCAGGTTTCGTCGCAATGTATTCCTTCGGGGTTCAGTTATACAGATAAATTAAACTAGCTAGGCTTGTAAATAGCCTAGATTATCACACATATTATAAGTAAGTACCTATTAAGTAGGTAGATTATTGCTATGCCCTTTTGACGTCGTAATTCTGAAGACAGCTCCACTCAACACGAGAAGGAGGCCGTATCCCACGACCCTATTGCCGGTTATTCTAGTCATTGAGCATTAAACATATCTACTCAAAAGTGTCTTAAGTCTTAAAATAGCGTCTCGCAAGATAAAATATCAATAGAGTCGGGGGCACGGGTCTAGTAGCTAGTCTCACTCGTGCCTAGTGTTTAAAAAGCTATTTAAGCATTTTAGTACAAAATGGGACACATGACGCCAATCTAGCGGTTTTTAGACACAAAGCATCAGTAATGTACCTATGTATTATAATAAGTGCTTACCTACACAGTCTTATACTAACTTACGAAATTATTAATAGCGGTACCTAATACTTTCGATTTAATCCTTTTTTCCCGCATTTTTGTATTGCGTCTGCTTTATACAGAGTTACTGAGGGGGTTATTTAATAGTACATTGTTACATGAGTGGTGAAAGTTACTTATTTTGTCCCGAGACGGGGTTTAGCGCCCGAGCGTAGCGAGGGCGCTAATAGTTCGAGGGACAAAATAAATCTTTCACCCGAGGTAAACACTGTGCTTTTCATTACGAATACAAGGAAAATAAAAATAAAAACAGGAATTGGCTAAAGAAATAATACAAGGAAGTATAAACAATACTCTACAACTGGAAAAAAAAAGGGATTGCCGCCTATTTTGTTTTTTTTTTCCGTTGGCCGGCCAACTTCATTATTTAGCCATTATTTTTCATTTTTAAATATTTTGCCCAAATCTATGCTATTTTAAAGAAATTGTTGAAACTAAATTATAATTAAGTCATTAAAAAAAAAAATTCTTGAATTAATACTTAACTTTATGTTATTTCAATTTAACATCGTGCTGTAATTGAGTAGAAAAAGTTTGAACATGGTTCCATAGAAATGTGAAAATGGAACTAGTTTTTTTTTTATAATTTGACAGCTGTCAGTTGAAAGCGAAACTCCCGGGCCTGAAAAGTATTACTTTCAACCCGCTTCTCAGGCAACTTCAGACCTACTTTCAGAGTATGAGTAATGAAAAGTTATTTTTACCCCCTGGTAACTCAACTTTAAAATGAGTAGGTAATGTTGCGGGTTTTATTCTCAATGCGGAAAATTACGGAATTAATTATTCTGAGTGTTACTGGGATCGCCATTCGAGGCATTTGATCACTCGAATAGTATTTGAATACTTTCTAACAAAACTCATTCTAACCCCTTTTATCTAACTAACCAACATTCCGTCATTCTGTCTAAGGCACAAATTACACCACTGGAAGCGAACTAATGGAGAGAAAAGGGCCTCCATTTCGGTTTTCCAAATTGGACGGTCACATTTTTGTATTGTATTATTATTAAATGTGTTTGTACTAAGTATTTGTTACTTGACACTGGTGAATTACCTATTAAAATGGGTGGGCCATATTTTTAAAGATAGAAGAAAGAGAGATAACGGGCGTTTTTAGTTGTAGGTCTACTAAGTAGTGTAGGTATTATGTGTGTTCGAGTGACCTATAGGTAGCATTACCATGATTTAGATTTACGCTAGCTAGCGCCTACGTAAATGTTCTATGGCAAATTGTACAGCGTCCCTATCGGGCGCCCGAGGAACTAACAATTTGTCATACAAATACTTCACGTGGTGGAGGTTAGAAACTTAGGGCCTCTGGAGAAGATCTATGTGTTGAACATAGGCACTTATGGTAGAGCAGACCTTTTTGTGCAGCCAGATGGTAGTTCAGATGGTACATAACTACCTACTCAACCAACTGTTACCTTAAGTATGTACGTAATTGAGCGCAAGCCTTCCTTCTATACGAACAAAACATAACAATTATTATTACTGTGTAGGTATCTATCTTATTTGGCTATTGTTGAGAACTTATATAAAAAAAAACAATAGGTAGACAATTAGGTAACCACACAATAATTATGCATATAATTAAATTTTATGCCTTATAATAGAGTGGAATAAATAAAATATCGCAGACTAATTCACCAACTAGGAATATTATTGGCATTTGTCCCTAACTAAGCATAAAGCAATGCTTATACGGCTCGGGTACCGTACAATGGTCTGGGGTCAATCCCAGTGGCACTCAGAAACATAGAAAACCATTTTTTAAATTTACCTTGACTAGAATCGAACTCGCTCCTATACGGTGCAGTGAGCCGAGCGGCTTACGCTGGAACCACTACGTCAAGCCCTATTATCTTAAGTAGTACCGACATTTTTTTATTTAATAGCCTCAATACAAGTATCTTACAGGTATTTAATTCCAATGTGACAGTGTAAGTAGTTATCTAATATGACATTGAAATATTTACCTATTACAATACTATACCTACTTATGGTAGAATGATTCGCATTATTATACCTAAGCAAACATTTTACGTAAATCATTAGTACCCCTACATGCGTAGCTACGTATTTATTACAGCAGCACAATGTACCACTACATTTATAACTTAAAAGTATAGAAAAAAACAATGTAAAAACTGTCCAGAATTTCCAAGGCTACATAGATATAAGTATCTACGGGTTGGTCAGTTTAATCAACGCTTAGATCTCGTTAACACGTAAATATGTTGAATAATAAGTTGATTATTTTATTTACGCTAGTATACTCTTCATGGTGCAATGGCCAAATCGGTAACTATTTTCCTCAAATAAATAAAATTACGAGGGACATTTCAGACCAACTATCGAAGAACCCTGTTGTCGATTTTGTGACTTCTGCTAATGGAAACGCTCTCGCTAATGCCGTGGATGTGTTCACCCAAGTGCCACTAGCTCTGGCACGGTCCGTATCGCCGATACAAATCCCGCAACTGATTTCTGATGGCAATACTGTAGAATACGCCGACAGCTTCGTCGCCGACTATCAGGCCGCCGCAGGGTCTAATGAAGACGCTAATTTGAATATCGAAGAACTTGTTGTCAAATATGGACATCCGATTGAGAAACACACCGTTACCACTGACGATGGTTATGTGTTGACGCTGTTCAGGATACCGAACAATGCCTCAGCGGTTTTCCTTATGCATGGACTGCTCGGCAGTGCGGACGACTATGTATTAGCAGGACCGGAGAGCGGGCTAGCCTACCTGCTGGCTAACAAGGGCTACGATGTATGGATGGGGAACGCCCGCGGCAACAAGCATTCCCGGCGGCATACTTATTTAAGAACGACAGACGCCGCTTTCTGGGATTTCTCCTTCCACGAAATTGGTGTCCATGACCTACCAGCCATGATAGACTATGTACTCATGGAAACTAATCAGACATCCGTCAAATATGTCGGCCATTCACAAGGAACGACATCCTTCTTTGTGATGGCGTCCGAATTACCAGAATACAACGAGAAGATTTCGTTGATGATCGCGCTGTCTCCTGTTGCGTTTATGTCTCACGCTAAGTCTCCTATTGTCAGATTACTGGCACCAGGAACGAACGTATTGGGAGGAATCTTCAACAGTATTGGATTGTACGAGTTCTTACCAGATAATAATATAATGCAAATGATGAAACTAGCGACGTGTGGGACCGGAGCTCTAGCTGAAATATTTTGCAACAATGTTATGTTCTTGATGATCGGTTTTGACTTAGGACAAGCTAATGTTACTAATTTGCCTGTCTTGTTTGGCCATATGCCTGCCGGAGCATCTACTAAACAATTTATTCACTACGGTCAAGAAGTGATATCGGGAGATTTTCAGAAATTTGATTATGGCGCTACTGAGAATCTGAAAAGATACGGGGTGGATACGCCTCCAAGTTATGATTTGGGCAAGATTTCGGTTCCGGTTGCTCTGTTCTATAGTGATGAAGACTGGCTGGCGCATCCTAGCGATGTGGGAAAACTGTATTATAAGTTAAACAACGTCGTTGACGTGTATAAGGTTCCGTATAAACAGTTCAATCATTTAGACTACATGATAGCTAGAGATGTGAAAACATTAATCTTTGACAGGTTGTATAAACTGTTGCTATCATTTTAAAGTCAATGGTTACGGTGGTTGTGGTGGGTAGTCAGGTACAAGGTTTTTGTAGAGGATATAGGTAGGTATATCTTGTATTTTCAGGTTAACGATACATTTTGCGCGACATCGCTAGATCTAAACAAAAAACTATATCGTGTGTAATGAAATATTAAATATATTAGTTTTAGTTAAAATATTGTTCCCTAATTGTTAATAATCATGTGATAAAAATATCCCAAAATACTGCAATGCTGGTAATCAGACTAAATCAAAGATGTTTGAAAGCTACAGGAAATGATAATTAGGTAAGTAGGTACTATGTTTAAGAGGTAATTGAATATATTAAAAAGACAAAAAAACTGTATTGTGTAGAAACTTAATTTATTTACATCTTAATTAAACAGATATTCATAAAGGAGATCCCAGGATCAACCTGAAAAAGAGAAAAAAGATAATCATTGAAATTCTATACAACATCAATCTATAGGTACTAATTGAAATAAGATTTTTGAAGGGGTGAGTCATCTCAAAGTTTTTTTCCTGTCTTGGGATAATAGTTAATAATTCAATAAACCATTTCTACGGTGGGTCATTGAGATGAACAAGGTTTCTTTGTATCCTGAACAATAAGCAGATTACTCAGTAGGTTCTATACTGTTATAGTCATCACAGGCTCTGCAATAATAACTCTGTATGCCGTCCATTTTGTTCGAAAGGTAGCCCCCATTCTGGTAGACATTAGTTTGGGTTGTTGGTAGGTTACAAAAAAAATAGCACTATCCAGAATATGATGTATTATGTCACCTTTCATTTCGAGCTGTTTGCATTTATGTAGTGGTAGAGAATTACAAGTAGGAATATAGAAACTCCTAGAATGTTGGAGAAGACTGCCAGTTGGATGTCTGTGATCATGATGCTTGGATTCCTGCAAAACACAATAGAAAGTGAAAGAAACATTAAAGTGATCACATATCATTAAGAGGCAAGTTATCAAGAAGGTCATCCTTCGGCAAAAAAAAAAATGTGTATAACCGGCGTTATTAATGCCTATACCCTAGGGTGAAAAATACTACTTATGGGAGTGTAGTTATATACGACGATTTTTTTCTAAAATGCACATATACATAAATTGTTTTAGTACTTAATTAAGTATGTTTATTTTATACTCGATAAATTTGTATAAATCTAAAAAATGACGCCTTTGCGGTTCACAAATTCAACGAGAGGTTTTGTTTGAAATCTATGACTAATGAATTCTATGATTTAAGAAATCGTTCATTGGGGTGTGTAGGAGTTATAGGAGTAACTTAGAATAGCTAATACTTACGAAAATGGTATATAATGCTAAATATCACGTTTACAAGTTAGCCACGGTGAAACAAAATGAAAACACAATTACCTACATACACGTCAGTCAGTCAGTCGTCACTTTTTTTGTTGGTCGGCTCTTTCTCGCATTAAGCCAGTATTTAACTAACGTGCGATTCCTATGGGAACTCGTCAACTAAGTACATATAAGTTAGTCTATGCTCGTTGAAAAGTAAACTAATCTATGCGTCCAAGAACAACACTGGCGCAAATTGTTTGTCAACCGAAGTTGTAGTTGTCAAAATTTTACGTTTTCAATTTTGTTTTCTTTCGGCGAGTTTGTTGATCAAATAATTAATCACGGATTATTGATAATAATTTATAGGAAGGGAGTCCTTATTCCTAAATGCACCCGATACTCATTAATAAATAATAATGTATCTCTCGTCAATTAGTTCGCGTTTACTTCTTTACGATACAAACAGTTGGGATTTGAAAAAAACTTATTGGTGTTACGAAGGTATTTTGCGAGATATAGCGTGGAGCGACGATAGCAAATACATATTGCAGGTACGTTTAATCCTTACATTACGATTAACACCAGTAACATGGTCATATGAGTCATTAATTGCACTTATGAACTTCATATACAATGGTGTATGTAGTTTGTTCAGCTCAATGGGATGATTGTGTTTTTGCGTGTGTCAAGAGTGGAATAACTAGATGGCACGGCAATTACCAAACAATTGTCTATAATGAATAACCTATGTGATACAATATATACTGCTACATGACTAAACATGCAGTTAAAATGTTATCTTCAAAAGCGGGATGGCAGATAGGATATAACTCATCGTCATTTGGCCGTAGCTCTTAAAATTTGTAGTCTACACTAGATGAGTATCTGCTCCATCCACTCCAGTCGTCTCATATGGTTACTTTTATCTACATTAAAGACAGTCTTATGAAAAGTTTGACCATGTTTGTAAGAACACACCTTTTATAGAATACATGAATGATTAATTTGTCAACCTAACAGTAACTTAATTTGATAAGCACCACTGAATTAGGTATTTTAAATAAAAGTAAAAATTTGGTGAACCATGAAACTAAATTTATCATTTTTTTTCATTTATTTATAACCATTTATCTTTTACAGGTCAATTCTAAAGGTGTGGTAGAAATTTTAAGTCCAGCAGATCATGATATCAGAACTTTGCAGCACATCCCGTTAAAAGATACCTGGTCAGCCAGTTTCCATCGTGATGGTCACCGAAACATTGCTATTGGCACTAAAAGTGGCAATGTCATGATATGGGACACAAAAAATAAGAATATAACCAAAACATTCCCCACTCCTTCCCAGCAATCAAGCGTTAACCACGTCAGTTATAATGCAAAGAACACAAGTTTAGCAGCAACCATGCAGAACGGGGAAACAGTCATTTACGGACTGGTATCCAACATTCCAGTTCTAACTGTTAAGCTAGCCTGTTCCAAAAGCATTTCTTCAATGAAGTTCCATCACGAATCCAGGTCTCTACTCGGCCTAGCTACTGACGAAGGTCATGTCGTAATCCGTGATATCACCACTAACAAGGACAAAGCATTCTTTGAAAACGTTCACGCCTCTCCGGTTAGTGATATTGCATATTCATTGATAAATAGAGATGTAATGCTCTCAAGTGGGTATGACAAAATCATGCATGTATATGATGTAAGATTACAGAATGCTGTATCAACTACAAGAACATCATACACATTGACCTCCATAGCAATAAATCCCGAGAATTATGTGGCTCTCGGGACCAAGAATGGATTGGTGTTACTATATGATTTAAGAGATCTAGTTACACCCATCAAAGTATTAAAAGGTCACGAGGAAGAAATTCGCCGTGTAGCCTTCCAGCCTGTGCGGAAAAAGTACCTCACAGCCGATATAAGTCTTCGTGAAGACACCGACACAAACCTGACCACACAAAAAGTCAGTTCACCAGTTTGTAACAGGACATCAGACTTGTTTTTCATCACAGACTCGCCGCCGAAAAATAATCCAGATGTTTCTACCCCAGGAACGGATACAAAAGCGGATTCATTCCTAGTTATGATGGGCCTGGATAAGTCCAATGAATATGATGATGATGCAAATAGATCTGCCGAATTCGAAAAGAAAAGTGACAGGCATGAACTGAGATATCGCCCTTTGGACATAGAAAAAAATATAAGTAAAATATCTACACCATTAAGCAGTAGAACGGCTGAAACCTTTGGTTTTCCATCACCTTTAATAACCAATGGGATTCCAGATGATGGTAAAATGTCTAATATAAATTTGTCAAATTTGAGACAGTCAAATGCTAATCAAGGAGTTGCTATAGAAACAAAGGCAGTTGAAGAATTGAAAGACTTCATAAAACTGACTATTGCAGACGTAGCTGATGATAATAGAAATTACTTTCTGCACATAATGATGGCTTTAACAAAACAGAAGTTGTATTTAGAGAAGCAATTATCTGGTATGAGTGACCAGTTGCAGAATTTGGTGCACAATCAAAATGCTTTGGTAGAAACAAACAGGAAGTTGGCCTTGGAAATTGATCAATTGAAGGCCAGACAAAATTTATTATAATTTGTCTATACAATAATTAGATTAAACAGATTTTGCAGTGTTAACAGGTGAAACAGTTTAATAAAGCTACATTTTGTCAGTATGATTGCAAAAAGCATCACAGATTTTTTTTCAATAATTGTTAACCAAAGGCTTGTATTCAACTGTTTTATCATTTGGCACCTGTTAACACTGTAAGTTTAACACTAGGAGCAACCTTGCCTCATGTTTAATGTTTATTAGCCCTGGTTTGCACTTAACATATACACTGATAATTTGTGCCGTCAAAAAAAGAAGCAACATTGTTGTAAAAGTTTCATCAGTGCAAACTTATGTTATTAATTAAAATCATTGTTAGATAAATACTGAGCTCTCTAAATCCCAAAGAGAAATTGAGTGTTGTGAATCTCACACACTCGTTAATAAAACAGAATTCTAAAGATGAAGTGTCACAAAATTTTAGATAAATAAAGTATGCACAATGTGACTGATATAGGAGCATTCCTAAAAGTACTAAACTAAAACACTGTGATGTGCCAAATCAATGTGATGAACTTATTTGGAAATGACATGAAATTTAATTTTAACTTCTAATGTGCCATGTTTACTGATATTGAATATTTTCTGTTATTTAACAATATAATAATATCAATTTACATGTATAGTCAAGAACAAGTGAATGCTGTGAAAGTTTGCATTTGTTGTTAATCTCTTTGTTAATAGTTACATAGTAAGTAGATGTGGAGTCAATAAACCATTTTTCTAATCATTGCATTTTTTTTTCAAACCGGAATGTTTCTCGTCCGATTTGAAATATATTTGTTATTTAATTATGTATTATTCTATGACAACGACAAATTATTTTACATAATTATGTGGCAAACTTTCCCATTGCTATCGTAGTAGTTCTATAAAATTATCTTTTCATTACTCATACTCTGAAAGTAGGTCTGAAGTTGCCTGAGAAGCGGGTTGAAAGTAATACTTTTCAGGCCCGGGAGTTTCGCTTTCAACTGACAGCTGTCAAATAATAATAAAAAAACTAGTTTAATTTTCACATTTCTATGGAACCATATTCAAACTTTTTCTACAGTCACTCAATTACAGCACGATGTAAAATTGAAATAACATAAAGTTAAGTATTAATTCAAGAATATATATTTTTAAATGACTTAATTATAATTTAGTTTCAACAATTTCTTCAATATAACATAGATTTGGGCAAAATATTTAAAGATGAAAATGAAAAATAATGGCTGAATAATGAAGTTGGCTGGCCAACGAAAAAAAAAACAAAATAGGCGGCAATCCGATTTTTTTTTTCGGTTTCTGTTCTAATGCTTGAATTCTGATTCCAAACATCGAAAAACACTCGGATATGAATTATTAACTCTTAAAGTTTGCTTTTGTCTGATTTATGTTGATAAGCAGGTTTTGAAGATTTTAATTGATTTTTAGGAGCAATAGGTGGGTAGCACTTTAATTATCTTAATTGCAAATTGTGTATTATGTCAGAACGGCACTAGATAGTGTTTACTTGTCTATTACTATTACAAAAAAGGCTATTACAGTTGTAACAATCGACTTTTATATCGTATTTAGTTAGAAAATGGCACCAAGTCAGTGTAAACAGGATGTTGATTCATTCTGTTTTATTTGCGGTAGGCGATTTTAAAATGGTTGGTTTTCTGATGGGAATGCAAGGCGGATACACTAAATATCCTTGTCACCTATGCTTAAGCGATAGCAGAGCTGATTCGGAACATTACCAACGCCGTGTATGGCCTGATTGACTTGAATTTCAAATTGGAAAATATAATGTGAAAGTGAAACCAATAGTAGAGCCTAAAGATATATTGATGCCACCGTAATATATTAAGTTAGGTCTCATGAAGCAATTTGTGAAAGCTCTAGATCATAATTATGAAGCTTTTGCATATTTAAAGATATTCTTTCCCAAATCATCTGAAGCTATAGTTAAAGCTACCAACTTTTCATTAGACCACAAATAAAACAAATATTGAGCAGCGATGATTTCACAGAATTCTTTAATGCTTATGAATAACAAGGCTGGAAGAGTCTGAAAGGAGTAGACAATGGTTTTCTTGGAAACCACAGACTCGACAATTACGAAAAGTTGATTCAAAATATGCTTGAAAGTTTTAAATTGATGGGCTGCAGAATGTCCCATAAACTCCATATGCTACATGCTCACCTGGACAAATTTAAAGAGAATATGGGAGCAGGGACAACGTTTTCACCAAGATGTGATGGACTTTGAACGACGTTACCAAGGGCAGTACAACGAGAATATGATGGGAGATTACATTTGGGGCTTGATACGAGAAAGCCCATAAAAACCTAAAAGATCCACTAAAAATATTCATTTTTGAACTAGATTTTTTGTTATTTTCTATTTGTTTGCTATTATTTCTCATAATTCTTGTATAAAAAAGACTTTTATATTCAATAAAAGCTTTTCTTATTGTAATTTAAAATAAAATTACAGAGAAAATATAAAAATTAGTAATTTTTCTTAAACTCCGTAAAATTGCTCTAGTTTCTACAAAAGCAAACTTTGATCCGAACAGCTATTTTTTTATTTATTTGTAACATAGGAGAAACCAAAATTTCACATTCAGGAGCCAGACCCAAAAATCGTGTTGACCGGTGTTATTTATAAAGCCAATTCCTGTTTTTATTTTTATTTTCCTTGTATTCGTAATGAAAAGCACAGTGTTTACCTCGGGTGAAAGACTTATTTTGTCCCTCAAACTATTAGCGCCCTCGCTACGCTCGGGCGCCAAACCCCGTCTCGGGACAAAATAAATAACTTTCACCACTCATGTAACAATGTACTATTAACAAGTCTTTTTTAATCCATATATCTCTGATTACCCCATCCGCGTTCGGGATGAACTATTGCAGTTTATACAATACGTTTTGTTATTTGCCACAAAGATAAACTATTTTTAGGAAAATGGTAATTTAAACGCAACTGACAACTTGACAGTTGACTGAACTGAGTCAGACTTAACAGTTAACTGACAGCTAGGGATGTCGGAAGTGAAAAATAATATCGATGTATAGATATTTATTAAATTATCAATATCGGCGTCAATATATCGAGGAAAAATATTGATATATCGGTAATTTTTCAAAGAAATCACGTGTATATTACTATACATTTTTAAACAAATGTACTCTCAATAAAAATTGAGGTACTTTTATCAGTATTCCTTTTGATTAGGCAATAATTTAAAAATATCAAAACCTAAAAAGCTATCTTCTATGTAATATTTTATTGTATCAGGCTGCAGGCACACTGGTATTTGCCCGGTAGCGAAAGTAAAAAAAAACTCTGCTCTTTACATGCGCCACTGTCAGCCGGCTACATACACACATGAGATAGTATTACTGATCACAAATACTCATTCAAAGACGATATATTTGTAAGGTTTCAATAGTTCAAAAATTTAAACCGCCAAGTGTCATGACCCAATTGGTCAGTTCCCAATGCAGTTACTTTATTTCTGTTCGTTCCCATCCATTATTATTAGGTCTTACTTCCCCGAGACTGTTTAATATTTATGTTAACAACTTGCTTGTTGAGCTCAGCAGCACTCATGTCGGTTGCCATATAGACGGAGTTAGTTTAAATAACTTAAGCTACGCAGACGATATGGTGCTGCTTAGCCCGACAATCGGTGGAATTAGGAAACTACTGACCATTTGTGAAAGATACGCCGAGCAGCATGGCCTAAAATATAATCCTACAAAGAGTGAGCTGTTGGTGTTTAGAGGAAGAAATAAAAGTCCCTCATTTGTCCCTCCCGTAGAACTAAACGGTTCACTTTTACAGAGGGTTTCACAATTTAAATATTTGGGCCATATTGTGACGGAGGATCTTAAAGATGACTTAGATATGGAGAGAGAGCGCAGGGCGATGGCTGTGAGGGGAAACATGTTGGCACGCAGGTTTGCTGGTTGCTCAGCGCCGGTTAAAATAACACTTTTTAAGGCGTTTTGTCAAATATTTTACACCAGCAGTCTGTGGGCTAATCATACCCAAAAAGCAGACAGCGCACTGCGCATTCAATATAACAATGCCTTCAGGGCGCTGTTGAGGCTTCCACCTTACTGTAGTGCGTCAGGAATGTTCGCTGATGCGCACACTGATGATTATTTCGCAATCATGCGCAAAAAAGTGGCATCAGTTATGTGCAGGGTGAGGGGAAGTAGCAACAGCATTCTGAAGGTATTTTCAGAAAGGACGGAAGGGCCTACAATGGATAGGTTTATCAAGCTACATGTCAGACATGGGACTTGATAAATCGTCCTCAAAGTGAATGCTGTGTTTTTTGTTTGGCTTTGTTTTTGTTTTTGTTTTGTTTTTGTACTCATGTGTGCCTTAGTGTTCTACTAACATAGTATTTAAGTTTCCGTAAAACTAAAACGCTATGGGCCGTCGAAGCCTGATAATAAACGATTTTTATTTTATTTATATTTATTTATTATGGTTTTGGATTCTACTGGCTTTAATCAGATAAATAAAGAAAAAATCGTTTTTGATACTATTTCGATATTGGATATTTTGTATCGATATATTAAACTAAAACCATCGATATATCGATATATCGATTCCTTTCTTAACAATCCTACTGACAGCCATTCATCATCTCAAAGACATGTCAAGCTGTGTCAAGCTATATAGTTTTAGGTTACTGAATAACTTTGTTTTGCATTGAAAATATGGGTGAATTATCAGCAACAAATTTGTTCGAGTCGCAAACTATAAACGCTGACCACAAGGATCTCATCCACGATGTCGCGTACGACTTCTACGGCGAAAGAATGGCGACTTGCTCCAGCGACCAGTACGTGAAGGTGGGTTGTTATTGTTTTTCAAATGCTATATTCAGTAATAAAAACATTTAAATAACGGCAACGTAATGTTATTTACTATCTAATTATTTACCTATGTAAACTTTATACACATGGGATCAAATGGCTGTATTTTAGAGATTTGTGTTTAAAATATTGCAGTGCAATTTGGCGGTTATAGTACCTACCCAAGGAAACATTAGGGTACAAAATTAAAGAACAATCGTTACTTTTCAACTTACTATTTGAATAGCATACCTACCTATAATATAACTTTGTACTAATTTTGTATCTCAGTGCCATCTACCTTACAATAGTTTATTTTAAAAAATAAGTCAGATTAAATATGATATTTAAAAATGTTCGTACAAATAGCTGAGAGGTACTGAATATGATAGTATTTCAGTGTATAACCAATGGCCCGTGGCAGATTATCAATATAGATCCCAATAACTTTTATGCAGGCAATATTGCATGTATCACGAAACATTACTAGAAATACTCCCAATTTATCCCAGTTATTATTTAAAAAACCGTCATATATTATCTATGGTTCAAAGGTGTGGGACTCGGATGGGCACGGAGGTTGGCGGCTCACTGCTAGCTGGAAAGCGCATCACGGATCCGTGTGGAAGGTCACATGGGCCCACCCAGAGTTTGGTCAAGTCATTGCCACCTGCTCCTTCGATAGAACTGCAGCTATTTGGGAAGAAGTTGGTAAGAGAATACCAATAATATACCAATTGGAATAACACACCATATCTTTGCCATTGGCTATGCTGCAGTAGACATGTGAATTTAGTTTTCTTGCAGTCTTATGAAAATGTTTAAGATAGTATTTTATTTATCCAAGGACCCAAACAATTGAGCTTATGAGACTAAAGAGAATTTACATTCCCAAGACTGAATGATGGCTGCACAAGATAAAGCAATCTGAAGCTAAATAAATATGGCATGTTTGTTCAGACATACCACATACAACTAAAGCATTTCCACCAACACTTTTATAACAAATTGCTAAATGTTATCAAACAAATTGCAGTTGATAAATAGAGATAATAATATGTTATACTATATATTTGTTATGACCAGGCGACACAGCAGCATCTGGCTCAGAAAAAGGTCTGAGGACATGGCTGAAGCGCTCAAACCTGGTGGACTCTAGAACGTCTGTGACAGATGTCAAGTTTGGCCCCAAGCATTTGGGCTTGTTGCTGGTCACATGTTCCGCTGATGGTATCATAAGGTGGGCCATTTGGACATAGTTTAGCAAAATGGAACCAACCCTCACACACTTCTGCAAACTGAAACTTACCTACAACCACTAACACAAGGTTGGTATTGGTCTATAGCTGTGCAATGTGGGTTGATTCTCTTCTGCAAAACAATATCCATTTGTAAACTAAATATGTACCATAAAATACTACATAATTAATAATATTACTCTGATATTCTTAACCAGACAAACACTAAAGTCATCTTAGCCAACATTTTGTTGCATGTCAAAGTATAGAATCCTATAAAATAATTATAATGATATAATAAATATTGAATTGAGTAATTGTTGATAATGTTGCAATTGTAACTCTATCTCTGCTTAACTTTTAATTAACAGGATAGGATATTTAAATGGTTGTTTATTTTATTTTTATAAATTTGTAGAATATATGAAGCGCCTGATGTGATGAACCTAGCCCAGTGGACGCTGCAGCATGAAATACCAACTAAAGTGTCTATCAGCTGTCTATCATGGAACCCTTCACTCTCCAGGTAAGGACACCTATTACCTGTTACATTATTAATCTCTGAAAAAATAAATTTGTGTCTTTATATTCCACACATTCTGGACACTCTGTCAGACTGGGTTGTTACATAGCTGTCTTGTAACAGCAGAGTAAGTCAAATCAGAAGACTGCTGTAAATGTATGCCTCTTGGAAAAATACAAGACAACCTTCTTACCTTCGCCTTTCGATCTACAGCGAAGATCTACATGTCTAATAGTCATACCATGAAATTACTTTACGCCGATCTTCTGGGAGATGGTGTTAGCAAATTATTGTTAATTATCAAATCATCGTTGGAAAAGTTTACGGAAATACTATTAACGACTAATAATATATTTGAGTATAATTTCAGAATCAAGGGCCCAAGTCTGTTAATCATTCCAATATCGCTCGACTGGCAATCTACTCGAAATAAGTCTGTTTTTCGTAGTCCACTAAACACTCGCCCACCCTTGCCGAACGATTCTAGACTCTAGACTTAATAATTTTTGGCTCGTAAATGTCAAAACCGACGTATGGTGAGTCGACTGCAAGTCTAATGTTAGTGGAACGACTAACAGACCTGGCCCCTGGTCGCAAGTTTCGAGCACATGTTTAATATGGTATGTTCGTCAGAGTGGCGCACCCGCCGATGCTCGCGGTGGGCAGCGATGAGCCGAACACCGCCAACGCCGTGGCCGCCACGCAGAGCGACAAGGCCACCACTTGCAACGGAAAAGTCTTCATATACGAGTAAGTGGGCTAGCCTTTTTACCCGACTGCCTCGGAAGGAGGGTTATAATTTTTGCATTTCTTTTTATTCCTTTATATGATCCAATTTTATTTATTTAACATGTTTTGTTTAATACCAACTTTTCATAGAAAATCCTATAATTAGCAGGTGCGTTTCATAGGATGAGCGGCCCCTCCCCGCCTAATTCACCTCCCTCTAGCAAAACATCAGGCGGGTAGTACGCTTGTTTGCTATTTTTATATAAAATAATCCCTGCACCTTTCATTATAATGTGCAATTTTCTTTTGTCACTGACAAGAGGTAATTTCTTGTTACTGACGACCGCTTGGCGCAGTGGTTCGAGCATAGGCTCGGCTCACTGCACATGATGGTTGCGGGCTCGATTCCCGCCGGGGCAAATTTCGGAAATGGCCTTTCCGTAATTTGCCCAGTTCTGGGTGTCACTGGGATCGCCCCCAGTCCATTGTACGGTACCCATAGTTCAAGCGTTGCTTAGTTTGGGACCATAGAATTGGTGTTTGTCTGGCGATATTTATTATTTATTTATTTGAAAATGAACTTAAGGTGTGTGTGTGTAAGTCCTAAGTCCAACGGTCAGGTACAGCGAGTCGTCGCGGCGCTGGACGCGCACGGAGTGCCTGGCGGGCGTGCAGGAGCCGGTCAACGACCTCGCGTTCGCGCCCAACCTGGGCCGCTCCTTCCACCTGCTCGCCGTCGCCACCAAGGACGTGCGGATCATCAAGATAGAGCCCATAGCGTCAGTACACTTACACATACCTGACTCTTGATTCTTGATAGATTACGGAAGCATTTTATCATACTTACTTACCATTGCGAAAGTTAAGTCATCTATATCTATAATTGCGACTGACTGTAGATAGAATCCATCAATACACTAGCCCACAAACTCAATGACAAAACGTAGGTCGCCCATCCATTCTAAAAAACACTATCAATTTAAAATCGCTTTACGAAGCACTTTTGTATTGAAAAATACTCTGAAGGTTGATTGATATACGAGGTGAAACAGAAAGAGTATACGATTTTTTTGCAACTTAACTTTGTAAATCTAAAACTATCGGCTTTGTGGGACAGTTGAAGTACTAAAGTTTTTGTATACTTATGAAATACTAGCTGAGCCCGCGACTTCGTCCGCGTCGAATTTAACTTAACAAAAAGCCCGCTCCCGCGTGCTGAGGCCGCGCGACAGGAGCCATTTTATGTTTTTGTTTTTCTAAAATAAAAGTAGGGCAAGTTACTGCTTATAACATCAGCTATCTACCAGTGAAAGTCCCGTCAAAATCGATCCAGCCGTTTCGGAGATACTCTTTGATTTCATGTGTTTTTATTTTTTACGCGGAACCCGAATTGTTTTTCTAAAATTAAAGTAGCCTTAGTTACTCCTTATAACATCAGCTATCTGCCAGTGAAAGTCCCGTCAAAATCGATCCAGCCGTTTCGGAGATTACCCGGAACAAACACACAGAGAGACAGACAGACAATTTTTTTTAAATCGCGTTTTTGCTATAGGTTTCTTATGTACTTTCATATGCAATTAGTGAAAAGGTGTTATTTTGATATTACAAACAGACACTCCAATTTTATTTATTTGTATAGATGTCAACAGCGGTATCCCTATGATACCTTTTGTTTTCCAAGTTTCCTCCAAAGCTGATAGTTTGAGAATTACAAAGTTAAGTTTTGAAAAATAAAGTATACCCTTTGTGTATCAACCTGTATATGAGTCCGTTCGCCTCAGTGAGTATGATGGTTTGTTTGTGGCAGCGAGTCCCTGGGCGGCGCGAGCGGGGGCGGCGGCGGGGGCGGGGCGGCGGCGGGCGCGCGGTTCAAGTGCGAGGTGGTGTGCGCGTTCGAAGAGCACTACTCGTGCGTGTGGCGCGTCGCCTGGAACGTCACCGGCACGCTGCTGGCCTCCTCCGGGGACGACTGCTGCGTGCGCTTGTGGAAGAGTGAGGGTCACCCACAGTCTATCCCACAGATAAATCTATATCTGTGGTCTATCAAACTCAAACTTAAAAATATTCTCATTTCAAATAGGCCAGATTAACTGGCACTTTTAAAAAGTCAAGAGCTAGGTGCATGTTCCAAAACGAAATTCTATGGAGAAGAACATGCAAGAAACTCCAAGGAAACATTTTTTATTTTCTCTTTTTTTATCCATTCCACTCACCTCACTACACATGGTGATTGCGGGCGCGATTCCCGGCCGCCCGGGGCAAATTTCGGAAACCTTTTCGTAATTTGCCCAGGTCTGGGTGTCACTGCTGGTACAAGCGATGCTTAGTTTGGGACCATACAGTTGCTGTCAGTCAGATGATATAAAAAAAAATCGTCTATCCGTACGGCCATCCATCTGTCTAAACATCTGTCTGTCCATCCATTCATCAAATCAATATCCAGAAAATGAAATATATGCTAACGAATCTGCGGACAAACGCGAGTTAATAAAATAATATTAACCGTGTAAATGATCGAAACTTTGTGTGGAATGTTGTTTAGTCCCAAAAAATAAAAAATGCACTTCACTTAAATGTCAATCCGATCATTGATTAACGAAAAGTGTTTATTATTCCAGTGCAATACCTGAACCAATGGAAGTGCGTGGCGGTGTTCAAGAACGAGCCGGTGCCCGGCGACTCGCCGCCGCTGTCGCGGCCGCACACCACGTACATGCGCATGGCCACCATGGCCAACCCCACGCACATGCCCTTCCACTGACACAGACGCAACGGCTCCTGGACGCCGGGATGTCACAGTGAGTCACACGTGAATCTAAGATTCTCCTACGATTCTCTTACTATTTGCGCACTTGCCTAATATTTGCACACTTTTCCCAGCTCAATGTTTTCACTCCTGCCAATAAAGCTTGCGCACTTGGCCCAATGTTTGCACACTTGTTCAGCCTAATGCTTGCGCGTTTCCTTGACAATACCTGTGGCAAAATAAATGTGCAGCCAGATAAATTTGTGCACATGTTGTGACGAAAAATTATTACCGGAAGTTGCCTAAAGCTTGCACAAAGAAAGCTTGTGCAAGCCTTCTAGAATATTATAAATATTAAGAGTAAATAAATAATAATTCTGTACAGCTTATATTATCCAGTCAATAAAATAACGCGTACAACGATAACGCAACACTCTATTATTTAGTTTGTAATGTAAAATACTCTTCGCTACAAATTAACAAAAAACAATGTGTCCAAAAGTTCGATTACACGATGCCATGTAAAAACAATTCTATTCACTTAACATTATCCATAAAATAAAGGTAATTCTAAACGATGGCACATGGGGAATTTTAAACTAAAATTATATCGCACATTTTGGATTGCTTGCCGGAGACGGGATGGCCATTGCGACAAAACGAATGATCTTCGACCGTAGATACTAAAGAGGACGCCTCGCTAGGCACTTGCTTTGACAAGAATGTATTATCAGCGTAGACGCGTCTCATCACTATATTATGTCTGAAAACATGGACATATCCCGCGACACTGCGGTTTCGGCTAAAAAGGGTAAATATTTTGCGCCCTTTCATCAGATCGAACAAGACTGAAATGTATAGTTATGTCCAATTACTATGGTCTCGTTTAGTTCGTCGGCGAAAAATCCAATGTGCGATATTTCACCGAGAGCGAAATAACTAGGTCATTTCATGGGAGCGGTGCGTCGCAGCCGCTGTAGATGCGAGCCATCTTTGCCGATGCTGCGTGTCGAATACCAGCCCACCTGCACAAATATATTTCTTTTTACACCCATGGTATATAGCCAATGGCACATTGAAGACAATTTATGACATTAGGGTATGGAGGTCAAGGAAAAAAAAAACATTTACAATAACGGCAATGGAAATTGAATCATCTATACTCTATAGCTATATCTCTATACTTCTATACTAATAAATAAAATCGAAGTGTATGTTTGTAATATCATATAGTTTTTTTTGGAAAAAAATGTCTGTCTGTATCTTCGCCTATCTCCGAAATAGCTGGACCGATTTTGACGGGACTTTCGCTGGCAGACAGCTGAGGTTATAAGGGAGCCACTTAGGCTACTTTAATTTTAACGAAGTACCAAACGGGCGGAGGCGCAGGCAACAGCTTTTACGTAATAAGACTCCCCCTGTCGCTTTAATCCAAGCGAAAGCTTTTCAATACTATTTATTTAAGCGCCCCAACGCCATTCCTATAACTTTTCGCTTATGTGTGGCGGCCACGCCCTATATTTATAGGGGTTAGATCACTGTTGTATCCTAATCGCCTCACCGGTGCGGTTAATGCATAACATTTAATGAGTACTCACCGGCATTGCTCGCTCGCTCTTGCAGTGGCTATTTGAAGACGAGTGCGGACTGACGATGCTACTGTAATAAATAAATAGAACATTAGTTTCTTGTGACGGATTCACGTATCCTTATAAAGATAATTTTGAAATAGCTTACCCTAAAGAAGCTCGTTTGATGGTGGTGGCGTTGCTCTGCAGCAGGATCCGCGGCGGCGGTGTGGTCATGGCGCCGCTCGCTCGCCAACTGACCAATAATTTGATGAATCGTTAAAACCTGGCTAATTATCTACAGATGACAAAAACTGAATAGTGATCTAACTACACGAGTAAATTGCGTTATAATAGTAGGTCCCAGTTCCTATAAAAAAAAAAAAAAAATTGCCCTTTTGACGTCCCACTCCTGGGCACGGGCCTCCCCTCAACACGAGGGGGATTCAGGCCATAATCCACCACGCTGGCCCAGTGCGGGTTGGCGGATTACACATGTCTTTCGAAAATTGGTTAAATCTTCTAAGACATGCAGGTTTCCTCACGATGTTTTCCTTCACCGTAAGCAAGTGATAATCATATAGAAATTATGATTCGCACATAGATTTCGAAAAATCCAGATGTTCGAGCCGGGGTTTGAACCCGAGACCTGGTAGCCCGCAAGACGCGTGCTTAACCAATCGGCTATCACTGCTCTCCTAGCCCAGTTCCTATATAAATAAATAAATATCGCCAGACTGACACACTAACTATGATCCTAAAACCAAGCAATGCTTGTGCTATGGGTACCGTCCAATAGACTGGAGGTGATCTCAGTGAAACCCAGACCAGGGCAAATTACGAAAAGGCCATTTCCGAAATTTGCCCCGACGGGAATCGAACCCGGGCAGTGAGCCGAGCGGCCTACGCTCGAATCACCGTGCCAAGCGGTCGTCGAATATATTGGCGGTATTTCACATAGTGACAACTCACCTCGGCAATCCATCTCCAGCTTTCCTGTAAAAGTCAGCCCTCTTGTCCCCAGTCTTATTCGGACAGCTGTGCAGTCTAAACGGCCGCTCCTCCTCCAAATTGACCTTCCTCACGCACGGGATCCTCATGTTCCTGCTCTTCGAAAGCTTCTTAGGATCGTTCACGTCCGTGCTGGAATGTTCGTCAATGCTCGGCAGTCTCGGGTCCAGACAGCAGTCTCCGTTCTCATACACTTTATACACCGGCTTCTTCGTTCCGTACACGCTGCTCGAAGGCCTGCTGATGATCCTTGGACTCCGCAATTGGTTCTTCACGTTTCTGTCGACTATAGCCGGTGTTTTCTGTATCGGTTTCGGTTGGGTGTCTGGCGTTGAGATTCTGTTAGGCGTTATGAGTTTAGGTGGCGGCGGATCGTATCGGGGGGTGGTGGTTGGTATTCGGACTTTCGTGGATTTGATGGGTATGGGTGGTGTTTTGCTGCCGCATGCGGCGGCGTCCACTTCGTACTTGGCTCGGTACTCGGGCGGGGAGGCAGGCCGTGGTTCCTGGGTGTTGGAGGACCAGAGCAAATCGGTTCCGGGTACCGACTGCATCTGTGAGAGATGCATCTTTATGTTGTAGATACCGGCGGTGGTCCCGAATGGTTCGGCTTTTATTTGAGCGACCACGTCCATGATTGTGATGCTGCATAGTTCCGATATCTGTCTGAACATCTGGAAATGGGTTTTAAAACGAGGCTTTACTTCTTCTCATACCATAAATACTACAAACAATACTGTTCCTGGAACTCGACCTAATTTGGACTTTATAACTTATTTTCCTTCAATAAACTCTACTGAGTGTATTATGGACTTATTAATGTATACATAATAATGTATATTGAAAGAAACTGAGGTTCTAAAGTCGGGAGAGTTGTGGTACTGGGAAGAGTTCTAGGTACCTGTTTATTAGAACTTTAGTGATGACTATCTCCAGCCATGGGCTCAAGGCTTTTTATATTAAAACTGATCTCTTTAAAGTCTTTATTTTTCGGTAAGAGCTTCTAATCGAGGATTCAAGCCATAGTCCAGCTCCATACCATACTGCGGTCTCTGGGAGCTTCCACGTTTTCTTAAAATAAGTTGTCTCGGACATGTAGGTCGATTGCTTTCACCGTTTGGCATCTACACGCGGTAGAGTTAGCCAAGTTCGGAGAACATGTATTACGAGAGGTTTTCGTATTGTTTATATAATGTGCTGGGCCTCCTTACCTCCCTGTTGGTGGTGCTTTCCACGGTGCCGAAGGGGTGCGTCTTCATCCTCATGCCGGGCTTCCGCACCCAGCGGTGGCGCGCCGCCTCCTCGATCTTCATGCGGAGTTCCACGTTCGGCTCCAGCAGCTGCTGGATGAACATCTTGCACTCTGGCCAAATGGTTTTCTATTATTAAACTGGGTTGAATAATTGCAACGTACATCAGTAGCATGTCAACGAGAAACTAAACTTTCCTTAATAAACTTTCTCACGAATATTGTCAGGTCGAGACGCTGTATTTCTCTCTAAATTTATAGGAGAGAATGAGGCAACATTTATATTTCCCACGTTTTCTTTTTTAGAGGAAGGAATTCTCAAAAGTAAGAAACGGAACCCTTAATAGGACCACTTTGTTGTCCGTGTATCAAGACCCTCTTTCTTAAGAACGGGTATAGTTATTAAATTGAGATTATTATCAAACATCAAATACCCCCCAATATTTTAACCCAACTATAGTTACACACCGAAGTATCTCTTTCCGTCATCAGTAGTTTGACATTCGAAAGAAGAAGACTACGCATGGTGTGACTTAAGGGGATAATGTTTAAGTGGTTAGTTGTGTTGTGGTAGGTTGATGACGATGTATCAGCATTTACTAAGGGGCCATGCAAAATATCCTGGATTATTTAAATAAAACCTTATAAAACTTCGTGTATTCAATGTGCTTTCTTTCCTTCCAGTTGCCAAGTGAGATCCCAGCAAACAGGAGCTGTTGTGAACACTACCTTCGCGGACTTATGTGTGAACAAAACATAGTGCAGTGTTGACTGGAACTACCGTCTCGGTGACGCCCGTTGTATGAATGTGTCGATAAGTCAACTTCCATTAAACGTTCTTTTTGTACGGTTTTATTATTGTTAATCGAATAAAGTTTAAGAATTAATTTTTCTATATTTTTGGAAATGCCTGAATCATAATATGGTGATCAATTACGGATGAGTGGTGAAAGCAGGCGAACGCAAGCACAGACTGTCCGAATCGCTCGCATTGACGGGATAACGGCATTAGACTAAACCTCTATTACATTGGGACTAAAATGCCACCGTCAAAATGTCAAAATCAGTACACCTATGGGCCTAAATAAAATAAACGATTTTAACTGAATGCAGTACCCTACTGCTTACCGCTCCAAGAGATACAGACGACTGCGCCAAACATGCAATAGTAGTGACGCCAGTGAGAGGGTACGGACGGACACAGTTGTCGATAAGCATTTAATTTAATATTTATTTAATTTCATTTTATTTCATTTGTTCATTGTTAAAAATGAAATAATATGCCTGATTACGATATCGTCCCTTAGCTAACAACACCACATAAGTCATTTTTACCAACTTTACAGGAGTCGAAAAAAGCGGAGCGTAGTTGAGAGGCCAACCGCCTTGCGTGCTATCACATCTTTTCGAATTACGGTTTCTGATTGGCTGAAATCTATATCATGTGACCATAGACATGTTAGACGCGCAATGAGCAGCGGATTTACACATTTCCAAGGTATATGTTGTAAAGTTTTTGCCGCCCTTGCCCCTAAAATTTAAAATTATCATTTCCTAGATTATTTTTAAAATCCGAAAAAATCGGTGAAATTGCACATAAAATAGTCAACGGTAAAATTTGTTGCAGAGTTCTATCTGTAAAACACCAGAAATCTTTTTGATTTCTATGAGGTAGCAAAAAATTCGGTCCCCACATTAGCCGCCCCAAAAATCTGCCGCCCTAGGCTCCAGCCTGCTATTAAATCCGCCATTGGTGAAACCGGCCATTTTCGACTTGAGCGGTGTTGTAAGCTAAGGGACGATATGCAACGGCAATGTGTGTGTCGGGTACCGGTGGTGACGCAGGCGAGCGCGGCGCGCTGCTTCCTGCCGAAGCCGCGCGCGATGGCGGCGCGCAGCAGCGGCCGCGAGCGGCCCTCGCCGCCCTCCGCGCCCGCGAACGGCAGCCCGCCCGTCACCATGCCGTACACTATCACACCGCTGCACACGACACGACTACGGTTACACTATACTACACATAGGAAGCAACTAAATTTATATAGAAATATAATAATAATTTAGCCGTTTTGACGTCCCACTCCTGGGTACGGGCCTCCCCTCAGTACGAGGGGGATTCAGGCCGTCGAAATCTGTGTGAATCATATTTCAATGTGATCACTTACTTACGGTGAAGGAAAACGACGTGAGGAAACCTGCATGTCTTGAAATATGTAACCAATATTGGATAAAAATAAATCTGCCAATCCGCACTGGCCCAGCGCGGTGGAATATTATGGCCTGAATTTCCCCTCGTCATTAGAGGAGGCCCCTGCCCAGGATTGCGATGTTAAAAAGGGCTAAATTTTAAAGGAGTGTCGTTTCTGAAGGTATCCACTTATTTATTCAGTACGTTAAGCAGTTCAGTGATTGTAGTGTGTACGTACATGCTCCAAAGGTCTACTTCAGGTCCGTACCGGCGGCCGTCGACGAACAGTTCAGGCGCGGCGTACTCCAGCGAGCCGCACGGCGTGCGCAGCCCCGCGCTCATACTCCACACGTTCGACAAGCCGAAATCTGAAAGTTACTTAATTGTTAAAAATATTCAATTAGTAACAACATTTATTATTAAAATACCTGCCATTAAATACAAATAAATTACCAACTATTTTGATGAACTGTTTTGTGCTGTCCAACATGATGTTCTCCATTTTCAAGTCTCTGAAAAAGAACATCGACATTCAGAAGAATGAAATGAGGCATTCATTTTAACATTACTTTTGAGTGCAGTATATGATAGGTAGGTACTTGCAAATAAATTTGACTGAAACAGGAAATTCCTAATGGGTGTCTCCCAATTCTTATCTTTTCGTCACAAAATACAATATGGTTTTGGCAAATATCACATCTCTACTATAGACTCTGACAGCTCTATACGAAAATACACTTAACGGCAGTGCATCCCTCGTCAGATCCGGCTTTACGGAGCTGTGCTTGACACCCAATCTAAGTAGGTAGGCAAAAAGCCTTCTCTATCGGATCAACCGCTCAACAGAGCTTCAAGAAATATTAAGTTGGAGGTCGCGTAATTTTTATTCTTTAGTCACGACGCGTAGAAGGGATTTAGCTGGTGATGAGTACAACTTATAGAGGCAAAGGGCCCTCACCGGTGCACGACGCCGCGCGCGTGCATGTGCCGCACGGCGGAGACGAGCTGCGCGGCGAGCGCGCGCGCGCGCGACTCGGGCAGCCCGCGCGCCGCGCCGCGCGCGCCCAGCACGTGCGCGCACAGGTCGCCGCCGCCCGCCGCCTCCATCACCACGTACAGCCGGGGGCCGTGCTGCGAACACACATCTCTAATCTGTGCGACCCACAACTCACTCCGCTCATTTACATCCCACTAATATTAGAAATGCGAAAGTTTGTGAGTGTGGATGTATGTTTGTTACTCTTTCAGGCAAAAACTACTGAACGGATTTGGATGAAATTTGAAACACAGATAGTTTATCACCGAGATTAACACATAAGATACTTTTTATCCCGATATTCCCGAAATTTTGGTACGTTAAATACTACGCGGACGAAGTCGCGGGCATAAACTAGTAAACTATACTTTGGTCCTACGGCAGGCGGAAAAAAGGACTGGACAAAACATTCACATAAAAATATTTCTGTTTGAATTGTCATGTAGCTCCGAGTCGCTCTTTCTTTCTTAAGGCATAGGAGATCTAGTCACAACCGGCTGGGCTAGGCATGCAGGATGGGCAACGGTGCGTTCTGTCTGGACCTGGAGATCTTTAACTCCCTCTGACGCGTAAAAGGGGGTTTCGAGGATTTTTAAATGGACAAAAAGTGGAACAGGACTTGCTCCCAGGTGACAAGGTTCTATATTCGAAAGAATTAAAGAGTGATCTAGCTAAACGATGCTAGCACCAACCATCATGGTCTCATAGAGCGATGCGATGCAGGGATGCCTCAGCTTGGCCATCACCTTAGGCTCGCGGTGCAGGTTCCTGCGAGCGTACTCCTCCTTTATGCTTGTCAGGTCGATGATCTTTATTGCTACCTGCAATAAACTTAAAGGTATTATTTAAAATAATGTTAGATGTATGTAACATGAACAAATGTTCATAATCCATATCAGCGTTGTTGTTGGGCAGGTTGTGTATTATATTTTAAAAAGTGGGTGGGAGAGTGGGTCACATTACCCCCCTGACTCGTGATCCACGTTCGACCGCGGCACTTTCTTGATGTAAACAAAATTTTATAAAATAAAACAAGTAGAACAATTTATCCAGAATATGGGTAAAATTACACAAAAATTTGCCCTCCCTGAACGAAATACTTTAACTAACCGCGCCTGTGGGTAGGCAGTAAATATTTCACTAACGCTCTACTTTATGTTTATTAATTTGAGGTTACAAAAGATCGCAGGAATAAATAATAATATTTTCGTATATTAATAGTTTCGCATAGAATCTCCAAAACCTTTCGCAAAGCCAGCTTGATTTGAGCATAACGTCACATAGGTTCACTGAGCACTTATAACTTCAACGTGATTTAATTTATCGGTACCTATCAGTAACTCACCTTCTTCCCTATGACCCTATGCGTGGCTTCCTCGACCCTAGCAAAGTGCCCCTTCCCCAGGACTTTCCCGGTCATCAGATAGTTGCCGACACTATACACTTGCCCCTTGTTCCTCGTCATCGCTGTCTTCATATTATACTAAACTCACTAATTTAATTTCATAATTGTATTTGAAACGCGTAAAAAACGTATCTATATTACTGATATAAATGTATCGAGTGTTTACACTATTATTCGCGTATTTACTTGTAAACTTCATAATAATAAATGTTGTGGTACATCTTTTGTTTGGTCTTTGAAATTCGAACTAATAGCTGACACGCGTGACATTTATTGGACTATTTTTAACGGCTGTATCGAACCGCCAGTGTCGCGCGATTGATTGGTGCATGTAGGTTTTATTTCTCGATTGTGGGTGCAAAAAGATATTTCAACTAGGACGTTTTCACTACAGGAACAGGTTACAGGTAATTAAAAGTATTCTTTGTAGGGTGTTATGAACGAATAATGTCATTGTTTTAGGTACCTACCTACAAATCTAAATTATGTAGAAAAATTTGGTGTAATAACGTGGTAGAGTAAAAATAGTTGCATTTTAGCTCCCTTATCCCACCCTGCAATCAATTTCCAGTAACCTTGTCAGTGCACAACCTTCAGCAGTGTTGATGTGAGGTTGGCCCTTCATAAATGTATATACATAAATGTGTCTGCCCGATGTTAAGCAGTTTCGCAGTCTATGGGTATGCTTGGACGTTGCCGCCCTGACGGGAAGTGGGGCAGAGGAGGGGAAGGGTGGGGGTTAGGACTTTTGGCTTTCTCATTGACCGTACGAAATGCAGCTATAATATACTACTTCTATGAGAGGATGGTACTACCTTGGTCGAGCCCATATGACAGCAGAAGTCGAATTGATTGTTTAAGGTGAAGGCGCCTGTCTAGCCCGCGAAATTCAAAATTTTCGAGTATTGTTATAGTTCATCCAAAATCTGAAAACATTTAAGACAACATTTTGTGATTTGCGACAAACACAGTATGCAGTGCGTTTATTAATACATTTATTTTACTCTAAATAGTATCACGGTGGATATGATACTAGTAAAACACAAAATATACAAAAATTGCCAGATTATCTGGATACCTGTCGTTCTTGAAATGTTTTAGAGTAAGTTGAATATATTAATAAATGCACTGCACACGGTCTTTGACGCGAATTACAAAATGTGCCTTTTATTATTGTCAGATTTTGAAAAACTTCGAAAAAACTTCAAAAATGAATTTCGCGGGCTAGATGGGAGCTTTAGCCTTAAGAAAAAGTTCGTACGTTATTAATGAAGTCCAGCCTTCATAATACGAAACTGCGTCGCGAGCCACCGCTAGAGGGCAGCACGGCGGCATTGCATTAGCTCGCTGAAATTTCGTCCGCTTGCATTTGTACGTACCTACATAATTACACGGTTCACGGTGTCTTGGCTTTTAATTAAACTCGGGGACTTGTTTATTAGACTTTTCTTTTATTTTTGTGTAGTGTACAAGTGTTGCTTTTTTTTCGGGAAACTAATAAAATTAGTTTTTAAAGAACCTTGTATTGTTTTTATGAATTTATACTTAATAAATACCTGTTTTGTTAATGTGCTAGTAAACACTGACAAAATATTTTTTTAACGTATAACTTGGACACCCTAAATATTTGATAAGTATTATACCTGTATTGAGTTTGGCTATTATATAGACCCAAAATACCATCGCCAGCGTAATGTGGGTAAACTGGAGAACTCCTCTGCTTACACCCTTCGGGAATACAGGCGGATCGAGGAGTTTGGCAATAAACACCGCGACACGAGAAATTTCATATCGATTTGAGAATGATTTATATGTCTATGTATTTTCCCATATTACGATACACATTTACTTTCCAGAACATCACAGATAAAAGTAAAAAATATTTGGCAGTTGAAAGCAGAGAAAACAAAAAGAAAACAGCGCTATTAATCCTGTCAGGGCAGCAGGGGGGGGGGGTTACAGCCCGTCACGCCTCGTGGGAAATTACCGGCGGCTCGCGGACAGATACCACACAATTTTGAAGTTTTTAAACTGCGAATAGCCGGTTGCGGCGTCTTATCTGGGGTCCTATTTCACTAAGACAACATGTCGCCGCTCCCAACAAAATTAAAACAGTTCTATAGAGTTGTATCTCACCTGATGTCCGCCTGGTCGCGCAACCAATTCAGTGGAGCGACCAGCATTATTTTCCGAATTATTTGTGTAATTTTTGATAATATCAAAAGGCAACACACTGGAGCTACTATAATATTTATATTAATGTTTACTACCCTTTGTAATTATTGTTTATAAGCAACTGGCGATAAAAAAGACATGTAAAAAGACAAGCCCGCTGATTTTCTTGCCGGATCTTCTCAGTCGAGGTCGCGTTCCGATCCCGTTGTAGATATAAGAAAAAAATATGTAAAATTGACAATTTGTAAGTGCCCCCGTAGGCCTAAACAAAATAAATGATTTGAATTTGAATTCACGCGTGGACAGAATTTCATTGGCAGCGCCGCCGCGCTGGTTGCGCGACCACTTATTAGTAGAGCGCTCATCACTCGGCTGCCAGAGGCACAGCCAGTGACGAACCTATAAATAAAAAAAAAGAATAAATATCAGCTGTATAGTCCCAAACTAAGTAACCTATGGATACCGTATAATGGAAATATTACGAAAAGTCCATTTCCGAAAGTACACTAGCAAGAATCGAACCCGCAACCACCATGTGCAGTGAGCTGAGCGGCCTACACTCAAACCAATGTGCAAAGCGGTCGTCTATCTCGTCCATTTCGTTACTGTGGCGATTCTGACACCACAGTTTCGCGAGTCCGCTATGACGAACTGCATCTTTCCCAATGCGTGGAAGGAGGCAATAGTCATTGGCATTCACAAACCCGGTAAGCCCCGCAACGTCCCTGCGAGCTACCGTCCCATCAGCCTCCTCAAGGCCATTGCCAAACTCTATGAGCGCCTGCTTTTAGCAAGACTCAAAGAGTATATCTTTTCCAATCATCTTCTCATTGACGAGCAGTTCGGCTTTCGGGCCGGCCACTCTTGTGTTCACCAAGTACACCGCATCACGGAGTACATTCTCAAAGGCCTCAACTCCTCCTCCGGCCGCCCCCTATCCACGGGAGCTCTCTTCTTTGACGTCGCTAAGGCGTTTGACAAAGTCTGGCACAACGGCTTGATTTACAAGCTGTACCTCTTAGGCGTGCCGGACAGTCTCGTGCTCATCTTACGAGACTTCTTGTCAAACCGTACCTTTCGATATCGAGTCGAGGGCACGCTCTCCCCACCCCACCCCATCAGGGCAGGAGTCCCTCAGGGCTCCGTGCTCTCCCCTCTTTTGTACAGTCTGTACACTAACGACATCCCCCGCACGAACAATGTGCAACTCGCCCTTTACGCGGATGATACCGCGCTCTATTTCTCCCATCGTAATAAGGCTCAGATCACACGCGTTCTCCAACGCGCTGTCAATTCTCTCGGAGAGTGGTTTAGGAAATGGCGAATAGAGGTGAACCCGGACAAAAGCGCAGCCGTGCTTTTTGCCAGGACCACCTCTCGACGCCCCTCCATACGCCACACTCGCTCCAACTTAGGTACTGTCTCTTTGTACAAGCAGCCTATCCCTTGGTCCAAGTCAGTTAAATATCTCGGGGTCACGCTCGATGGCTCCATGACCTTCGGTCCTCACATTAGAAACGTCCGCAATCGAGCCGCCTTTGTGCTCGGTCGCCTTCATTATCTCCTATGCAAGCGGAGTAAAATGTCCCTTAGAAATAAGGTGACACTTTACAAAGCTTGCATTCGCCCCATCATGTCCTATGCGAGCGTTGTGTTCGCCCACGCGGCCAACTCTCACATTAGTCGCCTCCAGGCCTTACAGTCCCGTTTTCTTCGCCAAGCCGTCGGAGCCCCGTGGTTCGTACGGAACGTAGACCTTCATTCTGACTTACGCCTCGATTCTATCCAGAAGCACTTCAAAATAGCGTCTGAACGCTATTTCATGAAGGCTTCTGAACACACCAATCCCTTAATCGTCGCCGCCGCCGATTATGCACCCGCACACGAGCCAGATACATGCCGCCGCAGGCCGCGGCATGTGGTGCTGGACCCCCCCGACCCACTCACCGCTCTCCTAGACTCAGATGTCGAGGAGAACGACACACGCACACTCCCCGCCAGACACCGACCTCGCCGGCGAGGTCGACGAACCCCCGCTTCCGCTAGAAGGTGCGTCTACTTACCTAGACGCACCTTGGCACCCGACAAGCCCGCTGAGTTTCTTGCCGGATCTTCTCAGTCGAGGTCGCGTTCCGATCCGGTGGTAGATTTACCCTCGCCACCTCTCCTGGCAGCGGCCCAAGCCGAGGTCGTGTCCCTAGTGACGCCCTTGAGCTAGCTGCCCCCCTGCCCCTATGGCTGGAGCGCACTTGCGCTCGCCCTCTGTCCGGGTGAAGTTGTTATGGCCACTCTGGCCAACAGCATATAGTCAATTAAAAAAAAAAAAAAAAAAAAAGTTTCGCGAGTGGGTTGCGCGGCCATGGTGTCTCTGTGAAATAGGGCCCTTAGGGTACCGTGGATCTCTGTGGTTCTAAAGAGACCTGTGGTAGCACTCAAGTGTTTGTTGGAGGAGCGGAAATTGTTTACTTTGAACTCATTGTATAGGTACGCTTGGGTTGTTGTTGGGTTTTACAAATTTTATTATCAACATCTAAATAGAGGGTAAAGGTGAACCGTGATAATATTTAGAGTAAAATAAATGTATTAATAAACGCACTGCATACTGTGTTTGTCGCAAATCACAAAATGTTGTCTTAAATGTTTTCAGATTTCAGACTATAAAAATACTCGAAAATTTAGAATTTCGAGGGCTAGACAGACCTTCACCTTAAGTAAATTGTGAAATTGTTGAATAAATTGTAGAATAAATTGTAAAATAAATTATAGGTGTAAGATAAATTATAAATTGTAAATAAATTATAGATTGTAAACCAAATTGTAAAATGTAAAATAAGTATCAGATTGTAAAAAAAAATTAAAGTTTTGCATAAATGTGGAATTATTTAAAAGTTTACAAAATTTGGGTAACAATCTGTGGTATATTTCCAACGACTATTGTCCAACATAGGTATGACAGAGATGATGTAGGTATATGTCTGTTTATCGTTTATTTATCGTAGATTGGCAGCTATCATGAACCCGACCGGATCTTATGGGAGGAACAACATACCTACTACATACATAGGTATGTTCCCTCGGCGGAACATCGGTGGCCATAGATCACGTGGCGAGACCTCGGTGGGCGTGTAAACATGGCCGCGCCGATTGCCGGTGCGTTGGTACATCGCCGACGGCCATTGCTAGCCCTAATTTATAGTACGTCAGGTTTTACTGGAGCCCGCTTTGGGGGTAGCGAGAGAGTGCTTGAGCGAAATAATCATTTAATAGTCTAACAGTTCTCATTCTCATCTCATTTTAAATTAAGAGTTATCTTTATTACTTAAGGGTTAGTGAAGAATATATCTTTCAAGTCTTTTAAGAGGTTCTCATACTCACATTATATATCTGAAAAAATATAAAATGAAAAGCAAAATAATATAGTAATAGCTGAGCCCTGAGATTACATTTTAGCTTATATTAACAATTGTTTTTTTTGTACCTGATGAAGTGTCCCGGGAACTATTAATTATTTCTAAACAGTTATTTCAAAATGCAACAATAAAAAACAGGCCAAGATTGTTTATTAAATACGACAGGTAAGGAATATACATACACATAGATAGTGGAAGGACTAGTGGTTACCTACAAGTTAAGTTTTCAACCAGGGGGTTGTTTAAAACGAGATTGAACAGGTACTTTCTAGGCATGCGTGCTCCATTGTAGAGCACATCGACACTTACCATAAGTAATATCGTGATATACTTGTTACTATAATATAATAAAAACAAAGTTCGAGAATGTCGTCGAGCCCCTAATTAACTCACACTAATCCTGGTTGACGCAAGTGGGCCGTAGCTCTTAGCCGACTAATCTTTTACAAAAATCCCTTGTCCATTTTAAAAATGAAAATATAATTATTTACAGCTAAACCAAATTTAATGTCACCGCCCACAGGAATCCAGGGCTCGGGTATAAAATTGTAATTAATAGCCGTTAGGAAGGTACCTACATTTTGCAGGAAAATTAAAATGGCTGCGCCCTTAATTTTGGTTAAACCTTCGGAAAATGTGTACTTATAAGTATGAAACAGATTTTTTTAATAAACTATTACCTATGCTTTATACTACAGCTCATAGCACGTGTTAATAATTAGGGGGGAAATTAGTTCACCAGATGTCGCTTGATTCGTTATCTGTCGCTTAATTTATACCTATCAGTGTCACTACAAATGAGGAGCTCCGGAACAAAAACCGATAAATCCACTTTTCGTAATTTTAGGGAAAACACAAAACATTGATTGTAATTGTCGGATTTTGTTGTGGCTGCCCATCTTTAGAGTCTCATTTAGTACGTTTTTAACGGGTTTTTGATGCGTCCGATTAAAGTATGGCATGTAAGAGTACTATGAGAGTCGGAAAAAAAAAATGTGTTTTCATCAAAAGTGGATTTATCGGTTTTTTGTTCCGGAGCTCCTCAAATATTATGTACCTACTTACCTACTACCTATTGACTTGGACTCCATTGTGGTTTTCCAAATTGGACGGTGACATTTTTGTATTATATTGTTATTAATTGTGTGTGTTATTGCTATTTGGTACTTGACATTGGCGAAATACCTATTAACTTTAAAAAAACCTATTAAAGAAGAACTATTGAGTTATTCTGTTGTCAAATAACAACTGTCCACAATCCAACTAAATAATTCCAAGGTACTAACGGCGATATGTATGGATGTCATAGCGAACATTATTTTAAGGTCTCTGGGTACTAAGAAGGGGTAAAAAGAGAGAAAGACTGTCTGAATCGTCAATGTCACCCCACTGTAACTTCGCCACAGGTACCTACTTTGCCTCCATTTTCGTTTTGCAAAATTGACGGTCTACTTTTTATCCCGGGAAATGAAAGGGTTGCCTAGGAAACTTAAAAATAAAACCCTTACGATAGCTGTGCGACTACAGGCACGGCTCGTACCTAGTTATAGTTTAAAGAGTAAATCAAAGCTTCAAGGGAAGTACTTTGTATAGCTACAAATAGCAAGACCTGCAGTCTACACCTGGCCCTCGCGTGCTGAACGAATAGAGCAGGTTAAATGTCATAATGTCAATCATTCAGCCACAGACAATCGATTGGACGCCGCATTTAACTCAACTACTGCGCACATTTCACAGATATTATTCATTTTTTAATAGATTTAAGATTATTCTGGTTACTCACTGTTTATGTACGTACATACATATTTTAATCTGTTATTTATATTATTACCTATAGTGTTAGTTAATTAAATTATTTTTAATTAGGTGGCCAGTTCAGTGATCTGACCAAAGTACCAAAGTACTGAGCAGAAGTAATAGGTACTTACTCGGGTATTTATTAGTATGTAGGTACATCCTACCCATAGTTAATTCAATTTACTTTATTGTATGTGCCTCCATCATGTACTTTAATTTAAAAAATGCTATTGATGCCTTAATTAAAAAATAAATGATTTGTGCCATAATAGATTTTCCATTTTCAAAATGCATCACCCAAACATCAGAACATTTTATAAAAGGAACAGCAAAATGGCGGACATCCAGCCGCGACCGACGCGGCGTCCGTTCGGCCGAGATTAAAAAGAAGTTTAATTGATTACGTGAACCACTGGGCCGGATAGCGAGAGCTGGAAAAAAATCTCAAAGTCCTGAGGCCAACTAATTAACGCTCGATTTAAACTTGAAAAGAAATCTGCGAAGAATCCTCCTCTCCCGGTTGTATTTTTTGTTCTAATAACTCGTAGGCAGGGGTGGATTTGTTTTACGTAAACTCACGATGTAAAGTAAATCATAACAAGAAGAGCGGCATGATTTTGCTAGACTTGTAAAAGTTTCAAATTAAAGTGATAAGTAGGTAAGTTTTGTCTAGTTTTTTATACTGTAAATACGCATTCATGGCTATAGACACTACTAAACAAGCCCGAAGCTATTACATTTGTCTGTTAAAAGAGCGCTAGATATTTAACGGGATGAATAATCTGGCTGCGAAACTACATACCTACCTTCTTAGCATTAGCATGATATTCTACAACCCACACTGATCTAAAATCAATAAAAATTGTTGTTGTATATATTGTAAAATCTCAATGTTATAACAATGCTTACTAACTACCATGTGGATTGTTGAAAACAACTATAACAGAGTACAGCCCTGGTGTTCCGGGATAGGTATTCCGAAACTCGTGTGAGGATAAGAATTGAAATTTTCGTTTGCCCACGGCGAGGGAAAATGTCGTGATGAAGTTTACGTGCTCAAATGTACGGGGTCACGTTTACTGATACGGATCACAAAGACCCCTAGGCGAGACATTGGAGGTAATATACGCAACTGGCGAGTTTTAAAAATAATGTAAAAAAAACAAGCCCGCTGAGTTTCTTGCCGGATCTTCTTCTACTTTGACGACCGCTTGGCGCAGTGGTTCGAGCGTAGGCCGCTCAGCTCACTGCACATGGTGGTCGCGGGTTCGATTCCCGCCGGGGCAAATTTCGGAAATGGCCTTTTCGTAATTTACCCTGGTCGGGGTGTCACTGGGATCGCCCCCAGTCCATTGTACGGTACCCATAGTACAAGCTTTGCTTAGTTTGGGACCGTACAGTTGGTGTGTCTGTCTGGCGATATTTATATTTATTTATTTTACGACGAGGTTGCGTTCCGATCTACAACCAGATCGGAACGCAACCTCTTGCTCTTGCCCTTCTCGGCTTGATTAAAGAAAAACATTAGACAATTTATAAATGCCCTATAGGCCTAAACAAAATAAATGATTGGAGATTTAGTTTCAAATTTTCCAAGTTATTATTGGGACTTCAGAAATGGAAGGTTACATTTTTTTACTGGGTGGGCAAGAAGGGGGAGCCATTTGCCCAGGGGGACATGATTGATTAATTAAATCAAGGTTCTACGGAAGGTTATTTTACAGGAACACTAATCTGTAAATACTAAAACTTTACGATAAAACTCTCACGTTTCCGATATTTTCACAAAAAACCCTTCGCAGCCGCGGCACGTAAAGCCTTTCCAATATTCAATACACTCGCCCGATTTTCTTCCTAATTTTTCGAGGCCCGGAGCGAATATACACGCAGTACCTTTATTCTACTCTGAAAAATTGACTTTGCCCATCGTTTATGAGCTACGGCGAAGGGAAAAGGGCTCGAAACTACTGAGGGCTTTTAGCGGGAAGGGTTCCACTGATTATTATGGGCTGGTCTACTTACGTAGCTGCGTTTTTAAAGCGAATTCCGCCGTTCGTGTTGTTGCAAAATTATTCGTAATGCGGTCCCGGCAATGAATTGGGCAATAGACCCGCGTGTGATGAAAATAAATTGGCTTTTATGACGCTTGTTCCCAAGTGTGAAGGAAGTTTGGAGGGTTCTTTGTGGCGTCCTTAGATGTTATTGATCTTGCTGTAAGCCTAAGACCAGTGTGTCTAGCAGAAATGCGAGGCACACTGGTATTCAGCTCCCTGACGTTATCGTAACTAAAAACCTTTTAAAACATTTCGCGTCGCTTCCTTCATCTATGACATAATTCTCTCTATCCAAAGGTTGTCTGGAAGAGATCGCAATCTGCGATAAGACCGCCCAATGTACACTATTGTTTTTTTATGTTATTATATATATTCCGAACTTTTGTGTGCAATAAAGAGTTATTCTAATCTATTCTATGATCGTAACTTAATTGAGAAAGCATGCTGGCACTGTAATTCCTATTTATGAAAACGTTAATGAGAGGTCTGGGTGTCACTGGAATCGCCCTTCAGTGCATTGTTCGGTACCCATAGTACAAGCGTTGCTTAGTTTCGGATCAAACAGTCAGTCTTGTGTGCTAGTTAGAAGTATAAGTCTAAAGAGCTAAGTCTCCAGATCCTCAATAAGTCCTCTATCTACTGTGGACTTTGCACCCGATTGAGCGCTCTAAAAATGGCCCTCAATTGACATATCTATATATTGACATTTCTTATTCAACTCCAGTTTCCACATCTGGGCATTGCTTTTCATGATTACCGCGCACCGAAACGGAACAAACAATTTTACGATCGCATTTATGGCGTTATTACATTACATGTTTAAGGACTGACACACACTGTTCCTGGACACTGTCAACGGGACAAGGTTTGTCAAGTAGATGCCTTCTTGACATTCCAGGGGTGGTTAATCTAACTTGACAAAATTGGTTCTTGATCGCAAGTTCAGACTTAGCGACCTTAGAAATGTCATAAGTACAAAATTACATGTCAAAAGCATTCTCAAGATCGCTCTCAGACTTGAGATAGATTTATTAATACGGCCTTAATGTTATTTAGCCTGTTCCATTATTGATGACATTAATCAGTAAAAGAAAGCTACACTACTTACCTTGTCTTGTCTCTTAAAAAAGAAAAGGCCGGAGTTTGTATAGAGCTGTGACATTTAGAGATTGCAGGTACCTATGTGTTTGCAATAGTTCGAGTTTTATGATTGGGGAAGAAGCTAAAGACAAAACTACAAATAGGGGAAAATGCAACAACTCATCCAATCTGAAGCCACACAATTATCTTCATTTGGTAGTGAGAAATGTAATTGTTGTGATACATTTTGGTTTATTTTAAAAGCAATTTTCACTGTAAATTGATAGGTACTACTATGCTCTTATTCTGAATAGATTCTGAGGGCAAAATTCGGCCATGTCATTAGCTACCAGTAATATAACGTGTGGCTGATCTAATACCAGCCCTTATACGAGGCCATAAATTATAATCGAAAAGAGGCCACAACTCGAGTCGCCAAAACGTGGAAATTATTGCGTTTCCCGCGCTCACCCACCGCTGTCAATGTTGCCAACGCCTATATTTTATTTATACCTTTTACGAGTGTTGCCAGCCGTAAAAAAGTTTTAGTGAGTGTTGTAAAAGTAAAGGTCCGGGTTTTTTTCTCTCGCGTCGTTAGAATAAAGCGTTGATAGGTTACGAGAATAGTGTTTTACTTGCCTTTGTCTGTGGTTTGTATTCAGTGGACAAAAGGGGGGGAATTTTATGAAGGCTAAAGGCCTGCTTGTATTCTTTATTGATTGCCATGAATAGTGCCGATCTAGAAGATGGGATTCCGTGCCTTTGGAGTTAAAACTGAGATAGGTATATTATAATATTGGCCGTCTCACGAATCTTACGAAACTCCCCCTGGTGGTACAACCCCTGTCGAACCAACCGAGGAGCTGTAGTCACTTGGCCACAAGTTGGCTCTCTCATCGTTAACTTTACCTTTCGTTATTTTGAACATTGTCCTAGAATCCTCCACAAATTAAATGTAATATTAATCGATATTACGTAGAAGGTCGTCGTCGCGATCCCAAACGACCGCAAGGCCTAAACACGGGGACATTATTTTGAGTTATGGCGTGTGAAGCATTCAAACTCCCCGCTTTCGAATTTATACCGCCGTAAATCACGGTTATTCATAGGTATTTTGTACATAACCGAAGCCACCCTGCCTCTGGTCATTAGGGCGGAGGGTAGAAATACCGAGAATAAACGTGAAAAACTAACTGCTTATGCCTACCTGAGTGGAGTAGATTTTAATTAACAATTTGTAGATACCTTCTATTTCTTACAAATAACAACAAAAGTTTGTTATTGATAACTGCCTCGTTTAGTGTTACCTGCTATTAATCTCTTGTAGAAGGTATGCGCGGAAATGTATAGACTATGAAAGTAACTTCATGCCATGTGAAATTAAAATAATAATAATCAGAAAACAATCAATGTTGACCTAAATATAGAATCAATTCAATCTTACACCACATTCATTTGCAAAACTTACTGTAGTAGGGAAGTGGATTAAATTATGAGTTTTTACTAAAAAAGTTCATAACAAAAGCCGCGAGGGAAAAAATAGCTCTACCAGTATAAGTGCTTCCGCGAAAGGGGTGTATATTCGTGGGCAAACAACATTTATAAGCAAATGCGGGTAGTTTACACTGTTACCGAATGTACCTGCGAGTGTCTGCGCAATATCCGCCGCTAGCTCATATCCGCTGCTCGCTCGCCGTCTTTAGCGCGCAGTGCGCGGCGTGAGAGGAAGCGGGAGAAATTATGTTGGTACCATTAAGATTATTGTGTTGGTACCTACCATGTTGATATTATATAAAAAACTTAGCTTAAGGTGAAGGCGCCTGCCTAGACCGCGAAATTAAAAAAAATCGAGTATTTTTATAGTTTATCCAAACTCTGAAAACATTTAAGACAATATTTTGTAATTAGCGACAAACACAGTATGCAGTGCGTTTATTAATACATTTATTTTACTCTAAATATTATTACGGGGGATATGATACTAGTAAATCACTAAATATACAAAAATTGCCAGATTATCTGGATAGGTGTCGTTCTTGAAATGTTTTAGAGTAAGTTAGATATATTAATAAATGCACTCCACACGGTCTTTGTCGCGATTTACAAAATGTGCCTTTTATTATCATCAGATTTTGAAAAATATCTAAAAACCTCAAAAAATTTGAACTTCGCGGGCTAGATGGGTGCTTTAGCCTTAACTCAAAGACCTTAAAAAATCCCTCTCTCTTTTATCTCTATGGCTTAACTGTACCTATTTCCATCCTTTTCATAATGGGTGTAACGTATGAGTAAGATAGATATTAATTCCTAAATATTATTATGTCAAATTTAATTAAGCTGTGATCAGAATTGAAGACGACCGCTTGGCGTAGTGGTGGTTGTTGGTTGGTTCGATTTCTGCCGGGGAAAATTTCCGAAATTACATTTCTGTAATTTTCCTAGTCTAGCTGTCAATAGGATCGGCCATAAGTGTTGCTAAGATTGAGACTGCAGTCGATGTGTTAGTCTGGCATAAAAACGACGAAGTCACAGGGGCCCTGGGAACCACTACGAAATTTAGGACCTACAAAACAATTTCTAAAATATTTATCTTGTAGTAACCTAGGAAACATGAAACATTACTGGAAAATGTAACTGGACTAAGCTAGGGCCTTACAAACATACTTTTACCATCTCACATTAAACTACTACCATAATACTAACCTAGCCTAAGATTAAACGAGAAATAATGCACTATTAGCGAAGTAGCATAGTTATCACTAGTGGCTACCACTCTACACTCTACTTAAGTGGTCTAATCTACATATTTGTATCACCTGGTCCCGCCACCTCTCATAGCTTGTGCAGCATCGAAGCTGAGCCTCTGCAAAGGTAAGGCACCGATATTAAGACGGTGTAGGCGCGGCGAATGTATTCTACGGCGCGACTCCACGCGCTGCCGAACGGTTTCACAGCCAAACGAAAGGATATCAGATTTGCGTGGGATAATGTTTGTGACATTTGCTAAGGGTCCGTGGATAATAGTAATAATCTAATCCATTTCATAGAAGTTTCAATACATATTTAAGGCATCAATAGCCTAGTGGTTAGAGGGGCCGCCGTCGTAGCTGGGAGGGTCCGGGTTCGATCCCCATCCTAGCCATTAAACTATTGACGTGATCCCACTCCTAACACAAGCTTTAGCTTAGCTGGAGGGACTAATGGGAATACTAGTAATGTATAGATGCTCACTCGCCACAACACTCGACAAAACAAGGACGACCTCTAAGATTTACATTTTCGGATTTTATGTGCGATTATTATATTCGGAAATGATTATTACTGACTTGCTACACGGTGAACGCAAACATCATGCGGCGACCTGAATGAACCTGTGTGAAGTCCACCAACAACTCTGGGCTGAACCTTCCTCGCAAAAGAAAAGCCGATGTTTAGACATCGGCTTTCCTTTTGCGAGGAAGGCATTTAAACTACGATACGGCTAAACTTAGAAAACGAACCTTATATACTTACCACCACTTTATAATTTCGTAAATCGTTTGGAAGGGTCCGCCAGATTGAAGAACATTTCGCGCTTGGCAGTTTTTGGCAAGGCTTTATACAAACGAATTTCAAGTAGAGTTCTTTGTAATCAAATCTGTCATCTCATTTTCATTGGTTTTTCATATAATTTCAGCATTTGCTTTCAGCCTGCCACATGCCAAATCCAAGCGGATAAATTGGTTGAGTTTAGTCTTCATTCTATTTTGAACGCCATTAAGTATCATAACCAGTCTAGGGTAGTTTTATTGTCGTTGGGTACATCCAACGAACCCTACAGGGTTCGATCGTTCGTTGGTATCTAACTGTCGTCGGAGTTTTCAAGTCACCCTAAGCCTGAATAGAAGTGCTCACAGAAGTCCCCACTAGCGGTTACCTAGCCAGCTCACTAGAGCTTCCAGTAGTAGTACTAGTAGAGTAGACGCAGTAAGTTTTCAGTAAGCTACGAAATATCGCCAATGTTTTAAGGCAACGGCTTAAGGCCACTGCACACGTGCGGCGTCCCTAGCAGACACGTGACGTGACGACGCAAGGAGAGTTCGACCACGTGCTCGCGAACTCTTATAACTACAATTTATTGTGAAGTTTCAACGCTGACGTTTTGGGAGCGTTCGTAATTCCAAAATATGTTATTGTTGCCATAAACTTAATTCTTTTCTTACTTCTAATTATAACGTATTGCATTTCTGTTGCCAGTGTGGAAATACTTTTGTTTAACTTAGCAAAATGAGTCTATAAACGTGCCGTCAAAAGATCTAAAAAACATTACAATAGGTAACAACATTACCTATCTACTTACAAAATTTCAATAAATGGGTATTTTATTTTAACAGATCATTTTTTAAAGTTGAAATTCGTCCGTATGGCTTTCTATAAAAAGTCCCTATTTCTCGAGTGACCCCGCGTGTAATCATTGGAACCCTCACCTTTGTCCCACATCTCCCACTGGTCCCATCACAAGATATCTCATAAACTTCCTCCTAGTTCTACTTACCCTGTGCCTTCTATACCTCACCCAGACAATGGCGTTCTCCCCACATTTGCCATGACAAATGGCCATAGAACACATCCTCGGAACCATCTCGCCCTCCCCGACAATGGGGGAGCCGTTACGCGTCTGATTAAGGGTCGAAAAATCCAATAATTTGACGTAAACTTTCCATGCCACATTGTGCCCATCTTGGGAGGTGTGTTGTGTAGCGGGAGTTGTAGGCGAACCGATAATATGAAGAGCATGTAGATTTTTTTGTATTTTTAATGAATTTAAAATGCCTATAGTACTTACAACGCATTGTTTGAAACAAAAGTGCTTGTTATAAATTTCAGGTGGTAGCTGGTAATCAAATCGCTTCTGAGGAAATTTATATGTCCTACAGACGAATAAAATGCATGAAACAGAGAAATATAGCTATACGAAAACAGTGGCAGGTGATAGTGTCTCTTTAGGTATAGCACAGGTTTTATATTCGTAAGGAATTGAGCAATCTATGCGGCCGGTAGTAAATTTCACGTCGACATGGCGACAAAGCGCTTTCCTCTTTATTCGCGCCCGGAAATAATCTAGACTGATTTTGTAATCCGTGGGAAAAGGTTAAGAATGCGCTAGCTATGTGTATAAGTACAGCTAGAAGAATATTTAGAATATTATGAACATTTATATCAGGTCATAGGGCATATCCGCATAAGATTTTAGAACAAACAGTTTCGTGAACTCACTCATTCGTTATACAGGACAGAATATGCATAGTTATTTAGGTAATAAATTTGTGGTATCTTATTCAGTTACTTACCTACATTGGAATTAGTTACTTAACTAAGTAAGTTACTGTGTATTAATACTATACATTAATTTTATCGGTGCGTGCGCATAACATACGTCGTATCACCATAAAACGTAACAAACTTTAACATATCACTTACATGCGCGCAATACGCGTAAATATTTTCGCATCCGGGCTCCGCGTGATTGATTAAAAAAGTTTTTTTTTACTACCAACCTAATAATATGGACTGTATTTATTGCAAAACTTATTTTATGTTTTTTTTCTTAATACAAAGTAACATTCGGCGGGAAATTAGCCGTTTAAGGTTCTCGATTGACATTTGCTCTGCGGAAAATTATGTAATGTCGGGGACGAAAGTGCTTTGGATAAAAAATACTGAAGCAAAAATATACGGTGATATTGATTGACCCTGTATTCTTCTTTTAAAATACACGTTCAGTATAGGCAAAAGTTTAAAAAGGGAACATTAAAACTGGTCTAACATTTATTTTACTTTGACCGGATTACAAGGTCTCACAAGTAGGGTCTTAGAGGGCAGATGGCTAACGCTCCGTGTATCAAAACAATACATATCGTAAAACAGCCAAATCAGGGTACACTGCAAGTTGAACTCAATAAAAAAGGCTAGGCCGAATGCTGAAATAAAAACAACTTGATGCAAAGAGCTGAAGACTGAGCTTAGTGGCGTGTATTGGGGGGGTATATATATGGGGGGGTATATATATGCCCAGTAGTAGACAGCAACGGGCTGATGATGATGATGGTGATGACACACAGGCAGGTACCGCATTATAAAACATTGCTGTGCCCACCAGTACCGAGCTATTTTATTATGAGCGGTAACGCAAGCGCACGGTACATTAGCCCCCGTATCAGGGGCCGCTGCTCCATAATACTTTTTATACGTGGTCCATCGTGCGGGCATTGTTATTTTACGATTGGCCTGGGATCAAACGACGGCGAACATTGGTCATATCGCTGAATGATCAAAGAGAAACTTCGGTTCGTTATTGCGTTATTATCTGGTAACAGTTTTTTTGGTTACTGAAGTTTTATGTTATTGACTGTAAGAATATTATTTATGTCTTTCAATGATCGGGGGTGAAAAAAATTGTATGCCTTGCATGAGATATTTTTCTAGATGTTCTGAGAAAGCTTCATTTAGTTGTTGATCGTACATAAAAGAGATATAGTACTTTATATATATCGTCGATGGTCGGTTGTTACAATTTACACGTATGTTTACAACGACAATTTTAATGTACCTACTCGTATTGTATGAAATAACTTGCGCCCGTACTCACAAACATAACTATGCTGTCTCACAGTGCGCACGAACGCACAGCCCAATGAGAAATGTCTAACTTTCAATACAGTTGGTCCATTAGTAAGACAAGTATTGTTTGTAAATACAACCGTTAGACACTTCAGTTGCCACTAGCTAAGACTTAGAACCTTACAAATTTATCCCACAGTGACACTTTTATTAGGAAAAACGCTTAAAACGAAATATAAATAATTTAAAATCGCCAGACTGACACATCAATTGTATGCTCCCAAGCTAAGCAACGCTGGTACTATGGGCGCCGTACATTGGATTGGGGGCGATTCCTGAAACCCAGACCTGCCCCTCTAGCCAAGATGCTTCGTCTGCATTCGTTTCTACAAATCGCTACGCTTCATGTTTGGAAATGACATAAGTCACGTGATCTACTTATCGACTTGTAATGTCATTTCCATACATTTAAGCGTAGCGTTTTGCAGAAACGCTTGTAGACGAAGCCACTTGGCTAGGGGAGCTGGGCACTTACGAAAAGGCCATTACCAAAATTTGCCCTGGCAGGAATCGAACCCGCAACTACCATGTGCAGTGAGCCGAGCGACCTAAGCTCACATCTCTGCGCCAGGCGGTCGTAAAATGGAATGAAATATCTATGAATTCGGGAAAAACTCAAACATCAAATATTTTATGATGTCTTTAGTCATTATATAACGAGGCAATGGGTCCCTTTCTCCGCCAGTAACAGCCGAATGAAATCAAACAACTAAAGTAAAACCCAAAGAGAAGTTTCTTGTTTTTTTTCACCGCAATGGTGTGCCTCAAACGCGGCACTTTATTGCGTCTGCCGGTGACAGGAGGCCGCGGTGTGAAGGCCTCTCGGCGGCTTTGTCGGGGTTTTTAACGTCAAGTGGTTTATCGGGAAGCCTCGGGGCTAGGACCTACTGCGGGCGAACTTTTTATCTTGTTCTGTGGTGGACATATTTTCTTTTAGTTAGTGCAGTACTGGCGAAGAAGTTCGAAGTTGTTTTGTGCCACAACGTAGTCTGTTTATCTAGTCACATCTTCTACATTAACCCCCTTATTAATAAACGTGGTTTAGCAGGCGAATAGTTACAGTTATAACACACCGAACTATCTCTGTCTGTCATCAGTAATTTGACATTCGAAAGAAGAAGACTATAGTGTAACTATACAACCGCGGGGGCTATGGTTTAAGAACAGCATGTAGGTAAGTAAATCATTCTAGGAAATGGTTTTATTTAATGAAACTTACTCCACAAACAAGCGTATGACCGGCGTGATGGTAGCAGTTACTGTAGCCTAAATATGCTTGCAATACCAAAGAAATTCGCAAGACTCGCATGACGACCGCTTGGCGCAGTGGTTCAAGCGTAGGCCGCTCGGCTCACTGCACATGGTGGTTGCGGGTTCGATTCCCGCCCGGGCAAATTTCGGGAATGGCCTTTTCGTAATTTGCCCAGGTCTAGGTGTCTTTTTTTATGGGACTAGTCCCGCCACACACTCCCACCACTGTAACTCCTGTAAGCCAGCATCGAGGTCTGGGTGTCACTGGGATCGCCCCCAGTCCATTGCACGGTACCCATAGTACAAGCTTTGCTTAGTTTGGGACCATACATTTGATGTGTCAGACTGGCGATATTTTTTTATTTATGTTGTCGACCTTTGGACATAGGTAGGGTAAGGGAGGGGGTATTGGGTTTCTATCTCTTTTGCTCATCGACCGAAACGAAGCTATTATAGCTACCCTTAGCTGATCTTTTATGGGGGGTAGGTATTACCCGGTCGAGCCAGCACGTGTATGAGCTGTAGTCACTTGGCTACAGCTTGACTACACCACATTATCAACGGTTACCCCATAAAAAACTCTAAATTAAAAACTTAAAAAATCCCCGATCCGACGACTTTTTAACCTACAAAAGAGCTGATAATTTTCAAACGGCTCAACCGATTTCCATGAAACATAGCTAAGAACACTCTTAATCAGAATACCTTTCTAACAAAAAAAAACTAAATTAAATTTCAGTTCATCCGCTTGGGGGCTTCGATGCTACAGACAGACACACAGATTCACAGATGAATGTTAAACTTATAACACCCATCTTTTTTCTTCGGGGGTTAAAAAACTGTAGTCTATTAGATATTACAATACTAGGACTCTACGGAACTCAAAATAACTGAGTAGGTAGATCTAGCCAAAACATTCGCAATTCTTATTGATACACAATTATTAATATTTCACAATATCTAAGTTGCATTATTGCTTGTTGCACAGTCACGTGTTCAGTGCTGCCGCTATGCACCAGGCTTGCTGACTCGCCGTCCTCGATATAGTCTGAGCAAACACTTCTGCGGCACCCGAGCACGAGGCGACGACAGAGCCGACTCAGCGGATTGTGAGGACTGCATTGCAATGGAGACTGACTCATTATTTCTATTTTGAAAATATAAAAATATACCACGTATTTTTCGAATAGGCAAATAAAAATGTTTTAGGTGGGTTATTAGATGTAAAAGTCTAAAAAGATACACTCCCGATGTCTGGCTTGAATTCGTTTGGATTAATACTCGCTAAATCGTTCTTTCATTCTTACTATCACGATTTAGCGAGTATGTAGATGTGATTCGACCACTATTGATACATAAAAACTATATTATTTAAAATGATTTGAGGCGATGTCTGTGGCAAATAACTAATTTATAGATCTTTTGATACATTCAGGTAAATACAATTGCTTTACAAAGTTTTTTAGCAGGATAAAAGTTATCTGTAATGCCACTGAAAATGAAGTGCGACCTCCTATTTTGGTCAATTGGCATCTGCATTTTCTTCGTTTCTTTCTATTTCTTTTTTTATAATAAAGCTAAGTAGCAATGTGAGTTGTTTACATTTAACTAGTATTTCCGTTAGCCCCTACAGCTAAGCCAATGCTTGTGTTAGGAGTTCACACCAATATTTGGGTCTCTCAGTTACGTTGGCGGCACCTCTAACCATTAGGCTATTGGCGTTGACGACTTGCGCTGCCACAGGCTACGACCTATACATTGTATATCAAAGCAAGTACCTAATGTACAGATAATGTTTGTAGTAAATTCGGCTCCTGTTCGGTATGTTAGCTCTGCGAACTATCTTAACATCGACCATGCGATACCAGTCGACCGTGGGGAGAACTTTGTCAGAACCCACAAGCGTTTACATTGAGGGTGGATGTGGCATCTCAATACACACAACAGAAAAAAGTTGGTAAGGAAGCTAGCGTCCTAAGCCTCCTAAGGCGCCTTTGTAAGCACTACTGGTTTATTAGTGATGTATTTCTAAAGTATTAGCATCATAGAAGGTTTGCTTGCCTGATTATATTATACTGAATCTATGAAATAAAAGCAGATTGGACGTAAAAACACACTGCGCTTTTTGATGTAAGACACTATTGGCACACTTTGGCAGTAAAATCGACCAGTTCGCCGTCACGGCAAATGGCATGACGCTCTCTTGTGCCGTCATGCCCCGTCTACGTCATCGCTCTCGAATTCCTTGTATGTGTGCGCGCGGTTACTATACACTACATATGTGTCACATCTGCCGTGCGTCCCATGACGGCCGTCTTTATTTTATTGCAGTTACTTTATTTCGCTAATCACCTCGTCCATCGGTCGATTAATTTCGTAGTGCAAAGTGAGTGCTGGCGGTGTGTGCGAATATTTTCACTCAGTTTGCTTTGACGGGCTGCGGACGGTAACTGAATTTGATGTAGAGAATGTGGAAGAGACAATGCAATCTAAAATATTAATTTACTTTTCTTTCTCGCGGTTATGTAGCTATTATAGCTGCGGTTCTTGAGCTGAATATTTCAACCCCTCCCGCTCTGAGCCGCTCCCCTTCAGGTTCGCAATGTACGAGCAATTCCTTTGGTATCTACAGGCTGCTGTAACTGTATAACATCTGGCGGATCGTACGGTTGTTTGCCGACAGAGTAACGAACATGTATACAAAAAAATATCTAGATACCAAAATGTTGTTAATATTTTGTTGTTAAATATAGGCACTTTTAATAAGGACTTCTTGTTACAAGTATGTCTACTTTAATAACAAACAATCTGTCTATTGATATATTAATATTTATATATGCGTCAGTCTAACAAATAAAATGTCACAACTTACCGACTTAATAGCGATCGTTGGAACTCTACTATAGGTATTCTGTGTCTACTAAAAACATGATAACATTTTATATACCTAATCAAAAGATCCAGATTATTCGGTTGATCCCTTCCAGCATCCCTGCATCCGGTTACTATGTAAGCTATCGTAAGTAACCGAGTTAAGTCAAACTTAACTTCGGCTCGGCTTAAGGGCCGCATTGTTAACGGTTTATTGGCTTTCAGTTAACTCCTCAACTCTGAAACGTGTCGATATTCTGTGAGTTATGTTATTCGCTCGGTTTTGCCTGGATATTACATACTCATCGTGTTTGGATCAGATGAATTTATCTTCGCTCTATAGCTACGTGCCCTACCTTAATGATTTGATGTCGCATCTATCTATATATATATAACTCAAAGGTGACTGACTGACATAGTGATCTATCAACGCACAGCCCAAACCACTGGACGGATCGGGCTGAAATTAGGCATGCAGGTAGATGTTATGACTTAGGCATCCGCTAAGAAAGGATTTTGATTAATTCTACCCCCAAGGGGATAAAATAGGGGATGAAAGTTTGTATGAAACTTTGTCAATTATAAACCGATCGGGCTGAGACTTTGCATGCATAAAGCTACTATGACGTAGACATCCCCTAAGAAAGGATCAAAATTCCACGCGGACGAAGTCGCGGGCTCAGCTAGTTGTATATAAAATTCCAGAGTTTGTTCGGAATTCATATCTTCCTAACCGGCTTGACTGATTTTGATGATTTGTTTTACTTATGAGGTCACTTGGATGGTGCTTAGCTATAATTGAACCCGATAGGTGGAGCTATTGTCGACATAAAAAATATATAATCTACGCTTGCGAAACTGCAAGCAGAGGCTAGTCACAAAAGGGAGCCACAATTTATGTTTATTATTAAAATTATAATTAAGTATAAGGTATTGGTAGGCAAAAAGATAAATTATAATAATAATCAAGCCCTTTTGACGTCCCACTCCTGGGCACGGGCCTCCCCTCAACACGAGAGAGATTGAGGCCATAATCCACCACGCTGGCCCAGTGCGGGTTGGCGGATTTCACATGTCTTTCGAAAAGTGGTTAGATCTTCTAAGACATGCAAGTTTCCTCACGATGTTTTCCTTCACCGTAAGCAAGTGATAATCCTACTATATAAAATACTAATGTGAAAGTTTGTGAGTGTGGATGTATGTATGTATGTATGCATGTGTGTATGTTTGTTACTCCTTCACGCAAAAATTACTGAACGGATTTGGATGAAATTTGGAACACAGATAGTTTATAACCGGGATTAACATATAGGATACTTTTTATCCCGATAATCCCGAAATTTTTGTTACGTTAAATACGACGCGGACGAAGTCCGTGGGCACAGCTAGTCATATATAAATTAAGATTCGGATTTCGAAAAATCCAGAGGTGCGAGCCGGGGTTTGAACCCAAGACCTGGTGCCCGTAAGACGCATGCTTTAACCAATCGGCTATCACAGCTTTTGCAAAAAGCGTATGCACAAAGATACATCTTACTAAATATACTTACTGCAATCTCAATCTACCTATAGGAAGAGGTACACTCGCAATAGGCCATAAAATATTTTACGACACCAATAAACTTGAACGCTCTTCTTCCGGAGACGGTATCGCCCCACTTATAAGATGTTAACATTAAATGACCGAGAAATTAGATGAATAAGTTTATGTAGTGGGCACGGGGCCTAATGAACACTTGTACAAATTAGTTGGGTAAAAAATACTGGATGTAGTAGAGAGGTAAATAAATAAATGTACTTGATTATTTTGCGTGCTTAGTGTTGTTGGTTGATTATTTTCTTTATGTGGTCGTGTAGAATTTTATGTGAGTTCCTTTTCATGTTATGCCATTCAAGGCTAAGGCCTATCTCCCACGGTGGTGTTCATAAGTATATTAAGTATATCCTACCCTATTCCCAACATAATAGAGTAGCATATAGTATAGTAGTAATTAAATTTATCCGGGCGGAAATGATTACCAATTTACTCTAAATTGAAAATTTTAAGAACCCCCGATGCGACGACATTTTAAACTACAAAAGAGCAAATAATTTTCAAACGACCGTATCCATTTTCATGAAACATAGCTAAGAACCTCAGATTAACGCAGATGGAGCAAACGCAACAAACGATGTGAAGCCACATAGCATTAAATGTGTGCGTGACAACTAGGAGCGGCACTGTAGGGACACGTACATCTGTGTGCGTGTAAAGTTGCCAGATATTGGGAAACGAACTCCCATAATTTTTCCGATTGTTCTCAGTAGTACTAATGTTACAAATTGGACATGGTCTTTCGCAATTTAGGTACTTAAGTAGTAGGTATTTGAACAGAATAATACTAATAAAATAAAATAAACTTAGTATTTATTTTTACTGCAAATCGATATTTGAAGATCTCTGCATTATCACTCAAGAACATTATAACATTAAAGATTTTTGGATGTCTTTATAAGCATAATGTACCTATACATTAAATTGAAAAAAGTTATTAATTTAAAATATTTATTACAAATTAAAAGTTATTCCCATATATTATTTCCATAATATATAAATGTATAAATTAATCATCTTTCTACACCCCATGCACATTTCCCTAATTCAAGGAAACTTATTTCGATGTAAATTGGCAACACCAACCAATTACTATCAAAATTTTGTGTTCCGAGTGAGCGATATCAAATTGTGGGTAAATAAATTACAAAACTATAAAATAAACAATAGTTACCTGTGGAAAGATATGCCATCTGCTTTCTTTTGTTTTTGTGAACAACTTTTACATTTTTTAATTACGCAAGACGGCATTTTCAAAATAAAACAACTAACCACCTTTGACGTGTAAGTGCTGTGACGCGAAGTTCAGTACTGACGCGAGATTGTATTCGCTTTGTAATTTGTATTTGCTTTGGTGGACACACTTTTGTGTTCTAGGCGCGTCATCTGCGTATTCGTTAATCTGAGCTAAGAACACTCTCGATCAGAATACCTTTCTAACAATAAAACAATATTAAAATTGGTTCATCCGCTCGGGTGCTACGAAGACACAGTCAGACACACAGATACACATGTTAAACTTATAACACCCATCTTATTTCGTCCGGGGTTCAATATAGCAGCGTTTTCTCTAGCACTATATTATTTCATTCTATACAACAAAAATATATTCAAATACACACTTCATTACATTTTGTTTTATGAAAATCTGACTTGGAACAATAATAACAGCACGTATTCCTAAAAGGTAGACGTTGAATCCGTTTCGCATGATTTGTTCGGAGATCGAAGGCGTTATTGGCGCTGACAGGCGGACTTGAAGGATCGAATATTCTGAGTGGCTTGCTTTTGACATTTTCGTTTCGGCTTTGCCCTTTACAATGGTGCTAAAGGGGAGGGGGGTTATGATTGTGTATAGGCTGTAGGGAAGTACTTACAATTATAATGTTATATCAAACATGTTGATACATTTGAAGAGTAGGAGATAGAGGGAGAGATAAATTTGTATATCCGTTTTTTATTACCGCAAATAAGATGCCATAAAGTTAATACATCAATATTTAGGTCCTAAAGGTCAAATTCTTTTAAAATCAATAAATTTATAACAAGCTTGATGATTTATACCAGTCGCACTGTACAAATGTGGTAAATATTAATTTCCTAATAAATTGTTTTTCTCGGGAAAGTCATCTGTGTCGTCTATAACTTGCTGATAAATTTTTGATATCTAAAATAAAGCAGTACGAGGTTGTAACCAAGTTCGAATATCACAATGACATAATGAAATTCAGTCAAAATATTTTTACACAATTCTGAATCGATGATTTGTTTCTCGCTATTCGTAAGTGGTAGATTGGTTCAGAATGCTGTATTCAATGAGAGCATCCAGCAAGAAGCTCAATAGTTTTGTTGTTTTCGAATAACAAGGTAGCACCGCACCGACTTTAGCTGTAATTGTTTGACATAGGAACATTTTTCTCGTGATGCGACGAAAACACCTTTCTGAATATAACAACAATAAAATTTGCGGCACGTCAGAGGGATCAGAGGAGTACTTCGCGTGGAAAATATGTCACTTACGTAACGGGATGCTCTTTGTGTCCTCCGGTAGAGTCAGCTCAGACGCGTAGTCGTGCGTTGTCATTTTAACGAGTGATTTTTTTATTCGCTTCAGTTATGTGTCGGTTGTAATTGACGTAGGTAGAGTATGGGTAGGTATCCTTATACATTCACGCTAAATCTACATATTATACCAGAAATACTCGTAAATATCGCCAGACTGACACACCAATTGTGTGGTCCCAAAACAAGCAACGCTAGTACTATGGGTACTGTAAGGTCCATGTCGGCGCACTGGCCACTGGCGATAGGCGTTCCTGGCCGACGAGGAAATAATAAATTTAAAAGAAACATTATTGTTTTGAATTTGAAAGGACGGCGGTGCGCTGGCAGTTACAACTGGGGACCGTTAAGATAAGACGTGTATTTATTTACTATAGATAAATATAAATAAACAAATTAATATAACAATAATAAATATTACAAAGCTAAATGATTTATTGATTTAAAACCCAGTTGTTACAGTACCGAGATGCGAATGTTGAGATGGATGTGTGGAGTGACGCGAATGGATAAGGTGAAGAATGTGTACATAAGGGGCAGTGTCAGGGTAGCGCCAATAACCGATAAAGTAAGAGGTAGGAGGCTAGAATGGTTTGGACACGTGATGAGAAGGGATGAGAAACATGTGACTAAAAGAGTGATGAATATGAATGTGGATGGATACAGTGCGAGAGGAAGGCCAAAGAAAAGATGGATGGAGTGTATCAAGAGTGATATGAACGAGGTTGGAGTGGATGTGAGTATGACAGGAAAGCGCGATGAATGGAAGGAAAAGACATACTGCGCCGACCCCAGATAATGGGAAAAGGTAAGGCAGATGATGATGATGATGTTACAGTACCGTACAATGGACTGGGGGCGATCCCAGTGACACCCAGACCAACTAAATTACGAATAGGCCATTTCCGGGATACGAATAGTCTCGACGGGAATCGAACCCGCAACCACCTTGTGCAGTGAGCCGAGCGGCCTACGCTTGAACCACTGCGCCAAGCGGTCGTCAAATCCACAGTGTGTTATTTTAATAAATATACAAATGTACATAATATAAAGTGTTCTCAATGCTTATAATGTGTGTTGCTACTTAGTATTTTATGAACTCGTTATATTAACGTTTCTTTTATTTCCACTGGTTGCCATTGGTGGGTTAACGGGATTCATTACTGGTCCTAGATGCGTAGTAATTGGTGAGATTATCTCTATTCTATCACAATCAATATTTTTAAAGCATGTTTTATGCCTCTCCTGCCATCAGTCTCAATCCACGGCAATTTCTGGCCACGTCTTTCCATCAAAGGAGTCCAGTCATCGCGCCATCTGACTCTTGACCTGCCTCGACGACGCGGCGACGTGTGAATAACTTTTACTACTACTACTTTATCAAACGACAAACTATTCTTAACATTTCAGAAATCGAGCGTTACTAATGTTTTAACGGATAACGGAGCAGTATAACGTTATTGATGCAATTAAGCGTGGATTTATAGCGTGCAGGGCGATATAAACATGTAAATGAATGCTCTGCGGGGATGCCGTCGGATTGTCGCGTCCGACCCGACAGATTTATAGATGTGCACATCGCACACAGCGCCATGCACACCCAGGGCTGCTGTGCGATTATAATACAGGGTGTTTCAAAGTCCAAAATAATGATTGAGGTACATAGCCGGTAGCCAGAATAAGTAAATTGTTTAATAAATACAGTGACCACATTGATATTTTCTCCATGTCTTTGTACCGTTTCCGTAAACATTTTGTTGGATGCTATATTGAATTAACTTTCGACTCTGTCTTTTGTATTTTTGTAATCTGTTAAGTTACTAATTTTGGATTTGTGGTGTTTACCTCATTTTAACTGGTGTTTACGTCAGCAATTGTGCAATTGGCTAAAATACTGCATGTAAATGATTTTTATTAAATAAAATAAACAGTAGCTGATAGGAAAACAGACTATAATATGTAGGTAACTATTATATTTATTGAGGAAACGGGCCTTTGAATATTGGTTTCAACTTTCATGTTGCGGCCTTAGATCACATCAAATAGCCTGGAAAACAGTGTAAACGAATTCACAAGTATCAACAGACAATATAAAAAAGTTTGTTAAAATTCTACACATTACCTACTTGAGATATGTTTTTTTATTATTGGGAAAAAAATATTTTAAAAGAAGTGTTTACATTGTGATGGGCGACGCATACATTTAGGCGGTTTTTCTATTTGCATTGTTAATTCGTGCTTTTGGCAGCCCTAAGCGCATAGTTAATGCCTATGTATATGCAGAAGCTAGAATCAAAGATAGGCCGACGAGCAAGCAGGAAATTCACGCGTGTGGGGAGGAGGGTCACACAAATAACTATAACAGTCCAGTCTTACGACACGTTAGATAACCACGGCAATACCTGTTAGAATTCAAAATTGTGTATATAATGGCAATGTGGGTTGTTGATATCGTAAGGTAACAAAGTTCATTAAAAATTAGTTGCAACTCAAACTAAATAAGGATTCTTTCGTCGTTCCGTGAAAAGTACAGGCATTTTTGAGGCCTGCGCTTTCTTTGTAAGGCGACGCATTATACCAACTTTTCCATTACCTATAGACTTGTTTAGACTTACTAGTTCAATATAGTTGTAGAACAAGTGCATGCACTTATTCTATAAATTTGTATTCGATAAGAAGATGTAAATTGAAATAAACTTCAACCTTAGTAACCATTCTTATCGATATTTCTTAAAGTGTTCATATTATTTCGAACGCAATTGTATAAAGTTGTTTGATTAATTAATCAACTGCAACTGAAACTTGCGGCTAAATACTGAAAGACTATTAAAAAGTTCCCAGCTGTTTGAGACGAGTTTGCTTCTTTTTATGACGTGTCAAAATTAGGTAGCTTTCTAATACGCGATCTGAAAATCGCGTGATTTGAAAATTGCGTGATTTGAAAATCTGAAATAATGGCAGCGGCACACCGGGTTCACCGCACCTTCAGTGCTCGTCGTATTTGCAAAGACGACAGCCGAAAATAAGAAATACATAAACAAACAGACAAACATTGACGCAGCGAATCAGAGGCGTTTCAATCGGTGTTGACAAACATGCTCATGGCAGACACTGTCAATATTAGAAACACGAGTGTTTAAGGGTGGTGCTGCTTTAAAGTTAGAGTTAGACTTATGTATTAAAATTTTCAATTGATCAAACCGACCTTACACGGAGAACCAAAACATACAACAGAAATTTTTTTTCGTAGTTTCTTTTTAGTATTTTTTTTACTAAGATTTTGTAATGTTTAATTACTAATTGATATTGTCCGGTAACCATAATAGAAGCATTGGTTAGATTGTGACTGTTAGTTTGTTAGTCTCTTTCACTAAGTATATGTTTAAGTCGTACAGTAATTGCTTCTTAATGAACAATTAAATAATATTGAATGCTGTAGGCGACTGTACCAAGTACTTATTTTATAGTCAATATTATCACCGGTCCTTTGAAACGTAGTCGACTTATGTTTACGGTCGAATAGCTCGCGGTATCATTTCAGACAAAAGACGCGTATACCCAAACTCGCTTCTATCGCTGCTCAATTTGATAAGCTCGCTTCATAGAGCGTTTCATTCTAAGTATTCAGGCTAATCAACCTTGGGCCAAATGTAAACCTACTAAGATACTTCAACAATTCTTGTTGTTGGACGCATGTTGAAATCATGACTTGAGTTGATAAATGTGTTGAACGAAATTAATTTAAAATAATGCATGTGTATAACTACACGTGTATGTGTATATGTAATGCATATGTAAAATAATGCTTTGAATTTTAGTGAGACCCATCTTTAAGCAAAGGGTATTCAACAGTACCATGTTTGCTCTGGCTTTGACGATACATTTCCAAATCACAAAGGTTCCGCACATTGAGTTGACGAGGTATTTTTCAATGTACTTTCATTGCTGGAACGAACGCTTTATTTTACATACCCAATGTAAATAAGAGACCCTAAATAGTGAACTCAGGCAAAAGGAGACGTACTTATATGTTCTATTAATTGCATTGAAATTGCGTCGTATTTAAACCAAAACATGACCTACTTTAAAAAACCAATCGGAAAATACATTCAAAACATTCCTTAACTCCCATGTAATAAGATTCACAATCACGAATGTATACTTTAAGAAAAGTTTGCGTGATAAAATAGGCCTTATCTCCAGGGGATACGGTCGGGGTGGGGGTGCGATGATTGAGGCGAGGTGAACGACCCCTCCACCACGTGGCGCTTGCAATTGCGCAGTTTTGAAGACCCCTGCAGTAGTTACGGCGGTGTATGGGGTAAGGTATATGTACTAATTAACAGCAATTGTAATATAATGTTTATTGATTTAAAATTACAATAACTTAATTCCTCAAGAAAAGCTTATGAAAGGAGAAAATTGCATTATTCTTTATTAATGATAACACCCTTACCTCTGTAAGCCAGAATAATTCAAGTGGTAAGTCGTCCACAGTAGTACGCCTAGATTTATAACACCACTCGCTACTTCCTATTCGCCTGAAACCCAATTATTCTTTAAACTAGCCAAAAGCCATATAACCAACCTAAACACCAACAAAAGAACTGATCAACGAGGAAGCTGATTCACATTCAGTGCCCGCCATCGCTCTAAAATTGAACTTATTAAGTTTCAAATAAAGTGGGGACACCGCGCCAGCTTTTGTTACTGTCTGAATAACCTACGTGATTAATCATAGCGTTTCAAATGATAGCTCATTTTAATGGAGTATGCTCAGTGTTTGTAGACTGGTTCCTCCTCATCTGGCGATTTCGCTTTGAAATGACACTAACTTTTTCTATTTTTTCATAAAATTATTAACCTAAAAATATACTATATAAAGGTTTATGAACCAAATAAGTTAAATGTTAAAATAATTAAGTGATCAATTATGATTACTTAATTAATAATTAATTAAATATCAATAATAATTAATTATTTTACTGACAGACTTAATAGTCTGTGCTATTCAGTAAAATAATTAATTTCTAAATTTTGATTTTATAATTTAAATTAAAATGTTAATTCAATCGACGGATTTTTTTAAAGATTTTTATACATCATGGAAAATAAGAAGAATTTTGTAGCACTAGGACAAGAACAGGGCCGCACACCTCATACTTAGGGCGCATGTATTTAGGTGACCCACATCCATCCCTTCTGGGAGCAATGCGGTGCACGACACACTGCAATCAAATCATCTTTTTTGCGTGTATTAACCACCCGGATGCGAACTCGTTCATATACCTCATGACTGTAAATACATACTGATATTTGAGATATGTATTTTCTTATGTACTTACATTTGTTTATTATATAACAAAGTCGGCAAACAAGCGTACGATCCGCCTGATATTAAGCAGTTACCGTAGCCTATGGATGCTTACAAAATTAAAGGCATTGCTGGCACGGTGCTGAACTAAAAGGAAATGGGACAGAGGGAAGAGACCGTAGGAAGTGGGGTTTGGTTTCTGGTTCTCTGACTCATCGTTCGAAAAGCAGCTCTCTATGATATCTTCTTTACGTCGATCTTATGTGAGAGGTTGGCTCTACCAAGTCAGGTTCAGCCCATATATCAGCTCTACAGCTTATAGCACTCTAAGTCAAATGGCCACAGCTCGTCTCTACCACCGTACCAACATACACTTACGTAACTATAATACACGCTATGTAACAATCGATCTTTTACAATAACAAGTTGGGTCAGACAGACCTCTCCCTTACCACCTGTAGACCGGAAATATACCCACACAGCTAGATCATATCTTCACGAGTTTATTCCATTGTCTTCATATTACTTACCCTGTTATAAACTGCCCTGCTCGTCACTACGACCAGTACAAAGGACAGCGATACACTTAGTTTATTCATCATAATATATTTAGTTTGCGTGACAACAGAATAGCGCCAATGATATAGTCAAACAAACCTCTATGTACATAGGTACGTAATAGAGTATGCCCCTTCATTACATGCATACCGATAAAGTCGTAATGTAGGTACGGACAGCAATTTGCGACGACTTATGACTGTAGATATACTAGCAACGGCTCCCGGCGGAGAGAACCGGGTAAGTCACAATATTATAAAAAGCCAGTCTAAATATATTTGTAAACAACATACATTCATTAATTAATTTAAGACCGTTAATATAAGGTAACATACCAACAGCTGTGCCCAACTGTACCAAAAGTTTGCTATTATGTAAATACCAACAGCTGTACCCGACTGTACCAAATAAAAGTTCGCTATTGCCATTGGTTATTCGTTCAGACACGTCGAATCTGTTTCTCTTTTTTATCATCTACGTATACCACGTATATCAACTAATACACATTAGTTACAAAATAAATACTCCAGTGCAATCCGTGAATTCTTGGATAAAATGTCAAATTACAATAGACATTTTGACATTTCACTTGCTGATACAAGCGTGAGTTTGACATTACATAATAGCACTGATGGAATTATGCGCCCGTAATATACAAGCATAGCTTAGAATTGTATGGTAAGGAATGCATTTTTAATATGTAACTAAACTCCTTGCATATTCCATTACCTAGCTCACCGGTTTCTTGTGTGATACGCAAGAAATAGGCATTTTTTTTTTTTTAAAACGTTATTCTCCATTTATCACCTGTCACCTGGTGGGTATCGCACAGACAATAGAGCAGACATTAGGTGCGGCGGTGCGCTCGTTAAATTATTACGGTCCATTCGATCGTATTGATCCGACTTGGGCCAGTGCTAAGGCTGAGCGTATGCTGACGGGCAGACGACGCTGTACAGCACAGCATAGGTCACGAGCGTGTGCTACAACGTAGCTAAATAAATAATAAATATCACCAGACTGACAACTGAGCAACGCTTGTACTATGGTTACCGTACAATGAGCTGGGGGCGATCCTAGTGACGCCCAGACAAGGGGAAATTACGAAAAGGCCATTTTTGAAATTCATCCCAGCGGGAACCGAACCCACAACCGTCATGTGCAGTGAGCCGAGTGGCTTACGCTCGAACCACTGCGCCAAGCGGTCGTCAAAACTAAATGACACCATATATAACTCGACTTTCCCAACTAGGCAAATGTCAGTGTCACTTTTCATAAAAAACAAGTCTCCACGTGCACGCGTCGCGCAGAATTCGTGCTCTCACTGCAAAGAGGCACTGAGGAGGAGGTACCTAATTTACAGCTTACGCAGCTCTGTGCTTGTCCATACGTTATTAAATCTGCGCTGCGCTGCGCGAACTCCGTCGCCTGCGTCTTAGCATACGCTCACGCTAATCCCTGAACAATAGTACTTAGGTTTTAATGTAAGAGTCAAGCATTATGTTCGACATCCCTTGTATTACTTCGAGCTTAATATTAAGAAACAGATAGATAAGTACATACCTACGTAGTATTATTTATTGTTAGGACATAGCTTTACACAAATTCCGCCCGTGTCTTTTAACGACTGCTTGGCGCAGTGGTTCGAGCGTAGGCCACTCGGGGCACATGGTGATTGTGGGTTCGATTCCCCCGGGGCATCGCCCCCAGTCCATTGTACCGTACCCATAGTACAAGCGTTGCTTAGTTTGGGACCATACAGTTGGTCTGTCAATCTGGCAATATTTATTTATTATTTATTACATCATGCAATATTGCCGTTTGCATAAGAAGGTCGAAAATACATAAACGACTGTATTCATAAACAATTCAAGAGATCAAAAATATAGATTTTGTAATTTTTCAACACTCTGCTCGTTCGCGTGCCCTCTGAGACTTCATAGTAATATTTTTAAATACGAGCCTTAGTTTATTAAGTACGTAGTTTGTGTAGCAACAAAATGATTGTTTAATCAAATGTTTAATTTGATAGATCATCGATTTCGCTTGGGGCTGTGTCGGCAAATTTAATAATTTGATTACATTGGGTAATTTTACGCTGGTGTTTAGTTTGCGTCAATAATTGCTGAATTGATTCCAAGTGCTGTTTGTTTGTAAACATGATAGTCAACAAATTAACATCTAATATTAATAATAAATGAAACTAGTATGTCGGCTGTGAATATTTGAATAAGCGTTTACTATTTATTTACAAACAAAATATACTGGCACATGTAGGTAAATACAGTTTGGAATTCACAAAATAAATCCCAAGATCTTTAGATTTAACATTTAGAACACTGGCAAGATTTTATTTTACTTCGGTTCTAGCTTTTAGCAGTGATAGCCGATTGGTTAAGCACGCGTCTTGCGGGCTACCAGGTCTCGGGTTCAAACCCCGGCTCCGGCCTCTGGATTTTTCAAAATCTATGTGCGTATCATAATTTATATAGGATTATCACTTGCTTACGGTGAAGGAAACGTCGTGATGAAACCAATTTTCGAAAGACATGTGAAATCCGCCAACCCACACTGGGCCAGCGTGGTGGCCAGCGTGGTGGATTATGGCCTAAACCCCCCTCGTGTTGAGGGGAGGCCCGTGCCCAGGAGTGGGACGTCAAAAAGGGCTTAAATTATTATTTATTATATTATACTAGCTTTTGATTAGGTAGACTATATCAGTTTGTATTTTTTATAATATTAAATAATAAAATTATAGTTAAGTAATTTGGCAACAAATTTATACTAAAGTAGTTTTGTTTGGTGAGGCCTTACCACCTTAGCAACGGTGAGTTCTTTGGTAAATATTATTTAAAAAAAATACTGCTGCTATAATTATATCCCACAGATTATAAAAAACTTGTTTGAACTGGTGGTGACGATTACCATATTGTGAACAGGACTTTAAAATAACGATTGGCTTCTGTCATCTCTACAAATATCCTCTCCACAGACTTGTCTATGTTACAGATTTTCTTATTTTAAATACATTTTGCTCTCTGTTTAAATATATCGGTAGTTAAGGAGAAACATAATCGTATTTAAGTAATAATTGTCGTGCCGTGCAGTTCGCTCAGCGGGACGCGGTTTCCACTGTTGTAGCGCAACTGTTACTGTTATTGTGCTCACTGCCGCTGCTTAAGGGGAAGTGGGTTTCCAAAATATTAAAACTTAATTAATAATTAATTTTATTTTTATCGAAAAATATGTTTTTTTATCTCTACTTACATCCACTTTTGCAGGGCATATTCCCTAATAGAGTTGTGTTTACCATATTTTTATTTCAAGGTATAATTTACTATTTTATGTCTCTAAGTTTTTTTACTTTCTAACCGAAACCGTAGCTCTACCATAAGTTTATATATATACGTTCGCTAGGAGAAATCTAAGTTAAATATTTGTATAGCTAATAGTTCTTCCGGCGACCGGTAGGGGCGCACTATATTTCTCATATAACTATTTTACGCAGACGCAAGCGACTATCGACTCCTTACAAACAATAAAAGTCAGAAGTTTTCCAATGTATACAATCATAATACGAAATATTGTGTCATACGTGTTTAAGAGTGCGATTCTTTTGAACCTTTCAATTAAATACTAAGCAACCATTGATATGAAATGTACTCTAGACAAAGAAAGTACAAAAATCGCAAATTAAATAGATATAAAGTAAATGAATGTAATTAATAGATACATAAACCTTGTAGTGCTACCCTTTAACCAAGGCTAAGTACTAGACAGGGTGACTTGGCACTAGTTTGGGTTAATTTGGCTATTCGTTGAATATATCGCCTTTTAGCTGATCACCGCTGTTGTCTACCCAGCTTACTTTTTGTTGGGTAATAATGCTACAATTTAGTACATTGTACGCTCGACTTAATACTTTGTCTCGAATTCAAAAGATAAATAAATAGTATTATACGTCGCCAAACTAACATGCCAACTGTATGGTTCCAAACTAAGCAAAGCTTGCAGTATGGGTACCGTACAGTAGACTGAGAGTGATCCCAGTTATATCCAGACCAAGGCAAATAACAAATATACAATTTACGAAATTTGCTCTGACGGGAATCGAAACCACTCGAACCGCTGCGCCAAGCGGTATCAATGGTCAGACGATACTTAGTTTGGGGCCATACAGTTGGAGTATTCTGTTGAGCAACACGTTGACCAACATGTCGACCACTTTGTAGCATCATTTACCGTATGTTATTGGCATTTTATCCCCACTAACAGTACCTACAGATTACATTTGTTCCGTAGCACAGGAACAGGGCTTGAAACATTAGCGCCATAAAGAGCTCAGATCGTAGCTGCTACGAGTCCGCTACGAGCCCGCTACGAGTATTCGTAGCGAGCGTGTAACGTGAATTACGTGTTAGGCCGCATGAAGCCGTGCGAATTTTCGCACTATGCTGATTTTAAATTGAGTAAAAATTTAATTTAAAAATCAACTTAGTACAAGAATTTATATTAAGCTGTTTTTTGGCAAATAGAAAGAGATACTTCCTTATATTATAGTGTCATATAGAATACTAAATATGGCTTTTGACGTGTAATATATGTATGTATATAAGTTCTTATTTCTATAATGCACTATGTTTTGCAAGGAGCCTTAGTAAATGCATGATGTGGGTACCCACAACCAAAAACCTAATATTATGGACTTATTTCTATAGCAGCTAACCACCACAATTATGAATACCATTAGATTTTTTTCATGGTAGACATTATCTATAGCATTTACTTACTCAGGGGCCGTGTAATATTAAACCAAGACCTTATTATTCAGAGCCCGATGGTTCTAACTTTTTGCATCGTGTACACGTGGCCTAAGATCCGCGTTGTAACATGCATTACGTGTAACATACGCACACAGAGTAATGTAACTCCCAGAGTATAAATATAATACAATTTCGCTAGCAACCAGCTTGCGGTGAGCGTGGTGGGTAAAGGCGCATTTAAATCACAAGCAATGTCGGGGAATTTAATAAATAAATAATACATATTATCGCCAGACTGACACACCAACTGTATGGTCCCAAACTAAGCAACGCTTGTACTATGGGTACCGTACAATGGACTGGGGACGATCCCAGTGACACCCAGACCTGGGAATATTACGAAAAGTCCATTTCCGATATTTGCCTTAGCGGGAATCGAATCAGCAACCACCGTGTCCAGTAAGCCGAGCGGCCTACGCTCGAATCACTACGCCAAGCGGTCGTCATTCAAAAATGTATGTTTGTTGTCTATGGTCTAGTAACGTGAGTCACTTGGGCAAAGATCATTAGGTATCAACGTAAATCGACCCGGTGAAGGGCGTAAATCAAAATGATTACATTAAAGAATATAGTTTCCGTTTACAAATATAACTAGATTTAGCCCGCAGGTTCGCAAACGTGTTTTCTGTATTGATAAGCCATCCGGGCGACCTCATAAGTACAAAAAATACATCAAAATCAGCGTAGCCGTTTAGGAGGAGAACAATTACAAACACGGCAACGGTTTTAAATATAAAGAAGAGAAGATTATGTTATCATTAAATTTAATTTTAATTATTCATTCCCTCTTCCCTCTGTGAACACATCTTAAGGCAGCGGTAAAGTATACATTGAATGAAAAAAGGTGAATCTTTGGAGAATTCACATTGAAATTATTGAAGATCGTGCGTGGAATTGCGTTAAGTTACTTGAATGTTCAGAGAGAAATGTGCTGCCATCTCTCGACGCTTCTTCTATACTTTACAGCCCTGGTTTATGGAATTGAATCTTTGTGTACAACCCACGTGGATTTATTTTGAGGTCTATATTGGGAAATATTTACAACCTACATCCTACTAATATTATAAATGTGAAAGTTTGTGAGTGTGGATGTATGTATGTATGTATGTATGTTTGTTACTCCTTCACGCAAAAACTACTGAACGGATTTGGATGAAATTTAGAACACAGATAGTTTATAATCTGGATTAACACATAGAATACTTTCCTTAAATCTACGCGGACGAAGTCGCGGGCAGCAACTAGTTCTATATATGTTCAATCATATAAATATTAGGTGCGTGTATTGATGTGATACTTCTTCTATATTTTTACCCTTTCGAAGTAAAGGGTGTAATGGTGAAGTTTCTATGTCAGGATGGTTTTCAGCAGCTATATCTGTCTCCCTCTTTATGTGGACATAAGAAGAGAATAACAGTTAATATAAGCGAGCGTATATTCACGCCGCCGGTGATGGCGGACGGCGGCGACAGATTTAATTCCAATCTGAAACGCATCAAGTAATTACAAATAAAAAGCGAATTTCGAGCGACGAGAGTGCGGGAAAACTTTGTGGTGACCACAGTTTGTCGTAATTTTGAGACTGTGCTATAATAACTATGTTGACTGTGTTATATTTTGACGCAATATGTCAAAACTGACGTATCGCTTATCTGAATACGTCAGTGTTGACAGTTTTCCTATAGAGAATCTGTCAGTCGAGTGGTTAACAAAGTTGGCCCCCTAAACGAGGATTGAACTTGTGGCACAGGTACACTCAAGTAGTAATCTTGGTGGTGATACAGATGGTGTTAGTGGTGATAATTTTTAGCTACAAGGGGAAGATAGTAAGATATTTGATTAAAGTGACTCAGCTTTTATTGCAAATAGCTAATACTTAAGTGTTGTTATGGGTGTAACAAATAATAAAAATTGGTTGAAGTGTGCAAAGTACATAAACATCACGCCGGGTTTTCTGTAAGCATCCTTTCATAAAATTTCAGACAAGTTATAAATACGATACAGCATAGATACATAATACTTACTAACAATAATAAGAAAAAAAATCTACACAAAACGATGTTTTTTTTTCAGAAAGTTCAGGTCGGATTTAAGTATGGTCACCCTACTGGTTAACATGCGGGCAACATTAATTAGTAAACAGTCGAGCGTCTGAGTGTAGGCAACAAAGCAAGATTTCTCTTCTGTCCCACGGAGCTATGAACAACTCGCTTTTTTCAGTCTGCACTTTCCAAAACGGGAAATTCATGAATTTAAAGCGGACAGTACATTTTAAATGTTAATTAGGCGGCGTGATAATTTCCAGACTTCTTACGTTGAATCTGTTAATGTCTTAAATATATTTAGCTATGATTAAAGTTTAAGTTTCTGATTAAGTTTAAGAGTTAATGGAAAGAGAGAATAGTGGGTGACCCCGCGATTTAGCACCTTCAAACCAAAAGAGAAGAATGGATTAATACTTCTGGTAGATGACTGAAAGGATTATTACATGAGTGCGTTTGAACAATGTAACCTTTCCACGATACAATACCAATATAGAGCCATTTAGTACCTATATGGTTCAGCCATGAGACACATTAACCACTGTCATATCCTGTTCTGTTGTAAAAAAACTTATATTTGATTATTTATTTTTCCTTTTTTTTGTAAATGTTTTGTACTACTTTTTTTCTTTAGGATGACGTCGTTTGGGTGGGGCATTAAATGGTGTGATTATGAGATTGTAAACAAAAATGAATTGACAAAGGATGAACGGCGGATTTTCTTAGTTTTTCAATTGTTTTTCTTGTTTTCCGCGACGATCCTATATTACACAGCCTCCGGCCCTTCCCTTAAAATATGCCTCCCATAATTATTGCTCCGACATAAACGTTGCGTAAGTTTTACGCAATTTCCTCAATGGCGCGGAGAACAAACGGGCAGGCCTAACTAGTGGGACTATAAATTATCTCAAACGGTAATGGGCCACAATAAAACGCTGGTCCGCGCCTAGTTTTATACAACCATTGTCCTTTTTGTTTTATGAGCGTAATTTTTACTGCTCTTTTTTGGCGACAAACAAGCAGGTAGATTAGTTTGGTGAGTGTGCGAATTGGTTATGTTATTAATGGCTGTGTAACAAAAGGTAGATTATAGGTGTATGTTATTTATTACCTTGTGATTTCATTTATTGATGTGAAATATCTATTGGCGCACTTTGAAGGCAAAATTAACAGTTTGCCGTCACGGTAAATGGCATGACGCTCTTTCTGCCGTCATACTCCCTCTACGCCACCGCTCTCGACTCCCTTATTATCACTATACATGTTTCACATTTGCCGAGCGTTCCATGACGGCCTACGTTTTTTTTGTAAATAAATGTTCATATGGTAGTTAAAGCAAAATTCAAATAAATACTAGAGATATCCAGACAGATTTAATATCACAGCCACGGTCGCTCCCAACCGCTATCATACAATACGAAGACAATAAGAGGCGAAGGTGGAACGTCTAATATTGCAACAATGTGTCATATTCGTAACTTGCATTTATGCGCACGTCTTGGGACGATGCAGCCGACGGGCTGTCTAAAGTTAGCACCCCTTCATACTTAGCGTGTACCCCGAAACTCTCGCAGAAACCATAGTCACTCTACTTAAACACACTGTATAGAATCCATTACCGCTTTCATACAGAATGTTGCGATAAAGTTGTATATGTAGTGGGTAATGGACACGATATTAAGTCGGGTTAGTTGTTGTCGTCATTGTCGTGGTGAAGGTGGGTTTCCAGCTTTTGTAATAAATTTCCCCAAGTTCAGTTTCGGTTAATATAATATGCCATCTTTGTTAACATGCGCGAGGCGGTAACCAAATATTGGTGTTACCAAGTTTTCAGAGGCTGCCTATAGGGAGTGCTCATTAAGCTTAGTCCTTTTGTGACAACTCTCTCGGGGCTATCTAACTACCCAGACCGTTTGTAGCGTCAAAAGCCAGCCTAATGAAATGAACAGAGGTGTACATTTTGGTCCCAATGTAAAAGGCGCTGAGCCTTTTGTCGTGTACCAGGCACACTCCTCTTGACTGTTCGCTGTATCCATAGTGCACCACGCTGGCCGAATGCAGATTGGGAGACTTTCTGTTTAAAAGAATCAAATAAGTAAATAGAGCTGTTTAAGTTACTTTTTAGTAAGTGAGCGAAAATTACGGTCTCATAGTCACTTTCTTCTAATCTCTTTCCATTACATTCTTTAAAGTTTTTTTAAGAAGTTCTGAATAGTCACAATCTACTTACCACCGGTTCGGAATTATTTTTCCACTGAGACGATCTTGCAAGAAACACAATGGTTACCTACTCTTTTTAATGGAATAAGAGTTGGTGTACATACTCCGAAACAGCAACGCAATGCAGGCATCGGTAAGATAGGGGTCAATCGAAGAAAAAAACGTATACGAAATAGAATACACAAGAGTATGATATGTTTGGTTAAGAATAGTTAAACTTTTGTGGAATTATTCAGTTGGACTCATTCAACTGTCAGTCTTATTGATAGCTAACCAATACAATAAAAAAGTATTTGTACACTTTATAGGCCGCGGTTTTATTCAGATCTCTATACATGTCGTCATAATTCATCTCGTAACGTAAATCAATTCATCGAGCAACCGTCCAGTTGCCGAGTGACACGGTACTCTATCAAATAAATAAGCTCCCCCCATTGTGCGCACTTTATAAAGGGGTGGGGATGTCATAAAAACATGTGGTCTGGTTACGATAAAGCCTCGATGTGGTTTTTTCGCTTCCCCATCATGCTATGGGATACAAAAGTATGTAATACACATGCCATAAAATATTATGTGTTCTACGTTTTAATATTTCTGTGGTTATGGTCTGGTTGTGTGTTCGTAAGCAGGCAGCCCTGCTGATCATAAGTTCAATTCCTGCGCAGTGATTTGTTTCCGTAGTTCATTCAAATATGTCCAGCAGTTTTTGCTCGATGCTCAGACATACATACACATAAATAAAGGCATATAAATACATAACAACGGCTCAAATGTTCTAGTTTAAGTCGATCATCACCAGGTTCGGCAACATTCGGGCGGCCATTTTATAAATTTGTAGTTTAAGTATGTTGTTTTGGAAATCGTAATGTTAATTGATAAAAAATTTAAGATAAACTTTGGTAAAGGTTAAAAACATTTAATTCATTAAATATAACTATAAATACAAGGAAGGATTTGTATGGTTTCTTTGTGAGGTTCTACATTTCTTGTACACCACAACAGTTCCGTGGTGATATTGAATGCGACGGTGCGTTTACGGAATATTGCGCTTTTTCCTTGATTTGTGAATTGAATTATTGTGTATTGGATTTATTTGAGCCCCGCTCGGTCCCCACCGGCCTATTGTGGTTTTACGGGGCTCGCCTGTTATTTTCTCTATTGAAACCATATTTTACGTTACCCATAACTATGTCAAGAGTTATTGAAATGGTGTTGAAATTCTGTGATACAATATCATAATGTTTCTTAGTGCATACTTAGCTTACTTTAAGTACCGCAAATAAATATAAATATTGACCTAAGTACCTTATAATTTTGCGTAGCAATTTTGTTCAAATTCTTTTTACATTTCCTTTGTAACAAATATTATTAACAGCGACAGTTTCAAAATCACGATACAGATTGTTCAACCGTACATTGATCTATGATCTACTAAACTATACTCTGAAGGTAGTTATTTAGAATACAGTTTACCCTGAAATTTATCCGCAATACGATCCGATATAAGGTTTTTTGATTTTTCGCGATATCGATAATAATGCTGTGCTAATATGCTTAGAACATCTTTATAGTAGTATTTGGATTTGTAATAATAGTAGAGACACATTTTCAAAGTCTAAAATAATGGTCCCTTCACCGCGCCGGCTCCCGCTAACGGCCCGCCCGTAGTTTGAATGATACCCATCATATCCACCGGCCGCAGACACACATTTACGTAACACACTGGGTTTTTATCGCGATTCACTTAGTGGGGAGCGGAAAAAATGTGCTTACACCCAGTGAGGGGATTAGTCGCTTACTGGGATCTAGTCGATCATCTTGAATAATCGAATCGATTTGGATTTTTAGAGACGCGTATTCGACGGTCGTTTTTTTCTCACAATTTATGGAATAGTAAATTTAATTTGTTTTGCTGGTATTTAGATTTCTTTGCTGATGCGTTGGCTTATAGTTAAATTGTGATGGAAACTTAATATGGTTTTTATGCGTCTAATTACAAAAGAAAAATAAATAATTAAGTAGTATTTGCGAAATAGTGTTAAGTTACTGTTCGTTATAGCATTACTTTGTAGTAAAATTGAAAATATTGAATTTAATCGACTACTCCCCGCAGAGAGCAAAGGCAGAGAGACATCACTATGTACTGTGTTTTTAGGATAGAATATTTTTTATAATGTTATCAACATGATGTTATGTCATTACACCGCTATACTTTGTAAATGAGATAAAGATAAAAGGTATGATAATATGAGGTAAATATTATAATAAGAAATTCTATGTTTTCGAACTTCGCGATGATGTAAAACGTTTACAGAAGACGGAAATAATAAGATGCATGTTTGTCAAAGGATAGAGATCAAAAACTCATTTTTGGTATCTTTAGCAAGAGTGGAAAACTCACCGAAGAAATTTGGGTGCAGTACTGAATGCACTTGTGCGTGTAAATTTTGTCGCTTAAGACATTAAAGGATTGTTGCAACCTTACCCTAAAATTATAGAAATTTTAATCGTTTGCAATTAATCTACAAAATATTTTAACATCAAAAGTGTTTTTAACACTAACATAAATCGATTAAAACTTCCTGTACATATTTCAAACGTTGATATCTTGTACTTTTACAGCTCAATTTTGAGTATTATTTACGTACCTACCTACTCGTATTTAGAGGTTGCCGTGGAGATATTCTGAGTAAAAATACACGGGTAGGATAAGAACCATAGTATTAGATGTGATTATTGCGTTATTACACCAAGTTATACGCGACGCCCGCAAATGGGGTATAAACGGAAAGCTGAAATTTTAATGAGTGGCCCGCGGCGCCGCGGGACTGCTTAAACCACCTTGCACATGCGATCATAACTCTTGTGCCATGTAGAATATAGAAAAAGTCGCTTCAGTAGGGTTTTTAATCAGGTTCGTTTAAGGTGTGAAATACTAAGGGTTGTCGCAAAAACAATCCCCTTTTATAAAAAGTTATAGTGGACTTACTGCGGTACTACAAAGTACTATTGCTGTGTATATTGATTTGTAAAGTCATTGTAAATGGAATTCACTTACTATTAGTTTTGGGAAAGTGTTTTAAACATGTTATAAAGACAAGGGGCTTTCAACCCTGAAGATGAAGAAAACTTTTTAAATGCAGTCTGGTTGACACTAAGTTCCAAGTTTTAAGTTCTCATTCCTATGCAATTTCGCCTACACCATTAAATCAAGTGATTACCTACCTAATATTGTACAATATCTGCAGCATATTGCGCTATTGAATAATACATGATTTTAGGCGTCACTAATAAGATTACGTATGCAATGATAATAAAAAAAAAGTCAAAGTCAAAAAAGTCTAACGTTCAGGTAGGTAGGTAGGTACATATATCTGGTTCTTCATCCGTCATCCGACACTGAAATTATATTTCGGCCTCCATTCGTTCGGTCCGTTCCTCTCAGATTATCTTTTAATTATTCCCCGTGCGTGTGTTTTTCCTCGTAAAATACGCGATGGGTGTATCCCCGCCATCATTATCAATTTCCGCCATGATCGAGGCCCGCTGATTTTATTACTGCGCCTATACATATATTTTATTGAAAATCTGTATCGACAGATAATTGGGGATTCGTTAGCTTTGAGGGTATCGATGACGTTCATTTTTGTGTAAAATATGGAATGGGTTTTTATTTTATTTTATTCAAGTCACAAATATGTAGTTTGATTTATTTTTCAGAGGAGCAAAGTACTTAATGCAAAATTGGTACAGAAGTTTTTGTTGAGACGTTATACATAAAAGATTATTTGGTGAAACATGTCTAAGGTCCTAACTAAGAAATCGATCTCAAGTCTGAGAGCGGTCTTGAGTTCGCATTGACATGCCATTTTGTGCCGGTATGATATTACTAAGATCGCTATTAGATGGATTTATTAATAAGAGTATAGAATTGGTGTAGCAAACATTAATTAAATGTGATATTGTAAATAAATCCAGTTTGAAATTAATATTAAATCTTTACAAAACATCTCACATGTTATTAATGACTTTTATAATTCTATTTCAATTCATATCGAAAAAAAGTAAGGCGATAAGGCAATCCTTCGGAAAACAATAGTTTGGTGACGGCACAGCACTCGTCTTTCCCACAACCGAGATTTTTAGTGATGTCCCTAACTCTAAAATACTTAATGCTATCGGTAATTCAATGTTCTCATATTGGCGTGGGACATTAAACTGTTTATTCACCATTGTTTCCGATTATGTTAAATATTATATAACTAACAATATTGCTGTCTGCCCTAGGACAGTCCAGTGGTTAAAGCATTCTAGTGTGTGCCTCACTAATGACCGATGGTGAAAAGATGGCAATACATAGTTTCGATTCATAGTCGAGTTTAGTTTACGTACTATCAGAAATAGTATCACTAGCTTCTTCGTCTACTATTAAAGCGAAAATTTATATTAATTAATGTTTTACTAGTCATGTGTATAAAATATGTATGACGATTTTGAGTACCAAATATTTATGCATAAATTAAATTGTTCTCCAAAACTTTTTGTATTATTCAGTACGCCTCATTCAAACTGGGTGCAATACTGGGTCTTATGTCCTAAGTGTGAAGCGTGGTGCACAACACTATGCGACTTGTTATTTTGTCGCCGCTACAGACGCTCGTATGAATTGCCTGTCGCCTATTTCCTTCGTATTTCTTTGCCATTTCAGTCTGATCTTAGAGTAGCAAGGTGTTGGATGTGCCTCGTGTAATTAAGACTCTATATTTCTGACTAAGGTTGGACACATTGCAAGAATATAATCTCTCTCTGCCTCATATTTATTTACTAAACTTCGTATAATATTCTTAGGAACTTAATTACCCGACTGCGCGATGCAAAGGAGGGTAATGTGTTTGTCCCAAAAATGATTGCGGTAGGAGTGCATGAGCTTACGTCAATAATGCGGCTGCTGGTACACACCATTTTCTCTTATACCCATGAGAGGCCCCATTTTGTTCTCCTCTACTTCCTCCGCTCTCCTTGTGTCATTGATTCTGAATTGAAGTTGAAATTATATTACAAGAAACCCACACAAGTTGTAGAGCTTATACAGATACGTACATACTTTAAATGTTCTTATCGCAACACTTTCATTCTAAGATTTCGCCATCCTCTTGTCCGACGCCTGTAAGAAGTTACCTACTATAAATGAAGCCGCTTTTTATTTTTGTTTAGTTAGCGAGTACAATGGCCAAGTGTCGGAGCTTGGTAGAGTCGCCGCCGGCGTTTCGCGGCACTTTGGTAATGGGCGCGCCGTGTATTCAAGATGTAGATGATTATAGAGCTTGTTGAAAAGAAGGGTGCTTCACTTTTTTCTGGTTTATTCTCCCACGTCCCGTTTGTAGTTGTAGTATTTCAAGTCGATTTAAATATTGTATTTACTGTCACATTCAGTTTACGTAATTAGTGGACAATTCAGGGACAATATTCAATGGGCTAGAGTAGTCGGCTCTGCCCGATTGTAGTCGAGTCAGCCTGAAATGTGCGGAGTCGATGTCTGCGGCGTTTCCGCTCGATTATGACTCGACTATCGATCCGCTCGATAATATGATGACACAAACGGAACACTGTAACGCCGCCGGTGCATTCGACGTGAAATATTGCACGGTTGTGGGTAAGCTGGTTTTGTGATTAGGTAAGCTCTGTTACAATTTCTTAGACTTAATTTTTTTCTGAATAATAGGAAAACAACAATATAAGATGAATATTATTTCGATATGCAATCATTGATGTTTTAGTTTATGATAGTTTATATCTATTATAACTTTAAGAAAGTTAAAACACATATAGTACTTATGTAGCTTTTAATATAGTTATGACTCGTCGGCTACAGTTGGAATAAGCGAGTTTCGCGGTTTTCCATGACTTTGGAATATGTGCATAATAATTTTAGGATAATTATATTATTTTGTTAAAACTAACAAAATCATGAGAAACGAATGTCTGTAAAATAAAAGTATGTTTTTTTTGCGTTTCCTTTTTTAATATGTCTTGTTTATGAACTTATCAAGCACTATAATAATGCCATTCAAAATGTGATCTATAAAAAGAATTCTTAATTTTTCACACAAAACATAGCAGACAACACCGAGTAACATGCGGACCGAAGCACAATGCCTCGCCGCCCAATCGAACTAAACAAATAACGTTTATCTGACAAAATAGCTGCCAACTACGTACCCGATATCCATTTCCATAATTTCCCAGGCGTACGAACCCACAAACAAACTTACACATACACACCTTGCAACACTGTATTCCCACCCGACAGGATTCAGAATTCAATGACATATATGTATTAGTAACTTGTCAAGCCACTCGCTCGGAGTTATAAGAGATCGGCAAGTGGAATATTAGACGTTACTTGTAATACGATAGCGCCGGTTTATAATATCGATATTCGTGTATCGAGCCCGTTTATCGATTAAATAGGGTGATTTATGGGTTCTCCTTTCAATCGATTATTGGATTTTTAACAGTCATTTGTAAGATAATGTGAAATTTTGGTAAGTTTGGGTTAAGTAGAGACCTTTTTTTAGAAACATTGAATATTATAAAATAGTCTATTAATTTTCTTATCGCTCCTCATCAGCCGCGGTATAGATTCCTACATTTGATTATTTATATAAGATGGACCTATATATAACATAGTGGCCATTTCCATCCCAAACTACGTACAGACATTACAAACAAACAAAAACCAATGCACTTACACATCAATTTATCAATATCACAGAACCTTCTAACTCTTTTAATTCACTAAAATAAATCCCCACAAAACCTTTGAAAACGTGAATCAATCTTCCAACTCGATTCAGGTAGCGACGGCAAAAACCCGCCGTCTAAGTACCGTCCGCAAGGAAGGTGGGAGTAAAAAGTCATGAATGGGGTAACATATAGTATTTGCGGCGACGATACTATTTGTCAATGTGGCTCTGAGTGATTCATGTGGCTTTCCCTTTGTAGAAAATCTACCATACATTGAGTTAAGCTAGTACTAACTACGTACCTACTGCTAACATTTAACGCGCTATACAAAAAATCACAAAAAGACGCCTCAGTCACATAAGAGTTCCGGCTGCATCTTGGCAGCGTCATGGCATGCACGTCACGTGTTTTTAACAGAGCCGAGGCGTGGACATCTATGCTTTTACTCTTTCCAGCAGCTACGTACGAAACAAATTAACAAAATAGCCGCATTCTGTTTAAAATTTAGTTTTGTGTCGAGGTGCAGTACATTTCAGGCTCCCGCTGCAACTGCGCTGCAACGGCGCTGCAACTGCGCTGCAATACTGCTGCGCTCGAATTTAGAGAAGAATCTTAAAGAGAGTCTCAAGCAGCCAAGTTGGAATTATCAATTTGAATAGCGTTTCAATATTCCGCTGTCAGTGTTCCTGTCGATTTGGGCGATACAGGAGTCAGTAAGAGGCCGCTCCAACGTTCTGACTGAACACTGAATATGAAACCAGATCATAACGATATGCTACGAAGAAGAACGAGGATATAATTCAAATTGAGACTATATTACGCTTAGGCTAAAGTTTACAATGGCATAGCAACAATAATTTGCTTAACACATGATCAACTTATATTCAAAGGGGGTTCATTGTAATTGAAAAGATTTGTATTCCCGCGTCCGCGTCGCGTCGCTTTTCACACTAACAAAATACGCTATATTTTCAATAAACTTCTTTCAGCTCAAAGTGAATGGAAGTTTTAATCCGGGCAAATTGGCGCCTTGTCACACTGCCTGAAAGTGCACCGTGTCGCCGTTACGTTGTGGCCACGAGGAAAGCGATAGCGGGGGCGGGAAGAACAATAACATCTCATACTGGCATCAAGGCACCAACGATTATTGATTTATTTAGGTTTTTTTGATGTCATTATTATATAATTTGGACAGTTTATAGTTTAATATAGACTTCTCTTAGATCTTTAAGGTCCATATTAAGAAATCGATCTCAAGTCTGGAAGTGATCTTGAGTACGCGTTTGACATGTCATTTTGTACTTAGATGACGTAAGGATGTCACTTCCAAGATATTTTCTACTATATTTTGCATGTATTATACATATAAACCTTCCTTTTGAATCTCTCTATCTATTAAAAAAACCGCATCAAAATCTGTTGCGTAGTTTAAAAGATCTAAGCATACATAGGGACAGACAGTGGGAAGCGACTTTGTTTTGTACAACGTGGTAATTTTGAATAATAGTTAACGTTTTATCAACGAATGACAGCGTGTTGTTTTGCAGATGAATACCACGTACATTGTTTTAACGATAAACTGCCAATAATTACGAAAGAGTTAATAAAATAAAAAATACTTTCTGGTAGTCGTTTTATTAGAACTGCTGTTTTCGTGGCCACAATTGCTCAAAAGCTGGCGCTTTCAGACCGTGTGAATCGACGTTAATTGCACACAGATTGTATTTTGTGTTGTGTAATCCGACGGTAATAAGGGAAGATCGGCTGGTAAAAGAACTTATGTCCCATGAATGATAAATGAAAATAATATTATTATTCAATAGCCTTAGAAGTGTATTTTCTAGAAAACACATTAAAACACTAAGCCTTGTTCCAGATAACACTATAGACAATGATTATAGTAGGTACAGTAGGTAGTTTGCTGACTACTTATGGTTTTTTTTTATGGTTTCTAAAGATTACTAGCTACTCTCTCAGCTAAGCTAATTCTTGTGTTAGGAGCGGGCTCACGGCTATACTTTAATGGCCAAGATGGGGATCGAACCCGGTAACTCTCAGCTAAAAAGGCGGTCCCTCTAACCACTAGGCTATTGACGATTATTTTAATATAAAAGACAAATTATAGAGTTCAGAGTCCTCCGTTAGGTTCTGCTTATTTGATAAATGATCGCAAAAAAGAAGAAGATGATGAGCGCTCAATTTAACACTACATAATAAATTTAAGGAAGGGTCGCCTAAGGTTGCTACAGTGGTGCTCCGACCGAGAAAAAGATGTACCTAAACCCAACCAGTACAAAAGGCAGTCGAAGCTATCAACAAAATGTCCAATACTTCCAACAATTCCAGTCCAATCCAAAAAGGAACATTTCGATTAGAGAACATACAAAAAATGAATGTCGTTTATTTCCTCGCAACTGTAGGAGGGCAGATTAATGTCTATCCGTTGTTTTTCTTAAGTTTCATCAGGAGCGGAGAATGTACCTTTTGTTAATGCATTCTTTATGACATAGCTGGTAAGGCTACTTATAAGACACGATTTATTGCACCCATTTGATCCTATTGTAGAGAAAATATAAATATCAATAGACAGACTATAGTTATATGATCATAATAGATTATTTCGAATGGAATTTGAAGTTATTTGTAAACAAAAAAGATGTACATACCTACTTATACTCGTTGAAATCCTACTAATATTATAAATGCGAAAGTTTGTGAGTGTGGATGTGTGTTTGTTACTCTTTCACGCAAGAACTACTGAACGGATTTGGATGAAATTTGGAACACATATAGTTTATAACCTCGATTAACACATAGAATACTTTACTTTAGACTATGCGGACGAAGTCACGGGCAGAGACTAGTCTTTAATAAGGGTGATCATTTGCCGAATAGTGAAGGAGAACATCATGAAGAACATCACCACTTCTCGAAAGAAGTACGAAGTCCGCCCACACGCAATGGACCAGGATGGTGTACTATGGCCGGTATCCCCCTCGCATCGTGGGGAGGCTCACTAAATAATAATTAATGTAAACTCTGTTATTTACGGGTCTAATTACTATTTACTTCAATCAAATGATTTGATGATTAATATTTCTTAAATAAAAAGAAATAAAAACTACAAAGATTTCGAACTCAGCCTGTAGTTATTACTTTGTTCATCGACACGATATCCCCTGTGCACTTCAAAGTGCAGCGATTGAATCAAAAACAATATTTCAAGTAGAATTAAATTTCAGAATCGGATCGGCAGCTTTAAAGGGTTTAAGCTATCCTTTGTAAGGTGCTCTATGGCGCCCGTTCTGGACGGAGCAGATTTACGAGTAAATATTTAGTTCGTCTCATCCACTTACCTCGTACTACCCAGAGGAACAGAATGCTTGATTTCCTTTTGAAAATTCCACGTTGCATTTAGTTTTAACTTAAACGTAGAAATATTGTGTAAAGATATCAACAAAAACCGTAATTCTCTGGTCAATATAAAAAATTGGCTTCTCTAAATCTATTACCATAGTTCTCATGGATATAATTTCGGAACAATGCGAACATATTTTCGCCAGGTCAAATACTAGGTGAAACAAAAAGGGTATACGAGTACTATTTTTTTTGCAAATTAACTTTGTAAATCTAAATCTATCGGCTTTGTGGGACAGTTGAAGTACTAAAGGTTTTGTAGACTTGTGAAATCTGTCAACAGCTGTATTCCTATAACACCTAATGTTTTTCAAATTTCCTCTATATCTGATAGTTTTAGAATTACAAAGTTAAGTTTTGAAAAAAAAAAGTATACCCTTTATGTTCACCTTGTATAGTTAAGTTGTAATTTGGGGTCCAAACCACGTCATAACTCGGGTTACGCATAAAAAGTTAACGTAGTGTGATCTGTTTACAATTCAGTTTTGTGTAATCGTTTAGCTAGAACGATTGGCTAGTCGTTTAGCCATAGTCTTAATGACGATTGGTCGGTCCCGTCGTCGGTGTAAATTTCGGAATTCCCCGTAATTTGCCCAAGTCTAGATGTCACTGTGGTCCTCCCATTCTATTGTACGTACACAAAGTGCAAGCGTTGCTTAGTCTGGAACTCTACAGGAACCCACTTATTGTTAAACGTGGTATAGAGCGTAAACTAAACTAAAGTAAAACTAAATAGTTTTACATCGAATTATCTCTTTCTGTCATCAGTAATTTGATATTCAAAAGAAGATGACAAATAATGGTGTAACTAAACAACCGCTAAACCACGTTTGTTGTTAAGGGGGTAGGTGTGTTATTCTGGTGATATTAATTTATTTATTAAATCCAGTATTTTCCAGGACTACATGTATTTTTTATGATGGACACTCGTGGCTACATGATCTTAATTCACCGGAAGTCATTAAGAGCCAAATTAATGACAAACTTTTCTATTTCACCGCGCTAAGGTCTTTTTGTTCGTATGTAAACACGCGGCGTGGTTCCGCAGGTAATTAATTAAGGTGCCGTGTTTGCGCCGTCCGGCGGCGGTCCGACTGTTTTGTACATTTTAGGGTACCTTGGCTCCCGAGGTTTTCATAATTAGCTTAAGCTAACCTCAGAGGTCGGGGCACCGTAATGAGGAAGTGTAATTACTTAGGAAAGGACGCCGAACAGATTCAGTTTTAAATTCACATTACATTATTCAAATTTGCACTTTTAAATCAGATCAATGTTACCTCAACTTTGGTAAATGCTTGTGTTACGTTTCGGTTCACGGCAATAGTTTAATGGCTAAGATGAGAATCCAACCCAAAACCTCTCGAGGTACACGTATGGGAGCGTAGACAAAGCTAATGGTGTCCGTCCACTTGGCTGTACTATGAAGCGGGCCCGCCCTTTCCGACCAATAGTATCACTTCATTTCCTGGTAACTTGAACTAAGTCGAGTAAAGCTAAGGAAATGAAGTTATCCTGTTGGTCAAAGCTGTCGCTCCCCCTTCATAGGACTGCCAAGTTGACGATTACCCTAATTGTTTTAAGGTGACCGACTTGAACTCGAAGATTTTGTATCGTTTCTCGTCGGCCGTGGTATTACATTGCTTGGAAATAATACAAATATGCAAGTAATTTATGTATACATGGTTGTTTAAATATTCCTTTAAAAGAATGTGAAACAAGAAAAGGAAGCGTTCAGGACTCCAAAGCTATATTACTACGGAACCTCTCACATTATTTACTCGTCGACTTCACAACTTGCATTGTTACTTTGGCTCTATTCAAAAAGTTTATTGTTTTGCTGAGAATTGCACTAATGCGCTGTACGGGGCAGGCAGTTATTTCGCTAACAATGGCCAATATTAAGTGTAAGCCGTTCGAGTATGCTGCCTGGGGCCGCTGCCAAATTACCTGGAGTTTCTCTACCTTTTCTTACCTATACAAAGATACCTTTTGACAATACTTACCTTTATAATATCAAATTAGTTATTCCACGACTATGATAGAATATTCAGGGCTTTAGAATCTTTGATAAGAGCTAAAAGGGGTTACGAATCATAGTTACGAATAAGTATCTATTTCTTAAATTAACTCAAGTGAAGTCAACATTAATTTAAATAACTCTTAATTAAAATTTCAAAAAACAATCGTTGCGACTGTTTGACAGTTTTTTTTGTACTTTTAAAACTAAAAAAAACTGATAATTTTCAAACGGGTGAAACGATTTTCATGAATCATAGCTAAGAACATTCTCGATCAGAATAACTTTCTACTCACAAAAAAAAATCGGTGCATCCGCTTGGGCGTTACGATGCCACAGACAGCCACAGATACACAGATACATATGTTAAACTTATCACCCTTTTTATCCGTCGGGGGTAAAAAATACTGAATATTTCCACGCGCAATGTATACTCAGGTTAAGTACCCAAAAATCTGATAGATATCTTATCAACCGTGTTCAGTGTCTCTTAGTTTTGAAATAAGTCGGCAAACAAAGTAGACCCGCCTGATGTTTAGTCGTTAGCGTAGCCTATAGTTAAAATAATAGTCAAAGCGTTTATTTCGTTTAAGCCTACGGGAGCACTTATAAATTGTAAATTTTTCTTGTTTTTGTTATATTTACAACTTGATGGAAACGCGACCTCGGCTGAGAAGATCCGGCAATAAACTCAGCGGGCTTGTCTTTTTACATTGTTATATTTTTTTTTTATAGCGCCAGTATGGAGGTTTGTAGTACCAAAGGCGTTGCTAGCACGTTGCCGCCCTAAAGGAGGGTAGCACAGAGGGGGGAGGGGGGGTTTGGCTTCACAAAATTGCTTATGACTGTGCATTGAATACATTTATCTCCTTACTACGTTTGCATTGCATTGTCCCTGTATGAATATCGTGTGCCGCTTCGGTTCGCCACTTTGTCTAACCAATATTGTTAATCGCTGCTTTTTATAAACCGTGACATACTGATATTAAATGCGGTGAACATATTTCTATGCCTTTTAATTTAAAGCTCAGTTATTACGAGTATAGTCATCGGGTTTTTTTAGTTAAAATTAAATTTATATCTGAGTTAAAATTATTGATTTCTTATATTTACGCGAATACTACACATTGAAATAAAACTATTTTTTACGTCCCCCCGTGACCACGGTTGCTGTAAAGCAACCGAAACGTCGGGAACATAAAAAGTAAAAATAAACGCGATATAATCCGTAAAAAATAGTATTATTTCAATGAGTTAAAATTCTAAAAAAATACCCTAAATGTGCAATAATTTTGGATCGGATACGTAGGTACGCTTCAAAATTATGGAATTATAATCATACACCTGAGGTGTTTATATGACAGAAACGAATTACCTGCTAGTAATCATGAATGTTTCAGTATTCCGTTATCATCTGCGACAAGTTATAAAAGCAACACATGTGTTTCAGTTATCATGTTAACTTACAGAAGTGATATTCAAGACACAAAATGAAAATTTTATTGAAATCCAATGTTTAAAGCCATACGTTTCGTTACATGACTCTAAGAAATTGGATTTTGCTGTACGAAATCAATTCCAAGTTACATTGTACTATTGCATCGGAGTGTTCGCGCGGGTCGGGCGCAATAAAATTTATTTATGGTGTATCTTCCCGTTTATATGTTTAAAAGGAAGCAGTGTTGCAAACATTATACTTCATTTTCTCGACAGAATCTACAGATAATCTTGTCAACGTCATTGTAAGATAAAGATACTCTAGCTATGTGCTTATTTCATTATAGCTACAATGATAGATAATCAAATTAGTTACTGTAGTCGTCTTTTGATACGTCACCAACGGTCTAAGAAGGTAAAAATTTAATGTTGTTGTACTCTATTCTTGCTGTCCGTGTGTATAGTTGCAGGTGACATCCTAGATACGAGGCGATTAATGGAATTATTATCTGGCGTGAAGTATCGGAGTCGCACACGCGAGAACATCATCAGGGGCTCGGGAGCGCCGCTAACGATGCTCGCCACTCGCCACGGCCATGTGTTAATTACTATATGGACGTATATATTATGCATGTGCACTATTCATTAATATGTTGCATAAGTTAAACTACGATTAGATTTCGTGTGACTATTAAATTGTAACTTCACTGTTGTTTACTACGGGTTTCACCCATCAACGAATCAATTACCTTTCACCGGAACAAAAAATAAAATGGGAGTGGGATAAGTACCTGCTACCACGTTCATTTTGTATAGTAAATATCGCCATACTGACACACCAACTGTATGGTCCCAAACTAAGCAAAGTTTGTACTATGGGTACCGCGATCCCATACTTTTACTTGGTCATATTATGTTAAAATATGTCATGTACAGTATTTGTTATTTTACATTTACATTGAGTCTAATCTATTTACACACATGGCTTAAATAGTAAGTAATACTGCAGTGCCCTCTAATACCAATATCTACAATGATCACGCTTCTCAGGCTACTCTATATTATTTTTCTGCCCACAGCCGTGCAAGCTATAAATCCTAAGCTACGCTACGGCAATAAATCCGCACCGCACACTTGTCAATTATCATTTGTTGCGACTACCCTCATAGAGTAGGGTAGGATAGCATAGTATAGATAAGACGAGATGAATAATAAAAATAATAAAAAAGAGTTCGGAATCAAAAACGTTGTATTAAATTGTCAAACATTTTGTTGCTAGGTATACTACCTACCTGAATGTCAAAGTTAAGATCTTTTTATTTACTTCACTTGATTTGACAACAGCCCTCATTAGTTTTACGTAACAGTATCTGATTTAAGAAAAAAAATATGATAAGAATCTGCCAGCATTCGGAACGCAGTTCCTATATGGCTTCTTCAAAGAATAATGTTTCTTAAAACTTCCGAAATAAAAAAGATTTTTTACACATTCCGGTTTACTAAGCTAAAATTAACGAGGTCTTCAACCTCATCACCTAAATTTTTCGCTAGCGCTGACTTATACTGTGTGGGTATTTTGTCAGCACAGTTTTATGCTTCGTCTCTGTGATAATGGGGATGGCGCTGCATGTCCAGTGTAAACAATCTATAAGAGTGTCCATGATATGCCAACGTAGGTGTGGACGCTATTTTCCATGTTTCGCTCTGATATATCTAGTGAGCAGAGGCTGCCAAGAGGCAATATTGATGAGGTACCCAGCGATCTTATACTCTTAATAATTGTCAATCTGAATTGTAGTTATTGTTGTGCTTACCCAAAAGCACGGTAAATATCAGTATTATATTGTCATGATGATAAGTACAACAATAAATATTCCTTTTGAGATACGGGACCCTAAAAATATACCATCACGCTTATTCTTCGAAGATTTAAGGAGATGTGTCTGTTCTACATCCCCAATTACATCTCGAGATAGTGCACTTGTGCGTATATAACCTAGGCAGTTTGTTTTACGTATGAAAATAACATAGAGAATAATGTAATTACCAACCACAAGTGCGACAAATAAAAAATAAATCTCCAATGCGAGCTTGAAAACATATATTTTTAATATGCAACGTTCAAAGGAAAATATATTCAAAGGGAATGGGTAAATAATATTTTTTATGACATAAAAGTGAATAAATTACACGCGCAGCTTTTACTGGGAAATATTCCAACGTTTAAAGTTTAATATCTCTTCGTTTGTGCTTAAGCGGAAATGCATGATTGCTTACAGTTTTCCATTTTTAAACAACACAGTAACTTTAAAAATATTTTTTCATTTAGCAAGCAGACTATGTTTTTATTTAGCAATCTCATTTCTAACTAAGATTACCACTTGCTGAACGGTGAAGGAAGTAATCGTGAGGAAACCTGCTCGTCTGCGGGAACCAGTTCTCCCGATATGACGCATAAACTCCATCAACCAGCAATGGACCAGGTTATGGCCATGGAAGATTATGGACCTAAAACCATATGCCTCTGCCTTTTTTGAGACTGGAGTCAACCGCTGCAAATGATGAGGCATTTACAGCGACTTGATCGTAACAGGTACAGGAGCTATTGCAAGAAAAAAAACGATTGACCGGATTATTTCGTATAAAATCTACTCCATAACTAGGATTCAAAGTGTAAAGGTTAATTACCTACGCCAAACATAACAATTTTGTTTATACGGCAGCGCAGATCTTTCCACGGATAAGGTAATGTCTCCCGCACTTAGCCAGAAAATCTCAAGTTTAAATTTATTCAAGCAATCTTGGCAGGAGCAGTGATCACGGTGAGGCATCGCCTTAATTACGGGACGGTAATTGATCCATAAATAGTGGTGTCCCGCCGACGCACCCTCGAGACGTCGGAGAGTGTTGTGTGCATATTTTAACGGTATCGGTGCGTTAACTTCTTACCTTTTTTCTTCAGCTAAGTGGTGTTGTCCTACGAACGAAGAGATGACAAGCGATTGTGTACCTACTGTGTTCTGCTTTAGGCAACTCCAAACTGGCGCGATTGAGCGAGAGATAAGCTAGCGGAAGTGTTTCACTGTAGTCTTCACAATTTGCACATGCTAGTTTAATTTGCGCTAGTAGTGTGTGCAAATTTATATGATCAGCGACGTCGTCGTTCGCTTGCACGCATTGGGCAATGCCTAGTTGGTCGTGGATAATATAGGCAAAGGATAGGATGTCAAGAGAGCTAAATAATAATAATTTAGCTCTCTTGACATTCCATTCCTGGGTACGGGCCTCCCTTCACTGCGAGGGATTCAGGCCGTAATCCACTACGCTGGCCTAGTGCGGATTGGTGGATTTCACATGTCTTTCGAAAACCGATTAGATATTCTAAGACATGCAGGTTTTTCACGATGTTTTCCTTCACCGTAAGCAAGTGATAATTGCATATAAATTATGATTCGCACATAGATTTCTAAGAACTCAGAGGTAGGCGAGGCAGGGTTTGAACCCAGGACCTGGGTCCTAACCACGCTAGCTAGTCAAAACGTAATAGAAAAGCAAACGCTCGCGATTGCGTTTCAAACGCTCCGCTTTTGACGTTTTGCTGCCACGAGCTTCACGATTTCTACCGACATTGATTTAGTACCACGTACGCGATTCTTAGAATTACCGCTTACTGTTACTTTTTCTTGGTTAGTGTGTACCTTTATGATTAATATTGTGTTAATATAATTTAGCCTTAAGTAGTTTACCTATTGTTATTTATGCATGCTGTGTTTTCCTATAATTGACAGGGTACTTAGCTTATAACATATGCATGTTACCTTGTTATTTCGCACTGTGTACTTGTTGTTGGAAATCCTAAGTAAAATAAAAAATAAAAAAACATATCAAACCCATGGAAACTTGAAAAATAATTTTAATACGAAATTACTCTAATGGCATTATACACAGGGTCTAAAATTAAACTACTTAAAACAAAATAATTAAGTCGCAAGCTCGAGGTCAAACGCTAAATGTGAAATTGGACTTATTGGCCAAAATATGACAATATATCAAGTACGGAAATTTTCAAAAAACGTATAAACAATTGCGTTATATTATTTTTAACCCTGGACGAAAAACGAGGAGGTGTCATATTTTAAATTCTTTTTTGTTATTTTTTTTAATATATTTTTTAATAAATATTTTTTTTGTTTAGGTATGTATTTAAATATATTTTATTAATGGCCTAATATTACCAGACTTATTGGAAAACCTCGAAAAATCATGTGTCACTACTATTCATCCAATTGCCCCCACTGACACAGCGTTCGATGGCATGAGCTACTCGCAAATGAGACGCTAGTGTGGTACCAAATATTGGCCAAGCGTTTGAAACGTAATAGAAAAGCAAACGCGAGCGGTTGAGTAACTAGCGTGGTTAGGGCCCCTGGTGCCCGTAAGAAGCGTGCTTATCCAATAGGCTATCACTGCTATTAACAACAAACATTTATTATCTGCCTATCAGTTTGGGGAATACATGTGTGATAGTAAATACCCATGTAAGTGGTATAGACGGCAAAATGTTTCCTCCAGTTACGGAAACAAGCTTTTTCAATAAAATATTTACATTTACGTTCCGCACCAATCAGCGTTAAAAGGAGAAAATATCGGTACATTTATCGGGAACAAACATTGAATTTCCAACCGGTATATAGTTTTTGTTTCAATTAAAAACGATATACGCGTTATTGGAGGAACGCGAGCGCGCATATCATAAATTTTAAAATTACAGACGCGATTTCGATACATTAATGGCTGTCGGTAAACATCGGAACACCGGCGCTGCGCCGATGCACTGTGGATCTGTTTACATACATAAATACTTTGTTTGATAAGCCAATTGCCACTACCTTTGGCTGCTTGATATCCCGATTATAGTGCTATCAAAATGTTCCGAAGTAAAACGGGTACATCATAATTATAACGGTCAAGGTTGGGCAAAGACCTTAAGCTATGATGTATATTTTTAAGTCTAATGAAGAGCTCAGACCCTGAGGCACAACCCTCTTCCTTTTCTTTCCCTTTATCCCACTCCCTTCAAGACTCAGCGACGTGCGAGAGATGTCTTTGGAACTGCAAGGCTACGGTAACTTCTTAAAATCAGGCGGGTTGACCGCTTATTTGCCGACTTTGTTACATAAAAAGGCCTATGTTTTCATAGTGAACATAGAACAGATACTACATTTAAGATTTCCATTAATATCTGTGAACGAGTTTAATTTTAAAAGCAGAATATAAATCCTCAGGCTACTAGTAGGGGCGCTGTACCAGATACTAACATGTTTGCTTTCGTTTCCCGAACGTACTGTCGGATAAAATTGAACTATTTATATTTGTTTTAATACAAAACACACAAATAACTCCAGCCGGGAACGGCCGCCGGCTATTTGCGCGGAATTTAAGCAATTTAAAGTTTTCTTTGATTAAAATTTCGTGCGGTGGCCCGAGTCGGGGTATCTACACAATTCGTAGAACGTGTAATGAAATGCAAATATTATTGGCTATATTTGAGGACCGCTGGGCGTAGTGGGTCGAGTGTATGCCGCTCGGCTCACTCAGCTTCGATCTTCGTCAGGGTAATTTTCGGAAAACTCTTTTTATTATTTGGCCTTTTCTGTCTGTCTCTGGGATCACCCCCTAGGCCATTGTACGGTACCAATCAAAGAATTTATAAATTATTACAAATTATTTGTTACCAATAAGTACTACTACTTATATTGTTTTCTTATATTCACGCGAATACTACACATTGAAATAAAACTATTTTTCGGATTTTATCGCGTTTATTAAATTTATGTTCCCGACGTTTCGGCTGCTTTACAGCAGCCATGGTCACGGGGGACTGAGGTGTTAGACGTCCTGATGTCATAGTTAGTAACTGGGTACCCTCATATTAAGTTGTTGTTTGCGGTCCGATCCACGCAGAATGTGCTCACAGTGCCTTGCAATGGTACACTTGGTTTTGGATTTGGGAACATAAATTTAATAAACGCGATAAAATCCGAAAAATTGTTTTATTTCAATACTACTACTTATGGTATTGCTGTGTTTAAAACCATACAGTTGGTCTGTTAGTCAGGCGAATATCAGTATATCAAATACCGAATATAAATAATGGAAACATACGTATCTACATTTTGGCACAATAAATAATGAAGATACGAGTGACCCTATCCCCCCCTACCCTTCGCCCTGCCAAAGTCCACAGTTGACACGGTCAGTTACTTATTGCGATATTATACATGATGAAATGCATTATATTTTGTATTAGGAGCTCAGAACTTTAGATGCGGTACTCTATCTGAAATTATTAGAGAAGAATTTGTATGGTAAGCAACCGGCTCGACTTGTTGGGCAACATATTGCTCGATCTCACTAAGTACAATGCAAGGTGTAGACTGCTTAGAAAATATGAGGCATAATAATATGTATCTTGTTAAAGTTATTCTAGTTCATTCTAGGTGCGCAATGCACTTTCTATTGAATGTTTTTGCTATTACAGATAATTGATTGGACTTATCGTGCTTGTGAATTATTTTAGGCATATCAAAGAATCGATGCCGCCTCGATTTTTCTATCATCAATGCAGTTTTCTCAGTGAATATAGGAAATATGTTGATGTGCGCGCGTGATATACTCGTAACGGTAAATAAAAATAGGGTCGGTGTGAACACGGCTTAAATCATTCCCATGATTTATTGCAGTGTGCACTCCCCTTTTATTAATAATATGTTTTATTGTGCGTTCATTCCTAACATTTTCAACGACCGATGTTAGAAGATAGAGATTTCAATTTTATTTTATTTCAAATTGGATGGAATTCAAATTCAAACTGATACTACCTATAGTTAAATGTAAACAAAAATAATTGCCGTGTATTAGTCTCGCAAAAATTCTAACATAGCTCGACCGATTTTGATAAAAAATGACGTTGTGTTGATGGTTTGGATTCACAATTGGATCCAGTAGATGGTGCTGCAATCGGATTCTAGGTAGAACAGATCAACGTCTACCAGCCAAGACAGGGTCAACTTGCGTTATTCAAGGTTCTATTTTTAATAAGTCTACGAAGTACAAAGTTAAATCCTACTTATATTATAAATGCGAAAGTTTGTGAGTGCGCATGTATGTTTGTTACTCTTTCACGCAAAACCTACTGAACGGATTGGGATGAAATTTGGAGCACAGATAGTTTATAAACTGGATTAACACACATAATACTTTACATACGCGGACGACGTCGCGGGCAGAAACTAGTTGTCCTATAAACTTCTATTACACTAATCGCTAAAGTTATAAGTCTAAATAAAATTGCAATTTTTTCGCTCAATGGAGGCTCGTATAGAATAGAGATAGGCGAATTAAAAACTGAAGCTCATAATACCTGAGCGTGGCCATAAATCAGAAGCTTAACATTTTAATTAAGATGATAAATATTGGTCTGCGAGAGTACCCCGTTCGCGCCCCACCTTCACGGGTGGGGGGACCATATACTATTACACTTGTGAGACATCCTGATCAGCTAATTTCGGCCACATTTTTTGACATCTAAATTAAAAAATGTTTAAAATTTACAAAAATGGATACATTAAAAAAAATTGTAATGATTGTACTCTTTCTTTTTTATATAACAAAGTCGGCAACCAAGCGTTCAACCTCATGGATGTTAAGCAGCTGCCTTAGCTTATAGATTATAATTTTGGCGGTTACAAGCTGAGGGTCAGTCATCCTCTTAAATCATTTTATATTGGATTTCGGCAAAGTAACGCCTGAGTAATTTATATGCGAATCATAATTTCTATATGATTCTCACTTGCTTACGGTGAAGGAAAACATCGTGAGGAAACCTGCTTGTGGAAACCAGCGTGGTGGATTATGACCTGAATTCCCCTCGTGTTGAAGGGAGGCCCGTGCCCAGGAGTGGGACATCAAAAGGGCTAAATTATTATTGTATTATTTAACGCCCGAGTCATTCAATTTACTCATTATCTCATCCGAAAAAGTTGACATTATAGAAACGTCCTGACTTTTCACCAACACATGGTGCTCCTGTCCACGTAACTAATCTTCAGACAGTCCTCGCGAGCCCATTTGGTTTCTTAATCGCTGTTGATATATGGTGGGAGCGGCCACGCATGCTATGTTAATTTGTCAACCTTTGTACTGGGACTTACCGGCCTTCGTGGCCAATTAGGTGCAAGCCCCTCATATATTAGGTGAAAATGGTATTAACAATACGACAATTACGAATTCTAGCCAATTGCATGACCTGGGTAGCTCCACACTCTCACAGAAGATCGGCGAAAAGTATCTATTATATCTGCGTTTAGTACGATAAGTGAGAGTGCCAGAAGCCCAAGCATCAATTTATCACTGCAAAGTACTAACGCAATTACAATTTTGTTTTAATGTTTTCAACCGACCGACGAGGACGGAGCGACGCGACGCGTGTAAAGAGTGATCCATCAGAGGCGACATTTTAAAATATTGAATGTTGGATACTGTGTTCTCGCGCAAGTGATGCTGTGGTATAGTACCTACGTATGATAACATAAGTATATATATAAATTTCTTTCCTTTATTAACCCCCGACGAAAAAAAGAGGGGTGTTATAAGTTTAACATGTGTATCCGTGTGTCTGTCTGTGGCATCGTAGCGCCCAAGCGGATGGACCGATTTTAATTTAGTTGTATTTTGTTAGAAAGGTATTCTGATCGAGAGTGTTCTCAGGTATGTTTCATGAAAATTGGTTCAGCCGTTTGAGAATTATCAGGGGCTCGCTCTTTTGTAGTTTAAAAGTCGTCGTTCCAGGGGTTTTAATTTAATTTTAAATTTAGTGTTATCAAATATATTGAGCGATATCGCTTTGACTATGGTAGAAAATGACGTAATTTTCACAACTATGTATTCTGTCTACCCTCACGAGGAGTACAGGTGTGCAGATATATATTATGATTATTATTATTTTATTTTAAATTATAAAACAAAGCCAATAAACAAGGACGTCCCGCCTGAGATCGATAGTAATGCAAGCAATCTCGATAACAACACCGGCCAGACGACAGCATACACCCCTTAAGTAAAGTTAGAAAATGACAAATAACTTAACTATCAACACAGCGTTTGTTTGGCGGTGTGCACGGAGGCGACTGGACTGCAACGGCCATCCATCATGGTTGAGGATGGAACGAAACACACCGTAGACACGACTCCGTCTGCTCGATTAATCACTGTATACGTATGCATATAAGGTTCGCTGTTCATTGGCCGCCTTCACCATTTTTAATTTGAAAGTAGGCATCTTTTTTTGCCTAGTTTTTGAAAAAAATATAAGTTCAATTGTATTGAAGGGCACTCGGTGATTGCTGGTAACGGAAATGGCGTTTTAGTAATTTGCCCTGGCCTGGGCGTCATTGAGGTCGCCTCTAGTCCATTGTATAGTACCTATCTACTCAAACCTGTAGACAATAGTTGCTTAGTTTGGGACCATACATTCAGTGCCTCGCTTAAAATAATCGCAGCGTCCGCAGCTCGCTTTAATTCACGTGTATACGAAATTCGATTAAGGTCGTGTTACGAGCGTGTTTTTGTTTACTTATGAACGGGAAAGCTATGTTTTACCCCAACGTTTGCCGCTTGCATCTTCTGATAATTCAGTTTTGTTACAGAGGAGCTATGATTAATTATGTGAGCAGAAGAGATTATGCGCTAAACGCAATTTTTAAGTCCTTACCCCTTATCAACTTAGAGCATATTATTTCAAATACGATACCGTTGATTACCTAATAGGTACATTTTTGTTTTTTTTTTTGCTAGTAACGAGGAATAACACAAATAAATACTTAAGTAGGGAGATATTTATTATCATGATGCATGGCCCTACCCGTTATAGTGCATAGGAAATGTCCATGTACCTATGATACTTTTTCTTATCACACTGGAGAAGCTGAGCTCCCTTTAACACGGGTGTCAATAATAAGGAGATGAGCAGCCGACCGTACTCTAGGGATAAGACCTTATTTATAAGATGAGGAAGAATAGCCCATAGTTTTAATGAAAATTGTTTCACAAATCTTATTTATGTCAGGTCTCCAAACTTTTCACCATGCTTACTTCAATCTTAAACTAAAAAAAAGAAAAAAGACGAAACAAATACATATACTTCCAAATATAGGAAAAATTTTTACATTCAACAGCAATTACTTCCAACAAAACGCAAGTCCGAGCTGTCTGCGCGAGGCACTCCAGCTAAGAGGCGCCTTTGAGCCGCGGGCTCGCTCTTGCCTCGAGGCCTGCCTTTTGCCTCGGCGAGGCCACTTCACGGTCCTCGTGTGCTTGCTGCGCTAACTGTTGCATGGGACTTGTAAGTTATCGGTAGTTCTGTAGACAACCTATACCTACTGCTTAAAGATCTTTTCTGTTTCAGTGTTCCATTTCATAATCGTCAAAATACAGTGTACTGCTTGTTTTTTGAAATGTTGCAAATATATTGTTCTAATTTTAGTCTACATTATTTTATACTCAACTAGCTGTGCCCGCGACTACGTCCGCGTGTAATTTAACTTAACAAAAATTTCGGGATTATTCATCCCTATTTTATCCCCTTGGGGGTAGAATTAATCAAAATCCTTTCTTAGATGCCTACGTCATAACATCTACCTGCATGCCAAATTTCAGCCCGATCCGTCCAGTGGTTTGGGCTGTGCGTTGATAGATCACTATGTCAGTCAGTCAGTCACCTTTGAGTTATATATATTTAGATTACTACTAACTTATTTGGAAGTATTGGGCTGGAATGGATGCTATATTTACCAGACGCCTTTATACATTTATACATCATTCTTATTTTTAAACTATAGAGTTGCTCTCCATTTGTTGGTAAGTGAGGACTTTTTAAAATTCAGCTCTAGGTATGAAATGAAGGACCGGAACGGTACCACACTCTCACAGAAGATCAGCTTAAAGAAGCTATAATAGCTGCGTTTCGTCCGACGAGTGAGTGTCGCAAATCCAAATGCCCCTAACTCTCCCCTTGCCACACTTTCCTTCAGGTCGGGAAAGTGCGCTCAATACCTTTGGTATTGCATGAATACGGTAAGCAAGGCGGTAGTTGCTTGAAATCCTTTGAAAACGGCTAGTACGTTTGTTTGCAGACTTTGTTATGATATGTAACAAAATATGCCTCAACTTTCGAAGCCAAACGTCACCCTACTTGACTACCTATCCCCTAAAACGCTGCACCAACGAAAAAATCGACTCTACATTCACCCTCACACTCTTTCAGGCCAAAGAGATGTGCACCAGCGATACCCCCAACATCTTTCAGCGCGAATATCACGGCGGAGCTTATTTTTTTTACCTATTATACTTGTTTGCCAAAGAACACGTCTCGTTAGCTGCTGAAATAAAACATTGCATATCTGAGGGGCTCGGCGCGCAAATAAACTGTGCAGACACGCTTTTGAGCTCCGCGTTTGGAGTAATGAGCTGCCTGTACATGGCGCCTCCCTGGTAACGGCATGTGGATCGCCTTCATAGTCTTCATTAAAGTGAGGTGGATTCTGTTATGATGCGGTAAATGCACGTGGCGTGGAAATCAAATTGAATGATGCCCCCTAATATACTTTTTTCAAGTGTGTTTTCGCTATAGTAAAGAGCGCTATGAGGCGAATATTGACTAGTAATAATGAATCTTGTCTTATAATAATGAAAATTTCTTACATGAAATATCTTTCTTAATCTTCACATGAATGACGATTCGAGATTTAAACATCTACTAGTAGGACCTTTCGCTTTGGCAGTTCTTCCCGCAGAGGCATTTTAAAATTCGGATATAATGTCATTGTCCTTCTGGTATGCAGCGAATTTTATTTGATCTAATATTGGCAATAAATACTTCTGCAAGTAAAATGGTATCCATTACCTTTGTAAGTGGGATTTATTACAGGTCTCTTGTGTCCCACTTATGATCGTATTTATCAAATTAATTCCCACCAACGATCGTCATACCCCTTCAATACCCAGCCGACCCCGTAGGTGCCACCTCAATACCACTCATCGACATTACAATAATTGGACCACATATAAAATGCATTAGGGTCACAGCGCTTGTTTCCGCACTTGATAATGTAAAATGCATGTTGGCAAGCTGGGGCGTCGCGTTGACGAATTAAACGAAAGTTAATCCAGACTTTGCCCTTGTCCGCGTTGAAAAGATTTCCCTTGGGGATGCCACACGTACTGAACCCTTTTTGTGTGGTCTAAGGTATAAGCGATTGCGGGTTATAAAAACGGTATTTCTCTTGATTTCTGATTGTTGGCTAAGAAATACGAATGCTATCTAGCTTTACGGTAACATAAACAACTAGAAAAAAAACAACAATGTATATTGTTTGTAGTCCGTAGTATAAGTATTAAAGTTATTACGATTAAGTTTAAAACAATACTTATAAAATTTATATTAGCTACAGGCAACATCGAGAGTAGATTAGTATCTGTTTCCAAAGAAATCGCGAAGATAAACATGTCATTATAGTAGTGACACCAGAAGGTATCTAAAGTATACAGCACAATACGAAATGTCGGATATTTTAAAAGCTTACAAAGCTTCTTATGATTTTTAATGTATTTTTTACAAAAAGCTATCTTATACACACAGACAACAGATCGCTCTCGCTTATACCTCACTCCAGGGTCCCTACACAGACAGGAGTAATATTTTAAGCGGCTCTGAATCATCGTTACAGCTCTTTTTTCCGATATCCGCCATATTGGTTTTGTGACTCTAAGTATTAGATAATACGGGATAATTTGGTATAAACTGGGGCTTTATTTTCGTTTTGTAAGACTTTATATTTATTTGATACATATATATATTGCATAGTGAACTATCAAATATGAGTAGTAGTCATGTAGGGATGTTATCAACAAGCTACATTGAAATAATAGGTACAGGTTCATGTTCTCCGACATGAGATAGATTTATTTGACGACCGCTTGGCGCAGTAGTTCGAGCGTAGGCGGCTCGGCTCATTGCACATGGTGGTTGCGGGTTCGATTCCCGCCGGGGCTAATTTCGGAAATGGCCTTTCCGTAATTTGCCCAGGTCGAGGTGTCACTGGGGTCGCCCCCAGTACATTGTACGGTACCCATAGTACAAGCCTTGCTTTGTTTGGGACCATACAGTTGGTGTGTCAGTCTGGCGATATTTATATTTATTTATTTATGCTGGCGTAAACAAGCTTTCCTCAATTTGTACAATATTTACGCTCTAACTAGGTATTGAAAAGGAAATGAAAAAATAGAAGCCGATATCCAGACGCCAATAATAGGCTCGGTGGAGTGTCAGCAATTAGGGAACACTCCGAGACCGCCTCTCACCGGTGGCGACTCGCTTACCGAGATTAAAAGACGGCGGAAAAGAGTTTTGCTATTCGGAAAATACAATTGTGAACGGATTAGGTTGTGTTGTGCTTAGATAATGGTGTGCACACTCGGCTATAAATGTCGCAACGATTTGTTGATTATCTCATCATGTTGATGTTCTGAATGTCACTACACCCTTTTGAAGCGAAGCTTCTATACGGACGTTCGGGGCCCTCGCCGCACGGCCACTCTATTCGTGCTAAGCGTCAATAGCGTTACACGATGACGTCAGTAGTGTTACACGATATATAGAGGAATACAAAGTGACAGCTGCGGCACCCTACGCTTTATACTATAATGCTCGTTTCTTTCGGGTGTCCCTGAGGCACTGTTTTTTAAAGTTAAATTTAGTTTTGTAGATTGTCTGTACTTACATTGGGTTTTTACGTCGAGACTAAGAGATTTTCATTACTATATAGGAATTTATGATCTGTACTGTATAAGGTATAGTAATCTTGTACTTCAGTGAATAAACATACTTTGAGATTGAAGCTTGCATCTGCATTGATTTGGTTGGAGTTTGGAGTAAAAAGGATTGATTAGATTTTTTTTTTTTTGCGATTAAATTATACCCCTTATTATAATCCTAATAAATATCTTAATATTAACGCACTAATTAGGTACGACACGGCAGTAATATAACCGCGAGTGTGCGTAGAGGCAGGTCGGGCGGCTCGTCCCCGCGGAACACCGAAATGTCTGCACGGGAGCGCGCTAATTGCGTTCAAGTAAATCACTAGAAGACATATTGCTAAGTGTTGTACGGGGCCACTAAAGTGGAGCTTATGTGATGATATACAATTAAAATTCTGAAATTGAGGATAAGAAGTAATAGAATTAAAGAGACAGCAACAGTTAGCAATATATCACAGGCGATCAAGAAGAAATTTACCAATACAAAATATTTATGCCATCATGACAAGATAGTGATTTATTATTATCTCTTCTATACAATTTAACTCATTTTGCAGTCAACGGTGGTTCAACTACTTTAATGTGTTACATACACATAATATAGTAGTTTCTGGTTACTCCGGTTACTCCGATACTCTGGTTTTCTTTAACGGTTATAACTATTAGAATTGGTGAGCCTATGAGATCAGTTATTATTGCACTATGCCCGTAATCAACAGCATTACAAATGCCATCGATATTTTAATAACGAATAACCCTTATTATGCACGCCCAAACACAGAAGTTTTAGTTAATTTACCACAAACTCAGACCATGCGGGAAAATTGTTGTCTTATATAGCGTAAATTCGCATGCTACCTATATGTCATGTTATATAATGTTATCCGCGCTTCTAATGGCCGCAGCCCGAGGGAATTCGCAGCTTCGCCGCGGAACGCAGCGGATCACTGATTTATGCGGAACCCATATAAATGCAATCTGCTTAATTGCCGTCTGCCACGGCCGATAAGGCACCGGAGCCGGTGAGCTTAGATAGTTTTAATACTTTTAAACGCTTACAAGCGATTACTATTCCGTTGAGATGTTGGTAGCTCCTTTCTTTTATGCGATCCTGGTATGTTCACGTGGAATTAAGTATTTTATAAAACAGCTGTCGGTGTTGGGTTAGCTTAAAGGCATCAAACTCAAACTCAAACTCAAAATTGTTTTTTTTCATGTAAGCCAACAAAGCATTTATGAATAGTCAGAATCTACATCGTAATATATTCGGGTGTATACAAAACAACACGCACCATCATCTAACTAAGCAACACGACATGTATGGAAGGAACAGTTGAATTTTTCAAAGTCCACATCTGTCTGTCTGTTTGTTTTATTTCTTCTAAACTACGAAATGTATATTGATGTGGTTTTAAATATATTTCAGGGATTTTTTTGAGTAAAGTTCATCATTACGCATAATACATTCTAAGTAGATTTATAAAAGTAGAAAAAGCTGTGCGATCCTGGGGCGTACGAATTCAGGTTCAAATATTTTTAGCATTTCAATCAGCGAGGCGACCCTCGTTGTGTCAAAACAAAAATCTTTTTTTTCCCTTTCCACGCGACGCCATCTCGTGTGCCCTCAGGTTTTTACTTCAAGTACAAATTAAAAATGCTTCGGCGGGGGCTATTCTGATGTACGCGTTATTGTTTGAATGATCATGGCAGCGAAATTGTAACGACTGCTCTAGGATTTTGGCTGAAAAGTGGCTGATCTCTGAACATAACAACAAAGCATTTCTGAATAGTCAGAATCTAGTACCCGTTCGGAATGCTGCTTCCACTGAGAAGATCCGGCAAGAAATTCAATGGTCACTCTTTTTAATTGAATAATAGTTGGTGTACGTTCTCTCAAACAGCAAAATAATGTGAGAATTTAACGTATTTTTTACTAAAAAGTACTTACTAGAAAATAAAATAAATATTACTAAACTCAAGAAGGACTTTTAGACATTTCTAGCTCCTAGATAGCGTAGCCGGTGTGCAGTCTCCTCGTTTTTATAGGAAGTCAGCTGAATGCAGTAGAATTTGCAAAACGACATGGAAAATATCTCTCGGTGACAGTAATAGGGACCCCGTGGCGTCCCTCGCGTAACTTACACCCTTCCCTAATGAACACGAGATTCTTTTTCGATTTTCATCCAAAACAAAAGGGGAATATTTTCGGCAGACGGCAGGTATTCGCGGGTGATACTATATAATACACCGTGTAGCTACAAATACAATACGAGTGTTTGGATAATAATGGAGCTTTTATTTTTTATGATATGCGTATACATTTGTAGAATGTTTGTTACTTCAGTTATGTATGACAGTCAGTAAACACGCGTACTATGGATGCCTTTTAAGTTTTGTCGTTTGAAGAAAAAAACACAACTAGAACCTTATAGTACTTTTTATTGTTTTTCAAAGTATTCACCACGTAGCTTAATACACTTTTCCATTCGCTCAAACCAGTTATTATAACATTGATTCCACTCTAAAGTGGGGCTGTTCAAAATGGCTGACTTGAAAGCGTCGACTGCTTCTTCACTGGACTGGAACCTTTGACCACGAAGACTTTTCTTAATATTAGGAAATGTAAAAAAATCGTTAGGGCTTAGGTCAGGACTGTATGGAGGATGGTCAAGAATTTCTACTTTTTCCTGCTTCAAATACTCAATCGTTTGACGAGCGCTGTGTGAACTTGCATTGTCGTGGTGCAGGATGATGCGTCGCTTTGAGTTAGATTTTCGAAGTTCGGCGATGACTTGTGGTAAACAAACTGTGGTATACCACTCTGCGTTAACCGTTCTACGATCATCAAGTGCAATAGTCGCAACATGGCCGGTTTTTCTAACGAACGTGGCCACCATCTTCTTTGAAGTGCTTCGAGAACGAACAACTTTAGTCGGCTTTGGCTCGTCTTGAAAGACCCAGATTGTAGATTGTTGTTTGGAATCAGGATCGTAGGCATAGATCCAAGATTCGTCACCACTGATGATGTCGTAGACGTGATTTGACTCTCCTCGGTTGAACCTTTGCAGAGTTTTCTTACACCATCTGACGCGGGCCGCCTTGTGATCGTCGGAAAGCAGATGCGGTATCCAACGGCAAACTAGCTTTCTTACACCAAGCGCTTCATGCAAGATCTTCTGAATGGTTGTCCCTGAGATGCCTAATAGAGCCTCTATCTCTCGATACGTCACATGACGATCTTCGAGAATTAGTTGTCTCACTCCAATGATGTTATCTTCAGTGAATGCAGATTTTGGGCGACCTTCGCGAGATTTGTCACTAACACTAGTATGTCCACGCTGGAATTCTAAATACCAGCGTTCGACAGTCCGCAGACATGGGGCTTCATCCCTGAACACAGATATTAGCTCTTCAAAACACTGAAGCCGTGTCAGGCCTCTTCTAAAGTTGTAGAAAATTATTGCACGAACATTTTCCTTAGAAAGATTCATTTTCGTACGTAACCTGACAGATTCTAATCGACGCTGTGACTAAACAATAACATTAATCCTAATACATTCAACTGTTTTGAGATTCGAAATTTAAACACATTCGAATATAGAACAGTTCCAAATTCAAAATTGCCGGGAATTATGGAAACGACAGAACTTAAAAGGCATGCCTCGTATGACCTTACCTATAGATGTTTGCCAAACCAATGGCATTGCTCGTCCGTTGGCGACCAGGGCCCTAACCACGCTAGCTACTCAAATCGTAATAGAAAAGCAAACGCTCGCGATTACGTTTCAAACGCTCCGCTTTTGACGTTTTGCTGACACCATACCATATCAATGTCAGTAGAAATCGTGAAGCTCGTGTCAGCAAAACGTCAGAAGCGGAGCGTTCGAAACGTAATCGCGAGCGTTTGCTTTTCTAATACGATTTGAGTAGCTAGCGTGGTTAGGGCCCTGGAGGGGAGTAACAAGGGGAGAGGAAAGGGGGAAGGGGTTGGGCTTCTGCCTCTCTCACTCATCGTACGAAACGCAGCTATAATAGCCACTTTACATCCATCTTCTGTGAGAGGGTGGTACTGCCCCTCGAGCTAGTCATTTGGGTACAGCTTGGCTTTGGTAAATAAAATCGCCGACAGACCATTGTAAATACAGGTGTTGTTTAGTTTCGGACCATACCGTTAGTGTGTTTACCCGGCGATATAATTTACAATTAAGCATTTGAATTTGTATTGGCGTATTTGCTCAAATTCAAATTTCAAATTCAAATAATTCATTTTGTTTAGGCCTACGGGGGCACTTACAAATTGTCAATTTACATATTTTTTTCCTTATATCTACAACCGGATCGGAACGCGACCTCGACTGAGAAGATCCGGCAAGAAACTCAGCTGGCTTGTCTTTCATGTCATTTTTTTTTTTTATCGCCAGTTGCTTATTTTCAATAATTACAAAGGGTCGTACTTAGATATTAATATAAATATTAAAATAGCTCCAGTGTGTTGCCTTTTGATGTTATCAATTTAGTGGCTCTATCAGTTTAGTGTCTTATTACTTAGGTGTTAAGGTTCATTTTGTTAAAGCTAAAAGTGCTATTTGGCTATAAGTAGGGCTTATTTTAATACACCAAACAGTTTTCACATTTCACCCACAATAATGGTCCCATATCGCATAGGTTCTGCTCTCTTATAATCAGATAACTACCTACCAGAATTGTAAAAAAGGTTATTAACATCAACTATCAAATAAAACGCGGGGTTTATATGAAATTGAAAACTCGATAGCCTCAGACCGACTATTTCACGATTGGTCCATTCCGAATGGACCATCGACGGTCGTAAAACTACTGAATTCATAAGACTATTTTTCTGCAACTATGGTCGACACTAAAACTGGATACGACGTAGTGATGGTAAACGTCGTCGATTGGACATCGGACGAGCTGGGTCCGGTCGAAATGCACCCAACCCAAATAAATTGCATTGTTTGACCAAATCTCCATTGGATCTGCAGCGGATTTAATATCCGTGACGGAAACACCACATAACATTGATTAATTTTAGACATTTTTTTTTGACCTTAAATACTACTAAATTATTAGGAGGGATTGACTTAACAAAAACTCATTTGATTGAGATAATGGTTATACGGCTCTTATTCAGTTTCACAAGTGTAATGAAAATGAAAAATAATTCCTGAAAACCAATGCAAAAAGACGGATAAATTTTTAAAAATACCTACAATGCTAAAACTTTAAAATAACAAATCGAAACAAAGAATCCTTCCATTTGATATTATCAAGATAATTTATAACAGCTAAAAGTACAGAAAGGAGTAATTAATTCAAACTTTATTGTACACTTGTTAAGTAGAACTTATGACTAGGTAATGTTGTGAATAGAGTACCCACCAGCACGCTACGTTCTAGCAAAGATAGGAGATATACTAACATTATAAAGCACTAACTGTTGTCTATTAGTAACCTCCCGTCAATTGTAACAAAATAAAAACCAAATTACATCTAAATACCTTGTATTAACCCCTTGAATATCACAAAAAAAAACAGAAAACAAAAGAACATCTAATGCCTTATACACTACGTGTGTGCATTCAACATCCAAAGGGTTAATCAAATAAAAATCAGCCATAACGGAGGGGCTATCGGTGGCCCAACAACGACAAAGTTTTTATACAACTTCGTTTAATAGTTCGCTGTGCAATAAACACTCTTATAGCGTAGACATAAAATGGTGTTTTGTGAGCGGCAAATTCGTACCCAAAATGATTCGATGGACATCACTAGTTACAAAAGCGATAATAACAAATGAAAAATCACAGAAGGTAATGGCACAGAAGCATCAGATAGTGTCGACTCGGTATTACACTCGTTCTGTGATATCGATTTCACATTTTTTCTTATCTTTATTCGGGTTATCGTACCATCTAAAGGTGAGTGCAGATATTAATAAATTATCGATAATGATCTTTGATCATTTGCATACTTAGTCCGTGTACCCAATACCTTAAAAATGTCTGAACTAGCACCTACGTTCAAATAAACAAAATATAAATAAACGTACATATGTACAATAAAACTAAATACATTAGACAGCAATGTAATTTGTTTCAACAAATAACAGAATCCACTAACTTTCGGCTGATTTTGACTTCATTCTTTTTTTTTTTTTTTTTTTTTATTGCGGTATAGGCAAGTATTTGACCACAATCTCACCTGATGTTAAGTGACGATGTGGTCTACGGTGGTGCATACTTGCCTAGAAGGTACCTGTTCACTCTCGACTTGAAAACATCCAGGTTATAGTCAACCGGGAACAAAGACGCCGGCAAGGTGTTCCATTCCTTGGCAGTTCGCACAATAAAAGTGGAAGCGAAACGCTTGGTACGAACTGAAGGAATGTCCACGGTGTATGGATGCATTGTGTTCGTGCGTCTTGTCGTCCGATGGTAGAATGGAGATGGGGGAATTAACTCGTGTAATTCCATCGCACACTCCCCGAAATGTATTCTGTAGAAAACTGATAGGCTGGCAACCCTGCGTCGGTGTTCCAGGCTCTGCAACTTAGCCTGCACTAGGGATTCGCTGCCAATGAGCCTTCTAGCCCGCTTGTCTATTGAGTCCAGAGCCTTCAGCTGATACTTAGCTGAACCATCCCAAAGATGGCTGCAGTACTCCATACACGATCGGACTTGAGCTTGGTATAGGTTTAGAAGCTGCCCCGGTGTGAAGTACCGCCTGACTTTCCTCAGGATGCCCAGCTTCATTGCAGCAAGTTTGGCTTTGGACTCAATAAAGGGACCGAAATTGAGCTTAGAACTGAGTGTAACACCCAGCAGCTCAAGATGGTCCCTCACGGGCACAGATACATTCCGGAAAGTCGGAGTCAGTTGGAATGGACTCCGTTTTGCAGAGAACAGACACGCTTGGGTCTTGGAAGCATTGAACTTGACCAGGTTGGCATCGCCCCAATCGGAGACTGCCTGCAAGGTTAAATTCAACCTTTCGACCATAGCCTCTCTTTTGGACTGAATCAGCGTTGCCCCGGCTCGTGCGTCGGAGAAGTATCTCTCTGATACTGTGCTGTCATCTGCATACCCAAAGATACCAGGTCTAAGAAGGTCGTTTATGTGCAGCAGGAAAAGAGTAGCAGAGAGAACTGACCCCTGAGGTACCCCGGCATTAATTGCCAATTGGTCAGATGTGAAGCCGTCAAGGACTACTCGTATCGACCGTTCCCTCAGGAAATCTGATATCCAAACACACAGGGCTGCTGATATACCATAGGATGGAAGCTTGCTAAGAAGACTATCGTGCCAGACTCTGTCAAAGGCCTTCGAAATGTCAAGAGAGACGGCTAGCGCCTCTCCATTCCTTTCGATGGCCTCGCTCCAGATGTGCGTGGCATACGCTAGAAGATCTCCGGTAGACCGATTCCGGCGAAAGCCATATTGTCGGTCACCGAGAAGGTCATTCGTTTCTAGGTATGCCAGGAGCCTACTGTTCAGTACACGTTCCATACTCTTGCAGAGTATGGACGTGACCGATATGGGTCTGTAGTTGGCAGGGTCAGCACGACTGCCCTTTTTCGGTACAGGTTGTACGTTAGCAAGCTTCCACGCCTTTGGTACCTGCCCAGTTTGAAGGGAGAGGCGGTATAAGCGTGTCAGTATAGGAGCAAGCTCTGGCGCACATGTCTTGAGGACTACTGCTGGTATTCCGTCGGGGCCACTAGCCTTGTTCACATCTAGATTCCGCAGTGTTTTACGTACCTCAGTCTGACGTATGCGAATATCTGGCATAGATGCCTCGCATTGAGTTAAATTGGGAGGTAGTTCACCAGCAGTTTCGAGACGTGAAGACTCCGCAAAAAGAGAAGCAAACAAGTTTGCTTTCTCAATAGCGGTGTGAACTAGTGATCCGTCCGGCTTTGTAAGTGGAGGCAGGGAAGGTTGGCAGAAGTTCGCTTCAACCGACTTAGCCAGGGACCAGAACGCTTTACTCCCAGCTGGGTACGAAGCAAGTTTGGTCCCTATTCGGCTTATGTGGTCAAAGCGTGCCTTCCGAAGAGCCTTCTTGCAAGACTTGGCAGCTTTGTTAAAGGCTCTCTTCTTTAGGCCTATGTCCTCAGTTTTGCGGTTACGAGCTTCAGCCCAAGATAGGAATGCCTCATGCTTCAGCGTTTCCGCACGTCTGCATTCAGCTCCAAACCATGGGCGAGCTTTGCCGGACAGCTGTGCGTCAGTATAGGGGATAAAATATTCCATAGCCTGACGCACAACTTCTGTAACGGCATCCGCAGTGACTGAGGGATTCACATACCTACCTACAACAAATTAAATAAATAAGTACAAATTACAGGAATAATTGTTCTTTTAACAGTACAGTACAAATTCCCAAGTCTGTCCACACCCTATCTTTACGTCCTATATATACTCGAAGCTCGTAAAATATAACAGTTTACAACACTAGCTGTCAGTATTGTGGTTTGACATGCCATTGTACTATAATCGTTATTACAAACTATGACACTGATATCTCGTAATTACGCCTGTTGTTTATTCGATTATTATATCGATAGACCTTAATGTGGAGTTTGGAATCGTTATTTTTGTTATTAGATCGGTTTTTTATGTGTTGCGCGTCACTAGATTATTATTAGTTTGTGTATTAGCTACTGAATATGAAATGGGGCATGGAAGCATTCAGTTAAATTCATTTTAGATATATTTTTTTACTTTTTGTAATCTACGAACATATTCTCATACGAGTAGATAATAGACCGAATCTTCACCTATCTAAAGCAGCAATGTGTATTATGCGTCCAACAAAAGAGAGATATTGTTTATTGAAATAAAACTATTTTACGGATTCTATCGCGTTTACTTTTTTATGCTTCCTACGTTTCGGCTGCTTTACAGCAACCATGGTCACGGGGGGACTGAGGTGTTAGACAGGTGGTTTTATTGAAATGTGTGTAGTATTCGCGTAAATATAATAAAACACATATTGTTAAAATAATAAAATATTGGTTTAGAAACAGACACACCCGAATAAGAGCAATAAGTCCGATTAATTTCTTAATTAGGTACTTTACTTTGTTATAGAGTTTGTAACACCAGTCTCTAGTGTTGTTAATGGTGGTAGAGCGAAGCAGAAGACAACCGACTCATGTGTGACTCTACATGGGTAGTACCGTCTACAAGTGCTATTATAGAGCTGCGTTTCGCACGATGAGTGCCAAAAGTACAGAATCCTCTCACTTCCCCGCCTCGGTCCCAATCCCCTTCAAATCCGAACGTGTCAGCAATGCCTTTGGTATTACAAACCTTTATAAGCTACAGTAACTGCTTAACATGAGGCGGGTTGTATGCTTGTGATATGTCCTTTATAAATGACATAATAATCTACTCGTATATATATAAAACTCAAAGGTGACTGACTGACATAGTGATCTATCAACGCACAGCCCAAACCACTGGACGGATCGGGCTGAAATTTGGCATGCAGGTAGATGTTATGACGTAGGCATCCGCTAAGAAAGGATTTTGATTAATTCTACCCCCAAGGGGATAAAATAGGGGATGAAAGTTTGTTTGCAACTTTGTCAATTAAATTCCACGCAGACGAAGTCGCGGGCACAGCTAGTCAAATAATAATTCTCCTGTCCACTCCGTGGTGTAATCTAGAGCTAGATAAGTAAGTGACCTTAAAGGTGTGACGTCATAACCGATGTAAATGAGGACACACAAAAGGAGATCGTATCCTTGGCGTGGCGAGCAGTCCTTGGCTGGCCTGCAAAGGGACCAAGGCTACGTACCTATTACCTCACCCGGTAATACGACTCGATGCATTCGCCACCTCATTTCAAACATCCACCCGTGGTTTCTACCGCATAGAGTAGCGTGCAGACGGTACAGTAATGGAAATAGTATTTATAATGTAAGTATGTAACTTAAGAATTTCATGGAGAAAATAAAGACGATAATAATGACCATTCGGCTTACTGCATAGCGTGGTTGCGAGTACGATTCCCGTCTGGTTCGCTTTTGGAAATGGCCTCCTCGTATTTTACCCAGGTCTGGGTGTCAGTGGAATCGTCCCAATCCATTGTACGGTACCCTTAGTATAGGCATTGCTAAGTTTGGGACCATACAGTTGGTGTGTTGCATTGATAGTTTCATATTGTGTCAGTTTAGCGATATTTATAACCACCAGAGCTAATATGGGAGAATCAGTACAGACTGTAAGCGATCAAACCATCAACAATTTGTAAAAAAAAATACATTAAATTGAAATATACAAATTAATAAAGGATGTATTTTGAAATAAAACTATTTTACGGATTTTATCGCGTTTATTAACTTTATGTTCCCGCGATAAAATCCGTAAAATAGTTTTATTTCAATGTGTAGTATTCGCGTAAATATAAGAAAACAATAAGGATGTATTTGTTTATATTTTACTGAATGGGAATCAAGAATAATTGTGCCAATCTCAGAGTAGATACTTGTTCGAGGAAATATCATTTATTTATGTCTATAGGTACTTTGTAGTTTAGGCGGAGTTACCGATTCAATCATCGTATCCGAATCCGAATCCGCCGTCTATACAGACGAAGACACTGATACGCGGTTTCGTCACCCGCTAAAAGACTTATCCACACAAGGACATTATAGTCCTATTCCAAAATTCTTGCGTCCACGTATCGGCCGGCACAATGACTCATGTGACAGGAGCATCAAAGATTACCTATTAGGTAGTATCCTACCTAATGGATAATGCAGTCCGTTCTGTTCCAAAACATTTTACTCTATGCCCTTCAAAGCGTGGGCGGTACAAGAGCAGCGCAGTGAATTAACCTTGTACTTTCTAGTGCAAGGTCCCGCGTTCGCATTATACTAATTTGCCATTGTAGGATATGTGACGTCACGGGAGAGTGGATAATCGTGTTAAAATGTAAGGTACATATAAAATGTACAGGGTGTAAATCGTACAATAAATTATAAGGCGCTTCAATTACGACTGCTCATGTTAATACGAGGCTTTATTTTACTAATAGCGCTCCCGAAAATTGCTGTGTAGAAATACGAAACATTTTTTCAATTTTTCAAATTTTTCAAAACGGCATTGATGGGTGAGTCCGATGCTACTTACAAGGAAATACTATTAAATTCTGTTAATTAGGGTCTTTTTTTAAAAATTTTTTTTTTATTTTAGGGCCTGTGCACACCACGGTTTTTAAACGCGCCGTCGACGCGCGTTTTAGAAAGGTGCGTCGACGGCGCGCTTTTATCCTACAAAGGTCTACAGGCTGCGTCTGACTCGCGCGCTTATCGCGCCTGTATCACCACAAACGCGCGTTGACAGCGCGTTTAAAAAAATGTGGTGTTCACAGGCCCTAAATCAGATTTTTCACATCTAAGCATTTTTCACTATTCCCTATAGTTTTGGATTAAGTGATCTATTGACATTTGAAATGTTCACCCTATATCGAGGTAGAGCGGATTGTAAATTTGAAAATCGAATGCGAAAGGAACGGTTTCGAATATAAACTGGAGTACATTTATCATGAAAATACTAATATTATTTTCTTAACAAATAATAACGATAAAGGAACGTCGAAATGGCAACATTCATAATCTGTGCAAACAGATAATATTCAAAACGTTTTGCAACACAACAAAGCCGCTCGATCAAACAATTATGATCCTTAATCCAACAGTGTTAAACTGTTTGAAAACTGCATTAAGTTAAAGTCTCTAGACCAATTAATAAGACCCGTGGAACATTGGCAGTTTTCATCTCTTCGGAATTCTGAACGGTAATTTGAGGCAGGCAGGGGAGGTCAACTAATTTTGGGCGTCCGCATCAAATAGACTTGAAAACAAAACGTGGACGGTAAGAAAATCCCGCTCGGGACCCGTACCTAGCATTCGCTTTACCAAATTACTGAAATTTCATTCAGCGAGCGGACTCAGGGTGGTGGGGATGGATGTCAGAAGAAAATTAATGAGAAAGTTGGATGTGGCATATAAAATAAAATACGACCAATCCGAGTCTATTTTTTTCTTGCAGGCTGTAATATCGCTTAAAGTATGGTTCATAATACTTCTTGCAGTCTAAACAATATCTAAATACGAGATGATAACATTTCCAACACTAGGTACTAGGTATTTGAATAAATAACCTTGTTAACGGAGTAGATCATTTATTTTCCGTACATAATTGTTTGTGGTTTATCTCGGAAACCAATGGACCGAGTTTGACCCAGTTTTTAATACAGTACATGTAAAGTTTGAACAGGTTGTTGTAACTAAAAGCACATCCAATATTCCGACATCGAGTGTTTTGTTGGAATTTACCCAGTTTTATAAAACCAAAGCGGGTGAAATGAGCTTAGCGGCGGATCGCGCGCGCTGAGTGCCCGCTACTTAGCGGACCGAGCCGGCGGGGGTGTGTTTGTATACTCGTGGATTTGAGCAGCTGAGAAAAATTCTCAGAATTATTTTTTGCGCTTACTTTTGCATGTCTATACTAATCCAAAATTCGCACAAACGTGTCTATCCTCCCAAAACTCAATGTATACGCCGTATTAATAAATTAATCCCAAGTCTGAAAGCGATCTTAAGAACGCTTCTGATATGTCATTTTGTACTGGGGAGTGACAAAAGAATGACATTTCCAAGACCGCTTTCAGACGTGAGATCAATTATTTATTAATGCGGGTCGTAGTCATCAGACCTCCTACCACTTTAATGCTGAAAAGGATTCTTAAATAATTTAACTTATAATCACTGGCAAGATTGATAGTCAATCCATTAAAGAAGTTGAAATTCATTTCACGACAGGGAAATCACGACCCTAAGCAAGGAGGCACACGGAGCCAGGAAAAGGAGAATACCTTATCTTAGGGAACCATAATTCCTTTTTTCATAGATTTAAAATTGGAATGCTACCTCTTGCTGAGTGCTCACTCTTGTATTCTATCACCCAAGAAAATATCACAAATATCAAGCGTATTACTGTCCATATAACAGTAGTATTAGATTGATAATGAAAGTTAAGTAATTTAGTTCCAAATAATCAGAATACAATTTATAAAAGTTTGGTTTTGCCAAAATATTTTCAACTTTTTATTTCAGTATATTCATATTTCAATTTTACGTTTCTGGTATTACAGCAGCTTTTAAAAAGCTTAGTCCATTGAATACAAAACAGCACAAAGGGAATCAATGATTAAAAAATAAATAAAACAGAAACGGACAGTGGACGGTTGCGGCGTTACTATTGGACAAAAAAGGGATTTAATAATTTATTATAATAAGTTTTTGTTTGTCGTAACAACCCCGTAGATTTAAGACAAAAATGTAAGATCTTATTTTAATAATGCACGACATTTTGCATGACGGCTTGGAAAATACCAAATATGATGTATCTACCATTCTACCATAAAACAAATAATCTACGTGACAACGTTTGTACCGTTACAGTATTCTGCCTTATATCGGTGTCATCGTGTTAATGTTGAACGGTTGAAATCCATTCATCTGATTACTTATGCACATTGCCACGTAATTCAATAACGGCCAGCGATTAACATTTAATCTTTGCGAATTGTCCATTAATTCTGAATTCAATGCAGCGGATTATTGCGTTCCGTTCAAATTTGTACATGTATCTCTAAACCTTAGTTAATCTTAATCTAATCTAGATAATTGTCTGGTCTAGGTAGGCGATTAGTTGCTATGAGATATAGTACCTATGCTGTTTGAGATGATGCACATACAAGATTGAGTCATATGTATTTTAAATAGATTTCAAATTCGCATCACACATTCGCATTTTAGCAACGAATTCCTTGCAATAGTTGCAAGACATAGATGACTATTATTATTACTTTTCTTCGTATTATTTGGAAATTATATCGACATCTGCACCCATAGTTACGCCACACAGTGCTCCGAATTTAGCGTAAGTGTGGAAAAAATACTACAAAAAGCAACCAACACTGTCCCGCATAGATGCTCTTTGTGAATTGAAATAGAAAATACGAGTTTCCCCAGAACAAGGCATAAAGAAATACTTCTCTCATTTTGTGTGAAATGCACGTTAAATAAACATAGTTAGGTACCTACTGTGTAAGCTTTGTGCAATCATTTCTCTTTTATTTGTTAACTAAATTAAATAAATAATTAGGCTTTTACAATTTGGACTTAAATTTAGATGGCGTTAATTTTTTAAAATCTGTATAAAACTTGGTAGATTTCACAATTGTTTGTTTCTGTTGGAAACTTTTTTGAAGATATTTGAGATTGAACTTTTGAGAACAGTTCAGTCACTCGAACATATTTGAGATTTGTAAAGTAACTACTAGATGGAACTGAAATACTTCTTGGAAAATTTGGGATTTTGTATTATTTTTAACATGTATTTCTTGCGATATACCTACTCAAATATGTAACTCGAACGATATAACTCAAAATATATTAAACTTACGTCCGATCGCACGCCAAAGCCATTCCATTTTGGACCAAAATAGAGACAAATTGTTAACTAGTGAATAAGTGATTTCCCTAGATAAACAGAGGGTAGTGAGGGAATTTATATTAGTTGGAAAACAATTTCCTCCCCGGCTTGCACCTCGGAAAAAGTCTAAACAAATCGCGCGAGTTGCTGAACTATCGCTCTGTTATCGTTTCGTGTTGTGCGGTACAAGAAATGAGGAATTTACATCTGTAAAAAGAAAAGTGAAATCGGTTGCCAGCCGGATTTTAGCTCGAATCAGCTGCTATTTCTTCGAGTCACAAGATATCAGTTCCAGAAATTACAGAAATACAGGACAAAAATAAATTAAACCGACTTTATAAAAACCTGGCTGCACTAAAATGCCGGAAATGACTAGATACATTATAATTTCCTTCATTTCGTGGCAAATCAAGTATGTAAAGTACAGGTTGGTACCTAAGAAGTTGACCTAAGGTAGTGTAAAGATAGTGGCATCGCCTATAGCACTAGGCAATTGACGCGATCTTTTTCTCTTATTTTTTTTACTTTCCAACTCGGCTGTGGTCGCATTACATAGGTACACATTATTATAAACATCACTAGGTTCTTACAATAGGTTTTCCAATATACAAGTACCTAGCGGGACATTTCCAGCATGAGCTGAGCTCTCTTTGGTACAGGTGACAATAATAAAGGGAGTTCAACTTACCCTGGAATAGTTCCCTGAGATGTCTAGCCTACCATTAGTTTGTTCTTTCGGTGACTACGCGGTGTCCTCGATTCGCGGCCACTTCGCACGGAACTCCGATACCTGTCGTTGACAGTTTCGTTTCAACAGAAACTTTTCTTTGTCAGACCGCGCTGCGTCGGCCAAGTTTCCTCGTTAGTTCGCCGAGTTCGATACATAACGAAATACCGTGCCTCCAGTTGTTTTCAAAAATTTTGGAGTGTACTCTGGTGCTGAAATTTTTGAGAGGTTGTTGCTGAAGACATGGAATAACTTATTTTGTGCTGGAAGGGAAAATGTAAGTACTATAGTATCACTGCACTAGGACTTTTCACCTAATCGGGAAGCGTAAACATGGCGAAGTATTTCCCTATCGGCTTAGATCAATAACCCCCTTATTGATAAACGTGGATTAGCAGGCGAATAGTCATACACCGAACAGTCTCTTTCTGACATCAGTAATATGATATTCAAAAGAAGAAGGCAAAGCATGTTGTAACTATGCAACCGCTAAATCACGCTTATTAATAAGGGAGTAAATGTTTTATTTCATGAAAAAATTATAACCAGAGTTCACAAGCAAAACACAGTTTTTTTTTCTAAATAAAAACACATTGTTTCTTATACATGTATTAGTTTAAATTATTTATTTAATATTGACTCTCTTTATAAAATACACTTAAAAAACTTTAAAAACTGTTTTTAAAACTTTGTTACATAACCTCTCTCCTGTGATACGGACACTGAGCCAGTGCTCAGTGTCACCTCACTCAGTGGTGATGGCTGACAACATAATGTTAATCCAAGATCATACAAACGTTATAATATTACATAATAGAAGCATTAAATGCAGTAATGCGCTTGAAATGGATATTCAGTAAGCCGGAAAGCGATCGCCGGTTGAATTCAGATTCCCTATTAACATTAACAAGCATTGCAAATGTCTAAAGTTGGGGTTCTAGTGCGAGCGATGGGCGGTGAGAATGAAAATTGTCTATGGGAAAAACTATGGTATGATTTTCAAAGCTGCAAAACTTCCCACATTTAATTATTACAATATTATATAATACATTTCAAACAAAGCGATGCATAGCTATTAATAGTCAAAATCTACTTACTAGCGGTCCGTAATTATGCTTCCACTGTGCACTGAGAAGAGCAGGAAAGACGCTCAAAACACTCATTCCAAAAGAAGAAACGTTGGTTTATATTTCCAGGAACAGCAACGCAATGTCAGAATACCTAAAATAATACTCAAGCAGTTCAATTTTACCACAAAATATTTTTGTTAATCGCTTGCACTGCAGCCAAACCCCACCGCTGGTCATTGTTGAGACAGGCGGAGCGTGTAGCGGTTATAACTTAATTATATAATTGAGCTACCGTCCAGTAGTCCAGTTGCACCCTTCGCCGCCGCCTGCCTCGCCACTATCTCTAATCTAGTTATTATAAACGCGAACTAGCTCTGTTTGCGCCAATTACTCAGTCTTTTGGAGTTATTGCTACAGAAAGAGAGATGTGAGTAGTTTCTGTTGTTGTATAATATTAATACGCATATTAATTTTCGATTTGCCTCCATTAACGTATCGCGAGATGTCATTATTTTTATAAAATTCTTGCCCTAATGTTCAGAACCTAGATTAATATGGAATTTTGTGTGAATTTATTTTAAAAAAATTGTTATACATTGATGTTTGATCTCCATTGTACGGTAACCATAGCACAAGCGTTGGTTAGTCTGAGCACATTAGTGCGGTGTGTTAGTCTGACGGTAGACTAGTCTGGTCGTAGCTCTGGCGCACCAATTGACTTTGTCCTTTACTTTACTTTAAATCTAAGGTGAGCAGTAACTGATTGGTTAAGCATGCGTCTTGTAGACACAAGCTCCAGGTTCTAAACCCGGCAAACACAGGTATATAGGTATAAAGACAATGAAAACCTGTTTGGACCACCCAGATGTAACCTGGAAGGTTGGCTATTTCGGCACTTATGATCATGGGGCCATGAAAAACGTGGTGTAGATAATTGATTAGTTATCTACTCTTGCGGAAAAGCCTCAGAGGTTGACAAGATCGGCGCTAAGAAGTGAGCCGACTTTTTCTTTTAAGTTTCTTAACAGGTTTATATAAAGTACAAAGGATTGGAAGAAAACAGATTTGGTAGGTATAGTCAATGATGGTTGAAAGTATGGACTTCAGAGTCTCAGGTCTGGCTTCAATTACCGGGGAGGTTAATTTTAGTTCTTTAGGCACGCATAAAATTACGCGATAGGGTTTAAAGTAGGTTAGGTTAGCATCGCAAGACATACACAAATGTATGGTTCCAAACGAAGCATCATTTTTCTGTGGGTACCGTGCTAGGTGCGATCCTAGTTTGGAACACCAGATCGGGGAAAAATACGAAAATATTATTTACAATATTCGTCCTCCCGGGAATCGTACCTACAACCATAGTCAAGTCAAGTCAAATAGTAATTCGGAATAGTACGCATTGCAAGGATATACAAAATGTGTTATACAAAATTAAATTTCGTAAAAATATGTATAGTCACTGAGTCCTGAGCCTTACAGTCCAATTTGCGACGGCACATATCATAATTATCCAAATATAATGCGGCAAAAATAAAATTAAACCAGTACCGAGGGAATTAATAGGTTATTACGCACCTATATTATTCTGTTGCGTTACTATAAAACCCGTGACGTATTCAGAAAGCAAATTAACCAATTTGTACGGTTCATTGTACAATGGAGTGCTTATTGAATGAATATGCGTTTGTTTTTAATCAGCATTGTGTATATTGGGCTATGGCCTGGAATAATTACTTACACACGTATAGGTAGTAATAGTACATTGTTACATGAGTGGTGAAAGTTACTTATTTTGTCCCGAGACGGGGTTTGGCGCTAATAGTTCGAGGGACAAAATAAATCTTTCACCCGAGGTAAACACTGTGCTTTTCATTACGAATACAAGGCAAATAAAAATAAAAACAGAAATTGGCTAAATAAATAATACAAGGAAGTATAAACAATACTCTACAACTCGAAAAAAAAAATCGGATTGCCGCCTATTTTGTTTTTTTTTTCGTTGGCCGGCCATCTTCATTATTTAGCCATTATTTTTCATTTTCATCTTTAAATATTTTGCCCAAATCTATGATATTTTAAAGAAATTGTTGAAACTAAATTATAATTAAGTCATTTAAAAAAATATATTCTTGAATTAATACTTAACTTTATGTTATTTCAATTTTACATCGTGCTGTAATTGAGTGACTGTAGAAAAAGTTTGAACATGGTTCCGTAGAAATGTGAAAATGGAACTAGTTTTTTTTTATAATTTGACAGCTGTCAGTTGAAAGCGAAACTCCCGGGCCTGAAAAGTATTACTTTCAACCCGCTTCTCAGGCAACTTCAGACCTACTTTCAGAGTATGAGTAATGAAAAGTTATTTTTTTTTAAGTACAGTAGCGGTATGAAAACCTTAACTAGTTTTCTGTTCGACAACAAAGTTTAAATTTACTCAGATTCAAGTTGTTTGTTTCTATCTTGTTTATTGGTTTGACCTGCCACTAATATTTTTGAGAAAAATAGTAATTATAATATCCTCTTTGGTTTTTATGTTTATTAAAACTATAGTTATTTCCTGTGCCTGTCAACTTCACATCTACACACGTAACATGGTGACAATCATAAATTGAGAATGTTATTATAATGTTGACAGCACTGCTTCTTGCACTAGAATGTTGGCATTACTGTTTCTTGCAATCGTGCAAGCAAAAGTGAACTCTATGGTGGTTAACCTTTTAATTCCCCGACTGTACATAATCTTTTGCAATTACTAAGGCGCCATGAAAAATATAATGGATTAAAATAAGACCTTATACTCATAGCATTTATACTTAAAATTGTATAACTGACTATATGTAAAATAACTATGTTATGCTACAGATAGGTGCGACATTATCAGATGGGTCACCAATAAGAAAACACCGGCGCGGTGAAAGCCAACCCTTGGTCAATCACTCGAACGTTTCAAGTTACGGCACATACATTACTGAGTATACGAAGCAACATAACCCGAGGCCGCCGGGGTCACCAATTACGAGCAGTAATGGTTCATAATTTAGCTAAATGTGCGCCCGCGATAATTGATACTATCCGTCTATGTGTGCGAAGGAATTTCATAGCTTAATTAGCGTGATATGGTTGGAAGATATTATATCGCTATTTTTTAAAAAAATTGGTGGAAGAGCCAATCTGTAGCCAATTCACTACAGCTTATATATGTCGCAGCCAACTAGCTTAATTCGCCGTTCAATTAACAGCCTAGGCACTTCACTAAACAGCGCCGTTCAACTAGTAGCCTAAATGATATTCAGCCATTTGATCAAACAGCTAGGCTAATGACTTGGATCGATGCCATTTAATTACTTGCCTAGCCGTTTAACTACTTGCCTAACCGTTTAATTACCTGCCTAGCCTGTTCATTTCAATTTAGTTCTACTTTCTGCCACCTAGCGCCGAAGCTCATCAAACTGTCAATATCTCTAGGTATTATATTCTCTTTGGTCAATATGGCGTCGGAAAAACAACTTTGATGGAATAATTTTATTAGGTATGGAAATTGTTTAGATCCACCGAATCTACTTGCCGGGTGGGATTTCTGTGGGGTCATAAAAAAATAACCCTAACCTAAACCCATTTGGGTCACTCTGCTTGGGTAGTATTTTGAAAAAGTTTTGTAGTACTTAAATGTCAACCAGTTGCCTAAGCATTAGCCAGCCAGTTTAATAAACCTTGTAACAGACGATACGGCTGAATTTAGGCCGTTAGTTGAACGGCGCTGTTTAGTTAAGTGCCTAGGCTGTTAATTGAACGGCGAATTACGCTACTTGGCTGCGACATATACAAGCTTGGTCAACTTGGGTGGTTCCACCCTGTGTCAGAAGATTGACATAAAGTAGCTATAACAGCAGAGTTTCATATGATGAGTGAGTCGCCAACTCTCCCTTTCTTCCCCTCCATCTATCCCACTCCCCTCCAGGTGGTCAACGCGCAATGCTTTTGCAAGCATCAAAAGCCACATACTTAACATCAGACGGATCGCACGTTTGCCGACTTGGTTATAAATAAATATAAAAAAACCTTCACGCCTATTCCCTGAAGGGATATGTAAGGTTAGCGCAATATTTAGCCTATTGCCATTTTTCTGGACACACTTCCACTTAATGTGGATTGGCGAACTTCAGACGTCTTTTTCTAAAGACTTGTAGATTTCCTCACGATATCATCCTTCAGCAAGTGATAATCTTTGTTGGAAATGAGATTCGCAGGAAATCTGAAAGTGCTAGAGTTGCCAACTATGGATTAAACTGCTGTAACTAGCATAGAGCTTAACTGCTTCAATTTAATTGAGATAGAAAAGAAGGAATAACAATATGATCGGATATATTGCTCACTTTCCTGCACGTACGTACCATGAGTTGGCTTTAATAGAAGAAAGTTTCCAGTAGGCATGAACTATGAAATAATAACATTTAAAAAATTTATACAGTACCCGTCTTAATTAACCGAAAACAAATCTTTTGGAGCAATAAAGTAGATTCATTAAACAATTTTAATTTGCAGTAATTCATCGCTACCGGCCGTGAGCGGTGGTGCAAGTTACAAGATTTAGACCGACCGATATAGCGAGCGATTAAGTCGCGTCGATGTTTATTAACGTACCCAAATAAATAACTTATTTTTTATGTTCTTATATGTATTTAAGTGTTCGCTAACCTTTAGTTAGCACTGACCAATTTATGTTGTTGTCTCTACTTCAATTCAATTCAATTCAAATCATTTATTTTGTTTAGGCCTACGGGGGCACTTACAAATTGTCAATGTACATATTTTTTTCCTTATATCTACAACCGGATCGGAACGCGACCTCGACTGAGAAGATCCGGCAAGAAACTCAGCGGGCTTGTCTTTTTACATGTCTGGTTTTTTTTTTTTTTTATCGCCAGTTGCTTATTTTCAATAATTACAAAGGGTAGTACTTAAATATTAAAATAGCTCCAGTGTGTTGCCTTTTGATGTTATCAAGAATTATACAAATAATTCGGACTAGTAGGGCAAGACACGCTACGCTTTGACATTATTATTGACTGTCGAGATTTGAGCTGCTTAGTCCCAAGCTGTTTTATCATCCAAATAATCCGAGATTTTGTAATAACCCTTTGCAGTGAGTTTAGTTTTAATTAGGGTTTTAAACTTATTGATAGGTAAATCTCGGATTTCATTGGGAAGCTTATTGTAAAAACGTATACATTGTCCCATAAAAGAATGACTTATTCTGTGGAGACGAGTTACATGTACGGATAGCTTGTGCTTATTCCGTGTATTAATAGAATGAGCGTCGCTCCTTTTCTCAAAATTATTAGCATTTTTTTTTACGTACATGAGATTTTCATAGATAAATTGTGACACAACAGTTAGAATATTTATTTCTTTAAATTTTTCTCTGAGGGAGATTCTTGGAGCTAGATTGTAAATAGCTCGTATAGCTCTTTTCTGCAGAACAAAAATGGAGTTTAAGTCAGCAGAGCATCCCCAGAGCAGTATGCCATATGACATAACGCTATGGAAATAACTAAAATAAACAATTCTAGCTGTTTCAACGTCGGTTAAATGCCTGATTTTTTTAACAGCATATGCCGCACTGCTGAGTTTACCCGACAATTTTTTTATATGAGGACCCCATTGCTATTTAGCATCTATAGAGATCCCTAGAAAGACAGTTTCCTCCACAAGGTCCAATTCTGCTCCATTTAGTCGTATATTGGTTCCTACTTGTCTCACATTTGGCGTTGAGAACTTTATACATTTCGTTTTATTCTCATTAAGTAGAAGATTATTTACATTGAACCAATCTACAACTTTAGCGAGTGCGTTGTTCACATCGTCATAATGTAAAAGCTGTCTTTTAATTTTAAATAATAAAGAAGTATCATCAGCAAACAACACAACTTCGTGACTATTTTCTACATAGTAGGGCAGATCATTTATATATATTAGAAACAAGAAAGGACCCAGTATCGAACCCTGCGGTACGCCCATTGAGACTACAGAACCGGGCGATGTCTTGTCATTAATATTGACCTTTTGAATTCTATTGCTCAAATATGAAGTCAAGGGGTCAAGAGCCTTGTCCCTGATACCGTAGTGGTGCAATTTCCTGGCAAGTATTTCATGATGGACGCAGTCGAATGCCTTGGACAAATCGCAGAATACACCGAGGGCATCCTGCGAGTTCTCCCAGGCACTGAATACATTTTTTATTAGTTCAACACCTGCGTCTATAGTAGAGCGATTCCTCGTGAACCCAAACTGATTTTTATGAAAAATCTTATTGTTATTAAAATGACACAATAACTGGTTCAAAACAATTTTTTCAAAGATTTTGCTTAAAGTTGGTAGTATCGATATAGGCCGAAAATTTGTCGGATCAGTGGTACTACCTGATTTGAATATTGGAATTACTTTACTATGCTTCATTAACTCAGGAAATACACCGCATGCTACACAGCTATTAAACACAGCCACTAGATTGGGTGCAATGATGTCTATTATATAAGAAACGGTTTTAACAGAAAGCCCCCATAGGTCTGCCGTTTTCTTTACATCCAAACTTTTAAAGCTATCTATAATGTCTTTACAATTAACAGCCGTGAATTTAAAAGCTGTGTCACATGCATTAACACTTTGTTTAAGTAAGGTCTCTGCAGAGGTGGAAGACGATTTTAGAGTTTTGGTTGTTAATAAAGGGATATTGGTAAAGAAATTCTCAAACTCCGTCGCTACTTCCAAATCCGCTTTTACATCTGTGTTGCTATTAAATGAAAGTCTCTTTCGCGTACTGTATTTCTGCCAGTTTCACAGTTGATAATGTTCCAGGTCATTTTAATTTTATTTACAGATGTTTTAATCTTATTTCTCAAATAAATTGATTTTGCAGAGGAACAGGCTCGTTTAAATAACTTAGAATATTTTTTTACATATTCTATAAAAATGGGATTATGATTATAGACTTTTTCATGATAAAGTTCATATAACTTGCGCCTGCTTTTGTAGATTCCTGGGGTTGCCCACTCACTAAGCCTAGCACTGCTACCAACAGATATTGTCTTTGGTAAAAATATTTTACTGAATTCGTCACTGATAAGATGGAACAGTGAGTTATAAGAGATGTTTGTGTCGCTGTGTGTAGGCAACCCTGGAACTTTTTGTATTAAATTTGTTCTCAGTAGTCCTAGGCGGCTATTATTTATTGGAACAAAGCTAACACTTTTTCTTTGAGCTTTGTCCATTTTTCTTGGAAACACTGCGAGTTGACCACAATGATCTGATTCTAAATTATTTATAATTGATTTATCTAGTGGTTTTAAATTTGTAAATATATTATCTATACAAGTAGAACTTGTGGCAGTGATCCTAGTGGGTTCCAAGAAAATATTATACATATTGTAGCATTTAAAAAGAAATTTAAATTTATCTATTATAGGACTATTTTCTAGTAAATTAATGTTAAAGTCTCCACAGATAATCATTGATTTGTTTGACTTGGCTATTTTAAAAAGAATGTCCTCCAAGTATTTTTCAAATTCATCATAGGATGAACACGGTGGCTTATATACGCATACAACAATGAACTGCTCAAACTCGATACAGGAAATTTCAATTACTCGTTCAACAGATAGGCTCACAATGTCTTTACGCTCTTTTAATTTAATACTTTTTTTTGTAATTATTAACGAGCCACCACGTATTAAATTTACTCTGCTGAATGAGCTAGCAATCTGATGATTAGTAAAATTAAACATGAGCTGGTCGCTTTTTAACCAGTGTTCAGTAATACAAAGAATATCTATGTTGCTGTCGTTCAAAAACAATTCAAGTTCCAGCTCTTTGCCCATCAGACCTTGTAAATTCTGATGAACAACTTTTAATACTTTATTGCAAGAGGTTGTCTCTATTGTCTTACATACTAATTTAAATTATTACAAATGTCAAAATGCTCAATAGAAGCATTGTCTATATTAGGTTGATCAATAGAAGCAACCTTGTTAGCCAAATTTTTGGCTGATATGTCAAATAGATATAATAGCGAAACAGCTATCTGTCTTTTATAGTAATTAGAAAGGTAATAATTACCTTTTGTCAGATAAAAATTATTTAAATAATTATTAATTTCAATTAAGTGAAATTTATTACAATCTGAATAATTATTACTTTGAAACACCAAAGTATTCAAAGTCTGATTAACCTTATACCTAATATCATTTTCCACCTGTGGCAAACTGTTACTATAAGGAAATGTAAACAATATTATATTGTCTACTTTAATATTTGACAGACATGAGGTCTAAAAAGGTGAGATGGCAACAATAATACTTTCATAGAACTTCACCTCTCTCTGTCATATTATAAAGAAAAATATGTTTTTAGATTCTCAACAAATGTCTCAGGGATTCGGATCTTGATGGCTTTTCTATTTATATTAATTTATTTGGTCTGTAATTTTGACGACTGACAAGTGATGGTTTTAAAATTGTTTTATGACAGTTTTTCGTCAAAGTAATAAGTATCTCATTAAATTTCTAGTAATAATATCTTGTGTGTACCAAGTATCATCGAGTAATCCTGTTCTACTGTTTGATTACTACTAAACTGCATGCGATTTAACATAAAACTCCCTTAGACAGCATTTATATACGCTACCGCTTATAAAAAACGCCCTACCACAACAGTGCTTTGAGTTACATCATTGGAATATTAATTTTTGCCCCGGGAAGCTTTCCATGATGATTTTTATTATCGGGCCCGTCCCCGCTGAATCCAAATTGGGCCATTAGTTTCAAATTGATAACACACTTGAGCGGGGGCGATCATTTTTGTACTTCACAAAGATTTTATTTGATTTATCTGACGCACGTTTTTCATTAAAAAGCTGGGAGTGAAATGTGGGCGTTGGAAATACGATTTTTTTGTTAGATTTTGCACCTATTGACGATGAATTCATATCAGTTGTACTTCGTTATGTTGATCTAACGAAGGGTGACAGATTTTACGATATTAAATACATGGATATTTCAATATAAGAAGTTCCCTCTAGTTTCCATTGCCGCAAGATTTAGACCGATTTACATTGTTGTTTCTATTTTGATCTGTCAAAAATCAGAGTCAGCAACACAAATCGGTTTAAATATTAATAAATATCGCCAGACGAACACACCTACTGTATGGTCCCAAACTAAGCAACGCTTGTACTATGGGTACCGTACAATGGACTGGGGCCGATCCCAGTGACACCCAGACCGGGCAAAATTACGAAAAGGCCATTTCCGACATTTACCCTGACGGGAATCGAACCTGCAACCACCCGATGCAGTGAGCCGAGCGGCCTACGCTCGAACCACTGCACCAAGCGGTCGTCAATGATAATGACTGAACACTGACATTTATTTCCAAGACAGCATGTTGGTTTAACTAGGGGGAAATTGATCTCCTACCTTTAACCGAAGTTCTTGAATGGTGACTAATCCACAGCGCTTTGTTGATATACTTAATAAATGATGATATCTATGGATAGAATAATTTATAAGTGAAGTTAATAAAATATCTCTATTCACATCCAGGGGTCATACACCCAATATATTTTCCGTGCCACAAAATAAACCACCTTCATTGATATTTTATCAAAACAAACAGACTATAACGCATAAATCAGGTCCGAAATTCTTCGGTGGCAAGTTATTCAGATCCGATGTTAGATTATGGCCGGGACAGCGTTAGTTATTGTCGCATTATACGCGCGGTCGGTAATGTATGTCCGAGGGCCGCCGCGATATATGGTAAATGTATGCAGATGTACTGATATGTGCGGCGGTGTTATCTTCGGATGGACCTTGATTTTGTGAGAGGGATTTTCTCGTTGCAAAATATTTATTTGCGATAAAAATACAATGGAGTATACGATCAGGGGCATTATTATACCTTTTTACATAGCGATACGTAAACCTACTCGTGTTTTGTCTCGCTGATTTGACAGATCTCAGAAATAGAATGAAGTCCACATCATGATTTCCCGATGATCATACATTTATTTTGAGAAGATCGTGCTATGGGCGTGAATAATGGCATGTGGACAATTGCTGGCGCTTAGTAGGTATGCATTGTGCATTGCTTAAAAACTTAACTACAAATACAAGTATAGTACAATAATTTTATGGTCCGCCTTATTTTCATTGAATCTGATGTATGGTGTACTTACAACATATTTTTTGGAAAATATTAAGCTTGTTCATATTATTTAAATGCACTTGTCAAAAAACCTCTTTGAGTGTCAATTGTGATTTTACAATTTTTTTTAGAGCTGCTTTAAATTTTGTAAAATTTTAAACACTTTTCTCCCCGATCATACTTGACTCTTGGATAATGCGCGCAGAAATAAAAATGTAGAGAACGGTAGGTGCTAACACTAGTTAAATCATGCCGGCGACGATTTATGTAAGCAAGTTATTTCGTACATTCACCGGGCACTGCGCGTATAAGCCGGTCAAACGTAATGGATAAAATATCATGTAATGTAATGGGGTTTTTAAGCTTGTCATATTATCTAAGATAAGTTATAACACGTTTGTGGAAAAGGCAATCTAAATTAACTTTTGATATCTCTACTATAAGTTTTAACTTCACTAGTTGCTAGCGTCTTGTAATATATTTGTATTGTAAACTGTTTGTTCCACAGATTATTGTGCTTGTGCATCGGGTGAGGTGGGAATAAGACAAAATACAGCATGGGACAAGGTAAGGAAGCTGATAAGTTTCTGCTGCCCGACGTTTTATTAAACGTGGCCTCCCAAACTAACCCACCAACCCCTCGCACTGTACAATATTTCAAAAAATCTGAAGCCTTCGTTAGCGACTCATGAGCGTAAAACTAGTGGTAAGTAGATCTATTCCAGCCGAAATAACCCTTTTGCGGGACCAATACCAAGATAAATTCTTAGTATTTATTTATAATTAAATTGAACATGAATTAATGTAAGTCCAATTGTCCGCTAGACCAGGCTTAGACAGGGGCCGCCATATATTCAGTAAAAAGGCAGTTAATTTAGTTAACATGGGACGAGCCGGTGCCTGTCGCCGCGGCACAGGTGCCTGTTAGAACAGACGGCACCCACGGGATTAGGGACATTTGACAATAGAATTGTTATGTTTTTATTCGCATTCTGTGTATAAATATCGCTAACACACTAACTGGTTCAAAATTAAGCAACGCGTGTGTGCTATAGTTACCGTACAATAGACTGGAGGCCAGACCAGGTTAAATTTCGAAAAGGCAATTTCGGAAACTTGCTCCGGCGGGAAGCGAACCCGCAAGCATCCGGTGCAGTGAGCCGAGCGGCCTACGCTCAAACTACTACGCCAATCGGAGTAGTAAGCTAGTTGTAACTACTGACTAATACAATTATAATATCTACTATTCGTGAGCTTGATGGGATCCCTATACCTACAAACTTACATCCAGTGGGGTTTAATTTTTGTTTTTTTTTTAGTTGTTATCATCTTACATAAGGAACTCCTGTGCAAATTGTTTATGTTTCTAGACCCACCGGTTAAGTCGGAACATAATCTATACAAATAAATAAAATTGGAGTGTCTGTTTGTAATATCAAAATAACACCTTTTCACTAAATGCATATGAAAGTACATACGATACCTATAACAAAAACGCGATTTAATTTTTTTTTGTCTGTCTGTCTATCTGTCAGTGTGTTTGTTTCGGGTAATCTCCGAAACGGCTGGACCGATTTTGACGGGACTTTCACTGGCAGATAGCTGATGTTATAAGCAGTAACTAAGGCTTTTATTTTAAATAAACACAATTTTTTAAAATGGGTCCTGTCGCGCGGGCTCAGAACGCGGGAGCGGGCTTTTTTGTTAAGTTAAATTCCACGCGGACGAAGTCGCGGGCTCACCTAGTCATAATATATTTATAATTAGATACTTACTTACAGGACTACAAATCCGTTACTGTTCTCTCCAAATGAGATTCTGAATATTTTTACGTGCGATTTAACTCCGAATATGAAAAGGTTTCACGAGATAATTACGAATCTTAAGTACAACTCAAGTTATTAGCGAACACGACTGAAGAGGGGTGCTTCGGTTTGTAAGCAATTTAATTATAAACATCGATATTATGTTAATTACACCTCCTTGAGCTCTAATGAGGTGTACTTTGGAGTTTATAATTTGAGATATATTCGTAATTTGATTATGAGATGAATCGAAACACTTACACACGAGATTACACCACGAAACTTCGAAATTTGGTTCTTCATTATTCTTGAATAACTTCAAGCCAACAGTATCGTAGGGTGACGGACCCAATTATTAGCACTTTAAGAGGTCATTGAATTTCAATTCTAAATATTTCATATTATTACTATTCTGTTACTTTTGTTTTGCATTACTAATGTCAAAAATATTATCAACTGTCGTGTAAAGCAAGATTTTTTAAACATTTATTGTCATTATTAAGTCAAAATTACAATTTATCAAAAAACAAGTCTATCACCATTCATCAGCACAGTCATTACCAATTATTATCACCTGCTGACCCAATTATAAGCACTGTGAATTGTAATATGTTTTAAGGGTTGAAAATAAAAAATATCCTTTAGAATAGTAGGTAGGTACTCTTTTTATTTTCTCAGTCATTAGTTTACTCTTCAGTCAGTATTTTTTCTAATTCTGCAACTGTGTAATGTGTTTTCTTATTAGGATTCTTAATAATTCTATTCAGAACATCATCGTCTTGAACTTGGGAGGTTTTTTTTGGAGGGGTATTGATTTTAATGTCAGAAAGAATTGTGATTCTTTTTGATTCTGGTATTGTAGATTTGCTTGCGGTTTTTGATTTTTTCAATTCAACTATAGGTTCGTCATTAATTATGTTCCTTTCAGATCTTTCGGTTGATGTCTCTCTTTTGCGTTTTATAGGAGACTAGCTGTGCCCCGCGACTCCGTCCGCGTGGAATGCGCTTTTCTGTTGAATTTTTCCTGAATTTTATTTGCTATAAACCTCACGGAGCCCGAGACCTTTCCAACGAATGCAAAACCGTGGAAATCGGTTCGTGCGTTCTGGAGTTATAGCGTCAGGAAGGAAAACCCGACTTATTTTTATATAGTAGATGTCCTGTGGATGTCGACCTTAACTATCATAGTATTTTTTTGAGCTGGATCGTCGCTATCACAGTCTTCCGTAAGATTTTCGACTGGAAGAAGTGGCAGAGCCGTTGTTTGATTTTGTTTTATTTCTGCACTTTTCTTTTTGGTATTATTTTTTTTTTCTTTTGAAAGACTTTCGACTGGGAGAAGTGGCAGAGCTGTTGTTTGATTTTGTGTTATTTCTGTTCTTTTCTTTTTGCTATTAGTTTCTTTTGCTTTTGTTATATTTTTCTTCTGCTCTTGTTTTTCTAGTTTGGCTTTTTTTCGGTTTTCTACTTCTTCTTCTTTAATTTTTTTCGCTTTGTATTTTTCTTTTTCCTTTTTCTGCCACTCGCCTGAAGTAAGTACGAAGGAGGATCTTTCGACTTGTCTTTTTCCTTTTCTTTGTGGAGTTTTTGGTTTCATTAGGACATCCTGTATTTTTACTGGAGTTGAGGGGATTTCAACTGAATTTTCTGCATTATCTCTTAAGCGGCTTGATGTGGTATGTGATATGATGTGGTATGTAATTTTTTAGCTCAATATTAACCAAATTCTCATTATAGCTCTTTTGACTACCATTTTCCGTTTCAAATTGGTTTGCTTCATCAACTATTTCACTGTTATTGTCTAACTGGTCACCAGTAAGTGTAATTGCTTCATCAACTATTTCGTTACAAACCTCTATATGGTCACCAATAGGTATATCATTGTCTAGAACTAACATTGGTAAATCGTCAATGTTTATGTAGTTCTTAGATTGTTTGTCCTCTTTCGTAGTCTTTTCACTATCTGGGGCCAAGTCAGTTACTTTCGTGTCATCAAATTTGTTACCTTTAAAAAACATACATATCTCTTTAAGAATCTTGTCGTTTTCTGAAAGATTGTCCAGAGAAGTATTTTGTAATTCTATCATCTTTTCTTTCGTAATGAATTTATGGAAAACATCTTTGGTCATAATGTTGCTTGGGTTTCTAGTTGATTGTGAATGCGACTCATCATTTGTTGTTATGTCTTGTGATCCTTTCCCTAGACATTTTTTGTAATTGATGGCATCAGCATTCCACGGCCATAGACCCGTTGCTCTGAACCCATTTATCACTGTGGAAGGTTTAATTCCTTTCTCTAATGCTTCTTTCAGCACTGGCACGAAATTGTTTTTTGTGAGGGTCTCTAACGGATGATCTCTTCTCCACTGCAAGACACTTTCTTTCCATGCTACCTTTAGAGGTCTAAAGGCAGAGACGTCGGCTGGTTGTAACAATCTGGTGGCATTGGGATAGAGTGCTATAAGCACAATATCAAGACTCTTACATAGCTCACTAACCTCAAGACTAAGATGAGTCTTATGGCCATCCACGAACAAAATTATTGGAAAATTTCGCCCTGTTCGTAAAAGGTAAGGATGGAAAACATTTTTGATGTAGTCATAAAAGAGCTCCGCTTTCATCCACCCAGAATCACTCAACCCAATGCCCCAATCATCTGGTACTGTTAAGGTTATGTCTTTTGGAAGTCTCTTATTTGGGAATATCACCAGAGGAGGCGTGACATCTCCATTAGCCCCAAAGGTAAAAAGAACAGTCAATGTCGACTTTGCAGCCGCATGATCCACCTCGTAAACGTCTTTTTCGCCTCTTAAAGCAATAACCTTGCCACTCTTGGGACACAACTGAAAATTGGATTCATCGCCATTAAAAACTCTACTTGGATCTTCAAGGATGTCATAATAGCTGTTTTCTTTTAAGAATGTTTCTATTTTTTTGAACCAGCCTTTTATATCACTTTCTGAAACAGCCGAACTTGCAGATGTTACTGCTTCTGGTGTTCTTTCGCTAATTTCAGGATGTCGACGCATAAAAAGGGTATACCACTTATTACCCGGTATGTCATTTTTGAAAGGATTTTTGCGACCTGCCTTCTTTATAAAGTTCCCTACGCTAATCTGTAAGTCAATCTTTCTTCTTGGAAATCCTTTTCGGCTACAGTCTTCTACCCACTTTACCAGGCTGCCTTCTTCATCTTCATTTAATACTGGAGGGGGGCCAGGGAGGTCTTTACAATCTTTTCTCAAGCGAGATTGAATGGTCCCCCTTGGAACATTAAACGATTTAGAAGCTTGTTTTTTTGGCATACCATGTTTTATGGCTTCTAATGCTCTTCTCAAATTTTCCTCAGTATACTGTTTTCTTCTCGCAATAATTTTTTTCTTTGTTTTAATACAATTCTTTTTTGTTTTTAGTGGGTTCATCGTGAGATCTGAAATTTATAAAAATAAATTTAACAAAACCAAATATCAGCATAGTTTTGAACCAAATATCAGCACCATGATGATAAATGGTAAATGGATTTTCAGCATGGGGCTGAAATTTGGAAAACAAGGCTTAAATCACTTTTTACACAACACTCAACCATATTTTTAGTTACAAACAGTCTATTTTAAAAGAAAAACTTTATTTATAATTATGTCTATTTTACCCAATTATCAGCAGGTGTGCTGATAATTGGAAAACTTGAAATTTTTGTATCCAGATATTGGCACCCTAAGTATCTATTATTTAGCAAACAAATAACCTTAAAATAATTTCAATTTAGGATGCGAAAAACGTTAAAAATCTGTATTAAAACCAATAATTACAAGTAGTGCTTTAAAATAATCGCTAAAATGACTAATAAACGCAAGCAAAATCTTACCCTTAATGTGTCAGAATGGTCGAAAAATAGTTTTAATCACACAACGGTCACTTCTCCGCATGAATACGACGCCATGTTAATGTCAAACTACACAGTGTTGCCAATATTAATTAATTTAAAACCATCAGAACGCATTTTTACCCTTGCAACTTTGAAACTATAGACATTTATCTTATATTTTTAGTTCTTTTTCTAGGTGCTGATAAACTAGTGCAGTGCTAGCAATTGGGTCTCTTACCCTAATTCGTTCAATTTAATTAGGTATGTACCCATTTTTTTTTTAAATAAATCTCGAAAATCCTACTAATATTATTAATGTGAAAGTTTGTGAGTGTGGATGTATGTATGTATGTTTGTTAGTTACTCCTTCACGCAAAAACTACTGAACGGATTTGGATGAAATTTGGAACACAGATAGTTTATTTAACCGGGATTAACATATAGGATACTTTTTATCCCGATAATCCCGAATTTTTGTTATGTTAAATACTACGCGGAGGAAGTCGGGGGGCACAGCTAGTCCAATATATTTATTTGTGAACGTAGTTAAGTAACAAAAGCAGTGTGTATTTATAAAAGTAAGTACCTATCTCTATTTTCCCTAATTATAGGCAATGCCATATAGGCACATTATGTATGTAGGCGAGCAAGCCTTTGGTATCGCAAGCATATAGGCTACGGTAATTGTTTGTGATTGGTAGGTAATAACATTGAACATTTTGGATGCCACGCATTAATATACCTACTCTTGATTAATTTCTTAATTACTCTTCTTCTTCTTCTTCTTCTTCTTAATTACTCAGTCTGGGACGGATTAATCCCTAGATTTCGACCCCTGGGTATATGTTCTGAACACAGAATCGACAAGTGTTATTGTAATTTTTTTGATCGGGGTTTTGCTGGGGTCATCCCTACAAGCTCTGTTTAGTTTTAGACCATACTTTTTATAGGTAGCTATTCATCTATGAAACGCCAAACGCATCCCTCTTTCTGCAGAATAATTTAATCAAACCAATCAGACTGGGACTATAAATTAGGTTGAACACGGAACGTTACTATAAGTATACCGTGCGTCGGTAATTCAAAAAACGTAGAGTCCTTTAGATTGCGGACGGAGTAGCGTCAGCAAATATACGTCTTACTATCGGCCACTCACCGCCGCGGATTTGTCAGACTGCAGCCGGCGAGCGTTCGACGTGCTCGTTGGTGTACCGACAGCAAAAAAGTCGTTATGTGAATAAATAAGGTAAGAGAATTGCAACTTTAGACCGTAGGGGGCCTTCTCCATACTCTTAGCAGGGGGCCAAGTCTGTTAACAGTTCCAATGACGCTTGACTTGCACTCGACTTGCAATACGTCAGTTCTGACATTTACGATCGAGACAGCTTAAAATTAGTGGGCATAGGTTTATATAAATCAAGTCAGTAGTTTATATCAATCAATATAATATTAGCAATCTGACTTCTTAGGTCCGTATTAATAAAAATCGATCTCAAGTCTGAGCGCGATCTTGAAAATGTCATTCTTATGTCATACCAGTACCAAATGTAATGTCAAAAGCGTACTCAAGATGGCTCTCAGACTTGAGATCAATTGATTAATACAGGCCTAAAATGTTCGCTTTGTACTAGGTGTCTACTGGATATTAGGGAGTCGATGCCGTATAGCAGATTCCTTAGATTTATATTTACTTCTACAATTATCAACCGGAATGCATGAAAAATCTATATTTATCATGCATTTCGGTTATCCCTATGGATACCTTATAGATAGCAGTATCATAATACCTACTTTTATCAAATAATATTATAATTATGGTGTATTCAGATGATTTGAGCGAGCCCTTACTTCTGCTCCAGAATCAGACTGATAGAATCCCACGGAACAGACGGTCGCGGATAACGTTCAATAACTTTATTCAATTATACTATAATTTTCTTTGCTATCGGTACATGGAACTCACGGGAGTCGGCGGATCCCCTCTCGCCCAGGAAATTGAGTGAATGTTTTCCAATTTAATCGCATCTGCTCTGATACTTCGGAGCCGGGACCGTCTCTGTTTTTCAAACACTATAGGCACTCTACGTGTCCTGACTTTGTGTCGTGATTTTCAATAAATATCGCCAGACTAACATACCAACTCTATAGAACCAAAGTAAACAAAGCTTGTACTATAGTATAGATGGACTATTGGGTGAGTACAATGGGAATGGGAGCGATCTCAGTGACACCCAGACAGAGCAAATTTCGATATGGCTATTTCTGATATATGCGTCAACGGGGATCGAGCCAGTGCAGTGAGCCGAGTGGCCTACGCCCAGTAGCGTAGCAGCGATGTAACGGTAAGCGATGTAAGGGCCCCGGGGCAATAGTGAAATTGGGGCCCTGTTCAAAGTAAACTAAATAAAGGTGCAAAATTGCTTAATCATTAGCTCCTTACCGAAAGCCGAATATTCTTTACTCAACGAGGATTTAATACATTTTTTTCGAATGTCGTCCATGTAGGCCAAGGTGCCCCTTGAGCTATGAGGCCCCAGGATACTACCACGCCTAACCCTACCGTAGCTACGACACTCGGTAATTCGAACCACTACGCCAAACAGGCGTCAATAAGTTGAGCTGTTTTTGGGAGATTTAATTCAGAAGGTGGGAAATAATCTGTAAATGTTATACTCGTATGGGTAGTACATAAAATGGAATATGGGTACATTTATCTTCAATAAAGATACGTCGTTCCGTTTTTATTTTTGTTTTTCAACGCCTGTTTAAAATTTAAAAGCAATACATTTTTATCGAAAATTTAATAACGTTTTTCAACAGGCGCTCTGATGTCGTTTTCTTAATAATCTGAAAGGCAAACCACATAGCTGTTAGTTTCATTGCCCCGATCAACTTTAAAATATGGTGCCATTATGGTATTTCATAAAATGGCTTCCCCATAACGTTTATGGTTTATTACCATTTACGACCACAATGCCAGGGGGTTAGTTATTTTTGCCTCCACGGAAGGCCGCAGTTAAAAGCCCTTCCGTAATCAGATAAAAAATAAAAAAGTAGGATATTTACACACCAACCCTGGTACAGTCGCCGGTATTTTTCAGCCAATTTATAAGTTTACATTCACATTTGAAACGCTGCGTGGCTGGCAACGAATAGTAATTTATAATTTATAAAGTGAACGCGAGCGTCACGCCAACTTTTTTACACCGTTTCTTGTTTGCACAGTATAAACACAATTATTTAGCTGATTGTACCTAATTGGTTCGGTCAAACAATACGCGTAAATAGACTTTTCGCTGTTTGGAATAGGATTATTTTGTTAATTGGCATCTGTTTGGCTAAATATTAAATCAAAACAAAAGTAATAAGCAAATAGATTAAATTAAAATTAAAAATCTGCGTTTAAAATCTAGTTACCATAGCAAACCTAAGCTTCAATAGTATAGTGGTTAAGAGGGCCGTTTGACCGATAGTTTTCAGTATTGAATCTCAGTCCAGGGCCCTAACCACGCTAGCTACTCAAATTGTAATAGAAAAGCAAACGCTCGCGATTACGTATCAAACGCTCCGCTTTTGACGTTTTGCTGACACCATACCATATCAATGTCAGTAGAAATCGTGAAGCTCGTGTCAGCAAAACGTCAAAAGCGGAGCGTTTGAAACGTAATCGCGAGCGTTTGCTTTTCTATTACGATTTGACTAGCTAGCGTGGTTAGGGCCCTGAGGTGCTACTCTTAGCAGCAATAATTGATATATCGTGCCATTTGTATTGTCGAATCCTCCTCTAAATTCCATGTTTTTGCCGTCGTATCGATACTGAACGAACACATACACTATTGACGTGAGCCCAGCTCTATCACCACGCACGATGGAGCCAAGCTGTAGTCAACTGACTACCGCTCATATATGGGCTGGCTCGATTGGGATAGTACCACCCTCTCACAGAAAAGTGACGTGAAGTTGCAAATATACGTTACGTACGAATTTACAGCCGTGCAGCGCCGCAAATGTACAAATGATGGGGAAAAATAAAAAAAACCTACCACACACGGCTTGCGGTGGTGATAGTGTTACCATATAAGGGTATTTCTACTAAACTGGGGATTTTAGATTACCTCGTTATACTTAGGTACCTATTGTAGAAAAATCTATATTTTTCTTTATTGCCTTTAAGCGATATTTTCAGTTGGTAAAAGAAGAAAGAAGAGGACTTAATAAGCATAACAATAAAACAGCGCACAATGTTTAGGCTATTACTGTAGTATTGTCTATTATAATAGACACACTTTAAAAACGTCAACTTTTCAAAATCTTACCGATGGTACTGCTTGCTACACATTTACCTACTGAATAATCCATCAATCGAGTAAATATTCAATACTCCAATACCTTTTTGTAACAAGTTACTACTAATTTAAAAACTACCAGCATTTTTAACCGGGAATATTCGCAATAGTCTGGCAACACTGGCCCGTCATCCACGTCCGTTCAAATGAGTAATGCTGTACGTGGTCTGCCTCCCAAATTGATTCAGAGTGTTAACCGACCACACCTCACCTATAATTCGGGTATATTCACGTTTTAAAACCTTCATTGGGAATCACGGAAGAGAACTCGGCTGTTAAGATGGTCACCCATTAGGATGGATGTTGGAAAATCAGAAAATGGACCTGACAAATAAACAAATATGTAAAACATGTGATCCCAAACTAAGCAATGCAATAGAACGCAATAGACTGGGCAATATAATTGACCGCCATGATTTTCGATTTACGATCCAGAATTCGCGAAGATGATATTAATGACCAATGGTTTTCACATTTAAAGCCAATGCTTTAAATTTGCAGATTTGATGCCCAGGGCCAATTCATCCCATTTACAAAACTTTCCCGGTTGGGAACTGAACCTGGCAGCACTCGGTGCATTGATCCGGGTTGCCAACAATCATACCACAATATGATAAGACTTAAGCAGTTGATCGTGGACGACAAAGGCTATCACACAGAGAAAGAAAACGATAACACACGATTTTTGTAGATGTTAGTACTCCTTAAAGTACTTTTTACTAACATCTAATAATCATACTTAATATTATAAAGAGGAAAACTTTGTTTGTTTGATTGTAATGAATAGGCTCCGAAACTACTGAACCGATTTGAAAAATTATTTCACTGTTGGGAAGCTACACTATCCCCGGGTGACATAGGCTATAATATATTTTCAAAAAAATTAGGTATCCTTACTAAAACTCGAATAATGTAACCGCAATGTACCCGTGCGAAGCCGGGGTGGGCCGCTAGTGTATTAATACGCGGCATTACATAATTTACTTATTGCTGTAATTACAAAGCGTTTAGTATTAAATACTAACTAGGTGAAACAGAAAGGGTGTACTAAGTTTCTGCAACTTTACTATGTAAATCTAAAACTATTGCCTTTGTGGGACAGTTGTACTAAAGGTTTTGTAGACTTATGAAATCTGTCAACAGCTGTATCCCTGTAACACCTTTTGTTTTACAAGTTTGCTCCAAATCTGATAGTTTAAAAAAAGTACAAAGTTAAGTTTTGAAAAAAAAATTATACCCTTTCTGTTTCAACCACATACCAGGAATAGTAGAAAAAAAAATTGTTGTCGTTATTTCTTAGTTCAGTACATCAGATACGGAACAACATGCGTACCTTCCAAAAGATTAGTAATGCTCAACCCATCATTCTGATTCCCTCATAGCTAGAATAGTATTTCTAATCATGACAGGCGTCGCAAGTGCTTGCCAAAACAATTAGCATCTTATGATTAGAAGCGGAAATCCTGTTTTCTTTCAATTTCGCGATCAGCATGGAAATGACGTGGCGGAGTGTGATTCCGCCAATATGTAGTGGATGTGTACGTCAACACAACACCACTCTTGAATATTGTGAGTGAACCTCATTCTGTAGAGTAGAGATATGAGACAGATAGGAAACACCTCTGCGCTTTTGAGTTTAGTACCTACCTATTTTACCAGGTAACTTATATCTAAGTATACAGATGATGTCGATGTTTTTTAGCTATTCTTCATACTGCCAAAGTAATGGGCATGATGTAAATTTTCATTAATTGCATAATTATATAAAGTACCTATCTAATCGGGGGCTTAGGTACCTACTACAAGTACAACCATTTCTGAACTAACATTAAAATTTGTAAAAGACAGACGTTTTTAGTTTCAGAAACATTAGGTCCTAGTGAAGTATTATGTCTAAATAACTTTGTAGTGGTAATTTCATATTTTTGATACATTATTTTATTGTAAATAAAGTTTTGGTAAATATGCGTTGAATTAAAATTAAATAAGTCATCATCTCCATTGTGCATGGCGATGTTGGCATACAAAGCTACATTTCACACATTTTCATTTTTAGAGACACATTTAATAGAGTCAAATTTCGTAGTAATAGAGTCAAATGTCGTAATTATATACAAAAACATTACCGTCTTGCTTGTACGGCCATCACTACTGATTCAGTAGAAATCTACGAGCTAAACTATACGAAACTAAATTTAGTAAGTAATACATACCATTTTATAAATACCGATTATTTTAATAATTTTATTTCGGCTGATGATTGAAAGAAAAAAATTACACAATATTAATTAATAGATACCTACTTAACCTTCTTCAATATCACCATACAATTTAAATCTTGACAGCCTTTCAATATCACATGCACATAACTATAAAGGGAACTCCGACATATCTATCCAATTAATCTATGATGGAACACCGTAGACATAAGCGGATTACTGTTCTCGTCTGCCGCGAACTAAGTCCCGGCTAATGCAAAATTATTTAATAAATATTTACTGAGCGTAAGGGATTTGGGTGGAAGCGTTTTATGGGCGCATCAGATCTGTGCCAATATTGGCGGTATATTGAAAGGAGTCTTTAATAGAGTCTTTGAGAGGATTACATAACAGGCGTAAATATAATTTGGGATAGGTTGTAAATAAACTGAGTTATAATTTATTTACAGAGACCTCGTAACTGAGAGGATCCTGGTTCGATCGCCACCCTGGCCATTAAGTTATTGGAAGTAAGTCCACTTCTACATTCCACGACCGCTTGGCGCAGTAGGTTCGAGCGTAGGCCTCTCGGCTCACTGCACATGGTGCTTGCGAGTTTGATTCCCGCCGGAGCAAATTTCGGAATGGCCTTTTTGTAATTTGCCCAGGTATGGGTGCCACTGGGATCGCTTCCAGTCCTTTGTACGGTACCTTAGCTTAGTTTGGGACCATACAGTTGGTGTGCCTGGCGATATTTAATCTATACAAATAAATAAAATTGGAGTGTCTGTTTGTAATATCAAAATAACACCTTTTCACTAAATGCATATGAAAGTACATACGATACCTATAGCAAAAACGCGAATTAAAAAAATTTTGTCTGTCTGTCTGTCTGTCTGTCTGTGTGTTTGTTCCGGGTAATCTCCGAAACGGCTGGACCGATTTCGACGGGACTTTCACTGGCAGATAGCTGATCTTATAGCGGGTAACTTAGGCTACTTTAATTTTAGAAATACAATTAGGGTTCCGCGTAAAAAAATAAAAACACTTGAAATCAAAGAGTATCTCCGAAACGGCTGGACCGCTTTTGACGGGACTTTCACTGTTAGATAGCTGATGTTTTTTTTTTTTTTTTTTTTTTTTTTTTTTTTTTTTTCCGGGCCTTTATGGCCCGGCCGCGTTCACCTCTGATGTGGGGGTCAGAGACCTTAATTAGCACGGTTATAAATAAAGTTTCAGTCCATTTTTATTATAGTTAAAGCACAGTGTTTAAAAGACATTTTCTCAAAAGGCGAGTAAAAAGTAGCAATAAAACATATTTCTCAAAAGGAGTAAATATAAAAACTTATCAGTATATACAAAAATGGGACAGCGGAATAAATAACAATAGTTATAAACGTGATTAAATAAACAGGATTCCATCCCATTCTATTGCACGAATACGTCAGCCGGCGTGATTAATAGCGCAGTGTTGTCTAAGTTGCTGTTGGGGCTTATTAACATAATAAGTGGACAGCTGGCCTCTTTCTGCTTAGGTCTTATTTCTATTAATCACGCTGGTCGCTACCTTTGTGCAATAGCTTAGGAAGGTATCACGTTTCTCGCTGTCCATGACAAGTTTACAAACACTGTGTAAATCTAAAACTGTGTCTAAAGACATCTGTACATCGTGCCTAAGGCTTGCATACACAGGGCAATGCAGTAAGACATGCTCCACTGACTCGCTCACACCCGGTTCACAGATGCAAGATGGGTCATCCTTGCACTTGAAGCGGTTCAAGTACTCTGAGAACCCACCGTGCCCGGTCAGAACCTGTGTGAGCGTGGCAGTGGGATGAATCTTTCTAATTGTCCTATAGGACACCACCAGGTCAGGGAAGAACATTTTCGTCGTAGATGCAGTGGTGTCAGTCTTGTACTTACGGTTCCATTCGTCCAACGACTCCAAACGGATTTGTCGCTTGACGAATGATACCGGACATTTGTCGTACGTTGGCTTGGTCTTACTATGCAGCGCTGCTTGCTTTGCCAATTCGTCCGCTCTCTCGTTACCCGCCAGCCCTGCGTGTGCTTTTATCCAAAACAAGGAAATGTCCTTGTTTTGGTGTCTGCACTGGGCGATGTTGTTCCTCGCCTCGGCGGCGAGCGGGTGAAGAGAGAGCGGGTTGACCACTGTCTCGAGTGCCGAACGAGAGTCGCTTATTACAGCGAGACTGGCGCTTCTACACTCTAACGCGTATTTCGTGGCTCGGCATATGGCCAAAAGTTCAGCTTGATAGACCGTGCAGTAAGACGACAGTTTGAGTTTGAGCGACTTGATCTCGGTTTCACTATTCCAGATAGAAAGTGAAGCGCCGACCTTGCCTTCAATTTTGCTGCCGTCCGTGTATATTCTTACTGCGCTGCTTACGTTGGTGGTCACGCTTTGCTGATCCGTCAAGCTTATGAACTTAAGGTCCATATGTTTTGCCGGATGCGGAGTACTCGTATACGCCAGTCTGCTTTCGACTTCCATGTCGCCTAGCTCTGGTCGGGGTACTCCCCTCTTGGCCTTGTAGAGGGAGGCCGCTTCGCGTACACGAATGTAGAGGGGCAGTAACCCGGTCAGAGCAAGCGACGCGTTCGAGGACACCGTTCTGTAGGCTTTGCACATCTTTAGCGCAAAGCCCCTCTGGACAGTGTTCAGCTGCTTCTGAGTAGTGATCTTGTTTGTTGCTGGCGACCAAGCACTGGCGGCATACATGATGATGGGCTCAATGGTGGCGGTGTAAATCACCCGGATGACTTCCGGATGAAGGCCCCAGCTAGTTTTAGCGGCCTTTGCCAGCTGTTTGTAGACATTCAACGCCTTCCTGCAGATGTTCGCAGTGTGGCTGTTGAATGTCAACTTATGATCGATGGTGAGCCCAAGGATCTTAATTTCATTCATGATGCCAATGTCGATCCCACCCATGGTCAGGAGGGGGGTGTCGTAGATAAGCTTTCGTGTCACAACCATCGCGCTTGTTTTGTGAGGTGCGAACTTCAGCCTATTCTTGACCCCCCACTCCCGCACATAGGCGAGTGTGGGATTGGCTTGCCTCTGTATATCCAGTGCCGTGTCGCCAACAAAAACAAGTACTACGTCGTCTGCGAAAGCCTGTACATATTGCCCCCGCATTTCGAGTCCTTTCAGCAACGGGTCGAGAGGAAGATTCCAGAGTACAGGCCCACCGATAGACCCCTGCACGCACCCTTTTTGAGTGCCCTTTATGTGCTCCTCACCAGCATACCTAACTCGAACCTTTCGGTCCTGTAGGTAGCTGTCGACGATTCGTCGGAGGTTGACCGGGCACTCTTCTTCGGCCAGTCTCACCCTTATGGCTGGCCACCATGCGCTGTCGAATGCTCCCTCTATGTCCAATGATACCACGGTCACGATCTTTCGCTGAAGTAGATTGCCGCGTATGTACTGTATCAGGTCGTAGAGGGAGTCCTCGGTGCTTCGTTGGGGCATAAAGCCATACTGGCGTAGACTGAGCCTAGGAATCAGGTGCCACTTGAGCCTATTGATCACCATCTTCTCTAGAATCTTCCCCATGACTGGCAAAAGGCCGATGGGCCGATAGGACTTGGGGCTAGTGTAGTCTGTTTTGCCAGGCTTCCGCAGAACGACCACCACTGCTTCCTTCCATTTTTCCGGGAAGAGACCTAACTCTAGGCACTTGTTCATGATTGCCAGGTGCAGGTCCGGATCCTGGTTGATCACCTGGCAACATATGTCGGCGGTGAAGCCGTCTCCTCCGGGTGCCTTTTTCGGGTTGAAACTTTCCGCCGCGGTTCTGAGCTCCTCCAGTGTGAACGGCGGGTCGTGGACTTCGCCATCGACACTGTCGTTCACACGGTTCGCTAGGGCTCTTGTCCGCTGGTGGTCTAAGCTGTCCTCCGTCTCCAGGTCTCCCGGGAAGAACGTTTCCGCTAAGAGTCGGGCAGACTCTTGCTGCCCTACTATAGTGCCGTCTCTCGCCAATGGAAGGTCTTCCTGCCTCCTGGTGGTGTTCTTTATGACCCTGTAGATGCTTTCCCATACTCCTTCTTTGTCCTGTCTTTCGCAGAATGCTTTCCAACTTTGGATCTGAGCCTTTTTGGCTGCGTCTTCATACTCTAGTTTCGCCTGCAGGTACTGCTCGACAACTCCTGGTCTTCGGGTTGGCGCAGCACATCGGACTCTACGCTTTTTCGTGTTGACATCTCGCTTCATTCTCTCAAGATCCTCAGACCACCATGGTATTTTAAGTTTTTGGTCTGATTTATGTTTGGGTACTATTTGGGTGCATGTTTCTGTGACTAATTGTGTAAGGTTGCTTACATGTCTTTCTAAATCGAGTTTACTGTTAGTATTAACTATGGCTGTTTTGTTTAAATTGTACTGTGACTTGAACTGTTCGAGTTTCTCATGAAACTGGACCCAGTTAGCGTTTTTGGTGTTGAATATACGCGTGGTCCTATTGATGCTAATTCCTTTTGCTTTACACAATTTAATTTGAAAAAGTATACCATTGTGATCTGAGCTAGTGAGATCTTCAGCCACTCTCCAGTCTTCCACTAGCGCTAAAAGGTCCCCTGTGCATGCTGTGACGTCGACGAAGCTTGTTAGCCGTCGTCCTCCCCTTACAGTATCGAACGTGGGGACGTCACCGTCGTTCAGTACATGCAGGTTCATCTCTATGAGTGCACCCAGCATTTCCTCGCCCCTGCTGTCGTTTGTGGTGCTGCCCCACCACGAACTCTTTGCGTTTGCGTCGCCTCCAACTATGATCTTACAATTCCTGTGAGATTGAACTATGGTGTTCAGATGGTCCAAGTATGGCCCTATGGGTTGGTCGGGTTCAAAGTAGTACGAGACGACGAGGAACTCCCATGCGCTGGTTCGCAACTTTACCACTACGATGTTATTCGTGGTAAAGTTCGGGCACTGCAAGACGTCAATAGTTTGGTCAAAGACGACTATTGCCGCCTTGAAGATAGCTGATGTTATACGTAGTAAGTGAGGCTACTTTTATTTTAGAAAAACAAAATTAAAAAAAAAAAATGGGTCCTGTCGCGCGGGCTCAGAACGCGGGACCGGGCTTTATTGTTAAGTTAAATTCCACGCGGGCGAAGTCGCGGGCTCAGCTAGTATTATAATAAAAATTGTAGGTTTTTTCTTCCAACTCCTATTATTTCTTTCGATTAAATTCGTGCGGGTTCCAAGACAATTTAACTGTTCCCCGGGACTCGTCGAGGGTCAAACCTCGACGTCATTATTGGTCACCATTGTCGATCCTGGTTTACAGGAGTTACAGTGGTGGCAGTGTGTGGCGGAACGTTAATTATCAAAATAGTATATATCTTTTGACGATGTAAGATAAGAGTACACTATATATTTGGTGTCTATTTTTCCCTGATAGGTAACCTTATTTTGTACAAACAGTTTCAGTGGACTAGATACATGTCCGCAGCGAACACGCATTGATTTGAAAGCCATGTTTCGTGTGAAACTAATTTCGTCCCGGTGTGCCGGCGTGTATTCGCGTGACACGCGCTGAATGATTAATACACTTATTTCATGTTGCACATTCCATACTTTTACGGTAAAGTCGGAGGCACACGGTACGGGGACGGATTTCGGTGGCAGTTTGAGATGGTGGTGTAGCGTATTATATTTTAGGAAATATACAAGTACATGCGAGTTTATTTTGCTTCCTCTTTGGATGACAATGCAAATGGGTTGTTGACTTTTTAAGCAAATGTTTGAAGAAGCAGACGACATTGACTAAGTAGTTTCTTTGATAAAGACTGCTGCTATATTCTAGACCTACAGATTCTTTGATGCCCCGCTAGACATTCTAGCTCATATTTTATCTAATAATTTTTCAACGGTCTGGCTAGACTACCACCGGTGGCGCCCCTGCTGTCTTGTCTACCCTACCCCTTAGCACTACTCACATTAGCCTGTACCGCAACATGTTATTTTTTAATTACTACTGCTACACCGGGTGTTATCATGGTGGATCTTGGACTGTTGTGGGTAAACTGGGGCTACTTGATTTATATAACTCATATTTTGTAGGACAACAGGGAATAATTCTGGGCAACTTTCTGGGCAACGTCCCTAGAAAATATATTGTATGATATAATTAGGTGATGTTATAGCAGAATTATGATTTCATTTTGAACATTTTGTAATCTGAGAGTATAGAAAAAATACAAGTAGAACATATTTTGAACGTACTTTTAGCTTATCTATTCTATAACTATAATATCATAAACATACAAAATGATGTGTGCATTAGGTACGTGGATGTTAAAACACCTTTAACCATCTGGTAGATTCTTTAAAAATCTGTTCGAAAACTCATTCAAAAAACGTGACAGACAGCGACTAAATAAACAGCTCGATGCGTATCCAATGTAATTAATGGCCTAACATTACGCCAGTAAATCAGTTTGTTGCAAAAAAGTGTCTAAAAGTATCACTTTGATCTCTTTGCGGATGCATGTGATGCATGTAGCGGGCGGTGAAGCGGTTTAAAGATTTTCATCAGGATTTAGTTATGAAATTTTCGGAAATGTGTATTTCGGTCGTTATAAATGGTTTCAGATTTTTCTTATTTTTGGTTGTATTTACGGACACAATTGAGACACAAAATGAACTTGACTAAACTAATGATGAATGAACAAGGTAACGACTAACGATATTTATAATACTGCTGTCAAATTTAGGAGTAAACTTATTTTTATGAATATAGTTTCTGTGTTATAACTGAACACTAAACTATTGGTGACGATGACGGCAGTCTCCCCCGAAGTGCCTTTGACCACTACACTATGATGACGCTTGTTTAAGCAGACAAGGGGTAAGTCGACAATCAATAGGGCTATGTATCAACCAAATAGGTTACAACTTTCCCCCATCATAAAAAAATGTTGTATACATTTCTATCGCACAATTAGGAAGTCTTCAAAACCTTTGTATATCCAAAAAGTTACATTACTCAAAGGAAAATCAAAGCGTGCATACAAAAACGTTTCTACGAAATATCTGCCTTTAATTTTACGCTTAGTTGATTCGGTTAAGTGTGGGGAAAAATTGCTGGTTACAATCCGATGTAGTCTTGGAAATTTGCGGAAATCGTAATCATTATGCCAAATCTTTTGACGTTCGTATGACTGCTTTTTGGCTGTATTTTGACTAGCTGATGCGTGTGACTCTGCACACAGAATCCCATAAAATATTATCCCCATTCTTATACCCCGAAGGTTATCATTATAATAAATCTATTCTGCGTGAACCGCGTTAGGCCGTAGGTTATGGTTCTCATTCTAAAAGCTGTAACTGCCGACGGGTTTCTGACAGCCTATAAAAACCGACAACTCCGAATCTTAGCCTGAGGAGGATCCAATTAGGCCCCAATGAAGCGAAAATTTTCTAAAAGGTCTTTGACCCCAATAGTTGTGTCCCAGAGGACTGACGAAAGGTGTTCCGCGATAATACCGCTAGTCAGCCCAATCAGGGTAGACTGTAATCTGTAATAGGTAGGGAGAAGAGAAAAATTAAAAGTTACTAGGTAGGTATTTAATAAAGAGTGTGTAGGTATTCTTTGTTCGTCAAGTGATAATGAATGTGTAATACCATAATGATTCATTACACGGATGCACCTGCTCTAATACACGCCATCGATCATTCTTTATGCAAACCTGTCCCAGCGGTACAGATAGCAGCAAAGGTGAATTCATATAAATTTTTGCGACGTGTCAAGCCCCTGGAATCGAACATTCTTAGAGATGCCATCAACCTAGTTGCAATCCCTAATACTATCCTTTATGGGACTAGTCCTGCGACACCCCCCCACCACATTTACTCCTGGAAGCCGGGATCGACAGTAGTGACCAATGATGACGGCGAGGTGAGACCCTCAGCGAGTTTTAAATATGAAAAGAGTTACCACACAATTTATAATTATGTGGGTATATAATGTTTTTATATTGTTTTCTTATATTTACGCGCATACTACACATTGAAACGTCGGGAACATAAATTAAATAAACGCGATAAAATCCAAAAACTAGTTTTATTTTAATGTTTTTATGTTTGACTAGTCGTGCTGTACGTACAAATACTCTAAAAACGCCTTAGACTAGGCTTCACGGATAAACGACCCTATGGACTCAGTAATATGAAGAACTTGCGTCAAAATAATTCCCATTAAAGTTGCGGGGCATGAGCAAAAGCAACTCCATTGTGATTGGAATATCGAAATAAAAATGGATTGTGATTGGTCGATCGTTAATCTTATACACCTAATAAAGCGTATTTGTTTCGGAATATTCTATTCGAGAGTGCGCAGTTGGTCTGTGCTATATTTTTTCATAGCTAGAATTTGTCTGTCTGATGTGAAACTACATTTTTTTAGAATAATTGTAAATAAATAAAATAAAGAATCAGTAATTTGTTTTGTTGACCATATTGAACTAATTACTGTACTTCAGTGCATTTCGGCGTAAGTTTGTAGATGCGGCGGATTAGTAATTTTTGAGAATTATTCTTTAAATAAGTCTACATTTTATTTGTTGATTTACATTATCTAATGTGAAGAATTAATACGATTGATGTTTATTAAGTTGGTCAAGGTTTTTTTTATAGCGAAAAAGCATGATAAAATTGTTGAATAAGTAATACTTATGTTTTAAAAGGCTACTCAGCTACTTACGCCGGAAGAAAAGGTTTATCAAATAATACTTATCTGTCTTTTAACTTACACCTCCTTTCAAAAAATAGTGACTCACATAATTCTCAGTTATCAAAAAGCCCTTTGTTAAACTTACCCAACTAAAATGTGGTGCAATGTACCTATTGAAGACAAAGCAGGTTGCAATAACAAATATTTGCACAGTTGTTTATCGCGTGAACTGTATAGGCTGAAGAACAATGCTGCAAGGCGCTAATTATATTTTCAGGGGGTAATACACTTTGCTAGCCCTCTTTTGTTTCTGCTGATATCGTAAGCAGGTGAGCTAAAATACACATGTTTACAGTCGATAACACCGCCGCAACTCAAATTTTAGCTCCGGTAGACGTTAGGACGGTTTTTTTTAAGGTTACTGCTTAAAGTCAGGTCGTAGGCTTGTTTGCCGAAGTTTTGTATAGGTAATGTGTTTTAACTTCATAATTTAGTTGTAATTTTAGCTAGAATTGCGGATTGGCGATATCTAAATATTAAAAAGAAATATTATGTCAGTATTGGTAAGTTTATGTCCATATACATATTTAATTCCCCCAAATTCTTCATACTAAAACGAAGTCACAAAGTCACAAATGCTCGCACAGCATAATATTTTCATGTGCCCGCCTCTAAATCACGGTATAGCAAGTTATTTGCAAGGAAAATGTCTTTTATAGCTTATTTAGAATATTCCTTTATGCCATAAAATTCTGAGGATGGCCGACGCTCGGTGTGCGGCATACATTATGAAGTAGGCATCTAACTAGACACGTTCATGGGAATACCTATTTCTTGATAACGTTTTTGGTTATGAAACGTAATCTGTTTTCTCATATTCATGTAAGGTATCGTGTACCTAGTTAATTTTTGGGGATTTAAAAACTTATTTTTGCTGGATATAACTACGGAAATTTTGTGAATATAAAATATTCCAGTACCTACGTAATGTGAATTGAGAACTAAACTTGTTGCCAAGTATGACTTCTCAAAAATAACATGCCTTCTTCTAAATAGTTGGGTCTAAAAGGCATAAAAAGAGTTAAAACTGTTCAATAGTGCTTTATCCCCTTCCCATCTACTTCTTCTGTGCCACACCTCTTCAGCAGGTCGGAATCTTGCGATCAATGCATTGCAAGCATCTATAGCTACTGTAACTGCTTAAAACATTTCGCAACTTTGATAGGTATGTATTAAAATCTATTGATATATATAAATAAATCTCTATTTCCTTTGTCATCGCATGATGCGTGAATGGATGGAACGATTTCGTTAATTCTTTTTTGTTGTGTTTATTATTGTCAGGAGAAGGTTCTTATGACATAAAAATTAAGAAAGTCGAGCGGAACAATTCGAATTCAATATTCAAAGTTAAGACACGACAACGTCTGTCGGGTCAGCTAGTATATTGTTATACATTTCCGACTACCAACGGATTCTATGAAACGTTACTCAAACGTTGAAGTCCTATATAGCTGTTTGAGACGCAATATTTCGTATAACGCGTGAAAATTAAGTACCTACTTCGGCTCTCGCATGCGCAGTTGCCAGATTTTATTATTATCCTTAAACCTACCTAACAGTCGAAAATTTAACTGATTATAAATAATCCTAACCGGCAACTGAGTCACCGGTGAGTCGCAGTGAGTAACCGAGGTGTCCATGAATAGACTATTTTAAACCTCGTGTGTCGTGGATGGGTGTCCTTAGAATTATTCGTTTCGTTTGTTGATTCTTGACGTTAGGGGCCTCGGTACACGACGCACAAGCGTCGGACTTTTTCATAATTTGTTTGTTTCTTATAATTTGGTTGACAACTGTATTTTATTTTCGCACGTATGACAAATGTCGCAGTGGACTTTTTGTCAGTTGTCTAAAGAAATGCTATTTCCACTGAGAAGATCCGTCAAGAAATATTATATGGTGTACATTTTCAGGAACAGCTACTTAATGTGAGGAAGCAGCACCATTGTCGCTAGACATTGAGTTTCAAAGAAAAAGGATCAGGTTACGTAACAACGTAAAAACAATAACCAACTTATACCTACATATAAATGATTTTGGCAGATGTTCAATCAAAGGATGTTCATTAGTAACAGGCAAATTATTTGCTTGATAATTGCTATTTCACGGGTGAGAGCTTTCAAAGCAAGTCATAGGTACTTCAATTCCCCGAAAATTTTCGAATCGTTTTTTTTTTAATACATAATTAAAGTTTAAAAATCCATGGAATTCGAAAATCGATACAGGATGAAATTTGCCAAACATTGGTCCAACTTTAATGAGTGACCCAAGAACGTCCCTGCAGTAAGTAATATAAATTAAACCCTGTGACATTACTTAAACAATAAAACAAAAGAAAAGTATTAAATAAATTATTCCACGTAAGTTACAAATTTTACGTCTTATTACTTTATCGCACCTAATTGAAGTCTGTTCACCCTACTTTTGAAGAGATTTCGGTTGTATGCACTCGGAAATACAGACACGCAGGCAGGGGGGAGTTCCACTCCTTGGCTGTGCGCATTATGAAAGATTTGAAGCGCTGTGTGCGAATATGAGGATTATTTTACTTTGCTAAGGCGAATAAAATTGTGTTTTCGAATTATAGTACTTATGGCCCTCATAATAACCGCTGTATGACTAACCCGTCGCGCCGGCTGTCCATCAGGACGACCTCGGCTCTAATTAATGTGTTTCACGCCGTTACAGTGTGTTCTGACTCACGCGGTTTTATAGCCGCTTGTAGTTTTTTCAAACCCATCATTTAGAGTTAGCTCTGAAATTTAACTAGTTGTTTACATTGACTCATTTAGATACTTAAAAGTAATAGTCCAGGCTCATAGATATTAATAAAAAGTTACACAAATGAGTAACAGTTTTACTGATTATTAGCGCGTCGTGTTTACACCCGGCGGTATATCGAACAAGAATCTAACTTAATCTTATTACTTAGGTCTTTATATCTATGCCATCGTCATACGTTTCAGCTATATTTATAATCATAATAATTTAGCCCTTTTTGCTATCCCACTCTTGGGCACGGGTCTCCCTTCGATACGAGGGGAATTCAGGCCTTGATTTACTACGCTGGCCCAGTGCAGGATTTGTGCCAGGATTTGAACATTGGACTAAGCGCTCGCAAGACGCGTATCGCTGCTATTCATAAGTATATTAGAAAATAACCTATTTATCGTGAAACAATAAAGAAATAGGTTTAAAAAAAATTGTACGAATCGAAAAAGTCCTCGGTGCTTTCAATATTGCTTTGAATTGGCGTGAATTGGCACTTCGGTGTCTGCGGCCGTCCACACTAGCGGTCGCTGCGGCTCTATCGATTAGTTTTTATTTCATTGCCTTTTTAGTTCCACCGGGTTCGCTGGCACTAGCTACGCAGGGTTCAATATTAGCTTAATTTTTATTAGAAGTAGGGGTTACTTTTTGTGGAGTGTGAGGAAATGGCTTGATTTAGTAGGAGCTTAGACAAAACTATCTCAGGAAATGTTGCGGAATCTATTAACCATAGAGAATAATAATATTCTCTAAGTAATAAGATATCTTTATAAAAAGATATATGTAAATGAATAATGCAACCCTGTTTAACCTCCTACTACTGGGCACGGGCCTACCCTCAGTACGAGGGCCTCAGGGATTCAGGCCATAAGGAATATGCAATTTTTTTGATTATTTTATCTTACCATACATCTCTATTAAGTAATAAAATAATACCCTTCCATCATTATATGTCCGATAGTTTTCGAGATATAAAATTTTTAACATTTGAAGTTAGCTGTGTACTGTGAAGTCATAGGACTAGCTAAGGCTAAGTCATTACGCGCTCCTGTCGATTTGTCCACGAACTCGAAAATTATTTGCTATACCAAAATAAGCAAAAAAAAGAAAAAAAAGTCAAGAAATAATGAAACTTCCAAATTACTTAATCAAATTGGATGAAACAAAAACGTATGCATTTCTATTTATTAAAACTCTATTGTTACTAATTTAAAAATCTCGTTCACCATAATATTAAGAGCCTAGGTATACGTAAACAACTATGTAGTTACACAAAACCTACTCTATTCGTCAACTTAGAAAACCAGTCCGACTAAGCTACGATACATTGCGGCTTTTCAGAACTGAACTCAAAATAAACATTTTGCAAAAAGTTTCCACTCAGCAATGTACTACAAGTTCCAGATCAAAATTATCAACGCAGAGGTTCGAACGCAGCAAGTTCCGTCGACTGGCCAACTAAACAATTCTCGAGTGACCACCACCGCTGGCAACCCTGCCAAGCTTGCAACTTTTTGTACCACCAAACGCATTTGTCATCACAAAACCAACACGTATAAAAATATGGCATCTATACCAAGGAGCATAAACTCCAATATCGCTGCAATCGAAATTTTGTAGCAGAAAAAATAACTTGGTCCATAAAGTTATATTCAAAACTGCACGGTGTTAATAGTTAGCGTTCTTTGTCGAATTGTTATTACGTACTTTTTGCAACGGAGCCAAATGGAGTATAGTTCTGGTCCACAATTTCACAGCACATCCTAAAGTTTTCGTTAATTCCCTGCAATGGTTATACACTGCAGCAGCTCTCTACTGCAGCGGGCTCTACATTGATAATAGAGATATTTTTTAAACTCTTGGTCCTTAAATATTTGGTTCGTTTTTATGAATCGATCTCAAGTATTTTCAAGATCGCTCCCAGACTTGAAATCGATTTATTAATTACAGGAATGCTATGGTATGTTGTTATCAATGGCACCGCACTAGTCCTATGGTGACCCACCTCTACTGGTTGAAACAGAAAGGGTATACAATTTTTTTCAAAACTTAACTTTGTAATTCTAAAACTATCAGCTTTGGAGGAAACTTGAAAAACAAAAGGTGTTATAGGAATACAGCTGTTGACAGGTTTCTCAAGTCTTCAAAACCTTTAGTACTTCAACTGTCCCACAAAGCCGATAGTTTTAGATTTAAAAGTAAAGTCGCAAAAAAATAAGTATACCCTTTTTGTTTCACCTTGTATATTGGTATTGATAAAGATAGCCTACGATAGTATATGGCGGACAGCATTGGATTTCAGGATATATATAAATAAATAGTTTACCATTGCAGTAAACAAAGGTTGAATTGAAACAAGTAATGAGTAAAATAAATCATTTGTTTTAGGAGAGTAAATTAGTAAGTTGCTTAACAAAAGTAGTGTCCCGTCTAATTAACATATAAAATTAACAGTCCCGCGTTAATTGACCAGTCAATGTTCATGTCCAAAATATTTATTCATAGTTCTTATTCTAAAACTCTCCGCGTACCAACTGTCGGATTCGATAGTAGACGTTCTATACTTTGCATATTGCATCTCTAAATATCTATAATCTCAAATATCCTCCCAATAATTTAACTAAACGTTCTACAAAAAGTCGTATCGAGATTATTCAAGTAATTCCCGTTTCTTTAAGACCACAATTCCACCAAAATTTCTTTGGAACAACAACCATACATCAACTTTAGTTCCACCTCGTAATCTGTACTAACCTCGAGTATCTTTAGTAATGACGATAATACGGCTCCGATACGATTTACTTTGCGGAGTATCGTATTCAAAATTCTTTCGGAATCAAATATTACAAGCATAGTATCACATTGACGACCGCTTGGCGCAGTGGTTCCAGCGTAGGCCGCTCGGCTCGTTGCACATGGTGGTTGCGGGAAAATTTTGGAGGTGGCGTATTCGTAATTTGCCTTGGTCCGGGTATCCCTGGGATCGCCCCCAGTCCAGCCCCAGTGTACAGTACCCATAGTATAAGCGTTGCTTAGTTTGGGACCACACAGTTAGCGATATTTACATATTATTATTGTTTACTAGCTGTGCCCCCCGACTTCGTCCGCGTAGTATTTAACGTAACAACAATTTCGGGATTATCGGGATAAAAAGTATCCTATATGTTAATCCCGGTTATAAACTATCTGTGTTCCAAATTTCATCCAAATCCGTTCTGTAGTTTTTGCGTGAAGGAGTAACAAACATACATACATCCACACTCACAAACTTTCACATTTATAATATTAGTAGGATTATTAAATCCGCTACTATGAGCAAACGTCTAGGTATTACTTAAGTTTATTGGTTTAAGGTTCTGTACTGCTTCCGAGAAATCCTTATAAGATCATCCAGTCCCTCCATCCCACCCCATCTGATGTAGTGCTATAACTTTTACAGTTCTCGACAGAAGTTGGTTTATGCCTATTTCATTTAGTTAAGGATCTTTGGTCTTGTGAAAAATTACGATATTTTTTTGTGGTGTAGCTCCTAGTATTGATTGCAGCATTTTAGTTAACGGTTTGTAATTACAAAACGTTTAGTAAAAACTAATAAGATACAGGGAACTACTTACATAAAATATTCGTTGTCATTATTTTTTTTCGGTAAATCTTATCTCGCATATTTAGTTGGAATGCCTGAGTGCTCACTGCCTGAGCGTACCTAAAAGTTTAAAGTAATTTAAAAATTGCAACACAAACCAAAACAATTAAATCAAAACACTATAAATTTCAAGACGAAATAATAAACAGGCGAATGTCCAACAGCACTGCTCATACCGAAATAATCCTGTTCACTTTGGAAACAATATAAGTTGGACAGCTTCCAAGATGCGTATGGAATAATGGATATTCCATACGCGCGTTTTGGTTTGTTGTCATGTGGGGTTTGTGTGCGAAATTATCACCTTACTCTTTGGTGTGTAAACATGGTTAGGTCTTATACCTCCTACTACTCACAAAGAAGTTCTTTAAACATTTCCGATCATCCATAAGCTGGCAGGGGCATATGACTTCCGTACGTCCTGGGGCTCAACTATGTTGACCACTGGCATCTCGATGGACTCGCAATACGTCAAAACAGACGTATTGCGTATCTGAATAAGACAGTTTTGTCAGTTTCCTAAAATTCTTGGTTTCTTTACAGAAAATCTTCTTCTTATTTCTTTAAAAATATGGCCTACCCAGTTTGATAGGTATTTCGCCAGTGTCGAGTAACAATAGTAATACAAACACATTTAATAACAATACAATACAAAAATGTGACTGTTCATTTTGGATCAGATACGTAATACGTCAGTTTTGACGTAGTGCCAGCCCTTAGAGATGCCAGCGGTTAACAGAGTTGCACCGCTGATGTTTCGCTAAACCTATTATTATTATCTACATAAAACTTGTGAAAATCTAAATCTTTGTAACCGACTTCAAGAGAAAGATATACGACACGACTCTATTTTTTTGAAACTTAAATTAATAGCTTAGGAATAAATATAATAAGTACTTTTTTCTTTTGATATTGGACATGCGATTGGGGCGAAATAAGAGAAATGCCCAAGTAACGACTAACGTAGCCTGTCAATGTTGATGCTTATGAAATTTCATAATATAGCGATAGAGCGCTTTGAAGTGCCAAAAGAAGCTTTATCTGTTCAACTTTAGAGCATACGACTGTGGTTGATTAAGAATTCATTAGATTTTTGGTAATATCGTTAGTATTTCTATAATAATTATTTCGTAAAAGATAGACAAAAAATAAAAAGTAAATCGTATATATTAAACATCTCAGCCGGGTAACTTAGCTCCACCGACCACTCCCATCAATCTACGCTATCCACAATGAATGTACAGACTCCGTACGTTACACATTCTATTTTTCTAAAAAAATCACAATTTAAACCTTATCCCGTCAGTGATAAAGGTGGAGTAGCAAGTACAGTTATCCTAGATAAGGCGGATCGCGGTTAGAAATTGATTGTGGAACTCTTTATAGTGGTTAATGAAAGAATTGAAACAGATAGAACGGAGTTGGAACAGGAATTGAAGGTTTCGCTTTGTTTGATGATAGGTTCTTGTGGGGGTTTTCAAGAGGAAAGTTAAGGAACTTAAACCGTGCATCTGAAAAGATAAACAACTCGATTTGGATTCATGTTATATACTAAAAGAGTTAAGCTAAGCGTATGCTGACATGCGGGCGGAGTAAAATAGCATAGTACAGAATTGGCACGGCCGCCATGTAGACACGGACATAGGTAAACGCAGATAAGACTATATTGTTGTTGTAATTAAACTTCATATTGCTTTTTGTTCCTGAATACTTCTAGGTAGTTCTCATAATTTACCATCTCCAGGGATAGAAATTTCAGTATTCTGATTAGTAAACGATCGGGAAAATTATTCGTCAACCTGTTACTTAAGACGCATAGTCCAAATCAGCTGGTTCGAAGATGTCAGCGAAATCAAATAGCCACGGCGAATTTCAATACAGGGTAGGCAGAGTACAGATAATGAGCAGAAGTTTAACTATCTCTAGATTTGAATGCCACTGCTAAAACAAGTTACTAATAAAATCAATCTAGGAACTTACCTAAATCAAATGAAATGAAATCAAATATTTGTATAATATTGTTTATTCGTGTAGATCAATTAAACACTTATTAATAGTCAGAATCTAGCATCGGTTCGGAATGACGCTTACACTGAAAAGATCCGGCAAGAAACTTATTGCTTACCTACTTTTTAAAAAAAAATGAGAAATGTTGTACATTTTCAGGAATGGTAATACCAAAAGGAACCATAAGAGTTGTTCCAACTTAAACTACTGTATATTATGCGCTGTATTCAGAATTTGCTATTCCCGTCAGGCGTTCCCTCATGAGGTCGGCATGACAGGTACAGTCCCCAAAATTGAATTGATTTTTATCAACGCGACGAGCTAACACTGCGATTTTTTAGCTGATTCCCCACCATTTTATTATTTGTTGTATAAGGGTAATTTTTATTCGTTCGGTTTGTATGACGAGAATAGTAATGTTGGTGAAAGATCAAGGTATTATTCTGGGTCACTTTATTTTTGTCGTCACATTAATAATTATGCGAATTTGAAAATATGTAAATAAAGTCGAAACGTTAAACAACTATTTATTAAAGAAATAATCAGATCTTTGTCATAACACTTCTCGTTGCCAGTAGTACCTATAGATGCACTCTGAAAAGGCTTGTAGCAAAATGAAGACTTTAAAATGTTGCGTTCAGAAATTATGCAGGCGTTGAATATTCCGATTTTTAACTCTCCGTCAAATATGTATATAAAACGCTGAATCGGAAGAAATACATAAATTATTCAACATAATTAAGTCGCATCACGTCGTGGTCCTCGAGCGAGTTCACTTGCGCTTTCTGAATCGTGCCTTATCGCGCTATTCAAACTCTGATTGGTTGTTTTCCATTTGAAAATATAGGAATAATGGCGTGTTTAGATTATACAATGTAAGCACTATTTTTTATTTATTGAAAATTTTAAGTCATATCAGATTGGAGAGTTGATGTTGGGCGGCTAAAGTGCGAAAAGAGAAACGCCTCCACTCTGCCGAGATGCGAATGTTGAGATGGATGTGTGGAGTGACCCGAATGGATAAGGTGAAGAATGTGTATATATAAGTGGTAGTGTCAAAGTAGCGCCATAACAGATAAAGTAAGAGGTCGGAGGCTGGAATGGTTTGGATACGTGATGAGAAGGGATGAGAAGCATGTGACAAAAAAAGTGATGAATATGAATGTGGATGGATACAGTGCGAGAGGAAGGCCCAAGAAAAGATGGATGGATTGTATTAAGAGTGATATGCACGAGGTAGGAGTGGATGTGAGTATGACAAGAAAGCGCGATGAATGGAAGGAAAAGACATACTGCGCCGACCGCAGATAATGGGAAATGGTAAGGCAGATGATGATGAGATTGGAGAGTTAAACCAAATGCTATGAGAGACACCATGATGACTTTACACCCCGAAAGGGTAGGCATAAGTACACTGTTGTACACCCTCATTTGGCAGATGGTTAGGTTTTAATAAGAGGCCAGCATATATGTATTTCACGACTGCTTGGCGCAGTGGTTTGAGCGTAGACTGCTCGTCTTATTGTACTGGGTTGTTGATGGTTCGATACCCGTCGAGTCAAATTTCGAAAATAGCTTTTCGTTCGCTTTTCGTTGTTTACCCAGCTCTGGGTGTCACTGGGATCGCTCCCAGGCCATATAGTATCCATATTACAAGCGTTGCTTAGTTTGGGACCTTATTGTTGGTGTGCCAGTCTGGCGATAATTATTTATTATAATTTTATAAGCTATTGCCTAGTAGCAGTCAAGCCGGCTCGATAAAACCCCATTTAAAACCATACCTCAGTAAGATATGACCAGTTAGTTAAATAGTTTTCAATTAATTTACACCGTTCCAAGTGCAACGAGTCCAGTTACTCAAAGGCCTACATATTACCGAAAGGGAGAAACTTTGATAAGAACTCAAATGGACCATTTAAACAACGATTCAAGATAATTGTTGTGCGGACAATTTTCTTATAAACGTAGCGTTATAATCGCGCGATCGCAAAAACAGGGTGACCCGTATGCTCCGGCGCAGGGCTGGCGGTAAGATTTTGAAAATATTATTAAAATTATATATTTTTTGTTCGAAAAGCAAACAAAAATATACTTGTTGCCCTAACCTCCCAATGTCAGTGTATTTTTCGTCGCAATGTAAGAGAAGGCGTGCCTATTGCCATCTACTGGACATCTGCCTCAATGCGGAGGGCATTTGGGGCATAGTTCACAACACTGGCCCAGTGCGGGTTGGCAAACTTCACAGCTTCACCGAGCTTCACCTTCCAGCTTCCATTACGATCTTCTTATTCAGGTTTACTAAGTGATAGGCACATATTAAATTATAAAATTGTTTTAAAACAATAATAACACCAAGATGAAATTCTGTAATAACCTCTTTGTAAGCTCACTGAAACACCCCATCATGCCTGAAGCTTATCACAACCCTGGAGATAATATGAATAGAAAGTTCACCTTTTCAAATGTAAATTCTTGGAGGGTTAAAGCCGAATTTGGATAACGTTACAGAGCCTTTCGGACTCCTTTAGAAATTTGTACAAGATTGGGTAAATTCCTTACTCCTCTTAAATGTGAATACACATTGTTTTTATCTGAAATCTGTAAGTAATTATACTCGTATTAGTTGTTACAGCAATTTATTCAATTTACCGATATGGAAAGGAAACAAAAAACTTTTTTTTAACATCAACACTTTTGAATTATGTAATTATTTTGTGGACCGGCAGATTATAGAAAAGAATGATTGTTTTTTAGTTACAACATAATTCCCATAGAGAACATTGTTGTCTTTGGCAAGTTTATTTGTGTGCAAAACTGATTATGTAGACGCATTTTTAAAAATCGTTAATCAATTTCAGCATCAAATTTACTGCAGCCAAGTCAAGGGACAAAAATGTTACCACATTTTGAATAGTCGCACACTGCCAGCAAAGTTTGGTCCTAATTTGTGCATGATCGTATAACACGCCACAAAAAGTCACGTCTAGCGTGACAAGTGACAACCCTAGCTCGGTACAGCGGGCACGGTGACAAGCTAACGGCTTCGGGAGGTCGGCCTTGCACACGGCATGACATTTTGGAATTGGATGCTATACATTGGACATTTTACTATTCATCTTAAATCTATCTCTCCATTGTTAACCTGTACATCTACCATGACCTACGTTTATTGAACGCTAGCTAGTCGCTCGTAATATATTTGTATGGTTAACAGTATAGCCCAAACTGTTTACTGTATACAGAAGTCAAATATGGCCATTGTTTGTGAAAATGTATAAACAAAACAGTGGCGGCTTGTGAAAGAACTATGTGAGCCAGAAGAATTTCGTCGCATAGTCTCAGTTAGAGATCAGATAAGACTAAGTGAGGAAGATTACCAAGTTAGTTTTGATGTCTTCATAGCTTCTAAAGATCATCATCTTCAAAAAGTTTATATATACCTGTTCACAAAACCAAGCAATGGAACCTATACAATCGAAACGACTCCATAACACTCTAACCAGCGAAAGCGCAAAGCGCCGCCGGCGCAGACGATCTAATGATCGGCGGCGCCACCTAGCGGCGTATAACGGAGCCCCCTGATTGGTTAATTTATGTTTACACCTTTATTATACAGATCTGCGGCCCTTGACCAGATATAAGTGGCGTTTAGTTGCGACATCTCTAGCGTTTCGAGAGTATTAATGACGGATATAAATGTCGACCTACAAACATCCAATTTTATTATTTGGATGGTATTATTTATTTTAGACTGCATGGTAAGTTGTGCGCGGTAATCCCATTGAAATCGGGTGAAAATGAGTTTATTTGCGGTTCACCTCGTGGCTTTTGTACAAAGAAATCAATTTATATTTTTGGCTCACTAGATTTAACAGCATCGGAAAATCGATAATCATATACCTTTGTACTTATCCACCTAATATTTAGTTTTCTTTGACAACTATTTAGTTGTCAATTTATTTATTCCCTTGATAAATTGAAGCGTTGCTAACGATCGTCAGAATTCACTAACGATATACCAAAATACGCTACCGCTGTACAAAACTGGAATAAATACTTTAAATTCGCACATCGTAAATTAATGGTTGCGACGTCTCAGTAATACGAACCGCACTCGTTATACCGAAACGGTTTTCATCACAATACTTAGTTGCACGAGTCCTAATGAGAATGTATGGAATCGACGACGGGTTTAAGAATACATTGTTCTGTATGATCTTATTAGTGTGGGGATACGTTTTACATTTTGGGGATTAAGCTTTTATTGGTGTTGTCACATTCCTCGATGAAAACAGATTCTTCAGAACTGACGTCATTGCTGATATGAAATGCCGTGGGCCGCATGACACTTTATGATTTGACACAAAAGTCTTGAATAAAAATGTACATACGCAGGTATATTAGCTGTAGCCAAGGCTTTACCAATGCCCTCTGGCATGGAATAACAATGTTGACAAAACAAGTGTATATCTACTTACTACATAACTCTAAAATGAAAATTAAAAAAGAACCCCGATGCGGCGACTTTCTGATCAAATTTATACTTTTTTTATTATCACTAGTAGGCACGCTACGATCGACAATACTTTATCCATTATTCAAATGAGCCTCTACACGATATCTGTGCTGTAATTTGATGAAGATTTGGGTATCCTGTAGATTCCAGGTGACGCTGCAGCATCAGGTAAAGCATACCATGTTCTTGCAATATCTTTGAAGAAACAGGGAACCTAATTTTGAATTTATCAGACCCGTGAAGGTTGCTCATATCCCTACATAAACTGCAAAAGGGCTAATCTTCAAACGGCTGAACAGATTTTCTTGAAATATAGCAAAGAACACTCTCAATGAAGATCACCTTTCAAACAAAAAAAAAACAAAATTAAAATCTGTTCATCCGCTTGGGCGCTACGATGCCACATACATACACACAGATACCCATGTTAAACTTATAACACCCCTCTTTTTTCGTCGGGGGTTAAACACACAAAGGTAAATTATAGAAAGATGCTGGTAAATGCAAAAGGGAAATGTTTCATGAACTTTCATAATGTTTTCATTTGCGTTCGTTTGTAAAGGTTAATTAAGTGCACTTCATTGGGCATCGTTTTTTGCTCTGCATTCATTTTTTTGTGCCTTTCATTTCATTCAGCGGACATACAAACAAAGGGAAATCCTGAGCTTCAGTTTCAGCAGATACGCATTTTTCTGTTTGAGCTGTGGAGTTCGGGAAGTCAAAGAGAAAAGCACAATTAACTGGCTTTATGAACATTCATAAAACCGGCGCTGCAACTGTACCAAATTAATAAAAGTGATGTGTGTTATAAATATTTCAATTCTATATTCTTTCTGTCACGGTGTGGAGTCAAACTGTAGCTAACTGACTAGAGACTAGACTCATGCGCGCTATCTCGACCGGGGTAGTATCAACCGCTCACGGAAGATCGCCTTAAGGCTAAAGCGCCCATCTAGGCCGCGAAGTTCAAATTTTGTGTGGTTTTTTAGTTTTTTTTTTAAATCTGACCATAATAAAAGGCACATTTTGTAATTCGCGACAAAGACCGTGTGCAGTGCATTTATTAATATATCCAACTTACTCTATAACATTTCAAGAACGACAGCTATCCAGATAATCTGGCAATTTATGTATATTTAGTGATTAACTAGTATCATATCCACCGTGATAATATTTAGAGTAAAATAAATGTATTAATAAACGCACTGCATACTGTGTTTGTCGCGAATCACAAAATGTTGTCTTAAATGTTTTCAGATTTTGGATAAACTATAAAAATACTCGAAAATTTTGAATTTCGCGTGCTAGACAGGCGCCTTCACCTTAAGGTAGCTATTATTGCCTTTTGTATGATGAGTGAGAGAGCCGAAAGAAATCCTTCTTGCTGCCTTTGTCCCACTTCCCTTCAGGTTGTCAACGACCGAGCAAAGCTTTTGGTATTGCAAGTATCTATAGGCACGGTAATTGCTTAACTGCTCAGGCATGTTGAATGCTTGTTTTCCGACTTAGTTGTTTAAAAAACATTTATACTTACGCAGAATGGATGAAACGACCAGATGCATTTTTTAAAAATTAAATATTTACTGTTTTGTTTAGGAAATTGGAAGGACTCCCTTCTACGTATACTTTTTGTATATATTTTTCATAATTCAACAAGTTAACACGAGATCGATAACTATGTAGACGATGCCGTACGTGTGAATCACCAAAGCCATACAACCACGTACAGTCAGCCGCAATAAAAAGGTGGCAAAAACCTGCGGCGCGAACCGCAGGAAGCGGTCAGCGCCGACGGTCGAATATATTCTCCGCCGGTATCTGTAGTGTGAAGTATTACATTACGAGGAAGTTTAAGCTGTTAAGATAAGGGTATCGGTACTATATCCGCTGTTTTGGCACTTGGGAATGGGACATAGATTAGGGATTTTTAGTATGTAATAGGTGATCTGAGTTAGAGACAATTGTTTATACTAAGCCAATATACTTACTGTTATTTTATTATTTTTATTTCCCATTTCTATGGTTTTAATTGTTAAAATATTATTATTCAGAGGCTATTTAGCTGTAAAAGACTACAGCTCTGCCTACCCCCTTCACGCAATACATATTATTTACTCTAAATAAAATATTAGACATACATTTTTTACTGTAAACTTTTCTATGATTTGATTATTGATCTTATGTAAATTTTCCATAAAAAAACATAGGTGACATAGTTGCACTGCAATATTTTATACTGTGTTACAGGCCCTGTTTCTTTGCTGGTTTTTACTCGTCTAGACTCTACTTTTAGTTGAGAATTAATGATTCGTCGCTGCGACTTTACCTTGCGTTATTTTCATATGTTTACAAGCGAAAACGGACCACTGCTAGAAATATTGCCAGTTTTACTTACAAATTTCATGCTAAATAAACAAAAAATGCTTATAAAATTTAAATTTAGAAAGTGCGCTGCGTTTTTACATTTCTTTTTCCAAAAAATATAATTTTATCGGTTAATTTAAAAAAAATTAATTAAGTAAGGACTCTACTCCATGTTAATAGCCCTACTTGACATTCTATAGCCCCTAAATTGGGGCCCTTAATAAAACAAGGAATGCATAAAACAAAAGTTCACTTCAAGTGAGTTAATGACTCAGATTATTGTACCTTTGGGTCTCATTGTAAATTCTGATATAACAGACCCCTATTAAGCGTATCCAACCGAACACAAGTCTGTCATTACACAAATATATTTTCACGGAATACACAACCTTTTATCTAAAGCCATAAAGCCTAAAGTTGTGTGTGCGTTTAAGGATGATTTTTCCATTAAGTTCCCTTCATAAATGTCGATGCCGTAATAGTACATTGTTACATGAGTTGTGAAAGTTACTTATTTTGTCCCGAGACGGGGTTTGGCGCCCGAGCGTAGCGAGGGCGCTAATAGTTCGAGGGACAAAATAAGTCTTTCACCCGAGGTAAACACTGTGCTTTTCATTACGAATACAAGGAAAATAAAAATAAAAACAGGAATTGGCTAAAGAAATAATACAAGGAAGTATAAACAATACTCTACAACTCGAAAAAAAAATCGGATTGCCGCCTGTTTTGTTTTTTTTTTCGTTGGCCGGTCAACTTCATTATTTAGCCATTATTTTTCATTTTCATCTTTAAATATTTTGCCCAAATCTATGTTATTTTAAAGAAATTGTTGAAACTAAATTATAATTAAGTCATTTAAAAATATATATTCTTGAATTAATACTTAACTTTATGTTATTTCAATTGAGTGACTGTAGAAAAAGTTTGAACATGGTTCCATAGAAATGTGAAAATGGAACAAGTTTTTTTTATAATTTGACAGCTGTCAGTTGAAAGCGAAACTCCCGGGCCTGAAAAGTATTACTTTCGACCCGCTTCTCAGGCAACTTCAGACCTACTTTCAGAATATGAGTAATGAAAAGTATATTTTGATGGTTAAATGTTCATAAAGTTATCAAGGATGTTAATAAGAAGTTATGTAAATTATGGAAAAGAGGTGTTTGTGTAACGTAAAGATATAAATTTCATTTCTATAAAATTTTTATTACTAAGACGAGTTCCCAGCTTAGTTGACAGCATACAGGAGAGGAAGGCATGCTGGTAAGGTCTGAAATTTGATCGGTTAACGAATTTTAATTTCTGACCTTTTTTGTGTTGCGGAGTCCGCTGCGATTGCAACAAAATCCGTCATGATAAACTTACTTTCACATTATTAAGGACACGTAAGGATAAACACGAAACGCCTCTTTTATGTACAGTCAACCAAAGAAATGATTGCACAATCTGATTTTGCGATGCGCGCGGCGCGCTTGGGGCGTCAATATCAAAATTCAAACGCTTTTAAACGCAACGCAACTGTAAAATTAGTTGCCTATTGAGTCGTTCGGTGTAGGCCGCGAGGTAGCGGATGTTATTAGAATATTATTTATAAATAATGTATGTGCTAATAACAAAAAAAATGGGTTTTATGAAAATAATTATTTATGTAGGTACCTGATTAAAGAAAACGTTGTTATTATTAAAATATAAATAAACTAGCTGAGCCCGCGACATTGTCCGCGTGGAGTTTAACTTAACAAACTTTCATCCCCTATTTTATCCCCTAGGGGGTAGAATTAGTCAAAATCCTTTCTTAGCGGATGCCTACATCATAACATCTACCTGCATGCCAAATTTCAGCCCGACCCGTCCAGTGGTTTGGGCTGTGCGTTGATAGATCACTATGTCAGTCAGTCACCTTTGAGTTATATATATTTAGATTACATGAAACCTATGGGGCATGTTTTTAAACTAGACTAAAATTCTCGAAAAGAAATAGTTTAATGCTGGCAAACACTGTACACTATTCTAAATTTACACGATTAACCAAATTTTAGTTTGACAGCACTAAAACTCGTTTGTTACTTAACTTTGTTTAAGTGGTCGTTTCGTTATTATGTTGTACACGTTTTACGTCATATGTCTCCTAGCCTAAGCGGCATGATGAGGCAATATTTCTGCGCGCGTCATGCGCCGTCAGCCGTCTGTGTTATTCAAATTTCCATTAAATAACTTTGGATTAGTGATCTTTCAGGGGTGACTTTATTATGTGGCTGACTGTACTTAGCGCTGTCATCTTATGATAAATTGTTCAGTGATATTCGAACAAATTTCGGTTCACTGTGGTACTTAATATTAAAGTAGAGCTTACTTAGTATAACTTGAAATTATTATTAAATAATAAAAGTGGAGGTTACTTAGTAAAACTTGAAAATATTATCAAATAATATTAATGATTGCTAAAATAATATAAGTGATTTAAGCATGGGACGGTTGGATCACTTGATCAGCAGGTGGTGGGTTCAAATCCTGATTTCTGATATTTAGGGTTTCGTACAGTCCCTCCCTTAGTGTTAATTTTCATAATTAAAGATACAGATTTGTTCGCTTAACAACTTCAATGGCATATAATTGTCCCGCTTGCCATGCTCCCGCCACCCCCAAAGAGTTGAACTACTCAAAGTTACATAACTCAGCATTAATTCGAGAGATAATGGTAACTCTCAACTATTTCACTTACGAAGGGCCCACGCTTCGTATCTAGACATCAATGGCGGGGAAATACATTAAAACGTTATCGGTACTTAGTGGGCTGTATCCTTTGAGAATCGCGGGGTGTGCGGTGGTTTGAGGAACGATTTTGACTCAATATTGCTTTGATAATACGAAATTGAGAGAGATAGGTAATGCATGTAAAGCTTCCAAGAATTTACAAGCTATAGGATATAAAATACAGCAATAGCTTTAGCAGTAGTTGTAATTACACGTTGCTTCGATAGATGGCGCTTGACCTGTATCGAAAGGACAAGGAGGAAGCTACAGATTTTCGATATATTTCTGAATCGCGATATTTAAGTTTACACGCAGAGTTAGAAGTTCTTAAAACATATTGGTAAAGATTAAAAATAATATTATCATTGTACTCAAATGGCTGGTTATATTTACAAACCAAAACATCATTCCATTATCGTTCAATCAAAATAACCCACAAGTTTTGCTCCACCAAATTGTTAAACTAATATATAAAGTCGTTGGGAGTCAGTGGCTTCTATTCAAGGTTCCAAGTTCGATTCAATTTGGCCCTGTTACCGTTAATTTGTTCCTCACGATGTTGGGGAATCCCAATAAGGGTCTCCCTTTGTGCCTCGTAAATTTCATCAATGATATTGGTGGATTAATAATTATTGACAGTTCGCAGTTAGTTTAATTGTTTGTTAATGGAAACGTTTGATGTTGGCTTAGACCGAGTTGGCCTATATTTGGTATGCCATTGGCTTGTTATACGTACATACCTATCTTATAAGCACCATGTCCGTATCTAGTTAAAAATAAACCTACTGTTTAACAAAACCTTAACAAATTTAACTCACAGATCCGGTCGCGGTAATGCCACCCAAACGCCGCCTAAGATAACATAGGTTAGGACAACAGTAAACACGATTACTGCTGCCAAACACAACAGATTAAGCCTTCGTATCCACTGGCGAGGTTTACCGCAGCGGCAATAGGTGAAAAAGTTTAGTTCTAAATTAGGATCAGATTTAAAGGACCGCTGAATAATTTACGTGATTCAACCTATTAATAAACATGATTAGTGGGTAATTATAAGGTTAATATTTAATTAATTTTAATATGGTTCAATAGTTTGGTGACGCGGTTCTGAATGGACATTTTTGCTATATGAAAAGTAGTCAATATACTAGAAGAGAAGATCTAGTAGAAGCAGGATCTGCCTCTCAGGCAATAATAAAGCAGCTACTTATGTGGGTTAGTTAAGATCATTTAAGTATTTTAAAATCACCTTTTGCTAATCAAATGTCACGACTATTCGATAGTGGATATAGTGCCTAATCTCGGCAAGGACATATTTTCCTGACTGAGTGTACTTGCGTACGGAATGCACCGAATGTAGCGGGCACAGCGAGCCACTAATTAAAAGTAAATATGTACATGTCGTAGTGTTGGCAACACTGCATAAAGTTTATTAGTAGGGTAAGCAGGGGGAATGGCGTTCACTTAAGGAAAACACACTATATTTTTTAAATTAGTTGTTTTCTTTTGGAATTTAAAACATTAACTTAAACTTTAACTATTAAATAATCGACTTTTTAATAGGAATCGTATTTATCTTAGAATTATTAGCAGTAGTAAACATTTAAAAAAAAAACAGGTTTGAGCGTCATTACCCCTGTCATTGGGTAATGCCGCTCAGGGGAAGGGGTAATGATGCCCAAACCTGTTTCTTTGTAATATAACAAGTAAGATCCTTTATCATTATCAAATAAGCATGAAATCAGAGGATACATTTAAAGTACAGTCTATAATCATAAAATGACACCAAATATTTGGATTTGTACCTGAGATAAGCCTTATACACTAAACAAATATAGCAGTGTGTACCGACAAACTTTTTAAAGGTAAACAAAGACAAAAAGAGAAATATAAATGATAAGATTTTATCGTTAAGTACATAAATCACAGATGTATCCTTCTGCCCAATCCCATCCAGAACATGTAGCATGAGACCACAGCCCACATGTTGTACAGTGATACCACAACTTGTATTTTTTTTCAAATTCCTCACAAATAATGCATTTGTTATAACTTTTATCGCCCACATTCATTTCGTCATCACTGTCATCGTCACAAATGTTTTCTTGCTCTTCAACTTCACTCTCTGAAGAACTTTTTTGGGATGTTTTTCTCTTGTAAGATTTTTTCGTATTTTAATTTTTTTCTTATACTTTATCGGTATCGCAGTTTTAGCGGATTTAAGGTCTTCCTCCTTCCAAATAGCTTTGGCAATTGTTCTTTGGCTATTTCTGGCCATGTCTATAAGAATAAAAAATAAGTCACTGAAGGGTAATGGCGCTCATGTGAGCGCGATAACCCCAAACGGTCGTTTTGAATTTAACTTTAAATTAAACAAACATTGGAATGCAATTGTTGTAAATATAATAGTTCATCATAAAATAGAATGATTAAGTACCCAGGAAAGCTATATTAACAATTTAATAAATATCAAAATTCTGAACTTACCGAAAAAAAGATCGTGACGAAAATTAGTTCAGCGCAGCCGTATACAAACAAACGCACTTCACCGTCTCTTGTCAGGAGCTGACTGCCCCTGCGCATCGCTACGTGTTGGAGGCCCTTCCCCTCCCCCGTTTTACGTATGGTGGCATGTTGTTATGCATCTTTATCATAGACTTATAGAGGTGCGCGCCATTACCCGATGAGCGCCATTCCCCCTGCTTACCCTACTAGTTTTTGTTTTTTAAACTTATATTTAGTAGTTTTAGCAATATGATTTAAAAAGTGTACCACTAGCTCCTACTAATATCAAAGTATTTCAGCTTCGTTGCACTTATAGCAATAAGAAAAAAAACAAAGTATTTCTAAAGTGACTGAAAATCATCTCTAATATTTTTAAATAACATAAATACATAATAGGGTAACAATTTTAAATACAGATAAAAGCCGAGTGAACCCCGAATTAATCGTTAAATATTTAAACTATAAAGTTGAAATTACGCAAATCGTGATATGCTTTATGACTAATGTTATCGTAAACGTGAAATATAAACGCGGTGCTTGACTAAAACTTTGATAGTTAAATTTTAACCGTTGAAACTCGAGAGTTAACGTCTGGCCGTTAAGTGGAGATTCAAGTTACATCTTTATACTCGGCGGTTTTAAGTTGAAAAATATGATGGGGGGACTTGTTAAGCTATAGAAAAGTATATTAAATTTAATTATATATATAAAACGGCCACATTATTTTACGCATCAAAAATTCATAAAATTTTACAGACACTAAGGTGGCCAAGTAATAATTAAATAATTACCCAGTAAATACGCGAAGGAAAAACTTTTTAACACTTTTTACGAAAATTGCGCGGATGGAGGAGTATGAAATTTGGCACACTTATAGTTTATACTAGCTGAGCACGCGACTTCGTCCGCGTGGAATTTAACTTAACAAAAAAGCCCGCTCCCACGTTCTGAGCCTGCGCGACAGGACCTATTTTTTAAATTTAGATTTTCTAAAATAAAAGTAGCCTAACTTACTGCTTTTAACATCAGCTATATACCAGTGAAAGTCCCGTCAAAATCGGTCCAGCCGTTTCTGAGATTACCCGGAACAAACACACAGACAGACAGACAGACAGACAGACAGATAGACAGACAGATAGACAGACAAAAAAATTGTAAATCGCGTTTTTGTTATAGGTGTCGTATGTACTTTCATATGCATTTAGTGAAAATGTGTTATTTTGATATTACAAACAGACACTCCAATTTTATTTATTTGTATAGATATAGAGAGAGAACGAGTGACGAATACTTTTTTATTAGTGCATTCAAAAGCTAGAAATAACTAGGGACCTTTTAATTTCTTGCTTTTGGAGTCAGTGGCAATTTAAGTAAGTAGGGATAGGTAGGTATGTATCTACCTAAGTAGTAGTCCTTAAGTAGTGTAAAGATAGTGGCACCGACTATAAACCGAATGGAAGAAATTATATGGTCCCTAAATAATAACATTTCCAGCTTTTTAGAGCACCCAGGCTTTTTTGAAGGCGGTTTAATTATTATTTTTTTCATGAGTTTTAGTGGTAGTTAAACTAGGTAGGTACGTATTAAATGCCTGGTCACTGTAAACCATCCATATCTCTCAAACTACTGGCACGATTTTGATAAAATGTCCATGGGACCACTTGGAAAGTATACTGTTTCAACATACAAAATAATTTTAAAATCTGCCCACAATTGACAGTGAACATACATAAAAAAATATACAAACAAACGAAAATATAACCTTTTTTTTAGAAGTCCGTTAAATGTTAGACACTGTAATCTATCGAGTGAAGCCCAATCACAGTATAGCAGCCACACTCCCAGTCACACACGACGGTACAATTCGTATCGGAGCCGCGAACAGTTAGCGGCGATTATCGGGACAGTTAAGACAGATTTATTTTGACAATAAAAGTAAACACTGGGCGCTTTCAACCGCGGCCCATTAGCGAGAGGGATTCCCTTAAGCGGTTGGCTTATGGCTTAAAAGTTAGCGATCCGCTGCCTCTTGAAGCGGTTACGTGTTTAAAAATAGAATATGCAAGGTCAAGGCCTTAGCGCATTCGGATGAAAAAAGCTGTAAAGTTGTAATTCAAATAACGCTGTTTGTAAGCTACATTAATACAATATGGAACGACTTGATAAACGTATTTTAATATATTATGTATGTCGGAGAACCTACGATCTAACGATGGCAACACCGCCTGACAGCTGTCGAACGCAAGGATGACGTCACAATGCGCCATCTTTGGATGCGGCCGTTGGAACGGGCGGGCAATCTAAGTTGAGAGCTCGCGCCGAGCGGACGTGTCTGTTCGACTGCTTCGAATTGATTTAAATTGATGTACTTTAAAATGATAAAGTTTGAGTTGCGTTAAACGTGTTATTTTAATTGAGACTACCCCTTATGTCGGAAACCGATGAAAACGCGTGCCTACCGAGCCCTGCAGGACAGCTGTCTGCGACATGTAAATAAAGCAATGTAACTTCAAATCAAGAGCAATAAGAGACGAAATGTTTTGAAATGGTTGTACGCACTTAATAAAAAATTGTAGGTAAATCCTTTAACCAGTACTGTATTATTGATAATAGATTGTATATTGAGTACTGTTTGTTTGAATAATGTAACTCACAATGAATCATAAACTCAAACAAAACTTAAATCTACCCGCTGGCAGCTCATCACTTGCATCACTTTCGTATTAGTTGATGGGAGGGCCAGAGTTTCGGGGGAAATGTTTTGAACTTACGCCCAGAGAGCAAAAGCATTTTGATTGTCGGCAGTAAATGGGATAGACTGTGAAATATACATAGAGACCGGACCCGGGTTGCGAGATATCTAGAGTAAGCGCGGCGAAAATTTAATGTTTTTGTTTCTTACCTTTTCAGATGATAGAGATGCAGATACCTGGGGACGGAGAAAAAGCATGGATAAATACGTGTTTCTGATTTTAGAGATAGAGAACCATTTAGTAATGTACCTAAACTAACTTATACTAAGGTATTTGTAAGATATTAGGGCTTTATTCCTAAATTGTATTCTGAAGTCAAGACAAGCCCGCTGAGTTTCTTGCCGGATCATCTCAGTCGAGGTCGCGTTCCGATCCGGCTGTAGATATAAAAAAAAAATATAATATAATTTAATATTTCTAAGTGGCCTAAACAAAATAAACGATTTGAATTTGAAATATTCAAATCAAACACCTATGACAGAGACACTAAGAAAGTACGAACAGCTGACTTTTGCCATAGACTGCCGTTTGCTGTATTTTTTGTGTATCTCCGTATATAAGCTACCGTACCTAAAATAATATTTCGGACTTCTTATACATCCTGTATTGTAAGATAACTAGATTGTGAAGCACCATATTAAGCTATTGTGAAGCACCATATTATATGAATAATAAGTCCAATCATAGAACATAAAGAAATTGCACACTCGTGACACAGTGAACCAAATCGGCAGCGGAATCGGCGCGGGCACAATACTCGGCGATAAATGGGAATGGTCGGGGTTCAGTGCCGGCGGCGGAACGCGAGTCGTAAAACAAACGGATTAGGGGTGGACGTACATGAGTGTGATAGTGGGGCCCCGAGAGATGATGAAGAGGAAGCGGTTTAAATTATGTAAACAAAAACCGATCGCCTTGAGGACACATAAATAAAGAAAGCTGCGGAATTATTCATCAGAGCGATCAGTAATAATTTCTTGGTAAAAATCGGTGACTATTCCATGTTTCTATTGTTAAATTCACAGGACTTTCAATTAATTTACGCAGTGTATTTTTTATTCATAATTACAGTTTTGTTAAGCCTAAAAATGGACTGTTGATTCTTTTAACAATAACGGACCCAAATTAATACTTATTCTCCGTTATAGTAGATATTAATTTGGGTTGGCCTTTTCTGTATTTATAAACGTATTATTATTGTTTATAAATAATTTGTTGGAAGGATAGCTAACGATTGACGATAAATGCTTCGCATTTCGCTTTGTAGAGTTGGAACAAATCTAACACAATAACAAGTGTCTTATTCGGTCATCTGTTTAACCGCTATCTTCGTGGCCCCAACCTAATTCCCTAAAACTTGCAACCAGCGCTTCTAGCCACAGCGGCTATTGGCGGAACTATAAAACTGAGCCGTAATAAAACTAGTCCCTTTACACGCATGCATACATCACTAATGACATGACACATACATTGAACGCCTACCATGGCAAACTTAAAAACTTAACTAGAATAACCATCGATGTATTATGAAAAAAAACACCTCGTTTGAAGGATGTATATCGTTGCAAACTTATCTTTTCCGTTGGCTGTGTCGCTACTAGTCATTAAAATGTGGAAACAGGATGATATATTCCATATAAATAATGTTAGTCCCAATTTTGTCCACCGGAAAAAGTGAGTTTGTGGGAGTGTAGATGGTTTTATGTCCCGGGACCCGCTCGTTAAGTTTGGTGCAAAATATTTGATAGTGGGCTTGTTGAAGATTTTATAGCTTCACGCGAGGTAATTACGTTCTATTGTTATTGTAAAGGATGTATTGTTGTTTAAGGTCTGTTACGACTTAAAAGCAGATGGGTAAGTAATTTATGGTTAAGTGTTAAGATCTTAATTCTAAGGAAATGTTTATCTATATTCCTTATCTAAGAAGAATAATTAAAAAAGGAATATTTACTTTTTTAATGATTAGATTAACAATGCGATACATTGCTAGGATGAAATATTTATCTCTTCATTAGCTTTCCGATTGTACTATGAGTACTGAACAAGAGACTGGGGGCGAACCCAGTGACACCCAGACGAGGTAAAATTACGAACAGGTTATTTCCGAAATATGCCCCAGCGGGAATCGAACCCGCAACCACCATGTGCAGTGAGCCGAGCGGCCTACGCTCGGACCACTGCGCCAAGCGGTCGTCAGATTTACTGACATTCATTAAAAACGTAATAATGATCCTGAAAATGTTTATTTGGAACATGAATACAATGCGCTCGGGGTTTAATATAAATTTATTACGAATATTAATATCGGAATATCAATTGAGATCCAAAAATAACTGAAACCAATTCAATAGCTACGAATTGTAATACATTCGCTTGTCGCTACACTCTGAATGGATCTTGAATGTACGATGATGTTATTGGAGTGGTTATTGACATATTAACAACTAGCTGAGCCCGCGACTTCGTCCGCGTGGAATTTAACTTAACCGCTCCCGCTCCCGCGCTCTTGTTTTTCTAAAATACTGCCTAAGTTACTGCTTATAACATCAGCTATCTGTCAGCGAAAGTCCCGTCAAAATCGATCCAGCCGTTACGGAGATACTCTTTGATGTCAAGTATTTAATTTTTTTACGCGGAACCCTAATTGTTTTTCTAAAATTAAAGTATCCTAAGTTACTCCTTATAACATCTGCCAGTGAAAGTTCCGTCAAAATCGGTCCAGCCGTTTCGGAGATTAGCCGGAATAAACATACAGACAGACAGACAGACAGACAAAAATTTATTAAATCGTGTTTTTGCTAAAGGTGTTAGTTTGATATTACAAACAGACACTCAAATTTTATTTATTTGTATAGATATGTTGATGTGTGTATACATTAATATATTATAGTGGTAGTAGTGAAATATTAGTCATTGTTTACTAAATAGATATGAAAGTATATTATGGCAATTATAAACAATTTTTTTTTTAACATTTATCTGTCTGTTTGTTCCCGCTAATCTCCGAAACAGCCGGACCGATCTTGATGGGATTTCCACTGGCAGATAGCTGATGTTATAAGGCTTATTTTATTTTACGGAAGAACCAGTCGGGCGAAGCCACGAGCAGCTGCTTAAGCTTATACAATTAACGTACATATAAGCGCCTCCAAACCTGCATTCCCAGCTCCGTGGCGCCGAGCCGAGCCGGCAACAATAGGTATCGTGTTTCTTTGATGTTGCCCGCGTTAATTTGACAAGGGTATTGAATTGAGCCCGAATACACTACCACACACAACGTTCATGGCGGCTCGTGTTTTCTATCAAACTACACTTTGTGAATAAATAACAAATAAATATCGCCAATTTAACAACATGTACTATAGAAACAGGATCTTTCAATAGTTCGAAATAATATTTGGGGTTTGGGTGAGTCTGATACCCCACCAAACCCCAAGTATCATCAAGTATATCGGGTATTAAATGGTATAGAAATCTAAACAAAATTGGAACACTTTTTCAAATGGTAGATTTTTTTCCCGTTAAATAACACTCAGATAAAAATAACTAAGTATGCAAATTTTTACAACCTTATTTTTTAATTTTGGTGGCTACAGGTGATTTTGGTGAATACCGTGAACACTGTTTTCTAGGCCATTGGGTATACCCTAGGATGATTTAAGGCATACCCAATCAATATGCCCATAACATGAATATTCGTCATAACTTTGATGCCCGTATTTTGAGGCCCGTATTTCGAAAAATACGATAGTCACAAAATAATCTGCCTTTCGTAGCCTGTCTGTAGTTAATTGGCTAAAACTGTCAGGTCGTAAGTTCCAAAAAAGTAGAATGCTGGCGTGTTTAGCGCATCTCCCTAAAAAAATATCTACGGGGCTCGGACTGAAAAAAATATATCTATTCATGTCCTGACCTTCGTCACCCTCATATACAGTGCATTATAGCATGCCAGAAACTCCAATTCAAAGCCCTATGCGATACACAATCGAGAATCGATATGAACCGATCATATCGATACTCGTTTCCATAGCGACCGAGTAATTAAATTCGATATTGTTGTTATAATTTCCACGGCCTCTCATTATCGACGCAAAGTTGTTCATAAATACGGATCGCAATAATGATGTCGTCTGACATCATTGTGTTGGATAAATTAGTTTTGAACGTGCGTTATTGAAATTTGTAATATCGACGGGTTTATTAATTTAAACCTTTGGAATAAATTATAATTATTGTAGTCAGATGATCAACCTGCCCAATACCTTCGGCCTCAGTAATAATGATGTAAAGTCTTATAGTGTGAGTGTAGAAACAAATAATTATACTCTTTTACCCCAGACTTCGTATGACGTCGCGCCTTGCAAAACCATCATCACACCTGTGTTCTCCGATGGGATAGGCAGAGGTGCATTGCATGGCGCCTACTTTTGACTGGACCAATGGTATTTTGATCACATTGTTATATTAGGCAAGCTCATTGTTATTATAGAGGGCTTTGACATTCCCCCTGATTGCGAGGGGTTTCGGGCCGGAACCGAGTCATAGTTGAATCAGTCCGGGTTGGTAGACTTCACACGTCTAAATACAGGTTTCCTCGCACTGTTGTAATTCACCGATCCGAAGGTGAGATGATCTTTGATGAAAATCTGATTCCCACGTTAAACAGATTTGATCAGCATTCGTAGAGCTTGTGGGTTCTGAATTTTAATAGTAATGACTATTATACATTATAAAACGATAGAGATGACTTATATTATAAATGCGCAAGTTTGTGAGTGTGGATGTATGTGTGTTACTCTTTCACGCAAAAACTACTGAACGGATTTGGATGAAATTTGGAACACAGATAGTTTATAACCTGGATTAACACACATAATACTCTACTTAAGTCTACGCGGACGAAGTCACGGGCTAGAAACTAGTATTTCCATATTTCCCTCATAAATTTCATTTTCCTAACTACAAAATGGCGTCCGATGAAAAGTGTCAAAATTTAAATATCGCCCGCCTGGCGTCCCTGCGGCCGACACCCGACGAATTCGCTGTTCATCCGCGTATACCTATACTAAATGCCGAGACATTGTACAAGAGCTGAGAAGCTACAAGGACATTATGGATGCGTTAAAATATTTGATATAGGTTCGTAGCTTCGGTAATGCAGATTTAATACCCTAAAATAAAGGCTCGGAAGTTTTACATTTTATTCTGCAGCTCAAATTGTAATGGTTATGGTGTAATTGATTATAATATAATGTCTAATCACAGATATAGATTTACATAGATAACGTTCCATAGCATGTACTTCGCGTGTACGAAACCCCGACCAAGCGTCAAGGTTGGCCGCCGCTGACTTGCAGTCCGCGCGAGTACAGATATAAAAAATATGAGTATGAGCGAGATAATCACTCGAGAGAATCGTAACGGGCCGAGGGGCATCGGCGGCATCGGTGTTTGAAGCGGTTTGGATTTCCCGTCACTAATGACGTCACATTAGGTATTATAAATTGGGCAAGCTTGGTTTCAATACAAATCGTTATACTTGCGTTATCTATGTATATGTATGTCTGTGTGTCTTATGATTATATTAGCTGTTTTATAGTGAAGACCCTTGACAAAAACACTTGTATTGATCTTTGAGACCTGTCCAAATAGCCTGTTTCACCCATGTTTTGGAAAAGTATCTTAAATATACTTAATAATACAGCCTTAGCTAAGTTACAGGTTTATTAAGTTATAGGTACCTAAAGACTCACTATGCCCCACGACTGTGGATGCGCTGACCAAAATAGCGTGATAGTGTATTAAATTAACGTCAGTTCTTTTTTTTATAGAACAAAGTCAGCAAAGCGTACGACCTTACTCATGTTAAGCAGTTAATAAATAAATATCGCCAGACTGACACACCAACTGTATGGTCCCAAACTAAGCAATGCTATGCATATAATATGGATCCGAGTGACACCCAGATCAGGGCAAATTACAAAAAGGCCATTTCCCAAATTTGCCCCGGCGGAAATCGAACCCGCAACCACCATGTGCAGTGAGCCGAGCAGCCTAGGCTTGAACCACTGCGGTAGGCGGTCGTCAAGTCGTTAACGTTGCCGACTTGAAGAGGATTGGTACAGAAGGAGAGAAAGGGAGGGGCGGTTGGGCCTTCGACTCCCTCAGTCATCATAAGAAAAGCAGTTATATTAACTACTTTAAGGTGAAGGCGCCTGTATAGCCCGCGAAATTCAAAATCTTCGAGTATTTTTATAGTTTATCCAAATCAGAAAACATTTAAGACAACATTTTGTGATTTGCGACAAACACAGTATGCAGTGCGTTTATTAATACATTTATTTTACTCTATATTATCACGGTGTATATGATACTAGTAAATCACTAAATATACAAAAAATGCCAGATTATCTGGATAGCTGTCGTTCTTGAAATGTTTTAGAGTAAGTAGGATATATTAATAAATGTACTGCACACGGTCTTTGTCGCGAATTACAAAATGTGCCTTTTATGATTGTCAGATTTTGAAAAATTTCTGAAAAACCTCAAAAAAATTTGAACTTCGCGGGCTAGATGGGCGCTTTAGCCTTAAGCTGATCATCTGTGAGAGTGCCCCGATCAAGCATCCCGTATTTGAGTGGAAGTCAATCGGTTCCTCCTCCAAGATCGCGCGATACCTCCGTATTCTGTTCGTGGTTGCAGGTTGCAGACTGTCGGTGCAAGGCGTGCAGACGCGGTGAGTGACCTGCGAGAGTTGTGTGCCATACGATGAATAGTGGCATTAGCGCGCCGACGCCGCCGCCATTACACGAATTATTGCCATAAGTACATGCATATAACCATTAGTGTCATATAACACGTCTGTAATCTTCCAGGGGCTGGCCAATGACATTTGAAACAGCGACGAGCGCTTGGCGCGTGGTTCGAGCGTTGGCCGCTCGGCTAATGGAACATGATGGTTGCGGGTTCGGTTCCCGCCGGGGAAAATTTCGGAAATGGCCTTTTCGTAATTTGCCCTGGTCTGGGTGTCACTGGGATCGCCCACAGTCCATTATACGGTGTCCATAGTACAAGCATTGCGTAGTTTGGGACCATACAGTTGGTGTGTCAGTCTGGCGATATTTATTTATTTATTATTTAACAGTTAACGGTGTTAGGGCCAATCTGTAGCTCATTAACCACATCTCGTACAAAGTCTGGCTCCATAGGGGTAGTACCACCCTCATACGGAACATCGGCCTGGAGCAGCTAGTATAGCTGCGTTTCGTACAATGAATGAGAGAGTTGGAACATAAAACCACCTCTCGCCCTCACTCCTCTTCTGGACAGTATCGTGCGAGCAATGGCACACACAAACACCTATAGGCTATGGTAACTGTTCAAAACAGGCGGGTCGTACGTTTTTTGCTGTCTTAGTTATAGATACTAGTAGTCGCCCGTCGTCGAAATTCGACCATAATTCATTTAATTTTAAACGTCTTTAAGGTTCTATTATCAAACACTATTTATTACATAAACCCAAAAACCTTCTTCATCAATACTGGCACGCAGAATGCACTATGGAAGTCCCGCCTTCCGAAATAAATAAAAAAAAACTGTCACCGTCTGTCTGTCAGTCAGTTACTGGAAGTTACAAATGTGTGTGTGTCAAACGCATGGTAGTGTGTATACTTATTTATTTATTTATTTATTTAATACTTTTTTTGCGTAATTTTAAAAAATAGCATTTTGCACTCCTCTATATAAACTATAAGTGTGGGAAATTTCATACTCCTCCGTCCGCGCAATTTTCGTAAAAAGGGGTACAAAGTTTTTGCTTCTCGTATTAAAATAATGATGATATAAAAAGACAATACTCTTACGAAATGAAAAATTACAAACAAAATATAATAGCATTTTGTTCTAAACTTTAGCTGTTATTTTGTGACAAATATGTCCCGATAATTGCGCCCGTGGTGTAGAGCGACTGAGCTGTTTACTTTCAGCCTCTTGTTATTGCATAGGGTTGACACCGATGTGATCCCTGAGTAAGTACGTCACAGTGGTTTTGCAAGGGAAACAAGGCGATGAATCCTGCACTGCTTCGAAACAAGTGTGTAACTATGTCCCGAATACCCCTCACATCGGAAATCTGTCATATGTGGGATTAGCAATCAATGGGATTAGCCTTGTACCCTATTATTATAGGTAAGTACATAATAGGATTTAGAACCGAAAATACCATTGGCAAAATGTGGGTTCACTAACAGTCCACCTTTTTTACCCAATCCATTTGGGTAAAAAAGAAATGATGGTGTGTTGTTTTATTAATTATGTTTTCGTGTTATTGTACTACTGTTTAGGCTGAGTTTGTCGTATAGTACTTTGTACGACATTAGAAAAATACTAAAATACAGCAGAGTTATTATTGATCAGCACAGCGTCAAATTGTATCGTTTTGAAGGACATTTGGATTCAAAGGATTTATTCAAGGAATATTATTTAAATTTTTGTGTGCGGCCTATGCGGGAAAATTCATTCCAAAGCCTAAATAAATAAGTAACTTTAAGAAGTTTCCTTTATTTAGTACAAATAGTAGTAAAAATAGTTCGGGTGGCAACATCCGCTTATGCTTACTCTTTCATGCATGTTGAACTGAAAAGTAAAGTAAACAATATCTGTGCTTGCTAACCCTACAGCCCGGCGTCCCCGGTCTTTACTTTTAATCTCTCTTTATTTTCTGTCCGTACAAGAAAGTGTTGCGTATTTGTCTTTTGTCTAACGACTCCGCCCGACTGGAAACAAGAGATTGTGTTTCCGAAGCGACAGTTATACTGTTTTAATCTATACCAGTGATTCTTATAGTACTATATGATGACAAAGAAGAAGGATATATTAGTTAATCTTTGGGTTTTATTGGCGATTTAAAAAAGAAACAGAAATATTTGATGGAGATTTTGGCTATTTAAAAAATAAACATATTAGAATAATGGAAATGCAAGTAAGGACAGTCGTATTTTTCAAACCTGTACGTAGGTATATTATTAGTTTAACTACAACTCAACCCTAATTCCATTTGGTGTAAATATTCCAATATTTTTAAACTACTTTGAAGATGTTACAGAATGTAGTATGTGGCAATTATCTATATTTTTAATTTATACAATATTTCACAACATAATTCCACAAAACAGTAATTCAAAGTCGCATACAATGAAATCTTTCAACATAAATTCTATAAATGTGAAGCCCTGTAAACCAACTTATATGCCGCACACAGAAACTCCCTTATTCCTACTAACATTGGGGTTTATTCTCTTCAACTAATCTACAAAATGTTATTTCAACCTCAAGGCCAAATGAAACTGAGCCAAAACGGTTCCATTACCACAATTAAGCGTTATTACTGCTAATGAATTGGAATATAGTTCTTAAACTATAGTAATAAAAGTCAGTTTTGAGCGGCTAATGCAGTGGCTTTTGCAAAATACGTACGTTTCTTTTTACAAAAGTTGTTCTGTTACCGGGAAAATGGATTAAAAGGCAAAGACACTGAATTCTATGTATTTCAGGATTATAAACACTATTTAGGGTGCTTCAAGTAAATACATGTATTTGTTAAAGTGCAAGCACAATTTACATAAAGTTTAAGCAACTATTTATGAGTACAAATTAAACTTTTTATACTTAAGGAGTTCACTCTACCCACAGATCACTCCGCTTGTGCGTGGGCATTGATAAAAAACACAACTTTCCTTCTAAGCATGGTATCCCATAGTCCATAGTGTCCCTTATGTACTGAGGCACTTTGGAAAAGTACTAGGGCAGCATAACAATGTAGAAAGCACGTACGTAAGTAAACTTCAATCCCATCCCTCTAACAAAAGACTACACAATGAGTTAAAAGCTTTTGAATAAGTATCATTTATTACGAATTATTGTATTTCCAAAGCCATAAAAGTCTGGAAAATGAATCACAAATTATGAATAAGTAGGCAGCAGCTGTCAAACGCTGGCAACTCTAAATTTATTCTTTTACGCAGTACTGGAGTGATTAAAGTGGGTCACACTTTGAATATTATGATTAGCATGACAGTGGGGTTCCGTGTGTATTGTACTTTTGGCCTGTTAGTGCATATTGTAATCTCACAGCGCCCAGTCAACGACATTTGAATACAAATATTTGTATTGCATGAAAGTTGCAACCGAATTACCTCATATGATTTTTAACATTTTCTTGTAGGGCACCCACAGTTACTCCTTTAAACTAGGATTTCCAGCAGTATCAATCGCAGTCGCTGAGTTAGGCCTTGGTGAGTTTCAATGAAAACTTTAATGCTCACTTTAATGTTCTTGCTTGCTGTGGATTTGTGGAGCGGGTCACCCTCTTCCCTCTATTATGGTTGAGGAGTGTGATGCCGCTTTTCAAGTCATGCTCGTGCGCGGGTGCTGCTTGCGGGGATTGGGCCACTCACTTGCCTCTTAACAACATTGTCGTTAAATACTATTCATTTACTTAGCATGGAAGGCATCACACCAAAGCAATTATATTATTATGCACCTGTTTTATTAATTGTTATTTTTGGTTCGTAAACATTTAATTTGATCTAAGTATGAGTAGGTATGACCACCACACTAAACTAGCTTTCTCATTTTATCTACATACCTAAATCTGAGGGAGATTTGATTATTATTTACTATTAGTTATTTAGTGATAATGGTGTTGCCTGCTCATATTATTATTTTATGCTGTTCTTGAGAATGTACACCATCCGTAATTCATTGAAAAGGGTAACCATTGAGTTTCTTGCCGGATCTTCTCAGTGGAAGCAGCATTCCGAACCTGTGGTAGATTCTGACTATTCATAAATGCCAAGCGAAATTTTAGCAGTTGGTAGAATAGTTTTGTTACAATTAAATGTGTTACAGGCTTGTTGTTAACTTTCTGAAATGTCATGCGTAAGAAATAAATAAAGACTACCTTACTCTTAAACCAAACCTAGGACCACGTAAGACTATGCAAGTAGGTAATAAAACAGTGAATTAAATAATAAGGTAAGGACTCTGATACTCATATATGAAGTGTTCGCGGGCCGGGCCTAAAAGCACATGGGCGAAAAAACAAGTATAGGTATATCACGCTCAATTTGTCGTCTAAATTCGAAGACAATGAGGCCACAAATTTCCTCAGCCGACCATACTAGACCTCTAACATGGCTATGTTGTCTCGCTAGACTCGTCTCAAGAAATGGTATTTTTACTATTCCAACTTTTCCCAAAGAACCCTAATTTTTCTGTCTGTCTGTCCAAACAATAACTCGGTAATTGCTGCGTCGCAATTAAACTTGCGATGATTCACGCTTTCATAGCTCTTTGTGTCATTTCAATGTACGAAGGCGATACGGAAATGTTAACAAAGGGCCTTTAAATAGGTATTCTTATTTAAAGGGCTAAGGCTGGGCGCACATGCCACTTTTTTACGTCAGAATCTCCGATGCGATTATTGAAAAAGCGATTCGGCCACGGCTTCCGTTCCATACTATAGAACAGTATCAACCCGAATGGTCAAGTGTCCCAATCGGATACCAGGGGGGGGGTGTATTCATAGTCGTCGAAAAAAGTATCCGTGTCGGAAACAACCATCCCTCTTCTAATTTATTTATATACTAGCTGAGCCCGCGACTTCGTCCTCGTGGAATTAAACTTAACAAAAAAGCCCGCTCCCGCGTTCCGAGCCCGCGCGACAGGACGCATTTTTTTGTTTTTCTAAAATAATAGAAGCCAAAATGACTGCTTATAACATCACCTATCTACCAGTGAAAGTCCCGTCAAAATCGGTCCAGCCGTTTCGGAGATTACCCGGAACAAACATATAGACAGACAAAAAATTTTTAGTTCGCGTTTTTGCTATAGGTGTCGTTTGTACTTTCATATGCATTTAGAGAAAAGGTGTTATTTTGATATTACAAACAGACACTCCAATTTTATTTATTTGTATAGAAGAAGGATGAAAACTTCGTTTCCGACATTAGAAACTTTCCGCGCTTTCTATATATTTAATTACTAGGTACTAGCTTTTGCCCGCATCGCTATTAATTTTTTGAATGTCGAGACTAGTTCCCCCCTCGTTTAACTTTATCTAATAACTATCCAGGTAACTCCATAAGAAAAAATAATCATAATAGTTTAACCCGTTTAGGAGGAGAAGGATTACGAACACTCGATACGGACTCGGGAATTTTAGATATGAAGAGAAGATATAGTCGCGTACCACAGACCAATGAGACATGACACCGCTTATGTCCACTATTGTAGAATTTGGACTGGTCCGTTAAGGTTGAGCGGTGAATAGACCAATCAAAATGTCAGGTGCGGTCAAACATGTGCATAATGAAAGGCTAGGGAGGGTGTCCGGCTATGCGGCGTCTATAGCTTATTAGTCTGTGTGGCGTACACATTCGGTTTGCTTTTAACTCAGATCATCCTGTTCCATGCTCTAGCACACGATTAGGGAACGTAGACACCGAATTCAGTATCATTAGTATCGGATCTTCCGATATAGTAACCGAATCGGAGAATCGGACCTGGTGCCTGCCATGTGCACGCAGCCTAAGGGCCTAACCTAGCTAATGTTTGAGACGTATACGGAAGAGACCTACTTATTACCTGACCTTGTGAACTCATTTGAATCACTGTAATAATATCATAGTTGAAATGGAATTATGATACTGAAAGGAATTTAGCTTGATGACTTTCTTTGTTTGGTAAGGTTAAGCGATGGCGGGGTTAAGAAATGGATGGGGCGAGTGCAGATTGATTTTATATAGGTAAGTATTTATGTGTTTTTTCGGCACTAGCCGAAAATATAAGCAGCAGTTTCTTTGGCTTTTCTCAGTTACCTAGTAATTATATTTAAATATAAAACTTGTGTTCATTTATAAAAAAAGCTGCAGCTGCAGAAGTGCTTATGTTATTTTTATTGCATTAATAAGATTCAAATTCGCATGAAAAAATACTTCGAAGAACTTTACTATTCTTGACTTTTTTAAATTAATAATGATGCCAAAACTTCTGTCTTCAAACCACGATAGAACTAAATTTAAAACATCGCAAATTACGTATTTCTGAAACTCAGTGTTATTAACATACTTAATAGAAAAAACCAACCCTTCTAAAGCTCAAAGAATTTACCAAAATATCATTAAGGTATTTACAATGTCTGCCTACACGTTATCTTAAAAAAATACTTATTCCTCTCTCACACAACAACAACAATTTAACCTTCATCCAAACCCATCAATATCTCATAAATAAATATCATCACCATGCAAATATATCAAGCGCCGTACATCACGGTATAAACAGTAGGGTGCACCCAGTGAGGTGTGTAACAGGTCGTCTGGGCATCGCCTGGGTGAACGACTAGTGTCGGATAGGCTCCGGTCACTCACACCCAACGTCTGGGGGGCATACAGACGGTTGGGGCTTCGAGTATGTTGGCGAACTTGTTGGCTCCTTCAATAATAGATCCATTAAAATGGTTGGAGCGAACAACATTAGAGAACTGTGCATGAACCGTTGCATCTCTGCCTTCTCCTACGGAAACTAGAGGCGTGATCGTGCTCTTGTACTAAATTTATTGTTCGGCAATTCGTCTCATCTGAAGATCAGCGTGAATTATATCATTAGGACGGTCAAGAAATGTCTCCTGACGCACGGAGAGCAGTCTAAAAGAGTATTTTTAACATCGTTAAGAACCAACAACGTGGTTCTCGGTTGCAGCAATATTGCAAGGTAGAAATTAGCCTTGAGAAATTTGCTTACTTATTTGGTTATCAGTTGGCAAAGATTACTTATGTACTGAGATATTTTCATTTATTGGCAACAATTTGCAAGTGGCAAATATATTCAAAGATTAAAATAAAACTATTTTTCGGATTTTATCGCGTTTATTAAATTTCGGGAACATAAATTTAATAAACGCGATAAAATCCGAAAAATAGTTTTATTTCAATGTGTAGTATTCGCGTAAATATAAGAAATCAATATATTCAAAGATTTCACTGATAGTCATTTACCTGGCTACAAGTTTTCTTTTTGTACCATTAACTATAAGTAAATAGGGTATTTTAAGTATAAAAATATATACGACCGCGCTATTTTGCTCGCCAAACTAACCGTAAATGTGTCACGTATAAAAGCCGCCGAAACTTCCAGACAGACAAATGAATTCGCAAGTTCTGAAACTTGGGCTTCGGCGGAGTTTTACTTGATAGACTCGGATGTGTTCATGTTCCGCGAGAGACTATCTACTCGAGTATGCGACATAGCCGAGTACGTACTCTGAAGTTTATCCCATGTAGACCGGGTTAGAATAGTTTGTAAGAGGCTATTATTTCTCTGTCCATTTCAAACAGTATGTACATCTTATACAATGGTGGCCTTGATGGAGACGTCATCAGAAAGTTGACCGCACATGCTGAACTAAATTAGCATAGGACCAGAATTAATGGTGTGAGAGTGAAACCTATAACCCCCGCAAGGCCATCCATCAACTAGAGGACATTCAATGCTGGACAGAAATGTAAGAAAGGAAAAGATTTATTCGACACAGACACAAGATCTTACAAAGAAGACAAATTAACACAAAAGGAAGTGGGCTACCATGTTTGTTACCTCAATGCTACCTGTGCCGAAAAAGCGTTTAGCTCAGCATGAGCTGAAAGGGACCGAAACCTCCTACAGCGCTGGTTTTAAGCCATAGGCCTTGGCTTAAAACCAGCGCTGTAGGAGGTTTCGGTAGGTATGGTAACACAGCTACGCAATACTACAACTTGAACTTCTCACGATCTTTCTCGTATCCATTAGCATCTTTTGAGGTCATAGTGGTCACTTTATGGAGCTCCATCTCGAACCTTCGTGCGTCAATGCATGATGTTCAAATGTTCTTGGAGCTCGACCATTCGACCATTTACAACCTATTTTAATTCAATGATGAAACCATTTCAATTATTAATTAAACTATCAATTGCTATAGTTTATAATCCTCTTTAATAGGCAAACTGTCGGTACATCGGTAGTGTAATATAGGCATATAAAGTGCACGAGACTTGAATATTAAATACAATTATGGTCGCATATAAAACACAATAATAAAACATTATATTAATGTAATAAAACCAAATAGCCCATGAGAGTGAGGCATTTTATGAGGTATATAGATTTTCTGGAAATGGCAACGAAGGTAACCAAACTAAGATACCTACAATGACATAAAGATCGCTACAAGTTAGTATCTGCGCATCTTAATAGATGGCGCGTAATACAATTCTTGATGTCCTAGAGCAAGCAGGCGTTTATTCATAGAAGTCTGAATTACAGAAGTAAAGGTGTCATGTAGCATCACACCTGATAATATATTATGTTAGATGAGGTTTTTAAACACGCCAGTAGGCGTAACATACAAGACCACTTCCATCATATCTAAAGTTTCGTGTGTTTAATTTTACGAGTTCAACAAATATGCGCACGAGTTTCCGGATTTAACGCAAACGCTTCAAGGTTACGCCGACGTACCGATGCACTGATGCGCGCCTGTTTTGATAATGCATATACAATGAATATATTCATCATTTTGTGATTATAGAGACGTGACTTGACTCATCAATAACACATGAAAGATCTCAAGGACGGTCCTAAAGAAGAATTAGCATTTGTTAAATTTAAGAGCAACGCGCCTAAATGGAAACTATAAAGAGAGACTGATCAAATGAACGAGGCTCATGAAGGGACTTGGTCGTTTCACATTTCCACCACTGTTATTCTTCCATCCAGGTGTATTGCACCAGGATCAAAGTACTGTCCAACGCGAGTCCCGGGAAAATGCAAAATTATCATGACAAGCAAAAAAAAAAACAATATGATGACTATCATAGCATATCAATTTCCACTGCACCTACCAATTTAAAATGTAAAAATGACACTTACATTATGTTATTATGAGTAGGTATACATAACTCAAGGTTCTGACAAAACTCCCGCATCCATGACACTGTCGTAACAATGCCTCGGAGATGATAAAGACTTTTTATAAGTCATTATATTAATACAGCGACAGTAACGCCATATACAGACGGCAAATAAATTAACATCGCCGGCGGGGCGAGTCAATGATCCACACTTACTTATGCATTGCAGTTGAAATGCAGTAGTTGAGTTTAGTACAAGATTTATGACAGGATAGGTCCAAGGTGTATCCGTCAACGAGATCGCTCGATCATGACATTGTGTTTTTTTTTCTTCCAATGGGGGTGTCTCGCACCTCGTGTGAAACGCCTAAATGAATGGGTCCATTGGCCCATCTCTCAGATCATAGTGACAGAAGAAAGGCCAATGATTTTTCACGATGAGGAATTCTTTATTTCATAACTCATGAGAGAGATTGAAAAGACTAATTTTATTTCACACATTTTGTCTTGTCACAACCTTACTGAACTGCACGATAACTAGGAGTGACGCTTTTCAAACAGGGAGCCAAATAGCGCCACTCCTACGTAGAGCTAGCTCTACATAGGTGCCTATGTAGAGTCGGGGCCGATTCAGATTTCTGGTCCTTTTCTGTAATATACCCGCAACGCGCGCAATCGCAGCAGTAAACATGCGCGTGGGCAGAATACAGACGCATCTCGGCACTCTTCCGTGTATGACTCCGCTTATTTCGCTTATTATAACAACACTCGTAAAAGCTGCATATAAATGATGACTTGTCTGTCTTTTTGTTTGTGTTATATGCAAAAATGATGTATGAAAGCATGTGCCAAGTAGGAAACGGGTTCGTAGGCGCCGTCGTTTCGTGGGTTTTCTTAGTTGTAATACTGTTGTGTGTTTATGTTGTAATAAATCTTCTAATAAACAGTAGTTTATTGTGGAATTCTTAACCTTGACCGACGCTATTGAGTCATTCAACCTACAACTGGAAATCTCTAATATTTTCTTCATGAGCATGTTTACTGAAATATATATGACAGAGATTCTGATGGCTGCAATTTAAAGTAGCTATTCACTAGCTCTTAAATATGTATATTTTTCAAGGTAGAGCATAGTGCAGGAAAAAAGAAACGACCACAATGGAGACCCCAAATGTGATGTAAAAATGACTCAAACTCAAACTCAAAATTGTTTTTATTCACGTACACGTTCATATTCAATTATTTTATTTCTTAGGTTCTTATGAATCGTAAAAAAATGTTACACTACTGTTGACTCTACAATGCGTTCGGAATCCCTCCGTACGCCGCAAATTATTATTACAGGTTTGTGTAACTCATTTAGTATTAGCCACATAACTAAACTTTAGAGTGTGCCGAGCGATTTCCACATCAAATTCACTTAAATTAGCTCGAAATAGATTGAAGCTCTTTGCTTGTAAATCGGTTTTACATTCGTTTCCCTCGTACAGCACACGCAACTATTACTAATAAATAATGTGGTTCTAAAACTGTATAGACACATTTATTTTAATGTGATAAGGTTGTTTATTGCGTGATATTCTGTTGTGTAACTGAATGTAGATTTGTAATAAACGTTAGTACCTACCTACTCTTGTATTGTACAAACGACCTGTGTAATGAAAGCCTAATTTTATTATATGATGATAAAATTATATTTTGTTGGAATGTTCTATCCCTTTTAATACCCTAATGTAAGAGTAAGACTTTTCTTCCAATGAGAGAGGACAATTTTCAACCCGCACACAGTTTGGTAGATTTTGTATGGCTTCCGAAAATTGATTGTGTGTTCTGTTCCATTCCTGAATTGGGAAAGTTCAAAAGGGACTGAACATTCTGGTTTCAATAACGGGGTGTATGTGTTTTACGTTGAATATGTGGTAAATAAGTACGATATGAAAAATTTTTTGGAAATTAATTTATTTTCAAAGTATGGAATCTTGATTCGTCATAAAACTAATCGTGACGAGTGTGAGTGAAAGTGTGTGACGAACGCAGTCATAATATAATGGGGGAACATTTCTAGAGATATCAAGCAACAACATTGTATCATTTTTACGCTTGCGTCTATCAAGCGTATAACGACTTCTAGTGTTATGGTAGAACTACGTGTCATCATTCACAAAATTGTCGTTGTATTACATGAAATGTGTGTAAGCCAGTATATTCTGTGAGTCACTTCGAAAATATAGGTTTTCAGGGTGTGACAGTGGTGTTTCGGACTCACGATATTTTCGTATTTTTTTTCGTAATATTTATTTTGCATATGACTTGTTTTCGCATGCAATATGCATCGGAACGAATGTATTGGGTGTTTTATTTTGCAATTTTTGAATACATTCTACAATTGTTATTTTAAATTTGAAAAGTTTTACGCATATTTTGTGATGTAAATTTTTACGAAAAACTAACAGAAGTATTACAAAAATACTTGCCTATGAAAATATTTGTTTGTGAAAGGTGTATTTTTTTTATTGCCTTCGTACACAGTTCCAAGTGATGGTAAGTGGTAACCGTCAACCCGGACATTTGCAACTTAAGGATAGCAGACGCGGTCCCGGCTTTTTGGGCCCTATAAACAAGCCTTTGGAGAACCCAATGTTTAGACCAAGGGAAGGGAAAGTCTTCAGGAACTTAGGACTTTATATAACACTATATTAGAAAATGGATCGGATATCGGTGAACATTATTCATCAGCAAGTAAACACAGACACGTGTCAGACAGACTTTCCATTTTCAAAATCATTTGCCTAACAAATCATCGATTCTGAATTTCAAACGTGTCTGCGAATTTATTTTTGGGGTCATTGTGTAATCGTTTATGTAATGTTTGTGGGTGTGTTTATAAACGGCCTTATTTTGTTCACTTTGTATATTTGTTTTCTACAAATTGTGTGATGAATTTTGTAAAACACCACTACATACATTATGACAATAATTTCAAGTTTTGATCTACAAATGGTCAAACACTACGGCATACAATAATAAGAAGATAATTTCAAAATGATCTTATAAGGTTGGCGGCATGGTTTGGAACACAAGTGTGTAGGTATTCTTATCTTATCTTACTTTATTAGCTAGTGGTTAACTTTGGTGTCAGGCTTAACGATCGTGATAGCCAGGATTGACAGCTTGATAGCATAGCCAAAGCGCTCAGTTGTAAATGCCACTTGAAATCACCCATCTAGGAACGTGGTAAGCGCATATAGATATATTTCATAAGAAAAGTCAATTGATCGCTTCCGCTACAAGGTTTTGAACCCACTACCTTTTGCAACATAAGCCAGAGCTATTCCCACTGGGCTACAATAACCCTTAATCAGTTGAAAATAAGTAACAATTAATTTAATGTTTTAGTTGGTATTTTGTTGGTATTTTTCTTCAAATGTGAAACTCACAAATTGGTGTTGTAAGAATCGCGAACATTGTACCGTTCCGTCTTCTGTTCATTTGTTTGTTCATCACATTATCGGGGGTTTATTTACGCCATTATAATTAGGTACCGTACCTTAAATATTTACAGAGACTCGTTGTCAATGTTGCCTTTGAAAATAAAATGTTCCACCTTTTTGTTGACAAAATGGACAAGATATTTTTGTTTGATGTTAGAGGAAAATTTGTGAGAGAAATGGAGGGAGCAATGTTATGTTACATGGTAATTGACTAACGATATTCAATTACGTCATGTTTAAGGTACCTACCTAAATAAACTGACTATAAAAGTAAGGAAGGTAGTACTTTTCTGTGTTTTCGTTATAATACAATATGATAATAATATAATACCTATATATTTTATTTTACATTTATTTTAACTGTCTATAGTTTCATTGTTGCTAAGGTAGGGTATAATCATAGTATAAAGAGAGGGGAAGTAGGTTATCTTCATACAAACGCACCGCGCGCGGCTTGTATGTGTGCGCTATTGTATCTATGTGTCGACGCACGCACACTTTAACAAAATCTCGACCCGTTTCTCAGTGCGCCAGTCGGGGCTAACACTGCACAAGGTTGGCGCGCGCGTCACGGCTTTTCGGCACCGCTAAATGATTTATTCATCAATATCATCATCAAAATGTCTGATAATCGCAGAAGAACGTAATAAATGTGTGATTCAATAGATAGGTTTGTATTTATTAAAAATAAATGTGGTCCTTTATGTGTAAAAATACTACATTATGCATAATAAAAAAAAATCTAAAAGCTGACTTGTATAAAGCACTAAGCAAATAAATTAAACACAAGCTCTTAGACTATGTTGCCGCCTGTACCATCTAGCGGCGACATGGCGAGTCGGGACCGCGACTTGACGTTGCCGCTGTTCATGCGGTTGCTAGCGGAGCGCGAACAGCCGCGCCTAATATTTAGCTAAAAGTGACAACCCTAAGACAGTAGGCAATTATATCGCGAATTGGGCCGGAGATAGCCTACTCCCTCTTTTTTATACTATGGTATAATCGTCTATTCTAAGGATGTCTAGAAGATATTTTTAAGAAATTCTGGCATCCTTAGAGTAGAAAATCATGGACAAAACAAGTTGAGTTATTATAATTATGTATGTTTAATATCTGATAAAGAGTATTAGTATACGTCTATTAATCTATCGGTATACAACAGAAAAATATTAACATCCAATGGCTCTATTTAATGGTACGGAAAATTGAATGTATATTTCTACGCCGACTATATCTAGAACAAGTTTGACTTCAAAAGAAAAATATATCAAAAAATAATAACAAATAAAAAGTAATAATCTGTTTTCATAACATACCTACTCAATAAAGTAACGTATCGAGGCGAGTTTCTCCGCCGACTCCCAAATAAATAGAGGCTCGATAAATAAAACATAACACCACATTACTGCCGCCAGGGTGGGCAATGTTGAATTATTCACGGTATATAATCACACTGAAGAGATCAAACGTGCGATGCGTAATGTCACTGAAATGCGGGTTCGATACTTGGTGTGCATCTCCGACATTTTTAGAAATTAAATACCTATTCAATAAAATAAATATCACAAAGAGGATTAAGTAAGTAAGTATCGCCAGCAGCGCTTGTACTATGGGTACCGTACAATGACTGGGGGCGATCCCAGTGACACCCAGACCAGGGAAAATTACGAAAAGGCCGTTTCCGAAATTTACCCTGACGGGAATCGAACCCGCAACCACCCGATGCACTGAGCCGAGCGGCCTACGCTCGAACCACTGCGCCAAGCGGTCGTCAAACGGTCGTCAAGCGGTGGACTATAGTAGCTATTAAAATTGCGTTCTCCTCACTGTGACCCTCCTCCATTCACATCGGCAACGTGCGGGCAATGCCTTTGGTATTTCAAGCATCTATAAGCTATGGTAACTGCTTAACATCAAGTGGGTCGCATACTTGTTTGCCGATTCTGTTATATAAAAAAGGTACCGACAAACAGCAGCTTTTTGGCTCCATACTCCATGCTTGTAGTGTATAAATATTACTTGGATATTGTTTTGGAAATACCACTGCACTCCTATTAAATTTATAAACTAACTAGCTCTGCCCGCTACTTCGTCCACGTGTAATTTAATTTAACAAAAATTTCGGGATTATTCATCGCCTATTTTATCCCCTTGGGGGTAGATTAATCAAAATCCTTTCTTAGCGGATGCCTACGTCATAACATCTACCTGCATGCCAAATTTCAGTCCGATCCGTCCAGTGGTTTGGGCTGTGAGTTGATAGATCACTATGTCAGTCAGTTAGTCAGTCAGTCAGTCACCTTTGAGTCATACCAGGCATGCCTTTTAAGTTCTGTCGTTTCCATATTTCCCGGCAATTTTGAATTTGGAACTGTTCTATATTCGAATGTGTTTAAATTTCGAATCTCAAAGCAATTGAAAGTTTTGGGATTGATGCTATTGTTTAGTCACAGCGTCGATTAGAATCTGTCAGGTTACGTACGAAAATGAATCTTTCTAAGGAAAATGTTCGTGCAATAATTTTCTACAACTTTAGAAGAGGCCTGACACGGCTTCAGTGTTTTGAAGAGCTAACATCTGTGTTCAGTGATGAAGCCCCATGTCTGCGGACTGTCGAACGCTGGTATTTATAATTCCAGCGTAGACATACTAGTCTTAGTGACAAATCTCGCGAAGGACGGCCAAAATCCGCCTTCACTGAAGATAACATAATTGCTGTGAGACAACAAATTCTCTAAGATCGTCATGTGACGTATCGAGAGATAGAGGCTCTATTAGGCATCTCAGGGACAACCATTCAGAAAATCTTGCATGAAGCGCTTGGTGTAAGAAAGCTAGTTTGCCGTTGGATACCGCATCTGCTTTCCGACGATCACAAGGCGGCCCGCGTCAGATGGTGTAAGAAAACTCTGCAAAGGTTCAACCAAGGAGAGTCAAATCACGTCTACGACATCATCAGTGGTGACGAATCTTGGATCTATGCCTACGATCCTGATTCCAAACAACAATCTACAATCTGGGTCTTTCAAGACAAGCCAAAACCGACTAAAGTTGTTCGTTCTCGAAGCACTTCAAAGAAGGTGGTGGCCACGTTCATTGGAAAAACCGGCCATATTGCGACTATTGCACTTGAAGATCGTAGAACGGTTAATGGAGAGTGGTATACCACAGTTTGTTTACCACAAGTCATCGCCAACTTCGAAAATCTAACTCAAAGCGACGCATCATCCTGCACCACGACAACGCAATCTCACACAGCGCTCGTCAAACGATTGAGTATTTGAAGCAGGAAAAAGTAGAAATTCTTGATCATCCTCCATACAGTCCTGACCTAAGCCCTAACGATTTATTTACATTTCCTAAAATTAAGAAAAGTCTTCGTGGTCAAAGGTTCCAGTCCGGTGAAAAAGCAGTCGACGCTTTCAAGACAGCCATTTTGAACACCCCCACTTTAGAGTGGTATAAATGTTATAATAACTGGTTTGAGCGAATGGAAAAGTGTATTCAGATACGTGGTGAATACTTTGAAAAACAATAAAAAGTACTATAAGGTTCTAGTTGTGTTTTTTTCTTCAAACGACAAGACTTAAAAGGCATCCCTCGTATATATATAGATCTCAGCTCTGACAAGGATGCGGTTATGTTGTTTTCAATTACAATGGATTTAATTTACTATAAAACTACCTTCAATTTATTTTATTTGGGATATAACTACATCATTTATCGTTCACAATTGCATTTAATTCTTTTTTTTATTGTTGCAATAAATGTGTAACGCGACGACTTATTTTATTCAATACCTACTTAACCTAACCTGGGATCATTTTGGCTTGCAGGAGATGTCATCATTATCCTATAATTTAAATTATTTTTACCCAGCGTTGCAAGTCTGATTCAAACGCGAGCATGCCCGCACAGAATATTATCCTTTATGTTATCTCCTAATTAGGTGCTCCTTTCATCTTACTTTGTCACTCGTTCGTGGAAAAATGCAGTTAAACAAAGGGAAAATATGTCATAAGCGCATTGTACTTTAAATTTGTCGACGAACGAACTTGGAGGGCTAATTAGTGAAACGCGCTGACTGCGTCTGTGGTCTAGTGGTCATTTGAGGGGATGTGCATATTAATGTACAGAGTTCAATTCCTAGGTCGTGTAAAAATTTAAATTTTTCAATTATTGAAATTTTTACACGACCTAGGAATTATTATAAAAATCTGACTAATATTATTAAGAAGTTGTAACGTCGTAAATGGCAAAGGTCTCCCCTATTTCGTTAATACCTAAATAATTATCAAAATGTGGGTGTACAATAGTGTGTACCCCTGCTTACACTGGCCGGAATTACCAGCTTGATAGTGGTTTTATTTGTTTAACGAACTAATTACCAAGTGCTGAACAAAATATCGATCGATTTTAAAAATAGGTTCTAAAAATAACTGTGAATTTAAAATAGTGCCAAATGACAACGAACTCCAGCTCAAAAACCTCAGGTGCAGGGCCCTGAACTCAAATAAAATAAGAGAAATATGCACCGCATATTATTATGACAATCAAAGGAATCTTTGTGAAGTTCTGTACTGAGAGTAATTGTTGCCTTTCAAACACGCTCAATTAGCGGCGAGGGCTCATTACGTACACAAATGTTGCGACGAGGAGACATCGGTGTTGTTTCGAAATTTGAAAAAAAAAAGTATTTGTCAATCTTTTTTTTTTGCGTTGCTTTGTTTTAAGATTTTTCATAAATGCACGTCATTTATATAGTCTGAAACAAAATTGGTTTAATTCATTATTACTATTATTAAAGGAATCATGGCTATTTGAACAGTAAGGTATGTTTTATTTAGATATACCTATTATGCATATCAGTTTTGTAGAAATAAATATAAATTATAAAACCCTGAAAATCTAAATGAGAAAAAAAATCAACGCATAATCCATGCGATCTTGGCCTTCTTGTTTGAATAAAAAAAAGATTAAAAAACAACAAAACCTCAGCTCAAAAGCCCGCGATTATAAAATCGTAATAATTTTACCAACCTGCGAGGCGAACGTAACATATAACTAAACATGGGTTATTGTCTGCCGCGAATTGGGTCGAAGACCGGCACAGACTGATGACATGCACCGCACGGCCATTAACACCATATGCAGTTGCATTATTATTTTTATCTGCAAGACGCTTGGCGCAGTGGTTTGAGCGTAGGCCGCTCGGCTCACTGCACCGGGTGGTTGTGGGTTCGATTCCCGTCAAGGTAAATTTCGGAAATGGCCTTTACGTAAAATTTCCTGGTCTGGGTGTCACTGGGATCGCCCCCAGTCCATTGTACGGTAGCCATGGGACAAGCGCTGCTTAGTTTGGGATCATACAGTTGGTGTGTTCGCCTGGCGATATTTGATATTTAATTATTTTTTTTTAAAACACCGGCCAAATGTATGTCGGACCATGTACAATGATGGGTTCCGTAGCCATTTCAATAGCGAATATTTATCGTATCTATAACCAAAGTAGTTGAATATAAGAAACAAAGTTGTATTTGCAGTTGATTTTCGACTCTCACTGTTGAGTTTGTTAAAAAACGAAGGGGAATCAGCAGCTTTAACTTGGTCGGCTCGTGATTTAGTGAACCCATACCTCTTATTATTTTATTGTTATTTCGTAGCATCTCACCGACAATGACTATGATCTCTCTATCAAGAGTTTTAGACTGAAGAGAAGAGAACTGTTTGTTGTTTCATTTTGCCATAAATAACAGCAAAAAAATATGTTTTATGTTCATTCGTGTATTTCTTAGTATTTAAAGGTGACGATAGATGGCGGTAGTAGTATCTAAACAACGTAGTATTTCAAACTGGGGTGATATTTTAAACAGATTCCCTTTAGAATATCCCGGAACCCTTATTGTGCATTACCCGACAAGCAGTTGGCGAATGTTTTATTTCAATTTGAAATCGGGGTTATTTTAGCGGAAAAATAAACAATGAAATCTATGGTTATCATAAATCACAATTATTTTCCTTTACCAACAACGCAGTGATTTTTTATACTGTGAACAATACTGTTTATTACATAGTGTACATAATAGCAGTGCATTTAATTACATAGCTGCTTCATCTATGACAATAAAACACTTGGCCACTTTCAGTCTGTACGCATGTGCAAAAATTAGGTCAAAGACCCACGGACTATTGACATCGACCGGGCATCGACATCAAAACCCTATGAAGGTATACTTACTCAAATAAAATTGAATAAATACTGAGCTGGATATCGATGACAACGCCATTTACCAGATCAACCATAACTAGGGTCGATCCAGGTGACCCTAAAAGTTGAAAAATATCATTAAAATCGGTCAATCAGAAGTGGAGAATAATTATGATCAGTTATTCGGGAATTTTATTTTATATAATATACTAGCTGTGCCCGTGACTTCGTCCGCATGGAATTTAATTGACAAAGTTTCATACAAACTTTCATCCCATATTTTATCCCCTTGAGGGTAGAATTAACCAAAATCCTTTCTTAGCGGATGCCTACGTCATAACATCTACCTGCATGTCAAATGTCAGCCCGATCCGTCCAGTGGTTTGGGCTGTGCGTTGATAGATCACTATGTCAGTCAGTCACCTTTGAGTCATATATATTTAGACTAGCTGTGCCCCCCGACTTCGTCCGCGTAGTATTTAACGTAACAAAAATTTCGGGATTATCGGGATAAAAAGTATCCTATATGTTAATCCCGGTTATAAACTATCTGTGTTCCAAATTTCATCCAAATCCGTTCAGTAGATTTTGCGTGAAGGAGTAACAAAAATACATACATACATCCACACTCACAAACTTTCACATTTATAATATTAGTAGGATAGGATAAATATAACATAGGAATAGCTTTTTGACGTGCGTGTTACCTTGATAGAAGATTTTTATTGCCTTTTTGGTATAGGTATAGCCTTAATCAAAATTGGTATAATTAATTACCATCATTAAAGTAGTCATGGCTATTTGGAAAGTTAGGTAGGTATGTTTTATTAAAAAATATCTGTAAGCAAGGACACTGAGAGTTTTAAGTATGTTGACATATTTTATGAACCTTTAGGTGTAAATTATAATAACTCACTAATTGATTGCGAAAATATTATCCTGTGTCAAGGTGTTTTAAGGAAAAATGTTTTAGTGTCATTTTGCATTAAAAAGAGTTATTCAAATACGCATATCTACCTTCAGACATACCGATAAATTATAATAAAATCGTATAACTTAAGATCCTTTAAAAAAAAGGGACCTATTCGTTCCACGCACTCCCAGCAGTGTTGCTTCTATAAATCAGGATTGACAATGATGTCCAATGATGAGGCTGATGTTTAACCTCGACGAGTCCCGGGGTAAAGCTTAATTGTCTTGGAACCCGCACGAATGCAATCGAAAGGAATAAGAGTTGAAAGAAATGAAAGATACAGTCAATTGTTTGGCCATTTACAAAAAATACAATGACTTTATAAAGCATTTTGTTTTGAAAATTGCTTAGCCAAGTTACTTGATTGAGAGTGGCCGTCAACTTGACTGTACTATGAAGCGGGTCCACCTGCTTCGACCAATAGCATCGCTTCAATTCCTCAGCTTCACTTGGTTTAGCACAAGTTGACAGGAAATAACACAACCAAGTGGACGGTCACCCTGAAAAGTTAATTAATTTTAAAGTTAAACTATTAAATAAATTGACTAATAATTTTTAAATCCTCCAACAATCCTAGGTAACCCCCTTGAAACAACAAAAAAAGATAAATAATAGGCATTTAACAACAATTTCCAAACGTAATAAACAGCTCATAAATTCAATTACTTAATGCAAAAATTGATTTACAGCCCACTGTGCGGTGGGGCCGGCGAAATAAAATCATATAGCGTCGACCGAAATCGGCACAGTGCCAAAAATCTCCGCTGTGTGTACAAAAAAACGCGACCATTCGTAATATTAATGGGTGGAAATAATAAGCTTTCGCTATATATCATGGGGTCGGAGCTGCATTTGATTTTTCATATGTTTTGGCTTAAAACCTGTAAGCTATTGCCAAAAGTTCGCGAAAGATTTACAGAAGACCGACTATGATATACAATTATTATAGATTTTTGATTTTATTTTTATTTGAAATGAAAATGTATGTGGGAAGCTTTGCTCGAAAATAAATGGTTATAAAGCTAAGTCTAACCTTGGATTTTAACTATGAAAGTTTAACAAATGTATGTTATCGTTTTTAACCACAAACATTGTAAGAAATTAACTAGTAGAAAGAACAAAATAGGGCTAGAATAGAAAATACCCAAAATTCACATTGCTTTTAGACGAATCAATCAGACTGCATCGGGCCATTAGAGGCGTACTCCCAAATTCGGTACAAAAGCTGCACAGTGGGCCGAACCACAAAAAGTGGCGGACGAAATTCGAATGCAGAAACCGCAGCGCTCGCGGGAAAATCAATCAGTATAGCGTGTGCCCAATGTATTACCGGCTGTTGTTTCCAACTGTGCACGTACCTGGCCCCACTGTGTTTTTTTGTAATTGAATGAAACAACATTCTATTACTGGACTTCAGTGTTTAAATTAGGTTTGTGTCGTGTGTTTTATTTGTGGAAGTAGAAATTGGTATCTTTTAAAAAATATTCCCTACGCGATTTGAATTTGGAATATAGATAACTAATTAAAAAAATATATTAAATGATAATGTAATATTGGAATTATTATGTTATGTCATAATAATTATCAATCGAGAGCATTGTTATTTACATACAACATTCATCAGTTCATAAAACATTGGTTCAGCAGTTTATTCGAAACTAACTTCTAAATTTATTGTCTTATTTTCTCTATACAGTCGAAGCTTTGCAAAGCGTCCCAACTTTACACACATAAACTTCAAGCATTTAATATTCTAAATGCACCTAAACGTAGTTGGTGTATTGTTAATAAATTGTTGGTCTAATAACGATCGCGTGCGCTCGCGGACACAGCATCTGTAATTACTGAAATAAAAGTACTGTGCTAAGTTCAGTATTAAAAAAATCTACCTCAAGTCCAAGAGTGAATTTAATAAAGACATTTTAACGTTACTCCAGTACAAAATAGCATGTCAAAAGCGTACTCAAAATCACTCTCAGACTTGAGACCTTAGAAAAATAAGCGGTTTGCAAATACTACAAAATATATTAACTATTAGTTTATGTAACAAGATAAGTGGTAACTTATGATACATTAAATATTTATAAACAGTTAAACTAAGATGATTACAATTATTAGGCGAAAATTCTTAGATTAGGTGAAGTTAGGTCAGCTACGTGTAACATACCGATAAAAATTCAAATAAAATAAAAAAAGCTTTGCTTCAATTGGTATTTTTGTGTAGTTTGCTGTCCCTTACGGGTGTGCGCAACATTACGTGTCCATGACGGTCTTGTTCCATGATTCTAATGAAACATAACAAACTGAAAGACTGAATTACGAATTCCAATAGTGCATCCACAGCAGTCTATAATTTTTCAGTGTACCTTCTTCAATTATAGTTCAATTATAGGCTGACGAATGTGGAAAAAGCAGATAAATGGTTTCATAAAAGCTTCCAATAACAGCTATTATTGACAATAAGTCGTTTGATATTTATTAGCTAATGTAGTGAGGTATTCGAAATGCCTACGTAAATACATATTAGAGCTCATTTAAAAAATAAACAGTCTTAAACACAATTATAGCGTCCACGGAACGCCCATCAACTAATTACATTGAAAACGTTGAGTGCATGCAAAACATACAGGAACACTGTGCTCCAGTTGGAAAGCCATGAAACATCCGCGTCCACGGTAGCGCTCGCGTGACGGGCGGCGCTCTTTACTTTAAATAATAAATTAGTGCCAGCGAAGTGCTCGATGGCTCGCCCCTTTTCTATGCAAACACGTGAAAGCTTGCATTTAAAAATCTGTCCAGTACGAGCGGATGAAACGGTCGGGGTTCCGTTTTTACCATAATAAATAACTGTCCATTTTTTGATGCAGAATACTTATATTAACTTTTCTTTGTCGGTAGCTTTTACATTATTATATCTTCCGTTGGCTCTTTACCATTTACTTTAATAATGAAAATTTATTAAATATTAGTTTTTTTACTGCGCCAAAGTCAGGAAATATTTTTTCAATACATTTTCTTAAAAGGCACACTGTAATGCAATGTAGTTTGTTCAAAATGTTTTGTGTTGGGGAACCCTAAAAAGTGGAGTTACATGAACTTTTATACGAGTTTCGCGACGTCGAGGCGGTGTTTGTTAAAGACTCTCTTTATTGTGCTGTTTGAATGCCATGAAACGGTGGAACTGAAGGCAAAATGTTGTAGCTCGTAGAGTCGATGTGGAGGCCTTTATAAATGAATGAACATACATTATCTTTAGTATACACAGTGAATTTATAGTAGCTTTGCTGACTATGATCATTTATTTTGTGATATAAAGGTAAGTACATCAACATTAGCATTTACTAAGGCGCTATGCAAAATATCGTGCATTATTAAAATAAGACCTTATAATATTATATACTAGGTGAAACAGGAAGAGGATACTATTTTTATTACTTTGTAAATCTAAAACTAGCGGCTGTATGGGACCGTTGAAGTACTAAAGGTTTTGTAGACTTATGAAATTTGTCAACAGCTGTATCCCTATAACACCTTTTGTTTTACAAGTTTCCTCCAAAGCTGATAGTTTAAGCCCTTTCTGTTTTAGCCTATATGTAGGGGTCTTAGAAATATTTAAATTAACTTGAAGTTGTTACGTTTTCAACTCTAAACAGGCGAATATAGTTTTTTATTACAACTATAACGAACAATGTTCGCAACGTTAGCGCGCGAGACTTTTAAGTCCTTAGAGGTGTTGGAGGTGACTCACACCAGCTTGTCGACGACCGCTTGGTCTTGCTATGTGACGTGTAGTAGAAGGTTCAATTCCTATCAGAAGCTATATCAGATACGATCTATCGTTAATTTGTGCCAGTCCATTGTAGTTTGGTACTCATTAATATTAACATTGTTTAGTTTGGGACCATTTAATTGGTGTGAAAGTTTGAAGATATTTATAAAATTAAATTGCAAATACTAATCATACAAATTGAAGGTAGAGTTTGAAGCACGTGTGAGTCCTGCCGGCTCATGACTGCTCATAAAGCGAGGTGTGACTGTTTTATGTTAGCGTTTTTATTTTTAATTTATTGCTCTTGTGTGTCTAGTTGTACAGGTTGTTGCGAAAATTCATTGAGTTTTTGCATATTTATATGATACATAGATTTGAGGTTGAGGTGAATATCTCTCTGTATCTTTAGTGAGACATTTAATTCTATCTATAAAGACGAAGACAGCCACTACTGGACGTGTGTGACGTGAGTGACGGCCCCCCAAAAGGTTGACCGATGATATCACACGCTTCGTATGAAGCTGGTGGATGCGATTGGCGGAGGACTGTGATGTGTGGAAGTGGGAAAGAAATAGAGCTGAGTTTTCTATTATATACATTTTAGATGACAGACGAGTAATCCATTGGTGTGGACTGTAGCGATAGACAGACATATACTAGCAAAATAATTATGTTGATTTTTGTATGTTTTTGATATTGTGTTTGATTTAAATTTATTTATATTAATCTGTTTTAACTCTTCCAAACATCCTGTGAACAGAAACGCTAGAACGATATTACTACTCAGGTTGATATTTTTTTTATTCGTTTTTGGCCACGATATTATTGCCTCGAGCACAGTGGGGAATTAATTATGACTTATTTTGTTATGTTTTCGCGGGTAACATACTGCCGTCGTTAGCGCGATGCATTCGCCAGTTTGCATTGTGCAATACAATGTAATAATGTGAATAAAGCTATTGAATATTTAGCTGCTGCGAATAGGTTTACGTAAAAGGTTTTTGTATACGCCAAATTATTACATCTGCTCTACCACCGGTTTAAATTTGTTTAACATAAAAACACACAATAATCTACATACAAAAAGATTTAATTACGAAAAAGAATTCCCACCTAACATCTTCATTATCACCTAAAACATTAAAACGAAATAAAACGTGATTGTAAAAAAACAATTCGCTTTTTAAAACGTTCTCGTTAATTAAAAAAACAGCAATAACCGGGAGAAGGATTCCATTCAGCGTAAAGACGTTAGTTTGTAATTGAGGAAACGTCATTTCCCTTCGAGCGACGCGAATGATCTGACAAGTTTTAAGTATCGCGCGAAGGAGCAGGGGAAGGTAAGTAGGGGGGGGGGGGGGGGGTTGCACGTTGAACAATATAAGTTTATGTGGTACAATTAAGCCGGTACAGAGGAAATTAGGTCCGTATTGTTGGTAACTCGCCTTTTTGCTATTCCATTTTTGAATACGCTATTATGAACCGTTTAAAAGTTTCATTTTATTTTTAAACTAGCTGAGCCCGCGACTTCGTCCGCGTGGAATTTTGATCCTTGCTTAGGGGATGTCTACGTCATAGTAGCTTTATAAATGCAAAGTCTCAGCCCGATCGGTTTAAAATTGACAAAGTTTCATACATGACATAACTTTCATCCCCTATTTTATCCCCTTGAATTAATCAAAATCCTACGTCATAACATCTACCTGCATGCCAAATTTCAGCCCGATCCGTCTAGTGGTTTGGGCTGTGCATTGATAGATCACTATGTCAGTCAGTCAGTCAGTCACCTTTAAGTTATATATATTTGGATTGCCCGTGCAGGTTAGTGATAGCCTTGTCTTGAAAGTCTTGCTTGCACTAGATCGAGGGTTCAAACTCCTGCTCGCACCATATCCTTTTAATTTCGTATGTTTATCACTTGTTTACGGTGAAGGAAACATTGTGAGGAAAACTGCTTGTATTAGAAAATCTACGCAATATCGTAAGACATGTGAAAGCCGCTAACCCGCAATGGACTAGCGTGGCAGTTAATTGTTTGAATCCCCCTTGCATTGAGAGGAGGCCAGTGTCTAGTGTTGAGACTACGGTAAATTAGAGTTTTTTTTGTTATTATTATTTTAATTTACGATTACGGCCTGAATCCCCTTCGTAGTGGGGAGAAGCCCGTGTCCGGGAGTGGGACGTCAAAAGGGCTAAATTATTATTAATTATTATTATTTGAAATTGTTAAAAGAAAACAAAAATATGTTGGTGTGTCTTCAATTGAAAGAATGTAAATTTGACCAACCTATATTTTGTTGTCAGATTGTATAAACAACACGATCGCAAATGCGTCTGTTATTTCGTATTCACTCCACATTTCAAGACGCGTGAAAATTTACGGTAATTTACTTCAAACACTTAAATTCATGTAGGTATAATAAAACAAATGTTTGTGTCTCCACATTTCCCAGTCAAGGGCAGGCCCTGCACTTAACGCCGAGGGTAATGTATGTTAATTGGACGATAGCGTTCCATCCTTGAAACTTGGTGAGCCTACTGCTTGATACTAGGGCTGCCAACAGAAGAACAGCAACTGAGAAAGATGATGTTGGTAGATTCAAGCTGTAGCCAATACATACGGTAGTCATTATAGCTGCGTTTCTTACAATATGAGCGAGAGAGCTTGAAGCCCTGTCCTCCGTGTCTTCCCCTCCCTCAGTCTCACTCTCCTTTAGCTTGGCAACGAACGAGCAATGCGTTTGGTATTGCAATCATTTATGGTTACTACTTCTACTACTACTTTAACTGCTTAACATCAGGCAGCTCGTACGGGCATACATCGGGAAGGTGAGTCAAACCGTAAGGTCTTGCCACTGATGTTATGCACAAAGTTTAATACATTGTACAGTTGAAATGCGCTTAATATAATAATACAAATAATATTACTAATGCGTAACTGTGTTTTAACTTTAAATTGAAGTCTAGATTCAAAATGAAACAGTTATTGAAGCGAAGCTTCTATAATACTCTATCCATGCTAAGCGTCAGTAGCGTAACACGATATATACCTATATAGTTATACAGAATATGTTACATATACTTGTTGAGTATGTTTTTAACGCTTAGTTGCTAAGCATTATACTATAAAGCTTCGCTTCTTTCGGGCGTCTCTAGACGGCACTGTTTTTTTAATTCAAGCATGAAGCTTTTCCATACAAGACCAACCTTACGGAGGTACTTCGCCAGCTCAAACACACAGTGAGTCACATTTTGTAAGGATTTCGCTGTTAAAATATCGTTACATGTGTTTGAACATTTCACAGAGGTAGATAAATGTAGGTATCTACGCCGCAAATTTGTAGTATTTTTCCCCAGGAAATTTCCCTTGTACTCGCCAAACAAGGTATCATTTTCTCGTATCCATTATAAAAGTATTTCCACTCCTTTCTTAACCTACATGTGCGTACTAAATGATCTCGACTTGGTTCCATTAGATCGCGTGATATTTTTTAATCATAAGTCTTGGCATTTTAATAAACTTTTTTTTAAAATGGAATCCATATTGAAGAAGTGTCCGAACTTACTAATTGTCTCCAATTAGTAAACAAGTACAGAGACTTCCAACTTTGACTTGTGTAATAGTCGAAATGTTTTAAATCTTTCCGTAAAAATCTCTACATAGTATCTCTTTGTTACTTTCTCATTGTCTATACGTTGTATGGGATCAGAGCTAAGATCATTATTTGACGACCGCTAGGCGCAGTGGTTCGAGCGTAGGCTGCTGGGCTCACTGCACCGGATAGTTGCGGGTTCAGGGCAAATTTCGGAAATTACCTTTTCGTAACTTACCCACGTCTGGGTGTCACTGGGATCGCCTGCAGTCAATTGTGCGGTACCAATAGTACAAGCGTTGCTTAGTTTGGGACCATACAGGGGCCCAATACTGATAAATACTGGACTCAACTGACACTCGATTCGAAATATGTCGAAACTGACGTATCGAATAAATGAATACGTCATTTTTGACGTATTACGAGTCGAGTGTGAATCGATTGGAGCGTCATTCAGGCAACTAAATACTATAATTTTATTAGTTTCACCTTTAATCATGGTTTGTTTTTATTAGTATAAAAGAGATTTGTAATACTAATTGAGTTAGGAAGTGACCCTCACAATAGCATACAACTCATAGCACCCAAAAATATTTAAATCTACATTACTGTTTTAATTCCGCAGTCGTGAAGGCCGTTACCAACGTGGCCATCAGTGCACCGATTTGCATGCAATTTCACGCAACTCCTAATACGTTTTGCGCTTTGAATACATAATTTTAGTGAACGGCACAATTGTTATTATCCTATTAATGTATGTCTAGTTATATACTTACCTACTGTACGTTATGTAGTTAAGATTATATGCTCGTAAAATAGCTTTTTGAATAAAAAAAGCGAATAAATAAAATAAGTAGGTACATCTTATATCACTGAAAGAGTAGGTGTGGTGCTGTCTATAATGCACCAATGTTGGCTGTAATGTTCGTTCTAGTGTTAATCTGGGTGAAGTTATTTCATTTCATATTTTACCAGAAGTACCAACACTGGTCAATATTTGTCCAACATTGGTCCAATGGTGGTATTTTACGCCATGCTTGCTAGACCAACTAGCAGTCCACGTAACCTATCTACTAGCCTATCTACTACAAATGTACACACCTTAAGGCGAATGGCCTTAGCCCAGTCAGGGTCGAGCCTCAGTGTGTTGCACTCTGCCCTTGGAATAAACCATAAGATACACCGGTTTTCTACACAATTAGCGCCATCTAGTTGTATGATTGCGCACTTCCTTTGTATAAAAAACTTCATGTCTCATTAATGTGGTTCATGCTGTTGCAGTATTTTTTATTATGCTCTGGTCAGCGTTTGACCCTTATGTCACCTGATAGAAAATAAAGATGAGACCAAAGATATGACTCGTTGACTCAGTAACAGCCTGTTTACTCTAGATTTTAAGATACCCAAGTTATAACTCCCCGTAAATACGGACGGTGGGAGCGAGTTCCACTCCATGCCCTATCATCATCAATTGAATTAAATATTTGTGTAACTCGTTGAGAAAAAGATAATGTTATTTTGTATCATAGATTGATTGAACTATGAATCATGAATATTCTGATACAAATTAATTTTATTAATAAACCCTCAACCAAATTAAATAGTATCCGTTTTAGCTAATTAACATTATAATCGCGATCTCTTATGCGTTGCACCTACATCGGAACGTGATAATTTTGGCCAAAGACTGAAGGTGAGAGTAATGTATTTATAAACGCGTCGCGTACGTGTAGGCTGCTCGATGGGCGGTCCTGTGTTGCTTCCTCTAATTATGATTTAGCATTTATGATTTTGATAGAAAGAACATTTGGCCCGTATTAATGAATCTACCCTTTATCAAAGATCTCAAGTCTGACAATGATCTTGAGGACTTTGATAATTGACAAAAATGGTATAAAGTGGTGGTGGAGCTATTTTAATATTTATCTAAGTACTACCCTTTGTAATTATTGAAAATAAGCAACTGGCGATAAAAAAAAAAAAACATGACATGTAAAAAGACAAGCCCGCTGAGTTTCTTGCCGGATCTTCTCAGTCGAGGTCGCGTTCCGATCCGGTTGTAGATATAAGGAAAAAAATATGTAAATTGACAATTTGTAAGTGCCCCCGTAGGCCTAAACAAAATAAATGATTTGAATTTGAATTTGAATAAACCAAATTATTTGGTGATTGATTTGATCAGCACCACCACGCTCAGAATTTTCTGGGAAAGAATCTGTGTAGCTGGTCTTGCCTCATGCTTATTAGCCTTGCTGAACTGTTGTCTCTGAGGTGAGGTGTTGGTCATGCTCACTTTAATGTTCTTGCTTGCGGTGGCTTTGTGGAGCGGGTCACCCTCTTCCCTCTATTATGGTTGAGGAGAGTGATGCCGCTTTTCAAGTCATGCTCGTGCGCGGGTGCTGCTTGCGGGGATTGGGCCACTAATTTGCCTCTTAACAACATTGCCGTTAAATACTATTCATTTACTTAGCATGGAAGGCATCACACCAAAGCAATTATATTATTATGCACCTGTTTTATTAATTGTTATTTTGGTTCGTAAACATTTAATTTGATGTAAATATGAGTAGGTATGACCACCACACTAAACTAGCTTTCTCATTTTATCTACATACCTAAATCTGAGGGAGATTTGATTATTATTTACTATTAGTTATTTAGTGATAATGGTGTTACCTGCTCATATTATTATTTTATGCTGTTCCTGAGAATGTACACCATCTGTAATTAATTGAAAAGAGTAACCATTGAGTTTCTTGCCGGATCTTCTCAGTGGAAGCAGCATTCCGAACCCGTGGTAGATTCTGACTATTCATAAATGCGTTGTTGGCTTACATGAATAAAAACAATTTTGAGTTTGAGTTTGAGTTTGTGACTGCACAATGTAAGGGACATCACTTCGCGTTATTGCTTGTAGCTTAAAATTGCGTTTACTCACTCGGACGACAGTATTTGACAAATAGATCACGTGGCTTGTGTCACTTTCATAGTACATTTCAGCATGACAATTCGTAGAAACGCTTGTGTTCAATCTGAACAATTTAATTAATTTTGATTAAAAGTATTTATCCCAAAGAGCTTATTTAGCCTACACTGCGCTCAACTTGAAAATACTTAGTACCTACGTTCCTCATCGGATTTAATCGCGAAACCCGAACCGCAATGTGTGTACCCATAAGTTAAGTTATGTGGTGTGTGTGTTAAGTTGTGTGCGTACCTAAGTGAATTAAGAAACCGTAATGCATTTTTATTTAAGCTCACGACGTGAATATTTGACGAGGCGAGGCTTATTTCGATACCAAGAGACGGGGCTGTAAAACTACGGGCGAAATATAAGAATTATGCCTTCCTTACAAATATCTAGTGCGGGAGTTGGTACACCAAACTGTTCTTTTGAATTTTCATGCCTGCGATCGAATCAGAATAATATCTGGCAGGTTTTTCGCATACTATAAATGCGCATTGTGTTTTTGATTATTGTTTTGTGGGTCGTCTGAGGATGCCGGCAGCTCTACCATTACTTTAACGCTACATAATGTTTGTGTAGCAACATCACTATTTTGTATTAAACTAACAATTTACTATTTTATAAATATATTTTACGTTGACGCTTATACCTGCATCTATCGATTAGAAAAGTAGATTTGTCTGTTTTAAGACGCAAAAGAGTTCATTCTAAGATATCTTTTTTAAGTAACTCGGCTCCTGGACTACAGCAGCAGCCACATCTGCGTCCAGTTTATGCGCCATCAAAGCTGGCGCGGCGATAATGGAGGGGGCCGCAAGTGTGCCCCTCGTAAAAATATAACGCCTTGAATTTCACCATTCGACTTACAAGGAACTGTATTTCTGTAGGCTTGTTGTGCGAGTTGATGGTGTATTGGAAAGTTAGCTAGGTTATTGAAATACTTTTATGAGTACATTATATATTCACGCCTGTATCCTACAGGGGTAGGCAGACACCACTGATTGCCACATGATACGGATCCAGATAGGTACCTCTTACGATTTATCAAAATGCTATATCTTATTACATTCATCATTAGGAACTTGAACTTACTGTAAGATATCGTCAAATCTGGTTTTGCAAAGTTCTCCTGAAATACTGAGAAAATACGGGATTTGAGTGCTTGATTCGCCCTTATATTTCTCTAATGCAATGCATTGCTAAAGAGTAGTATTGTTTCTGTAGCACATGTATACTATACTATTTTCTATATAATTTACCTGTATTCTATGGTAAATACCATTTTTGAATTATTCTTGCTCCCATAAAATATGGGGCGAACCTACATTATACTGGGCGACTTCCCTTGAAAGCGAGGTCTGAGAATGAGCACGAATGGAAACCCAGAGTTGCGAGCCATTCCGTTGTGATCCAATGCATGTGTTCGGCCGCTTTGCTATCATTACGTATAAATAAAATATATATAATAATAACAATAATTTAGCCCTGTTGACGTCCCACTCCTGGGCACGGGCCTGTCCTCACAACGAGGGGGATTCAGGCCATAATCCACCACGATGGCCCAGTGCGGGTTGGAAGATTACACATGTTTGTCGATAATTGTTTAGATTTTCTAAGACATGCAGGTTTCCTCAAGATGTTTCCTTTACCGCAAGCAAGTGATAATCATAATTATAATGATGATTCGCACATAGATTTAGAACAACCCACAGGTGCGAGGCGGGGTTTGAACTAAAGACATTTATGCACGCAAGACCCGTGCTTAGCCAATTGGCTATCACTGCGTATAAATATAAACATGCAAAAATATTTCCTATATTTTAAAGTCAAATCCAAACTTGCCCCGTCACGTCTTCCCAGAGGCGGATGGTGGCGGCATACAAATCGCTGGTAACCGCGCGTACGCTGTTTTTGCGAACCCTGGCTCCATGCCAGGGGTATTGAGGATTAGTAATAATTGACAACGCATCATAAAGATGGGTATGAATAAGAAACCTGTACTGTGATGTGGTGAAGAATGGAGGCGGTAGTTTTGTCTGTGCACACACATAACAGTTCTCGATACCTTCATCATTTAATATTTTTTATATCACCAGACGGACACATCAACTGTATGGTCTCAAACTAAGCAACGCTTGTACTATGGGTACCGTACAATGGACTGGGGGTGATCCCAGAGACACCTAGACCTGGGCAAATTACGAAATTTTCCCTGTGCAGTGAGCCGAGCGGCCTACGCTCAAACCCTTACGCCAAGCAGTCGTAAAATTTGCCAACTCTATAAGATATGTAGACTAATTTAAAGTGTCAAGAGAAGATAGCGCACATAATATTATTTATCTTTACTGCTTTTCGCAGCGCAGAAATATGCATAAAACGAAAGAAAGTCGAATCTAAATCTAATTAAAAATAAATAATTAGCACTGCATGATGTACGTCTATGACACGTAACTTTTGTAGACCGGACGACGTTTTTCGGGTCGAAATGGTCTTGACCAAATTCGGGGTAGTACGCGATCATCTAGGCTTTGTAAAATTTATAAATATTATCCAGTTTCTCATGTCCTTGATTGTAACACGACTCATGATTTTATTCAGGCCAGCCGTGATATTATCATGAACGCACCAAATATTTTTGAATAGAAACCCAAGTCAATTTAATAATCTAAGTTATCCAGCCCTCAAAGTTGTCAAATTTCTCAACTTTTCGTAAATATACTTAATTTGAATCCTAAAGATATTATATTTAAAATCGCATCCACAAAACTCAGATCCCGATGCCCATTCATTGCAAGTGCGTGCGTCGTATGCAAAAGCAGTGGTTTCCCCGCCGCGGCGACCGCAGGCTTCCCTTATCGCCTATTGTCTGTTTGTCCGTCTGTTGCTCAAGGTCTGACCCTGTGCGGTCTGGGGGACCCATGTGCATGTACAAGGTATATAAGGAGATTGGGTAAACATGTCTTTTCATTGTAATTTGGGGAAACATACACTGAGAAAAAATATAACGGCAACAATATTTTTATTGTACTTCCTCGTATCTCTTTTAGATTTTGTTACTAAACGTTTTGTAGTTACATAAATCTTTACAAACCATTTAAGAAATACTAAAATAGGTAATAGTAGGCGCTACAAAAATCATTTGCAGTCGCTTTTTTCCCATTGTCCAATAATCACTACATAGTACTCGTATAAAACAAAGTCGCTTACCGCTGTCTTTCTGTCCCTATGTATGCTTATATATTTTAAACCACACAACGGATTTTGATGTGTTTTTTTTAATAGATAGAGTGATTCAAGAGGAAGGTTTATATGTATAATGCATGCATAATATAGTAGAGAAACACTGATAATTTATTGCACCCGTGCGAAGCCGGGGTGGATCGCTAGTATGTATAATAAAATAGAAGGATAGAAATAAAGACAGACGATGATCAGGCTTATCCCTGCCGTACTCTCAGGTAGAAGAAGGTCTGGCTTTTCGGCTCGTCCAGGCCTCATGAGGGATTCCCGGGCGTTTTGTCTAGATATCCCAGTAGCCAGACGTAAAGATATCCTCAGTCACCAACAATTTATCTGTCTTACATGGCAAATGTGCATTATCACCGCTGTAAGTAGTGTTCACTTATTGTGTACACGTGTGTCAAAAGTCCGAAATAAAACATGAGGGTGGGTATGAGTATCGCGCAAAATGGGTATCAGAATGCGAATAAATTTTTCAATTCTTACCGCCGCTTAAAAGTAAGTAATGTCCTAAGTAGTAGGTATGCAATATTTAACATAACGCTACTTGAATATATTATTGTTAATTTTAAATGTAGTTAACACTGATTTCTAGGCCATTGATAAGGCCACAACACGCAATTGTGACAAATATTCAAAATACTCAAACTCAGAAAATATGATAGTTGTGTATGGTATGTGTTCAGCGGGCTTCATATCAGTTACCGCGTATCTAAATAATTATTTCGGCCTTTTCAAACATTCTGTATAAAGAGTTTTACCCAAACTGGCGACTTACAAAAATTCGCACGCTCCGGCGCGTGTTCGCTGCACGTGACGGACGAATTTTACCAACGTAAAGTTGATAGTAGCCTGTACAGTCGAGCACTCAATCTCTTCAAGATGCATAGGATAATATTACGCCAATCCTACCGGTTGTCCTAAATAATCAGAGTAAAACAATTGACGTTGGCAAAGTACACAATCGTGTGATATATTTTTTTTTTATTAGACCTACCGAAGGAATAACTCTACCAAAATGTTGTTCTTTTATTTCATTTATTATTTATTTGAATATAACATTAATTGTATTACGAGTATTCGAACATTTTTAGCAATTCACTGTAAAACATTTTTAAATGTCGCAGTTATTTTTTTTCAGTTTTTTAACACAGGCAACAAACGTAAATATAAATAAAATCTAAAAATCTGTTTAGTAGTTTTTGAAATTACAGACACACAGAGCTGATGCATTCAGGGATTTTGTTTTATAATATTCCAGTATTATGCCAAAGCCTACTGACTGCCCGTAAAGCCGAACGAAATAATTTCAATAATTACTCGAAAACAGATACTATCGTTTTAATTATTCATTATCATTGACGTAATAACGGCGAATCCCTGATTTGTGTATCGATTTTGGATTTATACGTGAATTAAAATTAGCGGACAATATGTAATGGCCAGTGTAGTAGTTGAAATTATTCATTATGCAAATGCTTTATTTTAAAGCTTAGCTTTTTACTAGCACTGAAATACATTATATTGAGTTAAGCAGCTACCTTGCACAGAAGTACCAAAACCAGCCTTAAGTAGATACAATCTAAAATTTCTAAATGAATCAAACTAAGCCCAGCCCACAAACAAATAGTTCACTAATGAACAGACCCTAATTCTGTTGATAGACAGACTAAACTAAAATATTCTTCATCATGATGGTAATATTAATCTTTTTTGACAATTGGTTGGTAACCTAATTTAATCCTACTAATATTATAAATGTGAAAGTTTGTGAGTGTGGATGTATGTATGTATGTATGTAACGATGTTTGTTACTCCTTCACGCAAAAACTACTGAACGGATTTGAATGAAATTTGGAACACAGATCGTTTATAACCGGGATTATCATATAGGATACTTTTTATCCCGATAATCCCGAAATTTTTGTTACGTTAAATACTACGCGGAAGAAGTCCGTGGGCACAGCTAGTTTGTAATAATTTTAAAACGAATCAGATTATATCGTTTCCATAATTGAAGATCCATTAAAAGTTTTGTTCACGTCAGTATCCAAAAAATGTTGGCCACAATCGCTGCAGCAAATCTAAGCGATAGCTATGCAAATAAGCGAGCCGAATGCCGATTGATACAGCCGGACAGTGAGATTTTTATGTGTAATTAAACTCCGTTTTACGACCACCCCGCAGTTTGGAGAGCTTTATTTAAGTTATAAAAACTTTAAACTTGCTATGTTTCAGTTTTAATACGCTCTCGTGTTTTGTTGTAAAGTAAATTTACTTTGTCTTCACAGTTTATTATTTGTGTTCGGAATTAATATTTGAAACGGGCTTTTCAGTACTATTATTATTTAAGTTGAATAATAGAACGCAATGTAAATTTGAGAACTGCTTAATTTTGACGAATAATGGCGACGCCTCAAACATCCATGTGGGACTTTCACATTTAAGTAGCTTTTGAGTATTGCACCGCGGGTAGCGGACTCCATTCCCGTCAAGGCGAATATCAGAAATCTTTTCGTTATTTACCATGATTTGGTATAACTAGTATCTTTAAAAGTTAGTACAGCACCCATAGGAACCGTTGTTTACGTTGGAACTATAGATATAGTTGGTGTCTTTTATATGTTCTTGCAGCCTATTGCAAAAAACAGCCAAAGGAAAAGCAATGGCTGAATAAGCTTATTTTCGTCACCATCTTGCTGTTTTTCGCTTGTTCATGAAGAAACTGGCCGCTAAGACGATTTGAGATTGAAAACTCGTATTTTTCTGTTTTTTGCGTATACTCGACAGATTAATTCTGGTATCTATTAAAATTGGGATTTAATACCATCGGTGAAAAAACACCTATGCTGATCACCAATCGAATGAATGGCCTATATAGTATTTATGAAAGTAATACTTTTATATTCATTCCGTAATATTATTTATAAATAGCTTCGACAACGGTCCCCACGCAAAAGGGCGTAACGCGTAAGACGAACACCGCGAAAGATCGTATCAGCGTGTACATCTATCTATCTGTGCACACACGTCACTGGATACGCATTAGCCGTATTACTGGGAAAAATAAAATACCCACCGTCTGTGGGGAAATTAGTATGAGTGGAGATAGCTTTTGTTGGAATGCGAAGCGTATACGTACGCGGATTTCCTGTTTAGATATTAGATATGAAACTTTCAGAGGCGTGGCACTAGTTTTACTGGTTAATTATTAGGTAAATCAAAAAAATATGTAAACCTACTATGTAAATTATACTATAATAATTATTATTATTCAATGAATATCGTAAGGTATATAGGTAATATTATAAGGTAATGAAAATCGTAAGAAAATGATCGGAGTTTTTAGCGCAGATTGAATAAAAAAACAAAATATGTCGCAAAACCCAGTAGAATTAATCTCCATTCCCGATGGCAGAGCAAAAAAAATTATAACAAAGTAAAAAATTCCATTCCAAATTAAATATTAATTATTTCGACCAGGATGTGGCGCGCTGGCCACGCCCCCGCGGACAAAGGGAGAAAATGATTTATTTGTACTTTTTACGATGCCTTAATTATAATTTTTGCGGAAGACGTTAATGTCATCTTGCTAAAGCGACTGAAGACCTTAACATTAATAAAACTAGATTCAAAATCGTGAAGCGTTAGGATTTTCGAAGTTATTCGTCGAAAATAAATGGTAATTTCAGGGCAAATTTTTTAACACGGTGGTAAAGTTTTATTGTGCACTCGAGTTTAAAAAGTACATTAATTAAAAATGGCGAGTTGATGTAATGAAAAGGAAATTAGGTTTTTATTTCTTGTTTATATTCTCTTGATAACGATGCTATAAAGATTTGAATTAATTACTTATTAAATGCTGCGTCGCTATTTCCTTGAGTACCAGTCACTCAGAGAATAGTTTCACAGAACCAATACACATTTCATGGCTAAGTAAACGATCCCTCCTTCTAAAAACCGGTAACATTGAAACGGTAATCACAGCTATATATTCCTACTAAGTGCACGAGAAGCGAGCTCGACAAAGATTGGTGGGCACTAGTCATAAACCTTGGCAACTTCGACCTTGACTCAAGGACTGGAGACCTTGGGCTTTAGATATGGATATCTGACTTCAGTTTTATACGAGGTTATGCGACGAGAGCATTCAAGTTAGATTGTGTTAGTTTCTTTAAAGTTTTATACAGGTTGAGTAATAGTGGAGGTCGCACTCTTATTACATAAATACACGAAACATCAGTGCAGTATGAACTGCCTAATACAGGATGTTACAAAAGCCTGAAATAATAATTAGGAGTTTGTATGAGTAAAATAAATTAAATTTGTTATTGTTTTCCGTTCATGTATGATAATATTGTATGTCAAGTCCTATGTAACATTTTTATAAACATTTTATTGAATAGTGGCGGATGCTACTCGTAAATCCAGTTTACACTATTGACTAGGTCATTGGATATGTTTTGAGGCCGCATAACAATAGTTTTGACAAATATTCAAAGGCCCATTACTCAGAAAATATGATAAGTACGTCTCGCCTATCTTCACTAGCCATCTTAATATCAGCCACCCTTTATGTACGTAAATTATTATTTCGGACTGTTAAAACGCTCTTTATAATCCGATCTCCCTGTTGTTGTTCTAACATTAACATATAAATCGTTACCGGAAAACAATTTTCAATAACTCTAAATATAAATTGAAATACTCTTAAATTACCGCTAATTCCATAGGTCCCCAAATTTTTATGGTGGGTCCAATCAAGAGAAATGTTACAAATATTTTTTACATTGTACATAAAGTATCAAGCTTATACATTTTTTCCTAAATTCTTCTCGAACTTCTAAACTATCTTCAGCTCAAACTGCAATCGTGGAAACGTCAATTACTTACATAACTCTGGCCAATGAGGATATGTACTATGTTGATTTCATGTAAATACGCGGTGATATTTACATTTTTGCCTCATATTATTATAATTAAGACATCAGCCCACTGGATTTTGTGATCAGATAAACTTGATTGTTTTATTATCACGGGTAGCGGTCATACGACATATATTATGAACCTACCTATACATTTTATTAAACTAGTATCTATCTACTAATCTATCATAGTACCTAATATTCATAATGTAGCTATAAAGATGAAAATGCAATTGTAATTTCAAAATATACTTAGGATAGTAACAAAACAAGCATCTGTAGAAATTACTGCGCACATCATAATAATTTATTCCAAATGCAACTAGAAAATAATAATCTATTTCATGAGCGTGTCGCCTCTTCCTTATAGCATAGAGACGTACAAAATAACATATACATCTGTGCCATGGCAATATCACCCTTGTTTGTAGCAGCATGAAGTGTGAGAGAGGCTGAATGTAATATTAAGTGTTTAAAGGATCTGTTGGGGGCGTGACGTCCGTGACGCCAGTTTACGCAGGAAAACATATTTTATTAAAATTTTCCATCTTGCCAGCTGTGTGCAAAGATTACGTTTGCGCATCTGTATAAGTAGATAGGAGTTATAGTTTTGAAGCTATTACAATATAGGCAGGAAAATTTATGTTTCCGTTTTATCTACAAGATACTTAGTACCCACCTTAATTATATTTAAAAGTATTTATCGGAGATATTCAATTCAATTCGAATCGTTTATTTTGTTTATGCCTGCGGGGGAACTTACAAATTGTCAATTTTATATTTTTTTCCTATACTACTACCGGAGCAGAACGCGACCTCAACTGAGAAGATCCAGCAAAACTCAGCGGGCTTGTCTTTTTACATTCTGTTATATTTCTTTTTTTTTAATCGCCAGTTTTAATATTTATTTGTTCTTCAATAAAAATCTATTGTAACGTAACATCATTCATATTTTTATAATGGCAGTTTCTATTATTAACGCTTTCCATAGAAAGCTATCGATTCCGATACTAGGTTAATTGATTTTAACTTATATAAAAAAATATAATGGGTTCTATTTTACTTTTTCAATTCTGATATTTTTTCTAATGAAAATTGACATCTCAGAACTGTAATTATATTGAGATCCCGTTCGTAACGTAATTGGTTGTGACGTGATCCTTAATTTTGATTAATTTTATACGAAAACTTTTCTTCGAAAAGTTTAATAATATCTCACGATTAACGACGTTATTTTACGAAGAAAGGGTTAATTTGAAATCGGAAGGGCACAATACTTTTTTAATACCTAAGTTACCCTACAATAACCAATATTTTTATGCCAGTTAGGACAAAAAAGGTTCACATACCTAATAAAAATATTTGTAGGTGACTAACAAAATGATAATTAGAATATAAGGTATTGAGTTAGGAATCATTAAACGTTACTAGATGAAGTTATTATAAGACCTTACCACAGTACAAACGCCAACGTGAACGTGAGCTTGATTTAAGCCAAAGAGATTTAAAACAGATATAGAGCGGAACATTCTCATATTAAATATATGACCCTTTAGGTCAAAACGCTATTATATTTGAATAGCAAAAACACTTACTTAATAATTAGAAAAAAATTAAATAAAACTATTTTACGGATTTTATCGCGTTTATTTAGTAACACAACAATATGTTCCGACGTTTCGGCTGCTTTACAGCAACCATGGTCACGGGGGGACTGAGGTGTAAGACGTCCTGATGTCATAGTTAATAACTGGGTACCCTCATATTAAGTTATTGTTTGCGGTCCGATCCACGCAGAAAGTGCTCACAGTGTCTCGAGGTCCTGCAATGGTACGCTTGGTTTTGGAGTTAATTATATTATTTACTGGATCCCAAGTTGGTGGTAGCACCCAGCCATCTTTCCTATTGAAATTAGGATGTTTTTTTTAATTTCAATGGCCTTAAACGAAAGACTCTGTATACTAGAATAAGCGACTTGTTTCCTATGGGTAAGAAGGTATGGATCACAAGTTTGTTCGCTTTGTTCAGTCTATCACTCATAATTATAATGTTTTAATGTCATTGGTTGGAGCATACACTTAGTACCATAATAAATAATTCCAATTAGCTGTGCTATGAAGTGGGTCCGCCTTCTAAGTCCAAAGGATCGCTTCATTCCCATGAGCTAAGCCGGGTGAAGTTGAGGTAATAAAGCGATCCTATTGGTTGAAGCGGGCGGCCCTGCTTCATAGTACATCGAAGTGGACGGTCACTCTTATTTGGTCATGAGGCGTCATACACCGGGCTGGTATTAATATTTCGATATCATGTCTAAAACAGAAATAATACAAGCCTATGTATCCAGAAATGATTTGTCAAAGCATTAGTATTTGTGTGACGTAATAAGCGTGACGTCAGAGACGCGTTTAAACCATTTACATGTCGAGTAATTGATCGCATGTATTTTAACACATGAATTATGTATTTTTATGTGGTTCAAGTGAAAAGCGATTGAGAGTAACAAAAATGATCATCCACAAACAATATTTGGGAACATTTGTTGTAATGTTTTACTTTATAAAGACTAAGTACCTACTAAACGAGAATTTTTACTCAACATAATCGATTTACTGTGGCTCAACCATGAGTTTTTTTGGACTAGTCTCTACGTATTTTTACGTATTTGCATGGCAAATCGTAAAGTTTATTGGCCTATACATGATATTGTCTTTCTTTCTTCTATAGTCTAGTTATTATTTATTATCCGAGGAAACGAAAAGACTACAAGTACAAGTATTTAAAACGCTAGTGACGTTAGTCCGTACATGGTACTCTAAAACATGGTAGATCTAGCTACTGTAAATTAAATATTGCAATCGGTTGAATTACAGATAGTTACAGTTTAGTTTTGAAGGTCGATACTTGAGCCATTATTCCCATATATATATTCATTTTGCTCATAAACTTATTAAAATCACAGGTGCCAAGGTTTCACCCGCGTGTATATTTAAAACAAATCCTAATATCACTGAGGGCTAGTGTAGCTTTCTATCAGTTCAATAATTTTCACAATCGTATCAGTAGTTCTAGAAATTACCACCTATAAACATACTTAAGTACTTACAAACAAACAATTAACATTACCTGCGTATAAAATTACTAGGTATACATTTCACAATCTCTTATTTCTTAGACCATACATCGGGCCATCAAAATACGAAAATGTATTTTAGATAGCACAAAGCGCATGTACCCATAAGGAAGCTATTTCAATTACACCGGTAATCGATTTGTACACTCGTTTCCGAATCGATTATTTTTATCGATATAATCGTAATTTGCTACTGTTCTCATCAATATGTAGCACCTACTCATTATGTATTACAACTTACGAATTACTTAGAGGGCAAATAAGTTAATTGAGTTTTATTTGTACCTGCTATCAGGACGAGCTTCACGATTTCTACTGACACTGATATGGTATGGTGTCAGCAAAACGTCAAAAGCGGAGCGTTTGAAACGTAATCGCGAGCGTTTGCTTTTCTATTAAGATGTAAGTAGCTAGCGTGGTTAGGGCCCAGATATCTAATCTTATTTTTAAAATGAACAATATTTTTCATGACACCTTCGTAAATGGTAAAAGTGATGTACCTACAACAATCTTCAGTAAAGTTATTAAATATTGTCTTAAAATTATCTTAGTTGGTGGTCCAAATGAAATTTAAAGCTTTCGATTCATTAGGTAACAGAATATAAACGACGTTATGTATATTTTTAACACATTTCCGAAATTAATAATTTCACCTCACTAATTAAATTTGTGTCACATTAAATATAAAATTTATTGAGCCCCTTAAAGTCCAATGAAACATTTTAAAACCATTTGTAATCAATTTAAATGTAAATTGCCTATGTTAAATTAGTCTTAGATCTGTTTTATGGGTCCAACATAGTCGTTTAGTAAAAAATATTTGATCTTCTACTAGTTTTTTTTATATCTGTGTTTTAAGTAGCTCATAATATCGCCAATGCCTTTTTTCAGAAATTCCATCAACAACCAGTCTGATCTGAACCAAGTAACTTCAAAACAGGGTGAGAATTTATAAAGTTCACAATATATTATTATAATTCACAACTTTATAATAAAGGAGCCTGTTTATTATTATGAAAAGTGTAGCCTACACGGTATTAAAGAGAATTGCGCAAGAACGAAACAAAATACTAAGAAATATTTTTAGGCAGAACATCAACATAATTTTATGAGCATCAGAGCGTAATTTATGTGTGTAACAAGTGTAGATCGTAAAGCTCGTCCCGCCCAGATGCCGCGCATTGATGGCTAGTTAAACACTAATTAGTGGATACCGATGGGCTTTGTGGACGCCGCCCTTTGATCCCGGCGCCGGCACAGATACAGAGATGCTGGATGAGATTTGGTAGAAAGTATAGGATGTAGACTCTTCAGTAATGCCTCTAGCTAGTTTTTAGTTCTGAATTATTTAAAAATAAAGCGTGGCACACACGATGAGGTCACCAGAGATATGAGGAAGGGGAAGAAGCGATGAAGGGTTTGGAGTCTGAATTGGAGTCCAATTAACTTTTTTTATCGCCAGACGAACACACCAACTATTCCCAAAGTAAGCAACGCGTGTACTATGGGTACCGTACAATGGACCGGGGCCGATCCCAGTAACACCCAGACTAGGATAAATTATGAAAAGGCCATTTCCGAAATTTTCCCTTACGGGAATCAAAGCCGTAAAACCCGTGCAGTGAGCTCGCCTACGCTCGAACCACTGCGCCAATCGGTCGTCAAAGTAACATATTTATTTCTTTACAAGAGAGAAATGCTTGTGAAATAGACTTAACATGTAATGGATACAATAATAATCTGCCACTTTTGGTAACCTACTTACTCTAGATTTTTTATATCTATAAACTCTACATAAGTATCCTTGTAGGTAGAAATACTGTCAGATAAAAAAAATATTTATGGTCCATTCGAGTTATTTAGGCAATAAATTATTGATGTTATCTTATTATTATATATTTTTTTATTAAATTTGAATTTCATTTGCAGTCCTGTTTAAGATTCTCAGCCCTTTCCGATTCAAATTCGTCAAGATTCACCATGTGAATCGTCAAAATATTGTTATAAACTTTACGCTTTGAATGACAAGGTTTCAAAGGTTTTGATGATGTAAAACCAATTTTTACGTTACCGGTGTGAGTACTACCCGCTCCAGCAATTAGCTTAGCTGGAACAGCTAACAGGACAAGTAGATTGATAAACTTGGGTAACTTTAGAATTCCTTAAGTGTTAACTATTGTAATTCAGGGACACGACCCATGGCCAACACCAAACAGCATTTCAATTACCATTTTAAACTATAAATTAACTCATTAACTCACCTTTTCCCCACATGGAATGTATTTTTCTTGTAACCGATCATATCTTAGAAGTAATTATTGGTTCCAAGAATGGTAGCCATTATTTTTTGTGAATATTAAACAATAAGCTACTGATCATTCTGTCAATACTAATACGCGACTTGATAGTAAATGAGCGTTTCTGCTCTGTAAGCGAGAGTGCGATAGCAATATCGAACTAGTGTGTAAGAGAGAGAGGGTATTCGAGGAATCGCCAGTAGTTTTTGTGCCGTGTCTAGGAAACCAGACATCTTCTAAATATAGAACATGTAATTAGGCCGCGATCTCTGATAAGAGGAATCGAATAATTTGTTGTCTTTTCAATGTTATACAGGAAGCAGTATTTTCTTGGTAAGACAAAAAGGAAAATTCCTTGCTCTATCTAGAGTCCATCATGCAGAACTTCACTTACTGTGGGTAGACTTAGTTTCCTCTTTTGAAAAAAGGGAAAAAGTCCAACGAAGAACAACAAACTTCATAAAAAAAAACAATCAGTAGGCCTTACACAAACAGATGCTATAAGGCAAAGTGTCAGATAAATTGATTTTGTCTCATTCTCTACTATGCATTAAGAAAGGGAGAGTGACTCGGTGAGACATAAGATATTCATTGAAAAAAGTTTTGTCTTGTCGCGCGTGTTAGCTCTGTCGCCGCCTGACTAAGTATTCCTAAAATCATCATAACACGACATAACATAACAGTTGTAGAGCCAAGCTATAGCCAGTTGACTACAGCTCATATACCGCATAGCTTGACCGGGGCAGTACCACTCTCTCACAGAAGATTAGCGTAAAGTAACTATTACAGCTGCGTTTGGTACGATGAGTGAGAGAGCCGGAAGCACAACCTCCCCTCCCTTTCCTTCTCTCTGTCGTACACCTTGTCAGGTTGGCAACGTGCGAGAAATGCATTTGGTATTACAAGCATACCACACTACGGTTCCTGCTTAAAATCAGGCGGGGCGCTTGTTTGCAACTTTGTAGTATGTAATCCATTGATTGTTTCCTACTGTCGGGACAATGTGTCACTAATCACAATCACGCGATCACTACGTCATCATTTTAATTATTTTGATCAGGACGCACCCTTATTTTAATTTGAATTCGCACCTGAACAACCCCGTGTTCATCCCTTATTTATTTGTACATTGCAAAGGTTTCCAAGTGGGGGTGAATTCACGGAATCCACCTGAAATTGTAACGGGCTGAATAACCCTTTTTAATTAAATACGACATTGCCAATAAACTGTTAATTTTAACATTCCGCGATACAATGTCCGGGATGGATTACGTGTGGGAGGTTTAGCTATTTCGTATTGCTATTGTGATGACAATAGCGTCAGGCGGTTATTGGACGAATGTTTTGTATCTCTTATTAAACGCCCAGTATGCACTAGAGAGAGCAGGAGAGAGAGAAGGCTAAATTGCATCACCCTTTCACAAACTTTCACGAACCGAACAACTTATTTTACGAACCAAAGAGCGAATATGTGTATCATTTCATAGAGCAATGACACAAGCGTGGGCAAGACTGCAACGAGGATGCGGGTTGCGAAGTGAGGCGCGCAAAATAGAAATAAATTTTACAAGTAAATGCTCACTCGCTTTGAGCATTACGTCGAATCTGGCGTCGAGCGTTCGCAGGAACGTTTTATTATATGGAAATGTGCGAATTAATATTATATTCATATATTGTAATCCCTAAATTTAAAAAAGAAAATAATAGGTACTTTGAAAAAGAACTGAAACTGATTGTAACTTTCTTCAAATTCGGTGGATAGGCTATAGTAACCATATAATCTAACTTTACAACCATAATCACATTAGATGCCCCATCTAAAGCTAAATGTATGTGTTACGGACGGTCTCATGTTGATAGTGTAATCATCGGTTCTTTCCTAGCAGACAAACAAACAAAATGTAAGAAAGCTTTTAATTGATAAGTGATTGATCGTTCAGGCGAGCTAGATTATTGAAGTTAAACCTTAAATTGGCGATTTCACTTACTTTTAAACAATTTCTATCGCCATACGTAATACTCGCCTCGGTGTAAAATGACTGAAAGGCGGGAATTCGAATTAAAATCGATGGGTGTAAACAACGCTTTGACAGATAATAAAATCCGGGTATCCGGTGTCGACGTCATTTGACGCCGTGGTTTTAATTAAGGCGGTTTTTTAAAGCAATTGGTAACACATTTTGATGTGATTGCAGCCAAATTGACTAATAAATTTCGTTGTACGCTGATATCCTTGGGAACAATATTTTGTATGTAGGAGAATAGGTCATAATTTTCTTGTGAAAGTTATTGAGATGTGTACTGTTGTTGAATTTAGTACCTATATTCATTATATGAAATTAAAACATCAGTATTAATTATTTATGACAAACTGCAAACGAGTTTTTCGGAGAAAATCGGCATGCTCTCTCTCTGTGGCACTCGCACTGACGTCACAGTCCTGAAGCTTATTATATTACAGTTTAAGTTTTTTTCGGAACGTAAACTTTAGCCACGACGATTTTTGTTATGTATAGAGTTATTTTCGAAATGATTTCACCAATAAATAGTAAGTATCAAAACACACGAGTAATGCAAAATTTGAATAAAAATTCGAAAACTATCAAAAAATAGGTAGGCTTATAAGTAGCAACATTTTAGTGGAAATACCTTGTTTGGATAACTATCGATTAGTGGTGGTATTACAAATCACCTTACACCTTCGTTTATTCTACTACGTCACCATTTTACGAGTAACTTCGAGTATTAGAGCTAAACTTAAGCCTCCGGGGACAGGCAGACAAGATTTAAGCGCCCCTCATACAGCTGCGGTTTCTAACAAATGAGTGTTTTTCCCAGATTAACTGTCGGGATTTCGGGCCCACGTCCCTTTTTGAATAGTCGGTGATTATTAAAATTTAATTTTCACTGTGAAGTTACGTCACAAATTTCTACTTTAAAAGTAATAGCCAAGTAACGTACAGTCAAGCTGTAGCCAAGTGACGTAGAGTCAAGCTGTAGCCAAAGAGTCAAGCTGTAGCCAAGAGACGTAGAGTCAAGCTGTAGCCAAGTGACGTAGAGTCAAGCTGTAGCCAAGTGACGTAGAGTCAAGCTGTAGCCAAGTGACGTAGAGTCAAGCTGTAGCCAAGTGACGTAGAGTCAAGCTGTAGCCAAAATGACTACAACCCGATCTTTAGCTTCTCTCCTCCAGCCGTTGCCAGCTACTACAATCAGCCAGCCCAGCCAGGCATATTATCATACTAGCTGAGCCCGCGACTTCGTTCGCGTGGAATTTAACTTAACAAAAAAGCCCGCTCCCGCGTTCTGAAACCGCGAGTCACGACCCTTTTTTTAAAATTTAGTTTTTCTAAAATAAAAGTGGCCTTAGTTACTGCTTATAACATTGGCTATCTACCAGTGAAAGTCCAGCCGTTTCGGAGATTACCCGGAACAAACACACAGACAGACAAAAAAAAAAAAAATCGCGTGATTGCTATAGGTGTTCTTTGTACTTTCATATGCATTTAGTGAAAAGGTGTCATTTTGGTATTACAAACAGACACTCCAATTTTATTTATTTATGTAGATTGTGCCATAAAACATAATAGGAATGCCATGCCATGAAACAGCCCGAACGATTCCATTATCTAATTTGAGCGTCTTCTTCTAGGCACCACCACGAGTCGTATCAATGTTCGCGCTGGGTTTTCCTGCGTGGTCCCACTTGCAGCGACGATAAAACAAATAACTAAGACACACTGACTCAATCTGTACGATAAATCTGAAGATTTGATGCGTGAAACTACATGAAACTAGAAATTTGACATATCGTATCCCGTGGTATTACAATATGCTACGCCAGGCATTTGTTTCTCACAATTGCCCAAGATTACGTCACGATCAGTGTTATCATTGATTGGCATCTTCCATACAAATACACTACACCACAGCCGATGACGAAGTCTTGGGTCAATTACGTGACCTAGCTGTCACTGAAAGACAATACCTGGTTTTATTATTAGCAGTATGACTGCAGACGTAGTGATGATCTTTTAGAACGTTGTAAATAATTGTTTTAATAAGAAATGACAAAACTCTTATACTCAATCCACTAAAAACATTATAGGTAAAGTTTAAGTGAGCACAGGTGAAAGTAATAGATATTAAAGTATCAAGTAAGTTACTTAAATCATAAAAAGTTCTGAATTAAATGCGTCTAGTGCTATCGTGCCCTTTTTCAACCCACACAGGTTTATTATCTGTCACACTCGATAATGGTTCGGTTTGCTTAGAGGCCATGAAAAAAATCGAAAACAATCGCTTAACTGCCGCCCCACACTTATAGCGATCATAAAATAAATCAAACGAGTTTATGGCCCAACTATTTTGCCATTAAAATATGGTGAAACGCTCAGCGCTCGCCAAGGAGGGGGCAAAAAGAAAACTGAACCAATAGGGGTCCGAGGGTGACGTAAATATTTTGAAAAACAATTACGAAAATAATGTTTATTGCTTGCGTTTCATGGTTTGTTTGTTTTACATTTATTAATTCATATTTCTATTTTTCAAATAATGTTACTTTCGGTTTTAGTATGAGACCAAAATAAAATGCAGACAGATATTCTTCATTAGGATTAAGTAGGTACAGTTGTCTAGAAGATGATTAAAATTAACGTTCTTTAATTAATTTAATTAATTACTGATGAAGGTAATTGACCTTGAGTGACCAAATACTCAAGCGGTATACTTAAATAATGAAGTCCCACTTAGCTATATGAGTCATCGTTAGCTTCAAAATTAAGCAGCTTTATCATTTTAGTTGCGTTTGAAATGTACCTATTCGTTGGTAGGCGTCCAAAAAAGCCCTAAGCACTTTTTTTTAAAGTTATCACAAATCATTTTTACTGGGCATTAAGAGATGTCATGTCCGCCATCAAAGTTCAAAAACCTGACAAGGACCATTCAGCTGTCTTAATGCAAGTTGGAAAGCATTCAAACTGTTAAAATGTGTTCAAATACGTTATAATGGGCGATAAGTCATAATGTCCGCAGTTAAGGGATCAACAGGCGTATAAAAACTTCGCAATTTTGATGTAGTGTTAAGGGGCTCGCGATAAATTTGTTGTTCACCCGAATCGTAAACTTGAATATGTGGAATTTGAAGCACTCGGCGGTGGGACGGTAATAATTTCTGCTCACGACATTATGAGAGTCAGTACGTGAGCGTATGCTGAGACGCAGGTTACGCAGTAGCGCAGGGCAGCGCAAATTAGTAAGGCATGAACAAGCACAGAGCTGCGTACTTTACGACGTAGACATAGATATCTGTGCCACGCAAGGCATTTTTTCAATGTAAAGTGACAATGACGTTTGTCTAGTTGGAAAAATCGGGTTATATCTGCGGCATTTGGTTGGGTTTCACCATACGCTCGAACCAATGGTAGTGAGTATATTCTCCTTGTTGTGAACTATGTCTGCGTCAACATGATTGCTGTGCAAATTCTGTGCAATTCTGTGTTGCAACGCCTGCGTCTCAGTATACGCTTACATTTAATGTTGGAGATAGATTCAAAAGCTAATCAGTGAAAGCTCAGTAGTCGAAGGCACACCTTGAAACCCAAGATGCGCTCAAATCACGGCTCACACTCAAAAATTTTCGTATTTTACGTGTGAGTCTCATTTCTAACTATGATTATCGCTTTTGGAACGATAAATAAAACATTTTGAGGATACCTGCACACCTTTTGGAAGACGTGTGCAAGTCGCCAAACTATAAGTACATCGTCAAACTCAACTCAATCTCAAAATTGTTTTATTCATGTATGCCAACAAAGCATTTATAAATAGTCAGAATCTACCACCGGTTCGGAATGCTGCTTCCACTGAGAAGATCCGGCAAGAAATGGTTACTCTTTTCAATTAACAAAAAAATGTGTACATTCTCAGGAAGAGCAACAGAATGTGAGCAGGCTACACCGTTGTCACAAAATAAGTAAATATTATGATACGCAGCTATTATAGGTAATTTATAACGATACTAGCTGTGCCCGCGACTTCGTCCGCGTGGAATTTAATTGACAAAGTTTCATACAAACTTTCATCCCCTATTTTATCCCCTTGGGGGTAGAATTAACCAAAATCCTTTCTTAGCGGATGCCTACGTGATATCATCTACCTGCATGCCAAATTTCAGCCCGATCCGTCCAGTGGTTTGGGCTGTGCGTTGATAGATCACTATGTCAGTCAGTCAGTCAGTCACCTTTGAGTTATATATATTAAGATTTTGTGAGAATGGTACAGCCCGTATATATTAGCCGGATCATCTCAATCAAGGTCGTTCCGATCCGGAAGTAGATATAAGAAAAAAATATGTAAAATTGACAATTTGTAAGTGCCCCCCGTAGGCTTAAACAAAATAAACGATTTGAATTGGAATTTGAATTTATGAGCTCTATTCAATTGTCTACAGTTTCGACTCTACCAATGTAATCTACGCACAAACTTGGACGTCATCCCCACCTTTTCCCCAGCTGCCTACTACGTCACTCACTCGTGGCCACCCTTCACCTCTGCGTTATCTAAATGACCGATTGATTCCAAACTAATTATCGTTTAAATAAGTCTTGTAATTTGTTGTAGCGAGTACCTAACTGTTGACCTTTTGCAGCTGCGCGGTGGTCAGCTGTGTAATTTCTTCATCGTAGGTACATATAGAGGGCGTCGATAGAGAACAGTGAATTATCTTGTTATGACGGTGTAAACATTGATTATTGAATTACGTACTAGCTTTTTAAAGTAAAAGCCTTCTAAGCAAACTTGTTATTTTACCATCATGCCTCTATTCACTAAGGGGGTAAGCAGAGATACACAGCAGTGTATAGCAATACATTCACATTCCGCTGAGAATACGATGCGCCCTCGCATTTTGAGACCTCACTCCGCCACGGTGACCCTAGTGTGGGTTAGCGTAATTCACAAGCTTTTTGAAAGACGTTTTAGCTGTAGCCCTGACTATAGCTCATAATCTAAATATTAAATATATATAACTCAAAGGTGACTGACTGACTGACTGACTGACATAGTGATCTATCAACGCACAGCCCAAACCACTGGACGGATCGGGCTGAAATTTGGCATGCAGGTAGATGTTATGACGTAGGCATCCGCTAAGAAAGAATTCTAATTAATTCTACCCCCAAGGGGATAAAATAGGGGATAAATAATCTCGAAATTTTTGTTAAGTTAAATTACACGCGGACGAAGTCGCGGGCACAGCTAGTGTATTATAGGCTGGCTCACAGAGTTAGTAAGTATTTATTAAAGATGCGTTTTGTACGTACGATGAGTGTGAGAGCCCAACCCCTCCCCCCTCCCCTTTATCCATGGTATTGCAAGCCTAAATATAGACTACGGTAACTGCTTAACATTCGGTGGGTGGTAAGATTGTTCGCTGACTTTGAAACAAAAAAGTGCAAATTTTCTCACGACCCTTTCTATGTAATTAATGTAATATCGTTATAATTGTAAAACCTTCAAAATAGGTATTGAACCTAGACCACATGAGGGCCATGATAAACAACTAAGTAACTATTAATTAATAATAATCATTTACATCCAAACAAAATTGCGTTACTACAATTAATTAGTTTAAATTGTAATTAAAAGTGAAACGTCGATAACGCGTGCGTGCGGCGTGCGCTGGCCGCGTTCATGCAATATGGAGTCAGTAAAATTTTACAACTATTTTTATCGGCGGTATTAGTGACTATTTACATTGTGTGTAATTACAATGCTATACACACACACATTTTTATCGGCGGTATTAGTGACTATTTACATTGTGTGTAATTACAATGCTTTGGTTTTAGTACCAGTAGCTGTAATACAATTAAAATGTCTGGGAAAAAAAAAAAAATGTTTAAAATACGTTATCAAGATTTAAAAGAGATACGAGCGAATTATGTAGGCCAATTGCTGATTCGTTTATGAAAGTTATTCCTTATAATACTGGCACATTATACTAACGGCACTCTCAAATCCTATGAGAGTATTTAAAGACATCGGGGTAAATGTTGTTGTTTGAATTAGCTAGTCACACAAACTAAATTCTTAGTAAAAAGCTAAGTTTTAAATTAAGAATTAATAAATAAATAATAATAAAATAACCCCAGATTGATACATCAACTGCATGGTCCAAAACTAATCAACGCTTGTACTATGGGTACCATACAATGGAGTGGGGGCGACCCCAGTGACACCCAGACGTGGGCAAATTACGAAAAGGCCTTATCCGTAATTTGCCCCGGCGGGAGTAGAATCCGCAACCACCCGGTGCAGTGAGCCGAGTGGCCTACGCTCAAACCGCTGCGTCAAGCGGTCGCCTTATTTTATTATTTCTATAAAGTTATAGTTGCATACCACCGTCCGTGTTATCTGTCAACGCTAGGAACGGACAGACGATAAATAATGCAGTACTGCGTAGTTTCAGATAAGCGCGACTTAACCTATTTATTATTCATTTGTATAAAAACAGGACGACTGATTAATACTTACACTCATACCTATACTTGCGTCAACCCTATAAATACAACAAACGAATTTGAACTTTGGATTCAAGACACTAAATTCTATTTAGAACAAAATGTTATTAGTGTTTGGCTTGTTGTTGCATAATAATTATTTTAATTAAGTTATTATACCAACTTGACGCGAATATTCTTATCGGGTGAATTATTTTCTGTTAGTAAACTTCTTACTGATATTCTAAATTATTAAAGCGTTACTAAATTTTCAGAAAAACGTAGATAAGGGTTCAAGGTTCGTGGATTAATTGTATCAAACTACATTATTGTGTAGTCAAGTAGATCAATAGCGATAATTCACGCGTCTTCGTAAAATGAAATGACTGTGGATTGAGTGTAGGCCGCTTCGCACTGAGTGGCTGTGAGTTCGATAACTGTAGGGAAAAAACTTGAAATAGCCTTTTTATAACAAACAGTTAGTGCATATATCTAGCGATATTTCTTTTACATCAGATAAATAACGGATTAGAACCTCTGCCTCTACCCTGGTCCAGCAACGTGCAAGCAATCCCATTGATAAAATTAGTACCGCAATAATTTATAGGCTTAAGATAATTGCTTAACATCAGGCGGATCGTACGATTGTAACTCACGTTGTTCTATAAAAAAAATCGCCCTACAGACACACCAACTGTATGGTGCCAAACCAGGCACCGCTTGCACTATGGGTACTGTAACAATGGAGTCCTTAGTTCATCCCATATATCCCAGTTAGGTGGCAAAGTGTTTTCCCTCTGCCATCCAAAAAGGAAAAATTCCGGAACAACCTAAGCTTAGTCAACACAATATCAAATTACATTGTATTTTATGCAACATTTTATTTAACCTACGATTAAATCATTTTATAATTAATCAAGTGTGACACAAAAACAATATGATATAAGCGTCTAGTATGCGGAACTGCCACACATCGAACCCTGCTCACATATTTTCCTAATGGTGGGACAAATATGGCTTGTACTGCCTTTGACAGACACAGCGGCGGCCGTGAGATGACTGTCATATATGGAGGACTAATGAGCTCGTGAGAGAGATATTTGTGTATGTGATATTGCATAGTTTTTTATAGATATACCTACTAGCTTTGACCGCGCCTTCGTCCGCGTTAATAAGATAATGCCACCGTATTATGACAATTTTAAATGACCTCCTTAGTATAAGGTGGCTAGTACTCGGGAGAGGCCGAGGTATGTCTCCTTTTCATTCCACCGGAACTAGATTTATTGTGGCGTAGATTATAAGATGGACCCTAATCTACCAGACTATGAAAACCACATCAATTCAGTGGTATTTTTGCGTGACACGCTCATACAACAGACAAACAGATGAAATTTTAAATAAAAAATATATTTCTAGAATATCTTTCATGTACAGTGGCTTTTTCGCAGTTTTATAATGGTATAGATTACTGTATTCACTCACGGTAATGTAAACTCTCCTGATTATCATAATTTTCTCCTAAAATTAATTGACTCAACTTATTCGCAAAATACAAAAAACAATGCTATTACATATAAAGAGTCATAATGTGTATATCATAATGTGTCAAAGACCGGTCTCACGCTCGTAAATTTCCAGTTACCGCGTGTTATAGCCCACTAAGATGTTAATCTGTCGTCCGAGCCGCGACGTGATAAGTCCTTTAAGGTTCAACCCTTCGTTTTAGGTAAAAAAGAAATGGTAGGCTCTTTGATGTTGGTAAAGGCAAGCTGTAGTTGACTACAGCTCATATCGTGCTGGCTCGAGGTAGTACCACGCTCTCACAGAAGATCAGCGTAAAGTGAATATTACATCTGCGAGAACTGGAAGCCAATCTACCCCTTCCTTTCCTCTCCCTTGTACCACTCCTCTTCAGGTTGGAATAGGCATTAAAAATAATTTCAAATTAAACACTTATGTATATAGTATACCAAATACGACAATCAATACAAATAAATAAAATTGGAGTGTCTGTTTGTAATATCAAAATAACACCTTTTCACTAAATGCATATGAAAGTGCATACGACAGCTATAGCAAAAACGCGTTTTTTAAAAAAATGTTTGTCTGTCTGTCTGTCTGTCTGTCTGTATGTTTGTTCCGGGTAATCTCCGAAACGGCTGGACCGATTTTGACGGGTCTTTCACTGGCAGATAGCTGATGTTTTAAGAAGTAACTTAGGCTACTTTAATTTTAGAAAAACAATTAGGGTTCCGCGAAAAAAATAAAAACACATGAAATCAAAGAGTATCTCCGAAACGGCTGGACCGATTTTGAAGGGTCTTTCACTGGTAGATAGATGATATTATAAGCAGTAACTTAGGCTACTACTGATTTAGAAAACTTAGAACGCGGGAGCGGGCTTTTTTGATAAGTTACATTCCACGCGGACGAAGTTGCGGGCTCAGCTAGTATACTATAAAAACATTAATTACTCGTTGTGTTTTCCCTTACTACAAAAGCTTGAAAATGCAAATAATGAGAGATGACGATATAATAGTTATATCTTGCTCTATCTTAGCAGTAGGTGCATACATCTATTCCTTTCCCACATACTTTGACGCATTAAATACTCAAATTGTAGTGTATAAATATTGTAATCTATGGAAAATGTCCTATTCAAATACAGAATTCAATAGTTTCGTTTTTGATACATTTTCAGTAATAAAGCTATGCATTGCAACAATTTACAATTAATTCATCGGCCGCCGCTCACTCATAATGACGGGATACACCCGATCTCGCGGCAAAATACTGAAATACCAGCGGAGGCTTCCATGAAAACCGAATAGTTGGAATAAAGCTAAAATTTTAATTAAAACAAAACCCTGTTATAACTATGAAAGGTTTCCGCGAAAATATTTCTGACGAGGACTTTGTGTTTTTGTTTCGTTCCATCACATTTCGTTTCGATCACATCACAAAAAACATGATAAAATGCAGTGGGTTTTGTAAAATGAGAAAAATAAAAACAATAGTAATAGCATAGCATAGCAAACAACAACGTTATAAATGTTACAATATTATGGTTTAACACCGGACGATTAATAATATCAGAATAATTCCGCAAAACGGACAGACTTACAAAACTGACATAATTATAAAACGTAAACAGCTCATTAAAACAAAAAGGAAACAAAATATAGATGATAATTATTCTTAATGAGTTTTTTATGGTTTACGCATTTAGCCAATGGCAAGCTGTATGTTCAAGTTTAATTTATGCTTTGAGCCCATGAAAGACTTTGGCTCGGCCTAATATCCCTTTTTGCCCTAGTAGTTGAAATATTTCCTTTTCACACTCAAGACAAAAATACCTATCCTTTACAAATTTCTAACAACTGAGCTAGATTCAATTTAATTTTCCATTCGCCGACGTTCGCTGTTGAATCGCGACTAGTCGGCGGTGTGCGGCGTTTCTTTATTATTTAAAGCTGCGGTCGCATTGACCGCCCGAGGCGCGCTCGCCAGTTACACAATACCTATTGGAATACTGTTTGATTGTCAAACCCAGTTAAAATTTTCCAATATTGAAATGTTTGTGATTGAAATGATTTATGGGTTAAAATGGCTGTAGTTTTTGCGGTGGAAAATAAACGTTAAACCTTTACAATTTTAATTATAATCTTCAATGGGCTGAGTAAAATTGCACGCTGGGCTAATTTTGGTCTTGAATTATTTGTGGAAGTCCAGAGAAGGTTTAAAAGGTGAATAGATATGAAAGTCCATGCGGACGAAGTCGCGGGCACAGCTAGTAAGCAATATAATTAATCTAGCTTTCTCCTTATAACACACTGCTCTTTATTAAACGTTGCATACAACACTGTATCCAATGTTTGAGCTCGTGCGACAGTTAGTCACGGCGTTGGCAGCAAAAACTGCAATTAATATCGAATCAGATGACACGTTTGTCTGTTTGTACGTGTGATATCGGGACCGTTGGTTTAATTGCTGGTTCATTTGTGTTTGAAATAAAACTATTTTACGGATTTTATCGCGTTTATTAACTTTATGGGCTCCCCTGTTTCTCCTGTTGTCGCCGATATATTCATGGAAGACTTCGAGGAGACAGCCCTTCGCACTTCGCCTGTGACCCCAAGATTCTACGAGCGGTACGTAGACGATACTTTCACAATATTACCATCTGACAAAATAACAGCATTTCTCGACCATCTTAACTCCATACACTCTAAAATCAAATTTACAATGGAGTTAGAGGCCAACAACACACTAGCATTCTTAGATATTTTAGTAATCCGTAATCCTGATAACACCTTAGGCCACACCGTGTATAGGAAAAAGACCCATACTGATAGGTACTTAAACGGTGAATCTCACCACCATCCAACACAGTTAGCTACCGTGGGTAAATCTTTGTTTCAGAGAGCACAAGGGATCTGTGATGAGCAACACCTGGCTGCCGAGATCCGTCACGTCAAGCAAGTATTGCATGACAACAAGCTTCGGATCCCGCGCCGCCATCACAGTGACCGAGTGAAACCAGCCACAGTCGAGCGTCTACCTGCTGTACTACCATATATAAGAGGTGTCACAGACAAGATTGGCTATATCTTGAAACGTGCTTCAATCAAAACTTATTTCAAGCCACCAAAGAAGATTAGTCAGTTCTTACCACCTGTCAAGTGTCACATTCCTCTACAAGATGCAGGGGTATACAAACTCGATTGTGAATGTGGGCTCTCCTACATAGGGCAAACTAAAAGATCAGTAAAAACCCGCGTAAAAGAACATATAGCTGACGTGAAACACCGGCGCTCCACGAGGTCTGCAATCTGTGAACATGTACAGGACCGCACCCGCCATTATATCAGATTTGATAAACCACAGATCCTCGCAAAAGAACACCGATTCCGACCAAGGATGATACGTGAGGCCATTGAAATTAAAAAATATCCTAATTTCAATAGGGAAGATGGCTGGGTGCTACCACCAACTTGGGATCCAGTAATTAATATAATTAAATCCAAAACCAAGTGTACCATTGCAAGACCTCGAGACACTGTGAGCACTTTCTGCGTGGATCGGACCGCAAATAACAACTAAATATGAGGGTACCCAGTTACTAACTATGACATCAGGACGTCTAACACCTCAGTCCCCCCGTGACCATGGCTGCTGTAAAGCAACCGAAACGTCGGGAACATAAAGTTAATAAACGCGATAAAATCCGTAAAATTGTTTTATTTCAATGTGTAGTATTCGCGTAAATATAAGAAAACATCATTTGTGTTTGTAAAACGGGTGTTAGTTGTGCGGTAGTAGAGTCAAGCTGTGGATTGACTACAGGTTTATAAAGCACCACCCACTCACAGTAGATCGACTGCTAATATAGCTGTGTTTCGCATGACGAGTGAGGGAGGCAGAAGCCTAATTCCTCCTCTCTTCTCCTCTCTATGTCCCACTCTCCTCCAGTTCGACAAGGTGCAAGCAATACTTTTGGTATTTTACAAGCACCTAGAGGCTATAGGAACTGCTTAATATCAGACTTAATGTACGTCTGTTTGCCGAATTTGTTATTTGTAAAGAAAAGTGTTTTACTAATATTTACAACCTAATTAATGCCAGTGTATTTTCTGATGTTGTAGAGATAAAATAGAGTATTTTTTGAGATAGAGAGATAGGTGTAGTTTCAAAGAATAGTTTAAAGGAAACTTCACTTTTTCACATAAGAATCTCACTTTAAACTAAGTTCTTTAAAACTAATATTATGTTCTTATAGCCAGTAATTATATGTAGGTGAGGTGTAAGGTTCAGTTCCCCGGGGCGATGCAGTTCGGGTAATGCGTTAAGTTTCAGAGACGCTCGGTGATACGTGGCTTGTGTTGGGAAAATAATCTCACTATACTATCGACTTTACAGAAAAACGGTGGTCCTGAATCCCTCTTGCATCGAGTGGAGGCCTGTACTCAGACGACATTGAAAGGGCTAATTTTACTATCACATATTATTTGTAGTTATCGACTTTTATAATATTTTATCGAAATCTTGTATTTGTTTTTGAACAGATTAAAATATCCAATTTGAACTATCATTTGTTAAAAAGATATATGTAGGTATTCGTCAGAGATGGTAGGCCTAAAACCTCGCAAATGATACCTAGAGGACAGGAAGTGGTGGTATTTTAACCACACAAACACTTAAGTAGGCTGACCTGGGAGTATTTACGTAACGCACGTAATTTCGATGTTGTTCCACACTTTAGTCTTCGTCCTTTCCCTTATTTTCCATAATTTTACGAGAAGTAGAATATTATAAAAAAATATTATACTATATCGTATATTTTATCGATATTTCAATTCACCGTCCCATCACTAGTAGTTAATAGTAACTCGTCGTCTAGTAGCGAACGTCTTTGCTCTCTTAAGACAATTTCCAAGAGTATGCGCCATTGCATCCAGTTAAACCATCGTTTGGCGACACTATTCTGATAACGGAGCGCGATGCAGGTACTGCTTCCGAAGATGAGGAGGTATTTGCGAAGTTTTGAATTGTTCCACAGACCAATGAGATAAGACACTGCTTAAGTGCACTATTGTATCAGAATACAATCGGCAAAAGTTAGCATGGTATCGGGCAAGACGGCGAATTTTGATTGGTCCAATCAAGGTCGAGCGGTGAATGGACCAATCATAATGTCAGGTATGGTCATACATATGCAGTGGCAAAGCATAATATGTTAGGCGCTATGCGGCGTCTATAGCTTATTGGTCTGTGAATAGTTCTCAAAGTGAATTAACTCAGTACTCAACTCGCAGAAACTCTACAAATATTTTGACACCCGTATTCAGAGACATTACTATGCGGTCTCACAGGGCATACGAATGCACAGCCACACGTCGATATTGTTTGTGAATACGGCCATGAATCTCTGGTTTTGTGATTTTTGATATACGAAAGAGGCCGGCCGGTATACAAAACTCAACTCAAACTCAAAATTGTTTTTTTCATGTAAGCCACCAAAGCATTTATGAATAGTCAGAATCTACCACCGGTTCGGAATGCTACTTCCACTGAGAATATCCGGCAAGAAACTCAATGCTTATTCTTTTCAAAGAATAAAAGATGGTTTACATTCTTAGGAACAGCAACAGAATAATGTAAGGACACTAAGTTTAATTACCTTTTTGATTCCAACCATCAATTTTCCGGAAACCACAGCTGTGTATTAAGGCCTCTTCCAATCACTTCAAAACATCACCATCTTTTATTCTCGAATCCACATAATTCTTGAGAGACGTTTGTCATTGACATTTTTTTTACCTAATCAAGACAGAACTTGCGTCACAATGTATGTATTATGCCTAGTCAGATAATGATAAAGTTGACATACCAATTTGGCTCTAATCTTGGGCATACATCCATTGTAAGAGAATCTTAATAGTTATCCAGAATAGGTCCGTGCAGCATTCTGAGCGGTGTAATATCTACTCTGGTTTTATCTCCGCCGCCACTAATACAATATTATCGCCGGCACTAACGTTTCCCACGCTCTCTCTAATACCTATTGATTTCATATTGAAAATACTTTGTTTTCAAAGTAGGTATGTAATGTGTGTAGGTAAGAAGTTTATTTTTTATATACTCAATTCAATTTTACCTAGATATCTAGTCATAACAAATAAGTGTAAGTACGTAAATCGAACATGTCCTCATATCTGCTGCTCTAGCAATAGCTTACGCTTGTTAGACGCTAGAGCGTCAAAGTACAATACTTATTATGGCAAACTAGTAGTTGGTCGCGACTTCATTCCCGTGGTACCCAAAACGAAATTTAAACACAAACTTCGATCCCCTATTTCACTTCTCCAAGTTTTTTTGCGACAAAAGATAGCCTATGTCCTTTTAAGGTCCAATCTAGCTCTATACCAAAATTCATCGAAATATGTTAAGCGGTTGAGGCGTGAAAAAGCAACAAACAGATAGATGTACGTAGTTACTTTCGCATTTATAATAATTGGTTTGGATTGTACAGCACTATCGGCTCACAAGAAACTAGTAATCGACCATAGATGTGTTTTTTAGTCAATATTATTGAGAAGCGGTTTCGTTAACTAGATATACGTCGTCGTCATATATGATTTTTACAATATCGACTCCTAGCGGACCGATTAACTCTTGGTAGAGCTATAGAATATATCAAGCAAGATATCGACAAAATTTAAGTGGCATTGCTGCATCGAGTTTTCAATATCCATCCAATATTACCTCACACAGACAACATGGGCACACAGTAGTCTAATGGCAAGAGCGTAATGGGATGTAATGCAGTCCCCTGCATACCCCCCATCCATTACTGTCGTGATGAATCAATAGTACGGCGCGTAATGGGAAACATACATGATAATATTGTGGAATAAGCAATACATCGGTGGGTGGAACGGGCGTTGTAGAGATGCATTATTGTAAGTTATGTTGCTTTTATATTTTGACTAGCTGTGCCTCCCGACTTCGTCCGCGTAGTATTTAACGTAACAAAAATTTCGAGATTATCGGGATAAAAAGTATCCTATATGTTAATCCCGGTTATAAACTATCTGTGTTCCAAATTTCATCCAAATCCGTTCAGTAGTTTTTGTGTGAAGAAGTAACAAACACATCCACACTCACAAACTTTCACATCTATAATATTAGTAGGATTATCAAATAGGAATATAATGTTAGGTGCAGTAAAGCTATAGCTGACGGACTACAGCTAATATAGAGACTGGCTCTATCCACTGATAGAGCCATACTACACTTAGTACCACCTACTCACAGAAGATCGGCGTAAAATAATGATAAATGCGTTTCGTACGATGAGTGAGAGAGACGGAAGCTCCCGTCCATTCTCTCCCTCTTTTCTACTCTACCTTAGGTCGGCCACGTGCGAGAAATGCCTTTGGTATTGCAAACATTTATTGGCTGCGATAACTGCTTAACATCAAGCGAATCGGACGCTTATTTGTCAACTTTGTAATAAAAAAAAGTGTTGGCATATTTTAAAATATGACTCTACATAATGATCAGATTATATTCGGGAAATAACAGAGGATTTTGACCTTATTGTAGTCTAATGTATATAATTTCGCAGTGAACCGCTAACTGATTAAAAGTTATAAAATATTTGTAACTTGGCTTGATGTCATTGTTTCTTAAATATTACTACTTCGGCTCAAATAGGACTCACCTATGTGTTATTATTTATGAAAATAAAATTAAAAACGTGTGTTAAGACTAAACAGACATAATTGTGTGGTCTGGAGATAAATAGGATAATAAAACCGTATATAGTGGAACTCAAAATTAGCATTATTTATTAATTAAAACATTTACAAACATTTATATTTATATAATGAATGTTATGATTATTTTCATTACATATTTTCAGGTCAATTGCAAAAGTAATGGCTACTGCAATAACAGTATAGTGCAAAATGACACCCAGTTACAACATTACCTTTAATATTACACCGCCAATCACCATCGCGCGGTGATTTTAAAATATAATTACGTGGGAAAGCTAATTTTGTAAAAGTAACGAAATTAAAATTTCATCCGTCGCTCCGCGTTTCGTTGACGTTGTAAAAACGCACGGAAATTCGTTTTTCATGTCGAGTCGTTACGTCAAACGCAGTCACAACGCGCGTTATTTTTTACGATGTCGTTATTGGGCGGCACACGAATATCGCAACGGGGTGAACTATTAAATATTATTGTTTTGTGAAAACTGCAGTTAAGGAGAGCACACAACGTAGGTAATGCGAAAATGATAACTCTCTCTTTGAGTATGTATACATTATTAAGACAATTAAATAATCATTATAAGACACATTTTAGATATATTTTAACAATGCCTTACCCACCTTCTTATATTTTACGGAGATTCTTATCGTTAATATTCCTAAAATGCTATTCAAAATAGGTAAATTGCTTAGAAAGGATAGCTTTTTTTGAGTAACAAGTAGGTACAGGTAATCAAACGACAATCAAATGGCGCTTTCTGTTGGTAAGTGTTGCTTATAAGAGCATGGCAAGTTAGTTTAGTCAGTACCACAATGAACACTTTTCTTACAATATATGCAGCTCAACACAACACTGTGTGACAGTATGTAGCCTATTAAAATTATTATTCTGGTGGTGCGTATGAAATCCCCTTAACAAAGCAATCATCGGCAGATATTTGAAGTTTATCGGCTCTTGACAGTATCGATTATCCTTTTTTCATTCCAATACATAAATGCACCTTAAATCTAATCGCCAATAATTTTAGGGTTATTGTAGAAAGTACAGCGAATACACTGCGCACATTGAATGCAATGCGATCCGGTACAATTTTAATGGCTTTCTTGTCGCAATGGCATCGATATTTTACTAAACAACTGGGAGAACTGGAACTGTTATTGTTAAAACTAGGTTACTGACACTTGAATTGAGGAGTTGCATTCAAATGTAAAACTTAGGCAATATATTAATAAGCAATGTGTATATACTATACAAATAAATAAAATTGGAGTGTCTGTTTGTAATATCAAAATAACATCTATTCACTAAATGCATATGAAAGTACATATGGTACTTATAACAAAACCGCGATTTTTTTTTCTGTCTGTCTGTGTGTTTGTTCCGGGTAATCTCCGAAACGGCTAGACCGATTTCGACGAAACTTTTACTGGCAGATAGCTGATCTTATAAGGAGTAATGTAGGCTACTTTAATTTTAGAAAAAACAATTAGGATTCCGCGTAACCCAGAACGCGCGAGCGGGCTTTTGCGATAGGTATATACAACAACATGAAACATCGACTCGCCAAAAAAAAATGACGAACATTTTTTGTAAAATTAAATTTTTGTTTAGTTAAATTCTACCCGGACAACATCGTGGGCACAGCTAGTACTTAATAAACATGAATTAAGATCTATTAACACCTGACTCCTGGGCCCGACCTTCCCTCAAACATGAGGGGGATTCAGGCCATAATCCACCATGCTGTCGTTTGCCTAGTGTCAGTTAGCGGATTTCACTTGTCTTTCGAAATTTATTAGATGTGACATGTAGGTTTCCTAAACGATGTTTTCTTTCACCGTAAGCAAGTGATAATGATATTTATTGAAATTAAAAATATTATGTATTAAATTGAAAAAACAAGACACATTATATTCGTTTCTGTATTTTATCCAATAAATGTTTAAAGTAAATTCCGCGACGTTTGTACCGCGCAATCAGGTACAGTCAGCCGAAATAAAATATGCATCCTCGGATAATTATAGGCCCCGCAGCTAATTTTTACAAGCTTAATCCAAATTTGTACGTGCCAAAGGATTTCCGGTGCGGCCCACCTGCGTCGTGTACTTGCTTGCGGACCTTTTGTTTTAACCAAGAACTAAGATTGAGGCATGGATTCGCTTAAATAATAACTTAGTAGTTCAATGTGGGTTTTAATTGGATTTCCTTAAAGGAATAAATATTTTCTAGCCACTCAATGTTATAAATTACCCAATCTACGATAGAGTAGTTGTTAACTGTAGTCAAAACATATATATTACTAGCTGTGCCCACGGACTTCGTCCGCGTAGTATTTGTCGTAACAAAAATTTCGGGAATATCGGGATAAAAAGTATCCTATATGTTAATCCCGGTTATAAACTATCTGTGTCCCAAATTTCATTCAAATCTGTTCAGTAGTTTTTGCGGGAAGGAGTAACAAACATACATACATACATACATCCACACTCACAAACTTTCACATTTATAATATTAGTAGGATAGAGTCATTAAAAAATAATCAGAAATCTGAACTCTACGATGTTGAGATAATTCTTATATTGCCAGACGAATGCACCAATTGTTTGGTGCCAAACTAAACAATTGTACTGTGGTTACCGTACAATGGAGTGGGAGCGATCTTAGGGACACCCAGACAAGAATGAATGAAAGCCGATTTTCAAAATTTACCCGACCTGGAATCGAACCCGCGATCACTCGGTGCAGTGAGCCAAGCGGCCTACGCTCGAACGAATCTCCGCCAAGCTATCGTAGTTAATAATTGATGTATCCATATGTACTTGCAGACACATAATATTCATATTTTAAGTCTGTCACATGTTTATGTGCAGCTCGTGTTTCGAAGGCAATTTCTAGCAATAGTTTAATTTGCTGAACTAAATTTATAGCATACTCCTAAGTAGTTTGCTACTCGTGTACGTTATAATAACGAAGTAGCTAACGTATTAACGATCGCATAACTGTTAAGCGTATCGAATGAACGAACTCATAACTGTCTTAGACAAACGATAAAGAAAAAACTATAAGAAGTACTTAACTTTAAACACGAAGTATTTTCCACCATGGTTTTTCTTTATAGATTATCTCTTTACTTTAAGGTTCTGATTTCCTTTCCTGGATTGTACGGTTTTGTTTGAATGGTGTCTTTGGTAGATCTGAATATCAGCCTATATACCCTCATTTATCAATTCATGGCAAGTCATCAAATATTGTCGATTAGATACGATTATATGTTCTGTAAACGTCATTTTTATAAAAGCCTAATAAAAATCAACATAAAAAATTGAGTTGAAAATAATTATTACAAAATAATCATTTCAGTGCTTTTAATTTGTATAAATGTACAGACAGACAGGCATTGTATTTTACAAAATATAGTGAAAATCCAGTCCTTTGTTCAATTCCTTACATGTCAAAGTGATGTACAGTTTCCGTTACATTATTTTCTTGATTATTTTATTGCTTTAATTCATGTTATCATTGAATTATGATGATTTTTACAGCTTTTTGTGTTATTCCAAGTTCTTTGTAACCTGTAACGGTTGGCCAGAATTAAGTTGGTCTCTCATTTATGTAATGATAACATTGTTTGTTTCTTTATAAGGTCTAAAAATACCAGCGTTTACCGGCAGGTTATGAAGATCACATTTCCAAAAAGATAATTAAATTTATAACACGTTACATTAGTCATATCTATAATATGCTTTATAGGGAAGTAATATTAATAACCTCGAATTGATCTCTTCACACTTTTATTGGGAGACTTTTCATTGAGTTACATTGACTCATTTTTACATAAAATATCCAAGGTAAGTATATTTATATTACATATTTATTATGTACAAATATAGTATCGTATTTTTTTTTCAAAAATAATTAAGACGTTAAATTTTTTTGATCATCAAGAAGCCCCAGGACAACTCCAGCTGTTTATATAATCAATTAACGTTCTATTGACGATAAACCAATCAATTAATTTCCTCCGCGGAAATTAAGTCCTGAATGTCTCAGAAAGCAGGTACGCGTACAAAGCCAGGGGCTCTCATTAAGCGCTCCTCCAAAATTAATTTCCTTAATTAAGTGTAAAGAAATATTAAATTAATTCTGATAAAACTTTTTAAGGGCCTTCGATCATTATCCCCTATATACTTTTTGGGTGCCTTGTTTTTAAAAAGGATTCTAATTAATTGCTCATTAAAACCTTAAGGGCTGTTGCTATGGTAACGGATTAGCCCGAAAGGGTATAAATCCGCCCTTTAGGAGTTTATGATGAAAGATCGGAACCTTCGGAATGTTAATGAGCGGCGGGTAAAAATAACGTGTGGCATTGTGAAGAGGATTGTTAGTATTGAATTCGTGTAATGTGTATTTCAGATATTGAATTATATATTTCAGCTGAGAATAAAACCGAGAATAAATATCCTACTATAATCCTACTAATATTATAAATGTGAAAGTTTGTGAGTGTGGATGTATGTATGTATGTATGTATGTATGTTTGTTACTCCTTCACGCAAAAACTACTAAACGGATTTGGATGAAATTTGGAACACAGATAGTTTATAACCGGGATTAACACATAGGATACTTTTTATCCCGATAATCCCGAAATTTTTGTTACGTTAAATACTACGCGGACGAAGTCCGTGGGCACAGCTAGTCCTATATATAGCTACTTAAATTAACAAAAAAATAAGTTTTCTGTCATTACTTAGATATCTTCTATGCATATTTTGTAAAATGTGTCAGAAATCACGAACCTATTCTTGTAGATTAATTTCACCATATGCTCTAGAAGGTTGGAGAGTAAGTTTAATTTATTAATATCGCCAGACTAACGCACCCACTGTAAAATGAACTGAGGGACTGCCAGACTACAGAAAACAGGTCATTTCAGATTTATCTCGACGAAAATCGAACCGGCAACCGTTCGGTGCAGTAATCAAAGGCTGCACTCAAACCTGCGTGTTGTACTTATTCCTAACTAAATATCTTCACTATGGGGATTAGTGAGTACAATTAAGTGCACTTATCTACTTATCTATATTATTGGGATAAGTGCAAGATTAATTTCTAAGGTGGTAGAGGCAAGAGCCAACTGACTGCAGTTCATATACGGACTGGCTCGATGGGGGTAGTCACCACCCTCTAACAGAAAATCGGCGTTAAGTAGGTAGTGGGATATAGCTAGCTATAGTAGCTGACGACCACTTGGCGCAGTGGTTCGAGCGTAGACCGCTCGGGTCACCGCACATGGTGGTTGTGGGTTCGATTCCCGCCGGAGCAAATTTCGGAAATGGCCTTTTCGTTATTTGCCCTAGTCTGGGTGTCACTGGGATCGCCCCCAGGCTATTGTACGGTACCCATAGTACGAGTATTGCTTAGTTTGGGAGCATACAGTTGGTGTGTCAGTCTGGCGGCATTTATTTTATTTATTTATTATTTATAGCTGCCTTTCGTATGATGAGTGAAAGAGCCGGAGCCTCTCACTCCCCTTCATGGCGGCAGAGACATCCCTTTGGTATTGAAAGCATCTATAGACTACGTAATTGCTTAACTTTAACATCCGGCCGATCATACTCTTGTTCGCCGAAAACATATCCAATGCTAGTCCAAGCGGACATCGAACAAAAACAAAGTGATTAATTCGAACATTTACCCCAAACCAAAACACTTGCTACAGAAAACCTCCATAGGTACACTCACCGCCAAGAAGTTGCTAAGATTATGTAAAATAAATTCATCTTCGAGCAATAAATTCATAAGAGAGGCGTCTTAAAATCTGGTATTAAGTACCGGCGTTATCAATTTCATGGAAACTTTAATACTTTGTACCATCTTCGCTAACTTTATGCTAATAGGAGATAGCTAAGAACTTTAACTTAACCCCCGGATTTAAGTAAAACAAAGTGCCGTCGCGTCGAGAAGTTCGGATGGGAAAAAATGGCAATATATCTGCTAATGTACTGGTTTATATGCTGGAGAGAGTTTCATTTGCATATTCATTTATATGGAGAAATGCAGTGGGGATTTTAAAGGTACCTCTTTGATGATTGGACTTGCAGCTGGATACTAAAGCGCTACTGTTTGAGACGATGTTATCCATCGTTTTTGGTAAGGTGAGTCAAAATTATGAAGGTCTCAAATTAATGTTTCGTCAGTGAGGCGCGCAATCGATCAACTGAAGAACTTAACTGGTTATTGAGAACTACATGTAGGTATTTCTTGCTACGATACTGGTTATGTTGAAATGAAAAATATAGCTATGCCACTATCTTTAACCTTTGGTCTATGAACGCTTAAAAACGTATATAAAATTAAAAGCGCTTTATACGTCAGCAGAAAAAATATGAGGTTTTTAAGATAACTTACCTAAACAAACTTTGAAACCAGATTTAACGCCAGAACACATGAGACAAAACTAAAAGAATTCACAAAACATTAAAGACTGCTGTCAACGAGTTTCCTCTTGGCTCGTTTTGTTTTAAAGAAAATAAAATCCACACTGGCTGGAGCGACGTGTAATGCCCACGGGAGGTGCCGGGTTCCGGGTTCGATTCCTGACCGAGACGAGGGCTTTGGGGCTTAGCTCGTTGGCGTTGTTTCCAAGGCCCCGGGGACCGGGTCTTGTGTTCCACCTTACGTAGAACCAATAGAAGGTAGGTAGCTAGTTGGTAAATAGCTGGTTGAAGATACTTGATGTTTGAAAATCAGAGATCCAGGTTTTCTTTACATACAATAGTCAGCAAACAAGTGTAGGATCCGCCTTAAGTTAAGCAGTTATCGTAGGCTATAGATGCTTGGAATCTCATTGCTAGCACGTTATCGGCCTGAGGGAGAGTGGGAGGGGTGGAGATTCGAACTCTCTCACTCATGGTATGAAACGCAGATATAACAGCTACTTTACGATGATCTTCTGTGAGAGGGTGGTGCTACCCAGGTCGACCCAGCCTGTATATAACCTGCAGTCGATTGGCTTGGCTCTACTACCGTATCCGTACCGTCTACAAAATTAATTTAAAATGTAGAGTTCCTCAAAAATCCTATAGAAATCTTTCAAAATAAATATATTTTCTGGTGCGCCTAATTTCAAATTAAGATTATAACTTGCTGACAGTTGGAAATAACCTTCCTGAGTAACCCTCCACGTCTATCGTGTGAGAAGTTCAGTAACCCGCACTAGGCCACATGATATGCAATGTTTTCTAAGAAATAAAATTCAAATTCAGCGCTACCTTCCATTCAACCATTTAAAAAGCCACAAAACTGCACAGACTGAATTACAAAACGCTACGAAACAAAAATAGAAATAATAAGAAATAACAAGGAAAAAGCCCGAAGTCCTGCCTCGGAAACGGGTATTGTTGTACTGCACTCTTATTCAAGAAAATATGATTCCTGTTCCACTGTCTATTGTAATGTTTGAGCAGCGAACGTGGCTAGTACATGCGGGAGCACTTGTACAATCAGTTTGAAGTAAAATGCAGTCACACATTATGAGGACTTCAAAGTAAAGGAGTGTAACTCATGTTTCTTCGATTTTGTGTTTAGCTCACTTATTAGCATTTTAATATACTGCAGTAAGTTGTAAAAGTAAAGAAAAATTGTTGTCGCGTTAACTGTTAACGTTTTACTTCTAATAAGCAGGTACAAGCAAGGGCTTGTACCTCATTATTATTAGTATTAGTACCTCGACTCGGCAAGCGTAGTGTAGGGCGCCCTCCGACCACTGGGATGACGATCTATGAAAGACTGCAGGCAGATGCTGGATGCGGCAAGCTGAAGACAGGGCGCTATGGCGCCTCATTAGGGGAGGCCTGTGTGCAGCAGTGGACAAGTATAGGCTGATGATGATGATGATTATTATTAGTATTGCCCTAGGTATTAGAAGTAAAATACGATAAAGGTATTAAAAATTACTGCAAGAACTTTTAATACCTATCACTAACAAATTATCAGTGACGTTATTTAGCATGATTGCTTTAAGTTTTGTTGGCTAACTCTATTGTGTGCTCTCATGGCTGCAATATCTAAATTATGTTAGTTTATTACATTATTGTAGATAAGACATTTTTGAATCTAGGCGCCGACAAACACATGTTTCACACATTTCGCTGGACCAATGGGCGTCCGTCTTTCTCTGTGTGAGTAAGTGCCTCAACTAGTGAGCATAAAACGAGTCCAAAATTTTGTGTGTAGTGAACTTCGCCTTTATCTGGTAATGCCCCGTGCACATTGTGAGAAAAACGTTTATTTTTATTACGCTTGGCAACTGTCACAATAGATGAAACACCTAAACGTGACTTATACTTAACTTTTATTGCGCGAATTTGAATTGGAAAGTTTAAGTTTAACGCTGAAGGCTTATTGGATGGGACATTTCAAGTAGAGTCGTATTTATTTAGAGGACTCTGTGATTATATGAATATGATTCACGAACGGAAAGATTGAGAAGCTTTCTATTAAAATACTCGTACAAGCGAAGTAAGTAATGATCACTTTTGATTGAAGATGTTTACCGAGGGGTACTTAGTGAGCCTTCTGGAGACGAGATATTTGTACAAATTTAGCCTGTTCATGTTTAATTCTATTCTAAGACTCTGTTATATATAACAATTGATTAAAATAAAACAACGTTATAATGGAACGGAATTAGAAAATTTTAAAATATCACAGTCCGCGTGCACAGCAATTTGCGTATGCTAATCCGTCTGACCCGAGACGGGGTTCGCTATAAATTGATTTACCGCTTGCCTCGACCGCGCCGGGCGACATTGTGGCCCTTGTTGCTATCGCAGTATAACTGTGGTCTCTCAGGACCAGCTTGAGCTAGAGATTTTTTAATTTTCTAGCAATTAGCGTCGGTAATTACAGGCATACAAGTCAGTTCTGTGAGAAAATATGGGATAGACCACATAGTTTGCGTGCTCTTTGACGAAACTGGAGAGAATATGAATTATGACGCCTGGATTCACTGAAGGAATAGTCGAAGGTAAATTACAGAGCCCCCATATTTAGCTCATAGTATTAAGCTCCAATATAATAGCGGGCGAGGTTAAGACATCACAGGTCGCACAGGGATCATAGATAATATTGCTTTTCTATATAAAAAAGTTGGCAAACAAGCGTCCGACACGCCTGATGTTAAGAAGTTACCGTAGTCTATGGATGCTTGCAATATTGAAGGTAATGCTCGCACTTTGCTGACCTGAATGAGCGGGACATAGAGAGGGGAAGAGAGAGGCGCGGATTGAATTTCCGGTTCTTTCACTCATCGTGCAAAATGCGGTTATAATAGTTAATGTAGACTGATCTTCTGTGAAAGTGTGGTACTATCCTGGTTGAGCTGCTGTCAATGCCTACAGCTCCACTCTTCAACTGTTGCTATTTTAAATCGTAATATTGGCAACCAGTATTTTGCCTTTCATAATTACATGTTTCGATCCATGCAGTTCCATGATACCCCATACACAATTAATCCCAAGCAACGACTGTCCCCCATTACACCCCTGGACTCTACACTTTATAGGGCGTTAGACTAAAAACCGTAATAGAATTTGCATAGAAATTGGCTCAGCCCGGACGCCGGTTCTTTCGGCGGCGATCATTGCTTCATCCATTCGCAGGCCGCACATTTGGAGGGCGCCTGTCCCGGCACAGATTACAGCATTACAATGTAGAGCCGATTTTAATTAACTATTAGATTTAATGTACCTAAGTAGTGAGTACATTTTCGATGGTCAATGGTGTTGATTTATCTTTGTTCTTATGTCTCCGAGAATTGTAATCGAGATACCTGGCAAATAAATTAACTACTTATTTAGTGACAATAGTGTCGCCTGCTCACATTCTGTTGCTGTTCCTGCAAATGTACACCATCTTTTATTCATTGAAAAGAGTAACCATTCAATTATTTGCCGGATCTTCTTAGTGGAAGCAGCATCCCAAACCGGTGGTAGATTCTGACTATAAATGCTTTGTTAGCTTATGTAAATAAAAACAATGTTGAGTTTTGAGTTGAGTTGACCTCCTTTTTTTACGTTGGAAAACCCTTTATGGGTCCCCTCACGCCTCGGGGGAGACGAGAGGGGTATGTGGGAGTCCCTGCGCCTGAAGGGCGCAGTATGCCCACTAAAAACCTACGGTGTACCACCCTCCGCCATGCAGAGGGGCGCCCTGGGTCCAAGGAAATGCTCCGAGACGCCCCGGCGGACGGCCCGGCAATGACTTGCCGGGCCACAGGCGCTAGAAGGGGGACGACCTGGTACCACCCCAGTCATCCCCCAGACGGCCGAAATCGTGCAATAGGTAGTGGGTCCCCCGACCCACTACCTGATTTCGGCTTGAGTTGACCTCCTGACCTGACTCTACTACTGTAGCACTTTCACAGTAGATCGGCGTTAAGTAGTCATTATAACTGCGTTTCGTGTACGATGGAGTATGAGAGTCAATATCCCTTCCACTCCCTTCCCTTCCCTCTGTGCCATTCCCCTTCTGGTCGACAAAGCAAGTACTGCTTTTGGAAGGTACCACCCCGGTATGAGTTGTAGTCAACAGATTGTGGGCTACGATTGGCTCTACCAACGTCAAGTGTTTTGGTTATTTCAGATTCTACTTACTAGAAGTTATTAACATCTACAATTAACAGTACACGGCACAGTACTATTAGAGTTTCCCATCTATACCCCGTTTAATCTTTGATGATGGTAAAAGAAAAATGTTTGATGTCGATCGATTTTGACACGGTGAAAAATGTTAGGACGGGAATGACGGGTGCCATTGTGGGAGAGGGCTCACCAACACTCGACCTTAGGGATAATCTATTACCCTTGCTGAGTGCCTAGTAGCTTTTTGACTACTTTTACGTAGCCCCAGGCTAGGTTTTTTATACATGAACCTTATAAGGTTGGAGTGACTGCGCGGAATTTTAAGCTGCTATTTTGTGGATGATTTATACGTAGACTATGAATCTATTATTTTTAATTGAAATATACGATCGATCTTTAAGATAGAGCAATGTTGCCTGTTTGGTAAAATTAGGGGAAGAACTAAGTACATTGATCTGGAGAGTTTAACGATATGAGGCTTATAGTAATCTTAATCTTGAGTAATTAAAATTGACGAATCTTCATCAAATTCAAAGAAAAATAACTACATTCAAATTTCTTCAAAACACTTCGTCTACCTTCCTTATTAGTTCTATTTGTATCTCACTACTGGACACACGCTCACTCTTGAAATACAGACCATATCCCCCCACGCGAGCCCAAAACTCCACCCGGCCCTATTCAATCCCCAAAAACACCATCTGCATTCAATTTACGACACCCGTGACCACTCCATTCCCGTGTAATACAGACATTCGATATCACCTAGCGCCGCCTGTTCCAGTCAACTCGTCGAATTTATTTATACAATTAAACCTTTCCAATTGAATTGGAAGCAATAAAAATCGATACGATATAAAGCAGTCGCCCAAAAAACAAATACGGTAAATAGAGAGAGTGACCGTTCGCCGACCAAATGGCCTGTGAAAAAGAAGCATAGGTTTTTTGGGGTTCCTCAAATCTTTGCTACCCCACAGATTGATGTAATATTAAAATAAGGCAGCACATTAGAGTCATGGTTGTTGAGTATGAGTACCGATATACTTTCAATATAATTTATCAATAATATCGCAAGTAACACATTATTTGGTGAAAAGGTTATCAACAAAAAAAGTTAATCAAAATATTCTTAGATCAAAGTACTTGGAAACGCAATTTACTCTGGTGTGAAAAGGGTTTCCGGGCTCAATAAAAAATCATGTTTATGACTATTTTGCTTGGCAACATTTGTCAGCTAACAATGACATAAAGCGTAGGCCGCGAAGGATATAAATAAAGAAACAAAAACTGCTCTCTATTAAAACAGTATTAGAATAGTAATTTCTTCACAGACACGACTGTGGCTACTAAGACTCTAAAAGGTCTGAGTACTATACTTAAAAGGACAGAAACCCTCAATTTTTTTTCGTTTCACGCTTGCCCACATTTTTTTCAGGCGGTCCGTTGCAGCGCCTTCGTTGACTGAAATAATTTCGCATCGAGCTCATTTGTATGTAAATGCGGCCCGACCGTTTATATCTCTGTTTGCCCTCTCTGTTTTTTTATAGTCTCCGTGCTTAAACGTATTATTCGCTCGGTTAGAAGGACCCGCTGATCGTGGCCGAGAGTTTACTGAAAAAAGCAATTTGAGCAGCACCCATTGCTTTCAGAATTTATGCCATCGGTCAAAAGGGCGTCGACTACTACTTTGGTCCTTCCAATAATTCATATTCAATGAATGTATTTCAGATATACCTGAAGATATTTTCTTAGATCTCGTATATTTAAAAGTATCAGCTTTGGGATACATTTTAAGAATAAAAGCTGTAACACCATACCACCACCCACACCCTATAACACCATTGTTCTTCAACTTTCCCCCAAATCCGAGAGTTTTAGATTTACAACAAAGAAATAGTAGACCCTTTCCTTTCCACCGTGTATGTAATCCATCGAAATGGAGTAAGTATGGAAAAGTTTGAAACTATAAGAAAGAAACAAATTTGGTTTAAGGAACCATTTCGATTTTATAGTTGAAAATAACTGCAAGCCCAACTCCCCCTTCCATGCCTCCCTCTATTCTATTTACGCTACGGTAACTGCTTAAGATTAGGCGGGTCGTACTTTGGTTCACTGACTTTGTCCCATATTAAAAAGATAACATTTACAAAAAACTCCGCCTTTTAGAATACTTTGTGTCTGCACAATAAAAACCAATATTTTCGCATTTTGAAATGTAACAGCGAAATTCATTCTTTTGTTAAAACTTCTTAATCTTTCGCAGCCTGATTACCATAAAATAAGGCTTCCCTTTATCCTCCTGTATGTCATGTCAAACTCCTCATCCTTTGTTCCACTAATTATCGCACCGAAAGCATTACGAGTGTACAATCAAGGATTATTAATGGGCTTTTGTTGCAAGACTTGTACGATGCGAATTAGTTTTTAATTACACCCAGGAAACGGCCGTGACGATTGCTTTTCGAACAAAGATCGCGCACCTCTTTATTTGCGTGTACACGCAGGGATGCATTCGGAAATTCATTTCCTCTTCCATCGCTTCGCTTTGCTTAATCATTATTTTATGCTGCTTTCAAAAGGCCTATATGGAGATCCGGGAGGTAAACTTGTCGTATCAGATAGTTACACAGTGACATTTAAGGTTATAAGATACTATCAAAGTGTGTTATTTCAAAGGATGTTTCAAAAGTAAAATTATATTAATTTTAAAGAAAGTAAGCAAAAACATTTATTCAACACACACATAATTACAATGTTGCAAATACAAAAATAAGTAGCTGTAATATTAGATATCTTCGATTACGTAAATTACTCAAAATCAAATATAAGATTATTATTTAAAAAGTGTAGTCTATGCTGTTAATAAGCGTTTGGGTGTGTTCTAAGTTCTCAACATTAAGTCGTGACAAATAATTATATTCAAACTTTTATTTGAGCGTTGTAGCTCATATACTCCACTGGGGTAGTACTCCCCTCACACAGCTCGGCGTAAAGTAACTCTATAATAGCTGCATTTCATCCGATGAGCGTGACACCCAAACATCAAATATTTATATTACAGATATAGGCAACGATAGCTGCTTAACAAACTGTTAAATAAAAAACAAACTCAGAAACTATGACGGTTAAGTATAATCATTCTTCACTAGTAATATTATCAGCCACCTTATAATGCAGGTACCTACTTAAAATATAATTCGAACTATTTATGACCATTTGAGTAAGAAATATTCAAGTAGGTACTAACGGTGTCTGTATTTTCTACTACTGATTTCTCCACACATTTGAAGAAAACCCAACCTAAGCTCTCATATCGCGATTGCGGTTATTAGCAAATAGCTGTACTTCGACATAGCCAGTAGCAATTCCGCTATTCTTACTATCAAGCAGTAAATTGCATACAATGTGCAATTAAACCGTTATATAAAAACACTAAATTTAAAAGCGCCGCGCCACCCGCGGCGTGCGCGTGCGATTCTGTGAGACTCAAATTGTTATTAACACTATTTGCTATTGTGGTTTAAAAGAGAAGAATAGTTGCGTTTGAGTTTAAATGTTTACTGTAGTATACCCAGTGAACAATATATGGGCAGTAATTAGAGAAATTAGTGGTTATCCTACTAATATTATAAATGTGAAAGTTTGTGAGTGTGGATGTATGTATGTATGTATGTTTGTTACTCCTTCACGCAAAAACTACTGAACGGATTTGGATGAAATTTGGAACACAGATAGTTTATAACCGGGATTAACATATAGGATACTTTTTATCCCGATAATCCCGAAATTTTTGTTACGTTAAATACTACGCGGACGAAGTCCGTGGGCACAGCTAGTACGAAAATAACTGTAATCCCCATTTTTTTTAAAGAACTTAGCAAATGAACTTTCTTACGACATTATTATTCATTCGTTTCAGTTTTGTTTTCACCAACATTTAGGTTACGAAAAAGTTATTATGCTGTAGTGTAGTTATGGTTGTTTAAGAGTCCCTGAAGCTAACTGCCTTAGTAAATAAATGACGTATATAGGGTTAACCAGATTTAAGTTTTGATTGGGCAACAGTATAAAATTGATTGAATTGGATTTAAATTTTGAGTTCATTTTTATTTCTCTCTTGATTTTATTTCAAAAGTATAACGTATTTTTCTCGTGCAATTATAATCTCGACAAAGATAAGCACTTCACGACATTAAAACGACCGATTCGAATTAATTTTATTAAACACACGCCGTATGTGAGTCGTTAAAATAAATCCAACAAGCGATTCGTCAGAATATGCACACTTAACGCGTAGATCGCAGCCGGCGATAACATCCTGCGCGGACGCATCGCAACAATATAAACCGATGCTTTTAGCGTGTACAGTGCTAATTGTGTGCGAGGATTTCACCCAGATCCAGCGAGCTGATAATGTTTACTGTTTTAATAATGCAGGGACTGAAGTCTTCTCCGGGGACGGACGGGACTGGTTTTATATTCGAAATTGAAAATCTGTCAGTTCAGTCAATTATAACTTGTTGTGTAAGAAATATATAGCAGTGATGGCCAATTGGTTAATCACGCGTCTTGCGGGTACCAGGTTCTGGGTTCTCACCACGGCTCGCACCTCTGGGTTTTTCGAAATCTATGAGCGAATCATAATTTCTATATGATTATCACTTGCTTACGGTGATGAAAAAGCTGACCAATTTTCGAAAGACATGTGAAAGCAGCCCGCACTGGGCCAGCGTGGTGGATTACAGCCTGGATCCCTCTCGTATTGAGGGTTGGCCTGTGCCCAGGATTGGGATGTCAAACTCAAAAGGGTTAAATTCTTGTGTAAGAAATAGGTTTGCAGTACACGCAAATACTTTGGTGGTAGAGTCAACCTGTAGCCAGGTGACTACAGCTCAAATATGGACTGGCTCAACCAAAGTAGTACCACCCTCAGCGAAAAGTAGCTGTTATAGCTACGTTTCATCATCATCATTCATCATCATTCATGTATGTATGTTTGTTACTCCTTCACGCAAAAACTACTGAACAGATTTGAATGAAATTTGGAACACAGATAGTTTATAACCGGGATTAACATATAGGATACTTTTTATCCCGATAATCCCGAAATTTTTGTTACGTTAAATACTACGCGGACGAAGTCCGTGGGCACAGCTAGTCCTACTAATATTATAAATGTGAAAGTTTGTGAGTGTGGATGTATGTATGTATGTATGTATGTATGTATGTTTGTTACTCCTTCACGCAAAAACTACTGAACGGATTTGGATGAAATTTGGAACACAGATAGTTTATAACCGGGATTAACATATAGGATACTTTTTATCCCGATAATCCCGAAATTTTTGTTACGTTAAGTACTACGCGGACGAAGTCGGGGGGCACAGCTAGTAATATTATAAATGCGAAAGTTTGTGAGTGTGGATGTTTGTTACTCTTTCAGGCAAAAACTACTGAACGGATTTGGATGAAATTTTGAACACAGTTAGTTTATAACCGGGATTAACCTATAGGATACTTTTTATCCCGATAATCCCGAAATTTTTATTACGTTAAATACTACGCGGACGAAGTCCGTGGGCACAGCTAGTATTATATAAATGCGTGAAGTAATGAATACTGACTTCATTAATTGACTCCATAGTCTTGGCATGTTATGCTGATGTATCATCAACGGTCACGGCATATTCTATATGGATATAGAAGTCCACGCCTTTTATGACGATTAGATTGGAATTCAATGTACCTACGTAGATATCATAATGTTAGATATTTCATCAGCTGGTGTTGCAATATTTGTGCAATTGTTATAATCAATATTAATGTTACTAGCTGTGTTGGTACACAAACTAATCTAGACTAAACTAACTGCGCCGCCCATCCTACGGTTGTGACTATGAGAAACACAGACACACCCACACACTTTTAGACTTGAATTTAGTCGTGATTCGACGACAGCAGACTGAAAAAGTCAAATCAATGTCTTGCAAATCTACAACCACCATTGGATGTAGATTGATGAGTACGTAGCGTACGTGAACTTTAGTCGGTAATATTTTAATGTACATTCAGTTTCAGACCAATTTCCTACTGATGACGTTAAGAAACCTCAAATGAATCAACATGAATAGGTATTGAAAATACGGGGGTTTAGGTAAATTTTATGGAAATTTCACGTGTCGTGACTCGTGTGTCATATCACTGTCAAGTGTCTTGTCACGTAGCCCGACTACGACTACTTTTAAACACAACAGCATTAATATTTTTCATTTTTTAAAATATTATTAATTTGTATGTATAAATCAAAATCGCCGCAATTATGACCAATTTGTTGTTTTATAAGTAGGTAAAATCGTTTGTAAATCGAGTAGGTAGCAAATAATGAGTCGACTCGCGTGTGTGCAGTAGCGAATGACAACATGATACACTATCAAGTTGTGCGCTTATCATCGATTGGCCGGGCGTCTTGCTGTCTGCTGTCACGTATGCAACTAATAGCTGGGTAATACAAACGCAACATTACATTTACACTACTATAGACGGGTTTAATAAAGTAATAATATCGCTAGACGAACACATGAACTGTATGGTCCCAAACTAAACAACGCTTGTACTATGGGAACCGTACAATGCACTGGGGGCGATCCCAGTGACGCCCAGTCCAGGACAAATTACAAAAAGGATGGCCTTTGCCCCTTCCGAAATTTGCCCCAGCGGGAATCGAACCCGCAACCACCATGTGCAGTGAGCCGAGCGGCCTACGCTCGAACTACTGCGCCAAGCGGTCGTCACATTCATTGTACACATTAATTTACGCACTTATTTTAAAAAAACAACGTGACATTATTATTATTAAGTATTCTAGTAGCCCCGAGCTTTAATTCATTGAAAAGAGTAACCATTGAGTTTCTTTCCGGATCTTCTCAGTGGAAGCAGCATGCCGAACCGGTGGTAGATTCTGACTATTCATAAAGGCTTTGTTGGCTTACGTGAATAAAAACAATTTTGAGTTTGATAGTCTGTCCGAGTGTAAGGAACCTTAATAACATGCCATTTTTCGCGGAACTCTTGCTCATCGGATTTCGGTCTTATAGGCTTCTTCTAATACCAATAAACTAATTTGGTTTATTATTAAGGATGTTGTCAAGACGAGGGTTTTTTTATTTAAAGAAGGCGGCAAACAAGTGTATGACCCGCCTGTGTTATAAGCAGTCGCCGTAGCCTAAAGATGCATGCGATGCCGATGGTAATACTCACACGTTGCCGCCTTAAATAGGAAGCGTATGGAAGTAGGGGAGGGGAGGGAATTGAGGCTTCCGGCTCCCTCACTCATTGTACGAAAAGCAGCTAGTTTATGCTGATCTACTCAGATCGAGCCAGCTCGTATATGACTTGTAGTAATTTGGCTACAGCTTGAGTCTTCCACCGTTAAAAGGGCGAGTGGCGGGTCTCCCTCCTGAAAATTTTACTAGGCTAAGGTCAAAGACAATATAACGGGGTAGTTGTTTTAATTTTCACTTTTCAAGCCAGCAGAAATTAGGAAAGTGGATGCCAAAAGTTTGGCAGCAAGTGCAAAACTTCGGTGTCTTCTTTGGACACTACTAATAAATAAATAAATATAAATATCGCCAGACGAACACACCAACTTTATGGTCCCAAACTACTAAGCAACGTACTATGGGTACCGTACAATGGACTAGGGGCGATCCCAGTGACACCAACACCAGGGCAAATTACGAAATTTACCCTGACGGGAATTAAACCCGGAACCATCCGGCGTAGTGAGCCGAGCGGCCTACGCCAAGCGATCGTCAGTCGTCTATAACAATAGAACGGAGTAGCTGTTTTATTATTAACCTTTCAAGCCAAACAGAAATTTGGAAAGTGGGTATCAAAAGTTTGGCAGGAAGGGCTAAACTTCGGTGTCTTCTTTGACACAACTAATAATTAAGAAGATCTTGGCTACTTAAATTAACAATGGTAGAATTGATTGGTAGACCGAGTCTCATCTCATAATATAAAAAGGTACCTAATATCAGATAGAGCTGGCGTCTCACTGTCTCTTGTCACGTATGCCGGTGGTAGTGTCGGATTACCGATAGCAAATCAATTGGCATTTTTGCAATTTCTCGTTTATCTTATCAATTTTATCCAAATGAATGCGGAACTTTGTTCGTTATGCGATTGTTTTATCTTATTTGCACATAGCAACGTAAATTTGATAACGCACTGTGGAATTACTGTTACAAATAAATTGTTTGAATTGGATTAATAATGAAAAATATTTTATAATACTTTGCTATTTCGTTACATGGTAAGTTCAATTCTATTAGATACATAACAATCTGTCCTGTGACTTTGGAAAATATAGATAATCTCCATGTCCATGACATTACATGAGATTACAATTTAAAAACAAAATTTTACAATTTGATTACAAATGAAACAAACTGACTGAAATAATAGTGCAGACTGAAATAAACATGACGTTGTTATTTATTTGACCATAGAACACAGTAATGTAATCCTAAAATCACTTTATATTATTCATACCAACTGAGTTGTTTACATCAATTGTTTATATAAGTATCAGGTTCTTATACTCTTTATATCGTTTATTTAGCTCGCCCAGTTTCAATAAAATAATAAAAAAAAACATTATTTCTACATAAAAGAGCTACATTAACACAAAACACTGTTCTGTCTTTAAATCTGTACAAATAACAGCCATTGCTCAGAATTCACCTGTCACATATGGCATAAAAACTACACAATTAAATCGATTAGTATTCCCAACTCATTCGAATAAAGGTCTCTCGATATAAATCGATGCATCGGTTCAATGGCCACGAGGCCACGAGGAAGAGGTACACGGTGTTATTGGAGCATACGCTTTATAAGCATAATGAAAGAGCAGATGGACTTAGCATTACCATAAATACCTACCTTGGGTGTTCACTTTAGGAGTAGGTATCACCTACAATGTGGCTGCTACTGAAAAGTAACCAATTTTGTCTACCTACTTAATAATTGCGTCATGGAATATTAATTAGCTAGTTTATTTTTCGGAATATATATATATTTTTAAAAGAGTAATAGAGTGGTTTAAAAGATACAATATTAATCTTTGTAAATTTTTTTTAGTATTATTTATTAGTAATGTGTGCGACATTATCATAGGTATTACTATTAGTTAGTTAGTACCTGCAATTCAAAATTGAGAACTATTTAAATATGTAAGTACGTCCCAAAAGTTTAGATTTGGCACCTAAGTTTTATTACTTCTGTATTCGATCCTAATTTTTCTCACTGGGAGTTTTTTGTGTTGATCTACCTTTAGTAAATATATAATAATTAAATATGACACCCATACAGCTAGAACATACCAATCGATGTTATCCTTGCAATGTATGCTTGCACGTAGATAAGGAACACTGTTCCCGTTTGCAACTAATAACACTATTAATAGTTGAATAAATAAACTTCACCCAGTTTTATTCACTAATTAATCTAGTTTAGTAACGACATTAATTAGTCGTGGTAATAGGTGGTAGTACATTTACAACCACCTATTGAATTGTTCAACATATGCCGTATTTATTACCCTAGTACCTATAACTTTACTACATTATCACATTCAATTTTATGTGAAGGAAACGGCCGAATAATTATTAATTAAAGTTTATTCATACACCAAACACAGAGCAGTTTCTTAGGGACACAGTGAAAACACGATCCTGACCATAGAACGAGAATGCATCGACATCGGATACGCTCTTATTATAGTAAGTTCATGTTCTAACAACATTCAACCCTTTTCGCCATTTTCGAATTTCCCATTTTTTCTACTGGCTACTCATAATAACTTGCCCACAATAAATCTTTATCCTGTATGCACCAAGCTGGTAACACAGTCGTGCCAATATTGATTTTGTGATTTAACCTGCGTGATTAATTACCTGCCAGGGTTCATTGTCTTAGGGCCGGCTGCTAAGTGGGTGGCTTGTTGCGTCGTGTCTGAGACTCCCGCTAACGACTTGGGTTGGTATCTTTATCCTTATAGCGGTGACCTTGGATACATAAAGTCAATAGAAATGTCTGAGACAACATACAGTACACTCAAATTCTAATGAAAATACTTAATTAATACAATAATTTTAGCCCTTTTTGACGTCCCACTCCTGGGCACGGGCCTCCCCTCAACACGAGGGGGATTCAGGCCATAATCCACCACGCTGGCCCAGTGCGGGTTGACGGATTTCAATCATGTCTTTCGAAAATTGGTTAAATCTTCTAAGACATGCAGGTTTTATCACGATGTTTTCCTTCACCGTAAGCAAGTGATAATCATATATAAATTATGCTTCGCACATAGATTTCGAAAAATCCAGAGCTTCGAGCCGGGGTTTGAACCCGAGACCTGGTAGCCCGCAAGAGGCGTGCTTAACCAATCGGCTATCACTGCTTTTTATGAAAGCAAAGCAACAATTTCTGAACGAATTTGACACCACATGATGAAATATCGAAGTTACACGCACTCCGAGTACTAAGACCCGTATTAAACCCCTATTAAATCGATCTCAAGTCTGAGAGTGATCTTAAGTTTTTGACAAATCATTTTTTACCGGTATGACATTAGAATGACATTTCCAAGATGGGTCTCAGACTTGAGATAGATTTATTAATCCGGGTAATAATAACAAGTGTGCTGATTCCATACACTTCCATTCCACTGGAAAACCATTAGGTTAGGAGACGCCTACCACAAACACTGACACTACACCGACACTAAACTAATTATGTTTGAGTCCAATGGAATTACTTCATTTAAAAAAAAACAATATGCTGTGATCCCATTGACTCCAGCGAAAGAGTGGGTCAAACTATTTACATAATCTCTATGAATTCATTGAAAAACATAAGATGATCAAAAACTTGTGAATATTCGTTGCTCTGTCCATGGGCACCCCAGGGGTGGACTCATGTCTTTCACCATTTCGTCTTCAGTCAGAGTGAATCTAAAAAGGAGTTAATAAGTTGAGGTTATAATAGTATGTAACATTATGTTTAAGATAACTGCATAAGGCTTACTTACTTTTAAAACTTGCACATGACACATTGTGCAATAACAAATTAAATTATTTTGTGGTTAAATATTCTTCCTTTTTTATACTTATGCAAAAATAACAAACAATCCATCAGCAATATTAATTTATTCATTTTCTGTACACTTTTGAGTTCAGTCAACTCAAAGATTGCCTTTTGAGAGTTTTGTAATGTTGTCACGGAGACAATAAAAGTCTATAAAAAGATTGTCCCGTCGTCCTTTACGAGCTGTTGAACTTATGAGTAAGTACTTAACTATTTCATAGTACCTGAAAGTACCTACCGTTATAAGTATCTCTTGTAAACCTATCAGCGTATTATGAAGCGAGTTGAACCTTACAATGGACTGGGGGCGATCCCAGTGACATCCAAGATAGGGCAAACATCGATAAGGCCATTTCCAAAATGAGTCCCGAGCCTGTGACTATCTGGTGGATTCCTAGTGTATTTTAGATGTGAAATTAATAATTATAATTTATTACTTTACATCTATACAAATAAATAAAATTGGAGTGTCTGTTTGTAATATCAAAATAAGACCTTTTCACTAAGTGCATATCAAAGTACATACGACACCTATACCAAAAACGCGATTTAAAAAATTTGTGTCTGTCTGTCTGTCTATGTGTTTGATCCGGGTAATCTCCGAAACGGCTGGACCGATTTTGACAAGACTTTCACTGGTAGATAGCTGATGTTATAAGCAGTAACTTAGGCTACTTTTATTTTAGAAAAACAACATAAAAAAATGGGTCCCGTCGCGCGGGCTCAGAAGCCGGGAGCGGGCTTTTTTGTTAAGTTAAATTCCACGCGGACGAAGTCGCGGGCTCAGCTAGTTGTTAATAAATATTAATCAGACACCGTCTCCGTAACAACGGAGTAATTAATTCATTTACCACGTCTGTAACTTGAGAAAGCAGTCATCACTGTATATTGATTAGCTATAATTTTATTGTGCTCGAACACCACCACCACAATAGGCATTTCATTATAAACTTGTTTACTTACGGACATAGATTAAGGTTCCTTTTTAAAAATGCACGATAATTTTAAAGGTGTCTAAGTAAATGCTAGACGACGCACATACAAAAAAGGGTTTCTTTGAAATAAATTACCTCCAATTAAATCACACACTATGCCAACATAAAAATATCATACTATCAGATTTTTTTTCATCGGTTTCTAAAAAGTAAGACATACTTTAGGTAATATAAGCTGGCATATTTTTTGATATGTGTCTTAACTCAGTTGTAATTAACTAACAGTAGGTATCAATTAATAAACAGGTATTTAACACGTGTCAATGGCAAAGTATAGAACGCTAACGGGACCGGAAAAACTTGCCTCCTTCCGATCATCAAGATAAACAATGGAAAAATCTATTGACGTATTATAGTATATGTACAAAATATACATAAGCCTCATACTTTAACAATTTATATATTATAATAGAACATCTACCAAAATACTGACAAGGTTACTTCAATAAAATTACATTTAGCGATTATGTAACGTATTTTAATAAGAATAATAAAGGATATTTGTTAAATTTAAATATACTTATTAAAATGTAATAACAAAATAATTTTGATAGACTTTTCAAATAGAGGTCACCATTTTTATTGTCTTATATAATCAATTATAATATAAAGTACAAATGTAGTATACCAAATACATAACATACATTTCATATCTATCTCGTATTTTGGGAAGAAGACCCGTAATAAGAAAAAAATATATGATTATGCCTTAAACCATTCATGGAATTTTTTTTTTTTTTTTTTTCCCTTGAATTACTGCAATCTGTCGCCTTTCATGGGACATTCAGCAGTAGGTTGGTTGGTGCTATTGTTGGCGCTCTCGGTATGTGACCTGTGTCACATCCTCATTGTTTAGACAGTAATTATGTTTACTGTGATTGGATCAAATCTTGAGGTATTTTACGTTTTAATCGACGCGCTTTGTTGTGGTTTTCCATTAATGGTCGAGCCAGAGTGTTTGGGTGTTGTACGATGCGTTCTTTGTAGGATTTGGTATGGCGCACAATTTCTTGTTTCACAGTGGGTATTTGAAGGTCTCGGTGTAATTGTTCGTTGGGCACAAACCAAGGAGCGTTGGTTACCATACGCAGTGCTTTGTTTTGAAACCTTTGTATGATTTCTATGTTAGAGTGAGATGCTGTTCCCCATAGTTGGATTCCATACGTCCAGACGGGCTTCAGTATTGCCTTGTACAGAAGTATTTTGTTCTCAAGAGATAGTTGAGACTTGCGCCCAATGAGCCAGTACAGTTTTCGTATTTGGATGCCAAGCTGCTTCCTCTTAGTGAAGATATGTTTTTGCCAGGTTAGTCTTTTGTCCAAATGCAATCCAAGGTATTTCACGTGATCTGCCTGTGGGACCTCGATGCTATTTAGTGTGATTGGAGGACAAGATCCTCTTCTTAAGGTAAACGTTACGTTGGCTGATTTTGTTTCGTTTGCTTTTATCCGCCACTTTTTGAGCCATTGGGATATGTCGTTAAGTCCTTTTTGCAGTGTTAGTGTGGCTATTTTGGGGTCACTATGTGTAGCTAGAATGGCGGTATCGTCAGCAAAGGTTCCAGTGGTTAAGGATTCAGATGTTGGCAAATCTGCAGTGAATAGTAGGTAGAGTATGGGGCCCAGTACGCTGCCCTGTGGAACTCCTGCTTTTATGGGTCGTAGGTCGGACAGTGCTTCTCCATGTTGTACTATGAAGTGGCGCTGCTGTAGAAATGATTTTAGTATTTCGTACAGGAAATCCGGTAGGGCGTTTTTTAATTTAAAGAGCAATCCTTCGTGCCACACGCGGTCGAACGCTTGAGAAATGTCCAGGAATACACTGGCACAATACAATTTTTCCTCCAGTGATTCCATGATCTTTTTTGTTAGTCTGTGCACTTGGTCGACAGTGGCATGTTTACTGCGGAACCCAAACTGATGGTCAGGAATTAAGACTTTTTCTTGTAGTATGGGAAGGATTCGTTGCAGCAGTAGAGATTCATATATTTTGGATGGCGTAGGTAGCAAGCTTATGGGTCTATATGATTTGGCTTCTTCGGGTTGTTTATCTGGTTTCAGTAGCATTACGATTTGTGCGATCTTCCACTCTAGAGGAAAGAACTGCAGTCTGGTCATGGCGTTAAATAGTGACGTAAGGAAAGTTACGCCAGATTTGGGTAGTTCCTGTAGTACGCGGTTCGTTATGAGGTCATATCCTGGTGCCTTTTTGGGGTCCGATTTTTTTATAGTTCGGGCAACTTCTCTCTTTGTGAATTTAAAAGGCATTTCCTCCGTATTTTTAGGAGTATTTAGATGGTCAGTAATTTCTGCTGCGTCTATTGGAGAGCCTTCATATGGGTGGGGAATAAAGACGTTTGAAAGATGTTCTGAGAAGGTTATGGCTTTCTCTTGGTCTGTCCGTGCCCACGTACCATCGGATTTTCTTATGGGGGGAGAAACTCTAATGGGCCGTTTTAGCCTTCTGGTGGCTTTCCATAAGGAATAATCCGAGGAAGCAGTAGCATCCAGGCCAGAAATGTAATTACGAAATCCGTTATTTCGATCTTTGTCTAGAATGTGCTTAAGCTGTCTGCTGGCATAATTGAGCTGTTTTTTTGCAACAGGGTCTCTAGTTTGTTGCCAGTGCTTCCGTATTTTTCTTTTTTCGGTTATTTTATCTAATATATGTTTTGCTACATAGTTATCACTGCTTCTATGTGGTGGTGGTGGAGTTGAAGACCAGGCTGCATCTTGCACACTTTTGTTGAAGTAGAGAATAGCTTCTGTTATTTCGTCTTTTGATTTCAGACTGACTGGTTCCTGGAATGCTTCATCTGTAAGTTCTCGAAATAGGGCCCAGTTAGTTCTTTTGTTGTGTAGTACGCATTTTTTGGCGCTTTCTTGGGCGGTAGTAAGTAATTCTACTATGATTGGAGAGTGGTCAGAGGATAGGTCCCAGCAACTCCTGCACGAAATGTTGTTCTTCGCGATTCCTTTGCTGACACAAAAGTCGATAACGTCTGGGATTTTCCTTCTGTCTGTTGGCCAATAGGTCGGTTGACCAGACGATATTACTTCCATATTTCTTGCTTGGATGCATTTAAGGAGTTCACGCCCTCTTGGTAATACAAGCCTGGAACCCCAAAACGTATGTTTGGCATTGTAGTCACCTCCTGCGATAAATCTGTCTCCGAGGGATTGAAAATAGTCATTGAACTCCGTCTCTTTGATAGTAAATCTCGGTGGACAGTAGAGGGCCGATATTGTAATGTCACTGATCCAGTCTGTTATTACGATGTTTGTTGCTTGGATGTAGTTTTTACAGTAATCCTGTAGTACGAGGTGCTTCATATTTGACCTGATGAGAACGGCTGATCCTCCATGTGCTTTGTTATCTGGGTGGTTAGTGTGGTACATTTTGTAACCTGGTATCATAAAGTTGCTTTTGGATGTGAAGTGGGTTTCTGATATTAGTAGAACATCTATGCGGTGGATTTTGACGAATATTTTTAACTCTTCTGAGTGGTTTGACAGGCCATTAGCATTCCATACACACAATTTTAGTGATGTGAATGTGATGACGTTTTTTGAATTAGATCGGTTAGTGTTTTGGTCATAATAAACATTTGGTTCAACAGGGCAGCAAGTGTTTCCCTGATGGCTTTGAGTTCGTTGGTTTTTTGGATTTCATGCTCGACGTTAGCTGTTTGCGTCGTAGGATGTTCGGGAAGATCTTTTGTGGCTGAGGCATACGACTTACTGTTATTTCTTGGTTTGTTTGTAGGTTCTTGTTCATCTCTTATGAATCCATTTCTTCTGTGTTTAGTGATTGGGGGAGGATACCGGACTTTCAGCAGCTCTTTGTAGACTGTGCATCCTTTGTAGTTAGCTGGATGGTTTCCCTCGCAGAGGACACATTTAACCTGGTTTGATCTTTCTTTCCGCGGGCAAGTCGAGGTGTGATGGGAGCCTGCACATTTGACACATCTGGGCTTTCTATTACAGAACTTTTGTGTGTGGTTATAATCTTGGCAGTTAGAGCATTGAGGGATTGTTCGCTTTGGTCTGGGAGCCTCAAACGATATGCGACAGTGTAGTAAAGATTTCACGCTATATATGTCTTTGTTGTTTTCTCGAGGTTCTAGGTCGATGTTCCACATCGATTGTGCCTGTTTTGTTCTTGAGTTTTGGATGTTCCAGACATTTGTTACTTTGTGGTCGAGTTCTTCAATAGCTATTTTTATTTGCTCTTTATCTGTGGAAGGGTGTATGTTTTTTAGCACCACTCTGAAGCTGCGGTGTTGTTTGGGCTGGTAACTGTAAAACTCTGTGTCTTTAGCCTTCAATTCTTTATAAATAGTGGAGTATGATTCGGCTGATTTCGATTGTATTTTAACCCTGTCGTCACGTAGTATCTTGATTTCATACTCTTCCTTTGCAACTTCTTCTAGTAACTTCAGGAGAGGTTGGATGTTTTTGACCCCGTCAATAAACAATGGGGGGGGTCTTATTGGTTTCGGTACTTGCATTTCCGGTTTATCTACTTGCTCTACATTATCGAGACTGGAGAAGCTGTTGGATGTTGGTACTACTGGTGTTGCAAGCCAGTAGTTCAATTTTGTTTGTTTTCGGTTGCGCATTACTGTATCTGGACTGGATCTTTGCCTTTTGCCATATCGCACTTCTGTGAACTGCTGTTCTTCGGGTTCTCTATCTAGTTTATCTGTTGGCTCAGTGATCTCTTTATCTAGGTTAATTATTTCGCTGCAGGAATTTGATCTTGGCCGGTTTATAAACATTCCTTTGTGGAAAAGTTGTTGGGTCATAGTTTTTGGGTTGCTTTTATTTAAATATAGCACGTTTTCAGAGTTGCTCATTTTGTTCCCACGAGTAGGGCCGATTTAACACGTCACAAGAGGGGTGACGCCCATTCCCTCTTGAAGGCGATATACAACGACGTTTGCCGGGTCCGTCGAGGTTGGCGCTAGTGACTTGCCTCCTGCAAGCCATGCACCCCGTCGGCGCGTAGTCCCACCTTGGGGTTAAGGTGACTTTTTATAGAGGTATTCTACCTCCTGGTCCGGGCGTCTAAGCCAGGGCCCTCGATTCTGTGAATAGATGTGTGCACAGAGTTGCGAGTTGTGGAGGTCATTTCCTACCCCCAGCGGATTCCGGCTTATTAGGCCTGGTTTGTATTTCGGGTTACTTACCGTCGCCCGATGCTCGACGTTGATCTTTTAAGGCTGGTTAGATCTTCACACAGCCAACCCTCCTCTTTTCTCATACGGGCTTGGGACCGTCAATGGCAGAGTTTAGTCCATTCATGGAATAAAATTATAAAAATATATCTATGAAATTGTATGAAGTATTAGAAAAAATCCATAAACTATACTTCATCATCATCATCATCATCATCAGCCTATGCTTGTCCACTGCTGGACTATACTTAGTAGAACCAATATTCGTCATTTTTTTATTAAAATACCATGGATATGGGGATTACCAATTCCACCATTTACTTCTTTCCATGGAAATAACTATGACTGGTTCTCACTATAATGACATTAACATTGAAAAACCGGTAATAAAAATAGAAGCGACTGATAAATATTTACACAACTAGTTTATTATGTAACATTTTTTCCTATTGTTGTCTCTACTTATTGCATAGCTATGCGGAAAGAAAACATTATAAGAAAACTGTTTTATTAATATTCTACATTTCTTATTTTCTTCTAATAAAATACGTGTCAAACTTTATTCATTTATTTTTCAAGTAATAACCATAAGTCATACCATAAACAATACCATATCATAACAAAAACCTAACAGGTCGTTAGAATAATAAGTGTGAAACTTGCCAACCCGCACTGGACCAGCGTTTTGGACTAAGTACAGCCCGAAGTCGATAACTTGAAATGACGAAATTAAATACAATTTTGAATATATTATATAAATTACTCCCCTTCCTTCATTTCCTTCTGTCTCACTCCCCTTCAGGGCAGGAACGTGCGCGCAATGCGTTTGGCATTACAAGCATCTAAAGGTTATAACTGCTTAACATCAGGCCGATCGTATGCTTGTTAAAGTATTGCCGACATTGATATATATAAAAAATAGTACATTGTTACACAAGGGGTGAATGTAACTCTCAATCTATTGGCGCCCTCGCTAGTCTCGGGCCTAAATAAGTCTTTCACCCGAGGTAAATACTGTGCTTTTCATTTCGAATACAAGGAAAGTAAAATTAAAAACAGGAATTGGCTAAAGAAATAATACAAGTATGAACAATACTCTACAACTCGAAAGAAAAAGATCGGATTGTCGCCTACTTTGTTTTTTTTTCGTTGGCCGGCCAACTTCATTATTTAGCCATTATTTTTCATTTTCATCTCTAAATATATTGCCCAAATCTATGTTATTTTAAAGAAATTATTGAAACTAAATTATAATTAATTCATTTAAAATATATATTCTTTAATTAATACTTAACTTTATGTTATTTCAATTTAACATCGCGCTGTAATTGAGTGACTGTAGAAAAATTTGGAACATGGTTCCATAGACTTTGAAAATGGACCTAGTTTTTTTAATAATTTGACAGCTGTCAGTTGAAAGCGATTCTCCCTAGGGCGGAAAAATATTACTTTCAACCCGCTCCCCAGGACAGGCAACTTCAGACCTGCTTTCCGAGTATGAGTAATGAAAAATCCATTGCATTGAAATCAAAATTAAAATTGTGAAATCCGAGTGAACTGCAGTGTATCTACCTACTCATTTGGGGAATACAAGCGCGATTTCTCTAACTCAACCTGTTCAACGTGCAATCAAACAATATAGCGATTATGCCTCTGTAGAGATGAAATAAATACTAACGCCCGGGGTCAAAGTAGACCATAACTCATTTAAATTTTAATTTTATACGTCATTAAGGTTTTATTGTCAAAGACTATTTTGATACAGGCACGCAGAATGCACTATGGCAGTCCCGCCCTCCAAAAACTGTCACCGTTTATCAGTCAGACATTTAGTCGGTGTGGAGGTTGTAAATTTGTGTGTGTCAATTCATGGAAGTGTGATTGAATGTATTTCTAAGTATTATAATATAAAATTATTAGCATTCTGCACTCCTTCTCTATATAAACTATAAGTGTGCCAAATTTCATACTCCGTTCGCGCAATTTTCGTATTAAGCAGTTCAAAGTTTTTGCTTCACGTATATAGATGAAATAACCACTTATTCGATATTCAATTGTGTCCGCTCATGTTGGCTTAGGTTACGGAAGAAAAGTTCTTCTGATGTAAATGAGACCATTACCGTTAAGGTAAAATGTTTAACCCTATTCCTGCAGCCATAACTCACCGCAAGGCTGCCTCGTAACCCTCGCTCCTTCCCGCTACAGCCATATGTCGGACACGGAACCACCACAAATGTGTATAACGTGTTTGCACCATTTTTGTACAGCATCAGTATGTGGCACCGGCGGCGCGATGTATGACCTTTTCAATTGTTTCCTTGTGTGCAGAATTCTAATTGGCTGGGCCTTCCGCGTGGCGTTTGATACAACATAGTAGTAACATTAGAATAAAAAGTTCAATTAAATACATTAGTTTATATGAAAAAAGTTAAAACGGATGATGCACTAAAATGCTAGAAAATAATTATGGGTCACACTGTGTAGGTAAAAAGGAAGTTTTTTTGTTCTAAAACCATTTAAAAATTTGTACCGTGAATAGCGTATTCCTCAAAGGAGTAGATATAACAAGGAACATTGTAGTGCACCCACATCTCATCGATGATGTAATATAATAGAGTTGCAATGTAATAGAGGCCTATTAGTACAACACCGGGAACATTTCTCGTCCTTTGAAAGACGAGCCGGTTCTTCACTAATATGGTTATAATAATAACGTTTCTTATTTCTCTACGCTCTTATAATTCAGAGGTTATTTACTAGTGAAAGTGTGATATATTCAAAAGTTAAACTCCTTAAAAATGACCGTTATCAATGACTAGTCCAAACTTGCATTGGTGCAGTTACTGTTTCTAGATTTTTAATAGGTAATTAAAAAGTAAATAGATGAGAGTGAATTGAAATTGAATTGAATTGGTCAGCGTTTTCTTTAAATATGAATCGGTATACTGTTGTAAACTTTAAATTGTGTCGATTCATACAAAATGTTAGTCACAAAGTAAAAAAATAGACAAAAACTGAATCCAGGAATGGCGTGGGACGAATTCATGTACGCGGAAGACTTTAAAGTACCTACGACAATTACTACTAGAAAAAAAGGAGATTACACTTTATTCTGTTTTAATTTGAGTCAGAAGAACAATTTTCTATTTTATTGTCCTAATTTCTAATTGTTTTTCTAGGTATCATTTGTCAAAATTATTTTTGTGTCTATGTTAATGGTTTTTTCGGTACTATAATATTATTATTTTTTTGAAATTTTCATTTTGTATAATTTCCTTAAATTATTGGAGTTTTGTTATATTTCACTGTATGGTTTCCGAATAAAATAAATAAATAAATTGACGTTTGATACTCTATTTACATTGTAGTAAAGTATACAATTGCAATAACTCTCGAGTCTGATATCGAAATGAAATCGCCAATCAAATCACAATTTCGAAATCCGTTTCCATTACACCGTAATAAGTTCAATCACAGAGGCAATCTGTAGTTATATAGTTGCATAGATGGCCGTGCATAAACGTACAAATAAACCGGCGCACGCGCCGAGTGCACGACCTGGCTCAATGCTATGTGCCCATGTGGGCTCGCACACTTGCACACGTTGTGCATGTGTGCGTGACGCACACGTGTCGACGGCTTGTTTACATCAACACTGATGCAACTGTAGTACGGGGGAATGGTTTTGATATTTGATGTTGTATTTTTCATTTATTTATTAAAACTTGTTTTCAATTTTGTGGCTTTAAAATGATGAGTCTGTAGAAAATACAGATGGGTGGGACAAAAAAGGGTACGCATGTCTATTATTGAAATATATTTTTGACTGTATCGCATCTTAGTAGGTAAGTATATTTTTTACCGTCAAAAAAGTACCACATTGATCGGAAATAAAATAATCACTGCTCACGGAGAAATCAGGTGAAAAAAATCTTAATAATAAGGCACTTAGCTATGTATTAATAAATCGATATCATGTCTGAAAGCGTTCTAGGAAATGTCATTCTTCTGTCATACCAATACGAAATGTCACGTCAAACGCGTTCTCAAGACTGCTCTCAGACTTGAGATGGATTTATTAATACGGCCCAATGACAGCTGTTGGTAACTTATCGATACCTAAACAATATTTTAAAAAAACTAAGTATCTAAAATGATGATAAAAATACCACCGTTCAAGACATTTCCATCGCGCTACACCCGCGTGTGTGTGTGAATGTTTACAGATAATAAAATATTCGCGAGTATTCAACTCTTGCGCACTATATTTGCTTGGTAGAGTCTTTGGCCGCGGCGATTCCTTGCATTTAGGCCTGCTTAGGGTCGCTCCCCGATTTAATTATTGTAATACGGGCCCGACGCGTCATGACCTTGCATCACAACACTTCCTTGTATGAATATATTAGTACATGTAAAGAATACTCTTGATGCGAAGGTTGGTAATGAATCAGCTGAAATTAAATTGCGTTTTTGTAGGTACTTTACAAATATCGTATAGTGATTTTATTTTGCTAACCGTATTTAATTTAAATTTTCCAGTCTTATATCAGTTGCTCTTGCATGAATTAAACCCGCTCGTCTACGTAAATTATTTATCATGTAAATAATTAGTTCCTTGGATTGCCGACATGAGCGCTACGAAATGTGCCATACAAATATTTTACGTAAACGCTAGCGTCTGGCGATCGTAAAGCTCATAGTAGAACTCCAGGACATACGATCAGATGTTTGTGTTATACTTAGTCCGTACATTTTCGTCGTTAATCTCGCAAACGGAACGGTTATGGTCGTTTTGCTAAGATCTCGGTGTGATGCGTGAGTAAGCGGGCAACCGGTCCAAACTGACCGAGTTTAGATTTCATTTGCCAAATTAGCAGTGCGGTGCATTCGTGTACAGTCCGCGCCAATCAATATTCATAGGTAGGTATTATCGTTAACTTCGTGTCTTTTATATGCCACTATTAAAAGACACCTACATAAATATTTGACATTAAAATAGAACATGAAAAAAATGGTTCAATAGAATTTGAAGCATTCTTTATAACTTGACAGGTTCCTATCACGTCTTTATTTTAAGACAAAATAAATTAATTCGTTTGGATGCATGTGTGATTATCCGGAAGAACATCGAGGAGAAATAATCTCTACCTACTATTTATATAAGAACCAAAATACCACCTATATATTAACGGAAGAGGTGCACTACAGATATTTCCTTCAATAATAAAACTTTAAAAATGTTATCGAGTGGTGCATTATTAATTAAAGTTTCACATATTTAATCTGCAGTCGACTGTACTTACTTGCAGTTTCTTGCCAAGATAAATCTGATTTATAGGTAAAATGGTGTGTAATATAAAGTTATAAGTACACACCACAATATAATTAGTACCTATGTAAAAACATTACCTACAACGTATTAGCGTTCATTAGTATATAGAGATTATAATATCTATAATGTCTGACTGGGAAATCTGTCATTTTTATTTAGGGCAATATTTTACCATACAAAACTAAAAGTAGATTCTTTTAGTTTGATGTTGGATAACATATTCGTCCTCTCTAATTAAACTAACGCACTTACACGTCTAATAAATAGAGTCGACATAGCATTAAATTTAAACAGCCATTAAACATATTGGAATTAAATGCATTTAACAACCCAACCCCACTTAATTATCTTATTTAAAACGTTAATAAATCTCTACATAATGTTATTTAGCTCTTAATTATGTGGTAGAGTTTTACAATTATTGTGTGTGTGTTGAGATTTAAATTAAATTATTTATCTGTAAATGTAGAGTTCGACCGCAGCTGCGCATTGTGACTCAGGGATAGAGTAATACGGAGAAAAATATAGAGTCGACGTTACTGAATTCGTCAGTTAGATTTTCAGAATTTTCGAATTATCTTTGATACAAATATTTACATGCAAGGGTCATGCATGCAAACGTCGGTCACTCGTCCTTTCTCGCACGAACTAGACCAACATTGTAAGCGCCAAAAAAGAGCAAAATCTTTGTACTTATAAGAATAGAGCTGCAAATAACTTTGTAATTTTTTCTTGTTAGTATTAGAAATGTAATTAATTACTTACCTAGCAATTTTATTATAGATGGATATAGTTTAAAAAATAAGTACCTAGGTAGAGTAGTAATGTAGATACTTAAAAAATAATAAACCCCAAATATCTTGCACTAGTTCGTACTTTCTGTCCATAATTTTATAATCTGTGCCTATTGTGCTTTGATCGAGCCGGTTGGCCCATATAATACCTAACTAGTAAGAATTCAAACCGCAATAATTGATAGCTGCAAACAATTGAAACATTAAATTAAAAACAAGTAGTTACTTCAATGTGTATTGTTTACATCCAGTTGAACTGCTTTAATGTTTACAGGAATCGGGTAAATTATTAGTAATAAAATAAGGTGTATTAGTACCTATAGTTTATGGATAGTTTCCAGATACTAACCAAGGTGTTCTTCACACAACAAAGACGCGACGTTTTTTACATACATTTGAAACGTAAAAATACTCATAAGTATATGTATACACTCGGGTTTTAAAATAAAGTAATAAAATATAAAAGACGCTGATGTCTCAATCTTATCATGATTAAGAAAAATATGGAATCGAGGAAGGAGATAACATTTAAAAACATAAGCAATTTTGACGGTCGACAAAACTGAATCGAGATGCATTTACACGATATTCCGTTCGAAACTGTTACTGTAAATTGGTTACGTACAAAGAGAAAATGTAAGAAAAATCTGCCTTTGGTTATGTGACGACCCGGTTAAATTGAAATACACAAACGTAAGTAAGGTACTTAACTGAAACTCATCACCAAAAAGTTTTATGTTAAATATTTCTCATATCACTAGAATTACAGAAACTAGTTTTGTGAAATATACTGAAATTCTTGCTTTAGAGGCTGGCTTTCAAGAACGCACCTGAAGTCCTGAACACGCGAGCTTTGAGCTGAATGGCAACACAGATTATGACATAAGTCGTCGCTGCAAGAGTGTGTGCACAGTGGGGCTAAAACAGTGAGAGTTGGAAAAAAAACACCATGAAGTTCTTTATGTTTTCGTAGTGCCAATTATAAATTTAGCAAAGCGCATATTATAATTCAGCGTATATTTTGTATGGGAAATTTAACAACGCCCCTAGCGGACGGTATGTAAAACTTTCAATGCTCCATAAAAAGCAAGCTAATACATGAACATATTACACTGTAGTTTAAGATAAAACTCGTACTTGGGGTAGATAAAGGTAATATTTATAATATGTATCGCGCTTCGACAAAACGTAATTCAACATACTTGAAAGAAAGAAGAAGAACTTCGGTGTAATGTGGTAGGTACACAAGAAATTATACACTCCTCCATATTTGGATCTTGTTATAGATCAGAAACATAAACACTCATGACTTCTTCAGCTGAATGATTTTCATACAATGCAACATTGCAAAACTGCAAAATGTTCATTAAAAATGTATAATATTTAGTGCAAATTTGATCGATCGATTGATGCGATCTTGAAAATATTATTCTCATGTCATATCAGTACAAAATTACATATCAAAAGCCAACTTAAGATCACTCTCAGACTTGAGATACATAGTTCAGCAGTTGATTAATAAGTATGTTTTTTCCAAGTATTTTGCATACTCAGCGCACTGTGCAGAGCAACCGCCTTCACAAGTGTCACGTTATGCGCAGAGCGAACTTGCAACTGCTATTTGCTCTAATTGCAAGTATTATTGCGAGCACACCGAGTGTGGGTGTCGTGTCTCGAGACGAGTGTCTTGAGAGCTCGACACCCAGCACTTGAGAACTGTTTGTCTCCGAGATTTGTTTCCTAAAATGCATGTAAATATTAAATTTTGTATAGGGGAGTACTACGTTTAGTTAAATTATAAATGGACCAATACGTGAACTCGTAAGCCAATTACGGCAAAAGATTAAAATCTCATTTATTAACCAGGTCAATGTATCGAATTCTCGATATAACAAAATATCGATGTTCTGAAAAAATCTGTTACGATTTTGACCAAACTAAAATTAAAGATACTTAGAAATTTTAGTTTGGTACTTTTGTAGTTATTTAAATAGCAATACAATGTTAATTTGGAATGTTCTCTACGTTCAAAAACTAGTAAAACAAGTAAGCTTATAGGTATGCATCAATGATTTACGGGTGAATTTCATGAAGGGAATGTGTGAATGTTATTTTGTTTACATCCCGTAAAATAGAGTGATCGAAATAGTTCCCCGTAATGTCAATGGCCAGATTTGGAGTATTTATTCCTGGAATTTTACAATATAATATTACAGAGAAGAATTTATCATGAAATTGATAAATATAATAAATAATGCGTAGTATGAAAATATATAAAATAAGGAAATTAATAATTGTAAATTGTACCCACATTGATCGCTAATAATTATATTTGTAAATTTATATTTTTTTTTCTTTAAAAAGATTACTAGCAATGTGTGTTTATCACATTACTAGTATTCCCTTTAGCCCCTCCAACTAAGCTAATGCTTGTGCTAGGAGTGGGCTCACGTCAATAGTTTAATGGCCAGGATGGGGATCGTACCCGGAACCTCTCAGCTACGAGGACGGCCCCTCTAACCACTAGGCTATTGACGCTTTCGCTAGTAAATAGATAAAATAAAAAAGACTGTTATGTCTAGCTGTCAACGGCTTGTGGATTATGATTGGATGATTGATACTGTAGCCATAGTGAACATTTGTTTATAAGGCAGTTCTTTTTTGGTTAGATTAGATTGTAAGTCTTCAAAGAAACTGACGAGTGGCGCTGATATCAAGGGCACTTCATGGATGATGTCATAGAACAAACCGACTTCAAAATCCGTCTCACAGCCATATCTGAAGTCTATACACAAAATATTTGCCATCCACGTGTAGTACAAATATTTTCGCCGCATAATGTTGTTTTACATTGATTGCCAAACATTTGCTTTTCATCATGCTAAAGTGCATTATTTTTGGAATACTGTTAGGCTATCCATAGGTCGCTGGTTCAAATCCGGCTCGAAGGACCGCCTAGCTGTCCCTTGTTGTCGTGGTTTGTGTGGACTGTATTTCATTAATAAAAAGCACGTGAGCACTTTATAGCATTTATTGCAATTACACAACACTGTATTATATTAAAAATTAAAAAAAAATAACGAGCACTGTACTGGCGTATTGCTGCTTCGTGAGGGAGAGAGATAAATATATATATCGATACACATTTCCAGTATAAAATATTTTTACGAATATTGTCTATGTTGTTAACAAATACCTATATATTTTTGATGTATTACTAAGTCAACAAACAAGCCCACCTGAAGTTAAGCAGTAACCGTAGCTAATAGATGATTGCGATACCAAGGCATTGCTCGCATGTTGCCGACCTGACGGGGACAGAGCCCAGAGGAAGGGAAAGGTTCGGCTTCGGGTTCTCTCACTCATCGTTCGAAACGCAGCTCTAAGAGTTACTTAACTGTGATATTTACATCTGCACTAATGATCGGCAACGTGAAACATGTACACGAATAGCAAAGATCATTGAAACTAATTTTATAAGGTGTGGGCGACATTTTAATGGTGTATCTTAGTGTTTGCGTCAATGTAACATAGCTTACGTCACTATCCCATTCACGAATTTACTCCTGAACTACTGATACGTCTTCACTCGGTAATCTCCCGAAGCAAAGAAAAAAATTACTTTCAATTTCCAAAATTTAATTAGTTTAATTTTATATTTGGCGTGCAAGTATGTATATTTCCTTGCCTTCTAATGCTCAATATAAAGCAATTTTTAAATATCAACTTCTGTCTTCCTCAGTACCTCATAGCAATCAGTTTAGTAGGTGATAGTAGGTTTGTCATAGTTATTTATCCCCTGATCCATCGATTAAAAAAAATATTTATTTATAGTAGCAGTTTCAAACGAAACATTATGATTAAGGCAGGTTAAGATTCAGTTTTACCTATAGTTTCATAAATCATTATCAAAAAGTTACTGCCAATTATCTCATGAAACATTCCGTTCTATGATGATATTCTTTATTATTGGGGGATACCCGTTTTTTTCCGGCCTCTAGCACAGAATTTACAGATTGCGGTTACTTCGTCTCTGTACCTAGGTACCTACACGTTCCTATTTCGTACGCGACTCACATAAAAATATTGGCATTCAATATGACGCATCCCTATGCGCCTAGTATTAGGTATCTGTTGTACCTACAGTTCGATAACCCGGGGTCACCCACCAGCGCTTACTTTCCGCTGTTATTATTGCGCTTTAATCGCAATTATAATGTATGCGAAGTAAACTGTGCGATAGATGTCGCTAGTTGAATGTTAATTGAGGCACAGTTCGGAAATCGTGAGCTGAGTGTGGAATTGATGTTTGGAAAGATGGAAACTTTTCTTGGTTGATGGAAATTTGAATTCGTGACGCGATCTTTAGCATATCAAAGGCGCCATACAAAATATGGAGCATTATTATAACAAGTGTAATCACAATTTCATTAATTTGGAGTCGGTGCATATTACATTACGTTATGATAACTTCTTAGCCTACCTACCCTCACTTACTTGAATTGGCACCGACTCCAAATGAAAGAAGTAAAAAATCCCCAGTTATTTCTAGCTTTTTAGTGCACCCAGGTTTTTAGAAGGCGGTATATTTTAAAAAAAACTTTGATATGATTGTTTAGCATATACAATGTACAAAATGTTTTGGCCCTAGTTCATACGCTACTTTAAAATACGTTACACTTGAGTACATATTATATTTGATCTATAACAACTCATTAACTAAATTTGAATATCACTGCTACGCAGCTCTATTGTGAAAGTGTATCATAAATAAATTCATATTGTATATACATACATATACATGTAAGTAAGCAAATTACTAAATTTCTTATTTAAATATCTGCTGTAATCCATCGGATGCGCTAACTAAACAAATTAACCGATTTTAGTGTTATCTCTATGTTGTGCCGACATCAATTTAAATCGGTGTTTTTCGCCAGCGTGAACCCGCGGTAAGACAAACACAAACACAGGTTAATGACCCCACGCAATCAGCACACAGTCATCATTGCCGTCATGGAATTTTACACCAGCCATCATTTTATTAGCATAAAAATGATTCAACGCCTCTCCACACATCCCCGTGTTTCACGCAACACTGACCTCCGACAATCATCCGCGGACCTTATTACAACTGGACATATATAGCATAATATATAACAGTTCGGACTGTTATATATTGCAAGCAAAATTAAACCTTATAATAAGAGCCGTGAAAGCTTAAGTTGCATAAATAGTACCTACGTATCAAAGATTTGCTCACGTTCAACAATGGTCGGTAGAAGTCGTTGAGAGAGGCGATGTAAGGGTGACAGATGACATAATATACAACCTTCCTGTAAAGATACAGGATTAGTAAATATAATTTTGTACATTATTAACCTCTGTTAGTAAGTCTATTATACACATTTATGGACTATTATACACCTGCGGAATATTATACACCTGTGGACTATTATACACAATACCTTGACGCTTGACATAAGGGCTGGTGAGTATATAGGACCGTATTAAAAAATCAATCTCAAGTCTGAGAGCGATCTTAAGTATGCCTCTGACATGCCAATATGTACTGTATGACATTTCTAAGGGAGCTTTCAGACTTAAGATCGATTTATTGATACGAGCCGTAAGTAGTCATGTGACAATTCGATTCACGCTACCGTCACGCCCAACGATAGGCAGAGATGTCAGTGATTCGTCATCGTGATTCCCCAAGTTTTTCAGATTGAGGAAAACGTGCTAACACATTTCTTGGAAAAATAATCGCGTGTTTGATACAATTGTGCGTTGAGTTCAACGAATTAACGGGTGAGATGGTTAGTTGTTATCTCCGGGTTTATATTCTTACTAACTGCTCTAAGTGATTACGGAATATATAAATAAATGTCGCCAGACGAACACACTAACTGTATGGTCCCAAACTAACCGACGCTTGTACCATGGGTACCGTACAATGGAATGGGGTTGATCCCAGTGTCACCCACACCTGGGTAAATTACGAAAAGGCCATTTCCGAAATTTGCCCCGGCGAGAATCGAACCCGCAACCACCATGTGCAGTGAGCCGAGCGGCCTACACTCCAACCACTGCGCCAAGCGGTCGTCAAGTAAGAAAATTAATTCACAATTCCATGAATAAATTTGAACCCAACAGAGCCGTGAGACAAACTAATAAAGTCAGCAATCACTGTTTGCAATAACCAAGCGGTTACCAGCAACCGGTGTCCGTTTGCGCGCAATAAAACGAAATAATAATTTTCAACATCAAACGCGCCGACTTAGTTAGCGTTAACGTTAACATTTTGCGATTCGTCACGACACGAGGTAGAGGTTACATTGATTTACCAAGGGTTTGGGGTTATGTAGTACAATTGACTGAGGAACCAAATTGAGGACCATTTTTAAAGGTAAAACAAATATGCAGAACCATTATTTCGGTGATAAATATTTCTAGATGTTTATATGAACTCAAACTCAAAATTGTTTTATTCATGTAAGCCAACAAAGCATTTATGAATCGTCAGAATCTACCACCGGTTCGGAATGCTGCTTCCACTGAGAAGATCCGGCAAGAAAGTCAATGGTTATTCTTTTAAATTAATAAAAGATGGTGTCCTATTTTTTTGTACATTATGGTTTACGTCGATTGTAATTATTGGAATGTTTTTGCTACAGTATGAAGAACTATGTTCTTACAGCATATTATAATGCGAGCCCACTGATTATGGCTTAAAGATAAATACAATATAAAGATGCTGATTGGTGTAAAACTGCACACATTGTTATAATCGTTATGGTTATGACTTGATACTTGATTGATTTGACGAGTCACTTCTAACTCGTGTCTATGAAATAAATAACCTTGCTTATAATTTTGATTGGGCAAGTAATTTGGGAATGTTTATTTAACTTAAATTACTTTTCAATTGGTTTAGCGGTTGATTTGGTTTTTCAATTGAAAAGTCAAGTATGTATTTGGAAATTCTGTGAAATTAATTAACGTCGATGCTCACATCTTTGAGGTTTTCAAATTTTACCCACCTTGACTTTGAAAAAGCTTTGGAGATTATTGAAAAGGTGAGTCTTGTTTGAAGGTAGACTTGACGTTTGAATATAGATTTGGTACTTATAGATTTAGCAAAAAGTTCTTGGAACCTAGGTAGCTACGATAAAATAAAGTAGATTCCTAGGGACATTCTCATGTAACTCACAAGAAAAGTATGACTGTTTTGTGTCATTTTGAAATAAAGATGATGGATGATTGTTTTCTTGAGTGTAGATAATTGAAGTGTCGATAACTGTAGTATAACGTTTGTATATTTTTATATTATGTATTGTACATTAACCCAATGTCATTGCACCGATCATTTACCCCGAAACAGACAATCATCCTGAAAATATTTCAGTGACAGGTCGTCAAATACACTTCACATATTCTGAACAACTCAAAGATTATTGCAGCTGCACATTTACTGAAACAAAACGTTGCCAGAAATTAAATATTCTTTAATAAGAAAAATGTGACACCCCGCAATGTAACCACTGACGCGTACACATAATAAGTGTCTGTCAGTCATCAAAGACCTTTCTCGGAAACGTAACATGACAAAGAGACAGTCACTTTGTACTGGATTTGGTTTTATGTATCGTATATTATAAAGTGTGGAGAATTATGCACGTGGTTATTCCCAATTTGATGACATGATTTGTCAAAAACCTATAAACTGTTAAATAATCTCTAAACAGAAAAAATCTCTAGTAGGAAATTCTCAACTAAGAAACACTTATATTTGTTTATTTAATATAAAGCGTACTCATCGCTCTCAGACTTGAGATCGATTCATTGAATCAGGCCTGAGCCAAATGGATCTATTTATTTTGAGCTGAAACACGTATGAAAACGTAAAACCGAAACAATACCGATCATTTCGATACTAGTAATAAAAAAAACGCATTTCAGTTAGTGCCACGTGCGCGGGGCGCGTCGTAAATATCTTTACGTCGGTTTATTTGCGTCGATCTCGGGAACAGGGAGTCGCGCTTGTTGAGCGATCGCTCGTCACGATTTTATTTCTTTGTGCAATTGCAAGAACAGTATTGTTATCTTGGAAGGATCGTTTTCAGCTGAATTTCATCATCAGCCTAGTTATTTCGAAAGGGATAAGAGAGAAAGCGTGAGCAATATAATTGCTTACACATGAATCTGAGCAAGGTTATTGCAATGTCCCGCTAATCATGTTTCATAGGTTTATTCCGATATCGTCGACCCATTTTGTTGATTTACACTAGGCCGCTAGGCCAGCGTATAAACAACAAAGGATGGGTAAATAGATGCTATAATTAATAATAACACACCGTGTAACATAGCGCGCCCGCGCATCGTAAACAGCGATGCAGATTTATACGTTCGCTAAACGTAAACGTAAACTTGCATGTGAATTTACGTTGAGTGTCTAGTGATGGGCCATTGTCAGATAATGTTATATATAAGTGGTCATTATGTTTCTAATAATTTACATTTTGTAGATACAGATTAATTACAGTAAAAGCTCCTTATTCGCGCTTCCTTCATTCGCGTTTTGACTATTCGCGGATTCAAAAATTGCGACCCAATTCCTTTCTTCGCGGCTAAAGATTTCTTTATTCGAGGATATAATTGGTAAAATGAAGAAGAATCTGTGCAAATTCGAACTGTAACTGCAAACAATGCCGACATTGCGAATGGAATAGGACCAGATGGGTTCGAACAGATAGAATCAAGTGACATTCAGGAGTTGCTTGAATCACAAGATAAAGATTTGACTGAAACCGACTTGGAGGAAATGTTAAATTCACAGCCCATTGAAGAAGAGGCTTCAACCGCACTGGAAACGTGACATTAAATTTTATAAATCTTAGTGAAGAAGTAAGAAGTAAATTAATTTTGTGATTTCTATATGGAGATTGATCTGTCTATGGAACAAAGTGTTATTTTTAAGAGGCAAATTGCGAATGCCGTTTTATCAGTCTATCATCAGTCAAACTACTTAATATCAGTCTGGACTTAAAAAGCTTTTAAAAAGTGCCAAGCAAGAAAAAATACTAAATTCTTTAAACCATTGCCTAAGCCTGAAGATAATCATTAATCAATATGGTCAAAATCTTCAGTTAAATTGTTTTTTTTTTGTATTTGTTTTTTTATTTTGTCACCTAGGAACGCATCCCCTATAATCCCATATAAATTACCATTATACCATATTCACAGTTTCTGTATTCGCGGCATATTTACGGAACGCATACCCCGCGAATAAAAAGCTTTAACTGTATTACATTATTTTACCAAATTTGGATTTTAAATGTAGTCTTGATTACCTAATATCTCACTGTCAACTCACTAAGTTCACGTTTTACCATTTACATGAAGGTAGAGATCTACGCCGAATAACTTATCTTACTCATTCTGGACAGAATCCACAAGAGAATTAAAAGAACATGTAATAAGTACATACACTTATGCTTTGACGGTTGTTGTAATATGATTGAGGATTTTGTTTCAAATGTTCAAGTTACAATATTGACCTCTATTTATTATAACTTTAGGTGTTATTTACAAAGTCTAGATATGGAAAATAGCTCGGTTATGCTACACAGCAGTTATTTCGTGCGGGCGCATCACTAGCGTTGTTTGTTTACTTTGTTATTTTTGGCTGCCGCGTGCAGCGTTCAATGGAATTTCATTTCGACCGGGCCCACTTTGTGTTCGAATAGTGCAAGCAAGCTATGTATAGGGTAAATCTACTTATGATGGCATGGGGGCTATGTCGTAACTAGTATACATAGTTAAAAAAGTTTGGTACAGCCTACCTGTACGGTCATCCCAAAACGTAGTAGTCCTAGATGAAATATTCAAAATGTATCGGCATTTAATTTTCTTTGAATGTTCTGAGTAACTTGGATCTGGTATTTCGATGTTTATCTGTCCTATTTATTTATTGAAAGCTTTGTTCACTCTATCTAAAAATATTTTTATACTTAAGTATTTTATTTTCATTACATTAACTATTTATTCCAGTTATAGCAGCAAACTTTTAAAATCAACGCTCATTCCTCGTTTCGTAGAGCTAATGAGATTTCTGTCCGCTCCGGAGTCCCGTTTGTCCGAATCCGGGCCCTTTGACGATGCACCGACGCTAATTTTGATAGCGGAGAAACTTTCCCATTTAATCCCGTTTTCGTTTAACGTAGAGCGGCTCTACCAATTGTCTGTTTGTTAGCTCGTTATTTTCGGTTTGTCAATTTGTGAGGTATTAAAAGTTTGTCTAGTCGTTAGCGTGGTCTGTCGATCTCAGGTTTCATTTCAGCTCTACCTAGGTTTTACGATCGCTAGCATCTAAGTAACATATTTGGCATACTCAACAGAGTCTCTATCGGTTTCCTGAAGAATTTGTCATACAGAACTAAGTGACTCTATCGAACATATAAGTAGAGCTACAGCTAAGTCGTTGATGCTTTCAAATGAGGGTGACAATAGATATGATCCATATGAAATCTATCTAGAAGAATCTAGCTCTAACAGACACTGGGACAATGATATGAACTAGTGGAGTACTCTACTCGTACTACAAACAGATTGCCTCTATTATACTAACAAGCCGGTCAATTTATTAGCAGTTCAGCGAACCCCACACCTATTGGCGCGCATGCGCAGATTAACTCGAATTATCTAATAATGAGTGCAACTGGAGACGCCCGCGCACTGCGCTCGAGTGACACGCAGCAATTATATTATCAGTAGAACAACTCCTTGAGCGAATAATACAAGACCGAATTTATAGATGCAATAAAATCATGTACATATAATAATAATAAAATAATCAATTAGCCCTTTTGACGTCACACTCCTGGGCACGGGCCTCCCCTCAACACGAGGGGGATTCAAGCCATAATCCACCACGCTGGCCCAGTGCGCGTTGGCGGATTTCACATGTCTTTCGAAAATTGGTTAGATCTTCTAGGACATGTAGGATTCCTCATGATCTTTTCCTTCACCGTAAGCAAGTGTTAATCATATAGAAATTATGATTATGTACAGTCAACATTAAAAAGTTATTCATAATTTTTTTTTATGGTTCAATATTCTCATTTCTCATACGCTACGATAGTCTTGTGTAATAACAAAACTGTAAAACCATCTGTTCAATCAAATAAATAAACAGTAATTTATTTTGAAACTTATGAATCGATAAAGCAATGAATTACAATTTCAATTCTAAACCTTCGTACACCTACCACGAAATATACCTTTGTTGCCGGCTGAATACAGTGTATAGGACACTTATAGATCACTGCCACATATGGTTACATTCGCCTTACCTAACAAAATATGAAGTTGTTTTACTGACCATTTTCCTTCACCACGGCAGATCTGCGCAACAAATATTGTAGGGTGACAATTACTGCGTAGATTGCAAGTAGTCTATGAATTGACCACTCTGAAAACATTATGTGAATAGGTTAAATAGATCTTCATAATTCTAAGTATCGTCCACTTCTCGTTAAAGTATTAGATTAAAGTTAAAACGCAATATTATTCTAATAATGAGTATGCAAATAAGAGTTATCACACATACCTACTCTGTTTAAGAGTATTTGTACTCTTCATTCATTGATGATATACGCTTCTGACAGTGCTTAGACATTATATTTAATAACAATCAGTATTGAATTTGTTAGGTTATTAAGTACCTAGTAATCTACATATCTATATATAAATATAAATCTCTATTTACTTGGCCATCGCATCACGCGTGAACGGATGGAACGATTTCACTAATTCTGTTTTTGTTGTGTTTATTATTGTATGGAGGATCTACTTATGAAAGAAAAAAAATATAAAATTGAGCGGAACAATTCGAATATTCGAATTTAATATTCAAAGTTAAGACAGGACAACGTCTGTCGTGTCAGCTAGTAAAAAATAAATGTAGGTAAATCTTTTTATTCAGTGTTATCTAGCCATTATTCCTTCCTTTTACATAGCCATTTTTCCTTCCCATACGAGCGAAGTCGCATGTAAATCCTAATTTAATACAATTAAAGTGTCCCCAGAACTAACAGCGTAGCGATGTTTACCCAATTATGAGACAGCGCCGCCGGTGACAATTAACAACTAAATTAGTATAGTATTGACGCTGTATTGTGTTCGCACATAACGTTTGCACAAACACTGGGGATTAATTCAGCTGCGGTGATTTCGAGATTGATATAAACGTGTCTTATGTAAACTGTGTAAAATTGAAGCATAAGTAATAATAAGGGATTAAGGATTGACGACCGCTTGGCGCAGTGATTTGAGCGAAGGCCGCTCGGCTCACTGCACATGGTGGTTGCGGGTTCGATTTCCGCCGGGACCTATTTCGGAAACAGCTTTTTCGTAATTTGCCCAGGTCTGGGTGTCACTAGGATCGCCCCCAGTCCATTGTACGGTACCCATACGGTACAAGCATTGATTAGTTTGGGACCATACAGTAGGTGTGTCTGTCTGGTGATAAATATATAGGTAATATATTTTTAGCATTCTGCACATTGTGCCAAATTTCATACTCCTCCGTCCACGCAATTTTTGTTAAAAGTGGTCTAAAAACTTTTCTTTCACGTATTAATATATAGATTTATAGTATTTTTAACAATCAAAATAATACGATTTCAAATCCGAAAACAACTGCGTGGATTCCAATTCTCGGTAATACAACCGTTTATCGCACGCACAGTGGGCCGAGCGACTCTTTTGTGCGGACAAAAAAAGTGCGCGAACGAGACGGAAAATTCGCAATCATTTGTCCATCAACCACAATGGGCCACCGTTACTTGTTATAAAGCAGGATGCTAAATAATTACACATTCATACGCAAATGTACTGTATTGTAAATGACACACTTTGGGCCGCTTTTGAAGAGCGTTGCACCAAAATCGGTGGTTTGTTAATCTGTTGTATACTTATATTTTTTCTTTTTTGTTCAGTCTGCAGCAACGGTATTGCGAAGTGGGTTAAATATGCAGTATTTTTGATATGCTAATATTATTTTAGGTGTGATTTTTATTTTTTAAAGAATGCAATATCTTAGCTGGCTCACAATATTATGACCCCGAATTAAGCCTAGAAAAAAGTTGGAAAGAGACAACATTTAGATGGATTTAGAATATCTATTTTTTAAGAGACAAAAAAAATACCTATACTTATACCTAATTATTTTTACCATAAAAAACATGCACTTTTTATTATAGAGTCCACATTCTTAATACTTAATTTTGTACACTTTGTGTGGCCTATTCGTAAATAGTTCACAATTTTTTTAAAATGATGACTCGTATTAATAAAGCTTTGGGGACGTGCAGTGGACTGGAGGCGAACTCAGTTATTTGCCTCGATGGGAATCGAACCTGCAACTACTGTGAGAGAGCCGAGCGGTCTACGCTAACCACTATGTCAAGCGGTCGACAATAACATCTTTCATCATCAGCTTGTATTAATTAAATTGATGTTGTTGACTATGGCTTAAATCCCCCTTGCATTAAAGGGAGGCCCCTATCCAGGTGAAGGACATTTTTATACAACTATATGGTCCCAAACTAAGCAATGCTTGTACTATGGATACGGTACAATGGACTGGGGGCGATCCCAGTGACACCCAGACCAGGGAAAATTACGAAAAGGCCATTTCCGAAATTTACCCTGACGGGAATCGAGTTTATTATTATTATGGTGGTACGTAAAAAACCTACCATAACATTGCATTAACCACATTTATCGGATCGAAAGCCAACTTTACCTCGTCGCAGCGGCGCGGGTTCTACGAAAAATAAAATGAAACAATGTTGGAACGATAGCTGCTTCTCTGTAATGTGATTCATTGCAGCGATACCGGCCGGTCATATGTCAATCAATAATTTAATTTTTATTTCTGTAGAAATTATCTACGTTGTGTTTGTAGGTATATCTATTGGTAGGTAAGGAAATGAGTAGGAGTCCGAGGGAGCCTCAACCTATCAACTTCTTTTTACAAAGAGTGAGTGAGAGCGGGTAACTCAACTCCTCTCCTTTCCTCTCCTCTGTTCAACTCCCTTTCAGGTCAGCAACGTGCAGAAAGCAGCAATGTCTTTAGTATTGCCAGCTCGAACAAGCTACGGTAAGTGCTTAGCATCGGGCGGGTCCACAGATATAGATTTACATAGATAACGCAAATGTATGTACTTAGCGTGTCCGAAAACCTCGACCAAGTGTCGAGGTTGGTCGCCGATAACTTACAGTATTCGCGGCTACAGATATAAAAATATGAGTATGAGCGTAATAATCACTCGAGGGAATCGTAGCGGGCGGAGGCGCATCGGCGGCATCGGTGTCTTTGAAGCGGTTTGTATTTGCCGTCACCAATGACGTCACAGTAGGTGTTAAAAATTCTGCATGCTTGGTTTCAATACAAATCGTGATACCTGCGTTATCTGTGGGCGGGTCCTACATTTGTTCGCCGACTTTAAATTATATTATAAAAAAGATTACTAGCAATGTGTCTTAATCACAATACTAGTATTCCCTTCTACACCTCCAACAAAGCTAATGCTTGTGTGAAGAATGGACTCACGTCAATAGTTTAATGGCCAGGATGGGGATCGAACCCGCAACCTTTAAGCTACGAGGGCAACCCCTCTAAGCACCGGGATATTGACGCTTATTGAAAAAAACATGCAACATTATTGTATTAAATATATTGCTTATCTAGTGTTATTCTGTTCCAAAGTACTTTGCGTGTCGCTAATAGCCGCATAATAAATATACCCGCAGTGATCCTTTTATCCCCATTTTCCGAACCACAATATTAATAGCCGTTTTTAAATTAACCTGCGGCATTAGTGGTTTTCACATTATAATAGGGTAGACATATATTTTTGTGTATCAACCTTGCAAAAGTAACCACAAATCCATGGGCGTCATGGCATGGAAGCTATTGCGCGGATAGTTTGTAGGGCTGTGATTGGGCATAAAAAATATTTTACATTCTTACAAAAAACAGCAATGAACTTCCAATTTCAAAAACACATGCCAGAAATAATTAGCTAGCTCGCTTATACATATATCTTCTTAGGACTTAGGACTCAGCAAAGTTAAATTGGCACTCACTTCAAATAGTAAAACTTTGGGGTAGTTAAGAAACTCTGGCTAAGTAAACGGCTGATGCGGACCAATCCGGTTCTATAATATTCCATCGGATAAAAAAACATTAACAGTAACATTGCTGCACAGAAAAAAAACGTCTAGCCTCTAAGTAATACACCAAAATGTCTTAATTTGTCTCCTTTTGCTAACACAAACGTTGGTACATTATCGAGCTTCTAGGGTTTGCTGCCTCGCATAGATGTTTGATATCGCATTGCCATATTTGAACAACGTTTTTTCAACCGGCTTCAAAATCAGGAGAAGGTTCTATGTATGTCTGTATTTTTTGTCACTATCTTTACACTACCTTAGGGCAACTTCTTAAGTAGTCACCTACCCCTACTAACTTGAATTGTTAGTAGCTCAAATGATATAAAATTTAGGGTCCCTTTTCGAGCTTTTTAGTGCTCCCAGGTTATTTAAGTCGGTATTTTTTTTTTATTACAATATTTTTTTATGTTTCATCGCATTTACATTTTATGGTCAAAATATTTTTTTATCTTTGTCGCATGCTGATGGTGGCAGCCCTGCAAGTATCGCAGGGGTGCCACAGTCCTGACTGGCAGAGCGATGGCGTGCTGAATGCTCCCGCCGCGGCTCGCACGCACGCTAAGCAATTTTAATCTGCACTTCCGGTTGTAGGACTGTGTCGTTTGCTTTTCAATTGTCAGCGATTACGAAAAATAATACGATTTATTGTTTCTATTTTTATTTTTTTACATCGCTGAAACACTACTTTAATGTTTAACTGGTATAATTTCTGGAACGGAACTTGAGTACATTTTTGAAACGCCATTTTGTACCTACAGGATTTACATTGGAATACTCATGACAGGTATATGTATAGTTTGGTCCTCATAACCACAAGGGCTCGAAGCATTTGAAGTGGAACAAACAGGAAATTAAATTTCATACCCAATTAAATCAGTATTTTATAGCTTTTTACGAGATAATAACAGCTATGGAATCGAAAGTAAAGCAATAATTATTACCTATACCAAACCCTTTATCTTAACTCTTCACCATAAAACAATTGCAGAAGTAACTACCTAAACCATCATTTGCGTATCATAAAAATTATAACGTCAAAGTACAGTCCACTACAAAGGTCCTTCGATAATTACACACTCGCCATGAAATCACAGCACCGTGACGTATTAATTAAAAGCGAACAATTTCAACTATTAGACGGTACGTTGGGCAGTAACGCCGGGGACTTCGCGTGGAAATGTGAAAGAGATTAATATGACCCGGTGCAGATGGGAATTCCTTTGCAACGCGTTTTAGGGTCCTGCTCCATTGTGGGATGTTGTGCTTGAAGATTATATTATGGGTAACTTAAAAAATTATGGTCAGGAAAAGTGTTATTATGAATTGCTGATAGGACATTCAAAGCAGTTCTGTAGCCAAAACCATTCTCATGATGTCCAGCACAGGCTCTGAAGTCAAAATCTTCGGAGAGTCCTGAGAGATGCTAAAGTTATCTTAAAACCTATAATAGTATACCGAATTACTAAATAAGCGGTTCTCCATTCTGAAGCAATTACTTCTCTGCTGCAAAGCTTGAGACAAAAACCATGTTTTTACCGATAACACTTTTATGCAACTAGACAGAAGAGGCACCATCATTTTCGATCCTTAATTTTTGGAGCTGACTATACCTGTGACAAACACTAATCGTGAAGTAAAATAGCTTTTCATGGAAGACAGCCCCAACACGACGTGCCCTGCTCTATGCGTGTGACAGTTGAAATTTTGCCAAAACGTTAGTGAGAGCAACTCGACGCCGCATTAGCGCTGTGGATTCCGGACCGCCAGGCCCGACTCGGACTGGGGGGACTTTATATAGGGGGGGTTCATTTAGCGGTAACATCATGCAAGATTTTTTTACTATTATATCATAAGAGGAAGTGGACTAGTCTGTCAGGCTCGTAATAGGTATAAGATCTTATTTTAATAGTGCAAGATTACTCGCAACCAAGCAGATGTATCAACCAACAGAAAATATATAGGTATCCTCAGAGTATCTTTTGTGGTTGATAAGTACGTCAGCTATTGCATATACTAAGTCGCTAGGAAACATAAAAATAAGACGTTATATGTCTTACAGAATATAAGTCGATATCTTATACAAGAAATCTAAATCATAATAGTGAGCGATTAAATAATCATAAATAATATCAGGACCTCAGCACTCCTTATAATACTTACTAGCGGCCCGCCCCAGCTTCGCACGGGTACATTGCGGTTACATTATTCGAGTTTTAGTAAGGATCCCTATTTTTTTTGAAAATATATTATAGCCTATGTCACCCGGGGATAGTGTAGCTTCCCAACAGTGAAAGAATTTTTCAAATCGGTTCAGTAGTTTCGGAGCCTATTCAATACAATCAAACAAACAAAGTTTTCCTCTTTATAATATTAGTATGATAATGAGTTGGGTTTTTGTGGTTACTATAGTTTGATCAGTAAACATTAATATAAATACCATAGTTATATTAATCATTTTACCTCCTATTATCCAGATCCAGATTCAGAATCAAAACTTATATCACACTGCACTATCAAGCGAGCTCGCAAAACAAACACGCATATAGACACCCAAACAGACGAACATACAGACGCGTAAATTGATGGATAGCTCGCACAGGATACAGGGCAGACGAAACAAAACAAAAAGTACGGCTTATTAACATTTACGCTGCAAACGTTCGCAAGTGAAACGACCTCGCTAGTGATTATTATTGGATGGGGGTGGGTGACCTGTCAGGGTTGAGATCTTCGACTCTGGACCAGGGCAGAATGTTCGTTTGATCGCTCGTATGAGGCCTCCGACGCAAGGCTCAGCGAATGTGTCTGCCGGGATCAACAGCTTAATGTCCCCTTCGGAAGCACGAACGGAAGCTGTCAGTATTAAATACCACTAGCGGTCACCTGTCCACGTGTATACCGCCACGAACACTTCCGTTCTGGACCGTGGTATGCGTATAAATATGTTTTGTGAGAAAAGAACATTGGTGCACGTCCCGGGATTTGAACCCAGGACTTTCAAAACACATGCCGGGACACTACCCACTGGGATACCATGACCCATGACATAATATAGAATAGGGTGCAAGAAAAAGGTAGGCCTTATTGTTAGGGGCAATAAGTCATTCAATGTTACAGTCTAGACTAAATCTTGACCTTACTGTATGAAATCTGTATGAGATCACATAAAAAAACAATTACACAAAAGCATAAATACTTAGGAGGTAGGTAATGCACTACATCAATTATTTGAACCACTCGGCTCACTACACTGGCTGGTTCCACTTTCGATTCCCGTCGGGCCAATTCATGGACATTATATTTTCGTAATTTGCATGTGGTCTGGGTGTTCCTAGGATCATCTGCACTCTATTGTAGGTAGTACCTACCTAATAATACCCATACTATAAGCGTTGCTTAGTTTAGTGTATTTGGTTGGCACAGTACAAAAAACAGGATGGAGTGAGTCCACAAACAGGGATTTTCAGACAAAAAAAATCATTACCATTTCTCATCACGGAAATAATAAACAACAAATCTCCGCAAATTCAGCTCTATAAAATCTTAACGGACACGAAATCCCTTTGCTCGCGTCGTGTTCAGATCAAAAGGAAGTGCATCGCGTTTAAATTTGGAACATAATGTAAACTGCGCTCGCGCACGCCAAGGTTGCGCGGTGCACTCGTCTTTTTGACGTTTGTCAAATTAGTGGCCATTATTCTGTGGAGTGTGGGTGAGTGATAAATTGGTGTGTATTAATATTATTAAAGATACCTATGTTATGTTAACTTTTTTTGATAAATTGGACACAATCTGTGTGGAGAGCTAGGCAACAATATTACACATGACGTTATTGACTATAAAAACAAATATTCTTTTGATTTATTTTTAACCTCCGACGAAAAACGAGGGGTGTTATAAGTTTAACATGTGTATCTGTGAATCTGTGTGTATGTCTGTGGCAACGTAGCGCCCAAGCTGATGAACCGATTTCAATTATGTTTCTTTTGTTAGATAGGTATTCTGATCGAGAGTGTTCTTAGCTATGTTTCATGAAAATCGGTTCAGCCGTTTGAAGATCATCAGCTCTTTTGTAGGTTAAAAAAGCCACATTCACGGCCAAAACCAATTCCCTCGGCTCGAATCCAGTCGAAATTTGAGATGATTGGATTTAGATTTATTATATTTTTAAATGATCGTAATAGTCTGAACTGGCTTTTTACAATATTATAAATTTGAAAAGTTTCCCTGATTCTGAAAAAAATGAATATTTTATCAATTTTATTGAGATTTGTGTATGAACTAAAGACGTTCCATAAGTCACGTTTCAAATGATGGATACGCGCATGCGTTAAATTTTGTTTGGTTTGTTAATGGTCATGGAATATTACGCTATAATAATTCTAGAGGGCGTTGCTCCGCCATTGACAAAGAATATAAAAAAACTAATCTAATTTAAAATAATTTAAGCGTTATTGAAAATTCTTCCCCTAGGCTGCTCCCGTCTACCTCAACCAGAGTTATTACATCAAATTGAATCATAATTGATAATATTTTACTAGGAATAAAACCTCCGTGACATCAATATTTAGATTCGTTGTCTATTCTAATGTCAATTATTATAATGTCATAACAAAATAATGTCTCATACTTTTACACAGATTTTCTGTTGATTATTGTACATCTTAGATTATAAATGAGGAAGCCAAAACAATGGATATATGAAGTAAACTATGGATACTGAGCTACGGGAGCTACGCAAATCGCGCTAACATCATTATTTGGAAGAACTAGGTAAATTATACATTTGATGAACAGGTCATCGCATCGGGGGTTTTTAAATTTTCAATTTAGAGTTATTAGTTGTTGATTATCTAATCCTAGATACCAGTGACTCCACCTCCAACTTACATCTCAGGAGGCAGACAAAAGTTTCTCCATGTGAATACTGATAGTCAAAATCTAAAAATCTTCGTAACTTTCAAAATAATATGGATACGCAAGAGAATAAGCAGAGGTTTACCTTTAACCTTCTCAAGAAATACACGCTTGTAATCATATTTAGCCCTTTTAATATCCCACTCCTAAGCCCGGGCCTCCCCTCGATGCATCCAGTCAGGATTATAGCCCACCACGCTACCAGCTAGGTACCAACCTCACAATCAACATGTAGAATCTACCAAGGCTTATATTTCGAATGTCTTTCGAAAATTGGTTGGACTTTCTAAGACATGTCGGTTCCATCACCATAAACAAACTTGTAAGAATTTAAAAACCTACGTAAGTACGTTTCCTCAAGACGTCACCCGGAACTCAAGACACTGGGCCATCGCGAGCGGTAGTACATAGAAATGCTTTCTGTCATAGTTATGTGCTGATTAACATAAAACATGGTCCTGCGCATCGCGGCGGCTCCTTCCGGATTTTTTCAACGTTACAAGCGGAATTCCAGCCCGCATGGCATTGAGCGTTCATTGCCAATGCGCATCTAATAATAAACGTGTTCGTGTTTCCTTCCTGCGATAAAAGTGGATTTGATAATGAAATTGAAATGATGTATTTAACATTGTCAACACAAGGCAAACAAATGTACCGAGGGAGACGGAGAGATCTATTTGTAAAAGTCTAGAGAAGTGGTAGCGACTTGATGTAGTTTTTTTTCTAGATTACGAAAGCATTGAAAACAATGAAATTAATGTCGAACAATTAAAGAAATAAGATCTTAAACTTTTACCAACATAGCTCTAGGTCTAAGACATAGCGAGAAAATGATCAATGATGAATAATTTCAGTTTATATCAGTGTATACCTATCCAGTAAATTACTTTAATGGTTGAAAACCACAAATAAACTAGGAATCATATTATTTCAGTTGGGAAATTTTAATACTAACATGATCTACCTCAAGGAATGATAAAACTCATGTTTCTACGTAATAAGAAATGACGTGTCTCTACCAACTTTCAAGGTACAAAAACTATAGACGGAACCACAGCAAAAGCTCAAGCTATCAAAATAAAACGAACAATGTGGCTATTTGTCACGCCATAGACTTAGTATGTGCATAATTATGTGTACAAGCAGTGTGCGGAGTTGCGCATGCAATTACGATACTCTAACCCACCTGTCGTAGGAATAGATCTTCATGGAATAGATTAAGAGCGGGACATTATCTAAATATATATAACTCAAAGGTGACTGACTGACTGATATAGTGATCTATCAACGCACATCCCAAACCACTGGACGGATCGGGCTGAAATTTGCATGCAGGTAGATTTTATGACGAAGGCATCCGCTAAGAAAGGATTTTGATTAATTCTACCCCCAAGGGAATAAAATAGGGGATGAAAGTTTGTATGAAACTTTGTCAATTAAATTCCACGCGGACGAAGTCGCGGGCACAGCTAGTTGCATATATAATTGCACACGAATAATCGGGTTTCGAACCCGAACCGACTGTATAGATAAAGGCCTTCCAGGGCTGTGCTATAATGACAAGAACGTTCTCTGAGTAGGTATTGCTTGATCAAATTGAGTGATGATGGTAAATGGTGGTGATTAAAAACCTTGCAGTTTATTGACTGGTAGTACTGCGTGATATCCAATGCTGGAAATTTCAATAAATCGGCAATTCAGATGCTCTAAGATTCATTATCTCTTATCAAAGTCTCGAAATAGCAAAATCTCGATGTTTCAAAGGCACTAAACGGGTTCAAATTCTCCGAAGTTCAAATGCTGACCCTAAATATTTATAGCGAAAATAGCAAGTAGGTTATGACTTAATTCAGGTTTCTACCTCAGAAATTATTATCAAAGGCGCTAAAACCGACCAGCAGGTCAATACAATATCCAACTCTAACACAGGGAAATAAAGTTCAGTGTAACTAAAACACCATTGCAATTTACTATTTTATTGTGTAATATTATCTTTGTTTAGTGAATGCTTAATATAGGCGGCGTTATTAGGAAAGTGAATTAGGAGCAGAAAGATAGTGGTATCAAGCCACTCAATAAAGTTGGTTACCGTGATAAAGTATGATAACAAATATTTTATTAGTCCATTGTTCTTGAAATGAGTTCAATCGATGCATATTTAGAACCTTCTGCAGCATCTCATTGAGGTCTCCCAGTCTACCCTGATTAGGTAAATTGCCAAACTATTCTCTAGAAGAGATATCTGTCTACTTGGACTATAGGTTGTAAGAGATTAGGCGCATCTACACCGACCATGCAACCGCGCGATACTTCATGCCTCCAACCGCTTAATTATGGTCATAGTTGTTAGAATGCCTACAGATAGAAACTAAATGCTATCGTTCCATCGATTCGCTTGTCCAATCAAAGAAGGTGGGTTAATAAATAACTGGAAGTGTGCATTGCAGGGGGAACGTTCTGAGTAATCGTTCTGTATCTTGTGTGGTACAAGACAATGATGATAAACATGCCCAAGAGAGACCCATTATGGTTAAGACTGAGGTAAAGATCTTTATAATTTTAAAGAACACTATCATTCCTAATGTTATTCGTACAAAAATATATTGAAATTTTGTATTAAGCTAAGATAGTTGTTGAGAACTTTTAGCATCTACGGAAGGTGAAAACTTCAATATCGCGATACAGAATTGCATTGAAAATCATCATCTTCTTACTAGCACTTACAATTTTGGTTCAGCGACATCTATCGAAGCAGCTTATTTATGTATAGAATTCCTATTACGTCCCATTAAATTAAATGAACTTTAAAAAGTATTCTCATCACTTGTACCAAGGTCGTAAGTCACAATTAAGTTGTTAGAGTCATCAAAAAGGGCCGTCTTTGATAGAGACCGGCCGGCGTGCCTTCTAAAATATTCAGCCATACCATGATCCACTTGGTGTCACTGGTATGATCAACATCAAAAGTTGCTTGGTATTTAAAATGTCCGAAAGCATCACAATGTCAAACACGTTATAATAGTATGACAACAGAAGGACTACAAAAATCTAGTGTGATAATTTTTGATGTTGACTGTACCTTGAAATAAAACTATTTTTACGGATTATATCGCGTTTATTTTTACTTTTTATGTTCCCGACGTTTCGGTTGCTTTACAGCAATGGTGGTCACGGGGGGACTGAGGTGTTAGACGTCCTGATGTCATAGTTAAAAACTGGGTACCCTCAAAATTTAGTTGGTATTTGCGGTCCGATCCACGACTGTACCTACTAAGAAACTTGACGAATATCTTTACATTCCGTTTGGTATCTGTGGTATAGTGTACTATTAACTTGTTCAGTAGCATCACGGTGTTTTGCAGTCGTAATAACTAAAGCTGAAAATTAAAAAACTCCCGATGCAACGACTTTTTAAACTACAAAAGAGCTGATAATTTTCAAACGCCTGAACCGATTTTCATCAACATAGCACCCTCAATAATAATACCTTTCTAACAAAAATAAAAATTAAATTCGGTTGATCCGCTTGGCCGCTACGACGCTACAGACTGAAACACAGATACAGATGTTAAACTTATAACACCCCTCTCTTTTTGTCGGGGGTTAAAAACTGGTTGAAACTATTATGTTATAATACTTAATATCGCACTTTACCATTAAATTTAGGCTTACGAGAACGTTTTTAACGTGGTCAGATGTTTTACTAAACTCACAAAAATATAGGTGCTCATATAAGAATGATAACTAAAATTTAAAATTACGGCTTTTCATGTAATGAGTGAGGTACTGTCATAACAAACTATGATATTATGGTATCTAGCATATTATATTAAAATGTAAACCTAGACGAAACAAACAAATGATTCAAAGGACATGTAGCTATTCATTTGGAGATTTCATAAATACATGCATTTGGCGTTTGCATCCACCTTAGCCGCGGGAAAATGCACACTTGATACAGTTCCCGCTGCAATTATCGACGAAAATAGGCGGTTACTTGATATAGGCCACCGCAAAACTGGAAAATCAACTTTACCTTGTTGTAATAGATGTTATTAACCAGACTTTGGATGGCAATATTAAGATTGTAGATGGCGTTATAAAGACGAGGATATAGAACAACGTCGATTCGTTCCGGTTGCCATGCAAAACTGCACTGAATAAGTTATAGGACACGAGCGATGTATTGAATAACACTATAATTGTGGTATTATCGGCTCCTCTGAAGTGGTTTTACGCAGTAACTGTCGAAGTAAGTACCTGGCTGAAAGGAAAATTGTTTGCTTCTGTTTACTTCTAATGATTTTATTATAAATGCCTGCACCTTTGTGAAGAGTTTAGCTAAAAACTTAAATAATAACTACATTTTAAAACATCGAAACATGATACAAATACAAGTCTTAAAATTCACGAGCTTACCACGGAGTGAGAAAAATTTAGATTCACCTCATGCGTTCTTTACCGTCGGCCACACTGAGACAGTTTAATCTCTTATGTACATACATTATCTGCAAATACTACTACGGCCAAGGTTAAACATACTAGCGTACGTCCAAATTAGTGAACATGAACAAACTAACACATTTCTTAAGTGCGTCATTTCGGGTGTTGCATTCCACAAGGTGGCACATTTGGCCAGCGATGTCAATGTCACAATGAGATCTAGGTCAACTGACCAAATTGTAATACATACAAACACACATACTATAATTAAATAAATAAATATTTTTTTGGGGAACAAACAAAATCTAGTACAGTTGACAGCTTGTTAGAGTTAAAAATAATGTGTTGTAGAGCCCACGCTCACCTCTCTAGGTGGACTCTACATCTAGAGAGGCAAGTACCACTGATTGACACATGCTGTGATACTGACACCTATTTTGCTGCATCCACATTCCATCTTCTCATGCACTTTCGTCACACAAACTTGGGTACCCTCTTCTGAAACATTCACTCATATCGGCATATTTACTTTATCCTCTCTACATTGCCAAACCATCTAAACAAATTTTGCTCAATGAAACGCCAGTATTCACAAACATTTATATGAGCTCTCACAGTGTGTATCAACGCCATCCCATTGAGTAATGTCAAACTCCTATAGAGTTACTATACAACCGTTGGTCATATTACCAGCAATATGTTGGTCAGATCAACAGTGAAATGGACACTGTATGTTCATATTATGTTGTACAATGTTGATCACTGCTTTCCAACCATCGGCGGGAAGCTTTTCACTGCTGGAAGCAGGTCTCCCCGAATTACTTCTACAAGGTCTCCCACTGGCTTCCTGAAACGCATGTCATTGGTCCATCTAGTGGAGGCCGTCGTACACTGCGTCTTACAGCTTATGGCCTCCATCTTAGGGATCAATAAAATATAGGTATAGGTACAAAAACAACAATAATTCCTCCGTGTTTTAAATGATTAACAACATTAATATTTACTGTATTGTTTTTAGTGACCATAATTCGTTCAATGTAGACCAGGTCAGTGTTTATCAAAGCGAAGGCGATTTCGTTAAATTAAAATGTCACTGTTTGGCAGTAGATATTGTGTGTTTTGCACTCGGATTGTTGGAAAATAAACGCATACAAGCAGATATTTTTGTTTCATGGCTATCAGAGTTCCCGTTTCGGTGTCATCAATCCTGGATTAATTAATTTCCTGTCTGAAAACATTGTCTCAATGAACATTGTCTTACATGTAACTGTAAAGTGCATCGTGAGGAAGATTTATAGCGGTATTCAGAAACAATACTTGTCTAAGTAAGGGAACAACACGACAGAAAGTATGAAATATCTCAATGCTTATTCTGAGGGTTACTAGTGTTGTTTGTTAATACGGACCCTACATTCAGTTTACGAGATACATGAAGTTATCGGTCCGTCGCTAAGTCTAGGTATGTGGTAAAATCGGTAACTTGTCAGATAGCCAAATTTTTATAAGACACATAATATTTTACATTTCCCTCTGATTTATTATAAAAACAGTCTTCACACAAAGTGTTGATTGATAAATTTAGTGCAAATGAACCAAAACCACTCATTCAAATAGTGTTTTAAATCTGCAAGGAAACATGAAAATATTTAAGTACTGTAGTGTTCAATCTCACAGCGAATAATTCAAAAGCTATTTTCATCAGTACGTATTTTATGCAGTCATTCTTAAACGACAGAGACATGTCATTGTTTACATAAGACGCGACCCTTACCCATTAAGAAAATTTTAATCTCACTTATTATTACAATGATATATTTATAAGGTCGCGATGTTCTAAAAATTCTTTTTCCCTCTCATTTTCAGTATAGTAATGAGAATTTACGAGGCCGCGAGGAAACTTTTGGGAGGACTGCCATGTTCGCTAAAGTCCGACCAATGAGGTTTCGTCAAAGATTTTCCGAGACAATGTTTGTTTTACACCAAAATGAGTTTGGAGGGGATAATTATCGTGTTTATTTATACAGTTTTTACGTTCGGCGATGACAAAATGTCCGGAATCGGTGGTGATTGAGAAAACAAAATCCCTTATTAGCGCAACAATGTTTGATCTTTCACATTTTTGCTGACAAATTGCTGATTCCGGTGTTATTGCATGCGAAGAATTTCGTATTATATTAATGGGCTGCTCAAAAAATAAACAGAATACTTTAATATGATGAAAAAAGCTGAATATTTCCAATGTTCAAATGTGAACGACCCACTAACGTCAAAGTACTGTATTGGAATTGTAAGAAAATATCTGAGATTGTTTGGCTCAGTTATATTATATAAATAAATAAATCTCGCCAGACCAACTCACCTACTTTATAGTCCCACCTACTGTATGGTCCCAAACTAAGCAACGCTTGTACTATGGGTACCGTATAATGAACTGGGGGCGATCCCATAGACACCCAGACCAGGGAAAATTACGAAATTTACCCTGATGGGAAACCAACCCGCAACCACTTTGGTGCAGTGAGCTGAGTGTCTAATTGTAGTCTGTTGAATAGAATATTATCTATGGGGGAAGTAGATGGCTGAGTCCCATTGTATAAAATATACTTATTGGTTATATAAGATCTGCAGATTTACATACCCTACTTATAAATGGAATTGGCGCGAAGGATCATCCATCGCGACATCCCCAGCACCTGAGTGAAAAGTAAACTATTCCATTTCCACGCGTGACGCGAATGATCGCGTCAATCTCTCCTTATAACCAACACGCATCTGAATCAAGAGCGAAATCCGCTTATTTTAAGCCCTATTTACGATCCGACCCCATACACTCATCCTTATACTTTTACATATTATATGTCTAAGAGAGGTCGTAAAAAAGCTATCAAAACAACTCACCGCCAGACGTATTGGCGAGCTGTATCGGTACACATTTAACATTTAAATTTCAAAGTTCAAAGCAAAGCTTAGTTTTTATGCATCGCTCTAACTGAGCTTACGTACGGTGGTCGGTCGGCGAGCCTACGTGACCGGACTCGTTGACAAATTATCCAAGAATAACACTTTTGTGTAGATGTGGCTTGGTTTTACTGCCTAGCCTTAACATTTTTATTTTATAATGGGTTAGCCAACTGACCAGATACAGATTTTCTATAGGGACACTGTCAAACTGACATATTCAGATACGCATTAACTACTAATCCTTGATAATTATGCCCGTAATTATGTCGTCAAATCATGATGAAACTAATTGTGACACTAAATAAAAATATTTTGCTCATACCTTACGACCGTAATGATAGCAATTAGTTTAGTTTAGTTTATGTACAATCATAATCGACACCAATAAATACATGTAATGATATTATGCATATATTATCTACTTTTTATTCCATGTTAAGATTGATTAAGTTTTATTCCTTTTGACTTTTGACAATGATAGTATTAGTCTCGAGACCTGACGTTAAGCTCTATTATAATTCCGACCGCACAATGCAAAATGCATACATCTCAAAATGCAAACGGTTAGAAAATCGAGTCGCGTCTGCATACATTATTATTTATATTCAATGCCAAACGGATCCATATCGACTACAAATTGGACGGACTCCCGTGCCGTTGCGAAAGAAAATAATATTGTTTATTTGGCAAATGTTTACCCTTCCCTTATTCGCGTGTCTTTACAGCGAGTTGGACGCCGCCTGAATATTGATTGGTGAGGAAATTAATGGAGTTATAATGTTTCGACTGTTGTGTGAATAGTATATTAGATTGTAGTGGATGAAGCCTTTATAGAGCTCTACAATTGCGCTCTGCTCAGTTGCACAGCTCTATAAAGGAAGGTGGTGGCTCTATCCGGAAGATGTAGGCACTCAACCGGTAGAGTCGGTAGAGTCGTGCCATATACGGTTTGGCTCGACTGGGGTTGTCGCACGCTGTCGGAGAAGATCGGCGTAAAGGAGCTATTTTAGCTGCGTATCGTACATTTAATGAGAGAGCCGGAAGATCCCCTTCACGTTAGCAACCTGCGAGCAATGCAATTGGTATTATAACCATACGCTACGGCAAATCGTACGCTTGTTTTCCGACTTGGTTAAATAAAAAAAGAAAAACAGCAGTGCATGAAAAAAAACTCAACGATGGTCTATCGGTCTGAGGGCCATTCGGGCTATAGTCCACCTCGCTGGCCCAGTGAGGGTTGGTATTCCTTACACGTGTTTTCGAAAGAAGTTCAGGATTGCTCACAACATTTCTTTACCAGTTAGTGATATTTTTTATATTAAATGAGATGCAATGTGCCGCTGCCTATCCCTACAAGAAATCGCGGCGTGAATGCTTTGATTTTTGTTTGTATTACAGTTAATAATAAAAATATGTACCCTTTACAAATTGAAAATCCTCATAAGACTTTTGCAATACTAATACTTCAGAAATGTCAAGGAATTGAAGAAAAAGCGATAATGTGACCATCATAACAAATAGGTAATTCAAGAATCAATTAACTACGTAATATATTCCAAAGTATTTCTGGGCTTATGCAACGAGGATCTTACGTTTTATTTACTACTAGCCGAGCCCGCGACTTCGTCCGCGTGGAATTTAACTTAATAAAAAACAATTCAGTTCGCAGAGATTAATCTCATTTTTCTTTACATACCTATCGCAAAAGCCCGCTCCCACGTTCTAAGCCCGCGCGACAGGACCCATTTTTTTTTGTTTTTCTAAAATAAAAGTAGCCTAAGTTACTCCTTATAAGATCTGCCAATGAAAGTCCCGTCAAAATCGGTCCAGCCGTTTCGGAGATTACCCGGAACAGACAGACAAAAAAAATTCAACCGTGGTTTTGTTATAAGTACCCTGTGTACTTTCATATGCATTTAGTGAATAGGTATTATTTTGATATTACAAACAGACACTCCAATTTTATTTATTTGTATAGATGTCTTTATGGTATAATTCGAAAGTAAAACTACAGTAGGTAATTTGTTTCGTAACACCAACTACTTACCTACCTATCAGGTCAGAAACGGTTGACAAATTGGATATAATATAATACGGTTGTCGAATGATGCAAACGAAACGCGACGGCACTTGATGACCGTCATTACGTTAAATTTAAACTATAGACGGAGCTACAGACAGTTTGTAGTATGGGGTATTCGAATAACAAAGTGAAATAAATTTATTTTGTGATTAGATTTAGATTTTGTGTTATTTTTCGCACGTTCTAACGGATTCAAACGCTATGCGGTAGAGGTCCCTGTAATCACTCTTTATTCTTCCTGGGGCCGTGGAAGCTACCGTAGTGTTATGTCATTTTTAAAAACAATAAACAAACCATGTCAATAATAGTTCAGTTCAATTTATGACCAATATTTGGGTAAAATTAATTACTAAAAATGTTTTGTTTTCTTATATTTACGCGAATACTACACATGGAAATAAAACTATTTTACTAAAAATGTTTTTTTTACCACTGATTATCCCACTTCGAGACACGTACGTGATCTATCTTTTGATGTGTCCGCAAAGATGCATGCTTCTGGAATATTTTTTTAAACCTCTATAAACTTTTGTGCCTGATAGTACTGTGACAACTGGGTTTTAATTAATAAATCATATTGCTTGGTAATATTTATTATTTGTTAATTATTTATCTATATTTAAATACAGGTCCTATCACAACGGTACCCCGGTTGTCACTGCCAGCGCACCGCCGATCTTTTAATTTAAAAACAATAATGTTTTCTTAAATTTATTATTTCCTCGTCGGCCAGGAACGCCTATCGCCAGTGGCCAGTGCGCCGACATGGACCTTACAGTACCTACCTACGGATTGCCTAAGAATAATTCCCTCATAACAACGATAAAGCTTCTGTTCTACAACCATAAATATAACTATGTCAATTGTCAATTACTACATTTAATATTTATTACAGTGATTGGTTACCAAGTTTGTCAAACGCTTACTTAGGTTGATAACATCAGCCGTTTTCCTAGTACAAGCATTTAACTTACCTGGAGGGGTTAAAGGCTAAAATAGCAATATAATAACCTTACATAGTAAGTAATCTTAAAAAAACGGTTGCAATAAAATTCGCAAAAATAATAGACGTAATTATAAATATACTAGTTGCTTAGACTTAAGTAAAGTATTCTATGTGTTAATCCAGGTTAAAACTATCTGTGTTCCAAATTTCATCCGAATCCGTTCAGTAGTTTTTGCGTGAAAGAGTAACAAACATACATCCACACTCACAAACTTTCGCATTTATAATATTAGTAGGATAGTACTGATACTGGTATCTCAAAGCACGATGACTAACATAATCGTAAAGCATTACATTGTGTGTAATGTAATGACCATTAAATATTCCGAACAACCAATAATCTGCGCAGTTTTCAGTTTGTTGCGTTAGATGCGCGAGAGTTTCGCGGGAGGTCAACGACACCGATACTCGGACAAGGTTATAGTGCCTATGTAAAGTAATAGATGTCGCTGTATTACATAAATAAATTAATGATCATGGATCAACAAGAAAGTAATGAGAAATATCTGCGCCCTAGTGATCCAACCCACGCATTGGAGCCCAAGGTGTGCAGATTCAAATCTGCGTGTGATTTTTTTTATAATTTCACGTCAACAATCGCGTGAGTCATCAAAGATTAAAAAGAAACAACTTTTTTATATCAATGGGATATCAAGGAAAAATAACTAAATTATTGAAATGCTATACTTACCTACTTTCTTCGAGTCTACCGTATTACTTTGAGTAAGATTTGCTATTATCAAATATTTAAGACACTTTATCGCCACCGACCGCCTTAATACATCTTGTATATTGTATCTACAGTTACAATTGTAGCCACATTAAACGAATGATCTAAATATAGAAGCCAGTAACTACCATATCTTTAGATACATTATTGCCTAACACCCAATTAAGTGCCACTCAACAAAACAAGCTAGGCTCATAAAGTTTACGATCCACTGAATTCCGGTGTCCTGTTATTGTACCTAGTACTTAATACGATTTATTTTACGACCGACAAATCATTTCATAAGCTTAACATTGATAAGTCGACAATGGCCAACTGAATTCTATTAAGTTTTATTCCCCCGTGATTTATGTGAGGATACTATAGGACTTGTCTCCTAAAAGAATCAAATTAGGTTATGGTTGTAGACATATCTGGGGATATCTTCTGCGTATACTTAGCCTATAAGTGTTGGGCAAAAATCAGGAGTCAGTCCCTAGAATTCCTACATCGTGTATCGGTGAAAATTTTTTTTTTCTGAACGCCTCGACACTATTTCACCATTGAGCGTTTGGATAATTTTGATTCCTGGGCGTTGTAGAAGGTAAAGAAGAACATGAATCAGATATTCTTTCCATTGATGGTTCTTTGGAAACAAGACATTAATGGGCGTATTTTTATTTTTTTGTACCATGCCTTTTTTCACCTGTCACCTCACTTGTGCTATTTTTCTTTTGGTGATCATTATCAATATTCATGATGTGAATAAAAAATAAAAATAAGTGTTTATTTTTGTTTTAAAATATGATTTTTATTTTGAGGTTTTCTTTAAATTGTATTTTTTATGATTTTCTGAAAGTACTCGTATGTATGAAAATGTGATGTAACTCACTAAGTACAGTGGTTTAATCTTTACATAACATCACTGTTTGCCGCCAAAACTTTGAATTTTAACTGACTCCAAGGGCAGTTGTATATTTCTGAACGTTCAAAATGCCTTACACGGAAATAGCAACCGTAATTAATGCATTATAAGAGTTTATTTCTCGTAACTCAAAATGGATCTAAGTGGAAAGTTCCTACTGAGTTACGTTAATTTAAACCATATTTTTTATTTTTTACCGGTTGTAAATATATTTTTCAATTTGGCAACAAGAACTCAAAGCGTCATAACGGTCAGCCCTTTTGCAAACCGTGTCGAGACGCTAATAAGTGCGAATGTTAGTTTGGTGCAGTTGAGATTTTCCACTGATTAACGGGAATATTCAAGGCAAAATCAAGGTAAGAATAATTACTTAAGTGTTTTTGTGTCATATTTTAGAAAGCTCAAGGTTTAAACTCTAAATATATCATAAAGTTTATGCAAAGGCACAAATAATAACCTGTGAAATATTTTTTATAATATCACTGACATAGATTGAGTTACGTCGGCTGAGAAACATTTCACTCATTGGAATGAATTTGTAACTCAGTGGAAGGTAAAGGCGTGTTCAAATTGTAAATTGACTAGCGACCCACCCCGGCTTCGCACGGGAGCAATTCGGAGTTGTAATTTTATATTGAAACAAAAAAAATATATGTTAGTTACATAGACGTAGTGTAAGGCTGTAAGCCCACATAGCGGACATTCCCCGTTTTTCATATTTGAAGCATTTTATACCCGTCGTAACTTCTTAACGAAAGGTCCGATTTGAATAATTTAAAACAAAATGTACATATTATGTACTTACATGATCATCCTTGACTGTGATTTTATGTAAGTATAACCAGTAGTTTTTGCAGCGCACGTCAAACAATTATTTTTTAAGTTATATTTTGATACCTTAATATACCTAATAAGTAATTAGCCTACGCTACTCGCTAAAAATTTTGTCTTTTTATATATATGTAAGAATTAATTAAATTAGTTTACATAATTAAAACAAACAGATAAATAATCAGATCTTAGACTAGTAGCATAGCATATTATATATTTCAATTAATTAAACGTATAACATAATTATACGTACATTAATTAGTTTTACCTACATTAATATTGTATCAATTTCATTTCAGGTTATAAGTGAACACATTGAAAACGATATTCTTAAAAACGAACATTAAATTTAATGGAAATGAATAACGGCAATAGCAGGCTAACTAAAAAAGTCAAATTTGACACAAGTTCAAAGGCAAAAGGCAAATTTCAGTCCATTAGAACCGTAGTCACACGTTCTATAACATGCCGTAAATGTACAGAACGAGAACCGTTTCAATGTTCTAGAAAATGTGTGCGCTGTTCAGCCTGGTACTGCAGGCAATGTGCTGGGATGGAAGCAAATGATTACGGTTACGATGACTACATTTGTGACGAATGTTTAGGCGAATAGTTTTTCTTAAGAGGGCTTACGCGTGTCGGCATTTCATTCAAATTTTCCAAGTCCTTATTCTTCGATTTTTATGAACCGATTTTAATGAAACTTGGTATGGATACGCTTCAAAGCCTTGTCTAAATAGTTAGTAGAGAACATTTTCGAAAAAGAGTACAGGGGAAAAGATAGAGTGATTTTTGACTTTCTATAGAAAACATAAAATTGTCCTCACTCTTCATCTAAACTCTTTTTCGAAAATGTTCTATACGAACTATTTAGACCTGGCTCTGAAGCGTATGTATTCCAAGTTTCATTAAAATCAAAGAATAAGAACTTGAAAAGTATGAAATGCCGTCACGCGTGAACCGTCTTAATGATTTGTTTTGGATAATTAACAATACTTCAGTTACTGTTCCAAATAGATATTTATTTTATGTTTTTTATAGACTCGTAGTTAGAGTAGCTTCCTGTTAAACAGAATATTATTAGGTAAAAATTGTTTCTTGTGAGCAAAGCTTTACTTGTTCCATTTAGTTATTTCGTAATTCCATTGAGTGATGTCTACCAAATCTAGTGTGAAGAAATTAAAGATATTTCATTAAGTTCTTTAATTAACGTGCCATTTTGTTACCAAATAAATATATTTGTTTCCTTTATTTTACATTGTGTTACATGTTATTGTCTAATTTGTCATTAATAAGTTAGCAGCAAAAAGAAAGTGTAGGTTTATGACCAACTGTAACTCAAAGGAGAGCATTTAGAGATTTTCATTGCTCAAGTTGTGTTTAAATGTTTAATATTTATTACATAATTGTAGCACTGACTGATTATGTTCGAAATAAATGTTATTTTATAATTACTGGCCTATTTAATTTATAAAAATTCTATTAATTTTTCGTAACTCAATGGAGCCTTTTATCGGAACTAGCGCATTTAACTAATTTTTATTTAAAAAGATATGGTATTAACTTTAAAAACATATAGATATTCAGTTAATACATAAATTTATGATTTAAAAAAAAAGCATATATAGTATTTTATGCAGTTTTATTTTTATAAACTATGGTACAAGAAAATAAAAATACGCCCTAATGAACATTGAACAGTATTTAAAGACAAAAAAAAACAATATGTAAGTGCTATTTTGAACACTATGGCGGGCAGCTCTAGCTGTCACCGAGTACATTGAACGTAGATAAAAAAACAATGTGTACATTTTTTTCTAGATATTACGTAAACACTCAGCCATGAACTTGGCTGCGAACCAAGCGGACGGGAATCTGTTCACTAATGACGAATTTCCGGTCCGACGGACAGACGCTTTCAGCGATCGCCATGATAAATACATAGACATTTTTACTGCGAATTTATTATTCGGGACGTTTGTCAGATGCCAGATAATCGGTTACGGGGCAAATTACGTTTTGTTCCCGAGATCGGAGGGAAAAACCTTATTATTTTTGGATGGAAATGTATTTTGTTGGGGATTACCTCGAATGAATAGTGAGTTTATGCTTCAGAGAGCATGTTAAGCTGAACGAGTGGTCGCGGGCTTGATTCCCGTAAAAGAAAATATCAGAAAAAACCTTTTCATAAATACCTACTTTGCTCCGGGTGGTAACGCCCTTATTCTGTTCTTCGGTGTCCATAATTCAAGCGCTGGAAAGATTTGGACCTTACGTTCCTAATACTTTATTTTTTACAACATCATGAAGTTGTACAAAGATACTAATAAATTTTTTACGTCCAAGATCTGTCAGCTGATAAAAAATTTAAACACTGTAGAAAATTTACAATCTAATAGGTACTAAACTTATCCAATACCTTCACCTCTAGTATATAATCTTCTTAAGGTATTTACATACAATCGGGATATTTCTCATTCATTTTTCAGCCAAGTTTTCCTTATATTGAAGGTTATCATGAGGAAAATAAAACTGAAAATGACGAAATGTTGACTGAGCCAGGGGGTTTTCAGCGAAAAGTTTATCCTTAACGATGTAAGTTGAAATTAAGTAAGTAGGTAATTATAAGTAATTGTTTTGAATGTCCGTCGGTATTCCGATCATGATTTGAAAGGCAATAAGGCATCATTTGTGTAAAGATAGCCTAGAATAAGGTTCTAGGAATAAAATAGCTACTATCATAGTGACTAATTATGCTAATATATCATCAAGGTCCTGAACAATTTTCGTTTTAAAACCACCAGGCAACTAGTTACGTAGTATAGGTACTTAGCTTGTTTTCTCTCGGAGGTTTTGATTTCAAATTTAGTTTTTCGTACCTACTTTTTTCATACTAAGCACTTTCAATAATATCGTTTGTTGGATCTTCGATCATTATCAATGTTAGTAACAATTTTTATTGTTTATTGTCTATGATGAAAACTTGTTCATATTATCTTTGATTCAACTTTAATAATATACGGGCATAAAACTAAACTTGTGTTTTCCTATCCAACTACCTATGGCATATATTTATATAATTAATTTATCAATGAATTACAGTTGACTAAACAATTCCGTAATCAGATAGATTTTTTATTTAAGAACGCAAAAAAGTTTCCCATGCCTCCATAGAAAATGAAAAAACGGCACCGTCAAAGGCCCAGCACATATAGCACAAATGAAATGCCTTAATTGATACATTACATTTTTACTGCGATCTACCCGGAATCGGTTCAAGTACTTAGAAGGAAAACGCGAATTTGGATTATTTAGTTTAACTATGTTGTGCTATTGCATTCTTATTTAAATTACCAAGGTACATTGAATGTTGGATGTACTTTATGTAGCAATTAAAATCTATGTCGCATTAGTTATATTCCTACAAGGGCACAACGCAAAACAAACGCCATGTGTTAGAAGTATACGTAATCTGTATTTTCGTAATGCTTCCTACTAATGAGTTCTCAGAATTTGAAGCGTGTTAGCAATATAGGTCATTATTGCGAAACGACATTTAGATAGAAGAAAAAACAACAAAATTGTCAGTGTTTTAATTTTATTAGTTAACAAACGAATAATAATAATGAATAAATATCGCCAGACTGACACACCAACTGTATGGTCCGAAACTAAGCAATGCTTGTACTATAGGTACCGTATAATGGACTGGGGGCGATCTCAGTGACACCCAGACCAAGGCAAATTACGAAAAGGTAATTTTTGAAATTTGCCCCTGCGGGAATCGAAGCAGCAACCACCATGTCCGGTGAGCCGAGCGGCCTACGCTCAAACAACTGCGCCAAGCGGTCGTCAAACTTCAACTACTAACTCACTTTTAATTTATCTCCCTTATCGTATAAAACACTGCTTTAATAGCTTATTCACGCCCATCTTCTGCGAGAGGGCTGTGCTGTACCACGTTCGAGCCAGCCTATACTTAGTCTGGCCATAAATACTGTTACAATGAAATATAAACAAAATACATTTGAATTAAGAAACTGTCATTTTTATAATTATGATTGTTCATTGAGACTTCTCATTTTGGCGCCAATACATTGTACAATATTTTGTGATATTAAAATGGAGTGGGGTGATAAAGAGAACCGAATCGCTGTGATTGCATTACACAAAGTAGGTATGGAGCCAAATGCAATTTTTAAAACTCTCCATACGCTTGGTATTAGTAAATTGTTTGTGTACCGGGCAATTAATAGGTACAATGAGACCTTCTCTGTTTGTGACAGAAAAAGATCTGGCCGTTCACGTAGCGTTCGTACGAAAAAGGTGGTCAAAGCAGTAAGGGAAAGAATTCGAAGAAATCCTGTCCGAAAGCAAAAGATTTTATCTCGGGAGATGAAGATAGCACCTAGAACCATGTCGTGGATTTTAAAAGATGACTTACTTTAAAAGATAAGAGACGTACTGGTAATTTCTTAACTGATAATTTAAAAAGAATAGGGTGGTAAAATCGACACAACTACTGAAGCGGTACGGTAAAGGGAGGTCACAGAAAAATTTTGTTTACGGATGAGATTTTTTTTACAATTGGGCAACATTTTAACAAACAAATGACCGTATTTATGCTCAAAGTTCTTAGGAAGCTTCCCAATTAGTCGACAGAGTGCAACGTGGGCACTATACGACTTAAGTGATGGTTTGGTGGGGTATTAGCTATGAAGGAGTGACCGAGCCATACTTTTGTGAAAAAGGTATCAAAACATCGGCACAAGTGTATCAAGATGCCATTCTTGAGGTGGTAGTGAAGCCCCTTAACAACACTATGTTCAATAACCAAGAATGGTCCTTCCAATGGACCGAGCTTTATGACCTGGCGCCGAGAGCTCGGTCCACGCAGTCTTGGTTGGAAACCAAAGAATTTGTAATAATAAGACATTAGAAGTGGCATATCCGCGTAATTTTGGCACTAATTGTATGTCCACTTGGACACACATCATGTCAGTACGTCACCAGACCTTGTACGAGACACATGTCGTAAAAATGGTGCGTTGCAGCATCCTTAGCTGCGGAAATTCTTCGGAAATTTGCAATTATGCATATAAAGGGATTACATTTCATCGGTAAGTAGATATTTATGGTAAAAATCAGGTTTTTTGCTAATTTAAACCAACATGTATACTTTACCACAAGAATATCAATATTTACTATGATCTCACTAGCCCCATTTCCATTGCTGCTTGCGTAATCACACGTACGGCATAGCGACGAACCGTAAAAATCAATGTAATGCGAAACCTACGACATCCTCGTGCGTATGAATTTTGACTAGTACGGCGGTGTCATTGTGACAACATCAGACGGGAGTTAGTGATGTTACAATGTTTGTATTGTATCGATATTTTTGTAAGAAATATTGACTTTATTTATTTAATATAATTTCCACTAGTAATTAAAAGCCACCAACAATTAAAAAGCTTTTTTAAACAGTTTATTTGGCTTGACTTCGTATATTTGTTTATTTATTTGCTTTAAATCTTGCAGTGATTTTTTCAACCACTTCTTCTATAGTATTCGGCTTCCCATAACAGTAAAATTTTACCATAATTTAAACCTCCGATCTTTAAATCCTGATACTGCAAGTACTGCCCACCTAAACCGTGAGTCTGTGGCTACTGCTGATTTTAAAGAAGTATTGTCCGTATCAAACAAAAATTTAGCTGTAACTCTTGGTTCCAATTCCTCAGCCTTAAAGCAGTAGGACCACTAAATAAAAAATAAAAAAATGAACGGTTTTATTGTTCCCGCCCATAAATATCTTCTAGTGTATCATCTGAGTTGAATAAAAGCGATTTTTTAATTTCCCCTCCCTGTTACCTTCTTTCTATATACTTATTTACGTGATGATTTTTAGTTTCCCTTCAAATTCAGATATCAAGAAAAAAATGATAACAATGACAGACAAAGAGAACTGGTTTCCTACAAATTATAGTCGATTTTTTCAGTCCACAATAAAGAAGATAATTCAAATCCCACGCCAAGAATACGGTTTTTGATTAAATCAGCCATACTCACGATTAATGTGTGGAATTTACGCACTACAGACGTAGGATTTCAATAGATAAATCACGATGTTGTTATTTGCTAAATTATGACATGAGCATTTTTTTGTCAACAGATAGTATGCCATCGAGGCACACTATACCAATAACATCCACTCACGAATCCACATTCTATACGTCATTAAAGCCTTTACTTAAGCACACTTTACAATCTCCTCAATTAAATAAAAATATGAAAATAAACTATTTTGGGTACGTCAGGTTATGAATATAATTAGCTATAACATATATCATACTTATTACCATAATATCGATACCAAATCGATAACTTTATATTTGATTCAATCACTAGCTATTTAGAGTATGTTCGGGTATTTATAACCTAGCTCGCCAATATGGCCCACTACTATTTCTCCGAAACAAACCAACTCTTAGCGTTTAACATTCCTACTTGGTCTACACTCTCGCCACTGCCTACCGCTGTGACAGTGCGTGTGTCCTTGGCAGGCAACGAACTGAAATTGGGTATTTCCAAATATTTTAAAATTATTAGTAAGTACAAAAGCAGTGATAGCCGATTGGTTAAGCACGCGTCTTGCGGGCTACCAAGTCTCGGGTTCAAAAAAACCTTTATCTGTAGTGTGGTGATAGATTTGTAGAGACATTGTTCAAATATTTTGAGATATATATAACTTATCGAACGTTGCGTTATTATCCTATTATAATTTTTTCAACGGCTCCAAGTAAGTCAATTTCCAGTCCAGGTTGACACAATGCTGAAGAGGTATAGGTAATATATTTGTATCAGTATTTTCTAGTGGCCAATATGGCTCACAAGTGGTTGACATCGTGTTGGAAGAAGAAGGTGAACCCATAATACTGCAGGGTTTTCCTGGATATTCTTCCATTGATTACAATGTGGCACCGTACGACGTACAACGTAATTCAATAAATTAAAGATCTAGTTATTTATTTTGTACCTTCGTTTATTATAAATGTTAGAACAGAAAAACTTTAAAAATAAAATTACATTAAATAAGCCCTGCCCGCGTGTGATGGTGGCCAAGAATGCTGGCTGCATTTCACGGTCTATGGATAGGCTGATTTTTTGAACGAGGATAGAGCAAGCTCTCTTGTCACCTGTTGAAAATCTTTAAACCAAAATAAGTGATTACTTTAAATACCGTAATTATTATTACACTATGTATTTAATGTAATTTGCAATGTTTCATTTAATACCTACCTAATACATATACGAAATTAGAACATAATACAGACATAATAATAGTAGCTTTTATTTTCCGTATCCCGCATATTACGCTTTCTCGCTTAAGACGCGTTTTTGGTTGGTTCCCTATGAAATCGTCTTAAACGGGTTTTACTGTATTTAATATTGCTTTAAGCTCCTAGTTATTGATTACTGATATTTTAAACGAATTAATGTATAAAATAAATTAAATTGGAATGTCTGTTTGTAATATCAAAATAATACGTTTTCATTAAATGCATATGTAGGTACTTATAAAAAAACGCTATTCAAAAAAAATCTGTGCCGTCTAGGGACGCCCGAAAGAAGCGAAGCTTTGCAGTAGATATTAGATATATTATATTAACGCGTAACGCGTTACGCGTCACGCGTCATGCGTTACGCGTTATGCGTCACGCGTTACGCGTTACGCTTTTCACCGTTTTAGTCCCCGGGTAGCGAGCGCCCCGAACGTCCGTAAAGAAGCTTCGCTTCAAAAATCGTCTGTTGAATGGCTGGACCGATTTTGACTGGCAGAAACTGATGTTATAAGGAGTAACTTATTTTAGAACAGCAAAAAAAATATCATAAGTGCTGCCTGTAAACAATAAAAATTGATCTCAAATAGTTCGAATTAAATTTTCAAAAAGGCTTATAGTATGCTATATTCCCGAAACTACTCTACGTCAAATAAATTGCTGTCTGCGCAGTGCGAAAGCGGCGCGAAGTGGCGACACTGGTTTTGTATGAAATAATACGTCAATACCACTTCTAATGTCTTATTATTACAAATTCTTTGTTGGAAACTAACGTTTTGGACTTCATCAGAGCTGAAGACTGGCCGTCGTTTAGTCCCGATCTTAATCCGCTGGATTATGATTTATGGTCAGTTTTAGAGAGTACGGCTTGCTCTAAACGCCATGACAATTTGGAGTCGCTAAAACAATCCATACGATTGGCAGTTAAGAATTTTCCGATGGAAAGAGTGCGTGCTTCTATTGATAACTGGCCTCAACGTTTAAAGGACCGTATTGCAGTCAATGGAGACCACTTCAAATAAGCTTTTTATGTATTAAACTAACACACTGTAAAAGTTATAAATGTTATTTGCAATAGAAAATTATTTTTTTCTTTGTTTCAGTATTTATGGCAAGACTAGGTATATGAGCTTCTACCACAGTTCCCGAACTTAACATTGTGAATAAGCGCTAAGTATCTATTTTCAGTAATCATTCGCCACGTGTTTCTTATTACGCGGTAATAAAAGTTATTTTCCTCTGGTATTAGTGCGAAACCGACCTGTTTGTTGTATCGAAGGTCGTTAGGTCGAAAACCGCACGGATTTTATGAAGCTGTATGTTTATTATTATTGATGTATCGAGAAGCGTATATTTACATAATTGTAATACATACATAACATACGAAATATATTATGTTTGTTTCAGATATAGACACAGATATAGATTTACATAGATAACGCAAATGCATGTACCTCGCGTGTACGAAACTCGGACCAAGCGTCAAGGTTGGTCGCCGCTAACTTACAGTCCGCGCGACTACAGATATAAAAAATATGGGTATGAGCGAGATAATAACTCGAAAGAATCGTAGCGGGCGGAGGGGCATCGGCGGCATCGGTGTCTTTGAATCAGTTTGGATTTCCCGTCACTAATGACGTCACAGTAGGTGATAAAAATTCGGCACGCTTGGTTTCAATACAAATCGTGATACTTGCGTTATCTATATAAATCTATATCTGTGGATATAGACCTATTTTGTTCACGGATCATAGAGATGACACTCAGCAGGCAGAGTATTCAACTTGCACAGAAGCCAGAAAGAATTGACGAACTTACCATTTTAATGAGCTGTGGAAAATGAAGCGATCCTATTGGTTGAAACCTAGCCCATCAGCCCGCCCAGCTGAAGTAGACACCTTTTTGCCAAGCAGTCGTTGCGCATTTTCACAAAATCAAATCTGTTTAAAAAAAAAATTCCATTCTTTTTTTTTCAAATTGACAACCTACCTTTTCAAAGTTATAGACCCATCTCCTAAAACTTTTTATAAGCTAATTTGATTTCAAGATCCGTCTCCCAAGTGCAAGCCATCTGCGCCCACTCGGTGCATCCAAGGTGATTTTGAAATCACATGCAACGCTCATGTAAACTGTGGATAAATAAAATAAACAGACGCCGTTTACGATGCCCGTCCTGTATAAATTATGACTGTATAGGTGGTAAAAAGCAGTGATAGCTCGGTCCTACGGCTCTCATCACCGGGATTTTCGTCTCCCATGTACGAATCTCGTTTCCAACCTAGATTATTTTACTTGTATTGTTAGGCAAAAAGCAGTGATAGCCGATTGGTTAAGCACGCGTCTTGCGGGCTACCAAGTCTCGGGTTGCAACCCTGGCTCGAACCTCTTGATTTTTCGTAATCTATGTGCGAATCATTATTTTCTATATGATTATCACTTGCTTACGGTGAAGGAAAACATCGTGATGAAACCTGCATGTCTTAGAAGATTGTACCAATTTTCGAAAGACGTGTGAAATCCGCCAACCCGCACTGGGCCAGCGTGGTGGATTATGGCCTGAATCCCCCTCGTGTTGAGGGGAGGCCCGTGCCCAGGAGTGGGACGTCAAAAGGGCTCAAATTATTCAATTATTATTGTTAGGCACCTGGTGGTAACCGCCGACCGGGAAATCTGCAAGTTAGATAAGACACGGCGCCGGCCATTTAGTGACCTACTGTTTTGATTTTGGAAGAACCTAACTTTGTAGTGCAAGAATCTGTTCTTCCTTCAGCCTTCCTTCAGCGCTGGTGTAAATTGGGGCAGAATCTCCCTCCTGGAATCAGGATCAGGAGCGCTGAAGGAAGGCTCGCGATGCACGTACAATGGGTTGGCAGCTTTGATAAAAGAAGTAATTTATCAATGGTTGGCAGTCATATAAATAGAATGAAATCTTATCCAGTGTTGAAGGGTGGGATGGTGGAAAAATGATGATGGCATCAGACTAAAGAGTTCATCAGAAGATTACCCATAGTATAGATGGTAGAGGACAGAGAGCCGACATATCTCTGGATACTTCAAGGAACGAAACAGATTGTAAGTGTGATCACTTGGTGAAAGGTGAAGGAGGTGAAATAATACATCGCGAGGAAACCTGTGTCTTTCAAAATCGAATACCCTAATAACGATGACATTATACAGCGAATAACGATTTTCATAAGAAAAACTGAATATCAGAAAAAAGTTAAAACCCTAATTATTTTTGGGTTCTGCTTGTGTCCAGCTAAAATTGTCTACGCCATAAGCTCTTCAAATAAATATCATAGCATTCATGACAAGTCTAAATTGATTTCTATAACAACCTAAAGTAAGTATTCAAAACGTATTAGCAAACGGTTTTCACACACAAACACAAACTTTTATTACTCACTATAGATAATCTTGAACATTAAACACCCATATATTTATTATAACCATAAATCAGTCTGTGCTCTGAGGTGCATCACCGAACCGCAGGCAAAGTGCCCTGCTCTTATATCTCAACGAATCAAATCAAACTCAACCTTGAAACTTACATGTTAAAATCGAGATCTCTCTACTGGGACAATGTAATATACAGCACTTTAGATTAAACAAGATTTTAACGGACATTCCAATCTAAAATGAATTTAATCTCATTTGATTTAAAGTGCAATTTCCAAGTTTGTGTTGAGGCAGTCTTTAGATTTACGACTCTGATAGGATCAATTGAATTTCAACTCTATATATATTTAAAAAAGGTGATTTTTAAGGTCACATTAAGGCGGATGTAAGGATCTTTCTGCCACGTTATGCAAGAAAATTGACCTCAGCTGGGTCGTCCCTGTAAATATTTGTACATCGGACGCGGTTCGTGCGAACTAGTAAGAGATTAGCGTGCAAAACTCCTGAATTTTACATGTTTGTAATTTGGTAATGTCCAGAGTTTGGAGGCGGACTTACCGGCTCTACGTAATGTGTAGAGTTAGTTGTGAAAGCAAAATACAGGAAATTTGGAACTCATAATATTATCAAAGTTTATTCAGGTACTAAGTTCATTCCGTTTCAGCGGTTTAGGACCACATCTGAAAATTACCACTTCTACTAAAAATGACGGCTGGATACGAAAGTACTTAAAATTTCAGTACTTCCTAGAACTAATCAAACATACATTAAAAACGTGCACATTGCTATTGGATTAACAAATCAAATAGGTACTTCTCCACGATTTAACAAAGCTCTATATAGGATCAGTCAATCAGTTCTCATATAAAAACATTTCCAAAAAAAGCAAAAGTAAACGCGCCTGTCAACCGTTGATATACCTACGGATTTTTTATTATAAATATCTCCACATAAAAATCTCAATTTCCGTCCGTCTATCCTTCGAGAATAAATTGTGCGATACACGCGCCGACGGCGGAAAAATGACATTCGCCGTACGCAAATAATAAACCCAACGTTCGTAGTGCTCTGCATCGTAGAGGAGCAGCCATAAACAGACTTGTTGAGTGACAATTTAATTGAGAACCTAGGTTAACACCGCAAATGTATGGTCCCAAAATAAGTAACACTTAAACCTATAATAGGTACTGAACTAAAGTCTGGAGGCGATACCAGAAAAACTCAGACCAGGAAAAATTTCGAAAATAACATTTTCCTATAAATCATCATGAAGCGTATAGGTCATAATCGCTTAAACCTATACCAACTGACACAATAATTATAATTACCAATGAATGTCGAATGATCCAACGCAAAGATCAAACATACTTCACGATCCCGACGCAATTTGGACCACTTCACCTATCACTGGTGTAAATACCCGTCATTAAACCATAAAACTAAGGCTCGGAACATCAGTTCGCGCCCACGATGCATTGAGAACGGCCGACGACCTCTAACCTTCAGTCGTTAGGTGTACCTACATGTACCGCGAGCAGACAGACGGGCAGTCCAAACAAAACGTGTAAAATCAGGAAAGCGTTAATTGATCGCCGTTTAACACAATAATTTAGAGCAGCTGTAATGATTTTCAAAAGCGACGTTCTTCAAAATATACACACATAGGAAAAAAGTTAAGAGGTCATTTTGAATTCAAATTTTGCTATGGTTAATTGACTACAGGGGAGGACTCGCCCGGGGTAGTACGACCTTCTCACAGAAGACGGGCGTAAAGTAGCTGTAATGGCAGCGTTTCGTACGATGAGTGAAAGAACCGGAAGTACAACCTCTTACCTTTCCCTCCCTCTATCCCACTGCCCTTCATGTCGTTCATGTGAGAGCATTGCTTTTGGTAACTGTTTAACATCAAACGGATCGTACGGTTGTCAGCCGACTTGGTTAGGTCAATAAAACTAGTAACTTTGTTGTTAACTAGTCATCTAACGTAAGTTTGAGTAGCTAACACACATCACACAAAGTTTGGATGACGTAATATTTCTCGTACACTTATGAAGGTAATGACTAGGGTTTTCACGATTAAAAATCACGCTACATTTTATGTAGTTCTATAATCATTATGACGTAATTAAAGTGCAAGATAATTATTGGAACAGAACCAGAACGAATTGATGATCATCAGTACCTATTTAAATGAAGTTGATGCACTTGAAACAATTGTCACATTCAAGTACACAGTGTATACAGTATATACCTTGAGGGAGGGATCACTGTTGCACAGAAAAAAGTGCAGTAGGAGCTCCTGTTGAGCTGTGACCCTTTCTGCTAGGGTCTTCATAGGGGAGGATAGGGACGGATATCCCTCCTCCATATTCTTAAGCGGTGCATAGTCAAGGACTTAGAAAATTCTAGAAGCGCAAATTAAACGTCATTTTATTTCCAATGCAACAATTCAAACATTGGCAACCCACTCAATTAAAAACATATTATTATCTTAATCCTTGCATTTTTTCATACAGGAACCCGTACAAGCTAAAAATAAAATCCAACCAATAAAATTGGAAGGCCGCAGCAAAAAACATTGGAACGAATGATCTAACATTTGTTTTGCGAGCGTGACTGATCCACATACGAGCGAACGGCCTTATATCGCTCCTCCGATTCGTCGGGGCTATCAATAAACAATCAGATAGCAAATAATTTCCGATATAACAATAAAATTATTCGTGCTAAATAAACTTGAGTTTGGGTGGGCCGAGTTATGAGAGATAGGTAGGTAGTGCCTATAGTGAAAACGCCAGATTAAATCTTTAGTTCAACCGGCACCACTGGTTAGGTGCCACAAAAAATAGTTTTAGCGATTGTGCTGGTTTTTTTGTATGATAATAACCAGAATTAAGTGATAATGTGTATACAGTATATTATTATTATTATATTTTGTGTTGTGAAAATCTACTGCTGCTGTCTCCTACGGGTGAAACGCAATAACGTTTCCATGGTATCTTAATTCAATGGTATTTATGAATCTTTAAAACTGTCACATAATATTATGAATGATAGGACTCTACCATAGGTTTGTAATGCATTCTGAAGAAAAGTATACGAGTAGACAATAGACGTGTAAATCTTACAACTTAGCCCAGACCATTAAATTAGCAACTCCTATAACTTAAACCACAGATCGCACCAACTATACGACGCGACGCAACTGTGTTTACGCCGCAACGTATTAAGGATCAAATGACTATATACCATTGAATTTTACAATCAATAGCGTAGCTAACTAGATGATGTTGAAGTTAATGTGTAGTTATTTATGTTATTTACGAGCTGTGTGAGTTAGCATTGTAGCGAACGAGCTTTGTATATTAGATGATTTGTAAGTTAAATATAATATAAAATTTTATTTATGAAATCACAGACCAACAGAAAAACTATGCTGGACCACTCTGACTAAAGATCGGGGCAAGATAGCTAGTATGACTGCGTTTTGTGCGATGAATCCTCCGAAAAAGCTAGCCAACATGTTACATGGTAACTATGTACCTCTGAGATGAAGTGTATTGGCTAACAAAACTAGGAATCTAAACGTACCTAGGTTCAAGTGGCCCAGACAGTCTACTCAGATCAGATAATCAGATAATCTCAGTCTCGTCGCCTACGCTCTACATATAAACCCACTAGACCGGCTAACAATCGTAGCTATTATACATAAATTTAACCTATCAGCGATCATCGTTCGAAATAAACTAGTCGGTTAACCGCTGAAAAACTGCGTGTAAATAATTCAATCAGTGCTTATTGTTTTGGCATTAGACACGAAGCAGCATTGGCACTGCTGTGGTGATAAAAAAGGGATCTAATGAGATTACGTAAACTTAAAGATTAATACATATTGCTTTAGGAAAACGTGTGATTTTGCGTTTGATAAAGGTAGCTGAAAACAGTCATAAGTCACCCATGACTTTTTCCAAAAAAATTGCGTATAATTTGATTTGATATGAGTTCCTCTGTAGCAACTCATATCAAATCAAATTTTAAGCAAAAAGCACTAATAGTCATAATATACCACCGCTTCGGAATGCTGCTTCCATTGTGAATATCTGGTAAAAAACTCAATGGGGACTATTCTCAATAAATATATGGTGGCGTACGTTCTCAGGAAGACCAACACCACTGCCACTAAATAGTACTAGAAAGTAATACACTAGTATTTAAGTATTATCAAGCTAATTAAATCTCACTCAGATTTAGGTATTCAAACTAGAAAGCTAGCTTAGAGATGTAGAGACTGGAATTTGGTAGATTTTACATTCACATGCAAACAGAGCAAGGGCGAGAGTATTCTCTCCCCCTTGCTCTGTTCTGTGGACATTATTGGAGTCTCCCGGCTAGTAGATAGGGGTGCTGTACGATTTTCCATTCAAATATTCTACGATAAGCGAGTGAATACTCATAATAATAGAGCTACCGATGCGTAAAGATTCCAGTCTGTTTTAAACCTAACCAATACTTCGAATTTGTTCTTAAGCATTACTTCCTGGAAGTTTACGTTTCCTGATTTAAATGGTGATTTGGCGATTAGCATTCTCAAAGCTTTTTTGTGCCGTTGAAAAAGAAACCAGTGAGGTAATTAATTAATCCCTGCATCGTATAAGAATTGTATACCTAATCATTAGTATTTTATGTATTCTTTCTCCAAGCAACAATTAATAAGTTAAGGTAGATTATTATGTAAACAACCTTTGAACAAATCTATGGGTATCATATACTGGGGCATATGCTGGATTCAACTATAAAGGTGACCGTTCACTTGGCTGTGCTATGAAGCGGGCACATTTCCTCAGCTTCTCTCCACTTAGCTCAAGGAGACAGGAAATAAAGCGATCCTATTGGAAAAAGCGGGCGGGTCCACTTCTTAGCACATGACAAGTGGACGGTCAGACTATTAAATTCTATCCACCTTAGCTTGCCACAGGATGCCTTCTGCATGATCGGTAACGTAACATCGCCGTGATTTCCTTTGTATAGCCCAGATGAACGAAATGTCACATGTCAAGTTAAAACCTACCTAACGTAAAAACAGAACTTTCCATCTGAGCCGCAAAAAGCAATGTACCTACATCTATTCTATAGAAAAAAATAGTCATCTTATTATGTTCGTGCCAAAAATTGGCACCTGTTTCGTTAATTTCCTTGACGGTCGACATTTTATTGGCTAGTGGACTACTAACAGACTGGTTCTAATATTTTGTTTTAAATTAAGCCAACGGATGTGTGGTTAGATGACTACTAAAACTGTTCAAAGTCACACAAAACAATGTTTTAATTATAATAATGCGCTATTGAATGCACCCTAAAGCTTCGTTTTGTTGCCTGAACTTCACTAACTTTAAGAACCAACTTCTCAAGTCTATTTCCTAGTGAAATATACAGACTGAATAAGAAATTATAAGGTGCACTCGTAGAAAAAAAGCAATAAACAGTCATGATTACACGTTTGGATGATGGATATCTGTGGTCGTAATTTGCAAAGGAGATGTGATAAAAAAAATGTCAAGCGTGAACGTAGTTTAAGAGAGGGTTTCCTGATATAACACATTTAGTTTTAATAAAGGATATTATACTGTGTAATATGTTAATTAGTCACGGACCTGCTTGCATGGATGTCTAAAGTAAAAATATGCAGTATGTGTTATTTTACACATAAGTACCTTACCTCACCTTACCTCAGTTAAAAATGTTTAGTCTTTTATTGTAATGCTCCGAAAACACTACAGACGGATTAATAATATTTCTAAGGATTTAGTTCTTAAAATGTATACTAAGTGAACGGAGTTTTTGTGGGGTTTTTTGTTATTCGAATACTTACGCGTGAATATTTTAGTATTTTAAAATTTTCATCTAATCTTTTTCTTGTTACGTCGATGGTTTTATAAAGGCACTAGCTGTGCCCCCCGACTTCGTCCGTGTAGTATTTAACGTAACAAAAATTTCGGGATTATCGGGATAAAAAGTATCCTATATGTTAATCCCGGTTATAAACTATCTGTGTTCTAAATTTCATCCAAATCCGTTCAGTAGTTTTTGCGTGAAGGAGTAACAAACATACAAACATACGTACATACATACATACATCCACACTCACAAACTTTCACATTTATAATATTAGTAGGATATTTAATCAAAATTTAGCTACCTAGGCGGCTCTCTTAAATAATATCGAGTAGGTAATAAATAAATATATATCGCCAGACTGACACACCAACTGTATGGTCCCAAACTAAGCAACGCTTGTGCTATGGGTATAATGACACCCAGACCTGATCAAATGACGAAAAGACCATTTCCAAAATTTGCACCAGCGGGAATCGAACCCGCAGCCACCATGTGCAGTGAGCCGAGCGGGCTACACTAGAACAACTGCGCGAAGCGGTCGTCGAAATTGAGCAACACATTGTTTAATTTGACTTACAACGTAGTTACATAGTTGCAGAATATGCTGTGATTTTCTCTCCTACCAATTGGCCCCTAAAATCGTCGTATATTGATATATATTGATTGAATTCGGTGCGGTTCCCATGATTGCAGCGATTGGTCGGCGCGCACCTCATTCGACTGAGTTATTGCCTGCCACTGCGGTCTGGTCCACAATGTTGCAGGATCAGGTAATGTCATTATTAGCGAATGCCAATGTGTAGGTACACGACTCAAATCTCCTTCTATGTCGAGTCATCCTGAGTTTATTTCATTTTTACTACCCTTATTTTGTTAATTTTATTCACCCCACAATCAGAGTTTTTATTTATAACTAGCTGTGCCCCCCGACTTCGTCCACGTAGTATTTAACGTAACAAAAATTTCGGGATTATCGGGATAAAAAGTATGCTATATGTTAATCCCGGTTATAAACTATCTGTGTTCCAAATTTCATCCAAATCCGTTCAGTAGTTTTTACGTGAAGGAGTAACAAACATACATACATACATCCACACTCACAAACTTTCACATTTATAATATTAGTAGGATTATGTATATAATAATAATATTTTATAAGGGAAGAGCTAAATTGTCTTGGAACCCGCACGAATTTAATCGAAACAATACGACGTGATGGATGAAAACTATCCTCTTCCCTCCGTTGCAAAGCAGGAGATCAAAATAACTGTATATACTGAGTTCCACAAAATTGGCTATACATATAAAAATATACTTATCCCAAGAAATTTAATGTAATTCTTATACGCTGCCATGACACGATCATTTTCAAAATACCTTGAAATACACGTGAAATGTCAGCCCACTGAAAGCAGGTAGATAATTGATTTCACGAAAAAGAATGTGCGACTTCAAAGCGAAATATTTCAAAGGGATTGTCGAAGCTAATTTGTCACCGAGCCCTGGGACACTGATGATTTTTCAAGAAATTGTGTGGCTATAGTTACTAAAGCAATAGCGATAATGTACATAATAATGATGTTATTTTTGATTTGGTTGCACTGGAAGGTCTGAATTCAAGTAGCAATGTAAAATGATGACCGAAAATACCGTATAATGCAAATTGCGAAAAGAAACGATAGAAGTAGTGTTTTTCATGACAAACTTATACCTTATTATTATAACCCTGCGTACATTGGTTCCACTGTTGGTAATACAGTAAGAAATTGAAAATCAATTTAACCAATTACTGTTGCAGAATAATAAACAAAATCCCGTGATGGAAAAGCAGTAAGAAATCGTGAGAGTCATTCGAGCTCAGTCCATGTGTAAGTTGGTATTCGCAATATTATTGTTTTAGTAAATAACTATCTCAGGCATTTCCCTGAGATTTCTACTAAAACAATAATTACGTCATCATCAATATCATTATTTTTAAGTGTCTTGCTGTGAGTAGGTATAGAAACAATTTAAAAATAAATGCAGATATCATCGACACTTTACTTTTTTTAAATACAGTAAGGTACTTAACTAATTCTATAAACTCTGTGGACCGGAAAATGTGTATGCAAAAATTTGGTAGCAAAAATTTAACGCGAGAATAATACAGGAAATGATAATTTAAATGTTAGACCATGTCTAGATCGACGACCCCAAACATCTTTGAGTACTTGCAAGGCTTATCAGTCAAAGATAGATGTCTGATAATTCGTATAAATTAATGTTAATTAGTCGCACGAATTCTAAGAATCGTTAACACCGACAATTAGTTTTCCATTTAAAATTATGCTTTTGCGCACGAAATGATTTAGCAGTTTCGGATAGTTAAAATAAAAAACTGTGGACGTGCCAACGGAAATTTATAAATATATTTCCTCGTAAAAACTGACTTTGTTAAAGAACAAATCCGATGGTATGTCCTTTTCCACAATTCTCGTAAAACTATTTTGATACATTCTATTAAGCTAGATGATGTATGATGGCCGGCAAACCAAGGCAACAGAGTAACCTGAAATATGCAAAAGCATTCATATTGCAGATGACGAGATGCAAATACTGGAACTTGCGGTAAATTAGAAATACCATATTATGGTCCGAGACCCTTTGTAGGTACTTATATTGAATCAGATAGTCGCGGTCCAAAAATCCTGCCCAAAAATGGTTTATCTCTAATTATTTCGTATAACGTATCTCTTTAAGTGTTGTATCAATAATAGAGTAATATTGAAGAGAACTATTCCCAAAAGATAATGAACATAAAATAAAAATTTAAAATATTGGGGCTTAAGATTTATGTTGTACTAGATACGCTAGCACGTCGCGCCGGCTACCTGGCCACACATTGAATCCGTCGCCAAGCGACAATGACCTTGCGCGATTACCACCCAGGTCAAGGTGACAACGCGGTGGTCTGTATGGACCTTCCAAGGTCACATGCGGCGCTTGCCAACCATTGCCAATTGTTGCCAATAGCGGCCAAAACAGAGCCTATAGGAAAAGTGTTAGTACTCCGTTAATTATGTCCACGATTTGTGGCAACATGCCAAGTTGTAATGACGTATGCTAAAACTTTGGTGGTCTCTGACAAGCATGCCAAGCGTATAGATGACAGTTTGGGAATATTTTAGTTTTTCTGGTCTGGTTCTGAGATTACGAGTCGTGTCTAACATGATGTAAAAGTCACCAAGATGTTGAAATGTATGACTACAAAATTAAGTTAGGAATTATTAAATAGTAAGGTGCTATTCGATATGTGCGATTTAATCTATCATTTCAGCAACCTGTGAATATAACTAATATAATCTAACCCCAATCAAGACATTTTAAGACAAAAGTGTAACTGAGTAAAAACTCTTAGGATAAGCAGCTAGTCTGTGAAATATTATTTAAACTAAGCAAAATGTAATAATATATAGGTATTACTCATGAAAACAACACAATGATTTTTAGCCAAAAAATCTTTCCAAAAATTAAACCCAAAAATTCTACCAAAAAAACGCTACAGACATCATCAATCTTAGCCAATAAATTGACACCAACTATAAGTAACTCTACCAGTGTGCCAAGACAAAAAATACCCTGATCTAGTAACACAACTGTACTTTTCAACACCTCAACCTAGAAAAATCGCGAAATAACACGTGATCTGAAAATAATAGCGAAATAAGACGCGAATCATCTATGCCCAACCAATGATTAATGATCTCGCAGTCAGTGTGTTCCGGGAAGCCGGCGGGACCTTGGATGCTGGGACGAAGGTCACGCTAGTGCGACGCCCGGCCGTCGAACCGCGCTCCTAAATAAATAAATATGGACGCTGAAAATGGCGGTGAACCAAAGATATTAAGTACTGAATGCGGCTCAGAAATAAAAGCGGATAGCGATGAAATTATTACGTTTGCGTGGGGTATTTACTGTTGACATAGATAATTTTATTACCTGACTACTTTTTACTTATAAGTAAACAATTATTAACTAACTTTATACAATGTATTGGCAATAATGCAATGGACAGAACATTGGTTCGTCAGCGCCATCTGTCTCCACGAAGGCGTAAGCTATTGTTAATACCCAGCAGGGGTATTTAAATCGTTCGAAACGACATCGGAAACGCATTCGAAATCTTAAGACGTCAGTATTTTAGCCATCCTTAAAGTTATTTTGAAAATTATTACATTGTATTAATCGTAAAAACATATTCAATTACTAATGCAAAAATATTGTTCCGAATAAATTTTAAATTTGAAAAAATAAAGACGCTTAATATAAACTCGTTTCCGATATTGATTGAATGGTTTAATACCCAGGTGATTGGGGTAAAATCACGTGTCATCGAAGATGTGACTGTTAAACCAATCACATAGTGCCCTACGCTCCACCACAGATACCCCTAAATCGATGACTGCGTGGGTATGTATCAACACTATTGACGCATCTGCATGGAAGATCTATGCGAGATCTATAAGATAATAATGTCAGTATTGTATATGGCGAGTATTTAGAATTTCCTATCCACCCATGTGGAACAATGTGGTACCTATATAGCTGACATAAAGTTACCAGAAGATCCTGTTATTTGTGTTATGCCTAACTATCATAACTTGTTATGGTAAAGCACAAAATAGTTTTGGTAAACAGCATTTACGCTAATTTACCAAGCCACTTCCATCCCAGCTTTATATCCGTGTGAAGCAAAATGGCGACTCCCGCGCAGCGTTTACGATCTAATTATGACGATGCACCAAAGTGACGAATGTTTACTACAGAGACTACAGTTTACACCAAGTATTTCCAGTTATAAACTAGCGATAGAGTTGTGTTTTACGACTATTTATGAGACAGATTAACTTTAACGGCTTGATTTTAGGAGTAAGCAGAACGGTCGAGAATATTAATAATATTCAGTGCATACTTATAGTTCGTATGATAGTAACACTATATTAATATACTAGATTCAATTAAGAATCTTGGAAAACGAAACTAAACGATACATTTCATCCATCTAGCCCGCGAAACTCATTTTTTTGAAGTTTTTTAGAAATTTTTCAAAATCTGAAAATAGAAATAGGCACATTTTGTAATTGGCGACAAAGAGCGTATGCAATGCATTTATTAATATATCCAACTTACTCTAAAACATTTCAAGAACGACAGATAACCAGAAAAACTGGGAATTTTTGTATATTTAGTGATTTACTAGTATCATATCCACTGTGATAATATTTAGAGTAAAATAAATGTATTAATAAGCGCACTACATACTGTGTTTGTCGCAAATCACAAAATTTTGTCTTAAATGTTTTCAGATTTTGGATAAACTATAAAAATACTCGAAAACTTTGAACGGGCTAGACAGGCGCCTTCACCTTAAGCTTTTCGTTTCGCCATGGTGGCGTCACGGATATAAGTTATGGTAGAGCCAATTTGTAGCCAATTTTCTACATTCAGGCTGGCTTGACTAGGGTAGTACCACCCTCTCACAGAAGATGGCGTAAAGTAGCCATGATGAGTGAGAGAGCCGGACGTGCCTTTCTCTCACTCGGTTCTACTTCCCTTCGGATCGGCAACTTGCGTGTTCTGCCTTTGGTATATTGCAAGCATCTATAGCCTACGATAACCGCTTAACATCAGACGACTCATATGCTTCTTTGCCGACTTTACTTTTCCAAGAAAACGGATTGACAATGGTTTAAACAATTTGCATTGAAGAGAGGCTCATCAAGCTCTGTGACGAGCTACTTTTCTCGACCAGACAATCGAACACAGGCAATCAGTCGGGACTAAAATATAGGCTTGTATTGTCCCACCTCTGTACGCTGGTCGCTATTATGCAAAAGCAAACAAACTCCAATTTACCATTTATATGTCAAGGGTAGATCGGATCGTGTGCGATGTAATAACACGGTTAGCAGACCATTGCAGCGAGCTGCCGACACGCCCCGCGATGATTGTCGGCTAATCATTTGCATAGTATCTTTGTTAATGTTGAATTTATTGTTGTTTCGATTTAGTGGAGTTTGTCAGCAAACGCTATTACGGGCTCGCTCTCACAATTATGGACCTTTAATCCAAGTAGGCTTTACAAAGCATATCTAAAATCGAATGGAATTCTAACTTTCTTATTTTTTTGGGCGTTTGACTGTTATAAAATGTGTTCATGTGAAATCATTCATAAATCACTTTATAAGTAAGGTAACTTTATCAGTGGTTCCCGCTTTACTTATGCTAGCCAAACATTAGCTTAAGGGTAACCGGCCACATGGTTTTGCTATTACACGGGCGCGGCCTCTTCGACCAATTCATTTCCTGTCAACTTGAGTTAAGCTGGTCTAGGCGAGTCTAGTATGCAGGTTACACACACGTCGTAGCCTATGTGTTTAATGTTTTGTCATGCTTTGTGTGAGTATAATGAGTATTGTGTAGAAAGTACACAGTATATGACCATAAACAAGTATTATAAAAACACTTACTGAAATAGTCATCGCGTGACCCCACTCTCTGTTCCTGAAATGAGAATTTTAAACACGTTATTTAAAGGATCAGATGACAAGCTACCAAGTCTGTTACAGTGACTTCCGGTTGTAGAGCCAAGCTATAGCTAATCGACTACAGCTCATATAAAAGCTGTTTCAGATACAGCTTCAATGCACGTGATTAAAATCTGAGAACCATCCCGACTATTGTGCGGGTTGAGATGTACGAGCGGTCGCGACCGCTGCACCCCTCCTATCGCGATGATGAGATGTGATGTGCCATATGATTGTGTACTCTAAAACTTTATGGTGACTTCATCCTCAATCAGAAGTAACTAGACACTACGAAGGTAGGATTTCTAAACTATGGTTAGTATTAGTTAGTACCTACAGGCATCAGAATAGAATTGTAACGGACCATAATATTGGGTGTCAATCCTGATTTACCATAAGGTCGAAACTCCCTTGCATGTTACCGAGGTAACAAACTTTATTTACAGTGACATTCTTATTTTTCGACCGTCTTTTTTTCATTTAAAAACGTTAAATTTATTACATACCTGTTAGTTTTTGTTAAACAATTCAGTACCAACTGTAATCTTTCTATCGATTTTTTAATCTTTGGTGGGGTCTATTATATACTTATCTCGTATAAGCCGTAGTCGTAATCACAGATAGCATACCTACCTACTTTATGCTTTCGCATCCACTATAGGGAATTTTCAGCATGACACTATTCATGAGTTCAAACAAAAAAATTATACGTGACTCCAGTCACAGTGAATCTTTTACTGGAATAAAATAATCAAATTATGTAATTCAGATTTCAACTTAAATATGTCAATTCTCGGAAGATCAAAACTAAGGCAAATTTGCCACTATCTTCATGAGTACAAAGATTATTTCACCTTTGCTCTCTGATAATGTTAAATAAAGAGAAATAAAGATGCCTACGTGACATTAGTAGCACGCGCATCAAATTGTGTAACTTTTGAACCTATTTAATTCGCAAAACCGTTTATTGTTTAAGGTAAGGAAGGTGGGTTCGCTTTCTTATCAGGTTTTAATTTGCGTTTTGCAATCAGCATGATTGATAATAATTGTATATTTAGAAGAATCTATGATTACAAATAAAGATATACGACAGTAATTGTTTATTTTAATGGCACAGGCACCCAAATATTTAATTTGTGACAAGGGATTTATAGATATTGTTATGTACAGACTAGTCTGTTGTTAGTTTTAGAACCTGAAATGTTGTTCAAAATAACACGTTTTACTTATTTCAAACTCAAATCGTGCCATCAAAAAAATCAAAATATGAGGACTTCTATTCTAAATACACAGTAACAAATCACTGAAATTTTGTACTTACGTATCTGGGCGTAATAAAAAACAGAAGGACGATGCATGCGCCTTATCCCACACTCAGATAAAAAATATTCTCGTTCAGGTCAAATCAACACTGATTGTGATTCATCGCTACGTATCTACTACTCCTACGTGACTGTAATCCTGTAGGCTCATAATCAATCTAATACGTAACATTGAAAATCTATAAATGAGATAATTATCAAGTGGCATGTCCAACACAGGCTATACGCTAATCACAATTGTTGTGTTCTTGAAATGACTTGGCCTAGTCAGGGGTTAAACCACTTATACTCTCGTGGGGAAAATTTCGTAAATGATTACATTTTTTTGTGTATTAGGATAATCAATCATAATGATTATTTTATTGGGATAATATTAGGGTAATAATATATAAGGGTTACCACACTGGAATATTTTTAAATGACTTTAGGAAACCAGTACTAGCTAAGCTAGTGTAGAAATATCTTCAAATTATTCCTCACTAGGCCATGGGCACATAGACTATTTATTTCCCCTTAAATAACCATGATACAGCAAAAGTTTTTGAAGCCAATTTTGACGGTACCGCTTGCGTCAACATTGCTATCTTATCGACTGAAATGTCCGCATTGGCAATCGATTACTCAATAGGAATTATTCGCAAGGTCGCGTAAATATTTTCCTTTAATCTTTTGATAAAACCCTCTCTGAATATCCTGGGGTAGATAGCATAGAACAGATTTTTTGGGCAATTATGATATTAATAGAAACTATAGTACCTACATAAATGGATTATGTTGGCACACAAATTAAATAGAGTCAGCTAACTGGCATTTTTCTCCATGGTCTATACCTATGAGCAAGACAGTAATACTTTTGGACATAGCTTTATCTGTGTGTAGGTACTAATACCTAAGTAAATAATCCGCTACAGCCACTTAAATTAATTCTGTTTGGCTTGAATTATGACCCAGTTAGAAGCAAAACCCGACACGCCGGCTAAGACAACAGATACTCTAAGCATCACATTCACTCTAATGCAAATTATAATGCTTGTGTCTCGTTTACGCGGATGTCTAAATGTAGACGACGTCTCTATGTTGACCAAACATTTTTTCTTTCTCTATGCCTCTGAATCACGGATCAGGTGAGATGTGGCACATAGGCAAAACATCATCATTTTCTTTGTTTAAAGTTGAACCATAAATTTCAATTAAAATAAGAACACTTAATTAAACCAATCAAGATAGTGTTGGGCGACAGCGAGGCGACCAATATCTCGTGCGCATGCAAACCAGTGTTTAGGCGTTTCGCAAATTACATCGGCTATCGAACCCGACCCAAACATCATAATAATTTAAAAAACACAGTTAACAACGAAATCCTAAATTGGCACGGTTTTCTCCGAACCCTTCCGAGATGGTAACGGTAAGATTAACGATCACCATTCCATATTGAACCGTGAAACATTAAAATTAGGGTCGGTAATCGGTGTGTGATGTATAACATTATCGGTTTCTGCGGATTTAATTAATTCTTAGTCATCATTGGTAACGGGCATTGATGAGTCAGTTTCCGTGCGGTCGTGTATAAAAGTTAGTTGGTATTGTTTATGATCTTTAAAAACAAGTACGAGAAGGACTATTTTCCCACACACACTCATCGTACAAAACATAGCTTTTATGGATAAATCGTACATACATAGTTTTTTTTTTATGAAATTAAATAAAATTAAAACTAAATTGCATTTCATAACTTCACCATTACAACAACAAAGGTGCCTTTATATTTTCCTTCATTTCCTAAAAAAACCATCTAGAAAACAATTAAACCGCAAAATGAATCACTAATTCAGTTTCAAACAGTCATAAGCGGCTCACACCCGTGGAGGTCATTGGCTATGCGTGAGCTGTCCTCGGACAAGTCGGGACAGGTAGCCCTCGTGCCCATATTACCTACTAGTTGCAACATACACTGAAAAGTTTATATGATGATGTGAAAACTATACCGCGACGTAAGCAGTAATGTATTGCTAATGTAATTAAGTAGGTAGTAAGGATTATCCATTTTGCTCCAAAGCGAAGAGTAAATTGCAAGCTAAAGTACTTAATTAATACTTTGTATTAGATAGTGATCATCAGAAATAACTTATTCAAATGACGAAACAAAGATATTCTGTCTTCTGCTTTCCGTTACAAACATCAACAATTATTCTACACTAGCTGTGCCCACGGACTTCGTCCGCGTAGTAATTAACGTAACAAAAATTTCGGGATTATCGGGATAAAAAGTATCCTATATGTTAATCCCGGCTATAAACTATCTGTGTTCCAAATTTCATTCAAATCCGTTCAGTAGTTTTTGCGTGAAGGAGTAACATACATACATACATACATACATACAACCACACTCACAAACTTTCACATTTATAATATTAGTAGGATAGGCACACTGATTAGAAACTTTTAGTAGCTGTGAGACTATTCTTAAAACCCAGAATATTTTTGTTTCGTGTCTTGACTAGTTCATTTCTGATGATGACTATGTAATACTTGTGTAATACCTACACATAAAATAAATAAATCAATTTTATTCTATACCTATACTTACCTAGGTACCTCATTAATTGTGTAGTTAATGGTGAATTTAAATTTGTGAGTAACATCAAGACAGACCGAAGAAAGAAAACATACCGAGGAACATGAAAATTAATCTGAGAGCCTAGCACACACACAACAATACACATTCATACATATCATTTTCAAATTATTCTGTCCCACTGCAGACCCTCCATTTTTCCAATTGCTCCGGTCTGGAGCTCATCCCGACTTCTTGGGCCTGCTGCGATGACGTATAGAGTGAATAACAAACAGGATAATAACAGCGTAAGTCATAAAGTGGTAGAAAATCTAAAATCTGGAAGTAAGTACTTAAATAAAAATGTGTGCCACATCTAAGATCAAACCTTAATAGTACTAAACTAACAAAATAAAAGTAGGTACCTAGTCTAAAACAGATCGTTTTGTACAAAACCTTGGATCTGCTAAAAATGAGTCAGTCGCCCGAGATTGTATACAAAATTATTAAGATAATAAGCGGATACGTATATTTTGGTCACGAACCAATTGACAATGATCGGTACCGCGCGAGACTAGTGCTGTTATCATATCGATTGTATCCAAGATTATATCGATAGGTAATCATCATAGTTGAAAAATAAATAATATGAAAATCTAGTTGTCATTATATTTTTTACAACAGAACTGGCGTTGTTGTGAAAGTATTTGTAATAACCGACGGTAAATAAGTATCATTTTATTGCTACAAACGTGAATACTTACTATAATATCCTCAATTGGTTTATGTACGTCCTACAGTTAAAATCCTGTTTCAACAATTTATACGCGATCAAATTGTAATTAAATGTATTGGGTAGGCACATTAGCTGGCTATAATTTTCTGCTACTTCCTTATGGTTTTATAACGAATCGGTGCCAATAAGATGAGAATAGTTTGTAGGTACTTGTTAATATCCATTTAAGTACCTACACTTTATGTATAATACCTGTGCCATATCGGAAATTAAGCTTAATATAACGAATTAAAGTAAAAATATGCGTATCTCGATAAGAAATTAAATTATATCGACAAATTATACCAGCACTAACCACCGTCTAACCTTTACTCGACTGTATTTTGCTTTTGCAAGTTTAATCATGCTCCACAGCCGGTTCGTGACGCAACGTTTCGCAAGCCAAATCATTATTTTATCTTACAAATTGTATTCATGTTGTTGCTGTCGACTGTCGATACATTGTCCCTTTGCCGAGCGTGCGGCTTATCGATACCGTAATAATTTATTGCGTCGTGTGTCATCACTATTTTTATTTATAACTGGCATTGATTTTGTGAAAAACTTGTTAATTTTGTAATCCTTAAGAATACTTATCTGAATGTTTTCTATTTCTATCAGTGCATGTAACGACAAATTATGGAAATAACTGTAGTTATGATTATATGTGTCGTCATTTTGCTCGTGGTTTTAGAGTTTAAGCAGGACATAAGTAACTATTTTTAGGTTTCTTTGTCGTGTCAAATTTAATTAAAAGTACTACTTAATACTTGTTTAGAAGCTAAATAGTGTGTTATGTCCGAACCTATGTAGTTATAATATGGCTTCTGTATGTCGATAAGATTATCATTGTGGACACCACTGTCGGCGCCGGGGAAATAATGACGCTTCCTATGATTCTATAAAAGGGTAAATAATATAAACATCTCGTAAATAACTCTTGTATCTTAATACAAACGTCCTTAGGCATGTATTTCATAGCGAGATAAATATATACTAGTTGTCCTTTTGATACGGAAGTACGCAAATGACTGTTTCTATGCACATACGGAAATGTATTTTGAGGAAACACGTTTTTAAATATTCTAAATAATGTTAAAAAATTGTAAGTGAATGTATTTTTTAAAATAAAGAATTGTAGTTTATAACCCCTGCTCGCATATCACATTGGGGCCGAAATGTTATCGTTTGCTGCGTTACACCCCTGCCTTATTCATGGAATGATATGTCCAGTATTGTATAGCGTGTCCAGGTCCCCAAAGTGCCAGTACTGCGTCTTCTCCCCTTGAGATGCCATGTCCTGGGTGACGGTTACCATTTACAATCTGGTAGACCGTCTGCTAGTGTGGCTTGTGCTTACCAAGGCAATAAAATAAATAAGTTACCTATGTACCTAGTCTGTCTAACAACTCATTGACAGTAAAGTAAACCTAAAAATATTAATTCAGATTCAATTGACGTGTACACATGACTGGGCCAATGTTTGGCCATCTGACCAACTTTTCGTGGATTCACGTCGTCATGTGTCATTAGAGGCGTGCGCTTCATGACGTCATAATTATATAGTGACCATAAGGTCATTGACAGGCGACCTAGGTCAACGAACCGTGTAATAAAAAAAGTGTATACTCTATTGTTTTCTATTTGATGATAATAATGCGCTTCGCACAGCGCGGCCACATTTATGTAAATATTTGATGTCTATTGTATACTTGTATTGCTGTGTGTAGACAATTGATTATGTACCGTTGCGTTGTGTTCTCGCATTCTTAATTAAATTTAATTATTATTTTGCTCTACTAAATGTATTTATAACATAACTCTACACATATCCAAGGCATATAAAATAATAAATTAATAAATAATCAATATCGCCAGACGAACACACCAATGGTATGCTCATACAATGGACTGGGGGCGATCCCAGTGACACCCAGACCTGGAAAAATTACGAAAACGCCATTTCCGTAATTTGCCCCGGCGGGAATCGTACCCGCAACTACCAAGTGCAGTGAGCCGAGCGGCCTACGGTTTAACCACTGCGCCAAGCGGTCGTCAACACCAATAATATTATACACCATTTCACCGCTCCCAGCTGGGTTAATCAGAGGAGCCCTGCACAGTTTAGTACTTAATTGTATTTTGGTCCGAATTTCAAGGGACGTAAGCTCATTGATATTTTTAACGCCCGACAAAAAAGAGGGGTGTTATAAGTTTAACATATGTATTTGTGTATCTGTGTGTCTGTCTGTGGCATAGTACCGCCCAAGCGGATGAACCGATTTCAATTTTGTGTTTTTATGTTAGATAGATATTCTGATCGAGAGTGTTCTTAGCTATGTTTCATAAAAATCCGTTCAGCCGTTTGAAAATTATCAGCTGTTTAGTAGTTTAAAAACCGACGCGTCAGGGGTTCTCTAAATTTTCAATTTTAGTTATACTGGACACAAATCCTTAATGCGAGAGGGATTCGGGCCTCGCTGACCCTGAGAGGGTTGGGGAATCTAACACGCCTTTTCCAAGGACGTGCAGAGTTCCCAATTATGTTCACTTTCACAGTTCATCAAGTCATATTACGATGAAGTTACTCTAATTATTCTAGCTCTGAGCCGTTATCGACTGGGGTAGTACTAGAAGATCGAACTATTAAAACTGCGTTTCGTTCCATGAGTGAGAGAGCCAGACGCCCAGCCGCCTTCCTTTCCTCGCCCTCTGTCCCGCTCTACTTCGGGTCGGCGACGTGCCAGCAATGCCTTCAGTATTACAAGCATCTATAGGCTACGGTAACTGCTTAACATCAAGCGTCTCGTACGGCTGTTTGCCAACTTTTTACAATTATAAAAAATTATTATTAGTTTTTTGGAAATGAGTATCACTCATGAAAAAAAATACGTCAGAACTTGCAGTGAACTGTTATTTATATTCGAAAGAGAACATCAAAATTACTATTCAATTCAAATTCAAATCATTTATTTTGTTTAGGCCTACGGGGGCACTTACAAATTGGCAATTTTACATTTTTTTTCTCTTATATCTACAACCGGATCGGAACGCGACCTTGACTGAGAAGATCCGGCAAGAAACTCAGCGGGCTTGTCTTTTTACATTTGTAATTTTTTTTGAATCGCCAGTTGCTTATAATCTATTCCAGAACCCATCATCAGCGGGCTGCGTTTCCAACCACTAGACAGACGATGTAGTCACAAATAAATCATACAAGTTGTCTAATACATTTTTAAAGCATCCCCGCGCAGGCGGGATCCCAGTGGAATATTGGTCGCATAAATCTTGGCGGGCGATGTTTTTTACCGACACACAGAGCAAACTGTCCGTTTATTTGTCGGTGCAGTTTTGAAATTTCAGCGTTTCAGCGAGGGTGAAACGATATCGGATGTGTTGGTGCCGGTTTTGTTTTGATTGGATCTAGAATCCTACTAATATTATAAATGCGAAAGTTTGTGAGTGTGGATGTATGTTTGTTACTCTTTCACGCAAACCTACTGAACGGTTTTGGATGAAATTTGGAACACAGATAGATTATAACCTGGATTAACACATATAATACTTTACTTAAGTCTACACGGACAAAGGCGCGGGCAGAAACTAGTTACTAATAAATCTAGCTCTAAGGATCTAAGATAGATAGGTATATTGACAATGGTTTTCCTAATTTTTCAGAACAAGATATTTTCTAACATTGTTCTTTCAATGTAAGCAAAGCGAGGTGCTAGCTGTGAATCGTATCCAAAACCTTGTGCACACAAGACGCGTGCTTAACCAATCAGCGTTGTATGAAATATCAATTGCATTTTTACCCTTTTCGTTAAATCGTGACAAAAATACAAAAATCATGATCAATTGATGATCGAACTTCCTGTATCGATCAACGATCATTATGACTACATTATAATTACGTTATGGTTGATTTTGCTACTCGTAGCTCGTGCGAAACAAGCGCGAACGCATGAATCAGTTTCCATGACGCCATATTTATTTTTAATGTACTTATGTAGTAAGTTATGACATAATTAATGGTATGTAATATGTAATTACATCCTGTAATTTTTATATTAGATTAGTAGAAAATCTGGTTGTAGATATTTATTTCAGAGAGGGTGTGCGTACTCAGGAAATAGTTGCTATTAAAAGTGAAAAACGTCCTAAAAAGACGTGGGGATGGACTGCGTGGAAGAGGGTATGAGCGAAGGAGTGCAGAGATGACGGATGATAGGCTTGAATGGAAGAAGAGAACGTGCTGCGCCGACCCCACCTAGTGTGGGATAAGGGCAAGGTGATGAGCGAACAAGCGTACGACCCACTTGATCTTAAGCAGTTCCGTAACTTATAGATGCCTGTTATGTCAAAGGGATTGCTTGCAGGTTGCCGACCTGAAAGAGAGAGGTACTGAGGGAAAGGAAGGGAGGATGTTGAGCTTATGAAATGCATCTATAATACCTAATTTACGCTGATTTTCTGGGGGAACGGCCGCTCAAAACTCTTACTAACTACAACGCAAGTGATAATCTTGGATTGAAATAAGATTCGCAATTTTTTTTGTTGGACTGGTCCCGCCACACATTCCCACCACTGTAACTCCTGTTAACAAGGATCGACAATGGTGACCAATAATGACGTCGAGGTTTTTGACCCTCCACGAGTCCCGGGGAAAAGTTAAATTGTCTTGGAACCCGCACGAATTTAATCGAAAGAAATAATAGGAGGAGTTGGAAGAAAACAATTCCACATCCCTCCGGTGCAAAGCGGGAGACAAAAATAGCTGGTATGGGCTGATTGCCATAGAAACAAGACTGTTACTTACGGCTGATTGAAGACCAGCTGTAAGGCACCACGGATCGTAATTAAACTAATTGGACCTAAACTCGTGAGCTGATTATACTTGATTCGGAGAAGATTCGCTATTGAAATCCGAAAGTTCTAGAGTTGCTCTGCCTACCACTTTGGCGAAAACAAGCGTGGTAGTTTTAGGTACCATATCACCCATGACACGGAAATATAAAATACAAACAAGTTGTTCGTTGTAGCGCTGTGCCCTTGTACTGATACCACACAATTCTCTGTCCACGTGAACCGTCAACCGGAGCAGGTCGTGACTTGTCTGCGGACTCGTTCTGTGAGGTCCGACTTATCCAGCCTGATCGGTGTTGCCATATAGGTATATAGATTTCTCTGTACATGAACAAAATTTATGATGATACATTTTACTTAACTTTGATATAGGTATAGGTACAAAAAGATCTTGTATAAATGATATAAATAAAAAAATACCTATATCGCCAGACTGACACGCAAACTGTATGGTCCCAAACTAAGCAACGCTTGTACTATGAGTAACGTAAAATGGATTGGGGGCGATCCCAGTGATACCCAGACCTGGGCAAATTACAAAAAGGCCATTTCCGAAATTTGCCCTGGCGGGAATCGAACCCTCGGGTGCAGTGAGCCAAGCCGATATTACTTTTGATCATACAATACAGTACTAAATTTGTCTGCTTGAACAAGCACGGAACCTTTTTCTCAAAATGTTAATCTAGCTGTAATACGTACACGTAAAAAAATAAATACCGAAAATTTAAATTTACCGCGAAATAATGCAAATTTAATACCACTTATTTTAAACATTTTGCTCATATTTAATTCGTTTGAACAGATCTATAAACATAGTTGTTAGATTGTTATCTCCGGCATGTGGCAACACTAAGCCCGACCCAACCTTGCACTTATTTAATTGGCGTGGAATATCATTCGCTTGAGGAAACCGCTTTTTGTGTTAAGTGTATTAGGTTATAAATAATTTGAGGTACATTATTTTTATTTCGATAGCTCAGAGCTCGGTTTGAAAAACAAGGTGTGGTGGTTCAAACCGCGGCTCGCACTTCTGGTATTTTAGGGTTTCATATACGAATATTTTTTGTAAGCACGATTATTGGGCTGTTATGACACACAGTGGTTGGGCTTTCAGCTCTCTCTCATCGTACGAAACGCAGCTATTAAGCTGCTTAACGCCGATCTTCTGTGAGAGGGTGGTACTTCCCTGAACAATCGACTACAACTTGGCTCTACCATCGTTAAAATTCCGCTTGGTCTTATTTTAATAATGCACAACATTTTGTGTGGCGCCTTGATAATTACTAAAGATCATTTAAGATGTAGGAAGTAGGTAATATAAATAATAATTTTAGCCCTTTTTGACATCCTACTCCTGGGCACGGGCCTCCCCTCAACACGAGGGGGATTCAGGTCATAATCCACCACGCTGGCCCAGTGCGGGTTGGCGGATTTCACATGTCTTTCGAAAATTGGTTAAATCTTTTAAGACATGCAGGTTTCCTCACGATGTTTTCCTTCACCGTAAGCAAGTGATAATCATATAGAAATTATGATTCCAGAGGTTCCTAATCCAGAGGTTCGTGCTGGGGTTTGAAACCGAGACCTGGTAGCCCGCAAGACGCGTGCTTAACCAATCGGCTATCACTGCTTTTAAGGAAGTAGGTAAGTATATATTATTTTAAAAAAACTGATGGTTAGCAAGTAGGTATAAATATTTGCTATTGGTTGTTACAGCCCATAATTGAATTGTAAAACCATTTTGCTACCAGCTAGGTACCTACCTTATTCAATTTTAGCGCAGCAAAATAAAAACTAAACCTTGTTTGGACACTTGTTACAATTTAGATGTGGGTTCACCTAAACAGTTTGGAGCGGTTCAAACTGGATTCGAAGCAGCAAGTCTCGATCGGAAGTCCGCTTTTGAGACGTTGAACCATAGATGGAGCGTTGAACTGTAGTTAGGTATTTTGTTGAAGGCCAGTTGTAGCGAAGGTCGTCCTAACAATTTAGAATTTGTCGGGGATCTGTTTGATTTGAAAAATAAATATCACTGATTATCTAATTCGTTGTTTTAATCCTGTTAGCCGATTGGTAAAATACGCGACTTGAGGTCGCAAGGTCATGAGTTCAAACCCAAGCTATCTCCTCAGGGATTTTAGAAATCTATGTGTGAATCACAATTTCTATCTCATCATCACTTGCATAGAGTCGAGAATCCACGTGAGGATCTGCATGTCTAAGAAAATGTACAAAATTTTCGAAAGACATGTGGCATCCGCTAACCCTCACTGAATTATAACCTGGAATCCCTCTCGTTTGGAGGGACGGCCCGTGCTCAGGAGTGGGATATCAAAAGGGCTATTAATAAAATAATCCGTAAACACTGTCACATAAGGTTTACTATTACGATTGTAAGTAACGCAAAATTGTGTGGTAAGGATTTAAAACGTAGAAGTAACCAGTTTTAACGTAAGTTTAGAACGAGTTAACATGCCTTAATAATAAACATATACTGAACATGGATAAAGTACACCGCGCATGGCTATTGTGCCTTCACTAGGTACCCTTTGCCGATGTCACGGAACAAAAAGTAGACTGGAAGTGACTGGCGAATGCCAATTAACATTATGTTGGATGAACCGACGACGGCTCGCTGATTGAAGTAGTGTTCAAGAGTGAAATTAGTACTGGATACGCTAGTATTTGAAATGTTGAATTTGGAATGAGCAATTTTGAGTGACGATAACTTATTTGGTAGGTGTTTGTTTTATGAATTGGGTTCAATGGCTAAGTAAATAATAATAATAATTTTAGCCCTTTTGACGTCCCACTCCTGGGCACGGGCCTCCCCTCAACACGAGGGGGATTCAGGCCATAATCCACCACGCTGGCCCAGTGCGGGTTGGCGGATTTATAGTAGCGGAAGTATAATAATCATCATAAAAATTGACATCAACGAACTGAATTTGTTTTTAGCACTCTTTGTGGTTAATAGAAAATAATACCTACATCGTTGAAAATTTACATAATTTCATGTAATTTTAATGTTTTTATTTTGTTAAACAAACTATGTTCCTATTAAAGACTAAAAGCAGATACGCCGAGTAACAGAATTATAGCCTAGTAGGTACGTTATCTCGAATGAAGATTGGAATAAAAAATGGTCGAACACATTTACTCGATGACAGAGTCATTACAAAGTCGCCTCCCGCTGTCTGTCTGTCCCTATGTATGCTTAAATCTTTAAAACTACTTACGCAACGCATTTTCATGTGTTTTTTTTAAATATATATAATGATTCAAGAGGAAGGTTTACATTTATAATACATGCATAATATAGTAGAGCAAAACTGATAAAAAATACCCGTGCGAAGCCGGGACGGGTCGCTAGTTATCTAATAAAAGGCTCATCCAGCATCGTTACGCAGCCGCAGCGCGGTCGGCCGGCCACGTAGGCTCAGACGGCAAAGACCCGGGGCCAAGGACATTACGGGTTCGATGCACGAGTGAACAACATCATGTACAGTGCACCCGCTCACAGATGCACGTATTGAAAAATCGCACTTTCAAATCGTTTACCGTCGTGTTTCTGAAACAGATTTGTTCAATAAATCTGGGTTTTTGGCATACTTATACTCAATTTTTTTTAAGCGTACAACTAAAGTGTACTTTTTTGTGCTGTCAATCAGTCAGAGGACGGGACACTGATTTATGATTCAGAATGAAAACGTGCGATGATAATCTAAATATTTTTTAAGATACCGTAGGGTAGAGTCCCCTATTGATTATTATCAATGCAGTGCTGGAAACGAGGTTTATTATCCTTTACTGGCAGAGTCTGTATGTGAACCTTATGAGCGATGGGAAACAGTTGTAAATACTAAATTATAGGCAATATGAATAAAGTACGTTATTGAAAAATGCAATCGATTACACATCGCAACTCGGAACGAATAAAATATCCCACCCGTTTAATTTTATGACGAGACATTAATCAACTCGGCGATGAGTTATTAAGTAATAAACATATTAATAAATTAAATGGAAGATGTCACGAGATCCGATTCGTATCAATACTGTTTATCTCAGGAGTGAAACCTACACGTGATTCAAATGACGTGTGAAGTCACCAACACGCCCTGGGTTTGGGTCTATGACCCTAATTTCCATCTTTGTTAAGATTGTGACCAAAATTTCATCATTTAAATGTGCGTACCCTGCAGTATGCCTCTACCTACCCCTTCTGGGAATACAAGTCTGATAGTACATTAATATTATTCTGTATGTTATCGTTGTATTACTGTTCCTATTTCTCACTGAAAAGTTGACCAACCCTTGCTTCCTTCACCGTTACCAAATCTGAAACCCCACTTCAAATTCCCCCTCCTACCCCAATTTTCAATTCAGCATCTTATCGGACTAAACAGGGCTATCGACACCACGCCGAGTATACTAACAGGGCGTTTAGCAATCTGCGATTACCGGCTGATATTATCTTAGTACGATTAATGGTGCGCCCTTTATTCGACGTCGATAACCATGGTGGAATGAAACGGGACAACCTTACTTGTATCCCATGGAAAAATAAACTTTATTACATTTATGTAACGCTAGTTTTTGATTGGCAAAGTAGAGACATCAAAAACATTTTTTCGTGCGTTTGAAACTTGTGTTGTAATATTACAGAGTTAAGGTTGGTTTCAGACTATGTGCCGGTATTTCTAAATAATAGGCTATGTGCACAGTCAGTTGTAAGTCCTCTGGGGACAATAGGTAGGTCCGCAACAGATATATCTTCAAAACGAGACAATTTAAGGTATAAGTGGAATATTAAATGCGTCAGGAAGAGTTGGTGCCTTTATTGAGGGCACCGTGAAATATTGTAGACATTTCGAGTTTAAATTTATCGAGAGATCAACCAAAATGTTATGTGTTGGTAATGAAATCGGATATTTTTACGATAAAGCCGTAGGTTAATCGGAAATTTATTTGTTTGCGTGTTTTATGGTAGTCTTGTGAAGTGGAGGAAGCCATGGAAGATGAAATTAAACGATGATGTAAAGAGAAAGTCATAAGAGTACTGGATATATTCATAATTAGGACAACGACGACAGTCGAAATGGCACTTAATGGAAATAGAATAAGGAATCCATGATATTGTATAATATATAATGATTTAGTATTTTAGTCGTCCCACTCCTGGGCACGGGCCTCCCCTCGCTACGAGGGGAATTCAGACTGTAATCCACCACGCTGGCTCAGTGCGGGATGGCGCCTTTGCATGTCTTTCGAAAATTGATTAGATTTTCTAAGACATTCAGATTTCCTCACGATGTCTTCCTTTGCCGGTGATAATCATATATTAAAATTATGATTCGCACATAGATTTCTAAAAACCCAGAGGTGCAAACTAGGGTTTGAACTCAGGACCCAATCGGCTATCACTGCTATTATCACTGATATTGTATAAACTTATTAAACTAATACAATTAAAATAAAACATAAACTTCATCTTTTAGGGTTCCGTATCGAGTGTTTCTGTGTCTTTGTGTTCAAATACTAAAGACCAACTATAAAATCAATGTATCTGAGACGTCATAGCCCCGACCGATATGAGAGAAACTTCAATGGACACTTGCAAGACCTAATCCTCTTAAAACTTGCTCATGAAACTTCGCAATCAAATTTCAGTATAAGCTAATCGAACTTTCAGCTGAAAAGCTTTCAACTTGGCTAGGGATTCTATTTTTAATATTATTAGTAGAAATTATGAGAATAGGGTGTTTGATTAATGTAAAATTATTTTAATTAAATATTTATGACAATGTAGGGTGGTGCGCGAAGGATGCAAAATCGAATTGACTTGCTTTTACACGAGCTTCAGCCGCTATAGCATTGAATGATAAAAAGTATCTAAGATATTCTAGATAGAGTCAACTTACCTACAAAAGTACCTAAATGTTTTTTTCTAATTTGAATTTCGAAGTTGGCTGTGAATATGATGCGTACGTCTCAGATGTGCAAATGTTTTTTTTTTTCCAACCGTAAAATCAATCTGTTTTTTAACTTCGGCTTATCAACAAAACATCTTTGCCTCGAGTTCTACGTTTTTCTTTCCAACTTTACCGTTTTCAAGTGAAACACCACGCCGCAGTCAGTCCGCACTTGCTAGATTTCTTAAAAAAAACTACAGGTTGATTTCTTTTCCCCCGGTTCAATAATGCGATTTCAGTGTACAAACTAATTGCGTCCGAGCGACGGGGTTTTGGTGTTTGGTTCAATAATGGTGTGTAAGGGATGTTTGAGTTTAGAGAATAATTTAAGGTGTTTTTTTATATTTCACTTATTAGATTTTTATTTTCATTCGTGATTAATGAGATAGATTGCAGATTTAGATGTCAGTTAAAAAATTTAAGTACAAATATGCAGTACTCAGGTTCGTAATAAACTGTCAAATTGTCATTATATTTCCACTTATACTACATTATAAATAAAACTATCAATATTAACTGTTAAACATTAAGATCTATTTCACACGTTTTCCTGTAATTCCTACAAATTTAAAGAGCTAAATAGATAAAAAAATGCAGATATATCGTCGAAATTCTAAATAGTACATAATAAATAAAACAATGTAATTTCACATCTCCCTGTAGACATTCAGGGAATCGTCGCCACCTGCGACAATGGAGTCGAGAGGAGAAAAACAAACGAGAGCCAACCACCGGCTTGTGTAGAAACACTCGAATATTCCAGAATATTCCACAATATACCCACTTTGCTTGGAATGAAGGCACCTTGTAATAAAAGTTGTATTTTAAATGGAGGTAATAAGACTTATAATTATGTTTAAAAATTTAAGTAAGTTTAAAAAAAAATATTGTATATTTTCAATGGATGCTTGTTACGTCGTAATCCTGACGCATTTGGTATATTCCAATGAAACTTGCCGCAGGTACAGAACACCCTGTATTTAACATTTGAATTAATTTTAACGAGCATTGTAAGTAGAGGGATTATTGATTTACAATAATTAAAACTATGTTATTATTATTATTATTGCATTAATTTATTTCAGTGGTAGACTATGACCTGTAAATCCTTGGACACCTATGTCCAGCAATAGACATTCGGACAGATTATGATGCTAGTATCACACTTAGTTTTCAAAAAATACTTTGATTATTATTAAATTTTTAAGACCTCTTAACATACCCGGAAATGACATCATATAATTTTTCCATCTACAAAGTTACGCCGTCGAGCAATCCATACTAATGACGATAAATTCACATCTGTCATATTATGAACAAACTCGAGCTTTATAACTTAATACGAAAACTTTTACGACAGCCAAACCTCACTCGCAGACGACAGCTGTTAAATGGAGCGACTGTTAAGTCAAAACTCGGGACGTACGAAGCGTTTTATAGATTCTGATGGAAATGCAATAAAAATACCAACTACTGTTATTTAAAAATCTTATTTAACATTATTCTGAGTAGCCAAGTAATATAACACAATAGGTACAAAAAAAAGTTGAATATTACAATATAAGTTATTTCCAATTTCCGCAATTAATCTGCGAAATCATTAGAAATAAGAAGGAACCCACCTAGAATGTGATATTATGTAATGATGGCAATAGGAGGATACTACTTATGCCCATTTTAGACATTATAAGAATTTTGCGACACGACAATTTGGGAAGCTGTTAGTATTATTAAGCCAACTCGTGCAGTTAACATAGAGGATGTGATAATAGCAGACTGGCATTTCTAGGAACAAGGAAACACAAGAAAATCGTCCAATAGGTGCATACGAAAATCATTCTTTAAGAAATAGCCATAACGTTTATAATAGAGAAGAAGACACTAGCCGGAAGCATTGACTTGTCGCTTATCCAATGTATAAGCTTTTCTATGAAACAGTGATTTGGGAGGACTTCATAGTAATTCCTTGAATCAGATAGGTCGAATAGTTTAAAATTAATCCTAAATTTCTATACACATAAAAAAATAAAAGTTGTAAATAATATAAGAATGACAGATTTTGTTTTTAAGACACTTTGGACCTACATCTATAACTACATAAATTATTCTCTATTTCTTTGGTCAACGGATGGAACGATTTCACTAATTCTTTTTTTGTTGTGTTTATTATTGTCAGAAGAAGGTTGTTATGAAAGAAAAAAAGTGATTTAAGCGTAACAATTCGAATTCAACGTCTGTCGGGTCAGCTGGTATACAATATTCATGGTACCTTATATATTCTAAGTGGCTTTTTACACCTTTACCATTACCTCTTATAATGATTGCATTAGCTTGCCCTAGGACTCTAAAACTATTTCAACGAAATATGGATGTAAACCAGGTAAGTAAATATGTGACTACCTCTATGGAGAAAAAAGGAATAAAGTTAGTAGAGTTACTCTGTAGCCAAGTGACTGCAAGCTCATACACGGGGTGGCAACACCGGGTAGTACCACACTCTCACAGAAGATCAGCGTTTAGTAACTATTAGCTGCTTTATCCTACTAATATTATAAATTTGAAAGTTTGTGAGTGTGGATGTATGTTTGTTACTCCTTCACGCAAAAACTACTGAACGGATTTGGATGAAATTTGGAACACAGATAGTTTATAACCGGGATTAACATATAGGATACTTTTTATCCCGATAATCCCGAAATTTTTGTTACGTTAAATACTACGCGGACGAAGTCGGTGGGCACAGCTAGTGTACTATAAGTGGAAGAGCTGAAAGCTCAACCCGTTTCCGAGCCCTCTGTCCCACTACCCTTCAGGTCATCGACGTGCCAGCAAGGCCTTTGGTATTGCAAGCTTCTGTAGGCTCCGGTAATAGCTTAACATCAGGTTGTTGACTTGGTTATATAGAAAAAAATACAGTCGGGGCACAGATACTAACGAACAAATGTATTTGTCTTATTTCATGTAGAAGCTTACCTAAACTTGCACTTAACTTACTTAAACTCACGTTCTTGAACCTTGATCCAAGTAACACAAGTAAACGCAGCAATAACCATTAGAAACAGTAAAATCAATCAAGACGAGTAGCAATAGGCTCGCAATATAAACGTCGGCTCGCGTACAACTGCCGCAATTAATAGGAGTAAGTCAATCAGACATCTGTACAGGCACCCAACAAATGTACCTCCATTATGCAGATAACATCATTCGACGGGGTTCGTACAATTACTATACAATCTACAGACAAATCAACAGCATACCGCACAAATAGATTTTATATCTTAGATGTTCGGTCCAAGTTAGAAACTTCAATGGCAACGGTATCATAATAGAAGGCACAGAATGTATTTACGGGACGATTTCGAAATCATCGCCAATTTGGCTTTTCATGATATAATTTTAATTTTTTTTAGAACACAGAATACTAACAAATTTAACAATAAACCAGAAAACAATAAAACATTTTTTAATTTTACTTGCAATCTAAATAAGGGCAATTTGTGGTTATATTTTAACCTATTAGCTTGTCTGAGCAATAATTAAATTTTGTTTCAAGTTACTTTTAATCAATGATTTATTATTTAATGATGCCATGCCAAAATTTGCAGACTGATGGGCTCTACATATTGTGTATTAGTCAAGCGTTAATAATTTATGTATTCCCGTCTCTAAACGCTTTATCGCTCCAAGCTTACAACTTGCGGCTACGCGTTTAGTGGCAATAAATATTTATTGCTCCAGTCAGACGGTTGGGATTAAGACGAAACTCCACAAATATTGTTTCGGGACCGAGCACTTTCGCTGTGGTCACTTTGTAGTCGATGGTTTCACTAAAGCGATATCTCGATAGATTTTTGATGGACTGATTCAATTCTCTTCGACCGAAGGATAAGTCATTCCAAGGGCAACATTCCGCTCCCTCATAAAAACAAGATGCTACTTATACTATCTTTTTTCAGTAAACGGTTTCGGATGATTATCGTCCTATAATAAATATCATAATACATCATTAAAATTCTGATTTTAATAGAGAACACATTACGAAAAGATAGACATTATAGATGATAGGCATCCCTATTTATCTCTTTGGTCTATTTCAAACATAGGACCTTGGTAGCTGAGGACAGTAAACATAACGAATGACAACCTATGATCGCAAAATACATATAAATACTGGGCGAATTGATTCTGCAAGTCTAGAAATTGATAGAAGATTTAATAAATTTACAACACCGTAATTCTTCATGATATTAATAGGCTACGGTTGCAATGATCGCGCCTACAGCTGAACAAACATCGAAGCGCAAATAAACCGTCCTTCAGACGCGCATTTGTGTAAACTTAACTGGTTGTAACCAGTTTACGGTATACCGGAACTGACTTGAACTGGTTTCTGATGGGTTCAGTAAATTCTAAGAGCTAGACCGAAAAAAAACCTACCACAATTTTTTTATGGGTTTGGTCATGCCACACTCTTCCACCACTATTACTCCTGTAAACCAGGATTGACAAAGGTACCTAGGTGTGGACTTTTGCTTTAACATTTTAATACCTCTGTGTCCTCAAGTAGTACTAAGTAGAGTTACAAATTCTTTATGGATTTTGTAAAAACTCTGTTTCTGTGTCGTAGGTACTGTAAGGAGGTCCATGTCGGCGCACTGGCCACTGGCGATAAGCGTTCCTGGCCGACAAGAATATTTAAATTTAAGAAAAAGATTAGTTTTGAAATTGAAAGCTCTGCGGTGCGCTGGCAGTGACAACCGGGGACCGTTAAGATAGGACATATATATTGAATATAAAAATAATTATGTAAATAAATGTATATAAACAAATAATATAATAAAATTAATATTACCAAGCAATATGAGTTATTAATATAAACCCGGTTGTTATAGTACCATCTATCCTTTGATTAAAGAAAACCATATTTTATGCGTACAGTTTATGGATAACTGAAATGTTATGTGTGGAATAAAAACAAATCATTCCCTGCTCTGTATGTTGTATCTAAACGAAAATCATTAGTGTTATTTTCTCATACAATAGACTTAAATAATGTTTAAAAAATACAAAAAGTCTAGAACAAAATTATATATCCAAAGATTATCCGACGATCTGTTATTCATTGGGCAGGAATAATTCTTTCCGAGAAAGATACGAACGCTCCGAATAATTTACGATCCAAAAAAAGAGAATTTTGTAGCGAAGAGTGTTTCAAAGACTTGTGAAATATAAATTAACCTTAATATCTACTCTGTTAATGAAAGGAAAACGATAAATTCTGTGACTGTTTCGACTATATTAATGAACAAGGTTTTAATTTTAGTGATCATATTTACAGCACAAATATAGGAAGATAGAGTGGGTACCTACTTGCTGTCTCATAATTTTAGATGCGATTAAACCTAAAATATTATGAAGCCTTCATTCCTTAATACAGTAGGCAGACATGCATTTTTGATTGTCAAATTTTGCAAATTGTATTCAGGAATCATATTGCCAATTCCTAAAATGCGAAAAATTGTGAAACTATAAAAAATAAGCATAACGGACGCGTTCTCAATTTCCGCTATACATATTTACTAACACAGATCACAAATCAAAATCACAAACAATAACAACTATCCAACAGAGTATCAAACGAAACGCCACTTGTGTAACCTATCTTGGATCGTGTCAGTAAATATACGAAATAAAAAATAAAATATCGTTATCGGACATTCGTCGTCGCAGAGTCTGGTACCTCACACCTTGACAGTTGATCGAGATAGGGGAGCATCGCGGCCGCTATCTGGGTGTAGGGGACAGGGGTGGAGCGGCGAGCGATATGTCTCAAAAAATCTTGCTTTATATATCTTATGGGTGCCAGCGGCCCAGGGGTGCTACTCTTAGCAACGATAATCGATATACCGTGACATTCGCCAGTTGTTTCAATAGTTTTTAGTGTGTTAAGTTTGTTAACTATTGCTTTGCCTTTACAGCACCGACTAGATGGCGACACTGTGCTTCAAAGTCTGTGTTTTAGTGTTATAGAAAACAAACTGATTTATCAAAGGAGATACATAGATATTGGTTAACCCGTACCGCGTCTTTTAAACATCGTAAAGTAGCTATAACAGCTGTGTTTCGTACGATGAGTGAGAAAGCCAGAAATCTAAGCCCAGTTCGTCCATTCCAATTCCTGCGCCACTTAAGGTCGTAAACGTGCGAGCCATGCCATTGGTATTGCGAGGAATCTAAAAGCTACAGTAACTGCTTAATTTCTGGCGGGTTATTTACTAGTTTTATGATTTCTTATATAAAAAGGTAAAATAGATTCATTAATTGTGTCTGCTTAAAGTGTTACCGTGAGTTCGCACTGGACGAAATATGTCCACGAAACATATTGTTGTCTCTATTTTATGACACCAAAAAATAGAGACAACAACATGTTTCGTCCAGTGCGAACTCACGGTTATATACCTAACAGCATAACAGTGCTTTTTTCAAACCAAAATAGTTTGTTCGTGTGATTTCTCTGACAATTCCAGCTCTACCCGCCACCGCTCATGACTTACACCATCACGGTAGCATTACCGCGGTATCGGGCGATGAACTTCAACGCGAAGGACAGCGAGGGAACTGTTTGTACGCGTACACAACTTTATATTGCAATGTGTTTACACACTATAAGCTTTTCACTATAGTTTTATCTTACTGTTTTATGAAGTTCAATGTTGTAATAAACTTTTTACGGTGTCATATACAGATTGTCTCGGGACAGTACCACCCTCTCACAGAAGATCAGCGTAAGGTAGCGTCAATAGCCTAGTGGTTAGAGGGGCCGTCCTCGTAGCTGAGAGGTTCCGGGTTCGATCCCCATCCTGGCCATTAAACGATTGACGTGAGCCCACTCCTAGCACAAGCATTAGCTTTGTTGGAGGGGCTAAAGGGAATACTAGTAATGTGATAAACACACATTGCTAGTAATGAATTTTGTAAAAAAAGGTGCGTTTCTGACGATGAGTAAGAGATCGGGAAGACTAACTCCTCTCCATTCCTCTCCCTTTGACCCACTATCCTTCAAATCAGCAACGTGCAAATAATCCCTTTGGTATTGTATGCATCTATAGGCTACGGTAACTGCTTAATATCAGGCAGGTCGTAAGCTAGTTTGCCAACTTTATATCTAAAAAAAAACTACCGTGCAGGCAATTGTGAAATGTGTTTAAACTTTTCCTTAAGTTATAAGAGCAGAACTGCATATTCATTCTTAACGGCCCAGTCTGTTCGTCGGGTAGTTAGAACTGACTAAGTTGGTAGGTTAGTATTAAAGGTTAATTAATACACTTGCTGTCGCTCCCGAACCGATGGACTGATTTGTATGCGGATTTTTTTACTGATAGCTGGTACTCTTGAGATGACTCTTTGAATGAAATTTATAGTTACAGCCGTTTTCAAGATATCGTTTTGACCCCAACCGTTGAATTCTCGAACGCACAAAAATTTAAGAACTACTCGTTTTTGACCTGCCACACTAAAAACGACAGATACTGTCGACTTAAACAGCGAAGAGGGTCATTTGAGTAGAGTCTCAGTATTCAATTACAAAAGACACTTAAAATATTGAATACTTTTCATCGTGAGCATTAGCAGCTCTAACAAAATCCCGGTCTGATCTGTTAAGAGACTGAGCTATGTGCAAAAATTAGATGCAATGTAATCTAACTGCATTTTCCTATAGCTCCATTCTTCTCAATCAGGCGTCAGCTTCTAATCTGGTTGTAGCAAGAGGGTAAAATAGTGTCAAGAATACCTGAATACTTCTACGTTATGCCGGTAGGGTTCTCTATCAGTGTATTCAGAATAGGGATTGCAATCCGGAAAACCGGATCCGGCACCAATTCCCGTTAACGAAATATTGAGCTCAAAAATGGTCTTCTTTTGCGTGATTTCTATGGAACCCTTTAGTATGCGTGGTCCGCACGCACTTGGCCGCTTTTTACAACTTTTATATTACACCTATACATATTTTAAAAAGTTAATTTTGGAACGGAGAGTAAAATCCGGCCGTATCCGCACGGATCCGACCGGATGGAAATTGGGGCCGGATTGCAATCCCAAATTCAGAAGTCCGAATGATTTACCAAACCCAACAACAAATGGCAGCAATAACCAACTTAGATTACTTTCCAAATCACGAAAACAAAGTACGAAATTAGGTCCGAACAAAACTGGCCGGGAACCCCTCCGGGAAACTAGTAAATATGAGTTTCACGTAACATTATGTACATTACGATTCCCCGGGAGACTGATTCGCGTAAACGACGCGTTAAATTCGCAACGGGATTACGCGGAATGACGTCATAAAGCAAAATTACGCATCGCACCGCCGCGCTGTACGGTCGCTTGTTTCGTGGCCCGAGAGAAGCCGGTGAAGATATAATGTAGAGTGGTAGAAAATATAATACATATCTATACCGTCGCCTAAATTTCCCGAAGGCGTAGACCGATTTCGGTGATGGGACTTTGTTCCTATTGTATATAGGCGGCGAGCCTATAGACATTTTATTAAGAAGACTCCTAATGTGAGGGGAATTTGGGTTTTAGTCCACCACGCTTGCCCAGTGTTGATCGGTGAACATGATAACTATTTTTAAAGAAGCAGGATTGTTAACGACTTATTCCTTCATGTAACGAAATGCATAATGATAAGAAATGGAGACAATTATTTGACTAAATAAACAAGATGTTTGAAGTATCTTCACTGGTTTTAAGAAAGCAGATATTGACTCTAGAAGAATCATGAAATATTGGTTAAAAGTAATCACGAATTATTGTTCTTTATCTTATCAATCTTATCAAGACTCATTTCTATTAGATACAAATGAATACATTCATAATCACGACCTTGAAGGTTCCTCGCCCGCTCCGGGCGGCGGACGATATTGTTAAAAGAAAATTATCCAAATTGTTAGACCCAAGTTATCGGCGAGGTACGCAAACGCCGCACGTCCGTTATTTTAGGCATTTTCAATTATATAACGGTCCAGTTTTTTGGGGTACTGTGGGACAATGGATAAATTGCCAGCAACCAAACAATTCCATGTTTAAAAATATCCCAGTTATTTAGTTATAATTAACGAAATTTTGTTACTATCAATTTACAAAGGCCTTACTTAGTATTTTTTTCTACAAATACTTAACATATAATGACATAAATAGTTAACTTTTTGGATGCTCCAGTTTATGCAGAAATATTTAGTAATTGCAGGTTTTTGTTTTCAGATACGGAATTCCGGTTCGATGGACAGTTCACTCTTAGCCGTTTTTTCCGGCTCTCGACTGCTTCGACGGGGACAGCTATGCGACTACAGCGAGGCCCAGTCGCCCGACGAATAGTTAATTTTTTTTCAACAGCACAGTTACTATTTAGTCTGTGAACGCCTGGAATTTGGATGGCTCAAAAAATTTAACGTTTGAAATTTAAAAGTTGTAGAAGCATGCAAATTACCTGTGAAATTTTGGTTTATAAGTTACGTAATACGTAAGCGAGTAGAAAACGAAATTAAGTTTAGTTCATGAAATTTCATTGCTGAATTAATTCTGAATGCTGGCTTTAATTTGGTACTAGATTTAGTAAGTCCATAATTAATTCAGTCATTGATGTCAACTCTGTTCAAATCACAATTTAATTGAATTTGTCACATCTAGGTAGGCAGACCACGGCCAACGAAAAGCGATACGAAAATTAATAGATTATTTTATAGATTGTTTGATTTTAACGTTACCACATCGTATCAATTCTCGTTGCACGTGGTATAAACATATTTTTGTCTTCAACATTACCAGTACATACATAATAATTATACATGAAAGCACAAACGTCTCAAAAATTTAAGTAAAACTGCCAAGAGAACGCAAACCGAAAATAAAATTACTATCGCAAGACAAACTAAAATTGATGTGAAATTCGAAGCAAAACGCGGGACTAAAATTACAAAGGCCGCCACCAATAACAAGTTTCAGCTAGTTTGAATTTTAATAAAGTCGCTTCAGAGTTGGGCCGGACGGATCGGAAACTTGTTCCTTACAGTTCGGGGTTAAAGCTTCAAGTATTAAGTTATGCTAAATTGGCTCCTATATCGATGTTCTTTTTTGAAAACTCAACCACTGGAATTACAGTTTGTTGCTGATGGATTGAGCGGTGTTTTTGTTGGTGGAAATTGTTTTAATATTGTTATAGGTTGATTTGTTAGTTGAGTGGTCATGGCTGCCTGCGTGGCTATTCCGGGAATTAAATGTAACTTGCAGACGATGTGGTTATTGTTACCTAGAATTAATTGTTTATGAACAGTAGCTCTACAACAAATTTTTGCTTGGTCTAAGTAAAAATTGTAAAAAGCTACAAATAAATTAGTAAAAGAAATATTTATAGTAGACTTATGTCTCTATCGTAGGTCTACAGTTAATGGTACATCATGGTAGAGCTACAGTTAATGTACGACAATTTGATAGAGTAAGGTGTGTGGGAGGCTGCGATCCAATATTTCTAAATAATTGCTTAAGTTAATTATGAAAATATTTCAAAATGAGAAAAAGCTTTTTAATTGTTAGACCCAAGTTGGACCTGAGAGTGTAGAACAGTATCACTTGTTACTCTATCGAGATGTAAAAAGCAGGTACAAAGACGTTTTTGCGTGTAGTAGGCATAGGATAGTGACCATTTTAGACCTGAAGGTAGTAAAAATCTCTTCACAAATTAGCTTTGCGGAAAAACGCTACAGATTTCCCAACAGCTACGGAAAATTTACCCACAGACTATACAAAAAACGGTCCAATATCGCGCCGATCCCGCTCGACTGGGGCGGCCACAAATCCCGAGGTTTATCACTGCCTCGATTCTTTGTAAATTCTAACAATACAGGAGCACAAAAGACGTGGCGGGCTGAAGCAAAAAGGTTTAATAACGCCCCCTTTGCGCGCGTAATTCTCTGTATTTTCGTCGGTCATAACTTAAGGAGCAGAATAAGGAGGCAGTCGCGTCGCGCGAAACAATAATAAAAATAATAAATCCCCTTCAAAGCCGCCTGACAGACGCGAAACTATTCGCCGGCGAGGCCAGGGTGAGTATAGAGTGGGGTGGTTCCGAGAAATTCCTGCAAAGCAGAAAATGCATTTCTCTGTTGGGTGGTGTAAATAAAATCTCGACATAAAGATTATGAAAACCGGTTCAAACTATGGATTATTGCTGTTGAAGTGATTTAATTCAAGATATTGTGTATTTGCTTGTAGTAATCCGAGATTTTTTTTTACAAAAAAGTCTTGATATTTGGTCAACATAGCATAAACATTTCGTTCTGTGAACATAGTTATCACATCTCGTCATCAGAAACAAAGTAAAATTAAGAACTAAAACTGACTTTTATAGGATTACAAAATAGCTACTCCAATCACTGATCCCATGAAGTCCACCAAAAACAAAAAATAATAATTAAAACTACTAAAAATTCTTGGCGTGACGCCTAATACGAGAGAAGCAATCCTATATACTTTATTGTATGTTTTGTAAAACAATTTTAACGTTTATATTCCGTTGTTCTAATCGTGAAAAAGTAATTAACGATTTCTATTTCAGAATTTCACGAGATAGTAATGACAGTAAAATTGTTATTGTATTAAAATCGATGTATGTAGATATTTCGATACCTCCCACGTAAGTTGTTGTATGCCACAAAAATGCCGTTTAGCGTTTTTACTGAAAACTATCCTAATTTGCATTGTTTAATACATTCAAAGTGAAAAAATAATGAAAACACGAATTTTTCAAGGTTTTTCCAGACGTATTTTGTTGTAACTTTTGAACGAGAACGGGCAACAACGTTGTATATACCTTTGCAATGGTATACGCGGGGTGCGAGAGAGCGGGAACCGCGCGCTCGCGTGTTGTATTGGTCACATAAAACAGACTACGCCGGACTTTCAACCGACCTACAATGTTGTATAGATTACATACAACAGTATACGTCGTTTGAGCGTTCTTGAAAAATGTTGTATGTGATACATGTACCATTTTACGTTTACATTTAAATAAAAATATTGTTGTATGTAATAAATACTACATTTTACTTCGGGAGTTGTCATTCAAAAGTTTGTTGTATGGTGACATACTATATTTTACATTGCTATTACTGTTTTTTTACTTCAATTCAATGTTGTATGTCGTAAGTAATTTCTAAAATTGGGTCTTAAAATGCTTTGCTTAATGCATGATATTTTAAATAAAAAAAATAAAACCGACATAAAATAACTTGGGTGCACTAAAAAGCTAGAAATAACCAGGGACTTTGTAATTTATATCATTTGGAGTGATGCCACTATCTTTACACAACGTTAATACTACTTCTTACCTACTACCCCTACTTAAATTGTCACCGACCGAATTTAGATTATGGTCTGATAATTGTGCCGGTCAGAACCGCAATCGCATTGTGTTTGCGTTTATGTGCTAATAAACTTAATACACATAACTATACATAACATAATATAACTATAAAACATACCTTTATCGAAAAAGGTCATATACTAGCAGAGGATGACAGCTTTCGCGCTTTCATAGAACGTTCATCTAAATATAAACTTATTAAACACCTTTGGAATGGTTTAGCTTGGTTAGATGAGCTAAAAAGGATGGAGTACCATATTATAATGTCATAGATATTAAGCATAGTGATTTTTATAACTAGAAATAACTTTGAACGGGCGTAATTGGGCGTAATCTTCTACTCGAGAGAGTATAAGCACCGAGTTCCTTATACCGCGAGAGCGCTCTAAAGTCGGTAGATTATTTAGTCCGATATATGTCGTTTACGAAGATCTTCTGACCGAATGGCAATCCAGATGGGATACAACAAGTAAGGGCCGCCACCTCCACCAATTTTATCTATGCGTTCGTAAACGTCTGGAGAGAGCGTAGATGGAGGTGGACCACTGTGTGGCTCAATTTCTGACTGGACATGGCAACTTTAGGAGCAAATTATTCTACTACAAATTGGTTCCTTCTCCTTTCTGTCAATGTTCGACGCAGGAAAACAATCATGCACAATCTGCACATCACATGCTGTGGGAGTGCAGTCTCTGGCACAATGAACGGACTACTATGCTAAATAGCCAAGTGACATCTGGAGCAGTTTATTACACAGACCTTGTGGAAACCAGGGACAATTTCCGTGCGTTCAAGCGCTCGTGCCATACCTGTTATTAGAATCAAGTATAATCAGCTCACGAGTTTAGGTCCAATTAATCATGTTACGATCCGTGGTGCCTTACAACTGGTCTTCAATCAGCTTTAACAGACTTGTATCTATGGCAATCAGCCTATACCAGCAATTTTTTCTCCCGCTTTGCACCGGAGGGAGTGGACATGTTTTCTTCCAACTCATCCTATTATTTCTTTCGATGCCATTCGTGCGGGTTCCATGGCATTTTAACTTTTCCCCGGGACTCGTAGAGAGTCCGATCTCTAGGTCATTATTGGTCACCATTGTCGATCCTGGCTTACAGGAGTTACAGTGGAGGGAGTGTGTGGGGGGACTAGTCCCATTAAGGGCGGAATTGGTCGAAAAATATAAGTTGAGACGTAGTTAAATGGACCAACATAATAGAAGAGCGAGTATGTGCCGAATTTTTTTTTTAAAGTGACAACTGCAGTGTTTCGAACGCAGGCCGTTTGTCTCACTGCACATGGTCGTTGCGGGTTCGACTCCCGTCGGGGAAAAAATCGCCTTTTCGTAGTTTGCCCCGGTTTGGGTGTCACTGGGATGGCTCCCAGTCCATTGTGCTGTACCTATAGTACAAAAATTGCTAAGTTTGGGACGATACAGTTGGTGTGTCAGTCTGCCGATATTTAAAATAAACATAATTATATCGTTACGATTTGGCAAACATTGCCATTAATACCAATACCCGAAGACGTCAAAGAAATAGTATGGCAGAGCTATACCCTCTCTATTCCAACCATCTTCGCTTAACGAAGGCTAAATTATGATGACTTAATGAGTCTCTGCGGTAAATTAATATTTTAATTTTTTACTTAATTATGTTTATTTTAATTATGCGTTTTATTTTTTATTATTTTTATTTTGATTCTAAATAACCTTATCAGTGTTTTTATTTACATTATTTTTATTACAGAGTAATGGAAGACATTACTGCTTTTATTATAAATTCAATTTGTAAAAAAACATTATTTTTAAATATGTCCTATTACAAAAATAAAAACATTTATCCTAGAATTATTTTCCTTACCTATAATTTGTTCACGTGCAATAATACACACTCAAATTTTTGTCAAATTTTTATTGTTATTGTCACATACAACAGCTGAAGAAGTTTAAACTTCGCAGTATATTGTTGCAAGTATGAGATACAACAACTGACGCAGCCTATACTCCGCAGTAAAATGTTGTAAGTATGACATACAACAACTGGCGCAGCTTGTACTCCGCAGTGAAATGTTGTATGAACAATATCTCATAAAATATTCATATTTTCTTAAATTATCTTTCAACATAGTCAAGAATACTATAAATTAAACTTATATACCAAATTTCAGAAAGATACAATAATAAATGCAGTTTTTAGCGCAATTTGAATCTTTAAAATGCTCTCCTGTAAAATTACGGTTTTGGGGATACAACAACTTACGTGGGAGGTATCGATTTATGAATAGGATCATGCCTATGAATATGTTTATGAAATAGTCAAATATGCGTCTACTATCTACTTGATTTTAAGTACAAACAAGGGAAAACCAAAAAAATCGGAATGCGTTGTTACATAAAAAATAATTATGATTCCAATGAATGTCTGTTAATGAAAATTCTATTGTTAAAATAATAAAAAATAACATACATTCTATCGTTTCCTCATCATTGATGGTTCTCCCTTGTTACATCCATAACAGTCACCCTATCGGAATCCCGTCACCGCCAGCGACTCAGTGCGAATCCAAACGAAAATGCGAGAAAATTTTGTTTTACATGCGAAAATTGGGAAATTCGCCTTCAAGCAGCCCACAGCCTCAGAACAGTCGAGGAACAATTGAAGCGAAGTTTCGGCCGCCACCCGGCTGACAGCTCTACAATTGAAAGGAACTGGCATTTGAAGATTGTCAAATTTATATTTTATTTTTAGATGGGTGAGTATAAAAATAATGAGCACGTGTGGGGCTCGGTTATAATTAGCTTATCGATTATAGAAGATGCCAACAAGATAGAACTTCGGTGGTCAAGAGTATGTGAGTATCAGATGCAGCCCTGCAATCCTGAGATGTCTCGTTTGGAAGCAAAACACGTGCCTTTAATTCCCTTTTTCCGCGGCAATTTGCAAAATACTAGACTCTTTGATTTAACGAAATTCGGTAATGTTGGCCACTTGTAATATTGATTAATGAATTTAATTTAGAAACCTTGTAGGTACAGGGTGATTAGCGTGGTCCTTCTCCCAAATCATTTTACAACGGATCTCTGCTAGGTACCGTTATCTTTTCAGATATAACGAGAGTAGGTAGGTATGTATAGTATAGTGTAGAGACGAGGCAGAGCCGCGAGTGTTCGTGGCTCACCCAGAAACGTCATTTCATGGCACTTATACTCGATGGCGAGGATTTTGCGTTTTTACGACGCTAATAAAAAGAGATGGATGTTTTTTGATTAGATTTAATTTGTAGTTTCGGCTCCAGTGGGTAGGGACGATAAGGCTCCGGGTAATTCGGGAAGGTAATAGGGAAGATTGGTTTATGTTGACATGCCTCAAAAGGTTAGGCACTTGGCAATCAAATTGATTGCAATAAAGATTTAGTGAGCTTCGTGTTTTGGAATAGAGTTTGTTATTGTATGACAAAGTTATTGCTGTGCTGACTACAAGGTTATATTTATCAATAAGGGTACCTACTTATAAATAATACCCAAATCCCTTATTAAAATGCATGCATTTCAAAGAAAGTGTTTAGGTACCTAAGTACTGACAGTGTCTGCTTTGGAATTCAAAAATAACTTTGTAACCTAAGCTGTGCAAAAAAATCCTAAATGATAGAATGGCCTTTTCATGAGGAAGGATTTTTGAAATTTATATTCTGTGCAAAAAAATCCTAAATTATGTAAAGGCCTTTTAATGATTTTTCAAATTTATTATTTAAAAAAGTAATTTAATTAATAAAAACCCACTTTAAAGCCTACCTAATGGTCCATAATGAAATTGTATGTTAGGGATTTATTTGATTAGTACCTACCTAGATCATATAAATCATCGTCACAAAAAAGTAGGTAAATCCACTTCCGACTCAACGTTTTCCCGGAATTCACATGTTTTAACCCTTTAAACCTATCGGACATTCTAATATCGGCGACTAGATGTTGCACTTGTACGAACGTTCCGGTTACACACCGGATCTGCAGGGTTGTCCGGATCTCTTATCCGGATAACGTGTGCTTAATAAAATTTTATTGCTCGAAGGATTTTGAATGTAGAATAGTATTCCAGTAGGTCACATTGTTATCTAAATATATATATCTCAAAGGTGACTGACTGACTGACTGACTGACTGACATAGTGATCTATCAACGCACAGCCCAAACCACTGGACGGATCGGGCTAAAATTGGGCATGCAGGCAGATGTTATGACGTAGGCATCCGCTAAGAAAGGATTTTGATTAATTCTACCCCCAAGGGGATAAAATAGGGGATGAAAGTTTGTATGAAACTTTGTCAATTAAATTCCGTTCCGTTCCGTTCCGTTCTTTGTCAAAAAACGCGGACGAAGTCGCGGGCACAGCTAGTTATCATTTACGGACTGGCTCGACCGGGGTACTAACACAAAAGGCATCTCGCAGAAGATGCGCGTAGATTACCTATTATAGCAGCGTATTGTACGATGTGTAAGAGAGCCGAAAAGCCAAACCCCCCCGCCCCGCCCGCCCTTCTCCTCCCTTTGTACCACTCCCTTTCAGGTCGTAAATTTTGTTCTATTAGAAAAAGTAAAAAATAATAATACTAGGAATGTGTGTTTATCACATTACTAGTATTCCCTTTAGCCCCTCCAACTAAGCTCATGCTTGTGTCCAGGATGGGGATCGAACCCGGAACCTTTCAGCTACGAGGACGGCCCCTCTAACCACTAGGCTATTGAGATTTTAATATATTAGCTGCGCACTGACTGACTTCCACACTGCCTCGCGATGCTGCTGCGCCTCGTTCTGTCAGCATGACTGCTCGTTGACTGCACGTGCCTCGTCTGGTACATCCACACACACCGAGCAGCGCGCGAGGCATATGCTTTGTTTGCCACCCAACGTTATGTCACACGCCAAATTGATTGCTCGGGTGTACCCTTTGTATCGTCTCACGATACGTGAAATACCAAATTTGAATTGATGTGAACGTTTTATGGGGTTTGTCTACGTGATTGAGTCGTTCGTCTCAAACGTGCTGTGTATTTGTTTGGACAGGTGAAACATTCACACCGATTTATGTTGGTGTCTCTATATTTTGATAGCCAAAAACAGAGACAACAACATTGATTATTATATCACTGAGGTGCAGTCTCATGATTATACAACCATGCCATACAACCATGGTGCAGATGCCTTTCATGGCATACATTCTAAATGTTTGGGGTCTCATTGTTCCAAGCTAGATTTCTGCCAATAATCTAATGTTATCCATTCACGAAATCAAAATATAAAGATTCAGTACAAGATATATTAGTTTTCAATACAATAAATCTATTTCCACCCCCGCCCCTGGTACGAGACGTCCGAATCTGCATCTGGGAAATTGAACTGTTGTTTTCTAAATGTATTAGTGCATTTATTCGCGCTAGATGCATTCGCTTCGATACTGCACGATAATATTTTAACTTTATCTCGAATAGTGTAACGAGAATTCCTTTCTGGATGCCACAGCGTAGGCAAATGGGTGTTTCAGTGTGATAACTACTTATATATCACGGTTGTTTTTTATGACATAGGTACAGGTAATAATTTTTATTAGGTTGATTATAATTTATAGTATTATAAAACATGATTTTCATTAAAATTCTCTACAATGTCAGCGAATACGTGCGATCGATAAAACAGGGATATATGAGAGACGTACTGACAGTGTATAGTTTCAAATGCTACCAACAGATGGCGTGCTACGGCCAAGGTGTCTTCCGCCGTTTCATCGAGCGCTACAACATTTTGATCATGTTCGCAATATATAATATTATTAAACTTTGCTTAAACATTTCACCATGACCTCAGACATCAGAATAAAAGGATCTATAGAAAATAAGTGTGCCCATTTGTTATATACATAGCTTCGTGTTTTTTACTTGGAATAAGTTTCGAAGTAAAAAAGAAATATAATTTCAGGTAGAAAAATGGCCTCTTTTCCACGTTAAATTGAATCGGCAATACAATCAGGCTTTAATAGTGTTACCAAAACAATCGATTGACTGTCGATGGATAATCGATCGAACGGTTCTTTATGTAAAAAATTACATTCGACGTCGACTCATCTCATTCTACTATTTATGGGGATCAGTAGATCCATTCATTACTCAAAATTCATCTCCGAAATTGATTATTTTACTGACAATTCGTCCGCTATTCCCTACACTGTGGCACCTCCAGACGACGATGCAAAAGCGTCACTGGGCATGTTTATATCCGAGGGGAAGAGCGCAAAAACTGCAGCGTTCCCGGCTGCCTTTTTAACATAATAATAGATTTCGGCTTGCAACAATTTATTTCTAACTAGCTACGGCGGCGGCAAGTCGCGAATCTACCCTCACACACATAGATGTTGTTTTGTTGTTTTGTAATTGATTTGGAAGCAGATTGGGGAGTATTAGGTGCGTGATAAATGACGGGCGTATCGCGATAGCCATATTGACGATATCGCGGGAAAGCCTGTGTTGGTTTGCGATAGCAGTGTACTGGTAGATACGGGTTGATAATGAAATACTTTCCATTGAGTTTTCTCTTGAAAGGTCATTTTGAAAACAGGTTGTTGATGCATTTTGATGTAGGTAATAAATTTAAATATGTTCTTTAGAAATTGAATGATAATAAAAATAGGGGTGAAATTACAATTTATAAAATTATTACGCTGAAGTTACGCTATTAAAATAGCGGACAGATATACAAATTTGTTTTTCAGAGTGTTCCAGTAAATACTTCAAATTCAGCTAAGCCTCAGAGTACTAATTACCGATTATAAACATCGTCGAAACAAACCCAAAGTATATCAATAAAATGTAACATCGAAGCCTGAATCACTACCCTATAAGTTCCACGCACAAACCCCAAACGAGATTACGCAAAAGCAACGTCTGCCAACATTCTCAGAGCCCGGTGCAAGTTCCGCCTCAACATTGTTAGAAATATCATTATTAAACTGAAAACCGAGGTACAAGGGAATCCACTCCAATCCGGTGGAAATCTTCCCCAAAAACACAACAAGGTAGTTCCATTACAAACTCAGATAAGTTCAGAGCCCTACTCACAGTAAAAACGTGTAAAAAATAATGAGAAAAGTGTACTCAGTCACGAAATCAAGACAGCAAACATTTTAACGTTATTTAGGCCAAGTATTAAACTTATTACTTCAAGACATTACAATTTTTAAATTTGTTAAAATGCAAGCGAAATTGGTATCTAAAATCTGGGTGGGAAAAGTAAATTGGACCGCATTGAGTTGGTTTGTGTGCCAACGAGAAGCTCGTCAATTCCTATGAGGTGTAGAGTATAAATAATAAAGAAATATAAGTCCGTTGCAACTTAATTTTGCTCAAGAAACTTTTTGATTTCAAAATTACGTGTTTGTTCAAAGTTGGAAGAGTTTAGATTGAGTTCTTGGTTGGTTTACGGCATCAGTATTTTTATATAAGCCGTCTGGTTTTTTAAAGAAACTGAAGCAATCATATCGCGTAGAAACAATTCTAGAGCTGAAAAAAAGCTTTGGTCTTAAAAAGGCAGCGATCACGTTTTCTTAACCACAACAATGCCATCTCATTTTCAAATAAGGTTATCACTTGCTGAATGGTGAACGAATACATCAAACGTTGGAAAGACGTTTGAAGGTCGCCAATTCGAACTTGGCCAGCGTGGCCAAGATGGCTCTTGGATATGGACCCACTTGCCCTCGCATTGCGGAAGAATCTGCTCGGTATAGTGGCAATATGCTCCCTATTACCATCAGCAAAACGTGGGACTACTAAGGTGCAACTCTGCCTTCCCTTTTGAAAAATTCATCAGATTTGCCACCACTGACTGTTACTGCTGTTAAAAACGTTCGTACTTTCACCGCTGAACAAGTGACAAGCAATGATTAAAACATATTATGTGAATCGAAAATTCTAGAGCTGCGAGCAGAGGTTCGAACGTGAAACCTCTATAATCCAAACAGAGCGCTATGCCAAATTACAAAAAATATATTGTGTAATTGTGGCACCGCGTATTGCACAACATTTCAACATGTAAGTGTCCCTAAGCAAATAAACATCAGACTTCGAACGTAGGTATTCGACCATATCCGATCAATGAACCTTGTTAACCTTAAGTATCTGCTACCAATCCGTGACTAATTTAAGATATTTAGCCCCTTCCGTACCTCTGAGAGCGTTAAACCTTTGATAAATCTGCATCTTATTTTTTTAAACAAGTTTAAAGGCTTGGGTCGGTGCAATGTTAGAACAGGTTTCTTAGATAGGGTCATTAGAGCTTACGATCTGAACCTTTCATGTATTCCAATTGAAGATGTCAGGCCGCATGAGATCAAAGATAGGTATTAATAAATAGGTATACCTCTGGAATCAGTTTATAAGTTTAGGTCCAATTAGTTGAATTAATATCAGTGGTGCCTTACACTGGTCTTCAATCAGCGGTTACAGTATTCCTTCTGTGGCAATCAGCCTATAGTGTTATATTTATCTTCAGCTTAGCAACGGAGGGAATTGCAAAATTTCCACTCCTCCTATTCTTACTTTCCATTAAATTCAAGGTCTTACAGGAGTAACAGTGGAGTGGGAGTGTGGTGGGCCTTTTCCAGCGATTTGCTCAACTTGTACATTGAATTTGCGTTCCTTATTTAAAATAGTATCTACACTCCATAGGTAGGTATTTCTAGATCTTTCTAGGAGATCTGAAATTAGAGGAAGTGAGGTCCTTCTCATTTGCACAAGTGGTATGCAAATGGTACAAGGGTATGCAGTAGGTTAGGTACTTCTAGAAGGACCTCGCGATCCTCATTTAAAATGATCGTAAAAAGACGACGTGAAAATGTTTTGACATCCCTCCTAATATAAAGTTGGGGAGTGTTCACACTTGATAAGGTAACGCTGCGATCGTAAAAGCCAACGAATCAGGATAACGCGATAAGGAATTGTCTGTTCATGTTTTCCTTGTTGTGTACCTTATTGTTCTTGGATAGAGGTGATTTTAGGAGCGGAGTGATTCTTTAATGGTGTAAGTACTGCATACTTATTTAAATGTTAGAGGGTAAGTAGGTACCTTCGAAAAGTCGCTTGGGAATTGGATATTTGAGTAATATCGAGTTTAGTACCCAAATACATTGTGTTTTATACGAACTCATTAGTACCAATCCTTTATAAATTGGTAGATTATGAAATCGTTTAACAAAAATATTAAATGATTAAAAACATATTCACTATTAAGTTATGACGTCATGCATCACTAGTACCTACTGTTATCGAATCTAGATTTTTTGCCAATTGTGAAGTTAATCCTAAGACATAATTTATATACCTACCAACTGAAGTCTGCAATAAAATGTTATTGGTCCGATACTATATGTATTGTATAAAGTTTTGCTGCACTGACAAAAGTGAATTTCCTTCAAAAATTAAGCGTACAGTCGTCTAAAAAATAAAAACTGGGAACTATACTCATATTTTTTTTAAATAAGAATACTTTGTAGAGTTTTTAAATTATTATATGCTGGGTGAACTGAATATCGCCGTTCTATTCCTTTACAAGTACACTCAGCAACATAAATATCGGAACAAGTTATTATCAATCTGCGCCCCACCACTCCCCTATTTCCCGAAGCGTCAATTTCGTGTTTTTACGACGCTCGGGAAACGTCAAGTTAATCAAACACTACCGGCGCGGCGCACGGCAAGCCGAAACGTTTTTAATTAAACTTCATTACGCAGTATTCAGCCGTCGAGTTTTATGATCGCCCGAGAAGCAGTTTATGGGCAGTTTGTTAGTGACAGGAGAGGTGGGAGGGGGGTTTGCAGGTTCGATACCTAGCTAATGAGTCGTTTTTTGGCTCAACTCCACCTATCGTCCACCTGTCGTTGATAATCCAGCCACTCGTACGAAACGATTCGTATCGTCTCTCGTGATCGGTCCCGCTAAGGAGTGGAATTCGCTTCCACCGTCTGTTGTGATTATAACTTGGTCTCTTCCGATATAGATTAAACAAGCCGTTACAGTGGGCCACGGTCAATCACTGACCAGTCCGTATTATAAAAAAACTTTTTTTATTAACAAATAAGTTAGCGATCGTTAGCAGACATAATATTACTTCGGTGTATAAGAAGCATTACGGGTTAGTATTCTCTAGGCGCGTCCACATGTACCGAACAGCCGCGCCCTAGCAATCAGTAATGACGTGCCCGGGCACGCTACTATGTACAAACTACAATACCTACGAGCGCTGTTAGCTGGCCGCTCTGAAGTAAGTTGTAGCGGCGCTATAAATCTAAATATATATAACTCAAAAGTGACTGACTGACATAGTGATCTATCAACGCACAGCCCAAACCACTGGACGGATCGGGCTGAAATTTGGCATGCAGGTAGATATTATGACGTAGGCATCCGCTAAGAAAGGATTTTGATTAATTCTACCCTCAAGGGGATAAAATAGAGGATGAATAATCCGGAAATTTTTGTTAAGTTACACGCGGACGAAGTCGCGGGCACAGCTAGTTATTAGTATAAAAATGATTTACTGCGATGGCACTGGTCCTAAATTCAAGGCAGCTGACTGGCACTGTAAATGGGGACGCGCATATTACCTAATCCGAAACAAAATCAGAGATATTTTGAACCGTTTCAATTAACCCCCAAACCATTTTACGGAATAAAAGCATGTCGCTATGTCGTTATAGTTCAATTGTAAATATATATAGTGAGTAATTTGCGTAATAATTTAAGATGCAATACGAGTAAAATATCTATAACAAAACAAGACCTCATACAATAGACTGGGGGAGATCCCAGTGACAAAAACAATCACTCACCGTAACATCACCGCAAATAAACAGCAAACTCGGCACTAACATACACTTAAAACACTAACACACAATCGGGAACAACTCACAACCCGGGAACATGACCTTAAATAGGACAAAATGCAGTTTACGAACACCGAAAAACGTAACGTAACGTGAAGGAGTAACAAACATACATACATACATCCACACTCACAAACTTTCACATTTATAATATTAGTAGGATTTAACAGGGAGCGATTATGATATCACTAAACTCCAAATGAGCATACATTTTTGTACTTTATATTTTAATGAATAATTTATGATTTGATTATACAATTTATAATGAATTTTAAATATAAATAAATGTTATATTTGATCTATACAAATAAATAAAATTGGAGTGTCTGTTTGTAATATCAAAATAACACCTTTTCACTAAATGCATATGAAAGTACATACAAAACCTATAACAAAAACGCGATATAAAAAAATTTGTCTGTCTGTCTGTGTGTTTGTTCCGGGTAATCTCCGAAACGGCTGGACCGATTTTGACGGGACTTTCACTGGCAGATAGCTGGGAGTAACTTAGGCTACTTTAATTTTAGAATAACAATAAGGGTTCCGCGTAAAATAATAAAAACACATGAAATCAAAGAGTATCTCCGAAACTGCTGGAACGATTTTGACGAGACTTTCACTGATAGATAGCTGGTGTTATAAGCAGTAACTTAGGCTACTTATATTTTAGAAAACTAAATTTAAAAAGATGGGTCCAGTCACGCGGGCTCAGAACGCGGGAGCGGGCTTTTTTGTAAAGTTAAATTCCACGCAGACGAAGTCGCGGGCTCAGCTAGTATATTAATATAAATTAAGTAAGTACATGAGTTATCTTAAATTATTTTCCGTAAATTTTTGTTCCTACTAGAAGTTCCTTACTTAAGGGGCTATGGCCAGAAAAATGAATATCAGTTTTGGGCTATCTGACACTCGCGTTCGCTAGCCACGTCATTACGTAGGCACTACGGAAATCTATGGAGCAGTCTAAATAGTTATTTTTTAACAGAATTAAAAATATGGATGAAGTTCTCAGTTCAGTTGTTTTTTATGTATGTTACCTCAGATGTCCGTCATTTATAAACCAATTTGAAAGAATATTTATTTATTTTATATTTTTTATTGTTTATATTATTATTTATTGATACCAAAATCGGTTCAGTAGTTTGTGAGATGGACTATTTACGGTTACCAGCAATTTAATACGTAGTTTACCATTAAAAACATGACCAAAACTTTATAAAAAAATATCGATTCCAATAAAACTGGGTGCGCTAAATAAAACGCTAGAAATTTGGAGGTCCCTAATTTGGAGTCAGTGTCAATTTAAGTAAGTAGGAGTTGGTAGGTACCTAAGAAGCTGTCCTAACGTAAAGATTCCACCAGCGCAGCGACTCCATATGACATAAATTGTCATTTCTAGCTTTTTAATGCAGGTTTTATTGAATTCAGTTCTATTTTTTTATCATTCCTTAGTCGCCCATTACACCAAAAATTTGGGCGTCAAGTATACTGATTCCATGTGCCCGCGACATAGTCGAAGTAAAGATGTTCCGTTTAAAAAAACCAGGTAATAAGTCTTAAAACACAAAGGCAATTGCAAATTGAATTATGCCGAAAAATTGTATTTTCTTAAATTCGGTAGTTAGCTAGATTATAAACCGATAGTAAGGTCGGTCGTCTGTCATCTTGGAATCCAAAATTTACGTCATAATCGTAATCGGCACGCCAAAAACCTAGAAAATTATACCCATATGCCAGATTTTCCAAAATATTATATAATAGTCCGCAACTTGGGATTAAAAAATTCTCATAATTATACTTCATAAAATATAGCTTGATCTCTGCGACAACTGTCAGTAAAATCACGCCTATGAAGTCTTGAATTTCATAATAGTACAAACAGTACCTGTCAATGTCATACTTTATGGGCATGTCGATCTAATTAGTGATGGGCGATGAATCATCGTGACCACAGACGATATTTGAAATAAAACTTAATTTATCTTTTAGTTTTATTGTATATTTTAATATCATAACATTATTTACATTTGTGCATACTGGATCTAAAATAATAGTGAGTAAATAAAATCTAATTTCGGGAGCGGGACGTCCGATTTGATAATATTTGCGAACAAGAGTTTATAATTAATTTACAAGATTGTTTTAGCGATTCAGAAACTGATCCAGACATGGATTTGGGTTGTACTCCTTTAAGAGAATAAATGTCATTTTATATTAAAATATTAGTTTTTAGCATTGATGATAGCAAGAAACGTCCATAATTTCTATCGACATTTTCTTATATCCTCACAACCCTATAAATATCACTTTGACTTAAGTCGCAGATATCAATATTAGTCATGGCATTTCTTTATGACTCATTATTGCAGAGCTCAGTGGGATGGAAATGAAATCTATACAAATAAATAAAATTGGAGTGTCTGTTTGTAATATCAAAATAACACCTTTTCACTAAATGCATATGAAAGTACATACGACACCTATAACAAAAACGTGTTTTAAAAAATTTTTGTCTGTCTGTCTGTCTTTCTGTCTGTCTGTGTGTTTGTTCCCGGCAATCTCCGAAACGGCTGGACCGATTTTGACGGGACTTTCACTGGCAGATAGCTGATGTTATAAGGAGTAACTTAGGCTACTTTAATTTTAGAAAAACAATTAGGGTTCAGCGTATAAAAATAAGCAAATAAAAAAAACATGAAATCAAAGAGTATCTCCGAAACGGCTGGACCAATTTTGACGGGACTTTCACTGGTAGATAGCTGATGTTATAAGCAGGTTAATTAATTTTAGAAAAAAAAATGGGTCCTGTCACGCGGGCTCAGAACGCGGGAGCGGGCTTTTTGTTAAGTTAAATTCCACGCGGACGAAGTCGCGGGCTCAGCTAGTATATAATAAATTTAGTTAGTAAATTTATTTGACACATAAAGGAACGAAAAATTACAAGAGAGTGACAATTGATCTTCTTAAACAATTGACAGAGAATAAATCCAGAAAAAGAAATCAAATATGAAATTTAAATAAAACCTTATTTTATTTCTAACAATCAAGCTATGTTTTATGAAGTATAGTACTCCTTGTTTTCGCTTCTTCCTATATCTATGGTTCCCCAGATAATTTGGTCATGTCACTCTGTCCGAGCGCCCGACGTCACAGTCCTTTTATTCAGAGGCTAGAAGGCTGCAAACTGGCGCTAAAATGGATTTTTGGTACCGCTACAAAACTGTGTTTAAATATTGAAAGCAATATAATTATAGGGTAGGTTACCAGTTTTAAAAAATAAATCCCATTTACTAAATATTGCCGATTGGTTAAGTCCGCGTCTTGCGGGCTATCAGGTCTCGGGTTCAAACCCCGGCTCGAACCTCTGGATTTTTCGAAATCTATGTGCGAATCATAATTTCTATATTATGATTATCACTTGCTTACGGTGAAGGAATACATCGTGATGAAACCTGCATGTCTTAGAGGATTTAACCAATTTTCGAAAAACATATGAAATCCGCCAACCCGCACTGGGCCAGCGTGGTGGATTATGGCCTGAATCCCTCTCGTGTTGAGGGGAGGCAAGTGCCCAGAAGTGGGACGTCAAAAGGGCTAAAACTATTACTTATATTATATTACTAAATATTGAGCTCCGCAATGGCCTTTTTCACGTAATCACCTCTAACTGGTGGTATTTTAAATTATTCGAATTGATATCGGACACGGATAAGATCACTTACACGTCTGTGTTAGTGCCAAATTAAAATTTATTTTAAATATTTTTTCATGTCATTTTATTGTTGTATGTTATGACATATTCGATTACGTCATACGAATATGTCATACGATTATTAACATACAAATAAATAAATATCGCCAGACGAACACACCAACTGTATGGTCCCAAACTAAGCAACGCTTGTACTATGGGTACCATACAATGGACTGGGGATGATCCCAGTGTCACCCAGACTAGGGAAAATTACGAAGAGGCCATTTTCGAAATTTACCCTGTCGGGAATCGAACCTGCAACCACACGATGCAGTGAACCCAGCGGCCTACGTTCGAACCACTGCGCCAAGCGGCGGGCAAATTATATTTTTTAGTACATTTTAAATAGTCTAAAATATAAGTTGACTTTTAAAATACCCCTTCCCCCTGAACGACATTATAAATAAACAATGATTATATTATAAAATATAATTAATAAATCATTAATAAAATAAGCATTTCGTTAAGTAATATTCAAAAGCAATGTCTACTGAAATACATGTCTTTAAATAAACGTATGTTTTCTCATAATGTCTCCCTTCGCCGTTCAGCAAGTGAAAATTTACGTTGGAAATTATATGGAAATAAAATAATGAACTTTAAAAAAAAGACTGAAAATCTGTCAAATTACTACGATATACAAGTACATATAGTATCGGACTCGCACTTGAAATATTTTTATTTGACCAAAGGAGTTTCCACTCTCTCCGTTTACGTATTGGTTACGACGAATTTATTTAAATTCGGATCTGAAAAAAATCGGCATAGGTCCGACCTCGATGACGTCCGCAGACGACTGAGCTAGTTAGAATATGACAGTGATGCAATTACTTCATGTATAGAAAATATGAGATGACACTAGTGACCGCGCGCTCGGAAGTAAACCACATAAGCGATAAACAATATTTCTTTGGTTATTAACAAAACTAGGGAATGGATTAAATTTTTTCTTATAAGCGATCCTAGATATTATCATTTACTATGTTTTAAAAAAATATCGTCATCTGATTCGTAATAATATCGTGGATGAAATGAAAATAAAAAGCAATAACAGCCAACTTTGGATTTTTTTTCTATCGAGGAAATTTCACTTAATCGTGTTTTCCTATATATGTAATCCTAGTTAATGTTATTGAATAACACATATCTGAAAATAAGCTTCTTATTCTGTAAAATGATAGAAATATTTCGAATTAAGAACCCAAAAATTGCGACTGCCTCGTCTTAACAAGCGACCGTAAATAGTTTGGTTATCTATTGTTCGATATACACTGGTGTGTACAAAAGGGGACATGGTTCTTTTTTAAAATTTGTTGGCAGGGAAGCGTGAAATTTGTAAACTACAGCTGTTGTCTTAAAATGACATACCCAACCAAAAGTGTTGCTGTCTTACTCATATTTATTGAGCCTGATAAGGATGGCGATACATCTGCCACGGTTAAAATATGTACCAACAGCACCAGTACCGAACAGACAAGCTTTTTTAGGATAATATGTGAGGTTCTAGGAGTAGTAGAAGGTAGTCCCTTCAATAAATGCGTGTACTAACTACTAACGGCCACTACGGCCTACCCCGGCTAGTAAGGAGCGATATGGATAGGTAATAATAATCATGTTCAAGTCGATCACCGCCGCGCCGGGCTCACCAACATTTGGGCGGTCATTTTATAAATTCGTGATCCATTCTGTAAACTGTAATGTTAACTAAAATAAATGAAGGCGCAATGTTAATAACATCTTAATTACTTACTTAGTTATTTAATAAAATACTTAATCAATAAATAATAGATAGTCGGAACCCTAACTCCCTCCCACTCCCTCCCACCCTCTGTCCTAGTCCTCTTCAGGCCGCAACGTGCTAGCTATGCCTTCGGTATTACAAACATCTATAGACTACGGTAATTTCATAACATCAAACTCAACTCAAACTCAAAATTGTTTTTGTTCATGTAAGACAACAACGCATTGATGAAAAGTCAGAATTTACCACCGGTTCGGAATGCTGCTTACACTGAGAAGATCCGGCAAGAAACTCAATGGTTACTCTTTTCAATGAAAAAAGGATGGTGTACATTCTCAGGAACAGCAACAGAATGTGGGCAGTCACTAAATAAGTAAGTAAATATTAATTAAATCTCACTCAGATTTAGGTATTTATAATCGAAAGCTAGTTTAGTGAGGTGTGCACACCTACTTTAAATCAATTTAAATGTTTACAAACCAAAATAATCAATAATAAATATCGCCAGACAACACACCAACTGCATGGCCCCAAAGCTTGTACTATGAGTACCGTACAATGGACTGGGGGCGATCCCAGTGACATCCAGACCTAGACAAATTACGAAAAGGCTCTTTCCGATATTTGCCCTGGCGGGAATTGAACCCGCAACCACCATTTGCAGTGAGCCGAGCGGCCTACGCTCGAATCGAACCAGTGCGCCAAGCGACCGTCGAATTACTCGGATTGTACGATTTTTGACCGACTTTGGTCACTTAAAAAGAACTTGTAAAGTGTCTCGTTGGCCATGGGCTCAACACTCACGTAGCATAGTACCTTAAAATGATCACGCAGGTGGTCTTACACTAAAATTGTTATCTTTTCCGTATCAAATGTCATCGAGGGAGGACGTGAGCTGGTTGCGGTTGCGTTATTGCTTCCCGGCACGAAGGCCGAAGGGACACAGGCTTGATTGACATTACTTATTTATTCATTCGTATGTCCTTCGGAAGGGTTGGGTCAGCCCTTAGAATTACTGTTGGTACTCGAATGAAGATCACTTGAAATATTTTCGATCGAGAATTATTTAAGGTTTTAGTTCAAAATTTGCGCTGGAGGAGACTTCGGTCCCTTTCAGCTTTTGCTGCGCCAAACGCCTTTCGGCACAGGTACCACTGTGATAGGTACCGAAATATCACATTTTTGTGTTATTTTTGCCTTGTAACCTCTTGTGACTGTTGAATTCATAATGTTACATGACAAGTGAGTTTTTTGTTATTATAGAATATCGGGGAAGATAGTTTACTGGTTGCAATGTACTTAATTGGGGGCGAAGCCTTTGCCATTACACGGAACACTCTCCCATAAGACGCAGGGAATTCGGGCCATAGGCCACCACCCAGTGGTGGCACAGTGAATACTCACTTGAATTCGATAAATACCAGAGGCGAAGTTTTTGAAACCATACAAATGTGCCCAAAGCGTGTGTTCGACCATTTAGCTATCTCGGGTAAGTAGTTTTAGTAATCCCTCTATCGAGTTCCAGTGGTAGCGGTCAATTTTTGTTTACGAGCCCACTGGACCCTTTAAATACAAATAACTTTACCTTTTGGGAACAATGTTTATGAGTGTTTCATTGGACGGGTCCTCCGGCGCGCGGCGGGGCGAGGGGAGGCGGGGATCAGGGATATTTGATGTTACTAGTATAAAGGCTACCTGGGGACGTGTTCCTTATTTTGTCAGGTCATTAGCTTGTTACCTTTAGCGGGGTTAGGATGTATCATGTTGACTTATTTAAATCTCAAGGTATTCATTCGGATTTTTAGACACCCTATATAATGTTCATGAAAGTCTTGGGTGGCAAAGACCATGATATTTAAAAGTCCTTAAGTTAGACCATTACGTCATGGCTTTATGGATTGTAATATGTATATATTATAAGGGATATTATCACTGCTTTCATTTTAAACCTTTAAGGTCATTTTGGCGTGGCAATTTAGGCAGAACCAGGGTTCTGCTTACCAAACCATGACTTTCAATCGAAAATAATCATCATGTGAACTCGGAGTAATGTCCCTAACTTATGTCTTCTATGACTTGCATTTCAATAGTTCAAAATAAGCCGTCGCCTCTATCATAATCCCAATGACCGATTCTATACGAAAACAAAGTGTCACAGTGTCACTGACCCCATCCGACACTCGTACATACATCTAAATACATTTAAATACCTACAGATAGTGATAGCCTAGTCGCGGTCATCGAACCGCTATCTATGACCTTCCGAGCGACCGATATACATTTCTCCATATTATTTTTGCATTAGTTGAACGGCAGATTATAGATGTTGCAAGTCTCAGATAGCATTGTCGATTCGAGTGATATGACGATCCTGGAAATACATCGTCACACTTGTACTCCGCAAAGGGGTACTACATTTCGCCAATGTTATTTCTGTCCAAATTTGGGGCAAACCGGTCCTCCATATCACGGTATTAATGCGGTTTTTAAGCCATAATTATTTCGCCACAATGATGGGTGAAGGTTGGCTAAATTCAAACCTCTTCCAATAGATCTACTTACAGGCTTCCTCGCGGTGGTTTTCTTCACCTTTCACCATCCTGGCTATCAGCTTTGATGGAAATCACACGTGATATATTCCCTAAACGGACAGGCAACCATACTGACTGAACATATTATTTAGATACTTCGTATAATAAATTCACAAAGGCTAAAATATAAATGTTTATAGGCAAGAAAATTAAGTTCACAATATTCATGTACATTTTCAGACTTTATCTCCCAACTGGCAGGCGTCTGGCACCCACATCGACAGTAACATGACGGCTGCCCTGAATGCTGTAACTTTCAAAACAAAAGAATATTAATATTTCATCCTTTGGCCCTCTTTGAATTACTTGTTTATAGTGAGTTAGGTAGTTAGATACCTACCTATAACGATACGGTAGGCACATACTTACTTGTTTGACGTGTGAACTTCGGCATCATCGTATAGAAGACAGAATCGGGAGGTCGTATTGCTATGTCTCAACAGTTAAAATTGAATATCACGAATTCATCATATGATCGTACGTCACGACTGCATCATGTCCCAAAATTAGATAATGGCGCAAGGTGACATGGTGTGATAAAGTTATAATCGCGAGTTCATCGACCCCGTTATCAGTGCGACCTCAGAATCACCGATAGCGTATCGCGGTGTTGTTGATATACACCGGAATATTTTTGTTTATAATGCCAGGTATTGATAAAATCTTATTGAACATTTTATATGATGGGAAATATTTATATTTTCTTAAAGAATATCTATTTCATGTTTTATCATTTATGTTTTTACCGACATATAGCCTCCCCTCAACACGAGGGGGATTCAGGCCATAATCCTTCACGCTTGCCTAGTGCGAATTGGCGGATTTCTCACGTCTGTCGAAAATTGGTTACATTTTCTAAGACATGCAAGTTTCCTCACAATTTTTTCTTTCACCATAGGCAAATCATAGTCATATGATTGTAATTGTGATTCAAAATTACATACATTTGGAAAAACCTAGAGGTGCGAGGCAGGGTTCCGTACAACTATGGTAATTGTTTTACCGTACTGATGTTTGCTTAGGTTCAAGAGCTTAAGGGTCTGCTAGGTACCGGTAGTCTCCGGCCTCCAAATGGGTGAAGTCCGCTTGGCTGTGCAATGAATCAAACCCGCCCGCTTCTACCAATAGGATCGCTTCATTTCCTGACATCTTGTACCTAAGAAAATAAAACGATCCTTTAGTCAAAGGCAGACCCGCATAGCACAGCCAGGTAGACGGTCACCCTGGTTGTTCAAATGTACTTGATCTGGCCAAGGCGTGTTGGTACAATGACGATGGCCGTGCCCATCACTTTAAGGTCAAATAACGTTTAGAATTCATTATTTGAATATTTCAGTTTCCTCTCCACGTTTTCCTACTAATTAGTACGAGGAAGTTTTAGCTGAAGGATAATAGCTTCATGATTGAGTGGTGTCGTGTTTGATACACGGTCATATCTGGTATGTAAGTACCTATTTGAGTCCTTATCTTCTAGTGAAGTGGGTGTAAAGTGATTTGGTGAAGAGAGGTAGAAGAAGAGAGTGACCCTGATAGTGCGTAGTATCATCGGTGATACAATGGGAACCAATGAATTTCAAATTGGATTAGCAACTGTAGAAATTAATTTTGGATTTGAAATTAGAAACCGTAATCCTCACATGTTTTAGATTATGGTGACAACCTTAAATAAAATAAATAAATATCGCCAGACTGGCACACCAACTGTATGGTCCCTAACTAAGCAACGCTTGTACTATGGGAACCATACAATGGACTGGGGCGAAAAGGCCATTTCTGAAATTTGCCCCGGCGGGTGCGTTGCGCTGAATTTGGCATTTATGACTTAATTGAAGTCTAGACTTATAATTGCAACAGTTTAAATAAAGGCAGCGTAAAGAGACTCCAGACTAACATGTTTACAGCAGTGAATCAACATTAAAATTTCAAGTTACACCCGACATTATTATAAATTCCGCTCACGCTGAAGATTAAAAAACCAACATGGCCACTGGCCGTGAATCACACAAAACAATTAACCCAGATACGTTATTGCGATCGGCTTAGCTCTATGAAATTATAAATGTAGGAAGTATTGTGTGATTCAAACGAAGCTCGCGTGTAGTGCTACTTGGAGACGTGGTGCATGGGTAAATTGTGAACTTGGTACAAAACAAAAAATGCTTGAACCACCACCGTTTCTCCTGTAAATCAGGAAAAATGATGCTTAACAAAGACCCTGAACTTTGACCTTCGACAAGTCCCGAGGTAAAAGTAAATTAACTGTCCCCCATTATAATTTCAACGAAGGTATTAATAGGAGGAGTAGAAGAAAACTATCTACTTTTTTCCTTGCAAAGGGGAAGTTAATAATTGAACACTCTAAGGCATGGTTAATTGTCTATTAAGATAAAATGACAATGAACGAAGCAATGAAGAACCAGATAAACATAAATGTATCTAATTCAAAGCTGTTACTAACGGAATGTAAATAATGCTAGGTTTTTTCCACACTACAATTGTACCTAACTTCAAACATGGTTCGTTCACACAACGTTCGTTCAAACATAGCCTTGCATTTTATCTGAAAGTGAGTCAGTGTAGGTACTGATTTCTGGCCGGCCCGAGCCGCCCTTCGCGTATCGTGCGCACTTCAATGCTACTAAATACTTAATTGCTAATGAGCTGATATTTTGTGGGTCAGTGTTGAGCTAGAAACCTTGTGTAGAAATAGGCGTGTTTTTGATGAATTCAAACATTGGATATTGAGGCATTTGGGTCTAAATATACTTAAAATACATTTTATTATCCAAGTCATTCTGAAGATGCCATGAATGGAGAAATAAACTAATCAATCTTATGTCATCATCAAAACCAAGAGGTCCCAATTTAAATCCTGATTTATTGACTGAGCGTTCCCTTAACATTTATCGTTATTGGAGAGTTTAGAAGTAATGTGAAAACATGTCAAAGAAATTACTCAGCGACGGTACCAGGACAACATACAATCAGGCAGGTTCAATACTTACTGGTCAATTTCAAAAATGAAATTTTCTGTCTTTGACTGTCCCGCTGACGTCACGGTAGTCAGCGAAACATTTTGCTAGCTGCATGCCCTTCTAGGTTCATCGGCACGCTTCCTGTCACGCCAAGGTCAGCCAGCGATAATTGATAACGTCTTGTTTGTATGCTGCGCTTGTTATCGCTTCAAAACTCATAAACAATATTTTTTCCGTCGACGATAGGTATAGGTAGAAAGTGATTGTGATTCCAGATTTGTGGTTGCGTAATTTAAATGTAAATTTATTTAAACCCCTTATTTTCCTCTAGGTACTAGGGACTCATAACTTCCTAGTACCGTTGTTGATAGCAGTGATGTTTAAAAATAAAGGGTATTAAAATGTATTCAGTCCAACCTATAGTCGTCTTCGCAATTAATATTTACAGTGCCATGCTCCAAAGCATATCACTTTCGGAGCAGTGAAATTAAACATTGTGAAGTTCGTCTGTTTCGAATGTCCTGTGAAGTTTGCCAACCAGCACTGAGCTATGGCTCGATTCACCCTCGCAACATGCAAGAGTATTTTTGGTATCAAGGCAATATGCTCGCTCGCCATTAGGTACATTGGGACCAAAATCCCATCGCAATATAGATGCACAGCCGACGCTACTGCCCATCCCTTTCTATAAAAATAAGACAATACTTTTTCACTGATCAACAACCTATCGTCAGCAATGACAGTACACAATAAGGTCACATTGCACGATGCAGGAAACATTGACGTTGTGACGTTGACCACGTCATAGTTAGACCATGATGCTTGTGATCTAGAATCTATAATAAAAAACTAGATCTTAATCTAGAATCTAGAATAAGTTGAATAATCGTGGGAAACCGTTTTGCTTCAATAAATGCAATGATAACCATTGTATAACTTAATTATATCCATTGACGACCGCTTGCGCAGTGGTTCGAGCATAGGCTCGTGGTTGCGGGTTCGATCCCGCCGGGGCAAATTTCGGTAATGGCCTTTTCGTAATTTACCCAGGTCTAGGTGAAACTGGGATTGCACCCAGTTCATTGTACGGTAACCATAGCACAAGCATCGCTTTTTTGGGACCATACAGTTGGTGTGTCAGTTTGGCGATATTGATTTATTAATTGGAAGAAAATCTACTTTTCCAAGATGTTTTATTGTGCTCCGACGAATCCCGTCTTTTCCCCCATTTACGATAGTACAGAATCGTGTTCTTTTACATTTTACAGAACTGCCCATATAGGGGTTTTCTTTTTACTAGTTGTGAAAGCCAGAATAAAAGAATAACTTACAACTGTTTGTTTTTAGTATGTACCTAATTGTCACCGAGTGACCCCAATATCACCTGATAAGGTGACGATTGAGTGGAGACCTCGACTCGGCAGGCGTAGTGTAGGACGCCCTCCGACCAGGCAGGATGACGATCTGCGAAAGACTGCAGGCAGATGCTGGATGCGGCAAGCCGAAGACAGGGCGCTATGGCGCTCATTAGGGGAGGCCTATGTCCAGCAGTGGACAAGTATAGGGTGGTGATGATGATGATGATGATGAAGGTGACGATGACGCCGAAGATCTTATCCCTAACTCAATAACAGCCTGTTAACTCTAGATTTGAAAAGACCCAAGTTATACATCTCCGGAAATTGATGGTTCGCACCGTAACGCTTATTCCACTTTTTTGGGGTACGTATCGAGGACTACAAAACAAATCGTTCCTATTCGTGGAATTTAGACGACATAAAGATGAAATATGATGTAAAGACACTAAGTTGTTTTACACTTATCCTCAAGGTGACCATTACTTTGTAAATACCAATAGTAATTATTATTTATATAAGACATACCCTTAGCTGCCCTACGTTCAATGTTACGATGTGAGAGATTTCCTGAAATAAAAAATCCACTTCCGTGCTATTGTTCACGAAAGTAAGTACCTAAGTGTGTCAATATTTACATTTCTTATTTTTCATAACTCACATGGGTCGAGTCAGAAGTCATCGGTTCTCTGAAATTGCTTGACGTTGACGTAATAGGTACTTTATCTGAGGATTGTAAAATAGGAACTAAGTCTAGACCTAGCCTTTCCTTCTCACTCATTTTCCTTCTTCTCCTCGTCTTGCTCGTATCCTGCGTCTTTGTTTCCCGCTGACTATAATAAGGATGTTTTCAGGTCGAGAGTGAACAGGTACTTTCTTGGTGAGTATGTTCCACCATCGACCACATCGTCCCTTACCAACAGGTGAGATCGTGGTCAAATACTTGAGTATCTTGAAAAAAAAACAGTTGTTCTGGGTATGGGCAAAAGTATTGCACTAACAATGCTTCGTCCATTTTGCGTCTAAAAATAGCCTGATAACATATTCTTGTATCTTATCTTAGCGACAGATTGTCTGCTGCAGTGATTGGCGGAATGTATAACATAAGTGGTGACTGATAGGGGAATGTAATGAAAGAAAATATTTATATAAATCTATGACAAACGACCTACCTTAGAAAAGAACTGGAACAAGATCTGTAGGTTATTTAATTGATGGACTGATTATATTGGATACGAAACTAACTTTGTTTTATTCATGGTATGAACATAGAGTAGATGCTGGAATTTTTGGTCACTGTACTGATCATAAGCAGACATAATAGACTTATCAATTTGTCCATTTACATATGGGTGTATATACGACGCGTCATGGGTTAAGTTGGCATTGATGAATGATGCCTCATCTAGAAGAACTATTATCCTATAAGAAAGAGTATAGATTCTTATGAGCTTGGTCAACTTGTTCGCATATTTCGTGAACAATGGAACAGCTAAAAACAACACCCACCCATACTTTTCCAAAAATTATACAGCCCCCATAACCTCTCCATACAAATAGAGAATCGAATGTTCAATTTGTTTATGTATATTCATGAGTCCAAGGCGGCATGTCCCGTAAACCCGCCCAGTACGAGGCCAGGCCAAATTAATTTGGCCCCCGCTATTTAGCATTCATTCGGTACAAACCGTTAGCCATGTTGGTTTAATACGATTGAATTAATCAGCTGTTGATGAAGTCTTTTCGGAAGATTGAGTAGATTGGGAACTATTTTCTTGGTGCTAAGAAATCGTTTCCCGCTAAATAAATAAAGTTGAGTTTGATGAGTCTGTTAACAACTTTATCAGAGCATAGGTACATCTAGAAGCATAGATTCTGTGTTATTACGGTGTTTTTTTAAAACGCTGTCTGTATCCACTGCTACATAAGACGGTTTTATGATAAGAAGTGAGTCAGAAGCAAGCTGCTAAATTTGCGTTGTTATTTTCAATTTAGGCTATTTTGTCCAGTGACTTAACTAACTTGGCCACTTTTTAATAACTAGTACATTGTAGTAGATGATTTTACTCCTTTATGTTTTTTATAAGTATTTATTTACTTACTGAATATACTTATTTATATCACCTTTCGTAGTTAGTAGAACTACTTGCTTCTTATAGTTCATATTAATGTAGGTATATTACTCAAATAGGTTTACATTATACATTCCACAAAAATCCTCGCACAAATTCAGCAGCAACCTTTCTGAATATCAAAAAAAATACTCGCGTTTGATAAAATTTAAGCCAGTTAACCAACCATCAATCAACTTAATTAATATGTACGCAGGAGAAAAATATTTAGCACTGTAATGTAACAGATAAGAAGAGTGCGGTAGGCCCTGAATAACAACATGCTCATTAGCATTCACTGCGGCCCCTACTAGATATTGGAGGCGATGAAAAAATACGTCGAGCCTGACAAGATATAACCCGGGTTTAGCCGATTTCAATTTGTTTTCACCAACCAATCAGGGCTTGTTGGCTTTGCGGCTGTTTTTGGTTTGGCTGGTTTTGAAATTTCAACTTTAACATGTCCATAGAACAGGACCAGGTATGGCGCTACAGTTACATTCCTCAATTTCTAAACTGCCATATCGCGGCCTTGATCAATAAGTGAAAATTAAAGCCACCATGTCACATTTCAACGCAATAATTTCATAATTTCGACGTCATTTCAAATCTGCTCAAAATATGATGACGTAATCAAAAATGAGTAATGACCCAACTTACACACGGCGCGGCACACGAAATTAAAGCGATATGTTTGGGTAACAGAGTATGGGTTAGAGGCCAGCGAGAGCTTCTTTTAGGGTCGCTTAATGAAATAATATTTATAGGGCTAAAAGTTAAGTTGACTAACTATTAGGTAGGTACTTCAGATTGTAGAAGTTGCTTGTTTGTATTTGTATGTGTAGGTATGTTGTGGATAGTGTTACAGGTACCTAAGGGGTTGAATTTCAATAAAAATCAGGTTATTTTTTAAAAACTGGATGTTTTACTTTAAGATATATAATAATATTATATATTCATTGAAACAAATTACAAATACAAAATTTACACGTCTGTCTTATGTATTAATCAATAACTACATTATTAATTAATCGTAGATACTTAACATTTTAAAAGACTAACCATACATTATATGTATTATTATGTAGTTAAGATACAATGACAATAATTTATACAGCGGACGAGGGGAAAATCATATCAGGTTATCGAAACGTCGTAAGAAAACCTTACCACAGTGTCCTCGAGAGAATAAAAATCTTATGAAAATAATAGAAATCTTAAACTATTGGACAATATCAAAATAAACCCGTCGCGGGTACGATTCATACTTACACGAAATCAAAACTGATCTAATATGTACACACTTTAGAACCAATATTACAATGTTGAAAACAACAGTTTCCATTTATTTGGTAAGCCAAATGTTTATTGCTACTTAACAAGAGATCCATCGGTAACGGTATTATAGAGCTTCGTAGTTTTTTGGTATAAATTGAATAAAAAAAATACTAATACAAAAATCAGGTATCAGAGGCCACTTGAAGGTGTCTGCGCGAGGCAGGTTGTCCGACTGCTAGACTAGATCGTTCCGGGAGTAGGTCCGAGTACGACACGATTTCCCAAACGCGTGGCCCTAACGAACGATATTTACAAAAAGTCCAATGGCAAAGGGTGAAGCGAAGAAATGAAATCATCAGTCCGATCCTTAGTGTTATTTTAAAGCCATGCTTTCTAGCTTCGTAGGAATAAGTTTGGCATTGTTTTCAACTTCCTTTCAATAATACCAAAGCACACGTATTCCGAATGCACACATGCGACTATCTTAATATTACTTTATCATCTTTAATGGACCATTTTTATATTTTTTTGTTCCTAATTTGATCAACGTATGTATTTACAGTAAATTAACTTGGAATAATTATTCAAATTCAACAATTTGGGACAAGTGTACAGTCGAGCGCACAGATCTTGAAACTATTGTTTAAAGTTTGGACTTGTGGATACGAATTATATGTGCGGGTCGTTGTACACGGCGGGCGCGAAACACTTTATTTTAACAAAAAAATATTCTCATGGAACACAACTGCTTATTTTTTACTTAATCATTATCGTTAACATCTATTATTGTTACTCCTATGTTAGTTCCTTGACTTGGGTTGTGCGAAAATTTTCGTTATTTTTTATTAGTTAATTATAATAATTATTATTATACCAATAATGACACACTCTACTTCAACAACGAATATATGCTTACTACTGTCTGATGGTGATATTATAATATCGGTTATATTGACTTACAGACACCAATTATTAGATACTATTAATGATTACAATGAAGTGCGGGACACGAGAAGAGAACAGAAGATTCGTTGTGTCTTGAAACATTTCGAAGCAAATGGTCATTGCATGTACGGGGACATCTCCCGTCTTTAATGCCGACTTTGGTCTGTGATCACTAAAAAACATCTCTTTCCACAAAAGCCAGCTCAAAAAACCAATCAAAATATCCGGTTACTTTGAACAGAGACGGAAGTCGACACTAAAACGTGAAATGGTATGAAGATATTTTATAATTTATCGCCATTTGTTTCGAAATCGAAGGATAGGAGTTTCTAAGATAGAAATATGCTTATCATAAATCAACAACAGCATAGATACATATTATACAGAGATATAATTATGATCATTTTTTTAAACAAATAACGAGAATATCAACTTTTCAGTTCTGTGAATGATTTCACTAACATTTTAATCGCATTTACATTATAATAATTAACCAATTCTTATTATACACGTGAAACATCCATATTTTATTCAGGTTTCTCAGGGAATATTGATCTAATCTGGATTGAAGCGAGTTTTTCATGCGATTTGGATAAATTGATACACAACAATATTTTAGTCTTACATATGCCACGGTCAATGTCAGACATTTCGTAAAATTACCGGGCAATGCGCTGTAATGGTAGTGGCACTGCCCGAATTGATGGATATTTGAAAATTAAATTATCGACATTGACCACCACATAATGTAAAAAATATGTTCGTAAATATTACACAATATATAACCTACAACAACTAACTACGTCCTTTATGATATTTTTACTTAGACGTTTTGTATACTCTCTAATTTTTTCTCACAGTGTCGCTTTATTTTGACTTCATTATTTATAAACAATTTTTTTTTCAATACTTATTTACATATCAGAGTTTTAAAGTATACTCCCATGGATTTAAAATAACTTTAAGGCTACTAAGAGAGGAAGCCTTAAGCAAACAATTTCGAAGAACAACTTCCAAGGAAGGCAATAATATCTTAAGGACATTTACACATCTAAAATACATAAATGAAAAACTATTAAACCCTGATAATTCCAATAATTATTTTGAAGAACGAGAAGCGCTAATTTACAACATTTTAAATTCGATGTTGCTTTTATTGAATACTGTCGGGGTTTTGATCACTTCCCACTAATAAAAATTATATTTACAAATATCTTTATTACACATTATCTTGAAAATATTCAGAGAACAAGTGGATTTTTGTATGAAACGATCACTTTATGCTTCGAATAAAATAATTTCGCATAAAACAGATAACACTTATGAGCAGGCGAGCACCGGATTTTATTCGAAGCAGAAATTTAAATCGAATAATCCGGTTCACTGTCGGTAATCTTAATCTGCTATTTTATATGGATGTCAAATCCATCCTACAATTTTTATTAGTAGAAGAGAATTTTACACTAATTTGAGCGTCGATGTAACTAACAGTAGATATATATAGTTGTATTGCTTTCAATCGTTGACTTTGAGGACCCCATTATTTACAAGAAAGTTTGCGAAAAAACGAAGCGACTTAGAGAAACAAACGATCTAAGGAAGTACTTTGAACTCACGAAACATAAAGCTGAAGAAACGACATTTTATTGTCAAAGTTGAAAATATGAAGGGGCTGAATATACAGCTAAAATACACTTAAATGAAATTCTTTATTTTTATACTTTTAGAGAGTGATTTATAAAGAAATTTCTATAGAAAGTTTGAGAAAGTTAAAGGTTTTTTTATAAAGTGGCAAGCTATTTACGCTGTCTATCAATTATTACATCTTTGCGTGAAGTAAAGATGTAGTAAACAGTGTTACTTTGAAGATGTATTAAAATAAGTAATTTCATTAAACTGTATACAGAATGAAGTGAAACAAACAAAAATGCAATCTGGCATCGAATAAAATCTTACAATACATTTATACAAGTTATGTATCAACTGCTTCTAGTCACTACGCGCTTAAAATAGTTGTTGAGCATCACTAAAATAAGTTACAAGAAGTTCCAATTTTTTTTTGTTTATTAGGCACAAATTTGTTTTATTTTTCTTCCATACATTATCGCCCTACAACACACAAGACAGATATAGATAACATTTTTATGCAATTTTAATTCTTATTTAAATGGATTTCCATAGACACTTACTAATTATTACATGAACTTTTTTACATATACAATATATAAAGAATATAATATAGGTAAAGCATTTTCTTTCTTACTGATTAGAGCACAACGGATCCCTTATATTTTTGGGACACAGAAATATCTACAAATATTGTTACATTATCAGAACAGGTATTTTTAAGAAAGGTTATCTATCTTAATTATGAGTGAGGTAACATTATTTGAACATTACCTCCAACTAAGTGACACGATTTTCAATGAATTGACAGATTTTTAGCATTTTTTTTTTCATATTTTTTTGTTTAAATACAATTTGTTTAGTTTATGCACTGCTGTGGAATTCCGAAATATTGATTTAATTTTAATTTATCTAAGTACATTATCAAGATTTTATTGTTATTTTTGCTATCTATTTTGTCAGTAATATTGTGACTATCTATTATAACTTTGTAATAAGTATTTGAAAAATGTCCGAATTCCAATTTCCACAGCAGCGCAAAATATCAAAAATATGTACGTATTAAATTTTTTCCACAATATAGTTTGGTATGCCCAGTATTAAACAATAACAAAAAAAATAAAGAGTTAGAGAAGCTAGCGTTGCTAAAACTAATCTAATGCGATATCAGTCTCCACTAGAACCTTATAATTTAGAAAATCCATAAAGTAAATCACAGAGTTTGAATTAGCAAAACATTTGTGTTGAAAAACTAACATTTTGTTGACCCTTCCGATATAGGTACTTGTTACCCCACCTTGCCGCGATACAACGCATACCGTTTATTGATATGTATCTTTCTATAGACATTATTGTTGTCAATGTAGCGAGAGTAAGAAAGAAACGAGAATTGAAAGTGTCCCTTCGCATCGATCCATAAGTGCCATCGTTACTATACAATATAATTTCATACCTTACCATTGAACGAATATTACCTTACGTTACGAATCCTAACCTACACGACCGACTCGAAACATTAAACGTACCAGCGGGCCCTGGCCGCGGGACCGGCGGGCGCACGCTCGCGGAACGAGTGACTCGTAAAGCGGAAGAATCTTATAAAGTAGCAGTAGAATGGTATCTCTAGTACGCGTCACTCGATCCGACTTCGCGCGCGACCGGGGCCCACCTAATCCGAGACAAACACGAAATCCCGCACACCGAAAATCTTTCATGACATACCGATCAGCTTCCAAGTAAAAATTATAATGTTTAACTATCATCTACGTGTGCATCAAAGTATAAAGTGAACTTACGTACAGTATTAACGCAAGACAAACGACTATAATCTAGTCTTATTTTTCTATTACTCGAATGAATACATATTTTGAATCTAAGACGTTTCAAAAATAAAGACGACCCTTAAAAGTACGAATGTTAATAAAAAATACAAAAAGAAAATGACGTAGAATGCAAAGTTACTATTTTAGAACGCACTAGAAGCCAAGTCGTGTGATGTACACGCACAAGAAGTCAGCGCGAGCACGCGGCGCGCTGCGCGTGCGGCGTGCGGCGTGCGGCGGGCGACCGACGGCCCGTGCTAACTAACAGGCGACGGAGAGCAGACGGATTGTTTACTGAGATGCGTCTGAGACGTGTCGTTTGGAAATTACCTCCATTATGTGTCGAAACTATAAAATTGAACGAAAGCAAAATACGACAAAACGAGAACCAACTCACAGCCTACGTTTATGAAAACCCGATGCCGCTTCCCGAACGAAGCGTCGCCGTCATCAAAGAAACCTTTATAACTAAACGATTAAAGTAATCGTACGAACCGAAGAGGAACGCAGCCTCGCGGCCGGTTGTCAAAACAATTTTCACCCTCGATCCTTATTAAATAACTTTGTACATTGAATCCAAATGTCGACACGTCATTTTGGATAGGCACTCTCTAGGCGGGGCGGCGAGTGGTCGCCGCGTCATCGGCCTCCGTGGGGCGGCCCGTTGGCCGACCGCATGAGATCAGTGGAAACGGCCGGCGGCGGCCGTGGCGACCTAACACCGCTCTAAGACGACGTCAGAAACCGGTCGACCCAGTCGCTCGCCACGCCGATCTCGCTCAGCATGTCCGACACGTCCGGCGTGCACGAGAACTCGAAGTGGGACCCTGACGATGAGGACGCTGTCTCGAACGACTCTATGTCCGTCGTCAGCACGTCCAGGTCGACCTCGCAGTCCGCCGGTAGCGGGAGCAAGTCCGTGATGGAATAGAGATCTGTTAGGTCCGCCTGATCGCGACGGTTGTGGTCCTCGTAGAAGCAAGCGGACTCCGGAGAGTCAGGCGAGCCCGTGGGCGAGGCCGGCAGCGGCGGAGGGGCGGGCGTTTCGACCGGAACGCTGGGAACAGTCGGCGCCGACCTCCTCCGTCTAGTGCCGCCCCTGTTGTTGTTCGAATCGGCTCTCTGCTTGCGCTTCGCTTTCGTCACGCCGCCCGACTTCGGCCCGGACCTTTCCGACTTGACGGTCTTCTTGCGCGGCCTGTACTTGTAGTCAGGGTACTCCCTCATGTGTAGCTGCCTCAACCTCTCGGCCTCGTCGATGAACGGCTGGCGCTCCTCGTCATTGAGGGTCTTCCACACGCGGCCGAGGTTCTTGGATATCTCCGCGTTGTGCATGTCTGGGGTCTGCTCGCAAATTTTTCTGCGCTCGATCTGTGACCACACCATGAACGCGTTCATCGGCCTCTTTATGTGGTTCGGATTGTTCTTCTTTGTCTGTGAACAAAAGAGAAACGCTATTAGCCGGAATCACGTTTTCAAATTTTACAGGCAATTTGTGCCCAACTATAATGTAAATTCGCGTTCGAGGTGGAAAATCAACGTAATCTGTTTAATTGTGGGAGTACTATTATTATTTCAGGCATGTCCGTCTCACAGAGCCGGGCCACAAACAATTAGTATGCAAGGCGGTGCAACATTAACTCAGTGTCCTTACTATTAATTATATTGTTATCATATGAATTATGACTATTACAAACGAGTCCAAATCTCTAACACGAGCCGCTGTTCCGCTCTACGTATCTGTTTGTTTACGAGTTCAGAGCCAATACAATGTATAGGCTCACGTAGATTTGTTGTCCCCTGTTTGCTGAAGCACTTTATTAATATTCTGATTAACATTTCCGCGTTTCCAATATCAATACTACAAGTTGTAATGGAATAATCCGTCCTGATAATGTTTTAGGTGTCTACCCAGTAACCTAATTTTAATTCTATTTGCGGCGATATCTGAGGCTATAAAACTAAACGTTCTTACCGACTGCAGTAATCGTTTCCGCGTTTCGGTCGAATATAAAACATTGACTAACGAGGATGTGTAAGGACGCAGGAAGTTATTATCAAATCAGATAGGAAGCGTTCTGAGGACAACATTGTATGGATAGTTGGTTTTCCTTGAAGATAAGCCGTGTTTCGGCTAAGGGAGAGTCGGATAGCTTAGGGGAATTAAGGCAATATCGATTTACAAATTGGGCATCAGTGGCCTAATTTCGTGTGCAGATCACTTGATACACATTCAAAGATATAAAAAATGGTAGATAGGTCATATAGGCTCTGGAAGTGAAACATTAAAACCAGGCTGCTTGGTTCACCCGAGCCCAGTCTCGCATCGCTGACGAAAGCATAAAGCGCATCGATGTTAAGGGGTTTGATATAAAAAATACCTTCGAATGTAATGAAATTGTGCACAAATTATCGCATATCATTCGTTAGTATGACTATTTTTATTTCTTTTATCAAACATATGATGGGCTACATAACAGATATCTGAAGTATATATCCTAATTTATACAAGGTGACACATAATGGGTATACTATTTTTTTTGCAACTTAACTTTGTAAATCTCAAACTATCGGCTTTGTAGGACAGTTGAAGTACTAAAGGTTTTGTAGACTTGTGAAATCGGTCACCAGCTGTATTCCTATAACACCTTTTGTTTTTCAAGTTCCCTCCAAAGCTGATGGTTTTAGAATTACAAAGTTAAGTTTTGAGAAAAAAAGTATACCCATTATGTGTCACCTTGTATATCGCAGTTATAAAGTAAATTGCAGATTACAGATTCTTCTGAAATCATCGTAATGTGAAAAAATACTTTTATAATGTAATCTGGTCAAATTTAGTGAGCACAACCATGTTGAAATTTCCCACCCGCTAGGCACTGGTTCACGCAACACGGCACCATAATATCCCTTATGTCGAGGCAGGCCAATATCATGCGTCTAGTCCGCAAAACAAAACACCCCTTTATTATTCAAATCTTACTTTCGCTAACTTCGACGGTAAACGTGTAAGGGAAAAAACTTCGCTCCGAGTTTTTTCTTCATCTTATTTATATTCAAGACAAAAAAAGGGTTTGTCAGATGGTAACTAAATCAAGTTCAGTACGCCCACAGTGGGTCTCAAGGTGAGGTGAATAGAGGTAGTCAGTTCTTAGGGTTCCGTATCTCGAAATTGAAACAAGAACTTATTTACCCATATCTTTAATTATATGTGGAATTATTACGTGACAAACTTAATTTACATTAAAATGTAAAGTATTTTAAATTCTAAATATTTATATCAATGCAGGCCAACAAACACTTAAGTATAGTCAGAATCCACCACCGGTTTGTAATGCTTCCATTGAAAATATCTAGTAAGAAACTCAATGATTACTCTTTTTAATATAATAATAGATGGTGTACATTCTGAGAAACCGCAGAACAATGCCAGCAGGCAACGCCATTGTCACTAAAAAGTACTAGTACTTTCTAGAGATTACTTGATTTTATTGGGATATACGGGAATATCATTGGCAAAATTGGGGTGTTATGCAGAGCATCCCTGGCTACAACTTCGGGAAATACAGGAGTGATGTATTAATATACTAAATTTTAGGGTTTCTACGAAGAAAATAAGTAGGTGATCACTTCAGAACCCTCAATACGTACGTGCTACTCGCACTTGCCTGTTTTTATCTCCTATCTATTGTACTATCTTATTATTATATTTAGTGTATTTTTTTCCGTTGCCGCAATTTGTTTTGGGCTAGAATATAGACTGCAACCGCTCTGACTGGACTAATCACGTGTCCGTTGGCCTGTTTTTGTCCGTGACTGCGTGGTTGCTAGGTAGTTTTTGCTGCAACGTTTTTTGTTAGTCCGCAATAAGCGCCTCGAGTTAGCTCAGATTTTTATTCTGGTGCATATTATACTCATGTCTCAGCAGTTCGAGAATCAAAAAATGTGTTGAGGCATTGAATCTTATTCAATTATCATCATGTTTTAAAGGCTTTTAGGTACCTCTGAATACTCAAACGCAGCTTAAGTTATTTGACAGCTGCTTAATTTTGATAAACTATTCAAGAAAACCTTAAATATCTGAGTAGCATTGTGGGAAACACGTGGTTGCAAATACCTCCGGATAGAGCCCGGTAGATCCAAGGCCTTCGCCTAAGAGTAGAGCAATAACGGATTTCCATTTCGCTCTAAAACAACCAAGATTGGTGGTCAGAGTGGGCACAATTTTTGACGCCAGCTATTCAATATAAGTACAAGCAATAAATACGATTTTAATACCAATAAACTCTCCTTAACGTCTATAGAAAGTTTTAATAACTATTAACCTTAAATGTAAAACAAAAGCCTACACAAAACTGATTCAAATGATACTGCGTAAGTAAGATCATTTACTTAAAGCGGTAAAGACATAACTTAACAGTACTCCGCACAAAGTGGCTATTTTGAGCCAGTATGCCATGGTCATAGAGAATCGTAAAGAGCTCGGTAAATACTTTGAACTTAAAAGGCCTGCAATAAAACTTGGTTAGAAGTGAAACAGAACATCTGTAGCGGTTAACGTCCTAGCCGTCCGGTTACGTTATTATACGTTTCACCGGTTGGAAAGAAATAGCATGTCGGTAGCAATCTTTGGGATATTAAATATAGTATTGTTGGGTATAAATGTCATATACACCGGATCAGATGCTTCGAGTTTAAAAACATTAATTATGTTTGTTATTTATTTATAATTATCTCACAATTAATAATTCTCTTAATTCTGAAATTATTTTTCAAAAATATTAAGCGAATACTTATGTAGACATCAGCTATTAAAATTTGCTAAAACTTTAAAAATATGATGTCATACTTTACTAGCTAGTACTGTTTTCGAAACTGTAAACGTGTCTTATTGCCAATTATAACTTTATTTTGAAAGTTGTTACATTGGAAGTAATCGTGTAATCTATGATACAATTGTAATTCGAACTGAATGTCAGTAGGCGTGCTAAAAATAGACCCTTAAATTTAATGGGACCTTACAAAAGTCACATACATATGTCATTAGGAAATGGCGAAACCGGTTCGTTCTCAGCTTATAACTGTATGTTTCCCGTTTTGCACTATTATCTATATTTGTATATCTAATCTAAACTGAGCCAACACGTGTATGCCGCAAAATCGTTGTGTTCTGCCAACCTTCCATTTATGGTTTCGATGGTGTTGCCAACATTGGGTCTGTTTTTAGGAAAAAATAAAATTTAATTAAACCGAGTTGGGGTAACATATGATTCGGTGGTCGTATACGTAATTGTTTTCAATTTAAGATTTATAGTACAGAACTCCGATAGTTCCAAGTTTTAGTTTTATAGCTATATTTGAAAGATAATACATTTAGTACAACCTAATTAACAAATTTGACATAACTCATACGAGTATTTATCGCATGTTTAACTTTTTTCAACAATACCGATGGTGTTTACGACAAACGTAATTACACGCATAGGAAAATAAATAAGTAATTTTAGTAAATTAAATTATTTTTTCGGAGCTAGCAACACCACAGGTAACTTTATTATTATAAGCGCGTCGCTGTAGAGTCGGCTGTACAAGGGCAGCCAGTTCGCTTCCTGGATAAGTAGAGATTGCTCTACCAGTTTATATATCAATGCGCTGCGAATCGAGAGTTTAGAATGACCTTTAACAATCTCTGTTTTTATATGCGTTAACATTTTTGTGCGCACACGCGGTAGGCAATGGATCTCACGATATACTAGAAAAAATTGGACGCGTAAGTTTCTGATATAAATCGTTGTTCAATGAAACCTCTCATGGATTTTGAAAATCAGAAAAATAGATTGGACTTTATAAAATTCGCCTGTGTCTAGCATACAGCTTTTAACTTCCTTAGGTTTAAGGATTAAACAATTTTTATTATTTATTATCTAAGTCTACAGTGTTCAGTGGGCAGTGAGACAGCACAGTATTTTTTGTGAATACGAGCGACTAACACAGCTTTGGAAAGTCAACATCTCAGCCACGGTGTATTCTTATACGTCGTCTTTTATTGAAGTACCAGGCCAGCATAAACAGTAGGTACAGACGTAACGATGATTATTCCAAACCCGCTCACGGAGTAAACAATATTATACCAATAAATTGTTTAACATACTGGATTTAAAAGGCTTGATACCAACAAAACAATAACATCCGATAAATCCCTCTTGAACCTTATTAGCATTATCGTCCTTATAATTAAACTTATAAGGCATAAACGTCCGATTGTAATTTGGAATAGTTTAAGGTAATAGGATGAAATGGGACACATTCTCATGATTATTCCAAGAGAAATCTAGGGTCCTAGTATTCATTTATTATTATAATATTTTAGTGTTTGGTACGGTAAAAATATTATTAGAAGTTATACTGTCATTTTCGAAGGCACCATATTGATATACCTACGTTCTTTATCAAACGTGTTAGGTCGTAGATTACATTAAATAGTTTCATACATATACTTTACATATATATATATACATATCTTTATGATGGTGGAGCCAAGTCAAATGACAACAGCTCATATATCTAGCTCCTGGCACTCACAGAAGACCAACCCCTATCCCTGCTCTTTCATGTGTCCAAGTCTCCTTCATGTTGGCAAAATGCGAGCAATGCATTTGGTGTTACGAGCATCTATGGGCTAAAGTAACTGCTTAACATCGTGCGACTCGTACGTTTGTTTCAACGTCGTTATATAAGAAAATGTAGTCCAAATTTTAGAACCGGGCTGGTCTCGCTTTAAAATCAACACCAGAACCAACATCAAATATTTCGTTAAAAAACTCGTTTCAATAAAATTTAAATAAAACCATTTCCTCGAAGGAAGTTTTTATTAATCATCTTCAAATATCTACTCGGCGCGACCTCACCGAAGGCTCGCGAAAATACCGGAATCGGGTTGAAACACGTGGACGCAACCAGGAAGTGTTGCTGGCCTTCGCTCGAATCGATACAGCCTACAGTATTAGACGTGTAACGCACGCACACTCTGACGCACGTAAATAATTCATCATTACACTTGTATGTGGTAGGTACCAATTAAGTTAAGGTGTGAACGATGCATAACTAACGTCGTATACCCAAACAATAAGTAACTTGGATATTCCATCCTAGAGTCGACTTTAGATTATCCATGCAAGCCGAAGCCCAATTCAATAGTTCAACATTTTATATTTAAAAAGTGTAAATGGGATATTTTTCCGGGACTGCATGAGGTCATTCTTATTACAAGTACATTCAGAGACGCTTGAGACTAACAAGTAGGTACCTCAAGTACCTAAGAAAGTTGAACAACTTTGATATGGCATTTAACTAAGGTACGCTAAGGTTAGGTAAGGTAACAATAAGGGGTTTAAAATTTAAAAGCAAGGTACTGACCTTTAGATACTTCTTAAAAATATTGTCATAAAGTTGTAAGTACTATTAAAATTTTGAAGCACAGATTAGGTAAATACTGAAGTTCTGACTCGGGGAGCGAGGCTCATTACTCTCAAGGACATTAAGATAATAATATTATACCTAATGTGTTTGTTTGTGCAAATAAATATCATAAAATGTCAATTAACGATGTTTTATTTTATTACATTGAGTTTTGATCGACTAATTAATGATATCCTTCCGTATTAATTAACTATCCCGTGGCGCCTACTTATTAATGATTAGGTACCTATCTTTATTATATTAATAGTGTCATATAAGTATGTATTTTATGTAGACTTTTTTGGAAATCATAAAGTAGTAAGTAAAAACAAAGCAACCAACAACTAAATATGAGGGTACCCGGTTATTAACTATGACATCAGGACGTCTAACACCTCCGTCCCCCCGTGACCATGGTTGCTGTAAAGCAGCCGAAACGTAGAGAACATAAAAAAGTAAATAAACGCGATAAAATCCGTAAAATAGTTTTGAATATAAGAAAACAATAAGTAGAAACAGTTATGAATCATGCCAGTTATTTCTTCAACATATTACAGGTACCTACTGGTGACATCGGCTAAAGCGGTCGCACAAACCGCAAAATCTTACCAAGGAAATATTAATGAAGATGTTCGACATTTCCAAGGCTTTTGCTGTGGAACAAAGGCCGAGACTGCCGATTATATCCAGGACCCGGTCCATTGTGCCAGCCAGTAGCTGGCATCACCAGATGAGGTCCCACTTTGTTTGTAGGTAATAGTCGAAAGTTCGTTCTTTATTAAAATCAGACCTTTATTACTGAAGCAATTTGATCCGCTTCGAGCGAATACCAGATTGAAAATCCAGCGCCATCTTGCGAGTTATTAAGCGATATTTTTGGATAAGAATTTTTGTTATTCTTTAGCTATCACATTTTATCTGTCTTATTAGAAAAAGTGTATAATTGGTTCCGTCGTCAATTATACATTTATTCACGGTTCATTATTATTATTCACTTAATTATTTCGGTGCTTAAAAAAATTAATTATTCAAAATATATGCACTTAAAAATCTTTAGGGCCAGTAATAAATGAGTAGGTAATATCGTTATAAACTCACATAAAACAGTTTTTACCTCACGACGTAAAACTAGTTTACCTATTAAGTTATATTTAAAGAGGTAGAGATTTCTTAAAGAGAGAGTTCTTATCCTAGAAGTGTATTCACGCTTAGGCTTTCTATTGACTAGTGGAAACGTTTAAAATTGTGAAGGAACATGTTATTGTTGTTATCAATTTCTGGTGATCTTTAGCAAAACTGGTTTCAACTGTACATGTTAATAAAAATACGATGTTTTTGGAGACAAAAATAAAATATTGAAAGTTTTAATTTATATTAAGTGTTGTTGATAGCTTGTTAAGTAGCAGTATTTAAAAATACGAAATATATCGATATATTTTTAAAAGTATCATGAGAATATCTCGAGTGATGTTGACTCGATATGTAAAATAGCAGCCGGAGAAAAGGCAGGATTACGCCGACAAGGAAGTGAATATTAAATCGCGTATAAGTCAAGGATTGTCGCCCGACGCTACAGGGATGCGTTTTATCTGCTTCATATTGCCACATTTATTTACTACCGGCTTGTGTATTATGGATTTTTGGAGATGGTTAATTTTATTATAATATTCAAGTTATATTTTAAATTTCATACTACATTTTATGTATTTTTAATTAGATGGAGGATTATCGTTAAATATGTTTTAATATTTATAGTTCACTATCTTCGGTGTAAAATATTCATAAATGAAAATCGAATTATTAGCTTTTTTTATTTTTCACATCAGTGGGATTATGTGCTATTAAATCTTCGCCTATAAAATAAGCTGCAACGTAGGTACATATATCTAAATATATAATATGTTAAAAAAATAACGTAGGTACGAGCCCTGCACACGCACAGATTATTGAACAGACGTTGAACAGACCCGTTACCTGTTTGGCATTTTAATGCCTACTTAAAATCAATATTTATTTACTGCACTATATCTTTTTACACTTTACATAGTACCTGCTTAATGAGGCAATTAGTATTTTGAAACAGTGAACACTTACCTCATCATGTAGGTAAATAGTAAACTTATTTCTTTACCAAATTATTACGTTCACCATTTGATGTAATATTCTCACGGATATTTAATTTTTCCTTGTATAATATATAAACAATAAACACATTTTAGTGGGTTAAACCGATAAAACTCGCGTTTGATAATTATTCATTATTGTAAATCTATAATATAAGGTAATTACTTTAGTCTATTTCCATCCAATGTTTACATTATAGGCGACTAAAAAACACTTAAAAATGAATACCTATTTCAAAATAAGCGGCACAGTACAACACGATTTTGTTTTTCAACTTCACGATACTCTAATTACCTATCATTACTCGAATACCGGATGATTTGAATTCAAAACGTACAAAACAATGCTTTCACTCATCTCATAAGCCGAATATCTGTTATATTGATACGCCTACGCCGCGGCTGCGTCGACCCGAGCCGGTCCCGCAACCGACCTTTTGTCGTATTTTGACCTCCTTCGTTGCAGATACGTCCATTTGACCCCCTTTTCCTCATAATCGTCTATTCATAATACACCATGTGAATTTTAACGAACTTTAACCCATATAGAATGTGAGTCTTAAAGCTTTGGATATAGGACGATGTCATAAACCAACAAGTGGAGATGCGACATGTAGGAATCCTGTTTTGGTTTCCTGTTTATAAATATTTTGATTTTTTTTGTTACTCTTAATATTCACTACTTATAAATAGATAAAATGACTTAACTATATGATATAAAAGCAAGTGCTTTGACATTTACGAAATAAGAAACAGAATTAAAGCCTTTTATACATTTTATTAAAAAAAATATATCAATTGTTTTTTACCTACGAAAGTCAATGTCAACTCTGCAATCTACTCTATGCCTATTTCGGAACTTTGTGTACATAACCATACAAATAGGTCGATATCCATTTGTGTGTTTGTATACTAATTTGGCATCGCCAAATACGGCGGCGGATTATTATTGTCTCGTACAATGGTTACACTTAATATATGATCAATAAATTATTATGTACCTTCCTACTAGGTGACATGTCTGGTCGTTAGACTTCAAACGATGGGACGCATATTTTTTTAGAAGCGAAGTCGTTGAAAATTACTACATGGGTAGTATTTTAAAGTCTGTGCTACATGGTAAGTACGCAGAGTGGAAATAACAAATTAAAAATCAGTTTATTTGTTTAACAGATTAAAGGACGGTTTTACAATTGCTAGAAAACGTCTAATCTCGAAATAAATTTTAGCTTTAAAGAACATATATCAAAACGTCAAATGTATTCGGAGAATTTAATTTGTCTGGTAATTAAGAAAGAAGCCCTTAAAACAATGAATATTTTATTGATTGCAAACATTTATCACTAAAAATATTCGCCCGTTAACACATATCGTGTCCACCCCTGTAATGTAATTCCTTTCATTTTTAGATTAGAACTTGCCAAAGCAGTGTCATTTCTACACATACAATACCTAATCTACTTAAAATAGGTAAATAGGTTGAAATCATTAAAAGGTAGAGACTAAATGTTCAAATTACAAACAAGCCACTAATATTTCTGATATGGAAATCCGACTGAAAATAACAATAATAATATGACACACTTGGAAATAAACTTTTATATCAAACGATTAACACGCAGACTGTCTGCGGTCTGTGGTCTTCTTTATATGGCGCTCGTTTTTTTAGGCTTTTTGTTTTATTACAACCGGTTTCTCATGCTAATAAAATTATCCAATGAATATATCAATTCGATTAAAACTGCGCGTGACTCATGTATGCTTATGGAACTTTCAAATATGGCAACTGGAACTATGATGTCGATACTACAAAAATGGTTGCTCTTTGACAAGTAGTCTCATATTTATTGTTTTAGATTTTATTGCCGAAATGATAAGCTTTAAATTATACATAATGGAACAGGTGGCTCCGCCATAAATGGTTGTTTTACCAAATAAAGAGATTGAAGAAGCCCGAAATCTCCAAAGTAGGAATTAGTTGATGAAATTGACAAAAATAAAACATAATATTAAGTATCTATTAGCATATTCATAAGAATTACCATACAATAGGTATAAAAAATATATTAATTATATTATATTAGGTTGTAAGATAGTTTTCCTTCACAATTATATACGTAAAAAGCTAACTATTAGTCTTTAAACTATTTTTGAAAAGTATTTGGGTTAGATTCAAGTATCCTATGACTTTAATTTGTATCTACGATGTAATATTACGAAAATATCATTTTGCTCGGCGTCCTGACATTAGTTTCCACGTAATGATCAAATCGTGCACCTTTTGAACCAGTTTATTTTACATCGAAATAAATTATAGCCTTCTGAATGACCACTAAACAAGCTGAATAACATCTGAAGGGCAGAACAGTTCAGTCCAAAGTATCGGTGATACATTTGCGTCCGAATGTGTACAGTTAGATAAAAAAAGTCCTTTCGTTGACAGAGGTTAAGTCTGCACCTGTACGTGATCAAGTTTTTATCAACAAAGGCTTAATTTAAATAAGTTTTTTCATGTATTGTTACACGGAAAAGTTGTAGAAAAAATGCATTTGATTGTACTCATACAAATAAAAATAAACAGAAGGTTTTGTGAGTTGCAAAAAGTTAGAATACCTATTAGATTCTGGACGTAGTTTATTATGATCATAGTTTATAAATATCTCAATTCGATCACCTACTGACAATCGAAGAGCCAAAATGGTTTATTATTATAGAGCAACCCAACACGCTAGATTACGAAACCGTTTTAAATTTAATAAAAGCGTTTTTTAATATTTGACGAGTGGTTCGTAGTGCAAACGTTGCTTAGTTTGGGACCATACAGTTGGTGTGTCAGTCTGGCTATATTATTATTAATATAACATCCATAATATTTACTGTTTCAGTTTTTTCATATGCACTAGTCCAATGTACGTTTCTTTCGATTTATCACAGCTATACCAACCGTCCTTTTCTAATCTGGCTTGGTACCCATTTGACTCTAAAAATTTAGCCAAATTTTAAGGGTGACTCCTATTTATTATAAGTGCGAATAAAACATGCACTTTTCATTAAATACTCAAGTCAAAAATCGGTAATCTCTGCGTACAATGGCTGCACAAATCGCGCTGTATAAATCTTTTTGCATTGTTCTCTGTATCACAGTGTTAGTTGGCCAAGTGTGGCTTGTGGGCCAAGGTTCAATGCGCATGTAACATCACGTACGCAGCTCTTTTTTACGTTAATTACTCGAATTTATAAATGGAGCCAATAAATAGGCGGACCGCACAATCATACAATCCATAGACATAAGAGGAAGCTTTAAAGGAAAAATAAATAGCTGATGTACAATGCACAGCGGACATAATGTTTCACACCTTTATTAATAGGGAAAAATATATGTATTTATATTTTAACCTGTAAGTAGGTACAGGTAGGTCTTGTTTACTAATTAATAACACCGTATAATATATGTTTGCACTGTCAACATATTATGCACACCGATGTATATCATCGTCTCTATTCTTTGTTTAAAAAAATAGAGACAACCATATAAATCGGTGTAAATGTGGCATCAATGGAAACGAAACGTGTCAGTAACATTTTAGCACAGATGTTTACTAAAGCGAAAATATACGCATAATGTTTCTATTCGCTCTTTTTATGGCCTATTCTCAGATACGAATTGTAATTCCAATCCAGTTTGTATGTAAATGTCTGCTGAATTTATTTTCAGCGTGTCGTAATGCTCGTAATCGATAACATTAAGAATCAATTGTTTTGGATACAAACATATTATTTTATTGGAAATCAAAGTGTTTATCTAAATCGCAAAACAAAACTGCACAGATAACGCTCACACAATAAAGGATTATGAAACAAAATTGCGAATATATGTCTTAAAGCTCAAAGTACGCTCCTGCACAAAATAAGGTCAAAGCTTCTATTTTCAAAGCCAGTGTAAATATAAGGTAATTTAAATAAATTTCAACACTAAAATTCACTTTGTTATTATTTCATATGTACTTTAAAATGCCATAAAGTGAAGCCCTGGCATTTAATACCGAATTTGACCTTTGATGTACAACCTTGAGTAAAAGTCATGCTTTTATGTGAACAATGCAGAACGCAGATTGGTACCAACAATAGTAGCGTAATATAAAGATTAGTTGCGAAACTTGATAGATGGGCTGTGCGCTCGAAACTGAATTTAATATTGAATAGTGTATTCAATATTCACGGCTGCTGTTTTGTAAGAATTAGAAAACGTAATAACGAAATTGTTACAGAAATGTATTATACATTTTGATTGTATTTTTGATGAGGTAATATAATCGGAGAGAAATGTTAAAGACGTCAATTGAATAACGTTGTACAATGTTCTAAGAGACACAGAACCCACAAAATATGTCACCAATTTATTCACAAACCAATGCCAATATCAAATAGGTATTTAACAAAAAAAAACTAAGCTATAAAAATATCAAAAGGCGTAGCAATGAACCGAATGAACCAATGTCACGACGAAAGGGTCACGAGTACGAATCCCAGCTGTCATTACAATATCAAAGTCTATTGACGTTTATAGCGCGCTCTCACGTATAGCATCGGCGAAATTCGTAAATCCGATCACTTCCGAACGAAGAACCAATAGCTACGTTCATTTTCTCATCTTGAACGCTATTGGGTCATTATTACGTTTTTTTTAAATTGCGAATCAGGAAGATATTACAGATTATTTTCTCATTCTCGATTCAAAAACTAACCGTCAAGGATTACATTATCACGCCACTCGGGACAGTCTGGTCACCTTCCACGACTTATGTTACAATATAAACAAGCCATTATTTGCTTGCCGGTGTAAAAAAAGGTAATCCAAGTGATTACCTCTCGGAGACGTGATTAGAAGGGGCTACGGTTAGCAAAAAATTACGTAGAAATAAAAATATGAAATAAAATATACTTAATTTAATTCAGAATTTATAAATATAATTAATATACAAAATGTTTATGCTAATTAAAATTTAGAATACTGTAATTTAATTAGTACTGCATAATTATGTATTTCAGATAATTTTGAAAATATCTTATCTTATTTTTTAATTTTATGTATGTAAGTACCTACATTTTATATGATTTTTCATTGTAAATTTTAAACCACTTTTGCTTACTGTACACCAAACGTATCACCGTAGCGCATAATAGGACCGGTTTAAATTATTATAACTGCGATAGTTATAAATTTTATACTATTAGATATAGCTGGCGAGTTGTGGCCTTGTCGGTTCGTATGTACGATCACAAGTACGAAACCCGCCTGCGAGGCACATTGTAATTTATGTCTTATACTTGTTTAATAACGGTTGTAATTATTTTGGCGGTGTGAGTAAAAAGTGAAATAATAAAAAAGAAAATTGCACTGCATAGGTAAATTAGGTTGGTAGGTATAGTCGGCTACACATCGCAGTCGGGAACAATTCCAGCATAAGCAGAGCTCTTTTATGCTGGAAATGTTCCCTGAGATGCACTGCCAGTGGATAGTAAACTCTTTTTCAAATAACCACAATAGTCTTAATTGTGGAGTCTACTTCTGGTACAAGCATTTCGTTTAGATGGTGGAATTAATGAGAGTACCTTACTTTAACCTCAAATTTCAAGTGAGATATATTTTTTAATTGATTCCAATAGTCTCTGTCTATAAACGAAAGTACGAAGGTATAACAAAAAATGGAAACACATATTTTATTTCAGAACCCGTCATTTCTTAATAAAACAAAATATATATTTTGGTTTTTCAATGTAAAAACACAGAAATTATTATTAAAATATTATTTTTAAATCGTACGTCTGTAAACCAAACCATACATCGTAAACTTTGACTCCAAGGTCTACAAATCGAGACTACGAGCTCGTAACCTTTCATTAAAATCAACTTCCGACTCGCTGCCTCCCATAAATTAAGCCACACACACGGAAGGACAGAATAATTATTAATATTTTTCGATAGAGCCCTTTTAAAAGTGTAGTATTAATGATCTGACAGCTTTATTACAGGTAGAGATGGTCGCTTCAGGCGATGTAGAGTCGAGATCGAATAACGACGCTAGCACACGCAATGATCGAGGCAGATTACGTAAAGAAATATTGGGATAAAATTAGATGTGATTTTGTAGAGATATTTAAGGGAACATGAGATATGTTTACTTTTACTGTTCTTTTAAGTTACGATTAAGTGTCACCCAGTCTCCTTCCACAAGGACGATCAGGATTCGAACCTACCTCTGCTACACGCAGTGTAAAGTACAATGTACCTATTATTATTATATGATAGGTACCAGGAACGCATGACTGAGATGCAGTCTGGTCACCGCGAGATAAAAGGGATGGCTACAGTGGACATAATATTAAAAAAAACATTCCATTCAACCGTTACGATCACCATGTAAGAACCAAAAAATATACAAATAAACATATCGAAATTGCGGATGCGAAATCGTTATACATAAAATTTATGATTTTGGAAGATAAATTGGAAACTAGCCTGGATCGTGATTTCCTGAATATAATGTATTCCAACCGAACGGGCGACTGCTTGCTGCCATCGAAGGCTGTCACAGAGCAAGTTAGTTCGCGTAGACACGACACTTCTATTATACCGAGTCTGTATTTTACCTATAATGGCACACTGAAATAGGTCAAGGATTAGGCTGCTTTGATTATTAGTTCGGTATCAAGCATTGGTGTTCTGACGTAATAGAGTTTGAAACTATAATGCCTTTGATCCTAAAATAGATTCGATTACTATTTTTTATTAATATTGCAGTACACTTTAACTTTACCTTTTCCTATCAAACAAAACTAGTTTAATGTACATGTGTTAACAAGGCTAATGTACTTAAAAATGAATTAATATTAAAGCATATTAAGAAAACTGTTCTAATCATTGGAATGTATTAAAATTACAATACGAACAATGATTTGATAAAATGAGCTGAAAATCAACAGCTCCCTAGACAGGGACACACTGTACTCTCTCTCTTTTTCCTTCTCTTTCTTTCTGGAATTTACCAAATTCTCTTTCCATTATCAAAAAAAGCATAGAACACATCTAACATCTCGTTACTCTGCTAGCTACACACCACATAGGCACAATACGCGCGTAATTACGCGGCCCATCTGTAGATCATTAGTGAACACGTCACGTACTAACACGACGACGCGGTTTGAATGTCAATCGGCCGGTTTTTATGCTCCACCAAACAATGTTTATTGAATCCTGCATTGACTTGCGTCGATCAGAGGTCTGCGGCTCCGAGTATGCGACCTTAAGACCAAATGTGTGTTTGGCAAAATAACTTCTGGTCATGTTTGTTAAGTGTCGATTTCTTAATTAATCACTCCTTATGACTGAATGGCTGGTTTGTGGCCTCATGTTTTAATCGTATGATTAATAACCGCCATAACTATTATTTTTACTGTGGCATTAACTTTGTATATTATGCTGCAAATATTCATCAACATAATATCTGGTTATGTTTTAGCACAGATATAGTGTTTTAGGTACTTTTTGATAAATACGGTTCATTGAAATAACACAATTTTTACGGATATAAGAAATCAATAAATACGGTTCAATTTACGATTCGAAATTTCCAAACCACCTCTGTTTTTAGGCGATCGGTACAACTCATCGGAATATCAAATCTAAATGTAGTTCCATGAGATATAATAATAATAGTTATGCAAAGTTTTATGATTGTTTTTTGGTCATTTAAAACCGAGACACGGAGTAGACAACTGCGAACAATGCATATGCAGGCAACGAAACTGAAATCTTCCGTCAATTATAAAATATTAATGAGCTAGATACAACGATCGTCAGGGTGACCTACGTGGCCATTCGTATGTGGAATTATTGGAACGATTCTACGAACCACTCATCGGTTGGTTGTGAATTATACTGCACATAAAACACAGTAGAAGCTACTAATAATATAGAGACCGTAGTTAATACATTTGAAGTAATTCTTGTAAGAGGATAGTAGTGCTTATTACTGAAGTAAACTGCTGACAAAATTAGTTAATTACAATAACGATGGTATTTCAGTTGAAAATTAAATGTTATTACCATTGAATTCAAGCATTTAAGCTGATATTCTAAGTATGATTGTGAATACTAACGGCATTTCTGTATCACCCGTTCGATTTTTTTTAATTCATAGAGGTAACCATTTAGTAACTACTAATATAAAAATAATGATTTCAATAAACCCTTAAGCTCATTTAATTAAATCATCTAAATTCAGAGACCAAGATCGACAACATAATATTTTAACTCCACAAACCATTTAGGTTTACCACCTTCACTCGGAACCCAAACTTAATAAAAACAAATTATAATAAAGTGTCTGTGCAACAACAAAAAGCAACTTGAAAATGAAAGATGGCTCTCACAAAACACGGTGGAAACTTGCAACTTAAAACATCGAGACACAAGCAAGGACTTATGAATGTTAAACAAACACTGGTAATGCAATTTGCAATATCATTTACAGTGGAGGCGCTTGTATAAGATTAACGTCAGTTGGAACACGCCGAGAGAGTTGCGGCCAGATTCTGGTGCGGAATGAAGTTAGACCATTTTGTATTTGGTAATAAGCTTGATAAAGTACTGCCGTTGCTATTGAAGATAGTTTTAATCTATTCCTTGGGCGACCATAGATTAACCAGATATAAAAAAAAATCTAAAACTAAAACAAACTAATAATCTAACACCAATATAAGTAATGTAGAACATTTTGTCAGTGTGTGTAGTAGACAACAATAGATATGACTTAAAACAACAGTATTAACTATTGAAAGACATCCAAGAAAAGTATATATTTTCACTGCATCTCAAAAATGTAATATGAAACACTTGCTAAACCAGGCAGAAACGGGAATGTGAAAAGTTGAAAAAGTCAAGTTGCCAAAAACAACGACGGCTGAATAGCTCCAAGTTGGAACTTACTATTTGTTAGCTAGCGTACGGCATACGCGTACGTTTCCTTTGGAATAACACGCCGACGGTTAAGCGAAGTCTGATGCACTTTATGAGTATGGTTCTCGCCGAAAATGGCGGACTGTGGGCGTGAACACGGCTTTAGCGAATAAATGGATGAAATATGTTAAAGGAGATCGTTTTAAATGTAAAAAACAGGTGCATTTAAATCAAGAAGAAAGGTTTTGTGAGTTATGAATAATTGGTTACATCAAGGTTGCTGAAGATTAAATTGGAAACTTCTGAATAAGGTAAGGACTACCGTACTGAAATTGATGATAATGAATTTAGTATTGGTATATAAAGTAATATTCCGCACTATTCTGTACATAGATTCACTAGTTAGGTACCACAGTCGACTGCCGATGACGCATTGCTCATCGATTTGATTTCAGTCTTTTAGAGGGGCCCTACTAAATAAAGTAATATAGAGATTCTCGAATACATCGATAAAATCAGTTTAATTTTATTTAGACGACTCTTATTATACAAAGATTCAAGTCTTCCAACTGCAACTCTCAAACTGAATTCACAAATTATAATTCCTACATAACTCTGAACTAAGATAGCGTCGCTCCCATCCCAAGTTTGCACCTAGAGTCCTACATGGAAGCGGTGGCTCACTGCATGCGTAATAGAGTTATTATCATAGAGCAAAGTATGGGACACGGTTTCTAGATTTTATGCCTCATAAAACTTTAAGAATGTAGTATTTGCGTACCTGGGACTTTTGGTTCTTGTTTTTGTTGTTTGACTGATGATACTAATACTCTGTTGTTCTGAACATAATATTCTTAATGTGAATACATTGAGGTAGTAAATTGTTATGCGATTACACTTTTATGTAATAAGGGAATATGTATTGGCCTACAAAAACACATTTCGTAGTCAATGAAAATTACTTACAATGACATTTTAAAACTAGGCTACGAAGCAGAAAATGAACGAAAAAAATATAAAAATACAGAATATCTGAGCAAGAAACAAAAATGCCATGATATTTTTAGAATTTAGAACGGAGCAAGCATTTATAAAACCAAACCTACGCCCTTTTGGCGCAAACAATTCGCAAACTAAATTTAAACGTCCAAACTGATTGTTGGGCGAATGAATCTTTTCGCAAAATTCGAACAAACACATAACTCATATCAAGAAACTTTGTTAATTACAATCAAATGGAAGTTTCTCTGTTGTCTCGAATCGCGTTAACGTCGACATTACTTTTGACACACTGATGTAATTACGTCTTTCTGTATAAACAGGGGTGTGTGGAGGTTCAGACCTTACCCGGTGACAATAGAAACCCAAATTGGGTTCATATAAAGTCAAATTTTAATAAATTCTAAATATTATGTACCAGTGGAACATGAAAAGGTATCAATTTTATATTTAAACTAGCTGTGCCCGCGACTTCGTCCGCGTGGAATTTAATTGATAAAGTTTCATACATACTTTCATCCCCTTGGGGGTAGAATTAATCAAAATCCTCTCTTAGCGGATGCCTACGTCATAACATCTACCTGCATGCCAAATTTCAGCCCGATCCGTCCAGTGGTTTGGGCTGTGCGTTGATAGATCACTATGTCAGTCAGTCACCTTTGAGTTATATATATTTAGATTTAGATAGATAGTTCTGCCATCACCAACGAGGTTGGTCGAGCTCATAATAATAATTGGAAATGGTATTGTCAATATTTGAACCAAACTGTATAAATAACATTTCATGTTCCATACAAATACTATTGTTAACCTGGTTATACCCATGATTAATGTTATGCTCCTATAAGGCAGTACGCCATTTAATTCATTCTACCTTTAACCTATTATAGGCGAAGGTCGCTATAACTCACTCCAATTAGGAATAGCATCATGATAATAACTATACGAATAAATGTGCGCTTTATTACACATACAACCTAACCGCGGTGCTTTAAAAAAAAAAACTGCGAAAAAATCCGACCAATTAGATCGCTTTGAAATCAAGCGCTCCTATTGGTCGGTTTTCCTTCACTACTCGCTCCGCTGGACAGCCTACGAGCCTTTTAAAAGTTTGATAAGATTAAGATAATTCTTGACTAATGACGTCGATGTGAAATGTCACGGGAACTATAAAGCACAATGGACGCAATAAAAGAGATAAATTTGACACCAACATAAGATAACAGCACTTTAAGACTGGACAGTCACGAAGAATGTAAATATTGACCAACGATGCTACTTTTGATAACCCCAGTACCATACTATAAAATCATGGCATATACTATCATAGTTTAGTAAAATAGTAAGCATAATATGGTATATTGGTACTAGAGTGACTGCTCGGCTCACTACATAGACTCACTACATATTTAAAATAGCTTTATAACTTTTAAGTGCTCAAATTTAAAATCATTATAGAAATGTGGATATTTAAAAAGGTTACATTAAAAGTTATTCCAAAATTTAGTAGGTACCATAACTAGGTAACAATAACCACAATACCTAAGTTCTAAAACTATTTTTATTCATAATACAATTAAGAAAATTACGGAACATTAACACTATCAAAATGTTTTGACTTAATTAAGATGCATAACTGAATGCTAGGTGTCTTGGTAACTGATGTTGAATAATCTAATTATAAATGTGCATACCTATCTCTGAGTGCGGCTAAAATTATAAAATCAATGCAACAAAAAATAAATTAATTAATATATTATAATGAATTTGCGTTAGATTTACTAACGTTTTAAATTCATAGTGTATTATTATTATTAATTTTAAACAACTATTGTTTGAATATGCAAATGATATGGAAGGAACACAAGAATCAATTAACTTAAGTAATCACAAAAAGCAAAGAGCGATGTAATTTTAGAACATAGTGATTGTTCAATAAAATGTGAGACGCCAAAAATAGAAACGAAAATACGCGAATATAAATCTCTGTTTGCTCAATCCGCTCCCAAAAAACTTCAGTCTACGTAAACGTATACAAACAAAAACCTAACAAAATATTTACGGGAAATTTCCACAGCTCATCTCGGTTATCGCTGAAAAGGGGAACTCTCGTAAATTCAGTCGCTGTCAATGTTTCAAGTTGGCAAGTAAAAACTTAAGGAGTTAAATTCCACGAGACCGGTGGCTTCGCTACTGATGCAAGCTCTTAATATGAAACTTTAATAAAGTTACCCCTAAGAATCGGATGGTTAAAGATCACAGATTAAAGTTTAAGCGAATAGTTTTAGATTTGACTTTTCAATTTTAAGTGAATCTGCAGTCTATTAAGTTTGTGTAAACACAAAGGGATTTTTAGAATAAAGGAAATGAATAAGAATCTACTGCTTAAAAACAAACTCTTCAAGAAGTAATTGGTAGTTTCAACAATATGCGAGTTATTTAAAAATAACTAAAAAGTTTTACACGTGATAAACACAAGTTATGTCATATTTTAAAAGTTAAACATACGTACGTGTTAACATCAATATGAAAAAATATATGATTCCATTCCAAATTTACAGTAAATTGCATAGGTAGCAAAATTACCTTAATACACATGAGACAGTCTCAAATGCAATAACGTTAAATAGAAAATAACATTGAGTACATTGGATAACATGCCGGTTCTATTCAAAAACGCTGGCCATGCAAATACTGGAGACTGAAAATGTCTGCATTTCAGTCTGTCATCTGAATAAACAGGTGTAATAAAATATAGCAATGTCCAGCTACATTTGAAGTCAAAGGTATCTTTGAGGGATTTAGCAACATTTCCTTTTCTGTTTAATAATGAGGATACATTTACCGTATTACACAGAGTAGGGTAAAGTACAAACGAAAAAATATCAGAACATTTATATAAGAATAATAATTTAACAACTGAAATTGCGTTAATTACTGCATCAAAGCTGAGTACATTAAAGTAAAAAATACAAGATTTACATAAGAGTGCATGCCACATAAGATTGAATCTCCTAATAATTGGGTACACCAGGCGGCGTTAGCGTATGAAAAAATAACACCACTGGAGTGATATGATCGCGAACATGCGAAAGAATACATTAGCACGTAAACAGTCTTAATTATGCAAAACTTTTTTTACAATCGAGCCTTGAACTTATTATAGCATTCGTGTTGCCTGGTGCATGTAAATTGAATGCATGAAAATGCGATGAATTATTTTCAAAAGATTTAATTGTCGAGTATGCTATCAAAATACTAAAAATAATAGATGAGTCAAACATTGGACTCGCATCTTAAAAAGTCGTAATCATACTCAAATCAACACTAATTGAACTCTTAATTAACTTAACTGTAACACGTCGAAATGTCCCGAATTCAAACTCAGCTGACGCAAAAGTTATCGGGGGGTTTCAATGAAAATTTATTAGTCCAACAACTATTTGTCAAAATTGTCCCCCATAGGGTCTTTGGGTCCGTTGGAATTTCGGCAAATATCGAGTCGAATAGCCAATTTGTTTTGAGAGACCTTACGACTGTGCGTCCCATTGAAATATGTTAGGATTTCGCATCGGGCCAAGTTTTGGATTGCGATCCACTTCCTAAATTCATTAAACATCCTAGAAATGAACGTATGACGTTATTCGGAAGCTATTAATTCAACCAATGCCTTCATGCCGATCTTAATTACAGAAGTTTAGTATTAGAAACCACTGATTTATCCCACTCATCCAGCAAAGTCATTGAAGCAAATATTAATTGTTTCTTTCCTAATGTATTCCGTTTCAGTGGATATTCATAAGTTCGATTGATTTGCGAATATTTGAACGTAACAATAATAAATTGGGAGTGTATAGAAATTCAGGAGCACATCGCTTCCATTTGAAGTAGCACCTGCTTTCAAACTCAAGGATATGCTTACAACAGACAAATACGTGACTGGAACAACGTTGTCAGCCGACCCTACTAAAGTAAGAGAAAAATCAGAAAATATCCCGGATACATGTGATGTGCACAAACTTATCCGTGTTAAAATAACGTGAGAGAGACGGTTGGATATTGTGAAATATGAACGAGGATCACTGTGTCATTCCCTTGCCTTGCTCGACGAATTTATCACGTTTCTGTCCGTCCGCACGCATGGAGAGCCGTGCTCCAGATATTGAACGGTTTACGAAACCAATTGGGTGACGCTGAGATATTTGTTGTTTCTGCTCCTGTCGATCCTTCGTATTTTTATTTTTCTAAAAATAGTCAGGTAGCTACATCTTTCTTTATAATATTAATATCAGTGATATCGTTAACTTTTTCATTATTAAAATCAAAAATATTTATAAGATAGGCACTGCTAGTACATAGTATGGGGACATGAAAGTGAGTTAAGTTAAAGAGCAAAACAAAATTGCGTCCTATTTTCTCTTTTAGAAAGACACATATTTATGTTTATGGATATAACGACGCCTTTATCTACAAAATGTTTTCTGTTGCTAGAAGGGGTTAAATATATTTTTGCATCAAGGAATAGTGTAATAAAATCATGAATTAAATAAATGTAAGTTACTTCTGCATTTCACAACATGTCTATAGCTATGAAAATACCTAGAGAAGAAAAGTGCAAAAAACAGTGTAGTATGGAATTTTTACTTTTAATTTATTCTCTTTATGACCGCCGACCGGCCGTCATTTCGTTTAAAGCAACTCGCTGACGCTTTTATTTCCCCATTGCGATATTTTTCCTTCTGACTATTTATTCGCCTTCCTCGTATAAGACAGTAAATTTGTTTGGCTTTCTTTAACAGTTAGTTGTTTGCCTAAAGTTCGGACAGGTTTCGGATCCCCGAGATAAGTCTTACTAGACACCGGAGTTATCTCGTTAGCTCCGCATTTAAGTGAATCTGGACTAGTCGAGATTGTATCCGGCGAAGGTGATATATTTCATTACAATATCCTGTCAGTTTTAATTAAAGCGGAGATTTCGAAACTTTGAAATTTAATACAGAATTGTGGGGGCAATAAACCGTATCTGTTGTTTATGTGCGTCATCAAATGAAGATAACACCCGACTTTACATCCAGAGTTTAAGTTAGTGTCATTGTTTCCAAACTTACAAGTATAAACGACTCAACAGTACAACGCGTCGCTTTAACATTCATGAAAACCATTAAGCCCCTCCCCTTGTTTTGAATATCATGCAGCCTTTTCAAACCGACTTTTCAGGATAAGTTTCTGTTTATTACCTATTATGGATGGTATTTTTCGTGTGAACTTACTGCCATTACAATATTCACAACTAAACAATGGTCGAGGAAGCATTCCCCGCGGGCCGGCCGCTAAAAGAGCAATCCTACGTTCGGAGGCAATAAGCCTCTATTTGCGAACGTCCCAAAAGGTTTGCTCTTAAAACACGGTCCGTCCACGATTGTAACCGACATGCAAAGCGTCGCATTTAAAAGAGGAAAGAATAAAATAGGTACGGTTGAAAGCAAACAGGAAAGTTGGCCGGGAGCTGTGTTCGCTCCCGTTGCTTCTACGAAACAAGTTTTCCATGGGCATTATTTAAGTTTTGCCTGCAGTAGACACTATATTAAACGTATGAGAGTTGAGTTTTAAAAGTCCCGTCGATACGGCTGAGTTGGCGGACCGCGAAACAGCCACAACTTAGAACACTTGGCAAGGAGCGCCTATAGGAAAAATAAAAGGCGGGCAACAGTTTGTTGTCAAATTGTACATGCTCGTACAACTGTAGCGAATGATTGTGTTTGAAAAAGTGTGGCTTTTACCTAATGTTTAATTTTGCTCCACTAATGTAAAATATTTTTCTTAGTTCCTACCTTTATGACGAAGACATAAACAGATTGTTTTAAAGATACATATTTCTAAAGGTATTGTTATTTATTGATGGTAACTTGATAATTAAAAAAAAACAGATCTACCACTTAAACGTCATTGTAACGGACTTAAAATGGGTTTAAGCAACACTGCAAAGGACAATAATCTCAAAGACATTACTGTATTAACTAGTCTAGACATGTTTTTATTTCTAACGTTGTACAGTCTCTATGTCCATAGCATTAAGTTTCCTAACAGTAAACAGAATTTTTAACGGATATTGAAAATGTTTGACACAATACTCTACTTTAAGACTTTGCTTTTAAAGCTTATCGGCTCTTCCTAATGGATCTAGTGCATGCCTTTCTAGGCCATTAACAATTCTGAGTGGAATATAAGAGTTTTAAGTAGATAAAGTATTTTCATTTTACACATTTATCGAAATAAAATTGTTTTGACGACGTCTATTACGGTCTGAAAGACACACTGGGAACCATTCATATTTTTCTTATACCGACATTCAGTAGATTCAAAATTCAGTAATATCAAAGGTGGTAGTACTTTACTAAATGAATTCCTAATGAAAAAGTGCGACATGGATCCAGAAAAAATAACCCCTACAGTAACAAAATAAACACATCCGTTCGAATTAAGCCCACAGTTTCCACAAACAACACAACTGGATACAATTTTCTATTTCGAAATGTCTTACTTGGCCCACTATAATTTAATATTACACGAACAGGCTGCGTTGGGCGAGGGGGGATCTGGCGGGGGCTTTACTCGGATTGCGAGAGTGAATAATTTGACTATGGAGAGCTGGGTAGCAGCGGACGCTTCGCTTGCAATTTATTTGCAACCAACGAATTATAGGACGAATGATGTATGGGCTGGATTTAATTTTACTCCAGAAAATTTTGCACTTGTCATCCTAGACTACCACGATTGTCTTGAAAAACATATCCTACTTCATAAAGCTTTAAAGATAAAAAAAAAATAGTCAACCAAAACACCTGTGTCTAAAACGTGTGACCTTACTCGAAGAAGAAAAGTCATAAACAAGTATAAATATTAAGGAGTTTAAACTACTATTATTCAATAAAATAATATCCAGCCAATCAAAAACTATTAAGAGCTAACCAAGGCACTAGATTTATAAGGAGCTATAAATAAAACAAAAGGAGTATCTATATCTATTACTCAGTAACCAAAACAATCTATCCTATAATAGGCTGTTACTCACAGATATCGAGGAGGTTGTAACACGAGCCTATTATGCTTGCGGTGTACAAGATTGAATGCTACCTCTCACAATAGTTCAGCTCATTACACCGGCATCGGTGTTTCGTTACATGAACAGTTTTGATGTAATAATACATAACACAAATTGTCTTGCGGTAAAGGATGCTTGGGTTGTAAATTATATTGTTTATTAGATATAGTACGCTTTCACTTGTGGGTTATGCTGATTGTATTGGGTCGGTAATAAGTGTTCTTTTTGAGATAGATATTTGTTCAATTTCAATCAGTTGAGTTCTCAGTGGGAGCATTCCGAGCCGTTGGTAGATTCTGACATTTCATAAGTGATTTGTTGGCCTGTATGATATTTTATTTTATATTTTTTACCACCCACTATTTGATTGTCCTCCTCGTTCCTTCTATGACCATAAGGGATCCCCCAATGTTAAATTGTTATGTGTAACGCCTTCCAATAAGTAGTCTAAGCATCTGCTTCATTTATTAACACCCTCCCTAGCTAGAGCGTCTGCCTTAAAAAGCTTTAAGGATCAATTTGCATTTGAATCTATAGAGTTACCGCATAATCCTCAACTCATACGTTATGAGATCACCCCATTTAGAATGTGCCATCCATTAAGTACTCAGTTGTCGCGACAATATTGGCTCACGCTTCATATTACTATCCGTAATGCAACCTCCATATCTGAAGTCCTTCAACGATTTATGAGACCAGTGACCTATTTTCTGTTAAATTCGATAGCAATGTGGGCACAGTTGACAGCGAATGACGAGACAAAGCAGATAAATCATAGAAGCGGCCAGTGAGACCTACTTAATTTAACAAATGTTATTTTATTTTTTGCTTAAAATATAAATGATATGTACCTACTATGTATTAAGAGTAATAATAGGGTTTAATTGAACCAGATGAACCATCAGCGTAAGTAACAGATAACAACGTTACAGATGACGCCAAGCCAACACCGGTATTACTAACCTGCCTCACTTTAGCGACTTCGACTAACAGAAACAGCAGACAATAACAAACCATACAATTGAAAAACAGATTTTAATACGATCTACTTAAATTTGTAGATCTTAGCAATTTGTGACGTTAGTTTCATTTGATGATAGCTCTACAAACTCACACATTCTAACAACTTATTCTTCCGGCAATACAGAATTCTATGTGTGCGTTCAGACAATGTTTTCATACGCGTATCTTCAATGTTTGCATGAGTTATAGAGTTCGTTCAACCAATAACCTTGCGAATATCAGTATTAGCGGCAGTCGTAAATTTTTTACGACTATTTATATATAGAACTTAAGAATCGAAAACAAAAACAATGCCTCGATGTGTCAATGATCAATCAGTGTGAAGTGATTAATGCGTCATTTTTTGTGGAAATACTCAAACAATAAAATAGATTTATTTTATTGCTCAGTAATGGTTCCAAATTATTTCGAAGAGTTAGGTTCTCTAAGTTCAGTTGCGAAAGAGCTCATGATTTTTATCTTATTTGCTTTAAAATGAATTATTTTCAAATTTCATCCCATTAAAATCATATCGAATGGCTCTACAAAATAATTTGTGAAATTCATGGAATCATACGTATTGTATGATTTCTCGGTAACGGCTAACGACCTGACCACGACATGTTTGTATTTCATATCTGAAATGGGATATTTTGAAGCCGTAGTAATGATTAAAGCTTCCTATTTACCCATGTATGTTATATAAAACTTATTTGCATGATTAAAACAGTCACACGTATTTTTTTAACTTTTATGTTATATCCATATCAAGTTTACCACTAATTAGGTAACAATCACCGAATCTAAAACACTAAGCATTTTGACTCCTAAATTGTGGATTTTCAGTACAATAGCGTGAGACACAAATCCAATAATTGTCTGTCTTTCAAAATAAAATTAGTATGTACGAAGCGAATATTCCACAAAACATTCCTCCCCTACTAATTTATTCATTGTTAGTAACTTACATTAATCATAGCAAGTTTACAATAAAGTTTTAAAGTCTACAACCCTCTCGAAACTTCCAGACTCGGATCAGAAAAACAATCTTGTTAAAATTTAATAAAGCGTAGTGTTGTCTGTGTGTTGTTGGCGGAATACCTTTGAGCCAATCTTTGAGCCAATGCAGCTCTGATAAAATACATAAAGTAATTAAATAATATTTGTGTGTTCATATATTTGCCTATTGTCAACATTTCTTAATTCATCATTGTCATCGTCGATCCTCCAACCTTCATTTTACCTCTGTTCACTTTAATATTAACAATACTCAAGATAATAGCTTCATCCATAATTAATAAAGCACATTCGTCTTTTAATGTGTTTGTATAATTGCAAATGTCTAGGTTTTATTATCACACACCTTGAAAATTACCATTAATATTGATTGGTCGGCTGACATCATTAGGCGACATGGGTCATTAGACGTGACCTTTTAATGTAACCCTAAAGTATGTAGGTAGTGGAACCGCAAGGTTTTCGATAACCTTTGGCAGTCCACTGCAGACTATTAATAGAAGCGGCTACATAACCACAATTAATCATATAGCAACTGTATAGCTAATTAAACATTTAACTTCAAGCGTATATTTAGCTGGTGACAAGACAATTTTTCCTGGAAAGCTTTGATGACAGAAATCTTTGCGTTAGAAATTTGGTAGTGTACGAGTAGATAAAATGATGAATTCTCAACAGTATTTACCGTTGGAAAGGTAAAGCCAACGTTGCATCAAACATTGGTGGTATTGGATCTCGCCTGCGTTGGCTTTCACAGAAATATTACACCCTGCGACAGCTGTCTAGCTCCTTTTTCAATGTTACTTTGTAAAATGAAATCGGCCCAAAGGCGACGCCTCGAAAAGGCAACCAATAGCGTTGTGTGGTTTCCCACAAATGCTCTTTGTATGGTGCTCTTTTGAGCGGCCATTGTGATATTATCATGAAGCTTTCGAGTAATTGTGTGTTTGGAAAGGATTTCATGATGACTAAGCAACGATTTTTTTTTTGTAATTCTTGAAGTTATTACCAAGATACTTGAGAACTCATGAGTCTGACTAAAGACATTGTTTGAAACTTATTGTTTTTGTTCTAATTTTCCTTCTTATTCATGTGTCTGAGAGACTTGTCGGTGGAGCTGATCGAACATTCTCCTACTTTCTCTATCAGGTATAGGGTCTCTTTCACTCCTTATATGACTTTCTACCACATCTAGCTTATTGCTGGTCTTCCTCTTCCACGCTTTCATTCTATGATATTAAATTAAGCTAAAATCTGGCTGGTATTTCAAAGCATTAAACAACTTTAGAAACTTAACAACATTCAATCAAAACATCTAACCAAAGATCCCGAATTAAAATATCAAATATCACTCATTGAACACGAATATTGAATTCACCGTTACCGCATGTGGCGTTGATAAGCAAAAGTGAGTAAAAAAAGCTCTACCGAGCCCACTGGTCCAATTGCAGTAATAACAAACCAATAAAAACCGAGATTGACCCGGAACAGATGCGGTACATTTCACACGCATAACTAATATTTGTATATCGATTCAGGTAGGGTTTTAAAAGGTACCTACCAACCTAATCTAGAAAAAAATATTTCAAATTCGTTAACTGTTTCTACAAATAGAGTATCTTAAATTTTATTAATTATTAAAACAACATAGTTATGGTTTTGCCATAGAAAAATAATTTCAATAGAAGTGAAAGTGCGTACATGCATAGAGGACAGCAACAGTAATGTTTGACAAAAAATAATTGTATTCGTCTATGGATCCGCCATTGCAACGCAGCGAGTGCCATCATATTGTCTGGATTAAAGTGTGATCGTGCACTTATTATTAAAGAACAATGCCCACATCTGGATAGACTTTTCAGATTATGCACTGTCGGCAAAGTTCTCGCGTTGCCAAGGTATCCCACTCGCAATTGTGAGAGGCCAAGGCCTTAATTACAATTTGTCTCAATAAATAATTGTTGTGTATGTTAAGATAAAGTGTTTTTATTTATAATAATGTAGGCAATAATTATGTATGTTATTGCAGTTTAAAATAACATTGACAGATTAAATGCTGTGTATATATTTTGTTTTCTTAGTGCATTATTATTTACATACCACGTTAATTTACTAAATGTTTAAGTTATTCTAAATAGAAGATAGTAAAATGTGTATAAATAACTATAAATTTTTAAACTTAATTCATTAAAGATGTCAGTTGCGTGTCCAGCGAATTAATTTCTTAAACATTATTTCGATACTTGGTTCTGTTGGTTCAATGTTGCCAACTATACTAGGTGAAACATAAAGGGTATACTATTTTTTTGCAACTTAACTTTGTAAATCTAAAACTATCGGCTTTGTGGGAGAGTTGAAATACTAAAATTTTTGTAGACTTATGAAATCTGTCAACAGCTGTATCCCTGTAACACCTTCTGTATTTCAAGTTTCCTCCAAAGCTGGTAGTTTTTGGATTTACAAAGGTAAATTGCAAAAATAATAGTATACCCTTTATGTTTCACCTTGTATTTTCAAATTTAGGCTCTCTCTTTATACTTTATACACTAATCTGCATTTTGTTTCTAGGCATAACTACAGTTCCGTGTTCTACCAACAGGCTTTCAGATATGTCCATTACGTTCCTTGTTTATCTACCGATGCAAAAACTTCTACAGCCCAACAAAAACTGTTTCCTCTACGCTACCTGCTAACATAAATACGGGTTTCGGAGATCGAGATTGCACTCCGATATATTCCGTGGCAATTTCAGCTTCACCACGTATCTGGACCGTTTCGATCCGAACATGGGAGTGCGTTGCAATTTGTAAAGCATTTCCATCTCTGAAGATGGAATAAAGAGATTGTAGGCTTCAGTTATAGTTTGTTTTTGTTTTGGGTGGTGGATAGCTCCGAAAAACAATTGGATGCATAGGGTGACAACTTTAAATAGGTACATAATGTCATACATTGTTTCTCCAAGATGTTGTGTTAAAAAGTAACGTAAATATTTGCAAAGTAATTACGCTAGTAAGCTGAGAGGGTAGAGCCAGATGAAATATACAAGAGTGTGTACTCGATTCTCACTGCCTACTTTTCAAGTGATATTTTATGACGTATAAGTACTTACTGAAAAGGCAATCAGCCCTTCAATCATAAAAAATAAAGCATTGAAAGCGTATTTCCGCAAACTGAATTTCACCTTTTTACGTTGAGCGAAGTAATCATGAATTTAATGACTCAGCACCAACTCATATTCCGCATTATAATTTTGCCTCGCGACGGAGTATCTTTCATTTCTCGCTCCTAATGTCAATAATGTTAAGTGCCGTTTTGAAATATTGCCAGACGTATATAATTTTAGTTCTGGTTAAACGTCTAGACTGGCAGTGGACTAGAAAATTTTCGTGTCTAGATTTAAGAGGTATATTTAAACGGTGTTCGCATTAGTGGATGACACGTTGGGAAAAAAATATTAGAAAACTTTATTCATTTTCTTGAGTTAATAAACTTGTAGGAATAACCTTGACTTATTGGTTTATTTTAAAGTTGTTCCTGGTAACAATATACCACACACACATCACAAAAAAAGTATGAGGTTCATTTATAAAAGGGCCCTTATTATGGCCGAGGGCCAAGGAACTTAAAAATAAACTAGTAACAATATAGATTTAGTAGGAACTTAGAAAAAACTCTCTTTAATCTATACATACTATATATTATATATATATATATATTTAGGTTAAGGGATAGCCCTTTACCTCTACAATTGAACTTGGCTTTCTTAGATAAGAATGCTTTTAAACGATTTTGGTTGGATCTCTCGTATTTCACATCTATAAAATACTAAATCATTTCAAGTATCCGCCGGAACTTTTCCGATTATTTACAGTTCATTAGTAATAACACGGTTTTTTTTAACAAAAGCTCTCCAAATGGATTGTCCGCGCCTTGAAACAATTTAGTCGAGCATTCGAGGAAGATTAATGTACACCCTTCAACTGTTTAAGTTATAATAAATCTTGTAAAAAACAATTTATAATGACGTCTCTACGGCGACGTAAAAAGGATCAAATTTTATGGAATTTAATTTTTCATGTTTTCGGAATCGACTGAAGCAATACTTACGAATAAGTGCAACGAAACGATGTTTTTAAATACAAGATCGTTTTGTATTGGACTGTAATAAGAAAATGCTGATTAATACGAAAAAGCAATCGATAGTAAATGATTATCAAGAAACTATGTTTAAGGTTTTGACCAAAGAAGTTGTAATGATAATAATACAATATCTCTTATTTTGACTGATTCCATATTTTATATCGCAATATTCTAATCATTTTTTCTTTTTTATCATGCGCTAGTCAGCGATTGACCTCAAACTCATCTTATTAGAGGATTCGTTGAGGCCGAAGAAGTGGCTCACTGACTCAGCAAAGGCCTTTTAACTCTAGGTTTGAAGAGACCCAAGTTATACCTCTCTGGAAACAGACGGTGGGAGTGAATTCCACTCCTTAGCGGTCACTACGTATCAAGAACAAGGAAACAAATCGTTTTGTGCGTTTGGATGGAATATCAACGTATATACCTACGTTAAGATTTTACTTTCTCATTGGTTTTAAATTAACCACCAAAAGTGTAATAACTTAGGAATACCTTAAACAAAACAAGGATTATTGACAAACATTCTATATCAAGTAATGATTTAATAAAGTCCTGCTTATCCCAAAACCGCGGGGTTAAGCAAGTAAACGAATGCTTTTATCGATTGCCAAAATAAATTTTCGCGTCGTGGTCGCGTCGAGTCACGATTTCTGTAGGGAGCATTTCTTGTGGAACGATTTTGCAATCAATATGAAAGAGGTTTTAAATCGATGCTTTTAAAATGTAGTCGATTACACATTATGGTGTGATTGATCGGTATAACAGTGAGAAAGTTTGAATGGATGGCGAAATTTAGTATGTATGTACCTAATTTTCCAGCTTGTTGCTTTCGTTGTATTTATGTCTCAAATATAATTTCACCGCCAAATCATGTGTAACAGGTTTAATACACAGACAAATATTTCTGATAGAAATAAAATTCAAGAAAAAAATTGACAGACCAGTCTGCCAAATACTTTCCTTAACAAAAAACACTAAAGTATAATAAATATTTATCGCAGAAAGGATCAGCGTGTCAATCTACTGCGTTCCCAATAACTGAACACAAAGTTGTTCTTTCCATTGAAACTTCGTAATTCCGACTTTAAATCTTAGGCAATAAGATACAACGTATGTGTTCAGTATTTTTGGGTAAGTATAGGACAATTTTATCGACTGCCCGAATACGATAAAGTAGGATTAGGAGAAAATGAGTTTACCCCAGAATGAATATTGAGATATGTTTATCAAGTAACTAAAGGATGCCTGTATCCCGAAAGAGCTGTCCAGACATTTTAGTCATTAAAATATCTTGTAGATAATAAGTATATTATTTTTATAATCTATCAAAAGCTACACAAGCTTTAATCCGTGACATACATCTAGGAAAGCGCTTATATCAAATTATACATGGTGTTTTCTTTCAACAACACATTTTATTTTAACCGCCGCGTAAGGGGCAAAATATTGGATATGACTTTCGGGCCACAAAATGGAACAAAAAATATTCAATATTAAATGCTGATATAAGAACACGGTAATGTATCGCGGTATAAAGGTTAATGACCCAGCTGCCACAGGGGGCGGGGATGGGGGGATCCATGCTCCGAGTTTTCCTCAATATACATTATTTATCTTTCTAACGCAGTCGGGTAAGCACGCCGGTTTCGGTAATGGTTTGGTTTAGGTGTTGTTATATTACATTTTTGGTAACAGGTGGTGGTAGGTTCTGTACACATGACGAACATATGATCACACATATAGAGATAATATTTCAAAGCAAAACTATTAAAAATCAGAGTATGTATGAGGCAAAAGATGTAAATTATAAAAAAAAAACAATAAGTATAATTTTTTCTCACCCCCACACTAATTCTGGGACACTCCTCACAAGAAATCTTACTAAATCTCCATAAAAAAACACATTTTTAACAAATAAAATACACAAATTGTTGAATACTCGACTCCTAAGTCGGGTCCAAGTTTCGAGGCGCGGGTTTGCCAAAACACTCTCAGATCTAACGAAGTTTGTATATGGAGAAATAATTTAGTGATACCCCTTGCCAAAATGAAATAAAGATCAGAGTAACCAGGCGAAGGAAACTGGTAATCGAACGAAATGTATGTGCTAATGAATATAGATGAAATCGTTGCTGAGAACGTCGTTACGTTTGGATAAGGCGTTTTGTATGTATCTATGTTGCTACTTCCCGGGGTAGAAGTAAAAAGCTTTGAGTATAACCAGCTGCTATGGTTATCCCTACTAGGTATTTACGATAAAGTGGCGATGTGTCGGTCTGCTCGTAGGGATTGCAGCTGTACATTGAAGCGTGGGGATTGTAATGATGATTGGTTGTGTAAATTGGTTCCTATCCTCTTTGGATTAAAAGGATAATTCGCTGGGAAAGCAAACCTAAAGCTCTTTGGGTACAACAACTTTCGAGCTTATTATTCTTATCCAGAAGTAAATATTAACATACTCAAAAACCCGCATCAAATAAATGAACCATGCCAAAGAATGTGCAGAACAGCAACATTAAATTTTCGCTATTTCCCGTAGCCCGCCAGAATTTTGTGCATCCAAAAACTGAAATATCACAAGTTATTATGTAACAATACATCGCCGGCGCACGGATTAACCCGTCCATCGGTTACTATTGACCGTTGCCGGCTGCTGCGCGACGATAAACGAAGATTAAACCTGGATCAACGTCAGGGTTAATCCCGAGAAGTCGAGCGAATATTTTTAATATGGGATTTTGATTTTGAAATTGACGTTTCGACGGCGCAGCTCCGTAATGGGTGTGAACGGATTAATTAAGATAGATAGAGACAGACGCTGAGAAAACTTGCTGAATGAAAAATTTTGGAGCATAATTGGCTTAAAATACGTCGGCATGAATTAGTTTTTCACCTTTTTTAAATAGTTTAGTTGGAAATTAAACTGTAAGTACAACGCAAACCGACAAAAGTTAAAACACTGATTGGAAAAACTGAAGTTGTCGATTATGGCGGCCCTACTCGTTCTCATATCGTTTGTAGTTCTTCTTAATATTTTAGTAATAGGTATATACCTATGACCATTATTATTCAACCTCAAAAAACATACTGTGATGTATACCATAAAAATCATAAAAAACGGGCATAACTAGACATTTGGTGGCAGGTGACAATTAGACCGGTTGAACGTCCTCGATGTCGCTAGAGGGTTAAACTTCAAAAGACCTTTGAGCATAGAGCCAGAATTTGCTATATCTATTGCTATAGGAACTCGAATGTGTATCTATAATTTCACAGATGCATCATCAGGATTGGAATGAAATCTTCTTACTTAGTTGCTTCTCGAAAATTGCATAAGGTACCTACTTGGTTTTATAAAACTGCTATTTACTGAGTACTTAAACGCCTAATTTTGACGTGTCTTGTAAAAATGTGTCATATTACGACTTCAAAATCGAAGTGGGTCTCAAGAATGAAGCACCTCTTCAGTGTTATATTGTAGGTTTCCTAGTTTCCAAAGAATCATTGCTAGTTACTAAGCTAAGTCGATAAATATTTATTAATAGCAACGCTTTTACAGTCAAATCGGAGTACAGATAGGCGTTATGGAAAGTGATAGACATGTCCTATCAAGATAAGGTCTGGGCCGCGGTGGGTTATCTCTGCAATAATGGCGGAGTGTAAGTGGGTCGCAACGAAATAATCTATTTATAAGTAACTGAAAGTTGTCCGGTCGGTTTCGGCTTAGCAAATGGGAAAGAATTAGCTGGAATTGGATTTGTGGAAGGAATAAGTAATTGGGATCACGAAAAGTTTGGAGTTTACTTTACTTGATTTATTCTGAAGTTAGGACAATGTTAAGAAATAGATGAAGAAGCATATTTTTCACGGACCGAGTCACTCTCTAATTTTCAATATTCAAAGGGAAAATAAAGGAGGTATAGCCAAACTGTACCCAATTTACTCCATATATGGGTTGACTCAACCAGAGTAGTACCAACCTGTCACAGAAGATCGGCGTAAAGTACAACGTACGAGCAATGCCTATGGTATTGCAAGCATCTTTAGACTACGGTAGCTGCTTAACATAAGGCGGGTAATAGGCTTATTCGCCAACTTCATTAAATAAAAAAGACGAGGATGAAACTAATTCTTCATTTCTCAGATTTGGCATTGTTCGGCTGAGCTAAGTCTGCTGAAATAGCATAAATTATTTTATATTATGTTTAAAAGATGCATAATACTGTGTCATGTAAATGTATGTTACGATTATATTTGTAGCTATTCTTGGTTTAATAAAGAATATAAATAAACAAAATTTAAACATAATATAAAAGTGAATAAAATTTTTAATAAAGCTCGCAGCCCATAGCGGTAACATTTAATATAAAGAGACTGTAAAAAGCACTTCAAACTGGATATTACACTTTGAATGTTGACATTTTCGAGCAATACGGCGTAAAAATAACAAAAGTAAAATAGGCCACAAATTCAGACCAAGCTATAAAATATACCACATGACTATTTTTAATTCGAGTAAATTCCTCAGTCTAGACTTAAAAAATATTGCACATAATAAAACTAATAAATGTTTTAGATGTAAAAAACATATTGAGGTATCATTAACGACGTGGTAAGTAATTATAAAACGACAGACCAATGTTTTGAAATTAATGACATTGTAAATCTTGTTAGTTAATTAATTGTTCGTAACCGATTTAACTATTAATATAATGTCAATAATATAGATTGTATATCTGTTAGTCGTGGATTGTATTAAGTTTAATCTATTTCAGTTCATAACGAAGCCAATTTAAGATTGTATTCTCAGAACTTATAGAGGTTTCAGATCTTCTTGGTTCAAACGGTGTCTAATAATTAAATCTTTACTTACTTCAATCGTTATTGACAAACAGATAACCCTTTACTTGTACGCTTCTTATTATCTTTAGCTTTATCGCTATGTATTAGTTAGTAGTACTGTAATAGTAAACGAACTTGTTGAAGATTAAAATCAAAGTGAACATGAAATGAATATAATTTATGACTCGTGTCAAATTGTTGCGACACAACGCAATGGAAAAAATGTAAAACATAACGATGATACTGAATCACGTGAGATTAGAACAGATACGTGACAGAGTGAGTGCGTACAAACGAAAACAGCTGCTAGATACATTCGCATCGATATTTTAAATTCGTGCGACAGTAGTAACGGTGTCAATGAACTCGGTGCCAATACTCGGCTAACAAGTCAAAAGTTGTGCTAGTATACTTCAAATAATGGACACTCGGATTTTTGTTATGTCTCGCATGTTTTGGTCTAGTCTCTGTCTGTTCAATAAACTAAACACTCGGAATTACGAGTATGTCTTACGGCTCTAAGTGGTTTGGATTCAATTTGCATTTTGAATCGTAAAATATATAATTTAATTCCTTTAGACTTGAGAACAGGCTCATGCGCTAGCCAATTTGAGGAATTAATTATTTTGTTCTGTTGTACTGACCTATTGTTTAATTTGTTTGAGGTAATATTAAATATTTTATTTATGCTCTCACAACTTCCAGGACATTCTTATTAATCTTATAATTTTTTTATGGTTTACTTTTATGAATCAAGAGCTAAATAATTAAAAAATAGGTACCTACCTAATGACTAGAAGTTTACTTATAAAAACACTTTTTAAATCTAGATAGAGTATATTATTATTATGAGGTTAATAATCCTATGAGTTAATTTAATATTGCAATACAGCGTTGAAACTTGCAACTTATACATTTTTAAGGTTCAAATTATTTTCAACTGGAAGTGGTATTATGATCGAATATTCAGCAAATAACATTAAACCTTGACATAAGCCTGCAATTAAAACAACAAAGAATTAAGAAATTTCTCAAATCATGCAAACAATTAATTACAATTATAAAAGGCCAGACGAAACCAAATTAGCAATAAAAGAGTCTAATAATTAACGACTTACAGTAAAACTTAAGATTTAAGACTCATTCGAAACAGAAAAAAACGTTAAAGCCATTGAACGCTATTCGCAACAGAGGTTGTTTACCTTTGAACCCGCTATGACAAAAACTCTTCATATTACGCTATTTTTCTATAAGACGGATATCAATTGAGGGAAGTACTGTGTCATTCCAATCATTTGGAAAAGCAATGTTCCGTGAATTTCCCATGTCGTGTGATTCCATGATTTGGTTTCAATAGGTGCTTCTGTTTGGGTTAATAAACTTTAACCCGGTGTTTACCGTTTCTGTAGCTTAATGGATTAGGTCTGGTTACCAGTTGAATAGTCAAAGCACTTGAGAAAAGTGTCATAGTTTCAACTCGCGTTATAATGGTTATTAATACAAAATTATTTGTAAAGACCGGAGGTAATCGTCTTTGTTTTGATGCAGACGGACTGAATGCTGCAGACGGTATTTGAATTGCAAAAAGTGTATTTGTTTTACGGGTCACTTGCAATTCTAAATTATTAATGAACAAACATTTTTCAAATTGCAAGAAGCAAGATATTTTTCTATCGTCCGTGAATAGTCTAGTAAAACGACATACATGACATTTATTTATTTTAAAAGGAACTATAAATTATTTTCGATAACAGTAACGTACCTATTCGTAAACTAGCTATACTTCATTCATGTTAATTAAGTAAAAGATCCTAATCACTGTTTTGACTTCAAGATTGTCAATTGAGTCACTTTCCAAAGTGGCAGTGACTCAATTGACTAAAGGACCATTTGATTTTGATATCGCATACAAAAAGGGCATTCGTGTTTCTCCACTGCATCGAGACAGATCTTAGATTAAATTGTAAAAGTGCTTAATATGCTTGTGATTATAATTATACATTATGGTTTTTGTTCCTGAGTCGAAAAGATTACGTCCTTTTAATTTATATCTTTGACTAATTCATCATGTAATTTCCTTTACTTACCATTCATCGTACAATGTTCAAATATAACATTTTATGTTACGCATTAGTTCATTAAATTATCCACATAAAAATCTGTTTCGATCTCTTGCACTATATTAATTCCTGTAAAAATAGGCCACCGCTTAGGTACTAAAATCTGTTAATCTTCATTTCAAATGATCTGTTTCTGACGCAACGGCGACGATAACGTCTGAGTGTATAACGCGCGAATTTCGTCCCACATATTATTCAACAGGGGCCGATAATGGGTGCGTTCACCTCGTTGTTTTAGATACAATCGAATGCGACATAGAATCGATAAAAAATAGACGTCGGAAAATGTTTAAACATTTTTTTTTAAGATATCAGTCACGGTTCATTTTGACATTGTTTTGAAAACAATCCAAGTTCTTTTAATAGTAGTTACATTGTGTTTAGGATTTATTAATATTTATTTTCTGGGTTAATTTATTATACCTATATACTCTAATTGTACAATTTCCACCGCGAATATTATATTAATAAAATTAAATCTGCTTATCTTAAGACTTACGGTACACGAAACACTGAAGTCGCTCCTTACCTGAAAATAATAAAACAAAACATTCTTATTAAATATTATTCTCAACAACGGTAAATGTGTTTTTAAATGAAACGTCCAAATTCCAGGTTTCGAAAACGACCTATTGTATTTTTACGGTCTCTCCCACAGTCGGTGGAACGACCGGCCAAATTTTTAAATCACCACCTAGATTTCAATGAAGTGAAGAGAAAATTATAATAACATTTTCTGTGAATAATTCATAACGGTTGGAGTGTGTGGTTTCCATATTTCTCAATGGTTCATCGTTCATCATTAATTTCGTCGACGGAAACGTTTGTGCGGACGTGTGTTCGGGTGTCCGAATGACTGAGGTAGTTTTCGTAGGGCTTTCACTTCCGGAATTACTTTCTAAATCCATAATATAGGGTAAAATTGTATTAAGAGGGGAATTAACCTCACTCGTTACCATTAAGTCACTTCACATATTGATTCTTATAATGCTCACATATGATTGATTTTGTGGCAACGATACCTATTTCAAGTTTATTTCTGCAGGAGCGGATGCGCCTCCGCCAAAGCGGGTTGGACTAAGTAGCCGCTGCAGTAGGTACATTTTATACTATGTGGTCGAAAAATTTGTCGTCTAGACGTCATAAATAATAACAACCAAAGTCGCAAACACCAACAAGTCATTGATATATTCGTCCATACTTCCGATCCAGATATTGAATTGACGATTACCGAGACCCGTGGTGTATAATCGATGGTATTTATTGAAGGTATGTAAATATATACGTTTCCTACTCCATACGTCTAAGAATACCATGATTTCTGTGACTCCGTCTTCCTACTTCGTCATAGCTTGTTTACATTCAGTGAGTTATAAAACAAATTGGTAGGTAAACAATGATATGTTACCATGAAAATATAGTAAGTCAAACAATTTCACGTAACTAAAATAACAATTTATATCTTCAAGTAATTTATTGAATGGATAGTCAAGTGTATTGAGCGATAATGCAAGACTTGGCTCTAACATCTCACAGTTTTACAGTATCAGAAGGGTCACGAAGCTTTGTGATGTTTTACATATTATTATGTTTTAAACAGAAAAAATACTTAGTTATTCAAATTATATCCCAAACTAAATTGCGCATTAACTTACCCCGTATCACCTGTTTTATTACTTTTGGGGGAGTCTCGTTCCATTCCGCCCCAATAGCCCCAAATTACAGTAATACCCCTAATATATCTGAAACGTTATTATAAAGGTACCTGAGTATATTGAAAATACTACACTCCCCCTCTCATAAACAAGGCCAGATTACGTGGATTTACTCGAGACATTATTACTAGGCCTTGTTTAGCCAACGTTATAAATGTAAAAACTTTTATCATTAATCGTCATTTTGTTTGACTTCGTTGTCTCCTCCATTATTTATAAATTAACTAACTGAAAGTCTAGTCTCTTTATAATTTCAAGGAGATCATGGCACGCAGAAATATGTCAAAGTATATTGGCCGAAGTACTTCGATGGGTCATCGACTAATATGCTGACGGTTACGCAATTGTCATTTGACAGTTGTAGGTCGGAGCTCGCTTTATTCTGACAACTGTAACGCTTTCATGACAAGTCGTTGCTTTAATAAAATATGACTTTTTAAAACAACCTGTATAATTTATTATTTTCTTCATTTTATGATTCTTTAGTTTAGATTTTTAGTCAAAAATTAAAACGTAAACTTTAAAACAACATAATATCTATAGTAGTAACTATAGCCTGATATCACAAAGTGGAAGTAAAAAGAGATAGGACGGTAGATCGACCACCCGGATTAAACAACATTTCGTAACTCTCCAAGATGGCCACATTTAAAACCCATACACATTAAAATCGTATAACGCTTATGGTACACCATAAAATTAAAAAGCAATGGTTGTAAATTTTATGATACAAGAACATAAGTGTAAAACTATTTTAGCTTCACATGCTAAATAAATGTGTTGTTAAAATATATTTTTTACTTTGTAAATAGGCTTGATGAATCGAGGTTGGATTTATATTTTACAAGTTAAAGATTATAACTCCTTTGAAGTGTTTTAAGAATTTCGTATTAGTAAGAACTTCAAAGAACTATAAGTACGACCCTATGTAGGGCGCACAGACAAAATTAATTAATCATAAGCATATTACGTTACCCAAATAAAGGTATATAAAGTGTACGATAACGATTGAATAAATCTATCTATCTCTCCCTCTATACAGTAAATATTTATAAAAAGCAGATGTCATTTTATTATTTTTCACCAGATTTAGTTAACCTCACGGAAAAAATACCGAATACGTTGTTATTCCGGAATAAAAAAGGAAAATACCAGAATACCAAATCAGTACGTTCACGTAACGTAACATTCGAGGAATTTACGAGAATATCACTTAAAATATTCACATAAAACGTAAAGGGCGGGACATTTGCAAGTTTTAAGAGACGCGACGCCGAAACGTTGCGTGATAAAAATATATCGCCTTTAAATATATTTATTTAAGTATTTCGGAGTCACTTTTTTCATTTCATTATGAGGTTTATTCAGATTTTCGTAAATGGGGATGAAACGACCTTTCCTTACTGAGATTTTCGCTCTATTACGTCTTACGGCCAGTTTCTTAATGAACGGCTGAAGTGAAGCAATCACCTAATAGTGAAGAAAAGTATCCAGTTTAACCGTTACTTTTACTTTAGGAAATTACTTTATCTGATACTTGCAACTGGATATAGTTTGGCAAAATGGAACTAACCCTGCGCATACTGCGGCAGACTATAAGTAACCCTAATGCGAGTGGTTATAGGTGGGTTTCAGCTTGCAGAAGTATGGGTTGGGTCCATTCTGCAATACCAGTTCCAGTTAAGAAACTGGCCATTATTGCTAGATTGTCAAATCGGTTAGTGATGCCCTATTACTCCTGCTTCCACTTCTTCCTGCGTCCAATTCTTACTACAATATTCTATGTCCACTAAATTTAAAAAACGACGGCATTCCTAATTTAAAACTGGCAAAAAAACATTTTTAAGAAGTATTTAAATAGCTCCATCCTAGAACTTGAACAATAGAACAATAACAAATGACTCGAGCGTACCTGCATATAAAATACTCAATCGTTTTTTAACAAAAAAACGACCTTAATACTCTATACAAGAGCATTTATCACAATCAAGAGGGTTTTCTATTAATGCCAACATTATAATAAGACTATTAACATTTTCGACAAACCGTTACGATATCAAATAATGACTGTTATTAGTTCAACCCACGAACTGTATCTGGCTGTATATGGTCACCTCGGACTAATATGGATGAGTTCAAATTTCATCCGTGCTTACTACTAATAGCATTAACATTAATACACTATTTAAAATTTATAATTTTCTATATGTATTTAATCCGTTAGGAATATTAATTAATTTTGTGTAATAAAAAGTTATCACTATATAAGTAGGTACTTATGCTTATTTAAAATATTCAGTAGATATTATAATACGTTGACAGTCGATTTATTCGAATTAGAAGTCATAAGAAATGTACTATTAATTATAATTATTAAACCTATCTATTATATATTGCATCTATGGACATTAGATAAACCTGTACAATTATTTGGAGACCCTGACAGGACAGCTTATTAATTACCGCAGAAAACTAGTTTTAACTTCAGAATACTGACTGAATTTATATACGGACGGCTAACAATAGGCTCATTGACCTCAAACTCGAGTTAATTTATCATGATGAAACTGATTCACGTGAACGATACACGTTACCTTCGAACTTTTGCTGTTATAAAATCTATTTTCCAACTTTTACAAACTTATTCCGAAGTTGGTAAGTATATTGAATTCAAACGATGTGTGTGTAAATGATGCCATTGTGTATAGGCTTTAGAAGCAAACCATAACGATAATTTGAAACGCATACATACTATTATAAGAAACAAACAAAAATTAAACAGAAAATGAGCTCAATATGTCATGAATGGCGTTAATATCAAAATAATGAGACTAACAATAGGCTCAGATTTCAAATCCCGAAAACATGCTTACACGCTCTTAGAAACGATTCAATAAAACCACAGAAGAATAGTACGGAAGAAAAAGAATGGCGATTAATCTTCGTGTGAATAGTGATGAACCAGAGACGAGTCGAGTCGAGTCGTAACTAGTCGATATTTCGAATCAGAATCAGATATTTCGATTCCTTGAGTCCACAAGTTGAGTATTATATGCTTGCTTTCAAAAGAAACATCCGTATTCAGATCTTAATGATTTTATATACATTGCATAGTTATAATAATTGAGAATAGTAAGTAATTAAAAAAATAACAAGTATGCTTATCAGGACATACAATCTTGTCTGGAACATAATGACTTTGCTGTTGAATGATCATAACGAGACAATCATAATAAAATCGAATATCAAGACCATGACACAAATATAAAATTCAAACAACCACAAACTAGTGTCCAGACTTACTAAATCAAGTCAATTGTAACCACTGTACACTATCGCCCTAATCTCAAAACGTTTCAGTCCGAAAACGGCACATTAAGTCTATAAATCGATCTTAACAGCCGCTACATCACTAGCCGTGAAAGTCCGATACAATATCGATGCTATCGTTCAAACAATTGTACCAAGGTCTTCGGAATATGATCCCTGTGCCGTTCACTAATCGTTCCTTCCACGTCAGCGGGCAGCGTTTCACGTATCACTTGGCAATGGGTAGATGGCACAGTATTATAGATTTTACAATTTATTAGACGTGTACCCATTGATCGGGGGTCGCCATGAGATATCGAGACGGTTTTGCGGTTATAGCCATTGGAGATAGAAAAGAAAGGAATTATATGTGGTGTTCGATCAATAAAAACGTAAAGAAAACTATGATGTATTTAGCTTACGCATTACTGGATTCAATTGTGATGTGTAACAGATTGAAGTAGATGTGAGTAAGATATAAAGGCACAGATCATGCAAGAGAAGACATATACCGTGAAAAGGCGAGTCAGATGATGAAAACACATAATTATAGTATTGATGCTGCTCTATTACTAGGTAACGCCCACAATTAATAAATGTATCTTATATCCATGATTAAAATAAATCTTAGATTGTTGCATACCTGCGTGCCAAAACGAACGCAATCTACCATTGGTTTTTGGCAAGTTTGACCAAAAAAATATCGTAATATTAAGCTTAAATAGCAAAATTGGATCAAGATTGATTATTAATTTCGTGCGTTAGTCTTGCTCAACCTAAGCCACGACGTGTCTTCACCTGACTATATATATCAAACAATATATCTTTGTGGGTGATTATGGTCGCTAAGATCAAAATATTCTAAGCAAAATAAGTTGAGGTCAAGTTTTAGACAAATTATTTCCTGATTTTGTTAAATGCGGAAATCCTCACATCCTTAATAATGATTCAAGTCTATTTAAACTATCTTCAACCCATGAAACACGTTCGCCTAAGTATCCTGCTACCTTGAATCGTTAAGCTTGATAAGGAAATACGTAATCAAGTTCAAGACATTACTTATCCGTCATGACATTGATATTGTCATCGAGCCCCTCGACATGATACAAGGTGACTTGAAAATAGTTGGCATTAATTTAATATATGACCCTTAATATGATTCATATTCTTTTAGAAGCATTAAATCTTGAACAAACAAGTAAGTAGATTGTTTAAAATTAAATTTGAAATAAACCTACAAACGAACATAAACTTAGTATTTATGACTGCTCCAATAAGCATAATTAAAATAATGCTTCAAGGATTGAAAGAACTACATCGGGTTGGACGCCCTTTTTTCAGGTGTATTATAATTGATTTTTTATCACCCAATTCCTTGATTGCTCTGTAGATAATTTGAATCACATGTAGACTCAAAGTATAATATTGCCCACGGAAGTCAACCCTGCATGAACGCGTGTTGCCCACGACACACCATGACTTTAAGGTTAGCTTTCACTTAATCGTTCCTGTATCCGAAGGCTACTTGGATCATTACTGCATATAACGCTTCCTAGTTATATCACCTTGATAAGTTTTTTTAGTTTTAGATAAAGTCGAGGAAGTTAGAACGTAGTGGTTTATGCGAGTTCGCCGGTGGAATTAAATTACATTCTTTTGAATTTAAAAGTAAGTGGAGTGGGCGAACAGAATGAACAATTAGGTAGTTTTTACGTAAGGTGTGACGTTTGGAGTGTTCGTCGTTTTTTTAAACTACAGCCTTGGTTAAAGGAGTAGTGATTTATGAGCGAGTCAAATTGAGGTCAAACTATTTAAAGACTAAAGTGGGGGCTTACAAGACTCTTAAAAATATTTTAATTACTATAATATAAAAATATTAATAAATAACCCTTTAATGTTCTACTACCGGGTTTTCCGGTGATTCAGGCCAAAATCCAAACTAGCTGGCCCAGAGAGGGTTTGCGGATATCATATGTATTTCGAAAATTATTCACATTTTCTAAGACAGGCAGGTTTCCCAACGATTTTTTCCCGTCGCCGTAAGCAAGTGATATTCAGATTGTTTTTTTTTCAAACATAGATTTTATGCAATCCTAGGTTTCTACCCCGGACCTTGTACTTGCGGAGCGCATCATTGGCTAATCGGCTATCACTATATTTATTATAAATAAACTATTTTATGTCACAGTTACGCAAAAGTCTCCCCACGGGAGAGGCTCTTTTGGACCCGATGCAGCTTGTATAGTGTTCATAAAACCGCAACCTGGCAAACAATTATAGTAATATTTTTATTTCATTTTTTTCTTAATCGAGTTAAAATTCAATCCAAATAGATATTAAGTGAAATCCTGAACAGCTCAGAACACCGTCAATTTAATATATTGCAATACATATAACTCCATAGTAATTAATCATCCATTCACTTCTATATACAGATTAAATCATAGGAATACCTCGGCCCACCTTCGTTAGCTTTACAAGTTAATTCAATGACACAATCTAACATTATAAAGTTCACATCTACATTGTAAGTTGTTATTTTACTAAATATAACATTTTTCGAACAATCTTCATTAACTGAATCACGTATTGTTTAACGCTAAGTCTGTGGCCATATTAGTGACCGTTGAGCGAAAAACATACTTGTTTTTACATTACTAATGTGATAAAAAAATATTGTTGTTTATGATAGTTTTTATTTTTTTACAATGACTGTAGTTCTATATCCTTGACTTTGGATATTATTCGGTAACAATTAGTTAATACACCGCTTTATTCTTTAACATTTTATATTGATACAGAAAAACCAAAGACTAAACAAAAACCAAAACTGACACCTAAAATTATAATAACCACAAACACGTAAAATATCCAATGAGTATTAATAAAAATCAAAACTATATCGTCAGATATGACAGTTTGGTTAGAAGAAAATCTATGATGACCTCCACTTTACAATGGAGGGAGTGAAAATATCGGTTTCCAAGACAAGCTTTTCCCGGGATCCGTTGAGGGTCAAACGTCTGCTTCTTCTTTGAGCAACATTGTGTATAATGGATAACAGGAGTTAAGGTGCTCGTCCATTCGAGCTAGGCGGGCTGACTTTGATAGCTTGCTCGTTTGCTTCGACCAAGAGGATGGCTTCATTTTCCTGAGCTCATTCAAATGAAGCGATCATAGTAGTCGAAGCGAGCGAGGCAGCTGGGTCAGCTAGACCGCCCGGCTCAAGTAGACGGGCACCCTTAGTCGTGGAAACCGTTGTTACTGCCGTAAGCCAAGATCCCGAATGTCAGGTTATCCCTTAAATAGTTATTATAGGTATAAAAAAGCATTAGGTACAGGTACGCATATTCCTCTTTTGTTCAAATTTCCTTAGAACAAAGTTACTTGGGCACTAAATCGCCCGGCTATCCGCACTAAATCCCCAACTTTACCGGCGAGCCTTTGCAGTATCGTATTTTTTAAACTCATTTCGTAACTATATACTTAACCATCCATTGAACAGATAAAAATCTTAAACAGAATTACTTTGCGTGCACCCACTTCCATGTTCTAATTTCGGCTGAATTACTACGCTGTTGATTCAAGTTGTTGTTACCGCCGAGCCGCGTTTAATGCGATACTGACGATTCTTAAAAATGTCGGTTAATGTTTTTATAGAACAATGGGTGCGTGAACAGTAATTATAATGTCAACCATTTACTTGTCAAGATGTTGAGGCGTTAAAACGTACGTGTATTATGTTAAAATGTGTTGTAGCGGCGTATTTAGATGATATAATGATATAGCCGTTTTATTTTATACAGGTTTCTCGATGAGATGTTGTTTTGAATCGTTTTAATTAGTTTTTAAGTAAAGTTCACATGAAATAATGTAAACGGACTTTGAAGATGTAGTTACGAAAATAAATAGCTAATATTTCTTTATTAAAATCAAGAAAGTACACGAGGAGGTCAAGAATAAAGGACTTAAATACTTATTATTATGTATTGCTTCATATGAAATATTAAATTGTTGACATCACAAAACACCTCAAGACAAATGGTCAGTCATTAGTCAAATGGATGTCTAACCTTTTTATACCCAAAGTACAGTTAACGACAGTTTTTTCCCCCAAATCAAACACAGTTACTTCAGAAAACACGCGCCAAAGCGGTTACTTGTCTAAAAAAATCCAATTTATTTTTAAGCACTTACTTACTCACGTAGTTACAATTTGTGTGGCGAGCGTACTTGACTTTTATTGGTCGTTACCCTGATAATATTGGGAGACCGTGAGAAGCCTTGCTCCGTTGTCATGGCAACCGTCTATTATAGACACCATGAAAGGTAATGATAAAGCACTAACGCCGCGGAACCGTCTATTTGTTTGTTGGTTCAGTAAACGACTGTTATTTACTCGAGCAGTTTGTGTAGACACAAGAAAAGCTTACTTCACTTCAGCTGGTGAATTCGTTAGCTACTAAGCTCGTTTACATCAGATTGCGTTGTTAAATTTTATTATGAAGATAAATTATATTTCATATTATAATAATAAATAAAGAGATGAAGTCGTTTGAATAAATTCCGTATTATAAATTTCAATATCATTTCAAATATTTACACAATAGAAATTCAAATGTGTCAACAGATTTATTAATTCGACTGTAATTTAACAACATTATTTGCGCGAAACGTGACTGAATGTTAAGAGGAAATAAGATTTCGGTCATTAAAACAAATATAGCGTTCAAAACTCAACTCTGAAGGGGCATTAAAGAACTTTCTACATTCTAGGGTCCAATAACAATTCGCTGGTATTGTTGAAAAATAGAACAAGAATATGACGAAACTGAATTCTGAAGTACACAATAAAATGTTATAGGGGTCATATTAATAAAATGAGAATGTGAATTCTATAAACCAAATCAATAGTTAAGGGGGAGATGACACTTAATCCGCTGGATGGTAGAAATTGGATAATAAGAGGTGACAAGTCTCCGGACCAACTAGGGGGAGAATATCCCCTGTCGGACAAACGGGCACCAATTATATCCTTGTTTACGATGTCTGTGCAAATCCATTACATTCTCTATATTCATTAACTTTAGTGCTAAATTAATATGAAAAGGAATAAAGTATGATTTAACCAATGTTAGTGATAAGTAGATGTTTTAAATTAAGAATAAATTTGAGACAAAGATTCAATGGAGCTAATTCTGTTGTTTTTTGTATATTGTAAATTTGTGCAGTCACATAATCGGCACCAATAAGGTGTTAAGAGACTTTTGACTGATTACTTTTTATGCGATTATAAAATGTATAAGCACTTCTGACTTACGATTTACTACCAAAAATACATTTTTTATAATATAATAATAAGAGGTTGTGTGGTCTCCTTTACAACTTATATGGATTTATAAAAAATATTTTACAATAGGCCTGTCAAAAAGAATGAGTTAATAATACACTAAATTCAATTTATTTTTACCTGAATTCAATTTATATTATATTTTTCATTTTATAATTTTGAACATGAGCCTATATTTCGTGCGTAAACATATATATACATTCCCAATGGTACCTATATTAACATAAATTTATTTGTATGTATTCAGTTCAATTAACACGAATGCAATTTAAATGAATATTAACTACTCGATTACAATTGATTAGACGTATCGTTGATTTTTAATCGATATGAATGACTTGATCAATTGTTATTACGGTATGTAAAGGTTAGTATTTATGAATTGCAATAAATAAATTTGTCTTCACGCCAACGGGGTAGTAATAATATTATTATCTTAGTGCTTCAGACCAATGTTAGAATAAACTGTGATAAAGTATTAAATTTATTTTTATATTTACAATAATGTAAGTTGGTATACAATTTTAATTTAGGGAGGTCTACGATTTTATAGTGACTTTAAACTTGATAATGCAAAGTTCACGCTACAGGATTCTATTATGACACAAAGAGCATCACTGCATATTGCGGTAGTAAGAAATAATAGTAACGTCGGAAAATATTCATCAAGAACCAGGCTACCGAGAGAGATACCGGGATCTCTTACAAAACATTACTTATTCAGTCGCAGAAGATTACTTCCATAAAAAATAAAGCATCAAATCCAATTATAACACTGCTCCATCATTCATGGCAACCTCGCGCTTATTACGAAAGCGATACGGTACCGGTCGCGTTCCCTAATGACATGATCATTACCATTGCCATAGAAGACATCACTGCCGGACTCGTCATTACCAGGGCCGGGAATCGCCGAAGAAACTTGACCTTCTCACGTCATTTTTAAGTGGAGTAAAGGGACCAACAAATTGAATTACCTGCTGATTTTTATCTGCAATAAAAGCTATTAGCTAGAGTTCCGTATGTTTATAATCAAATTATAAGTAATAGTCATTGATATTATAGTGGTGAACAAAATGTTTATTTTTTGACATTTGTTTGTTGATAACAAGAAGGGTTTCGTTATAGACAGAAAAAATATTTTTTTTTACTTTAGATTAGATTAGTTTTTTTTTTATAAAGTATTAATTTTACGCGACCTAGACCACATAAATTAAGTTAAAGTATGGCGTTAATCGTACCTACCCATTAATAATAATATCAAAATGTGTACTAACCATAATTTTATGCTAGAAAAATCGTAATCAATAATACCAATCATAAGTATTAGTGTTGACTATTATTTAATAAAGAAATAAGTGAATTGATTTAATCTGTATGAATAAAAATAACTCAAAAATATACCTACAATAAAACAAATGAAAGTACTTATTAAAAGTAATCGTATTTTTTATTTCGAAGTCAAATCCGTAACTGTGTTACTATGTCGAGTACATTAACAAAAACGGAAAATAATAGGGCGCATATTGCAAATCAATCCGTGCATAAATAAACCTTGGGCTGCGGCGTCGCATAAAACCACTATTAATATGACTATAAATGTCAAATTTGCGTACAAAATGTGCATAAAATTATGTCTCACGGTTTGCGACCTACGCATTTGAGGCTGGCTTAAAATACGACCAAGATCGAGCTGTATTTTCTTTTAATGAAATATATTTTAACTCTTAATTCTACATTGAAATAAGAGCCATTTTGTACTATAAGTATATTTTATAGGTATTCATATGCGTTGAAATAATGAGATTATTAAGTAGGTACTTACCCAGTTGTTAGACTCAATAAATAACTTGTTTGGATATAAATTTATCTATTGTAAACGCGTATTTTTTTATAATTTTTACGGATTTGGTTATTTCGCGGCGTAACCCTGGTGTATCTCGCCGCCTTGATGTCGCGTAAACAATCATTTTCTCTCCTAACTAATTTACAATTCAACTTTCCAAGCTTTTAATTGAATATGTTTCTACCTTTGTTCAATTTCACACAAAATATTTTTAGATGTTTTGTAATAGTTTAATTATGAACTTTAAATTTCAGTTCTAGTTCGTATTGCTAACGAATAACAATATAAATTAATTTAATCTTCATAATCGTAAGGCTGTTCTAGGACCACTAAACATTGATTAAACAATACATTTATTATTTAAGCGCCTTCATTATTTTTTGCATAAAACTAATAGTGTATAATACAGCTATCATTAAACTAACACTAAAAGCCAATTAGCAAGAAAACAGTTTGTTAGCTTCGTCGTAATAGTAAAAATTACTACTCATAAACGTACAATAAATTATTGACAATTACCCATCACTCGTACAAAGGAATATCATCCTTATTTAAATATACATGAAGTATGTTATAGTCCGTAGGTTTTGTAGCCTTGTGGAGTCTGCGTAGGCGCAACGAAAAGCCTTATGAAGTGACAGATTTCACAATAATGTACGCAATTGTCGGTACGAATAATAAGGATTACAAAATTTTATATCTAAAATTTCGTATAATATTACTGTAATTGATAGCTTATTATTATTAATTTGAATGTTGCAAAAATGATGTATCTGCTGTTATTAGGTGATGTATTTTTATTAATGGTAGTATCTAGTACTTTGTAATAATCTCATTACAGACTTTTTATTAACATATCTGTTTCTCAATTCCATTGGGACTAATGGTAATGCGAGTTTAGTAATTTTGCCCAAACAGATGCATAAAAAGACTACTGATACACTTAAAAAACAAATATAGGCACCAATTAGTCCCATTTGGAGTAGGAAACATATACAGGGATTTATTTTATTATTTCCCATCCAAATCTTTATCCTAATAGTTTTCAGCTCGATCAGCTATCAATTTTAAATCCTCCCAAATAAAACTGTTCATCCCAATATACCAAAATCCACCCCCCCAAACTTTACGAGAGAAAACCGGTCCTTAATATCCAATCTATACACAATTTAATAAACGATAAAATCGAGTGCAGCCATAAAAACCTCTGAACGTAAATTTAAAAAGGGAAAGAGGCAGCGCAAAAGTTTCTTTCAAGCAATGGGAGTTAATAAAAATCGTGCCCAAATGACTACGGCAAAGTTTGACGTAAACAAAGCGATACCGGCCCGATACTGGGAGAAAAATCGGTGGGGGCTGCGAAACTCGATTGAGTTTTCAACGCGTTGTTTAAGTTATATTTCTTAAATAGCATTTATTTTTGTGTGATAAATAGATGGCATTATGGAGCTTACTCTGTTGGAATACAAGCTTTAGTAAACTGTATTGTCATCCTCTTCATAGTCCATATAGTATGAGCGAGACAAACATATTTTGCATCATCGTCATTGTCATCATTTCAGCTCACAGACGTCCACTGCTGGACATAGGCCTCCTCCAAAGATTTACACAAAGACGGGTCCTGTGCTGCTCGCATAAGGTTTCCCGCGACCTTCGGTAAATCGCTGGCACATATTTTGATATATCTAAATTAGTTAAATAGATAGTCATTCGAATACACCCATATTTGATTGAATTATAGAGTTACGTACCTCTTTAAACTCATTAGATATTGGAAGCTATCTAAAAAGAAATAGGTCCTAAGTTTTCATGCCATTCTCAGACGCATTTATTATTTTTTGTCTTAAAAAAAATACTAAAATCGATTGTTTGAAATGCTTGGGATTTTGCAAAGTCAGTTAGTTAGTGATCCATGTATTATACATAAGAGGTGATAGACTCGATACTTCATAATCCTCTTTCATCCACATCTAAAACCGGGTTGTCACTTCCCTCAAGCCTGCCAACATAATAATCATGCTTTGTCACATTTAATTTGGGCAAAAACGCCTATTAATCATTTATAAGGTCATTAATCAGATATCAGGGAGGTGATAGCCCTTTCTCTTCTCACAGCGAACTGAGGATTTGCTTGACAAATTACTTTTTCACTGCTCGTTTAGGGGTGTGAGTTTATGGGGTTCCTTATAAAGTTAAATAGGAACGAGATTGCTTTTGACTTTACTGTATTTTCATCAGAGACGGAAGTAGTAGTAGGTACATACTTCCCAAACTCAATTTAGAAAATATAGTTTAATAAAATTATGTTCGGTAAGTGATAGTTTGGCACATCTAAATAAATGTATTTTTTGCTTTTACAAACTAAATGTGACAATGTAAATATTACGAGAATAAGTGAGAAGAATAGTATGAATTTACTTACTAGTGTTTTAGTTAGATTTAGTTCAGGTATCAACGGAATAGCACCGTTAAGGCCCGGCTATATTTTAGCCGAGATATGTTATAACAGGCAACTCTAAGGAAAAGAATGAGCGATTTTCAATTGAAAACACCAAGAAGGTAAGTTATAAGTGAAAGGATTCTGGTCGTTATTACGCAGGTAATAAAACACCCCATTAAAAATCAATCACGTCACATAATCATAACTTTTTTCACCATTATCAAAAACAAAGCATAACCACAGCAGAGTGGGGTGTGGGGGATGGGGGAGGCGGACACCGTCCAAGTCCCCTTCCTGTCAATTACTGTGATTAATGAAGCCCTCGAATATTGAAACATTTATTCGAGCGACGCGAAATGTATTATATTACTTTCAGAAATGCTGTATCAACTTTTAATAAACTTTTGAATTATGGATACGGTGCCATTATTAGTAATTATGTTCAAAGTCAATGCATTATTAGAAACTGCTGCATTATACGAAGGTAGAATGAACTTATAATGAAAAAACAAGTAGCAAATTTGTGTTCGTAGCAGATCAACTTTTAAGTAGGCGGTTATAGTACAAATTTTTGTTACTACAAGTTTCCTAAAAACTTACTTACATTCATCGAAATTGTTCCCTCTGTGTAGCTAGAAAAACATTCCCAACATAAAAACAGGGTGAAATACAAAACGTGCCGATACACCGTCGCAAATATCACCCCGAAACAGAGCCAGCACCCCGCGCGGCGTGTCTCCGCTTGTACCGAGCAAATTAAACATTTTCCAGCCAACGCGACCGCTGCCAGATTAAATTATGAATTCAGAATCGATCCCGCACCTCACCCGCTGTGAGTTATTTTAGAAGATTCTTACATTTCACGGTAACGCCGGGAGACTTACTGAACACGTAGACAAGAAATTGACTTGGAAACATTAATAAATGTAGTTCCAAGCGCTTGCACTACGAGTGCCGTGCAATTATGGATCGGGGGCGATTCTAGTGATACCCAGACCAGAGAAAATCATCTTTTCCATCTTTTGAATGATCTTTTCCATTATGGTGTCCTCATCCGAGTATCTTTATCAAACGCAAAACAATCGATTGAGATTTGTGATTCCAAAATTATCTAATAAGGATCGTAGGAACTACGGAACCTTAAAATAGTCACATGGAATTTGCCCAACTCACTCAGATGTTGCATTTGCTTCGATCATAACATCTAAAGAGATTAAAGCATACTGTTGGCATCGATGCAACTCAGCCATATAATAGAAATAGATCCGTGATGGATGGTGATGGCGACTTTCCGTGAATCGGCATGATTGTATCCGGAAGAATATTTCAATCAGAGCGTTCAATTTCAAGATGATTTCACAGTAAATTTTCCACTTATTGTACAATTTATTTTCCCATATTTATTGGTAAGTTATTACTGAGTTGCTTCCGTCAAAGCTGGACTCTCGGCATTAATTTCAATATGCATTCAGAACCGGCTTTTTAACTTGATCACTGATGTATTTATGTATGGACTCAATAAAGAGCTTTTATGAAGAAAGGCTGCAATTGACAACATGATAAAACTTATCAAGTATCGATTTACATAGTAAAAGAACATATTTATTGTTGGAAAATGGAAAAATCTTGCGTAAATGCGAGAATCTTTGTCAGATGTAACAAAACAAAATTAAGTTAGTGTAGGCGAAGTGAGAAAACATCAATTGTCGTCCACTTAAAGTGTTTGCGAAGACAATCGTGGCATGATATCGGGAGCCTGCCAGGAAAAATAGTCACTTTAGAGGAGCAACTGTTTTTTCCCCCCAGTTGGCAACATCGAGACATTTTTATAGCGACACTTAACCGCAATCAAGTGGATCATTAGCTTGTAAAGGCCTGCCAAATATCTTTGCTTCGCCTCCGCAGTTTTCTCACCCTTTTGCGTGAAAGATGCTGTAACACACACCTTTTTTGGACGGGTCCTTCTCACTCATTGCCAAGTTTTGCAAGATTTTGTGCCGGCCTGCGTCAAGTTAGCTGCGGTTTGACTACAGACTTCTTCAATGGAATTTCAAGCAAATTCGAGTTACCTCCATAAAAAAGGAGCCTGGCCAACCGAAAAAAGTCAAATGCAAAACCAAAACTAAGGAAATCACTCTCGAGCGAACGCCGCCGGCACGAACCGAAAAAAAAACAAAACATCAATTTTAATGAGTCGAAAACCAAGAATTTTCTCTTACATTTAGAGAGCAATATTTTTTCTACAACATTTAATCAGAGTAAGAAGTGAAATGGTAATTTGTATGGACCGCTCGATGTAAATTTTATGCAAGAATTCGCCCGGCGCTCCCCTCTCCCCAGAAGGGGAAGGATTTTTGCAGCGGACAGAAAATTTTGCTTAGCCAAGTGAAATTTTAACTGCTACGACAGAGACAGCTATGGAAATGCGAATACTTAATGCTAACTTACTTCCCGCTGGTTCATTATACTTCATAATTTTTGAGCGAAAAAATTGTGATCTAAAGGGTTCAGATGGTTTTATTTTTTGCTCGCTCAGTTTGAGTATTGGAGCATTGATACATATTGATAGTGTAAAGATAGGGCTAGTACGATAAATGCTTTGAAAAACTTAGCATACAAAACTTTTACAATACTTATTAAAGTATCAGATACATCCCTAACTTTTCAACTCGATATAAATTCAAATAGCAGACACGAGTAAGCGAAAAGTAAAACACTCAAACTAAAACAATAATTTCAATGATGCTTCAAATACTGAACACTGGCCTTTTCAAGTTTCTACATCCAATTTCATCAAGTTCAAATTAAAACTTACACAATCCAACTCTTTGAGGGATGGGCAACGAAATCCAATTTTTGTTTTCGAATCGTAACGAATTAATAACTGAACAATTTAATTTGGAGTACCGAAAAATTTACAACGAGCTAAGGTTCAAATGATTTAATTCAAGTTCTTACACTGAATTAATGGATCCCGCCCCCGTTTGAAGGCAGTTACGTAACTTCGAAACTCGACTTTCCAGTTTGTTTCAATTTGTCAAGACCGATAGAAATTCAATGGGTAACAACAATGGCTCCCATAATAAACAAAAGATATCAAATTCAATTTAGTTGCGAGGCTTGTTGTCAATTGATTTTTGGTGACATCATTTTGTTTTTCGTATCAATAATTACATTTGTCCTTCCGAGCTTAATTTAATAACTTAAGATAGTTTGTTTTTACGTTACAATGTGCGTGCCAGTAAACAATTCGAACACCGTCCTGTTAATTCTACTCACTCCATCAGTACCAAGTGTACTATTAACTTACATTGTAACTATGCCAGGACTTGCACCTCACTTGACCCGGGGGATTGACCGGTCTAAAATTAAATCTAATTCACAGCACTAACTGCGTAGTACAAGCGTTAATTAGCGCCGCAATTTGTACATCAAACGGGAACGGTGATATGCATCATCTAAACGTGTATATCTCAAAAGGAAGTCTGTATGTCTGTATGAGTAATCAAAGCTATAAATGCGGGGAGTCAACGGTTAGCTTACTAATCGAATACGAATGGTCCCAAACTAAAAAAACGCTTGCACTATTGATACCGATAAAATGGACTGGGACGATCCCAGTGACACCAGTACAAATTAAAAACAATGCCAATCCTTAATTGCGCCCCAACAGTAATCGAACCCATAACCACTCAGAGTAGTGAATGTAAGTGGGAGTATATAGTTCAATAGTCTTACTGTTTTACTTTTAAATTTAATAAGTTGTTACACTATTTGCTCCTTGGACGTTTTTAACGTTTCTATAGTTGGGTGTTTTGCTTCATAACCAATTTATTAATGAGCCGTTTTATTAATTTGACGTTTTGCTATGTAGGTGTATTAATCGCAGAGAAAGAATATTATATTTTAGAAAAACTATTTTTATAAAGGGAAATTCCACCTTGGAGTTGATATTTTCTCACAGAAAAACAACATTTTAGGGCGACCTAAATATAAAACTCTTTGGTACATCATCAAATCATCCTATTAAATAGATAAATAGAACAAGGTTTTATATAAAACACGAACAGCCGAAGCAGAAAGCTAGTAACCGTATAAATAGACCACCTAATAGAGATAAACTGGGTCTAATATAATTGAACATCTACAAAGCTGTATAATAACAAACAGCTAATGAGGAAGTGGCTACTTGCAGACGAATTAACATGTCACTTAAAAAGAACACGAAACAGGAAACGATAATATTTAATGTTGTGCCTAGATTAGGACTTGTTAAAGCTGGTCAGGTTACGTGATGTGAACTTTTTGGCCTTTGAATTGAGAAATTGGCTGGTTCTGGGAACGATGATGTAAGTGGGGAGACTATAATATATGAGTATGCCAATAATAAAACCCGTAGAGGTAGTCCTTCATCGCGCGCGTCACTAAGAGTCACATGAACAGGGCCATGCCCTGACGCTACATTCCTAAAGTGGGCGCGTATATTTTTACGATTCTGTTATTTGGGAAGCGAATAAAACATTGGAAGATACTAAAAATATGTATGATACCCAAAAATAGTCAAGCATCGAGGGAATAATTTAGATGTTTTGTACGAGCCAGACAGAAATAAACATGCAGAGTCATATCTCGCACGCGACCAACTTATATAGGAATTGAACATGCATTTTTAATGCTAAATTCAACTATGAACTATAAATAATAAACTAAATAGTTGAAATAAAACTAGCCTCAACCACACGCGATCCTCGTATTAATCCACCGCCTACCAGTGAAGTGGTTTCAGTGTAACAAACTATAGAAGGAACTTTTTAATTACTTTGTTCCCTCCACGTCTGGAGTCCATCGTGAAATAAAGAGAAAAAAAGGTTTTGAGAAAGTTGTTTCAAAGAATTCTACGAATTTCAATAGGTGTATTGTTTTAATTTAAAGCAATATTTTGAAGGTGCGTCTAGAAATAACTAAAGAGATTGCGATTTAATTGTAAAGAAAGGTCAATTTAAACTTACAAAGGTTTGTAAAAATCAGAACCTTTTCATACTCAGTCATGGAACTAAAAATCGTCTAGACTACATAAAAATAGACATACATATTGTAGAATTACGGATAAACTGTTACCATCAACAAACAAAATACTTAAGCACAAAAATAAATCTAAATGAACCAGTAAATCAAACTAATGAAGTATATTTCACTATAAACATAAACGGCGTGTTGTTAAACGTCCTCCACTCTGTAGCGGAACGAAGTTCTCGCAAATTTATTGTTATAGTTTAGTTAAGAAACGCAATAGCTTCCTCAGGTAACGTCTGAGTGGCCGTAAAGGACTCAATATAAAATACTGCATTACCATTCTTATATATAGTCGCCTCTTACCAGAACGTTCGTGCGCTTACAACCGAAGCTCTTATTTACCTGAAATAAGAAAATGTATTATTAGAAACAGTTTGATGATAAAGCGGTGTAAACAAATCTAGCAGCTTTTAGCTGGTCTACAACCGAGTTTAAAATGGAAACAACATAATTAAGTAAATAGATTACGTAACTAATTTTATTTTCTCATTTTATTTGTATTAAGATGTATTCTTCTAATTACCAAGAGACTACAACAAATTTATATTTTTTGTCTAAAACTCACTTGACTCACTTGAATGATAAAACGATTTCAAACTGACTACAGTACGGAATAGTTACGAAATATTTTTATGATCAGCTCATGACCCCAGAAAATTATTTACTCAACGATCCAAACCCATCCGGGACAGATATTGGTTCCAATTATGTTTATTTACAAAACTCACGAAGCCCGAACACCGGAAATGCCATAATCTTTAGTTATGCAGGTATGGAACCGAAAACCGTCGGAACAGATAAACCACATTTACAAATATACATTTACATGAACCATGTCAAATAAACGAGTGTTTTAAGCGTTCCCCGAGCTAAGTTATGCGCGCTCACGTACGGTGGTAACCAGACGAAAAGAAATGTACAGACAAAATAAAACGAATGCCTCCCCGAAAATTTCCTTCCAAGAGGCTTATACAATAAATCTTTTAATCCTCTTATACAATTTTATCGAGATTGCCCGGACGCGGCGGAGAACATTGCTTTTTTTCTCCTTCGATGTCGAACTCGCTCGGATGTTTCCGATGTTAGTTTTTGTTTTGACGATAAATGTTCTTTTAATGTGCATTCTGCCTATTTGGATTCCTGAAATGGTCTGTCATTGGTGCTCACACAATATCTTATATAAATTAATAGGTATTTCATTTAACTTAAAGCAATATAATGATGTTTCACTCTTAATGAGTCAACATAATACTACAAGATTGCCTATAGCAAAAAAGAGTAACATTTTCAACCGATGTTATTACGTCTTATGCGATCAAAGTCCTTCTCAGAATTATTTCTAAAATGGTTTCAATAACAAGCAAAAAGAAGAACATTTTGCACTAATTACAGCTATTAAAATAAGGTTTTCAACTGTAATCGTATCATCAGATACAAAGAGTGTTTAATTGCCATGATAATTAAGACCCACGGCATTATCAACTCAAAATAAAACAATAGTCCCTGAGCCCCAGAGATTTCGCTCCGACTGAAAAAACTTCGCCAAATATTCTGGAAACATTTTCATAAAGTTACTTATCTTGAAAAGAAATTCGCAAAACAAAAAAGAAGAAACATAAATGATAACATAATTCCTCCCGAGTCGATTATAAAAGTCAATGCAACGCCATGAGGAAACAGGCTTTATTAAGGAGCCATCAGGATGAACCTAACGGGCTCGCTGTTGGCAGAGTAAGCATAAGTGCTTAAATCAAAACTCTCCTTAATCTTTTAAGTAGATAATTAATACAATAAATAAGAAAACATTAATTTTGAACTATACGTACAATATTTGGAGCACTACTTACAAACAGAGTGAAGATGAACGTGAAAAATAAGCAAAAGTATTGATAAGTGACAAGAAATTGTTTTCCTACTTACCTCCTTATTACTTTTTACTTTAAATTGACTGGCGTACTTAAAGAAAATTGCCCCCTGGCAACACAATTCGTGAGTATTTAAAAGGCATCGATCAAACAGTGACGCAGATGTTAGACAATGTTAGAAGATACTTGTCTGGTAAAAAATATAATTGATGAGGACAGGTAGTGAATTTAGGGTTGTTTGATTGACGGCAACGCGGAGGGAGATATCAACTGAGACGCGCTAGGGGTCTTTGAAAGATTTTTAGGTTTTGGTGCCCCTTTCACGGAAGAGTTGATTTGAATTGAATGAAGCTATGGCGCATTTATGACGCTATGCAGTGCAGTTACTATCTGACATCGTTTTAACTCTCTAAATATCAATTTTGTGTACTAGTAAATAGTATTTTATATTCATTACATTAGAATTCCTATGCGTCTGAGTATTTAATCCTATTTATTTCATGACTGCTTGCAATTGCCTGATAAAATACTTCATTTGACGGACTAACAGGATTATCTTAATTAAAAATAAAAGCCGAGATTAACTTAGCCTCTCATTTCTACAAATGGCCACTTGGCAGCCACGGCAATGTGATATGCAAGAGGTTATTACATTTTTATGCAAGCGGAGTTTCCAGCAGTTTAGCGGAGTGACTGGTCTAGATTTTGCAATAGTCTAGTCAAAGCTATCCAGTCTGTCGACCCTATGCGTTCTTACGTCAGACATTATACAGGACGTTTTGATGTATCGTTCCATTTGATACATATCTCATGACCCTCGCATGTCAGGGACCGCGATCCAGATAATAGTGATGTTTAGTATTTGTTTTAAGTAATATGTGAACATGGTATGACGTAAAGACAATGTGACTATGATTTGTTACTAGAAACTCACAAATATATGAGTTAAACCTGATCGAAAAAGTTGTTAAAGGTATAAAACTGCCCGGGAACAAATCAATTGCTTAGATTTTTATCACATTAATCAGCAGTTTTTACTAGGCAACAGATCAGATAAGTTACTAATTAATAAAAATAACATGAACAATTTCATGACTTGCCCCAATGAAAGATTAAAATCGTTTGTAAGCGTATCACGGATGCTCTAAAAATGAAATCAATATAATATGAAAACACTGTTGTACAAATTACGATTATTAAAAGATATAAATATTTTTTGAGTGTGACATTTTACACTTGTATAACATATTTTAGACTAATTAAACTAATATTATAGAGAGGTCAAATTGTAAGTACTAACCTATGTTTGAAGGAGGTAGTCTCTAGAACTACTTATCTAATTCTAAAAAACTTTCTCACTGATAGAAAGCGATACCATCCCTGAGTAATAGGCTATTTTAAATATCTACCAGAGTGGAACAGCAAGGCGCGGCTTATAACAAATAAACAGATTGCTACCTTTTTACCTTAAGAGAGATGAAAACCTTAGATGAGGACGCTTGTCTCAACATATAATTATTTTAAGCCTGCCTAATTCTCTTCAATAAGAACCATTGTTGGTTTATATAAAACTAGCGGGGTCTGGTATTCAAATTCAAACCTCTACAAAACAAAGATAAACAGAATTTCCTTTTTTTTCAACTTCCAAACGTGAACAGCCTGTATTTGGATTTTTTTCGGGCGCCCCCATGTTGTGGAACAATAAAAACGCATTCTTATCTCCTCTACTATGTTTTCGTTTTAAAACATTTTTCGTTCTTTCATTATTATTTTTAAGCTACTGCAATACGCCAAGCCCACATCTCAGTAGCCTCAATCCATTGTAATCCTTATTATACATAGATTTTAGAAGTATTATAGCGTCATAGTTAAATTCTTTTGTCTTTGACCATTGACTCCTCTCCGTGCTATAGAATAGAACGTAAGAATGTGACTATCGATGTACCTAGTTATTTGCGCAAGTGTTATCGAAAGCCAAAAAAATATTCCCCAAAATTTCCGCGTCTGCATCGACAGATGGCACTGAATGTCTACACTGTATGCATTGTATTGCAAAAAATGTCGCACCGAGTAGAAACAGGTGGCCAACGCGACCTACAAAATCGAGCACAATTCTGCAATGACTAATAATCGAAATATTCAAAATGAATAATGTCTTCACCTCTATGTAGACATTTTAGTTCAATTTTGTCGCAGACATTGTCCTTATTTGATACTCAAACTCAAAAATATATAATATTGGTAGATTCGTACTATGAGTGAGGGAGCCAGAACCCCAACCCCCTCACTTGCCCTTCCTCTATCCCAATTCACTTCAGGTTGGCAAAGTGCGAGTAAAGGTATTGCAAGAAGGTATAAGCTACAGCGACTGCTTAAAATGAGGCGGATCGTAAGCTAGTTAACAGACTTTGTGAAATAAAAATATTTAATTATATATAATTATTAGATATAATTATTATTAGAGTATTATAATACTCTGTTACGACTAGGAGGTTTTACTCAAAATATGTTTTGAATTTAAATACTATTAACTTATAAAAAAATTCTAATGCTGAATATACATTTATAAATGTATCCACAAAAACAGAATGAATTTATTAAACGTAAAAACGCACTGAAATATAAGAAAGCCGATATACAGTGTTAAGTGCGAATTAAAAGATAGACGAAAACGCACGCCGTGACCGCAATTTTATTAGGAAACGTGGTGTTGAGATAAACGAAAGTAAATACGGATTGGAGGGCCCCAAAGAAATCCTATTACTTAACGTTATCAAAGGAGAACCGTCAGTACTTAATTTTATTATGAGACTCATAAAGTTTATCTGGATTTATATCAGCAAGCGGTGTTGGGTTTTTGAAAAACTTGTTTAATTTGATGTCGACATGAAGAGGGGGCTAGAAAATATTGTTTGAGCAAACATTTGCGTTGGTCTTCCAACCTTGCGCTTATCGGCGTGCAAATACGTCTTTGTGGTGTAATTCAGTGGTTTAGATGGTGAGATGTCGCGATAAACGAATGCTAGTAGCGTCTACATGTACTGTTATAACTCTTAAAAGTCTGCCGCCAGATCAAAAGCTGCGATGACATTTGCATCCAAATATGAAATTTCCTTAGATAAACACAGAATTTTAGTAGGACAACTAGATTTATTTAGGTAATCATTCTAACTCCATTTATAAAACACATATTTTATTTCTAACTTTTAAGGGTTTAATTAAATACCTACATACTTTGTTATGTTACAGAACTAGAATAATAGCAATCTCGCTTGCTGCTTGCATTTTAATTCAAAACACAAATAGCTTAGTTAGCAGTCGATCTATATCAGCCACTTGATTTAATCTCGCACAGAGCTAATGTCTTGATATCAATAGTCAATAATAGCTCAAGGATAATCTTATTTGTTGAGGATGTGCATTCTGTTTGAATATGACTTTGATTGAAAGCAAACTGCTTAATTTTACTGTCTATGTGAATTATTTTAGCCTCCACATTTTGCAATCCGTTATAAGATGTACGTGTATCAGAACTGCAAATAGCAATTTTATTATATCCTATAAAATATTGCCACTTAAGTCATAAAAGCAGAGGTATATTGCAATAAAAGTGTAAGTCTAGCTTCTGTTGTAAATTGGAACAAAATAATATTCCGGGAACCTATTTTAGATGGATTATGGTTGACCTTTAATGTTTATGTTACGGATGAAGATAGATTTTATGTTTAATGTCAGACTTTGGACGTAAAAGCTCTCTGCCCGTTTACTTCATGCTTTAATATTGAACATATCTTAAACTTCCTTGACCGGCACACCCAAACCTTTGCCATTTTAAGTACCTTATCCTTTAAGCTGATACAGGCTTAGCCAAAACTTTATCTTCAGGCCCATCTTGATATTACTCCGAGGTAAAACACCTTGTCCCAACGCTCGCTAAGATTAAGAACTTTCTGAAGACTTTTTAAGTTTCTTAATTTTGAAAGTCCCCGTGCTTTATAGAAATAAATTGAAATTGTTTTCTGAGAAGGCTATGCAGCGAGTAAATAAAACGCAAGTGTTATTTAGTGGTGTGGTACCACAGGATTTAGTGCTTTTGTGAATCGTATTGTATTCCACTTCCGTCTGGGCTTCGTTTTAACTTTTAATTAGGAATGATATTATTTTTGTTAGTAAACATTAAGTTTATTGTTACGTGTTCATAAAGTTTACAAGCCAATTATTAATTGATTTGATTATATCAAAAGTTGACAACTTAAATAACATAATACCCCACAAGCGAATAATGAAACATAACAAATGATAAAAAATATTAACACAAAATATACAGCCCCAAGGAGTTATTACTCAATTACAATGCGTGTATGATTCATAAAAGTTCAGAAACTTTCTACTTTCGTGACGGGTGTGCATGCATTGTGTCCGGTGGTGCTGTGGGCAATAATTTCAAAACGTAGGCGCGGTCATACGATGAATATGTGTGCGACGTTTTCGAGGGTTCGGTACTTATAAATCGATGGAGCAAAAAGACATGGATGTTTATCGAAAAAAAACTATGTGAAACTATGATACTTTGACAATTGTTGAAATTAATTTAATGATAGTACGTAAATATGATGGTATTTCAAATAACTTGGTACGAAGGCACTTTATATATTTTATTGAAGTCGGCAAACAAATATACAACCCGCCTAATGTTAAGCAGTTACCATAGCCTATGTACGGTTGCAATACCAAAGGCATTGATCGCACGTTGTCGACCTGAAAGAGAGTGGGACGGGAAATGGAGGGAGTTGGTCTTCTGGCTCTCTCACTCATCGGACGAAATACTGATCTTCAGTGAGAGAGTTATACATCCGGTCGAGCCAGTTCGTATATCAGCTGTAAACATTCAACTACAGTTTCGCTCTACCACTGTAACCGGATATGAGAATCTTGATGATTGTACCTCAACAGAAGGTAGGGTCATACCTAAGTTATATGCAAATTAATTATTTTAAAATAAATAGGTCCCTACTTGGTTTAACCAAACACACTCATATAGCTCTTTGCGTAATTATTCTAAAATTTGCATATTTTTCAACATAAAGTACTGAAAAATACCGACCCCCCACAAACGCGTACGTAGATCCAACATAAACGGTGTAGTTTAATTTATTCGTCGCCAACACGATACTTTTATGAAGGTGCAGTTGACACATGACATAATGCCGCTGGCTGTTAAAAAAGGCTGTAAAAAATACAACCATGGCCACTATTCACCAGTTTTTATGCGGTGAATTAAAATAGTTTATTTTTATTTACGGTCCGACCGTAAGATTATAATGTGCTATGAAAAAATGACATTCATGTAGTGTACGATCGAAATAGTAGTTTGATTTGTAGAGCGCGTATCATGGACACCGAAACCTGTTCAGTACCTTGATCGTCATTAAAGCGCTTTGAAATACTCCATCATAGAGAAAATTATACTTCATTTAGACATGTAGAAGAAACATGAAATCTATTAGAACAGACTTGTAAAACCTATCTATAACGAAATCGAAACCAAAATAAAAAACAAAAATCAATAATAAAACCCCATTGAAATCATGGAACCCTCCACCGATAGATAGATAGATATTTGAGCTGGCGGGTATACAAGCCTGTGAACAAACAGATAAAAAAGCCGACACGTGCACTATTAGCAGTGTGGAAGAATCAACAATGTTGTATCTGTTTCCCTATGAGAATTATCGCGCACGTCGATATGAAGTATCAATAATAACGCTCGCGCGTCTGCGGGCTAAATGCGTCTATCGCGGCAAATATTTTGATTTCCTATTTGAGGGTGTAATGAAAACTAACGAGGAATCGACTGGCAGAAGTACTAACAGCTGTAGAGGGTGAATAATATATACTATGGTAGGATTCCGTGCCCACGGAGTTGCAGACATTAGCCTTGTCCTACTGCAGCTGTTCCTTCATATTTTTCGCTGACAAATTCTTTTGATACGCATGAATATACATGCCAGCGTTTCCTGGGCTTGCCCCGGCGGCGCTAGTAGTAAATATTTTTATCAAATATTTGTGTCCAACCTTGACGCGTGCCAAGCCCGCTTCTTCTCGTAACGCAAACATTGAACTGTCATCAACTAGTTCCATCAGTTCATCAACCAACGAAACAGTTGTGTCAACAACCAGACGACGAACGCTATGTTCAACACTGACGTTTTGATCCGAGATTGATGAAACAACACGGATTATATAAAATACAAAGAGTTGTGAGGATTTGAAAACAAACGAATTTGAGATAGGCAGGTACCTATTTTGATGATTAGGTATTCTAGTAGGTCTAGGTAAAAAAAAAACAATTTATCTTAATTCATCCTTTATGAACCTAGTATAACATTTATTGTGATAAATATTCGATCAGTTGTCTGGCGATTATGTTTATTATTCATTGTTCATCAGCAGCAGATATTATACAGTACTATACACTGCATTAGTGCAAGTTGCCGACCGAGTTATCTCCATAATAATCCGGCAGCAGTGAAACTAATAACTTCGCAAAACTTTCCAAACGTCATACTAAACCGTATTTCCAACTTAGGCATTCTATTCCCAGAAATGCTGGTCTCGCTGGCAATTCCTTTGCAAGAAATAAAAACTTGACAAAAAAATTCAACTGTATTGATTTTTTGCGTTAAAAGATGGCAAAAAATTACACGGTTCACTAAAATTTAATTGGTCACTTCGTCTACCTAATGAATTAGTAGGTACTCGTAAAAGCCTACCGAGGGATCACTACCTAGTAGGTATCCCTCGGTTGGTCTTAGTTTCTTCTTTTTAACTTAACCAGTAACGTTTTATAAATAAATATGTGGTGTATCACGGAAAGCAATTCTAATAACGATCAGTAACATACTGTGGATACAAAAACCTTGAGCTTGTATTATACGTAATCTGCAAAATATTATACTTGTTTACTTTATATAATATTACAGAGAGTCTATGTGTTGCTATCATAAACGAGAGAGATATGGACGCCAGTGCACTATTAGGCAGCTCGGCTATTGCTGAAGTTATAGCGATTAACAAGACCGTATAAAATGTAGTCATTCCAGCTGTTTTTCCTATTCATAGATTTGATAATAACAGTTTTCGGAACTCCCCTTTTAACCCATTAGGTAAATTGAATGGAGTAAATATGGACTCAGGGTTACTATATCATTTTTTTAAATATTGGTCTCAATCTTAATATTTTAACGAAAAGAAATTATATTATCGCATGAAAGTTAAAGTTTAATTGTTATTTAAGAAGTAATATTAGCGGTAGTATTAAAATTTAATCATAATGGTTGTAAGAGCAGCCAGCAGGAAAAAATTGCAACTAACCTTTAAATCCCAGTAATAGGCTGAACACTATTAACTGCCAGTAAACTACTTTATGTTCATCAATAAAATTTTAATGGGGAAATCATTAATTGATTCGAGATCTTCGCAGATGAATAGCATTTTAAGACAAAGGCCTGCAATTAATCATGACATGCAATAAACGAGGCTGATTAATGAAGTATTAAAAAATCAATGTCTAGAGGAAACTCCATCGCGACTAAGTATTTTTTTTAGTTCTGACATATTTGATACGAAGCATCGTAGTTCAAAGTGTAGTCTAAAACGAAGATTATTATTTGAAATATTATTGAGCTGAGACTTACGTACGAGTTTGTATTGTACTCCTAATATTTATATATAATGAGTACTTATCTAGTACATATTAAACATATAAATAAATCCTACTAATATTATAAATGTGAAAGTTTGTGAGTGTGGATGTATGTATGTATGTATGTATGTTTGTTACTCCTTCACGCAAAAACTACTGAACGGATTTGGATGAAATTTGGAACACAGATAGCTTATAACCGGGATTAACATATAGGATACTTTTTATCCCGATAATCCCGAAACTTTTGTTACGTTAAATACTACGCGGACGAATTCGGGGGGCACAGCTAGTGTATAAATATCGCAAGACTGACACACCAACTGTACGGTCCCAAACTAAGCAACCCTTGTACCATGGGTACCGTACAATGGACTGGGGCGATCCCAGTGACACCCAGACCAGGGCAAATTACGAAAAGGCCATTTCCGAAATTTACCCCAGCGGAAATCGAACCCGCAACCACCATGTGCAGTGAGCCGAGCGGCCTACGCTCGAACCACTGCGCCAAGCGGTCGTCGAATATATGCAATCTTCCAAATCCAAAAGAAAAAATGTATCCATGGAGTTTCTTGCATGTTCTTCTCCATAGGACTTTGTTTTGGAACATGCACCTAGTTCTTGACTTTTTAAAAGTGCCAGTTAATCTGGCCTATTTGAAATAAAAATATTTGAATTTGAATTTGAATTTGAATCCTAGGTTATCAGGATGACGAAAACTATACTTAATCCATTTTCATGTACCGATTTAAATGCCCTCAAATGCATAGGTTATAAAACTCGCTAATCGCTAATCATTGCGGGCGCAGCCCACGGAGCGCACAATATCAAACACGTGGTTGTTTATTAATAAGCCCTGCGCAAGAGTCGCGCGCGTGTAGTGATGTAACTGCGTAGCGATACGTCTGTTATTATGGATTTTGTACTGCAGCCGTGTTTCTATTGGATTTGTTTTATCGTGGTATATGGTATAACGGAACATTTGTATGCGCGATGAGCTATATAATTATATTGAAATTTGCATGCAGTGTCAGGGCTGGTCAATAACGGACGGCGCAGTATTGTTTTCTGCTTGTATTATGCATGCTACTCATATATACCTAGTATCTACTTAGTTACAACTATTTAAAGGGCTTACGAGTATATTAAATAACAATAATAGTTAAAATATCCACTAGAAATAGTGGATATTTTAATGTTAACCGATCACAGCCTTCATCATCATCACCCATCCTACTCACTGCTGGTTATAAGTATCTTCCCTTTCTATCCCGTGCTAATCTCGTATTATTGAGAATGCACTTTATAACAGGAGAAGTCTAAATCACATTCAAATTGATTATTAGCTAAAAATTTTAGAGTTTTATGTCCAAAAACAGTTCGGAAATCTTCCAAGATGCCTATTCCCTTACGAAAATGGTCGAAAACAAGCGACTCCGCTTCAGATAGTTAAATCCTTTAAACCTAAGTTATGCTATCAGGAACCAATATATCGTTATCTCGGTAAAGAACGGTGTAATGGCACGGGGCGGATGGAGCTGGTACGCGGGCGTTCCGTGCCAAAAGGCACGATTTATTAGGTACATCGGCGACTGAGAATTTTCGATAGGTATCAGGTGATCAGTCCAAAGACTTTATAAACGGTAAAGTGATGAGTTTACAGATCATTGACGACATGAGCTCACAAAAATAATTAAATTTTACGCAGGTAGCAATTAATAACACACCTAGGAATCATATATTAGATAGAATTAGATAAAGACTTGGCAATGTTTCGAAAACACGCTACGAATTTGGCAAAGAAATTTCAACCATCTGATACTTTTGCGGTATCTAAATAAATTGTTATGAAATCTGAAAAACTATCAAGTTTAATACCAACTATCTGAAATATGATGAATGAGAGTGGCAGAGGGCTGCCAAACTTGGAAGTGGAACGTTCACACATACAAAGTAGCCGCGCGAGGCAAATACTTTATCTCGCTCCGATTAAACTTATATCTACGTAGTCATACGTGGACTGCTCGAGTATACCCTTAACTTTTTTCAGCTCGCGGTATCTGGACGCGCCAATTGAGAGAGGCCTATGTCTGAAAGTGGCGTCTTCCGGCTGTGGACGTGAATTGGGTATACAATCTATATAAAATACTCTCAGTAACATTAACAGTGCCTCAGATAAATATAAACCTAAAGATAAAGTCTTCTTACGCAGTTGAACTCTGCGAAAGGTCAGAAAGGACATAAAGCACCTATTCACTGTTATCCAAATCAATTTAGCTCCAACAAACACAACCCAGCTGACATCTGATAAACAATAGCCTCACTAACCCACTACTCCATATACCCCACTCAATTTGCATTGAATAACTGTATTTAGTTTAAATAATTGTTTGAATTCAACTAGGATACTTCCAGAACTGTGACCGTGGTGACTAATAGCAATGATAATGTGCGTTAGATATGGATAATTATAATTGGTAGCTCCGTAATGTACGATTATTATTCAAATAGTGTTGTAGAAAAATAAATACTTCCTTTGCACGTTGTTACGCACGATAAATAAGATTATGATGACATTTAGATGCAAGCCAAGCTTTAGCAGAAATTTTATAGTTCCTGAGGTGCTTCAATTGACATTTGCATCTTATTCGTTTATTTTAAGAACAATACTTTCTTTGAAATCAAGTTGAGGATTTTGATGTTGAATAAGTGAATGATGGTGTAGAATGTGAAGGGTTTGTTACAGTTTCACCGTATAAGTTTATCTAAAATTAAGGATTTGAAAATAATAACAATTCAGACGAAGGGCATTTATCATGCATTACCACAGAAAGTTATACTCAAAACCGTGCGGCTCGCGACTAAAATAGTGTAATTCCCTCAAAGTGTGCATTTAGAAAGCGAATAGACCGGTCAGTGCGGATAATTGCGGTGATTTCGCGTTCTGTCTAATAGTTTACAAGCTGCATAGTGTTGACTTGAACGCGTGCTTGTTTTCCAAGCGTTCTATTTATTACATTGGCACTGCGCAATGTTTGAACGCTCAAATATTCGGTTATTAGCGAAGAAGAGAATGAAAAGCATTACAACCTTACCAAACATCCAGAGGCAAACAATTCAGAATCGGTAAAGGTTTTAATCATAGAAATGTAGAGCACTGTTGTCCGCCACCAATAAGCGTTTGAGTAGAGCCATTCTGGATGACATCATATATTACAGAAATCACTGATAGAGATAAAAGGAAAATTCGGTGTCCGTGATAGTGATCATTATGCATTACATATATACCTTTTTGCTACAAGAAGTCCCTGTTGCTATGAACACATATTACAATTATAAATATCAAGTTCCTAACGTTTTCACGCAACGTCACAGTCAATAGCCCCGTAATTTCTAGTTTCAAGTTCACGGTAGACCATTGTAATCTCGGTGACGATTTGTGTAACCTAAATATACGTAATTATAAACGCATTTATAAGTGCTTTACTGTTGTAAATGGAAACGGTGCGCTCTTTTCATGGTCTTAATACTGCGGCGAAAATTTAGGTAAATTATCTTCTTTTTGTGTGGCAAGTTTGGATTTGTGGTCAGTAGATTGTCATTATCTCCAATACGATTCGTAGAAATAGCTTTGAAAACCAAAGTCTGTTATGACGACGGTGCTCAACACGAAACAATATTAATAAGTACAGCGACAAATAATTATGAAGTGACTGATGCATACAACGTTATAATGCAATCAAGAGCTGGACAGTCAATCCTGAAAGCATAAAGAGATAAAGATGTTACAATTAAAGATTATGATGACGGAGAGTTCGCTCTAAGAACGGAAGCTAGTTAAGTACCAGCTCCGCATGCCTAGCCAAGTCATACTAAGAAGTATTTTAAAGCGAAAGTGACTTTAGTTGTTTACTTATAATTATGTTTGTCTAAGAATCATGCTAAAATGGCCCAACGGATTTGAATAAAGTTTGGTACGAGTAGAAGAGTAATATAGAGGCTACATTTCAACTCAATATCCACGCGGTCGCGATCGCGAGAATACTAGTGAATAATAAAAATAAGTCCTTCATTTTTTATTAAATAATCATTTTTCTTCGCGCTTTTTTGTACCAATTTATCATGACCTATGATATCACCTCACGGTGTCAGCTGGCGATTTTATTTAAAACAGACAGTTGAAGTTCTACATAAAATAATGATAATGCGTTTTCCTTGTTGCGGTTCGCCGCAACGCCTGCTCACAGTATATGTACGCATAATTGTACTAATACTATTAAATAATAACTTTCCTGTTGATTTGAGGAGCAACATCAGCTGTTTGTTAATTTATATTACATTTTAAATGTAACCCATAACAACTAAATGCTATATATATACAATTACAGACTCTTGTAAATTTTTTGTTACTGTAAATCTGACTGTTCATATCATTAGCTCGTTGTGATAAATTTAAGAATTATATTTAATCAGCATGCATAGTTAAATCCTACTTACGTACACATTTTCTTCTTCATTCATCTAACTATGCACTAACTTCACGAACTATTATAACTACTATGGCAACACTAGAATTTAACCCAGCATATACTGGACCCCTGATATCATCATTCTATCTGGGTGGTGAAGTTTAGTTATTACAAACTAACATCAAAGTTGGGTAACAAATAACCAGATCATCTCATCTATAATTAAATGTTACGGCTATTTAACGACCACTTACGATCCCTGTACGGTTCCCATGCATAGGATGCGTCCGTTACGACAAACATAGTGTCCCGCTGTGCTATTATTATGGATACATGGAAAATTACTGTTCATGGCTCTCGGCTTTTTGTTCCCGTGTGATGTAACTGTTTATCAATTCTTGAAACTTTTCCCAGTAATCCAACTCATCTAGGTGTACGGGCGTTTCAAGTCCGAAAGTTTGGGACAAATTCATAAGCTGATATCTAGTCGCCTAGGTGAAGACCGACTATACGTAACTGTCAATTTTCTAAATTATGGACCTATGAGAATTTGTCACAACTTTCGTATTGCGGGCTTAGAAGATATTCAGTGGCTTAGAAAACCGTGTAACCTGCATTTGCGACTAGAAAATCCAATTTTTGTTAGGTATATTTTCGGATGTAAAAAATATGAATTTCAATATATAATAACATTTTTATGCCATAGAACACGACATCCGATAGCATATAACAGACATGTTGTCATAGACTGCGGCGACTTCTTTGCCATCGGTTTTGGTCCGTCCAGTTGTATTACCAATCCTTTTGAGCTAACCGTACCAAATCAAATTGCACTATCCAAGATTATTATTAAGTTACAAAATTATTTTAAGTGTGGGCAAATTACGATAATGTCAATGTCCATGATATATGAAACAGCAATTTTGTACCGTTCAATTGATTGGCATTAACGATTTCTCAGATTATGCCTTGTTTCTCATTCCATTCCATATTCAGTGTTTCGTTCATATCTGTGTCACAATCATCATTTTCGATTTCTACAAATCGTATGAGTTGATTTTAAGTGTTCTTAATGTATTATCATTAAAAACTAATTTCAAATGACCGTACTTATCGGAGATTTGCACGCTTCTTGTATTAAGGGCTATTATTTTCATATCAAGGAACGAAGGTAAACTAACTTTTGGTATTTAAAGCATATGGAAAGGTCCTTTCGTGAGATCTCCGACGTATAATGTGACCTAAACATACTCTTTTACGAACTAACCAAATTATTATTCACAAATTATTCTAACAAAGCAATATTTGATCGAGCCCATACGAAATATAAAAGGAACAAATACAATTTATATAATAGAGTACTCAGCCGAATCACTTTACGTTTGTTGGTCTGTAAGTATAAAGAAATCCCGGGGATGAGATAAAAAGGGAAACCTTATGTTTCAAAATTCAATACGTCCTTATCTCGCGAGATACAGGAGGCATTGAGAGAGAAATTTTCTAAGAGGGAGCACAGCACCGGCGGACAAAAGAATAAAAGGACCGTAATAAAGAAATCATAGATGTCTTGTAAGTAAATTGTTTGATATGCTGACTGGACCCGGCACAATGGCAGAGGGATCGATTTCACGCGACGAAATAGACGATAGCGCAGTGCGGAGCAATTACAATAATGATTGTATTGAAGGCGATACGGTTGATGAATCATTATTTGATATGGGCGGTACATAAAAGGTTGAGGTTACAACCGTGACTGGAGTTTAATATAACATATAAGAAAAAGGGCAATAAACATACGTGAGATGTCGTAAATTCTTGATTAAGACTATCAAATAATTAGAATAAAAAGTAGTCCCAAAATAATGAGAATTGCAATTCCCTAGCAACTGAGTTATGTAAACGAAATGAAATATAACAACAATTGGTATTATGTTGAAGTCCGTAATGAAAATTGTATCGGCACAATTCAAACAATGCTACAAAGCAATTCCATAATAAAGTGCTCCCTTGCCAGGAATCCAGTTAATTCCCGGATCCCGAGAGCAGCCTGTAGCGAGAACACAAATTAACAATACCGAAAATTGAATTATTCCTTTCAAACGGATTTCTCATTAAACTTGAAATTAGTTACCCACTTCTTTGGGGTCCTAAGCAGATGGTCACTGTCTTTGTTCGAGTTAATTCTAACTTTCGGTTGCAAGATCAAAGGTTTAGTGCGCTAGTGGAAAGGCCTCTTTTCTTACCCCCGCCCGTGTAACAGAACTTTTCTTATTCCGAAAAGCTGGTTCGGGAAATGGGAGACATTACTGAGTCAATAGATGCCGGTTCGAAGCGAACAGTCAATAAGATCCTCGCTTTTGAGCCGATCTCGTTTAAGCTAACTTCTGGCTTACGACGTGATGGGAATCCGTAATACAACATTTGCAAACTATTCCCGTTGATTGCGTCAGTTTAATCAACGCTTATCATTATGTTAGTAATCGGTTGCTGAGACAGTTCTGTGTAAAGTCCCGTATTAGTTACTAGCAGAGCGGTGTAGTAGCGGTTTTAATATTCATTCGCGTATAAATAAAATGTACAATTTATGTATATATTAATTTAAAAAACCATATAACAGTCCTTGGAAATTAAAATAAATATAAATACTTCTCGTACGATGTCTTTCCAATTTTCTAAACATACATGAGTAAGATAGCTAAATAAGTTGCACCAGAGGTATTTTAGGACCCAAAATGTTGTATTAGCTAAATAGTAATAGAATAGGTCGTTTTACCAAAAACTGATCTCAGAGGTTCAGGTGTCTAAAATGCTGTTATACTAAACGTTTCCAGTCAGTGTCCCTAAAATGTAACACTAAACATCTGACAGGAACCCGAGGTATTCCCAAAGCAATTACAGCAAGTAGCGGTAATGGTCCAGCTGGGGATGCTGGATCACAATCCACTGACCCCGTTTCAATTCTGTACATGTACGAACTTACGTATCTAACTACAGTTTGATTAAAGGAAAATTCCTAGAAAAAATAAACAACCTAAGTTGGGAACTGGGGAAAAACTATGAGCGAAATATTTATGCGTAAGATTGCCTTCGTTAGGGATATCCTAAAAATGTATGATCCGCAAATCAGTGAATAACTGGTTAAAAACTTGAATACTACAAAGCCAGACAACACCACAAAGCAAAGGAAATTCATATAACACCATTTTTAACACGGCGAAGTTGTGCATCGGTCCCGGGAGAGGCTCGCGCTCATCCCAAGGAAACTCTCCTCCAACTGACGCGGGCCGCTGCACGGTTGCATGTCGTAAAACCATTGCCAGATGCTCCCAATCAATATTTGCTATAGGGTTGCTTGTGAAAACTGACTGGAAGGAAGATAAATTTACAACTCTTCAACGACATGAAGACTACGATAAATTTTATATATCTTTTGAGAGTAGTATAAATTTAAGTGACACTAAAACTATTAAGTTCAACGTATTGTCAAACATACTGTTATAAATATAATAAACATAAAAAATACTTATAATTAACAGTTCCCCAATTGCTTCCTTTGAAATGTCAAAGTAATTGTTAAGCGAATTAAAATGGGAAGTGCCACAGCAACCCTGGCCCGAACGGCCGCAGATGTAGGTCCAAACAAAACTATTCCAATACATTGTTGTTTAATATCGAACTTTTTATTTACACTGAACAAAGTGGTTGAGTTTTCGACGTAGTGAATGTTTGAATTTATCGCTCACATGCGCTTAATAAAAACTACGTACCGGCAGTTATATCGCCGAGTGCTCTCAAGTGCCCGAATCCCGCGTGCGTTTTTAGTTCGTTTGGTATTAATAATGGTGCTTTCACGGCTGCCTCGCCGGTGTTATTATTAGCGTTTACTAGATTATACTTTTTAAAACCATAGGGTATGAGTGGGAGAAAGTGTAAGTAACACTTACTCCAACATTAAGAGTGTATCTTAATAATTTGTAGAGAAATGTATTTTACTAGCTGTATGTGTACTTGTGCTTCGCTAAAGTGTTTATTTTTGTTAGTGTCGAAATTAATAAGCAATATAAGGTAATGTTATAGATGTAAATATGATAAATAACATCAATTTTACGCAAGATATCATTGAGATTTCAAAAGAATTTGTTCCAAATGTGGTATAGATATTTCTCTTGAGGAACACCACACGAATTAAGCCAAGAAGCTGTATTCAAAGAACACTAGCATCAACGCACTATAAACTAACACTATTAGTCGCAATCCTCTTGAGACGGCCCGAATGTAGAGACAGAATGCATCCAAAGAACATTGTTTGCTCGCTAGAGCGTCCCGCCCGGCCAATCCCTGTGGAGTTGGCACAGGAGCAAATATTGGCTGTGTATTAGCGAGCGCGGCTGTAACAAGTCACTCCTTAGCTAGCCGACTTTGCCCACAGCTTTTTTACTTTCCTTCGGAATAATAGTCTTTACTTTAAGAGGATTTTCCGACAATACATGTTTTAACGTTCGGCTTATCTCTATGCTAATTTGTAGAGCCAATATTGGCGTGTTTCGACCGCTCACCTTTCTGTTCAGTTAATGTCAAAAAGGTTACTTTAATTATAAAGATTAGGTCAGCATTTATAATTTTGCTATTTGGCACAATTAACATTTAGAGGTCCTCAAGTTTATTTGCAGTGAATAAATTAATAATGCTTACATTTTATAGTAAATAAACAAAAGCCTCTTGTAACACAGGATCAGTATAACTGTATTAATATTAACGTCCTAGGGATTTACTTTATTACTACTGCCTACCTTGCAAAGGATGAAAGTCGTGAAGTTACCTTCACATAAAATTCCCTTTTCCGTCCGTCTATTTGCAATTTTATCTCCCATCTAAAGGGAGGTTGTAAAAAAAGTTTCAATGAAAACGGCGGAGGCGCCGCCATATTTCGCTCAGCTTTCTTCATAAATCGTCAGCATTGAATCTCATCTACATATCTCGGAGATTGTCTGAATGTAGATTCAGTTTGTCGCGACCTTTTAGAGTTCCGCAGTCAAAGGATTTGTACGTAAAAATGTTTCGTGCACGCTCGCATCGCGGATTGCGGCACGACCATCTGTGTGAACCCATCAAAAGAATCCAGGATTAATAGAGACATGCTAAAAATGCCAAGATTGCAAGATGACTATATTTCTATACAGCGGGTCGATATTGAAAGCAATGGTACCATAAATTAAACCTCACCAAAACCAACATTGTAAAAGACTAAAACGCAATAAATTGTTTTTAACATTATTCAATTTGTACGGATCCATCACTTAGTAAAAACTCTAGCCACCTTTTTTCTAATTTACTTACCCTTTGACATTAATGTGCCCTACTTCCAAAGGTATTTCAATTAATTCACAAGGATTAGAGGTTTTTAACAATGCATAGAGCTTTAAATATTTAATTGTAGAGCTCGTTACTAAGATCGTAAAGTATGTGTCTGAGGCGTCAATTAGAAGAGAAATTTGAACGTTGTTAGCTCGTGAATGTGTAATTAAGCCTCGCTTGAGATGTTATTGGAAATCTAGTTAAAAATCCGAGCTCCAATTTATAATAAACAATTTCAGCTTAATATTATTAAATTTGAGTACGGTAAATTTGCAAGAGGAAATTATGAAAACATTTTATAAACAAATGTTTTCGAATTAATTTAAACTTATTTTAAAATATGCAATTAAGATTTAATTTCGCATAAATGCTTCACGGATCGTCATACAGAATATCATAAACAAAATTAAAAGACTATACGAAAATAACTTTGCAAATCCGGCGAGAATTTTAAATATCTTCCCGAAGTTAAGGCGATATTAAAACAAGTTGTTCATTGAAAACCGCCCTTGCCATATCAGGTACGCCCCGAGGCAAGATCACACCGGCCACAACTGAGCAGCTTGCCTCGAATACTCTTAAGTTCAAGGCCATACAATTGTATACAAGTTTTGCTTCGGCTTCCTTGTGCCGGTTTCATGTTGATATATATACAACATACTGCAAATTCGCTTTTATGCCTTCAGCGATAATGTCCAAAGTAGATTATGCAGCGTTCGTAGTTTTTTTGGCGTGATTTTTTGGACCGTTCTTGATTTAGTTCAGTGGATCGCGTAGTTTAGATAGCCACGTTTTGTGGGGTGTCAACTGACTGCTACCATTTAGATTTAAAAAAAGTTGTTTCTCCTTGGGTGAACCAATATTTTTAAAACACACCAAATATACTTATATTATCATACTTTAATTTGACTTCTTAATAATTATTCTAGAATGTTTCGCTCTTAAGATAGAATCAAACCAATTTGCAGACGCAGTCGCCTTCCGGACACGTCATCTAAAGCGGATGTTTTCGTCATCAATATTGATTATCGATTATCGACGTTGAAATGACATCACTATATAGGCAAAGTTTAAATGTCAAAGTGAATCTGGAGTGCATCGAACGAATTTATCTTAAGGATTTGATCTAGTATGACTGGTTTGGTCGTAAGCAAGCTAGAACAGCAGGCACACGAAGGGTAGTCTTGAGGCTTCTAGGACTAAACTTTAATTAAATCAAATCAGATCCCAGTCTTAAGACTTCAGAAGATTTATTAAGGATAGCCCTATAATTTGAAATGCTGGCTATAATATTTTTTCTCAGCCACAATGAGGAACACTGAAGATTTATTTAACGCAGCGTTGTTTAAACCTCAAGGTGTGCAAGGCACTTTAAGTGGAGTTAATACGTCAGTTGATTAAGTCCACATTATAGAAACGTGTATTATTGACTGCTGCAAAAACTCCATATTGTAATACAAGTTAATCTAGTTGAAGTCGTTAACATCGGAGCCGTTTGGATTTATGGAAAACCTCTATATAAGGCGTATGAAACAAAAAAATGACGATAATTAATGGAGAGAAACATGATCTGATTCACTTGGTTGGTTTACATTTATTTGGTTTCGCGTTTTATTGTCTTTCAAAGTAGACAGTAGAGTATGAAATCGTCGCAACTTTATTAATCTCCAATATAAAACCCGTCTCGAACTAATAAATCGTTACTTCAGACAGGTTTTTGTCTATTTTAGTTTCTATTTATTTTTAATACTAAGTTCGGTTGCTATGCGCCCATTTGGAGCAATAATATATTCAAATTTATTTACTACTCTGCATCAAAAAATCTATTCAATATTATTTATAGTGGCAACACTTGACTGGCGCTTATCTACGATTGATCAATTGTTGGCTGAATTCGGAGTTACAGCAAAGTTCAGGGTCAAATTAAGTAACACAATTGTTAGACTACAATCACAGTAATGCGGCAAGAGGTGACGGATGATGTGATGTGGTCAAGTTTGAACATGTCTTTGAATTAACTTTTATATATTAGCGTCACGTTATTGGAAGGACGTGAATTGCTTCATTTAAATTATATTTCTCATGTGACCATCTCGATGTTTGCTTAAAGTATAAATTATGATGTTTGAATTAGTAATGCTATTTAATGAATACGTCCATTTCCTGTACAGTAGCGATCTGTCAGTTCTCGATATTGTTTTATAATTTGTTTTGAATATGCAAACACAATTCATAGAATCGAAATGTTCTCATTATCGATTTCCGAATAAGTTTGATAAAAAATGCGAGAAGATTTATTATTGAAAATTGTTTTTGCTTCTATAATATTAGACATTAAGTATGTGTGTTAATTATACTATAAACCTGATGTAATTATCGTGAATAGTTAATAAATTAGGAAGTTAGAGACAGCCAGCAAAGGACTTCAACTTATGTTTCCAATTTACCAAAATCAGATAAATTACAAGTAGCTGTATGGCTTCTTCTGACTAGTTGGCACAAAAAGCAGAAATCTATAACATAAATTATTAATAATCCCTATAATGCTTGTGTTGTATAAAATATAATCATTTCCATTACCGCAACAGCTCTTTCGTTATCTGGTATAACATAATTAGGACAAGTAATTTAATCACCATTAGTTGTATTAATATTAACTTTGTGCTAGTTTGCTTGTTGTTAGGCTAGTTTAGAAACAAAACGGAAGTGCGTACTACAAAGTCTGGGCGTTATTATTATTAAAAGCATCTGTTTATCTGTTATTTTTAGTAACCATTTTTGTGATAGTTAAGTCTTCGTTCGACCTTTTCCACTTTAAACTATTTTAATGATTTCAAATCCTGTTAAGGTCTGAACAGCCATTATAGGTCAGTCCAAAGAGAATTTTGATAATTCACATGATGCCATAAAATTCGAGGCGAACGATTAATTTGGTTGGCGGTCCCGGGATTTACTGTTCGTTCCTTGCAGTCACGCTACGTGGGGTATAAATCATCTGAATGCCTGCGCGGCAGTCGTCGATGCTGTTTTTTAGAGCTATTTAAATTTCAAGCCGAACGGCAGGCTTGAAGCACGATAAAATTGGAGTGAAAAGAATTTTGTTTGGCGTTAGTTGGGAGTTGAAATGTTAGTAAAAATATGGAGCTGCTGTGCGGATAATTTCGGGATTTTCGGAGTGTGACCTGCCCATTGACCTAGTTTTTGAGCTTGCAACGACAGTCATTTATTTCCAAAACAACTACGTAGAAAACAGTAATTTTGTATGCATCTAGTGGTAGCAATAGAAATGTGAGAACTAAGACTGGAATAAAACTTGAGTTGTATGGACAGAAACACATTTTGTTATAACTGATCTACTTACATAGGAAATAATACGACCCTATTTGAATTTGACTCCTTGTAGTCTTGAAGATAATATGGGAAACCATAAGTAATATAAGCGACGACCGGTGCGAATATATGTCTGCCTGTCTAGACATCCTAACTTTAACAGCTCAGGGTCAACGCTTGGACAATCACGCCAGCAAGTTGGCAGCCGACACTCTAAAGATCCAAGTCTCAAAAACTAGATTAAGGTGGGAGTCGGTAAGGTTCTTTTTTCAATTCAGTAAGTAGTTAATTGTATAACGGAGAGCTGTCCACAAGTTAATCTTGTAACACGATTATTGGAGTCGCAAGTGAATATTGAGGGTAGAAGTTCCCGGAACAAGAAAACTTTGCGGGCAACGGCCACTTACGCTGGAAGCTTATTATGTAACTCGGATCACGATAGATGGATAATTGTGGGATTATTTTTGATTCCCTTGTAGATATCTTGAAAGTTTTTGATTATTCTTATTACGTTGGCTATATTAGGGAAGTATTAATAGCTGATGATAGTCAAGATGATAATAATAACCTTAAGTAAAATAATAAATTAATATAATGCATACTAAGATTTCTGACGATAATAAGCAAAGTGTTTATCGCACAAACATTTGCCTTGCAAGTTATGAAGTGGTGCATTTAATTATTAATTCTACTCATATACATTACAAGATAAACTCTACACCACTTATAGAGAAGTACTTATAAATAAAAGAACCTTGAGCAAAAGAAATAAACCAAGAGATTTTTGTACGAAGTTTCTTTTTTTTCGAAAGCGTCCGGGATCGTGTGTCGTCCTTTGAGTGTCTGTCGTAAACTTTATCGTTTTTATTGACCGTCCGTTTAATGAGAAAACGACAGTTGCTTTAACACGGTTTCTGAAGGCTGGCAAATGTTTTATTTTAAGGTTTCTTTAACTTCCGTATAAACGATGTTGGAAAAATAAACATTCAAATAGGCCATTATTATCAGGGAGATACGCTATCAGGGATTTGCGTGAAGTGGGGAGAAAGATTTTACGTAACACAAGCCCTAACATTGTAACTATTACGTTCAATAGTGATATTGACAATCACACTTCCTGAACTCTAGATTTAATTATATAAGTACTTCTTAAGTCTTTAACTATAATATCAGTTAGATTGTTGATGTTTAGTTTGTGAAATTAAATGACAAATTGGTTAACAATTTATTACGTATTAGTTGTTATAAAATTACTGTTCAGCTATAATTAATAACACAATCAGGAGTGCCCAAATTAATAAAACTGCATATAGATAAGATTTATTGATTGTGATATTTGTAATGGACCATTCACAATCGCATTTATATTTCGATAACACCTAGCTATTTGAAGTTTTTCTTGATTTAGACATTTTATTTCTTTCTTCATAGGTAATGTCAGTAAAGTCACAGATTAGTCTCCTCTAGATTATAATTTTAATTATATCTAAAATCTAACGTTGCACTTCTTGCTCAATTGATTTGAATTTAATAATGGTGAGTTTCAATTTTAGTATTTGATATTTTAACTTCATGCCGTAAATTATGTTAAGAAATTAAAAACATGCTGAACGAAAAATATCCATGTGCCATCCAAAAAAAGGTTAAAAGGAAACAAACAATACAGCAGAAAATTCAAGTGGAAGATATATATACGTTGAATTTTTGTTGCTTCCATGCAACTCGTTCCGATTTCGGTCGCCGTCAACGTGGCCCGACCAAATTTATAGCTATTTGGTGTTCAGACTTTCTGTTTTTCAAACGTCAGGTCGTAGTTGGCGCTAGGAGTTGGTGAGTTTCAACTGAAGGTTTTTAGAAAACGCAATTTCGTTTATGGACTTGAAGTTTATATAAAACAGAAGTCATAGTCTGGAGACTAACTTATATTTTTAACACCAGATTATATCTATAGCCTGGACCTGTTATCAGTTTTTTCGGTGCTCTGTTATGATGTATCAGTATGTTTAGTTATGACACGTGTACGCTCGTAGTGACTATCAAATACACTTTAATCATATCTGAGAGTTAAATCATTTACAATATTAGGTAGCGAAATCAATCATTGATGAACTTTACATAATTCAATATAGTTGGGAAATTGCAAAATGAAATGTAACTCTAAAAGAAGTGTTCCTTATTTAAAATTTAAAGGCAAAAGTAACAGTGAAGATTCGCCGTGCAAATATTGGCCATGTGAACTACAAAGGACAATGAGAAAGGTGTATTATTCCACGCGCACCGCTGAGTTCTTAGCTTATTGTTATCTCAACTTTCTTTGCAGGCAAGATTTTTCTTCAAATAAAAATTTCCACAGTCAATGTTGGTTACTAGTAAACGGAAAGCAACATGATTACTCACTATAAAAAGGACATAACAAAACAATGTTAAACAGCTCTTAGCAAGAAGTTATTACCTATTAAAAATCTAATAATATTCAGACATTTTTTTTTACTAAATTGTAAAATATCTCATAAAAGAAACTTATGAACAAATTTCAAATTCCAATTACCTATTCTCTGAAGTTAGGTATAGTTCATATTGTAAAGGACTGAAAACACTAAAATACAGCAATAACTAATTAGTTCTCAGATGTAGACGCTAAAAAAGTTAATTAAGAAAGCTTTTCACATACCAAAATTTAATTTTGTAGCTAAGATTATGTTTGTAAGTACTTTTTTTTCATTTATTACTTTTTATCGCACTTTCTAAAAAGATTTTGTGCTCTAAATATAATTAAACTATTTTCAATATTAGGAGAGCTAACTTTAGGTCCAACATTTAAATTAATGTTGCATACAGGAGCAGGTAGGCCGTGTTTGTGCACACAGCAGCAATTTTCTTGAGCAACACTCAAGCCTCAACTATAATGGTGCTATTTAAACACCGCCCACAAGTGTAAAGCAAATTGCAACTCCTGGCTTGACTCCGTACACAATCAAATGTTGATTTGCTTCAAGTTGGCAACACTGTTTTAGTGAATAAATTTGCAAGATCATAAAGTTTGTTAATAAAAGTTTGTTTCGTGAAAGTCTTATTAAAACACAAACTTGTTCATGAATTCTAAATTTGTTGTCATTTAAGTTTGGTACGTTTAAGATCGGTAGCAACTTTTCGTTCATCGTCTTTATAATTAAATCTTGGAATGTTACATGTAAAGTAAATATTAAGTACTAATAGGTATCACAGGCATAATTACTTCCTGCAAAAATCGAGATTACACCAATATTGCGACGTTATTTCGCATGCCTGTTAACCATTGCACCAACATGTTAAATCAAAACTTACATTCCCAAACCACGGTATTACGATCCGATTTTTTTGGCATTTACACAAATCAGAGCGTTATCAATTTCCACTTATCCGGAGGTGAACTCGAAATTCCCGGCGACACGGGAATTCTCCAAATACCACAGCATGTCGTGAGTAAACGTTGTAAGAACAACATTATTGTGTAGAAACACGAAGCAAAAGTTCACCCTCAAGTTATATAACACTTTTTCTTGGAAGTACTTGATGTAAATTATTTAAAAGATTTCGCATTCATGCAAATTAAGTTTTTGTAATTACTATTTAGTAGCTGGAGTAGTTCTAGTAATTAGATCAATCAAAAGATTTAAAAAATTGCACAAATCTTTTTTTTTGTCGCCTTGAACGAGAACTTATGAAGACACTTGTAGTTATGCGGCATTGAAATAATGAATATCGGTATCGGTGCACTAGTCGATATTTTAGTTTCAAGAAAAATGTAATGCCGTTAATAAAATGTATATAGATATTTTTTACACATTCAGTCAACATTCTCGGAATAAATCAAGATTAGAAAGGAATGACAATGTGCCCAAATTAAATTTTCCGCAAATTCACCTAACTTGGGTAAAAACTTATTTTTTCCTAAATATAAGGATCTGGCCGAGAACGAAATATAACAATAGCAAAATAAAAGTACGATAGATAACCTTGGTCGAAAAGAACAGTTGCTATACTCTTAGCTACATGTTCGCCGCAATAAAAAATCTTAACAAAAAATAAGCGAGCTCCACGGTCCGGTCCGAATATAATGATCCAACGCTCCGCCCTTAGTTAATTTTGCAGTTTTTTGTACACGTTCGAGCAAAAATTTTGTGATCGCTTTTTTGGTCAATAAAAGCATAGGTATCGATTTCATAATCATCACATTGCAAAAAAGCCTCCTTCGTCTATTTTTTCACCTAATTCAGGTGCGGGTTCTAAGACAACTTAATTTTCCATGGGCTACCCCTTTTTTGCATTAGATCCTGGACCGTGCAGTTTATAATAGCCATTAGTCATAGCCTGGTCCATAGCAACTCTTGGTAGATTAAACTTATTCTCAGCAGATATAAAGACGACCATTTTTTTTAACATCTCGTGATCACAGAATATATTGCTAATTACAAAAACAATCGTATAATTATGTATTGCAATGATACCGCTAATCGTTTCCTTATATTACAAGAACGGAGAAGGCAAATACACTTAAAGGATTGATTTCCTTATATCTAATAAAGTAATGACATGTTTTCCTGAATTATTATTTTTTCAGTGCAATAGACCTGATAATATTTCCTAGTGAGAGACACGATGCAGTGGCGCGAGCGTGTATTGTGAACTCTCGAGAAAGACCGTCACACCGCCGCCGGAGCGGATGACTAAAAATACATTATTACGTGTTGACATTGAAGTGTTAATGCACTCTCCACTGCTCAGCGCATTTCATGGATACTATATGGCCTTAATATCATACGTCTTTTTATTTTATTGACTGTTTTGACTGCTATAGCTTTACTTCATACGATATCGCGTGAAGCAGTGTTTATAATACGATAATGCGAAAAATTCATAAATATGTTTTGCGGTGTCGTTGCTCCCGGCGTGTTTTTGCGTATCGCCCACGTCATCCATGTGTGCAGTAGATTTATCACTAGCATAAGTGTACGATAGTTTATTTTGTTCGTTAGTGGCTGCCGCATTTTATGAAACATTTACTTTCCAAGCTTCTTCAATTCGACAAATTAATTTTCTTTAGTATCTAGTAATTGCACCACTTTTTTATCGAATATTCCCTCCTTTCTTCGAGTTTTGTGACCTGCCTTCGTAGATATCACACACACAATTTTAAATATTTTCTGTGCCTATAATAATTTTGTAAATTAAACATTTTCAAGTTCAAGCTTGACTGCCAATACTATTATTATTATAGTCATAATTAGGTAAATTGGAGATATTTATGATGCTGAAAAGGATTTTATATCATTTTTCAAACTGACACTTTTAAGTTTTTAACCATAGACAAAAAATTATGGGTGATTTCGTAACTCATGATTTTTCATTTTTTTATAATTAATATTTTATTGAATGATTGTTAAGTTTATTCTATACTCTAATATTTATGCTTAAGGATGGTCACACGAATTGTATATAATCCACCTTCTGGATGCAGTACGTTTACCTCCAGTTATTGTCTGAATTATAGCCCTTTTTGTTAGTATTGCACTTCTTGCAACGATTACTAGTGCTGTTTTCTAAAAAAAACAGTCCTTTACGACTTTAGTTTCAATGAAAACGCTTTCAAAACATGTTTCAAAATCCACGTGGGATTTTTATTACTTTGCCCTGCACACGATCGCATGCTTGTGCATCATTATTCCTCGTTAGTTACCAGTTTAGTGAGCGAATTGAATTTCTGTGTCTTGCTAATGGCTGACGCGGCCATTGGATGTTTATTACGATTATCTCCGAGATAATATAGGGCCAACCCTTTTCAACCGACATACCGAAATTACAAATTGTTTAAGTTAAATGGGCCGCTTCGAGGACTCATGTTGACATATGTACATCTAGGCAAAACATATAAGTTGGTTATTTTAATAATGTTATTTGGGTTTTGGAATTTAATGTTAGCATTTTAGTTATTATTTTATGACATATTACATCTAGGCAAAACATTTGACTCTCAGCACGTTTTGGGAAACTGTGAGTGCTGGAGTACTAAATAAATAAATAAATAAATAAATATAAGTAGGTTATTTTAATACCGAATGTTATTTGGGTTTCGGAATTTAATGTTATAATGTTAGTATTATATTATATCATTATCAATGTATTTAAACACAATAATGAATGCAACGATTATAATTAATATTTGTCAGAAATTTTAATACCATAACATTATAAATATGTAATATTTTTCCGGGTCTAAATACGAATATGCTGTTTTCCTTGTTTTTTTTTGTCTACTTATGGGTATCTAAACGCGTCACGGCGACATGTTTACGAAATATATCTTTTAGCCATGTGTTGACTATTTTCCAAGTGATAAAAGTATTGCGCGCTATTTTAGTACACGTACCTATAGTATACTTACTTATTTGTGTTATGGCGTTTCACTGATTTTTTGCGTTTGACGATATTTTTTATTTTTATGCAATTATTAGTAAATATTTTGATGAGATTAATTTATTATACAATGTATGGTATTTATTAAAATATTTATTGTATTAAATTAGGTAAATACCTATCTGTATTGTACCTATATGAACTTATTTATGTTATTTATGAAATTTGAATTTTTCGCTTATAATTTTTTATTATTCTAGTTTTTTAAACTTTATACCTACTGGGTTTATTTTGTATCTAACATTGTTGGTGCACATTGGCCACTTTAAATAGTATCTAATAAAAATCCTGCGTTTTTAAAACTTGACTTACCTGTGTGGCATCCGTATACGGGGTTGATGAATTTTTGTCGACCAGTTGAGAGCCAAACACGGGCAATCCACTGGAGGTTGGAGTCAGGGACCTCACATCCGACACTTGTTGGGGCACCATTTTCGTTTATCAAAAAAAAAATAACCCCAAAAAAAACTTAACACAAAAAACACAGTTCACCTATTGCACTTAATAAACACTAGACTAATTTGTTTATGTCCAATAAAAATTCATAAGTTTTTTTCAAAAATTTATAGCAGTCCAAACGGAGCAACAAGGAGCCTCTGTCTGTTCCTGTACCGCAGCCTCTCGGCGGACGAAACTCCTGAGACCTCCCAGTACCTGGACACTATCCTAAAAGCTTTCTCTTCTAGAACGAGATATCTGCTACTATCTTCTTCGCCGGCGAACAGTCCAAAAGTCATAATTTTAGCGGTGTCCCGACCGCAGCTCAGTTAGCACTGCGGGGCGATCGTGGCATAATCAATCGGGAGCGAAGTGTTGTGTGGCTTGATGCGGCTACGTTCGCACTCCGCGATGACAGCGAACCTACTGACTGAGCGGCAACATGCTGTCGATATACCCGCGCGCTCAGCTGTTCGTCCCTGCCCCGCGCCGCGCACGCGCCCCGCGCTCCCCCCGCGGCGCACTCGCGCGCCGGCGGCGGGCCGGAGTGCACGCTCGTGTATATTTATTCTCTACCATCTCCATGGACCGCTCCGACCGGTCGTCGTCACCGGCCGCTCTATCACGGCCCGTGGCCGGCTAACCGTAACCCACAGCCCACGGTGACCGTTTTAAATGCTAATTTCAGCTCGTATCAAGTTTTCAAGATGAAATGACGAAGGGAGCTAGGTACTGTCGATGTTGAGTGGAACTAATTATTTTGGTGGTTATGATAAAAGTTAAATAGGTATCAATTTTTATGATTACATTACAATATTAAATATTTGACAACCTTGGGTGTTTCTGGTACGCAGGAATCGCGGAAATGCGGACTGGTAATCATAGAATTTATCCACAAGTTTGTTTCCCTAGGGAGCGGGAGTTTACATTACATTAGGTGTAGGGCAAATAGGTGCATACTTATTCCAATGCCTTGCTTTTTGAATTTATTATGTATTGTGTAATATCAACCTCAATACTCTCATTCTAATAACCCGATACTCTGGCCAAAATTACAACCCGGTATAGCAATCGCCAAAAATAACACGTCATTTCGACATCCTCCGATCACGCGACGCGAGCCCTTGGGGTGGCTCCATTCCACTGTAATTATTTTCGTTTCATTCATACGGAAGCTTAAGGCGTTTCACATTGTAACCTTAGAGTTGTCCCGGGACCATCTGCCGTGTGGTCGTCGGCCGATTACCCGCATCCTTATATGTAGGATGACAACATTTGCTGAAACATTGTCGGATATTACAAGCTTTTAATGCATAACATTCCAGTTTTGTGAAATACTTATTCATATATTATATTTTTTTTTATTAATCTACTCAAGAAAAAGAAGAACTTGGCGCGATTACTGAGACATCTTTGCGGAAAAAACGTGCATCATCTTTATTTTCACAGACATGATTACTCATTCACATAACACTATTATTAAAAATAACTTAGTCAATTTTATATGAAGTATCAAGTAATATTATAAATAATTGCCAAATATAGGAATTTTAATTCATTCACAATTAAGTACTTTAAGAAAGCATTTTTCAGATCTAAACTGCTTTGAAATGGCATTATTGTAAATAACTTTATATACCTTCATCGGGGGCAAAAAAATACTAAAACTTTATCATACTAACCTCAAAGATAAGAAATTAGGAACCTATCTGCATTTCTACATCTAAAGCTCTAATACCGGGAACTGTTTGTTTAAAGAACTTAAAAAATATGGTGCTCCTACAACCAGCAGCTCCAATATTTATGACTTGTAGCGAATTAACGAATTCCGTCAGGTGTTCCGCATTTGTTCGCGAATAATTGAAACGGCGCGAGGCCTTTGAAGCGGCCGCCTCGGTTACACCACAACCATGGCGGATTGCTCATTACCGTTCCTATCTTCATTTCGTATGTTCACCTTCTTAAACTAAAGACTAAGGCAGCATGGTTTTCGTAATCAAATAATATCGATATGTGGAACAACCCTATCGAAGAAATATGAAGCTTATCTACGTTTTTTATAATATCGCCAGACTGAAACACCAACTGTATGGTCCCAAACTAAGCAACGGTTGTACTGTGGGTATCCCAGTGACACCCAGACCTGGGCAAATTACGAAAGGGCAATTTCCGAAATTTGCCCCCGCGGGGATCGAACCCGCAACCACCATATTACAGTGAGCCGAGGATTATGGATTATTAAGGATTCGTTTTGTATTGATTCGATTCGATTCGTCAAGGATTATGCTATCATAGCATAGCTATCCCGTTATAAATATACCTAACCATCTTTTCTTCAGATTATATCTTCCCTTGATAGCTATTGTTGACTGACAGATTCAACATTAAGTGAAGAATCTTAACATTTCTTTGAGAAAATAAAGACAAATGGCGGCCTCAAGTTTAAATATAATATTTCCCTTATTATTCAGCTGTTTTTAATATAACGTCTCGCGATCCCGAATTAGAGTGTAATTTAATTTGAATTAATTGTTTTTTTATGATAAAGAAACCTTGAGCCACCTACTCCATCCCGGTGCGGTAATGAGAAATTATTGTAAGGATCTTTTTGGGCAATTTTCGAAGTTTTAATTCCGGCTTTCAAGGGGAGAATTTATGATTTTATTATTTCACGCCACCGGCACCGGAGAGTCTCCGAGATTTAGGTTGCAATAATTTTCACTTGTACATTTATTATAAGTACATTTTAATGTGTATATGTACCCACCTAACCTATAAATTTTAAGGGCTGATTCTAAAATAGTGTATCATAATCCCCAAGCCTCGATTTCCTCGTCTTCTCCCGATTCATTGCTATATAGAAGCGGTGAGAAGATCATTAAGGATTTTAATCTTTGATTTTGTTATTTATTCTACATTAATGTATTTTAATACATTAGTGTAAAAGAAATAACAATATTAAAATATACTTGAAATGGAATTTGTTTCCATTTAATTTTGAGTAAGAAATTATATTTTCGATGAGTAGATACTTATAAAGAAAATTCTTAGAAACATCTCGCTGCGAGAGGAATTGGAGTGGAATTATTTTCATTCCAATTATATTTTTACATTTGTTTTAGCCGGCGAAAATACAAAATAAATTTAAGATAGCCTTTTAATTCTAGCCTATTACTGGCTATTTACATGGAAAACATATCCAGCTCTAGACAGACATAGCTGGAATTCCATATAATTATCATACCAGGTACCACTAATATTTTCGCTCAGTTATGAACAGACCATAAACCCGACGCGTGATGTTTTCACGGTAAGATAATATGAAAATATTGTCTTATATCAGCATAAAACGCGGATACAAACTAAGATTAGTCGTTACTGTCCCATCCGGTGTACGTCACGTTAACCAAGGTACTTCGAATTGTTTATAATAAGATATTATGACAGAGATTCAGCCTCTTCGCAGAATGCTGCGTCCCAATTAAATTTGTCGAACATCGTACCACTTCCTGTATTGGTTACGTACGCCATGATTATTTGAATGATGATAACATACTTATATTTTATCGTTACCTACTATCCGTGGTAGAAAATCCCCGGGTCGTAGTAGGTTACTGGAAATTGCTCTAATATTGTGTAATTATATTTATTTTGCCGGTGACGGTATCAAGGACAGATTTCAGTGGTAGAGCCCCGATGTAGTCAAAGTGGCTATGATAGCCACGTTTCGTGCGATGACTGAGAGAGCCGGAAAATATTCAATGTCCTTACCCTACTTCTACTTCATAATTATTATAAATCTACACCAAATAACCAATCATGGTATTCCAGGTTAATATTTCATGGTTTTGAAACTTGGTATATTATTTAGGTCGTGCTTCAGCCACCACCATTTGAGTACATACCTATCTATACATATATCCTTCTCCCTTATCAATTGGGGATTTGAGAGGAAGTCATTAAGTTAAAACGTACTAATTTAAGAGTAACTGAACGATTCCAGTTTTGATCCACACACTGACAAGTAAACTATTTTGTTACATGAGTGATCCTAGGTGATACCATTAAGTGAGAAGTGATATGATAATCACACATTAAGTACTATCTAAAGAAATGCGATTGTCCACAAACTATAAGCTTGAATCTATGATTTATAAATGCACGATTGATTCATTAAATTTCGATTACACTGCATTTGACACGTCATTTGCTTAGTGGGCAGTCTGGTTTCCGATGTCATGTGATGTCAGAGCCTTGACCCGACATGATGAGTCAGCGGTGTGAGGTCACGGCTCGGTTTTGATAAGTCTGGTAATTATCAGCGAGGCTTAGGGTTTCGAAGTGAATTTTAAAATATAGAGATAAGTATTAACTGACCCGACAGACGTTTTTGTGTCCAAATTGTTTGTGAAAAACTGTTGAAAAATGGTCAAAATAACAAACACTCCTTGCCGTTACAGTTATCATCTTCCTAGTCAAAATATAAATTATTAGTAGTATAGGAAAGTAGGGACCTGACCACGCGGTTCCATGCTTCGCATTGCCGAACAATCAAACGCAAAATACAAATTTTGTTCCAAACTTCATAACCTCCCCCAGGATACGATAAAACGCCAAATTAAAATGATATAATTTTTTGATAATTATTGTTTGCCAGCCAGTATTTTTATTACATAGTAAAAAATGAGGATGTTTCCCATACAACTAATGTCTTTATGCAACTAATGACCAAAATCCTTTCTTATCCTCCCCTGGAGACCAAGAGGAACACATGTGCTGAATGATAATCTTGATGAATTGATTATGTTATTTATTGACAGTCTTCACACTTAGTATCGTGTCACTTGGACTACACAATACAATGTTATATTTAAACTTAGACTCCCCCAATAGAACCTCTAAAGGGTGGAATTTCAGGAAGTCCGTTCTTATTCCTCATCTATAAGCTAATAGGAATAGGTGTGCCAAACTTCAGGTCTGTAGTCCTGGCAGTTGAAGAGAAACAAGATTTTGATGTTAGAATCTTTTCAAAAACCTTGAATTACCTACAAATATTATCCATTATTTTAAAGAGTCTTCAAACTAATTTTCATGACACTCGGACCACAAAGATAAAACATTTAGAACCTTTAGAAAATGTGTTATGTTCTAGCTTCATGTGGTTTCTATGTTCCACTAAATATTGATGCTGGTTACATAATCTATGCTTATCTTTTCTACAGCATGTATAGCGATTGAATAAATAAAAACTCTACCAACAACATACGTGATAATATTTGACGGCATCCCTAAGGGTTGCCAAAGGGCTACCATTTAAATAGTACCACGAAGATCGTCCCTTTAAAATGACCCTAATATACCGTCCTAATCTTGACGATATTCGAGATAAGGGCCAAAACAAATGGTAGAGAAAAAATGGTAGCGTCGTAACAGCCAAACGTAACATCTGATAGAATCGAATCGAGCATTCACGTCAGCGGCGAGGCCTCGAAACATGCGTGGATGGCCTGCCACTGATAACTTGAGGCCACGAGTGGACTGGACTAAACGTTTAGAGAATTTAAATTGACGAGGTATCCCGTCGTATCGATTCTTATTTTGGGATTATACCTTGTTCTCTATAGGTACTAACAAGTTTAAAATATGGTAGAATAGAGGTGTGATACAATATAGTCACATTGAAATTTAGTGGTGTACTATTTAACGTAGTGAATTGAAACTTTATACAAGCATATCGACTAGACAAAAGGTTTTTACGTTTACAGAATATGTAAATTGTACACGACTCTATTGTGTGGATGCAACGAATTTACTAACATAAGTTCTACAAATATGAGGATTATTGTAATATTCAAAAATATAGTTGTCACTTATTTCGCCTTTTGTTATAGAAAGTCCCTGTAATACGAGGAAACGCTATTTTCCTCTAAAACATGTACCGTATACTGTAATGTAATCAAGTAAGAAGCGCAATATAGAACCAAAACCATTGTAGCGACTCGAACCTCTAAAAGCTTTAAAAACTCTATAGTATGAATAGTAAAAATCAGTTTTCTGTCCTCCAGACAACTTTACTCCGCTATTTCGGAGGCCACGGCCTTAAAATCGAGACTTTATCCAGCTGAGAATCATATAATACCAAACTATTCCAACAAAACTCGACTTTAAATACCAAAATCCAAAGTTTAAATCGCAATGTAGAGCGTCTTCGCAGAAAACGCAGCGTGCAACAAGCTATACTATATTGTTTATCTTGGTCGTGTTTGTGTTGTGGTCCTACTCGGGCATTGATTGGCCGTCTCTCTCGCACGTATGCGACAATATCGCTGTCTTTCTCCCACTCAAACTAACCGGTTCGGACACGTTCGTGGTGCGAGTTGTGGAAAGAATTGTGTTGATAAGGCTCTACATGTCCTTTATCTGTCCTATTTATTGCGGGCACAATTAGTGCGTCGCCTGTGGACACAGCTTCGTGTCGTTCTGTTTAACCTATTTCACGTTCCTTATTTGGTTAGGTACCTACTTATCAGCGAGTGATTGGACTTTATGATGATGCAGTCAGAGCTTGAAAGGCATTATAATTAGTAGAGATTGGTTTGGCTTGAACAGCAATAAAATGATTTATCTAAAAGGTGACTTAGAGATTGAAAGGGCTCAGTAGGGGTTCCTTCTGTAATATCAAGTTACCAGCCCATTCTCATACCTTGGAGATAGCGACAGAATAACGATAGCAACCAAGTTTTAATGCTACAGAAAGTAAATAACAGTCAATATTACTTTGAAGAAACGGCATTTCGGAGTTCCATGACAAAATCAGTGCAGACAATAGCAAAAGATCAGGTTTTCTAGAAGTGGAATGAAGATAGGCCTTTAGTCAGCTACATGAAAATCTACTAAAATAAAAATGATTGTGACTCGTTCTCTTATCAATACAGCTGTTAGGGAGCCACTTATACGAATTGACGTCATCAATATTGTGAGTTATTCGTGGTTCGTTAGGGTATCATGAGTATAATGCTATTTTAAGGTACAATTTTAAGCAAACGTTGCAGGTAGCAGACAGCAATAGCAATGTGGTCGCGACCGATTTTATGACGTATTTTTATGAAATGTATTCCAAAGTTGGAAAGTGTTTGGTCACGAAAAAACATTTAAAATGAATTCTAACAAATCTCCATCCAGTGTTGCCGGCAATAATTTTGTCTGCAAACAGCAACAGTATATACTACGTGGGAGTTTGCAGCTTTGTCGACGACGGTTGTATAAGTTTAACATACACATGTAATGTGTATCTGTCTGTGGCATCGTAGCTCTTAAACGGATGAATCGATTTGAATTTAGTTTTTATATATTGTAAGGTTTTATGTGCATGCAGTCCACACTATTCTACCGGCGTGTTGCAGGTCTCGCCCTGAGCGACGATGCATTTGTACCGGGAAGCAGTCGTGGAGCTCACTGCGCGGGCTTCATCAACAACAACACTTAGTTGTTGCTACAAATTTATCAAATGATCTACATTACTCAGAAACAAATTCATATGTAGTTTCAGAATGACTAATAGGTCAAACTAATAGGTTAATCAGCTATACGGATTTAAAATTAAATTAAATTTAAATTTGACTGTGGTTTGCCTCGTAAACTCTGCAAAGATTTATAATCATCTTCGATACAATCCATTCCCGTACAAAATAAAGATCACTATCACATAAGTATATACACCTAATGACAATGAGTCATAAACGTTCACCTCTCAGATTTGTTTTCCAAGCATCAATCAATACTTAAGCACTGTTAATCCCAAAATAAAGTGCGCACACATCCTTGTGTTATTAGGACGTATCCTTGACTAAACGTATCCTCTTTCAACCCTGAAAAGAGCTTTCGTACTGACCTTTCATCCGAAACAAATTAATCCTCAACCCTTATAGAAATGAATATAAGAGCCAATATCCCATGATATATTTTTTCAAGTATTTACCCGTGTAAATATTGAAAATAAAAATGTTTGCCATTACTCAGGGTTTTAATGAATGTTTATAGAATCTCAAGGTCCTTTTAAATAATTACTGAATAAAGTAAATATAACTTAGGTACTCATCGGAATATTATTTTCATTCGGCTCATGGTTACATTCTCGTTGCCAAACATTCATTATTATTTTATTTTATTTTATTCGGAAAACTTACAGTGTTTTACTTCTACATAGCAACTACATAAATAACTTATCACTATTAAACAGTTTTCGCAGATTACTAGCTGATTATTGCTTATTTGTCTTACATTAGACAGTTTATAATATATCTTATTATAATATAAGTTTAATTTTAATACAAGTAAATTAAGAAAAAGTTATGTTAAAAAATAAAATTAGAAAGTTAAAAGGTTGAAAAAGGTTAAAAACAAACAAAGGTTTTATACAAGTATAAATAATGTAAGCGGGATACACGATATAACTACGTATAGTAGGTACCTATCAACATGTTCTGATTTATTAAATCATTTATACACTTGTATAATAATAATAGTAACTTTAAATGTTGTTTATGTTCAGTTTGTTACACTGAGTGTACCAAGGGTCACACGATCGACTTTCATGCCTATGCCTATCATTAGAAATTAAAGTGTCAATGATGTTTCATTATGTCTAATTAATATTTATGTAGAGAATAAAATATATAAGATATTAATTATGGTGGCCAGTTCAAAGACCAGTGTGTTGTCTAAATCTCTCCAAAGTTAAGTAGATTACTACTTTTTTTGGAAACCATACACGGCCAAAATTAAAGAATACATTTAAGTTTTTTTTAATTAAAAGGTCGGCATACAATAGTACGATCTCTGATGTTACACAGTTATCGTTGCCTAGAGATTATTGGAATAGTAAAGGTATTGCTCGAACGCTGTCGAACTGAAGGGGAGAGAGATAGAAGGAGTGGAACGGAGGGAACTGGGCTTCCGGCTCCCTCACTCATTGTACGAAAAATAGCTATCTAAATATATATAACTGACATATATATGACTGACTCACTGACATAGTGATCTATCAACGCACAGCCCAAACCACTGGACGGATCGGGCTGATATTTGGCATGCAGATAGATGTTATGACGCCTACGTTCTTAGCGGATGCCTACATCCGCTAAGAAAGGATTTTGATTAATTCTACCCCCAAGGGGATAAAATAGGGGGATGAAAGTTTGTATGAAACTTTGTCAATTACAATTGAATTCCACGCGGACGAAGTCGCGGGCACAGCTAGTAATAAATAAAATATCGCCAGACTCACTTACTGTATGGTCCCTAACTATGCAACGCTTGTACTATAGGTACCGTACAATGGGCTGGGGGCGATCCCAGTGACACCCAGACCTGACCAGACTGACCCAGACCTTGAAAAGGCCATTTCCCAAATTTGTATCGAACCCGCTACCACCATGTGCAGTAAGCCGGGCTGCCTACGCTCGCAACACTGCGCCAAGCGGTCGTCACTATCGTATAGTAACTACTGTACTACGATCTTCTGTGAGAGGATGGTACTACATCGGTCGAGCCAGCTTGTATATGAGCAGCAGTCAAGTAGCTACATTTTGGTTAATTAATACATCGATGGGAAAATGTAGGATGGGAATTAATTCACAATAGAACGGCTATTTGGGTTCAACCTCCCAACCTCCACGCACACCACTATTAACCTTTTAGCGGCACATCGATTTCCCTGATAAATAGACAGTAATAACTGTATAAATGAACTTAATTTGTCGGGCTCACGATGCGAGATCGCCTGCTTGATAGCGCTTCTAATATCACGTGTAAAGGTTATACCACACACTATGAGAGGTGGAGAGGCGTTGATAGCGCTCTATTATGTAGAGCAAGTAGGTAGAGATAAGTTAGTCGTACTCTTATGTTATTTAACTGAATATACTTGTAATAGAGGCCAGCCTATTGCCATAATATACACACAAATTGCATAGTTACTCACCCTTGATGCGAGGGGGTTTTCGAGGGGGTTGATCCAGTGCAGGTCGGTTGCCTCTACAAGACGTGCAGGTTTCGTCTCGGTTTTCCAAACTTACCTACACCGCTTATTTAAGTTATTATTTCAAACTAGCTGACCCGACAGACGTTGTCCGATCAGAACTTTGAATATTGAAGATTGATTTCATAAGAACCTTCTCCGAACAATAATAAAAAAATCCAAGAAAAAAGAATTAGCGAAATCGTTCCATCCGTTCCACACGTGATGCGATGACCAAGGAAATAAACATTAATTTTTATAAGTATTAGTTGAAGATGAGATTTAAAGGATCCTAAATCCTCAGTAATCTATAGCCTGTGAACCGTCTGTAAACACACAGCCTACGCAATGGCAAACGAAAGGCATAACTAGACCTTGGCCTATTGGCGCGAGGCACTCTATAGCCATAAAAACCATAGACTATTTGTTTTTGAAGTTTGTCCCAGTAATTTTGAATATCTGGTCAAATATTTATTAAGCTTTAGGTTAATCTAACTATGGTGCGTATGTGAGGGTCAAGCGGAATCAGAATATTTTTGTATTAAGGGTCCTCTCTTTAGACCGTACGGCACAGTACGCGGTGCTTAGTATGCGGTGCTTAGTTTAGGCCTATACAGTTGATGTGTCATCTATTACGTGAAGGAAAAGCTTTGTACCACTTTTTACGAATATTGCGCGGACGGAGGAGTATGAAATTTGGCACACTTATAATTAATTATTTTTAAATTATGCATATAATATACATTAAATCAGTAAATAAAACATTACACACACTACCATGCGTTTGACACACACACATTTGTAACTTTGTAACTTTCACTTGGTAACTGACAAACGGTGACAGATTTTTTTTTTCGATCTTCCATATTGAATTGTGCGTGCCAGTATCAAATAGTCTTTGACAATAGAACCTTAATGACGTTTAAAATTAAAAGTTTGAATTTTGACCACGGGCGACCACTACTTTATTATTATTATATTATTTATGTTTATAATAATAATTAATTACAAAGAAATAGATTATTAGGTTCCCAACGTAAACAGTCTACATTATTGTCCTATTTTTAATTAATTAAACAATTTTATCAGCGCCGGGGCGTCGTCGGTCACAATCTAAGTTACATATTAACAGGGCTAGTTATCATTTGTATTGATATCCGCACCACTGGTGGGAACGCTCGGAGGGGAGCGCGTGATATTGGATGCGGTATGAGGTATGGCAGCATATTCGAAGACTGCAGCCTCGTAAGGCCCATGGGTAATGATAATGCTTAGGTGAGGCAGAGAGCCAGCGTTTACTTTGGGTGAGTCACGTACTAACCGATCGAGTAGAGGCAGGAACCTATATTTTTTTAAAAGGCGATTACAAAAAAATCTTTAAAAAAACTGCCGATTTGTTTCTTGCCGGATGTTCGCAGTCGAGGTCGTGTTCCGATCCGGTTGTGGACTTAAATAATTCACCTATATATAAATGTCAATTTTAGTAAGTGCCTCCCTAGGCCGAGGCCTAAACAAGATGGATCATTTGAGTTTGGCAACATCGCCAGGCTGCTGGGTCAGTCAGTACACAGCTATGTATGAGATAGATCACTTGGTAGGCTGGCACCAGTTATGTAGAGAACTTGTAACTATGCAGCTTTTCTGGTTTATAATTCAAAAGCTACAATAACAGTACACGATCTCCCACGTCAATACACTGCTCACATTTACATTATCATCAATTCACGCAACTGACTTACTTAGTGGGCCGATAATAATAATAATTGTTACACTAAAACACGCCATAACAAGATTTTACACGTTATCTATCAATGCAAACGCAACTTTACTACCTCGAGATAGAATTTGAATTCTAATTGTACGCATTCAAGATCAATATGGATTAATATTCGTGTGAAGTTGCCTTGTTCGGTTTGTTAGTTACTCTTATTAATATGGATCTAATAATTGAATAGACAGAACTGATTTTAGGATCTGAAGCATTCTGTCATGATTGTTTACATAATGTCCACTGAGGTGTACGTTTCGTCACGATGTTCTGAATGTGCATCATAAGTGAAAATAAGATTCACTCATTAAATCAGAAAATCCGAAAAGTCCGAACTTATGTCTGACCCTGTAGATTTTGATAAAAAATCCGAATTGAAAATATATTCAAAGAATCAGTGTTCTTCAGTGTGTGTTATGTGCGTGATTTGTCTCGGGTCACCGTCATACATATACCTGATGATTAACCAACTTATCCAGCTGTGTTATATTACATGAGAAATTACAAAATGACCTCCTAGGCACAAACATCTAGTATTACAGCTACCAACATTAAAAAAGCTAAGAACAATAGCCTCTGTGACTTTGTAACCTATAAACATGTAACCCGAAAATCATAACACGAGTCAAGTTACGAGTAACTTGAGCTTGAACTTAGCACTGTGTAAACAAATGATTTGTAGGACGAACGATGAATCACGCCGTTACACAATACGACAACTATAGATAGTGGGTTAGTGGACTATGGTCTGATTCCCCCTTGCACTGGGAGGGCATGTAAGACTGATTCAAAAACATAAAACAATCTGCCTTAATTCCTTGTAGCGGTACACAGCTCATATTTCAGTTATGACTGAGCAAGTCTCCCATATGTTTTTTGATTCATCAAAGCCAGCATAGCTCGTACGACATGATGTTAAGCTGTTACCATAAGCCTATAGCTGAAAGGGATGGGAAAGGAAGAGTGGGGGGGGGGCAAGGGGATTTGGCTTCCGGCTCTCTCACTCTAAAATATAATACAAATTCAAATCGTTTATTTGGTTTAAGCCTACGAGGGCACTTACAAATTGACAATATTAAATTTTTTTTTCTTATATCTACAACCGTTACCGGAACGCGACCTCGACTAAGAAGATCCGGCAAGAAAATCAGCGGGCTTGTCTTTTTACATTTGTTTTTTTTTTATCGCCAGTTGCTTATAAATAGTCCGTAATTACAAAGGGTAGTAGATATTAATATAAATATAATGAATGACTCCAGTTTGTTGCCTTTTCGTAATATCAAATGGCAACACACTAGAGCTATCTACTACCCTCTGTAATTATTGATTATAAGCAACTGGCGATTAAAAAAAAATTACAAATGTAAAAAGACAAGCCCGCTGAGTTTTATGCCAGATCTGCTCAGTCGAGGTCGCGTTCCGATCCCGTTGTAGATATAAGAGAAAAAAAATCAGTGCCGTCTAGGGACGCCCGAAAGAAGCGAAGCTTTGCAGTAGATATTAGATATATTATATTAACGCGTCAAGCGTCACGCGTTACGCGTTACGCTTTTCACCGTTTTAGTGCCCGGGTAGCAAGCGCCCCGAACGTCCGTAAAGAAGCTTCGCTTCAAAAATCTAAAATTGACATTTTGTAAGTGCCCCCGTAGGCCTAAACAAAATAAATGATGTGAATTTGAATATTACCAAGAATTACATAAGTAATACATATAATAGCTACTTGAGGCCGATCTTCTGTGAGCGGGTGGTACTACCCCAGTGGAGCCAGCCCGTGTATGAGCTGTAGTCACTTGGCTACCGCTTGACTCTACAGCCATTTGTTGCGTACTGACACGCCACGCTACCTTGCGAGGCCGCCGCTCCTCGCTCTATCAGGAGGAAAGCCTGAGGCAAATGCTCTCGCCGCCTCGCCCGAAGACTGTCATGTGACTCAGACCTTCGGAGTTTCGCGAATGGGCACGTCCAGACCACACCGAACAGTCAAGGCACATGCTATGTCGCTCCGGATGATGTTATCTACGTGGTCAGATGTCAAACTGTTTGCTGGGGCGCGGCTGCTCGGTGTAGTCTGGACTTAACCAATTTACTGCTTTCGCTCGATGCATCTTGAGTCAGTCTGTCTGTGTATATTATTGTGTACTCTCCTAGACTATGGGACTATGTTAGTATGATGTAATATTAGTAGTGTTCAATTTGGAGACAGAATGTCGAAGATAACAATTTTAATTTTTCTTTTAATGTAACTTTTTTAATTCTAAAATACCAAGAAACATGAATGCCGGTAATTTATACAGAATTAAAATTAAATTGTCACAAAAAATAATTTCCCCATTACATGTGCGTTTTCATGGAAACATACAATGCTTGTCTAAACATAAATAACTGATTACTGTGCATCTGATTAAACAACGCTCGCCGTCATATATGGTATACTAGCTGTGCCCACGGACTTCGTCCGCGTAGTATTTAACGTAACAAAAATTTCGGGATTATCGGAATAAAAAGTATCCTATATGTTAATCCCGGTTATAAACTATCTGTGTTCCAAATTTCATTCAAATCCATTCAGTAGTTTTTGTGTGAAGGAGTAACAAACATACATACATACATGCATACATACATACATCCACACTCACAAACTTTCACATTTATAATATTAGTAAGATGGGATGTATGATCTCATTATTATGTTACTGGTAGTTGGTGGGTATTAGACAATTTTAAAAATTCACATATTCCATATCAATTGATGAATTTTATGGATTTCGTGCATCTTAGATCATTAATTATTAATATCTCAACGGCTGGGATCGAACTTGGAAATGAAGTTAAAATCATTTTAGGAGGTATAAAATAAATTTTAAATAATAAAAAAATGTGGTAAATAACGCAAATGGTCCCTTAAATTAAGATTGATTTGAAATACCCCAGATAATAATTGTTTTATTTTTTAAGGCTTAAATAAAACGACCTTTCCTAATTGATTAATAGTTTTGGAAAATAAAATCCACTATGTCAAATTTCTATATTATAAACATTTAATTACTGTGATAAACAGACAAACACACGAGTAATCTTATGAAGATTCTGTTTTATGTTGTACTCATCTACAAAGAACATCACAAAGTAATTTATATTCAGATTTTGCTGGGCCTCTTAGAAAATGTTGTGTCACTTTTGTCAGTCAATAATAAATAATAGGAATTCACGGTGATAATTGGTTTCCAAACTAATACACAGATCTGAAATTATTTATTGTAGAAGAATCTTGCCCGAGGAATTACAAAACTTGGTAGGAAACTTTCCTAACAAAAGAAGGCAAATTCGATTTACGCCCAGCAAGTTAAACTTCCATTTTCATCGAAAGTCCGTTTTTTCCCACTGACTGTAACATCGAACGATCTCACTACCTATGAGTTTATTATTTACGTAACAAATAATTCAGATACGGTGTTCCCGTGAAATGCTATCAGCGGATGCTTCGGATGCCGCGGGGAGTGCGAATCGTTTAGGAACGATCATTATCTGTTACATTATTATCTCAATGATGTGTTGAATTTTTATCTAAAGTATTCCGTGAGTGCGCGACATATCGCAAATGTTTGAAGTTCTCAGTATCTTTAGGAAGTAGGACACGTTGTCGAGCAGTCGTCTATAGGCGGCGTGTACTTCAAATACTAGTGAATAAAATTCGAGTATACTTTTGGATTTAAAACATGTTTGTTATTCCCCATCAGTATACCAGTTTCAAAAGGCTATAAAGGCCATTATTCTACACTAGAACTTATCAGTCAACACTCAATGCATAAAATAGTAGCGACTATACGAGTAGTGTTGTAGAACAGTAGATATGATTTCACATGACTTAAGTTTATTTCGCACACAATTTCTTGACACGGCGGCGTAGGTACCTAAATATTCGTGCGTTTTGTCGCATAGTCATGCATGAATAGGGCGCTTTATCACCCACGCTGGTACACAGTGCTACGTCCCGGTGATTCAAATTATGATTTTGCCGACTTACATCACGCGGCATATTTTCCAAGAAATTAGATCTCGCGACGGAAAAAAACGCAAGGGGCCGTGCGTGACAACCTCACATTTTCACTCAAAAAAAAAACCTTTTTACATATTTTCGCCTCTATAGCATTTACAATAAAGGCGTGTACTTCATATGATAGGCCTTTTTTGGAATGCTATATGAGGGTTGTTTCAAAAAACTAACATTCATTTTCATGTAGCGTTTGTACGGCAGGCGTGGTAAGCTTTGGTTGCGCGAAAAATCATCAGAATACAAATAAATGTCTTAGATATTTTATTGGTATAGAATGTCAGCAGATATTACGCCAATTTTGGTTTAATATAACAAAATCGCCAAACTATCGTGCGAGCCGCGGATGTTAAGCAGTTACCGTAGTCGATAATAGATGCTTGCAATTGGAATGGAAGGAACGCAAGGGGGAGGGGTTGGGCATTCCAGCTCTCCCTCAACGTACGAAACGCATCTATTATAGTTACTTTATGCAGATATTATGTGCGAATAGCTCGTATGAGAAGAAAATGTACCATGTGTAGTGCAGCCATATACACCACTGCGCCTGTATTTTCGGAAGTGGTATGAAGACGTGCACTGCAATGTATTGTAGACCCAATGTAATAGGGGACAAGCAAATTGCCATTATATAGGGTGCATTTTCCCTCGATTCTAGGGGGATTAGCGGTTAGGGTCGGTAGCCGGTCATTAGACCGGCTTAGTGGATGATTCCTACTAGACTATGAATGTAAGAATAACCTATTAATAACAATCCAGCTTCTATCTGCGTTATTACTTACTAGCTGTGCCCCCCGAATTTCGGGATTATCGGGATAAAAAGTATCCTATATGTTAATCCCGGTTATAAACTATCTGTGTTCCAAATTTCATCCAAATCCGTTCAGTAGTTTTTGCGTGAAGGAGTAACAAACATACATACATACATCCACACTCACAAACTTTCACATTTATAATATTAGTAGGATATGATACTTTTGGGTATAGAAATGAACCTTTCCATTATTCCAAGTTATAGCAGTACCCTTAGCAGTTCTAATGTGAAACTCTGCTATTTGGCACACTTTAATAATGTAAGTAACAATGCCTTCAGTCAGCAGAAACGTAACGAACCCATTTTAGCTTGTACCATTTTTATATTGTGTTTTTCAAGGCATTTTTTCCTCGTATTAATGAGGCCTTCAATAATGGGGGTATAAGGAACAAATCGCGGGGTTAGTGCCGGCATAATTGTGCCTGTTTAGTCATTAGGAACCGGTCCTCGTCTGAACATGACGTGGCGTCGAGTGAAAAATATTAGTATACTTGCGGATCATTTTATTCTACAAGTACTAACAATTAAAGTGTTAGTCTTTCCCTGAGTCGTCGGTCAACATTTTATAACAGGTTGTGTCTGTATTAAAAGACGTTACAAAATATTATAAAGGATGAACTCATTATACAAATCTATCTCAAGTGATTTTACATAAAGTAATCAATAATTATTATTGTATACTTGAACTGTAATGTAAATTAAAACTCAATACACTCGCACTTGCTTTTCTTGCTAAAATCAATTAAAAAAAAAATTAGCATGACTCGTGAAAATTAGACAGAAAATTTCAACTCTAGGGGGTCCAGAGTCATGAGTTGAATTCATGGTATCAGTTTTCGTTACGATGCCTCACATGCCTTACACCATATAAAATACGAGTATGGTAAAAAACAATATTGTGGCTATGGAAATACTGTTTACAAAATAACCCTAACACAAGTTATTGGAAATACAAACTCAAGCAGCCTTAAACATAAGACATATGGGGTCAAACAAAGTGCTTCAGTACAAACTAACTGTAATCAAAGTCGTTTCAAAGCGATGACCGGTTCGTCCTCATCCTCGCTGTACATCTGGTCGGATATCGGCAGTCGTTGCGCACACACCTTTTCGGCGTAATATCGGAGGAGATGTCCTAATTAAGGGAACGAGACATGGGCGGGTGCAGGCTCTATTGCGACCTTTCAATAATGAACACTGGGGGAGGCTTCTGTGGACGTTCCAGTGCGGGAGTCAAGCGATTTTAGGATTTACTATTGATTCGGAACACAAGCTTAGCAACTATTCTCTTTCCCTTTTGACCACAAGACAAATAAATACACGACGAGATAGATTGCCGAACAGTCCCCATTTCACCCCTTTTGTATCCCCAAAGCGGGTAAAATAGGGGATTGGAGTTTGTATAAAAATCCGCCATTATGAAGTGTATTAATAAAAAAAGGTTTTTCGAATTTTGGTTAGAAATTAAAAAAACCCATGTAGGTATAAACACATGGATTATTAAAAATGTCACTCCTAAGGAGGTAAAATGGGAATTCGATTTTTTATGAAACTTCTGTTTTGAGATCGACGCAGACGAACTCGTGGGTAAAAAAGCTGGCTTAAAATAAACTTGTTATGCCCGCCTCATCTCTCACATCACACCACTGCCTTACGGATAAAGGAAAATATTTGGCAATGAAATCCTCAGCTACCCTTGTGATTGCGGCGCGCACCCAGGATCCGCCGGAGGAATTCTGCCTCGCGTAGACACTCGGACGAAACAATCTGATCGATAAATGTATTAACGAAACATGTGTACTGTGGAACACAATTAAGTGAATCCGGTTTGGAACGTGGGCTTTTGCGCTTGTTTCTTTGTATAAAAATAAAGGTTTTTTGTTTGAATTGTAGTCCGAAAATAAAAGGTTCAGCCCTGTATTCTCCGGACATATACGCGAGTGCATTAGATACCAGTATCTCTGTAGGGAATTAAAGTGTTATTTTTGAATTGCTTTATATTTTTATAAATAACAAATATTCTAAACCTGATTCTGATACCTACCCAAATAGGCAGGCTATACCTAGAAATTAAAATGATTTTATTTTTTTCATTTAAACAACAACCATTAGACACGAATCTTATGAATACAAAACGATAATAAGCGTCATTCCGCATTGCCTCAATGCTAACCAGAGATATCGGTTCACGTGAAATTAACATGAATAGGCTACAGCGAAGAAAATCACAAAAGACAACGCCCAGGCGAGGCAGCGCGTACGTTTGCCTCGAGCGAGCCACGGGCAGCGAGGTAAAGCAACCTCGCACGGCTGCTCGGTCGGTGTGGACGCGCCTAACTAACCTCACATTCAGTATAACCATAAACGTAGACGGATCACTTCAAATATTTTAAAAGCAATTTGGAATATGCCCTCTCACAATGCCTCTAACCATTTATTGCTTCTGCAAAGGTGTGAAAAGGTCCTTAATGCGCCGGCTCTTTTACCAAGATGGCTGTGGTAACTGGTATATTGCGGCTATAACACTGTTTACCCACTTTTTATTGGACGCTTTAAAGCTACGGGATATGCCACCACCATACATTGTTGTTTAAAAAGGCAATATCCCATTTAAATTCCAATGATGGTTAAATATGTTGATACTTCGCACTTCTTTAAGGCAAACGTTTATGGCGGCACAAAAGATCACTTAGATTGAAGATAAGTAGATATTTTTAGTTAGTCGTGGTAGAAACGTGCAGCTCAGGCAACGGATTTGATGAAACCTAGGCACAGCGCTATTTCAGTGTATTTTATATGCTAAAGTCAGCAAACAAGCGTTTGATCCGCCGGATCTCAAGCAGTATTATTTCAGACTAGCTGTGCCCACGGACTTCGTCCGCGTAGTATTTAACGCAACAAAAATTTCGGGATTATCGGGATAAAAAGTATCCTATATGTTAATCCCGGTTATAAACTATCTGTGTTCCAAATTTCATCCAAATCCGTTCAGTAGTTTTTGCGTGAAGGAGTAACAAACATACATACATACATACATACATACATCCACACTCACAAACTTTCACATTTATAATATTAGTAGGATAGATTAAGCAGTTGGTTTAGAACAACTGAACCCATTTTTGTCAACATAAATGATCTGAGAGGTAATAGCTTTAAAAAATGCGGTGATTGTCCATACGTCCACTAACAGACAGCCAAAAACTTATAAAACCTCATTTTACCTTGTATCGGTGGTTAAATCATAGTCAAAATACCTTTGCTATGGGAGAGGAGTCTAGCTCGAAACGCTGATGAAAGGCTTTAAATGATAAATACAGCAAACAAATAGCAAACACCCATACACGTCTGTATTTGGCAAACTCCATTGAAGTTGTTCCAGTTTCACGATACCGTAGCGTTTTCATTAGTGTAATTAACAAAATAACATTAAAAATTGCGCAAAATGTGTGAAAATCTTAAAGTAGAATACCACTTCTGTTTAATTATTTTTGTAAACAATATAAACTCTAATCAGTGTTTTGAAGTGCTAAAACTAACCACGTAAATGACTGAATAGAATAATGTAGTACCTTTGTCAAATATTATAAACGGACTAAGATATATAAATAGATTGGATTACCTACTAGGAATTCCGCTGGGATTATTGTGTGGTAGGATAATACTCCCAGTTGTTAAATATTTCGTTGATATTGTTGTCACGGTATTTTTAATTTTAATAAGCACGATACAAAGCCTATTATCACGAAAGCTACCAACTTCTTCAGTGCACACGTAACCTCGAACTAGATCTTTTAAAATTCGAATTGTAATTCTATACCTCTCTATAGAAATAAAATTGTGAAAATCATTAATGGTAAACACTACCATCATTTTTTTCTAAACACAGACCGACTTTTCGAAATGTAAATAAAAACCACTTAAAAGAACTAAGTTGAACCGTAACATACGTGTTCAGTTTATCTACCAGTTTAGTATTTACGTCGTTAGCAAGTTTGTGATGGAGATTTCCAGCGACGCCGTGAAATCAGGGAACATTCATGAAGTGTTTGCGGCGGTGTGTTACTCAATGACAAACTGTCATTTGGGAACGTGTTAAATAAAAATAAATATACTTATAGCTTCATCGAATGTGGAATATCGTTGAAATAATATTGACAATGTAACACTGTTTACAAATTACGAGTTAGACACTCACATAGACTTTGAGGGTAAAAGCTAGCATATAATATACATATATAACCTAAACACAACATAACTATATGTACCAAATGGTATATAAATCCGTTCATTCGTTTTTGTATGATACTCAGTCAAAATAATATTGAATAAACTTTTACATTTATTATTATTAGGGATAGGGATATGATGGGTGTTCAATTCTGCTTTCTTCAATTTATTTTTATATTTTATTACTGTACACTATACAATTATGTTACCTACTACTAACGGTAAATAATCGTTATATCTGACCTCTATAAAAGTGAGATAACCTATCACAATCGATCATTCCAGGGCATGTAATAAACACTTTTATCACATGTAATTACTGTTACCAAATAACAAAATACTCGAACCAGGAACACACCACCCCATAATGATAGGGTGGAAATCAACCCCTGATTGAAGAGTGGAAGCCATTTCATCCCTCGTTTCTCGGGGGAGGCAGCGTCTCTTTTTCTCATTTTTTTCCAACGAATTACAGACAATATTGTGTTGCTTTTGAATTTTAAGAAAAAACAATACTTATGTTAAATAAACATCAGAATTGAATTCCTTTTATCTGGGATTATTTTAGAAACTGCTGAACGATTTTGAGAAATATAGCCCGGTTATAACTTATCATGAAATCCGGTAACAGCATCGAGATGATATTGTTTAATCCAACGCACACATACAAAGTTTAGTAAGCTTAGAAAAGCTTTATCTTTACAAATTGTCCAAAAAAACTCTCAACATTTTTCCTAGAGAAGGCATTATGAAAAATACATACACATAAAATAAATACTCATTTAAGCCCACAAAGCTCAAATAAGATTAACAATTCTGGTAGTTCTCAGTGTAAAAAAATCCAAGAGCAACAATAAAAATCTTCAGAGCAAACAATGAAAATCACTCTTAAATCATTGGAAATAAAGTCCAAAATCGTCGCCAAAGTAAACAAGATTCGTAACGTTTGTATATTTTAGAATGAGCCTACAAGATTCACCTTGCTGCCGACGCAAACCTTGTTGTGTTGTGCACAGAGTTTATACTTGTCTAAACCGTTGATAAAAGTATTATGTGAAGCCTACAAGGAATGAGGTGAGCGGACCAAATATTGACATTAGACTTAGTGGGTACGACACAGAGAAATGTGTCCAAACAGTGAGGTGTCGATGTTTATTTGCCGAGCAATAGAAACCGCAATAAGATGGCGAGGATCTGTCGCTGACGGCAGACGAGGTGGATATACAACTTGTAGGGAAATGGTAAAAGATCTCGAGTGGTGGAAGTTGCCGGCATCCACCGGATATAAGTGAAGATTCCTGATATACGATTGAGTCCTGTATTTTTATTCCAAGTAAAAGCAGCGTGCCTCGATTTTTTGTAGTGATGTTTTTAGCCACTGAGTTTGATTAATGCTTGTTTTTATTAAATGTTATAATAACAATTCCCTTTTTCTATGGTAACAGTAACCGATTGTACAGTTCCACTCGAAATGCGTCGACGGAGAATCAACGCTTATGAGGCATCATATAAATTATTACATTATTTTATTTATTTTCATTACACATTGACAGACTTTGTAGAAATACAATTTCCATGCTTTCAAGCGCTTTTACCATATGTACCTATTAGTGGAATCAAGTATAATCAGGTCGCAAGTTTAGGTCTAATTATTCTTATTACGACCCGTGGTGTCGATACAGGCTTACAGTGCCAGAAGTACCAGTGGTGGGAGTGTATGGTGGGACTAGTCCCAAAGAAAAGAAAACACCCAATCCTTTGATCTAAGTGATATTTCATCCATTCTAAAATCACGCGCGCGTATAAACAAATCTCAGACTGCATAAATATTATAACTCATAACCGAGCTTTAACTGAAATAAATTAAAAAAACATATTGATTCTCCAATCGGTGGGTACTTAACATAATTCAAATGGTCTCAAACACGTCATCAACCAAAACTCATAAACGTTTCCTTAATAAATCACTCTTAGTTGCGAATTAGAAATTCACTTTGTGCAACTGTGCCCGTCTCAGAGTGATTCGCGCGCCGAGGGCGGCCCATGAATAACTTATTTTCATTTTGATGTGCAATTAAGACATTGAAAATTGATGAAGCGTGAACGGAGATGTTTTCGGAACGGTCCGAAATATTTAATTTTTATTAATGTGCCGTGAATTGGGACTTTTACCTTGAGAAAATTATTTCTATCACAATAATTATGAAAAAAAAATATGTTTTTATTATTTATTTATGTAGGAAGACTGAGAGGATTTAAGATTTTTATCAGGTCTATAAACACCCATACCAGCTATGATCCGGAACTGATGTTTTTGGAAAGAACTTAATGATTTACGAAATCGTTTGATACTTGCGTGTAACACAGTTTTATACCCACTATTAAGCTAAGTTTTTAATTTACCTGGTAACAAGGATTAAAATCAGCAAAAAAATCACCATGAATATATATCCAGAGCTGTTAAAACCGCAACGATTCGTTGTAAAACGGTCCCGGATTATAATCAGTACCAATTATCCCTTTGATCGAAAAAAAAAATACATTTTCAAATGCGCAAACAGAAAGGGTTGCACCCTTTGCGTAGCGAGAATTATTTGAGAGTCCACGGTTAAAATTAAACGTCAAACAAACCCTGCAGTTAACGAACCGAACGCTTTGGAAAAGCACAAACCGATTTGAAATGGACGGATGCGCGTGACAGCCTATTTCATTATAAGAACTACATTGAATCAGAAGCCTGAAATAATATTACAGGTAAATACAGGTATCACGGTACCTTTCATACAGGTGCACATGGACTATACGTAACGCTGAAGTATCTCAGGCCGGTACCAATAAATAGATCTCAAGTGACAAGCGATGTTGTAAATAAGCGATCTTAAGCTCCCATTACCTACGTGAGATTGATTTAATAACTTAGTTTCATCGTCAATATTTGTTTAGCATCTGTGTTGCCGCCTAGAATTCTTCACATACGTAATCCTATATAATAAAAACATGTTAAACAACATGAATAATTATTTCATAATTTTGCATAGAGCGAATATCAATGACAGCAATAACTTGTTATTTTAATAAAAAGCGGAAAGTAATGTGTATATTATTCAAAATTAAGTGTAAATAAGTATTAAATAAATTAATTCGTGTAGTATTCGATATAACCCCTAAGTTATCATAGAATAGAGATTAATTCTACATGTTAATATTCTGTTTTTGTGGCACTAGTTACAGTGTAACTGTATAGGTAATTAATTGAAGCGAAATGCGAACTTATCCCCTTTATTTGACAGCTTCATAATTATGACCCTTTCGCCCTTAGGGTGCAATCTCGTCCCGTCATCTTCCATGTCTCACCACTTCGCTTTTGGCGCCCTCTTTAAAATTTTTCGGCGAAAGGAAGGATTCATTTCCGTTTCCGTTCGTCAGTCTGTCAAGAACAAATCTTCGGAATTACTACGCTCGGTTTGATTGTGAAATAATAATAGAGTGTTTATAAATACGGAGATAGGCTCTGTTCTTTGATATTAAACGTGATCTTGTTTTGAGTTGGATTATGACCTCGTGGTCTAAGGGACAGTGTGCGCGAACGCTTCGTGAGGTCGCTGGATCATTTCTTGTGGAGTAAAATTTCGGTAACCCTCTTTTCATAAGCTTCCCTCGTAATCAGCAGATCATAATATATGTTACTGCTTAGTTTGGGCCTCAACAATACATTGGTGTGTTTGTGGGATGTATATAATAATGTTTTGTTTACATTTCGAATCGAAATATTGGGGAATTGAATCTAAGGCCCGCCCAATGACAATCAAGATTTTTATTTATTAAATGCAATTGAATTTGACGGAAACCCTTTCATGTTTCGTCACGGTACAAAATTAAGTTTCACAAAGGAGAGGGCTACTTGGAACGCTTGTAAATTATTAAGGAATAACCCTTAGGAATATTGATGTCTCCGTAAGCTTTTTTGTGACGGTTAAATCTTTTATTATATTTATACTAATCGCAATCCACCTTCAGTAGTATTTTTTTTCGACCCGCCTTAAGTTTAAGCAGTCACCGTAGCCTATAGATGCTTGCAAAGGGATTGCTGGCATGTTGCCGATCTCAAGGATAAGTGGGACAGACGGTGAGGAAGGGAGGTATGATGGGCTCCCACTCTTCGTACCAAGCGTTTCGCTTCCACTTTTACTGTGCGAAATGGCAAGGAATGGAACACCTTGCCGGTGTCTTTGTTCCCCGTTGACTATAACCTGGATGTTTTCAAGTCGAGAGTGAACCGGTACCTTCTAGGCAAGTATGCACCACCGTAGACCACATCGTCACTTACCATCAGGTGAGATTGTGGACAAATACTTGCCTATATCGAATTAAAAAAAAAAACGCTAACATCAATAGATACTTTACGTCGATCTTCTGTGAGAGGGTGGTTCTACCCGGCTCGAGCTAGCCCGTATATAATCTGTAGTCATTTGGCTACAGATTGGCTCTACCAACAGTGAATAGTTCACTTATTGCCATACTAGTTTATACCCACGACTTCGTCTGCGTAGACTAAGTAAAGTATTCTATGTGTTAATCCAGGTTATAAACTATCTGGACCCGGGGCGCCCCTCTGCATGGCGGAGGGTGGTACACCGTTGGTTTTTAGTGGGTATACTGCGCCCTACAGGTGCAGGGACTCCCACATACCCCTCTCGTCTCCCCCGAGGCGTGAGGGGACCCATAAAGGGTTTTCCAACGATAAAAAAAAAAAAAAAAAAAAGGTTATAAACTATCTGTGTTCCAGATTTCATCCAAATCCGTTCAGTAGTTTTTGCGTGAAAGGGTAACAAATTTCACATTTATAATATTGGTAGGATGTTCTATGACCGCTTTAAAAGGCCATAAATGTACTTACTAGCAGTTTTATAAATTTTCTTAATATTATTATAAGTTATATCGATCCGATAAATCGCGATAAGAATAGTAAAAATATGATCCAATGAATAAATATTTCAATATTGCTCGTATGACAGCAACATTAATAAAATATCACATACCATTTATTAACTAATTAATAATAATTAATTTAAAAATACTTACTAATTAAACAATTAATCAGGTCACGGTTGTGTCCGCGTTCATTATACCATGCACCGGCAACAACAGTGTTAATCGATCGCACTCCACCGACTTAACCCTAAAAAACCCGAGGGGGCTCGCGTGACCCCGCCAATTAATTTTCAAAACACCACAATAGAGCTGACTGAGTGGCTGCGTTCTCTAATGATAGTAAAAATAACGTTTAGGTTTTTGTAACAAAAAAGGAAAAGAAAATAGTAGATTTTTCTACAAAGGTAAATCATTTTGAAAAAAAAATCCATATTAAAATATATGTACAGGTCATCTAGCGATATCCTTATAACAATGGATACAAACAAATTTAGTTCAAGACCTGCATTTTAGCTTTAAAGATACGAAGATTACTGACTTAAGTATTTGTATTAATTTATAATTTCGCTGAGTGTCACAATAATAACATGTTTACAGATTTTTTTCCAGAGACCTGTCATCTATAAATCTATTTGCAGGATATTTTGACAACATTCTGATTTGAATAGTTCAATGATTAAGTTTTGATTTGCCAGCGCGGTCAGAATACATTTAGCCAGTGTGCAAATTCTCTGTATAAAGCAATCTAACTCAGCAACTCACCTCGCTTGAGTTGTCCAGAATACATACACAAGTATCTACCAGCGCTAATCAAAATCCGCTCAGGTAAATATTGGATAGGCAGACAGACAGACGAACCAATTTAACTTTAAATATTCTATTAAAATTTAATAAATTATAAGGTATTTTTATGCTATTGCGTACAAAATCGGCCGCAAGTTAAATTTTTAATCGTATTGTCTCTCGTGTAAGCTAATGAAACCGCTGATAAAAATAACTCCTACTTAAAAGTGCACTTGATATTTAAAGTTTGAACAGTGTTACTATGTCCGCACCTTATAAGTAATGTGAGAACTTGATATATTCCCACTTAATTGTTTATATTATACCAACAAGAGGAAGTTATTTGGTTTGAGGGGTGAAAGATATTTTAACTATTCATTGAAACAAAGCGGCCGTGGTATAATTAAGTATGCGTAAAAACGGAATAATTGACGACCGCATAGTATAGTGGTATGAGCTGAGACTTTGCAGTTCACTTGATGCAGTAGTCAGGGTAATTTCGAAATGGTTTTGACCATGGTAATAGGCTGGCGTCTATCACATTGGGACCAAAATACTATCGGCGAAATGCGGGCGTGCGGTGATGGACCTCTGCCTACACCCTCGGGGAACACAGACTTGATGGTTATGACCATCCATTATTATATTAAACTACAACTTCTCACTTCCCACTGCTGGGCTATATACATCTTTTCATTTGCGCAAACCATCTACCCCCTGCGCTAATCTCATCCAGATCTCCCGAAAAATCTTACTTAATAATATCCACAATGATTTTCGTCACAAATAATAATCATTAATAACGCAATATTACCGAATTAAACAATCAGGATACAATTAGTCTAGGTATTTTGGAGCTTAGACCATTCCGCAGTCGACATGTTGAAAAGCGTCGTCCCTGCATATTTCGCTTTGAGTTTTTTGAACAGTGTGGTGTTAACGTCGGCGCGATTGATCGATGTTATGTTTTCGCTTTGTCGGCGAATAATTAAATAGTTCGCGATGGGACCGCGGCGGTTCCTTTTTACTTAAGGCACATTACGCTATAAATATATTTAATAATGTGAAGCATTTCAATGGGGCAATTTCATAACATACAAAAATAATAATTAAATTCTTAGCTTTCTCAAATGACTACCTAACACATAGTATACCGAAAATTTTGGAGGAAAACAAGTTGTCTTAAAAATAAATAAACCAAACCCCATTTTACAAATTTATTTCATAAATTAACGTGATGTGTATTATCTTTTGTAATATTGAAATAGATATTAATAATGCCGCCCATTACGCAACTAAAATTTGGGAAGTACTGTTAACTCTGACGCCCGCCATACAACATAACATATTACGTCTGATAACAGTCTCAAATAGTGAAGTGGGACATTTAAGTAGCGTTTTCGAATTCGGCCGATGTATCCACATTAGTAGACAACAGTGCCTTAACAACTTATGTAAATGCGTCCCCGCGCCGCCGCGCCGGGTCTTTAATGAAAGGCAACTCCGGGGCCCGCGATGTATTATTTTCGGCCTATTAATTCAATTAGTATATTGTGGCGACGTATAATTCCAGTTAAGTGAAATTATTCCGCCATTTTGTGTGAAATGAGGGTAGTTTTTTGAAAGTATGTGTGTATGTCAAGGATGTAGGTATGTACAAAAGTTTTGATTGTTTTCAACTCATTAAGTAGGTAAGTAATGCTCATTAAGTTTGCAGTTTTGGTTATGAGAAGTAAGGTCCGTATATTAATAGATCGATCTCAAGTCTGAGAGCGATCTTGGAAATGTCATTACCGTCATACCAGTACAAAATGACATCTCAACGGCGTGGGTAGTCAGGTCGATTTCAGACTAGATATCGATATATTAATATGGCCGTAAGTCAACAACAACGATGGTCTTTGGCGTGGTGCGTATCTATTCACATAGAAAGCTTGCAGCAGTCGCAGTTTTAGCAGCGCTTATAGGCGCAAGCAGTCTTCGTCCTTCGATCCTAACCAGCGTTGATGAACACCGACAAGTTCCGACGAGTTTATATCTGTACTAGCGCGGCTAGTACTCGTATCCGGCCATATTGTTGTGTAGTTTGCAACACCGCACTGAGGCAGATTTACCTGCTTTTACCGGCTTGCCATAAGCACTGGCACGTCGGCCGACACTGGCTGCTGCAAGCTTTCCACGTAAAGGGGCCGACTTAGAGGATTACCACCAATATACCAAATGATCCACCATCGATCGATGCTCGACCGAGCATTGCTCTCAATACCATGTTCAGGTAATAGGGGTGCCCATTTTATTGTTTTTGCTAGGAAAATATTATTAAAGAACCTCTCTCTTCGCCCATCCGATACGCAACAAACCGGACGTCTGTAGGTACTAAGTATTCAATTCACACGAATATTAATCCTTTCATTAAATTGAAATTACAAATTACTAACACCCCAATTTGAATGAACAAAAATGCAAATGGCGGCCCTCAATGCAGGTGTATATAATTGATATACTAATAAGTTTTTTTAATTGTAATTAATTTACAACTTAATGGGATTCTGATGGTGATTTTAATTTATTAAGGCGTGAAGTAGGCAGGTACCGGCTGTTTTAGTAATCATCGCATTGACTGAGGACTGAATAATAAACAACCAATTACGGAAGATGATACTAAGTATATCCTATGTAGTAGACAAGACGCAATTCTGTTATCTACAACGCACAAACCAACTTAATTTGGCATATCTCAAATGATATTTTTATGTGACAAAGTCGACAAACCGTAAGTCTTGATCTGTCTGAAGTGTAGCGTTTATCGTAAGCGTAGCCTATATGCTTGCAATACCTACCAAAGCCAGCTTGCTCGCAGGATGTCAAATTCGCACGCTCGCACCAATTTCAAATACGGATCATAGCCGCGGTTCAAGACAAAATATTGTAGAATTGAAGTCTGGTGAAAGTAAAGCTCAAAAGCTGCCATTATATTGCATATTATATATTAGAACCTACGAACACAAACAAGCCAGAGGTTACGATTAGGCGCCGGGGTCACCTCTGTCTCTTACACAACAACATATAACAGCGTATTAGCTTCTGTAGGTACCTACGTACAATACTATCCACTTATACCATTCCGTTATTCTTCAAACACCACCAAATAAAACTCTATTATAAAGTGGCAAAGCTCAAAGTTGCTCGGTAGCATATCAGATAGTTTAAATGCGATGTAACTTTCAAATAAAATAGGTTAATAGGCTTTTTAACACCGAAACTTAAGTTACAGTTTGTTTTAAACATGCACCATTTAGGCCATAGAGTAGGAATTAAAGTATAAATATATTAAAAATATATCTATTAGCCCAAAGTTTAAGCTAATAGAAGACATTAACACTTACTAAAAAAAACATAGATACATAACGATGTTTTTTTATTGTTTTGTGTCGTCATCGAGATCGAATTCTGTCACTGTCATTCATATCTATGTAATCTGTCATGTGAGCGAGACAGCACGCGCTTACATTATCGTTACGCTATGGTAGATATTTCGTGCTCTGGGCTTTGATGTTGGCTGAAAAAAAAAAAAAATCGTTGTTCGCTGTATAGTAGGTATACAAAGGAAGTTCCTTGCTCAATAACTATAGGTTAACATAATATAATCTCGTGTAAAAAAAAACAAATAAAATGTCTACCAAATAATCTATTATTCAAAATTAACTCCATATTTATCGCCTTTGAATATACAATCCATTTAGCGAGATTCAAGTTGGGTACAATCCTAAATTGTTTCAAAGTGTCGAGTCTACATTAATCGATTCTACGGCGAGAAAATTAAGGCGCCATCGTACCGGCGACAAATTATAGCTTTTTCGTTTTATCTACACAGAAGCTCGCTGCTTTCTCTTTCCGGTCGTCTTAATGACAAATTATTGATATTGAATGTCACATGACGTCATCGGACATGTATTTCTCTTGAATGGCGCGACCATTCGGGTGATTATTTGTGTAATTCTTGGTAATATCAAAAGGCAACACACTGGAGCTATTATAATATTTATATTAATATCTATTACCCTTTGCAATTATTAATTATAAGCAACTGGCGATAAAAAAATGACATGTAAAAAGACAAGCCCGCTGAGTTTCTTGGCGGATCTTCTCAGTCGAGGTCGCGTTCCGATCCGGTTGTAGATATAAGAAAAAAATATGTAAAATTGATAATTTGTAAGTGCCCCCGTAGGCCTAAACAAAATAAACGATTTGAATTGACTGAATTTGATTTGATTTGAGCTTATATACGGGCTGGCTCGACCAGGTAGTACCCCCTTGTCACAGAAGGTTGGCGTAAAGTAGTTCTTATTGGTGCGTTTCGTACGATGAGTGAGAGAGGCAGAAGCACAACTCCCCTCACTTTCACTCCCTCTATCCGCTATCTACACTCCCGCCACTGTTACTCCTGTAACCCAGGATCGTCATTCGGAAAAAGTTAAATTATCTTGAAAACCGCACAAATTTTATCAAAACAAATAATAGGAGGAGTTCGAAGAAAATTATCGACTGCCCTCGGTTGCAACGCGGGAGACATAAATCTATATGTATATACATATACACATAAATAAAATTGGAGTGTCTGTTTGTAACATTAAAATAACACCTTTTCACTAAATGCATATGAAAGTACATACGACACCAATAGCAAAAACGCATTTTAAAAAAAATTGTCTGTCTGTCTGTCTGTCTGTGTGTTTGTTCCGGGTAATCTCCGAAACGGCTGGACCGATTTTGACGCGATTTTCACAACTTAGGCTACTTTTATTTTAGAAAAACAAAATAAAAAATGGGTCCTGTCGCGCGGGCTCAGAACGCGGGAGCAGGCTTTTTTGTTAAGTTAAACTCCACGCGGACAAAGTCGCGGGCACAGCTAGTAATAAATAAATATCGCCAGACTGACACACCAACTATATGGTCTCAAACTAAGCAACGCAATGGGGGTGAGCCCAGTGACCTCCAGACCTGGGAAAATTACGAAAATGGCAATTTCTGAAATTTGCTCCGACGGGATTCGAATTCGCAACCACCCAATGCAATTAGTCGAGCAGCCTACGCTCAAACCACTGCGCCAAGCGGTCGTCAAGCGGTGTAAGGCACTACGATTGTAATTAGACTAATAGTACCTAAACTCGTGAGCTTATTATACTGTATTTCAATAATATCGCTTGAACCCACGGATATTCACGCTGGTTGAAGCCATATGTATTCATATTTATGATAATTCAGTTTTATTGTCTGATAATTTAAATTAAATAATCTCTACCTACCCCTTCAGGAAGTACCCAACAGTCTTTAACGATTTTTTTTTTTACGACACGTATAACCTTAAATTCTGATTTATGACCATGTGGTACATGTCGGTAGTTAATGAAGACGACCCCGCCGTTCATTAGCTTGTATCTTTACGACCAACCACTCGGCGGCTCGGGAACGTTGTAAAATTGTTATAACCGATTTTTATGGGTTTATGAATCAGGAATTATCTATGTTTTGAGCGTTGAGCTGTCATTTAGGTAACTTTGTCATACTAGCAGCCCATCAGTTCAATATATGACGTAAAAGTAGTAAAGTAGTAAATTAAGTATTTTTCAACAGACAATTTCTGGATGAAGCTAATGAAATCATATCACACACACATTTATGCGATCAATCAACAATCTGATATGATCTTAAGTAATCCAAGATCATAGATTGAAGTGAAACTACTTTGATTATTAACTATTTATTGATTAGAGTGGGGGGTGCTTCCTAATTCCTATGGGTGTTTTAGACACCTGTAATGACTCGCACAGTGGTGTAAAACTCTTCAAACCAAAATTAGATAAACATAAGTAGAAATGGGTCACAATTTCCAAACTTAACAAGAAGAATCACTGGTTAGGGCGTGTAACTTGCAAGTAACTTAACTATCTTAAACGCACCTCAAGTGAGGTATGGGATGCCAGGTTACACTGGCCGACCATTAGTAAAAAAGGCTAAAAATAAAGTTCTTTAACAACATAAAACTATCCAACATTCGACCAGAAACTTGAGAAAAATCGGAAAGTAAGTGGAGACGCTATCGCGGGAACTCTGAAAAACTTGTGAGTCAGAAGTTCCGCGCAAATGAACATCTACTTGAGGAGATAGGTATGCTTAAGTTACCGGCGGCAGACTGGTGTAATCCCTCGCTATTCACTTGGAGGTATTCCCTGAAGGGGTAGGCAGACTTCCTTAGTATAGTTGTTCTTCAAAACGGTGAAGGAAAACTCCTAAAGAAGAGCTAAATACAGCGAGTTTATTTGAAATTAATTGCCCCAAATATCCTCAAAATATAATTTCTCATATCAAGAACATCATGCTATGGGTACCTACTACTATGGTTTAACATTGAAACTGATATCTTCGCAGTATGTCAGAATATAGAGACCTGAGTTTGCTGAGCCCACCCCGGGGCTTCAGTAATAACCAGTATATCTGTTCGCAGCACCAGCAATAATTGGAAACGCGTGTACACCGCCACGCCACAGGGTATGGGGTGTCCACTATGTTGCGGTTAGAGTTTCAAATAGGGAGAATTGTGGTATTTCTAATTCTATTTACTGATAAAAATATTTCAAATTATAATGGTGTTGTATTCAATACCGAGCGGTTTAATATATAATTTGGAACCTCCTTTTTGGATTTTTGAATTATATTGTTTTATATTATGTTTTGAACGTACCAGCCTATTTGTTGGTAAGATAAACATTTTCAAGATAATGAACGTCTGTGCATAGACTTTTCATATCAAGTTTTCTCTATCTATTATTTTTATAAACTTGCAAAAATAAAGCTCCTAGCCAACTATAATGAAGCCCTTTTATGTTGAATACTGTTAGTACATTACACAGCATACAAAATCCGCCGGAGGGGCTCGTAATAACGAGGACACACCGTCTGCAGCACCGTCAATAATTGGAAACGCATGTACGTCGCGACGCCCGGCATCCATTACTGGTTGCGGTTAAAGTTTTAAATTGGGGTTATCTCGTAATGTCCATTATTTTTGTGTGAATAACATTATTGATCATGGATTAATTTAGCTGATTAAGATGCGAGAGATATTACTGGTGGCGAATATTACATAATAATAAAGCGCTGTAAGGCTCAGGTATACGTATAGAGATAATTGCCGCTTTAGCGTTTAATTATCAGTACATTAGCCGTCAATATTATACTAGAAAAGTAATTTATTCTGAGTGCATTAAAATAAATTATTAAATACATTTGTCTAGTGACAATAAATGTTTAACTACGATTGAAGCTGCCAGTTAAATTATCTTTCACAATTATTAAATTTGCAATACAAAATAAATGCAATGCAAAATTACAATCAATATGACTGCAACTCGATTCCTCTCTCCGTGTAGTAATTATAGGTTGCATAGGAAATAAACCTTACGTAACTGTATAATAGGTGTCAGTTTTCTATGGTCTTGTAACATAAATGCATGCATGATATGTATTATCACCATTTACAACTATCTTTACTCTACGTTTTGACTACTTTTAGGTACCTTGCCACTATCTTTATACTACAGGTTGGACTACTACTTAGGTACCTTTTTTTTTTTTTTTTTTTTTACGGGGAGGAAATCTTCCAAAGATTCCCAGGCCTCTTGTGGGAAAGGCCTGGGGTATGTGGGATTCTTACCCACTAAAACCTCCCCGGTGGCCGCCTTCCGCACGTCAGAGGGACTCCGGGCCCTCCCGAAGAACTCGCCGGTGCCCCTGATGTGCCGCGCTCCCTCGCGGGAGCTCGCCCCGGGGGAGCAGATGGTCGCTCCCCCTGCACCCTCGCAGTGCACGGTGGCGGGGAGCCACGCCCGCCGCCGTCCTCCTCAGAGTCGTCGTCGTCAGGGAACGTCCGGGGCCCACACCCTGGACGTTCTCGACCCCGAGGGTAGCCCGTTGTTTTGGGCCCTGGGCATCAGGGCCGGGGGGCCCTGACGTGGCGCAGCACGGTGCCTACGTCGGCGAGCGGGATCGGCTACTACTTAGGTACCTACCTCTACTTACCTCAATTGGCACCGACTCCAAATGAAAGAAATTCAGGGTCCCTAGTTATTTCTAGCTTTATAGTACACCCAGGTTTTTCGAAGTGGGTTTAATTATTTTTTTGTATTCATTGTCTGATGGTCACTGTTGGTGGTGGGAATAGAACCCTAGAGCTTATTCAATAGCAAACATCTTTGAATACTGAGCTATTGGTATCTGACTCTAACAAATTGTATTATTTGCTGTCCATTATTTTACATTCCATTGCATACTTTGATTTAACATTTTACTATTATATCTTATTTGCGAGATAGAAATCTATATTTTTAAATTGTAACGTCAAGTAATTTTATACCACAATGCGATTGGTCGCTGGTTTAGATAATATAGTGTCGGTTCAGGAAACAATCTTTCATAGCCGATGTGGACCGGACATTGGGAGGTTGACAACAAATCGATAGTGTTCGTGTCTCCAGCCTTTCATAGCGGGTTTGCTTGTTTGCTGAACCTATTACTAGGTGCTTATAGTAATCTTAAACTTTACTGTTATCACTACAAGGAAAAGCGTGTAATAAATAAGGTTGCAATTATTATACGCAACAATTATATTATAAATAGGACATTTCTTTGGTTACCAGATGGCATATTTTGAAGATTTTTTTTTGTGGAGTCAATTATTAATTAAATTTAAATTAGAATCCTCTATTTGACTCTACTTCACTGAATCGGCTTCAAAAACTTTCTTATAAACCAATGTCGGCGTATGACTCGCCTGATGTTAAGCAGTTACCATAGCCTAAATCTGCTTGCATGTTCAATAAACTTAAAAGAGAGTGGGACAGAGGCAGGAGAAGTAAATCTACTAGAATCCACTCACAAAACGAAATAGCACAACAGTTCTGAACTAATAACAAAACACATTGAAGACATCCCTAAATAACATCAATTGTATTTGCTAAAGATGAAAATCGCAACATGAATCCACTTCACATAATATCAACACACAATTCGCTCGCCATTTATCAACAGGTCTCGCTCTACCACTCGCAATCAATCAACCATTGAATCGCGGCTTAAAAGTCGAAAAATTTCATCTCAATATCAAAACCCGACGTCTAAATAAGCCGGAGAAACAGTTACCTTCGTCCCCTTGCCCTTTCCGAAGTCAGAACTGCAATCACAAACGCTACAACTCGAATTGAAGGAAAATGACTTTTACCCATCACGATATAGAGTCGAGTCGGACCGCACAAATCGTACCGACGTTGGGAACCGGTTTTATAAGAGTTGTTGTCCTACTACCGAACTACGCGATGCATAGTTATTATGTATATATGTATGTGTTTATTTACTTATGAGCTTTTGTTTTGTATGTAAATTATATTTATGACGTTTTGGTAGAGAAAATAATGGTTGCATTATATTATCATGTCATGTTTTTGCCCAGTCGAACATGAATAAATGTCATAAATGATGGCTTACTAAACTTAGAATACAATCTTCATTCGCAAATTTGAATCACTTTTTTAGCTGTACTTACCAGTAAAGTAAACATAATGCTTACACTTACCTATATGTATATTTTTTATATAACAAAGTCTGCCTGATGTTAAGCGGTAATCACAGCCTATAGATGCTTGTAATACCAAAAGCAATGCTCGCACGTTGCCAAACTGAAGCGGATTAGGACAGAGGGAAGGGAAGGAAGAGAGGTGTGTACTTCCGGCTCTATCTCTCATTTTTGGAGAGACATCAGTCGCTCTGTATAAAAATCAGCAATCAGCCAAATCAGAATTAACAAATTGTCGAAAAGTAGGTTCTGAACCACTACCAATTTCTCATGTAAATAATCTTGAAAAGTCAGACCATCTCATCTTATTCTCAATTAAAAGTTGATATTAAGTCCACATCATTTGACTACCGGAGATTACTTTATAACCAGGAATAGAACCCGAAACCTTGGTCATGGAGCTTATCCAATAAGCCATCGCGGCCGAGCTCGCTCTCTCGGCCCAGAGTCGTGTGCTAATAAAAACCAGTTTGGATCCACTTTATTCTGCACGATATCGTGCCGTAGTGTTTTTGTTGTAATATTTTGTTGGTATTTAAATATGCTGTCGTATATGTTTTTTGTGAAAAGATGTCAATAACCTGGTAATGATTGGTTTGCATGTCAACTAGTAGAATTTCGAAGGCAATAACATCGCTCAGCTAGATCACTGAGTAGTTGAAGATTCGATTACTATCAGGGCGAATTTTGGCCGGGGACTTTCGGTTATATGTTGTGGTATCCAGTCCATTGAGCCGTTATAGTACTAGAGTGGCTTAGTTTGGGATTATACAGTAGTGTATTATTCCGGCGATATTTGAAGACCACCATCTTTACTATAAATTATCATTGGTTACCTACAGATAGGTATTTTGCTTATTATTGCTATTGTTACGTCTTATACGAAGTACGTGATTACTTTCAAGTTGATGAAAACTTTGAGATATTGATGCAGATGGTGCAATACCCAATGAAAAATAAATCAGATTTTTTAAATACAACTGCAATCTGTGATCACAAAATCGTATCGCTACCGTCTCGTGCGCTGCAAACGTATTGTTCGTCGATCACTACTGGGCTACGCAAAACGTGTTTCTAATACGATTCCGACTATAATTTATGTATGCTGCTTTTTGTTTCTGGTTACTCGATACGAAAGATTAAATCTCGATGGACCGGCGACGCCATGGCGAATTTTCAAGTTTAATGTTTTATGATCTTGGCTCATAACAAAATAAAATAATGGGTGTAATAGGTCCTATGGTTCAGAAGAAGGCTGTATCTACTAGAACCGCTGTTCGAAATACTTAAGTGAGTCCTGCAGTATGCTCCAGGGTTACCTGTGGTAAATAACTCTACCTCTGTACTACCTTGAGGGTTCCTCTCACAGAAGATTGGCGTTAAGTAACTATCAAAGCTGCCTTTCGTACGATGAGTGAGAGACCCGTAACCCAACCTCTTCCATTTCCCTCCCTATGTCCCATTAACCTTCAAGTCAGCAACGTGCGGGCAATGCCTATGGTATTGCAAGCATCTTTAGGCTACGGTAACTGCTTCACATCACGCATGTCGTACGTTTGTTCGCCGAATTTTTTATATAAAAAATAACATTCTTAGCCTACTAATGGAACTACAATTTAAATACAAAAGTAATGAAAATATATCGACACATCTTAACATTCTACAAGCCATCACACTGGTCCATTATCAATAAGCCACGCTGTTCCGCGGCAGATAAGTGCCGAACACACCATAACACCTCCCCGAGCGCTGATAAAGTATCTAAACGAGCTCGATCAACCGCCATGAGATAACTTATTGGCAATAACTTAATTAAGTACACTCTTATCTAGTGCTTATTGGGTGATCAGCAGGGTTGGGGTCGTTAGTCGAATGTAATGAGACGATACGACGAACGGTTGTACCGAATATCGATTGTGAATGTTCACATGTGATATACCTACTACTGAGGAAGTTTTAAGTATCTGCTTAGTTAGGTATTTTTTTCTATAGACTTAAGATTATAATTGATTGTTCTATAAATTCAGTCACAAATTTATTAAACGTTGATGCGAAGCTCTAAGGATTGAATTATAATAATAATTTAGCCCTTATCGACGTCCTGCTCCTGGGCACGGGCCTCCCCTCAACACGAGGCGGATTTAGGCCATTCAGGATTCGAGGATCGAGGATCGGCGGGCATTCAGGATTATAGCCACCACGCTAGCACAGTGCGGGTTGGCGGATTTCACATGTCTTTCGAAAATTGGTTAGATTTTCTAAGACATGCAGGATTCCTCGCGTTGTTTTATATCACCGTAAGCAAGTGATAATCATTATCATATAAATTATGAGTCGCACGTAGATTTCGAAAAACCCAGAGGTGCGAGCCGGGGTTTGAACCCAGGACCTGTTGCCCACAAGACGCCTACTTAACCAATCGGCTATCATTGCTAAGGATTGAATTAATAAGTAATTATGTATGTCAAGCCCAACGGAATTATGCCCATGGAATTAGGAATATCGAATTATCAACGTTTTTTTGTAGTGTGTTTCTTATTATTTCAACTTAAACTGTAATGTATAAAAGTCTGTATTTTTTGTCTAATTCTGGATGTATCATACATAGTACCTCGCATTCCTTAACGCTAGTTACTTAAAATGAATGACTCATTTTCCTTTTTTTCTTTATTTATGCATACTTAAAGCAATTTCCTGAATAGTCCAACATTCATTCGCTTATAATGCAAAAAGATCTAGAGTGAAACCTTTTATAAACTAAAACAGTGATTCACTATCTTTTTAACCCCCGACGAAAAACGAGGGGTGTTATAAGTTTAACATGTGTATCTGTGTGTCTGTGTATCTGTGTATCTGTGTATCTGTGTATCTGTGTATCTGTGTGTCTGTCTGTGGCAACGTAGCGCCCAAGCTGATGAACCGATTTCAATTTAGTTTAATTTGTTAGATAGGTATTCTGATCGAGAGTGTTCTTAGCTATGTTTCATAAAAATCGGTTCAGCCGTTTGAAGATCATCAGCTCTTTTGTAGGTAAAAAAGCCACATTCTAGGCCAAAACCAACTTCCACGGCTCGAATCCATTCAAAATTTGAGATGATTGGATTTAGATTTATTATATTTTTAAATGATCGTAATAGTCTGAACTGGCTTTTTACAATATTATAAATTTGAAAAGATTCCCTGTTTCTGGAAAAAAGTATATTTTATCAATTTTTATAATGAGATTTGTGTATGAACTAAAGACGTTCCATAAGTCACGTTTCAAATGATGGATACGCGCATGCGTTAAATTTTGTTAATGGTCATGGAATATTACGCTATAATAATTCTAGAGGGCGCTGTTCCGCCATTGCGAAAAAATATAAAAGAACAAATATAATTTAAAATAAATTTAGCGTTGGGCTGCTCCCGTCCACCTCAACCAGAGTTATTACATCAAATTGAATCATAATTGATAATATTTTACTAGGAATGAAACCTCCGTGGCATCAATATTAAGATTCGTTGTTTATTCTAATGTCAATTATTATAATGTCATAACAAAATAATGTCTCATACTTTTACACAGATTTCCTGTTGATTATTGTATACATTTGATGAAAACGTCGTCGCATCGGGGGTTTTAAAATTTTCAATTTAAAGTTATTATTATATATTGGATTTTATCGAATTTTTTTTTGTATGTCGAATTTGTCATGATTTATGTTATAAACTACTACCTAATTTTGCTTATCGTTTCAATAGCTTCTGAAACATAAAATCTTAACAGTTTTTTTGTTAAATGCGTGTTTGCGTATTATGTTTTGTAAAGAATCGCAGAACAAAGGTTGGTTTTTATGATGATTGTAACATAGTACTGTGAGGTTGTTAGAGTTTTGCCAATAATCCTTTATAATTACTCATTAGGGACTTATATCGACAGATACCTAGAACTCTACCAGAGAATTTCAATAAAACTCTACTAATACCAGTCAGTCCTACAAAATTCCTGATTTAACTGCAACATCAGATTATTTACTTCTGTGATAGAGAAATAGCTTATTACTATCTCAAACTTGAAGACATAAGTTCTCGCTCGCTATTGCGACAGCAACAAATGATGTTTTTTGCATAATTTAATCTACTCCGCCGCGTCGAACATATGTTTACAGAGGCGTATATAAATCATACAAATCGACACATTACTCGTGTACCCCGGCGGTATAAAGTCGTTAACAGACTGTTTGGATGAATGCGCGGTTTCTTACGCCAAGTTTTGTTGAGGAAATTCAGCTTCATTTCTCCATCGGATTTGGTTTTTACCTGTTTTGAATAATGGCTGTGATATTGTTATTTTGATTGACAATCGAAACAACCGGTTTAATTTAAAGTTTAGTCAGTGCATCCAGTTTCAATTAAAAGCCACATTACGCAGATGATTTTGATGAACAGAATAACTCAACGCGTCAACGATTTTTCCATATTTTGTTTACCGTAATACGAGCGCCGAATTTGGCTAAAATATCTAGAAAAAACATTGTGGTCTTAATTGTGTGAATACAAAGGACGCCGCAAATTTACATTTTCTTTTCTCCGGCATCACGCAGGGTATTTGATAACTATTTATAAAATAAAGACATCTAACATCTCAAATTTTAAGCATAACACTAGGATCATGACAACTTTAACTTAACCACACCTTTTCCGAGAAACATATCCCAGGTGCTTTAACGGAATAACGCACTAATAGTCTGAAACAGCTCAAGGCTACAAACAGGCGCATTGCCAGCGACGAGTCCCCGCCGGCGGTTAATTGAGATCGCAGCTACTCTGATAAACACCCTCCGTGGAAGACACAGCGGATCCACCGCTTGACATGTTAATAACGTCATTAGTAGGCATTAAAGGAAATCTTGGAAAGAAGTAGGTCAATTAATGCAACTTGTCAGAAACTCAATCACTACCTCAAATTTTAGTTATGTGGCGTTAATTATGTTGCAGAGCGCGTTTATAAGCGCCATACATAGAATTACAGATGATGACCACTCGAACAGCGAAATGGGAAATAAAATTACTGAGTAGCGCTTTATTATTAAAGCTAACAATACTTACGTATTTGGCCATAATTTAGGCACAACTCCAGCCCCTTTAGACATACTGTGTTAGAGTGCCCGTCCACTTAGGGGGGACGACTGACTAGGCTAACTTTCGATCAATGGGATCGATTAGTTTTAATGATATGTGGAAAATAAGGCCTTCCACAAATCCTTCGCTACTTGCATTTTTCGCCTTCTAATAGCTTTCCTCTATAATCCATTAACGACGCACAATATCCAGTGAATTTTAGTACAACAGTAAATAAAGAACTCTGTATTCTGTCTGTGTAATTCGAAATCTGTACCTACTGTTACTGAATCATTGCTATATGACACCTCAAAGAATTCAAAACACGACACAATATTACCTAACATTTATAATACTTAAAAAATAATGACCAATAAAGATAAGTCTAATACGCATCGGAGCACGACGGCAATAAACAGCAACAGATGAGTCACAGCAACGCAACACTACACGCGCTGCGCGCGCGCCGCCCGTGACTCACGCGACTCTACACTTTGATCCATATACATCGACAGTTTTACACAAGATATAGGTAGTATCTTTCAGACGTATACTTATCCATGCCAGTCAAATGGAACATAAGGAGCAGATCAGGTTGACAATGTAAAATGGTAGAGCCATTGCATCTTTATGTTTAAAGCAACAAATATCTGATAGAAGTCAGTATTTTGTAAATATTTTCCCGTACACACGCTCTCTATGGCTTGATCTGACTTCCGGTATAGGGAAATAGAGTCAGAGTAAAATAGAGTAAAGTGACAGTACATCTCATTATTCCGATAACCCTATCGCTCATCAGTCAAGACCATGTGGTTCGACTGACAGTTAATGCATTTGCAGGCCTTTTGACTCCCTATATTTATCCGATATTCAGACAAGAAAATACTAGTTTAAAGTACCAAGACCGAGCTAGACAGAGGGGATAAGATCAAAGCGAGCAATCTACACAGTACATAATTATAAACCCCGTTGACGAAGAAACCCAATCGCTTAATATTGAACGGTGAAAGTCCAAGCGCCGTGACTCATCGGCTACCGGATTGGACGTAGCCGATAAATATCTGATGACTGATAAGTGAGGCTTTACAGGCTTCAGAAATCAGTTAGCAAAGGCACTGTATTTGACACCTCCGTCAATAACCAGTTGGAATAATTTTAATATTTTTTTGATATTTCCTGCATAAGTACCTACTACACTACCTTAGCCTAGCGGTTAGAGGTGTCTTCGGAACTGCGAGGTTCGATGCAATAATTGTAATTTCAAACATCTCGCTTGTTTGCCGACTTCGTTACATAAATCAAATCTATTATAGGTCTCGGTTGGAGGGGCTGACAGGTCTACGTCCAATGTCCAACTAATGAGATTTTTTAAATGTATTTCTTGAAAAGCATCCTCAAGATAACCCACCGAGAAAAAGAGTCCCACCGCTTTACACTCCCACAAACTTAACCCGACAACTTCAAACCTTCAACTTTACACAATTCTCAGAGCAAACCCAATAGTTCAAATATTAGCATAACCGTTTACGGCCGATGATTCGAGTCTATCATACACAGTCTATCAAACAAAGCGTTGTTTTTATCGCGTAACCTTAGACCTCCCAGCGAGGATCGCGCGGTGGGGGGACCGTACTGAAGGGGGGAGGTACTGATTTTTAATTTAGATAAAAAAACGTAAAAAAGTAGATGCCATCACTTAGCATGCGTGCCGGCGGCGGCGTGCGGACGATGGTCCCGGAATAGGTAAGATTGGATATGAAGCTTTTGAGTGCGGTTAGGAAATTCTGACAGTTCACTACCATGGTCTATATGAGGAATGCTAGCTGCTTACAGGATTATTAAAAGTATGCAAAATTCAACTCAACCGTGCTCAAAATTGAACCACTGCAATAATTTTCTTTATTAAGTTTGTTGTCGTATTAATCAATCGATCTCAAGTCTGCGAGCGATCTTGGAAATGCCATTCTTATGTCACACAAGTACAAAATGACAACAGCGCTCTTAAGATCGCTCTCAGACTTGAGATTGATTCACTAACGGCCCTAAGATCGAATCGACTTCTTGATAGCGTGATAACTGAATACACGGTTATTGAAGTGTTGCTAATTATCATTTGTATAGAGATGAACAATGTCAACAAACCGAGCAAAACAATATTTCTCTGAAAAAAAAATTGATATATTTTTGTGACAGAAAATGATCAAAATTGTTACTTAACTTTTAACTCTAGTTGACTTGACAAATCAAACCAGTCTTGTAACAAAATAAAATTACAATTCTCATATTCTTATCCAACTTTGTCATCGTCTATGTTGATTTTCTTACATACTTCATTTCCGTGTGCTCAACATTACCGGGGAGTGTTTACACGTCTTATTACGTAGATGCCATGCCATGGGAACAATGATGTAGCTGCCATTACGCCGCTCGTGGCTCGGCGCTCCGTGCCACCGCGTCTGTCAACATCGCCATGACAATTGCTAGAAATGTCCTATTTACGAACACGTGTTATTATTGCAGCCAGCCTGTGTGATAACCCTTGTAACAGTTAGTGGGTTCCCGTTTTTTTCCTGTGCTGACCTAGTGCGCAATTGCAATACATTTTTTAAGGCGGTTGTGGAAATGGGTAATTTGTTAGACCACGAAAAGAGATAGAACATTTTTAAGGTTACACGAAACCCCAAGTCCAGGACTAGCACAATTTATCAAACTGTAAAAGCGATAAAATAGGATAGATCTCTATCTTAATGCGATAAAAGGGAACTCGCCCGTGGCTCATCGATTCATACAAACAAATTGAACATACTTCTCTACAAAATGAATTGATGCCGTGCTCTTACATCGTAAAAAAGTTTCTGCGTTCAAGAGTCGGAAAAAATCGAGTCAAAGGCAGTTAATTTATTCAACAGCGAAGTGTGTGACTGCCACCGTTTCTTATGCAAATCGCTTAGATATTTACGAGCGAAGGGGTTGTTCAAAGAATAGTGCTGTAAAACACATAGAGGAGACACCGTTAGAATAGACAACAAAAGATCACAGATCTATCTAACAATTCCTGGTTACCATAGTTCATAAAACATCGCAATCACATTACAATTTAAAATAGGAATGCTTTTCATAATGTCTAAGAAGCGCCTGCATTATTCTGCCGCCTTTCAACTTCAACGCAACTCAAACGCTTAACGTCCTCATTGGACGTGAATATTTAATCAGACCAATAAGTAAACTCACAGTGTAAATCAAAAGACCTTACTATTCTACCATAATAATATCACAGCCTAAAATAATAAATCTAACGGAATGTCACATCTGTATCAATTCCATTATCTCTACTAAAGATATGCATAGCATGTGTGTTATGTGACCACGATGTTGGCGCTTTTTGACGCCGCCTTGAATAATTGCCCTACGCCGGAGTTCGCTTAACTAACTCTACAATAGAGCAATTGCGTGTAATAATGCGGAAAAATGATAAGGGCCTCAACTGGGGGACTTACGTCACAAGACACTAGGGTATGAGCTTGAGTAAAGTTTATTATGACTTCTGTGTGCAGTGAGAATCAGCTGATTAAAAGAAAATGTAGAGATGGTTATTGCTATTTATTTCATGGCACTGGTGAAATACCTATAAAACTGGATGGGCCATATTCTTAAACAAAGAAAAAGAAGAAGAAATTTAGAGCTAAAACTAATGTCTGATAACAAATCCTGTTTGTGTAGCAATTCGCAGGCAAAAGCTAGGGTATAAAATCTGAATGCCCTAAATTTTCAATTGAAGCAAGCAATTAAAACACCACCTGCTTGATGAAATGCATAGAGCCTAGGCTACTCCGCTCACTTAAGGTTACAGGGTTCAATTTCCGTCAGGGCTAATTTATTTTCTCTCTATGATAAGATGTTCTCTGGTTCGTTTGTTCTATTTTGTGTTCTCTAACAATTCGTCTATGATTGTAAGCCACACCTATCGTATCCTCACAGTAACCTGAACCGTCCACATCGAAAACCCGAATGACATCATATTTTAATCCCCAAAAAAGCACAAACAACAATAGCCCCCATTAATTTATTCAGTCGAGTCCATTCCACGTCAAGTTTGGAACATATTTTTTTGAGAGCCATCCGAGTGGAAGGAATAGTAAACATTCGATGTTTTTTGCTGCAATCTTCGGCCTGTCATGTTGCGACAAATTTGTTTCTGTCAATAAAATGACTCTGTAGTTTTTTTAAGATACATTGTTTTATGTTTATTTTAGATATCAAAATTACTTTGTGAGACCAAAGTAAGGATATAAAAGAGTAACTGGTCTTAAATGGCAAAGGGTTGATCATTTCTCGTTTCTGGGGCAAATTTGATTAAAGACAATTGGGTAGAAACCCCCATAATGAAGACTTGCGCTGGAAAAGTGATGTGAAATAGGCCGCAGTATTGAACTGGCTACATATTGCATCTGGACAAAAATGAACCCACGCTCAACGAGAACTAATACTTAAATTGACAAAAAATACTAAAGAAGAATTATAATATATTTTTTTGGGTTTACAGTTAAAAATCTATGATTGAAATAAAACAATTTTTCGGATTTTATCGCGTTTATTAAATTTATGTCCCCGACGTTTCGGCTGCTTTACAGCAGCCATGGTCACGGGGGACTGAGGTGTTAGACTTCCTGATGTCATAGTTAGTAACTGGGTACCCTCATATTAAGTTGTTGTTCGCGGTCCGATCCACGCAGAAAGTGCTCACAGTGTCTCGAGGTCTTGCAATGGTACACTTGATTTTGGATAACTAAATCCAAAACCACCAAGTCTAACACCTCAGTCCCCCCGTGACCATGGCTGCTGTAAAGCAGCCGAAACGTCGGGAACATAAATTTAATAAACGCGATAAAATCCGAAAAATAGTTTTATTTCAATGTGTAGTATTCGCGTAAATATAAGAAAACAATATGAAAATCTATGATGTTAAAAAAGCTCTTTGCTAAGAATAAACTGAAAAAAGCTTTGACTTGCTATATGCAAAATGCAATAATTTCCAATTTCGCCACCGCCAACATACAACTGTAGCTCTGTTTGTTCCAGCATCCAAACCCATACAACGGCCATGAAACAAACATCCCAAAACGAATAACAATTGATTTGGGCGCGACTTCATTAATCGCACCTTGAATTCATGTCAACATTGATCGATTTCAATCGAAGTCATCAACGGATTCGCGGCACAATGAAAGGTGTGTAAGATATTTGGGTCAGAAGAACACCTACTATCCTGTAATATCATCAATATGAGAGAATACAATAACAAAACAATTAGATTTTTTTTTCCTCCTACCTATTTCTATGATTGACTCAGCTAGTCGTCGCGACTGCAAGGCTAGGACGACAGTCAGACTTTTTTAGGCTTTTGAATGTATCGTAGACAGAGTATACTGCCCTCATAGTCTGTACTGTATGTTATAGACACGGAGCAATGACCCTTGGACTCCGCACAAGGAATAACTTTATCATAATAATTCCGAAAAAGTTGCGGGGCGCGGGAGCGGAGGCACCGCCACTGTGAGTGATCGGATGCAGAAAAAAAGCATTTTGATTAGTGTATCTAAAATGTTAATGGATTCTGATTGGTCGGTCGTAAATCTGAGGTGGGTTAGTACAAATTTTTACACAATCCAATTGCGATCGAATGATATGACCGAATCTTTCCATACTTTCACAGCAGTGCCCTTCCCGGAAACGTGCAGCTTTACTGGGGAATGTATGGAAACATTGGATCACTAGATAGATATTTGATTAATCAAAACTCATAGTAACCCCCCTAAATTCCCCCCTTATGCCTACTCCTTGGCAGTGACCGGCCAATTCAGATCATAAGTTATAGTAACCATTTAAGGACCATTAATTACGCCATATAAATAGCGTCTCATTAACAATAATATAATGGGTTGCTTCAGCGTTGAACCGATCATACACCATTAATTGGCCATGGAATCGATGTTAATTACCGATCTGTTTTGTATGTGCGTGCGTTGATGTTTTTTCTTGTTCGACAAATGGTTAATTAAGATACAATAGGGCTCGATAAAGTTAAAAACTATGATGCCGGCATCTCGAACAGGTAACCTGTGACTCGTTGCACTTATATACACCTGGGGTTAAACAACTTATATATTTTCAAATTTTGGTTGCTCTTTAGGTTGAAGTAACCTGATCCTGTTTATCAAGAATACTATGAACTCGATGCTAATAAAAAACGTCTGAATTCGGACACCGGATCTGTGTTATAAGACGTCTACGTAACGTAGCGGCTGCTAATACAAGTTATCAGTTATTATTGCATGTAAAAACTAACAAAATTACAAACTGCATCCGCCATAACCCTTGCAAATACATGTAACTACGAATTAAATTTATAAGATACCTATCTCACATAAATAGTTTAGAAGGAATTTATAACAACAATTAACAAGTACGGGTGGTAGTAACATCGGTGATTATAAATTAAAATAAAACAAAACGTTCAAAGCATCCTTTTGGAATTTTTCAGACGGCCCTTCTAAATTAAACAGCTTATAATACATGATCTTATGATCAAAAATACACAATAATAGCCTGTGTTCATGATGTAGTTAGGTTTAAAGTCGTTTGCCATTGCATATCAGCTGTTGTAGCTAGTATTACTTATAGAATTTCTCCATCCCTTTTACTATTCAATGTTGTAAATGAAATTGCCCTGTCCATCTGTGGTCAGTTTTTATTAATAGTGTTATAATGTGTAAATGCTAAAATAAAATAGGTTAATTCTTTATTTTAAATGCATAATATATATTTTTAATAATTATACTTTCTCAATTATGGGCTATCATATTATATGGTTATGAGTACAAGCTTTGCTTAGCTTGGAATCATACAGTTGGTATCTTAATTTAGCGAAATTTATTAACAACCCAGAAAAGTCGATATTTATTTAATAAGGTACTTATTTATGAGCAAAATATCTATTAGCATAGGATACGAATAAGGCAATTATTATAAACAAATATTGGTATATTGCCTGCTAAGTAAGTAGTATTGTATACTTACATCATAACATTTGCATAATTTAATTGAATTTAAGATTTAAAAAACCTTGAAAACAGGCAAGAGATCAGCTAAAAATAAATTTAAATGCTTTTAGCTTTTTATTTACCAATTTAAAATAACTATTTGTCGAATGATTAACACTTATTTAATTAGCCGATAATTGGCACCAAGCGATCGTACGCGAACAACTAGTATACGTGCCTATAATAAATTTCTGCGTTCGCGTGACAAGGGCAGATGTTGGAAGGCTTATCTCATCAAAAAAGAAAGTATTCACCACATCGTATGTGGTGAATAGTATCGAACATTCTATATAGGTCGGCGAAGCCTTATGTAGCTTTATTTATCACTTCATTATCTATAATAAAATAACATTTATTAAATTTTTATCAGTCGATTTCATTATGCTGCTAAAAATGGCAACGTGTACACCTCTAATTTATGTATTGCACTTAATTTTAAAAACTTAAGCACGACTTAAATTGCATAGCGAGTTTATTTTTAATTTATAATTCCGTAGACTGGCAGTGGACTTGATAGGAATGCCACAGTAAAATATAAGACAGCGCCTAAAATAGGGTTTTTAAATTAATAGTTTACCTGCCTTTAGTACTGAAAATAGGTTTGTGCCTACTCGAATTTTCTATAAATAATCGTAGAGGTGATGTTTATTGGTTTATTTCAATAAGTCGGAAAATAATCTGATACACCGCCAGATATTAAGCAGTTACTAGCATATAGATGTTTGCAATACCTACTAAAGATATTGCTCGCATGTTGCGACCTTAACGAGAGCGGGACATATGAAGGGGAAGGTAGCGAACTGGGGTCGAACTTCTAATGGACGCAGCTATGATAGCTACCTCACGCCGATCATCTATGAGACGCTGGTACGATCTCTGTGGAGCCGGCACGTATATGAGATGGAATAAATTGGCTAGGTGCGGCTTGGCTACCACCATGTTCTCACCAAGCCGAGGTCCTAAAATTTTCGAAATCACTGCACCGAATAGCAAGGTGCTATGAAAACCATAGACGTTTTTCAACCCATAGTGACTTGTACTTTATTCATCAAAGAATAACAAGTTAAAACGTTTACAAAAACTATGACTCGAGTAAGGTTTCACACGAATTCTATTCAGAACTGTCGATAGATAGGGCTATTAGTGAAACGGCAAATTATATGTAGTATAACATTATTTTTCCGTCGCTTGGTATACTTTATATTGTGCTATATTTATATATTTTAACATGGAATTTTCCCTTCTTTCATCAGACATCCCACTCGATACGATAACAAAAAATACAACTTCCACCATATTGATTTTCATCGTATAAAATGTAGCCTATGCCATCCGGACTATAATTACAAATCAAGTGATACCTAATTCATTAAAAACAGTTGTGTAGTTTACAAACTACGGTGAAACATCCAAATGATACTTACATGCATAGACTGCTAAAAACATAACCCTTATTTTGGGTTTTCCGTAGTCAGGTAAACACATAGGGGCACTCGGAACTGCTCTGTTTCTTAAGAGTGCACAGCAGGCAAATCTGATCCAACAACCCGGTCCATAAATAGGTAGTGTGCAAGCAACGAGCAATCCGGCCCGGCCAAAGCCAACTCTAGTGAAATAAACCTCCACCACTTTGTCTACGTACCGGTATTAAACTCCGTTACAGCTAGTCTGTGGTGCAACGCATAGGATTTTTAACTTTTCAGCGGTTTAGGGAAACCCATAGTCACGGTTTTGCAGGCGTTGTAATAAGTCTACCTTGCCACACGTTCCCCGCCCTGGTTTTGGAGCAAGGCTTTAAAATGCATTTTACAACTTTCAGCTCTATTATAGACAGTTATATTGATTATATATATATGTATTTTCACGTTTGATCAATATTAGGTATCGATATGTCGTAGCAGCTGGCGAGGGCAACGCTACAAGAAAACAGTTATTTTTATAAGGAAAGTCCCTATCATATTGCTGCGAATAATTGGTGTCAATTTATCTACACTTAAATCACAAATTATGAAATTGAACTCTGTGCTGACTAAATATGTTTATCTGGCAATATACTGCGGGTCTTCCCAATAATATGCCCAAATCAAGTGAATATGGTTTATATTTACTTTGAGAAAGAGTCCGGATCATTTGCGTGAATTTTCCGTGGCAGTCGGTTAGAGGCTCAATTATTTTTTAAATTTTATTATGTGCTGTTAATACTTTTAGGTCTGTATAACATTTACCTCCATAAAACCCGAGAGTAATACTATTTTAATCCGCAAAGTACCAGGGTATTATAAACCGGAAAGGTTTATGCATTTTAAAAATGTAGGTTCCCACAAAACCGCTGGCTCTCATCTCTCTCGCCGCTCACAAAGAGCAACAGAGCGAGTACGCACGTCCGACGCGCCCGGGGCAATTCGGACCAGGGTAGCGTTGCACCTGTTATTATAATGAACTATTGTAATATGACGTGCAGTTTGCCGATATAGGCACTCGGCTGCGTATTATGCATGCAGGTACTTATACCCGATATTTATGACTGAGAAAAGAGGTATTATATTTTTTTCATCAAGCGTACGACTGGCCTGTTGCTAAGCATCGACGCCTATGGACACTTGCAGTACCACAGGCATTGCTCGCACGTTGCCAACCTAAAGGAGAGTAGCAAAAAGGAATGGGAAGGGGAGGGGAAGGGAGGAGGAGTTGAGCTTCCGGCTCTCTCACACATTATACGAAACGCAGCTTATAGATGGCATTTCGCACCAATGTATCCATCCTCAAAGAGCTTTGTATTAAAGTCAGACTATCATCTACTGTGCAGCTACGAATACTAAAGTTCTTTGGTCACATCTCTAGAAATGAGAACTCGATGGAGAGACTGGTAGTTCAGGGCCAGGTGGAAGGCAAGAGAGCACGCGGTCGAGTACCAACCCGCTGGATAGATGTCATAACAAAGGCTACCGAGTCCACCATGGTCCAGTGTACTCGCGACGCCTCTAATCGAATCAGAAATGGAAGCACATCGCCTGGAGAGCCACCCTTGGAAATGCTAAGGCCTCACCAAACCTTCCACCATATATACCTCGTCAGCGCAACTACGACCACTCTGACAAGAGTGCCCGACTAAGAAGAAGAGCTTATAGATACTTTATACCGATCTTCTGTGAGCAGGTGGTACTATCCTAGTGGAGCCAGCCCGTATATGAGGTGTAGTCAGTTGGCTACCGCTTGGCTATAGGTACAACCGATGGTGCAGATTAATTAAATCACGAGTTTTATTATGTCAGAAATTAAAATTGTTGGATATGAATTTTGATAGCTTTTTATCTTGTTTGGTCCCACTGCTGGGAAAAGATGTCTACCACTGACTTCGAAATTCATGTGCATAACATCACCCAGCAGCGCCCCAAAAAAATCCTGATATAATGTTTCCGCAATGTTCAGCCAACGTAAGTCATTTACAAATGCTTTTGAAAACTAAGGCTTCCGTTGTAACAGCAGCAAAAATTACAGTGCCAGATTTCATTACGCATAGCGTTCACAATTCCCATCACCAAATCCATCCAAATCCCGTGTGCCCTTCAACCGTGCTCTTACAAATAGGCACCAATTAAAATTAAACCCATCAGACACGTAATCCGGCACTAGCCTGCAGGTACAATGCTCTAAGAGGATTTGGTTTGACGTCTCGGCTCGTGATGCGGATGCATTGTCTGTGTAACGCTGTATCTGATTTCCCTGTTTGTGTACGCCTCACTTAGTATTCAGCTGTTATGTGTGTTGTTTCTATGTAGCCAGAGGGCTGATTGTGACGTCTTCAGCTCATATGCCAAGTAGATAATTAGATTTTCCAATCTACATCCATCTACCAGTCCGAACACGTTCACTGCTGGATATAAAGCTTGATTTCCACACATCCGTAAGGGCAACTGCGACGCTTGTGATGTCATCGGTCGATCTGGTAGTAGCCCATTCCACATTAGGTATATCGTCCGGCTTGTGGCTTTCAGTTCTACGAGTTATGAGCCCCGCCACTTCAACTTTGCAATCCCTAGAGTTATTTCAGTCTATTTGGTTCCCCTACGGATTTCTTCATTTCTGATTCTGTCGCGTGTATTTTGTACGAATACATTTTAAACATGTTACCAAAATAGTTGAACTTTACTAATGTTTTTTATAAAATAAATAAATTATTACATAAATATCGCTATACTAAACAACCCTTGTGTTATGGGTACCGAACAGTGGACCGTGGGCGATATTTGTAACACCCAGATCAGAGCAAATAATGAAAAGGCTGTTCTTAAAATTTACTCTGACGGGGATTGAACCCGTAATTACCCAGTACAGTGAGAGCTGCCTACGCTCAAACTATACGCCAAGCGTTCGTCAAATAAAACTAAAGTTAACGATAATTTTAATCAAAGAAATGTGAATCTGCATCAGTTTACCTATGCTTACTGTTTGAAAACTTCAAATATAATGGAGAATAAGTGACTAGCTAATAAAATTGGTATAGATAAACTAAAGTGAGACCAGGGCTTAAAATTAAGACTTAAATCTGGGCTTTGCAAACTCTATTTTTCACACACCCAAGATCGTAAATCAAATTAAGATACCTACCCTAGAATTACTGTTGCACCGTACCGCACCATCAGATACCTTAAAAGGCAGTGTATCATTGGCCAGTTATTTTGAACGCCAGTGTTATATCGGAGCCGTGGTTTATGGGTAATACGCCATATATGCAGTTGCGTGCACTCAATATGGTAACCTGATGTAAGCTTCCTGGATAGTTAGGTACATTGTACTGCAATCATTTGTTGTTTTCTTTGTGTATTTATTATTAGAAGAGTAAAAGTTACGAGTTAGAGATTGTAAAGAAGTCTTTTATCGTACGTTTGCAAAATTGAATTCAAGATCTTATTGTTTAAATTAATAATTTCATTGATAAACCAGTTTGTAAGTACCAGGGGCAGATAAAATTGAGGTGATTAGATTATTACGTAACAATATATTTATTTACTTTGTTTTATAACACAGAGGCGACATAGAAGTAATATACCTATCAAAATTTTCCTATCTGTTATTTTAATATTCATATCGTATTCTAAAGTCGTGAAACAGGAACGTTGTTTTAAAGAATATACTGAAACTCGTAAACATTTTAAATTTATGCGATCCTTGATTTTACAGTCAATACATGGGATAGAAGAATTTAGAAACGTGGATAAGAATGTTTTAAATCTGTACACCCCATTGTTAATTCCAAGGTATACATTAATGTTATCCCCATTTTTTTAGTAAACAAAGCGCAAACCTCATGATATTGGTTCATAGTTTCTGCATGATACTGCAACAAACGTGAAATAACTACTAACAAAATGCTCAAATAAATTGGCACTTTTTATACGACAAAATTTTTCAGCGCGAACTATTTACCATTCGACTCACATAGTCAACCTCGTGTCTAGGATATTCCAGGATCTATCAATCTAAGGTCTAAACGGAGGCAATCAGGCCCACATATCGAGCGACCTCATAACTTCAGACGGACATAAATTTTTACAATACGCTAAAAGCCCGGTTGAGTGTAACGCGTAAATTGTCATCAGACTTTTACGTCGCCATCAAACTCGTCTGCCTGCGCGATGAGAAACATTGTTCGAAACAACTTTCAACAGTATGTAACAAAAGTTAACAACCAGTTAAGGGATAGTAGATTTCCATACTCCTTAAAATGTTAAATACTCCACACTACTATCGGATCGCTATATGGATGGCTTCATCTTTGAATCATCAATATCGGATATAATTACTTAAACTTTTTTAAACCACAAATCATCACGTTAGATATTAAATCATATACTTAGTTGTAACTATTGTCTCACTATTTACCTGTTACGAAAGCTAGTTCTGAAATTATATTCTAGGTAACTAGTCGACCAATGAAGAAATAACTAGCTGCTTCAGTAATATTAGTCTATCCGCAGTTCGTCTAAATGGAAATCCGTTCTGCTAATTGCAAGATATTTTCATATTACGGGGCACTTCTTATATCTCTATAGTTAAACGAAGTTGAAGGCAAAGGGAGCATGTATAAGATTACTATGATACAATTAACGTTAATAATATGACGACAAGACTTAATTTTCTTTACCGTCCACTTTCATATCCAGATATAAACACAGACATTTCGCCTCTGATAGCTGTTTTCATCTGATTACAGTTGGCTATCTGTCATAATGCCGCGCTGATTATCTTGGACTTGTGAGCGGCAATTTATCAACTTTCCATAACAAGGTCTGATTAACAAGTGATAAGTGTTGATTAAAACTGGCTCTTAGATGTACGAAACTATCCTTCTTAGTTAATGTAGGTAGCTTAATTCTTTCTCTGTGGCTGATATCGTCCATTTCAAAATTTACGATATTAATACTCAAAATCAATACCATTCTGGGGTTTCTTGCCAAAGTGCTGGTACTTGTGAATTTTATCTGCAAAAACATCAAGTTAATACGTAACTACTCCTTTGTACACGATATACATAAATAAATATCGTGGCAACGTGATGGATTATGGCCCAAATCCTCCTCAAAATGTATAATCGGTATAAAGTATAACGGCAATAGGCTGGACACCCATTAGATAGATACTTAATACCACCGCCAAAATGTGGAAGCACAGCAACAGTGTACACCTGCCTACCCCTTCAGTAAACATAGGTGTGAAATCAACACTGTGAGTACAAATTCACATAGCGTTACTATGGAGTAAGCTTTTGTCTCAGCTGTAGCTGTTTTAAAGGTCCGAAATAATAATTAAGGGTCTATATAGGTAGCTGATATGGAGTTGCCTAGTGAAGACAGTCTATAATATTTTCTTGTTATAACTTTAATTTTGCAGCCTTATAATACATTGAATTGCCAAAAAACTGTTAGAACAGCGTTAGTGAATAATAGTAACTAATATTCAAGCAATTAAAAAAATGCATATAACATCTATACATCTATACAAATAAATAAAATTGGAGTGTCTGTTTGTAATATCAAAATAACACCTTTTCACTAAATGCATATGAAAGTACATACGATACCAATAGCAAAAACGCGAATTAAAAAATTTTTGTCTGTCTGTCTGTCTGTCTGTCTGTGTGTTTGTTCCGGGTAATCTCCGAAACGGCTGGACCGATTTCGACGGGACTTTCACTGGCAGATAGCTGATCTTATAGCGGGTAACTTAGGCTACTTTAATTTTAGAAAAACAATTAGGGTTCCGCGTAAAAAAATAAAAACACTTGAAATCAAAGAGTATCTCCGAAACGGCTGGACCGATTTTGACGGGACTTTCACTGTTAGATAGCTGATGTTATAAGCAGTAACTGAGGCTACTTTTATTTTAGAAAAACAAAATAAATAAAAAGGGTCCTGTCGCGCGGGCTCAGAACGCGGGACCGGGCTTTATTGTTAAGTTAAATTCCACGCGGGCGAAGTCGCGGGCACAGCTAGTAAATAATAAATATCGCCACACTGACACACCAACTGTATGGTCCCAAACTAAGTAATGATTATACTATGGGCACCGTACAAGGGACTGGGGGCGATCCCAGTGACACCCAGACGAAGGAAATTTACGAAAAAGCAATTTCAGAAATTTGCCTCAGCGGAGTCGAACCCAACCACCATGTGCATTGAGTCGAGCGTCCTACGCTGGAACCACTGCTCCAAGCAGTCGTGATGATATACTTTTTACAATGTTTATGAAATTGACAGAAAAAAACTTTCACAAAGTATGCCATTTAATGATATGTCCAATACTCATTCACTTCCCGTATTATTTCGGACTATTGGATCATCCTGTATAGATGATCGTAGGAGGCTGCCACGAGCTCACTAGTAATTTATACCCACAGATAAACAAGTAATAAACTCTATAGGTACTGACAAAGCAAAAAACATTTACGATTATAATAAAAGTGGTTACTATCTGCATCTATTAATCTGGTGTCCTCCCACGCGAGTAGGTAGGTTCATATTTGGAGAGTATTGGCAAAGATCTCTCGATTAGCGCGGTTCGGGCCAATCAGACGGATTGATTGAGGGGTGACCGGCGTGACCCACAGATTGGATAGCTTGTTGACCCCAAATTGCTACTTAAATACATATATTTAATATGAGATGTGTTACTGATTAGCTTTCATTTTGATTCTATGCCACAGAATCCTTCAAACGTATAAGCTAGAATGTTTCAGAATTGAGGCAGGTGACATCATAATCTCTACCTCCCATTGGATATACTTGAGTGTGATTTTATGTAGTCAAGAATTGGTTGACTTTTTAGGTAGATAATTTTCCATTAATTAATTAATAATTAATGCGAAATTACGAAACAAATGCCTATACATAAAAAGTTTGTGGCCAAGGTTGATCTTAAATCTGAGAGCGATCTTGGAAACGATATCCTTATCTCATAACAGTGCAAAAATGCATGAATCGTACTCAAATTGCTATCAATCAGACTTGAGACCGATTTATATCCCAGCCTCAGGATGATCGTCCACTTGGCTGTGCTATGAAGCGGGGCTACCCGCTTCGTCCAATAGGATCGCTTTTCCTGTCCACTTGAGTTAAGCCAGATGAAGCTGAAAAAATTAAGCGATCAAAGCGGCGGCAATTTCATAGCACAGCCAAGAGGACAGTCACCCTTAACGTGATTGCTCTCGTTAACCGTAGGTCTGTAGAAGCAGTTGGACAAATTTAGCCTTAGATCGTATCTGATGTAGAGTTTAAAAAATCTGGTGTCTTTGAAAACTATTTGGGTAGACTACTTGGGTTAGTTGCTACTATACTTATGGAGCATACAGTGGGTTTTTTCCCACTTCATGCATTTAACGAGGCCTTTCTCCTTTAAAAATTATAATGCCAGCTCAATTGTACCCTTACTTGTAACAAGCACTACACTCGCACAAATAATATCCCCATAAAACATAAATAATTCAGACATCACGTAAAATTGATTTATTACACGTTAAAAGCGCCGCCGATAGGGATGGGTACCGACCCCGTCACTAATAAAATAATAATCGATATGCAAAAAACCGTAATGGAATCACTCAATCGGACTAATGTAACGATGAATAGAATAGTGATTTATTACTCCTCGAATAAGAAAAATGACTATAAAATACATTGTGGCGTTTATGCTGCACGATTCGGGAACGAGACGTGATACGTGAGACGCGAGACGTTGATAGATGCTAATGTTTGTATGAAACTCCTACTTAGTATAGATTTGTGTATAAATATGGAATATTGAGATAGAATTACAAGCATACATCTCATACATTCTAATTCGCACATTTATAAAAAATATAATTGATCTTATTACGAAACACTGTTTTTCTAAAAATTAATTGCTAAGCAATATCTTTAAAGACATCATGAATGCCAATTGAAAATCAAAAGTAGGTACTCACCATTTACTCTTCAATCATCAATGTTGTACACTATATCTTTAAAATCACTATCATTTTAGGTTTGCTTACAAACCCCACATTCCCCTGACACCACGAAGGGTTTTCAGATATTGGTCATACGACTTTATAACAATACCAGAAAGTCGTGAGGTCTAAAATGCTGTCACAAAACGTTAGCTCTTTACCCGATTATCAGCTAACGCGGCTTTTTGGCTGATACAGATTTATGCGAGCCGAGGTAATGAACTAGTCGTAATGTATTTTTATGTTGAACGAAATTAAGGACGAAATTGATTGATTAAAATTTATATTCGTATTGGATATTGACCGTGACTTCACTTGCGTATGAAGAGTATATCTTAACGTTTTTTTACTAGGTTTCCTTTGGAATAAACGTAGCCATTTATAATTCACTATCAATGCAGTAGCAAAGCATGTTTAAGTATGAGTTTGGTAATTCCGACGTTACATACACCGATTTAAAGTGATAATCAATAAAAAAATACTAAAGAAACTCACCTCTTTGTGAAACCACCTTCTCACACCGACATGGCAATCCAGTATCTCTGCAACAAAACGTAATTTTTGTTGGCTCTTATTACAATACGCATAAAAGCCTATTACTGACAAGTTGAGTAAGTGAACTTACGAGTATAACGAGAGCACTGATTTTACAAGCACCATGCTTTTTTATCAGACACTTTCGAAGCCAATATTGCCAGGCGCTTATAAATTTTAATTACCTATTCAGATTCTAATTATTTAACATAAGTAATGGCAATATTATTGCAAGATTTATATCTAAAAGTAATAACATAAAACTAAATAATTAACCTTCGTAGACAGTAGGTCTGTACTAAATGTTTCTGTTGTAAGCATAGATTAAAAATAAAGTTAATTACATAACCACTTTCAAATAATACTAACTTAATAAAAAAAATCCGAACAAAAGTGCTTTGTAATTTATTGTAAATTCGATTTTATAACTTTCTTTACTATGTACGCGTTACAGTATTTCAATTATGAGAGCTATCGAACAGCGTGTCAACCTCATTAAGGGTGCGCCGTTGTTATACTGTTGTTGTTACACTATGGCGGAGGTCAAGCCGATGGTACGATTCATACGCAAACAGGTTTGTAACAAACGAATGGTATTGTTGCTCGACTTGATGAATTCGTAATAGAATAAGCACAAAACTGGCTTTTAATCTGTACAGATTGTGTGCGAGATACAATGTGATAGATTAACTGGAGGTGTGGCTGCGAATAATGGGGACTTAGACCCGTTCACAGTAGGAAATGGAGGTAATACACAATCAGTGCCCTATTTACAATGGTGGAAGCAGCAGAGGACTGCAGTGCCGTTTGAGGAGTGCAGTTTGAGAGATAGATCGAATGTAAAAGGGGAAGGCGATATAGTATAGGCTAACAAGACTTAACTCCGTCAGTCAAGAGTCTGTCTCATGAGTGTCAGGGATCCTCATAGGTACTATGCAATTCGATACGTGTTTCGCCTTTAAACAGTCATCCTCACTATAAAAAGTTGACTATTCTAGTATCGACCAATTTATTTGGTTCACAATTCTGGAGGCTTAGCATTTTACAATGGAGTTCCGTAAAGTAACGCCTGAGCTATAGACAAATATGTACAATTATAGTCCTAACTCCAAACTCTTAGTGCGTCCTATTCTCCGTATTTCACCTAACCCTATCTAACTCCGGGACCATTCATCATAGGAGCAGTGTTGTGTCGGGATGTTTTGTTAGACCCCCTACCCCCCCTCTCCCACCTCGCCTGTTTGCCGTGCACTTAACTGGCAACACTTCAGAATGATGAATATGATTTTTACGGGGACTGTCCTCAGTTGGTGATCGGAGAAGTTCAGTTTGTGGTGCGCTGTTTAAAGTGTCGGTTTTCTCACGTTCTCGAATGTTTCTGCTTGCACTGTTCAACATGGAGAAGGAAAGCCAGAAGACAGAACCCCTTCCCACTTCCCCCCCTGTCCCATTCCGGTTTAAGTCGGTCACGTGAGAGCAATGGTACTGGTATTGCAATTATCTATGAGCAATGGTAACTGCTTAATATCAGGGGGCTCGTACGCTTGTCTTTCCGATTTTGTTATAATTATATAAAAAACTAGTTGGGCCCACGACTTCGTCCGCGTGGAATTTTGATCCTTTCTTAGGGGATGTCTATGTCATAGTAGCTTTATGCATGCAAAGTCTCAGCCCGATCGGTTTAAAATTGACAAAGTGTCATACAAACTTTCATCCCCTATTTTATCCCCTTGGGCGTAGATTTAATCAAAATCCTTTCTTAGCGGATGCCTACGTCATAACATATACCTGCTTGCCAAATTTCAGCCCGATCCGTCCAGTGGTTTGGGCTGTGCGATGATAGATCACTATGTCAGTCAGTCCGTCTCCTTTGAGTTATATATATTTAGATATATTCTGCATCCGTAAATGCATTAGATGCAAGTCGGGGGTTAAATATTGCACCCTCTCTTTGAAAGCGTGCGCCATTTTACTATGTATCGAAGTACTGTCTTTTAACCCAAACAAAGTCACAACATATCTTTCAGTATTCAATAAACAAACATCCAACGGATTTATTACGCTATTAAGATTTTCACTCTAGATTGACACGAATCAAATTGAATAATCAAATACAAACTTACTTCTGCACTCGCTCAACTGAATCAACATACAAATACAACCTCCATTGTAAACCAATATATGTTAAATTCAAATTCAAATTCAAAATCTTTATTTCAGACCTGAGTCCATTTTTGAATTTGAATTACCCGGCCTATGCGCGCTCGCAATTGTATTGTGTTAAAACAATGGCCGTGTTCAATGTTAAGGTTGAGTCGGATTGTTTTTGCTTATTCGACCTAATTGAAAGGAAGCGATGAGTTTGGTACGTTACGTAAGACGTCCTTATGTAGGAGATGTTGAGATAAAATGTTGAATACATTATAGATAACTATGGCCACAAAAAGGTAGGTATGTACAGACCTTAAAGGTCGCTTAAAATGTATTAAGAGTGATTGATTACACGGAGGTAAAAATAGCCCTTTTAATGTCCCACTTCTGGGCATGGGAACATTCAAAGCCTTATTTCAATTAATTCTGAACAATAGTTGGTGTATAAATAGATCAAATAAATATTTTCAGAGCAACATCAATTGTACAGTCCGAAAGTGTCCCAGCAGTGTAGCCAATGTCACCCGGACCATATTAACAAATCGGATAAGTAATTTAGGCGCTACGGTAAAACATAAAAATGATCGACGGCTACACATAACCCTCCAGTTTGACTTTTCAGGTAAAAAGGCCATTTCCAAAGTTTTCCCGGCGGGATTCGTGTCCACAACTAGACTAAATCGTTCGTAGAAATTCAAATTCAAAGCGTTTATTTTGTTTAGGCCTACGGGGGCACTTACAAATTATCAATTTTAAATTATTTTTTTCTTATATCTACAACCGGATCGGAACGCGACCGCGACTGAGAAGATCCGGCAAGAAACTCAGCGAGCTTGTCTTTTTACATGTCATATTTTTTTTTTTATCGACAGTTTCTTATATTCAATAATTACAAAGGGTAGTAGATATTAACATAAATATTATAATAGCTCCAGTGTGTTGCCTTTTGATGTTACCAAGAATTACACAAATAATTCGGACTAGTAGGGCAAGACACGCTACGCTTTGACATTATTATTGACCGTCGAGATTTGAGCTGCTTAGTCCCAAGCTGATTTATCATCCAAATAATCCGAGATTTTGTAATAACCCTTTGCACTGAGTTTAGTTTTAATTAGGGTTTTACACTTATTGATAGGTAAATCTCGGATTTCATTGGGAAGCTTATTGTAAAAACGTATACATTGTCCCATAAAATAATACATACGCCTTTGTATTTTGACGCCAAGATGTTGCAGTAAAGTCGGTACCTATACCAAAATATTTGCAACTGGCTTAACATAGTGATGAGCGCGCAATAGTAAATCCCACTAATAAATCCTCCTTTTCAATAATAAATTCCATTAGTCGGATAGCCGCAGACGTCTGGGTTCGGTCACTCAAGCTATGCGAAGCTACGCTCATGATAATTTATAAAATTGAAAAATGTGTAGACGGCGCACGCAAAACAGCAAGAAATAATAAGAGCCTTGTGTAAAGCTAACCAATCGTGACTTGGAGCTTTCGCCGGGCTAGTGATGTGATAGGCGGTGTCGATACGATTTGTTAATTAAATTATACATTAACATAAAAAAAACAACGTACTTATCTCCTTTGATGACTACTCAAATCTTTAAGTAACCTGTTTAAGACGTCTTTGAGATTGCATAATCCGTAGTTAGGGTCTCTCTGACACACAAGGTTTGCCTGTAACTGATGTGAACTTTTCACTGAATTTAAGAAGCGGAAAAATACTATAATAATATATAGGTAACTAACTGACCCCACAGAAGTTATCCTGTCTTTTAGGGGTATGAAAAATAGATAGTTGCTGATTTTCAGACCTACCCGATAAGCACACAAAATTTCATGAAAATTAGTCGAGTCGTTTCGAAGGAGTATGATAACTAACATTGTGACACGAGAATTTTATACATAAGATATAACTACTCAAACTAAACCAATCTGTTAGTAAAAAATACGTAAATCATAGGCCGGTCTTTTTACTTTACTTCCCATTATTATAATTTTTAAATACAATCGAAATAGAATCAGGATTTTATCAGTTTATACAAATCATCACGACCGCTTGGCGCAGTGGTTCGAGCGTAGGCCGCTCGACTCACTGCACATGGTGGTCGCGGGTTCGATTCCCGCCGGGGCAAATTTCGGAAATGGCCTTTTCATAATTTACCCTGTTCTGGGTGTCACTGGGATCGCCCCCAGTCCATTGTACGGTACCCATAGTACAAGCTTTGCTTAGTTTGGGACCGTACAGTTGGTGTGTCTGTCTGGCGATATTTATTTATTTTATCATAAAATGATGTAATGATAAAACATACCATGGTGAGTGTTTTAGTATGTAGAGCTTGTTGAAACTCTGGATAAGACATTTTTATTTATCGACATGACTATCAAAGGCTACATCACTAAACGCCTGGAGCGATCAAATCGTATCCATACATTAAGAGCATTCATAGCTCGTAGAGGTCCTGTCGCTTAATGCAATTTGTTTTGTGTCGAAGCGCCTACACAAATTATTGATGCAATAACGCATGCGCAGGACCAACTGCGGCTATTATACCTTTATAATATCCTTGTAGGTAGGACCTTTTTTATTTTTATATTTTTCTGTTACTTCAAATAAACTACTAGTACCAAGCTGTTGCATTTTAATCATCAAGCACAAAATTTACCTGATTTATCCTGAACAATGGTCGACATCGAGCCAAATTAAGAAGGAACCACATTTAAGGAAAAGTTACTAAGGATTCGGAGTTGATTGCTGGAAATAAGAAGCTTTATTCCATCGGGTATCAACGGATCGATTACGCTGCGTCATCGTGTACACTTTCGAAGAAGGTGGTCTGCATGTTCGATACCCTTGAAGATTGAAGATCTTTAGGAATAGGAGCCTCATTAATTAATTACTTCCACCCAACACTCTCTCCATCAGGTAGTATTAAGGTGCATAGCAGCATAATTATTAATAAGGTTAGTCGTTTTTTCATTTTATAATTGAAGTAGGTACATTCTGGTTTAGTATACTTATGTTAATGTGTGTCATTGGTAAAGTAGGTTGCAAAAATAAAATAATTTTTATGCTTACATAATTTAATGATTACCAATAATTAAATATATATAACACAGTAACATTGTAGTCAAGTAGATCATATTAGGTATACAATCGTTTCGATCTGAAGCCAGAGGAAGGTACTTAATTATCTTAATTGTTTAGTTTTACATTAAAAACGGTAAAGACTTAATATAAGCACCTACAATAACATTACATTCTAATTATTAATTGTTTAGATTGTGATATTACATACCTTACTACTTATTGATTTATAAATACCATTTACTAATTGTTACAATAGGTTCTAGTTACATAATAATATACTACCTTGTCACCTGTTGGATTAGGTTTCTTATTATAACTATCGTACACAATACACTGCAGGTACATAGAAATCTCGGACATTGGTACGTAATAAACTATTTAACTAGGTATTTACATCGGTATAAAACTTTGCATTGTATAAAATTCCAGGTTGACAACACCAGTCTTCCACAATGCCAGAGGATAAGGAGTTGATAAGAAAACGAGCCAGTTACAAAGGACAACTGACTGCGTTCTCCAGATATTTGAATGCCTTAAAAGTTCCATCGTTAGGCCCAGCTGAGGTAAATGAGTTGCAATTTCGTCATAATAGAATCCAGTCTATGTATGCTCAATATGACGAGGTGCAGTTGTTGTTAGAATGTAGCACGGACACTATTGATTCTCAGATAGATGAGAGAACGGAGTTTGAATCCCTTTATTATAAAGCACTCGCTCAATCTCAGAAGATTTTGTCTGACTGTACTAAAGCAGACCGAGCTGAAAGTGATTCAGGTTCACGTTCATCAACTCACAAGTTCGTTAAATTGCCCACAATTCAATTGCCCAAATTCTCTGGCTCTTACGATAACTGGTTGGAGTTCCACGATACCTTTGCGAGTCTCATCCATGCAAATGACGAGATCGATGATATTAACAAGTATCATTATCTCAGAGCATCGTTGGAAGGATCAGCAGCGGTAGTCATTCAGTCAATTGAATTCTCTGCGGCCAACTATCGTGTAGCTTGGAAACTTCTTTGCGAACGATTTGATAACAAACGGTTACTCATCCAAAATCATGTAGCTGCCTTATTTAATATTCAGTCAATTAGTAAAGAATCTTCTTTAAATCTTAAACGTCTTATCGATCAAATTAATAAGAATTTGCGTGCCTTGGAATCACTCGGCGAGCCAACTAAGTCGTGGGATACCCTTCTCATTTATATTATGACACGTAAGTTGGATGCGAAAACTTATCGTGAATGGGAGGAATCCAAGGGACTTCTTGATAAGGACACGAAGGTCACATTCGATGTCTTTCTTAAGTTCGTTAAGAACAGGGCCGACTTGGTTGAAACGTTGGAGATGTCTTCGTCCACAGTTCCCAACCATTCCACTTTATCTAACAAAACCAACCCTAAGGTTAAGGCGTTAGTTTCTGTGCAGGACCAGGACAATCAGAAAGCTACGAGTGCTGCTGTTTCGTCCAAACCCTGTCCGAAGTGTACTGGTGATCACAAATTAATTAGTTGTCCTCAGTTTCTTGCATTAACCAACGAATCACGTTTGCAATTATTACCAACCTATAAGATTTGTTTTAATTGTTTTAATTCAGGCCATTATGCTAATCACTGCAAGAAACCGGGCTGTAAAATATGCCGCCGAAAGCACAACACACTAGTACACATCACTGAGCCTAAATCTAAATTATCCACAGATTGCATTCCTCCGAGTGTTGACAATAACAACATGCGTAGCGGACTGCCGCCGCCGCCTCGGACAGAACCGGTTCATAGTGCAAATTTATCACTCTCAGCCAGTGTCGCTGCATCGGCGCGCAGTGAGCGAGTCGACGTATTGCTATCAACTGCGCTAATACAAATTTATGATTCCGATAACCGTAAACATATCGCTCGCGCGGTACTGGACAGTGGTAGCACGTCGTGTTTTATTACTGAACAGATGTATCAGCGGTTACGTTTGCCTACAATTAATGTGGATGGTTCGGTTATGGGAGTAGGAAATATTATGTCGCCTATCAATAAGATTTGTGACTTACAAATAATGTCGTTAAATGATAGTTTTAAAATAAATATTAAATGTTTTATCTTGCCGTTAATTACTGATTATGTTCCCAGTAAGCAAATAAATTTAGAGAATCTTAAGATCCCTTCAAATATTTGTTTGGCAGATCCCAACTTTTATTCGCCCGCTGCTGTCGATATTTTGATCGGTGCAGATGTTTTTTGGGACCTACTGGGTACCCAGCGGATAAAGTTAGCAGAGGGACAACCGATATTGTGTGAAACCAGACTCGGGTGGTTAGTGTCTGGTTCCATTAATAGTAGAATTATGTCGGAATCCACTTATATTAAATGCAACTTTACTCAAGTCACAGCGGAAAATCCTGTTGATAGTTTTAATAACCAGATCCAAAATCAATTAACCCGCTTTTGGAACCTCGAGGAAATTGGCTCACGGTCGGCGTATTCTCAAGAAGAGAAGTCATGCGAGGAGCACTTTGTGACCAACACCACACGTCTGGAAAATGGTCGTTTCTGTGTGAAACTTCCACTCAAGCAGTCGCCAGACGTGTTGGGTGATTCATTTCCGCGAGCTAAACAGTGTTGTCTGTCTCTGGAGCGTCGATTTAGGAATAACCCCAAATTAGGCGATATGTATAAGAATTTTCTGAAGGAGTACGAGTCATTAGGGCATATGTCTAAGTGTCAAAATCCCTATTTATTATCTGACGCTCACTATATCCCTCATCACGGAGTTCTACGTGACAGCAGCACTACAACTAAGTTGCGGGTGGTGTTTAATGCCAGTAGCCCGACCACTTCTGGTGTTTGCTTCAATAGTATTCAAATGGTGGGGCCCGTGGTGCAGGATGACCTTCTGTCCATTCTATTACGCTTTCGACAGCACAGATATATTATCGCCGCCGACGTGGAGAAAATGTATCGGCAGATAGCTGTTCATCCTGATGACAGATACCTGCAGCAAATTATTTGGCGCGATAATCCATCCGCTCCACTTCAAGCTTACCGCCTAAACACCGTGACTTATGGGACAGCCAGCGCTCCTTTTCTTGCAACTAGATGCATAAAGCAGTTAGGTTTAGAGTGCGCCGACCATAAAGTCTCGGAGGTTATTCAGCACGACATGTACGTCGATGACCTGCTTAGTGGAGGGGATGATTTGATCGAGGTTCAGGATTTACGCCAGAAGGTAACCTCGGTACTCGCTTCTGCTCAAATGGTTTTAAGAAAATGGAAGTCCAATCACATCCAATTGATGACTGAAAATAACCTTCCATCCTCTTCAGTAGATTTAAACATCGGAACGTTAGAAGCAAGCAGAACATTAGGTCTTGGATGGCAACCTCAATCTGACCTACTGCATTTCCCGATTAGTCCGCCAATTGCATCTATAACTAAACGTGACATGCTGTCGATCATCTCACAGATTTTCGACCCACTGGGGCTTCTAGCGCCCTGTGTGATCAGCATGAAAATGTTGCTGCAAAGGTTGTGGTTACATAAGGTGTCGTGGGATGAACAGTTGTCACCGGACATTAGTAAGCTCTGGACTGACATACTTATTGATTTGCCTCAACTTAATAAGATTAGGATTCCCCGTCATATTATTTGTGAATTGCACCAGTACTTAGAATTCCACATATTTACGGACGCGTCTGAGCGTGCGTACGGCGCATGCATGTATGTGCGTAGTGTGGCTAATTCAGGTGAAGTCACTGTGCGTCTGTTGCTAGCCAAGAGTCGAGTCGCCCCACTCAAACCGACAACCATACCCAGACTTGAGCTGTGCGGAGCTTTGGTTGGGACTCGACTCTATGAAAAAGCACTGGCATCACTGCGAGTGCAGGCTACGCGCACTGTCTTCTGGACGGACTCCACGATTGTGTTGCATTGGTTAAAAATGTTACCAAATAAACTGCAACCGTTCGTGCGTAACAGAGTTGCAGAAATTTTAGATAAAGCTGGGAACTGTGAATGGAGGCATGTTCCGACTGCCGAAAACCCCGCCGATCATCTTTCTCGTGGTGTTCCAATTGAGACACTCCCTACGCTAGATCAGTGGTGGTCCGGTCCCAAGTTTTTAAGGACGGACACGTCATGTTGGCCGTCTGAGTTATACCAAGTTGACCAGAATATACCTGAATTAAAACCTAATGTAACTCTTATCACTTCTGTCAACAAACCTTGTAATGAATTTATTAATTTTGATCGATTCTCCAGTTTTTCGAGACTCAACCGAGCCGTGGCTTATGTACTGCGGTTTACTAAAGCCTGTAAAAAACAACCAATCTACGGTCCACTCAGGGCTGAAGAATTAGATTTAGCATTGGTTGTAATTCTTAGGGCATCTCAAAATGAATCGTTTAGCGAATACAAGGTTTTAATCAACAATCATAATCTTCCACCTAAGAGCCCCTTACTTAAATTTAATGTTTTTCTTGACCACAATAAAGTCATGCGTGTAGGAGGGCGTCTTAAGCATGCGAATTTTTCCTATAGTAAAAAGCATCCTATACTCATACAGTCCACTCATCGCTTTACAAAATTATTGTTTAACTTCGAACACAGAAGGTTGCTACATGCGGGGCCACAATTGCTATTGGCTACTATCCGAGAGACGTATTGGCCCATAAGAGGTCGCAACTTGGCTAGATTTTGTTACCGACAATGTGTCAAATGCTGTAGGATGAAAGGTCAAACTGTCACGCCTATAATGGGTGACTTACCGCAGCAGAGAATTACAGGAGGTTTTCCGTTTGAGAGTGTTGGCATTGACTATGCAGGCCCTATCCGCGCTGTCACCCGACAAGGCCGTGGTTGCAAGGTGGTGAAAGTATACATCGCTGTGTTTGTTTGTTTTACTACCAAATCTATGCATTTAGAATTGGTGGGTGATTTAACGAGCAACACATTTATATTGGCATTGCGCCGGTTCATGTCACGTAGGGGAAAACCCGCTAACATCTTCTCCGACAACGGTACCTCGTTCGTTGGTGCATACAACGATATTTCTAAGTTTTTAAAGGACAATTGCGACTCATTATCAGAGACGATGGCAACTGAAGGCATCAAATTCCACTTTATCCCAGCTTACTCTCCCCATTTCGCTGGCCTTGCGGAAGCTGGTGTTAAGTCAACGAAATACCATTTAGTTAGAGTGTTGGGACATTGTCATTTGTCGTATGAGGAGCTCAATACTACTCTCGTTCAAATTGAAGCCATATTGAACTCCAGACCACTCACACCGCTGTCGTCGAATCCTGAGGACCTGACGCCGTTAACGCCAGGCCATTTTTTAATTGGACGTCCGCTCACATCATTACCGTCTCCTGACTACCAAGAACGCTCAACCAGTTCCTTGACGAGATTTCAACGCATCGAGCAGCTTCGCCAGCACTTCTGGGCTCGTTGGAGCAAAGAGTATATCTCCGAACTACAAATCCGAACGAAGTGGCGCACTTGCAAAGGTTCTCTGCAGTTGAATTCCCTCGTCCTGCTGAAGGAAGACAACCTACCTCCGTTAAAATGGAAGTTGGGGCGAATTGTTGCAGTTCATCCAGGGACGGATGGAGTCACTAGAGTGGCGGATGTCAGGACTGCGAGCGGTCTGGTTCGCAGATCATTCTGTAAGATTTGCCCGTTGCCTAAGCCCGAAGATTCGTGTTGAAGCCAGGTCTTCAACGTCTGGGGCCATGTTTTGTGTCGAAGCGCCTACACAAATTATTGATGCAATAACGCATGCGCAGGACCAACTGCGGCTATTATACCTTTATAATATCCTTGTAGGTAGGACCTTTTTTATTTTTATATTTTTCTGTTACTTCAAATAAACTACTAGTACCAAGCTGTTGCATTTTAATCATCAAGCACAAAATTTACCTGATTTATCCTGAACACAATTCATTGTACAAGGATCCTTGCAGCCACCAGAATGCAGTGACCTTCCGTGCCTCCCCGGAATCCATACTACTCTACTATAAAACGGAAGAGGTTTTAACATGAGAGACCAATTTATAATGGTATACGGATCGCTTGCATGCATTTTAACAAATTTAAATTGATACATCTCCCCGCCCTGGACGCTTGTAAAATCAGGTTTTCCGAGGCAAACGAAAGCAAATCCAGAGATCAACAGAATTTGGTTGGCGTCAGTCAGATGAAGCCTGCATAGTGCTTCGATTTACAAACTTAAAAGGATTGGCGTAGAGATTTTGCAATTTTAAGATTAAAATGTTTAGAAAATGTTTGCGAGCTCTGTCGCCTCAGGAATGTAATTTTGAAGAAGCTATTTGTATATTATTCAATATTTTATTTCAAAATAGGAGAGTACCTATACTCAATTTCAACCAATGCAACTTGCATTCTTCAAAATGCCTCTCTATGATACTATTGAACTCTAATATTGTTTTAAGTTGTAATAAAAATGCTTATAAATATTTGAAAAGTAATTAAATTGAGAAAATATGGTTCAAGGTAAAGGGACGGGTACAAAATTATATAATAGGATATAAAAATTACACATCACCACAGATAATGGGCCGTAAATAAAATAATAAATAATAAAAACAGTACAAAACATCGGAAGACGAGGCGGTCCAAATCAATAAAAATACATCTCAATGACACAATAAAAAAAATGTTATCTTTTTGACGAAGTTGAATTGTTTACATCATTGTTTTTTACATGTGAAAAAATATATTCCTAATAATTTCTAACTCTATATGAATAGAATAAGATCTACAATCGTTTTGAGAAATACATTTGTAACTTTGTCGTAAATAGTTTTATGAAAACAGGCTGTTTTATGACTACCCGCCGAATGTCTAGGTAATCGGCAAATAGGTGGAATTCTCCCACAATTATGGGCCTTATTCTTATAAAAATAAGACTGAATGTGGTAAAAAATAGTAGATATAAAGCAACCATTGTCAATCAATAGATCTATTGCGAGAGAACGACGTGAACGTAAGAAGTCATTCATTTGACTTTGATGTCTTTCATAGCATATAATGCTTGTATCTACAAATGTAACATTTTGGACTCCATACACAGTTGATGGCGGGGTATTGGCAGAGAGGAAGGTCTAAGGGTATTGGTAACCATTCTTCTTTATTTATTGCTCTGCTTTTATTGCTGCGAGTAACCTATTTCCAAGATCATATTCAAAATAATGAAGAATAGAGCCGTCTGTAGCTCTACCATGAGGTTTATGCTCACTAGTCATTAGATACGTATGTCCAATTGTTCATCAGCTCTACTAGCCACCCTAAGAAATAACTTTTGTTTTGCTAATTTTATACAAATTTTCGCTAAGTCCATACATTTTCTGTATTAGACCCTTTCTGTGAAGATACCTAACTTTGGACACAGACTCAGGTAGCTTAGTTTTGGCTCATATTTGTTAAATTTACGGCGGGCTGGGCACGCATCTTGGGGATATCTTATTTTAGATAGAGCCCTTAGCTTCGCGGTCAGCAAGTACGGTCGGCACAAAAGACCTCCAATTTTAAAAGTAAAAAGTTTAGTTTTAGTATCAAGCTTACACACTTACCAACACAAGACAACGATTTTGTCAAACAAGCGGTGTTTCAGAAACTGTTGTAATTTGTATCAGAAACATTTTTAATACTTACAACACTTACAAGTATCATTCCCCCTCATATTCGGGGGGAATGTGCCGGTATACTGGTAATAGACTTTCCCCCTATTAAATAGGGACCAAAATACTATAGTCATAATGACCTACATACACAATAGTTACATATTAAAGTTTTGCAAAATGTTGCAATATAATCACATTCGTGTTTTCTCTGCTGTCGCTACCCCAATGTGACCGCACTTATCTCACCGCGAGGCATACGTTATTATGTGATTTTTTTGCCGACGCTCCCCGTGCCAACATTGACTATTACCCTAAATGGGGACCCATCCACTGTTACCTACAGGAATAGCCACTCATCCCCCTTCAAATAGCCCTTAAATTTACCTTCAATGTTCTCATGGAAATGAACGAAAATAATATTTTTGATACACAAGTTACCATTCGATAAAAATAAGTATAATCACACTTAAACATGATTTAAGCTTCAGGGGTTGTTTTAGAAATGTAAAAAACGATGGAAAAATCTGAATTTCAGTAACATCTATAATATTTTGATGGGATTCTGTTCGTACAAACATTAGCTTAGCAAAAGCGTTGTTATCTCAAATGAAAACGTATGTCCAGTATTGTTGCACTATTATATCCTAGTTGCAAGACATTTCTTGTAATTATTTTATTAAACTACCTCGGGCATCATATCAAACGAAATATTATAATCTATTGAACCGCAGGTCGAATCGTGATCCCGATACTTTATCGTTTAGTTACATCTCGATAGATTGTATCGATTTCAAAGAATCGATTCGAAATTATTCGACCTTGTATCGATGAGTCGGAAAGATCCCGAACTTAGATTAATGATTAACATTCTGTTTTTGGGCGTATTAAAATTCATTGAGGGGAACTATTTTTGTTTTGTTATTCCCACACAATTATGCACACTGGATCGAAAACTAGGGCGAAAAGATAGGATGATGATATATCTTGATCTCAGACAAATTAGCTAGGAATCAACCTCTAAGGCGTATCTGCTGCAGTTTCTTAGATATTCTGTGTGTAGGTATTTGCTTAGTATGCGTGTCTCGAAACGTCTTTTGGTAGGAATATGCATGTGTGCTATACGTTTTCACTTTTGCAGCAAGATCGGCAAACAAGCGTTTGACCAGCTTAATGTTATGCAGTTACCATAGTCTATAGAAGGTGTAATACCAATGCCGTTGCTCGTATGTTGGCTGCATGATGTGGAGTGGGATAGAGGGCGAGGATCCCTCCCAAAATAATAAGCAAAGTAAGTTCAGTTTAGAAACTCTCTATTAATAGATTGTCAGATATCTCAATATACTTAGTCAACATTATTTAGAAGATGTAAAGATATACTCTATTAATGCTTCGCCTGAAGCGTTTAATGCACGCAAGCCACGTGGGAGGCCAGCGGGTTTTGTGCTACTTGCGGACAACCGAAAAAAACCGCGAGGTGGTCAAATTCCCGCTTTGTGGTGGGGTTAAGGAAACGCCTTCGCACTCATCTGCGACACGCAGGAATACCACAACCCTAAACAAATGACATTACCCAAACCCCTCAATCTGTTGGAAGTTGAGTCATCTCAACATTCTGAAAAAGCTCCCACAACTTTTTGTTTCATAACTCCTCAGTCGCAGTAATTAGGTGTTCTATATAATTATTTAAAAAAGCAGCATAAAGATGACCATTACAATAGCGGTCGGCTGTGTCGTGACACGCGCGCCGCGGCCGACACGACTCGCGACACAGTTTGTGACTACGTAAGGTTAGCCGTTCGCACTGGGGCGGACTCTGGACGCCTTGTGCTGTCAATAACATAACTTTTTTATCAATATTCATTGCAGCGGATACGTATAACTTTTTGAGATCTTCCATTACAATATTACCTAATGACGGTTGCGCTAACCGTTCAAGTATCCTGTATTAAAGTTGGCAAATAGACAAGTTTCGGTGTCAACTTTCATTTTCCATCGTGGACTTGCCCACTTGTGATGATAACTAATTTAGTTTTTTATCGTAAACAGACTTTGTGTCTGAGAACGAATTAGGTACGTTTTGTAATTAATAAGTTTAATTTTTCGGTACACCCAAGTCCGCGCCCCTACAATCCATTTACAGAGATAGGATCAAGTAGAAAATTATTAAGTCATTATAAAGTACGCAAAGGTCACCGGCGGGCATTATCAATGTTTTGATCACAAATGAAGCTTGTATTATATGCTTACGTTACATGGTAGGTACACGCATTATTACAGTGTGATTGTGCCGGCGTTTATGAGGTAGAAATGTGGGAAAATAATTACAGGGACGGTTTTGATTCTCATACTAAGGTCGATTAAAAAATAAACTGGAACAAATTTACAAATGTCACTTATTGCAAGAAATATTAAAAATAGAACAAATTATAACACATTTCTACCTATAAAAACGATTTTATAAGTACCACTTAAAGCGTTGCTTATAGGTCCTACTAATGGAAAAGTCTTAACTAATCTCCGGTAATTAGTCCGAGACCTTAACCATCCTAAGCTATCGGCCGAATTAACAAACAATACCTGTCTAAGTAAGGCAGACGAATTTTATGGTAAGTTTGACATAGTGAGACCTTATTAATACGGACCTATGTTTGATGATTCTTAATCGCGATTCTAGATCCATTTTACAACAAAGTTTTGATGATAATATCAAAATGCATTTCAGAACAACCAGATGGGTTACAAAACAACCCTGCGGGCTCGCTGCAAAAGTGACAAACGTGAAAGAGGCAGTGAACACACGTCTGCGAACTTACAGCCGAGTCGTTGAATATTTTACACATGTTCCACTTTCAGTTGCACTGCAGCGCGGACAAGTGTGAGATTTGAAGCAGGCTCTTCTAACTTCTCAAAGTTTTTATGTAGGACCTTCTACTGCATAAAATTACATCTATGTTTTGGTATATCTTACTGAGATTTAAAAGCATTTTGAAAGAGCTAAGGTTGTTATATTTGATAACGCACTTATGTACATATTTTAAAATACAATGTTTGATATTTTTCTTCGCAAAACCACCAAATGACAATAACTCAAAAATTGAGAAAAAAAATAATGATTGACGCGAAAATCGTTTCTCATTCCGGTCACAATGCCTCAATTTGAGATTCCTTTCATAAATACAAATTGTCGGCCGTTACGAATTTTTTTTCGGAATTTTAAACGCGAGCACCGTGTTTCAGTTATTTTGCAGATAAAAAAAAGTAAAAATTTACATAAATTACGTAATTTATACCTTTTCTTACGTTCATTGTCATTCGGGTGTAGTACAATTTTTAAATCACAATCGCTAAGAAATACAAAATTCCTTGGTTGTATGGTTTCTTTGTGAAGTAACCACCTATAGAGTAAGTGCTTTGACAAAAATCTGTTGTTTTTTTAATGGTAATTGGTCACGTTGAGATATGACTGAAACTCTGTGGGTTCTATACATGATCTCATTGATGTTATCATACATGTGATGATGATGAGAAGCAGGCCATAGTTCACCGTGCTAGCTCAGTGCGAGTTATCACCGTTCTAGTTTTCTCCCAACATGATCTAATTTGGAAATTGAAAGCGGAGTAATGATAGCATATATTATTTCAGAGGAAAACGTCGAAATCGCAAAAGTTAGTAAAAATAATCTATATAAACTCTGTAAATTTAGTTCCATGAAAGAGATGTAATTATAAATAACGAATCATTTTCAGTATTTTCCTCAGGTTCAATTGAAATTAATTTACAAACGGTGCTTAACACGCTATTCACTTCGATTAATCCCATTCATCTCAATCCTGAATGTGAACGAAATTTTAAATCAAAATTACTACGAAATAAATTTAGATATTTTCATGAAGCCTGTAACAATCACTTCAATTTTCGTAAGCGATTCAATTTCTTATTATTATTCTGTATTTATAATATATTCTCTATTCTTTGTACTAATCTCAGTTGTTTTTTGTGTAGGCAGCTAAATTGTTACAGCATCTTCGTCTATAGAAGCAAGGTCCACCTTTCTTTTTTTTTATCGTTGGAAAACCCTTTTGGGTCCCCTTACGCCTCGGGGGAGACGAGAGGGGTATGTGGGAGTCCCTGCACCTGAAGGGCGCAGTATACCCACTAAAAACCAACGGTGTACCACCGGGCCACCGGGCCACAGGCGCTAAAAGGGGGACGACCTGGTACCACCCCAGTCATCCCCCAGACGGCCGAAATCGTGCAATAGGTAGTGGGTCCCCCGACCCACCACCTGATTTCGGCTAAGCAAGGTCCACCTTTTTTTTTTTTTTTTTTTTTTTTTTCGTGGGAAAACCCTTTATGGGTCCCCTTCCGCCTCGGGGGAGGCGGGAGGGGTATGTGGGAGTCCGGCAGTCGGCCGTATACCCACTAAAAACCCACGGTGTACCACCCTCCGCCATGCAGAGGGGCGCCCCGGGACCATGGGAAATGCTCCGAGACGCCCCGGCGGACGGCCCGGCAATGGCTTTGCCGGGCCACAGGCGCTAAAAGGGGGACGACCTGGTACCACCCCAGTCATCCCCCAGACGCCCGAAATCGTGCAATAGGTAGTGGGTCCCCCGACCCACCACCTGATTTCGGCTAGTGGGGAGGAAGAAGGCGATCGTAGCGCCTCCTTCTCCTCCCCACACGTCAAGCAAGGTCCACCTGAAGCGACGTATCTTGACTACTATGGTGTTTCTTTTTGACAAAATTCTGCAATGTTTTCTGAACAATACTCTATAAGACAAGTGTGACTGCGATGTGGACAAGTTTTGCCATAGCGCTTAACAGCGGCACAATAAAACTGGCACAGAGCGCTCCGGCGCTCCGCAAACTGCTCGCGAGTGTACACGGCCTATTAGAGCGACATTGGTGACTTTGAACTTGAGAAAAGTTTCTCTGTAAAGTCCAAGAAATAGCAAGAACCCCCCTTCCTCTCTTCTCGTTATCTTCTGCAATAGTAGGCCAGCATTTAGTCCAACTAGACAACTTAAAATGGCCGACGGCGATCTGGCAAATGGAAGTAAGATGACACCAATGTGGCGAATAAATAAAGAAATATAAAAAAAAAAAATAAGTACGTTTATTTGTTAAAGCTTGACAAGCTGTCTAGTCAATTCTTCACGATATAGCGTATTATGTATAAACAACATTTTAAGTATTGTTTTCTTATATTTACGCGAATACTATACATTGAAATAAAACTATTTTTACGTTTTAAGTTTAAGTACCTAGGTCGCTAGTTCCCGCGGTGACCCCTTAAGTGTGAGGTAGCGCGGTTGGCTGGTACAAGCGCTTGTTTTGTTTATTATTATTGTCTATAGAGGGAGCCTCCGTCTGGCATGTTCACCAGAATAACACTGAGATCGCTACGGTTCACAGATAGGTATACCTCTACTTATTTGCTTTAGCTGACGGTATACAGCTTTAGTATATCATTGAGAAGTTATCCTCGCTAATTTGGATTTACTACGTGTGGCTAATTTACTTAGTAGGTTTGAACATGTATTAATTTTAAATAATATGAATTTAAAATGAAAATTAAAAATAAAAACCCTAGAAGTAGATGTTTAGTCTTCAATTAGTTGAATATTAAAGTATCCCCTGTTTTTAATGGAATACTGTAACACGAAAATGTTGTTGGAAATGAGCCCTGCACTTATCCCTACTACTAGGAATACTTTGGTGGGGATAGCATACCACCTGGAAAATCATTTGCAATTGAATACCTACAATACAATGAGGCAATTTTTATACCTACTTAAATCTTAAATTATTATTATAACTGGTATCTTTAATTTTTTTTTTGTTTGATGGGAACAGTGGTGTATAAATTAGTATATTGGAATAATGACGCTTTTACGCTCTTATTTTAGGATTGACTGAACCGCGCCCAGTCCCTCGACCGTATCATTCCTTTCGGTTTCTGTTTTATAACAAGTAAGTGCCCTAAAAGGACAATAAAACTTATTTTAGCTCCGTCATAAAAACTCGAAAAATCGAATTTCAAAGAACGTACCAAATCCCCGCAAGAGGGATAATATAAAAATTCACAAAAGACAACAAAGGTTCCGAAAATATTATTTTTATGGTCGCAAATATGATACAAAAGTGCGCTGCGTATTCTCCTGTCGGTCATAAGGAGGTATTACGGCGATAATTTACGATAATTTTTGGCATTTATCGTTCTATGTCAACTGTGAGTCGATCCGTTTTTACGACTGCGCAAGCGCATTGTGAATCATTCGCGGCCGCAAAGAGTAGCGAGTTCAGGTGTGACTTGATTTTAAGTGTTGGTAGTTTATGCTTAATTTTTCCTATTAATTTCGGTATACTGATAATTTTAAACTCTTTTTATTTTAATCATAATCATTATGCTAATCTTAGATTAAACTGCTCGGGTAGGGAGGCTTCTTCTAGGATTTATCTTTTGAAAGGTTTAATTGAACCTTACGAATATATTATTTTAAAGTACGTATTATATTTTCATTAACGCTCTTATACTAATTACTATTAATAGTACTAATGATCAAATCATGATTTCCACAGCACGTTCAGTTCTGCAGCTTTCACCGCTTACTCTATGACAGAAAGCTTTCAAAACACGAATTAATCCATGTCCACGTAACCTTTACATTGTTGATCGCGCCGGGAAAGTTTACGAGGCGACAGCGAACGGCAAGAGGCGGATTTATTCGCGGTTTATGCGCCTAACGACATATGATGCGCGTATTGTGTCGAATGGGAATTATCTAAGCTTTGACCCCGGACATCATTTAGGGGGCTTTGAAAACCTGTCGATGGCCGACTTTTTAGGTTGAAATTTTGTCCAAAACTAAAATGGCTCTAAAATGGATCTAAAAACTAAAATGGCTTATCTATAACAAATTGGAGCTATATTTTAAGACACTTATATGAAGTAGCAGTGATAGCCGATTGGTTAAGCACGCGTCTTGCGGGCTACCAGGGTCCTAACCACGCTAGCTACTCAAATCGTAATAGAAAGGCAAAAGCTAGCGATTACGTTTCAAACGCTTGGCCATTATTTGGTACCACGCTAGCGTCTCATTTGCGAGTGGCTCATGTCATTGAACGCTTTGCAGTTTTTTTTTATTTGAATAGAAATGTAAAAAATAAATGGAATTATAACTAATTATCTGTATGAGCTCATTTGGAAACCCATCACCGACTCAAGCAGCAATATGACCTGCACATACATACCCAAAGATTAAGCCTACTTATTAACGAAATGCACCCCTCCGCATATATTCAGCATTTATTCAATTTTTGCAGCCCTATTGTGTTATTAGTGAATTATCTAATTGTGGCTTTCGCAATGTGTTTACATTTTTATTGTTATGCGTTGCACAATTTACGACCGACGCTTTTCATTACATTGCAAATTTTATTGCAGCTTTTGTAATTTGTCGTAAATGATAGTGTGAAAAGATAGTGGCAGGATCCGCCTTTTTGTAAAGATACGCGTATGTGAATAAAAGTAATAAAATAAATTCGTTCAACGTTTGTTTTGTACTCATTTGTCATGCGGAGTTTACCTATTACTTACACTACCTATAAGATAACAATACAATATGGTCATTATATTTGCCACCAAAGTTAAAATATAATATTTTTAGTACAGTGAGGTAGTTTAATTCTTTGCACCGTCCAAAACATTCTATTGAAACATATTGTGTTTTCTATTTTATGATAAAAAGCTTAAAATAAAGTCAACATGTTTTGTGTAAATGTTTCGTCCAGTGAAAACCAACCGATAAGTTAAAATTATAGACTAAAACTTAACACCGAGTATGTACAATATCCAGCTTTTAAATACCTATCAGCTTTAGTATTAACCAAAGTATCAACTTCTGTGTCTCCAGCCTGCCTCACATCTGTATTATGTGCCCCTAAACTCATCATAAAGTGTCCTATATAGCAATTTTACGATGCTATACGTTTATTTTCCCATAAATTTGTATCGCCGCGATCATTTTGCGATAACAAAAAATATATACGACGCCCCGTTACAGGTTTAAGTGTTAACGGCCCACAGTTGGGCGAGGGACAGTGTCACAACAATAATAAGATGCTAACGCGCGATGGACTGTTACTGTTTTAAAGACTATTAAACCATATTGGCTGTGAAATGTTTGGTGTAACAAAATTACAATCAATTTTCGTTTTCGCACAATGGCAGCAATACCATAGTACCAATAGTGTCTGTATAATATTCAACGATCAAGAGACTCCTTGAAATTGGTCAAGTTTTCGTTTTCTGTAGAGATGAGAAACGGAAGGAGTGGCTTTTTAAGTTAGAAAACACCCGCTATTAGGAAACTATTGTAAGGCAATATTACATGTTAAGAAACACAATCTGAAGTCACTCTAGGAGAGGTTTTATGGTTTAAATTAACTTTCTTTGAACGCGAGGCTCTACCTTCAATAGGTTATTCAAAACACAAATGAACAGTAAAATTAATTTGCATCATATTGCAGCTATTGCATGCAATAAAAAGAGCTATTATACAGCGTTTGTTTACATTCATCTTCCAACAACATAATAGACCCTAAATGTTAATGTATGGTTTCCTTCGCTGCCCTTCAAGTCAGGGTTACCAGGTACACAATAGAGTAACGGTATTTACTGTCGATTCGAACGATTATCAATCTTATGGCGAAAGAGAATCGGTGGCGTAAACGGCAAAGTAAAGTTGTTATTACAAGCAAGGACTTATTGCCAATAGTGGTTGGTACAAGTAAATTATAATTGTGGAATTGCTTTGTACATAGGTACAGTATAATTTGTTTATTATAGTAAACATAAATGTTCTTAACTCTATACAGTGACCTAAATCCCTCTCATCTATTGACGAGGCCTTGGAAAGAACTAGGTGTAGGTTAATTTATTTAACTCTGTATTCTGAATATATTTGATCTTAATAATTGTTTAAAGTCTGTTTAGTAGTTATCACTATATGACATGTATCCCCCTTGTGTTAAGGAGAGGCATATGGCCAAAACGAAACAATATATCTGAACCCGCTTAGTAATATAAAATCTCAAAAGGAATATCCAAAGCATTTTAAATGCTCTATATAAATTAATTTCCAAAGAATAATAAATATAAAATACAGAAATGGGGCAATTTCAAAGCCAACCCGTTAAGACTATTCTTAAGTTTAGGTCACATCTCTTCCACCCGTGCCGAATAAAAATAGGTAATATTCCGAATGTAGGTGTTATAGTAGGTACCTAGTCCGCAGCTGTATAACACTGGCAGTAAAAGCTTCCCAGACGCTTTTATGAAATTGGAAAATTCTAGACCCGTGAAGATAACACTAAACATGCTGGGTTACATAATATAAATACGGTTTATATAAATGTTGGGAATATTGACAGGTTATTACTTATTACAAAATTAATGCATTTCCCACGGTAACTTGTAGTGGATGGCTATTCTAAGTTACTATGGGAATTATATTGGACGGTCAACTTTGGGCACGATTCTGACTCACACAACCACTAGAATGTACAACCTATCTAAGCTAAGACTGTACCTATATACCTACTTATAAACAATTATGTTCAGTTATGATCATTCAATATTCCCGCGGGAATTAATAATATACATGGGCATCTTTTTTTTTTACAACAACAAGAACTAAGAATTATGTAAGAAAAAGCATAAAAAATATGGGGACTATCACAATGAACGTAATGTAAAATGGTTACTTGTCCTACTGCCTTATCCCCTCCCCGCTCAATTATCAAATTGCGTAGAAGGAAGTAAAAAAATAACAGATAATAATTATATTAAACATAATAAATTAATAATACGTGACGATTGGTCTGTTCTCTTTGGCCAGGTGGTGTTATCTGGCTGTATGCGCTCGCGCGTGATCTCTGTTTGATTGATTAATTATAATTACACGTGTACTACAGTGGGATTGTTTATATAAAGCGGTGTGCTTATTTGTTCCTATGTTATATTCCCACGTCAATGATTGATCAATTTGTAGAGTTGCTCCAAAAAGTGAGGAAAACGGAACACATAAATGTGTGGAACTAACTTTGTTACAATATCTAGTCAGTAAATCGTTTTTCTGAATTTTCTTTGTCCTAAAACGTTTAGTTAAATATCGATTCAGTTTTATTGCGATAAAATACTTTTCGCATTTATTGTAATCGCACCATTTTATTTCCTATTCACCTGCAGCGATAAAAATATACCAACGGAATTGTTAGGTTTAGTCATTATATAGAAAACATTTTTGGACATCGGCCATCTTTAATTTACTTGCAACTTTTATACTTCAGTACAAAAATAATAATATATCATGATGAATACTGTTGTCATATAATGAATTACGTAAAATAGTTAATATTTTTATACAAACTTCAATGTATTTGCTAATCTATGCAGTTGAATCGATGCCAAGGGCGCTCGGAGCTTACCTATTCGAGTAAATTATGCACAGACTTTCTAAGTTCGTGTTAAGTAAAGTCTCGATGTTGCTACCTCCCCGCCGCGGCTCCGCGGTAATGTTCAATATTGTTTTTACTACAACCTTACATTTTAATTAAATGTTGAAGTTGGTTGTTGTAGAACTTAGTATATAGTTACATATTTCAAAAAATAGGAACAGTGTTAAATAATTAAATAAGTATTGCCAGACTGATACACCAACTGTATGATCCCAAACTAAGCAAATATTGTACTATGGATACCGTACAATGGACTGGGGGTGATCCCAGTGACACCCAAACCTAGGCAAATGACGAAAAAGCAAGTTCCGAAATTTTCCCCGGAATTCAACCCGCAACCACCCGATGCAGTGAGCCGACCAACCTTCGCTCGAACCCATGCGCCAAGCAGTCGTCAAATAATATTACGATCACTCTAGGGAAAGATACAAATGGACTGCAATATGGTGATCATTCACTCGGTAAAAGTTCTTAATATTTAACTATATCCTGATGTCAAATACGACCATTATCTATCAACAATATAATATACATAACAGTATGGGCTTCCTCCTGTAAATTACCGCCATTTTCAGTGATTTATGAAAGTTGTAAACTACCCATACCACTATTTTACGTAACCGTCATCAACGTAATCATCATCAACAAAGCACCATTTTATATCAAAACTTACAGTTACAGTTTCGCTATCGTTTTTTATGGATTTCAACAACAGCGCCACCTACTGGTGATAACTTTGGCTAAGAATCATCCAGGTAACACCCTAAGTGCAAAAAAAATCTCATCAAAATCAGTCAAGTCGTTTATAAGGAGAAGGTTACGAACGCACAATGAAATTTTATAAATAAATACATTACATTAATAATTGTACTACCAGGCATGCCTTTTAAGTTCTGTCGTTTCCATATTTCCCGGCAATTTTGAATTTGGAACTGTTCTATATTCGAATGTGTTTAAATTTCGAATCTCAAAACAATTGAAAGTTTTAGGATTAATGCTATTGTTTAGTCACAGCGTCGATTAGAATCTGTCAGGTTACGTACGAAAATGAATCTTCCTAAGGAAAATGTTCGTGCAATAATTTTCTACAACTTTAGAAGAGGCCTGACACGGCTTCAGTGTTTTGAAGAGCTAACATCTGTGTTCAGTGATGAAGCCCCATGTCTGCGGACTGTCGAGCGCTGGTATTTATAATTCCAGCGTAGACATACTAGTCTTAGTGACAAATCTCGCGAAGGACGGCCAAAATCCGCCTTCACTGAAGATAACATCATTGCTGTGAGACAACAAATTCTCTAAGATCGTCATGTGACGTATCGAGAGATAGAGGCTCTATTAGGCATCTCAGGGACAACCATTCAGAAAATCTTGCATGAAGCGCTTGGTGTAAGAAAGCTAGTTTGCCGTTGGATACCGCATCTGCTTTCCGACGATCACAAGGCGGCCCGCGTCAGATGGTGTAAGAAAACTCTGCAAAGGTTCAACCAAGGAGAGTCAAATCACGTCTACGACATCATCAGTGGTGACGAATCTTGGATCTATGCCTACGATCCTGATTCCAAACAACAATCTACAATCTGGGTCTTTCAAGACAAGCCAAAACCGACTAAAGTTGTTCGTTCTCGAAGCACTTCAAAGAAGGTGGTGGCCACGTTCATTGGAAAAACCGGCCATATTGCGACTATTGCACTTGAAGATCGTAGAACGGTTAATGGAGAGTGGTATACCACAGTTTGTTTACCACAAGTCACTGCCAACTTCGAAAATCTAACTCAAAGCGACGCATCATCCTGCACCACGACAACGCAATCTCACACAGCGCTCGTCAAACGATTGAGTATTTGAAGCAGGAAAAAGTAGAAATTCTTGATCATCCTCCATACAGTCCTGACCTAAGCCCTAACGATTTATTTACATTTCCTAAAATTAAGAAAAGTCTTCGTGGTCAAATGTTCCAGTCCGGTGAAAAAGCAGTCGACGCTTTCAAGTCAGCCATTTTGAACACCCCCACTTTAGAGTGGTATAAATGTTATAATAACTGTTTTGAGCGAATGGAAAAGTGTATTAAGCTACGTGGTGAATACTTTGAAAAACAATAAAAAGTACTATAAGGTTCTAGTTGTGTTTTATTCTTCAAACGACAAAACTTAAAAGGCATCCCTCGTATAACAATTACGATAATTATTAATGCATCTGAGAAATGCAAGTGTAAGATCGTTAAACCTAACACCTTACAAAGAACAATGCTACCAGCCTCTCTGATAGCTATCCGAACATATTGTTAGAGCCTCGCTTGTTAACAATATCACCAGCAGGTGAAGGCTGATAGCTTTCTATCCATTCATTTGAATACCTATAAAATACGCCATATTAAATGCATGATATTCCGTAAATAAATTACGAAATAATAAAAATAAAGTTGAACAGACTTAACTAACAACACCTGCCCTTAATGAGTTGGTGTAACTACATCTATTATTTACGAACGCAAAATACGAAATTGAAATCGCTACCAGCGCTAGCATTGACGGGGCATTGGGTTACGGAATAAGTTAGGAGAGCACAGCGATTTAGATTTGCATTCACAGATTTAGTAAAAAAGTCAACTGAAATTGTACAGTTTGAACTATGTGCATTTTTAAATGACCGTGTATGAGACAAGCTGCAGTCAAATGACGGCTCACATACAGGCGAACTCCACCGGGGTAGCAGCACCCTCTCACAGAAGATCGATTTAAAGCAGTTAGTATAGCTATGTTTCGCACGATAAGTGAGAGGGCCGGAAGCCTAACCTCCCTGTATCCTACTACCATGTGTTAGCAACGTGTGAGCAATGCCTTTGATATTACAAGCATCATAGGCAAAATCTTTTCCGTAGTAGCTACTTAACAATAGGCAGGTCGTAAGCTTTTTGCAGACTTTATTATACAAAAGATCTTGATTGGAAAAGATCCAAAAGATAATATGACAGTGTCCATCCAGCCATTAACCAAAAACTGAATATAGGTCATAGGTCTTCCCAAAGACTTGGAAAAATCGTGGATCATTAACACCGAAGGGCTTGAGCTGATTTTACTAACTAACCTTCACAAAGTATTTGAGGAGATGAGAGATGATTGGCGTAAAAAGTACATTGACTATTCAAGTACAAAAGTCGTGATACCGTCGATACTGACAAAGGCTTAAATAGCAATCACCTGATAGAAAATCCATTATTTCATAGGCATAGCTGCGTGTTCTATCATACACGACAACTTGTACTTTATTTTGCGGATAATATGTCACAATTTTAATCGTAAGCATCTCCAATGCACTTGCCAACATGCAAGTAGCCTCCCATTGCACAGTCAAGTGGGTTTCCCGTAACTTGCTTCCGTTGAATACTCGACGCACTCGAACAAACCTTTTTAACAATATACCCGCAATGTAACGCCGGTGCAGGCGTCGCGCAATTAAACCTCACCTTTAATTACACTTTATTAGAACTGAAAATCTAATAAAGGGGATTTTTTTTTTCGAGTTAAGTTGATACCCTTGAGGTGTATACAGGTGTAGTGCTGTATTTATAGTTTAATCAGTTTATTATAAATCAACTAAAGGTATTTATTGCATATGATTTTAGCAATAATATATTTTTTTGCATAAAAATATCTGTATCTCTTTGTCGTAAGATAACTAAACTTGTATTTTAGCTTAAATTTCACAATTCTCAGGCTTCTAATTCTAATATTTTTTCTTTACAATCCAGTCTAATATAGAAAATTACTTTGGACTTTTTTGCAAACTTCTTTTTATAATATGTAACAAAGTCTGCAAACAAGCGTGCGTCCGGCCTTATATTTAGAAGCTCCATTACGTGGCTCATTAAATAATAAAAACATATTAATAGTTCTAATAAACACCCATCGCTTGTAACTCCCTCGACCAGTGAACTCTCAGCCACATATCACACGGTGTAACCAAACAAATATGAACTAAAAACAAAGCCTACAATATAAACTTTTATTCACATATTGTTTTCTTATATTTACGCGAATACTACACATTGAAATAAAACTATTTTTCGGATTTTATCGCGTTTATTTAATTTATGTTCCCGACGTTTCGTGAATCTCACCACCATCCAACACAGTTAGCTACCGTGGGTAAATCTTTGTTTCAGAGAGCACAAGGGATCTGTGATGAGCAACACCTGGCTGCCGAGATCCGTCACGTCAAGCAAGTATTGCATGACAACAAGCTGCGGATCCCGCGCCTCCATCACAGTGACCGAGTGAAACCAGCCACAGTCGAGCGTCTACCTGCTGTACTACCATATATAAGAGGTGTCACAGACAAGATTGGCTACATCTTGAAACGTGCTTCAATCAAAACTTATTTCAAGCCACCAAAGAAGATTAGTCAGTTCTTACCACCTGTCAAGTGTCACATTCCTCTACAAGATGCAGGGGTATACAAACTCGACTGTGAATGTGGGCTCTCCTACATAGGGCAAACTAAAAGATCAGTTAAAACCCGCGTAAAAGAACATATAGCTGACGTGAAACACCGGCGCTCCACGAAGTCTGCAATCTGTGAACATGTACAGGACCGCACCCGCCATTATATCAGATTTCATAATCCACAGATCCTCGCAAAAGAACACCGATTCCGACCAAGGATGATACGTGAGGCCATTGAAATTAAAAAACATCCTAATTTCAATAGGGAAGATGGCTGGGTGCTACCACCAACTTGGGATCCAGTAATTAATATAATTAAATCCAAAACCAAGTGTACCATTGCAAGACCTCGAGACACTGTGAGCACTTTCTGCGTGGATCGGACCGCAAACAACAACTTAATATGAGGGTACCCAGTTACTAACTATGACATCAGGACGTCTAACACCTCAGTCCCCCCGTGACCATGGCTGCTGTAAAGCAGCCGAAACGTCGGGAACATAAATTAAATAAACGCGATAAAATCCGAAAAATAGTTTTATTTCAACTTTTATTCATTAAATTCTATTGGCCAAACTTGATACAGAATTCGTGTCGGTACATTGTAAAGGGTGAGTTACCGCTGAAATTTGAAATACATATTTCGAGCGCACCGCCCCGGGCTGGCGGGCGGCGGAATGGGGAACTATTCAAATATTCCGAGCTGGGTACATTTTAACTGCACGGTTTTTTCATTGAAAACTTCGGTCTACTGTGAACGATGTGGCGGCCAACCGATTATTTTACATTCTATGAACACGGGTACTAGTTTCTGACGTATATTGTGGTATCGCTGATGTGCACTCTATAAACTACCGCTTAGAATTGTGGTTTGAGTGTAGGGCGCACGACTCATTGCACCAAGTGGTTTCCGGTTCAAGTCCCGTAGCACTAATTTCGGAAAAGGCCTATTTGTAATGTGCCCGTTTCTGGGTGTGAATAGGATCAACCCGGTCCATTAAACAGTTAGACCATACGGTTGGTGTATAAATAGTAGCCATGTAAATGAAAACCACACAGACTCGAGATAGGCTAATAGAATTGCAAACAAACTATAAGAAAAATATAATATTATATTATTTGCTTATAATATATTAGTGATATTTATGAAATAAAAAAAATATAAATCCCAATAACCTCATGAAGAGGAGGATCCAGCTGGGCTGGGCAGCGTTTGGGAAACTACGTCGAGTCTTCTCGTCATCCATACCGCAATGTTTGAAAACGAAAGTTTTCAATCAGTGCGTCCTACCCGTCATGACTTACGGAGCCGAGACGTGGACACTCACGGTAGGGCTGGTCCACCAGTTTAAGGTCGCTCAGCGAGCTATGAAGAGAGCTATGCTCGGAGTTTCTCTGAAGGATAGGATTCGCAATGAATACATCCGACAGAGAACCAAAGTTATCGACATAGCTCAAAGAATTAGCAAGCTGAAGTGGCAGTGGGCTGGCCATATCTCGCGAAGAACCGACAACCGCTGGGGTAAACGTGTTCTTGAGTGGAGACCTCGACTCGGCAAGCGTAGTGTAGGACGCCCTCCGACCAGGTGGGATGACGATCTGCGAAAGACTGCAGGCAGATGCTGGATGCGGCAAGCTGAAGACAGGGCGCTATGGCGCTCATTAGAGGAGGCCTATATCCAGCAGTGGACAAGCATAGGCTGATGATGATGATGATGATGAACCTCATCAATGTCGAGTGGCGGTGTGGGTTGACCAGGAAGCTGCTGGTAGTAAGTATTTCCGGGTTTTATAGCAATAGCTGTAATTTCTGGTAGTAGTTATTATTCGTTTCTAAGTATATCAACTACCCTATTACACCGAAATTAAAGCTACACCCCCTACCCTGCAGCTTACACCAAATTTATCTATCTAATTAAGCTCGACCACTTGAAATTCAAAACATCCGTGGTGGTTGTTATCCCGCGCGGTGCAGCAGTGGTCGCTGCGGTTGCGGTTTATTAATTCACAATGAACTTGCTTGTTCCGGTAGCCAGTTGGTTGGTGACCAATGTTTGTAAAAGCAATTCTACACGGTCGGATTGACCATCCAACTGAGGGAGACGGAGATATTAAACAAAATGAGACGTACGAATCAATTTTGGAACACGATGATGGGTAGGTTGGTCGAGAGTGAACTGGCGTCGAGGACCTATGTTTGAGTAGATATGGATACTAACTTTACTTAAATGAGACTCGGAAACATTCCAAACAGTTAGTGAAATTGATTGGAACCATGCACTTTTCAACGAAGGAAATTAAATACATGTAGTAGGTCCGTGTAGTGATAGGTTACTACGGAGTAGTGCCCAGTGCTTTGTTATTGTCTACGACGATCTATTCTCTATACTAAGACTACGAAATCCACAAGAAGCCTGAAATTGGTGCTGTTTTAACTTGGCACCTTACGTAAAAAAATTGCAACTTTAATTGAATCTTAACGTAACGTTAAACTATTCGCCCATATTCGCGGCTGAAACCCCGAAACATCAATAAGCAAGTTTCTTTATCTATTTTCCCCATGGCAACCCTAATTCTCTTAGTTCATTCGGGCCTCACTAAGCTGGGCCTTGTTCTCCCGGAAAAAAAGTGTAAAAAAAAAAGAAAAAAATATTTTTAGAATTGCGGTTACAAATCCGCTGTGGGTACACATTGCCTGTCTCCGGATCAGGGTTTCTGCGGATTCTGTGTCCACGGTTTGGTGCGAAAATTCTGTTACCGAGTTACTACTTGTTCTACAAAAATAATATTTATATATCTATAGTAAATATATAAATTAGCCCTTTTGACGCCTACTACTGGGCACGGGTCTCCCCTCAACATGAGGGGGATTCAGGCCATAATCCACCACGCTGGCCCAGTGCGGGTTGGCGGATTTCAGATGTCTTTCGAAAATTGGTGAGATCTTCTAAGACATGCAGGTTTCCTCGCGATATTTTCCTTCACCGTAAGTAAGTGATAACAATATAGAAATTATGATTCGCCCATAGATTTCGAAAAATCCAGATGTGCCAGCCGGCGTTTGAACACAGGACTTGGTGCCCGCAAGACGTGTTCTTTACTTATCCAGGGTATTAGACTTTATACAGTCTATCAGGATAAAGCGTCCGTATTCTCATCAAACCGAATAAAATGCAGTCAAAAGCTAGTCTAAGTTAAGTAGTGAGATGTTGAGCTGTTTTATTCTTCACAAGATGCTTTGGCTCGTCTCAAGAGGTCCTTCAAAGAAATATTTCTGCATTGTTTTAATTTAGAAATAATGTAGACTAGATGAGAGCAGACGTCAAACAAAGAAGATAATACAAGGTAGGTACTCCTAGGTATTATAATGCATGAATCAATTCGTAAACGAAGGTACTCTCTACAAATTGTCTCTAGAGGGTGACATCTCTAGTATTTTTTTTTCAAAACCTAACTTTGTAATTCTAAAACTATCAGCTTTGGAGCAAACTTGAAAAACAAAATGTTTTATAGGTATACAGCTGTTGACAGATTTAATAAGTCTACAAAACCTATAGTACTTCAACTGTCCCACAAAGCCGATAGGTTTAGATTTACAAAGTTAAATTGCAAAAAAAATTGTATACCCTTTCTGTTTCACCTTGCAAGTCAAAATGCAATAAAATCAAGCAAAGAATCTATACTGATCCTAACCCACCTTCAACACTTCAGTACAAACGTTTACTACGGAAATATAATTTCGTCCTAAATATACTTTTGACATCTTTTATATACTTAAATGTTTTAATTCTGTTTTAATACGCACAAATCCCCGGGCGGGCTGTATCTTTTTATCTTTACAAGTTTAAGCCTCTCGTTTGCATTTTTTATTTAAAAATATTTAAGTATTTTCCTTTTTATTTTTACTCGTTTTTTTATAATAATTGTAAAGCTTTAGTACCGAGTTATTGGGAACACGTGTTTTGGAGGGTTGCTAAATTCGTTTGAAGGAAAATACTTATTGTGAGGATTACATAATATGAAGCTATTGTACTGAGTCATGTTTATTGGCAATTATGATACCTTTAGGATGTTCTTTGCTTTTGTTAGCCGCTTTTGCCAAAGTCTCATCTGTTGATCAAGATAACGATATCGTAATTTCTACTTTTTTACGATCCTCTGTCACTTGTAAACATAACATAGTCTCGTTTCCTGTAATGGTTTGCCAACAAAATAATATTCCATTAGTTCCGTTACCACATTTATTCAATATTAAAATCAATTTTAATCCGCAAAACAAAGGCTGTTACAGCACAAATATTAAATATTATTCACGATCGATTTCATGCATGCTCTTCCATTTCCCCGTATCCGCTGGCGGATCCGGATAAAAATTGTTATCCCCGTACACAAACATATTTTTTGTTGTGTTTCGTGCACGATGTACAAAGTATTGATTAACGCCCGGCTCTCAACGGTCCGGGTAATAAATAAAAATAAAAAATCAACCGGACTGCATTGCCTCCGGGTATGCACTCACGACCGTTCAAACATATAGTAGGAACATAATGTATACGGAGAAGCGACCGGCATATCCGGACCCGCCGTCCGCCCCACTGCAACCGGGAATCCGGGTAAACCGGCGGTGTTCCTTTAAACTACCCGGATCCCGACTGCTGGTACCTTTACATGGCCACGAGGCACAGTAAATGGATTTTTTATTTCCATTGAACGTTTCATATGGTGTATAATACATTTTTTTTATTTTTGGACTCTACATTCGCGTTGACAATGCATTATAATTGTCATATCTACACAATACAATAAAAGCTTGAATAAAAATTATTTATTAAACGTGGAAAATATTGGTAACGTTTGTACAGAAACACCAATGGTTCAATCGCTGGCATCGTCTTGTGAATGCCGAGGTCATGGTTCTAATTTGTAAATATCATTGCACTACTAACATGATCTAGTTACTTGAAAGGCTTGCCATGTATTGGAAAAATGTATTGTGTGAGCTTTTCAGTTTGATATAGTGTCAGTTCGCGTAAAATAATCTACAGATAATTTTAATATGCGCTCAAAATCCTTACACATGACATACTTACTTATATACCTGCTTATCAATCGTTCGTAGCATGACCAATAATGATGTGTGTAAAGTGTTTTCTATCCACGAGTTATTGGATTATATAAAAATGAAAAGTAATATCTTTTTAGACAAATAAACGAGTAGGTGGTGAAAATATTTGATATCTTTTTATGTAATTTCAACACTAATTTAAATAAAAACAAATGAACGAACCCCAATAGTAATTACCCACAAAAAACATTTTATTCCAACCGCTTTCGTTAGACAGTTCGGCCACAATAAAAATATGTAAATGCGGGGACGCCGACGAAGCCATTCCGGTTAATTGCAAAACCACCACCGTCGGTTTATATATTAAAATCACGCGACAACACTAATGAGGAGCCGTAATATGCGGCGAGGGGGGTACCGGGGGGCTGGGAGGTGGGGACGCGGAAATACGTCACTTGGTTGTGGTTTCAAGAAAATTCGGCTTGTCTGTGGTCACATTTCTTTGTTTGATTTTGCCCTTAAAAAAATAAATTATGCCACTACTGTATGAATGGGTTGTAAGAGCTGCTCTGGAGCACGTTAGATGCTATTGATCTTAAGACTACTTATTTACTAATAGGACTACTAGCTTATAGGTTGTTTCTTTTACATAATTTTGTTTAAAAGTACTTAGAATGTTAAGGGTATATACCCTCACATATGTCACCTGTTGCTATACCATCGATGTTATAGTATATATATATACTACTAGCGGCCCGCCCCGGCTTCGCACGGGTACATTGCGGTTACATTATTCGAGTTTTAGTAAGAAGCCCTATTTTTTGAAAATATATTATAGCCTATGTCACCCGGGGATAGTGTAGCTTGCCAACAGTGACAGAATTTTTCAAATCGGTTCAGTAGTTTCGGAGCCTATTCATTAAAATCAAACAAACAAAGTTTTCCTCTTTATAATATTAGTATGATGACGACAACCCCAGAAATAACAGAAGATAAAGTAGCATCATCTAAACATCGCCTGGATAAACACACGACTTGTAAAAACAATCTCAAATCCCCGAACATTCGATTTATTGCGTTCTTAATCGGCAATCAGCCGGCGATTTGTCACTCAATCTAATCTAGGTTAAGGGAACTTTAGTATCGCGATACTCGTGATTCTTCCAATTAAAACTTCAGAGCCAATTATTGCGAAGCCGTAATTTGTCGAATGGATTCGTAAATATCAATTTGGATTATTAACTAGATTCTGTCAACGACTCCATTCGCGCGACAAGTCTGTTTGTTAAGCCAAAATATATGTTTTGATGATGGAATGCATGAGGGAACCTGCTGCCAGAGAGTCTCTCCAACCCTCCTGACTTAATGGCATAAGTACTCTGACGCGAGTGTAATTAAAACAAAAACGGCGCGTTTTCTTTTCCGTCATTTTCAACCCATCCCAAACTTTTCTAAGTGTTATCTCACCCAAAACATTCCACTATTTCCGTCTTGTGGATTCGTCATCGGGGTCCATCCTGCCACTTTCCCCCGATCATCGATCCCTGGTGCCTTTGAAGTACTTTCTCTATTCGAAAGTGGATCTTATCAAAGAGTTGATAAAACACTATTTTCACAAGAGCCCTATTACAAGAGGCCTCGTATTATTCTAGTAACCAAACCCTAGCGTGTTGATACTACGACCAAGTAGATGTTGAAATCGAAACTTGTACTATTCCGCGCAAAGTTTCGCGTTGTTCCAGCCCACTGAAGCAGCTACGCACGATGCTTCCTATTAGCCGTCACCGCCAGTGACACGGCGACAGATATGGGAAATATCACGCTATCACGGAGAGCTACTGAAACTGAGAAGTCGGCTCACAATACGACAGTGTCGACAGTTCTTCCTAGTCCACTAACCACTCGCCCACCCGTGCCGAACGGTTTCTAGTAGAGATCGGTCGGTAGAGTAGTTAGTGCACTACATCAAAACTAACGTATTTAAAGTCGAGTAGAAGTCGAGCGGGATTCGAGCGGATAACAGACTTGGACCCCCGATAAAGAATTAATAGAAAAGTGTCAAGACTGTCAAGTTTATGATATCAGAGGTATCAGAATGAAAAACGTAATTTGAGATACGTAGCATAATAATATGATAAAAATAATGGTCTTCTAAAATAATAATATTCTGGACAGAACGTAAAAACTGTAGAAAATTAACCAAAATAAATTGTGTCATCGTGAGAGAAAATTGATTCTAGACTTCACGAATAACTATTAAGATACTGACAATTAGGAATTGTATGTAATGTAAATCAAGTTCAAGAACTCAAATCTGGGGCGCAACGGGAAGCAATAGGCGTCGCTGCTGTAATTTATTTATTTTGTCTTAAATCCCTAGACACGGGAGTGACAATAGAGAGTTCACATTAAAAAGTTTAACGGCAATTTTGGGGTCAAACCATCATTCGTGACTGCGTGAATTGATGTGAAAATGGATTTCCTTAGTCATTTTCAAAATAACCTGTTTAGTATTTAATTGAGTAGAACAAATTTTGCAAAAAAATGTGTGGTATCGAAATTTCTGCAAGTATTTTTATGGCTTTTCCTCCAAGGTAATCTTGAGTAGTAAAAACAATATTACAGTCCAAAGATGTGTTCTATCTTCATACACAAATTAGTACTACTACTGTAAAGCCGGAAGACATTTGATTGACAAATCATCTTCTCAAACTTCCATTCATTATACTGGACTCAAATTTTCAAAAGCATTTCTGTGGCGCATAACCGCACTGAGTTATAGTTTCAATCACACAATGGATTACGAAATGAATTTACTAAATTTTACGATTGTCTGTTAAAACTATGGTTCAATAAACTTGGGGCTTCAACAACAGGCCGCATAATGGTGGATTTAGGTTCCTACATTGAGTATGTTAATACATACTTATATCAAGAATAATTAGAGAAGAATTGTAGCCTTAAGTCAAAGTCCAACCGTTTATTTTGTTTAAGCCTACGGGGGCACTTACAAATAGTCAATATGTTTTTTTTACTTAATTCGTCATTCATCTACAACCGGATCGGAACGCGACCTCGAATGAGAAGATTCGGCAAGAAACTCAACGGGCTTGTCTTTTTACATTTTGTTATATTTCTTTTAAATCGCCAGTTGCTTATATAGATCCTTTTTTCTTTTTTTTTAAGTCGCTAGTTGCTTATATACTTAATAATTATAGTAGTAGATATTAATATAAATATAATAGCTCCAATGTGTTGCCTTTTGAGACCTTATTTCGTAAGTACTTACCACAAAAAAAAATCTGTTGGTACAACTTGCTAGTTGGTTAACACGCTAGGTTATTAAATAAATCGTCAGCTGTTGGAAAACCAACTATTACATCACTTTTTTACTGTAGGTAAATATCGTGCCCTATTAAAATAAGACATTATAATAATATAATTGACAAACAATATGAATTCTCCTTCAGTCGCTATACATGTCTGAACCAGACCTTACACGTAAACAGTAAAACGCAACACGCGTATATAACTTCACAATAATTTAATTTGTTAACCCTTAACCGCTGGTTTTATGGGGCTGGGTTACACTCAAGTTAATTACTCAGGGTATCACAAACGGTTACCTATAAAAGATAGCTTTATTATGGAGTACGAACGTATTTTGATAGCTACCTCCCATTAAACTTACACAAAGGAATTCAAATATACAACGGGATATTGGGATTTACTAAGCATGTATGTACATTTTATTTCGGCGGAATATCACAAATATTGGCTTACGTCATTTGAAGTGTAAAAATATCACCACATCTACACAAATATTCACCTAAAAGCTATTTAAACAAAGGCTATTTAAAACTACCATACATTTCTCAGTCTCCAAAGTGTTCAACCCCGGAGTGAACTCCAATGATGTGTGGGTGAATGGGTTTAATTCAACAGCTTTGTACGCTGTTCCTGGCACGGTTACAGAATTCGGAAATGTTATTACAAAATTGTGGTTATTTGTTACAAGAGATTCTGATAAAGTGGTTCAATGGTTTTAGGAAATTTGCACAGAATTTTTATACTCGCTCTCACTTAACTAGAGTGATCAATAAGATACTAACATATTAAATATGAGAGAGTTTGTATGTTTTAACAAGAAATATTTAAGTGAAGTATGTAGTCGCCAATTCGCACTGGACAAGATTTGGACAAGTGTCAGGCATTGATCGAATGTCAATTAATTTGGAATAGCTCAGAAGCAATTTTTAGGTGCGAAAAGTTTGCTTACGCAACAAAATCAAGCTAAATATAGATCAATTTGATAAAATTGTAGTTAAATTATCTATAATCAAATTTTCTACTCATTTACAAACAGACTAAAGTTAAACACGTATAAATGAACTCAACAAGCGGCGCGGGCGCACTCCCAAACGGTGCATTAATTAAGATCTCCGCAACAGATTGTATTAAGCAACGGGCCCGATTAACCTGTCTGTCTTCGGGTCTATCAGGGCTCTATCGTGCAGCTAGCATAAGGTCGTGATTACGAGCGGAGCGGTAGCGTTAACTGCTTATATTGACTATTAGATTTTACTATCGATAGAAAAACTGGGGTAAATATCACTCTAGCAGGGCACAACATACGGATTTCCAAAATCCGTGCAGCGGTCCTCAGGGTGTTTACCTTCACTCCAAGCTATTAAACCAAAACATACCAACTAAGAACTTTACGCCGAGATAGTATTGGGTAATAATTGACAAATAATATTTTTGCTACAAGGGATGGGACAAGTTTGTGAAATGGGCCTTTCATGATTAGCTCTGGTCTGGGTGTCGCATGGATTGCCGCCAGTCCATTGTACGTTATACTAGTACAAGCGTTGCTTGGTATGTGTACATACAGTTGGTGTGGTCAGTCTGGTGATATTGTTTTTGAAAACGCTTCCCAATCACAACCGTCAGCAATAAACTTACTGGAGTTACCCTACCCTGGCTGACTGGAATTTAACGCAATGTTGGTTTTTAGTGTATCATAATTAAATAAGACACCCGTTCGTAAAGCGTGATTGTAAGAATTAAAACAGCTTAATATTTAACACTTGTATATCTCTTTGTATATCTAATATCTGTAACTTTAGAACAATGGACTAATTGATGTGATAATTTCAATAATGAATAGTGTGGTTTCCTAGTTAATTTATCTTGAAACTTGTTCTATGCAAGATGTGATTTCCATATATTATCATGGTTCTTTGCCTAACGCCGATGTTCTCTAAGAAGGTGGGACTACTCCGGTCGAAGCAGCCCGTAAGTATATCATGCCTTTAGTTGATATACTTAGCTTTTATTAGCTACATCTACCACCGTAACATCCGCCTCACGCACCGCCCCTCCAACTTTGTAATAAATTTGAACTAATTCATCTAAGGATTAAATAATATCAAGATAACGAAACTTAGCTAATTAATCAAAGTCTACTTATTCATAGTCCGCAGTATCCCAGCTATGTTTTTCCCGGGATCTAGTCAATTCTCAAAGCAAGTCCTGTGTTAAGTATTAATAAGCTATCCTCAGCAGCTAGCTCGAGCCGTGTAATTACCTACAGGGTGGCTCGCTCGCTAACTACTGCTATCGGCCTGCGCTCACTCAAATATTTATACAACCTTCTTTCACTTTGAACTGTCGACAGGCTAAGATGAGTAGTACAAGTTTGGTATACTTTAGAAAAGAATCTGCAGTTACTAATACTTAGTTTGAAGTGGACACCGGGTCCTCGTGCTTCCTCGTGGATCAGTGCGAAAGCGTTGCCGCAACCCCACCACAAACCGGGAGTCTAACCACCGTGGGGTTTCAGTCGGTATGGTCTGCAAGGCATCCGAGATAAACCGCCGGCCTACTCAGGGACTTAAAGGTATCCATAAGAATTTCAACATGCTAAGAAAAATGTGGGCTCATCCATCCCTATTAATTAGGGCCTCGGTGGTGGTCGGGACGGTTCACCATTTGCAAAATACACGCGTGATATTGGTGTGTGTTGCTGGCTAAGAAAAGAAGAAACAGGAGAGCAAAGAGCAGATTGATTTTATTAACGAGTAATAGAAGGGGTCATATTGAACGTATGATCGGTATTAGGAAGGAAACTCCACTTCATTCTCAACCCTAAATTGGTCGTAATAAAGTTAAACTTCTATTTGCACCTGTACATGGATTACATAATACGATGCTATGGTTAGCTTTAAATCAAATGTTTGCTTGTTAGCCTCCAAGAGGATATTAAATGTTCCGTATTAAAATGTATACATACTTTATTACACAGTATTTTTTTAATATGTTTTTTTTTTTTTAGTCATTAAATTGGGCCGAAACAGATGAAAACCTTGAAAGATATCGTCACACTCAGTTGTGTCGAAACAAGACACAAATTGCAGGAACCATTTTTCTCTGTTCCGCTTCTGTTAATTAAAACGGCTTAAAAATTATTAATAACAGTGTTATCTAACACCTACAAAACATTGTCTGCGTTCGCAACACGTGGCGACGTTACACAAGTGTGTCCGTGATGTATCTGCATGAATCACGACGCCACGGTGTCTATGTGTGGACTGTCACGTCATCAATGTCAAAGTTTGATTCATGATCATCATTCAACCTTGGGTATTAACCTCTCTATTGTGCACTAACTACGCAAGTATGATACGCAAAGGATGTTGGTTGCTTTGTTTGATAAGCAGTGATACAAGTTGGTAGCAAGCCTTGTGTGGATGCCCATCTAGGTGTTTACCCGAGTATTAGTGAAATTTACAACTCTTCCGTTCGTTCTGCTGTCAGTACAGGCTACTTATCACAGTCGGTAAGCTATGTGAAAACTTTGAAACTAGAGTTGGACACTGGTTCATACGATAATAAAGAAACAATAAATGTTCCCACTTGTACTGAACGGTGAAGGAAGACATCGTGAGGATACCTGCATGTCTTTCGAAAGATTATACGTTGTTACAAGTATTGGTAGGGTTGAGACTGTGTAGTTGAGCGGTCCCTAAGTAGATTCCAAATGTCAAATGACGTAGCGTTATAGCGCAACCCAAGCACGGCTCCACTATCGCAGGAAGCCACTCAGGCCTAACAACATGCATTTGATTGTCATACGTAGAGTGCCCCACAGAGGATTGGGGGCTTAAAACAAGACTGAGACATTATTTTTGTATGCCAACTAAATTACTTCAAACTCTAAAACCAGTTTACATAAATAGGTCATTTTTTATACATTTTTAGTTCAAGACTTCTGATAATAATCCGTGGGGTCAAACAAGACTCCTGATAAACTATGGCATCCGGCCCCAGTCACACCGAAATGGGATTAGCGCGATAACCGGTCCAGCCGCAGCCGGGAACAGATCTCTGACCCACATTGGCTGATAAAGTCGCCCCGTACGTGACGATAAACCAATATGACTAACTCTAGAGTTGCTTGTCGCTGGTGCAAGTTTAAAGAATTTTGTCTTATTTCTAAACAAATTAAGGTAGAAGACTCGACTCTTGGCATGCCAACCTTCCGCTGATCTAAAGAAGAGGTCAACAAGAGTCTCAGTTGATACGGGTAATTAGTCTGAACACGCAAGTCTCATCAGATCAACAACAGCGAGAAATAACATAAAATACCTACTTAAGTTATTCTCAATAATATTGTGCAAGTCACGGCCATCCTACCTATAGGAGCCTTTTTGCGTCAACTAGACCGCAAGGCTTAGATGACTGCGTCTACATATCACGAGGTAATGCCAAGAAAGGTATAGCCGAGCAATCAGTTCGGCGTCTGACCTCGTAGACGTAACGATATCAGGGTCGTAACAAAGTGTTTGCCTCGCGCGGTTGCTCAGTATGAGTGGAGGTAGCTCATACCTTATTCTATAAAACGCTCGCAGAACCGATCGCAATTGGGGCAGAGAAGTTCTAGAATGGTGGTCATGAGTGAAGCTAACAGCGGAGGATCTTCTTGTGGTATCAATCGGTGAGGCCTATGTCCAACAGTGGGAGTCTTTGGGTGATGGATAGAGTCACTTTGGAATGTATAAGTATCCCTCCATACTCTTTCTCATCGCTTGTGCCTTATGCTGCTGTAAAATTGATTATCAACCGAGCGACAATTTGCGACTTTCAGCTGTCGCAACAGCGTTCATGTGATGTCTCATAACTTGTGACCGCTGCCCAGTGACTCATTGGGAGATAACAGCTTTACGCGCTAGCCATTTGGTTCTGTACGATTAGAATAACAGCCTTTTGTAGAAATGTTAATCTAGGTTCATCATACTCGACTTTAGCGTCTCTATGGAGACATGGACCTTGGAAATGTCGCTAGGAATGGCAATAATACGACTCCTATGAATTAGCGTTCTGTTTGACTAATGGGATTGTCAACCCTATGTTACTAAGGTCTTTGCAATTCGTTAGTGGGGTCTTTAAGGGCAAATGGGTTGCCAAATAGCCTCAGTGTAAATATCGGTTTTATTACAGGTTACGTTAGCTATTTACGTTCATTTTTAAAAATTATTACGTCCTCAGTTCTATAATTTTACTATCTAAATTACAAATAGACGAGATCCTTATCTGTGATCGTATTAATAAAAGTTACCCACACATTAATTCGATTAATTACCATACAACTTTCACACATTTTTTTACCTTTGCCCATTCCATTTGGTGTTATTAAAAAAAATACAATGCGGTCAAAACCGGTTCTAATCCGGCGCGATCCGGTTTTCACACGGCACGCGAGACCGTGTTTCGAACGAGTGGTTTTTTTGTTTTGCGTGAAAACACCTTTGGTGGCGTGAAAAAATTATGAGATCCGCCCCGGTTTATGTTGCGTATACTCGTATAGCCAGATTTTTGGGTGGTTTTCGCTGGAGAGTAGGTATGTATCTCTTGCTTGGTTCGGTCAAGAAACTTTACGGCAAGAATTTACTGCAAGACGTTATGGCATTAAGTTTTTTAACGGACATTCTCTAGATTATAGTCTTGTCCACTGATCTTGCCAATTTTTAAATTCTCGGTGATGTTGTCCAACAAGTCTTGCGAAGGGTGAGCATTAATTGTAACGGGGTCCCATAAAGTCATTGATTGCGAGTAAAGACCACTAAAGCGATGAGGCGTCTTTATCAAAATTCCAATTTCGAACTTCCCTAAAATATTAACTGTCTAACATTTGGAAAAGGGTTGGTGAAATTATGTTAGGGCTGGCACGATCTTTAAAAACATTTTTATTCTTATTTTGTATACTTTGTATAAAATAGGATTTTCCTTTTAGTTTTGTAATGCAATAAGCTAGATCTCAGGACCATTAGACTAAGATATTTTTAAAGGTTAGACTAATTTCATTATCTTTAATTGTAATGTTTTAATTTTCGTCATCTAGCAGCTACCTATTGTAACACAAATGTATCTGGATGAGAGTGAAACAGAGATAAATCCTGAATCTTCTTTATTTCCACTTTTATAACGGCCCACAAATGATGATTGTGAATGTTTTATTCTTTAATTTACCCCAACGCACCAACCCTATCCCGCCTAGTGGTTACGCAACCCCAGCGAGCCCGATATATTATGTATAGCAGTGGTATTCCACAGACAAGTTTTCACGCCACTTTTGACACTAATTATACACCAGAATATTTCGGGGTTCCCTACGAAAAATGTATGCGAGGAAAAATCTTTTTTTTACTCTTGTACTTAGTTCGTTGAAAAAACTTATTTGTCTTTAAAATTATAACGATGTAGCTTCTTCTGCACTAAAACAATCATGTTTATGTAAAACACGTGTTTAAAAATATATCACTATTTATTTTCAAAGTCAATATTTGGTGTTGGGCTGACTTGACTTTAATAAACACGTCAAGACCAAAAAATATGTATGTATAAAATTATTATTATTACCTACAGAACCATGCATCGAAACTCGTGCCACCCAGTCACCGGCGGTCATAATGACAGTCTCAGCCAGTTGCAACGATAGTCGCAGCACGTAATAGTCGTGAATGTTTTACGAGCTGGATGCCGATCGATCCCTACTCGTCACGATACATCTACAGGGTGTGTTCAGGGAACTGTCCGCTACCAATTCTGAGTATAACAAATTCTACGTTCACTAAACCAAGACAAAGATATAAAATAAAAATCAATTTATTTTTATTAATGTCGCAAAGCACTTATGAATAGTCAGAATCTAGCAACGGTTCAGAATGCTACTTCCAATGAGAAGATCCGGCACGAAACTCAATGGTTAGGTACCCTTCTGAATGAATAAAAGATGATGCACATTCTCAGGAACAGCAAAACAATGTGAGTAGGCAACACTATTGTCACTAAAAAGACAATTAAATCTCACTCAGATTTACCAACCAATGTCCGTTGGGACAAAAAGGATCTAGAATAGCAGACACGAGTTGGAAGTCATATTTGGGGACAGCCAAGCATGTGGTGGCTGATGACTTCAAACCCATTAAAGGATGCAGGTAGATGCGAGTAGCGAAGAACCGTGATTTGTTGAAGATGTGGAAGTAATTGAGGAACACCTATTATTAGCAGTAGAAGTCTTCCGCCTAAAGGATGGGAGTAATAATAATATAAAATATGCTATATAGTCCACTATGCAATAACCCGCTGGTAACACTACATGCGTCAGTATCTTTGGGACGTCTTCTGCTGATAGATGGATAGTTAACCTAGTGTACAACCACATGACCTCACGATCCACAACCACAACTTACTTCTCACTAGATTATTAAAGCAGTAATACTAGTAAATTAATAAAATCGTAGCCAACCGTAACCCGACAGCAAACACGTCGTAATGACAAGTCACACCTCCTTTAAGTGCCATGAATGTTTTACGAGGAAGTCCGATCGATGGTACCACTCGTAAAGCCAGGATAATAGCAAGCAGGGGTGCTAAGGGTTGACACTCCTAAAGACGGGGTTCTTGGCTACAAAAATACTATTGGGTTTTAAGAGGCATTACACTCAATGTATGAAAAAGATTGCCATCTCTGACTGATTTCGAAAAACAGCATTATTTTTGAGATAGTTTTTTAAAATAAGAACGTAGGAATGCGGCAGTTTTAATGACTTTAGAAGAAGATAAGCATCACTTTCCTTTTGAAAAAAAAGTTACATTACATTTGAAATGGGAACAAAGGGTGGTAGGTATTTGGTGTGTATGTGTAGTCTAAGTGGATTTTCAGGAGTATCTATCACGAGACTATAGTCAGTATGACTGTAGTCATAGTGATTAATAGATACTTAAAATATACGTCCAGGGGTTCAGTTCTTCAGTTCATTGTCACTTGGTTAATTAAAACCGAGCACGTATATGCGTCGAAATAAAACGTGTACCAATTAAACAATGCTGATCAAAGTGCAGATGAACGTAGAGAGGTAAACACGGTGCAAAGTAGATGCAACATTTGTAGACAATGCTCTATTATGGTTTACGATTGTAATAATAACAAGTCGCGGACCAAAGCTTTCATTACTGCTTGTTCTCGATATTATTTTCATCGATCGAGTCGCTAAGCAATTGTAGAGTTTGGTTCCCTACGCCGTTGGATAGTAACTCTATCTTCTTTACAATCAACTGGTGGTGGAGCCCAGCTGTAGACAATATTGACTACAGCTCATATACAGGGTGGCTCCAACTGTAGTACAAAACTCTCACAGAAGATCGGGGTAAAGTAGCTTTTACGACTGCGTTTCGCACAATGAGGGAGAGAGCCGAAATGGAGTGGAGTGAACCACACAAGAGATGTATTTGACTGACAATAATGGGTTTTAAAATTTCTAACAAAAACTTGAATTAAGCTGTTGAGTTCTAAGATAGAACATTTGATTACGATCGAGGTACAATAGTAAGAGCATCTATTGCAATGCGTAGCTTCTGCGCAGTATCAGTCTCGTATTACAATTGTGAGATTATTGTAAACATCTTTATTTATGTTTGATAATGATAGTTTTGTGGTGCAATATGTCTATTATAATTACGCAAAGAATGGTGTTTTCATGAGAACTTATTTAGCATAGGATTAATCACACATGCTTATCTCAGGAAAATCTAAGGAAATATTGATAAATAGATAGAGTTCGAAGTTTAGTTACAAAATTTATTTGTAGCAACTCTAGACCATTCTCGAATACTTCAATAATTATACTCTCATGTTATTTTATTTCTAACATTAATTATCAATAAAACCCTAATGTGGTCTACGTCCCGATAAAAGATTACGATCAAAGAAAAACCGCATGCAATATAAATAGTACGAAAAAAGAACGAATATTTACGAGCGGAGTACCAGCGCTGCACCCGCGGTGACTGCAAACGCCGCGTGGCACCACATACCGCTTATTCCGACCATACGACCAGAACACCATGACCCACCAACCCCCTTCCCACACCCTCAAACCTCACACACATCGACGAAGTTATGGGTGCGAACGTAGGTCGATGTGTACTGGTCGTTTCAGGGGCTTTGACGATTTACAACCTACTTTGATTTACTTTTAATGGGACTAAAAGTAAATTTACGCATGTAATAAATCAATATGGCGGGTTTAGGAAATATTCAGCCTTGCAACATGAAAAGTGAAATGTTATTTTGATGGTATATTACTGTTTCCGGTTTTCCTATCGTGTTAAAAGTAGTGCATTGTTTTATCCGTATTTACAGATGTCATTAGAGTCAGCATTGCATAGTTACACCCTAGACCTCTTAAAATTATTGTTATCTTATTCAACAAATATATAGGGGGCTTTTTGTTCTATAAAATATATATTTTCAAAGTGACTAAAGTGCACATCAAAGTTAGTACCAACACAATTTTAATGGAAAATTCATAATAATTTCCGTTCGCTTTACACCGCGCTGTGGTGCGAGTTGTAAATCAGGCATTTAACAATAAAACCCAATTAACCGGCCGATATAAACCGGCGGGTAGTTAATTGAAAATTGACCTGTCCACGGCAGCGCGTCTTTCACGAACACGTCTGTTCACTTGTTCATGGAGGCAGAACGTTGAAAACCGTCTGCCCTTTGAAATCTATTTTATAATTATGTTTTTCATGGTATGTTCAGGTTGAACGGGAACATGGCTGAATTTTTAGCGCGTAGAATTAGTCTATTCATTGAGACCAAGAGTATAAAAAGAAAAAAGTTTAGATTTAATTTTTACAAATATGAGGACAACTGTCTTTTAAATATCTCTATTCAGTAATTTGCTGGTGCTTACATTCATGATAGGTACTATTATGCACCTTTGTAAGATACTACAAGCCCTTCTGTTTCAAGTACCTTGAATAAAAATCTCCTTCTTTTAACTTAATACAGGTACCTACAGAAAGGGAAACATTGCACTCGCTACAGGACCCACTCTACCTAGAGCAATAAATCCCACTTCATATGTTTGAACAATAAACTTTAAGTGCGCCATAACTAAACAAGATGTGCACTAAATTTAACACTTAACTGAATTTAATCTAGGGCGGCGGGGTACGTACGAGAGCTAGGAAACATTGATGGGGTTGACAAGGGTGAAATATTCCCATAAAATCGGGAAAACTTTAACACGAAGTCAAGACAACTCTCGTTTATGTAACCAAGATTGGTCGACGGTATAAAAAGAATCGGGGAGAGATGTGGATGAGATTAGCATGGAATGAAGATGGATGGATTATAGGGTGGACATAAGGAAATTTATATCCGGTAGTGGTCACACACAACCAATTAGCTATCTAGAGATAGTGCTAAATACAAGTGTCGTGAACGTGATATACACGCATCAGCTCAAAGCTGCTAGTGTATCAATAAATAAATAAATAAATAATAAGATAGATATAGTGATAAATTGGGAGTTGTAAAAAGTTCTAACTACACGTACTTCTAGAGAACCTAGCATACCTGTGTAGTAGTTCAAAATGTTGGTTAAATCGATTTTGTCTCATGATTTCCTTTGATTTAATAAATAATGACAAAATCTGTGACACCTGCTTAACTTGGGAGGGATACAGTTATCTGCTTCTTATTTTGTTCTGTTACTATGTCCTTTTCAGTTCGTTATGAGTGCTTCAAGTACATTATTCATTCATTGAATAGTTTATCCTAGTGATGCCAGGAGCTTATTATGTCAGCTGGCAACACTAGCATCGGGGTTAATTGAAAATAGCTGTCAAGTAGCCCACCTGACGGAAATGAGCGTCTCTTGGCGGTATCGCTACTTAGCGGGAATGCGTTTTGTCTGGATGCCGGTAATGTATGTGTACTGCACTTTGATGCGCACTGTTTTGATTAGAAACCTGTTCAATTTGATTGTTTCGTTTGCTAGTCAAGCAAGCAATTCAAGAAAAAGTATATGATTCTGTAGTATTTAAGTAACATCCTGCAATTTGGCAGCCCACTGCCTTCTTCTATGAGAAATTGAAGGATGATACTTATTTTCATAATAAAAAAGGATAGACAAATTTGACTTGTGACGTAGATAAAAAGAGGGTTGTAGTAGAAATCGTTGGCTAACAGTGGAACGAAATAAGTAAAAAAAAATTGTACGACTCAATAATATAAAAAGTTACAGAAACCATATTTTACTCCATCATAGCAATTCACCATAGAATATCATACATAGTATTAATTCCAATTTCCATTTCATATTTGATACCCCCTTTGATCGCTGCATACGCTCACTACAAACTTCATAACCTCTCCCCTCAGCAAGAGGGGAGGCACGCAAACATCCCTGGATCCAAGTTTGCGGAAATGATATCACAGTCAAACACGTATCAAAGAGCTTCTAACAGTCCCCAATATCGATGTACAAGCGGATAAACATTTCTATTCAAATGTTGGTTCTAAAGCAAAGCTGTGTTCAATGGGCGGGAAATGTTGGCCGACTATTTGCTGGATATGTTGGTCGACCTGTTGCCTGGTCTTAAGTAAAGATATTTTTGTGTGTAAAGTCCACACTGCCTCATTGGCCATAGTCTGATGCGGTCCGGAAGAAGAAATTATAAAGTACAAACCACGGCTCTTACACAACGTTTTTGTCCCACCGCAGAGGCAGGACGTCAAAGCCGAAACCCGATATGGCATTTATTTATTAGGTAAGAGTGTGTCAAAAGCAATCCTCTATACTAATTGAGCCAGTGGACAGAGGTATTCCATTGAAAACGGTATTGTTTTACAAGCCTCGTATCCTAACCCTGTGTGAACGAATGTGGCTCAAACGATGAGTATAAGCGGGCTAAGTTTCTTGAAACACCTTCCCAAATAAAGTTGTAAAATGTTTAATTTACGTTTTATATCCAAACGGTTAAATTGTTATTGAAAATTTGTACATATGTCCAGTCTAAATATTCCAGTTAGTTTATATATTCTAAGTCTACATATTTTTAAATGTTAGTTATTCAATCTGCCATAGTTCGGAAGTAGGTTCCTAGTTTTTTCTTAAGTATTTTTATATAATTTTTAGAAATTACATAATCCAGAAACATATTTTTGTTCTTACTTTTTTTCTCAGTGTAGATGTAATTGTTCCTGAATATTATGCAATTCATGTCATGAATCCATCAATTAATATAACCCACGACATCGTCTTATCGCCTTTCATACTTGCAAAATATTCTTCATACTATCATCCCCGCTGCCTCGCCCCACTTGCACGCCAACAATACGGGTTCATTATCGTTTCATGGCATGTGTCTGCATGAATATTTCTCTTTGATTAATTTGTGTGGCTATGACGCGCGCTATATTACGCTGCGATCGCGTTGTATCGCGCGGCTTTATTAGCCGTCACCCGAATGCTTTGTGTAATTATTATAAAGCCGGAGTAATGCCGGTGCGATAATTAAGCTATGAATGCAACATATGGTATGTGCGGATTGTGTGCGATATTACGATGGGAATTTATATGTAATAGGAATCAGAGACAAGTGCTGTATGAATTATGATGTTTGTATGTGAAGTGAGCCGTTGGTTTGATGATGGATGATTGTATTACGAGCTATACCTGTGCCGCTCAGGTTCTTAGCAGTATAGCTGGCAAAGTACAGGTGACGGCAATTCATTTGACATTGTATTTGGTGATGATTTTATTGTAATATTATTATTTTTCATGATAATTAAATTTGTTTATGTTAATTCAGAATACATCATTTGACTTTCGAAAGACATGTCAAACGCGCAGTTGTTTCGGCAGTTCCCACTCGGCTGGCATTGTGGCCTGTGACTTGAATCCCCCTCGCATTGAGGAGAGTGCATCTAGTATACCTAAATGCGATAGGAACACTTTATTACATCGGGACAAGTCACAATGCTATCGGCGAAGTGTGTGTGCACTCACTTTATTAAAACTCTACCAGCCATCTTAGGGCATATAGGCGTGATAATCTACGAACATATTGGTTGAGGCTTTAAAGTAACTGCAATCAAATTTCCAAGACCAAAATTAGTCAGGTTCCTTTATAATTTTGTAATGTCTGACCGTCTGTCGGTCTGTCCAACGTCTTCTAAACAAGCAAACTCTTCTATAATCCATAGCATCTTACAATAAATATTTCGGCTCCCAAAGCGTATGTTTTCCGAGTGATAGCAGGCATCTATCATCCGTCGCTACAGCGTGACTCGTGTGTTTTATTGATTCATAATTCATCATCATTATCTGCCCATTTGCCCCCAGAGAGGGGCTAAGCCGGATTTTTCTCGCCCTCCGTAGGTTCGCGGGGTAATTCGTTTAGGGCTAATGTTACCCCAGTTTAGCCACTTCGTAAATTCGTTATCAGCACAGATAATATTATCAGTTTTAAACTACGCTACTCTGTTTTTTTAAAATTATTTACTAAAGAAATAGCAATGAGTGGGCATTTTTATTTATTATGAAGAGACTTTTATTATTAAACTAGCTGAGCCCGCGACTTCATCCGCGTGGAATTTTGATCCTTTCTTAGGGGATGTCTACGTCATAGTAGCTTTATGCATGCAAAGTCTCAGCCCGATCGGTTTAAAATTGACAGAGTTTCATACAAACTTTCATCCCCTATTTTATCCCCTTAGGGGTGGAATTAATCAATAACCTTTCTTAGGGGATGTCTACGTCATAGTAGCTTTATGCATGCAAAGTCTCAGCCCGCTCGGTTTAAAATTGACAAAGTTTCATACAAAATTTCACCCCCTTGGGGGTGGAATTAATCAAAATCCTTTCTTAGGGGATCTCTACGTCATAGTAGCTTTATGCATGCAAAGTCTCAACCGCTCGTTTTAAAATTGACAAAGTTTCATACAAATTTTCATCCCCTATTTTATCCCCTTGGGGGTGGAATTAATCAAAATCCTTTCTTAAGGGATGTCTACGTCATAGTAGCTTTATGCATGCAAAGTCTCAACCGCTCGTTTTAAAATTGACAAAGTTTCATACAAATTTTCATCCCCTATTTTATCCCCTTGGGGGTGGAATTAATCAAAATCCTTTCTTAGGGGATGTCTACGTCATAGTATCTTCATGCATGCAAAGTCTCAGCCCGATCGGTTTAAAATTGACAAAGTTTCATACAAACTTTCATCCCCTATTTTAACTCCTTGGGGGTAGAATTAATCAAAATCCTTTCTTAGCGGATGCCTACGTCATAACATCTACCTGCATGCCAAATTTCAGCCCGATCCGTTCAGTGGTTTGGGCTGTGCGTTGATAGATCACTATGTCAGTCAGTCACCTTTGAGCTTTATATATAGACTAGCTGAGCCCGCGACTTCGTCCGCGTGTAATTTAACTTAACAAAAATTTCGGAATTATTCATCCCCTATTTTATCCCCTTGGGGGTAGAATTAATCAAAACCCTTTCTTAGCGGATGCCTACGTCATAACATCTACCTGCATGCCAAATTTCAGCCCGATCCGTCCAGTGGTTTGGGCTGTGCGTTGGTAGATCAGTCAGTCACCTTTGAGTTATATATATTTAGAAGTAACACGTACTTCTGATCACAAATTTATAAGCCCTTCTAGCGATCGGCGAACTTCACACGACAAGACACAACGCGAAAGACGTGCAGATTTCCTCATAATGTTTACCTTCACCGTTTACCGTTATAAGTGTTTTAGTGAAGGAGACCATTGCAAGCAAAGCCGCCGGTTCAATAATAAATTCCGGTCGTCACACGGCGCGGGCCGCGATACGCGGCGCCGCCCGACACGACGGCATGAACCAGCCACGTGAGCGGAATGCTCACGCGAACAAGCGTTCAAGTACGAATCTGCTTACTACAGAACAGGGGAATTCTACAAATTGAACATGTCAAGACTTCAGGAATGAAGACTAAGTTAGCTTTCTAGTTTTATATCGATAAAACTTCAAAAATTACGTAGCAAGTGGCGACTATCATAAAGTCTGTAGAAACACTGCACTGTAGTTCAACGACAGTTACTATCCTATCGTAGCGTACTCTTCATACCTGACGTTTAACTATTAAACTAGAATTCAAAAGATTCCCACTAGTCGCTAGGCTCTACACTATTTACGTGAACCCGAGTACATTAAGCTATATTGAAAGGCTAAAATGACTTATTTCTTATTATCTTTACTATTTTTAAACTAATTAAGCTTTGTCTAACCTACACGTCGAACTTAGTATTTTATGGTAAGTTCCTATAATAAGAAACTCAGCGTGCTTGTCAGTTTTTACAGTAATATTTCCAATTGCTAATAATCACTAATGAACTACAGCAACATTTGCGGACCCTACAAATACATAGCAGAAGCTAAGAATTCTGGGTATTTGTGTCTATACGTAGCGTCTGCAAAAAACCGAAGGCAACACTTTCTTAATCCATTTTAATTTAACACAGAGTGTGCACCATTAGTTAAGGTCTCCTTAACCGGTTTAAACTGCATCTTGAGCCGGTTCAAAGCGGACATTAATTGTGAATTAGTGGCGGTGCGCTGAATAACGGCTATTTGTTGCTTGTTGTTGTTTAGGAGATTTGTTGCTCAGCCGTTTGCCGTTGCCCCCTTATCTAATTGCCGAGTTCGGTAGCTAGTTCAGTTTTAAAAAGGTTTTGTGACTGTTTATTTAGCTTCCTAGCTTGGAATGTGGGCATTTTATTAGTGTCAGTAGATAACGGTTTAAATTAATTAGGAAATGGAAACTACTTTGTTTTATGGAGAATTAGTGCCTTTGAAACAGACAAGGGATAAAGGGGAATTACAAATTCGACGCAGCAAAGGATTCGTTTTGTCCTGTGCTTAGTTATTGAAATGCATCCTGAAAAACTTCCTACTACAGGTTTGTTAGAGTTAAGCCCTTTTCTGGAGTACTTTCGTAATTATATTCGGCTATATTTTTAACACATATTATTTGAGATTTAACTTAATTAAAGTTATTGAATTTATCTAACTTAAATTGTATCACACATTAGTATGTAATCTATCCTACTAGTCAAAGTGATCGCAGCTAAGTAAACTGACAAGTCTTTGAGTCAAAGTAAAAAGTGTCTTATGTCTGTCTTATTCCAAAAAACCATATATTATGTCTTAAGATAAGTTAAAGTAAAGCAAGCGAAACTAATCTTAAAACAGAACACAATTCCCGACCCAAATTGTTCAAAGTCACATCGAGACAACGGAACATTAATAAGCCATAATGCGCATAGACTGCGAACGTGCAATTAAACCAGATTGCACAGACGTTACGGTGTAGACAATAATTTAAATTGGTCCTTGTTGCCGATACGTACTCGTACTCCGACTGCGAGTACAGACAATAGTTTTACTCCAGACAACGGCGTCGCGAGCTACTAAATGTATGGAGTTGAACATTTAATGACGTTTCACCATATACAGGTTGAAACAGAAAGGGTATACTTTTTTTTCAAAACTTAACTTTGTAATACTAAAACTATCAGCTTTGGAGGAAACTTGAAATACATAAGGTGTTACAGGGATACAGCTGTTGACAGAATTCATAAGTCTACAAAACCTTTAGTACTTCAACTGTCCCACAAAGCCGATAGTTACAGATTTACAAAGTAAAGTTGCAAAAAAAATTGTATACCATTTCTGTTTCACCTAGTTTACACAATTTCATCTAAATCCTTTCAACCATGTTTGAAGGACCTCCTACACCCGCAAAGGCGTAGATACGGGCTGGCTCCGCGGTAGTACTACCCTCACACAGAAGATTGGTGGGAAGCTATTACACTTCTATGGCACGGTCGCTGATCACGAAGAAATTCGTACAATGACCTGTTATTACCTGTCTCTGTCACTCCCGCGTAAATCTAATACGTCTCGCTCACACAGTTGCCGGTCACAAGCAGTTCACGGCAAAATAGGGGATGAACATCCCGAAATTTTTGTTAAGTTAAATTACACGCGGACGAAGTCGTGGGCACAGCTAGTTTTATATAAAGAAGGCAATAATAGCGCCTCTCCTGAACATTCGAAGCTCGTGGTCCGCGAGCGGCAGTGCTGTTTGTCCCGGGAACTGCGACTCCCCCAATTAATTACCCGGACCCGTTCCCCCGTCGATTTAACTTGTAAACGAGTGCACTCGCATACGTTGTGCATAGGATTAAAGCGAGATCACCACAGATGGGATGAGCGAAAGATAATATTATTTTACTTTAAAATCCATTTGGTCGGAAGTTACACTTGAGATAAATATTTTTTTATAAAATCGCTGCATAATCATTAGAGAAAATTAGACCAAAATAAGCTCTCCTGCGGCCAGTGTGAATGCCATAAAGGTCTTTCAGACACCGGATACAATAAAACTTAAAAGTCAAAGGTAAATATGTCTTATTAAGGCTAAAGCGCCCATCTAGCCCGCGAAGTTCAAATTTTTTGAGGTTTTTTAGAATTTTTTCAAAATCTGTCAATAATTAAAGGCACATTTTGTAATTCGCGACAAAGAACGTGTGCAGTGCATTTATTAATATATCCAACTTACTCTAAAACATTTCAAGAACGACAGCTATCCAGATAATCTGGTAATTTTTGTATATTTAGTGATTTACTAGTATCATATCCACCGTGATAATATTTAGAGTAAAATAAATGTATTAATAAACGCACTGCATACTGTGTTTCTCGCAAATCACAAAATGTTGTCTTAAATGTTTTCAGAATTTGGATAAACTATAAAAATACTCGACAATTTTGAATTTCGCGGGCTAGACAGGCGCCTTCACCTTAAGGACACAATTTGAGTATGAAACGAAACAATGCTGACCTTTTTCACCGATTTTATTTTTTTGTTTGTTTATTTTGAAACCAGAAATTGTAGCTAATGTGATATGGACTTTCAGGTACGTATATACAGGTTAAAACAGAGAGGGTATACTTTTGTGTTCTAAACTTGAAAAACAAAAGATGTTATAGGAATACAGCTGTTATCCTGTGGCGCTTCGTATTTCAGCGGCGAGGTCAGACCGCTGGGTTTTAGTGGGTAGGCTGGAGAGTCGTCCAGGAGTCCCACATATCCGTCTGGGTTCCCCCGAGTCCAGACGGAATGCGTAACAGCATTTCCCAGCGAAAACAAAAAAAAAAAAAAGGAATAAAGCTGTTGACAGATTTCACAAGTCTACAAAAAGCCTTTAGTACTTCAACTGTCCCACAAAACCGATAGTTTTAGATTAACAAAGTTAAGTTCCAAAAAAAATAGCATGCCCTTTTTGTTTCACCTAGTACATAGCTATATTCTCCACGCATGTTCACTGGAGGCTGGCCCTAATATGTAGGATTATCGGGGCCGCCTCGGAGCCTCTTGTTCTGTAAGTAGTGCACCAATTAGCGGGATATGCTTTTCAGCTCGGAATTTAATTGTTAATGATAATTAGAGGATTCTGGACAGGTGGCGAGGATTACTGCCGTGTTGTCAGGACGGATATGTATATCGTGGTGGAAGAATATCATGTAGTACAGTTTTTTAAACCTCGCTGTTTGAGGGGTGTTGTTTTAAGCTGTATTTTCATGTGGTATTCACAGAGATCAAGTTAAAGCGATGCTGTATATTTTATTTATACATCAATGTGTGCATACAAGCCAACGACCCGGCTGATGTTATATAAGCAGACTAGCTGAGCCCGCGACTTCGACCGCGTGGAATTTAACTTAACAAAAACGCCCGCTCCCGCGTTCTGAGCCCGCGCGGCAGGCCCCATTTTTTATATTTTGTTTTTCTAAAATAAAAGTAGTCTAAGGTACTGCTTATAATATCAGCTACCTACCAGTGAAAGTCCCGTCAAAATCGGTTCAGCCGTTTCGGAGATTACCCGGAACAAACACACAGACAGACAGACAGACAAAAATGTTTTCAATCGCGTTTTTGCTATAGGTGTCGTATGTACTTTCATATTCATTTAGTGAAAAGGTGTTATTTTGATATTACAAACAGACACTCCAATTTTATTTATTTGTATAGATACCTACCGTAGCCTATATATGCTTGCAATACCAAAGCCATTTTATTAATATGTTGTCTAGTTATGGTTTGTAGAAATTAATTTTGCTCGCTCTACCGTCAAATATTCGAACCAAACTCAAATTTGAGAGTCGTTAAATTATAACGCGTCATAAAAATACAGATAACGTCTTGAACAACTAGTGAGACTTAAACATTTGATTAGAGATTTAATATTGAAAAATAAACCTTAGTCCAGCATTGAGCTAGACTTACCGGCATTGGACTTAAAAGTCACAGATCCCTTACCTATTCCCAAGTCAAGTTTCATGTCTATTATATATTTCAACTGACATAATACTCCTGCCCACTCCGTCGCATCAACAGAACTATAGAATAGCCACACAAACCCACTGGCCCGAAAATTTAATGATATCAAGCAAATAACAAGATTAAATATTAAACTATTCATTTCCATTGAAATGTACAACCCTTTATTTTTATAAACCGGAGCTACTAGACTACTGAAAGTACAAAACCAACGTGAGTCACCACCAATTTAGTTTAACAACGAATTACATAAGAATGAACTCTAATCCTTTGAAACAGAGACTCTATCGTGGGCACGCTGAAGTGGGTGAGTCTGTCCATACAACAGATGTTACGAACACTTTATAGAAGAACAGTTTGAAGAAGTTGGCCCAACTTTAGCAGTCGCCGACTGTTCGTGAGATGAAATTTTATTTGGCAAACCTTTTTTGAATATTGGGGAAGAAAATTTGGTGCTCCGCGCTGCGCGAGACGACTGATTTGGCTCAAGTTCGGGAGGCGACTGACTGAGTTTAGTGAATGACTTTTATTGGTTTCTTCGATGTGTGCTCTGTCGTGTGGAATTGATTAATAATACTTTTTTATTCGTATAGTACAATTGATGTGTTATTAAGTACCTATACATAAAGCTAGGATAAGGACCGTAGGACATAACAACTCCATATTATAATGGTCAGAAGGATCATTTGTAAATAACTATAGCCAGACTAAAACACCAATTGTATGGGTCCAAACTGAGTAAAGCTTGTACTATATAAGTACACTGTTACATTGTACACAGACCGGGGAAATTTGTAAATAGGCAGGTTCCGAAAGTGGCCCCGATGGGAATCGAATCCGCAATCACTCAGTACATTGAACTGAGGGGCCGAGGTTCAAAATACCACAGTCTAGAATGACTACACGAAGCAGTTGTCTAAATATGTAGATCCTATAGGTATCAACCTGACACCTGCATCGATTCCGTGCCGTTCCCCGTTTCAAGTATCATAATAATGATTAATATATTTTGATATTATTACTATTCTGGACTCGATAGCCTAGTTTCTACGATATGATATCCAGTTGAATGTATACGTGCCTCCGGGCAGTAGCTAATAAAAAATAAATTAGAAATCCTCAGTTTTGAAAAAGGATAACTATTAAAATATGACATGTGTTTATCTCCAAATTGCCTGAAGCGTCTATTTTCGTTACCTCCACCTCATTACAAATGTCTGTCGTATTTTAGTTTATTGATTTATTACAAACCTTGCGGCTTCCAAAATCATCTATCTACACTTTTGTTTCTTTACAAATTTTTTTCAAACCCTGTTTCATTTGCCTGTCTGAAACTAAAACACACGTTATACTAATCCGTATGCTCTTACAATAAGGTGCTGCACGATTTTTAAAGTGCGTCAGTTGTAAGCTGGCATTCGTAAAGGCAAAATAGTTTTACAAAAAACATTCTTGTATGCAGGTAGTTCTTAGAATTTCTTAGTAGTTTCTTGGAACTTTTTTTGAAGTAGTTTCCTTATGTTCGAAATAAGTTTGTGGAATAATATTTTGTATAAATGCTTTAGTACCTACTGCTTGAACTTTATTTTTTCCTCAATAACATGTATTTACTTCAAAATGATGTCGCTGTTAGACGAGTTCAAAGTTTTTTTAGAAAATATGAAAAAACTTGTAATGTTTTATCGTAACTTTAAAAATAGAGTCAAACACACCTTATTTTGTTATTGTCAAAAGGTCTCTCATGGTTTATTTAACGGTTTTAATTAATGTAGTACATAATTACTAACTAATAACAAAGATCATATTCTATACACCATATAGTTGCTGCAACGTCATATTAACCTCGTCAACTTCACCTCTCAAAAAATGGATCAATTAAAAAAAAACAGCAGTTAAAACATCACTTCATAACGTCATAAAGTTGTTTATAATAAGCATCTTGGCTAACTTCAAAAACGTGCTACTAAGTCGGCTTCCTAAAACTTTATAAAACACAATCACGTCTTTCGAAGAAGTAGGCAATTGCTTGTTTCTGGGAAACAACTTCACCCAACTTGGACCGTCCTCAGCCGGTCTGTGGCCGTGACTCAAATATGCACGTGATAATTGCACGTGCTCTTAGGGAACCAATTTGTATTACGTAGGCACTTTTAACGTTAAACCCTTAGTTATACCAGGTGAAACAAAAAGGGTATACTATATTGCAACTTTATTTTGAAAATCTATAACTATAGGCTTTGTGGGACAGTTGAAGTACTAAAGGATTTGCAGACTTGTGCAATCTGTCAACAACTGTATTCCTATAACACCTTTTGTTTTTCATGTTTCCTCCAAAGCTGATAGTTTTCAATTACAAAGTTCAGTTTTAAAAAAGTATACCCTTTGTGTTTCAACCTCTATATAGGTACATCTTTATTACCTAGTTAATGGTCGTGTCAGGATTTCTTTGGATATTTAAAACTGTTTTTATACAGGTAACTGTATAAAGTCATTGCAACAGATATAATAAGGGTATGCAACAGCATCTCTGCCTATTCGTTGCAGATTACAGGCGTGAATGTTGTAAATAAAAAAATACGTTTGGCACAAATACCAAGATCTCAAGACTAAACGCGCAAGATTTACAACATCTTTAAATTTCTTGAAGAGATGCCGAGACCACAATCTCATTCCTACGTGTGCCAAGATATCTGCAAAGAAGGACATACGAGGAAGCGTTAAGATCCTAAACCAGGCGAGTAAAAAGTTACTACGGGTGATGATTCAATTTTGAGGGTACCCAGTTTTTAACTATGGCATCAGGACGTCTAACACCTCAGTCCCCCCGTGACCACGGTTGCTGTAAAGCAACCGAAACGTCGGGAACATAAAAAGTAAAAATAAACGCGATATAATCCGTAGAAATAGTTCTATTAATAGTACTTAGGTACTTTAAAATTTGATAAAAAAAACAAATATTGAAAATAATTTCAGAAAAAAGTAATAAAACCTTCAAAATTCGACGCCAATAAACAATGAACCCTCACATAACACGTGGTGCTGTGTCCCTCGTAATACCGGTATGGAGTGGCCCAAACAATAGGCCCCATAATACTTAGCACCGCGCTATTCAAGCTCCCATAAATGACCATTATTTGTTATAATAGACCCCGTTCCTGTTGCCAGTTTTGCATCATGCTGAGATAAATGTACGGGTTGGTCTAGGCTATGCATTATAAAAGTCTCTTACTTTTATTTGTATGTAAATTTTGAAATGAACTTTTTATGGTAAGAGAGCGTGATAAATTGAGATATTTTAAACGAGAATCTGAGAATTTGTTTCTACTAGTCTCATTTAGGATTCATTGAGTCCATGGTGGTAGTCTGATTTTACATTGAAACTGCTTATAATGTATAATTTTCTACATTTACTGGCAGAAAATCTAATATATAAAATTCTCGTGTCTAAAAATCTCGCGTATAAAATTTTGTGTGCATATCGGGTAGGTCTGAGAATCTGTCAACATCTATTTTACATACCTAGAAATAATTTATAGGGCAGAACAACGTTTGCCGGGTCAGCTAGTAGGGCTATAAACCTCTGTAACTAACTTCACCTACTGACTGAGACCTGAGTACATTACCGCAAACATTGAACTTAGCGTAATTGAAATTCCATCAATTATTTTCTTCCCTAGTCCTTTGGCTAACACTTGTGATGTGGCTGTAATAATAGGTACCTCAACTTGTACTAGAAAAAACGTTACGATGTGTGTGTTTTCATCAAAATGAACCATTTAGGTTACAATCATTGCCATGTCAGATTCCATCAACATGTATTTCATAAATCATAGTCGGACAGAAACACACAAATATTAAACGAAGCATCAAAAACATGGAAACAAAAATCAATTTGCATTACACAAAAATAGAAAACAGTAGGGCACTCGGACAATGCGAGATTACTATTCAATCATGACAATAGAATAGATGACACCGGCCACGGCTCGAAAGACGAATCGTTCAAAGGTACGAACGAACAAATCAAAACAATACGGACTCACGCATGCAATGCATTTTACTATTTGTAAACCCACCCTTTCTCAAGGGACTGGTAAGACCAGAACCGAGGGAAAAAAACGAAGGGTTCACGCACACAGATGCAAGTCACACACGTGAGGGAGCAAAAAATAAACGTGTAGACCTCTCGAGTAATTGTGGATATGATTTAGACGATATTCGCCCTTACGACGGTGTTACTAAAGGTATACATTTCGGTGAAGAGGGAATTATTGTTTATGATAAAACATCAGCTGTTTAGAGGACGCTCGGAGGGAATATGGTGCAGATAAATTAGAGTAAGCATTTGGTAACTGTCTCCGCTGCAGATGATAGTGTCTGGATTGTGTGTTTTGGCGAAATGTAATTATGGAGTAGTTATTGTCCTTATTATTAGCTTTAGCCTTCGTGTGAGATGATAACAGGAAAAGGACAATGAGCAGTCGACATTATGTTGTTATTTATTTTGTGTAACTGTACATAGCACTATCTACTATCTGTTGAGCGGTTCCGTTCTACAAAATTACTGCAAGATGGATTGTTAGCATTCACGTCTTGATATTTAAGTTTCCTGTATAATTATGCCACTGGAACTTATACAACCGTCGTTTCCGCCCTCATTTCTCCACAGAACACCAGTTACTGGCCTTTCTTAAAAAAAATCTACCTGCTTTCAATCCTCAAGATTCTTCAAAAGCTTTGATTTTTTTTGCAAATGTGTAATATTACCTACCGAGAGAAAGTCATTTCTAAATTTAAGATAACTTTAATGAGTGCCTTTTTGTATTTGTTTGTATCTCGTGCTAGGACACATCCTGATCTAACGTTATACTATTATCTACGTATAACAAAGCACCAAAAAAGCGTAGAAGTCGCCTGATGTTAAGCAGGATCCGAAGCTTATAGTAGTTACAATACTAAAGGCATTGCTCGCATGTTACTGACCTGAAGGGGAGTGGGACAAGGTATTGGGCTTTTGGCACTCTCACTGATGAGTTAAACAATGGTACGAAACGCAGCTATAATAACTACTTTAAACCAATCTTCGTGAGAAGGTGGTACTACCTACTCCAGTCGAAACAACCCGTATATGAGACTTAATTAATAGACAATGGCTCTAGCACCGTTGACAATTATCATCATGGATTATAGAGTCTTAATCTCTAGAAAAACCTCTTTTTATTTTGACTCTCCCATTCTCTTACAATTTTTGTCACCTGATTCAATAAAAACATTCGCTTAGAAAATGTCAAATCATTGTACCGCACGGTTCGTTTATTGTGTTGCAATTTGACTGATTGATATTTCGCCCGATCCCGGGACCCCAGGGTGTGATTAATATAAAGCAATTACTTTCCAAATTCAATTTGCCAACTGCTATAGAATCATGTATTGACAGCCTTTGTGACAGTTAATGGGAGAAGTAATGATTCAATTGCAGTATTTACAGGACCAATGAATTCACATAGTATTTGAAAATTCAAAAGTATTCCCAAGATTATTAGTGTTATTTCGAATAAGAAGTTATTCAGTTATAGCCACTTGCGACAGTAGATTATAAAGCAACGAATGAAAATAAATTTATTTTACCAATTACTGTCTGTTCCATATCATAATGCATAACTTTAAATTATTTGTCACGTTACTGTTTCATCACTGTCATAATCATTATAATGCTCCATATTAATACTTAACTTACATGGACCACTAAACATTTCTTCGAAACTTATCTGTTAAGCTTCACATACACCCACATAAACCAGACAATTAAGAAGGTGTGTGTGACTCACGTCTGTGTGCGTTCCTGTCAGTGTCAGGTAACATCAGCTGTTGCGCAGGCGCATCCCATATGACTTCAAGGACGTTTTGTGGTGTTTTTTTGTAATTCACTAGAAATGTGTTGAGGATATGTATCCAGATAAGAACAGGAATTTGAAGGTAATTGTGGTTGTCACGAAAGCTTAGGAGGAATAGACGTTTGGTTATCGTTATTTACTATGTTGTTAATTACATCTTATATATAAAATTCTCGTGTCACAATGTTAGTAACCATACTCCTCCGAAACTGCTCGACCGATTTTCATGAAATTTTGTGTGCATATTGGGTAGGTCTGAGAATCGGCTACTATCTATTTTTCATACCCCTAAATGTTAAGGGTGGTCCACATTCCACGCGGACGGAGTCGCCGGGCACAGCTAGTTACACTATAAATGAACTGCGTAGGGTTCAATTGCCACCGAGGCAAATTTTTAAAATGTTTTGTTCGTACAAGCACACATTAGTACAAGCGTTGTTTAGTTTGAGACCATACAGTTGATGTGTTAGTTAATGCATGCAGGTATTTAGTATAGTTTAGTATAGTGGAGATTAACTTTGTTAGGGATCTGTATGTTCGCGGTAAGTTGTCTTTAAAGTCATCTAACTCTCATTAGGCGAAAGCAGGTTGTTCTACAAAATTGCTTGACTGACATTAAACCAGCATAATATACCCCGGGTCAAGTTATGTATTAGGCCAAAATTAGTATATTAACATTGTAGGATTGTTCATAATTTTTGTATTGAAAAGATATCAACGCCATCTGTCAGCACAGTTTCATAATATAGTGTTCCCTATGAGTGCGAGCTTAGGGTATCGTGGGAGGATGTGCATTTGTACTTCAAAAATAATAACATAAATAACCCAAAGTTTTTGCTACCCACGCTCACAAATCAACATACAAAACCTTACATGTAAATTAAATTACAGCCTTCTTTAAACAATAATTGATTGCCTTTAAATGCACGTAATAATATCACACAAAAAACTAAAAGATCTAATGAACAATCATCTAAAATTACATCTCCCATCCTGTACCACTTCGACACCTAAACAATACTCACACACACACACACACACACCCCAACACGTGTTGCTCTCACGGATTTACTCAGCTGACTACACACACATGGACAAGAGGGCAACACAAATAAACAAACACGGTATGTTTACACAACTTAACTGAGCTTGTGTGAAGTTAGTTCGTATAGTAATGAGAGGGTTTCGAAAAAGGTACACGAAGCATTGAAGGGGACACGGAGAGTATGTAATACGTAGCTTTTGTGGGGAAGAAAAGGATGGGGATAGTTTATTTGTGCGCCGTCAATTCGTTCCTTTTTTGTGGAGCTCGCTGGCCGGGAGGCAAGGTGCACGGCTGCATTCGATTTTTAAATTGTGACCTGAGTGATATGTGACGTTGTCATTTTACGTATGCATGTATTCCACGCCGTGCTCCCGTGGGCCTGAGCAGAACTGACACGAAGCTACAGTGGCTGTTTGCACTCGTCTATTGCATATTAATGAATAATGACTCGAGGTTTTAGCCTGACAACGCACCGATCTACTTTGGCAGCAGGAAGAAATGGTTACAAAAGACATAGGAATGATTGCATTCATAAGGTATTAACCTTGTCTTTATAACTTGCTTTAACTGAACTTGAGTTGACTCTTCATACATGTTGCATACAGAATTTGAAAACTTTTAGTGAAGACCATGATCAGCTCAATATACACTTAAAGCTCTGTTAATTCGTTCCTATCATCCTCTTATGGACCAGTTCTCTAATATGTCCATATTATTATATTATGTAGAAGAGTACCTAAGCATGAATAGAAACAATAAATGAACTTAACGTCTACCAGGAACTTTGACTGTTTGCAACGATGGACAACCACCTCACTTAGCTTTCCTATATTTCAACTGATATTTGAATATACTAATGTCTGTCCATTTCTTCTGAGTATGGTAACGTCTATTTACGTCATCGTGCAATAGACGAACAACGTCTCGTGTGCTCGAAGAACATATTCAAAATAAATACCACTTCCTCATTCCCTTCGGCACTCAAATTCCGAGTTCCCTCCGACTCCAGCACGCATGCCATCAGGTTACGTATTTAAAACGATTCGCAACACTCCGGCACAGCTGTTGGCATCAGCTGATTACGCACACTCGCACGACATCCTGCACGCACTGTGTGTGTGGGGGTGTGCGTGTGTGTGTGTGCAGGTCCGAGGCCGTGGGGGCAAAAAAACTGGGGACCCGTCCGACGGGCCCGGGTTTTGTGCATCCTGTAGATGCGGGTATAGAGTTGGAAATAAAGTAGACAAGACATAGCTAAAATGGGTTTGAAGTGGTTATTCTAAAAAGAGTAATATGAGCCGATTTTTTTTTTTAAGTTTCTGTAAATATCAGCAATAATTAATATTTTAAACTATAGAGGTATAATAATACAATACTCTATTATTAGAGTGTAGTCTATTGACAATATTGAGTTATTTATAGTTTAAGCGTCAATAGCATAATGGTTAGAGGGGCTGCCCTCGTAACTGAAAGGTTTCGGGTTCGATCCCCATCCTGGTCATTAAACTATTGACGTGAGCCCACTCCTAATACAAGCATTAGCTTAGCTGGAGATGCTAACGGGAATACTAGTAATGTGATGAACCCACATTTCTAGTACCTAAGCTGAAAAAAAAATAATATGGCTACCATATTGGACACGAAAATCAAAGTGTGTTAAAGTTTTCGGAATCGGTACAATGTGTAGGTACATACTTATTAAACATTTTCAAACAAGTGTACAATCTGCCGCCTAATCTGTGACGAGTCTATTATTTTTTCCCTTTTGTGCCCTGTGTGAATGCTTTACGACGTATGTCCGTGGCGATCCATAGTGATTTCCCTTCGGCCGCCTACCTGCCCTGCCCGGCGCGCGGCGCGCGGCGTGTTCCGCACCGGCACGATCAACCGTGAAGGTATTCGGGGGAGACGCGACCATGCGAAATTTTGTTCCACTACGATTATAGTTTTGTAAAGGTACCCTAATCCCCCCACCCCCGTCCTAACCACTGAGGGATGATATTAGGTATAGTACTTATTTGTAGTTATAGGTTATGCCCTTAGAAATATGATTAGCGGGTATTTTCTGTAATAGGATAAGTTAGAAAAGTGTCCAATGGACATTGTTAAAGTTATTTGAAAGATTGTTTTACTAAACCACTCCTTCCAAGACTTAGTAACTAACACAACTGTTAAGGAATGAACTTGAAACTCCTAATGAAGTTGAACCCGTTTATTTGAAAAAGACCTCGATACAATGTCACTGGCCCTTCGTATATTAATCTCAAGTTACTATTTTCTTTTCAATTTCCTTTAATTAGCCATATACAAGGTGAAACAGAAAGGGTATACTTTTATTTCAAAACTTAACTTTGTAATTCTAAAACTATCAGCTTTGGAGGAAACTTGAAAAACAAAAGGTCTTATAGGAATACAGCTGTTGACAGATTTCACAAGTCTACAAAACCTTTAGTACTTCGACTGTCCCACAAAGCCGATAGTTTGAGATTTACAAAGTTAAGTTGCAAAAAATATAGTATACCCTTTTTGTTTTACCTAGTATATGGCTTACATTGAGGTGTAGTTAATTGTCTGCGAAATGTCTCTACAATATTGTATAATATCTACCTACTAATTCCTTTCAGGGAATACAATAATTGCTTGCATTAGCAATATAATATGCAATATTGTCTTTACAATATTGCATCACTACCTTAGTACGAAGGATGCTTACAGTCGTCAGGTCGTCGCGCTCGCGTACCCAACCCAAATCATTTATTCCATAACCTAGGACCAAACATGGATGTATAGCATCTACATAGACATTTGAACTGTCAAAAAGAGTTTACCCCGTACCCGTAACTCAAGCCCAATTACTGGATGAAGGCAAATTGTTATCGGATTACGTAATAACGTCATGAATCGAGCCAGTAATGGGCTTCTTGCTGACATTTTAATCCTGCGGCTAATCCCAGGAGACGGAGCTAATAAACTGTTTGGATGAGGCATTCCATGTTTATGAAGTTAACTAAAGAACATTAGCTTTGGATGATTTTTATAAAATCTTTTAAGTAGATACTGCTTTGACATGTCATTTTGTACTGAAATGACATGAGAATGACATTTCCAAGATCGCTCCCAGACTTGAGATCCTATCACCTATCGCCTTTTTCTCCGCTGAATAAGACAAATAAAGAATAACTCAACGTTATATGAAATAGTAAACTCAAATAACAGATGTATCAAAATTATCTAAAGGCTTCTTTTAGTTGACGCGCATGTACTGTCTGACTTTTCTAACTGAAACCGCATCCATTGCTCGCTTCGTACATGCCAGTATTCAAATGGGCGATTATACGTCGCGCACGTACGACGCGTTGCATTTTTCATATCGCACGCGATCCGTTAGTGTTTCCTTGCTGTTAATGCACTCGGTTTGTGTTGCTTTTCGATCGGAGCTTTATAACCCTTCCAATGATTCCCCACCTCCAACCGCCCTCTGCTCGAAGTATCGCAATATTTTGGAAGTATGTTTTTTTTTCGTTCCTGTCATAATCATTTTTTACTAGAATCGATACTAAAACAGACATAATTTATCTATGAATCCCTAAAATCCGTAAAATAGTTTTATTTCAATGTGTAGTATTCGCGTAAATATAAGAAAACAATATATGAATCCCTATTTTCGCTGATGTGTTAGTAAACGTAACAAATAAACCACCAATAGCCACTCGCGTCTTATACCCACCCGTAGGGGAACGCGACACTTGGAGCATTCAAATCTTATACACCGCCGCCGCCGTAGGCGCTCGTGACACTCTATGGGTTAAAATCACGATGTGCCCTGAAAAATATGAGTAGGTACTGCTAGAACTGAAAACACGCCATATTTGGCAGTTCCACGCCTATTGAGATTCTCAGGTGATACAATTTGCTTTAGGTATAAAAAAATCACATTTTTTTATTGCTTTATAGGCAAGTATTTGACCACAATATCACCTGATGGTAAGTGACGATGTGGTCTAAGGTGGTGCATACTTGCCTAGAAGGTACCTGCTCACTCTCGACTTGAAAACATCCAGGTTATAGTCAACCGGGAACAAAGACGCTGACAAGATGTTCCATTCCTTACACTCACATAAACGTTAGCGACTGCTGATTTTTGGTAGAAGTAGAAGTATCATATATATGTCGCCGCCAAATAGCTTAATTCGCCGTTCAATTAACAGCCTAGGCACTTAACTAAACGGCGCCGTTCAACTAGTGGCCTGGATGATATTCAGCCATTTGATCAAACAGCTAGGCAAATGACTTGGATCGATGACGTTTAACTACTTGCCTAGCCGTTTAATTACCTGCCTAGCCTGTTCATTTCAATTTAGTCCTACTTTCTGCCACCTAGCGCCGAAACTCACCAAACTGTCAATATCTCTATGTTCTATATTCTCTTTGGTTAATATGGCGTCGGAAAAAAACAACTTTGATGGAATAATTTTATTAGGTACTTAGGTTTTTTACGATTTTTTTTAAATCCACCGAATCTATTTGCCGGGTGTGGTTTCTGTGGGGTCATAAAAAAAATAACCCTAACCTAAACCCATCCAGATCGTTCTGCTTGGGTAGTATTTTGAAAAAGTTTTGTAGTACTTAAATTCCAACCAGTTGCCTAAGCATTAGCCAGCCAGTTTATTAAATGTTGTAATAGACGATACGGCTGAATATCATTCAGGCCGTTAGTTGAACGGCGCCGTTTAGTTAAGTGCCTAGGCTCTTAATTGAACGGCGAATTAAGCTATTTGGCGGCGACATATACATAATTATTTTAAAAAATATAGTTAATAGGGAAGTCTAAATGTGTTTATCAAGATCTGATTCTTGAGGTACTAATAGCGCATTGCTTAACTATCAATCAGCTATTACTATAATGTGTCCCTCCTTGGAAAATTTGCTAGCAGTAGGTACTAAAACAACATTTGAGCTTAAAATTTAAAGTCTGCATACAATCTGTGTTGTCAGGTTATTACCCCAAAAATATTTCAAACAGGGCGTGTCTCCGTTATGGTCGTAACTCCGACATTAAACCAAAAACAGACTGTTACATCAACATTTTATTATCTATGTACATTTTAAAGTGTTTGTTAACCCATTTAACTGATATACAGACTAGTTGTTAATTAAATTAAGAATTTAATTGCACTCTCCACAATAACGATTAGGCCAATGTCCTTATAATGGCGATATAAACTTATTGTTATAGAACATAACAGTTATTATATTTTTAATTGTCTAATTTTTGGGGTTCCGTAAAGATTTACTACCTACCTATGTAGATACCTACTGTTTTGGAACATAGAATAAAATACAGATATGATGGAGTTATTGTTCTTATTTTATATTATGTACTTGCCTTATGTAATTATATTTTTAACGCAAACTACCACTAGAGTACTTGAACTATAAAAAATACTTACATTTTACACCCACCTTCTTGCTTCATCCTACACGATAGACCGCTATTGCTGAACGTAGTCTCCCAATCTCGCTTCTAAATTTGATATTCTATTCTGCATATTCAGTGACTGTTAACAAAATGAGAATAAAAATCTATTGAAGCGCTGTAACGGAGGTGTAAGAACATCAAGCTATTTAGGCAAAACTAGTCGCTATAAAACATTTTGGGCATATCGCAATCTGTCACACTTGCGTTATCAGTCTCTTAACAAGATGTTCACTATTAGATAATCTATAGAAGAATGATTACGAATAATTGAGACTTAAGATACAAAAACAAAATAAATGGTCGCTTGTGTGATAATACGCGGAACCTTCAATTAAATAACCATTCTTTCTTACCCAACAACGTATACAGGAAACTAGATATTTTAAACAAGTGTTATTCAAAATTACAGCATTATTCCATATTTTTATGGTGTGTTTTGACCGATAACAATCGCGGGGCGTCGAGTCAGTAACATTATAATGAAAATCACGACGAAAGGTTTTGTCTTGGGCTTATTTATGGCGTTTTATTTATGATAAGGTGCAGGGGAAAATGTTTAAATGAGCTGTTCATCTTTTTGAAACTTGAATTTATTTTAGCTACAGTGTCACACGGTGGTAGATATTCCTACCGTTCATAATTTCATAGGCATCGAGTCTAGATAACCAACGCTGTTATAAACTAGATTACTATATGTTGTAAGGATTCGTTGCTTACCTAATTAATTTAATCAGTTTTTATGTATGTTAGGAAAGTGTGTTGTATTCATTCATCCTCTGTTTTACAACGAATGATAGTGCTTTACTTTGGTCATTTTCTGAACTATAGAACAAAGTTAGTGACTTAAATATTATTATTACTTAAGAGTAAGTAATTACTCGCGTAAAGTAAATACTTCGCGACCGCTTCGCATGGTGGTTCGAGCATAGGCCGTTCGGCTTATTTGCACCGAGTCGTTGCAGGTCGATTCCCGGTGGGGTAAATTTCGAACGTGAAAACTTTATTTGCCCTGGTCTGAGGGTCACTAGGATCGCCCCCAGTCCATTGTACGGTACCCATAGTGCAAGCGTTGCTTAGTGGGTATAGTTAGTTACTTATAGTTGGTGTAAATACATATGAATATACAATTATAAAAAAGGGGGTAAGTATTTGTATTACATTCACAGAGGTTGTCCTCTTTTCTTTTGAAGTGAAATTATGTCGCGAATCGCGATTAATCTACATAATCCACCCCTTCTTTCTTTTCGCGTTTAAATAAAACCACACATCGTTTTCTAAATGTACAAGTCCGTGCCATTTGAATTATGACTGTGGATTTACGTGAACAAATATATTGTTTTAACGTGACGCGAGTAGCCGACACGCGAACTGCATAAAAACTTAATTATTAATGAGTATTTGGTGGCGATATCATTAATCCTGCTGTGCGGGTGGTGTGGCTAGGAAAACATCGTTAACACTTGCATATATCCCTGAAGGCTACAGGGTTGCTTATTAATTTAAATGAATATTAAAGTTTGTTCAAGAAAATACTTTATCTTTAGTCTTGTTTGTCGTTTTCTTGTCAAAATTGGTAGTTATAGTGTAGCTTTGAAGCGTCAATAGCCTAGTGGTTAGAGGGGCCGTCCTCGTACCTGATAGGTTTCGGGTTCGATCCCCATCCTGGCCATTAAACTATTGACGTGAGCCCACTCCTAGCACAAGCATTAGCTTAGTTGAAGGGGATAAAGGGAATACTAGTAATGTGATTAAACACACATTGCTAGTAATCTTAAAAAAACAGTCCATAATTATTTTAAATAGGCCCTATTATGTCAGACGTTACTAACTCTACTTATCAGACCATTAGTAGTGCTCAATAAAAAGTTAATGTATACAGGCTCTACTTACAAACTCTACGTAATGTACTGTAAATATATTGTTTTAATAGTCAATGAGGCAGATAAATGGCAGCAGCCTAGCGGTTATCTCATTAGTATAGTTATTTAGAACTCTATATTTAATGTTGCGAAGAGTTAATATTATTAATGAGGTTTAAAGCTTTAAAGAATGCGAATTATCAGAATTCGCTGGCTCTAAGGCCACCACAAAGCTAAAAATCTGTTAAGATCGAGTATGCGATAGCGCGACGATGAGCGACAGCACCACCGCCGACGTAGCGAAACCGAGACGAATTATACACCATTTATCAACTTATTAATGAGTCTACACCGGGTACCCACTGCAAAACAATTTACCTCAGATTGAAGTTTTATTTTTACTATGAACTGTTTAGTGTAACGTTATGATTATACTGTTCTATCTCGCTCATATTAAATGATTTCATTGATAAGCATGACGGTGACAGCATGCTTTTTCGATGACAGTACGATAACATTAGATTTTTAAGCTAATATGTGCTATGTAGGTACCTCTACCGTGTACCTTTTCAACGTTACTCTACCCTAAAAAAAAGTTATTTTTGACCAACACATAAAATCTAAATCTTACTTACATAATATGTGTGTGTGTAAGTATGAAAACCACTGAAAATATTAATTATGTTTTTGGTTTTAAATATAGAATGAATGAATTATTTTACCGACCGTACGACGTCGATTCAACACTCGGCGTTATATTGAGTCATCCTGCCGGCGTCTCCCAACGGAGAGTCGTTTACCTGACTTTAATAAGTACATTTTTGGGGTTCCCTACTTCAAAAGGAAAGAAACCCCCATGGAATTAAATTTAATGCTTTAATAACCCTCCAATATTGCTAGGTTTATATAACCTTATGTCGTAAAATCTAATAATAATAAGCTGTAGTGGTGAAACAGATTACAAAAAGTATGAAAGTATTTTAGTATTTTTTTTTTATTTCAAAAAAATATTACAGGGTAAAAGCACTAACAATCGTCCCACACCTAACATATTTACCAAACACCTTGTATACAATAAAACCTCCCCTTACGCCCCGTAAACACGAAACTGGAGCATTGTTTACTACGTACAGACAAACAAATTAACTACTAACAATATGCCGGTAATGTGTCGCTCTATTATTAACAGTGTAGTTTTTTTCTTTTATATTCACGAACAGTAATCTGAGACATGTGGCTTACCGAAAATAGGTCAAATATGTTTATAGGGTGACAACGCCTATTATGAGTCGTGTGTGTGGAAAAAAATGTTTTGATAAAGTTATTTTGTAGCTTTCAGTTTATTAGGGTTTTTATTCAACATAATGAAAAGAGATTCTTATAAATAAAGATGTAATTTCTGCAATATAATGACTCTGTCATGATTAAGTTACATACTAATATTTTATTCACCATCTCAATGTTTTAGAGTAGATAATAATATTATACCTATCCATCATTCATAATTTTAGACGTCCACGCCCACGTCATATTTCATTTGCACCAAATATTACAAACGTCTACTTCAATTCAGAAGATCTCTCTCCAATTACACATTCAAAGTTGTATCCCGCAAATTAATTGAAAATAAATCAAGGGGCGACAACGGGCCCTTCCACCCTGTATCGTCTCCACGGCAGAGGTCAAAGCCCTTAGCTGTTGTCAGAGTTAACCAGATTAGGTTATTTTTTACTGTTTACGTTATAGCGAGGTTAAGCGCGTGTTAGTATTATAACTGTGTTCATTTTTTGACATCATTTGTAAATATGGTATGAGTTTGTTAATTTAAAATTGCATCTTTATATATATTAGAGGATACTATAGAGTAAGTATAATATGAGGAAGTGGTCACGCTCTTTTTTATCAACTTCTTTTGAACTAAGCAGAGGCGCGCTTATACCTAAATTTTTTTTATTTATCAGGACCTCGTGACAAGCGGGGGATATTGGCGACCTCGACCAAATACATATTAGTGTCGCACGTAAAACGCTTATAAAGATGCGCTAGAAGAGTAATTATATCACAACCGGCAACTACGAATTTAATTACTCTGCCTAATTTATCGACTGTTATCGGCCTTTTAAATTCAAAACAGTGATTTATTTTAGGGCTGTATTGCTTAAAAATGTAAGGGTTGTGATATCATAACTCTCGTATAATTGAGCCATTTTTCATTCGCAACAATGGTCGGTTGACGCCAAACGACTGTAGGGCCACAGACAATGCCCTTCGAGAAACAATTAGAAGATTTAGATGAGTTTACAAGACAAATTTAATGGTGTGTTCGTATCGGCCGACCAATAGGTACTTTCCTTAAGATCAGAACACACTTTAGGTTGGTACCTATAATGCTATAATACATCTCTTAATACGTTATCCTTGCCTAACCGGGTTATAAAAGAGCGTTTTATTTTATTAAAAGTATAAAGTCTTAAATCCTAAGCCTAATATTCAGACTTTTTAAGTAGCTTTTCAAGCTAGCAACCTAAATACCTGTTAGCACTCTTTCTCGTAGGATATTAATAAAAATGCTGAATGTGTTTATAATTCTAGCTAGCCGGTTAGAAAGCCTGAGTTCCGGATAGTGTTATACAAGATTTATATGACATCCAAATAAAATTAATGATACATTGCGCGGACTTTGAAAGGATGTTTTCGATGATCCGTTTACTTCAGGCTGTTCCAAATTGCAGCACTCGGTTCCATCTCTACCTACCCTACAAGGGACATAGCGTGAGGATATGCTTACTGCTTTTTCATTTCACCACAGCTAGGTACCTACCAATTTTCAATAGCAAACTAATTCCGAACGTACTCGCGCTAACATGATTTAGTAGCAAATTGTAAACCGCAAATCGGATATCTGACACACATTTTAATCCCAAAGCTACGAATTTAACACCCGGCTGCGGAAAAGTCAATTAAATCAGCTGGAAGTGTTCTAAACACCCGCTTATGTTGATCATACTGCGGCATCACACGTCATGGATTAATTGATAATAATTAAAGTTATACTTACGTGATAATTATGTTGAAGTTAGAAACTAAAATATTGAGTGTTATTTTGCAGGAAGCTTTGTATATAGGATGTTTGACGTAGGTGACAAACATTTTATAACATAATGATTTACGTCTATTGTAATTATTTTAATTAACTAAATGTACTTGCGGTTATCCTGCGTTTTTTGAATGCGGCATTAAAATTAAACACCTCTTAAAAATAAGTTGGATAAATGGTTTATTTTCTCTCTCTTTGTCAGAAACTCTTTTTATCAAAATTATAAATCCGATTTTATTAATCATTTAGACAAAAAAAAAAATACCCGTCATTGCAATATCCCTGCTAGTAATGTGCGCCATTTTGGAGTTTTATATACACATTAGTGTGTACCAACATCAGAAAACAAACAGTAATGGCGGATAAATCGATACGCCTCGGAATTATTGGTAGCGGAAAAGCGGAAATCAGTGATTGCCCACCCGTAGCAATATCCGCTTAATACTGCTTTTATCCGCCGCGCGTCTGTAGGCAGTGGGCCTACAACTGGCGCTTATACCCTGCTATTTTATTTATAGATATTGCCCAGTAATTAGGCGCCATGCCGTTTGATGGCGGACTCCAAATTAATTATTATACTACCGAATTTGGAATTATTGTGCGTTGGAAATTGGAATGGCTCGATATCTTAATATACTTGCGTAAAGGTTTATATAAAATCTAATTGGACTTGACAAATGAAACACTCACCACAGGGTTCATGAGTCATTTCTAAAATAATAGCGTCGCGTTGCTTCATAGTGCCGGCATGACACTACCGTAGTGGCATCGCGACGCTCTGATAGTTGTGTCGCAAAGCTTTCATAGTAGCGTCGCGATGCTTATTAGAAACACGAGGTGACCGCCTCTTCGACCATACAGGAACCACGCCCCTGCTTACTAATCTATGCGAATCTCCTATACCCAAACTGTGATAAAAATAAATGCTCTAAATCTGTGCAAGTGCTGGGCCATCCAGAACCATCATTATGTACGAATATATGCAAACCCACTGAAACATTTTAAACCAATAACACTCCATTCAATACTTGAAATTTGTTTCCACTCAAATATTAATTTACAATTTTCAAAGACATTCCCAACTCCACGTTACTTCAGTTTATCTTTGAATGCTTCAAACCCGAGCCTGAAAACTGAAAGCTCTAATTAGCAGAACACAAAGTTTCACCTGCGGCGACGCTCGACTTCCGACTTTGTGGAACTCCGCACAATAAAGTTTATTTTTCCTATTTCCGGTTCTGATCCGGAAATGAAAATTATAAACGGATTGCAGCTGGTATTTTCAGATGAGTTTTCTGGAATAAATTGCTTTGTCACTTAATATAAATTTACATTTATGTTAATACTAGCCCACATATACTTTTAAAATAATCAAAATGTATGATGCAAATTCATTTGAGTAAACTTTGACGCCATCTGTTTTCAGCAATCAGTGCATTTTATTACTCAATGCAAATCTAATTATAGTGTTAACATAACAATCATACAAAAGTACTTTGTGTATAAGATTGTAAAACACATATTGGAAGGTGGAATAAAACGTCTATTACGTGGATGTTTTTTTCGCTATTTCGTAAACCACTCCCAACTATGTATCGCATATGTGATGAAAAACAATTTAAGACATGATCGATCTTAATCTCGGCCCCATATAGGGAGGGATGGCTATTATATGTTAAGTATTGTGAGAGGTCGAGGGATAGACGGCGGAGGGAGCGACTTATTAATATCGCCTCCCTTGAATAGAAATAGTCGACATCATTATTGAGGGCCGTGTACTGGGCATCCCTTTTAGCCATGTTCACATTGGGCGATTGAAAATATCGTTCTTATAAAATCCTAGCACTTAAGGAGTAAAAGGAGATGTCATTAAAGGAGCCCTAAAAAATGTTATTCAAAAAATTGTGATTTTTATTTTGTATTTTTTTTAAATTAAATAAGTATTCAACACCTACAGTCTAAGCTATACGTAACTATAAGGACTATACTTAATTATTAGTAGGTACCTACCTACATAAAGCTTTAGAATTTAAAATTAAGAATTCAATGATATTTTTTTATTTGTGCAATGGCAAGCCATGTTTATATCTACAAAATAAGTAACTGATAGAGACAAGATACTTACTTTCCTTAATCAAGCAATGTTCTCAAAACAAAGGCTATTTTAAGCAAATCACCGCTCGCTCAGTATGAACACACCCGACTAAAGTCACCTTACAAATCCGAGTGTGAAAGCGTATCAAAGCGCGAGCCCTTCAATTTGTGATCGATGATTCCATCGGCTCCAGCCTCCGGGGACGACCCGCCCGACCTATATTACAGATCAAATGCCTACTTTTTATAAGCATTTCGGCTTAGTTGCCGGGCTCCGTCATCTTAAAGGGGTAAAGATAGGCTGTATTGGAGTTCAGAAACTGCTTTTTGTAATTCTAGCGAGCTTCTAGTGTGAGTTTGATTGTTATTTCGTGTTACGGGTCTTATAGATTTTATTATAAATATTGATATGAAGTAATGTTTATGTCAGAGTACGAATAGGTACCTACATTCTCAGCCGAGTGATTCGAGCTTAGGCTGTTCGACTCACTGCACTGCGTCGTTGCGGGTTCGATTACCGCCAGGGTGAATTTCTAAAATGGCCGTTTGGTAATATTTCTTTGTCTGGGTGTCACTGGGCTCGCACCCACTCCTTTGCAATCCAGTGTACAATAAATTAAATTAAAATACCATAACATAAGTAGTGAAGTGTGCAAATAAAGTAAATATGATGATTAGTGTCGTACACACAATTTAAACACACGTTACAGTACGTATCTATATATTATCGAATACCGTCATGTTGTACGAAAACGTAGCAAGCCCATACGAATAACTCCTAAGTATTCTATAATAAATACGTTTTATGACCTATCACTAACTACCATAATGCAATGATAAGATACAGCTGGCCTTATGACGTGTGGGTGTAATTCGTCGACCTCTGCAAACCAAATCATGTTATAACTGTGACGATACACATGTAACTACTAATAAACTTCTATTTTTATTATGTAATTGCTTGTATTGACAAGGAGCAGGTGAAGTGGAAACGGATGCATTAGTATTTTTTGCGATCGTCGTGTAAAATCAAGCCTAAGGCATACATAACTTGATAAATACTAGAACCGAAACTGATACCTATTTTTTTCTGGTGTAACAGGCATTAGGCACTCCCAAGGCTCTATCAAAGAGGTTAAATCATTTTGTGAGGTATGACTTACCTAGCCGCTGCAATGAGTAATCTCGACATGTAGCGGGAAGGAATGGACAGAAGGAGCATTGTTTTTGTTCAGCTAATTTCACAGATAAACGAACATGAGAGGGTCTTCAATAGGTCGTTTATTATTCATGTGCCTAGGGCCCTTGTGCACTTATCGGGGCATCGATCCATCTAATAGCCAAGTATCAATGTGCGGTAATTAAAGCCATGTTATGTGTTTTCTATAGATATGAATATTCAACTTAGCGTCGGCACTATGAAAGCGTCGTGACGCGCATACTGTAGCGTCACGACTTCACTATGACAGAGTTGTAACAAAGTAATTTCGGTCGCAGGAAATATTATTTTAAATCTAAATCTTTATGTGGGTAGAGACCTATTTAAAATATGAACTCACTATCTAGGCAGCTGTCCACGTGTTGCGTTAGTAATACCACCAAATCTGTCAATATTGCACAAACGACTCTATGAGCGCTACTAGATAGCGCGGCTCGCGAATTGTGGCATTAGAATTATTAAGCGTTATGTTCCTGTAGGGCTAGCTCGCGGTCCAAGACAAGACCTTATATCACAGATTAAGTTACAACGATTTGCTGTCTTTAACGTAATTCATATTGGAGAAAATGAGACTAAATCGTTTTTTCTCACATTTTGTCGTATACGAGTATATAATAGCCGACTGTGCTAGGCAATAGTATCAATTCAACTCAGCGACAGATAATTAACACCATGAAGGTGCATATCTGCAGTGATGAGATAACTCTATTTCATTTTGTAAAAAGTGGATACACTTCAAAACTATTTAACTGTTTGAAATACTTCGGGGATCGCGGGTGTTACGTTACTTACGTTACGTTACGTTACGTTACTTACATATACTAAATGAGTAGGTTAATATAAATAACTGTAAAAGAAGTCCAATATCAAAAGTGTCTCTACATTTCAAAATCACTCTCATTAATTATGCGCACCGCTTCGAGTGTATAACAGATCTACTTACTAACACGGTTTACCTAAACTGGTGGTGAGTCACCGGGATGCGTCAGCGGCGCGCGCGCAGCAAAATAAACACCATGTATCATGGATAGGGCTGTAGGGAGATATTACATTTATTGAATGATTATATTATTTATAATCCACCTTCATAACTTATCTTTTCCTGTAGGTACAATCATTAAATATAGATTACAAATAAATAAGTCAAAATAAAACACTACTAATTTCAAAAAGTCAAAGTAAAGTGTGATGGTACTTATTATTTGGTGCAAGTATTTAATTATAAAAGCTTGATTTATCACACCCGACACTAATTTATGACACTTTCTTGTTTGCGCATTTGAATTGCACCAATCCAAACACACAGGAAGTTAATAAAACACGAAACAAAGTTCGTCTCTCATTTTCGTGATTCCCTTCCCCAAGTTTCTTTGTATTTTTTGCGTTTGACGAATATCTCAAACGCAAGAAATATAACTTTTCGAGGAACTGACAGCCCTAAAATATAGTCACGCACTATCACTCGACATCTATGTTTGACGCCGAATATTTTCCTACCTCGTCACCTCTTAAAACGCAGTACACCTCAAGAAATTCTTTTAGACGAAAACAAACTTTATCTCACCCACTTAGAATCCAAACAATAAGCAATTTATTACTTTGCAAGTAACGCATACAAATTACAAAGATAATATTTACGGCCAGAAAACCAAGATTCCCTTTTAGAACGTTACAATTTTTCATTTCCGAACGGTATTAAAATTTGTCAAGTTATAAATTATTAGGCTACATATTTTAATGTGACTCATTGATCTTGCTGTCTAGTATGAATAGAATATTTCAAATTGAAAAGGGTAATACGGTTCTTTTTATAATCCACGTGTGTGATGTATTGTTCGGGTGTATGACGCAATGCATTTCTATATTTGAATAGGTGTACATTTTGTGAAAGAAATGGTACAAAGTTACCTTTACCGTTTGTTGTCTCTACTATCGTTGTAAAACACATTAAAGAAAATTCTATTGTCAAAACACAACGTTCCTTCTAATTTTGGTCACTGCAACAAATAAGTTTGTGGAATTTCGTTAACATCTTTCGCAACGGTCTGTGACCCTGGTACTTTCTCCCATTTCTATAATGTATTCTGTCGTATTGTTACTTGTAATTCTTACAAGATATGAAGGTTGTTAGGTTAATGGTGATGGAGATTTCGTACTCAATTCTATGGAAAATTAATCTTATTTTAACTGCATAGTGCTGAACTCACTATTCATGCAGAAAATGCATAAAATATCAAATGAGCTGTTAGATAATTATCATGCGGCGTTAACTTCCGTAATAATTTCCAACCAACAAATTGCCACTTACACTCCGCTTAACACTAACATAGTCGAAAACCAACAAAACCCGGTCACGGTTGAAATAACCATATTAACAAATCAGATCTCGTTATCAAACCGTCCGTGGTTACTGACACGCAACCGGCACCGCATAGCGACCACACTGTAATCTACATTATTCAACTATTTCCTAACATTATGTAGGTATACACAATTAAACATTTCCAGTGTTCTGAATAAAAACAATCGGATGTAAGCATCTCATTTTGGGGTAAAAAATGGTTAGAGCGAGTTGTAGTTGGGCGGGCGGCGTTCCGTATATAAAATTACTGAAGAGTTATATATGTGGGTCAAGCTTTCACTGAATGTACATCGCGATTATTTTGTCTATTGGTAGTAAGCGCCTAATTTATGGAATATTTTACAAAAAACTGGCAAAGCTCTTGATTGAGGTTTTAACGAAAAACAATTTTAATTACAGGAATAGTAGCAGATTGTTTTAATAGGTCAAGTACTTTTATCTTAATATAGGTTTACCATTGCAGATTGAAAGGCTTAATTAACGTACAGCAAAAATATTACAGCGATCAAATGCGAAACAACACATATCTGCCATTACTTAACCGATTTGCTAATTTCGTTGCTGAACTCCGAAAATATCAACATAGTATTATATCATTCACCTCACACCCAGTATACAAAATTACAATTTTACTGCTTAGAAAATAAAGCCGTTTTTATTGAACTATGTAATTTTCTAACTGCAAATAGAGATTGTATTTATATTTATGTAGATCGCTTGACACGCGTCGACAACCCGGCGTACGCGCGGGTCACCGACCCCCGAAAATATGACCTCTGTAAGTGATGGTACTAAAATACAAATGCAGTGGGTTCCTATACAAGTTGATCGCTACTTAATCGCAAAGTAAGATGATTAGATGGGAATTGAATGTTTAATTGATAAAAAACTACCAACTTGACTTCGCGCTCATAGATTGAAACGTGATGGGCACCATTTATAGAACACAGGTAAACATCCTAAATTTCATCACTAATAAATAATTGACCATTCTTAGTTCTTATTATGAATCGTAAAAAACCTGTCGTAATTTAGACTATAAACCCTATTATTGCTTTTTAAATTCAAAGTCAAGTCAAAGTCAAAGCTTATATTTTGTTTAAGCCTACGGGGGCATTTGCAAATTGACAATGTTACATTGTTGTTCTTATATCTACAACCGGATTTAAACGCGACCTCGACTGAGAAGATCCGGTAAGAAACTCAGCGGGCTTGTCTTTGTATATTTTGTTTTTTTTATCGCCACTTGCTTATATCACTCGTATGTTAAATAATAACAAAGGGTAGTAGATATTAACATTAATATAATCGCTCCAGTGTACTGCCTTCCCTTTTGAGATTCATACTGTCATCTCATCTTACTTTAATGTCAGTACATCATCACAGGCACTGTCACACATGACAATACGATGCCTATTGCCATCATTCGTCCACGCCTATCGCCTATCACCGCACTCACCCGATCACAGTAGCTTGACCTATCACGAACGGAATACTGATATAATTTGAGATTGTAAAAATTAAACGAAGCCTACAATTGCATCATTACACGGGAATATAATAAACTTGTATTGTGAAGTGTACCTCCATTAGGGTCACCGTCCACTCGCTGTTCTATAGTAATATTAATAGCGGGCTCGGCTGCTTCGGCCATTAGGATCGCATCATTGCCTCAGCTTCACTCGGCTTAGCTATAGTTGCTAGAAAGCGTTCCTCGGGTGGGCCCTCCTCATAGCACAACAAAGTAGACAGCCACCCTTGACGCATTATGATACTATTTTGAACGAATTCATTATCGTTTTCATCAAGTATCAATTATTGAGTTTACTCTACCCCTCCATGTTGAGCAAGTTACTAAAACCACTGAAAATAAGTTTACGAGTTTACCCATAACAAGTTTTCAAGTTTACCCATAACATTATTAAATTTGTAACAGTTTTGTTTGTTGAGAAACGTAATTATTACAGGTCATTTTTTTGTTTAATAAATTTGAAAAACTCTAGCACTAAAGACTGAGTTTACCAACATATTCAACTACTTAAGTAAGAATACTTGCGTGTTAATGTGTTGATTAACTTGGCCCAAAAGGCTAGAAATAATTGATGCATTATTTATTGTTTGGAGTCGATGTCAATTACCGACAACTCAGCCAACTTAAATTGGCCTCCTTCGTTTTGACAGCACTGCTGCTAATGAGTGTTCAGTCCTAACTTACAGTACCTATTGTCATTGATCAGTTACATGACCTAACGGCCTCATGTAGCTGACATTCAAGTAACGATAATCGCGATGTACCTAGGACTTTACATCGTTAAGCTAAAGTAAGTTGTCAACTCAATAACATACTTAACTTTGAGTTTGTGACTATGTGAGCTTCGTGTCGAGCGTGAGGCCGCTTTATGCGACCGTTTAGACGTTTTAAATTATGTATTATAATAATGACCTATACTGATAGATATAGAGCCGGCGGAATTTCTTGCCGGATCTTCTCAGTTGAAGTCGCATTCTGATTCGGTTGTACATTTTAGGAAAAATGTACATTTATAAGTGGCGCCGTAGGCTTATACAAAATAAACGATTTGATCTTGACTATAACAGACAGTTTAATGAACTTTAATGACACTGTTTACATCATTCAGATATACATTTTGTATTAATTATCTATTCCTTAAAAACAAATTTGTACTTTTTTTGGTCGTAACATAACATAAGGAACATAGACAATTTTCTAGACTCTAGGCAATTCCATAAAATATCTATAAATCTTTATTCGCGCGACCAGTCGGCCGTGACCGACCTAGCGCTTAACAAATTGCAAGCACCGCGCTTAACAAATTATTATAACACAAAACACATTGTTACTTTTGCAATCATAATGAGCTATCTTAGCGTAATTGTTGATAAGTTTTATGGTGTTATTATGAAGAGCAATTACCACGCGTTGTGTATCACGGGCTAATTATGGCGTTTAGTTAATTAGTCCATTCTCGTACGGGAGATGTTAAATGTTATGCTTTATAATCATTTAAAATATAATGACGTAATTAAGTAGGTAGTTCATGTTGGAATTTTTTGTCGTATCTGTTACGAGAATTTGTACTTTTTAGAACCCACTCGTACCCAGTCGTTCAAATATAATTTATACAATTTACTCAGAATTCGTTTTCCTATAGTTAATGTACTGTAATGTACTGTTGTTATTAGTTGATAACCATAGGGTTGGTGTGTAAACTTTTGCCAAAAGGAAAATTGGGCACAGAACGTCCTCCAGAAGAATTGGCCTTGGAGTTCAAACGTTTTAAAAATGGCGACGGCGGTGAGGACGATCCGTTAAAAGTTAATTAAAAATGAAACGTAATTACAATTCAGTTCGCGTAACTGAAGGCACGAAGGTGAAAGTGCGGAATGCAACTGTCGGTGAGCATGTCGGACAAATTAATATTTATTGAAACTTTATACAATAACCCACTTTTACGACTACTATTAAGTGGAATTGTTGTAGTTTTTATTAAATTCCTAAATGTTTTTTTAATTGGGTAAAGTAAAATATTAAATAATAGCATTTACTCGCGGTCAGACTTCGAGGACAAAAAGTATTTTTCAAACACTATCAATTCAAAATTATTTCACCCAATGACAGCTCGTAAAACTTTATTTTCAGAATATAAGTAAAATCTTCGTTGCACATTAAAAAAATCGATTCATGCCACCACATCCCCACACCAGGCATTAAAAATGTCATTCTTGAAATCAGCTGTTGTTGTCCAGATGCGATATTACCGTTACAATACTACGAGCGAAGTATATTTTCATTCACTAAAACCGTTTTTGAGCAGTCAGCTGACAGGCCGGTTCGGAATTCAATTTTTTTTGTGAATGCACACCATTGGTCGGTGGATGTGCGCAGGAGTTTACGCGTAGTTTGGGGGGTACGATCGGGTTCTTTGGAACTGTATGCATCGTAAAGTTTTAATAATATTACTTCCAAAATACTTTTGAAAATCTTAATCATAAAATACAAATGTAGTTTCCCTTCTTACATCTGCGTATAATAAGCTTTTTTTTACAGTTTAAAAAAATATATAATATTACTGCAAATTATTACGTCATGAGTTCCAAGCGAAGCGTAATAAAAATTTAATAAAAAAATAAACAGCTTAAAGACAATAATTATTTTATGGTATCGTATGGTAATGTGGCCCGCATCACTCGGCCACACACACACACACACACAATTCGCACTTGTCGCGCATGCGTGTGTACCGAGCACCTGGTGCAGGTGCGGGCGCATCAGCTGTACGGGACCAACGCGGCCCGAGCCTGGAACACGTCATTCCATTTATTTGGCGTCGGTTAATTGACCCAGATCAGGAAGATTTTTTGATAAGGATTTTCTGCGCGAATTATACTGCTCAAGAAAATCTAAAGTAACTACTGAATGCAAAGTGCTTTTTAAATGATCTGAGATCATGGTGATCACAGAGAAGTTCAATTTTAAATAGTTTAAGACCATACCATTCGTAGGTATGTTAGTCTGGCGACATTTATAAATTTATTTATCAAATAACATTCACGTAAATTTATGTTATATCAGTAATCTGCATTTTTTTCCTTTTTCCTTTTTAAAAGCTTTCAAATATTGCAATCTATCGAAGCATGAACATCTTACACATGTTTGCATAATATGTCCACTTAGCAATCATAAAAAAATCTTAGACAATCCAACGCCTGACGCGCCATCTGCCTACTAGACACGGAGACTCGCTCCCAACCGACATAACATTTAAATAAACTCGCACTGTAATTGGTAACTTGGGTGGATTCAAGTACACGTCACTAATGTTCAATAAACAATTAGGACCGCCAGATTACTGCACATAAGAGGTAATATTTATTATTTTCAAAAAATCATCCAAGTATTGATGCCAACTCTGTTGTAAAGTAGATCTAAACTAGTAGTAGTCTGACTAAACTAGATTTCACACGTCTTTTAAAAACAGGTATGTCTTATGTCCTGCTCATACGCTACGATTTTCGTAAAGAATGACAAAAGCAATTAGTTTAAGGTGAAGGCGCCTGTCTAGCCCGCGAAATTCAAAATTTTCAAGTATTTTTATAGTTTATCCAAAATCTGAAAACATTTAAGACAACATTTTGTGATTTGCGACAAACACAGTATGCAGTGCGTTTATTAATACATTTATTTTACTCTAAATATTATCACGGTGGATATGATACTAGTTAATCACTAAATATACAAAAACTGCTAGATTATCTGGATAGCTGTCGTTCTTGAAATGTTTTAGAGTAAGTTGGATATATTAATAAATGCACCGCACACGGTCTTTGTAGCGAATTACAAAATTTGCCTTTTATTATTGTCAGATTTTGATTTTTTTTAAAAACCTCAAAAAATGTTAACTTTGCGGGCTAGATGGGCGCTTTAGCCTTAATCAATTTTAGTTTGTGACTATATTAGGTGGTTGTAGAGCCAAACTGTAGCCAATAGGCTGACTACAGCTCATATGAAGGCTGTCTCTACCCGGGCAGTACCACCCTCTCACAGAATATCGGCGTTAAGTAAAGCAGGGTCGCTGAGCACGAAGAATTTCGTACAATGATCTGTTATTACCTGTCTCTGTCACTCCCGCGTAAATCTAATACTTCTCGCTCACACAGTTGCCGTTCACACGCATTTCACGGCAACTGTGTGAGCGAGAAGTATTAGATTTACGCGGGAGTAGTAATAACAGGTCATTGTACGAAATTCTTCGTGCTCAGCGACCCTGCTTTAGCTCGTATAGCTGCGTTTCGTACGATGAGTGAGAGAGACAGAATACAATCGCCCTCCCTCGGTCTCCGCATCCAGTCGGCAACGTGCGAGATATACCCTTGGTATTACAAGCATCTATACGCTACGATAGGAGCTTAACATTGGCGGATCGAAAACTTGTTTAACGACTTTGTTATATAAAACATATAGTTATCAATATCATAAACTCCTCAAGGGTTTGAAATGTTCACCTATTTAAAGCGGGCGAAACCGCAGGGCATCTAGCACATGTCTGCCACCTGCCCGTACGGAAAGTAGGTATAATTGTAATAATTTATAGGCTGGGTACTTTCACATTAACGACTTTTAAAATAATTAGCCGCGCGGCATTGAAATATGTAGTGCCTATGTAATATTTGCACTGGACTTGTAATTTATCGCTTTTTGGAGGTGTGCTGGGTGGTGTTTGTTTTTGCAATAATGAAACATTGATAAGGTGTATGGGTTGGTTGGGATCACCACTTGCTCAATTTAATAGCCTTACCAAGATATCCATAGCGGTGAGGTTCAATTTTAAAAATGTCTGATTATTAATCTTAAAGATTCTGATTCTGAGTGAGGGTCCAGCTAGATTGTACATACTCCATCGTAGCATTTGGGAGCACTGATACATTAAATGATAGTGTTGGTTCAGACCTTAAAATAAAAATAAACTACCTATACTTTATGACAGTGCAAAGTTTGATGCATTTGTCGATCGCTTGACGTAGTAGTTCGAGCATAGGCCGCTCGGCTCACTGCATCGGGTGGTTGCGGGTTCGATTCCCGTCAGGGTAAATTTCGGAAATGGCCTTTTCGTGATTTTCCCTGCTCTGGGTGTCACTGGGTTCGCCCCCAGTCCATTGTGCGGTACCCATAGTACAGGCGTTGCTTAGTTTGGGACCATACTGTTGGTGTGTTCGCCGGCGATATTTATTTATTATTTATTTATTCGGAGTAATCCCCTTTTTATTTTGTTCAAATAATCAAGAGTCTTCTACGATACATATTTTTAATAATAGTTGCATGATTTTATTGAAATGGAATGACTTAATAAAGCTCACGTAAAGCTTGAAACCTTATTTTATAACAGGTAGGTGCAATAAACTCGCGGAGGATTGATAGAAATCGCGCAATAGCTCATTAGTGGAGCAAAATAAAATGGAACAAACAAACATAATGCCAGACCTCGGAGTCAATTAGCGGAAAACAGACCGAGTGATTTTTAATAAAAAAATATATATTGGGGCCATGAGAGCGGCGATAACGATTCACTTGTATATTGCATTTGTACGTATCAGACCCGTATTAATAAATTAATCTTAAGTCTGAGTCTTAAGTCCGATCTTGGAAATGTCATACCAGCACAAATTGACTTGTCAAAAACGTACTTATGATCGCTCTCAGACTTGAGATAGGTTAATGAATACGGGTTTTACACTAATATGATAGCTAATTTCAAAATTAGCTGTTCAAAAGAATCCAAAGACATAGAAAAGATACTTCCTAAATCTGGCTTGAAGTTTAAAAATCATCAAAATGTCATCAATGAAATAGAATGTCGTGTCACATGAAGTTAATCTATAAACTGAACATTCATTAAACGTACTGGAATCCGCAGCTAATAGTTTGCTATCTCACTCAATTCACGAGTTATCGCTAAGCTAAATTGCGTCTTATTCTCCAACTCACTAAGTTAGTTACTGCATGGCACTCGAAATAGATGTAACGAGCGTGAAGATATTACCGCGCTACTTCATAGCCGCACACGCAATATTCCTTTCGGAAATTATTTTATCGGGATTGCCACTTGTGTTCGAGTTCGTTTCCACTGACTCAGCCCCCGCCTACCATTCTTTCGGCCCTTTTTCCCCCAACTGGTATTAATTCTTAGATTTCTACACAATCCCGGGCCCTTCTGTGCTCAGTACTTCCTTGATAATTGAGTGGAATTTATTTGAACACAATGCGAATCTAATTTTTTAACTGTCAGTTAATTCTTTTCATTCAGTTTTTGTGATGTCAGATTGTCGGGAATTGTGTGAGATTGTGGGCTCATTGTTTTATCTCGTCATTATTATGTCGTTTTGATTATGTCTAGATAATGTAGGCGCCAATTCGTAGCCAATAATTTCGTACTAGACGTGCTGAATTCAATTATTAGATGGTTTCTAATAATTGATTCATTAAGATTCGATTACGATGCCATGGATTTGTAATTCCAAACTCAATTATTATTATTGAAGTGAAACTGGTGTTTGTACTGCCATCTAGAAGGCAACTTTGTAACTATAAACGTAAACAAAGATTTCAATAGATTAAATCTACTATTTTTGATGTTAATATATAATAATATCAATTTTCGGGTTTGTATTAATAATTAATAATATTGTCTTGATTAATAATTTCGTGAAAATTAAATTCAACAGCATTGACTCATTCATCACACGATACACGTAGCGCCATCTCTTGAATAATTACAACAACATTGATCGGTAATATTTTTTATTTTGTAATTTTCTGCTAAATAGGTATGTAACCACAGATATATATATATATGTAACTAATTGTAGGCTCACTTCCGTTTCGTATTTCGTATAATATATCTAATATCCTCGGTCATGATAATTTACAAGATAATAAAGCCATTTTTTAACGAGAACATTCACACGTTTCTATTGAAAGGAAGCCCATTGCATAACTAATACAGCAGGTACATAGCAGCACTGTAACGGATATTTAAAATGTACGTCTGGAGTGCGCAAAGACAGCACAGAGTCGTTAGCGCGCGCCCCGGGGCTGCTGGCTGACGACGGGCGGCGCTAACTACGACGGCTGTTTGCAATTGTATTAGATACATTGCTGGTTCAATTTCCACCTCAAAATTTACCCATCACCTGGAAAATATACACGGCTGGACATCCCCCACCATCAATTCGTTTGGTATCAACAATCCATCTTACTAGGCTTGTGGTCGACATTCGAGAACGTTTCCATTTAAAAACTGCCTAGTTTGCTGAGCCATTGAACGATGGTTTTATTCTTGTTTTATATGTGTGTTTCCTATAAATGTCTAGCAATCTTCGAAAGACTTATTTTGAAGCAGACACGCTTGATATGGTAGATTTGGTAAATTTCAGATGTTAGTACGGGAATAGTGGGAGCATCCACTCTTCATGTGGACATCACCTGCCAAACAAAGTAAAATCACCCTGGACAAACACTTATGTGAAAGGAAATTCATATTTGCGGCAATAATCACCAGCAAATTTTGATAAAATGTTCACTTGCCCAAACTGTTAGCAATGCATCTGACAACTTCTTCCTTCTCACTTGAATAATGCAGTTTCCACAAATAGGTATACATGTATTATCATACCGTTAGACGCATGGCAAGCAGAAATGTATCCCCTTGTGTTCCAAACGCCCGGCCCGTTAGCGCACCGCCGGCGGCGGCTCCTTCGCATTGAGTGAACAATTTTTGTGAGTGGCTACGCTTGTTGCAGGATCGTGCCGTGTTCTGTGACATGTTGGGACGTACTGACACTGCTTGTTGTTCTCTCCGGGATGCTGTGTCCTATGACTTTTATCTGTTCTCGAAAGGTTCTAGGTATTCTATGTCTTGTATGTAAGATTCGTGTAAAAGTCTCTTCCGTGTGCTCATTTGTTTGAAGTTTCAAGTCCTTGCCTTGACGGATGAATGCCCTGGATGGAATAGCGATCAACAAATCTTATCCAATAGAATATGTCACAAGTGTTTTAATATTAGTTAGGGTTTCAAGGATATAAATATAGACCTTCACTGCGACTAACGCTCGATATTTATAATACACTCAGAAAATAAAACCATAACAGAATCTCCCCCATAAATCTCACCATCCCCATAACACAAGAGAACCGGTCACATGTCACGCTTATAAAACATTCGTATTGAGCCGAGGAGCATTCATAATGTGCGCACAATGCGACGGGCTCGTGTTAACCCTCGTGACGCAGCGACGGGCGGAGCTAATGCGACCATTGTAACGCACATTTGGGGTTACTTCTCTTCGAAATATGAGGAGGCTTTTGGTTTCATGGTACCTATAAGATAGAATACACTAGCTACGTACTTGACATCTTGTTCCAAGAAGCTGTAGAAAAAGCCAATTCGAAAAGAAGGTATTAAATATTTTATTGATTTTAAAGCGAAGCTTATATAGGGACGTTCGGGGCGCTCGCCGCGCGGCCACTCTATTCGTGCTAAGCGTCAGTAGCGTTACACAATATATGTAGGTATACAGAGTGGCGCGCGCTGCGGGTTTTTTTAACGCTTATTCCATACGATTTATACTATAAAGCTTCGCTTCTTTCAATCGTCCCTAGACGTCAATTTTTTTTAAATATCTGGACTTTTTAATCGTGTACAATAAAACCAAATACAACAAAAATACCAACGAACCAAGTGAATCACCGGTCAAGCGGTGTTATATAGTTATAAATAAGAAGTATATCATATGAATTGTTTCAATATACCTTGACGTGTATTGTTTTGACTTCCATCTTCACAGTAGAGTGTCTCTACATTGAATTCTTCACGGCGTTTACCCTGGTGTTGAGTTACAAGGCTTTTAAGAATATCTAGCGTGGAATAACAAGTGATAAATGTTTCATATGTAGGTCTGAATCGTGCTCAAGAGATCCGACCCACGTAGAATTACCCAGAAATTCATAATGGACTGAATAAAGATGTCTAGTATTTTATAATTTATTATAGAAACTGGTTCAACTTCCATACATCGGATAGTCAGAAGATGATTACTGTTTTACATGGTGACCATGTTGTCCACACGTCACGGCCCCTCGCCAATCACATCCACCGGCTTCCTGCGATGCGTATGATGTCATAGGCCACCTTGTGTGGGGGAAGGCATCCCACACTAACGTCATATCATCTGGCTTGAGACGTAATAGGTGCATTACCATCTAAACTTCCTGCAAAGAATTTAATTAAAGCAACTCGTCTAGAATCCCGAAACTTTAATAAACCAGCCCATAAACTAAGAAATGAACATTAGAATCGAGTCGGTAATCTGTTCGTCGTGTCGTTTGTAAGTTTAATTACGATTTCGCGGTGGGGGAGGCGGAGGGCCGAACGGAACAGCGTACGTGCCCAGCCTCCGTTATTAGTTCAGCAATTTTCATATTAGCTTAAATAATATGTTAGGTTAATTGACGGAGCACGTTAGAAGCGGTGAGCGATTAGATTGAACGCTCCACGATTACAAATACAAATTATTGTTTTATTGTGTATCTTATACCTTATATTAGTACCACTTGTTACAGGTTTGGACAGGATTGGACTTTCCACTAAGAAAACTGTAAAAACTAACGTATTCAGATACGCGATACGTCAGTTTTGACGTATTGCGATTCGAGGGAGATGCCACCTGTTAACATATTTGGACCCCAGATACATTTTGTCATTTCTCAATTGGGTTGTGCGTTCGTGCGTACTGTGAGACCGCATTGTAATGTTTGTGAATACGGACGTTAGTGATTTTGATAGTGTCTTAGCATACTCGCTATATGTTCTAACTTGGGCCGTTCCCAAACTCGAAGCGATCCCAAGTTAGTGCGAGAGAGCAAGTTGCGGCGCGTGTGCTCTTTACCGTGTGTTTTGATGTTGCATGCCACCTGTATTGTAATTAGTTTAACTGCCGCTACGTGGCGCTGTGCCCGGGCACATCGGGACTACTTAGGCTGAGTTACAATTGGGATGTATATGAATTGAGAGCGGATGTTAGATGTGAAGGTCTAGCAGACTGGTTTGGCTGGCGAGACTAGCTGCTCGTTTCGACCAATAAGATCACTTCATTGTACAGCGCTGAGGAAAATGTAACGATCCTATTGGTGGAAGCGAGTGGCTAACTAGCCCAGCCAACCCGCCTAGCTCAAGTTGAGGGTGCCCCTTAAATTCATTCAAGATTTAATAAATAAGGAAATAACCGTTGTTCTTGATTAATTATCCACAGATTAAAAATAAGTAAATGTTTGTTTATTTCAGCTGAAATACGAGTAATCCGAGAATAGTCCCAAATCATTAACACCTAAATCGCAAATAGGTACCTCATTGCCAAAGGATATTACCACCATATTTTTTGAGTGGTTATTTGTGACTAGCTTTGAAGTCATTTTGAATGAATAAAATACATGTTTATCAGTCTTGCTTCAAAAATATAGTAAAACATCTAAACAATTTCCTATCAACGTCCCATCTCGAAAATATTTATATTGAGAGCACAGGTATTCGTCAAAGAGACAGTACCAATAAAATTATGATTACAAGGCCTTCTGCAGGAGGCCGGAGTCCCGGATACAGGCTCCACGATAATGGTTGATAAGGAAAAAAAATAGAATTTAATGAAAGAGACGCGATATAATGGTGATGGTAACGAACCCGCTTGATACAGTTTGCTTACATTTGAGGATCAAAATAATGCACACTATAAAAGAAGTGTTTTTTTTTTTTTTAAAGAGAGAAGACAATATTATTTACGCAAACAACATCTTGTTATTTATCATAAAAAGCTTAGTCGGAGACATTCAAACATCTACTTTTCATCATAATTACAACTATTAGAACTGGCCTCTACTAGAGAAAATGGAAAAAATAAAAGTATATCTTATTCTTATTCAAAAAAAGAGAGTGAGAGCCGGTGTGACTTAAGTGGCTGGACATAAATATATATTTCCCACATTTTGCGACAGCCACATGTAGACTAGGGGCAGCACTATTGCAACTGCTCATCATAGCATAGGGTAAATAACAAAATCCTTAAAAATATGGGCTACTTTCTCTGGCAAGTCGTGTACGGCTTTGTAAATCTAATAACGATTGTATCGTCGTGTCTGGAGGCTTGTTTTCGAACAACAAACCCTGGCGAAGAGCCTGACCCGACGCCGCCCAATAGGCACTCGTTTATATTTAGAAGAGGATAAATGAAACAAATAAATACTTAGTAGAGAATAAACAATGGTTAAGAGAGATTGTGTCGTGGTGTAAAGCTTAGTGTTAATGGGTCGTCTCTACAGAAACAACAGTCGTCGGTACTACATCGACTGACGCTCCCAAACTAAACAACGTTTATATTATGGGTTACGTATTTACGGTGGCGAGATAGTCCCAGTTATACCCAGAACGGGAAAATTACTAACCGGGTCATTACAGAAATTTGCCTCGACGGGAATCGAACCCGCACCTACCTGGTGCTGTGATCCAAGCATACGATTCTCAATTTCCGATTACCAATCGATAGCTTGTCGAAAATAAGGTATACAGTATATATAAATATATTATTTTGGCAGCCAATTGAAGTCAGAAGGTTAATAAAAATATATTACGAGCATGTATCACGATATTTTTATAAATAGGGTTCCGTTAGATATAAATAATTTGTTTTCAGCAAGCTCGCGCGTATAATTTATTCGCGTGAGATAATACACTGCGCCTTTTAGGGTTCCGCTAATGTGTTGATATTTCAAGGAGTTGTACCACGGAACGCCGAAATGCTGTTCACTGAATCACGTTTCATCGAAGAACCAATGATACTGCTAACGCTGTCGATGCCCGGTTGTATCCCGGATGTCAAATAGATCAAGCGGCTGGTTCGCGTTTCTTCGACGAAATTGATTTTTATCTTCTCTACGGAATCATTACCACTTGCAGCATTTCGGTGTTGCCAATCTTTTTTATTATTCCACCTTAAAAGCCCGGGCCGTGATAAAGCGGTATCCATTAGATACACCGTGTAAGCCGGCGGCTTTCACGGTGCCTCGTTACATTCATTGTTATTAAGGGCGTGTATCCACCAGCTATTACAGCAGCCAGGAGATAAAATGTAAGTGAATGCGTGAATGCATAGTAAAATGTTATTGATTTCCTTTTCGGGGAGATATGGGATGCTTTGCGTTGGTAATCCACGGATGGAAACTGATAATTTGGAAAGTACTTAATAACTGCTAAAGCAAAAAATATACTTTAACGTAAACTTTGCATTTATAACCTCTATGCAGCACGCGCGACAATGTCGAATGTGTGAGGTGAAATAGCATATTTCAAGAGAATCTCACTGATTCGAATAAGCATAACTTCGCTGTATGGAAAATCTAAGCACCAGTGCTGTTCTCTCTGCCGGCGCGGGCGTCGCGCGTCGTGACAAGTGTCGACTCGTCAATGCACGAATTACATCGTATCTTTTCAACCGACTTCAAAAAGGAGGAGGTTCTCAATTCGCGTGTATTTTTTTATAGTTCCATTGGACTCTAAAGCGAGGCAGGCGTATGTCATCTACGTCACAAAACTATAATATATATAAATGTCACTAACAAGGTCTCTTGACAAAGCATGAAAGCTTATTTTCTATTGTACCCCCATAACACCCTGGAACAATAATATTGATATCAGCGTATATAAATTGTACCCAAAACCTACCCTAAAATGCAGTAGACCCAAATCTCGCCATATTTTTTTACAGCTTCATACACGGTGCGTTTGGATAGTCGTACAAACACTTTTATTTCTGTCGGTGCCGTTATGGCGTTGCCAAAAAGCGCGATATACGGTAAGCGGGCCTTAACAGCCGTATCGAAATCCAGCTTTGAATGTGTACCTGGCTGTAATCGCGTGTCGATCGTCGGTGCATGGCATAAGAGGTTGTTGGAAGTTCTAACTTGCAACGGTTATGAAAATATATGGTATACAGGGTTTCAAAAGACCGATATACCTAATTCTTCGGGGTTTGGATAAGTCACATGATACCTAATGTAAAATTAAATGGCATAATATTTTTAATTACAATTAAACACTTATACTCCTGAAAATTACGTTCGTGTCAGGAAGCATAAGCTTTTTGCTGTCCCTGCTTGCCGGACCGTTGCCCGAGCGATGTCCCCTGTACCCCGCACCCTCACTGCGCTTAATGAACTCCTGAAGGCCTAGCCAAGATACAAACGTTTCGTTTCTATTCTCTTTCTACAATTGCGAACGCCTTAGCGTAAGCGAAGATAGCTAACGATAACTTGGTAGCCATGATGACATATCAACGCCGAACGCTAAATCTACAATGCCGATCGAAAAAATAATATTTTTAGTCTGTGGTGAGCGTTCATAAACGTCAGTCATCATAACCAAAGAGAAATACATCATAACCTCAAAGTACTTTTGTATGTAAACAAGGTGCGAGCAGAATATTTGTTTTAATTTTATTAAGAGTTTTAAACCGTTGATTAGAAATGTACATCAAGCTCATCTAATAAATACTTACTAAAGTGGTTTTTGCCATGGAATACTTATTAAATTAAAACATGAACTCGAGCTAGCCCGGAACAGCTCGCGGCTTTACGAATTCATAGAAGGTACGTAAAACATTAGTAATTTCAATAATTCCCATGTTATTTAAGTCTGTCTCATACCTACTCGGACAAATTGTTCCTATCGGGGCATTTGCATTGTTCATTCAAGATTCAGATTATATGTTTCTCTAAAATAGTCTAAAATAAATGTTCTAGTCACAGCTATATAGCTAGCGAGGCCCTAGCAAGGATTTCAAAGAAATAAAGTATTACTGTTTGTGGCAGGAACTGTGAGAGGTTATGTATTATTATATCACTTACATTTAAGTAACAAACAATATGTTTTGATTTCAGGAACAACATTATCTCCTGCTCACCTGCTATGTGATGTCTCTGGAGCGCTTCCACAGCTTCTAGATACCTAGAGCTCGTATTTAAGGACTTTTTTGCCATGGAATAATAGATGGAATCACGAACTTGAGCTAGCCCGGAACAGCTTGTGGCTTTACAAATTCATAGAAGGTATGTATAAAGCATTATTTAGTAATAATTTCAATTATTCTCTTGTTATTTAATTCTGTCTCATACCTACTCGGCAAAATAGTTTATATCGGGGCATTTGCATTGTTCATTCAAGATTCAGATTCTTTGTTTCTCTAAAATGGTCTATCTTAAATGTTCTAGTCACAGCTATGTAGCGAATGATGCCGGAGCAAGGGGTTCAAAGAAGTAAAGTATGACTGTTTGTGGCAGGAACTGTGAGAGGTTATGTATTATTATATCACTTACATATTAAGTACTTAACAAACAAAATGTTTTGTTTTCAGGAACAACATTATCATGATTGAGGGGAAAGCTACACAATGCAGTAATTTTGTAGCAGATATGTCTGAGTGTCCCGGCCGGGTACGTGCGGCGCCGGCGCCGGCCGCCGCTGCTGGCTCTGCCGCGCGCGCACACAGCTCTTGAACAAGGCGCCAGTGTCGCGCGCACTTCGCACACTCAACCTCATCGCCGAGGATATAGACCTGTTCTCGTGTAATCTGAGTGAATTAACGAGGGTAGCATTATACATCAGTAGTTATAGATAATTAAGTATTGTTGAAACTTGGATTTTTGTTGCTTAGCAATTGCATTAGGTAAACCTGTAAGAATAGCTTTAAGTTTTGATAAATAAATAAAATAAAATCTCCAGCTGGCCTTTACTGTCATCACTCATCCCTGTCTACTGAATTGATTAATTTAAGGAACAATATTATCATCATCTTTTTAGCCCAAGATGTCAACGGCTGCATATTTTACTTATATTGTATATAAATTCACCAACCCGCACTGGGCCAGCGTGGTGGATTATGGCTTGAATCCCCCTCGTGTTGAGGGGAGGCCCGTGCCCAGGAGTGGGACGTCAAAAAGGGCTAAAATTATTATTATTTATATATAAATTCCATGTCAATCCAAATGCCAATACAATTTTTGTATTTCTTAAATTAGTAATGAACAAATGTGAGAAATAAAATAATCATTTAAATGTACCTACCTATTGCCTACGATAATGCCAATATTTAGTTGTTTTCTTAAGAATTTACTATGTAAGACAGTGTGTTATTCAAAATAAAATTAATTAGGTAGGTACAACAGTGCCTTCCTACTGATCAATTATATTCCTAGTCCAGTGATATGTATATGAAATAAAATGAATTTTAAACGACATCACACATTTAATTATACCATGGAGCATTCGGCACTATGAAAATAATTCGTATTTATACACTGATTTTAAAGTTTTACATTACTTAGGTATTTCACCATTGACAATTCCTCGTTATCTAAATAACCTCTTTTTCGGTTTTTAAACCACAATTCTTCATTTTACGCACACCACAACATATTTTAAAGTAAGCAAGTATTCATTTTGCATGCTATAAGTTAGGTATAGTCCAAACCATTCGTATATTTTAATTATTAAACACTACAATTTGCGTTGTTAACCACACAGCTGATTGCAAGCGGCCATGTTTTAGCGTTTTCTACAGGGTATTGGCGACCGCTTAGCTAGCGTTCACAAACTACGATATCGTTTCGTTAGCGCTTGTCAAAACAGCATCATGGCTACGATTTGTACGGGACTTAGCGATCGGCATTGTAGAAACGCTTATATTCTATTCTATCATTTGAAACGAATAGCTATCTTGGTATCTTGGCTACGATTTTTCTATTCGTTTGTTCTGACCACGTGATTTAACGTTGAGAAATGTCATTCCCATACATTTTTTTCGTTTTCTATTAGCGTTAACGATTGTAGAAAGACGTCTTGGCTAAGCCCACTGGATTCAGACGCATGTTTAGATTTGTTTGCGGATGAATGGGTGAAGATTATGTCGGTATGCTTGAAGTTCTGCGAGATAGATGCCTGATCGTTTTTATATTTCTAATTTGTTTATACTCAATTGTTGCTGCTTTGTATTGTATTATTAGTGTATTTGGTTAATTAGACCGTTCTAATAAATAAATAAATAAATGTTCAAAAATCACGTCAATTTAGAAGTACTATGCAAACATTTTCTAATCAATTTGGGTCACTGCCTTTCAATTATTAGGACATCTTAGCAAAATAACTACCCATCAAAACTGCCTAAAAGCAAGCTACAAGCAAGTAACCTCATTATCAACATAACATATCAATATATCATAATTGTCTCGCTCTAACTTATATTTCGTACCACCCCAAAGGTCCAGTCAAAATGGGCCCTCTCTCAGTTTTCAGCGCACATTTGAATGGAAACGACTGTATTCAGGCAACTACCGGAGATTTTATCTTGGCATATTTCATGCGCAGATTACAGACATCGACTGTCGCTCGCGACTTTTTTTAAATATAACTGCCAAAATGGCCGCTTTGTGCCTGGAACTATAATAGGTTTGTTTGAATGCAACGGTGATCCTGCACAAGTATTTTATAACATTATTTATTATGACGTCAAAATAATGAGTACCATTTCTCAAATTATAGTAAAGACTTAGTAGAATTGATCAAGCGCCATTTCCTTTTATCAATTCTTAATACAAAGCGGAAATACATATTATGTACTTATCTTATGAAAATAACATTATGATATACTTATTGGGTGGTCTCGGATTCAAACCCCAGCTCTTCGAATTAAATTGAAAATCTAGGCAGGCTATCTACCTAACCGACATTCAAACTCCAAAGATGAAGATGAACAAGTCCAATGCTATATGTAACGAATAGTTGAATCACATTCGTTACGCCGGCAATCCATTCCTGGCAAAGCAATGTACTATATTAATAAACTATAAGGCATGTTATTATAGCAGAGATTAGTGAAATTACGTTTAAGATTAACTCTACCTTGAATCAAAACCTACGCCTACGCCTTCGGTTTTAAAATATCACACCCTGTGTGTGGTTCTAGGCTACGATGAATAAGTACTATATGGTACTGTAAGGAGGTCCATGTCGGCGCACTAGCCACTGGCAGTAAGCGTTCCTGGCCGATAAGAATATATTTAAGAAAAGTATATGTTTTGAAAATTGAAAGCTCTGCGGTGCGCTGGCAGTGACAACCGAGAGACCACTAAGATAGGAACCATATTTAAATAAATGTATTAAAAGTGAATACTATAATAAATTTTATATTACCCAGCATTAGTTATTTATTGATTGAAGCCACGGTTGCCACAGTACTATTCACACCAGAGGGACTTTATAAAAAGGCTCTACGAAATGAACACCGACGGCCATCAAACCCATATCCACCCAGTGCAGGGAGCCGCTCAAGCTACTGGTCCGTGTAGAAATCCTAAAAATAATATGTTCCGCTCATTTCGACCACCTACTTAACATTATCGATCTAACCGCTCGCCCGATCGACCCCTCGGACACATATCTATCTATACACATAAAAGGAAAAGGCTCAGTAATTACATATACACGCCGTAGATTTATTTCGGTCGGTCCGTTTGTCAATGTTCACGGTGAAATTAATTACGGATCGGTCACGGGTTCGAGTCCCGCGCTGCGTATTTGAATGGTCATTCGGGATGAGAGTAATTAAGATAAAATATTGTTTTATTTGCTGGTTATGTATTGGGGACGGATGCTCGATGCGATTAGGGGACGGATTGTTGATTTTCACCATTGAAAATATTTCAGATAAATTTATTGAGTAGGTACATTAAAAATATATCTATAGAATAAACTTTTCTAAATAGATCATGGTCATTCGGGTACAATTAAAATGAAAAAAATATGTTATAATCTAAATTGTTGTCGTGTCTTATATATTATAAAGTAGTAGCAAGGAATAACAGGCATTATTTATAAATCCTTCAGATTTGATTCTAATGAAATATTATACTTACGTCTTCATTCTTACTTTTTGCGCCGTTTTGTATTTCCTTAGCTTACCTTTTTAATAAACATTAAAGAAAATAACAGTTTTTTTAAAAAGCTTTCAAATCGGTTCACAAACTTCTGAATAACAATTTTGGAAGGAGAAACACAGCAATAAAAAGCTGTAAAAACGCGCTGAACTCAATAAAAGGGATGTTTTCAAACCCCCGCACTAGCACCCACTAGGAAATTTGGGGAAACAACCCCTGGAGGGAAACTTCTCGAGGGAAAATCTAGTTGTCTATAAGTATTGTTACCATGGGATTTCATTATAGGAGACATGACATGAACAATATTAAAAAAATAAAATCTACCTTCAGACACACTGATAAATGCTACATAACCAAGCAATGATTTAGTACCTATTTATATATATATATACCTTTTTAAATACTATATTACCATATGCCTTATTAAAACTACTTACTAAAAAGTTGTATACAAAGTTGTTTAGTTTTTTGCCTGCATGCCAAAACCACTGCGCCATTCAAGCAATAAGAACAAAATATTCCCTGCTTATAGCCCTATTTACCTTTGCGTTGTGTCACACCGCATTTTGAATATGATAAGAGGACGTATCCAATCATAATCGCTCATGCTACTCATCCTACATATAACTAACAAATATATCGTCCCACCTTTCTTTGTTTTTCGTACAAAACTCGGCCGCTGGGCTGAGTTATCGTCGTCTTACCTCACAACACGCCCCCGCCCCCCCTGCCCTGGGCACCCTGTCACCCCCTCGACCCTGGTCATTTGTCATGCTTGCAGTTATATGTGACTTGTTATTGATTGTTATGACCGGCCCCGAACATACGAGTAGCGTGAAGATAAGCACGGTAGCTAAGATTATGTATATTTTTGTCATGAATCCTGATTGCATAAAAACTTATTGTCTAGTTACATACTTGATGTAACTTTATGAACTACCCCGGCTACACTCGGGTAGATGTTTCCGATAAAAGTCGTGACTGGAAGTTTTTCCAGAGTAGGTAAGTACTACTCTTTAGCGTTTTTCGTGATGCCCATTGAAATTGACAAGTAGACAAACTATAGAAGTAAATATTTAAGATTTTCAATTATAAAAATATTACTAAAATAACTATTAAAAGTATTATTGTAAACAATTTAAAACTGCTGCAGAATAAAAAGCAATTGATCATTTTTAAATGTTGGTCCCAAATGCATATTTTATAATTTTGTTCTCCAAAATATCAAATAACAGTATCAATATATTCACTGACCCAGGCCGCCTGTATTGCTTCCCACATTATGTACGTCCTCAAGGCAGTGTTGCAAGTCAGCACACAACCACAGAACCTCACGCGAGCCTCCAAGCCTGCACAAATCGCCAATCGTCATAACACATTAAATACGTTTGTTCATCAGCTCCGTGCCACTGACAGCAGCCCCCTCTCCCGCGCCCCCTTCCGACCAGATAATAGCTTTTCCTTGTTAGTGTGTATCAGCAATCTTTATTAGGTAATTATTTTTCTGTCGGACCCCGTGAAACTATGACAAACATATTTGTGTGTTGTTACAAAAGTGTTGAAGTGTCGTTAATCATTTAAGGTGTTTCGTGGTTCCATTTCTTTCGAACTTACAAAGTATATTGTATTTATGTAGTTCTAATATTCTATAGCACAGAGCGACGGCCTGCCTTACGAACGAAACGAAACTAGGAAAAGATTATGAATGCCGTGGAAACAGATGTTCCACAATATCCTAAAATCCTCTACTAAAGTTATTAATTCTGATGTAGGTTTGCGGTCCAGACCCTCAGTTCTAATACAATATGTCTAATTAGGAAGGGCTTCGGTTTCGTATCCCATTAGGAATACAAGTTTCTATTAGTTGGAGAAACCTTATGGAATTTGGAGTAGTAAATTAATTTGTGAAATATAATATGGATATATTTGAAGTTCCTAGGTAATCCTTGGTCCGTAAGTAGGTATTTAGGATAAGAGAAGAGTTTAGTCAATGTATGGTTTACGTTGCAAATATAAACTCAAGCATTCTGATGACTGAGTTTCAAATTATTTTTATGGTAAAGTTACTTACGGAAGTTCGATAATATGCAATCTTTTTCAATCACGTAACAAACGATTTACGCACTTAAAAACAGTAGGAACTCTAATCCGATACGACGCAGACAGTTTCCACTCAATTTCACCGTTTACCCGACACGGAGGTGGGTTTAAAACTTATTCTTTTGCAAAAAAACCAACTGACTCAGACACCAACACCACATAGAATTATAACCAAGGTATTCAGGATGGACAGGCCACGGTTCTCTGGTCTGGTCGGTTAAGGAGTCACATCACGTAAAACCGTTCGCCCTGATCTCACGTACCTTTAAAATTGGCAAGTGAGCGGAAGTGTTGGCGGTGAGGAAGCCAGCGACGCGGCTACCTAAAAAAATTTACAAATTCTGTACGGGAAGATATATTTTTGGGCATATTTGTGTTTTAATTTGATTATCGCGGAAATAGATTTGAAAGTTCAGTTTTGTAGACTACTAGGTATTTTTGCTAACCAACAAAAGCGTTCGATAAAAAATAACTATAATTAAGTTTTTTTTATTGCCGTTACGTTTGACAACCAATGAGAATTCATTTGCACATTAATATTGGTGATATTGCGTTATTTCCCAATTCTCTCAACCACAGTACTGCCCTTTGCATCCGCAGTCGAGTGAAAAGTAAGCCTCTTTTTAAATCACAACTAAGCCGACCGCTTCATAGCCGCTTTACAGATTTTTCAGCGGCTTAGGGCTCCACGGGCCGGGGCTTAAAACGCTTTAAAGTTTTCGACGAATTGAATTTCTCTTAGCGCCTATAAAAAACTCATTCCATTACCTCCTGTAAGTTAATTACGCTGTTACTTACCTCGCACGTGCCTATGTATTTATAGTATAAGTACTGTTGATTTTTTCTGTACTAGGTACTTTTTTGACATGTTCCAACATTGGTATAATTAGTGTGTTCGTAAAAAAAACTGATTTATTATTGATTTTTATAAACCCTTACAACTCTTAAGCTGTATTTGCTACGCATTACCGATAACATTTCGTTAATATTCAAAGCAAAAAATATACGTACAGATGTACAGATCCCTACGCAAATTAAAACCTGCGCCGATCCTAAAATATCGTCGGTATTTTTTTTCAACTCAAAAAAGTTGTTTAAACCAGACAGAGTGGGTATGCTTTATGAAATATCGCCGCTCAGCGTGCACAGTGGCTCGATATTTTCAGCAGCTAGCTTTAGCTCGCACATTTATCTAGTTGCAATGCAATGGATAGGCATTTTTACGTCCGCTATAAGTTATGATCATCTGCAAGCGCTTTGCGCTGTATTTCATGTTGAAATTTAGTTGGATTTGCGAATATGTGTTGGGTAACTTGTTGCATCTTTTAACATAATTCATTTAATAATGCAGTGCTAATATTACTAGGCAATAAACTTATTTTGGAAAAAAATGTAGTTACAATTTATTTTACTCTGATATTAATAAATAAAATAAATAAACTAATAAATATCGCCAGACACACGAACTGTATGGTCCAAACAGGTAACGTACAATGGACTGGACGTGATCCCAATGACACCCAGACCAGGTCAAATAATTTCCATTTCCGAAATTTGCCCTGGGAAAAATCGAACCCGCAACCACCAGTGCAGTGACCCGAGCGGCCTACGCTCGAACCACTGCGCCAAGCGGTCGTCTAATCGCTCTGTGATGAATTACAATAATAATTATTAGAACTTTCTATGTCTCACTGGGTGTCAAATTGGCACCCAACATAAGGCTCGGTACACATACGCGGCACTGTCACTGCCGTTACCGGGGTCGGTCTCGCGCGATAGATTAATTGAATTACATCAGCGCTCCGCTTAATGCGATTACAATCTGCGACCGGCGAGGATTGGATTGCGAACGGAACCGTTCCAGTTACGCGCGAGTGTGCACTGCGCTTAACTATTTTTTGCGACGCGTTAATTGGTTTATGTTAAATGAATTGTTAGTGTTTGTCACTGTACGTCGAGTGAATAGCAAGAGTAAAGTACTAAGATTAGCGTAATATTTTGGTAAGAAAATATCTACCAAGGATTGTATTTAGTATCAGTAGGTTTTATTTATAAATGAAACCCATTTTCTTCTAATTTAAAGTGAAACCAAACTTCGAAAATATTGATTGATTATTGATAATCTATTGTATTTGTTTATCAAAATTGGACAACGTTTCGTTTTTCGGGAGATTCTTTTTTCTTGTAGATCCACAATAGTTCTACTTATCGTGATCACATCTGGAACACAAACCAATTGCGATTATACTTAATAACTACGTACTTACCTGGTTCGAGTGTGGTGTAGGTGCAGATTATAGGGTCACCTACGGCTTGTCTGGTCTAGATTGGGGGTCCTCTTTAAGGGGTGATTCACTACATTCGCTCAAATACAAAGGGAAAGTTACGTGTATTCGAGATTTACGATATTTTGGTCAAGTCAACGTCCACTATCCACCGCGTGACAGACTCTAGTGGTACTACCGCCGCTGGAGCGCACTTGCGCTCGCCCTCTATCCGGGTGAAGTTGTTATGGCCACTCTGGCCAACAACATATAGTCAATTCAAAAAAAAAAAAAAAAAAAAAAAAAAAAAAAAAAAAAAAAAAAAAAAAGGCGACATGTCACCAAACCTCCTTATTTAAGTCTTATTTGGGCGTATATAAGAATGTCCTCAATGCACTCGCGAGCTACGCGCATCAAAACGTCCAAGTAACGTCAAATATTAACACCAATACCCGCGGGCGCAGTAGCCCAAGTCACTCCGGAAAACTGCACGATGTACTTGTGTACGATACTGACGACTTTTTTTCCGAGGGGAAATGCATTTACGCATCCCACCCGGGCCCGGGGGGGGCCCAGGTGGGTATGTGGGACTACCGGGTGTTTGCCCGGACTACCCACTAAAACCCCTCGCTGTACCCTCTCTGCCGCGTGTGTCGGGGACCCGGGTGGATGACAACACTTCCGCATCCCCGACACGGCTCTGCCTTTGCAGGCCTCCGCTCTGGATGGTCTACAGGACCACCCACTCCGGCCGAGTGGCGCTGTGTTGGTACAGGTAACACAGCGCCCCCTCACGAGCCCCTGAACGGACGACAGGCACCCCCGTGCCTGCCGTCTTGGGCTCTGGGTAGGCGGTGGCCACTATGATGTGGCCATCGCTTCCCCTGATGTCGTGGCCCCAGCAGCCGCCCTCCTCTTCCTCCGTCTTGCCGGCGCAGGAGCGCAGGCCTTGCTCCCGAGTGGGTGGGCAGCGGGCTTGCTCTTCGCCGCGCACACTATGCAGTGCGGCACGGCGGTACATCCCTCGATACTGACGACTGGCCAAATCGCATTGACACGCAGGAACGAACCAGCGGGCCGTTCCAAAATAATAAAAGAACGTAGGGTAGATTTAAGTTAAATCTACCTTCAAAATAAAATTGTTAGCCGTATGTTTTTTATCCCGAGCAATACGTTAGGTATGCATGTAGAGATGTCTATCGGTCGGTTAGTACCGATAACCCATCGGCAATCGGCACCGAAGACAGGCTAAGTACATGCGTGGCGAAGCGGTCGGCCATCACGCGCAGTAATGTTTCGGCAACACGCTCTATTAACCACTGGATTATTATGTCACGCCGGATCATTATAGTGATCTAGGGGCAATGGCGATGCGGGGCACACCCGCTGGGACTACTGGCGCGCCTTGCGTGCACTTTTAATAATTCGTCGACGATTTTATTGATGACAAGATAACTTTAATATATTAATTAATAAGCTCGTCTTTATCTAGTCTAGTATATATTTTCAAAACCAATCTGGCCGTTATAAGCACATACCTTTTAAAAACTGAATGCTATATAAAAATAAGTGCTTTTACCATAATGGTATTTTGTTTTAAGAAACTCATGCAATTAAAAGTTCAATAGCTACATGATAAAGTATGTTCTTTTGTACAGAAATATGATTCAATTATAATAAGCTAAAGGGTCAGGAAAGAAAATTACAGGTAGTTAGGTAAGTTACATGAAGTAGGAGAGTTAGGAAGAAATGTTTAAACAAATTTAAAAGGTCAAATCATGGTCACAGACTACGAAACAAACTTAAGCACCCATAACAATAAATTGGGTTCACTTAAAAAAAAATTGGATTAAAAATTTGTTCACCTCAATCCAACGCCACCAGCACGTGTGCCTCGGGTTCGTATAACGGTCATTATTCGAAATTGCCCATTATTGTTTGCCTAGCCCACTCGACGAAAATACTCATTTACCTGCGACGATATACGGTAATGCCCTGCACTATTTATGTAAGGACTTTATTATTGTGTGGCCATCGCATAATTACATCTACCCACCGGCGCTCGTAAACACACGATACCCACCGCGAACTGATATCGAAGTATTCGGTTAAAATTATAATTTTACGGATAGATTAATGCTTTCTTTGGGACATACAGACGTTTGGTATAAAAAAAAAAAAAAATGTTAATGTCAGAAAAAAAACGAGCTCTTCCGGACTGATCCATCAACGGATCCCGCGGGATGTCCGTGTTTCACCTTTCCATCGTTGTCTCGATTAGCTGATTTACCTGCATAAGCCATTTTTTTAATACTGTTGAAGAAAACAACTAAATTAACGGTGTGAGACGGATGTCAACCCCATTTCTAAGCAACAACCAATCCTCTTAAATGTAAACGGTGCCATCTCAGTTTGTTTGAACATTCCTCTCCGCATCCTGCCCTCATTAGCTGCCTCTCATTAACCCAAACTATCAATACGACACGCGGTAAATCACTCGACACTATAGATTGATTCACATACCATTGCCGGATCGTAAATCAACTGCACCCCATCATTATTGAAGGGAGTACGCAGTGTAGCGAAAATGTGACCAATTAGTAATTGCTCGGGTTTAAGTGGATATTTATAGAATATTTCAGATAAAATGTTGTTAAGCTTTATAACTCGTCTAAAGTCGGAATCTAATACATCTTACATACGTTTTACTGACCTTAGTACACAAGTCCTTAGGTATTTAGTTGGAGTGTATGATCAAGCCAAAGAAATATCCATTAAATTCTTGGCCGATGTAACGGCTTCCTTGTAACCATATGTCCGCATTAAATCTATGTACGCAATGTTTATCTGTACATAAAAATACTTAATCTTCGATTAATGGCAACATGTTCAATAAACATAGCGCTAGAAACACAAACAAATGGACCATAAATTATTTTACGTCCATAGATATGTAGATTTTCTTGATCGCAATGTATGGCTACTATTGAACACTTGCTTGCGCCGCGAAATAATAATATGGATAAGACTTAAAACACATCTATCTTGCAACACTATTGTGGATGAATTGGGGCAATCCCAGTAACACCCAGACCACGGCAAATAACCACCAAACCATTTCAAGGTAAGCATTCTGTTATATGCTTGAAGCGATAAACAGGTTGTTGTATTACTTCAGTCCAGTAAATAATTTGAGACAAAGTTAAAAGTGAGGATCAAGTCAAAAGTAAGCTTCGGCAGATGCTAGTGTTCTGTCCAGCCGTGGGTTTTATACGAAGAATATTTTTTTATATATTAAAACTATGTTTTGGCTTTATAGTCTTTAACTATAGCATAATGTTTCCCCTCTGTCGGGTCATCACAACAAAACACCACTATCAGCGCTTCAAGCGAAAGCGGAAGTGCCTGTTTTATAGGTATAATAAATATTTTGCCATTCACTTCTTGTGTTTCTTAATTTTCGTGGACCAACGGCCACTAAATAGTAGTATTTTCCAACACTTTATCCTAGTCTTACATTTTTGAAGATAATCTGCAACCGACAAGAGTAGCATCAAACTTGGTCTTGCAGACTCGTCGCATACCGATTTTGGCCAACACCAATAAGTTGCACTAAGGCGCTTTGACTAAAACAAATTCTAGATAATGGTGTATCCACTCTGTGCCACCGCGAGACGTGCCGGCGCGTACACGCAGCGTCTAAAGGCGGCCCATTTGCGAGTCACAAGCGCAGCTCCGCTGTGACCCAATTAGATGGCCGCGCACATCTGCTGCGGCGCACACGGGCTCCACGGGGACGTACTCCTATCCTATAAATAAATAAATAAATCGTGCTAGGATTTCTACTTTCTAGGATCATCACTATATTTTGAAGGAATTCTTATAGCACGCTCGGTTAGGAAACAAGGGCTGCAAATTTTAACCAGGTCGGGGATTTTCGGATTCCATGTGCGACTTCTTCTTCTTTGTCTTTCCCTCTCCCTCTTAGTCTTTCTGTGACCATATATGACCTGTCTCAATTTGCTTCTGTCATGCGCCAGATCCATAGATCATTGTAGAGTTTCTCCTGTTGCCTCTACAATACTTTTTACTCATCGTGTTGGACTTCGACCATGTGTGACAGTTACAATATAAATTGTCTCTTACTAAAAGTAATTATTATGAGGAAACTTGAACGTCTTCGAGAGTATAATTGGTCCAACGTGAGTGCAAACTAATAAATTTGCAATTAGCCAATTCCATATTCTTTGAGGATCACCCTCAATGCCTCAATGTTTATTGGTTTTGTATCTAATGCGTTCACAATTAATATTATCTAAATTGGTAAGCAATCACTGACTAGCTTATCTCAGCATAATTAACTAAAATAATTACCTATTTAAATCGCCACTGGTTCCCAAGGTTGTTCATTAAGATGCGCAGATACCGGCCAGCTAATGCCGCCCGACCTCGTTGCATGAAAGCGTCCGTTCATGGAACACATTAAATTCGAGATTTATAGATGTTAGAGTCATGGATATAGGTACTTGATTATGTGTTATGTTTTTACCATTAAAATGTAACTACGCACTTATCAATCCGATATGAAGTAAATGCACGCATTTATATAAGTAACTAGCTGTGCCCACCGACTTCGTCCGCGCAGTATTTATCTTACAAAAATTTCGGTATTATCGGGATAAAAAGTATCCTATGTGTTAATCCCGGTTATAAACTATCTGTGTTCCAAATTTCATCCAAATCCGTTCAGTAGTTTTTGCGTAAAAGAGTAACAAACATACATCCACACTCACAAACTTTCGCATTTATAATGTTAAGTAGGATGACAGTTTTTAGATCATTAAAGCAGACAACAGTCGCTACTTATATCGGTTATCAAAAATAAAAATATTGTACAACGACTAGAATGCTGGATTTACTGTTTTCTCGTTAATTATCTCTTCATCACTATTATCCTAAAGTCAATTCATAACTATCGTGTTTCAACTTAGTTCGGAGATATGTATCATGAATCTATCGTATGTATATCTATCATATGTAGTACACCCATCCACTAAAGTTCGCACACCACTAATATGAATCGCGATACAATTGTTGTAGAGTTGTGGATCAGACGCGCGATCACCGCGCCCCGCTCAGGGGGGTAGTTAGACAACTTCGCGTATTACACGCTACTTGAAACGCGTGCACTGCGGGACAGAACACCCGCACACTCTGTGGAATCAAACGAATCTAAATAGGTACAATTTTTTGTTTTCGATAAATTCTATTTAATTAAATCTAACTACGTTCTCTCACAAACGTAAAAAATATAAGATCTGAAAAAAGGAAAAGTACCGAATGTAAAAACCCAGTTCCATTAATCTATCAGTTATCAGTCAGTACTTGCTGTTTATATATATACAGTGTTTTATTTCACCGTGTATATTTTAATAAAGAGAATTAAAATTATATTGCTGCATTCCATTTGTTTTTTCCATAAGCAATTTGTCTCACAACGCAAGTAGTGTTATGAGTTACTAGCGGCCCGCCCCGGCTTCGCACGGGTACATTGCGGTTACATTATTCGTGTTTTAGTAGGGATCCCTAATCTTTTTGAAAATATATTATAGCCTATGTCATTCGGGGATAGTGTAGCTTCCCAACAGTGAAAGAATTTTTCAAATCGGTTCAGGAGTTTCGGAGCCTATTCATTACAATCAAACAAACAAAGTTTTCCTCTTTATAATATTAGTATGATAAATAGGTTAGTAGGTACCTACCTACTTCTCTGGAAATTCGATATTGACTAGATACTCATGGAAATTAGATTCAAATTATTTGTGAGGGCTATTTCTGGTGGCCTCGAGCGTACAAAACAAGTAATAGCTAAAGTGCCGACTCTTGGGTTGCTGGTAGAGCAATCGAGTTGGCTAACTATTCCGCGCGCACTCCGCAGCCGTCTTCATTGTACTCTATAGAGCCAGCCCGGGAGGTCCGGACACCGATTCAATGTGATTTCAATAACCATTTCATGTTCATAAAGTACAAAATTATGGCACATATGCCAAGGTTTTTGAACATAAGGTATCACCTGCATTCCCCGAATAGGTTAACATAGATCTGTTCTATAATTTACTATAATATAAGAACTATCAAAGTTACTGAACCACGTAAGCTAAGTAAATAATTATATTAGATTTCGAAAAGTAGATAAGTTCTTCATTTAAAATTAAACTATCATTTGAAATTTTAATTACGTAGTTACACAAATTTCCTGAAAATATCCTCCCACCCACACGCGCCGGTCGTAACTTATTCCACATTTCTTAATTCACACTTAATAAACACGTGCAAGGCAATAAGCCACTAATTATGTCGTTCTAAAGACGGAAAAACGTATATTTTAAACACTAATGCGTTTTTAATAGACACACATTACGAATCTTTGGTATAATTGGATTTCTTAATTATATGAACGTACTAATTAGCGGATTGTGTGTATTTTGTAATTGCACGTTAGATTCGAGCGTTGAACGAAATTGGCTTGATAATTATCGCGTATATTATTGTTGAAGGACTTTTTAACCTATTAAAATGGCTACTCGGTTTCCGTGTTGAATACAAATCTATAATTAGTAATGGTAACAAATTTATATGTTTTTCGATGCCCCACTATCCGGTCACCTGAATCGAGTGAGTACTTACGCTATTTAAGTGATTTTTATTAGATAACTTTTTCACAGTGGACGTTACAAAGTTACGTAAACGTTTTTTTTACGTAACTGTAAGTTATAAATGGCCGAAATTATCAGGTTTCGCCCATTTACAACTTCAACCGCGAGCCATGTAAAATAATTTCGTACCAAAACATACATAACCCTATTCTAACAATAAAATTTAATCAACAGAGCCGTGTCATACTAACACGCTTTTCACTTGACTGGCAGGCCACACTTTCGCTCAAAATAATTCATAACTAGTATTTAACCCTTGTAACCTATACCCAAAACAGTTGATAAGGAAACATTAGCATAGCACTCCGCCCCTACCGTGTAATATTTCGGCCATAACCACAGCCCAGCATTGACGCACAGATTGACAGACATCGTGTTGGATTAGAGATAATTGCACACTGTGTCTTAGTGGTGCGTGAAATAATGTGGGCATGGAATAAATGCAGAGAATTCAGGTGATTGTAGAGTAAATATTTTATGGATCTTGTCTGTGTGTTCTATTTTACATAATATGCCTGTTAAGTACCTATAGAACCTTGAGGTTTGGAACAAACACAAAGTAATTTTCAGGCTGTCAAATTACCTAATTCAAGTTGTTTCGTAAATTTTAATAATTAAGTCAATTTGTTATTGAGTTCGGTTCTGACACAAAGATGATTGGTTAATTTCATACGGACTAATAACATAATTATGTATCAATGTTACCAATCAAACCTTATATAATTAACTAAATCACATTTCGATTGTATGTGAAGGTAAATCAAGATTTTAATAAAGCTATAAATGGTAAGCAAATTACGTCAACATGTATTAGATGTAATTATATCCTAAATATAAGTTACTTCAAAATTACTCATCGCAGAGTAATTCGTACGATTCCACAACATCGTCGCAGTCTTTTGATCTCAACTGAATATTGTAACCGACATTTCAATGCTAATTAACTTAGCCCAGCGATGGGCACTAATAGGCTACACCCCCGTACGTTGACCCCGCTGCCTCTATTATTCTCTACTCTGCGTGGAGACGTGCATGGCCGTGTGTACTACGTGTGTACTGTGTGTATGTTTGTACATAAACTGTGTTTTCCTGGCCACACCCTACCAATTACCATTACGCGCTCGCACCACGTAGAAGAAACTCAAATTATTTTTGTGCATGCTATGTATAGAAAGATAGGCGCTGCTATGATATACTTTACCATTCATTTCACAGTAACAGACCCTAATATTCTCATCAATAATATTGAATTTATAGCTTTTATATAGCGGGCAAAGGTTATACTATAATATAACGAAGTCCATAATGATACTCGTATCAACTTAATATATTGCTGTCCCTCTAACGATTTTAATTTATAAGCAAGACCGAAACGTCTAATATGTAGACTTCAGCATAAAATTGCTTGAAATAGATATTTAACTAAAAACAGTTATTAAATAATATTAAACCTTCTGATCATTAAATCTTTCGTTAATAATTATTTAATTATTCGCACCGTATAGCTTCTTATAGCATATCTTCAACTCTAGCACGAACCTGATCTACCCTACCATACACATCAGTTATTTTGCGTGAGGAGCTACGATATTTTTATTCACGCCGTTTAATAATAAAGAGGCGGACAGGGATCGATGCCATAGCTCCGTGTTTATCAATATTAATAAAGTATTTCTCATACACGGGTTATCGGTAAATTGATGCCTTTATTAAATAGAGTACTGAATGAGAGACTGTCGTTGGCTGAATTACCTGAAATGTGGGCTCATATGTTAGGTCATACAAAGAGTTAAAGAGAATGGCCCCGTTCTGTCTTACCAAAGTCGTAGATCCAAATCCTGGTAGTATAGCGAATATGCACCGAAGGACTTTTCTCATGAAAACATCGATGCGTGCATATGCCACGGTCCCATTGCTTCATTTTATTAAATTCAGTTCTGGAACCCAACATTTTTAATTGACAACCGCTTAGCGCAGTGGTTCGAACGTAGGCCGCTGGGCTCAATGCACCGGGTGGTTATGAGTTCGATTCCCGTCTGAGCAAATTTTGGAAATAGCCGTTTCATAATATGCCCATTTACCTGTCCCGGGATCGCCCCCAGTCCATTGTACGGTACCTATAGTACAAGCGTCGCTTAGTTTGAGATCATACAGTTGGTGTCTCAGTGTATATTTAGGTTATATTTAAGCATTTATGTATTTAAATCTATTCAAAATGTGTGTGTGTGTCTGTGAGTGCATCGTAAAGGCGTGCCGCGGTCTTCCAGTCTCCGTTCTGATTTATCGCCACCTAGCATTATCCCGCAGCATCACCCGCCTGGGTATTTTAAATTATTTTATGGTGTGGTTTATGTATTTCCTTAAGAGTCAACTGAGGTTGGATAAAGTAGTGTTAATGTTCACATCGAGTATGAAAACTACCTTGCGGGCTGGGATGTTATTTTCAAGATTTAGACTTAAATTTTAAAAACTGGAAAATGTATCAGCCGTTTTACACGCACGCTGGACAAAAGAAGGTTGCCATATTTCACATGGCTTTCGAAAATTGGTAAGACTTTCATGCAGGTTTCCCCATGATATTTTCCTTCACCGTAAGCAAATGATAATCATAGTGAAATTATGATTCACATATAGATTTCTAAACCAGTGGCGCAAGCCAGGGTTCGAACCCAGGACCTTGTGGAAGGCGACTAACGATATTATTTTTATAAAAATACCTATATACCTACCTACGTAAAGGTAACCTGGGTTAAACTGTGATATACTTCTCTCACGCTATACCTAAAACGTTAAATTATGAATCTCAATTTATTAAATTTACTTTTAGTTTCCTCGTCGCAACCGCGATGACGAAGCGGCATAAAATTAAGCTTAATTACACTGTAAACGCCTAAATAACAGGTTTCAAAATTTCATTAAGGCCGTATCCACTATCGGCGATGTTAATTTACTCCCTGGCGTGTTATTATATAACGAATATAGCTGTTAAAATGCGAGCAATTTTCCGAAAACAACACGTAAAAGTTTTGCGTTTGGAGCGCGATCGAAGTGGATACGCACTGGGTCGTGTGAACGCGACGATTCATAAACGATTACTACGTATAGAGGCCATAAGGGGAACAACGGCATGAAGGGTGTTTCTAAGGGTACCTATCTACCGCATATAGAACATTAATTAGTAAATTTATACAGTATTATTGTTAGATTAGACCAAAATGCTAGAGACAAATCAAGATCGATATAGTACAATTACATCTCAGTTTCCTCTGTGAAAAAAAATATTTTGCTGCCTCAGACAAATCAAACGTCCTCTACAATACAAAAAGAGATAAAGCGTCTTCGTAGAACTTATTTTACATAGTGTTTTTATTACATTTGTCCAATACAAACCGCGACTGTTTTATTAGCGTAGTGCGTACCCCAGTTTTTCCATCGTATCATAACCTGTCCGAATCGCGTAGTGTTTCATCAGTCAGAGCGTCGCGTGCCGTTGACTGTCAACTGTACGCCAACGGATTCACTGTTCATACTAATTAAAAATGGTACCAGAGTTTTAGCTCGCGTGTTCACGTGATCGGAGATGGCAGTTTTAGGCAAATAGCTGGTGGGTTTGTAAAGGTTTTTGTAGTAGGAAGTGGGTTGGAGAAAATTGCCGGTTCATGCGAAAGTATAGCTTTAAATAGGGCAGGAATGAATATAGCAAGGCTTGTTTTATTTTTTATAGGTCCTGACGTATTTTTTCCGATTCTAAAAATCAATTATTTTGTACCTGTTTTAAATAATCAAGGTTGTACATGTATCTTATTTTCTCTCTCGTTTTAATAGTTACTTCACTTCATAAAAAATCTTGGTTCGCCTACTTCTGTTTCGATTTTCATTACATCGTCAATTTCCGCCGGCCCTGTCGGATCGCGCGGCCCGTTCGCAATCTCTCCCGGATATAACGTTTCGGTCATCTAAAAAAGATAGAGGAATAAAAATATGGTTCTGGTCAAGATAGAGTCGCTGTAAATATATTGACTGCTACAGAAACAAGATAGACGCATATGCCTTAATACACCGTTTGCTCGAATATCAAATGCTCGAACTCGGTGGTCAACCCATTGAATCTTCGAGCAAACAGCATTCGAGTTCACATAGTGTTCTCATGACGGAGCGTATCTCTGAAAATTATTTACGACCAAAACAACCACCAGAAGCGAGCAAAAATATTTGAACAAAGTTTAAATTAATTTAATAGACGAACTCCAAAACACGATATAGAACAATATGCCCGTCAAGTGAATGCAACAGCTTTCGAATGAATTGTAGCCCTCCATTATAATAATAGAAGCCTCGGGTAGGTTCGGAAACGCTGTTAATTAGCCACGGTTTTGTTGGATTTCGTTTAGAATATACGGCAGTATATTGCGTATGGAATCGCGACGACCCGACGAAATTAATATTAAAACTCTGCACTGATTGGAGCAACTGAATTTAAGTAGGCTTCCAAAATATACGCATGTTAGCATAGGAAGATACTTAAAGTTCTTTATTTTAATCCCAGAGATCAAATAGATTATTCTTAACATCAACCTTGAAATGAAAATAATGTTATAAAATGGGGGCTTTTATTTCTTATTTTACCGATGTTTGGTGTTGTTATGTTATAAGCGCAGCTCAAATTTGAGAGGTGCTTAATTTTAATACGCTGTACAAAACAAAAAAGTAACAGCGTCTCAAACACATTTGATTAGCGTTTCAGTATCCGGCTAAAACATAGCTCTCAGTATATTTTTCTTATAGGCGCGTTCAGAATTTTCAGCCGTATGTTTGTGCAGTGGGAAGTATTATAGCGAGTTTTCACAATGTTACCGAATTGTTTTCGCTGCGTATCGGGTGCACACTCGGAGGCTATTCATTCACAACTGGAGTTCGCTGAGCACGCCCCAGGGCTGGGCCAAATAATTGTTCATAATTTGACTTTCATTTTGTTAAGAAACGTAACCTATAAACATTTTTGGTGTAGCCTGTCATGAATTTCGGTCATATTCCGCAAAGCACCTTACAAAGCTTGATTATTGCTATAAATACATTTTGAAACTGATTGTGTAAGTCACAGAATAAGAAACCCGAACAATAACCAAAGTCGGGTCCCCACAGAAGTGCTTTGACGAAACGTGAACCGGCCAAGAGTTCATTACACAAAAATATAATTATCACCAGAATTTTGGCGTTTCGCAATAGACTCTATAAATGCATCGATGTAAAGGTGCAAAATATGACAACACGCCTGCTCGGTTATATCCGCCATACTTCAAACTCTTAGCAGGAATAGAACCTGAAAACCCTCGCTATATTAACCCACCCTCAAACCGGCTCTCTATTGTTGAATTTCCTCATCAGTTAACCATTTTGCCGGCATTTACAAGCAGACACGGCCCATCGCTACCGAGCTCCGAAGTTCAGTTTTAATTTTAAACTTTAAATGTAATTTATTAAATTAATGAAGATGAGAATGTTCCTGACGTTGCTACCCCCTACCAGGTGGAAGGAACTCGGTCATTTTATGCATTTGAATCGAGAAACCCGGGTTACATAATATTAGTATGAATCTATTTTCCATAATTAGGTACATTTTGAAACAAAGATCAAGAAAGGTACAAACAATATTAAATAATGACTAGGTCTATCAATTAGTCTGAACCAATTTAAAAATAAATCGCATTAGAACTTATTTTAATCCTAAAAACATAAATAATTTTGAAGCGAAAAAAACTATCTATGTTATTATAATAATTACTCTTTATTGATTTTAACTAACCCAACGTTCAAATAGTGTGTCGGCTCGTGCCAATAAATAGAAAACATAACAAATGAGCGAAGCTCCGAAATAGCTATCTACAAATAAAACAAGTACAAAGACATTTTGTGTAGAAATTATTCATTAAATGCTCTATAGATGGACTTCAAATAATGGATTCCCTTTGGTCGTAGGCCGTTGGCACTGGCAGTTGATTATATGAAAATTACGCCAATTTGCGTCGCCCGACAGCGAAATGGGAAAGTTGGTAATGATTTTACTGAAAACATTAATGTTTATGGGATCTTTATCGTAGCTTCCGTGATGTTGGCGTCCTGCTATGCCTTGTTTATTATGCCAAAGTTTCGACAGATGTTTGCTAGTCATTAACATTGGAGTGGTTTAGAAGATTTGAGTGTTTAAAATTTTAAATGCACGAATTAAAACGACATGATGTTTATTAAATAGGATGCCATTATAAAACGGATTTACATAAATCTTTTTAATTTCAGCGTAGTAAAAGGAATCTAAGCATCTATTTCGAACCGGATCATTAATTGAGTCATGTTTTATTATATTTTTATGGCCATTAAGCAAGCGATGGCGAGAAATTTCAAATTATAATAATTAATTTAATATTAGTAACGGTAGAGTTTTAGTTTTAGTTGTAACGGAGCAGTTAAAAAATAATCAAAATTAATAGTTACTTTAAAAGAGTAATATTGATACCTAATCGCTAGCGGGTTAAAAATCGCTATTTCAGTAGCCTGTTATAGAACAAATTTAAAACTCGTGAGACCCCATTTCATTATGACTCATTCCTTGTTCACACTCTGCTATGTACCATTAGTTAGACAGTTCCCATTTTAATAAATATCACCTATAATAGCAATAATTTAAAGTTGATATTCCCATGGATGCGACAGTGGGACGAGTTCCTTTGATCAGTCAATAAATCGAGAGAGTCAAAGTTGGCTCGTTATCGTGACAAGCTTTGTTAGAATTATTTTGTTTCTATAAAAGTTTATCGCGGAATGTGACGAAGGTGTTTTTGTTTTGTTTATTGATGTAATATTTTAAGGATATTTTTAAGAAAAAAAAAACATATTTTACAAATTTTATTTATTAACACGAGAACATTGCTCTATTTTATTTTTGTTATGTTTTGATACCTCTTCGTCAGTCTACGATTTAAAAACATAACCTTTTATCCCGGGATAAACAGTTATACAACATTTAATTGATGGCACTATACTAAACACATCATTTTGTAACGTAAATAATTTATTAATTACCTATGTGATAAGCGTCATTACCTCAACACCATTAATCACAACACCAGCCTATGAATATCATAAAATTGTACAAATAAAAATCCTTTCTAACCACGTCAAACTCTATAAATATTCCTGGACAACAGGAGACCGTGGCTGGAGACAATATGTTACGTCATATGGCATTACTAATTCCTATTTGAAGTTTAACATTTCGGGATAAAAATACCAACTTAATTATACACACGGTGGCAACCTTATTTTGTACATCATAAAGCGACTATTAGAATGTCAGAGTGTTAGAGTTTCTGGTATTCTTGATGTATGAGGGTGACAAAGCAACAGTTTTAGGTTTTGAGACAAGTATTAAGCGTTGTTGTTACTGCGTCATATATTAATTGTGTGGAATGACATAATGAGGTGTGCCGGATTTTTGTTTTAATTGGACACCGTGCGTAATGACGGATATATTTTATTTTTATATGCAAACACTATTACGGGTGTCAACATTTTATTTCAGGGTATGAATATACACAACGGCTGTTGTATCTGTAAGGGTGTTGTCTCTGCGGACGGGGCCTCTGTGTTTCAGGTCAAACTTTACTTCTAGTTAATTTAATCAACTCTTAAAAGTAAACAAAGTCGCCATCTACGTCTGCGTGTTTGTTTGTTCGCTGAGTTCTTCTTACCTATGCATCGAATATTGATGCCGTTTTTACTATAATTTACGAATAGTTTATGTGTAGGTATATGAATGAAAAAAATAAATTTCTAAATAGTAGAAAAACCGTAGCCATACCACCAGTACAGACGTTGCTTAGATTGAAATCGTACAGATTGTGTGTTAGTCTGGCAATATTTGAAAAAAAGAACAGTTAAGCTTTAAGAGATAGCGAAAAAGTTAATGTAAAGGAGACCCATCTCATGACCGAACTATCAATATTCACAAGCTCGGGCTATCTATTAACAATCCAATTTTAACTATTACATCATTAACACTGTAATGAATGGTGCAAACTATAACCTTTTGTCTGAACCGAGCCCCGGCGCACATTAGTTAAGATGATTGATGGCCTCCATCTAGGGTTGCCACTTCTATACCAATTTGTAAGTTGGCCGCAAGCGCAGCCTGATGAAGCTAGTAGGTTGGAGGTTGTATTATGGTAATATTTAAACACTTTATTCCTTCAATAAAATGTGGGTGTATGACAGCGCATCTGGTCCTACCCATTTATAAAATACATACTTATGTCATGTTATTTCTATTTCAAATATCTCTCCAGACCAAGAAACAGTTCAGCCTATGAGGTCATTTGAATTGCAAAGTGGCAACCCTATTATTCCACCCGTCAGTGCGTATATTGCTGGCTATTAAAGTTTTAGTTGAGACTTGAAACACTCGGTGTGTTAAATGTCACGCTTCGGGATCGACGGGTTAAATGCTTTATGTAGAGATGTTTATAACAATTTACATAATAACAAACTCGTATATTTTACTAAACAATATTAGTGACTTACTCTCTTGAGAAGAGCAATTGCAAGCGCCCCTTGCTTGCTTAAATGGTATTCTGGCCTTTAGTCCAAGTTAGACCATGCACACCAAGTCATATTTGGGTGTTTGTATAAAAAATTAAATATAAAACGCAGGCTGTAAATATTGGAATCAGATTGTATCTACTTATGAATAACCCTGTAAACGGCTATAGGCTTTCCCCAAATACCCTACCCTTTAACCGAGATACACAGAAGGAAGAGAATGTGTAAGAAGGGTCAGGCAGCTGACACGGCAGTAGCTCTGTCCCTGTCTGCTGACGGCCGGGATCAAAGGTGAATGCTTTGTTTAAGGATATGGCACTTCTAACACACATTCTACCTGTCATGCCTTTTAGAAACAAATTAATCCTACTTATATTATATATAAATAAATAAATATCATCCCACTAATTTTGAACACAGATAGTTTATAACCTGGATTAACACATAGAATACTTTACTTAAGACTACGCGGACGAAGTCGCGGGCAGCAACAAGTATTATATATGCGAAAGTTTGTGAGTGTGGATGTATGTTTGTTACTCTTTCACGCAAAAACTACTGAACGGATTTGGATGAAATTTGGTACACAGATAGTTTATAACCTGGATTAACACATAGAATACTTTACTTAAGTCTACGCGGACGAAGTCGCGGGCAAAAACTAGTAATAATATATTTTATAGAAAAACAATAAGTATGTATTACCAGCTCTATAAAATCTTCGAAGCAAATTACAATTGCGCAAGAGCAGCTTCAGTGGCACATTGACGGCCGATTGGTCGCCATCTGGCGCCCTAATAGATCTTTGTACAGTAACCCCACTGAATATAATTATCTTCGCACTATCTGTTGCTTGTTTGAACCAGATAATTTTGTAGTATGCTGGATGAAATCTGGTAATGTGTGGTGTGATAGGCAATGAGGTACTGTATCCGTTAAGTTTGGAGGTACACTGTAGGATTATATTTTACTATCTCAGTGACAGGTCTCCCGATCATGTTATTCATTGCACATGTGTTCTAAATGCGTATTATTTGATATATAAATATTGAATACTTTTTAACATCTTCATCTTTCATATTCCAGCCTCCTGAACCGTTGTAAGCTAATAATACTGCTGTACCACTGCCAAGATTGAAATTGCTACAAGTAATCATTTACCATGTAAACACAATTTTTGTAGCATATTACCTTTTTTAAAAAAATATTATGTCTTAAGTCACGTTTATTTTATTTTTGAACTGGATACGGTGACGTTTTCTCACAGAGATGTTATGAACTTAAAAGAGGATCTTGTCCTTATTTTGTCGTATATGAAATTGGTTACAGAGTTACAATGTTTTTTTAAGATCTGATGCCTGTCAGTATTGGTCTAAGGTATCCACATGGGCTCATCCTTGTCAACCTAAACCCGTGCCCAAACACATCGGATGGCGCAATGGCCGTTGAGCGTCGATCAGCGTATAATTAAGTGGCAAAGTAGGGTAACGATCCCACGTGGCCGCTGCACAATGGGCCCTTTGACTGCCTGCTCTATTGGCGGTGTCGACATTTTGTTTTGACATAAGGCGCTTTACAATCTGATATGTTTTTAAAGAAGATATTCAATACCGGTCTTAAAAACTTGTTTTTGAATTTAGACTCATAATAAGGACCGTATTAATGACCGGACTTAAATCTGAGAATGAGCTTGAAAATGTCATTATCAGATCGATTATTATTAATATGGCCCAAAACGAATACTGTCCTCGCTGACGTCATTACGTAGTAGGAGAGCTATTTCTTATAAAATAGTTCCGGAAAAGGTAGCGTTGATTTAGCATGTCATGTGGGAACCAATAAAATTATCTTGATAAATGGATTTGTCCATAGAAGTCTTTTAAAACAGCGTTCTTTCAAAAACAGTAAGTAAAATGTTATAACTTTGTACATAATATACATACCTCATTAATGACATTAATTAATTAATTAAAAAAAATATACCTTACGATTTTCTTATAATCAAGAGTAATTATTTATCCGTCATGCTATTATTATAATAATATTTCATCACGTATCGCAGACTATGTTTAAAGTTAGTTATCACACCGTAAATCATTACGTTAAAAAAGTTAAGCATGTAATCGGCCTAATGTAACCTTTGTAACGTTTCGACTCACACTCAGAAGCACGTGATTACTTTAATTGCTACAGTTAGTACAGATCAGAGATTAAATGTTTATTATATAGTTTATGAATCTAATGAGTATCTACTGATTATGGCCATATGGTTTTAATGGGACTACTGAGTTGGGGCGTCAATAGTATCTTAATTTTGTTAAGTCAAGCCTGCTTCATAGTGGACATTGGTATTCATTTTGTTGGAACAGAAACTAAGCAATGAACTGTCGTCATTTCATGATTTCTATGTAAGAATAACAAATTCATATATACCTACTAGCTGTGCCCACCGACTTCGTCCGCGTAGTATTTAACTTAACAAAAACTTCAGGATTATCGGGATAACTCAAACTCAAAACTCAAAATTGTTTTTATTCACGTAAGCCAACAAAACATTTATGAATAGTCAGAATCTACCACCGGTTCGGAATGCTTCCACTGAGAAGATCAAATGTATCCTATGTGTTAATCCCGGTTATAAACTATCTGTGTTCTAAATTTCATTGCAATCCGTTCAGCAGTTTTTGCCTGAAAGAATAACAAACATCCACACTCACAAACTTTCGCATTTATAATATTAGTTGGATTTTAGTTGTGTAGGAATGCACACTAGCAGAGGTTTCTCCTGAAAGTAAGTCGTAATTGTCGCCCAGGACCTCTCCAATTCAAAGGTACCTTAAGTAGATCTACCCGCGCTTATCGACAAGAGCTCGGTAACTTTATTCTGATGATCAATTTAACAACCAACAGATATTATTCAGTTCAGGAATAAGACATTATTTATCTGACTGCAGTTATAGTCACGGAATATAATAATCATCTATTTGTATAACAAGTGAACGACCCCACTCGGCGTGGTGGATGGCAAAAATATCCGTTACGTTGGCAAACATGAATGTATCTTAACGAGCCACAGTGAAACAGGGAGAAGCGTTAGCAGTACCTTTATTACTTCCGACACGATCACGATACGATATTTACTAATCATTTATATATCGTCGAGGGGCTTCGAGACACCTAGTTTGGAACTTTTAAAACATGTGTTCCAAGTTTAAAGCAAGGTATAACATGACGTCAGTAACTACACAAACTAAATGACTTTCGTACTCAACATCAACAATAACTATCTAATGATGTACCTATTCCGTTGTCATCAAATCACATCTTAACTTTTAACAACATTAAAAATATCGCTGTCCCTCTCAGACATTATTGCCATGTCTAGAGTGGCATTTACTTTAGTTGGTATATCATCAGAATGGCCACCATTAATTGATTCGTGTTGCAGTTCTTTATAACCTCTTGTACTAGTTCTACTATACTTTATGATTTCCCATCCTATCTTTATAGCATTTTGTTCAATTATTTTATTGTTGTAATATCGTATTTTGTAAATGTCTTGTCGGTGTATTCGGCTCCGCCAATTACAGACGGCGGCCCGATAATGTAGGACTAACGAACGATAACAAGGCGTGTTTACTCCCGCCGTGTATCGGGATAAATAACGCTAAGCCCCCACTTCCATTTACTATCGAGTCACCCGCTTTCATTATTATTAATAGATATTTTCCATTTATATATTAATTTAGTTATTATTTCAAAAATATTTCCCTTTCGTGACAAACATTTTTGCAGTTGGTAGTTCAGTAATAATAAATATCGCCAGACTGACACACCAACTGTATCCATAGTCCCAACCTAAGCAACGCTTGTACTATGGGTACCGTACAATAGACTGGGGGCGATCCCAGTGACACCCAGAATTGGGCAAATTAGGAAAAGGCCGTTACGAAATTACGAAAACTTATATGAATGATAAAATATGTAAATAAGTACTTATAACAGCTCATGCGATTCCGAAGTTCTTAAGCTTAAATGTATCAAATAAACTCGCAGGTATTACTCATCTGTTTGCTCGTCGCATTTATATTAACTAATCTCCCGCACCTACAAAATAAATCCCCACCACATAAACATATCTTTATCAAACAGCACATTAAATAAAAATATCAACGCACAAGCTAGTGCAGGGCCAAGTTCTTAAGATATCACGTCATGTTCGTAGAAAATTTTCGGCACATAAAATCAGATATCGTAGGTAAATTTATTGTTTGTAAGATATTACAATTGATCGTTAACTACATTTAAAAAGGTAATAACTTGAAATTTAAGCTAGGTATAATGACAAAGACCAAAAATAAACATTAACAGGGTGAAAACTTACACATAATTTCATGTTATTGTCCAAAAACAAAACTATAGTGCTATGGCGCTCATTAGAGGAGGCCTATGTCAGCAGTGGACAAGCATAGGCTGATGATGATGATGATGATGAAAACTATAGTCACTGTAAATACACAAAACTTCAGTCTTAATAAATATTAGACTCTTCTGAAAAGAGACGAAAACTGATTTTTGACGTTCATACCTAGTTGGCAGTAAAGAACTTGCAGAAAAGAACTTGGCCCTTTTTCACATGCATTTTTTCGCGGTTTTTTTTTACACCGACGTATACATTAAACAGGGAGGCACTTTCACTATTTTTATACAGCGCACGATTCTCCCGCCGCTCTTTACCATATACGGGGTAATTTAGTTACTCAAGTCCATAAACTCGGTGGTAAAAATCACGGCGTATATAATACGATGGTTTATGCGTATTGATATACAATACTGTTTTTGTTCTGTGATGACTTGTATGATAGGAAGATATAGAGAAATGAATGATCAATTAGAGATGTAGGTACTTTTGGTGTTTGTGAGTTATACCGAGCTACGAATATTGAAGATATACATTCCCGGTATTGAAGATATACTCGTAGATATACATGTTTACCTTATATTATTAGGACCGATTCCTGAAATAAATACGCATATAATCTTGTTTTTCATATTTTTCATAATTTTTGTTTGTTGTTGTGGCAACATTTTGAATATTTTAGATACATAACATTGTTATGACTACTGTTTAGTCATGCAATTGGTGTGTTGGCGATTAGTTTGTATTTGTTGGGAGGTTTATAACGTCTAGTGTACTATAACGAAATTTAACGTTATATTTAACTAGCTCCGGGTTGGCTACAGTGCCGATGTTTGCTACGCTAAAACAATTATCTGCTACGTGATAATGCTACGCCGTAGCGTTGCTACGACATGCTACGAATCGGTTCTAATGGCTTTGTTTGTGTGTTAACTACGCTTGGCATACAAAGCGAGGTACATGATATCGGTTATAACATTGTTATTGTTTTAAGTGTTAAGCCCTGGCCTTAAATAAGGCAAACTCACACTACTGTATCAATAGGTACTTGATGGCATGCATTATAAGTACTCCGCTTGCTTATTCAGATAAGATTCCTTGTTATTGTTCTAATTTAAGGGTAAGATGATAAACGACGTAACTGCTGAAGATATTTCCACGTCTGCTCTTTCTTATTGGACATCGTCCTTTTCTTTTATCTATTTCTAAGAGGTAGCCTTATTCCTGGTCTTTATCTTCCATACTATATAGTATAGAGGATGGCTTCTTATTTAAGATATTCTTAACGTCATATTAGTTTTCAGTGTTTCATGTTGCCTAAAAAAAATTTCGTTTTAATGGCAGATAAACCAAATTATGCTATGTTAACTTTAACATCTGCCGCAACATTTTAGTAGGTCCAACAGCTTTTTCTCAATAAAACCCAGATAAAATGGTCCCGGAATACAGTATTACCCGGGTGGATGATCCCACTCGGCCCGGGCCGGGCTCATTACGGATAATTGTCGAGAGGCGCTGACGTCACGCGGCGCTATTGACCCCCGACGTGACCTGTCGAACGGACGATTAATATGTTTTAGGCACTCTTTTAAAATACCCTTAGGAGCCAGTGGGATTACGCTATTTCATGATATCTTTCAGAAGAATCTATGTACAAATGATAAAAGAGTTTGACAGGTTTTATCTAAGAGTATGAATGGAATAAATTATTAAATATCGCAAGGCTAACACACTAACTATATAGTTCCAAAATAAGCAACGCTTATACTGTGGGTACCGTGTAGTGTGATGGACAGGGGCGATCCCGGTGACTCCCAAACAAGGGAAACTTATGAAAATAACATTCGTGTATTTTTTACCGGCGGGAATAGAACCTGCTGCCACTCGGTGCAGTGAGCCGAGCGGACTACGCTTGAACTACTACGACAAGCGGTCGTCAAGAAAGCCTTAACTAAGTTTAATATTTTGTACTTAACCACAGAGTTTAATCTATAAATGATTTCGATTGTTTTAACTACAAATTAACACTAAGAATAATATATGGGATATGTCCAAATTATCTTTTCTTACTTTCTAACTTACCAGTTACAACTGGATACCAATTGTTGACGAGTAAAGAAAAGACTAAACAAGTATAAGGTCGAAGTAGCCTAGTCCAAATACCCCTGCCATGCGATCCGAGGAACCATACAGGCAGTAATCTTGCAGTAATAGACTCGTTTAAGAAAATAGAAGTAGATTTGCCAGTATTATACCTAGGTACGGGCTTTAGGATCGCAATCACAACAAACACAATAACACGTACCTGTGTATTCAATAGGTACACACGACCCGTCTCGAGAATCACAAAACATGGCTCCAAGGTTTTTTAACGATGATTTCTTCGACTTACGTGATCGGAATAGCGGGGAGCTGTCAGCTAGCTTTGATGTAGGTAAATTGTGCCCGTATCGGGGCCATTCGGACGTAAGACGGATGGGGTACGGCATCGGTTAGTTCAGGAAACGAGACTTAAAAAATAGCAACCCTATCGATGTCGCGGAGGCAGAGGAGACCAAGCCAGCACAGTATCGAACTAATCATATTTACAAAATTTCGACATAGAATCAGTTAGGTTTCAAAAACGTCTTTGTTATCCAAATGAACGAAGCAAAACGTTCACCAATTAAAAGATCAAGTGAGGCTATGCCTGAATACGCAAACCTTCAAAATTATTCTTCTCCACATCTGATATTCCGAATAGGTGTAAAAAAGTCAAAACACAAAATCGTTCTGTGTTATTTTTGACGAATAATAAATACTCTAAAATTGTATGTTTCTTATAATAAACAAAGACAAAGTAACATCTCGTCGCGTGTATCCGATCTCAATAGTGCAGTGTCCCGTACATACTAAACAGGCACTTAAACATTTTCATATCAAAGATGTACTGCGGGAACGCGGAATCAAATCTATTCGCACAAAAGGAAGCACTATGGGCCCCTACAAAGCCACTCCGTCGCGAGACCGCCGTATCGCGGAGGCAGAATTGTGATACAAGGGCTTAACATGCGGGGTTTCTTGTTATATTAGGTTTAGATCCAACTTAATTGTGGTCTAGGAGTTTTGAGAATCTACCAAAATACTCATAGCGACATTTTTCAAAACAATAACGATGCCATAAATAAATCTTTAGATATACATTTGAAACTCTTGTAGCTGCGGCTTATCTAAGTAAGTTTCTTGTATAGGCTGTACAGCTATGGGTTCTAAGAAACTCAACTTATATAGCAACTTCTTGATTGGCGGCATCACCGCAGTTGTGAGCGTGATGAGCGCTAGTCTCGGATGGACGGATGATGGATCAGTCGTAAAGGCATTTGAGCTTAACTTTAACAACATAACACTGGCTAGTCAACAAACTGGAAATACGTATTCCTTTGGAAAAAAATCATTTCCCAAGCCCATTCCATTTTCAAACGCGTCCAGAATCTAACCCTCGCATACGCAACGTTATTCCGGAGCTCCGTATAGCAGGAAGCGGTAACTTAGGAATTCCGCCGTATGATTTGTGACGCGTTTTATACCAGCACACGACGCCTCGCGAGGGTTTATTTAGATGCCGAGATGTGCCAGCGGAACCTTGAAACGGCGGTGAAATAAGCCCGCGGTGTTTTAGGGTTAGAGTTTTTATTTGGAGAGTGTGAATTGTGTTTGGTTGATTTATACCCCCATTTATATTATTTTAAGTGTATAAATTCAAATTCAAATCGGTTATTTTGTTTAGGCCTACGGGGGCACTTACAAATTGACAATTTTACTTTTTTTTCTTATATCTACAACCTGATCGGAACGCGACCTCGACTGAGAAGATCCGGCAAGAAACTCAGCGGGCTTGTCTTTTTACATTTTTTTATATTTCTTTTTTTTAAATGCCAGTTGCTTATCTAATAAATAATAACAAAGTAGATATTAATATAAATATAATAGCTCCAGTGTGTTGCCTTTTAAGATTACCAAGAATTGCATAAGTAATTCGGACTAGTGGGGCAAAATACGCTACACTTTGACATTATTATTTAAATGAATAAAAATGTGCTGTACCTTAATGTCATCTCAGAAGGCTATATTGAAAGACAAAACATAAAAAATCCTGCTCATGATAAATAGGGCATCATTTTATTAACAGAGTTATTACTTATTACTGATCTTAGACCTTTTATCTATTAATCTATGTTACTGATACATATATTTCGCCCACGCGTACACATCCCATGTAATAAAATAGCCCAATACTAGATGTGTCTTAATCATAAAAAACACTAGACCTCTCCGTACACTGTGCTTGTACGGACTAAACAAATAAGATTAATGCCGCAGGTCATGGTCATAGTGTCAGCGAAAAATAACTCTTTAAGAATTCTTCACACTGTACTACTGTACTACTTACTATTAATATATTAGATACTAGCTATGCTACTACTTCGTATACTTATAAATTCAACTATCTGCCAGTAAAAATCCCGTCAAAATCGATCCCAGCCGTTTCGGAGATTACCTGGAACAAACCCACATACAGACAGAAAGACAGACAAAACATAAATTATCGCGTTTTTGTTATAAGTGCTATATGTCCTTTCATAAGCATTTAGTAAAAGGGTGTTATTTTGATATTAGACACAGACTCCAATTTTATTTATATATTTGCATAGATTTGCGAACCAACAAGATTTTACTCTGGGGCAAATAAGTCATTCGCGCCTCAATGTTTAACCCTCTATGGCAAGAAACTGACTACATCTCATATGCGGGCCATTGTGGGCTGGGTCCACCGGGGTAGCACCACCCTCTCACACAAGATCGGGGTAAATTCAACCCCCCCTACCCCTCCCTCTGTCTCACTCACCTTTTGGTCCATCCGGCAGATCACAGGCTAGTTTGACGACATTGTTATATAAAAAATGTTATTTTAATTTAACAGTTTTGTTCAGGATCTCATCTGTACGAGACATAATATGCTTTGCCTCTACAGCGGACCTTGAAATATCTAATTTGCGAAAGGTAAGGATCCCTTTATCAGGTTATTCGATTCCCGACAGCACGTTTCGAGCCGGTGTATCGGGTAACGCGATCGACCGCCCTCCGCCTCGCGCCGCCCCGGGGCTGGGGCGGGCACGCGCTTTATATCGATACATTCGTATCAATCGACATCATTATAACATTGATTGATAAAAATCCGTAATGCTTAGGTGTGTGTGATTCAAATGGATGCTCACTATTACCGTAACAAACAAAAATGCTGGATTATAACATATTTTGACATCCTTCATAGTTAGACTCTCCTGCAAGCACGCAAAATTTTATTAAAAAACATTATATAAGCAAGTAATATTTTATGCATAGCATGCAAATCGTAAATATCGATATCTCGTCAAACTTTAATGTTAAAGTCGCAACCCTAGGCCTTGTTTTATTAAATTGTCTAAAATGACAGCGATCGCGTCACTTGATATTGAAATTATAACGAATTTCATTCCGGCGAGCCCCTTCGCTGTATTATATTTGTTATTTGAAATGTAGATTGCAATAAATATTTCACTGCTGCGTGATATTTTGTTTATTAACATTATAAGCACGAAGTTTGATCGTATAAAATAAGCTATTTTGATCTTTGCGTCGCCGGGTCAAGAAAACACCGATGAATATTACATCTATTTCTGAATTTATTGGTAGGTTAGGTTAGATGGATAGACTAAGGATTATATTTTACTACCTACTTATATATAACATTATAATATGGTACATTTTGACGCGTCCTATGAATATAAATAGCCGTCTTGTAACATCTAAATCAAAGGAATCTATTAATTTAGCTGGCACCCTGGCTTCATCGGAATTCTTTAAGAAAGACATCCATTTTCTTAAACGGTTTGAGTTATTGTAAGGTTTCATTTATTTAATAATAAGTTTTATGATATTTTGCTATGTTTAAAATAAATATGAATTAGGCTATGTCATTATGTGTCACTGTTTTGTGATTTTTACTGGCAACACTGGATCTATATAAAGGCGCGCACCTGAGCGAGCGGGCATTAAGTTGATGGCGCTCATACCGTACGGTTGTGTTTGAAAGTATTAATTGTGAAAAGTGTGTTAAAAAGGAAATAAAGTTTATTATAAAGTGTTGATAAGTGTATTTGTTGGAGTAGTATTACATTTCAGAAGTGGGATACTCATCGCAAATTTAAAGAAAAATCTGCGTAAGTACACGTCCATATTATTTTTATATTTTAATTTATACTGGATACTTATGTAATTTGAAGCCTCACCTACGGTTTGTAACCAATAATGTGTAAATGTTAATTCGGTAATGCACAAATACCACCTTTATAGAAGGAAAGACTTCCTTGAGATCAACCTACCCTCTTTAATTTTTATTTCAAAAGCAATATAGTATCGCAGATTTAATGTGCATTTATAGGATGTTATATCATTGGGTATTTGTTCACAATTTGCTTGTTTGTGAGTTGTAGAAAATGGCAGATTCTGCAGAAAGTCACCGGCATGTGAACAATCCACGAGACGAGCAGAGCGTCCCGAGGCAGAGTCGATCTCGCAGCCGTCGTAGCGGACATAGTCACCTTCGGAGTCGGAGCCTGCGCGGACGTGAACAAGATCTGAAGCGGGAACGAGAACGCCTTCGCCAGAGGGAACACGACCTTCAAAAAGAGCGTGATGTGGAACGACGCTCGAGACACAGCGGGCATCGCCTCAACAGCGAGCAACGCGGGCGCCGCCTCGACGGCGAGCAACGTGGCCGCCGCCTCGACAGCGAGCAACGCGGGTCTCACCGTGACAGCGAACATCGCGAGCAGCGTCGAGATGGTCAACGGATTCGCGACGTCAGTTCTGGGCGTCGCTCAAGGTCATGTAGTCCAACATTCTCAACTAAAGATATTGTGAAAATAATACAGACATTTAAAGCTAATTCATCATCGCAGCCGTTTGAACCGAATGCAAATTCCAAACTAAGTTATAAGAATATTTTACCTGAGTTTGATCCATCCACGAAAAACCAACGCATGGACGTGTGGCTTAGAAAAGTTAACGAGTGCGCCTCTGTCTACGGCTGGGATGATAAAACAACCATTCATTTCTCTATGCAAAAACTGCAAGGGCTGGCCAAAACTTGGTATCACAGTTTGACCACTATTCTTTTTACGTGGCCCGAGTGGCAGAAAAAGCTTATAAAAGCCTTTCCTTGTGAGCAAAATTATGGCCAGTCCTTGGAAGACATGTTAAAGCGGAGGAGTAGGATCAATGAACCAATCGAAAACTATTTTTACGAAAAACTCGCCCTTATTAATCAATGTGAGATTACGGGAAAGCGGGCCGTTGATTGTATCATCCACGGCCTCGGCGATAGGACTGCTAAGTCCAGTGCATTAGCTTTACGGTGCACTGAGCCTGACCAACTGTTACAGTTTTTGCTAAGTAGTAAGGATCACTCTTATCAGTCGGTGTTCAGAAGCAAGGTCACGGCAGATAACGCGAACGACAGTGGTCAGCAAAACAGAATAAACTCCAGGCAATATAATACAGGTCTATTTTGTTACAATTGTAAAGAAAAGGGGCATCCATATCTCAAATGTACCAAGCCACTAGTTAAGTGCGACCATTGTCACAGAATAGGACATAAGGCTGAAAATTGTTCCACGAAACAAGCAGACCAGTTCTCCAACACCAAAACTGTACAAAAAACAATGTGTATATCAAGTACGAGCCCGAATGATAAGTTTATTAAGGAGGTTAACATTGATAGTAGATCGTTGGAAGGATTCGTGGACTTGGGTAGTGAAGTTACCCTAATTAAAGAGTCCAGTGCCATAAAATTAGGAGTCTCGCATGACGGTATACCCTCAACAATGAAGGGCTTTGGGAATGGACTGGTCCAGTCCTTAGGTTCAATATCGCTAAAGTTGACAATCGACGGAGTTGCTGCAGTAGTCGTTTGTAAGGTTGTGAGCGATCAGTTACTCGACAAACCAATGTTGATTGGCCAGACATATTCGGAGCAACCTCACATCGTGGTATTCAAGGATGCAACTAAGTTACAATTCCTTGATGTTGGTACTGAAGTTCCCTCACAATGTTATCGGGACGATGAACGTTTAATACGAGTCAGAATTATAGGACATAGTAGGCTTTACGGCACTGCGAACGTTAGGGCCGCAACTGAACACGTGTTCAGCGGTAATATTTTGATCAGCACTAATATAGTAGGGAAACCCAATGAACAATTTGTGGTGCTCGGTGGAATCTACCAGGTAAAGCATGGTCTATTGAATGTCACTATGACACCTTGTTCCATACCATGTCTGATTCAGGAAGGTTTTGTGTTTTCACGCGCTGACAAAATAGAAGTTGTCAATAGAGTAGTCACAGCATCGACCAAACACGTTGGCATAGCGGAATGTCTTAGTTTTGACCAAGTACAACTTGGTGATTCGGTGACTGAGAAGGACAAAGCTAGACTTTTAAAATTACTTCAGCGCTACAGACATTGCTTTGCCTCTAACTTAAACGAACTAGGTTGTACGGACGTCACGGAAATGAAAATTGAACTCAACAGTGACCGTCCTGTCGTTTACCGCCCATATAGACTTTCACATCATGAACGTGATAAAGTACGCACTATGATAGATGAAATGTTAGATGCAGGAATAATTCGAGAATCCATTTCCAATTACGCTAGCCCTATTATCTTGGTTCAAAAGAAGGATGGCAAAATACGTATGTGCATTGACTACAGAATGCTTAACTCAATCACCAGTAAGGAACGATACCCGATGCCTATAATCGAGGATGAAGTATCGAGGCTATCGGGTCAGGCATGGTTCGTCACCCTGGACCTAATGTCCGGTTACTACCAAGTGCCCATAGCTGAACAGCATAAACATCTTACGGCGTTTGTCACGCCGGACGGACAATATGAATTTAACCGGGTGCCATTCGGTTTGGCAAATGCTCCTGCGGTTTTCCAACGGATGATGAATCATGTCTTGGGATCGGCACGGTTTAATAAGGCTACAGTGTATGTTGATGATGTTTTGGTTTATGGCAGAGACGTGGATGAAGCATTAACAAGGTTAGAAGACGTGTTGCAACTACTCGATGAAGCTAAGCTTAAATTGAATTTGTCCAAATGTAGTTTCCTACAGAACCGAATAGAGTACTTAGGATATGAAATTAGTGCATCAGGTATGAGGCCCACTGAAGGAAAAATTCGTAGTGTATCCGAATTTCCTCGACCTGAAAACGTGCATACGGTGCGTCAATTTTTAGGTCTAGTGAGTTACTTCCGAAAGTTTATTCAAGGTTTTGCCAAAGTAGCTGCTCCTCTAACTAGACTTCTAAAAAAGGACGAAAAATGGGAGTGGAAGGTTCCTCAGGAAGAAGCTTTCGAAGCGCTAAAGGCCAAGTTAGTAGATAGACCAATTCTTGTGATCTACGATCATACGGCGGAAATTGAGCTCCATACGGATGCCAGTAGAATAGGTATTGGTGGAATATTGCTGCAACGTCCGCAAAATAGTACAGACTCCTATAAACCCGTAGCATACTACAGCCGGCAGACAACCCCTGAAGAAAAAAACTTTCACTCCTATGAACTTGAAACATTAGCAGTGGTTTGTTCCTTAAAAAAGTTTAGAGTGTTCTTGTTGGGAAAGGAATTTAAAATTGTCACCGACTGTAGTGCTCTTCGGTCCACATTTCAGAAACGTGACCTCATACCTCGAATAGCTCGATGGTGGCTAGCCTTACAAGAATTCGACTGTATTGTAGAGTATAGAGCTGGAGCAAAAATGGCCCACGCAGATGCACTGTCGAGAAACCCTATCGTAGACACCGAGTCCCGAGATACGGTATTATACTCTAGTATTTTAGCGATAAGTGATGAGGACTGGCTTCTCACCCTGCAGTTAGGAGATACGGAACTGGACAGAATCCGCAACATTCTGAACAGTGACTTAGATACAAAAGGGCTCAAGTATATTCATGAAAACTTTATGATACGGCATAATAAATTATTCAAAATTGTTGACGGGGATAAAGCTAAAGTTAGATGGGTTGTTCCCAAGGGCGCTAGGTGGCAAATCTGCAAAATGAATCACGATGATATAGGGCATATGGGTTGTGATAAGACGTTAGATCGAATTAAGAAGAGTTACTGGTTTCCGAAAATGTCGCGATTCATAAAAAAATACGTTAAGGCATGTATCGAGTGTGCGTATGCGAAAAAGACCGCCACTACTCGTGAAGGACTATTACATCCCATTTCTAAAGTTGGAATTCCATTCCACACTTTGCACATAGACCACCTGGGGCCATTTGTAAGGTCCAAGAGGGGTCACACTCACATTTTGGTTACCGTAGATTCCTTTACCAAGTTCGTGTTCATAAGACCAGTGAAGAACACCAACACCATAAATGTGATTAGGGTTTTAGGAGATATATTTGACACTTTCAGACCACCTGACAGGCTAGTGAGTGACCGTGGAAGCTGTTTCACCTCGCATGCTTTTAGAAAGTTTTGTTTGGATAGAGGCATCAGACATATACTCAACGCGGTGGCGAGCCCAAGATCAAACGGTCAGGTAGAACGTTACAACCGGACTATTCTGGACTCATTGACAGCACAGAATCTCAAGGACGATGAAAAGCATTGGGATGACAAATTAGGGAAAATACAATGGGGCCTTAATAACACCTTACAAAAAACAATAGGTAGATCTCCATCTGAAGTCATGTTTGGCACTATGATGAACGGTCAGAGTAATCCAACACTAAACGAAATCACAGACATCGCCCGGGAATCATGTGATCTGTCATCTATTCGTGAAGAAGTAAAGAATAGAATTGATAGGGAACAAGTAAAACAAAAACAATACTACGACAAAGGGCGGAGACCTGCACGTATCTATAGCAACGGTGACTTAGTGAAAATTGCAAAGTCAGCCTTTCAAAATGATGGAAAAAGTACCAAGTTAATGCCTCCATACGAGGGTCCGTTTAAAGTAATTAAAGTTTTAGGAAACGATCGGTATAAAGTAGCCCCTATTCCCGGGTTTGAGGGAATGAAAAATAAGCGTAAAACAACCGTAGCTTCAGACCGAATGCAGCCATGGATACACATAGCTTCTTTGGAACTTGACGATAGTAATGTTGATGCTAGGGATGATACAAGCAACGATGATATGTTGCAATGAATGATTTAATTTTCTAATTTTATAAACCGGTAATATGATATCCTAAAATTATTTTGACTACAGAAAGTCATTATTGTTTCAGGTCAAGAGCGAGAATGGATGGGTTCGCAACTTGACCTTCAACGGTTTTGGATTGATTTGTTCGAACTAGAGTCAAGAACGAGAATGGATGGCATATTGTTTTCTTATATTTACGCGAATACTACACATTGAAATAAAACTATTTTTCGGATTTTATCGCGTTTATTTAATTTATGTTCCCGACGTTTCGGCTGCTTTACAGCAGCCATGGTCACGGGGGGACTGAGGTGTTAGACGTCCTGATGTCATAGTTAGTAACTGGGTACCCTCATATTAAGTTGTTGTTTGCGGTCCGATCCACGCAGAAAGTGCTCACAGTGTCTCGAGGTCTTGCAATGGTACACTTGGTTTTGGATTTAATTATATTAATTACTGGATCCCAAGTTGGTGGTAGCACCCAGCCATCTTCCCTATTGAAATTAGGATGTTTTTTAATTTCAATGGCCTCACGTATCATCCTTGGTCGGAATCGGTGTTCTTTTGCGAGGATCTGTGGTTTATCAAATCTGATATAATGGCGGGTGCGGTCCTGTACATGTTCACAGATTGCAGACTTCGTGGAGCGCCGGTGTTTCACGTCAGCTATATGTTCTTTTACGCGGGTTTTTACTGATCTTTTAGTTTGCCCTATGTAGGAGAGCCCACATTCACAGTCGAGTTTGTATACCCCTGCATCTTGTAGAGGAATGTGACACTTGACAGGTGGTAAGAACTGACTAATCTTCTTTGGTGGCTTGAAATAAGTTTTGATTGAAGCACGTTTCAAGATGTAGCCAATCTTGTCTGTGACACCTCTTATATATGGTAGTACAGCAGGTAGACGCTCGACTGTGGCTGGTTTCACTCGGTCACTGTGATGGAGGCGCGGGATCCGAAGCTTGTTGTCATGCAATACTTGCTTGACGTGACGGATCTCGGCAGCCAGGTGTTGATCATCACAGATCCCTTGTGCTCTCTGAAACAAAGATTTACCCACGGTAGCTAACTGTGTTGGATGGTGGTGAGATTCACCGTTTAAGTACCTATCAGTATACATAAATTAAATAAACGCGATAAAATCCGAAAAATAGTTTTATTTCAATGAGAATGGATGGGTTCGTGACTTGACTTAGTTATAAAAATCAGACTGACGAGAGACAGAGGCGAGAATAGATGGGTTCGCGATCTGTCTTCGTCACATTTAAGTGTTGAGTTTGATGGGTTTTGAGTTGGTTAGGATGGTCTGACAAGAGTCAGGCGCGATAAGATGTGAGATCGCGAGCCAACTTTGCCATAATTTAGTAGTTACATACCACATTGTATTAACGAGAACTATTGGCACATTAAAGTAATGTTTGATGATATAAATCAGTTAAGTTTGTTGTATAATTGGTTGGCTAATGGAGTATGGTATTACAAGTTTAATGTACTTTTATTATGTATTAGTGTAATGATTGCTTAACCGGCCGAGTGTAAGGTTTTCAACAGAGGCGTGTATGGGGTCATACACGTTATCAGGATGGTCGAGTGTAAGGTTTCATTTATTTAATAATAAGTTTTATGATATTTTGCTATGTTTAAAATAAATATGAATTAGGCTATGTCATTATGTGTCACTGTTTTGTGATTTTTACTGGCAACACTGGATCTATATAAAGGCGCGCACCTGAGCGAGCGGGCATTAAGTTGATGGCGCTCATACCGTACGGTTGTGTTTGAAAGTATTAATTGTGAAAAGTGTGTTAAAAAGGAAATAAAGTTTATTATAAAGTGTTGATAAGTGTATTTGTTGGAGTAGTATTACATTATCTTTAATAATTATTATATCCGAAGCCTAAAACTACACAGTCTTACTTCACAGCTTCATATCACGTTCTCTAACAAATACAAAGCGATAAAGTACCTCATATCTATTGGTTTTAACGAGAGATCGCTCCAATCAAACAATCACAGTACACCCGAGACTTCTCCCGCACCGCGCAGTGCTAGCCCCAACAAAACAAGCCTATTACACACGACAAATGCCGACACCGTGCCGCGCGGTAATGGGTTAGGCCTGTAATACACGGTATGACAATAATCATTGTAAATTGAGCCAAAATGCTCCAAAATTTAGAAGATAAGTACCAAGAAAACGTAACCTAATTTAAATGTGTCCAAATCCTTTTAAAAACGGTACAAGATCTTTTTAGTTTATTCTTACATCATTTTTAAGGTATCAAGACAAGATCTAGGATTAGGTAATAGGCACGGTTGAATAAACTATACTGTTATTTACTGTACTTTACCTTTATTTTTTTGTCAGCTGGTTCAAATCCTTACCATGCGAAGTCGGGGTGGATAGCTACTTACTAAAAAAATATTATAATTGAAAACATCATAATATGTGGTAAGTCTGAGGTTCCCGTCTACTGCACGACCCCCCACTAACCTCACAAGTACTTATGTCCTAACCTTAAAACGAAGACACGAAAAACCCAAGCCCATGCTACGCAGCAATAAAATGTTAAATGATAATTTCGCGAGATGTCCGCTCAGTTTCCGGGCGGGGACTTCCGGCGACACGCATTAGCCATTAGCATGGCGGCTGTCGGTGACGTCACATCCGCTCATCCCCCAACGGTGGGTATTGGGTTCAATTCCGCTTGTTTTGTTGATAGAATCGATGGCTGAGGTGTTTTGCTGGGAGCTCGACGCGATGCGATATTCTGATAGTGGTTTTGGAGTTTATTTAAGGTTTCACAGTCGAAATACGTTATTATTTTTATCCTTATTCATCTCATATTTATCAACCAAAATATTTTGGACGTGACGAGTTATTACGAAATATTATCGCATAACATCTTAGTTTCATTGATAAGTTTCATAGATATAATAGATCTTCATAATTATATATAGTATGTAAAAACTGCCTGCATTTGTTTTTTAAGGAAAATTACTTTTTGATTACTCATACTCTGAAAGTAGGTCTGAAGTTGCCTGAGGAGCGGGTTGAAAGTAATACTTTTCCGGCCCGGGAGAATCGCTTTCAACTGACAGCTGTCAAGTTATAAAAAAGAAACTAGTTCCATTTTCACATTTCTATGGAACCATGTTCAAACTTTTTCTACAGTCACTCAATTACAGCACGATGTAAAATTGAAATAACATAAAGTTAAGTATTTATTTATATTACTTAAAGAATATATATTTTGAAATCACTTAATTATAATTTAGTTTCAACAATTTCTTTAAAATAACATAGATTTGGGAAAAATATTTAAAGATGAAAATGAAAAATAATGGCTAAATAATGAAGTTGGCCGGCCAACGAAAAAAAACAAAATAGGCGGCAATCCGATCAGATTTTTTTTTCGAGTTGTAGAGTATTGTTTATACTTCCTTGTATTATTTATTTAGCCAATTCCTGTTTTTATTTTTACTTTCCTTGTATTCGTAATGAAAAGCACAGTGTTTACCTCGGGTGAAAGACTTATTTTGTCCCTCGAACTATTAGCGCCCTCGCTACGCTCGGGCGCCAAACCCCGTCTCGGGACTAAATAAGTCACTTTCACCACTCGTGTAACAATGTACTATCATATCACATAGCAAGTTTACCAACACTCTCACAGCCATCCCGTTTCTCGAAACCTTCACATCACAACAGCAATTAAGGGTCGTAAACTTTAAAATCCAGTACAAAACTTCACGACTTTAAATCAACTCGACTAACGTCTCGAAAACTTACATTAGAAAACTAAATAAAGTCGAGCGCACCACTATTTCAGCGTAATCTCGGGACAAGTACCTGCCCATGTTTATTGTGCATTTATTTATTCCGCATGAATTTTAGCATCCTTATACGTGCAGTAGAGATGTGAAGTATAGGAAACGCCTAGTCGATTGAAGATAGTCGACTTGACAACTCGATTATGGAGAAAATATACCAATTCAACAAATTATAAGTGTTACAGACGTTTTTACACTGGATGAAAAGTATTACAAATAACAAATGAAAAAGAGACAAAACTAATAAAAAACTATGGCTACACTTATCCCACGATATTGATGCCAATTCTGACTATTTACGTGATTATTGATATGTCATTGGCGTCGTAACAATTTTCTTTTCCCGAGTCACATCTACGGAACGAATAAATAATCGACTTTGATGATAGTCGATTAAATTATAGAATGCACATTCAAAACAAGATCATTTCGATAACTCTATTCATATAGAACAATTATTTTTAACGATGATCGACTAAACTGAGATAGTCGACTGAGATTACCCAGATCACATCCGCAGCGCCAGCATAATATCAACTTTTACGATTGCCTTTTACCATATAAATGTCATTTGCTTTTGTGAATAAACTACCCCCTTTTTATGCTTTTTATTCTGATGTCTGTTCGTATTGTACTGGCTTTACATTTACTGCTCTCCACCGATTACAGGCAGCGTGATGGGTAGTATTTCCTTATACATAATATAATATATTGAATATTTTTGTTAGTTATATTCTTGCACTTTATTAGTTACTAGCGGCCTGCCCCGGCTTCGCACGGGTACATTATTCGAGTTTTAGTAAGGATCCCTAATTTTTTTGAAAATATATTATAGCCTATGTCACCCGGGGATAGTGTAGCTTCCCAACAGTGAAAGAATTGTTCAAATCGGTTCAGTAGTTTCGGAGCCTATTCATTACAATCAAACAAACAAAGTTTTCCTCTTAATAATATTATAGTATGAAGAGAGAACAAGGTGGCAGTTAAGTCAGTACCTTTACTGCAGATGTAATACAATCGAAGAAGAAGGTTTTAATATGTTATTGTAAGGATAATTAAAAGTATTACAGGGAGTTGGTACAACTCTATAATATAATCACTGCGCTGCGTATTATGAACTGATATATCAATCTTGACTAAGTTTGAATCATGGCCGCCACATAAATCACAGACAGATGTTAATCCAGTGTTATGTACTGGCCACAAATGGAGTTACTTTACAAACCATACACCACACAATAATATCGCCAGATTATTCATATTACTTTACGAATTAACTAATCTTTTTCATATTTTTTATTTCAATCATCATTTTGATTACCTACAACTTTAGTGTGAATAACAATATAATAATAAATTGCGCATAGCCGGTAAAGACTGTACCTATTACCCGTAGTGTCCTTACCATACCATAACTAATCAATATCCAAAACCAACGGACATCTAGCAAAACTAAATCCTATCAATCTAAGCCCCATCCTATCTAATTCCCGTATCAAATATTAACGCAACACAAAGAGGCCCAGCCCGCGCCCGCCAGACTATTCATGCATATTTAAGACCCCCTAACATGTCTAAGGCTTTAAGCTTGAACTTAATGAGCTTGAATTGGATGAGTGTTCCTCGCGTGATTCGATTGCAAGGTCGGGCTATCGAGTTTCAAAGAAATATCATTTGGGTTTAAGCTTCCAAAATTTATAACTGATTTTCATTTCAGCTGATTAGCTACTAGTCTAGCGGGATATAAGATTCCGTGATCTATACTTCTATGGTGCTTGCTATATGAAGTCAACGGTTGAAAGCAGGAATTACGCAAGCATTCCCAGGACAAGCAGAACGAACCATAACCATATCAAACTTTGAAACAATGCTAAATTCACACTAAATGATACAATTGAAGAAATAACCGCCAGGTATCTACAACTAGATACTACATAGATAAAGCATCGTGTTAGCACTAGAGGGCGACACCCGAGCTGGAATCCGTGGCAGTGCGGCGGGGCGTGTAAGCCTGCGCGCGGTGTCGGGTTGCGTGCCCGCCAGACGGCGCGGCGCGGCCGCCTGACCGGTGTTGCTGCCCTGGTACCTAGCTATACTAGGTATGATGGGTTACCGTTAGGTATCCGACTATCGGAATCTACATTATGATTCCAGATATGCCGGATGGCTACATAAAATATGTCTTCGGTAATATAGTAAGATGAAGGACCTGATAAAACTTTATGTCAAACAGCAGAGTACTGGAATAAGCTAATGATGATGTTCAACTACGATCATTAGGATGACATACATATAATAAACAACGTTATCATTTTCTAAAGCGATCAATTTTCTAGATTACCAACAATGGTTTGTATTCAGACAAATATGGTGATCCCTTAGGTTTATAGTTTCCTGGTACATTTCCATATATGTTCACAGGAAAGCACTGAACGTGCGGAGCTCCTTCATCCTTCTCCCTCAGTACCAATTAAAACCTGTAGGACGAGCGTTTGCCCTCTCAGGTTTAGCATAACGCTTACAAAGGCTGGCTGGCGCGACCCTCCGGCCCTTGGCCCTTAAAAGTGGTGTTTACCGTTAAATATAGATTGATCTTGCGGCATTTCTAGAATAAATTAACGTTAATCTGAAGTTAGGTAGGTAATGGCGTTGTCCCTTGAAGGGACAAGAAAATGCCAGTGGTTTGGTATGTTCAGTGGAATGAATTTACGTTTTGTGCTTGTTCTATCGTGTTTGTAAACGTAACTTTTGATATCAGACCCTGCTCCGTATACGCAGATTGTCAGGAATCATTATCCATATTCTTAGCGATAATGATTCCTGACAATCCCATGAGATATGTAACTCATCCAACAAGCAACACATTGCGCTTGGTAGTACTTATAACAATGGGTCATTAAAATGGCTGCATAACCATTATAACTCTTATCAAAAAAGCTATTCAACAACCTGGAGATAACAACCAACTACAAGCAATTGCTCACCTCTTATAACATTATCACAACCGACTTTAGCAATAACTCTACAATAATTGTGCAACTGCTACAACTCACATTACAGGACCGGTTACCTCTCGCACGAAGGGCTCCGTTTCGCTCGCAAATTCTCAAAATGGCCTATTTAAATCTGTTTTGCGGGCACAAGAGGCGAATACCAAAATTTATCTCCACACTTCAATGCCCTGATTTGAAATTATCGTCGTTAAAGACTTACGCACTTTCTGCGCCAACGGCTCGCGACTGCGATTCCAGATTTATATCACAAAGTTTTAAATTATACCTCTTCAAATAACCTGCAGCGCCAATACGGCAAATCTTAAGGCTTAAATTTGCTTAGCAAGTTATCACCTTGGCAGCAAATGTGGTTTTGTTATCTCAACCCCTAAAGGTAAGGGGTTGGAGAATAGGTGTTTTTTTTCTATTGTCATAGATCTGATTTTCCTTAAGGCTGTCGGTATTCCACACACTATGGGGACTCGTGAGTATTGTAGATGATTATAATGTGGAGTTAATCTGTATAATAATGTTATTTTGTTCTGTTTGTGAGCTACAACGAGCTAAACAGATATTAAATTCCCTACAAAATATTTACTTTCGTCGTTTAAGTACTAAGAATTCAGATACATGGAATAGTAAATTCCATCAAAAAGTAAACAGAAAATGAAATAGTGATCAGCGTACAAAGTATTATGTGATAAGAATAAAACTATTATCAAGAATTCTAAAAAACCGCTTCAAAGTGACCGCCACCGACGTTCGGTAACGGCACACAATATCCGCCAGGTCGTATCTGATGGCGGGACACCAAACAGGCGAATTTCCAATTAAACCTCGAATCGTGACGTCACTCACACCCTGAGGTCTCTTTCAAATGAGAACGAAACGATTCTTTGATGAAAAATTATATTTTATCGCACCTATTAGGGCTATATTTAGAAACATATACCTTCTATGTTTCTAAATATAGACCTCATCGTTGAAAAAAGGGTCCGGGAAAATTAAAAAATGTTAAACTTACCCATTAGTCTCAAAATAACGCGCAGACTCTACGAACATCACCCTAGGCAGCATAGAGTTCCTTGCTCTGATAACCCCAGATCGGTCTGAAACTCTGTACCATTCTATCTACTTCCCTCTCTAAATCTTCAATAGACCAGACCCACAGACTGATGCAGCTACAAAAATAAACACCACGTATTCCCAAACACGTAAACACTCGAGAGAACGTATCACTGACGTATCACCCCGCGGTACAGCTGCCGTGTTGATAACACACTTATTCGCACATCGGGTCCCGTTGCTCATTACGAAATCCGCGGATTCATAGAAAAAAGCACACCAGTCGTGCAGAACCAAGATTTTAGACTACCAATCAGAAAAGCACTCTAAAACTGGAAGAGACAGTGTAAATTTATTTGATGGTATTCACGGCGGTTATGTTGTTTAGTGACGGCAAGCGGTCTCATTCAGTTGACATCAAAGTGCGCGGATCAAAGCGTCGCTGGGGGCTGAAGACGCAGGTATCAAGGCTATATTGGACTGGTGATGGATTTTAATAAAGACGCGCTGAACGCACGGGTGACGCCGCAAAGCGGGTAGCAGGCAAATTGCCAATCATACGTTTTAACATTGGTTCGAATGTGAGCTTCTTTGAAAGCTGATTCTTTGAATTTATGTTAGCCTGGTACAATTTATTTTTATGCTTCCATAGCAATCGATCCATTTGCCATGCCGGCCGCACTTGTATCTGAAAGTTTTCTTGTCCTGGCCATACAATAATCTATAACTTAGTTTGAAGGGCTAGCGACTCACTTAATAAAAACATTTGGTATATAAGTAAATAGCCCTTTGTGTCCCAATACATAAATTAGCAAAGTTTCCACCCCTTCCATAATTGGATAAGTTTTCTCTGTTACGCCAGTCTCTGTTACTTCTCAACTACTCAAGGATCGCATTGCGATTGAATAAAGACCATGCACACATAAGTGGCAACCCAGCGAGCCGCAGCCTCCCCACACTAATCGGGTGACCGATCATATCTCAAGCGCGGTTATCTATAAATCAACGTTATAACTTGCACAGACTAATCTATCTTACTTTATGGATACTTCGTTAATCTTGGTCGCAAGTGAGCTTGATTCCTGGGTTGGAGAAAGTGTTATTCTGGATTTTGAGGTTGAGAATGGCATGTAGAACCCAGTGGTTTACAAATCGATCAGTATTTTTCTGTCGCAGTGCTCTGCGCGTTACACAATTACACGAAAGATTATACGAAACAAAACTTATCTCTATACCTAAACTATAGTTCACTCCTAACGTCCCAATCAAAACCGAAATAGCCACAAGTCAGATGGAAAAGGTGACTCGATGGGCGCTATTTTTTCTCCCCCACTGTTGGGCGATCGCCGACGCTCTCCCTAGTGTATCGGTCAATTTCGACAAGTTCGCGACCACCTGCCATCTCATTCAGGACAATAATACTCATACATATAAATTCGTTCAAGATTTGTTAGATCTTTGTTTTTTTTGGTTCGATGTAAGGTCATATATTTGAAGTCGGCATATAAGCTAGTAGAAAAGTACCTAAAGAAGTTCTTCCCATTATGATATCCTAGTACATTTATAAGGTAAACTTTATGTTTAGGAAAATACAACTTATTAGCATTCCAATTACATATTAATGCAGTGTTCATGTTTGTACATCATACTCTCCCTCGAATGAATAGTAACATAAATTCATTTACAGACTCTTTATAAGAACAACAGTGCTATGTGGTGGCACTGTATATTTGAGGGTTTCAGTATGTGATTTTTCGTTAACTGAAAATTTAGAATTATGTCCTACGATACATTATAAGAAACCATATTCCCCACGGGACCCGTATAAAAACAAATAGAGTAATTTGTTTATTTTTATTATGAGCGCCGCGAGTAGTGCTCGCTCGGGGATGGATAAAAATAATAAAAACTGCTAAATGGCACATTACTTAGTTACGTAGTACTGAGCAAATTAGCATAACACGAACGTGCTCATATCAAAAGAGCTAAGTTAAAAACTGAGCTAAACGCACTTAGAGTGAGTCCTCAAGGCAACACTGCGGTGAAAAGCATGAGCGGAAGCGGATATTATATACTTACTTAGATACAAAATTTCAGTAAATTGGAAATTCCAGCCTAACATTGGTCTCAGTAGGACACAGCAACAGGTGGCTGCAATGACCATCAACGTAGCGATGACTTGGTTCATAGTGCCATTCATGTCTAGGTGGTAGGTCCAAGCTATAGTTGACCACCCTCTCACGAAAGATCGGCGTATGGTAGTTACTATAGCTGCATATCGTACAATGAGTCGAAAGCCAAACCTCTTCACCCTTCCCCTCCCACTGCAAAACTCTCCTTAAGATCGACAACTTACGAGCAATGACTATGGTATTGCAAGCATCTATAGGCGGCGGTAACTGCTTAATATTAGGCGGGTCGAACGATTGTCGGACAACTTTGTTACATAAGAGAAGCCAAGCAAATAAATGGAGCCAGGTTGTTAAATTGTAATGTAACATTATTTTGAATAATTTTTATTCAGAAGGTATCATCATCATCATCATCATCAGCTGGAAGATGTCCACTGCTGGACATAGGCCTCCCCCATGGAACGCCACAATGGACGGTTGCCCGCTATCCGCATCCAACGGCTCCCCGCGACTCTCACCAGATCGTCGGTCCATCTAGTGGGGGGCCGTCCAACTCTGCGTCTTCCGGTTCGAGGTCGCCACTCGAGAACCTTTCTTCCCCAACGGTTGTCGGTTCTACGAGCGATGTGGCCTGCCCATTGCCACTGCAGCTTGCTGATTCAGAAGGTATAGGCACTGGTTATTTTAGTTTTAAAGGTCAAAAGAGACTTGCGAATATAATTGGCATACTCTTGACGGGAGTGTCGCTTCCTCTCACAAATCACGCCGCGTTATTTAAGTGCTATACTTAACAATGTTTGGCTTCGACGTCGTAACGACGTAAATGCTGGGAAAACATGGCGCCCTTTTGAAATAACTTAAAAGAAACCGGAGAGTGATGGGGGGTCGGGGGGTGGAATTTATACTGACATTCATTAAACCAAGGAAGTTGTGCCAAAAGTGGATTACGGAGTTCATTTTATATTTTAATGACATCAATTTGATGGACGATCCTAAACGATCCGTACGAGGATGTTACGCAATGAGCTATGCCAGCACTCGTGACCATGATTTAATATTGTTTCTTACATGGTTAGGTACGGGCGTTCTATTTAGACCCAGAGAATTAACGCGATGTTGCGTACAAGCGGGCGTTGGGATCATAGGTATTATACATCCGCTTTCCACAATTATGTATAGGATTTGGATGAAATTTGGAACACAGATAGTTTATAACCGGGATTAACATAATATAGGATACTTACTTTTAACCAGTAAAAACTTTACTTTTTATCCCGTGAATCCCGAAATTTTTATTACGTTAAATACTACGCGGACGAAGTCGGGGGGGGGGGCACAGCTAGTATTATAATATTTATGAGTTTATACTTTTTTTTTACTATTTATGAATAAACACGCCTAAAGAATTTCGACAAAAATTATTCTGAAATTTATCTGATTTTTATGTGCAAAAACATCAATGAGAAAATGGGTAAATGTTTGTTATATTTCAGAGATTTTTATACGGAATGCAATAAAAAATATAGGCCGTTCATTAAAGCGCTTCAGTAATGTCTCCGTAGTAGCCTTTCATTAATCCGTGCATTTACGTATGTAGGTGGGTATATACTTGCAGAGGGTCGGGCCGTGCCGGCGCATAATGCACCGCGCCGACCCCCGATAAAAACATCCCTTACCGGAATAAATGTGGCATAAACCAACCGACTAGCGCGCGCTGATAGAACACATTCATTACATTAATATACAAGGCTTCTGGGCGCGCTTTGCTTGCTCACCGACAAGTGGCGGTTAGTGAAAAGCAATTACGTATAAATAAACTGTGCCACTGTATTTCTTTTGTTCATAACTATGAACTACGAGTGGGACAGGTCAGAGGTGCACTGTGCAATTCACATGTCGCATATGGGAAACGATCTTATTTCCATTTTTCCGGACTTCCCTAAATTCGAGGGAGATTCGAGAAATAACCACCACGCCGACCCTGTGCGTATCTTTAAAGAGATATGCAAGTTTTCTCATCATACAGCGAGTAATCATCTTTATTAGAAATAATATAGCACATCAAATTTAAAAATACCAATGGTGCAAGCCAGGGTTTGAACCTGCACTTCTTGTTTCCAAGGCACACGTTATCCACAAAGTCTACAACCTTACAAACTTCGGTAGATAGTTGCTGATAAAAAATAGCATACGTAAACTGATACATTACAAAAAGATTTATTACCCTATAAACCTGTTTACCCACCTAGCTGTTCACAATTTTATCTTATTTACTTTTATTTACAACAACACTAATTGTCGTTACTTCAGTAAAGTTAGGTAACAGTAACTGCCCTTGCTTTTATCTGCGGCAGTAACAGGACAGAAGTGGCGATAAAAGCCGGTAATAAAGTAAAAAACTCGTTCAGTACAGAACATAAACACACTAGCTTCTAGTTGAAAGAAAACATCGTAAACGTTTACAAGTCAAGTAGGTAGGTACCGCGGACCGTGGAGATGTTATGAGAGCAAGCGATTGACAAACTATCATCTGGCAAACTATTTTAAAATACCCATCTAAAAACATAAGTATAGTTTCATATTTCTAGATGGGTATTATCATACCTATAAACATGTTACTGACGATAAAATGTTTATTAGTGTACCTTGAACTGTCAATAATACGAACACAAACTCAAACCCCCTTATTAATAAAGGTTTAGCGGTTGTATAGTTAAACTATGCCTTGTCTTCTACTTTCTTAAGTAAGTCAAATTACTGATGACAGATCGAGATCATTCGGTGTGTAACTAACTATTGACTCGCTAAACCACGTTTATTAATAACTAGCTGTGCCCGCGACTTCGTCCGCGTGGAATTTAATTGACAAAGTTTCATACAAACTTTCATCCCCTATTTTATCCCCTTGGGGGTAGAATTAATCAAAATCCTTTCTTAGCGGATGGCTACGTCATAACATCTACCTGCATGCCAAATTTCAGCCCGATCCGTCCAGTGGTTTGGGCTGTGCGTTGATAGATCAGTCAGTCACCTTTGAGTTATATATATAAAGATATAATTTATGTTGTTTAGGCCTACGGGGGAAAATTCACATTGTCAGTAAAACTAGGGTTGTATGAACATGGAAGGGATAATAATGAGCACACAAACTGGCCGGCGCTCTTGATGCCAGTTCGGTATCGATAGCAAAACCGAGTTACCGGAGTCTTTGCAAACGCGGCAGAAGTCAAAGACATCACTATCTGTCTTGCATGCTGTGCGATAATCATAATATAATAATTATATTGACAGTAGCTATTCCAATCTGTTCATCAATCATTTGGTAACACCTCTGCCCACTGAACTATATATTATTTTATTTGTGATCTCGCCTCTTCTCCTGCCTTCCACCGCCCCGCCGCAGTCCACCGACACACCCTCCCCTCAGCTTCCCAATCAGTGATAGTCACTTATTGAATTTTGTTGTGTTCGCCAGTTTCAATAATTCCAAACGATTCCGTGCGAAACTTTATCAATTTCCTTAACTGGTGGCATATCTCGCGCGACGTCGAGCGGGGCTGTGCGGAGCGGAGACTGTGCCCGCATTTTCAATACACTAGGAAGTTCCATTTTTGAGATTGTGGAATTTGATTCACAGATTGACGACCGCTTGGCGCAGTGGTTTAAACGTGGGTTGCTCGACTCACTGCACCGGGTGATTGCGGGTTCGCTTCCCGCCAGGACAAATATCGGAAATTGCCTTTTCGTATTTTTCCCAGATCTGGGTATTACTGGGATCGCCCCCAGTCCATTGTACGGTACCCATATTACAAGCGTTGCTTAGTTTGGGACCATACTGTTGGTGTGTCAGACTGGCGATATTTATTTATTTTGCTTGTACCTATTATCAGCTGAAACATAATGGGTGCCGTGAAGCATAGAATGCTATGGGAGAGAGACACTCACTTATTCCGCATTGAGTGAGTTTAAGGAGATCGGATTCCCACCGAGATTCACTCGGGTTCACATACTTATGATAACTCGATAAAAATTATAGAGATCATTCGATCAAACGATTCCACTCATCATCATCATCAATGCTTACCAACACCAAATAGATTAGGTACTGATATAATTCAACGCGTCTTTCGGAAAGTACTTAGTACAGGAATTGAAAGTCTGTTTCCGCTAACAATAACCGATCGCCCACTAGTGGGCTACGTGCGCGGCGCGGACTCGGGCGGCTGCGCTAAAAATAAACATACTCTTGTTAAAGAAACGCTGACTGGCTGGACCCAGGATCCGTTTAAACTGAACGGTACGACAAAACGATTTGGGTGACCTTTCAATACAAGTAAAGCTTACCACACCATATGCGGTAGTTTCTACGTAACGTGAACACAAGGTTATATGTAGTGAAACTAATTATAATTGTTCATTACGTACTAATTCTAGAATACATACCTCAACACAATGGTTTCACTCACAAGCTATCACTTCATTGATTCCCTAGTTTTTTGACCACTACCTCCCCCAAATTAAAGATTTATTGTACGACTAGCTGTGCCCGCGACTTCATCCGCTTGGAATTTAATTGACAAAGTTTCATACAAACTTTCATCCCCTATTTATCCCCTTGGGGGTAGAATTAATCAAAATCCTTTCTTAGCAGATGCCTACGTCATAACATCTACCTGCATGCCAAATTTCAGCCCGATCCGTCCAGTGGTTTGGGCTGTGCGTTGATAGATCACTATGTCGGTCAGTCAGTCAGTCAGTCACCTTTGAGTTATATACATTTAGATTACAAATCTTGGCCACATTAGAATTTGTCGCTTCTGTTTTTCTTGATACCATTAATACCATTTGCTCGACTAGGGTAGTGCCACCCAGTCACAGAGGATCAGCATAAAGAAGCTATTATAGCTGCGTTTCGTATCATGAGTGAGAGAGCCGGAATCTCTACTTCCCTTCCTTTCCCTCCCTTTGTTCCTACTCCTCTTCAAGTTGGCAACGTGCGAGCGATTCCTTTAGCATTACAAGCATCTTTAGGTTACGGTAACTACTTAACATCAGGCGGGTTGTACGTTTGTTTTCCGATAAAAAGAGGATCAACGTGAGCGCAGCCTAGCTGTCGCGCGCGCAATAAAAATGTATCAATGAAAGATTCAATAAATCAGAATTATAAATATTATTTTTTTTTATTATTATTTTTTTATAAAAAATCGGGTATCATAAAATGACCACACCAAGTGTGAAATCGCTGCGTCAAGCGGATGCCACGCGGCCGCTCCCGACTTATTGCTATTAAATTGAACACACAACTTTTTGGAGTATTCAGAGGTGCGCTCTGATATTTGCCGAAAATCCTTCTACTGTACAAATCTAATCCCTATTGCCCTCCCCAAGATCAATACATGCTGATCATAATATAATTACAGGCGGGTTTACAAAAACTCGAACCCTTACGTGTTGAAAATTCATTTCTTTTTCTCGGCAAACGATACTTTATGAATATTGACATAGACAAAGACATACGAAAACGTCTAAATTTAATCATACGTCAATATTTTCAATGCTCCTTAGGCCTCTCTATGGGTCGGGCGCATTTCCACCCTACACATATTATCCGATGCTAATTATTTTCGAAATAAAATACTTATTAACAATCGCCAATGAATACCTACACATGATATATTAACCGCACTCAAATCAATGTACTTACTCGCTGTAATCCCCGTTATGTTTGATGGTAATCCCGCAGGATCCACAAAAATGGCATCGATGATCGATGGCAGCTACAACAACATTGGCCAAAAATTGGCCGCCGCGATGTTGACTTTACTGTTTTTCTGGAAGGACATCAAGTGAATAAATGAAAGTAGGAAATGTTTACCTAATTTTTAAACCCCCGATAAAAAAGAGGGGTGTTATAAATTTAACATGTGTATTTGTGTATCTGTGTGTCTGTCTGTGGCATCGTAGCGCCCACGCGGATGACCCGATTTCCATTTTGTTTTTTTTTTGTTAAATAGGTATTCTGATCGAGAGTGTTCTTAGCTATGTTTCATAAAAACCGGTTCAGCCGTTTGAAAATTATCAGCTCTTTTGTAGTTTAAAAAGTCGTCGCAACGGGGGTTTTATAAATTTCCAATTTTATTATATTATATATTTTTACCATCATATCCCGTGTGTATTTTATAAATATGTAATTTTGTTAAAGTTGCCAAGAGAATACTTAATTAATTAAATGAAAGGGTGCCTCAGTATTCCAAATACTATACAAACAGTATTTCTTTGAAAAGGAATAATTGAGCAGCTTATCGAAACTTATCTTCTTACTAGGAGAGTACTTACTCAAGACGAGATTTCGACCATGTACTTCGGTTACTATTACTTGAGTATTATCACCAAATGAATGATTGGCTAAGTAAATTGATATTTTTTTCTTCGATATTTTTTAAAAAATATATGGTCCCAACGAATTCACAGTTCTGAAAACATATCTGCGTATAAATCCACAACTATTCATTGCGGACCTAAATCCAAGCATATCCCTAATATCGACAGCCCTACACGCCGACTTAAGGCCGTATTTTATTTTTATTTATGGCCCGGCCCGGCGGCTTCTGGCCTCACACAATTAATCAACCCTGTGTCGACCGCCTAATGGCTGTTTTCCTTTGCCTAATGACCTAGCCGCAGATTCATGACTGATGCGATACTAGTATCAACTTAATTGAGCTTCAATATCTATTGAAAAACTGAAATTATTGTTTGTTATTTTGTTAAGGAACCTGGAATCATGAAATTCGATGTTGACAATATAATTCGATTGAGAAAGATATTTCTAATAAAAGCACATCACAAGATCGAAATCGTATGTCAAGGTCCACGCGGAAATTGCTCATTGGACTGTCACCATAGCCCAAGTTCCGATATACGTAAAGTTCCAATGAAAAAACAATCTTAAAAACTTAAAAAAATAATGCCTAAAATGAAAAAAATATTTATTAATCACGATGTCTATATTATGGACACAAGTTATAATTTTTAATTAAAAAAATAAATTGCTGCACGAGAGAGTACTTAATAATTAAATGTATAAAAAGTCGCGACTATTCCAACTCAAGAGAATTCGCATGTTCGACTTATGTTCACCATGAAATTAAAAGACAAGCTGAAAGCAGACGGAGTCACATCAGAAACTAGTATAAAATAATTAACGTTTCTTTCCACTTTACTTACTGCTGTTAATATTTGTAAGATTAAAGTGATTTAAAGCGTTTCACTTATGACAGCTTTATCTGCGGATATTTATGAGTTCGGTTTTAGCGTGGGCGGTGGTTAGTGCTGTCTCATGTACAAGATTTTATCGATAATTTAAGATTAAATAATGTCGATACTGATGTTCCATTTCATTTAGTTTATGGCGTAGATGTGGTCTACTTATTCTTAAATTGAATTCGTTCAGATTCAAGTGTTTTGAATGACACCCGGTTCCGACTTCGGGACTTTCCAGAATCCGGGATATTCGGGTGTTCTGACACATGAATATCCCAGATTCCTATTAAGTACCATTTATTTCACACCTATAGGAATATTAGGTACTACTTACCTCGCACCTGACTATATACAATTTCAACTGTAAACTAAAATAAGGCAAAGACAAATTGGCTTGGATCTGACCTGTAACATAGAGTAATGAAATTACTAGGTAAGTATTGGCATCTTGATAAGCATGAAATTTGGAATAGAAGGGGCCTCTACATGAACGTTATCTGAAAGTTAGATAGGTAGATGATCACTTCCAAAACATATTTTCTTACACTGAATCAGTAAAGTTAAACACGGTTAGTGTGAATTTGAATAGACCACCGAGGAGCGCCGTCCCTCGCTCATAGTTGAACGGTTCCAACAACTTCCACTTTGTACATCGCTAAGTTTGTTCGCCGGCGCCGGTACGTGTTGCTTTGTGCGCGGGCGGTCATTAAGGAAAGTAATTATTTCCCTTTTTTCGTCGGGAGAATTTCTTGTTCGAAGTCAGTTTAATTGTCGAAGTTAGTGGGTTTAGCGTTCTCAACTGAAACTGTAATGGATTGCCGATGAATAAATTCCTTCACTATAAGTTTTTTCAAACTAATCAAAGGAAACCCAAGTCCTTTGTGCCGAAATAAAAAATAACTTTTCGAAGAGGTACTCAAAGCGCTGAGTAGTCAAAGCAGTATCCTCAAAGATAGTCATACAATAATATGCATAGTACACGGGTGGACTTGATAGTAGCTGAAACTGAAAAAATATTTTGCTCTTCATTTTTACTCCATTACTAAGCCCACCAAATTATCCCGTCTCTCTCTCACGTCTCCACAGAAGTCGAATTTGTCAATATTTTTTCCTGCGGAGCTCTTATCAGGAATATCCTTTAACGAGAACCGAAATATCGTCGTCGAGCCGTCAAGTGCGGCCCTCAATACTATCTGCGGTGATGTATGTGCGAGATAGGGGTTGCCAACTTAACTTTTATACCCTTAATTGAGGTTAGTTTGGACCATTCTACAATTTTGATAATATAATAAATCGATGCACTATAGTGAAAATATTGGTTGTGTTCATACACTGTGCATAGTAATGACATGTCAAAAGTTTGGCCTAGGATCATTGTAGGCAAAGATCCGGTGTTCCCCCTCACCGGTCGAGATCGGATAATCTTTACCCATTCAAAAAAAGGCCAGTGGTTGTCAAACTTTTATTCTATATCGCCTTGAATGCTATCCAAATAAGATGTGTTTGTGCGCATTGTGCCGTTAATAATATATAAATCAGATTCACTTTCTTAATATAATTATAAACCATTTATTTTACATAATAATAAAAAAAATATTCCTATCTAGGTTATACCTTTATGACACATTACAAAGTTTGTGAATCACTAAATTACCAAATTTTTTCATCAGAGGCAAGTTCGGATGCCCAAAGCTAATAGGGATATTTACAATCCCGAGGAAACATAATTTGCATAAAAAATACACTAAATCACAGTAAATATTTCTTGTAGGGTAACAATTTCTAGCAGATGGTATCCCCATACAACCTAGAGCATACACACACGACGTACTGTGTAAACGCCACAAGCCTATATATCTTCCTATTTTGACGGCCACGCGTACCCAGGGTATTCTGGGCCCACGCTGATGGACCAAATTGTTCTCTTCGCATCTCAATTCCGATGTCACTGAGCGGAGTGAATGATTTTCGATAATGGAAGCTTCTACTTACTAATTCGGTTCTTTAGGGTTCCGTAGTCAATTCGAAGAACCCTTATAAGATCAACCAGTCCGTCCGTCCAACCAACCCTCCGTCCCAGTCTGTCACAGTAACATAACTTCTATAGTATTGATAGAAGTTGATGAAATTTGGTACCGAGATATCTAGTAGATCTCAATTTTATAGCATATTTCAAAATTACTATTTTTGTAGAGGCGCGCCGCGACGAGTCTATAATTTTCGTAAAGGAGTCACGACGGTCTTATATTTTTTGCAGAGGTGTCGCGACGCTTCTATCATTTTATAGAGGCGTCGCGACGGTTCTATAATTGTTATAAAGGCGTCGCGACGCACATATATTTTTTGTAGAGGCGTCGTGACGCTTCTTTCATTTTATACAGGCGTCGCGACCCATCTATATTTTTTGTAGAGACGACACGACGCTTCTATGTTTTTAGAGGCATTGCGACGCACACATATTTTTTGTAGAGGCGTCGCGACGAGTCAATAATTTTCGTAAAGGCGTCGCGACGCTCTCACATTTTTGTAGAGGCGTCGCGACGCTCTTATATTTTTGGTAGAGGCATCGTGATGCTTCTATAATTTTAGTACAGGCGTCGCGACGCTCTTAATAGTTTTATAGAGACGTCGCCACGGTTTTATATTTTTTTTGTAGAGGAGTCGCGACACTTATATAATTTTTGTAGAGGCGTCGCAAGTCACGACGCTCTTATATTTTTGTAGGGGCGACGCGACGCTTCTTTAATTTATGTAGAGGCGTCGCTGCGATCTTATATTTTTTGTAGAGGCGTCGCGACGCTTCTATAATTTTTGTAGAGGCGTCGGGACGCTCTTATATTTTTTGTAGAGGTGTCGCGATGCTCCCATGATTTTATAGAGGCGTCGCGACGCTTCTTTTGCGTTCCTATGTTTAGATAAAGGTCTTCTGATGTATATCTTGAAAAAACTGAAATACGTGAAAATGACGATTACTGTATTTATTATTAATAATCAAAATAATTAAATTTAGCCCTTTTTGACGTCCCTCTCCTGGGCACGGGTCTCCCCTCAACACGGGGGGGATTCAGGCCATAATGCACCACGCTGGCCCAGTGCGGGTTGGCGGATTTCACATGTCTTTAGAAAATTAGTTAAATCTTCTAAGACATGCAGGTTTCATCACGATGTTTTTCTTCACCGTAAGCAAGTGATAATCATATAGAAATTATGATTCGCACATAGATTTCGAAAAATCCAGAGGTTCGAGCCGGGGTTTGAACCCGAGACCTGGTAGCCCGCAAGACGCGTGCTAAACCAATCGGCTATCACTGCTATCCCGGTATTTATTATTATGAAGACTAAATATCATTTCGTAATTTCACTATTTCGGAGTGCATGTGTACAAACAGAAGTAAAGGAAAACTGTAAAACAGATTTCGAAAATTATAGAAAAATACAGAACCCTGAGGAATCCTGATATATTTGATCACTCAACTTAACTTGAAAGCTATTTTACCACATAAAAATCCATTTGAACCGCTCTCACCCCGAAACCCCCCGAGCTGACGCGGAACTTAATATGTATATTTTTAATATCCCAATTACCCCCGCCGATATTAAGTCTCGTTCTTCGCTCGGGCATCTGAATTATTAATTTCAATTTTTCCGAGACTCCGCCAACTTGCCACACTTATTACGGCGCGGCCGACTTGTATTTCCTGAGGGTCCCCTGCGGGATATTAACTTTGACCTGACGAATGGAGTTTTGACACTTTGCAGAGTTCCACCGGAAAATATTGTAGTTATGATGGTTGGGTAATGAAGATGAGAGCACGAAACGCTGCCGTAAACTTTTTGTCGTGTAATTTTATGGAATTAGTTTTCTTTAGAGTATCGTAAGGCACTTAAACCGGCACGTGTAGGTACCTATTTAGCAATACTCTTTCAATAATGTTAATTGCTCCTTACATACAATTGTGTTAGTGATATTCAACATGCCATTACATGTTTCATATTATACAACACGTAATGTTGGTTACTACAATATCATACCCAGACCACAAGACACACCATTCCAACTCATATCCTACATGTGCCAACGAATTTCACTTTCACCGGAGTACCAAACCCTACCCCTACAAATTACTGACACGTACATCATAGAACTGAGAAATAACTGGTAATGGAGGTGAATTCGACACGGCAGCGAGACAGGCGGCTACGGTACATCTCTGTATAAATTATTCGGGCCCTTATCCTCCTCAAATAATTCTATTGCCTACATCGCGCGCGGAGAGGCCGCAAACCGCCGTATGCCGTGACAACAGTGTGTTAAATAAAATAATATAATATCCGTATTATTTACTACAGGAGAAACATGTAACACGTGTTAGTTTATTAGAAAAAAGAGTAGTGTATCCAAACAATTTCCTAATAAATATTACTATAGTACTAATTTTTCATTAGCTGGCTACACCTGTTTTTTATTGCCTAGGTAGGCATAGTAGGTGACGGTTCAAGCGGACATCTGCAATTTTAAAGAATTAGACGTGGTGCCGGTCTTTAGGGACCTTGTAGACTCCGTCGTCTTCTGTTATCTCCTAGCATTTGCTTTAGAGGCTGCTTGCAACTGATTTCATAACATATTACGATTCACGAGACGGAAGATAAAGTTGGACGGTGTTGCAGGAAGCCGGTAGATATGCAAGTAGCGAAGGAGTGTGATCTGTGCTAGTAATAGAACGTATGTGAACAGCAGTAGACGTCTTCCACTTGATGATGGACGGTCAGTTATAGTCGAAATTTAGTCATTTTGTCCATCAATTATTTAAGGAACCGTCGCTTCATCTTTCAAAGACACCTAGAGAAATTACCCACAAGTTATCTGGTAAGAAATAAACAACGCATATTCATATGGCGGCCATGTCCCATTAGGCTCCCGCACATGGCGCGATCGTACATAACATTATTAATAATTAAACGCGGAGATTTATAGCGGCGTGTCACATGTTCGCCGCTCGTAAAAACCGCGACCAAAACAAATAAATAGTAAGCGACATATGCGAGGAGCGGAGAGATTAGCATTGGGTGTTATAATGTTATGGGGTGTTCGCTCCCACTCTTGTATTACGGATGCTAGTTTGTTCCACGGCTTTACGTGTTCTGTACGTAAAATAGCTTTGAGGCCTTGCACAAAATTTGATGTAATTTTTTATGCCATTTTTAAATTATAAATTTTCGATATTGTTTTTTTGTCTAGTCATTACTGCGATCAGCGATGTGTTGTCTAGTGTGATTTTATTATTTTCTGACATTAAATTCTAAGCGGATTGTGGTCATCATACAAGCGTACGACTTGCCTGATGTTAAGCAGTAACCGTAACTCATAGATGCTTGCAATACCAAAGGCATTAGTCGTATATTGACGACCTGCAGCAAAGTCGGATAAAAGGTGAGGAAGGGAAAGGAGTTGAGCTTCCGGCTTCAGTTATCGTACGAATCGCAGCTATCGCTACTTAACACCGATCTTCTGTAAGAGGGTGGTACTACCCCTGTCGAACTAGCCCCTATATGTGCTGTAGTCTACAGGCAGTGTAGGCTACAGGCAGTGTAGGCTACAGGCAGTGTAGGCTACAGGCAGTGTAAGCTACAGGCAGTGTAGGCTACAGGCAGTGTAGACTACAGGCAGTGTAGTCTACAGGCAGTGTAGGCTACAGGCAGTGTAGGCTACAGGCAGTGTAGGCTACAGGCAGTGTAGGCTACAGGCAGTGTAGGCTACAGGCAGTGTAGGCTACAGGCAGTGTAGGCTACAGGCAGTGTAGGCATACCTCGGTCAGTACCAACTCCTTCCCTGCAAGGTACTACAGCTATAAGCTGATAGTATCGCACGCTAAGGAAACAAAGCACCAACTTATATTATACCGTCGGTCGCGTGTCGCGCGTCCTGGCGACAATTAGTCGCTCTTATTAGTTATTTGTCGTGTCGCGATGCGTTATGTGTCGCGGATGTGACAGCTAGGGGACGGAGACACACTGGGAGATTATTATAATGCAACAATTAATATAGTTGGTATTGTAGTTTCAACAATATTTAATCGTAAAATACGAATGGTATTATACTTAACTCATAAACATTAAGCCTAAAAACTTTTAAAGAAAAATTTGGAATAAAAATAGGTATTTGAATTTACTATGAGAAAAAAATTATAAAAACATAGTTTATCACTTAAATTCTAAGAATAATAAATAATTCGCTCTGAAAATCGTTACTTGCAGGATTATTTTAAAATGATGAACAAATATATCTTTACAACGTCTCCTATGAATTTCTTATGTGTTCCCAACCTTACCGCCATGTGTGACATCTCAAAATCACTAGTACAGTGGCACTGTCACAAGTGAGTTATTGACGTGATTATATAGTTGTATTTATGTTGATGACTGTACCTTTAACCATTAACCAATGTAGTAGCTTTCAACTGTTTAGTCCATTGCGTTATTTATTCGGTAATATCAGTTGCGAGTGTTCATATAAAAGAAAATGTACGCAATGGACTGTTATTACAACATATGGTTCGTATTTTTGCCATGCTTCCTCCCCCTTATTAGATGTGCAGTTACTGACAAAAGTAATTTGTAATATAAGTATTTTTATAGTTGTTTTTAAAAATGTTACGATTCTAGTTTTATTTTAACAGCGTTATTAAAACTGATTTAATGGTGATAAATTTCAGTGAAATGTTTAAGATGTTAAGTAAGACTATATTTCGTTATTTATTGATCTTAAATTATGACACAGATGTTCCATTGTTGCACAAGAACCAACGTAGGTATGTTGCATGACGTGAAAATAAAACTAATCATAGGTAAGAAAAAAAAAAGATCCGATAAAATTAATGGTTAAAATATTATTTAATAAAGGAAACTTAACCCTGAAACGCCTCATAAAAAATTGCCTCTCGAATAAATTCTCAGCAATGTTTTTTATACCCGCGACTCCGCGTAAGCGAGAGATTGAGTTTAAAATATATTAATAAATTCATTATAATGAAGTTTACCGAGGGAAATTAATCGCCGCGCAGACGAAAACACCGCCAAGTGTTGGCTCCGCATTCCTGGACATACGGTACACGAATATTTCATGTGGTGGCGCGCGCCGCGCGCGGGCGCCGTGGAGGTGCCAATGCTGATTTGACATGCCGAGATCATTATGAGGTTTTTTACCACTGACGCAATCTGAACACCATTCGGTGTCTTATTGTAACGCCCTTAAGTGTTGAATCAAAAGCCACTTTTTTGTGTTTGCTCTAATATTTAAAAAATTCAAAATTCAAATCATTTATTTTGTTTAGGCCTACGGGGGCACTTACAAATTGTCAATTTACATATTTTGTTGTCCTTATATCTACAACCGGATCGGAACGCGACCTCGACTGAGAAGATCCGGCAAGAAACTCAGCGGGCTTGTTTTTTTCATGTCATTTTTTTTTTTTATTGCCAGTTGCTTATTTTCAATAATTACAAAGGGTAGTACTTAGATATTAATATAAATATTAAAATAGCTCCAGTGTGTTGCCTTTTGATGTTACCAAGAATTATAAAATAATTCGGACTAGTAGGGCAAGACACGCTACGCTTTGACATTTTTATTGACTGTCGAGATTTGAGCTGCTTAGTCCCAATCTGATTTATCACCCAAATAATCCGAGAAAAAAAAAATTATTCAAGGAGGCCTTTGTTTATTTTGGATTAAATCTGATTTTAACACGAATTAGTTTAATTTCCGCTAGAAAGTCGTACATTATTAGAAATTGACCAATCTTGTAAAAAAAAAAAATACAGAGAAAAGTACTTTGTGAAAAATAGGCATAAAGTAGGCATATCTCATGAATTCATTTTTAAACATTTGTATCGAACTTTAATTAAGTCTGTTTAAGAAATGTTCAAGAATTGTTTTAAATTAGGTACAATTCTAAGAAAATTCCCTTTGTGTCTACGAAATTATATTTTAATAAACTACGCGATTAGACTTGTTTTGATTAAAACGCAAATTAATTTAGCTATATTAAAATATTAAGTTCAAAAAGTTATATTTTTAAAATCTACTCTATTATATATTAACAACGTAGACACAAAGTCAACGATAATATAATATAGTAATTGCCACCACCTGAATTGACACAATCTATCTCTTTCGCTTACAGAATAATTTAAACAATGAAACCCTAATTTTTCAGCCTTTTTTTAATAACCACCTCCGCCCAAACCCGTTCGTCGCTCTCCGTGATCACTTGAAGGGCCAGAAGGGTTCGCCGTCGTCTGCGCATACATTATGCATGCTAATTTATCGGTGGGTCAGCGAGACCGCGCGCCGTTTCACGGTTAACTTGCCCCAACTTACGTAGTCGTAGGATTTTATTTTCCGTCAACGACTGAAGAATACTGAAGCCGGGGTCGGCGCCCGGGTCGTGCTAGTTTGACTTTGAGGAGGGTTGTGTCATTGAGTGTCTGATTGTGTCGTTAGAGCTGGTCTGCAGACGTGTGGTGGGTAAACACGTCGCATGCTTAATGGTGTCTGTGTGGGTTTATCAGGCCGAGGAGTTGTGTATATAGCAGTTCGTTCTACTCGCAAGCAAATATTCGCAATGCGCACTTAGTACATCATTTATCTCAAATAATAAAATAATTATAATAATTTTAGCCCTTTTTGACGTCCCACTACTGGGCACGGGCCTCCTCTCAACACGAGGGGGATTCAGGCCATAATCCACCACGCTGGCCCAGACCGGGCTGGCGGATTTCACATGTCTTTCGAAAATTGGTTTAATCTTCTAAGACATGCAGGTTTCATCACGATGTTTTCCTTCACCGTAAGCAAGTGATAATCATATAGAAATTATGATTCGCACATAGATTTCGAAAATCCAGAGGTTCGAGCCGGGGTTTGAACCCGAGACCTGGTAGCCCGCAAGACGCGTGCTTAACCAATCGGCTATCACTGCTTCATGCATTGCATTTATCTCAAAAAAGATGAAACTCAAGATGGAAAACTGTTACTCAGAAGTCACACTCGAAACTCCTTACTATATAAAAATAAATTTGTCCAAATGAATCGGTCAAATATTTTGTCGGACGATGTTGATGCGATTTCATGACCAATCATTTGAACCTAAACTGCCGTAAGTATAAGACATTCCCGTCATTACTACACAATAAATTCAACGCTTGACTGCTCACAATAAAGTTAGCCCATCCGCGGTTTCCCTTAAGCCACTGAACCGCCAAATGTCAGCGCTCTAATTGGTGGACATTGTCTGGCGCGCCGTTAGCCGGCCCGTCTCCTGGAACCGAAAGTTGAACGATCAATTAGCGATATCCGCGAATTCCTATCCACTGCCATGGCGGGTGTCAAAGACCCGCGAGCCTGCTGCGAGCTCTGGGAGGTAAAACACGACGACTGACGCCACATTTGACTTTTTTAAGTGTAGAGTTTACTAGCAGATTATCCGACCGTTAGAGCCGATTGATTAATATACTGGTTACAATCGTTTACTGCTACAACAGTCCGGTAGTGTGTTGGTAAACAATGTTGATAGATGAATCCATAATAACGAGAATAAGCCTATGTTCCGTAGTCGACGTTTTAGGGATCGCAGCGGTAGAGATTGAAATTGCTAGGGTCGTTCATAATTTTCACGTTTTCTCAGCTCAATACGAACATAATCTTAAAAAGTCGTCTGGACTCAACAAAAGTTGTAAGTACATTGTTTTCTTATACGAGTATGTACGCGAATACTGCACATTGAAATAAAACTATTTTACGGATTCTATCGCGTTTATTTACTTTTTTATGTTCCCGACGTTTCGGCTGCTTTACAGCAACCATGGTCACGGGGGGACTAAGGTGTTAGACGTCCTGATGTCATAGTTAATAACTGGATACCCTCATATTTAGTTGTTGTTTGCGGTCCGATGCACGCAGATAGTGCTCACAGTGTCTCAAGGTCTTGCAATGGTACGCTTGATTTTGGATTTAATTATATTAATTACTGTAAAGCAGCCGAAACGTCGGGAACATAAAAAAGTTAATAAACGCGATATAATCCGTAAAATAGTTTTATTTTAACAAAAGTTGTAGTTAAAAATCTCCCGAATGCCGTCGATGAGGAGAAGATAGGTGGAATGTCGCGATACTTCGCACATAGCGCAGTAAATAGGTCCATATTTTAAGCACTGTATTTTGACTATCATTAATTTAATTCAACAAAGGCCTATTGGAGTTTGGAACATAATAACACATCCTATTTTTCAGTGCCTCGGACCGGAATGATAAAAAGGAATTAGTTCCCTGACAATGCTTATAAAAGATGAAAATTAACCAGACCCGCGTTAATTGTATGGATAACCCGTTATTCTATTTAGAGATTATAATTCTCCACGTGCCGACGTGTCCCCGCGGGCTCAAAAAGGGGCACATTTCATAAGCGTGCCAATTTCACGGTGGATTTCCGCGTCGACGTCGCGCCGGTTATGGATCGCTTTGCTGGTAATATGCGAACACCGTGGGAAGCGGAGCATGTGACTCTGCGCTGTTTATGATAGCCCAGTACATGGACGACACGTGAGCGAACAAATAGCATTTATTTAGAATTATTATTTTTAAAGTACGCTTTCCTAGTCTTTCTATTTTACTTCTCCTGGGCTACGTATACGTGTACGTACCTTGGAAAACTGAGAAGGTAATATACATTGACTTTACGATATTTATGACAGCCTGGTACATGCATGTACGCGAAGTATCAAATATAATTATGAGGATAAACTATTTTAGGTGTATTTCTTTTTTCCGCAAAGCTAAGACAGTCTATCAAAACCCTGGTAAAATTACAAAATAAACCCCAATAAACTACCCGTTAAGAATCAAATGAAACATCGATGAGGCAAGCGACAGTGTCGTTATAGTTAAGTCAACGACCATAATGAACTCCATAAAAATAATTTAACCATCCTATTGAAATAGTTCACCACGAATCATGGCGATTTATTTTTATCGTTCTAGGAAAATATACTCACTGTATGAAATTTAATACGAGAATATTGCTTGAGAACTTTGACAGATATTTTTTCAGAGCATAATGCATATTCTTGTTGTTCCATTACGTAGAGCCGTGTCCTTTAATCATTCGCCTATTATAGCCTGGTATCTAACCACGATATCCACTGAAAAGGAAGCCTTAAAAGACTAGGTAGGTACTGTAAGGAGGTCCATGTCGGCGCACTAGCCACTGGCAATAAGCGTTCCTGGCCGATAAGAATATATTTAAGAAAAATAATAATTTAAAAATTGAAAGCTCTGCGGTGCGCTGGCAGTGACAACCGAGAGACCACTAAGATAGGAACTATATTTAAAGAAATGTATTAAAAGTGAATAATATAATAAATTTTATATTACCCAGCATTAGTTGTTTATTGATTGAAGCCACGGCGTCACAACTGGCGGAAGCGCCGAGAATAAGAAGTACCTCTCGCAGCAAAGAAGACGACGCCCAAACAGGGAGTATTAGTACTCCTCATAATTATTAATAAAGTGAAAATTAAGTGAAATAAAATAAAATGGCACGAGTAATAACAAGTTTCGCCGGTCATTTTGACGAATCGGTGGAAGAATTTCTTGAACAATTTCAGGCCATCGCCGTTTTCAAAAAGTGTACAAAACAAGAAGATAAACTTCTTTTATTGCCATCATTTCTAAAAGGCAGTGCCTTATATTATTTTAGATCTATAAAAGATTCCTACAAGACCTTTGAAGAGATCGCGAATAAATTAGTTGAAGAATTTGAAGACTGCGACTACTCAGAATTGTTTTACAATGCCAGACAAAATAAAAAAGGATTAAATGAATATTTCTACTGTAGGGGTACATACCTACACGCTGCTTACGCAGCAACTTGTACGCGACGGAGCGCGGGATCGCCAGTCGTTCCCCGCGCACCTAGCTAACCATACGTGTAAACTTAACGTAACCTAATAATTACCGTATACTAGAATAACTAAGTGTACCTACGACCATAAATGTGAACCTAGTAAATACAGACACTAATAACGTTAAACTACCTTTTATTTGAAGACTATACCCTGTGATACAGGCTGAATATTACAGCTTAGTTACATTGGTGACCTAATTTGTGAAAAAACTTCTCGAGTGACACGCGAACACTTATCGGGGACGACTCAACTTCACGTTGGCTAGGTTGCGCATTAAATAATTCGCACGGTTCTCTCCACGGCGCGCCCTTCACCGACCGCAAAGATGACAGAAGTGAAAACCGACGTAGAAATGATATCGGTAACTGCGAGGATACCAGACTTCTGGGCCGACTTGCCGAGGCTCTGGTTCATTCAATTCGAGGCGGCGGTCGCACCCCAAAACGCGGGGGACTGCGCCAAGTCAACTGCTGATAGCGAAGCTGGGAAAACAGGTAATCCAGCAGGTGGCGGATGTCCTGGAGAATCCGCCAGCGTCGGAAAAGTACGCAGCAGTAAAAAAGAGACTTCTGGCGGTCTACGAGGAATCGGAGAGTGAGCGAATACACAAACTAATCAGCGGCATGCAACTCGGGGACCAGAAACCGTCGCACTTGCTACGAAGCATGCAGAACCTGGCCGGGAAAAGCATAACCGAAGAGATGCTGCTGGTGTTATGGCAGAAACAACTGCCTGCAGCGATCAGGGCAGTTTTAGCAGCCACATCACTGAGCGATGCAACAAAGCTAGCGGATGTGGCGGACAAAGTTATGGAGGCAGGCAAGCCCATCGACGTGGCGAGCGTCGCAAACACCAACGAGGACAACAGCCTGGTCGCTGCCATCGAACGACTTAACGTTGAAGTCGCGGAGCTACGTAAGGACCGCAGTCGACAGAACGGTCCACAGCAAAGAGGAGACTTCCGTTACCGCAACCGCAGCCGCAGCCGCAACCGCAATCGACAAGAACTACCTCCAGGGGAGCTATGCTACTACCACTATCGTTTCGGAGAGAGAGCCGACAAGTGCAGGAACCCCTGCAACTGGGAGAGCAAACGAGTCCCCCAGGGAAACTAGACACCATGCAGTCGACGACGGGACCCTGCGTGGAGGTCATTAATCGCCGTCTATGCGTCCGTGATGCAGTCTCCAATCTGAACTTCCTCATTGACACCGGCGCCAACGTTTCGGTGCTGCCAGTGAGTACAGTGAAGTGTAAATTGGAAAGTGAGCGTTGTGACTATAGCCTGTACGCCGCCAACGGCACCAAGATTAGTACCTACGGGGTACAACAGCTGACACTCGATCTTGGTTTGAGGAGAGATTTTAAGTGGACATTTATTATAGCAAGCGTCAAGCAACCGATTATAGGGGCCGATTTGCTCAGCCATTATGGGTTGCTTGTAGATTTAAAGTCAGGGAGACTAATTGACAGTGTAACAAAATTAAATGTAATCGCTAGTTTAAGGGCCTGTTCCGATCTCTCGGTCAAAACGGTGGACCAAAGCCACCCGTATCGCGATTTACTTAACGAATTCCCTGACATCACCAAACCTATTTCGTTTAAAGAGCCTCCACAGCATACAGTCACGCATCACATCGAGACGACAGGACCACCGGTCTTCGCGAGGGCACGACCCCTTCCACCTGATCGCTACAAAAAGGTAAGGGACGAATTTAAAAATATGCAGGAAATGGGTATTTGTAGACCGTCCAAAAGCTCGTGGGCAAGTCCTCTACATGTCGTACCCAAGAAGAATGGAGATATACGTCCGTGTGGTGACTACAGGCAACTCAACGCCATCACCAAACCCGACAGGTATCCCATTCCACGCCTGAACGATTTCACCTACGTACTAACAGGTAAGAAAATATTTTCGAGCGTCGATGTAAATAGAGCCTATCATTTTATTCCGATCAATCCGGCAGATATCGAAAAAACCGCGATTATCACGCCATTTGGATTATTCGAATTCACAAGAATGACATTTGGGCTAAGGAATGCTGCACAGACATTCCAACGTTTCATGCACCATACTGTATTAGAAGGTTTAGATTTCCTTTTCTGCTACATCGATGACGTCATCATAGCGAGTGACAACGAAGAACAGCACCAGGAACATCTACGACTCCTTTTCGAACGTTTTAACAGGTATGGCATAACTATAAATCTAGCAAAAAGCTGTTTCGGGGCGACCGAACTCGATTTCGTAGGTTTTCGCGTTTCCGCCGAGGGAATACGGCCTTTGGACGACAAAGTTAAAGCCGTCAGCGATTTTCCGAAACCTAAAGATGTAAACGAAATGCGACGATTCCTTGGGATGGTAAATTTCTATAGGCGACACATTCCACAGGCAGTCAAAAGTCAAGCAATCTTATCAAGGTACATAGCTAACGCAAAAAAAAACGACAAGACGCCTATTGTGTGGTCACCGGATGCCGAATCAGCGTTTCAAGTATGTAAATCGCAATTGGAGAACGCAGTAACGTTATCGTACCCGAGCGCCGACGCGGCACTTGCACTCATGACCGACGCGTCTGACACGTGCATAGGGGCAGTTCTACAACAACTTGAAAAAGGTATGTGGAAACCTCTAGGGTATTTCTCCAAAAGCTTGACGAAAACGCAACAGCGTTATAGCACGTACGATCGTGAGCTACTAGCCATTTATACATCCTTGAAACATTTTCGTAAAGCTTTTGAGGGCAAACCATTGGTCATATATACGGACCATCGACCGCTAACGCATGCCTTTACCAAAACAGGGACCGACTCTGAGACGCCAAGACGCACAAGGCAGCTGTTGTTCATTAGCGAATTTACGACCGACATTCGTCACGTAAGCGGTAACGACAACGTTGTAGCCGACGCCTTATCGCGCGTAGCCACAATATCCTGTCCCACGAGCCTCGACTATGAACAAATAGCTGACGCGCAGAAAACCGATGACTACATTACTCAACAGCTCTATAACAAAGCGAATAGCAATGTAGTCATAAAGAGCATGTTTTTGCCTACTTGCAAGCGAGAAATTTATTGCGAAATGTCAACAACGGCAGCAAGACCCTACCTACCGCAGGAATTTAGGCGTCAGGCATTTGACAGCTTGCACAACTTATGCCACCCGGGTATTCGTGCGACTAGAAAAATGATTACAAAAAAATTTTTTTGGCCCGGTTTGAACCAAGATGTTGGCATTTGGGCAAAAGCATGTATCAGGTGCCAGCGCGCCAAAGTTGGCAGACACACGATCTCGGAGTATGGGACCATTCAGCAAGCGGGACGTTTCGAGCACGTTCACGTCGATATCGTGGGCCCCTTACCAATATCGGAAGACGGGTATCGATATTGTGTTACTATGATAGATCGCGGCACACGATGGCCAGAAGCGGTCCCCATCAAGGATATTACTGCAGAAACAGTCGCTAAGGTAATATACGACAACTGGATCACACGCTACGGTTGTCCGGTTAGACTAACGACCGACCAAGGTCGTCAATTCGAAAGCCAGCTGTTCGCTGACCTGATGAAGTATCTGGGAGTCGATAAGATAAGAACCACTAGTTATCACCCACAGGCGAATGGACTAGTCGAGAGATGGCACCGAGGCATGAAGGCAGCATTGATGGCGCGCCTGGACTCGAAGTCTTGGGTAGACGAGCTCTCAACGGTACTCCTCGGACTACGCGCGGCAGGACGCAGCGACAATGACGTCAGCGCGGCTGAGTATACGTTTGGTAAGACATTACGCTTGCCTAGCGATTATTTTGAGCCAGCGACGAAAATGGTACTTGGTGACTCGAACACAGTCATACAAAACATCCGCGATGCTATCGGCAAATTGAAGCCAATCGATAATACGCATCGATGTAATCGAAACTGGTTCGTACACAAAGATTTGCAAACTTGCACCCACGTATTCCTAAGGGACGACACCGTTCGAAGGCCTTTGAAAACGCCATACGATGGTCCCTACAAGGTCATCAAAAGGGGCACAAAAGTTTTCGAACTACAATTACCAAATAGGCGGGTAAGCGTATCAATCGACAGGGTTAAACCGGCGTACCTGTTTAACGAACTCGAAACCACGGTTACGACACCAAGTACCAAAATCGTGGAACACCCAACTAGGGCAAAGGGCAACGCACGCGACGACAACGTGCACAACGCCGCAGCGCAGAAAACGCTGACGAAGACGCGCAGTGGGCGCACAGTAAGGATGCCCGTACGATTTGCCGTATAAGTAGGCTAAGTCTAGGTAAGCATATATTTGGCAAGTATAAACCTCCGTACGCATTTACACTATTACTTTACACTATTATTATATTTACACTATTTCTTTAATTTACACTATTACTCTAGCCAGAGACGTCGTCATCGGCAGTATTATGATTATCTTAGCATGAACCTTACTGATATTTTTGGTGTAATCTCGCGTTCGTAATCGACATGTGGCGTTTCGTTTCCGTTTTGACCGAACAATCATGGCCATTATCGTGTTTAGTGTAATGAATCTTGTAATCGTGAATATTTGTTGTAATCGTATCGAATAAGCATTGTGTACTTCTAGCGTAGTAACTCTGTGTGTCTAAAAATAGAACTGTAAGCGAGCATTGTTTGTTTTGTGACAAGTAGCAAGCAGCACACACCCGTAGTATAAACAATTCCAACATTGTTGTCGAACTGCAACGTAATCATCTGTCGTGTCATAACTGTTTATTAGTTTTAATGTTTTAAAATTTGGTTTAAATAATTACAGTTTCTCTCATTGTACCAAATTTTAGGAGGGGTGTGATGTAGGGGTACATACCTACACGCTGCTTACGCAGCAACTTGTACGCGACGGAGCGCGGGATCGCCAGTCGTTCCCCGCGCACCTAGCTAACCATACGTGTAAACTTAACGTAACCTAATAATTACCGTATACTAGAATAACTAAGTGTACCTACGACCATAAATGTGAACCTAGTAAATACAGACACTAATAACGTTAAACTGCCTTTTATTTGAAGACTATACCCTGTGATACAGGCTGAATATTAGGTACACACAGCTTAGTTACACTACCATTTATCGGAATTGGCGAATAAAGCAAATATTAAAAAAAGACGCTGTATTCGTAATTCTATATTTAAAAGGATTGAATCCTTATTTCAAATCAAAATTAGTAAACTCGCATTATTCATCTAAAAGAGATTTACAAGAAACAATTTTACAAATAGAAAAAGTTTATCCCCGGATCAGGGACGAGCAAATGCAGTTGTCCCATAATCCGGCTGCATTGGTTCAAGGAAGCTTTGAGGCAGCACAGGGCGACTATAAGACGGCCACTCCTTTTAGTTCGCCAATGTCGACTCCATCACAGGATGTACGCCGCCCGATACCGGGACCAGCACCTTCAACCCCGGATCGAAGTTCATCAGGACATAATTATAATTTACGTTATAATTCTAGATCCAGCCAGTCGCAACCAAATTTTCGACCACGCCAGCATTGAGAAAGGCCCAATGTGATGATGGTGTGGTGGAGTTCGAGTCAGGCCTTCTGCAGGCACATGCATCGGACAGAAATATGCGAGCGATGGACGGGGATAATCAACAGGTTAGACCTTTAGTTAGTTTATGCACTAATAATATGAATGGTTTAGCTCTTATTGATACTGGGGCTACGGTTTCCTGCATTAGCCAGACTGCCGCGGACAAAATAGGGGTAAGATGTATGGATATAGAGAATAGATGTTTGAAAGCTGTGAATGGTAATAGATTAGTGTTGTTGGGAAGATGTAAGGTGATGTTTTCCCTAAATGAATTTTTATTTCAACAGGAATTTGTAATTGTATCTGACTTAAATTGTAATGTAATTTTAGGTCAACATTTCTTACAAAGAAATAAAATGTGTGTTGATTTTGATAATTGCTGTGTATTTTTCTCCCAAGGGAAGAAAATTCCATTTTTTCAATCGAATATTCTAGAACAAAATATAGATGAACCTGCGTTCGTTTTAGAGCAAAATCTAGAAGATTCGAATTCAGATTTTGAAAAGCGAACTGTAGATGAGTTGGCAGATGTCAAATGTCAAACAATTGTCGATTCTATTGATTTTCAAGAACTAGGAAAAAATGACTATGTGTATTTTTCTAGATTGCCAGATAGTTGCGAAGTTTCCTTGCAGATGGAGGAAAAGCATTTTATAATTAATGATAATTTACCCATAGAGGAGAAAAAGGTGTTAATGTCCGTTCTAGAAGAAAATAGGGATAGGTTTGCCTTTTCGAAAGAACAGTTAGGGAGATCAAAGGTAATTCCAGTTGACATCAAAACTAGTGATGATGAACCGGTACATTGCCATCCTTATCGAGTTTCGCCAATTAAACGTGAGATTATTGATAAACAGGTAGAGGAAATGTTGAAGCTAGGGGTGATTAAGGAATCAACGAGTTCTTATGCAGCACCAGTAGTATTGGTTAGTAAACCTGACAATTCGTGGCGTTTTTGTATTGATTATCGGAAGTTAAATAAAAAAATTTGTAGAGATAATTATCCCATCCCACGGATAGACGATATAATCGATAATTTAGCTGGAGCACAATATTTCGCGGAATTGGATCTTAATTCTGGATATTGGCAGACAGAGATTACAGAAGGAAGACATAAGACTGCGTTTGTTACTTCAACAGGGTTGTATGAATTCAACGTGGTTCCGTTTGGATTAGCTACGAGTCAGGCGGTATTTCAACGTATGATGGATAAAGTATTAGGTAATTTGAAGTTTAGAGGTGTTATGGTTTATGTTGATAACGTAATTGTCTTTGGTAAAACGTTTGAGGAGTTTATAAGTATTTTAAATGAGGTTTTTGTGCGTTTTAGGGAAGCTAATTTAACTTTCAAGCCATCTAAGTGTAAATTTGGGTTGCAAGAGATAGAAGTGTTAGGTTATATGATTTCAAGTTTAGGGATAAGGCCAAGCGAGCAGAAGCTCAAAGCGATGCGAGATGTAGGAGCTCCAAAATCGGCGAAAGAAGTAAAACAGCTACTGGGTTTATTCTCGTATTATAGGAAGTTTGTCCCAGATCTGGCAAGAATAACATTTCCACTCACAAAACTATTAAAAAAAGGTGTGAAATTTTATTGGAATAGCGAGCTTCAAGAGTCATTTGAGTGTATGAAGAAGTTAATGTGCAGTTCGCCAATTTTATCGTATTTTTCGGCTGATAAATCGATTACTACGAGGTTGTATGTCGATGCGTCGAATGAAGCTATAGGTGCCGTGCTTATGCAAGGAAATATTACAATGTGTCCGATTGCTTACGCTTCAAGGAAGTTGACTGATGCTGAGAAAAAATATTCTACAACGGAAAAAGAATGTTTGTCATTAGTTTGGGCATTGCGATATTTTCGTCATTATTTGTGGGGTTTACATTTTCAGGTGGTTACAGATCATCGAGCATTATGTTGGTTGCAGTCAAAAAGAGACATGTGTGGTCGATTAGCACGGTGGGCTTTAGCAATTCAAGAATGGGATTTTGAAATTGTTCATTGTTCGGGAAAGAGTAACGTTATAGCGGATTTCTTGAGCAGGAATCCATTAATAGAGATCGCAGATCAACAGAGGGAACCCGGCTTAGAATCTTATGATGGTTTAGAGGTCTTTAGTATAAATGTAGAGTCGTTGGCGGAAGATCAGGCAAATGATATGTTTTGTTCTAGTTGGATTTCACGGATACGTGAACGACCAGATGTAGCTCATGGTGGTTTCTTCTTGAGAAATGATCTTCTTTATAAAGGTGTACGTAGAAACGGTGAAGTATGTGAAGTATTGGTGTTGCCTAGAAGTTTATTTCAAAATGTAATGAGTGAATTGCATGATGAAGCGTGGACTGGAGGTCATTTAGGGCTCGCAAAGACGTTGAGAAGATTTCGGTCTAGATATTTTATGCAGCAAGCAGATAGAGAGGTCGAGCGGTATATAGGATCATGTGTGCCTTGTCAGGAAAGAAAAATGGTCAAAAATGTCGCGGAATTGATGCCGATTCGTATATCAAATATTTTTGAGAAAGTAGGAATTGATGTTTTAGGTCCGTTTCCTTGGTCTTCGAGGAATAATCGTTTTATAATTGTTGCCGTTGAGTATGCGTCGCGTTTCGTTATTTGTAAAGCTGTTCCTAGGGTTTTAGCAGAGGATATTGTGAATTTTCTAATAGAAGAAATATTTTGTAGGTTTGGTAGTATTAGGGAGATTATTTCGGACCGAGGTACAGTTTTCACGGCAAGGATAGTGAAAGAGACGATAGAGCGTTTCGGAGGTAGGTGTATACATACGAGTTCGCTACACCCGCAAACAAATGGCTTAGTCGAGAGATTTAATAGGACTTTGGCAGCCATGTTATCTAAATATCTGGATAATAGTCAGCGAGATTGGTGTTCGATTTTACCTCTAGTTGTACATGCGTATAATACGAGTGTACAGGCCTCCACAAAATTGTCTCCATATAATATTTTGTTCGGTAGAGAACAAAGTTCGATAACAGATCGAGCTTTAGGTTTAAATGTATTAGGATTGAATGACAGTATGACAGAGCGTGTAGATCGTATGAGAGGTTTGCTTACGAAAGCATTACGTAATATCACAAAAGCGCAGGTTATGCAAAAGCGATATTATGATAGGAAAATGAGGTCGGTAGTGTTTAATGTGAATGATTTAGTTTTATTGTATGTTCCAAGGCGAGTTACGGGCAGATGTACGAAACTGGCACGTCTTTTTCAAGGACCATACAAGATTATTGAACGAGTAGGAAGGTCTAATGTGGTGATTCGCAGATTAAATTCGCGTTCTAGGGGGGTTGTTGTCCATACAAATCGCCTAAAGCATTTTATGTCACGATGATATGTGTCTGTATACATTGTTGTATATGTATGTATAGAGGGAAGGTGGTTATGATAGTTTAGTTTTAAGTTGTGTATGTTGTTATTATAATTTATTAATATATGTCTTTATTTTTCATAATGAACGAGAGAAAAATTGAATATGTCGCAGAGCGACGTAAGAAATATGAGAAATCGTTCAACACATAGGTGATGGGCGAAAAGAAATCGTTCAACACATAGGCGATGGGCGAAAAGAAATCGTTCAACACGTAGGCGATGGGCGAAAATGAAAATAAGTTATGTTATTAATTTGATATGATAAATGTTTTGTTGAAAAAACGTGAGATAAGTATATTAACATGTTAGTAATGGTTATATGATTACAGGGGGAGTGTAGTTTCAGTAATGGTAAAGGTTAAAGTTTGGTGGTTAATGAATTGTAATGTTTGGATAGAGTTAGATGGATAGATCTATTCGGTTAGTTCTATTTCTTGATGTAACATGATAAAGCAATAAGCTATTGATCATGGATTCCTGATTTAGGTTTCACGCATTTAAGGGATGGAATATGGACGGATAGTATCTGGATTGTTATTATTTTGGTTAGAAGTTGGTAGGGGATAGTGGATAAAGTATAGTTAGAGTATGTAGGAAAGTATTATGGGTTATTGTAGAAGGTGTAGTAGATTATCAGAGACATAGTGGTTGTGTTAATTAGGATTATTTTATAGAAGGTGGGTTTAGTGTATTTAATGGTAGGTTAATAAATTTCTCTCACGATAAGCAATTTCTGATGTAGAATAGAGCGCCTATTCTCATAAGCATTCGGAATTTCTTGGTAGAATTCTTACCTAAATAATTTGTTGGGATGCTGAGAGTCGTCTTATATTTTCCAAAAATAGTCGATGAATCTCTAATTCTATGGATTATGCGGGAATATTGTATCTGTGGGCATCAAGTCGTAAAGTGGACTTTGACCTATTTTTGGGATTATATTTTTGGCCTTATATTTGAGCCTCTTGAAGTCTTGAGAGCTTTAATTATGATGGTGTTGAATATTTCTCCTATTAATAAAGTTGAATTTATCTTCTTTGAGTCTTGTAGTCATATTTCATTTTAAGGATGACGGTCACACCTTTCTATAGTTTGAAAAGTTATTTATATTAATTTGATTAAGATGTTGATGGGTAATGTTAATAATGATGAAGGGTGGTGTTTACTAGTCATGTGTAGTTAATGGTTTTCCGTATGGCTTGAATTAGGTACGTGATTTTCGGTTGGTTTTACACTTATCAAGTTATTCGAAGTATATATAACTCTTCCAATAACTAAATCCTAGCAGGATTTAATTTGAGCCATACTTGATTGTATATGCATCGTCCAACCATAGGTAGGGTGTGCAAAATTTGTATGGTTAGGAAAAAAAATTTTTTTTGCTTAAAATTTTTTTTTTCCCCAGGTCGGGAGGAATGTAAGGAGGTCCATGTCGGCGCACTAGCCACTGGCAATAAGCGTTCCTGGCCGATAAGAATATATTTAAGAAAAATAATAATTTAAAAATTGAAAGCTCTGCGGTGCGCTGGCAGTGACAACCGAGAGACCACTAAGATAGGAACTATATTTAAAGAAATGTATTAAAAGTGAATAATATAATAAATTTTATATTACCCAGCATTAGTTGTTTATTGATTGAAGCCACGGCGTCACAGTACTCAATGGTTTATGATTAATACCTTGACAGAGCTTGTACGTTTAAATCCCAAAGAGGTTACTCAGATTATTTTCATAAATGAAACCCTCGTTGTGAAGTAAATAAATACAAATTACCGCAAGCCGCGACTCCCAGGGCACTGTATAATTTTATTCGCGTCGTTTGCCAACTCCACACACAGTACCTAATGACAATCCAATTCCCCGCTTTGTCTCCGTAAACACGATTGATTGATTATAATAACATTTAGAGGTCGTTATTGGGGAGAAGGATTAAGGTTTACGACTACACTCAGCGAATATGATATCCTGGTAGCTCGCTAACGAACGTGTTGTGTAAAAATTGCTTCAACGCTAAAACTCATTCAATTAACCGCCTCAGAGAGAGACGTAGATACTTACTTAGTCTGTTGAGTGGTTGGACACACCTTTTAGAAAGGTTTTACAACCGAAGCGTGTTTTCTAAAGTATTTTCTAGAAATTTATGAACGAGATAGCTACTTATTTGCAAAAATACAACAAAAGCACTACCGCACAATTACAATCACCGAATTAGTAAGTAATTAGTCAAAACATTGTAACCTCAAATTATCACAAAAAGCCCAAAAGACCGGAAGCAATAAATTCGTCTGCAATTACGTCAAGTTAACTTTGTCAACGACGTCTGCCATCACCGGACACCTGGGTCTGGAGGCTTCGATAATCGCTGTTATAATTAGAGCTTAATCGACGGAAACCCGCACGCATTGGATGAGAAAAAAACTCTTGATAGTACCGGAGCTGAGAGGCCAAATCGATAAGTTAAAGGACTTCTCCTAATGCTAAAACATTTTAATCATTTACGATAATTTCAACACTTGATGCTTTAATTCTTGATCCAACAATTGTCATGTCATCCCCATACAATAATCCGTCTGAAAGTTACAATAGGCTGTCTTAAGTCGTAATTCAAGATATCATTAAACATTATTTCATTTTACGGAATAAGTATACCTAGTCTTGCCATAAATACTGAAACAAAGAAAAATATACTGTTGACTAATTGGGAAGCTTCTTTAGAGCTTTGAGCATAAATACGGTAATTTTGTGTGTTAAAATGTTGCTCAATTGTAAAAAAATTCTCATCCGTAAACAAAATTTTTTTGTGACCTCTCTTTGCATACCGCTTCAGTAGTTGTTTCGATTTTACCACCCTATTCTCTCTTAAATTATCGGTTAAGAAAAGACCAGTACTTCTCTTATAGGCTGCAAGTCCTAAGTTATCTTTTAAAATACGCGACATGGTTCTAGGCGCTGGACAGGATTTCTTCGAATTCTTACCCGTAAGGGAAAGAATTCGAAGAAATCCTGCTTTGACCACCTTTTACGTACGAACACTACGTGGACGACCAGATATTTTTCTGTCACAAACAGAGGAGGTCTCATTGTACCTAATAATACCCCGGTACACAAACATTTTACGAATACAAAGCGTATGGAGAGTTTTAAAAATTCCATTGGGCTCCATACCTACTTTGTGTAATGCAATCACAGCGATTCGGTTCTCTTTATCACCCCACTCCATTTTAATATCGCAAAATATTGTACAATTTATTGGCGCCAAAATGAGAAAACTCAATGAACAATCATATAAAGATGACAGATTCCAAATTCAAATGTAATATTTTGTTTATTTTTAATTGTAACAGTATTTATGGCCAGACTAAGTAATATAACAGTTTAAAGTTATATATGCTGATGTCCCTCTCCTTGTCTATAATTTCCGTTAGCGGCTCAAAAAGCGACGTTTGTGCATCCCGCACATACATGAGTTATCAATGGCTTCGAAGAAACGCATCCCTATAGCTGTTTCATCTCGTAATAAGCTTACAGATCTTAATATAGTCAATCTTAAGCGGGATGTAGGATTATACGAGTACATGATGACTTATTCAGTAATTTGCAAAAAGAACTATCCTATTTTATTTCCACTGAACTTACAAACAAGATGTAGGTATGAAATGCTGATAGATAACTATATCCTTCCTAGCGCCTCATTTCAATTTCCATTAAAAGAACAGCGATGAAATAAGAAGTAATATGAGGGACATATCGTCTCGCTAATAGATTTAATTTCGAATATTATAAATTCCATTTCTTCAACAGCACAGTTGCCACAGCGGATACTTACTTATGCTGTGGCATCAATTCCCACATCGCATTTACACAAAAACATTAAATTAAAATTAACGTCAATTTAGAAAAGGAATCAGTCAATACAAATCAGTATCGGCGCTCTCTGAATTCAGACCATTTGCATAATCGTCCACGCCGCCGCCGCCGCCGCCGTCCAACCATGTTTCATTGTAATTTTAATGCTCACCACTACATAAACGCGCTCGGTAAACACAATCTTGTTCCATTTTCAACTTTCCCCCTCTGTGTTAAGATACGAGTTTCTGTTTCTGAACGATAAATGTTTGCTTGTGTTGATGTATTTTAGTGAGAACGGTCCACAGCACAAAGAAGCGGTCGCAATTAAAGTAGAGCTTTTTGCCACCCTTTTGATGTCGACGGCTTTTATCTTTGCATTGATTACATAGCTATACCATCACGTCTGTTTTAGCTGTACATCCACACTTCACCAATAGTATACAGGTAAATATAAAATTGTATTTATTCACGACCCTTCGCGTAATTCCATTTTCGAAAACAAATAATTTCAGCAAACAAAGCAGAAACGTTCGAAACGGAGACAAGACCACGGCAATATATTACTTGGCAACACATAAGAACACTGGGAGCGATCCATTGAACACGGCAGTCTGTCAAGAGGCTTGCAACACTGGCGCTTATTAAAAACATAGCAATGATGTATTGCCAGTAATTTCTGTGGAATACCCCTACTGGGGGGCGCCCCGGCTGCGACCGGTAGGGCTGACAACTATGTGATGGATCTTTATTTGTTTAAATCACACAATTTCTTAAATAATTTTATTAAAGAGGAATAGGAATGATAGGTCGATGCCCGATGTAATAATAAATACTAATATTAAAGGAAAATCTTAGTAAGTAATACGTACATTCGATTTAGGAAATAAAGGGATCCTATATAATATACGGATTTTAGAATACTGTCATACTCTACAAATGCCAAAAGTGAATCTGCCTAGATTTTACTGCGCCGCAGGTTCCCCCAACCCTACGTTTTGTTTTGATTTATCGGTTTCTTAATAAATACGTGGAGTGGCCCGCGATCGGCCGCCGTATTAATTGCTCGCCGGATATTAATTAATGCAGCGCGTCGCTACCGCTAATATCTTGTGGATGCCTCCACAATAATAAAGGAAAATGGTCCTGTAAGGATTATTGCAATTACAGTATTTTTGGTTTGGTTTACCTGATTTGAGATACGCATACAAATAATAATATAGACTTAGTTAGACAAATATACAGATATACATTTAATAAGTAAGTATGCTCAATGATATTGAAATTAGGTTTCATTCTGGCAATGTTTCCCAATCTGATTTTCCCGAACGATTTAAACGTTTATCCGCTAATTATGTAATTATGTATTATGTCCTTGTAGTCTGCACTAAGTGATCCACTAACTGGGTATACTTGATTTGGAAGCTAAAGATTTAAAAGGTACACAAAACAAATAAATATGAGAACCATTACGAACTTAATGTTACGAACTGAGCCTAGATACATAACAAGCTTACCTGAAATAAACTTATTCGGCAAATAAGTCTCTAAATACATGAAAGAAAACTACCTTTATGAAATAAAAATGACGAAGAAATACATCAGATAATAACATCGTTTCGCAAAAAAAGGATGGTCGCAATTTTTCATATTCCATTCAGGCTCTCTACACAAGAAATGAAATCGGTCAGCTTCGGCTCACGAGGTACCAGGAACACATAAATAGACAGGAGCCAGTTGTCTGACACGGACAATTTGAAGCAAATGGGCCACGACTCATTTGCTCCCAGCTTGTTTTGGACATTGCCATGCGCTAGGTAGTGTAAATATCACAGAAAGGACGATGTATCCTACCTACACCGGCTCTTGTAAGGGAGATCGAGTGGGCGATGACTTATGGTTATTGGACGATTTCCAAGTATATAGACTGCGTTCTATACGATATAATATTATTGCATGTGAGCATTAAGCCTTAAAAGGTAAACTAAAGCAGGTGATACTTTCACGGATATAAAGCAATACTAAGCACTAGAAAACTTTATCCCTGAACTGTTCGATGGAATCACTAAAATGTTAAATCAAAGAAGTGTCTAGTCTACATATGGACTACGCTACTGTGCGAGTTAGCCACGGCTAGTGGAGCTGCGAACTAGCTCACTCGACCGCACCGACCCAGATACATAGCCCCTAATAAAGAAAAAAAAACATCATTTGGACCCGCACTGGTAACGTAAAACCGTACTACATGATGATGTTAAAGTTTAAAATTACTAATTTATATTTGAAGATCACAATGAGGTCTTCAATGACTTTGCACTCCACATTATTAAAAAAATATTTGCCATCAAGTTAGTTCACTAAATTAAAGAAACTAGGGTTTTAAAACAGTGGTAAATGATAAGATGGATGTAAGTGCCTGTGGCTCCTCCACTAGAACGAGCCTGGCACGTGAATAATAAGAAAAGAAAACTATTGAAGAAAGATTCCTCCATCAGGAAACGACAACAAATCACTATCCAATAAACCTTTTTCCATCTATTTTCTCGACCATAGATATTGACCGTACACCATCTATTAGATTACAAACCACCAAAGGATAAAATAAATAATAGAAACATGATTATGTTATCTCGGCAAACATTTCTACAGTGTACGGGGGACGAGCGACCGAAACCTGCCCCCCGGAGCTATATCTATGGGGTCGATGGGGCCCCGAATTAGCCAGCGCGGCGATTCTAATGTGTATTCTGAATGTCGCATGATTTAATGGCTGAGTCCCACCGCTGGGCGATAACCTTCCACTTGATATATTGGGCGAAGCGAGGTCGATCGTGACGTCATATTTTTGGGGTACTTTTATGATTCGGTATTGAGAGAATAATATATGTGGTGGCGAATGGTGAAACTGTTTGTACAAGCCTTAAATATAAGTAAGTACCTACCAAAATTTTCCGATCTCAAAATATTTCTGTAAATTTTGCACAAGATTGCTACTGAGACAGCTGTAAAACACACTTAAGAGAGGACGCTAAACACACCAACCACCTTTCAGGAATTCTTACTACTAGAAGTTTCCGCCCAAAAAATTGGTACAAGCAATCTGATTTTAATTACTAATAACGTGATTGCGGTCTGCGCGACCGCAGACCAGACCCAGGGCGTGCACAGCGCAAATTAAACAAGTCCAATGATTTGTATAAATAAATTCTTGTTCTTGCAAGCGTCCACTGCGAACCAATCAAATTACTTCACTTTGTTAGTTGATTGCGTACAACGAGCGGCGGCAAAACGGACGCGGCTTTGTCGGCACGCCGGCTATACTTAACCATCATTGACAAAATACATAGGATCTGCCATAACCAACGTATGTTATCAATTTCATCTCATCGCAATCTCCGGGTACCAGGTCTGCTAATGTCGTTGACATTTTGGCCATTCGTATAATACAACAGTTGTACTTGACCATCGCACCAACAATCAGAAAAGCTGTTGGTCAACTGCTATAGATCATTAACAATAGATAATAATTTGTGGTTTGAATTCATAGACATGCAGAATACCGAATTAACGACAACTGAAGTTGGTCGGTACGAGTCGATTTGCAATTACCATTGTGTTAAGTAGTGGACTACCGAAAACTGGCATAATTGACATAAAAACCATTGTCTAATCCACTACACAGAAAATTAGATTATGAGCTATGTTCCTTGAAGTGGCAGACAGAGGTTCAAATAAAGATTGCATCACACTCGTCGATGTTGAGTCTCATGAACTACAATTGCATGCATTATAACACTAAGCTTGAGTATTGTCAATTTTTAGCCTAATTGTCAATGCTATTAGATTCCCGATTCCAGTTAATTTGGGTTCCCATCCCGGTGGCAAAGAACTCTTTTTACTTGTTACCGCTTGCCGCATCCAATCGCACAATACATTCACAAGGCCCACCCCGCAGCGATCGACGTCCACGAACATGTTAGTGCTTAATTAATTTATACCCGTTCTTGCAGGTACGAGTGGTGCTCTATGAAAAATCACGTTAGGGGCCGCTCCGCTGTGGCCCGCCACCTTGCTAATGAGAAGTTAGCATAGGAGCGACTACATAGACCCAGGATAACTTAAAGGTGTCACTAGATAACGATAGCATTGATTTATTATGCAGAATATTCAATGGTGATTGATTGACTCTGGCGTTACTTTAAGGAAATCCATTGTAAAAGGATTTGGGAGAAGGATCCTCCATTCGCACCCTCCATAAACCATATAAGTTAATCGATAATAGCCACAGTAACCATAGTAATCGATCTTGTTGATAAAAGGGGTCTTTTATTGACCAATTTATTTGGTTTATAATTCTGGAGGTTGAAAAGTCGAGAGTGAGTTAATTTTTTTATAAAAAGTGTCTTAAAAGGTCCTCTTCTCATATAATTATATATTTGATGGCTAAGTAGGTAATTAAAAAGTGCCGTTGGCAAATTTGAACATTTCAAGAGCTACAATATATACACACCTAGAAATAAATTATCTGTTGCCATGTAAGTATACAAAGGCAATGCTAGCTGAGCTGATGCACAAGCACCGTGCCCGCGACATCCCATACATTCTTTCATTCACAATTTCAAAAGTATATTTTCTTGGCGAGCACCCTAAGAACATGTGCCTTTTTAAGTTTTTTCGTTTTAACCCTGCAGAAATATACTCCTGCGTTAATAAAATATAAAACACTAAATAAACTATTTCCGTTCACTGTCTATCGCAGCTACCAACTTTCTTTTACAATTTTCTCAGAATTATTTCACCAGACGACCGAGAACATTTTGTTTTAGATATTTGAAATTTTCTAAAAGCTATTAAAAATGTAGAGCACGAGACTTCTTAGAACGAATATCGAATAGTTCCCGAGAAAATAACTGCGAGGTCCGTGACCCCTACCTTTGGGTACAAAAAACTGTCTAGGTTAAACGGAGCAGCGGTTATTATTAACTAGTGTTAGTCCGGTCGTTAGCTGAACGCTTAATTAAGAAACATCTTTTAAGATTCTTTTTGAAATTGGATTTTGCTGAATTAGGGTGAATATTATGGTATTTGCATTAATTTGTTTCACAGTCAGACGTACCAGATGTGGAATAACGTATTTTCTCTTTCAGTTACATTTGTTTGGGAGCTATTTATTCAATCTATACAAATAAATAAAATTGGAGTGTCTGTTTGTACACGATACCTATAGCAAAAACGCGATTTAAAATGTTTTTTGATGTCTGTCTGTGTGTTTGTTCCGGGTAATCTCCGAAACGGCTGGACCGATTTTGACGGGACTATCACTGGCAGATAGCTGATGTTAAAAGCAGTAACTTAGGCTACTTTTATTTTGGAAAAACAAAATAAAAAAATGGGACCTGCCGCGCGGGCTCAGAACGCGGGAGCGGGCGTTTTTGTTAAGTTAAATTCCACGCGGACGAAGTCGCGGGCTCAGCTAGTTTACAATAATATCGAAGTGTTTGAACTACGTGTTAGTACGCATGCCTAAGATTTTGTATCCATCTCCAGTAATAACTGATTAGTGCTCTGAACACAGCTAAGTAAACAACATTATTCCGAGCGAGATGTGTCTGACGCGTGTTAACACTATTATCTAATTAAGTTCACGCGAGTGTGCCGAGCCGCCGCCGCCGCCGCCGCCAGTGGCGCGGATTAATTAAATACATATAATGTAGATAGGACAATGGTGTAGATGGACTCGAATTATGGTATATTAATACAATATCATTCAGTCTTTGGGGTCAAGATAAAATAATGCAGGACATCACCTAGTTACTTACATTTTGTGAATAAGTCATTCCATTACTTAATTTATGGTATGATTGTGGTCATCAAGCAAGCAGTTAATCCAGCAGGTGCCAGTATCCTGTTGGTCTCCACTAGATTTTATCCAGGCAGTTCAGGACATATTTGTCGAGTCTGTTCTTATATTGACTGACTTGCTGGGAGCTTATTCCATACTTTCGTCACTTATTTTTCTTGCTGAAATTACAAGATTTGAACGATACCATGTTTTTTTAATTAATAAGTTCAATTTAGTAAAAACTAATGAAATACTAACTTGTATGTACTTATAATCAACAATAGTTTTCAGCTGTGGATACAACAAAGATTATGAAGATGACATTAAAAAAATTGACTACAGCATCAAAGAAACATAATTATTCGCAGTTGCTGATTTACAAACTACCTAGTAGGTAACAGAATATTTCCTTTCAAAAACATTTCTCTTATCTCGCTAACGAAGCACCTTGTAAGCGGTAATACAGTTTTCATAGACCTCACAGAATCTGACGCGTACGCCTAGACCGCCTGACTGAACCTGTTTCCGTTATATGGCGACAACGATTCTTTTATATTTTACATGAAAATATCGTTGGCATGTTAACCATATTACCTAACATCTATAGGTTAAAAGATGAAAGGCACAGAAGTTACAAGTGATACATAATGACTCCCCAGGATGTGATTGGATTACGTTTGATTATTTCTTTCGTAATTTAAGTTAACCGTGGGAGTATAAAAGTATAGCTACTTGTAGGTATACTATGCTATAATGCTAATAGATATATTTTAAAATATTAAACTAATAAATGTAATAATTTTACGAAAAAATAACAGGTTGAAGTGAACAGAAGAAAATACATAATAGCAGTGATAGCCGATTGGTTAAGCACGCGTCCTGGGTTCAAACCCCGACTCGCACCTCTGGGTTTTTCGAAATCTATGTGCGAATCATAGTTCCTATATGATTATCACTTACTGACGGTGAAGGAAAACATCGTGAGGAAACCTGCGTGTCCTAGAAATTCCAACCAATTTTCGAAAGACATGTGAAATCCGCCATCCCGCACTTGGCCAGCGTGGTGGATTACGGCTTGAATCCCCCTCGTAGTAAGGGTAGGCCCGTGCCCAGGAGTGGGACGTCGAACCTTTCATTTTCTCACAAAGCTTTAAACGAATGCCGGAACTAGACAGTGTTCACCCTGTATATCATAAAGTAAAGGTATTCCGAGCTTACACGTCATATCTATATAATGGAAACAGTGTCCAGGCATTACATTCAGTTCCAGCCGCTGTGCACGGCGCTAATTAGCTTAATTACACATTACACCGCCCGACTGATGCGCAAACAGTGAACCGACCTCGTACCGAGCCCTTTGAATTTTTAAAACATACGTTTAGGAGAGATAAAATGTAGTCTTGATAAGTTAATTAACCTGTCTATTGTCAAATGCGGGTGATTTTACCTAAAAAAAGAGTGAAACAGGTCACTTTTAATTTGGAATATAAGGTCGGTCTAGGCTGGATTACTTTAAGATCTGTAACATTGCTCGTAGGTACTACGAACTACTTACAATTTTTTTGCATTGGTTTAACTCTTATTCCGTATTCCAATATATGTTCCAAATTTACGAAACTTGACCTTGTCGTCGTTTCGCTATCCATAAATATTGCAACAACTTCTTTTTTTTTAATCTCTTTTCTAATCTCTATTACAAAAATGTTTCTAGATTTGAGCAAATATTTTTCCCGCTGGCAGCTATAGCTGAATATTAATACGGTTGGCGTAGCAACGGGCAATAAATCCAGTGTATCTAGCGAGCCTTTCCGTGACATGTCCCCGCACACGGCGCCCCAATGTGAAGGTCACGGCGCAGCGGTTAATACGGCGTGTCGTGATTTATGCGAGCGCGGGTTCCATCACCGGATACGATTATTGTTTGTCATTAAATCATTGGTAAACTACTTTTGTATGATATGTTATTTTGTGGGGAAAAATAAACCTCATATACATTTTTCTTTGCCCCACACAATAGCAACGAGTGCAAAAAATAGTAGGTATCTCTAATATTTTAATGTAGGTAGGTATAAGTCACAAAAGGCTAATCACAATGCGTGATCTATAATCAGGCAAATAATCACCGCGACTAATCAATCACTACCTAGTTAATTAGTACTACGATCTTAATTCGATTCTATTATAGTGCATTATGTATAGATTATGTACATACCCTATGGAGGTACTGCCACTAGCACATAGACATGAGATGACCAAATCCGCGCCGCGTTATGTACCTACATCTTGTGATTTGTGTGTGTGCAGGAGTGAGGGGACCTTGCTATAATAACTTTATCAGGCGTTAAATTTGGGAAGTATTATTGCTATGATAAAAACTACAGGCGTTTAAATCAACATCAATAACTTACCTTCCAAACTCTAATACTAGTTGGCACCGAGTGCAATTAACATTGTAGTCTCCAAGTACGATACCTAAGTTAAATATGGCAGATTAGAATAAGAAACCTCTAGATATTTTCTAATCTGCATCAAACAATAACAATTAACACAAATATAATGAGAAAGCTTATTCAGGGCGGTACCGAACGGCGACCGACATAACTCGGCAGATAGGGCCCAGCCAGATATCATATGCAGTATTTATAGGGCGGAGGTATTAGCCGCAGGTAGATAGCGTGAGTAATGCGGGTCCAGTGGGGACATTTTTGCACGGACCCACGGTAAATATTGGATGGGCTAAGGTAAGAGCGTTTGGACATAAGGCCTTTACATCTCCGATGCCTTATTTTTCCTTCTATTCGTGCGGGTTCTAAAACAATTCAAGGTCTCACCTATGGCCAAACCTTGACTTTCTTTCGGTACCTTCGTAGGACAACATTGTTAGAACATTGTGGCAACCTAGCTTCACAAGAATAACAGTGCTAGGAGAGTTGGGGGCCAAGTCTTACAAAAAAAAGCTCACAGTTTGGTATTGGATTTATAAGAAATAGCGCCTCGACATGATGCATTGTTTCTCATAAAAATGTAAAACAAGGCGATATAAATTTGATACCACTCTCTGAACACACAGGTTCCCTAACTCTTTTATTTTACATTTACGGTTTCTAAACCAAACAACATCCTGATACTAGTACAAGCTGCTGGACAACCGACGAGGCTCTGGCAATCTAACGACCTTCGAACATTGTAGGTCAAATACACCATTACAAAATCCTCATGCGCAATCTTCTTCAAGAGCCGCTGTCACCCACCGCTTGCCTACCACCCACCGTTCGGCTATTCCACCAGATTTGTAGCCAACCGCCGAGGCCATTGTCAGCCGACACTCGGCCGTTTTTAGTTTATCTTTAGCAAATTTCGGCCTCGCTCCATACGACCGTTAACTTAGCGCAGGTTTAACAATTAACCGTATGATAAATGGTGGGCACGAAATGACACTTTTTCATATAGGAACACAGCTGGGCGGTCAAACTGGACACTATACGAGAAAGTTATAATTACAAATATAGCAAGCAGGGTGAATACATTATCCATTGAGTTTATACGTTTAATAGGTAGGAAGCTGTTAATGAACAAAATCTACAGATAGTTTCCGGTATCAGTATGGCACGTTCTGATCCGCTGTTCACAAAAAACTCGATCTATTAGTAGTGACGGGCGCGGCGCCCTCACTTACGTTTTCTACAATTGCCTTTGCAATACCAATTGATGGATCTAAATAATATATTTCTCACCAAAATCGCGGTAAGCCGCAGGTCCGTGTTACAGTGAAATTTATAGGGTAGATAATGTATGCTGAATTGAAAACCCGCGATAGGAGAGGTCGCGCGCCCGTTTGTCATGGTGCAGGGCGGGAAAAAACCCGCGGCGGATCGATTTCAACGGGGCTGTATTGAAAGCCGGGTGCACATCCACTGTGGTGGATTGAGTCGGTATTATATTGAGCCACCACTAAGCCGCCGTGTGTTACTAGAATTTATACTTATGACATTTTTACTTAAAACTAGCACAATGGGTATAACATTAGAGTATAATGCACACAGTAGCTTGTGTCTATGCCAAGAGTGTGCAAAAGTTAGACAACTTGTCAACTTACATTGTTGCTTAAATAGATTATTTCGAAGGTAAATTCACTTTGACATTCAAAGAAAACTTCCGAACACCTTTCTATAGCAGGTATCGCCAGCTAATAGAAAAATGTAAGAAATGATAACGGAAATGATGACGGAATTTTATAACCACGCTATATGCACGCTAAATATGACATCAAATAGTACATTGTTACATGAGTGGTGAAAGTTACTTATTTTGTCACGAGACGGGGTTTGACGCCCGAGCGTAGCGAGGGCGCTAATAGTTCGAGGGACAAAATAAGTCTTTCACCCGAGGTAAACACTATGCTTTTCATTACGAATACAAGGAAAATAAAAATAAAAGCAGGACTTGGCTAAAGAAATAATACAAGGAAGTATAAACAATACTCTACAACTCGAAAAAAAAAAATCGGATTGCCGCCTATTTTGTTATTTTTTTCGTTGGCCGGCCAACTTCATTATTTAGCCATTATTTTTCATTTTCATCTTTAAATATTTTGCCCAAATCTATGTTATTTTAAAGGAATTGTTGAAACTAAATTATAATTAAGTCATTTAAAAAATATATTCTTGAATTAATACTTAACTTTATGTTATTTCAATTTTACATGGTGCTGTAATTGAGTGATTGTAGAAAAAGTTTGAACATGGTTCCATAGAAATGTGAAAATGGAACTAGTTTTTTTTTATAATTTGACAGCTGTCAGTTGAAAGCGAAACTCCCGGGCCTGAAAAGTATTACTTTCAACCCGCTTCTCAGGCAACTTCAGACCTACTTTCAGAGTATGAGTAATGAAATAGTACATTGTTACATGAGTGGTGAAAGTTACTTATCTTGTCCCGAGACGGGGTTTGGCGCCCGAGCGTAGCGAGGGCGCTAATAGTTCGAGGGACAAAATAAATCTTTCACCCGAGGTAAACACTGTGCTTTTCATTACGAATACAAGGAAAATAAAAATAAAAACAGGATTTGGCTAAAGAAATAATACAAGGAAGTATAAACAATACTCTACAACTCGAAAAAAAAAATCGGATTGCCGCCTATTTTGTTTTTTTTTTCGTTGGCCGGCCAACTTCTTTATTTAGCCATTATTTTTCATTTTCATCTTTAAATATTTTGCCCAAATCTATGTTATTTTAAAGAAATTGTTGAAACTAAATTATAATTAAGTCATTTAAAAAATATATTCTTGAATTAATACTTAAATTTATGTTATTTCAATTTTACATCGTGCTGTAATTGAGTGACTGTAGAAAAAGTTTGAACATGGTTCCATAGCAATGTGAAAATGGAACTAGTTTTTTTTTTATAATTTGACAGCTGTCAGTTGAAAGCGGAACTCCCGGGCCTGAAAAGTATTACTTTCAACCCGCTTCTCAGGCAACTTCAGACCTACTTTCAGAGTATGAGTAATGAAAAATATATTTTTGTAATCCTTAAAACAATCTAATTTATGTAACAATATGAAAAGACGATTATAATTTTATCATGCATAGTTCCACACAATAAACGTTTTACGGATGATAATAAGATATTTATTTATTATTTTAATAAGATATTAAGAAATGGATTTTGAATTCTGGAAAAGTAGCAGGCGGCTAAATAAGGCTAGTGGACATCATAAAAGAGTCGGTGCCGTCGGTACATCACGTATTTGAGTGTGTCGGGTTATTTGTTCCCGAGCGCCTGCGGATCGGACCCGTACGATGTTATTGTACGCAAAATAAGATAAATTACGTTTAAATAATACATTCTGAGGGTCAACGATTCGATGTTGAGATATTATACAGGATTTGTTTCAAAAGTCTGAAATTATAATTTGGGTACCTACGTAAATATACCCGGTACGGTAGCTGACATGAAGACGCCTCATAAAGACAGACTCTATCGTATTTTCTGAGTTACAGGATAATTTTGACTTTTTAAACATCATGTACATAATTATTGTGAAATGTAACATGAACGGTGGTCTGGAACTTTTGTTCGAGAGCATGTTATGGTATTATTATCTGCATGATATTGCAGGACAATGCAATTCCTTCAGTCCCGATCCGGCCGCCGTCAGCGACGCACGCTCCGCGCCAGTCCGCCTCACCGCACACGCGCTCGCACTCGCACTCGCTCGACGCTCCGCCATCTCAGGGTTTTTTCTCTTGATTTTGTGTTTAGCCCGTTGTTTTTACGGCAGGCTAAACACATTTCACTTGTGTTTAACCTTTGTTTTGTGTATTGTGTGATTCCAGCCACAGCCGCCCCCACTTCGCCACGCCGCCGCGCCTAGGCGCCGGCCGTCCGCCACCCGCTCGCGGCCCCTTGCCGCCCCCGCCCACCTCGCCCCGCGCGTCGTCAACTGTCGTTTTCACGACAATTATTGTTTCGAAATCGACGGAAATTTTTTCCGTCAAGAGTTTCACCTATCCACGGGAATACCTAACGGTGATAACAAGTGGATAGGGAGCGTGACCCAGGCGCTCGCCGTCCCCTCCTGGGGTAGGCAAACTTGGTTGGGCCTGGCACCACCGGCCTTGGGGTCTCCCCTAGCCGACGCCAGGTAGCTCCCTCCCACCCTACCCTATCCCTATTCCTATTCTCTGGGTGCTGTTTGGTGCGTAGTTAATTTATTGGCTACGTACCTCTGCCCCGGGGCTGTTAGTCACAGTTAGGTACTTAGGTACGCCGGTAGGCGTAGTTAGGTACTCACCTTACACAACCTTTGCCATTGCACCTAGGTAAAGGGACACCATAGGACTAGGACACACGCAGGCACACACCCTACCCCTCCCTGCCGGCAGGTGGGGCGGGACGATCTCACCTCTTAGGTCCACTATGGACCTAAGTAACTTTAAACTCACCGAGGAGCTCTTTCGAGAGCTCTTCGTACTTGTCCAGAAGCAGTGCCCATCCCTGCTGGTTGGCCTAGCCCAGCGTCATGCTGCGGACTCCCCTGCGTCCCCCGACCCCTCGCCTCCCTTCTCCCCTCTCGCCCCTACCCCTCCCTCTGAGTGCGACTCCGACCTTCAGTCGGAGATCGACATGGAGGTGGAGGCCCTTGCGCCCCCCTCCCCCCCCCCTTCCCGCTACATCCTCCTCAGAGGATGATTTTATTCTCGTTGGCGGGAACAAGAGGGCGCGCAAGCAGCGCGACCTCCCTCCCCCGAAGGTGAGCAAAGCTGCTCCCTCTCTGGGGTCCCCAGCCCCCTCCCCTACCCCCGCATCCCCTACTCCCCGCCAATCTGGCAGTAGCCCGTCTGCCTCGCAGCGGGCCTCGCCCTCCCCGCGCCCCGCGCGCAAGTCACCCCCGCCCCCTCCCCTTGTCATCCATGACAAGAGCGCCTGGGAGCGCATCTCGAAGGCGCTCCATGAGCGCCATATCCACTTCCTCTCTGCGAGGTCCACCTCGCAGGGAATCATGGTTAAGGTGCAGTCCTCGGACTGCCACCGTGCCCTATCAAAGTTTCTGCGGGATAATAAAATCCCATATCACACGTACGCGCTCGAGGAAGAGCGCGTACTTCGTGCCGTCATCCGCGGCCTCCCAAAAGAGCTCGACACCGAGCTCATTAAGAGCGACCTTAAGTCGCAGTCCTTCCCGGTGCACGAGGTGCACCGGATGTACAAGGCCCGCACCCGGGAGCCATATGATATGGTCCTGGTAGTGCTGGACCGCTCCGACGAAGGTCGGAAAATCTTTAATCTTAAGGCCGTCTGCCTTATTTCGGGGCTCTCAATTGAGGCCCCTCACAAAAGTGGCACTCCCACGCAGTGCCACAACTGCCAGCTTTACGGGCACTCTGCCCGTAATTGCAACGCCCGTCCCCGGTGCGTCAAATGCATCGGGGACCATCCTACCAGTGCATGCTCGCGCTCGAAAGAGACCGCGACCGAGCCACCGAGCTGTGTCCTCTGCGGGACTCAGGGGCATACCGCGAATTATCGCGGTTGCCCTAAGGCCCCAAAGGGGAACGGCGGGGTGGCGAGGCGCGGACGTCCTAGAGCGCCTGCACGGGCTGCCTCTCAGCCCTCTGCGCCCTCTGCGCCTCCCCCGGTGTCTTTTGCACCGATCCCCGCTGCGCCCTCTGCGCCCCGCCCCTCTCTGCCCTCAGCACTCCCCGCCCCCGCGCCCTCAGCGCTAAAGCCCGCGCTCCCAGCGCGCCCCTCCCCGCGCGCCAATGTATGGAGCAAGCCGCTCCCATACACGGCCTCCGCCTCCCTCCCGGTGCAGACCGCCCCTGCGCGCCCTGCTGCCCCCCGCCCTCGCCCCGCGCCCTCTGCGCCTACCACCGCCACTAGCTTGGCTAGCGACTTTGCGTTGGTGAGCGAATTCTTCAACGTTGTTAACGTTGAGCGAGTTCGCTCACTCGCGCACCACCTCCGCACAGCAACCAATCCTTATGAGAGGATTGCTGTCATGGAGTCGTACATGGATGTGTACGATTCCCTCTCATCTTTTGACTCTCTCGTGCACCCGTAATGGATTTACACATCCAACGTACCAAACCCCATCACCTATCCCTAGCGTTTTTCAACGCTTTTGGCCTTTCCCAGCAGAGGGATCAGGTTGGTGAATTCCTTCGGGATCATCAGGTTGATCTCTTGCTGGTGCAGGAGACCCTGCTTAAGCCGTCCCGTCGCGATCCCAAAATCGCAAACTATAATCTTGTAAGGAATGACAGGCTCACCGCCCGCGGGGGTGGGACTGCCATTTATTACAGGAGGTCCCTCCACTGCATTCCCCTCGACCCCCCTGCGCTCACCAACATAGAAGCCTCGGTCTGTCGTCTGTCCCTCACTGGCCATCCTGCCGTGGTCATAGCCTCCATCTACCTTCCGCCTGGCAAGCTTCTGCTTAGGAGTGACATCGAAGCACTCCTTGATCTGGGAAGCGCAGTCATACTGGCTGGCGACTTCAACTGCAAGCATGTCAGGTGGAATAGTCTCCTCACCACCCCAAATGGGAGGCGTCTTGACGCCCTAGTCGACCAGCTCGACTTTGACGTCATCGCCCCCATGCACCCCACTCACTTTCCGAACAACCTAGCACATCGCCCTGATGTCCTAGACATTGCCCTCCTCAAGGGCATAACCTTACGGTTGCGCTCGTTGGAAGTTCTCCAAGAGCTCGACTCCGACCACCGTCCCGTTCTCATGCAGCTCGGACCTTCCCCTCCATCTCAACCGACCACGCGTTCTGTGATGGATTGGCAAAAGCTAAGTACTTCCTTAGCGGATGTCTCTTCTCCACACCTCGCCAGCATCCCTGATCTCCTTACGTCCCCTCAGGACACATCTCAGGCTGTAGATGCCTTCTCCAACCATCTCCAGTCGGCCATTAGTCACTCGTCTAAGCAGGTCGAGGTAGGTGACTCTCACCGCTTCGTTCTGCCAGACGATATCAAAGCCCTGGTCCGAGCTAAGAATGCCTCCATCAGAGCTTACGATTCTTACCCCACCGAAGCTAACCGTGTTCGCATGCGCGCTTTACAGCGTGATGTAAAGCGTCGAATCGCCGAGCTTAGGGACGCCCGGTGGGGTAACCTTCTCGAAGGAATCTCGCCATCGCATCTAGCTTACTGGAAGCTGGCGAGAGCCTTAAAGTCCGACTCTACTGTAACAATGCCCCCCCTATTGCGCCCTTCAGGCGACCCCCCTGCTTTCGATGACGACGAAAAGGCCGAGCTTCTAGCCTCCGCTCTCGAGAGCCAGTGCTCCCCTAGCACCCAATCCTCTGATCCCGACCACCTGGAACTCGTTGATAGGGAAGTCGAGCGCAGGGTTTCCTTACCCCTCACTACCACTCTCACACCGGTTACCGAATCCGAGGTGAAGGATTTGATTAAAGGTCTCAACTCCAAGAAGGCCCCGGGCTCGGACGGCATTAGCAACAGAGTTCTCAAACTCTTACCCGCCCAGCTTATCTGTCTCCTAGTAGCTATCTTCAATGCCGCTATGACGAACTGCATCTTTCCCAATGCGTGGAAGGAGGCAATAGTCATTGGCATTCACAAACCCGGTAAGCCCCGCAACGTCCCTGCGAGCTACCGTCCCATCAGCCTCCTCAAGGCCATTGCCAAACTCTATGAGCGCCTGCTTTTAGCAAGACTCAAAGAGTATATCTTTTCCAATCATCTTCTCATTGACGAGCAGTTCGGCTTTCGGGCCGGCCACTCTTGTGTTCACCAAGTACACCGCATCACGGAGTACATTCTCAAAGGCCTCAACTCCTCCTCCGGCCGCCCCCTATCCACGGGAGCTCTCTTCTTTGACGTCGCTAAGGCGTTTGACAAAGTCTGGCACAACGGCTTGATTTACAAGCTGTACCTCTTAGGCGTGCCGGACAGTCTCGTGCTCATCTTACGAGACTTCTTGTCAAACCGTACCTTTCGATATCGAGTCGAGGGCACGCTCTCCCCACCCCACCCCATCAGGGCAGGAGTCCCTCAGGGCTCCGTGCTCTCCCCTCTTTTGTACAGTCTGTACACTAACGACATCCCCCGCACGAACAATGTGCAACTCGCCCTTTACGCGGATGATACCGCGCTCTATTTCTCCCATCGTAATAAGGCTCAGATCACACGCGTTCTCCAACGCGCTGTCAATTCTCTCGGAGAGTGGTTTATGAAATGGCGAATAGAGGTGAACCCGGACAAAAGCGCAGCCGTGCTTTTTGCCAGGACCACCTCTCGACGCCCCTCCATACGCCACACTCGCTCCAACTTAGGTACTGTCTCTTTGTACAAGCAGCCTATCCCTTGGTCCAAGTCAGTTAAATATCTCGGGGTCACGCTCGATGGCTCCATGACCTTCGGTCCTCACATTAGAAACGTCCGCAATCGAGCCGCCTTTGTGCTCGGTCGCCTTCATTATCTCCTATGCAAGCGGAGTAAAATGTCCCTTAGAAATAAGGTGACACTTTACAAAGCTTGCATTCGCCCCATCATGTCCTATGCGAGCGTTGTGTTCGCCCACGCGGCCAACTCTCACATTAGTCGCCTCCAGGCCTTACAGTCCCGTTTTCTTCGCCAAGCCGTCGGAGCCCCGTGGTTCGTACGGAACGTAGACCTTCATTCTGACTTACGCCTCGATTCTATCCAGAAGCACTTCAAAATAGCGTCTGAACGCTATTTCATGAAGGCTTCTGAACACACCAATCCCTTAATCGTCGCCGCCGCCGATTATGCACCCGCACACGAGCCAGATACATGCCGCCGCAGGCCGCGGCATGTGGTGCTGGACCCCCCCGACCCACTCACCGCTCTCCTAGACTCAGATGTCGAGGAGAACGACACACGCACACTCCCCGCCAGACACCGACCTCGCCGGCGAGGTCGACGAACCCCCGCTTCCGCTAGAAGGTGCGTCTACTTACCTAGACGCACCTTGGCACCCGACAAGCCCGCTGAGTTTCTTGCCGGATCTTCTCAGTCGAGGTCGCGTTCCGATCCGGTGGTAGATTTACCCTCGCCACCTCTCCTGGCAGCGGCCCAAGCCGAGGTCGTGTCCCTAGTGACGCCCTTGAGCTAGCTGCCCCCCTGCCCCTATGGCTGGAGCGCACTTGCGCTCGCCCTCTGTCCGGGTGAAGTTGTTATGGCCACTCTGGCCAACAACATATAGTCAATTCAAAAAAAAAAAAAAAAAAAAAAAAAAAAAAAAAAAAAAAAGCAATTCCTTCCAATACACTTCTATCTCAGATTCCGTAATCTACCCTCGGAGAATATATCCAATCCTGGTGGAATGGACATGACACGATGAGCGCCAAATCTCGCAACCATATTTTCACCTGTCATTACTCAGGGCAGTTTAAGCCGAGCGCACACTGCACCTCTCGCCGATAAACCATTAGCGGGCAGCGGGAGCGTTCCCGGGAAATATGTCGGTGTGCGTCGGCCCGATAACCCGGGATTATGTTAAATAGTACCCGCCGACGGGATTACGGGTATTTTCGGGGATTCAATGTATTTTATGGTATTTTTGTTCATTAGGCAGTCTGTTGATGTGCTTTACAAGACACTGCCGGAGTAGGTGTGGTTATACAAATGCTATATTGCCCTTGTTATTTATTTAGAGTTTCTTTTTTCAAATGGAACTCCATTTGCTTTATCTATATGTGTACTTACCAAGTTTTTTATTTCCTATACGCTTAAACAGGCATTGTTGTAGGTACTTTGTGTTGTCCGATTTCTTCTATGTTTGTATGCTTTTCGTTATTTTCTCGTGTTCGTATGTTTTGCCCTTGTTTTGTAATTTGAGGTTTTGCCAATATCGGGTTTGCCACGTCAGCAAGAAAAATATATCCCTAGGTTAGAATTGTATTGTTGTAGTTGCTTCATTATGATATGATCTTGACGAGGTGCTTTTATGTTTTACTGGTTTTTTTATTTGCTTATAATTTTGTTTTCTACACTATTTTTTTATTCACTATATTTTGTAGGTTAGTTTTGGTTTCACGTTTCACGAGCAATTCACGAGGTGTCTTGTCGCACCATAGATTTTATAGTTGTATGCAAGAAGCTCCAAGAAGCATATAGTGCCACACCATTATACAATTCTTGGTTTTTTAATTATTTATTTTTTTTATTATTATGAGTTTTTTTATATAGTTTTGGGTACGAGCCCTTTAGTCCTAATTTAGTTATTTATTTATTGTTTTTTGTGGTTTGCGCCCGTGAATTCGCCAATCGGGCCCAATGGAAGACCAGCGCTGGCTCTTGTCAACCAGCAAATGCTGAATTGGGTCCGTTTGTGACGAGCAGAACTTTTTATTATTGTTATTTCCTTTTTTTTATATATATTATTTTACTCAATCTGCTAGTCATAATAAAGTTTTTCTTTCTTTCTTTCTTTCTTTCATTTGAAAAAAAAAATATATGTAACTACATAAGAGCCAATACGAGTATGATATAATTCTGGTATTTTAATGGCATTACTGTGATAAAATAAAAAATATTGATCAAGTTTGAGTGCCAGTTACTGCAGGTTCCATTATAAAAAGCCAGCCTATTTCTTTAAAAACGCATCTCTCTATATTACATCGGGCGAAACCCAGAGTTGGTCATGAACGTTTTTAAAACGGTTTCTCATTAAACTGCAAACAATATCAACCGGCGGTGTCTCCGGCCCTTCCTGGCGATTGCCGGCTATTTGCGGACCAGCTTACACCGACAGAGAGCCGAAAAGGGCCCGAGATTAAAGCTAGTGGTCCAATTGCGAAAAAAACTCACCGGTTACCGTCCGTTGGCAGATCAAGCACAACGTACATTACACTAATGTGCCTGATCAGTAAAATTCATGTAGACAGCGCATGTACAAGTAAATAAACGTTCTACTTGGAAACAACTTCGTTAAAAATACGAATTGTTCCATTGAACAATGGTACTTCTTCAGGTAGGTTGGTGTTATAATATAAGACTTGACCATCTTACGTGTTGGGCTGAATTAGGTACGGTGATAAATATACGGGTCGAATTGAGAACCTCCATCTTTACTAAAGTTTGACCGACTACAAACTAACCGATGACCTAAAATGTTTTAAAGATACGTTTCTTGCCTCCTATTGGTAACAGCGATATAAGTCGCAAATGGATAACGTCCTTTACCCGGATAGTTCGGCAAACATTCATTCATTCGGCAAGCCCCATTCAGGGCGGGTTTAATAAGAGACCGCCGCGGTAAGCGGCTTACTTTCTCAAATACCGGAAATTTAGTTTCCGGAGGTACCAGCGGTTAAGACCTGTCGATTACGCTGCGAAACGTATTTTCTGTTTTGATTTAGTGGTCAGTTCGGGCGGAATGAATAGTTATTAAATCTTCTTACCTACTGAGCTTAATTTTAGTTTATAAGGGGTTTGTGGATTTTTAAAGACATATTCTAGCAACAGGTAAAATACGCTTTGTCAGGTAGGTTCTCAACTTACTCGTTTGTTTGTTACTTTTTTAAAACTATGTGGCAAAAAAAACTTAGGTATGACTCAAGGGAAAATATTATAAAAGTATGTACCCTCCTGTATGCAACTGCGAAAATAAACAAAAGCACTGTCTTCCGTGTGCATTATGGCAAATGTATTTAACTTCAGTTTTAATTATTTATGGACAGTATAATCCCCGAAACGAAACAACAAAAGGCAAGCCAGACTATTTTCATATAATCAAGTTCTAAATTAAACCAAGTTCCGCTGAAGAAACTCCGCGGCACGCTTCCCGCAATAAAATAAATAATTCCTGACGCCAAAATGTTGGAAGTTGGTCCCCGAAGCCCTCCCCAGCCCATCCCTCCCCTAATTAGGGGATGCACTTGAGTGTCCCTTCGGTTTACGAGCAAAGGTCAATGGAGGGACCTCAGTTTACTCAAATGACTATAGTTTGAATCTTTATGATCGTATTAGGCATAGTTGAAGGCCTTTAATGTTGTGCCAAATTTGACAAAGTTTGTGATGTTAAAGATTTTTTCCGCAACTTTATACTTTTATGGGTTGTTTTATGGTCCTATTTTGTGTACTCTCTGGTTACTACCAATCAATATTTCAGTTTTACTACCTGCCTACAAAACTGTATTCCGCTTTAATGAGGTTGGTGAAAATAAGAACCTTTAAAACATTATTTTAGATGTTGAAATTTATTCCTAATATTCCCAGATTGCAAGTTAAGCCCATACAATAAAAATAAGCAATAAATCCCGTTAATTATTAATTTGGTCCCATCATTCTTTTCTTCTATACTTGGAGTACACTTCCCTCAGGTACTTGAGTCTCTCGTTGAACCACAGCGGAGCTGTGTGGAACTCCTCATCTATCACGAGGGAAGTGGGAGACGAGGTGTTTGATGGCAGCCACTTCACTGGCAGCACGTCAGATACCTCAGGCGTTGGGTCTCTGTGAAGTATTGATAAATATTAGGACCCTACATTTGTACAGCCCAAAATAAATTGTGTCAGAGGCTCCACCCTCGGCGTTAGACATACTTACGTATTTTTTTAAGAAACGTGCCCAGTAAGTTATCTTATAATATAAATAACAATAATTGAGCCCCATTTTAATATTAATAGTCCCACTTCTGGGCATGAGCCTCCTCTCAATGCGAGGGGGAATTCAGGCCATAATACTAAAGTTGGCGGATATCACATGTCTTTCAATTTGGTTAGATTTTCTAAGGCATGCAGGTTTCCTCACGATGTTAGCCCAGAAATGTATGTTTTTACTTCGGAAAAATATGATACCCGCGTATTGTACGCGCCAGTCGGTTGGAGCCTTAATTATAGTATGCAGGTTTACGTACCCGTACTTAGCAAAATTAACCCACATAGACGATACTCGCTCAATCATCTCATTCTCTAAGAACGACAAAGCAATGTCTTGTGAGAACATGTAGAACAATTCGTCTGCATGAGTAGCTCCAGGTACATTCCTTAATACACTTGACATAAATATCTTCGGGATATTCCTGCGTCCAAAGTAACGGAATAGATAGTTATAGAGAGGTTTCCCATTGTGTTTAAGCAATAGCTCAGTTTCTTCTAAAGATGGATGTATAATAAACGGTTCCCCGTACCATCTAGATATATCCACAACAGTTTCCATAGATATTTCCTTATCCCCCATGTACAGTCGTCTCAGTTTCTCTGCTACTGCTCTCTTCTCTTCTTCAGAAGGAAATTCTAGATTCTTAGGCAATGCATTCTCAAATTCTACCTTAGGTATCATGGTTGCGTTGTCAAGCGCCAACAATAACAGTCCTTCTTCATTATTCGAGCCTATAATCATAGGGACTTTGTTGTGATCTCCTCTAGACAATATATTATACGGAGACTCCGTTAAGAATGGTTCAACTCCTTCTATAGGTAATTCAGCACAGGGCGAGTATAATATCTCAGAAATAACAACGTTGCCTTCCTTTCTTGGCACCCTCGTCAGAATGAGTTCCTCATCAGTCTTATCCATGAACAGTTCGTATAATTGTTGAGGATCTTGGGCGTCATTCAGCATAGTTCTTGCAAGCAGACTAGCCAGAAATATGGGTTTGTATTGGTACGCCCATGGAGCGAGGGAAGACCCACTCTGACTGATAGCTTTATGGAACAAGCCTTTAGACATCGGTGAAACTACGTGCATAGAGACAGATGCCGCTCCGGCGCTCTCACCAAATATAGTCACATTATCTGGGTCCCCACCGAACTGGCGGATGTTTTTTTGGACCCACCTGAGTGCAGCCACTTGGTCTTTCATTGCAGCGTTACCAGGGGCTTCTTTAATTTGAAGACATAAGAAACCTTGTATATTAAGTCTATAGTTTACAGTTACCAGCACCACGCCTTTGGTCACTAGATACTTGGGGCCATAGGTGGTTCGACTGGCTGAGCCTTTGAAGAATCCTCCTCCGTGGATAAATACCATTACCGGTAGGCGAGATTCTGGATTCACGTTTAATGGGGTGTAGACGTTCAGGTTGAGGCAGTCGGGTTGGCCTATCACAAACGAGTCGGCTACTGATTGGGAACACCTTATGTTCTCATTGATGGCGTCGTACACACCTTCCCACATTGGTTCTGGACCTGGTCCCTGGAAACGACAGTTATAAGATCTTATTTTAATGTTTAAATTATCTTTAGTTTATGTCATAGTGCCTATGTCCATTATCTAATGAGGTCATAAGTTCAACTGTATGGACCATGCCGCGGACAAAACAATAAACAAAATATTTGCACTAGGTAATGTAAGTAAATTATATACCGATGATAATAGCAAAAAACGTTTATAGTTTTTTTCAAAATTGAAAACTTTTTGGCAAGGCCTGTTTCCAGAATATTAATAAAGTATTTAGACCAATGTACTCACCTGAAATCGCTTAGGAACAGTCGCGTAAGGTATAGAGAGGTAATGTGCATGGGAGCCGTCAGCCGCCACGATGCCCCGCACCAGGCCGCTGCTAAGCAGCAGCGGGGCCGTCGGCTGCCGCACCAGGCCCGCCGCCCACAGCGACCACAGCACCACCCACTTCACACGGAACCACTTCACCGCTTTCCCCTTCATCATCCACCAGAGCATTTATTGACAATATTTTAACGCTTTTATTTTACTGTGTACATCACTATTGTCGCTATAAGAACTTCATCACGAAGTTGTAACTTTAATTAGATTTTGTCGCTTAGTTCGTATATAACTTGTCCTTATTGTCCCTCGTCTAACAATTCATCCCGTACCTGCATGATAATCAATATTACTAACCCGGAAAACGAAAGGAACAGTCCCCTCATAAATTAAAACACACCTGTGGACTTTCGCCCTGTATTTAGGTACTAGTTATCATATCACTAAGCTTTAAAATGCTGTGTAATATTCGCAATATTATCACTGGACTGTGAAATGCCGCTATACACTGGTTGATAAACAGAGAGGAAGCCGCGTTTAGGAACGGATGAATTATTCAATTTGTAGACCTCGTCGAGTGACTCTTTGGAATTGATTGACTCGAGTACGAAGGTATCATACCTATCTACTTGTAAATATTTTATATTCAAAATTCATATTTCTAATTTAATAAACTTTGCAAAAATTAACATTATTTACAACTTGTGGCTTAAAATAATATTATATCCTGTAAAAAAATTAATTTCCAAAAAAAGAACTGGTATCCAACTGTACAACATCATTTTCACTTTCCGTGAAAAATTTTCGCGTATACCTCCATAACGATACCACTCGAATCACGCTTAATAATTATAAGGAATCGATAATGTCAATAAGTCAAGGGGACAATGTACTCTCCTACTGATTTATACCACCAAGGTCACTTGATATCACATAAGTTTCAACGTCACATCAATGCACCAATAAAATCATATAAACACACGTTTAATTTATCGATTTATCAAAGTCCTACACATCTGTATGCTTCAACGGTCGAGAACAGACTAGCCGAACAAAATGTAGATTGAAATAATTACTTATTATGTTGTGATTTATTTTTTATTATATACTAATATCAATCACAGATATTAATTTTAATAAAAAATGTTTCGTCTTACGCTCGCATCGATAGTGTCACACATCACACAACATTTCGTACCTATCTTCAGATTACCTATATGCAGATAACATTTGTTATATATGACTGACAGTTTCATATTTACTTTAATTTGGTCAAGATATTCCAGTAGTCCAAGGTTCTATCGAGGTGTAGATTTGCTTCTTTTGCAAAACATGTTGGCTACACACCCAAAAAATTTATAATAATAAGTTACAAATTCTTTGGCTACACCTAATAAGTAGGTAGTCTCAACCTTGAACGGGGCATACAGCAAGTCAATAAGTTCAATCCTGTCACGCAGAAACCGGTTATTAGATAACTCTACATTTTGGGGTCTTAGAACAATATTGTAAGTAATCTCGAGGTATGTACCTGCGCGGCGCCGCGGGGCGGCGCGGTGTGGTGTTAGCGCACGACTGTTACGAAGTAGTCGCGTAACAGTACCGTGGTTGTTACATTCCAGTTTCAAAGCGAGTGCTGCGTGCTTATGACATCTTGGCAAAATTTAACTCATAGCGCCTTTATATTTCTTTATTTTATTCGTTTATTCATTTTCAGGCATCATCGCAAGCCCTTTGATTGTACAATTGACTATGAAATGGGGTAAAGGATATGGCAACGGGCTCACCTTTGTTGCATGGTTGGTACATAATACACCCGGGTGAGTTTCGAACTAAGTACAGATTTATAATAACTTTAATAACTCTAAAGGTACATAGCTATACATGAATCTAAAGTGGGACAAGCCTAAATAAGCCTAATAACAGTGGGTTATGTGTGTTATGACGTGACAGCACCGCGGAACCGGTCGGCGGCCGGCCGGCGCGCGCGCACGCAACACCAGCACCACTGTACCGCGAGACAGCGAATCAACACGTTCTACGTGCAAACAGTGAAAGTACTTGCACTAATAACTATTACCATCGAATTTTGCAACGATAGACCAATAGGTATACATCAAACAGTTTGTAAATGGAAACAAGTGCATTAACTGTGTGCTTGAGAGTGAAGTGGTAAAAGTCCTGGTTTTATTAGATTGCCAAGTGTAAGGCGACGACGTGGACGACGTGCGTAAGTAGGTTAAATAGTAACTAGACGACGCTTGAATCACAATGTCAAAGTTATCTGTGAACTGAATTAGAACTTATTATGTAAGGGTAAGGTAGTTTCTTATGTGACACGGTGGGTGTTTTGAGTCGTGGGTCAATGCTAGCGCAAAGATCGCCAACATTTTTTTTTTTTAATGGGTTTATATACATTTTAAATGCGTTTATATTATGATTACACATCTATGCAAATTACAGACTGGACATCTCTAGTTACTGGAGAATAATCCGTCAATTCATTCACGTCAAAAGGTCAATCAACTTTAATGTACAGTAGACCACTGATAAGATAACGCATATTAACCTTTATTTACAAAATATTAATAATAGCTATTATATTTATAATTAAAACTAGCTGTTCCCCGCGACTCCGTCCGCGTGGATAGCGCTTTTCTGTTGAAATTTTTCCTGAATTTTCTTTGCTATAAACCTCACGGAGCCCGAGACCTTTCAAACGAATGCAAAACCGTGGAAATCGGTTCGTGCGTTCTGAAGTTATAGCGTCAGGAAGGAAAACCCGACTTATTTTTATATAGTAGATTAATTGCCTGGATACACATACTAAATATAAAACCCTACATCTTCTTATTTTTAAAATTATTGTTTAAATATTTTTTACTAATAAACATAAAACAAGGGACCTAATTTCCAACGTGATTCTTTTAGTATTTGCTTCATCATTATGATTTATGACACCATTACGCACGTTGAATTTTAATTCGTATCTCAGGATATGGTAGACGAATTTTGTCGATATTTTAAGTCAGCAAGAGCTAGATATTATAATTTAAAATAGGTATATTATACATATACCTATGGACCATACATATGGACCTTCGGCAAAATCAGACCTTGTCACAAGGCCACAGAATAAAATAATAATAAGCAGGTAGGTAGCACCTACGAGGCACTCGGCCAATAACTCCTTATTTAACAAAAATCGAGGAAGGTGAAGGTTGCTAGGTTACATGCGTGTAATTTTACTTTTTCATTACATACTTCGTAAACAAGTAGTTCACAAAAATAAAGATTTATAAGTAATATAGAGTTTTACGTTCTCATTTTCTAGGAAAATATTTATCTGCTTCCAAAGCGTGATTATTTATTTAAAGTGCCCAAATTCTCTTGTTCTCTATTTTTAAATATACCTACGTCATTTGACAGATATACGGTCATTAATATTTTTTGTGGAAGTGACTCTTATTTAGGTATCCATCAAACCAACCTATGGGAACCCCAAGGAAACCACAGATTAATTTTATGAGTTATACAATACCGAAACATGCTAAGTCCTTTTTAATTCCATTATTTTTTTTATTGGCAAGATTAAATCTTAAAAGTAACAGACGTAAACAAAGTCACGGGCGATGCTCTAACAATGTAAAAATATAATTACTTGAAAATTGCAAACATTTCTCAAGAGCCCAATTCTGAGTACCCATGTAATATTCATTCTCAGTAGATAAATAATTGAAATGAAGAGCTAATTTTACGATCGGCAGGCATATCTCGGAATTATAATCTGATAAAGGTTATAAGAAGGAATTCCGTAAAGTACCTACCTACTCAGTACCAAACCGGTGTTGTACCTACTTAGTACCGAATTAATGTTTTAATTGTGACTTGTTTTGCTAATAAGACAAAATTATCATCAACGTTTCTATCCTATCTTTAATATTACCTACGTATATTCCTACACAATGTATAGTACGTTCATATAATAATGCATGTTACCACACATACATATTTACACCGGTGTACATACAATATAGTGTTCTTTGGTTTAAAGACCTACTCAACCCCGACGAAGTTCGCCTATATTTATAACTATTTTTTTATAAATAAAAGTTGACAAAATGCGTACGATCCGCTACGTTAAGCCATTACCGTAGCCTATAAAGATGCTGGCGATACCATAGGCATTGCTCGCACCTTGCCGACCTGAGAGGCAGTGGAACAGAGGGAGTAAGAGGGGGGGGGGAGTGGTACCTTTTTTAAATATTTTTATTACTTTTCCAGATTCAGAACCTGAAAGGAAACTGAAATGCTGAACGAACATACCTACACGAAAATTATAAAAAAAGACTAGATGTTTCACACGAAAGTGAAATAGTGCGTAAATAGTAACAACGATCTGATTACATACGAAACAATAACTTATGGTTATCAGAGCATCGCACATTGAACTGTGTTACATACAGAGTACCAGTTCACGAGACATACAACACGTGGAGCTCGACTGACCACACATTTACAAGTATATTTTATAAGTCAAAAAATAGAGTTACGACTACTTTTCACAATTATCTTTAGTGGTGGGAATTGCAAAAGTTAAAAAACCTCACAACAATAAAATCCAATTGAAATGGAATACCAAGACCATTTACATACTTTCCAAAAATGAATCTTCACAGCACAATTTTATGGTTTAAATTGGGATAGATGCATAATTTATATAAGATCTAAAGTCCAGAATTAACAAAATCCAGAAGTTTGTAAGACAATCCGAAGGATGGTGTTCAGTATAAAATGGTTGGTGCTTTGTTCGCTATGGGCGGCGAGGCTGGTGCGCCAGCCCACTGCTCCGGTGAGGGTCAGCAGCGGGCTGGTGCAGGGAATGGTGGCCCCTGACGGCTGGCACGCTGAGTACCTTGGCATTCCTTATGCCACTGTTACTGAAAGATTTCAAGTGAGTATCGCTTAGTTTTAGCTTTTGTGCCTTAAAAACTATTTCTACGTAGATCGAGGAATCTGAGCAAAATCATCTACTTAAATATGACCACCAACACATCTCGTTTCTTAAAACCTGAACCAAAAATTCAGTCCCATAATAGAACTCAAAATTTTCTATTTTCAGCCACCAAAACCAGAGCCGCAATGGGACGGTATTTACAACGCGTACAATGAACACAAGAGATGCACTCAAAGGTTCACTAGCACGACGGTCCTTGGCAAGGAAGACTGTCTGACGCTCAACATCTATACCCCCATCGAAAAACCAGATAAACTCCTACCAGTTATGGTATTTATACATGGAGGAGGCTTCAGAGATGGGTCCGGAACACCATTCATCTATGGACCTAAATACTTGATAAATCATGGCGTGATCCTTGTGACATTCAACTACAGGCTAGAAGTGTTAGGATTTTTGTGTTTAGGCATCAAAGAAGCCCCAGGCAACGTCGGGCTTAGAGATCAAGTCGAAGCGCTTAAATGGGTGCGAAGAAATATCAAAGCGTTCGGAGGGAATCCAGACAATGTAACTATTTTCGGAGAAAGCGCTGGATCAGCTTCAGTTGTATACCACTTGGTGTCTCCAATGTCTAAAGGACTATTCCACAAGGCAATCATGCAGAGTGGATCCGCCATGTCCCCCTGGAGCTTGCAGTTTGAACCTTTGAAAACAGCTAAGATGCTCGCACAGCAAATGGGCCACAATACTGAAAACCCATACGAAATTTACAATATTTTTAAAAACATCACTGCAGAGGAGCTATTAATATATCGTGTACCGAGAAAAGAAGGCGATATTGTACTGTCGGAAAATATCTTTGTACCGTGCGTCGAACAAGAGATACCGGATGTTGAACGCTTTTTACCTGATACTCCATACAATTTAATATCAAAAGGAAATTACCAAAAAGTTCCTGTAATCATTGGGTATAACAACGCTGAGGGTTACATGTTTATTGGGAAAGAAAACGACACAACGATGTCTAAAATGGATTTCTATAAAGCGCTACCACGAGACTTGGTATTTCCTTCCGAAGTAGAAAGGGTCCGAGTTGCTAACAAGTTAAAAGAATTATACATGGGTGGTGATACAATATCTCAAGAGACTCGCCTCAAGTTTTCAAGGTACGAAGGCGATTCCAGTATAGTATATCCGACAATAGCAACTATAGATCTTCTTCTAAAGACATCAATGAAGCCTGTGTACGTCTACAAGTTTTGCTATGACGGATGGCTCAACTTTGCTAAGTTATTTTTCGGTTTCCGTGAGGCGCCTGGTGCGACACACGCGGATGAATTGTTCTACATGTTTAACATTGAAGTATCGTTGTTACCATTGTCGATTAGAGAAAGAGATACGATTGAAAGAATAACAACACTATGGACAAACTTTGCAAAATACAGGTAAGTGGAAACGGTAAAAATAATTTTATTAAAAGCTCTTGGCTGCGCAATACTTCAGTCATAATATAAACATCTACTCCAGAATAATTACATATTTATACTAAAAGTTAAGCATTCATAAAATTATCCCTGCATTCTCTGTGTAAAACGTATTACTTATACTTTTATTTATATCACTCGTTACCTTACAATCAATGAAAACGGAGAAAAGGACCAAGGCTATAAAACTATTATTGCATATTTTTATGATGTTTACGTGCGTACCAACTTGCTTACCAACATATTAATGCATAAATTAAATTAACATTATACAGCTAGAAACAAATTAATACAACAAAATATGTAGTCAATGTCATCAAAGCGCTTATGAATAGTCAAAATCTATTACCAGTCCGTAATGCTGCTTCCACTAAAAATATCCAGCAAGAAACGAAATGGTTAGTCTTTTCAATACAATAAAAGATCGTATATGTTCTCAGAACCAGCAACATAATGTGAGAGGGCAACACCATTGTAACTAATTGGACCATTGTACTACAAAAGAATAAACTAGTCACTCAGTATTACCAGGCTTATTAATGTAGAAGTTGTCATAGTCGCAATGCTAGTTATAGGTAGGTAGTCTTTCATCTTCTGCGGCGAGTGCTTCGTATACTAGTGAAGGTGTCTACCTTGCTAAGTAGACTGTCTAGTCTACTCAGCATAGCCACTTTAGTTACCGAAACAGACTATGAAATTCATCTTCCATGTATCGTCTTTCAGTGATCCAACACCAGTGTCGAAGTCCCTACTGCAGTGGCAGCCAGCTGTGGAGAAGAATCCTCGTTTATTGGAGATAAACGAACGTTGCAAAATGGCACCTATTTGGGACGACATAATCATCAAGTTTTGGAATACTACGTACTCTAAATATAGGAGAAAACAATGATTAAGGTAAGTTAAAATAATAGGTATAGTTGACACAATTTGTAAAAAAAACATATTTTTATTTAGGATTTTGTATCGGTACCTACCAGATTATTTTGGGGCTTTAGGATGCTGTGAAGTTAGTCTAGGGTTGAGGCCGGCTCATAATTATTGTCTATAACTGCTATAGATGTAATAACAATACAAGTAATAGCAATCCCAAATGGTGATGACAATTTCACCTGGTGTTACAGGCACTCAGCCTATTCGCGACGTTGCTTCTGATACCTTTGCCTAGTTGTATAGCCTTTCTGAGGCCATATAAAAGCTGTCTTAGACCATCCTCAATTTATTTATTTATTATCATTCGTAGATATAAGAACGGCTGGCCACAGATTGTAAACTAGCCATTTTTGAGAATTATGAACATAAGTGTGATAGAAAAGACTTTTAATATTAAGCTAAAATTAATATCACAATGGTATAATGGATTGTTTTTAAATTTCTAATAAACTTGTTATTATAAAAGCCAGTGTTTTATTAACAAAGTAGAACTGATAAATCATAAACACTTGTTTTACACGACACGCACTGTTGCCTGAATCCTACTACAAACCGTGCGCATCTAAAGTCTTGTACAGGTTGCAAACAAGGTTAATAGACCATACATTAACGTCACACAATTCACACATCATTGTGCATATTGGTGATTACAAAGAAAATAGTTTTCGGTTGAAGAAATTATTGTATTAGCTTACTTATATACTGAGTTTTATACAAATCCGTTCTCGCTTTTGCAAAGCACATTTGATATTTATGAAAATGACATGGCGGACTTGTGTCGCCATTAGTCGCCGGTCTGCGCTAACCTTGCCGTCTATAGTCAATCAAACATCGTACCGAGAGTCCGCAGACTTGGCCTTCATTGTTGTGAAAGGTTCGTGCCTCATCCGCATCACGCCCTCAGTCAACAACCAACTGCATCGCGCGAGTGACTGACAGCATAGTGTAGTGTGCTACCAGCTTATGAGTTCAGGGGACCGGAAATGTGTTATCATTACGGAAATATGAATCCGTCAATTTCTTGACGGCGGGAGCGGCCCGCGCCGTCACGTGACTGTGATGTATATGTATATGGTGGCAGTTTTGAGACAAACTGAACACCAACAGTAGGTATGGACATTTAACAGTGCCGGGATTCGCTAGAGGACTCTGCTAGGAGGGGTGTTGAGAGTGCAGTGACTAGGATTAACAGACTTAAAGTTAACAATATTTCTGTAGTAAAATCGATCCATTGTCTAGTCTTATCTTACCTATGATGTAGCCCTAGAGTTCGCATGTCAAAAGAGTTTGCGTAAACTGAAGCGTGTAACAATAGTAGTAAATTTTGCGAAACGTTACGTGCGTGCTCTTGCGTTTGTCGGCTAATGTTTACATTATGTTGTTGTGAAAGTTATTAGATATGCTTGACTTAACTATAAGCAAAACTAAATCGCCTCTATTTGTGGGCAGAAAAACTAGCGTGATTTATTTGAAGAAAGAATTAGGTACCTCTTTCTTAGTACTACGTATCTTCCTTGATATTGCTAATAAAGGAAATATACCAGCGGCTTGCGAACAAACGTACATTGGCCAATATCCAGGATCTTTCCAATTGAGCATAAACAATAAACGAGCACAACAGCTATTGTATTTTTGTGTTGAAAGCGACGATGTTGCGAACTAATTACTTTTAAAGGTATCATTGAGCGCATTCATATCATATGCTAGGTATCCGAGTCTAGATTACATGTCTGATGCCCTTGCTGTGACCCCGCCCCAGTAATAAAGATAATATAATAATTCGAAGGCATGTGAAAAAAAAAATCGCTTAGAAAATGAAGTAAATGAAGTTCATACTTAGCAATGCCACAGAATACGCGATGTATGGACACTGGCAACACCGGTTATAGAAGAAATTGGAAGCGGAGTCCACTGTATTTTATTTTGTACTAGCGGCCCGCCCCGGCTTCGCACGGGTACATTGCGGTTACATTATTCGAGTTTTAGTAAGGATCCCTAATTTTTTTGAAAATATTTTATAGCCTATGTCACCCGGGGATAGTGTAGCTTCCCAACAGTGAAATAATTTTTCAAATCGGTTCAGTAGCGGAGCCTATTCATTACAATCAAACAAACAAAGTTTTCCCCTTTATAATATTAGTATGATTATGCGGCTAAAAAGAGCACCACCATGATAGGTATCTATCTGTCTGAGTAATAAAATATATAATAATCAATGTTAGGCTGTATAAAAAATAATACAATAAGTCACCATATATAGCGTCTTTTTATTAAATCAAAATGTGTTATTACAGATTTGAAGACTAGATAGCACTAATAGCCACTATTATGACGTGGCCAACCACCGCGTTACGTAATTATGTGCACACGCATTGACCTCTGTGCCCTTCGAGTTAAACCATTATATGCTAAATTTTCCATTGATTTTAATGCAAATTAAGATAATTTATGAATCGATTTTACCTACTGGACTATCACTACTTAAGTACTTTAATTTGAATGGCGTATCAAATTACCTATCACTCAGTGCCAGAAAAGTAGTTTATTTCTAAAATAAACGCGGTATCACAATGCTGGGAGTTCGTTTTCCTACTTCCTATTCTATACATAGCTTAGTAGTGAGTCCCTAATTCATAAAAGTAATGATAAATAATCGTAACTGTACAAGACTTAATTTTGTATCGACCAGTACAAATTGTAGGCGAAATGCGTGTGGTTACCTATCAACCGGATGAAATGAGTCGGGTCCAAATGCGCCCGACCCAAAGACCAATAGTTTAAATTGGTCTATGACTACAAAAGGTCAGAAACGAAAGACGGCTATTCTGAGCCGTCTAAATATAACAAGATCACCTCGGCCTTAAGGATAATGTAGGTAAACACTGGTTGTTCGGAGACCGTCCTTATATTATGTACCAACATGGTAGCACAGTTAAACTTCCTCGAGACAGTGACGTGATAGCGAGACCTTTGCCTTACGACGCGGGCTATTTTAGTGATATTGCGCGGGCGCAGCCTTAGCACGCGTCTCGGATAATTGTTCCTTAATAAATAATATTTACTAGGTGAGTTTGGGACACAAAAATATAATAAAAGTAACAACTTATACTAGGGAATTCAACTATTAGTGTGAAGTGCAAACATAAAATATTTGGTCAATTTCTATTTTTATATTAATAAGTTTATAAAACCCACGTACTATCTGCTTAATTAGTATTTGTTCGATGATCATACATAATACATAATTCCCTACGGGTGATTATACTGATTATATTGTAATCAAACTTATCTGTACATATAGATTTTTTTTTTTTGCTTGCCAATGTTTATCTCCACTCAGCTTGGCTGTTTTCATAATCCTGAAGACGTAATGCTATATTTTTAAATAAATAAGTTGATAATTCATAAATTGTAAGAAGTTTTGGTAGATAATATATCATAAATTGTAAGAAGAAAACTTATGTGCAGCAGTTATACCTCATTTAATAAACTGGAAGTCTCTCGTTAGTAGCCATTGATAAGGAATATTAGTGTCTTTTGTGTTTTATGACTAGTGTATATTGATAAGGCTTAATGACTGCTCTCTTACACAAGCTTGATATTTTAATGTAATAGGTACGAAACGGGATGAGTGAAGTACCAACATAACAATATTAAAATAGTGCCTAATAAAATGCCAGTGTGTCCGGCCGTTGAAACATGAAGTGGTTGGCGCTGGTGTCCCTGATCGCTGCCAACCTGGTGCGGCTGCCGACGCCCCTGGTGCAGACCCGCAGCGGCCTGGTGCGGGGCCGCGTCAGCGAGAACGGCAACTTCTACGAGTACCTCGGTATACCTTATGGCACTGTCGACGAGCGGAATCGATTCCAGGTAATACCATTGTAACCAGCTTCTTTTGAAAATCGATATGAATAATTAAATTAGGAATTGCGATGTACACTTAAATCTAGGAACGGAAACAAAATGACCGCTTGCAGATTCGATTTCCGGACCAACTCCGAGTAAACTATGTATAACTACATGATAAATTTTACATCCCACTAATATATATTAATATAATAAATGCGAAAGTTTGTGAGTGTGGATGTATGTTTGTTACTCTTTCACGCAAAGACAATTTGGAACTGAGATAGTTTATAACCTGTATTAACACATAGAATAGTTTACTTAAGAACTAGCAAGTGGATGTGATCGAGGAGAGGAATTCTCTTTAATTCAAGTAAATCGGATTTTAACACAATATACCTAAGCGACTGGGTGCGACGGGTTTTTCCACTAATATAAGCTGTATGCCTACCACAGAACAAAAATAAGTATTTCAAAACGATTAAAAATCACGCCTGGGACTCGAATTAACATAAGGAAGTAAATCTACAGTAGCCTGGTCTGACTAGACTGCCAAGTAGACGGCCTTGATCATCAACTAGGTACATATTAGTTTAAAAAATACATTAATAGCCTTGTCATAACTTCTAAGGACTAATAGCTCTGATGATCAGTCACAAAAAATATTTTATAAAAACATAGTGATAATTGATGACTTGGATTTTGGCGATGATTTCAGAAAGTACGTATGTAGTGTGTAGGTATGTCTCCTTAACGAGTAGTAAAATAAATTTAAAATCACAAGAACTTAATCACTAGCATAATAATGAACTAAAGGATCATACACGAGAGCATGTTACTAGGACAACAGGTTTTTTCCATCTACAATGCTACAACCGGCTAATTAGCCTGACGTCACAAGTCAAAAACCTATAATTATAAACTTACAATCAACTACACCTATCATAAATGTCCTATTAGTCTATAATTTACCTCTACAAGCACTTGAGCTCCAGAAGACCGAGGTACGGTGGATTTTTAGCGTCGCGTCACCACGATGAAAGCGTCGTGACGCTTCTAGATATAATTGTAATGCGATGCATTGCCATGGTTATACAGAGCAGCGCCCGCGCAGCACACGGCTCGGTCAAGGCGACCGAGCTCGCGGATTCGTTTACCTTAGTACCTATACTGACTATAGCCTTCAGCTAGATAGTACCTACATACAATATGTTTAAAATTATCCTCTGACGAAATTTATTTTATTTATGTTTCAACTTTTTTATGTTGTCTCTAGTCTACCAGATAGACCCGTAGAAAATATACGAGTTTTCACTTCTAAATAACGACATGTTCACATCACAAAATAAATCATAATAGGCTCACCTTTTCATCATAGGTATTCACATTTTTTTTACCATACAGACAGGTATCTTACAATCCAAAAACCACTATAATTATTTAGGAGTCAAGGTAGACACGTTTTTACGAGTCATTTCTCAAGTTCCTCAAAAAGGGGTGCCTTTAGGAGGTCAATGGCGGTGATGCTGTTGGTACATAAAGAAAAGAATAATACTTACCGTCCCTGACATGTCATCAGATTTATGTAGATGATAAAGCTTTTTCCAGCCATTGTAAATCGCAATAAATCTTGAAGTGATAACGGCCTTTTTGTACCTTTCCAGGCGCCGCTGCCTCCGCCGACATGGAGCGGGATATTTATAGCACAGAACGAGAATGCGTGGTGTCCGCAGAGAACCCTCGGTACCGTCGTAGTGGGAGAACCCAACTGCCTGCGGCTCTCCATCTACACACCGGTCCAGAGAGACAAGCTACTGCCCGTGATGGTTTTCATCCACGGAGGGTGCTTCTACTCCGGAACGGGTTCTCCGTTCTTATATGGAGGAGACTTTTTCGCAGAACACGATGTGGTACTAGTCGGCATAAATTACAGATTAGATGTTGAAGGATTTCTTTGCCTAGGCATTAAGGAAGCGCCAGGAAACGCTGGATTGAAAGATCAGATAGCTGCTTTGAAATGGATCCAAGAGAACATAGAAGGGTTTGGGGGAAATCCTAATGACGTCACCTTGTTCGGCGAGAGCGCCGGCGCTGTGTCCACCTCGCTTTTGATCCTGTCTCCAGCGGCGAAAGGACTCTTCCACAAAGCTATTTTACAAAGCGGATCATCTCTAGTACCCTGGGGGCTGCAACACGATCCTATACAGACGGCAAGCACTCTAGTCAAAAGGTTAGGTTACGACACGACTAATCCTAAGGAAATTTACAATATTCTCTCAAAGCGGACAGCCCAAGAGTTAATAGGGACTGTTAATATTGATGAACATAATTATTGTGTAGCCGATGTCAACTTATTTACGCCTTGCATTGAAAAAGACATAGATGGAATCGAGCCTGTGATAACAGAGTACCCGGCTGATATCATATTATCGGGCAATTATACTAAAGTGCCGATGATAATCGGTTACACCGACAGAGAAGGGATGCTATTCGTTTCGTTGGACTACGGAACGAGCTTAAAGAATAATTCAGCGATTTTAGATCCGATGAAGGCTCTGCAAAAAGATTTAGTATTTCCAAGTGAATTCGACAAAAATTGTACAGCGGAGAAGATAAAGAAACATTACTTTTCGTCATACGAAGAGGAGATGATAATGGACATGGTCGATTTGTATTCTGACGTGCATTTTAAGATTCCTATAGCGCTGGAGTCGGAGTTGTTCTCGCGGACGACTGACCAGCCGATATATTACTATCTGTTCAAGTATAATGGGTACATAAATATGCCGAAGCTGGTGTCAGGGTTCTGGGGGGAGGCCGGCGCGTCGCACGCTGACGAGCTGTTCTACCTGTTCAAGCCGCATTCGTTCCCGCTGCCCTACAGCCTCGAGAACAACATGATCGGCCGGATGGTAACGCTCTGGACCAATTTTGCAAAATACAAGTAAGTTACTGCGTTTTAACATTTCAATTTTGGATATATAGATCAAGTACCTTAGATTGACGTGACTTACAAAATTTGTTAGTTACTTAAGTAATTTAAAATGTTTAAATTGATGACCGAGGTTAATAATTTATTTTGTCTATAGAAAATAATAATGGGTTGTGATTGTTTGAATGTAGTGTGATACACCTTAGTAAGCGTAAATGTGCGGTGAGTGGTCCGTGGACCACATAGTAATACGTCACCGGATCGACTAATAATTTTCGTCACGCGGCTGCGCGGTGTAGTTTGGACACGCTTGTTGGCTTTGGTTTTAAATACTTGTGTTCTACCAACTATTTCAGAGACGATTATACCATGTCCATAAATTTAATGAAATTTATGCAAACTTATTTTTTTTAATTCTAGTCACGGCATTATTGTAATGTGCCATTTAATACATGCTAAACAAAATGTTCGAAGCGGAATACATGGATATACAATATTTTGAAACCAGTCTGCACCTTAACCTTGAATAATTAATTACCATGATGCCAATAAAATATACACTTCGGCTTTGAATTAGATTATAACTGTCTAATTATTTGACTTACTGTAGACTAGTATTCTTATGAACGTTTGTATGGCAATCATGATAGTATATAGTAGATAGTATCTGAAACGAAAATGGGTCTCTGCTCTACACATAACTCTTACACATATATATATTATCCGTACTTTTAACGCTTTCACGGAACTTTCGTCAGTCGATTCGTTTCATCGGCTCAATGTACTCCCAGATCGCAGTCTTGATTGTGCAACTTGATATCCATTTACAGGAACGTTGCTCATTTTAGCACTGTGTGTATATCTGATATTTGTATTCCAGCGACCCAACCCCAGCCACGTCTGCCCTAATGCCGTTCCGGTGGCTCCCGAGCCGCCGCCACAACCCTACGGCCCTGGTCATCGACTCCGCGCTCACCACCGCGCCCATGTGGGACGAGCCGTCGCTCGCCCTGTGGAATGACACCTACAACAAGTACAGGAGAAGGGAATACGGCTTCAAGCAGTTTCAAGACTACTGACGGAATATGTTAGGAATATGAGGTTCTTAATGGTTACGTACGCAACGCAAAAGCCCACCATATAGTATATATTGTATAATTTAATAGCACGTCCAACATGGGAAGTTTCCCCTCATTCACACGGCAAATCATCGCAAGGTTTTTGTAGCTAAGTAGTTACTTATACTTTTTTTTTCTAATATGCACGAGCCGCAGCCTTGATGATCCCTTAAAACGTAGGGTGCTTTGCTAAGGGTTTAATCAAGGTTTAGTTTAACCGAGAGTGATTTCCTTGATAATAAGTTGTTAATGCTTCCTCTTAGCCTTGTTCTCAATATGTTCATTGAAGCCGTGACTGCAAAACGCTCTGTAGTAGGTACCTATTCAATGATACGGTTCCCTTGGTATACTACTATCCTACTCTTTAAGAAATGAGGCTGTGCTCTGATTAGTCAGTTTCATGTCATAGTAAGTAAGAATACAGTTTAATTGTTAAGTCTGGTAGGTAGAATTACTATGTGATATTACGGTGATAAGGTTTACTAAAACATTATTAAAACGTTAAAACAAATAAGACCTATGATTATTTTCTAGCTCCGGAACCCTCGCACGACCGCCTGAATCCATCAGATGTGTAGCAATTACCGGTCTCTAAACGGTGCCAGTAAAATTCTAACTCGTTATAAATCTGATATGATACCTACTAGTCACGTATAGTCATGAAAATGAAGATTTTATTGTAAATAAACAAAAACTTGTGTTTCCATGTCTGAGTTGTAACTCAAAGAATATATTTTTTTTATTAGCCTGTAATGCCGTCCCACTCACGGCGGCGTGTGTTACACTGTCAAATGCTTTAGAGTAATCGACAAAGGCAAGGTGGTATAGAGGTGTATTGTACTCTCGTGTCTTTTCAATTATCTGATTAACGGCATGTAGGTCTGTAGTAGAAAAATGTGGGCGAAAACCAGCTTGTTCGGGAGGTTTTTTTTTATATTTTTATTTGATTGTGCACTTTATGTGCACAATCCGCCACTTCTCTTCTGACATAATCAGAAACCTTGTTTTTAAATTTTTAGTCTTATTAAATTCATAAGAATTGTGGAAATGCCTAATTTTTTAAACAGTTGTTTTAGTTTATTATTTAATTTGAATTACTACTTTTATTACTATTTAAGATTTTCAATTAATTGTTATTTTGTTTGAAGATGGCTCTGAAACGGCTGTTAATTTTCATTAATGTGGCTGTTGTTATTTTTCGATAGGAGTTCAGATATTATATTTTTGAATCATTCTTGTTAGTCAAATGTGTATTAGTATATTGATTAATAAATAATGTTTTATTGCTCTTTAAGTTTAAATTTTTCTATAATTTATGTTTGGTTCACTATTTTATTTCCTTCTTTTGTTATATTTCGGTTGTATCCTACTAATATTATAAATGTGAAAGTTTGTGAGTGTGGATGTATGTATGTATGTATGTATGTATGTATGTTTGTTACTCCTTCACGCAAAAACTACTGAACGGATTTGAATGAAATTTGGAACACAGATAGTTTATAACCGGGATTAACATATAGGATACTTTTTATCCCGATAATCCCGACATTTTTGTTACGTTAAATACTACGCGGACGAAGTCCGTGGGCACAGCTAGTATAGAATATTTATTGTTTAAGTTTGATCACGACTGATTTATTGTGTTTTTATATGTTTTAGGTTTTGTTTATGGTTTGGTTTTGTTTATGCTATGGTTGTATGTGGTATGATATGGTTTTGGTTTAATAGGACTCAGCAATACCTTACGGTTGCTGGGTTCTATTTTAAATTTGCTGTTAGTTTTATACGGAGCTTTCAGGCGCGGTCTGGGTTCTCGCCAGACCAACATTTTTGAGGATGTTGCGGACAAACTTCATGTTTGTAGAGATTCCAGGTCGCGCCTGAAATCTCCGTTTTCTGCTTTTTTATTTGTATCCTACTAATATTATAAATGTGAAAGTTTGTGAGTGTGGATGTATGTATGTATGTATGTATGTATGTATGTTTGTTACTCCTTCACGCAAAAACTACTGAACGGATCTTTATTTTTAGCTGCCTCGACCGTAAGCTTCTTATCCATCTTTAGCCTTTCCGCCAACCTATCCAGGTCGCCCTTGCTATTGCAGCTAAGGACGACCTTCTGGTCCTTGATTTTGCGTACTCGGCTAATTCGGAGCCAGCTTGTTTTGGCGTCGAGTGCCACCCGGACTCTGTCCACCACCTCGCTGCTGGTGTCCATGGAGTCACCAGAGGAGACAATCACCGAATGCTTCGGACGCTCGGTCTGGGCCTTCGGCGCTCTTCTGGACAGTATTTCTGCATATGAGGGGGTGTCCTACTTCATAGCAGAAATCTGTCCACTTATTTCTTCGGTCGCCTTTCTAAGACCCAAGACTTCGGTCATCAGCTCGTCGTGGTTGTCTCCGCTGGCACCTCCATGTTCAAGCCTGTGCTTCTCCATGGCCCTTTGCTGGGTCTGGATCGCTTCTTTTAGAAGCGTAGAGTTCTCCCTGTTCGGGAGGTTGGTGTGTATTAAGTATAGGAGCTATGCGGTTTTCTATGACTTTTATAAACAGTTTATACAAATGCGAAGTTAAACTAATGGGTCTGTAATTAGCAATGTCAGCTTTATCTCCTTTTTTGTGTAGTAAAATAATATGTGCGTGACACATTTTCTCTTGGATCTGACCAGTTGATACAATGGAATTGAAAAACCTTGTTAAATGGGGTAGAAGAACAGATTTTCCTAATTTGAGCGATTCTGTAGTAAGGCCGTCTTCTCCTGGACTTTTGTTATATTTCATGTGTTTTAAGGCTTCTTGGACCTCCGTAATGTTGATTGGAGGTATATTTTTGCAGCAGTGTTCTGAATGGTTACCTTGTTGGGTAGGGTCTTTGTATATTTTTTTGTAATAATTGGTGGCTATTTCCATTATTTTATCTGAGCTTCCTTGTTATATTCCATTTTCGTCCCTCAAATTTGTTATCCAGCCCTAACTTCTAACAACCCCTTGCTTTGCAATTCTTAAAGACCTATTTGTGGCTAAGGCTGTTTTAACTAGTCTAGTGTTTTTATCCCTAATATCCTTTCTGATGCTTCTTTTTACTTGTTTATCTAATTTTCTGTATTCGGCTATGTTATTTTTTACCTTTTCTCTGTTTTCTATTAACCGTATGGTATTTCCACTGAATTTAAAGAATAAGTATCAATATACTTTAAGATTTCAAAAAATCTCTTGCCCTTCAGATCTGACAATACAAGGTTGTATCACAGTTGTACCACTCTACACTTCTAAAATCCTAGAAACATTGGGGCAAACAGATGAAACATTGCCACATAAAAACCCAATCCCCATCGAACACAACAACCAAAAATCCATCCATCCCTCTAAGCATATTGGAACATGCCACATCCCATAATGAAAAGCAAATAGCTTAAAAACCGATGCAACGCAGAGGGCTGACCCTCCAGTGTGGGTAGGCTGTACCACGCCGCTAATTGAGGCTCTCCCACTCAACACGAACAGACATGCACACATCATGGCATTTTAGTTCGCAGGAAACAAACAAGACAACGCAAGTGCAAATACTTAAAGGTTTACACAAAGAAAAATTGTTGTCATTCTTTTTAGTAAAAATAAAGTGCCTAGTAGTATAATCATAGTAAGCATAATTCACAAACAATGCTTGAAATTAAAACTTGGCAACCCATAACTTAGCTCCCTCTCCGAACTTTATCAAGTACCTAGCAAGAGTCAAGAACCTAGTAACAATAGAAAGATATCAAAACTGCGGAGTATAAGTTAGTGATAGGCATTAAGACTGTTGAAGAGCTATTTAGAGACTAAACTGCTAACCTTCATTTAGTAAAAGAGTGGCGCATATGGAAGAAGATCAATAGAAAATTGGTGACATTTTTACTTTTCGAATTAATAAACTTGAAGGCTACAAATTGTAGGCTTCGTTAAACACCTCATATTTGTAAATTTGATTTGTTTACATGCGCAAACTTACTTATATCAAAACATTATTAAAAACTTATCTTTTTAGAACCCGCAAAAAGCATTCTCAAGAACAAAACAGCTGCAGAAGTACAGAAGTCATTATACCGCCAAACAACAGGCAACAATAAGAAGTAGCGACCAAAAAGCCGCGGGATCGCCGCCGCGGGAGCCGGCACTCGGGACGCACGCAGGCAATAAAGATAGCAGCTAAACAATGCAACGTGAACAATTCACATAAATCCCGCGAACACCATTCACGAGTTGTATAAAACGCTCCCGACGGCTCGGCCCCAACTAGCAGACTAATAGCATTTGGCCTCTACGCTAAGTATTAATAATAATTTAAAAAATCTATAGGTACCTGCCATTTGTAGGATGATAAATATACCAAACACCACAAACTGAGTTAACCTACCTAATCTTCATAAAATATAAGGTGACGTCATTAAAGGTAGTTAGCATATGAACACAAAACTATAACATAAAGTAGATTACTAACATTATGCAAGTTTTGCAATGCTATTCCAATTAAAACAACTCAGAACCCATACCTCACAAAGCCCCATACATAGGACGAAGGCACACAAGTACATATTTGCCAGTCACAGTGCCGATACGTTCGTCATCATCATCACCATTACAACCGAAAGACGTCTACTGATGAACTTAGGCCTTTGCCAATGTTATCCACAACAACCGGCTCTGGGCTGCACATACACGTTATTCAGGGACAGACGACAGTCTTGCTAAATAACATGGAATAAACTAAACTCTGAACTATTTCATGGACATATTTCTTATTATTCTGTAATGAAATAATCTATTCATGATGCATTAGAAATATAGATTGTCGAAATAAACACCCTGATATTACATCTGGCAGTATTCCTCGGAAGCAGGTTTGGCGTGGCCCTTAAACAGCAATTCCATAACTTGTCATTGTCTCCGGAACAACCCGCTGAAGTCGCAATTGGCGTAACTTGTCGTCACAAAGTTTGAACCAGTTACAGCACTCTCCGGGGACGCCGTAATCGCCAATTGCGCCATATTACTCACATACACTTCTCCAAGTTAAAAAACAAAATGATAATGATGTTTCAGAAAGTTACGAAGTTTTGTCACCTGTAAAGACTTAAGTTTCAAAGTTTGCCAAAGTAAGTATCTCAGCCAGAATTATAGAAGTAATATTTAGAGAAACAGACGAAGATTAGGCTTAAATAACTTGGGGACAAACTTGAGATTTTAATTTATTAAAACTTATTGTGAAGTGAATTAAGAACTAAAACATTTCAGGATTTCAGGAGACTACTTTGGCTCTGGGAGCTTATTAAGGACATAATTATTTAACCAAAAGTACAGGTAGGCATTTGGCAGTTTTGCCGATTCGAGTACTCAATAAGGCAATATTCGTAATAGAAACATTACAGACATCACGTCCTCCATCACGTAATGCCACACCCTAGAGTGAATCAGGTTATAATCACACAGATTCCACCTGTCATACCTGCCGGGCTAGCCATATAACCGTGCCTGGTTTATTGCACACAACTCATCCACATTTCTCAATAAATCAATTGCCTATAACTTCCATAAATAATAATACGAAAACGGTTACCCCACATGATCAGCCACGAGAAGCGTTTAGCATCAGCAATAAACGCGGCAATCGCACTGAGCATTCATTTATAAAACATAATTAAGTGCAAGTCAGCGGAGCCGGGCCCGGCCGCCCGGCAGCCCGGCCGGCCCGGGCGCTGTTAATCCGGGTAATAAAGAAAAATACCCGGGAAGCGACGGCTAATTGTTATAAACTGGGCAAACATGCAAATTGGACGAGGAACGGACTTCCTCGGCGTTTTAATTCAAAAGTTATCTCGTTCGGAGGACTCTCCACACGGCGGGCGGGTCGATGCGTCGGCTAATCCGGCACAGGAGCGGCTTCCAGATGATGTTAACGTCGAGAATATTGTAATATCATCATTACTACGAAATCTTAACCAAAAGGGAGTACTTATTATAAAAAAAGTATATTAACTTAATAGCAATGAATTTTTAATAATAAGAGGAGGCCCAAGTCTGTTAATCGCTGGCATTTCGCTCGACTCGCAATACGTTAATATTAGTATATTAATTATTTGCTTAATAGTAGTACATACATACTGCTATAAAATAATTAACTAGTGCTACTGAAAGTGACGACGAGATGAACTTGAAGTACAACGAATGCCCGGGCTATATCTTCGCGTTGTCTTCATGACTGTTGGTGAAGCCGAAAACACACTGCATACCACTAACACCACGAACTTCACTTGATCTGCCATAATTCAGTCCATAGATAATACCTACGTATAAACCCATTTCTAACGGCGCGACCCCCAGTTCAAGAAATCTCTGTCAGGTCAGGGATCAAAGAGAATACCTATAACCACAAGGATTTTATGCACTTTTATACTAAAACTCCAAGAATTTCCTCCGAAACCCGGTTCTGTCAAACGGGTTGTAAGACCGGGGTTTTTCTGAACGAGGGGCGAAACGAATCGACTTAGCTTTTCCGTTGAATTTGTGTTGATTGATTAAACAGCAATTTAGTTCAAATGCTTCTTCCGGAGCCGGAAAACGTGAGGACCGACCCCTCGCCACTCATGTTGATGGGGATCAAAATTGATAGGGAATTTTAAACATCTTTAAAATAAATCGTTACGCTTAGGCAATAGGGGTTGGATTGATTGAGATTGTTGGTGCCTTTTTTGCATATTTCCTCGTAAGTATTGTAATGAACTAAGCGTGTAAAAAATTGTTGAGTAAGGAGAAGTAACACGATGTTTCTAGTCCATCTTCTTCTTAGTAGGAATAGCCTACCGTATGTCTTTCTGTCCCATGTATGTTTTATGATTCCGAAAGGGTGTGATTACTGTGACGTCCACTAGTCACAGGGGCAGTGCTCGGAGAGTAAATAAAACACTTATTCGATATTTCACTATAGTCGTGGCCGCACGTCCGCTCGGTACGACTGACAGCGCCTAAGTGACGCCCCCACCCCGCGCGTCCGGCGGCCATTACTATACAATTTATATTGACTACGTCACAATTACCTTAAAATAATAATAATTTAGTTATTTTCAACGCCCCACTCCCGGGCATGGCCCTCCCCACGAGGTGAATGAAGGCTACAAATTACAATCCACAACGCTGGCCAAGTGCAGGTTGGCGGATGTCACACATATATCGAAATTGGTTTGATTTTCTAACCTATCAACTATAAAATGTAAACCAAGTATACCTACTTCAGTATGAAAAGGCACAGGCTTCGCTAAGAGGACGGCGCCCCGCCCGCTTTATTATACACTATTTATATCATTTTAATGCAGTAACTGTTATCGTCCGAGAATTTTCATTTGTTAAAATCGTATTTCTGTCGCCGCGGCGGGTTGAATAGCTTGACTTGAAATCTTTCTCAAGTTATCAGTTTCCCAAAAGCGAGATTAAAATAGAAAAAATGTTTTGCTTTGTTTTTACATAAGTGCCTATATCATGTTAATCTAATTTACACCTACCCAACGACATAGAAAAAGCAAATTTATATTTCATCACTCATACTCGGAAAGTAGGCCTGAAGTTGCCTGAGGAGCGGGTTGAAAGTAATACTTTTCCGCCCTAGGGAGAATCGCTTTCAACTGACGGCTGTCAAATTATTAAAAAAAAACTAGTTCCATTTTCACATTTCTATGGAACCATGTTCCAACTTTTTCTACAGTCACTCAATTACACCGCGATGTAAAATTCAAATAACATAAATTTAAGTATTAATAAAAAGAATATATATTTTTAAATGACTTAATTATAATTTAGTTTCAACAATTTCTTTATAATAACATAGATTTGGGCAAAATATTTAAAGATGAAAATGAAAAATAATGGCTAAATATGGAAGTTGGCCGGCCAACGAAAAAAAAACAAAATAGGCGGCAATTCGATCTTTTTTTTCGAGTTGTAGAGTATTGTTCATACTTCCTTGTATTATTTATTTAGCCAATTCCTGTTTTTATTTTTACTTTCCTTGTATTCGTAATGAAAAGCACAGTGTTTACCTCGGGTGAAAGACTTATTTTGTCCCTCGATCTATTGGCCAAACCACGTCTCGGGCCAAAATAAGTTACATTCACCCCTTGTGTAACAATGTACTATTGTCTCTAACGTCTGTATATAATAAAATTATATTTTTTTTTTAATTAAAACTTGATAATGTATCTGAGTAGAACCTGCTTAATATAATGAGATACAACAATATAATTGCCTGTCGCAATAACAAAACGTATAATTCTCATAAAATCTATACCTGAATCGTAATTACAAAGTAGGTAAGTACTTACCTACCTTAATACAAAATGAATAGGTAGGTCAGCCACGTTTCTAAATAATTTCATTTTAATCAAAAAAATGTATTTTAGTCACACTATTTGATTTTTTAAATGATTTACACTATACAATTATTATTTTCAAAATAATAACCAGTTATTCGTGAAATATTAAGTAATTAAACGCTCGTTAAATAATCTTTAAGCACCCCAATCACCCATCGGTCTTCAATGTCGGAGTTTTCTACGTAATTCCGTGCAAACATTACATCTAGCTTGCGCAAGAATCGCGCCGCAGCATCGGACACTGTCTTGCGTTATTAGTGCCAGACTATCTCTGCGTTGCAGATACACGTATCGCGTTTACAATTTATTTACTAACAAATCATGAACTTTATCGATAGTTATATTCACCTGAAGATAACCAAAATCTGGATTATCATGTGTGGGTGTGAATGAATTTTTCTGAATAATTAATAATGTGATATTGTATCAAATCTTATCAACGAGTTTTTTCCAAGAGTCATCGTGATGTCGTCGTTCATCATGAAATTTATCCCAAATATCAATATCCTGTTATTATTGTGTATCAGCTGTGTGTACTCTACGTTTCTTTACACCCCAATGGTGGTGACGAGCCAGGGCAGGCTCAGAGGACTCCGGAGCGTCTCCGGGCAAAACCGATACTATGGGATCCCGTATGCCACCGCTGAGAGATTTCAAGTAAGTGTAAGGTGCATTCAAACATTTTTATTTATATTGCTATTACAAAATGTTCGCGATATATCTGTCACAGTGAGTGTTGATTTCTATATACGTCAACATTTCGAAATGTATTCTACCTATTCTGTAAAAGGTTTGCAACATTAAAAATCCAAGAATGATCCTATTTTTTGGTTGTTATTGTTTATTGCTCAACGATATATTCGTCACCAAACCCACTTACTGACAGAGATTCAGCAGATAAATTCTCTATGCATTTAATTCATAACTTTGTTTTCAGCCACCGAAACTCTCGAAAAAATGGAAGGGAGTTTTTAACGCAATTCGCCGTTACACTTCCTGCGCGCAAGGTGTTTCCTTCTTTCAATTGGGCTCAGAGGACTGCCTGCACCTCGACGTTTACACTCCCGAACACGCTACAACACTCGATAAACTACCCGTCCTTGTATTCATTCACGGCGGTGCCTATTATTACGGCAGTAAATGGCACTACGACCCTGAATTTCTAGTCACGAAAAATGTTGTAGTCGTAATAGTCAATTATAGAGTGGGAGTTTTGGGCTTTCTATGTTTGAATGGAGTCGCAAACCTTGGACTAAAAGACCAGGTTGCGGCCTTAAAATGGATACAGAATAATATAGCAGCGTTCGGAGGAGACCCAGATAACGTGACCATATCTGGTCAAAGCGCCGGGGCTAGTGCCGCTGCGATGCATTTTCTATCCAAATCTAGTAAAGGACTGTTCCATAAGGCATTCCTAATGAGTGGTGCAGCCATAACCCCATGGGCTTTTAATGTAGAACCACACAAACCTGCTTCCGAAGACGCAGCTAAAATCGGAAATGCCAAAAATGAACAAGACATTTATAACACATTCCTAAATGCGAGTACAAGCGATTTACTAACTGCTACATTGGACACTTCAATAAATCCAAGATATTTTAAGTATTCTCCTTGCGTCGACAGCAATTTTACTGATCCATTCTTCCCCGACACTCCATACAACATAATAAAATCAGGAGACTTCAACAAAGTGCCGATGATCATCGGTTCCGCTGACGTGGAAGGTATGCTGTTCTATGGATTACACAATCAAAGGACCTTACAAAAACTAAGCGTCGATTTCGTCGAAATGTTGCCATCAGTTTTTTCCTGGTGCTCCTTGGAAGATAAAAGGATAATAGCTGAAAAACTTCGGTCACATTATTTCGGTAATCGAACTATCAGCAGTAAGGAATCCATTAAAGGCGTCGTGGACCTTTACTCCGACTGGCTCGCTTACGCATCGGTCGACGCGTTTTCGCAACTGATGACTGAGTATTCTGATAAACCGGTATACAATTACATGTTTTCGTATGAAGGTGACCGCAACTTCGCAAAAATATTATTCGGTGGAGGTTCTGGTTTGAAAGGAGCTTCCCATTCTGATGATATTTTCTACATATTTAAGCCCGGAGCCATGTCCGTGCTCCTGAGCGATTCTGACAAGTTGTTAATCGATAGATGGACTACAATGATAGTGAATTTCATGAAGTACGGGTAAGTGTAGTCATATACTGATAAGTGGATAGATATATTATGCTAGTGTATCAATAGGCGTTTGGTTTTCGATTCTGACCCGACCCGCCCATCGACCATCAAATCAAACATTCGCTGGGTGGTAAACTGTGTAAACGTAAATAAGGCCTAACGTTTAACTGTAAATTTCTTGTTATAAAATAGTTTGTTATGCAAGACTAACTCGCGGAATTTATAAGTAATTCGCCTATGGAGTAAACAAATAAATAGGTGGGTATACCTACGTAGTATTTCATCCATGGTAGTTACGCCAGCAGCGTTCAATACTAGGGAAATTTCTTTTATATTACAACAGTCTATTACTTACATAGTATTGAGTCGTACTGTTTTCTTTGGCTATTATATGGTAATGCCATCAATTTACTAGTGTACCTATTACTCTCTAGTACCTACCTACTTTTTACTAACAATGGTGTTCAACACCAGGCAATGCCTGCTCACGTTGTGCTGCTGTTCCTGAGAATGTAAATCATTTTTCATTCTATAGAAAAGAGTAGATAACCATTGAATTTCTTGCCGGATCTTCGCAGTGGAAGCAGCATTCCGAACCGGTTGTACCTAGATTCTGACTATTCATAAGTGCTTTGTTGGCCTACATGAATATTTTTATTTTTGTCACATGCGTATTATCACACGTTTTAATATAAGTAATCAGACAAACTACTGTTTAATATAAAATGTAGTTTTATAAATCCGTTTACTGTCTCATTGTTTTCTGTTATGTTCCAGGGATCCCACGCCTCGTAAAACGAAGCTACTACCAGTTCGCTGGGCGGCAACCGCCACCAACAGAAGTCAGATCATGCGGCTCGACCGGCGGCTCACTGTCACGGACTTGCCAACCAGTCACAAAGGAGGGTTCCTCCTTGATCTCCTATGTACTTATGGATTAAAGGGGTATGTGCCCTGTGAGAGTGAAATGCGATGTAACGCTGCTGAAACTAGTTATATCAAGAGTAATTATATTGATATAAGAAAATGAACACTGGAATTATGTTGAATATAAAACAATTAGTAAGTAACTTAAGGCTGTAACATTTGATTTTCAAGGCAAAACCTGGGTAGCTGTATTATATTCGGATAACAAACTCGATGTGACGCTCATGAAGGTAACTACCTAAAACATATATTTTCTTACTGCCTCTGACAATGCAGCCCTACGGGGACAGTTTTTATTCATAAGAACATGGACAGATAAGTTAGGTACCTACTATACTGAGCTAAGTCTAAATAGAATGTAGATAGTTTTATTTTATGCAATGCAAACATGGCTAGGTCACCATCTATCAAATACAATATTTAGCTTTCCAAAAGACATTTCCCTAAATTCCCCGAGCTGTAATGTTTACATATAGCATAACTTCCGATGCCGCCGACGCAGCTCGAATGCGCTGTCCACTGCCATACACATTTATTGCTTCATAAATTCCGAATTCGTCCATAATACGTTTCAAGACTGCGGGCAAACACGAAAATGTGAACCCTCCGCATTGATAATAAAATATTCCACTCCATACATTTCCGTGAAGGAATGCGGTGCGGTGGGGCAAACAAAGCGAGTTGGTGGGAGATGGAGGCGCGCACGGTATATAAACTATAAATCTGCAAACACGCTCGAGGGCGCAGCAAACAGTTCGCGCTGGATTTATAAATATGCAGATCAAATATTAAAAGGAGAGCCACAAGATCATCCGGGAACGGGTACAGAGCAGCCAGCGGAGAAGCGACACAGAGCCTTCTGCCTCATCGATTCAGCACAAGGCCATACTTGACCATCTAATATCATCGCTTCAATATCACTTTTGTATTATTAAACTACATCAGCATCACCTTATATTATGTTTGGACAAACGAAAGATGTACCTAAAGAATGTGTAATAATAAGACATTATTACAAATTCTCTGGATGTACCTAACAGATAGTTTGTTATAGCTACAAGGTATTAAATAATTTCCCACAATGTCGCATTAACAACGGCTTACTCGTGGTTATATTGGTAAAAAAAACTAAATAATACCTACTGCGAAAAGTGTATCCAACCATCTCACAGAACTCAAATGATGTGACCCATCTTCGTCGACGCTAGTGTTTGCAGGCGCCGGCAGCAGTGCACTGACTGGCATCGTCGCAGAATAAATATTCAATGTTTTCATTCAATTTCTCGCGATCCCAACCCCGCGGCTCTCTCCGGCCGCCGCGCAGCTGGACCGAAGCTCAAGGAACATGGATACTAACTTGATATTCAGTGGATCTATAGTGCTTGGTTTTCTTGTAAAGGAAATTGTTGATACATAATTTATATCACCCACCGCGACGGCTTCGGCAGGCGAGGTAGCGACCCGACAGCACCAGGTGCATGCAACTAACTGAAATCGTAGGTGGCCTACATCCATAGGGACCATCAGGTAGGTAGGTAATTAATATCCAAACGACTAAGTACATTGATTAGTTAAACAAGTTATTCCCCTATCCAGATTCATAATCATACCGGCAGACAAGAATTTTCGAAGATTTAATAAAAATCGGTTAGAGACATAAATCGGCAATAATCGCCACATGCCGGGATCCTGGAGGGAGCCGAATTTATGGAGCGATCTCACATCAATTAACATAATTATTCAATGACTCGTTATCTACACGTGCCATTTTAAATTCACTTTTTATAATAGGTATTCGGTTTTATAAATCGATGCGATGCAATATTTCAATAATGAGGGTTTTAATGGGGTGCGAAGATAAATGTATAAGCACGTAGTTACTGTTTGTTTCCATACTACGGCGCCGGCGGCGTAGGGAGAAAGTGACATTGTTGCAGAGTTATGTCTCTTTTAATCCGTGTGTGTGCAGTGTAACAGCGTAGGTATACTTGTAATACTTGCCTATATAAAAAAAAAAGTATCTAGATTGTGTTGTGCTACCCTAGAAATATTAAATAAGTGTATCTTTGTTCTGTGGAAACCTATGAGTATTTATAAATTACTCGTCTTCTTTGCAGATGAAACATACGCTCGAAACATATTGTTGACTCTATTTCATGACAACAAAAATAGAAACGACAACATGTTTCGTGTGAATGTTTCTCCTAGTGCAAACGTAGTGTTGTTGAACCTCTGACGGGACCAGATGCAACGATATAGCGACTTCAGCTATATCGGCAAAAACCTCTGGCAAAAGCTATTCGCACTGTGGTGTAATAAGCAATAATTATGATAATCTTCTCGTAATGGTATCATTAAATCAAACTCAAGCAGGCGGTTTAAACATAATATATTATTAAAAAAGAAAACAATACAATATAAGAACAATATTGTAGACTGATCTTCACAGAAGTACTCGAGGCTGAGGCAATGTCCGATCGCTGCTATAGCTCAAGTATTAATTCTGTGTAATGCATGTAGATGTGAATGAAATAGCAGTAACAATGCACCGTCTTTAGTCAAACAATTTTCTATATGATCGCTCGGGTTGATTATGAACCATGTTCATGATATAATTTCCTTGTGTTCATAGGGTACGACAAAATTGTCTGACATGAAAGCTAAATTGTTTGTCGATAAAGGGTATTCAGTCGAGTTAATACTTGAGCAAGCAGCGCTACATGAAAACTTACACACGCGACAAGCTTATTGAAAACAAGTCAGATTAAAATACATTTTCCTTCGCCGTTTCGAGACAACGACGTTTGTATAATTAAAATTGCAATATGGAATAAAAGCCTCCTACTACGTTATCGATACTTTGCATTTGTTCAGAACCAAATTACTGTTGCTTTATTAGGAACATCGGCATTTATATAATCTTTTCTTTAATATTAATAAGGGTGGGCCGTGTGCGTAAGTTTGTCATAAGGGGTTACTTCCACGACTGCGAACGAGATTGTAGCCATTGCTTACTTACATTAACGTCGTAACTGGCCATAGACAGTCCTCATGTCGTCTTTTTGCCAATGGTGCCGCCACTGCACTTAGCTACAACCCGATAAATGTTCAGAGAGAATCGATATTATTTAACATATCGATATTCCTATATCGATGACCTAAATGCAGTAGCGACATTATCAAATTCGTAAATCTTAGTATCTCTACACTCCTCTCACTTTATATATCTCTATATTAAACTTTAGCGGTAACACTGTTGCGATGTGGTCGAGTATCCAAAAACATCATTTTGTTAGTCGATTATTCACTAAAAATTGTGTATTGCTATTATTATTGACTAAACATCTGTACATAGTGTCGCATCGAAACTAAAGTATTCGATGTTTTAAAAACAAAAATCGATCTAAAAATACTTAGCCGATAGTGATTTTTGTATACGTACTTACATTGAAAAAATATCGAAATCGACACTTCGATACTTTTCCTAGTAAGCATCAAGTAAATCAGGGAAATAAAAAATAATAATTAAAAACATCCAGTTTAGCGACAACAGTGCTCCGCGGTGACCGTTACAGTTACTTTAATTAGTTTCTATAACGATATAATATAATCTATTACACGCTACAGACAATATACAGCGCATTCCCGACACATAATTACATCTACATTCGAATAAACTCCATATATCACAACGTCCATTATCGTTGAGGTCGTCTCAGGGCACACAGTTCAATATTTACTTCTTTAATTACACGTTTATATTTCTCACTTCATAATATAAAACATCTTCGAGCGGGCGGCGGAGCGTCGAATAATCATTAAAAAAACTTAACCTAATCATAAACTTATAAAAACTTCAGAAGCTTCCGACTGTCCCTGACTGGAAATTCACATTAATTTAAACTATTTTTGCTCAGTTAAATCATTTAACGGCAGTACTTTTATTCGTTTATCAACAGCGTCCAAAGTACTCTCGAGGGGAACAGGTACTATTACTAGGTCCCTGGCGCCCCCATGACGTCACAGAGCCCCCGAGCTCGCCGAGTGACCGAGTCCCACCGCCGACGCTCCGGCGCCGCCTCAAGCGACTATCACCCATAATAAAGCGGCTTAAGCAACAATATGCTAAGCTTCAACACGTTCTATATTACACCGGTATTTGGCGTTAAGTCCCACACATGCCTCGTGATAATACTCACCTACAAAATGAATGGTCACATAAGGCATTCGATGTGCGTTATTTGATTGAAGATCGTTCGATACAAAATTGATATTTATGTACAATTGTAATACGATCCGTATTGCTTCGTGTATTGCATCCCGCGATGGATAAGCTGTGCGGTAGTCATGACGTCAAATAGGTTTGGAGGTACAAAATTATTATTTAGTCAGTCTGGGACGCCTCACTCACTGCAAGAATTTTATGAATTCTAGCGGCCCTAGTAGCAGCTTGAAAACAGGCAATCCAAGTCCATAATTTAGTCTGGCAACACTGTAAATTAAAGTGGCTCGACTCGCCTTTATGATTTTGAGTCAAATTCAAACATAGTGAACACAACAATTATTGAATTTTATTAATATTAGTATTGCGACTATTTATTTATTAAATTTAACGAGCGAGGACACACTTCGGGTGGTATTCACGGGAAGCATGTTCTGTGACGGATCAGCCAAGCGGAGGCAGTACTACTTGGATGCCACACCGAACAGCCTGGCCACGAAAGTTATCGACGGCGGCGGGCAGAGGAATCGGCCGAAATCATCCTCGAGCTGGACTTATAGCGCGAGCCAGCTGCAGTATTGCGGATAACGGAGAGCCTAATATCGCCGGGGCGGGGTCGGTCATCGTCACAGATATAGATTTACATAGATAACGCAAGTATCACGATTTGTATAAAAACCAAGCGTGCCGAATTTTTAACACCTACTGTGACGTCATTAGTGATGGGAAATCCAAACCGGTGCAAAGACATGCCGCCGATGCTCCTCCGCTCGTTACGATTCTCTCGAGTGATTATCTCGCTCATACTCATATTTTTTTATATCTGTAGTCGCGCGGACTTTAAGTTAGCGGCGACCAACCTTGACGCTTGGTCGGGGTTTCGGACACGCGCGAAGAACATGCATTTGCGTTATCTATGTAAATCTATATCTGAGGTCAACGTCGACCGCAAAGGCGGGGGAAGGCGCCGGCGACTATGTCCAGGGGTGGCGGCGGGTGCGTCTGACGCGGAGCTCAGCGCGGGGCGCGGCGCGCGCGGCGGCGGGGGCGCGGGGCGGGGGCGGCGGGGGCGGGGCGGCGGGGCGGCGCGCGGCGTCAGCGGCGCAGCAGCGCGGGCAGGTCGGCGAAGGCGCAGGCGCCCAGCCCGCCGCGCGACATGCGCCGCAGCAGCTCGCGCGAGTGCGACACGCACGCCTCCACCGGCGAGATCCACTTCATGCCCTGCGCCTCTGCACCGCGCACACACACGCACACCGCCGTTACTGCCGCGGACCGGAGCCCGGGCAGCCTCGCGAGTTTTATAACTCAACGATGATAGCTACCCTCTTAATCACCAGGCTGTATCGTTCCATACGACGCAATGTTTGTCCTATGGGTCCCGTCCGATGGACCAGGGACGATCCCGGTGACCCCCGGTCCAGGGCGAATTACGAGAAGGCCATTTCCGAAATTTGCCCCGACGGGAATCGAACCCGCAACCGCCATATTTAGTGAGCTGTGAGCCACTCGAACCACTGCGCCAAGCGTTTTCAGTAATCAATGGAGCGGTAATCGAGTTATAAAAACAGAGCTTTCTTTTTTTAAACCCTTCGACGGTGACGTTCCTATCGCCCCTTCCTCCTCAAAATTGCTGGGACTAAATTGATGATTCAGAAGGGAATAATGTATAACGTTACCTAGTATAGCGGAGTTGAGCGCCTCGCACACGGCCTCCCGGCGCACGGGCTGCAGCTGCCAGCCCACGGGGCTGTCCCACGGGTTGCTGTACGCCAGCAGGCTGAACGCGTCCTGGCGCCCCACAAACATACACATAAGCATCCCTACATATTGTAGTAACATCCACCAGCCTCGACTAGCTGTCCTGCCGTCCTACTCATAGTCGTAATGTAAGAGAGCGTCACTGTTAGTAGTATTGAGCGCGGTATAGTACCTCGAGCATCGACTTGACGAACTGGTCCTGCTGCAGCTTCTGGCTCATCGCGTTGAGCTCGCGCCCGAACGCGAGCATGCGCTCCACCGACGCGCGCGAGCTGCCCGCGCCCTCCGCATCTACGCACACCGCACCGGCTCAGCGACACAGTACACAGTGCACAGTACACAGTACACAGTAGTGCACAGTGCGACAGTAGCGTCGATCAACGGATTTACGAGTATATTTCAATTTCATACATATCAAAGTTTAGTAAGGAATCAGTACTTTGAAAAGTAAATTCGTAAATACAAAAAAACTCTACCGAACCGTCCGGACCGGTTCAAAGTACACAAAATCAAGCAATAGGGAAATTGGTAATAGTAGACAAATGCTGGAAGTGGAGCACCTACCGTCCTCTATAGAGAATTGTACACTGAACATACACAACATCCTTATATCGACGCCTGTGCATATTAGTAAACGATTTAAACTAAAACTAGGAAATAACTTAGATAATAAAAACCCTCAAAGTTATCCGGCGATCTCGAGGAGACAGGATGAAATCAACATTGTGCTCAGGAACAACACTTTAGTACCGAGTGTGTCACGGACCATGCAGTGTGTCTGTTAACCCCTCGTGTGGAATATAATACATAATAAAATATATTAATAATATACGCTATAATAAAAAGCATTTTAGATTTACAAACTTAACTATACCATCGGCGGCGTCGCTGCTGACGCTACTAAACCATGACGTCTTCATAAAGCGACTTTAGTTCTAAATTCAACTACTAGTATGGGTAAGTTTGCGGCGGCTGAGTTCACACTAGTGTAGAGTACATGCCAGACCTCTAACCATCCCTTGAGCCCGTTTGACATGCTTTAGAAAATGCTAGAATTTACTGGAACTATAGGTTTACTAAAAACGTACATTTTCAACCTTACTTTTGCATAGACATTGTATTTTATGTGAAAATAATTGAATATGAAATACAAATTATTGCCTACTTATTGCAAAATGTTTTTATAGTACCGACTGCAAATTAAGTTGACAATAAATGTACAGATTCATACTTACAGACTTTCTAATAACACAAAAACAAAAGAAATACATACTTTACCGCCCGCGCCGATACAGATGGCCATCGCTTCATTCGCGATACACGTTAGTTATGTGCAAGGATGCTTCAACCAAATGTGGTGTTAGTAGCGTCAACTATGACCTTATCATTCTAACATGAGAGCACCCATTGGGACACGGCTTCATATTATCTCAGAATTAATTATACATTAGTGTCTAATTTCGCAAAAAAATACACATTTATATAATTACTAGCTGTGCGGCCTTCGTCCCCGAAGTATTAAACTTAAGAAAAATTTCGGGATTATCGGGATAAAAAGTCCTATGTGTTAATCCCGGATATAAACTATCTGTGTTCCAAATTTCATCCAAATCAGTTCAGTAGTTTTTGCCTGAAAGAGTAACAAACATCCACACTCACAAACTTTCGCATTTATAATATTAGTAGGATGTAAGGATCCTACATTTTTTCGATTAAATTGTTAGCAGTGCCACAGAATACATAATTAGTAATGAGTACATAAGGCACTCAGCTGGGACAAAAAAATAAAGCTACTGTCACTACTCGGCAATAAGGTACAAACTCGATTGATTCGAGGGCCCGGCCGGCTGTGCTAAGGGTTACTGCGAGACTTTAGCTTTCCCGGGACACGCCGAGGGTGAGAAGCTTGGGGTCTCCGCTGGACATCACCGGAGTGGTGCAGGCATATGTAGGGCCTAGTCCCAATTGTTTTAAGAATGGGTGCGCCCATGTTTCTATTGAGCAGAGCCAACAAATCTAAACTAGATTCTTATAAAAAATCGATATCGACATGCATTTGACAACACACTAGTACATAATCCAATAGGGAATTTATAAAGGATGACATTGGTTCGGCAAAGTAAAAAATAACAAACGGAGTTGTCAAATGAAGATAATAATATGAGAAACTGAAGCGATGACTATTGACCCACTCTGGTTCCCGCAGGAGTATTTTAATACATTAAAACTAAGTTTTTACCAACATAAATATTGAATTTAGTCCTCTATATTCAATATAATTGTTGATAATTTATCGTTAATATTAAAAATTATAAGCATGTTTCTACCCTGTTCACACTTAACCCTTATTTATTCGATACAAAGACGCCAATCGCGTGAACCACTTATCACTGGAAATCTGTGTCACAAGAGGTTTACTACGACATGCGGAAAAAACTAGGTCCACTAGATCTTATACATTATCACGTAATTTTTTTTAAAAAGGAGGCCAGATTGTGGTTATTTTGTGGAGAGAATGGTAACACGAAGGTGTTTCGCCTCGACTGGCGAGTGGGTATGGGTAGTGGGTAGGGGTAGTGGGTAGGGGTAGTGGGTAGGGGTAGTGGGTAGGGGTAGTGGGTAGGGGTAGTGGGTAGTGGGTAGTGGGGAGTGGGTAGTGGGCAGTGGGCAGTGGGCAGTGGGTAGTGGGGAGTGGGTAGTGGGTATGGTACGCACCCGCGAATTGCGCGAGCGCGGCGATGCTCTGCGTGACGCCGGGCATCCCCTTGACGAGCGGCAGCCGCGCCGCACCTACAAGCACGCGCCGAGTCACGCGCTGACCGACCACCCGCGCCCGCGCTCGCACTCGCACGCGCACTCGCACTCGCAATTGACATACTGAACACTACTAGGTGTCCGCTTACAGTGCACTATACTTTAAAAACGATACCGTGAACAGCAATCGACTAAATAGATATCTCTCAGTCGATTGCAAAATATAATACAATGATCGGAAAAATCAACTAAATACGTCTCATATCGAAAATAGAATGCACTTCCTTGGCCCGCTCTCGGCTGGAGGCTCGCTCGTGCCGGGTGGCAGTCAGCCGCCGACGCAACCCCGCCCCTGCGAGCTAGCACAGCGAACACAAGACACAGCACGTGTAGAAAATGCTCGTAGATTTTATCAAGTTTAAATTTACAATACTCGGCATTGGATTCAGTTATTTTCTGGCTTGCAGTCGCTGCGATAGCAAAGCATTGCAATAGCGATAGCGAACCAGAGGTACGAGTCGATGTAGCACACGGTGTCGAGGGTACTGATGGAATTATGTACGACACGATAGAACGGCAAATAGGGCTTCGACCATACTAATAAAGCCATTTTATAGGCATTAGTGAATGTAATCGAATCCCATAATATGCTGTAAATTTATAGAAACAATTTAGCTGCGTATTGTTATAACTTGCACCTCAATTTAATAGGCGCGCGCAAGCGATGACGCACGCTAGCTGAGTCAAACGGAACCAAAATAAAAACGCAATATGTGCCGATGTGTGATGTCGATACTAATGCAATGTTACATGAGCCGTTAGTTAACAAGCCGGTGCAAATCGACTAAACGCATGCCGACTAACTGTGACTGCACCGCACTAGTAATCTGGCAACAACGATATTATTCGATTTGTTTGCTAGATAGGATGAATTCTTTATTAAAGTAGGACACAATATTTTGTAGATTTGCCTCAAATACTATAAAATATTGTGGTCCTTGTAAAAACATAGAACAAATAGGTTATTTTTGTACCCTACAATACACCATTATGGGGGTCTTCTTAAGGCGCATAAAAGCTAACTATGAAAATAAAACAAAAAACCGCCACATAATATCTAAATAAGGAATCACTCTCGTGTAGGATTTTAAATCAGGTATTCTTTTAGTGCCCTGTTAACTTCAAATAAGTGTCTATTTATAGCTTATCGTTACTTTTACAGTAATTAACTAGTGTTACATAATCAATCTACATCGTTAGTTATCGAGGCACGGTGACTGACTTCAATCGTAATTTAAGAGCGACTACAAATAGTGCGACAAAGCATGTCTGCCGTACCGTGGGAAACAATCCGTCGACATTAGTCTACGTTAAAAATAATCAGTAACAATCTACGTTTATAAATAATTAACCGTTATTTACATTACCATGCATAAACTAAAAAGCGACAAGCAAATAATAATAGATAAATTAAAACAATGATAAAAATGTGTCTAAATAAAACAATAAATCTGATAAATCTGAATAATGAGTGAGTATGATGTGCAAATAATAATAAAATTATTATTATTCAATAATTGATACATATAAATTATAATATCATGTGTATGTTTATTTTATAAAACGGAGCATACTTTCGTTTCTGACAAAGGTACCCAGACGATAAAACATTATTTAATAGATAATGGTCACTCAGCGGTGCTAAATAACAATAGTTGAACAGGACGAGTTCGTTTCTAAGCATAAAACCGAGGCCGCCATTGCGGGAGATCCTTCACCACACCGAGGGTTTCTCTACAGGATCATCAAATAGGTCGGCAATCGAATCCGACCTAGAAGTCACTCCTTCTGCATATAAACGAGACTTGGTACAGTACAGTGTGTGTGTGTGTGCGTGTGTGTGCGTGTGCGTGCGGCGGGTACCTGTCCGCTCGCCGTTGGAGTGCGCGTGCGGCGGCGCCATGTCCACGTCGCCGTCCGCAGCCGCGGCCCCGCCCGCGCCCGCGCCTGCGCACGCGCCGCTCACATTAGTGTATCCTTAAGGTAACCGCTTGGCGCAATAGTTCGAGTTCGCCGCTCGACGCCCTGCACCGGGTGGTCGCGGGTTCGATTCCCGGCAGGGTTCATTTCGGAAATGCCCTTTTCGTAATTGGCTCCGGTCAGGGTGTCATCACTGGGATCGCCCCCAGTCCATTGTGCGGTATCCATAGTACAGTACGAGCGTAACTTAGTTTGAGACCATACAATTGGTGTTTTCGCGTGGCGATATTTGTTTATAAAGGTCGGAGAGGAGGCCCAAGCGAGCACGCTGCGTCACGACCAGGCTAGTGGGAACAAATAGTAGCGGTTTCTCGGCGGTCGAACCGATCGCCGCTTGCCGATGGAAACCGAAGGAATTGGGGTTTAAAGATACGCCCGCCGAGTAAAATGACGAGCCCGTGAATTCCTGTCCCCAAAATACGAGAACGGCAGTCACCCCCGGTGAATATATATTGTATAATATATAATTAAAAATCGGGCAAAAGCCCATGATAAAGGAAGATCAGTCCTGTGCAGACACGGCAACACGTGGAACGGCGTACCGTTGATGGCGTGGTCGGGGCGCTCGCGGCCGTTGGCGCAGGCGCCGCGCCCCGTGTGCGCGATCACCGACGCCGCGGGGGGCGCGGGGGGGCGCGGGGGCGGCGGGGGCGGCGGGGGGCGCGGGGGCGGCGTCCTCGTGCACCTGCACACACACACACGCACGCACACATCACCGCCTGTGTCGTGACTATACCCCGGCCATGGGAAGCGATACGAAATGATAAACATGTCTGCGTTCGCGTCGATCACCGCCAAGCTTGCCGCCGTTCGACCGGTCGGCGGCCGTTTTATAAATCCAATAATTTTTGTATCACCTCTCGTCGGTCATGGTACACGGTGTATTGCACATGCAAATTCCCGGCGACGCGAAGCTGGAGTCGCGTGTCGACAATATAATTTACACTGTATATAATTTAGTTCCGCACTTTGCCGCCGAATTTCGACCTAGTCCAATGAACAATTAATAACGGTCGACGGTCTTGTAACAACAAAGCCGCCGGGCTCGGGCCACGGGCGATAATGTTCCGCCCATGAACTGGTAATGACCAGGTCGTTCTGTCGGAGCTATGGGCTACCAATTGAACCGCCGAGAAAATGCATTCCAGTGAATTAATTCTAGTGCCAACATATTATATTGTAAGTTGGCATAAAAATTGAATTTTCAATTTTATTTCGGCTCAGTAGTGCCTACAAACGATGAATATGTCGCCGCCAAATAGCTTAATTCGCCGTTCAATTAACAGCCTAGGCACTTAACTAAACGGCGCCGTTCAACTAACGGCCTGAATGATATTCAGCCGTATCGTCTATTACAACATTTAATAAACTGGCTGGCTAATGGTTAGGCAACTGGTTGACATTTAAGTAGGTACTACAAAACTTTTTCAAAATACTACCCGAGCAGAACGACCTGGATGGGTTTAGGTTAGGGTTATTTTTTTTATGACCCCACAGAAACCCCACCCGGCAAATAGATTCGGTGGATCTAAAAAAAAACGTAAAAAACCTAAGTACCTAATAAAATTATTCCATCAAAGTTGTTTTTCCGACGCCATATTGACCAAAGAGAATATAGAATATAGAGATATTGACAGTTTGGTGAGTTTCGGCGCTAGGTGGCAGAAAGTAGGACTAAATTGAAATGAACAGGCTAGGCAGGTAATTAAACGGCTAGGCAAGTAGTTAAACGTCATCGATCCAAGTCATTTGCCTAGCTGTTTGATCAAATGGCTGAATATCATTCAGGCCACTAGTTGAACGGCGCCGTTTAGTTAAGTGCCTAGGCTGTTAATTGAACGGCGAATTAAGCTAGTTGGCGGCGACAAATATATTATAACACGATCGTACTAATAAATCAATATGGTAAAACACTTAGGGCTGTCCACACCACGTTTTTCAAACGCGCTTTTATCCTCCAAAAGTCTACCGTCTAACGTCGTCTACTGCGTCTGACTCGCGTGCGTATCGCGTCTGTATCGCTACAAACGCGCGTTTAATAAACGTGTTGTGCGTAGGAGCGGGCGCTGACCTCGGCGTCGGAGCCGTTGACCATCTCGACGAACTGGCGGTACTTGAGCAGGAACAGCAGGTCGGCGTCGCGCTCCAGCAGCCCCGGGTACAGCGCGCGGCTCAGCTCGATGGCCTCGCCCACGCGCCCCGCCAGCACCAGCTTCGACACCCCTGCACCCCACACACACACACACCTCTCACTATTGGCCACCTACTTAACCCACAAAAAATCTATCCCAGGTACCCCCATAGGTCGTTTTACCTGGGATAGGTTTTTTGTGGATCATAAAAGAAACTCCAACCTAAACTATAGGTAGTTTAGAAATCATATCATAGTAGAAAGGTTGTTCTTCATTAATTAGCTTAGTCAATGTTCAAGTACGCTGGTGCATATTAATATTTATTATTGTTTCACAGTGCTTCGGATATTCACGCTTTATATAAAGAATTCTCTCCCTCTCCGTGAGGAAACGTGAGGTACGAAAGGCGTGCTTTTATTACACCTCCTGATTCTATTATAAAAGCGTGAAATAGCCACCAGCCCCCTTAATACTAATAAAATAATTATTTAATCTCACGTTGTCTGTTTTTAATGGATGCTATGTCCTCGTCGATGTGCTGCCCGGTGGCGCGGGAGAAGGCCTGCGCAGTGCTGCAGTACCCGTGGTGCACCAGGTACGTCGACACCATCCTGGAAATCGAAATGTACAAAGTTCTGTTAATATACACCGGGAGCAAGCCGATAAACCCTCATAGTGGAATCGTCGTCAACATGCAGTAGAACCCGCTGAGCATTTTACGCTAGATCGTGCAACTGTATACATGTTTTCATACATTTATTTACGCTTAATACGATTCGTCATCCCGACTAATACCTATGCGCCACTAACACGTACCTATTATCTCCTGGATATTCTTCCATTGATAACAATGTGGCACCGTCCGATCATATTTACGTACGTTTTATTTTCTCTATCCCGCATAATACGCTTTCTCGCTTAAGATGCGTTTTGATTGGGTCCCTGTGAAATCGTCTTAGACGGGTTTTACTGTATATAAATGATGTTTGTCATGATATTATGTTCTCCCTGGCTCCCCCCGCTCCCCTCGTGCTGACCTGTGCAGCACCTGCTGCCACTGGCCCTGCTCGTCGGGCAGCGGGAACTCGTCGATGGCGAGGCGCGTGCGCGCGCGCAGCTCACGCAGCATGTCCTCGATGTCGAACACGAACGGCTGCTGCCCGAAGTTGGCGTCCACCACCTCGCCCGGCGTCTGCAGACCCACTGTTGGATATAGGTTTGGCTGGAAAAAATAAAGGTCCAATAAATACAGGGTGAAATTTAACTCGATGGGCAAATCGATACTAATATATGACAAAATATTAAATACAAATAGTTGTTAAAAAATAATGCTGATTGTATCCATTTAAACCATGCCACATCGTTTTATTGTACCTACTCAGTCTCATACACACGTTCTTTATCGTATCCTGTGGTTATTCACTGATATATTTATAAGATTTAAATAACAGTATTGATACTTTCTATTTTGTTTGATATTTTAAGTAATAAGTATCACAGAATTCATGTACCTTAGTGATGTCCCATAAATTGTCTTTGGTACGCAAAAGATCACTCACTCATGGCAGTTTGGCCATTGAATGCAATTTCACCCTGTATCGTGTGATATACTTTTAAAATGGCTATTGACATAACTAATTATATCTCATTATTATTATTTTGCTGTGCCCGACAGGGTCCATATTGATCTTTCACCATGATAAACCATCTTTGTAATACATATGGAATGCAATAAAGTATTGACTATTGACTAAAATAGATAATCAATTCTGAAATGTATACCGGCAGTCCTCTGAATGCAATTCCAAGATGATGTCCATTCTTAGTGTAGAAGCAGGTGTTGTCGACGAGGTTGACGCCGCAGCCGATGACGTCGCCGGTGGTGAAGGTGGGCCCGTACGGCTGCCCCGTGCCGGACGAGCAGAACGAGTGCCCGTCGTCGCCGTGGTAGCCGTACGAATGTTTATCCCACCCTGGAATATTACGTAGCTATATTAAAGCTTTTAGAATGTCGGTCGACCATGAGCCAGTGTAGGACGACTGCCAAAAGTGAACTGATGAAGCAAGATGCCGGCGGATGAAGTTGCACCGTGATATGTGGAAGTAATCGGAGCAGAGTTATGTCCAGCAGTGAAAGTCTTCCAATTGATGAATGGACTGCATAATAGACAAATAGTTTGATCTGTATTCATAGACCAGTTAATTACAGTATTGTGGAGGGTGGACCAATGAAATATCGTCACTCACCGGGTAATCTGTTCATGTTAACCCCATGTGCGGAGAGTCCGATGCCCATGTAGCCATCGCGGCCCTTCGACACGATCCGCACCTCGAAGTAGTAGAGGCCGCACGCCGCCGGGATCGGGTGCGTGGCGCGCACGCTGGCCGCGTCCTTGTGCGTCTTGCCATGACCTGCGCACGCGCAACATGCTACTTGCAGATATGTAATAAGATGTAACCTTGTAAACAACTAGATGCGATACTCGCTGTGCGTTTGACTCCTCACCCGCCCGGAATCTAGTACATTTGAGTGTCCCAGTATAGTGCCAGTGCCACTAATTTGTTTAGTCTTGGCCAGTTTGGGCGTGCAGGTTTAGGGGTGCAGTTTCAGGCTGATATTGATAAGCAGGCCATACATAACTTCTCCAGTGCTTTAATGGTGGAGGTTACTAAGAAGCTCTCAGAGCAAGCCACAACTTATTCTAAAGACCATTTCGTTAACTACTTAAATTATTAGAAATAAGATTCAATTTAAGATTAAATACCAACTGGAGAAATATGAGACGCTAACTAAATAGAAAGCGCTTAACAACCCTGAGGCTACAGCCCAAACCCTGAGGCTACAGCCCAAACCCTGAGGCTACAATCCATCTTAAGGCACCGCTAAGTTCATTAGTACGTGCTCAGTAGTTAGTAGTTTCGATTTGTCAACTTGTTAGAATTGCTTTAACTTATCAATACAATCCACCAAGTAATCTAGAACATTGATTACAAGTTAGGTCTCCAATCCCCTGCATCTTATCAAAGCAAAGTTGGAAATTTTGAGAACTTCGCTACAGTGATGGACACTGTATTACATAAACGAGTAAGATACCAAAATTGCGTAACAACACAAAGCTTTCAATGAGAGATGCAGGCGGCGATCTTTGGACGGTGTCTTTAAGAAAGAATCTCCGAATGATGTTCAGAGTCTCCTCCGATATTATTAGCACCTTGTCGTTGGTTTTGCACGTCGACGGCTTGTTTCTTTGAATATAGGTACTATACGATATACAATAATTTATTATTCCGCAATCGGGACCGATAGAGCAAGCTTTAGCTATATAGGTATCCAATATAATCCTCTGTTCTCGAATCAGCTGTTTCCGTCATTAAAGAACTCGGCGCAACAGTAAACATCCCCAACAGAAGCCAAGTACGCAACCAGGGCGAATTACGAAACAAGGCCAATGAAGTATGTTAACGACCTCCGACAAAAAGTAAACATTAGAATGCAACACCATCAATTGTGGGACGCGCGAACCGCGGCAACCCAACCACACGGCAATAACAATACAAAGCGAGCTGTTCGGGCCAAACGAGCGAACTCATAACCTAATATTCAGAACTTACAGTTCACTATTGAACAAACAGAGACTCGCGTATCGTGAAAAAAGATTAGTCTATCACAAGGCCAAACACTTGAAACGATACTACGTTCATGTTATTGGCCGCCAACACGCCAAAATTTGGTAACAAACAATGGCCAGTCAAATATATGTTAATTACGCGGCCATTTCTAAATCACGCCTTCGATTGATGATAAACCTAGGTAATATTAAAATTGGACGACGTAGATTAAAGTGGTGAGGTTACTGCGAAACTTGTTATTGTATCGATTATGACTGGCTCGTTATCAGAACAATACGAGGTAATGGCAGACATAAGTAAACATGCGAGACGCGAAGCTATAATATACCTATTTAGTGAGAAAACACTAAATAACAAGAGCACGCACAAAAATACTTCGAACTCCAAATTTAGCAAATTATTAATTTTGCAACGGCTTAAAACTAATCAAGGGAACTATAAAATTTTCTCATACGAGCCATAGATAATCATCTATGAAATGAGTAGTCAACTTGCGGCATCTAAATAACTCCCTTTTCCATGAAACCCTTCCTGATTATTCCCTACTACGCAGCAGCGCGAGCGACCAATACGAGCGCGAATCCACACGCACACACGCGCAGACGCACCACACACACAACCACACAGGTTAACGAACCGCCACGCCACGTGTTTGAACATAAAGAGATAAAACCACTGGATACGAGTATAAGTGGGACGAGAAGACACATCATGTTTTATGGGATTTTATTAAATGACCGATAGCCAATCCAATAGTTATTGGACAGTTGGACAGTGATCAACAGCAACATAAATTCTCGCTTTTATTATTAAAATTAAATGCATAAGAAAACTGTTTACTGGGTGCCGACAACTAGGTATGTGAACTAGATCAAAATAGCAACAGTACTTGTCATGCTTCGGTTCATCTTTTATGTAGATGGACAACTACGTTGATTATTTATTTACTCTACTGATTCTCAATAACTATTCATACCATGAACGCAATACAAACAAAGAAACAAGTAATACTCGAGCACGTGTAATATTTACTGCATATAAATATCCAGCTGTTAGAAGCACAGTATGCACGAACCAATAGACTGTTACGTCTAAATAAAACTGTAGAAATAAATGAAACAATGTATAAAACCAAATAACATAGACTATGGCTACATCGAAGCAGATGCAGTAGCAAACACTGCAATGCGCAAACGCTCTCGTGAGTATTTTAAAAAGTCTATAATTAGGCCGAAAACAAACACAACAAATAAAAGACGGTTTCGAGATAAATATTGAAGACTATCCAAACAACGGTCCGAGCCCGCGGTTCATCGGTCCCCAGCGGCGGCGGGCGGCGGTTCCCCTGTGACTTGCAATAATCTTGACCTTCGATAACTTGGGAAGGGTTGGCTCATTATTATTATCTATTATAATGACTTTATTTTCTTTACTATCACTATCATTGAACTGACTGCTCGGTATATGTTTATGAACTACTGATTTACATAGCGAGTTATCCTCACTTCAGCTTGTTGTTTTTATTTTCAAAATTTTATGAGGGAGGTGAAAGATTTAATACACCGTAACAGACTTCAATCAACAGTTTTCAATATTGTTTCCGCTTAAACTCCCAAAATATACTACCAATGCCTACTATACACTAGTCACGAATACAATCAAACATCATACTATGATATCTAACATAACCTTTGAATTTTTAAATATTCAAGGAACACTATTAAAGAACACCATCATAAAACGATTAGCTCATCCAACCGCACACTACACGGGCGCAAGGCGGCGCGCTGGCGTGCGCCCAACGCTGGTAACGTCAAACATTGGACAAATGTCAAGGCGCGCACGAGGTCGTCACACTCGCGTTTCCTACAAACAAAGAATCCAACCCGTGAGTACGCTCGGGCCAATTACAATATGCCATATTTATAACAATTAAATTACCTGGAATCTGGGCTATATAATAATATAATCTTAACAAACGCATGCTCCAAAACATTTAACTGTACAAAAAATAATATTGAAATGGCATTTATGCAAACGGAAACGCTCAACCTACAATCTCATAATTAACTTGTCCTATTTACCTATCCAGGGCGCACCTAATTGTTAATCCAACTAAACAAAGCCCAGCGTTGACGTATCGCCGGTCGCTGGGGACGACGGGCATTACGCGCGTCCACGTTCAGTCACTTGGCAGAAACAATGGGGAAAAACTTAAGAAAAATATCGGACGTATGCGCGATTGTGTGGATGAATTTAGACGCAATCGTTAGCGGACCGTTGCCCCAGCTGCAGGTGCAGCCGCGGACTCGCACGGCACACGGACTGCTGACTCACGTTCATGCTGTTATGCTCCATATAATGTGACTCACTATTTCCAAGCTGTTTCTGTTTCAGACGCCTCGTACGAAAATAATCGCCTAATGTTTGACGTTCATTTCTCATCTGAATGGTTACGTGCCAGTCACGTATCGTCATTACTGGAGCCTTACCGACTGTAGTACTAGAATTTGCTATGAGGCAGATATTTAGTCTTTGTTTTATAAATATATCTTCACTGACAATTATTATATTTTAGTATTATTAACTTGATATAATAAATGGACCGCATGAATAGTAAAATTATCATTGACCGTGCTCTCCATGCACCATGCATATAGTAATAGGAACTAGTCAATGTATGATGAAACTAGCGGCACAAATCGGCGACACAAAGCAAAATACTCGATCGACTTTATAAGTCGTATATGATTAAATCTGGCACATTATTTTATTAATGGAACAACTACACATCAGTACAATTATGATTATAATAAGCAACTACTAACTACAAAATTAGAAATAATACAAAACACAAGCAGAATGTGAAAATAAATACAAACGGAAATATACAAGAGTGCTAACGTGATACATTGCTCAGAATAAAGTTATCTGAAGCGTGCGAGATGATATATTGCATGGAGGTCGTCATGTGCTCCGCCCAATAAGGTATCAGTCAGGCGGACGAAACTAAGAAATATCGAAGTAAGTTCAATCTAGAAATCAAACGTCTCGCAGATTAATATAATCTCTCATTGACAGACAAAACACATGACAACACGGAGACAAGAAGTAAAGCATACAAGATTAAGAAACTCGAGACTACACACACAATGCAGGCATGCCGTTGCTAACAAACAGATTAACGGTATTCGCGGAACTAGCCGAAGGAGCGGCACCGTGTTTTTGGACTCCACATTGCGACCCGCTTGCATGAACTCGCGATTCTAAAGATTGATAAATTATTCACACGGTATTACACTTAGTGGTCGAATGCGTTAACACTGTTTATTAGCACGATGTCAAGATACAAATAGAATGATCTGTATGTGTGTTGACGTACGATACATCCAGAGGCGTAAGTGGAGGTAGGGCAGGTGGGGTCGGCGGCCCGGGCCCTGCGTCCCACCTTACAACAAATAGAGAAAACATCCATGTCCATTAAAATGATCCACAGTCGGACCCCATACACACCACTTACGCTTCTGGCTGCTCGGCGATACAACGTCCCCGGGGAGCTCCAACAAAACGCGCAACGGTGATTCCGCATTTATATGACGGTTACTGGCGGCAGGGGTTAAAGCTTTCTTGATTAGAAAGCAGCAGCAGCAATGGGTACGTGCGCTCTCGTGATCACGTCACGCGACGTCCTGACTACCGGCACACGAGCGCTTAGAGCATAGTGGTGCTATGGAGCCGAATCTTAACTATGCTATTCATTAATTTACTAAAAATAAAAATAACACTATTTCTTTAATTCTAGGTCTTATTAACAAGTTACTAATTTAAAAGATTAACACTTTAGAAAGGAAGACGAACTACAAAAGAAGTCCGTGTCAAAACGAAGAGGATATTAAGCGATGGAACGAACTCGACGACATTAAGCATAGGTCTCCTCCCTCTCCACACATCTTGATGAACTGATCGAGCGCTTGGATCCTATTTATGGATCTCTTATAAGTCTTAAGGCTAATAAAACTGACAGGGGAAATAGAGAGCATTTTTTCCTTACATATAATACTTACATAATTATTTGAACGTAAATACATAGAATAATATCACTTAGGTAAATACGTGTATAGGTAGGTGTTAGAATTGTATACGGTTTATAATTATGTAAATAAACATTATCCAGATATAACAAACAAAGTGTATAGTGTTACAAATACGGCTGGCAGAGGCATTACCTTACGTGCAGTGTGGAAACAATTAGCGCGCCTAGCGGTTACCATGCGGCTTGAGGAGGGCGGCCTCGCGCCGAGCCACATCCGCGCGATTACTTCAAATTCAATTACCTATACACAATTCTTGTTTCATCACAAATCTATGCTATGTCTCCTCTAGCCTTATGCTATAAGCAGCGCTTTTAAGCTGTATGTGCACAAAGAAGATGAGCTTAACTGTTTGCTTTAAAGATTTTAGCAGGAGATTTTAATAATCATGGATGCCTGTTAGATAAGATCTTCATCTCCATTTAGAAGCTTTTATACATAAGTATAGAATAACTTTAGCAGTAAGTAGTAGAGACCAGAGCGACACAGTCTCAAAAAGCTCCAGTAAATATGAACAACATAACAGTAAAGTCAAGGGCCTATTTTGATCGAGAAATATCTTATGATTTGCTAATCTTATGATTTTAAATGACATTCGAAAACCTGTTTTATTTAATAGAGCAATTGATAGTGTAGTGTAGGTATTTATTGAATGCTTATTATAAGCAGGTAGCAAATAGTTAAGAATGGTCTACTGTTTAACTTTGGGAAAGATTTAAACTCAAGAAAATTCAAGAAATAAAACAATGAACAAATAATATTCTCATGGTTTGTTTTGTAACCACAAAGAAATCAATCAAGTTGGACGAACTTTGAATTAACAATGAGGCAAAATAATCGCAGAAATCTATGTGATATAACAACGATATCACTCCGCACTGGGCACACTGGACTGATCGGAATGTAGAAGCAAATATAATGCTAACAAACGCAAGCCTCGGGTGGTTTGCCTACAATCTACCTAATATGAAGTTTTGTGAAATACCATTGAACCATGACCAAGACGACATACCGACACGTATAAGTAAAGAAATATTTAAGTACGTCATAATTTATACATATCGGAGATTTATGTACACTAGTATTACCGTTATAATGGTCACAATTCGACCGTAATTCATTTATATTGTAATTTTAAACGTCATTAAGGTTTTACTGTCAAATACAATCCGTACTGATTTCCGATTTCCATCTATTATGCTAACTATATAACTATAAAATATAATATTCTATAATGAATTTGTTACTTACTAAGTTCCATTTAATATCGGGTTAAAAAACTAAATTAAGTTTTCACGAGTAAGTGCGTAAGGAATTCAAATATAATATGTATGAATATAACGTATAAATGAAATAACTTGGGTGAAATAAAGTAAGTGTTAAAAACAAGTAAAGAAGAATATGCTAAGTGACTTATACGCATAATAAGTACCTAATTAATATTAAATTAGTAATTAATACTTCATTGATTTGATACCCTTTCGATGCGAGTGGTTTCCAAGAAGCGTGTACATTTCGCATAGTGACACGATCTGATATAATAACAGCCTCAATGTCAGTATCGATATACATAACCTCACTCAAGGAGAGGAGTCCAGTTTCATTATAATAAGAATATCGTGTTATTTAATCAATATATTGTATTTTTGAGTGTCTTAAGGAATCAGCAAAGAAACAATATTATTTATTATTTAAAGAATACATTTAGAATAGTATCGAGTTTGAATTAAACTAAATATTTATAATATTGTTCAAAATTTCTTACAATATATGCAGTAACTGAACCACAACCCGAAATGTATGGTTTCTAAATTCGCTCACCATATATTGAGAATCGAATTGCGTATCGCCAAAACACCCAAAAAGCGTTTCAATAATCAACATTATGTCGAACACAGATTGCTACACGACAATAGATAAAGAAACCCAAACTACGGAGAAGCCCGTTATTTGTCGGAATTGCCGATATTCATGTTATGGACTTGGAACTCGCGTAGGGAAAACATATGGGTTCAGGAGAAAAACTGGCCCTAAATTCTGAAGTTACCGGTCAGTAGATATTTATTATTACCATAAACGTAGCCATAAGTTCAACACGGCACAATATTTTAACACGGCATGGAAATACAATGCATCAAAAAGCGCCAATAAACAACGTAAGTTAGTGAGATTAAAATACGTAACTTCAATATTACTGGCGTGACTGGAGACAATTAAAATCAGAAGTTCAAGTTATCAGCAAAACAACATCGTCCAACGTAACTAGAACCATGACCTATAACAAAATTGCGCTAACATAAAGAGGTAATGCTGAAATCACGGGTATCAACTACAATGAATGATTGATAGAAAAGAAAAGTGAGGGCGCAATTGAACCTAATTCCTGTGAAATAAGACTCCAAATCGTTACAAATCAGTGAAAGAGAAGTAGCGAGCAACGTAAGCAGAACGAACTTGACCTGCCATTGGTTAGGTTCGGCCTACATCGATTCGGCAGACTCATTTGGCAGCGATAAAAACAACGCGATAAGCACTTCATGACCTCTTTCATTGATAGTGAAATTATAGATAAGCAAATGGTTGTACCTAACGAACAATATGAATAAGGACGAAAAATTTACTTTAAAGACGATTAAGTTAAACAATTCTTAAAGCAAAGCCTTTCCAATTTTAATTGATAACACTCGAACTGTCCCAAACATTATTTTATGTATTGAAACGCGCCGCGTACTTAGACCATTTATTTATCTATGGACTAGCCTTACATGATCATTCCCCTCTGCCAAGGTATAAGAACAATAAGGTCTAACACGTTTATAAAAAGTGTTTATGGAATCGATTTAATCAAAGTCAGTATCGTTTTCGATGTGAAAGGTGCTCCATAAAAAATGCCGACCTGCGCTATAAACCATTGCAAGAAGAGGTCAAACACCTCTAATCTACAAAAAAACGGAGTAACGTTTCATATGTAAGTGTTTTTGGTGTAAATAATCCCTTATTTCTAACTAAAATAAATCAAATATAAAATGCCATAAAAATCGAAAACATTATCGATTAAACAATCGAGTACGAAATAATTGAAAAGTGTAGTATGGTATCTCGAGTTCGCCATTTTGAATAGTGTTGCGGCAGTGATAAATTTATGATTGTGGACGTGTATCGATAAAATTATATTTTTTTGAGTTTTTATTATATTTTACTTTAAATTATATATAGTAAAAATATAATTACTTATTGTTATTTTTTAACTTATCATTATTCCACTATTTTTCCAGATTTCCCAAAGACCCTCAATTAAAAATCAAGGAAAAATCTTGCAATAGAAAGAGGGGTTGGGAACCTACTCGCACAAGTATTATTTGTTCAGTACACTTTGATTCGTCGCAATTCCAATGTCTATCTAATAAACGACGATAAAATAGTAGATAATGCCGTACCAATATTATTTTTTAGCTGATGCCGTAAGTATTTTATTTTTACTTCTACTGACATGATTCTAAAAAAATATTTCACTGATATATACACGTGAAGTATATATAAGTGATGCAGTAGAAGTTTCACCTTGTATATTGTCGTAAAATATTATTTATTTTAAATGTTTCATTACCACAGCGAGGGATTTTTTTAAAGTAATGCATAAACGATAAATCATCGTACTGTATAAGATACCATAATATACAAAATAATTCATATTTTGTATTAGATGAAGAAATGCACACGTCTATGCAATATTTTTGTGATGAAGAGCAAGTAAAACTATCGATATATCTAATTAGAAATATCGATATTGGTTTCTCCCTATTGCACTTAGTGTCTTACACTCGTAAATTCTTGCATGTTGACGTATTTGACCGATTAGTGTGCGTAAAAGTTACTAGTGTTGAATATTTATTTAAGTGTGCATTCATAATGACACAATTTGTTTTTTAGTAATTGTGCATCATTTCTTTGTAGTGGTTACCTCGTCTCCCCCAAAATCTGACAGAATTTTTTATTAGTAAAATGAAGCACGTCACGCCTCCTTTAGTTAACACCTCTCTGGCCGCGTACGATTCAGCACGGTTATACATTTGGGTCCATGAAACCATGTTTTCGGAAAAAATGGGTGAACTTTCAATAGCGGTATATGCTAAATCAAAGTCGGCCACGAACAGGCTAACTTTCACTATCACAGCCTACAGTCGTTGCATAATTACCTGCGACCGCCTTCCTATCCGATTACTATTCTCAGCTGCAAGTATAACTGGATATATTTGGTTCGGGAAATGGAGCTTGGCCATTTATTAATAAGTGAGGCTTACAGGGACATGAAAAACAGGGTAACATAAACTGCTAAAATAAAAAAAAACACGGCATCAATAGCAAAAGCTTATCGCTGAGACATTGCAAATTGTCAAGACACTACTAATTTATCCATAACGAAGTTATAAGAGGTCGAAAATGGTCTGGAACTGCTTCGAGAAAAGATGGTACGGCCGTGTCGTGCATGACGTGCCGTGCTCGACTTGGGGAGCACGGCGGCAGTGCCGATTCTGAGCAGCAGGGACCCGAGCTCATTTTCTAATTACTAATTCCAATCATTTAACAGTAACACTACGTATATATCCCCATATACAGAGCTCTAATATTACGGTCATTTCATAGTTAAAATTGCGACGGTGCTATCTTCAAGAAAAGTTTTTTCTAACACAAAGGAACCAAGTTTAAATATAATCGGTTTAGTTGATTCGTATATCAGGGCTTCGACAAGGCCGATAGTTAAAGCAAGCCATGGAATAATATGCTTTAATCCATAACGCCTTAGTGCATTTCTGTTTGCAGTATCGATAGGGGGGGGAGTATGAGCGGGGAGGAGCACGTGGCAGACGACCCGACGCAAGCGAGTTTGACCTAGTTAGTAGATGCACCATTTCGGTCCCTTTTTGATAGCATAGGCGTCCCTTTACCGCTGACGCGACGCCTTGTTTGGGATTTTCATGATATATTTGATGTGTCAAATATCTTTGTGCTCCTCGAGTTGGTGATACTGTGTATGACTCAGTCCTCAAATATCGCAAGAAAGTCAATGGATTTAGGCAAAATTAAAAACTTATTCAAATACCCGTGAACAGGATAAACATCAATAAATCCGGCTCAAGATTAATCGCAGATTTAATGTAAACTTGTACCATTTGGCACTGTGCCGTATCGGCATCGCCATCGCTGTGACACAGGCGCGGTGTCACCTCACCCGTATTACGTCTAAACTCTTATAAATATTAATAATCAGGTGCTGTTTACTATGATAAACAACATTCAATTGATTAGGATTTACATACGTTTTTAGAATCACAATTGATTCGCTGAGCTACTGCGTATTAAAAAACGTTACGAGGAGGCTATCAGAAGAAACCAAAACATATAAGATAATGGTTTAATTTAAGCAATTGTTAGCAAGTAACCAGTGAATATTAGAGCGGCACGTACTCGAGACACTGGGAGTGAACAAAGGCGAGAACAATGAAGGAACAGAGTTATTTGAAAGGGTGGAAGCCAATTATATTCAAAGCATGGTTCATCGACTCGCAGACAATGGATGCGGAGACGACACGTCTTGATAATAGAACCGGAGACTATGATCTCTTATTTTTATACTTTACAGTTATAAAAATTACCTTACTTAACGACTACAAAATACCAAATACAACGCTCGCTATTCACAAAGTATTGACCTAAATTGTGGAATTGCTACCCAATTTCACTAGAATTCGCTGTAGTCAATTTCAGTTATATATTTAGAACGTAATATTTTACGTCGCATGGGAAAGCATGTTTACGACACGAGCCAACAACAGCAATACAATTTCCGCTGTTTTTAATTTACTTGAATTTTACGTTTTGGTAAGATTATAACATAAAACATTTCGGTGAAATTTCATAATAAAGAAAGCGTGAACAACAATAAAACATCCATTGAGTTATAATTTAGGTAGACAGGCAACTAACAACCTAATTTGACCAAGATTATGACAATAGCTCTGTATCGTAAGAAAACTCAACTATTCCCATCGAAGCGAAACAAAGAGAATTCTATTTCGGTCGCGAGCCCACATGCATTGATCTGACACGCAGCATTACACGGGGCGGGTGTAGAAATCGGGAGTGCTTGGGGGCTGGCCCATCATTCATAAACTATGACCCTCGCTACCACTCAATGCCCTGGACACTGGCAATACGGCACAGTGGGCTCGGTGCTCACGGTGATATTTAGGTGTTACGACTTCCTTAGTTTTCGGCTACATTGATCTGAATTAATATTAATCTACCTAAGATCTCGGCTTCTTTAACAGTATGCTTACATAGCTATCTGCTGTAGTTTGTGTCGTTTGTCGGTTGACTGGTCAGATCAAATTACGAAAAGGACTATTAGAATTTTGCATTTGCATTAAGTACAAAGTTTTATTACCACATCATGTAATTTACTGTATAAATATTATTGATTAAAAAGTCCTCGAGCCGACTGACGGCACTGTGCTGCGAAGATTGCGGAATGAAAAACTTTCGCCAAAGGTAAGGTTCGGTCATCGTGAAGTGGCCGCCTCTCGTATGGAACAACCCCTGTCATATTAATGACAGGGGTTGTTCCATCCGCTTCATTTCAGTAATAATTTTGGAAATATGTTAGCATAATTACTATTTAGACGCACAAGCGCACGGGCGGTGTCCAACATTTTTGGACAACTATTTAATTTTCCAAGCAATATATTGGTGGTTACCACCATAGTCATTAAACTAATCAAGAATAACAATAACATAGGTGTTTTTAATTTAGCGTGTCCTGAAATTAAGTAATGTTATCCCAATTTGTCTTCCCGCGTTAAGTTTCGTTGCGGCTTTTAAAGTCATGATTTCCCTAGAGCGTGCTCGAGTTTAAAGAGCTTCAGCAGCAAGCTTTTGATCCTTTTCACGTTAATACTCCGATGGGGAATTCAAAATGAGCGAAATAACCCTAGTAATGAAGTAGTCTTGACTAACAAAGGACAAGATAATTTGTAAGATATCAATTTCTAAAGATCCACCTTTCGAATTTTATCCAGATTTTTTGTTAACATGTATAACGTTACATAAATATGTCATCTAGGATGTAGGGTTTGTTTACGATTCCTCCAATGTTGTTCAAAATACCTACGTACACACTTTAAGATGGTCTCACGACAAATATCTATCACAGAATTGACAACACTGCTTAATTAATATAGTCCAAAGGTTACCCCGAAACGTATGATAATGCCTTTCCAGCAACACAATAACCTGTGTGCCCTCAATAAGCTGCACTGCCTCGAGCCTGCATTACCGGGCAGACCGGGCACGTCGTCGTATTCGCGATCCTGCCTCGACGTGATTTCACAAAAATAAACAATACACGATGAGCTAAGTCCCGCTACTAATGCAAAAACAAACAATAACACATTTTTACACTACCTATGATATTTCGTGTTCATGTTTATAATTTAAGTTTATCTCAGATTGGAGACATAAGCAGAAACGAGAATTGTAACAAATTTGTAATGGGTTACATTTATTACAAAGGTTGCAGGTGGTTTTGCACATGATGCAGTGTGTGCTAGTCGTAAGGGCTCTTTGTGAATTTGGTACATACATATTTGCCTATTAATATTGCTGTATTGTCAACGAATTTAGATAGCATACAAAGAAACCTCAATTCTCCTAAATGTTTGTTTTACTCTCTTTTGATTGAAATGAGACAGGGGGTGAAAAAAAAAATTTACTCATCCGATAGAATGACGTAGGTATCGTTGAATTTTTACACGTTTACGAAATATTGAGCTCGCAAATGTTTTTTTTTTTTGTCGAAATGATGATAAAAAATATTTTTATACGTGAGATCTTTATGATAACCTATAAAACCTAACGAGCAAAAAGTATCATTTCGTTATTGAAATGGTTCCAGAACCCTACACTGTGCGTGGCCCGACACGCACTTGGCCGGTTATTTTTGTATTTTAAAATATTTGACCTGTTGGCAGCCGTATAGTTTATGAGTAAAAATTTAAATTTTCTGTTTTATTTTCGTCTAGAAATGATCTTATTTTAACCTTCTCTTCAAAAAAGTCTTGGAAAGTCGCTTTACTTCTATTAAAACCATTTAGCTCTTACATAATAGAGATTAAGTTAGTGTCAAATATACAGTCTGATTTCATGACAAAATTTCAGTTGGATCCGAGTAAACCAACGCCTTAGCAACAGTGGGACTGTGGGGGTCCTTCAATCAGGGCCCCGCTCACGTAATACACTATACACAGTTCACAGCGCAACTTTATTGATTTTATAAATTTTGCCTTTGTATGTGAAATAACTAGTAGATTGTACTGCCGTTTATACAATATAAAACAAATAGAAAGAATCGACATTTACATAAATCCAAATATAAAATTATTAAAGAAAATTTAAAAAAACCTGGGTACACTTAAAAGCTAGAAATATCTATGGACCTTGTAATTACTTTCATTTGGAGTCAGTCAGTTTATCTCTTCTATGTCTCAATTATACTTGAAACAATAAGCTAGCTCACACCAACAAGAACATAAACACGCCTGCATACTACTTTATATCCAAAACTAGCTGTGCCCCCCGACTTCGTCCGCGTAGTATTTAACGTAACAAAAATTTCGGGATTATCGGGATTAAAAGTATCCTATATTTTAATCCCGGTTATAAACTATCTGTGTTCCAAATTTCATCCAAATCCGTTCAGTAGTTTTTGCGTGAAGGAGTAACAAACATACATACATACATCCACACTCACAAACTTTCACATTTATAATATTAGTAGGATTATGCAACCCCTCTCGAGAGCTCATTTCACCTGTACACTATACATCAAAAACGTATAAAGACTAGCCTGGGCAACATCGAAGATCAACCTACAGCAACCCGTCGACTAACAGGTTCCGTGGGTCGTCAGCCCCGAACAATATGCCCGGAGAAGACCTGGTTGACAACACTGTTTTTCTTGTCATTTGGTGGCAATTGGTGATAAAATTTTCCGACTTGTTCATAACTCGCGCGAATTTAATAGGCGCCGCGGTGTAGCAAAGTCTAATGTAAAAGGTTATTCTTGCAATGTGACGTTAATAGAAACAAGATAATTTGTAAATCATTGAATGCAATACTAAACTTTCTACTTTCTGTTTGCCAAGACAGACACAGCCATTTTTGCTTCTATTATACCTAGTAATATTGTGTTGCAAGATATGCTTGGGCTTGGAATGTCGTCGAATGTCGCATTGTCCTTTACCAGGAAATCTTACATCCCCAGAACAAATTACTATGAATATTCGTCGCATAAACTATCAAAATATCAGACTAAACTTCTTCACGTTACTTTCATGTTCAGCAAGAACTGTTTTCTACTCATGCCGCAATGTGCTAATTTTCAACTTATACCTAACTTGTAGAACTCTACCTACGTAGGTAGATCGACAACCTACTTTATGAGTCCTAATCTTTTCGTTTGCTTTATTTTACTTCAGGCGGTGTCAGCTCTTTAATTTACCGCCTCTGGACTTCCGCCCTCGTTTTAAGGAAAATAAGTCAATAATCGTTCATGTAAATGTTCGTACTTTAAAGAGGAAATACGATTATTCTAGTTTTAAAATAAGACCCCTGCAGTATTTCATCACTCATTACTAATTTGTGCTTAAACTGTGTGTAGATGACACCTTTAATTAACCATATTAATATGTTCAAGTCATCCACCGTTAAAAACAATAAAATGAAAGTAATTATGCAGTGCAATAAAATATGATTTGCAGAGGCTGTGATGTGACGGCGGACGGCAATAAAACGTAAACACTTAGATGCTCATACATCACCCAACACTGATTTACGCCACACGTATTACAACGTCACGAATCGTGCGCTTCGAAATTTCTAGTATTTAACGTAAACAAAACTGTATCAAGAACAGCAAATCAACTATGAGTGCAAAGTCCATTATTCACCCCGAATACATTTATAAGTCAGCAGACAACAAAAGGTGCGGTAAATTGCATTCCCAGCACCCCAGGGTCCTTGCCCTAAGTCTAGACGCGGAATTAGGCGGAGTGCAGCGAGGTGAACGGGACTAGACCAGACTGCAAGCACAGTTGCCGGTCAACAACCGGCGCGCCGCGCGCTCCCCGGGTCGATAGCAGCCCCGGGCACTCCCGGGTTGACGGCTCCGGTTTCTTACTTTCGATTTCAAAGGTTGAGTTCACTTTACAGGATGCCTTATGCATTCGAAGGGTAAAAAAGTTGCGGTTGAAAAGTTATCTACATCTTAATCTGCATTCTTTTTATACACCGAATATGGTTAATAGTTTACATGCATTAATTTGTGTGATGCACACATAACGTTGCTTGTGAAAGATTTAAAGGACAGTTCTTCGATATTACATTCGCCGGAATCCCTCGAAATAGCGTCAACTTCAGTCATTTCTATTTCTGTAGAATTAGTAGATGCCAGGATATATTGTATACAAAATGGAAACTTGGACGTTGGCTGGTCTCCTTTCAACTTCAGTGTTTATATTTAGTACTCCCTTAACAGTTCCCAAACACGTGAATGCATGTCAAACAAGGACTTGATGACTACCGACCAAGCTTTAAAAACTGTTCCATAGAATTTAGAAAAAAAAATTCTACATTTTTTTATTTGGTTATTTTTTGTAAAAAAATCAATTCATTCACGAGTAGATGTTGCAGTCTTCCCAAAAGAAAATAGAATAAAGGAGAAACATTGTAGGGTTCCAGCGGAGTCCAGTCTCCCTTGCTTCATACCTGCTTACTGGCAGGTACGTAGCAGTACTATAGCTACCTACTCCATAATAAGTAAATTATATTACACTAGCTGTGCCCACGGACTTCGTCCGCGTAGTATTTAACGTAACAAAAAATTTGGGATTATCGGCATAAAAAGTATCCTATATGTTAATCCCGGTTATAAACTATCTGTGTTCCAAATTTCATTCAAATCCGTTCAGTAGTTTTTGCGTGAAGAAGTAACAAACATACATACATACATACATACATACATCCACACTCACAAACTTTCACATTTATAATATTAGTAGGAAGTAGGACTAGCGGCCCGCCCCGGCTTCGCACGGGTACATTGCGGTTACATTATTCGAGTTTTAGTAAGGATCCCTAATTTTTTTGAAAATATATTATAGCCTATGTCACCCGGGGATAGTGTAGCTTCCCAACAGTGAAAGAATTTTACAATTCGGTTCAGTAGTTTCGGAGCCTATTCATTACAATCAAACAAACAAAGTTTTCCTCTTTATAATATTAGTATCATTCGCGCGTGGGCGCTGCTTACTGTAGGACGCGTCGTCTCGTCAATTTCGTGAACCGGTTTATGTGACTCGCTTTGCACGTATCGTGCGCCTTGGTTACATAATGTACGTAGTTCGACATTTATACGATTATGAGTAGTGATGAGTTTAGTGATCTGATAAGAAAGTATATACCCAGGGACAGTGAGATGACAGATATGGAAAATATCGAGCGATCTGGTAGTATGGATGAGGGTAATATTAGGGAGGTAGAAAGGCCGTCGAAAAGAAACAGGGAAGTGGATCAAGAGGAGATTTGGACGACAGTTGTGCGGAAGGCGAAAAAATTTGGGCGAGCAGGGACTGATAATGAATCGACGAGAATACCGGAAGATAAAATAGAGGTGAGCGTAACCTGTACTGATAAATTACCGAAGCAATTTGGATTGGCAAAGATGTTAAAATCTGAAAATATACAGAATGCAATAAAAATTAAATATATAAACGCATACAAAGTGTTGATACATTTTAATGATGAAGAAAGTGCTGAGGCATTAATGCACTCTAAATTATTTAATGATAAAGGGTTTAAATGCAATAAAACATTAGAAATTAACCAGTCGTATGGCGTAATAAAAGATGTTGACCTTGGTCTGAGCGAAGAAGAGTTGTTACAAGAATTAAGTAGCGAAACGTTAATTATCGCAGTCAAGAGGTTAAAACGGAGAAACACGGAAAATGGTAGCTGGGAAACAAGCGAGGCAGTAAGAATATGTTTCAAGGGTTCATCGTTACCAGCTTACATATTCATATATGACACTAGAGTAAGTGTTATACCTTATATTTTCCCGGTGACTCAATGTTCCCGTTGTTGGCGATATGGACATTCGATTAAAATGTGCCCGGCTTTAAAAGAAGTTTGCCCTAAGTGCTCAAAAAAACATGCCAACTGTGAGACAACTGTATTTAAATGTAACAACTGCACTGGAAGACATATGGCAATGTCCAAGATCTGCCCAAAATTCATTAAAGAAAAGAAAATAAGAAATCTGATGGCAGAATTTAACTGTTCATATAAAAGAGCCCTCACTTTATATGTCCCGCCATCGACGGAATCTATTATTAGCTCGCAAGGACCTGATTTAGTTGCTGAGGCCCCAATAAATGAACCTATACAAGATATAGAAACCCCGGAAATTAATACGACATCATCCTTTGCAAATAAGACGAAGGATAAAAAAAAAGGAAAGAAATTATCAAAAACAAAGTTAGATGGAAAATATAAAAAGTCCTGGCAAGAAAAGGAAGATGAAATAGGTGATTGTACGTCCGAAGTAAGTGACAATGAAATAAGAACAGAGGAACAACCAAATCAAGCGGGTAGAAAATGCTACAAAGAAGATATCTCTTGGCACTTACTACTAAAGAAGCTCAAAAATATAATACTTGAAGAAAAAAATACATGGGAAGATAAGATCAAACGCTGTGGAAGTTTAATTCTAGAGGCTGTACTATCTGTAGTATTAAAATACATTGCCGAATGGCCTTGCTATAATTTTATAAATCAATTATGGGTCACAACAACCAACAAGTAAATGTAAATTTAAGGCAAACAATTACTCATCTCAACATTATTCAATGGAATGCACGTAGTCTCAAACCTAAGTTAAATGTATTGGAACAGTTATTGTTCCAAGAAAAAGTACATGTGGCTGCAATAAGCGAAACGTGGCTTGAACCAGATACCAATTTAAACATTCGGGATTATGATATTCATCGACAAGATAGAGATGTGGCCTACGGAGGGGTAGCTGTTGTAACGCATAAATCCATTCAGACACAACGAGTTCAGTTACGATATTCCATACCGGAGTTAGAAATAATACATATTAAATTACATAATTGCGACCAAGTAGAAAACGTTATTGTTGTCTACTGCCCTCCTGAGTTACGTACAAACCAGACAATTTGGGACCGTTTGTTTTCGTTAGAAAGTAGAAAGACCGTTGTGCTTGGAGATTTCAACGGTCATCATTCTAGCTGGTCTCACAAAACAGATACGAGGGGGGCCCAAATAGTGGACTCGATGGTAGACTTTAATTATACGATTTTAAACGATGGAAGTCCAACGCGTTGGCAATGTGTGGATGGTAATTTAAGATTATCGACTCCAGATATTACCATGATTACTTCGGATATATCATTGCAATTTAACTGGATTGTGACTAAAGAATCTTTGGGCAGTGATCACTTCGTTATAAAAATTTCAACATCATTTCCGTCAAACATGCAACAACAAAAGAAGAGAAATTTTAAGCTAGCTAATTGGGCCTTGTACTCCACCTATTTAGAAGAATTATTTAATAGTTGCTCCATACCTAATGATCCTCAAGTTGCCTATAACATGTTTATTGGTTTTTTACATAAAGCAGCTGATAAATATGTACCCTATATTAAAATCAACTCAAATCCGTGCCACAAGTTTCGGTCTAAGCCATATTGGGATGTAGAATTATCGAAAGCGGTAGCCTGGCGACGATTAGCCCTAGCAAATTTTAGGAATAATCCTACACCACAAAATTTTGACATTTTAAAGGACAGAATTAGAGAATCGCAGCGTCTATTGCGGATCAAACAAAGAGATTCGTGGGAGAACTTTTGCTCCTCCATAGATGGATCTACTTCCGCGAGGGATATGTGGCAAAAGATGAAATGGATGAAGGGGTATAAATCTCCCAAACGAATGATTGATGAAAAAATAGCGACGGATCTTCTACAAAATTTGTGTCCGGACTACGTATCCCGTACACAACCCAGATTTAATTCGTGTAACCCCATCTTTGATGCTCAAATTACTTTAGCAGAACTTAAGCGGAATATTAAAAATAAAGATACAGCCCCAGGGGATGATGAAATATCTTTCTCTATGATCAAAAATCTTCCCAAAAATGCTAAATTAGCATTAATTGAATTATACAATAGGTTTTACTCGCTAGGATTCGTTCCATATCAATGGCGAAATATTAGGGTTGTCCCCATTCCTAAACCCGGAAGAGATCCTCATTCTGTATCATCCATTAGACCTATCTCATTGATCAGTTGCTTATGCAAAATTTTTCATTCTATAATTCACAAAAGGTTGGAATGGTTCTTCGAGAAAAATAATAAGTTTTCGGATAGTACACTGGGTTTTAGAAAATGCAGGTCCTGCATTGATAATTTATGCCAATTAGTAACGAATATTCAGAAGGGATTCTGTAAAAACCAGGCTACTGTAGGATGTTTTATAGACATCGATAACGCGTATAATAATATAGATATAATTTGTCTATTAAGAAAAATGGATGAATCAGGGATTGGGCACAAAATATGTACTTATTTATGGCAGTTTTTGCGCGAAAGACATCTGAAGATTAAAATTAATAACTCTGAGTTAATACGCACTACAGAACGAGGATCATAGACTCCTGAGAGCAGAGTTAAGCTTAGGTAAGGAAAAACAGAGCAGAAGACACTACACTAGTCCCAGAAACCCTTTAAAGACTGAGGATGAGATGGACAGTTATTTGAAATGCTTAAACGAATTTATACCTGAACTATTAGAAAACCAGGAAAAATATACAGTCACGGAATATTACAAGAAAATAGAAAACTGTATATTGACAAGCCTAAAAAATAAAAAACAATCAAGAAAAAGAAAAATTCTCTCAAAAAAAGCAATCCAATTAATGGAAAAAAGAAGCACACTACAAAATAAAAGAAATCTCACTAAAAAGGATAAGGAAGAACTAAAAGAGATATATAAAGAAACAAATAAAGAAATCAGAAAATGTTACGAAAACCATAGATTTCAGATACTGGAAAAATGTATAGAAAGCACAAGATCAGCTAAAAAGGCATACAAAGAACTAGATAAGTCAAAAAAATGGATCCCGTCTCTTCAGCGGGGTTCTACAATTTGCAAATCTCGAAACGACATTATTAACATAGCTACACAGTTCTATGCAAGCCTTTATAGCTCTACACCAGGCTTAGTGGAAAACACAGAACAAGAACAACTAAAGAACACATTAACTGTACAAAACTTTACTGAAACTGAAATCTTAAAACAAATAAATAATTTAAAACCAGATAAGAGCCCAGGACCGGACAGTTTGAGTAATGAGTGTATAAAGATCGGTAGAACACTTTTATTAACACCTCTTACAATACTCTTCAATAAAATACTGGAAGAAGAAATTGTGCCAGGGCAATGGACAGAATCGGAAATCATTTTACTATATAAAAAGGGCGACCCTAAAGATATAGGAAACTACCGCCCGATAAGCTTAATGTCTTGCTTGTATAAACTCTTTGCATCCTGTTTACTACACAGAATATCCCCACAAATAGACTCATGCCAACCTATGGAGCAGGCAGGATTCAGAAGTGGTTTCAGCACAACAGATCATATTCACACCGTAGACCAGGTCATCGAAAAGTATGTAGAATATAGAAAACCGCTCTACATAGCTTTTGTCGACTATAAGAAAGCTTTCGACTCTATCTCTCATAATAGTATCTGGGAAGCGCTAAACAAACAAAATATTAACGCAAAATACATAAATATTATCAAAAACATTTATGTTAACTGTACTAGTAAAGTCAGGCTAGATAGAGTGGGCACCAAGATCAGCATTCATCGAGGAGTCCGACAGGGCGACCCTATATCACCGAAACTATTTATAGCTGTCTTACAAAATGTAATGGAAGATTTACCGTGGTCAAAGCAAGGAATTAATGCGAATGGGAAATATCTAAGCCACCTACGCTTTGCAGACGATATCGTCGTGTTCTCTGAAAGTCCATATAAGCTCAACACAATGATTAACGAACTTCAGACAGCTAGTGTTCAAGCAGGCCTGGAAATGAACTTAGGAAAAACAAAAATCATGACGAACAGCGAGATGACGCCAGTACTGGTTAACCAAGAGCCACTTGAGTACGTAGAGAGCTACATTTACCTTGGAAAGCAAATTTCATTTAGAAAAGATCGAAACATAGAGGAAATAGACAGGAGAGTAGCTATTACATGGAGAAAGTACTGGGCACAAAAGGAGATTCTCAAATCGCAACTACCGATTAGATTAAAAAGATTAATTTTAGACACAACAATTTTACCCTGTCTAACCTATGGGTGCCAAACGTGGATTTATGATCACAAGGCAAGACACAAAATACAAACAACTCAGAGGGCAATGGAAAGGAGCTGTGTAAATATAAAACTGAGAGATAGAATAAGACACATACAAATTCGGAAAATAACCAAGGTAAAGGATGCTCTACACTTCTCTCAAAGTCTCAAATGGAGGTGGGCTGGCCATGTTGGGCGATATGGTGACAACAGATGGACAAGCAACATCACAAAATGGAAAGGACCGCATGGCGTGAGAAGTAGAGGTCGCCCGGGCGCCCGGTGGCAAGACGAGATTGTATCCATTGCAGGAAGAGACTGGATGAACACTGCTAAAGATAGGGATAAATGGAATTCTTTGGAGGAGGCTTTTACCCTGAGGGGGTCCACATTAAAAGGAGATCAAATTGAAATTGCATGAGTATTAATATAATTATTAAATATGACATTAAATAAATTAAATTAAGTTAATATAATTAAATTGAATTGAATTGAAATGAATTAAATCGAATTATGTAATCTAATCTAATTATTGTGGAATCAAATAAAGCTTTATTATTATTATTATTATTATTATACAGAACGAGGGCTGGCTCAGGGGGACCCCCTATCGCCGCTACTTTTTAATATCGCGACTATGGATATATGCAAGGAGATAAGCAGTGAGACTGTTTACATTTCGCAGTACGCTGATGATTTTTTGGTATATTCGGTCAATAATAAGGTAGTTGAGGCAACTAAACAATTACAAAATCCAGTAAATCGCATAACAAAACTAATGACTGACTTAGGACTTGAAATATCTTCTTCTAAAACTAAAATTTGTGTATTTAAAAAAGGACGGAACAGACAAAATGCTATAGTGAAAATTAATGGCCTAAATGTAGAAATGGTTCAAAATATTAAATACTTAGGTATATGGCTGGATCGCTCCCTTAGATGGGGTAAACAGATTAACGAAATTACTGAAAAAACGTCGAAATTTCTTAATATTCTTAAAGTTCTGGCAGGGTCTAAGTGGGGAATTCATCCTAAACACTTGAGAAGGGTGTACAACTCTCTTGTAAGAAGCCGAATGGACTATGCTTGTTTTTTATTTGGGGACAGTTGTCAAACACATCTGTATAAACTTGATAAATTGCAAAATCAAGCAATGCGTATTATTGGAGGATTCATTAAAACTACTCCTATACATGTTATGAATAATGAACTATGTCTATTACCTTTACATATTCGTAGAAATTATTTAGCTGGAAAATATTGGTTTAAATTGAAATCTTTAGAAAGCAATAAGTTAGCAATTAAACTATTGGATGAGTTATTGGCTCTTAGTAATGCTTGGAGCAGGAAAAATAAGCCCATGTTGATGTTAGTACACAAACAGTTTAAGGATGAGCAAGTTTATAAATGCTCAAATTTAGAAATGTTTTCATACAACTTCTGGATAAGTTACATTGACATATCAAAAAATATAATATGTGACATAGATAGTTTAGATAGGTTTAAAAAGCAGTATAACACATACGCTTTGAAAGAATTATGCTTACAATTTTTAATTAAATACTATGGTGACTTTTATCAAGTATATACAGATGGTTCTAAAGATCAAGGGGGACATGGTGCAGCGTTTTTTGACCCACAACAGGATACCCACATTATGTTTAAAATTGATGGTACATTATCTATTATGTACGTGGAACTTACAGCTATCAGTGAAGCCTTAGCTTATATTGAGACAATTAATCACAATAAGTTTATTATTTTAACAGATTCAAAAAGCGCTCTCCAGCATGTAGCTCGTTGTACCTCGACGATTCGAGGAACACCGATAGCGTACACTATAATTAAGCAGATATTGAAGTTACGGCAAAATAATAAAACAGTGATATTGCAGTGGATACCCTCTCATATAGGTATTATTGGAAATGAAAAAGCTGATACATTAGCCAAAAGAGCGTGTTATGAGGGAATCGATTTAACAGTTATACCTTATTATTCAGAATGTTTACATTTGGTTAAAAGTTTCTGTCATAAACTTTGGAAAGAATATTTCGATAGGAGGTCTCAGGAGAAGGGTATCTGGTACAAGACCATAGAAGCCGAGCCGGTGAGAGCAGCTTGGATTGATAATTGTCCTATGAGTAGATATCAGGTTTTAACTGCTTTGAGACTGCGATCCGGCCACATACCATCAAATAGGTTTAAATCTCTTATGGGTATAACGCCTTCCCCTAATTGCGAAGAGTGTCAAGTTGTTGAGGATGTATACCATGTTTTGATGGAGTGTGGACGGAACGAACAGTTAAGAAGACATCTTTTTAGGTATAATAATATTTCAGTACACAATGTTGGTGCATGTAATAGTGCTCTGGCAGCTCCAATGTCTGATGCAGCCAAAGCACTATACAAACTGTATTGTTCAATTTTTGATAAATTAAGCTTGGTATGTATAAAGTAATAGGTGTCTACGGAGCGGCATCGTCAAAACTGACAAAGCTCCTTAAATAAAGATTAAAAAAAAAAAAAAAAAAAAAAAATATTAGTATGATATATATCCTACTAATATTATAAATGTGAAAGTTTGTGAGTGTGGATGTATGTATGTATGTATGTATGTTTGTTACTCCTTCACGCAAAAACTACTCAACGGATTTGGATGAAATTTGGAACACAGATAGTTTATAACCGGGATTAACATATAGGATACTTTTTATCCCGAAATTTTTGTTACGTTTAATACTACGCGGACGAAGTCGGGGGGCACAGCTAGTAGTATATAGTATGATTGTGACGCGATCTACTTGGTACTAAGTATCAGAATACCTAGTCTAGTTTCCTGTACCTCTGCATGCGGCCACACACACGCACGCACACACACACACTACACTGATAACATTGAGCATATGGAGGTGATTTTTTAACCAAGGTTCAAGCTCCAGCAAGGTGTATACTTTCATTGTCTCAGCTTTTTGATATATGCATAAGTATCACATAGATAGAAACACTGATGTGCAAACATTATTAGGTAGTGCAATTATTTATGGCTAATAGCTGTGCCAAACATTTGTAGTCAGATTTCATGTGTAATCTATGCTTACCAAGTCAAAAGTAAGTAGCGGGTACATACATAGCATCAAGTAACATTTACATATTACTTTTTTATTGTATGTATTAATACAACTGAAAATAAATGTAATTGTATTGATGAGGGTGTGGCGATACAAAATATATATACTATGCCATATTTTACCGCCATATGCTGTACTTTGCCAGTGTAATTAAATATTGAACAAGCAAGTGATGTTATTAGAGAAAGCTGCCACAATGCTTGGGATCCCTGCGTAGTGAGTGGTCACCTGTTGGTTGTAATGCAGTAACACTATTGAGGTGTCCTTACAGGGATCATACTAATTTACTATGATTACTTGACCAACCGAGAACTGAAATACATACATAACATACATATAACTGTTTCCTGTGACCAGCGGCGGATTTACAAATTACTAAGGTATAGGCTGTAAAGTTTTTGCCACCCTTACCTCTACAATTGTCATGTCCTAGATTATTTTCACAAACCAAAAATTTTGTGGAAATTGCACGAAAAATATTATTTGGGTTTATTTTTGAGCTAATCAAAGCCCAATCTTGTACAATTAATAAAGGCGAGGTAACTTATGCTACTTACACATTAATGTAAATTCGGTAAAAGTAAAAAAAAATATCGGTCCCAAAATTTGTCGCCCCACAAACAAATCTGCCGCCCTAGGCTCCAGCCTACTGGTAAATCCGCCACTGCCTGTGACACTGTGCATGAAAAACTAAAACATCCTACTAATATTATAAATGCGAAAGTTTGCGAGTGTGGATGTATGTTTGTTACTCCTTCACGCAAACACTACTGAACGGATTTGGATGACATTTGGAACACAAATAGTTTATAACCGGGATTTAACACATAGGATACTTTTTATGCCGATAATCCCGATTTTTTTGTTAACTTAAATATTACGTGGACGAAGTCGTGGGCAGCAACTACTTTTTCATATATCTAATTTACTTTAATTGTCAATTACATACCTAACAATAACAAGTGTTTAAATGCTATTTTGCATTCTCACATCAAATGTATGCATTAAACAGCCGAGACGAGACAAACATATCTTTAAGTAGATATTTTTTTCAATAATAAGCTTTCTAATGGTTGCAGCCAGCACTCATAATAGTACTCACACAGTGCTAAGAATGCTGGCTTCCATCAAGATATAATATTTTATGTAGTATAGGTTTTATATTATTAAGAAAAATTATTTAAGATGATATTATAACTAAAATAATTAAGGTCAAGTCATTCAAGTGTGGATAAATTAATGATAATGGTTAATAACAATTGTGTGTTATATTAGTTAGTGGAGCCTAACTAAATTTTCTGTAAAGTGCTACACTGTTCACTTACAAACCTCATAAAATAAGTCCTATGCCATAGGACATAAATATGTTATTTTAAGACCATATTGAATCAAACCAAAGCATTGCATTTTAGAGGATACTCAAATTATTATGTGTATTATTAGCACACTATAAATAACAATAATTACAATATGACAGTGTGTAAGATGATAAGAGTTATATTATATATTAGATAAGTAGTTAGTGTTCATATATAATAGATATTCATACGAAATAGGAATGTTAACATAATAAAAGTATAATCATTTTTGTGTGCCATTTAATAGGAGGAGACCTTGTAAAATATAACACACGGAATACAGGCACACGGAATCAGGCAAAGCAGATTTAAAGAAAATAACCTAACTCAAACTTTATAAATCGTTTTCAATGTGAAAATCCCCTTTTTACATAAATTTTGCGTGTTGATACAAAATATACGATCAGCTGATTTCTTTGTTTGACTACTCCGACCATGGGCATCACGGTACCCGCTTTATTGACACGTCAGAAGCTTTATAAATAAGATTTAACTAGTCAAAACTTCAGTCAGTGGCATTAAGAGTGCTTCGAAATGCGTTGACCAAGAGTTTTGCGAATCACTTACCCATAAACAAACCTTGAAAGTTCTTACCTTTGTAATGGACTCGTAGATTATTTTGCGACAACCCGATGTAACTGAATTTATCCTTGGTACTCCACGATCTCGGTAATGGTGTTTCCTCTTCATTCACATTTGGATAAAGCAATTTTAAACGATCTACTGAATCACTTTGCACTTGATTTTGGGAATCCATCGTTCCCCGTCCACTACCCATAGCAGCCATTTCTAATTTCCGTAATTTCATGTCATTTCAGTCAGTGTTGTGTGACGTCACGTTTAAATATCTGTCTGTGGGTTTGGAAAGATGGCAGCACCCAGCACATTCAGCATTTGTATCATAGACAAAACCGTATTTTTCCGGAAAAATAGGATGAATAAATGTTTGGGATCCACATTTTTAGCACAAACAGATTATTTTAGGCTATTTTATTACTTTTATACCTACAAAAGAAAATAAATATTATAATAAGTAAGCTATAAAAATAAATAAAATTGGAGTGTCTGTTTGTAATATCAAAATAACACCTTTTCATTAAATGCATATGAAAGTACATACGACACCTATAACAAAAACGCGATTTAAAAAATTTTTGTCTGTCTGTCTGTATGTTTGTTCCGGGTAATCTCCGAAACGGCTGGACCGATTTTGACGGGACTTTCACTGGCAGATAGCTGATGTTATAAGGAGTAACTTAGGCTACTTTTATTTTTGAAAAACAATTAGGGTTCCGCGTAAAAAAATAAAAACACATGAAATGAAAGAGTATATCCGAAACGGCTGGATCGATTTTGACGGGACTTTCACTGGCAGATAGCTGATGTTGTAAGTAGTAACTTAGGCTACTTTTATTTTAGAAAAAAAAACAAATGGTTCCTGTCGCGCGGGCTCAGAACGCGGGAGCGGGAACGGTTAAGTTAAATTCCACGCGGACGAAGTCGCGGGCTCAGCTAGTATTCAAATATAACTCGTATCTTATTAAACGTTTATAAATGAATGGAAGTCATCACAAAGCAAACCCATACAAATACAAAACCAAAAGCCACAAATGTACACAAGAGTTATAAGAAAGTACCAAAATTCCTGTGAAATTCAGTCTGTTTGGACTTTGAACCATAATATACGTAAATCAATATAGTCACAGTTATATAACATAGTTATAGTAAATCAATTGGAAGAAGATGGAAGCTGTTGTATCAGAAGCGGAAAAAATCAGACGATTGTGAATGCTACTGTTGCCCAACTATCGATAGTTGACCTCAAAAAATAATCACAATATCGATAGCCCTATCGATACTATTGAAATTGTACAATACTATCATTAGTATCTTATCTACCCAAGAAAGTGAGCAAAACTATTGATAAAGTGCAATACTATCGATAGTATTGATACTATCAATAGTTTTACTAAATCGATATTTTACCAAAATTCAATAGTATCGTGTTGGATTCAAACCTTAAGAATTGCTCTGAACTCTTGGCCAAACTAATCGCAGTCGCATAAATTAAATGAGTAGGATAATACAACTATTTTCAATATACTAATGTACCCACTAATAATGTCGACTAAAATTGCGGTGCAATACTATTGAACTTTGGCTAAATATCGAAGTAGTAATACTATCCATAGTATCGACATTGATTGCAGTAAAATACGCCATAATAATGATAGTATCGATACTATCGATAGTATCTATACCCAATAGTATCAATACTATCGATAGTATTGCACTTTACTTGTAGGAACCAATATACGACTAAATGGAGCAGAATTGGACCTTGTGGAGGAAACTGTCTTTCTAGGGATCTCTATAGATGCTAAATTGCAATGGGGTCCTCATATCAAAAAAGTGTCGGGTAAACTCAGCAGTGCGGCATATGCTGTTAAAAAAATCTGGCATTTAACCGACGTTGAAACAGCTAGAATTGTTTATTTTAGTTATTTCCATAGCGTTATGTCATATGGCATACTGCTCTGGGGATGCTCTGCTGACTTAAACTCCATTTTTGTTCTGCAGAAAAGAGCTATACGAGCTATTTACAATCTAGCTCCAAGAATCTCCCTCAGAGAAAAATTTAAAGAAATAAATATTCTAACTGTTGTGACACAATTTATCTATGAAGATCTCATGTACGTAAAAAAAAATGCTAATAATTTTGAGAAAAGGAGCGACGATCATTCTATTAATACACGGAATAAGCACAAGCTATCCGTACATGTAACTCGTCTCCACAGAATAAGTCATTCTTTTATGGGACAATGTACTTATACGTTTTTACAATAAGCTTCCCAATGAAATCCGAGATTTACCTATCAATAAGTTTAAAACCCTAATTAAAACTAAACTCACTGCAAAGGGTTATTACAAAATCTCGGATTATTTGGATGATAAATCAGCTTGGGACTAAGCAGCTCAAATCTCGACAGTCAATAATAATGTCAAAGCGTAGCGTGTCTTGCCCTACTAGTCCGAATTATTTGTATAATTCTTGATAACATCAAAAGGCAACACACTGGAGCTATTTTAATATTTATATTAATATCTAAGTACTACCCTTTGTAATTATTGAAAATAAGCAACTGGCGATTTAAAAACAAAAAAAATGACATGTAAAAAGACAAGCCCGCTGAGTTTCTTGCCGGATCTTCTCAGTCGAGGTCGCGTTCCGATCCGGTTGTAGATATAAGGAAAAAAATATGTAAATTGACAATTTGTAAGTGCCCCCGTAGGCCTAAACAAAATAAATGATTTGAATTTATCGGTAGTATTGTTAAATTTCAATAGTATCGATTGGGCTATCGATATTCTGACTATTTTTCGAGGTCACGATAGTATTGATAGCCTATCGATATGCAATTGACAGTAAGGCAACACTAGTGAATACCTACCCTCCGGTGGTGGAGGGGTGGGTACTCCTCCAATTCATTTGTAAAAGAGGCTATTTATAGATGTAATTCGTTTCCGACACTGGAAACTTTCCGTCAATTGTGAACACCCCCACGTTGGGACCGATATTATCCATTACAAAGATAATCACTAACGTAACAAATCAAGATAACGCTCAGGATAAACTCAAAACCAAACTTATTGATTACAAATGAATTACGAACATTATTAACAATGATTAATAGTAGTGTACCAAAATACCTAAAAGATATTGAAAAGTCTGTTGAAATTCAGTTAAAAAGAATCGGAAAAACGAACAGTGAACTATTGGAAACACAACAGTTATATCACGACGAAGTGCTCGAAGTCTATCAGGGAGGTTTTAAGAAATTTATAGAAAGTACAATAACATATTCCAAATTCTTAAATGAAATAAGAAATGCCTATGAAAATTCTATTTGTATTCGAGATAAACGAATATCACAATTTATTATTCAAGATGTAAGTACTTTTAATATTCAAAAGGCTTCAATTTAACATACACTGACTGATAATTTAAAATATAAAACTTTAGGTAGTGTTAGTTATTGGTGACGGTGTTACACTTATAGCCAGTATCATTACCTAACCAGAAGCTATCGCGCGAGTTTCATCTAAATCCTTACAGTATATTCAGCGTAATTAGTGCACAGACAAACAAAAAATGTTAGTATTTTTACTATTTTTAGGGGGATTAAGAAGTCAAAAATATGACGCTGTACGATACATTTCTTGAGAAACGATAATTTTCTACTTTTGAGTCTGGGAACACTAAAATATAATGTACGTCATTTATGATTACTTTTTTAGGCCCAAAAGGCCTTGTACCCAGGGCCGTTAAACTATTTAAAAAAAATGTATGTCATGCAGTGTTGCCAGACCTTACGATAATTTGGCCATCGGTACGATGATGTCCGATAACGGATAGCAAAATTATTTACGATAATTTTGAGCAACGGCACGCTTAAAGCAAAACATATTTTGTTTCCTGGACAAAATTAAACAACAAGTGTCTCTTTGCGTCCCTCGTACGTTTGCACAGGCGTGTTTGCTATCGACGTTTGTTTGTCAGACCAGAAATCCTGTTAATAGAATTTAAACTATAGTTTATTATCTAAACCCTGCCTCCATTTTGGTTTACAAAAGTGGACGGTCACATTTTGATAGTGTATTTGTCGCGGAACCATTTATTATGCATGGTTAGCGAAATATAAGCACACTACTAAATATGCGTACCTGCATATAATATGCACACGCATCTGCCTGTCTGATTAATTTGGATAAACATCCAACTATGATTCTCTTAACTCATAGTTATCTGAATATGGGGCTATGCCCCCCGGTGACCTCCAACCTCCCCTTACAGTCACCCCTTACCCTTCAACTCTGTTCTGAATCTGATCTCTGCACTGTTTATGTAACTCTGCCCGCAGCAGTCTGAACTGATTCTTGATCGCCGCAGCGATATACTTTATTTGCTGATATTCGATGTCATTACGACAATAATCTCATAGCATTTTCTCAGCCGTACAAATACTTTAATAAGTTCATATAAATTCATACATGATAAAACAATAAGAGTCACAATAATTATTCTAGCACTTACCAATAGACAGCTCTTGCCGATGCACAGTCACTTACTGCGCCGCCGACCGAAAGTACTTAACTTGTTGGCTCCGTTTTGTGCATATTACTCGACTACCCTCACTATATTATCTTACTCCTTATATCATTATTTATCTACCCACATTTGAATAACAATATAAATTCACTATGTATCGAATGATGATTTCGCGATCTTTCGCGACACTGCCCGCCCGGAAATGAACTGTAGCAACCATTATACTTCTATACATATACTTACTAATTATAATAAACTTTAGCTAATAAATAAAACGACAAAATGTTCGAAAATTATCTGAATTTTAAGTTTAGTTTGTAACAATTAAATTAATCAGTTGCTTTGTCCACATCTTCATCAAGTCTTTAGCTCGCTGCCTGTGCTGATGCTCTTTTAGGTCTGGTTGTGCCCGGTACTACGTCTGATATGGTCTCTGGTGTGTCACCTCCAGGTAAATCAAGTGTCTGGGTAGCGTCCATAGGAGATGACGTTGGCATTTCAAGATCTGTATTTGACTGGTCTGGCAAAGTGGCTTTATCTTGTGTCTCCGACTCTATGGTCTCACTTTTATCAAACTCAAGCGGATACAAATGACCGATAGACCTAATATAAGTTTCACCACCAGGCATCGTCACTTTGGCTACTCTAATTCGGTCGTCCGAACCCTTAATTACTGCCGAAACCTTTCCTACTTTCCAAAAGGCTCTATTATGCTCACCTTTAATTTGAACAATGTCACCCACTGAAGGTATCTTATTAACGACTACTCTAGATTGTTTGTGGAAACCTCTCCTTTCTCCAAGACTGGTTAAGTACTGATTTGTAAACATCTTAGTATATTCCTGTAAAATAACTTGTCCACGTTTCCAGCCTTCAATTAAACTATCTTTTGTTACTGTAGCATTCTCTTAAAACTCTCTGTCAGAGATTTCTGCCACTACAGGTCCACCCATCTTTAAGAAATCAACTGGAGATAACACCTGTTCTAAATCTTGGGTCACAGTCGTAAGAGGTCTAGTATTAATCACAGCTTCAATTTCCTTGATAATGGTACAAAGCTGGTCATGATTGAGTAAATGTTTATCGAGAGTCCTCTTTAAACAATGTTTGACCAAACCTATCAACCTCTCATAAAACCCGCTAAACCATGGCGCCAACTCTGGTATGAAACGCCAAGAAATTGCGTTTTTAACACAATAATCAGATACTAATACTTCTGCCGTTAATTTTAATTGAGTGCCATTATCTGAGGTGATAACTTGGGGTAGTCCCCTTATACCGACAAACCTTCTTATGGCCAAAACACACTCCTCCGCTGACAGATCATTAACTACTTCCATGTGAATGGCTCTTATAGAAAGGCATGTAAAAAGACAGACCCATCGTTTTTCTGTAGAACCGTCATCTATTTTGAGGGGACCAAAATAATCTATCCCTGCGAACGTGAAGGGGTTAGAATACCTAACTCTTTCGGGAGGTAAAGGAGGCATTAAAGGCATTTTGTACGGGCCTCCTCCATATTACCGACATTGTATACAATTTCGCAATATTCTTTGGACCTGAGAGCGTCCTTTAGGAACCCAATACTTATTTCTGATCATTGCCAATGTATGCCCAACACCAATATGAAAATTATCTTTATGTATGGTCTCAATAACTTTGTTGTAAAATCCGTATCTTTGGGTAATAATATAGGATACTTCTTTTCTTCAGGCCAATCTGTATTTCCGAGTCTTCCACCACATCTTAAAATTCCCTTATTATCTTTAACTAAATTGAGTGATCTAGCAGTTTTTATACTTCGTACTTCTTTAGGAAAATGACGATTTTTTTAATTTTATTATTTCATTTGTATTGTTAGTATCAATTTCTTTATCACAATAATTTTCAATATCTAACTGCTGTATATTATTATTTCCATTTATTGATGGATCTTCCTCAACATAAGAAGTCTGAATTTGTGTACTGTACATGTTTATTTTCTGTTTAGTAGCTGGCCAATCTTTGAACGGAAATCTTAGAAATTCGGGCCCTTGTAGCCAAATTTTGTTACCTTCCTTAGTATTTTCAGTTCTAGTAGCTTTGTCCGCCGGATTGACATTGGTGGGAACGTACTTTACTTTAAGACCTTTGTTTTGTTTCAGTTCTTTAACTCCGCGAGCAACGAAAGGTGGCAACAGTTTTTCAGAATTATACCAACTCGATACAATCTCACTGTCTAGCCACAGATACTGTTGCTGTACCGGCAGTCTGAGAAATTTCGAAACATATTGGACCAATCGGTTTCCTATTACGGCTCCTAATAATTCCAATCTTGGAATTTGTAACTCCTTTTGATCCTTAATGGGCGCTAATCTTAATTTTCCTAGTACAAAACTTATATTTCCTATATTTTTATCTTTGTCATAAGCCCGTAGGTAAACTACTGCTGCATATGCACGTAAAGACGCATCAGCAAAACAATGAAGCTCATATTTTGGATTTTTGATATTTTCTTCAGCGTATAAACGAGGAATAGTTATTCCTTCAATTAATTGATATCGAGTTAAAATAATTTTCCACTTCTCTGCTATTTCTTGGAGTAAGGCCTCATCCCACTTAAATTTCTGTTTCCAAAGTTCTTGTAAGAGGATCTTGGCAGGTAATATTATTGGCGCTATAAAACTACAAGGATCATATATGGAAGCGGTTACTTTTAGAACTCCTCTTTTGGTGTATTTATCCTTGGCGGACTCATAATGTGGTTTTAACCTCAATTCATCTTTATATGTATTCCATTCAACTCCAAGAATCTTAATAATATTTTTCTTGTCACAATCGTTTTGAGGAAGCCTTGCCATGAACTCTTTAGAATTAGAATTCCAATCACGTAAATTCATCGATAATGTTTGAAATGAATGTTTAGCTGTATTATATAATTCCTCAGCATCAGCCATAGATTTTGTGCCCGATACTAGGTTGTCTACATATATATCGTCTGCAATGCGCTTATTTAGTTTTTGATTGGATTTGTTTAAATGATATCTCACTGTGGCATTAAGCAAAAATGGACTAGATATTACTCCAAAAGGGACACGACAAAAACGGAAGTGTTGGAGGTTGTCTGTAGATAGTTGTTCTTTTGGGTTCTTTATCCAGAGAAACCTTGTAACGTGAGTTATCGCCTACGGTATATACATGAACAGTACACGTCTGTAGTACCGTGACTGCTCCTTCTAAATTTATGTGTAATGTTTTTATAGGGGTATGATCCAAGCTAACGTTCGGGCAAAGAGCTCGATTATGAAGCCCGAACCTGCCGCAATGGCGACATTTCTTTTTGTATCTACAATCAACTGCTTTATGACCCCCACCGAAACAGTTAAAACAACGACCTGACAATTTATATTTTCTATCTCGTAATTTTTTTTTGCCTTAGTACATTCGTCATTAAAATGAGCATCATCGCAAAAAAACACACTTCAATCTCATTTTTTTTTGTATGTGTTCATTCTTTTGTTGAAAATTCCTATTATTATTATCAAAATATGTCCTCTTTCTCGTATTGAAGTTATCAAATTTCCTACCTCCATCAGTCTTTATGTCAAAATCCTGTCTTTCTTTTCTAAACCTTTTGTTGTTGTTGGAATTATTGTCTGATTTTACATGAAGCGCTTCTATTGTACATTTTTCTCCTTCAGTACTTTCGATATTCGAATTTTCTCTTTTTAAAGTAAATCTACTAGAAGTTTCTCGAGCTGATATAATATATTCTAAGTTTTTTCGAATGTTCTCTATAGAATCATCTTCCACACCAAGTTTTATACGTAGCTCGTAAATTATGTCTTCAGGAATTTTTTCCATTATCATCACACGTAAGTGGTTATGATTGACGTCCTCTCCTAACGATTTAAGTACACGCAAATGACGCTCAATTTCATTTAAAACGTTGCGGCATTCTTTGACAGAGTTGGCAGCCGATTGATTCTATAAAGAGCAACATAATGAGCATCAACTATTGCCCCTAGTTTGCCATAACGTTCTTTAAGTGTTTCTACAGCAATTGCATAATTTTTACTAGTGGTGTCTAAACCATCAATAGCTTGTTTAGCTTCTCCGCCTAGAACTGATAGTAAATATAAAAGTTGATCAACATCGGTAATGTCTCGTCTATCCACATGAGATGAGAATTGGTCCCAAAATTGGTGCCACTTAAGTACATCGCCATCAAATTTGGCCAACTCCATACGCGGCAGTCGAGTAGTAACGCTTGTACCAGCTGATCCACTCGAAGATGGGCCTAAAGGGTTCTGTTTTGAAGGCTGTGTTCTGACCTCAACTTCCGCTACGATTTCATCTGCTTGAATTTGAATTGACGTGAATTGAGACATATCGTCAGCAGAGGAGGATGATTGAGCCACGTTATAATAGTTGTATATTTCTGTACCAAATCTATCGTTAATAGCCTTTAATTTGCTTGCTGTTATTCGAGCTTCTTCAAATGGTATACTATTTTCACGAAGCTTAGCGATAGTATCCCTACCGGTAATAATAAGAGTCTCAACTGAATCATTAATTAATTTTAAACGGGTTTGGACTATTTCTTCCATTTTTTAGACCAATTAGACCAAATGACCAGAGTTTTAGTATCACACCACTAATTGCCAACAGACTACTAGACCAATTGCTTCCCAGAACACTTTATAATATAATGTCAATAACTGCAACAATAAATAAGTACTCTAAATATAACCAAATTTCTAAAGATAAAATATAGTGAGTAAAATTATTATTAATGATCATTTTATTCGTTTTCAACACTGTTTATGGTTATTAATGGCATAGAAAAAAATTAAAGCTAGCTCACGATACATGCCCTGACTCAGTCGGGCCCAACTGAATCATGACATGCACCGATCCTATCAAACAACAGCCATAATATAAAATAAACAATTTTATAAGATAGGGTAGGTAGATTAAAAGTCAGAAAATTCATTATCTAATATTAAGCCGTGACTCCTAAACAAATCTAATATTTTGCACCTTCACTAAGTAATAAACTCGGTAAAACTCGTAATGTTTTGTCTGAAATCATCAGATCCCAGCATCTCCACCATGTCGCGGAACCATTTATTATGCATGGTTAGCGAAATATAAGCACACTACTAAATATGCGTACCTGCATATAATATGCACACGCATCTGCCTGTCTGATTAATTTGGATAAACATCCAACTATGATTCTCTTAACTCATAGTTATCTGAATATGGGGCTATGCCCCCCGGTGACCTCCAACCTCCCCTTACAGTCACCCCTTACCCTTCAACTCTGTTCTGAATCTGATCTCTGCACTGTTTATGTAACTCTGCCCGCAGCAGTCTGAACTGATTCTTGATCGCCGCAGCGATATACTTTATTTGCTGATATTCGATGTCATTACGACAATAATCTCATAGCATTTTCTCAGCCGTACAAATACTTTAATAAGTTCATATAAATTCATACATGATAAAACAATAAGAGTCACAATAATTATTCTAGCACTTACCAATAGACAGCTCTTGCCGATGCACAGTCACTTACTGCGCCGCCGACCGAAAGTACTTAACTTGTTGGCTCCGTTTTGTGCATATTACTCGACTACCCTCACTATATTATCTTACTCCTTATATCATTATTTATCTACCCACATTTGAATAACAATATAAATTCACTATGTATCGAATGATGATTTCGCGATCTTTCGCGACAGTATTGTTACTAAATGTGTTTGTTATTGCTATTTTTTACTTAACACTGGCGAAGTACTATGCGATTCAAATAAGAATAGGATCGACTTTGAGCCATATTGTGACGTCATAGCTGTCAAATCTAACCAGTTAGGTAGGGTGAGCAAAACAAGATATTTTTAAATAAAATTTATTTGCAAAGGTTGAGTGAAAAAAGCGGTTTGTTCCTTTTTATTATTTGAAAAAGTTCTGCTTTTGTGGAGCAATCGTCGTATTCAATATTTTTTCTGTTAGTCATGACTGCATTTCTGCTTTTTTATTAGCCTTTGCGCCAAAAATGAAAATAAAAAACAGTGCCGTCTAGGGACGCCCGAAAGAAGCGAAGCTTTGCAAACAGGGTAGGCAGAGTGTAACATAAAAATAACGCGTTACGCTTTTCACCGTTTTAGTGCCCGGGCAGCGAGCGCCCCGAACGTCCGTAAAGAAGCTTCGCTTCAAAAAGGTTATGGTAGAAAGGTTAGAATTATGACTTTAAATAATTAAATATTATATTAGGACAATTTACTACTAATTTAACCTTTTTATGTAAGTTTGATGTAAGACTATTATTATTGATATGCAAATAATTTCTTTGCAAACCATACTTTGCAAGTGACATTTGACAGATAGAGGTTATTGACATTCCTATTCTTATTTGAATCGCATAGTATGTAACTAGTAACTACTTTCGATAGAAGAAGTAACTTACGATTATACAAATTATTACAACTTTTGGGTCTGGCAACACTGATGTTATGTGTTTACTAATAATATAATTAATGTACTTTTCGTTCTCGAAGCAAAGAGATAATCTTATATATCACTACGTTGTAAACATTTGCGTAGGAATCATAGGTACTCGGTACTCATAACCTATTCGGTATAAATATTAAATCCGTAAAGTATAATATAGTATGGCAGATTCTGGTGATAAAATTCCTACTGTATTCGTTCTGGACGGTGGATTCTCCACGCAGCTGTCTCAGCACGTTGGGAGCACCGCGGATGGCGACCCGCTGTGGACCGCAAGGTTCTTGCAATCTCACTCGGCTGATATCGTCGACACTCATCTCGACTTTCTCCGAGCCGGCTCCAATATTTTCATGACAAATACGTACCAGGCTTCCGTCGATGGGTTCGTCAAATATCTCGGCACTACTGCAGAGGAAGGCTATGGATTGATCACGCACGCAGTAGAGCTGGCGAAGCGCGCTCGCGACACATTTTTAAGTGAATGTCAGTCTGATCCTGCGGTTCGCAGGCCACTCATCGCGGGCTCGGTCGGGCCTTACGGCGCTTCTTTGCACGACGGTTCTGAGTACAGTGGGAACTACGCTGACGTCACGTCTGCCGAGAGAATGCGCGAGTGGCACAAACCAAGAATAGAGGCTCTAGTTGAAGCAGGAGTGGATCTATTGGCTTTTGAGACAATTCCTTGTCTGAAAGAAGCTGAAGTCCTTATAGAACTCCTGAAAGAGTATCCAAATATGAAAGCCTGGCTGTCTTTCAGCTGTAAAGATGAAAATTCTTTAGCTCACGGTGAGGATTTTAAAGAGGCTGTAATTAAATGTTGGGAGATAAACTCACAACAGTTAGTGGCAGTTGGTGTAAACTGCTGCTCTCCTAACATAGTAGGCAAGTTGTTAAGAAGTATCAACAATGAGAGATCACTAGTAATACCATTGATAACTTATCCCAACTCTGGGGAGAAGTATAGCCCGGACGTGGGCTGGGTCGATGGTGACAAATGTGAGGGGCTAGATACATATGTTCAGGAGTGGTTGGATGCCGGTGTGAGGTATGTCGGAGGCTGTTGCAGAACACATGCTGAAGATATTGCTCATATTAAGAATGAAGTAAGGGCATGGTTGAAGAAGAAGTCTGCATCTATTTAATATTATATTGTTAAAGTTTTGTAATGTGAAGACTGGTAATAACCACGAAAGACCACATATATTTGACCACTTTTCTATGTTGATTTTTTATAAATAATGCCAGAGTAACAGATCTTTTCGGAATTGTATTGCTGATTTGATCTTAGGGATTATGTGACTATTGATCTCAGCACTTGGATTATAACTTTACAAGCATCTGAAATCTGATGTAATGTAGGTGAATAATTGGATATGTTGAATATCAGATAACTTATCACTTTCAATTATTATTTGTTATTATATGCTGCTATTGGCAGCTGCAAAGTAGATAACTGTATCTTTGTTGTTTACTTATTATTGTAAATATAAATAACCTTGTTTTACACTCTTGATGATTTAAATTATAAATTAAATTTCTGTTACAAGAACTATGTAAATTCTTGACCTAAGTACTAACATAGTTTGTAAGCCCCCACAATTACTAACAATAATGGATTATGTTATCTGAAATAAATAAATAAATTAAATTAAATAATACCGGGACACTTAAACACTTTAAAAAATAAAATAAAAATACATTAAATTGAAATAAAACTATTTTTACGGATTTTTTTATTTTTTCTATTTTTTATGTTCCCGACGTTTCGTCGACGTGGTCACGTGATAAATAAAAAACGCGATGATAAATAAACGCGATATAATCCGTAAAAATAGTTTTATTTCAATGTGTAGTATTCGCGTAAATATAAGGAATCATTATACATTAAATTGATTGTTTCTGTGTGTGAAACAATGTCATAGTAAATCTATTATATTAAAGTTGCCCATTAGTGGAGACTGTAGAGTTATAGGCTTATATACATAAGATAAGATGATAATTTTGCTAAGTGACTATATTGCTAGAAAAGGCTTTATTACTGGTCATTTTGCAGAGGGTATTCTCTATATCGGTGAGGAAAAAACAAAGGGATGAAAAAATTAAAAAATTGCTCAAAGAAAATGAGGACTTGAGAGAGCAGAACCTGAAACTAACATTTGAAATTAATAAAATCAAAAAAGACATGGGGAAGGTATGGAACACAACACATTAACATATCAATGGATCTGTTGTGATGTCTATCTGGCCAGAACTGATATTCGTCTTTTTGTCTCATATCTATCTACTGTGAAGTGGTGCTATATTTCATGTGTGTAGGAAATTACATACCTATGTTATTATTGTGTATGTTTGGAGCTTTATGTAATCATGTTATTGAAACAATTATATTATGTTATTTAAAATTATTTGCATTATTTTATTATGTGTATGGAGTTTTCTTATAAGAAATGCGTAAATGTTTGCTAAATAGATTGCTGGCGTCTACGTAAAATATTGCAAATTGCTCAGGCGTAAAATAAGGAGTTATTGTTAAGGCTAAAGCGCCCATCTAGACCGTGAAGTTCAAATTTTTTGAGGTTTTTTAGAAATATTTCAAAATCTGACAGTAATAAAGGGCACATTTTGTAATTCGCGACAAAGACCGTGTGCAGTGCATTTATTAATATATCCAACTTACTCTAAAACATTTCAAGAACGACAGCTATCCAGATAATCTGGCAATTTTTGTATATTTAGTGATTTACTAGTATCATATCCACCGTGATAATATTTAGAGTAAAATAAATGTATTAATAAACGCACTGCATACTGTGTTTGCCGCAAATCACAAAATGTTGTCTTAAATGTTTTCAGATTTTGGATAAACTATAAAAATACTCGCAAATTTTGAATTTGGCGGGCTAGACAGGCGCCTTCACCTTAAGTATATTCTAAGAAAACTTGTTAGTTCCTGGGTGGTATTTAGGGCACTGTACAATTGGTCGCAATAATATTTTACGTAGTCGCTAGCAATCAGCGGGCCTGACTCGTGGTAGAGGTAGAATTCTAGCACATAAACTGTTCACCGGCATGTGCACGCCGCGCCGCGCGCCGCCGCATACGTGTGTGATACAGTAAGAAGTCACTCGTTACCGAAATCGGGTACAGACGTCGCCTTTACCTTTTATTTAGTCCACTTCTAGACAAAGGCCTCCCATCTCCGTCCTCCGCTCCTCTATTCTGGGCTTCTTATTCCTAATAACTGTAGTAGGTACTTAGTTGATCAATTTTCAAACTTGGTGTCAGTTGAAAGACGACAAGTTCTCCGATTACCTGACGCTGATGCGCGAGAGAGACGCGAGATACACCCTCTATTTCGAGAACCTGGGGCTACAGATGAAGCTGAGGGAGCTGGACGGCAGCTCGTACGCTGTGGATGAGGCCTACGGGGACCCGGTCGTTCTGAGGATCGCGCTGGACAGGTGCAGGTGAGATTAGACTATCTGCGAGCACGAATAAAGCATTAGGATGACGGGACCATACTTTGAAATCAATTGTATGTAGCCAAAGAGGCAGACCGAAGAGCAGTCCAGTGTTTTGGTTTCGAGCCTATTGTATACCTACCGAACACATTCCACCTCTCGACACGAGGGGGATTCGGGCTGTAGTCCACCACGCTGATGTTTGGGCTCGTTCGAAAGACGTGCCGGTTTAAATAGAACGTAAAATTTTCAGAGAGCAACTATCTATAACTCAGTCAGATTTGAAGAAGATGACTGACGAGTACTCCAACACGGTCCCGCGCAGGGAGCACGACACCTTGGAGGCCAAGTACTCAGTGGCCACTAAGAACCTGGACGCGTTGAGAAAGGAGTTCCAAGCTTTACAAGATAATAACAAACGCGCTCTAGGTACGGATCAAAGAAACATCGCTTAACATAATTACTTGCCTAATATATTTTTCAAATTTACCAATTATCGAATTTGACAGCGAAGGTTATACCTACTCTTAAATTCCATTCACACAGCATTGAAGGCTAGCATCGAGGAGGAACTGGTCGAAACGAAGGAACGATGCGCCGAGCTGGAGCGCGCGGGCACGCCGCGGCCGCAGTGGGAGCTGTGCGCCGACTTTATCGGAGGGGGGAGGGACAGGTCTGGTAGTCAGCATACAATTATGCCTATTTCCATCATTAACCGACTAACGCAATGCCGATGGACCATCAAACAGCCCGCGTACCACCGCCCGCGTACCAGTAGTAATGATAACACGTTGTTCTTTCTGGGTTCATCATTGCTCCAGATGGTGGCAGTTGGCCCGCGGCTTGTCGTCGCGGGACATCCTGAGGGTGCTGCTGAAGGAGCTGGGCCCGGCGGCTGAGAGCGACCATTTAGAGCATTTTGATGGCCTCGTATGATATTTCATTCTAGGTGTTGAGAAAGGAGCCGTTGTTTATTGTGTTCCTTCGACTTCTTAAAGCTAGTTACAAATTTGTATTTATATTTTCTGTCGTTATGCTCTGGCAGAGCATTTGTCAAAAAAACTAAGAGCACAGTCTAGTAGGTACCTACAGTAGTAAGTACTAAAGAAGCTTATCTACTGGATACATTTTAAAGTTTGTAAATACAAACATACCTAGTCGTACAGTACCGATGACGACACAAACGAGTCATATTTGAGGACTCCTTGCATGGCGTAGTGTTTTGAGCGTAGGCCGCTCGGCCGGCTCGGCTCACTACATCGTTTGGTTGCGGGTTCAATTCTCGTCAGGGTACCAATACCCATCAGATATAGCCTATCCGTATTTGCCCAGGTCTAGGTGACACTGGGATCATCCCTAGTGCACAGCACTGTACTCGTACGGTACCCGTAATACAAGTGTTGCTTAGTTTGGGACCACACAGTTAGTGTGTTAGTGTGATTTATAGAAAACTGCGTGTAAAGATTTGGTATTCCCTCGGGCTAGGGCACCGACCCGGTGATCCCGCCGTACCTGCGGCACGAGGGCCGCGTGCGCAACCTGCGGCTGTCGCGGCGCGAGGTCAGCGTCATCATCACCGACATCTGGCTGGGCAAGGCGCGCTGCGGCCGCGACCTGCCCATGCAGGACTATGTCACCGAGTACTTCCAGGACAGGTATCGCCCGGCAGACACTTGATCGTCCTAGGCTGGGGCCGATCCCTGCAGTCCCTACCAATTGTTATTGTGATGGAGAGGGTTAAGTGGCAGGCGGTGGGCGGCCCAGCCGGCCTTCACAATTTGCGGAATCGCCGAGCGTTAGGGCAACAAGCCTCTAGAATACGACAACGAGCCAAAAATTGAAATGAAATGTAGGGTAGTGAAAGGTAGACTTATGGCATCACCGTATAGAAGGAAGCGGATGCGTCGCTGCGAGTGGTGGAAGCCCGTGATGTGTAGGTGGATCTGGGGGAGGCCTGTGCAGCGGCATTTTCGGTCCGGTCGGCAGGTACCAGCAGCCGTCGGTCCGCGCCGAGTGGGCGTACAACCTGTGCGCGGGCGCTGAGCAGATGCTGGACGAGCCGCAGGTGCGCCTGTTCTGGGGCGTGCTGCACGGGCAGCTCGACGAGCGCATCTACTGGGGCCACCGCGCGCACTGGTGCGCGCTGAAGGAAAACCTATATAAGCACACCAAGGATAAAGAGGCCAGTCGACACTATTATTTGTTTAACATGGTAATTTGACAGAAAGTATCCCTCGCCACTTTGCTGATGGGATTCGGGGGAGTTCATTAACGACTACCACGACCACGCAACTACTACACGAACTGGTAATAATGAAACAACTCTATGTTTCATTGGCTTCACTTTTTTCATTCCAGACTATAACAATAGATGAATTAGAAAAAGTTGCAAAGTCCACGTTTCCCTTGAAGAGTGACGTGGACATCAAGAACCTGACGGACGTGGTGCGCAAGCAGCTCAAGATGAAGACCAACAGCAATGACGTAAACTTGGACAAGCTCTTCTACGAGGTCAGCGTCATGCAACCATTCAACACAATCAAGTGTCACAGAAACGACAAACTTCACACAACACAACACAACCCCCCTTCCACCGCCTCTCCGCCAGGTGCACTCCCCGCAGACTTCCCTTGTAGATATAGTATTGTCCATAAGGAGTACTGATTCCTATAAACTTCCAGTTATACTACTTTTATTATTACTCTTTGCAGTGGAATTGGTAGGTAAGTACTAATATTATTGGTTCATATAGGTAGGTACTGTTTTGAAAGTGAAGGTTTAGGCCAAGGGCGCACCAGCTTTAAGCTCAGGCGCGTGGAGACCCCATGTCGGAACATAGTTCACCAATACGTTGATGCGTGGATAATACATTTGTATTTATTCGTTTTTTACAACGAGGGCGGTCCACTTAAATTGCATGCCATTACGAAGTCTATAACGGGTTATATTTTCATAGGTATCGCAAATATTTGGAACAGCCCAAGACGCATAATTATTGGTAAAATAAGTACAAATATCAAAACTATCTTGAGAAAATAAAAGATCTATAACAAGATTAGGGACTACACCATTTATAGGTTTCAAATCACCAGTAGCAAAATAACGGGTCTCTTCAAAATGGTGTATGCAAAATTCAACCGTATTGATTATAAACATACCATACATAGACTGAATATAATGACTAATAGCAGAATTACCAATAGCAAATAAATTGTGAAAGGTCAGCGTTTCATATTTATTATCATAATGACCACAACCAAACTTAAAACTAAGTTGGGGGTTAGAAGAACCCCTATAAATATATTTTAAAACACGAGAAGGTGCAGGAAACAATGCAACTGGACCAGTTTTCCTACACCAGTTAAATTTCCTCTTCCTCATCGGACGACGATAAGCAAATCGTCTCTTGCGACGTGGACGGCGTTTCGATTTCCATCTTCGGTACGGTACACACGTGCGTACCGCCTCTCAAAACGCCTCTGTGGCACTAACAAACAAAAAGCGATTCTGTAATGCTTCATCCATAGCATTGTCTAACTCATTGGATATGCAAATAATAGGACCAGTAAAAACAATCAACTGATCACCTTCACATTTAACTGGATAAGCATACTTACGACCTTCTAATAATCGCTTCAACATAGAAGGCATACAAAATTTATAACAAAATTCTTCAAACAAAATAACTTTTCTTTACTCTGAAAGTAGGTCTGAATTTGCCTGATGAGCGGGTTGAAAGTAATACTTTTCAGGCCCGGGAGTTTCGCTTGCAACTGACAGCTGTCAAATTATAAAAAAAAAACTAGTTCCATTTTCACATTTCTATGGAACCATGTTCAAACTTTTTCTACAGTCACTCAATTACAGCACGATGTAAAATTGAAATAAACATAAAGTTAAGTATTAATTCAAGAATATATTTTTTTAAATGACTTAATTATAATTTAGTTTCAACAATTTCTTTAAAATAACATAGATTTGGGCAAAATATTTAAAGATGAAAATGAAAAATAATGGCTAAATAATGAAGTTGGCCGGCCAACGAAAAAAAAACAAAATAGACGGCAATCCGATTTTTTTTTCGAGTTGTAGAGTATTGTTTATACTTCCTTGTATTATTTCTTTAGCCAATTCCTGTTTTTATTTTTATTTTCCTTGTATTCGTAATGAAAAGCACAGTGTTTACCTCGGGTGAAAGATTTATTTTGTCCCTCGAACTATTAGCGCCCTCGCTACGCTCGGGCGCCAAACCCCGTCTCGGGACAAAATAAGTAACTTTCACCACTCATGTAACAATGTACTATATTTCAATACAATACAGGTGACAAAGAAATATCCACAATTCTTCTTCAATCTTTTTTCGTCTACCCACCTCGAAAAAGTGCACTTGTATTTTTTTGCGACTCTCGACAAATAATTTGGTTAAATACGTATAATTGTCTTGTTTTTGCTTAAAAATAGTGGTCTTACGTTAATAACGATCTAAAACTATAGTGAAAGTGTTATCTTGCGGAAGTTTTCGCGATTTAGCTTTGTTTTCGTGACTCGCGATTTCCGTGGTTCAAAATGCCGGTCTGTCTCAAATGCATTAAAGAGATACCTAAAATTGACGATAAAAACCCTAAAATACAGTGTTATGGATGTGAAAGACATATCTGTGTGAAAAGTAGTGGGTTGCTAGCCACGGAGTTGAGAGTGATTGTGCTTCAATCTCCTACTCTTAAATATTTGTGCCCCGAATGTGAACTAGGAGTGCGTCAGTTACCAGCACTAAGAAATACGGTCACTCGTTTGGAAATGGAGATTGTAATTCTAAAAGCAAATCAACATAAAAATGTGGGTATGGAGAGTATTTTGGCTGAACTAGGGGAGAGGAAAAAGCGGAGTAGCAGGGGAGAGCAAATATCATCATGTTTGGCGTAGGTGAGTGCCAGCGCCAGACTGGTGATGCTGGTCGGGACAAAGAGGTACGTGTTGAATATGATAAAAAGCAGGTACAGCAGGCGCTGACCGCTATATTAGATTCGGATGCCCCAGTTGCCATGATTCGCCTTGGAAAACCAAAGCAAAGTTCTTCACCACGCCCCCTTAAGGTGATTTTTGCAAATAAAAAGGCCGCCATAAATGTATTGAAAAATAATAAAAAGTTATCTCCCGGTATATAGGTTAAGAATGACCTCACGCCTTACCAACGAGAACATCTAAAGACTTTGCGAGAAGAGCTGAAGCAAAGGACCGAGAATGGAGAAACTGATTTGACTATTAGATATATCTACAACACTCCTAAGATCGTCGATACAAAAAAGTTATAACTACAGATTGTTTTGTAGAAATGACCATCCTGTATACGAACCTGGCATCCATTATGGCTAAACGAGATTTGCTTATTGTTGAGGTCAATAGACTGAAACCAACTTTTATAATTATTACTGAGACACACTTGAAACCTACGATAAATAATAGTCTGGTCGACATTACGGGCTATGTATTGTTTCGACACGATAGAATTAAAGGTACAGGGTGGGGAGGTGTTGCTATCTACGTACCGACTATGTTTCTCGGCAGACCCATTCAGGTGACTTTACATCCTACTTACAATAATAATAAACAAGTGGAAGCGCTGTGGCTAAACTTGAAGTATGACAATTTTAAGATGGTACTCGCCGCCGTGTACCGTCCTACCCATTACAGTTTTGAAGAGACTGACAGATTATTATTTGAAACTATCAAACAAGCCTCCGATGAAAATGACCCCTTGCTAATTATGGGTGACTTCAATCTCCCAGATTTAAAATGGCCCTTACAAGATTCAGACATAGACAAATACAATTCACTACATGGAAGGTTTGCGGATATGTATGTAAACAGCAACTTAAATCAACTTGTAAGCAAAATTACGAGGCAAAGAAATAACGAAGAATCATTACTTGACCTTATTCTTTGTAATGAAGAGAATCTATGCACAAACGTTAAACACTACCCTAACATAGGAAAGAGCGACCATCAAGTGTTGGTAGCTATGTCGCCGCCAAATAGCTTAATTCGCCGTTCAATTAACAGCCTAGGCACTTAACTAAACGGCGCCGTTCAACTAACGGCCTGAATGATATTCAGCCATTTGATCAAACAGCTAGGCAAATGACTTGGATCTGTCGCCGCCAAATAGCTTAATTCGCCGTTCAATTAACAGCCTAGGCACTTAACTAAACGGCGCCGTTCAACTAACGGCCTGAATGATATTCAGCCATTTGATCAAACAGCTAGGCAAATGACTTGGATCTGTCGCCGCCAAATAGCTTAATTCGCCGTTCAATTAACAGCCTAGGCACTTAACTAAACGGCGCCGTTCAACTAACGGCCTGAATGATATTCAGCCATTTGATCAAACAGCTAGGCAAATGACTTGGATCTGTCGCCGCCAAATAGCTTAATTCGCCGTTCAATTAACAGCCTAGGCACTTAACTAAACAGCGCCGTTCAACTAACGGCCTGAATGATATTCAGCCATTTGATTAAACAGCTAGGCAAATGACTTGGATCGATGACGTTTAACTACTTGCCTAGCCGTTTAATTACCTGCCTAGCCTGTTCATTTCAATTTAGTTCTACTTTCTGCCACCTAGCGCCGAAACTCACCAAACTGTCAATATCTCTATATTCTATATTCTTTTTGTCAATATGGCGTCGGAAAAAAACATCATTGATGGAATAATTTTATTAGGTACTTAGGTTTTTTACGATTTTTTTTAGATCCACCGAATCTATTTGCCGGGTGGGGTTTCTGTGGGGTCATAAAAAAAATAACCCTAAACTAAACCCATCCAGGTCGTTCTGCTTGGGTAGTATTTTGAAAAAGTTTTGTAGTACTTAAATGTCAACCAGTTGCCTAAGCATTAGCCAGCCAGTTTATTAAATGTTGTAATATACGATACGGCTGAATATCATTCAGGCCGTTAGTTGAACGGCGCTGTTTAGTTAAGTGCCTACGCTGTTAATTGAACGGCGAATTAAGCTATTTGGCGGCGACAGATCGATGACGTTTAACTACTTGCCTAGCCGTTTAATTACCTTCCTAGCCTGTTCATTTCAATTTAGTTCTACTTTCTGCCACCTAGCGCCGAAACTCACCAAACTGTCAATATCTCTATATTCCATATTCTCTTTGGTCAATATGGCGTCGGAAAAAAACAACTTTGATGGTATAATTTTATTAGGTACTTAGGTTTTTTACGATTTTTTTTAGATCCACCGAATCTATTTGCCGGGTGGGGTTTCTGTGGGGTCATAAAAAAATAACCCTAACCTAAACCCATCCATGTCGTTCTGCTTGGGTAGTATTTTGAAAAAGTTTTGTAGTACTTAAATGTCAACCAGTTGCCTAAGCATTAGCCAGCCAGTTCATTAAATGTTGTAATAGACGATACGGCTGAATATCATTCAGGCCGTTAGTTGAACGGCGCCGTTTAGTTAAGTGCCTAGGCTGTTAATTGAACGGCGAATTAAGCTATTTGGCGGCGACAGCTACATTACAATTCAGGCACAATCCGAGCGGTAAAACTGTTACACAACCGCCACGAAGAAATTTCTATAATGTAAACTATAAGGAAATGATGACCTACGTGTTAAAAGAGGAAACCATAACAGATACTAATTTTACCAACGTGGATGATGCTTGGACTAGATTTACACAGAAAATGCAAAACGCAATTGAAAACTACATACCCCTTAAAACGAAACATAAAAAACTAAATATTAATAAACCCTCGATAAATCAATTAGTTTTAGATAAGGTGGAACATAAAATGAACTTGTGGAAACGATATATTCAGAACGGCTCTAACGATACATACAAAGATTATAGAACGGCTAACAATCAACTGGTAACCATGGTTAGACAGCTGAGAATGGAGTTTGAGAAAGGAATAGTAAAAAGTGGGCCAAAATCCTTCTACTCATATGTACGCCGACAATTAACTTCAGCAGTAACAGTCCCACCATCATTAAAAGACGACAGTGGAAACATTACAAATGACAAAAAGGAAGTAGCCAACTTGTTTGCTCATCAATTTGAAAAATCATTTGTAGTGGAACCGAAAAATATGACCATTCCTCAAGTGAAAGCACCAAGAGTAGAAAATGCAATAGATTCACTGATAATTACAGCAGATAAAGTATCCAAAGCCCTGAAAACATTCAATGACTCTACTTCAATGGGACCGGATGCTCTGCCATCAATATTATTGAAACAATGTAGCGATGTTCTTAGTAATCAGTTAGCCCATATTACTCGTATGAACCTATCACTCAATACCGGAAAATTGCCACTACAATGGAAAGAGGCCCTTGTCACTCCAATTTACAAGAAAGGTGATAAGTACAATCCTGCCAACTATCGACCCATTAGTCTCACCAGTATTGTCTGCAAAACCATGGAGAAAATAATAGCGACCGAACTTAGAAGTTTTATTGACAGGGAAAACATAATAATCGACGAACAGCATGGTTTTGTACCGAAGAGATCAGCAGTCACAAATCTTCTCATTTGCCTTGAAAATTGGACATGTAATTGGGATAATCGCCAACCGACGGATGTCATATACCTAGACTATGAAAAGGCATTTGATCGAGTCCCTATTAAAAGACTTATAGCTAAGCTGAATCACTTTGGAATACGTGGACAACTACTTAAATGGATAGAAGACTTCTTAAGTAATAGAAAGCTCAAGGTAAGAGTTGGAGACACCCTCTCACATGCTGTTGACGTGCTTAGCGGGGTACCGCAAGGATCTGTGCTTGGACCCATCTTATTCGGGATCTTCATCACTGATCTGAAAACTGCAATTCAGTCCGACCTATCAATATTTGCAGATGACACAAAAATTATAGGGAATCCTCTCATCACTCACAATATTATACAACAAGACTTGGACCGCATAGTCCAATGGACGAAAGACTGGCTTATCTCACTGAATGCTGGGAAGTGTACTGTACTGCATATAGGAAATAATAATCCAATGCTGACATACAATATAGACGACGTGCCCCTTCAAGCTGTAAATACACAAAAATATCTCGGTGTTACGATAACGCACAATCTGAAATGGGATGTACATATATCTAATATAACAAAGAGAGCCAATTCCATGCTGTACATGATCAGAAAGGCCTTCTTCAATATTACCAAGGAATTGTTTCTTAAAATCTATAAAACTTACATTCGTCCATTGCTAGAATATGCTTTTCAAATTTGGTGTCCATACTTCAAAAAAGACATAGAAATGCTGGAGAAGGTCCAAAGAAGGGCTACTAAAATGGTTGTGTCCATAAAAAACAAGGCTTACGAAGAACGTCTCATCGAACTTAACTTACCAACATTGGAACTAAGACGGAAGAGAGGAGATCTCATAGAGACTTACAAGATACTCAATGACCACTACTACAACGTAAAAAAATTGAAGAACTTGTACACAATGAATCAGAATAAGCAACTAAGGGGTCACTCCTTGAAGTTAACCAAGCCTCCGTCTACTAGCAACCCCAGATCAAATTTCTTGACACTTAGAGTGATAAAATTGTGGAATTCTCTTCCTGAAACAGTAATAAGTGCTCCGACAGTGAATAGTTTCAAAAATAGACTTGACAGACATTTAAAATTATAATTATAATAAAATACAAGTGTCGTGATATACACGCATCAGCTCAAAGCTGCTAGTGTATCAATAAATAAATAAAATAAAATAAAAAATTGGATTACGTAATGTCTTCCTACGCAGGTTGTAAAAAACGATAAAATTGACGATTAGCCATTACAAATGGGTCGTCATAACGAAACTGAGGAGTCCGGAGAGCCCATAACCATGCACGCAAGTTAAAATGAAGTTCGGACTCTTTGCAATTACTTATACAATGGAGATGTATCCTTCTTAGTAATATATAAGATACAAGACTTTCTTGACTAGGCCTGGAACATCAAAACTAGAGGAAAAGCCATCAATAACAGAACGTAAATTCGATAAAAGTATGGGCTCACAAAACTCTAAAAAGCAATGCAAGTGATAACTTATTCTGGTATATGTTCAAGACTCCTCAACAGCAACAACGTATGTGATAACCCCCTCAAAGTTGCGAATAAAATCAGTTCTACAGTTGGCATTCAAATTAACTAAATCGTAAGTAATAAAAAAAAAGTTTGCCGGGACGCAAAGTCATCTTCTTAGTAGGAGCACTCGAAGCAGACTGACGCGCAGATGTTGCGACATCTGTTCCCATAACGGGAACAACGGGACCCCCTGCAGAGTTCCCAGCGGACGGGTTGATAGGGTGTTCTAGATCAACCCGATTCTAGGGCGATGACGTCATACCTATTAATAGAACAGAAAAAAATTAGCGTGAAGTCGTTTCTGAGATATAAAAAAATAACCTAACCTACTGTCGTTTCTGGGATAGAAATTTGTCGAATCGGGTAAGGGTAAAGGCAAACAAATAAATAATTCAAGTAACTTATTGTTACCACTCAAAAAATGACATGTTTATATTTTAATTCATTTATTAAAGATGAAAATTGACAGGATTCATAGCTGACATAGTTAAATGCACACGATAAGTTATACAGAATCGCTTTTTGTTTGTTAGTGCCACAGAGGCGTTTTGGGTGGCGGTACGCACGTGTGTACCGTACCGAAGATGGAAACCGAAACGCCGTCCACGTCGCAAGAGACGATTTGCTTATCGTCGTCCGATGAGGAAGAGGAAATTTAACTGGTGTAGGAAAACTGCTCCAGTTGCATTGTTTCCTGCACCTTCTCGTGTTTTAAAATATATTTATAAGGGTTCTTCTTACCCCCAACTTAGTTTTAAGTTTGGTTGTGGTCATCATTACATAGTATAAAACAAAGTCGCTTCCCGCTGTCTGTATGTATGCTTAGATCTTTAAAACTACGCAACGAATTTAGATGCGGTTTTTTTAATACATATAGTGATTCAAGAGGAAGGTTTATATGTATAATACATGCATAATATAGTAGAGAAACACTGAGAATTTGTTGCATCCGTGCGAAGCCGGGTCGGGTCGCTAGTTATGATAATAAATATGAAACGCTGACCTTTCACATTTATTTGCTATTGGTAACTCTGCTATTCGTAATTATATTCAGTCTATGTATGGTATGTTTATAATCAACTAGCTGTGCCCGCGACTTCGTCCGCGTGGAAAAGTGTCTTTGGGTAGCATTGTTAATTATTTAGGCGCCCTCCCTCCCCTTTTTGACTCCGTAAGTGTTACATCAGAATTGCTCCAATATTTTTTCTCTTGTCGCAAACTTATAAAACATTCACATAAACCTTACATATTTCCATACAAACTTTCATCCCCTATTCCCTATTGTTATTATACACCCTTGAGGTTAAAACTTTTACAAACTTTGAATGTCATATTTATTTATATCGAATCAACAGCCTAAAAAATAAGTTTCAAGCTTCTAGCTCTAAAAATGACGATACCTTCATACAACATTTCATCCCCTCTTTCAACCCCTTGCAACCCTTTTTTCGAATTAAAAGTAGCCTATGTCCTTTCTCAGGCTCTAAGCAACCTGTGTACACAATTTCATTTAAATCGGTTCTGTAGTTTTGGCGTGAAAGAGCGACAGACAGACTGACCGACAGACAGAGTTACTTTTTCATTTATAATATATGTATTAAATATATTAATTAAGTAAGGATAGTAAGGATTGCAGTGTTTCACTGCAAAGAGCTATATTTCCATAAAAAAAATTCATCCCCTATTCCCTATTGTTATTTTACACCCTTGAGGGTAAAAGTTTTACAAACTTTGAATGTCATATTTATTTATATCGAATCAACAGCCTAAAAAATAAGTTTCAAGCTTCTAGCTCCAAAAATGACGAAACTTCCATGCAACTTTTCATCCCCCTTTTCAACCCCTTAAAACTCTTTTTTCGCATAAAAAAGTAGCCTATGTCCTTTCTCAGGCTCTAGACTATCAGTGTAACAAATTTCATTGAAATCGGTTCAGTAGTTTTGGCGTGAAAGAGCGACAGACAGACAGACAGAGTTACTTTCGCATTTATAATATTAGTAGGGATAAGGTTGAACTTTGCATACACTATTTTGAAGTGAACCGTTATTTTGCTACTGGTGATTTGAAACCTATTCAAGTTCAAATATTTTTATTTTTTAATAGGCCAGATTAACTGGCAATTTTAAAAAGTAAAAAAGCTAGGTGCATGTATAAATAAATTAAGGTGCATGTTCCAAAACAAAATCCTATGGAGAAGAACATGCAAGAAACTCCATGGATACATTTTTTCTTTTCTCTTTTTTAAATTATGCTTGCGTTTACATTAGGTATAATTAGGGGTGTGAGGACAATGTAGGTTAATGCATAAGGCATCACAAATAATGAAGTAATAGGCCCAGAATATTGCCAAATGGTGTAGTCCCTAATCTTGTTATTGATCCTTTATTTTCTCAAGATAGTTTTGATATTTGTACTTATTTTACCAATAATTATGCGTCTTGGGCTGTTCCAAATATTTGCGATACCTATGAAAATGTAACCCGTAATAGACTTCGTAATGGCATGCAAATTAAGTGGACCGCCCTCGTTGTAAAAAACGAATAAATACAAATGTACTATCCACGCATCAACGTATTGGTGAACTATGTTCCGACATGGGGTCTCCAGATGTTGACTCAGGTCGTTGATGATGGGCGCTATGATGGGATTCAATAGTCCTCTTTTACCCAAAGCTAATTCTAAGAATATGTATTAATTTATAAGTATTCCTTATTTTTTATAACTTATTGTGTGCATTTAACTATGTCAGCTATGAATGCTGTCAATTTTCATCTTTAATAAATGAATTAAAATATATACGATAGTTAGTAATAGGTACACCTATACGATACAAGACTTTCTTGACTTGCAGGCCTGAACATCAAAACGGGCGCCAGAGGACAAGCCATCAATAACAGAAAGTAAATTCGATAAAAGTATGGGCTCAGAAAACTCTAAAAAACAATGCAAGTGATAACTTACTCTGGTATATGTCCAAGACTCTTCAAAAGCAACAACGTATGTAATAACCCCCTCAAAGTTGCGAATAAAATCTGTTCTACAGTTGGCATTCAAATTAACTAAATCGAAAGTAATAAAAAAATGATTGCCGGGACGCAAAGACGTCTTCTTAGTAGGAACACTCGAAGCAGACTGACGCGCACATGTTGCGAAATCTGTTCCCATAACGGGAACAACGGGACCCCCTGCAGAGTTCCCAGCGGACGGGTTGATAGGGTGTTCTAGATCAACCCGATTCTAGGGCGATGACGTCATACCTATAAATGGAACAAAAAAAAATGTGGGTGAAGTCGTTTCAGGGATATGAAAAAAATTAACCTAACCTACTGTCGTTTTTGGGATAGAAATTTGTCGAATCGGGTAAAGGGATTCACCAGGCCATCGACAAATAAATAATTCGAGTAACTTATTGTTACCAACCAAAAATAAGACACGTTCATATTTTAATTCATTTATTAAAGATATGCGCTATGGATATGAATGAAATCACAGCCATTGACCGAAAGGAGAAAGAGAGGGGTATCATTAAGACCGTTATTTTGCAACACAGAACGAGGAAGGGTTCGACCGCGTGGAGTTGGCGCGCGAGCTGTGCCGGCAGCGGCAGGTGGCGCAGGACAAGTACATCCGCGAGGTGGTCGCCGAGCTCGGCGGCAGGCGCGCCGCCAGCAGCGCCGCCACCGTTGAGAACGTCAAGAGGGCCTTCGCTATCGTCGACCCAGCTATCGGTGCTGTCTCTTCCATCTTTTCCTACTCTCTAATAAATTCTCATCATAGCAGTGTCCCTCCTTGCGTACAGCGTCGGCTCCAGCCCATGTAGCGCCCGGTTCCAATACCCTTTACTCCTTGCGCGTTCTGGTAGGAGCGCCATCAAAATGGAACACCTACATAATATTTTCCTCAGTGATCGATAATTTGGTTCCGCATGGTGCAATTATAAATGATATCGGGAAGCAATAGCCCGTTTACTTCGCTCGCGGTACGCTTGTGAGAGTGACTCAGGCTCTTTGGAGGTGACCCTGCACCCGAGTGCGCCGCACACACTGCACTTTAGTTGAAGCCGGCTCTGCTTGCGTACCTACCTAATGGCATTATTTAATATATATATACGTCTATACTCTTAGCTTAGATAATTTAATGTTAAGTACCTATACAATTTAACAATACATGACGACCACTACCGCTCTGTCACGAGCGTAACGACTTAGAAGAAGAAGAAGAGCTATACATAATATAATATACCTATATCTAATATATTTGTAGACCACATTCGTATGGAGCGTTATATCCGTTGGGCGTTTTCTGATCCGACATCGGACTTGAACAGTATTCCTCCTCTGCCGCTGAGGACTCTAGCTGTGCGACTCGCTGCCGGGGACATAGAACGTGTTGGCCCAAGATACAGGGGTACAAGAAGAAAAACTTACAAATAACATTATTTTTGACCACAAAAATTAAGGTTACTTACCCAGTTTGTTTCCATAAAATATATAATAGTTATCAAATATAACTAATACAATAAAAATACAATTGTTTTAATTAACTGAAAACTATTATTATTAAAAAACCGGTAATATTCCGATTTTATTGTATAAAGTATTTTATTCGTTTCCATGTAGAAAAAATGAAGCTTTGTTGTCTATGATAAAACGCATTTAACTGTCAGTGTCAAAGCATGCTTGTTTGGCTATAACCTATAAAATAGTTGTTTACAATTCTTTTAAACTGTATAAATCATATTTTAATATCTTAATTTAAGCATTATGTCCGATATTATCGATAATGAAGAAATAGATCGAGATACAGTGGAACCAGAAGCGCTGGAGCAGCAATTTCAAAAGAAATACAAGTTATTAACAGAAAGTGCTGTTTCTTTAAAGAAGTCTTATATAAATAAGTTACACGGTTCAAAGTGAGTATACTTTAACTATTTTGAAATACCAAAACTTATATTTGGAAACATGCCGTATTCTGTAAACTATAGGTTAGAACTGCTACACGAAATGACATTGCTACACGTAACTTAATAACTACACTGTTTTATTAATATTTACATACATACACTATCAATTATTATAAGAACTTCATAATTCTCCACAACTTTACAGATCATTAAAATTGGCAGTAGGTTTATTAGACAACAGTATAGAAGTATATCAGCTGAACAACACTTCACTAGCGAAGGTTTGCCGTCTCAGTGGACATGCGAAGAGCCTTACCGAGGTGGTGTGCGACCCTAAGGAGGACCACCTCTTGTATTCGTCGGGACACGACGGGGTTGTTAAACTGTGGGACACCAGGACGAGTGGCACCTGTGTTCAGGAGTACAAAGGTAAAAATAATACTGTTGATTTAGATAGCTTTAAACACATTTGTGGATACCTTTATGTTGGAACACTTAAGTATAAAAGGTGTCATGTATATGTAGTATGACCAATAATGGCTATAGCATGAGTTAATTTTTAATTATTATATACATATCTTATTTAAAATCCCATGTCCATGTCCTTATAATCCCACTCTCATTCTACAATATTTCTTAATTCTCCAACAATGTCTTTAAACTTGTTAAATGGTTAGCATCACAATTTCTTGCTCATTCAGATGACGAAGAGGAGTTATTGAGGCCGTACGAATGCATGGATGTGTCCTGCAATGGCCGGGTGCTGTGTGCCGGCAGCGAGCTGGTGGAGGATGATGCATACCTGGTGTTCTGGGACCAGCGGCTCACCAAGCCACTCGGTGGATACTGGAACTCACACAATGATGATATTACACAGGTATTCATGAATACTCAGCGTAATGACTATAGTCACAGGTGGCATTTGATTTTAAATCCAATTTTAATATACTTAGTACTCACATTTCGAGCATGCTTTAATGTCAGACCAGCAGCAAAAGAACCCGAAAGATAAAACAGAATAGATAAACATATTTTTTTTTCACATTTATTTGATGAAAAAAAAATAATAATGAAATTTGACATTTCAGGTGAAATTTCATAAAACCAAAACAGAGATATTTGCATCAGGCTCCCTTGACGGCCTTGTCAACGTGTTCAATATGATGGAGCAGACTGAAGACGATGCCCTCACTTACTCCCTAAATGTAGAGAACTCTGTGGAGAAGTTGACCTGGCTGGACATGAAGCAGGTGGCCTGTGTCACACAGTCCAGTGACCTGCAAGTGTGGGATGCGGATAACGGAGACTTGATTAAGAATTATAATAGAGATAAAATATCTAGAAGTATAAAGGTAAAAATGATTCAGTTTTATTAAATTTTCTTGTCTATTTGGACCTTAACTTGTGTTGTACACTTGTCTAAAAAAAAATAGAAAAGACCTGGCTCACAGAACAGAATTATCTATAATTTGTTTTGTATTTTCCAGAGGACCAAGGGTGATGATTGTTATGTAGTAGGCGCATATACATCAATTGATGGCACACCTGTGATTTTAGCAGGTTCTAATGACGGAAATGGGTAAGCATACATTTTATAGACTGCTGCTAATCTATTTAAAACAGGATTTAGGTAAATACAACTAATTCATTTCTTTATTTGCATATGGGTTTAAAAAAGTATGTCACATGTCACCATATGCAGCTTCAGGCATGCAAAATTTAAGCATGTCAGTTAAAATAAATAAATTTTACACTAATATTTGCTAATATTTGCTTCAGAAAGTACATAATTAACATGACAATTAAAGAACAACAATTAAGAACAATATTTGCTTAATATTCCCACGGGTTCATGGGTGACCCATAGTTATTTAATAGTTTTAGTGCATACTCTGATGTAGAATAAAACCATTAAACTTGAGTTTATTTTAATAATAATTCCAATTTCACTTAAGCGGCTCTACATAAAGCTCAGGGCTAAGGCTAAACCCAGAGTTCAGTACATATATTTCTGTTTGATGCCAACAATACCAATTCTAAACCAGCACTTTCTACAGAATCACAGTTTAGGCAGGCGAACCCGTACCCCTTGCTGCATCAGAATTCGAAAGACTGAAGTTTCACAATATTGCATTGTCATGGGGACTGCATCCATGCAGAATTACATGAGTCACTCCAGAGTACTGGTTGAAAAATCCATCGCCAGAATGATAACAATCAATATACAAAGTCTAAATAAAACTGTTTAAAAACAACCCATATCATAGAATGATAAAGCCTAGTAACTTTAATGTATTTTTCATAAATAATTTATTGCAGGGATGTGCTGAGATCAGCAATGATTACAGAGAAAAAGCTGCAGCCCTGTACCAGCTTCAAGGAAAACAAACAGGTTGTGAGGAGCTGTTGGTATGACAAAGATGTAAGTAACATTAAAACAATGTGACTAGAGGAAACACGTCTCCTTTAAATGAGCAGAGTTCAGCCACTTCTTCACAATCATTAACTTCACCCTTTTCTTATTTCAGAGAGACATTCTGGTAACAACAGGTGAATCTGGTATAATAAGTGTGTGGACAGAGAATACAGGAACCGAAAATGGAGTCACCTCTAAAAAGCTATCAAATTCACTGAACAAATTGCATGTAAACAGACATAAACCATACTGAAATATACTGCTTTGTTATAATGTGTCTTTTGTAGATGATCCAGCTGTTTTATTTAAAGATATCTACATTGTTATAAATTAATCCCTTTTTTTAACTTTCCTAAAAGAAATAGAACAAAATAATTAAACAAATTAGCACTTTACTCTTTAAATATTGCTGCTCTTTCCATTATGAAATGTAAGACATACACACATACATTACAGTTAAATACTTCTACTACTAAAGTTGTATACAGCTAAATAAAACAATAAATGGAGAGTTAAAATATAATTTTATTAGTAATAATAAAATAAATCTACAAGCCTAACCTCCCTACCATTATACTATGTATTCACAAATTGTTATTCAGTTACACATTCACTTCAATCATTGTATAAAGTTTAGTATCATTTCACTTACATTCTTAAAATGAAATAGGGGACTCCTTATTTATTTTAACATCTTGTGTCAGCTTGTCTCAAGGTCAAATCTTTGGCTTTTTTGGCAGAGATCCAAAAGCTGAAATAATGGTACCCTTAGTGCCGGTAACATTGCTTGTCAACGGTTGCTGAACGAGGCCGGGTTGTTTGATGGTAGGTTTGTTTGCAACGTTGGGACCCGCCTGGTCCCATTTTGACTTTCTCTTCTTTTCCTCATCACTCTCAGACTTTTTTGCCACTCCTGTAATAAAATCTATTTTGGCCAGTTTATCTTTTTTCTCCTTCTCCCTTCTATCCATCTCACTTTTCTGAACTCGGGACAACTCATCATAGAAAGATTCTTTGCCCCATTTCAGTGGATCATATATTTCAGGTGGATAATTTGTGTCTAACTCATTGATATCACAGAACTGTATAAGTTTCTCATAAATGCTTGGATTTCTAAAGTTTTTCTTGTCTTGAATTATTTTATTCATGTCTAGGCCTTCATTTATCATTCGGCTGTAAAACTTAGCTATTGATTCTTGTAGTTCTTTGGGACATTTTCCTGGTGGTTCTGGAGGTATGGTGACACCGTCTTCAGAGTCGTCAGGGTCTGAGCGCGGCACGGCCTCGTCCGTGTCCGTCTCCATGGAGAGACGCCGCATGTCATCCTGATTATCAGCAGTAGGTGACACGGGTTCGTCATCAGAAACCATGGTATCATCCATGTAGGACACTAACCTCCTCTTCGGGCTAGCTGATGCTGAGGCAGGCTTGCTTGAATCGTTTCCTTGCTTAGGACTAGTTGGCATGGAGTGTGTTTCCTTTAGCTCGTCTTTTTCGGGCGTCTGGTCTTCCATATCCTCCTCACCCTCAGAGTCGGTGTAGGTGGCAGTGAGAGAAGCTAGGGCTTGCGACGTCATCTTGCCTTCTGTTGATCAATCAACTATGTATAAAAATTCAATTGCAAGCACAATTTTTTCAGATTGGGTTTGTCTTCCCTGATCTCAGGTAAAGGAGTAGGTACCTACCAGCTTTCTTCTAATAATATATTTCAAACCAATTAACGTCAATATTTTCAATTATATCTAAAGTACCTACTTTAGTTAGGAAACTCTGTGATTTTGTTCTGTTCCAGTTCCGATAGGCAGAAATCCCTTACCAATCCTAAATCTTCAATTACTAAAAGTGTACCCACCCAGAGGTAATACAACAAAGAGAATACAATACTCCTACCCGCAATTTTCTCCAAAACTTTAGCAGCGCGGCGTACTTATTAAATACTGAAATTCAATTCTAATTTAAAGTTTATGGCCAAAAGAAATCCGAAAGAGTTATTGTCAAGATTGACGTATGGCTTTCTAGTATATACAAGGTACTCTGTGCGTATGGCGACCATAGACAATGATGACAAGATTTTGTTTTTTAATGAGACCATAGACTATAAGTTTTTATGTCATCACGGATATGATTCTTTTAAACCAAGAATTTTATATATGGGTTCTTGTTTTAAACCCTTCTGTGAAAAGTTGTATTTTTGGAAATGTTTAACTCCATCTTATTTATTAGCTTCTCTGACAGGTTTTCAAAAATATATAATATACTGAAACTCGTCACATTCCTACCCACATAGGCATAAAAAAACAGAAAATAAGTCTAACTATAATAAGATTACGATTACTTTAATCCCCTATTTTATCCCCTTGGGGTGGAATTAATCAAAATCCTTTCTTAGGGGATGTCTACGTCATAGTAGCTTTATGCATGCAAAGTTTCAGCCCGCTCGGTTTAAAATTGAAAAGTTTCATACAAACTTTCATGCCCTATTTTATCCCCTTGGGGGTGGAATTAATCAAAATCCTTTCTTAGGGGATGTCTACGTCATAGTACCTTTATGCATGCAAAGTCTCAGCCCGCTCGGTTTAAAATTGACAAAGTTTCATACAAACTTTCATCCCCTATTTTATCCCCTTGGGGGTAGAATTAATCAAAATCCTTTCTCAGCGGATGCCTACCTCATAACATCTACCTGCATGCCAAATTTCAGCCCGATCCGTCCAGTGGTTTGGGCTGTGCGTTGACAGATCACTATGTCAGTCAGTCACCTTTGAGTTATATATATATAGATAGATGTAGGCCACTACGCCGTAGCGTATAAATGGTATTGTATTCTCTTTGGATGGCTACTTACAGAGTAGTTTAAGTACCTTATTGTACCTTCTGACATAACTTAATAGAAATAATAAGTACCTACCTATGTACCTATTAGGTACTTACCTATATATTATGAGCGAAACAGAATGCTTATATACTTATCTACCTAGCTTACCACCTCATAGAGTAAAGTAATTATTAGGTTCTTATGTAAAAATAATGCTTACCTCTGTACCTAAGTAGAATAAATAAGTTTTTTACTTGAGTATTAGGTAATCCCAAACTGATGTGCTGATGATAAAATAAATAAATAAATGATTGCCCTAAGGCATAGGTACAAGTTAATAAGTACTTACCTATGCTATTTGTGTATCTACATATACCATACACTTTTTAATTTTTATGGAACCATTTTTTGTAATGAAGTACTTATTTAGGAACTACATACAGATAGATAACTATTTATATCAATGTAGACTGAACGCAGACCTCCCTTCATTTAATATAGTATTAATGGATGGTCAAACTTGGTACCAGCCTGGAAAACTGCACTGACATGGTTCACTCTATAAGTAGCATGAAAACAATACTTAATAATGGTCGGCTGACTGACTCTATCTATAAACATTGTGTTAAAAGCACAACTTGTTTTACTGAATTCATAAGTGTAAAGAACAGTTAGAGATCACTGCTGCTGACACTTTAAAGCTATCTCTGGTTGAATACAGAATAGTGAACTGTGCCCTGAAACCCCCACACATTGGGAGATGTGTGGGGTAAATATACACTCTTTGCTCATATACTTACTTACTAACCATGTTGCTCCCAGTATCTACATTCTTTAAATTTACCAAAGCCCGGTACCACCTCCAGCAATAGGTGGCAGGAGGCATATACCTACAATACCAATATGTTATTAGACTCTGATGAATTGTTCTTCTAATTTTGAACGTGGATACCTCCACATATTGATTTCCTTTTTCTTTCAAACTAATAATATACAAATCCAAATAACACCCTGGAATCGCTCACTCAGGCAAAACTTATCCGCACGCGGTTACTAAACAAGATTATGATTCTCTATCGAGACTATATTGGTACATATCTCTAATCTGGGTTAATATAATACTAGCACAGAACATTACGGAACGCCTTTAGGCACTTTACGAGAAATAATGACAAATTTCATGATCATTGTTGATTTGTAAAAATGTAGAGGGTTACCAATCACGTGGTCATACACGTCGATCTTGAGTAGTAAAAATGTAAACATTAGCGTAATTAAACACGTGGGTGATAAACTTCAATCTTGGGAATAGATAGCTTTTGACAGCTTTTTATGCCTCGATCGAAGATGATTGGTTCAAATTTTGTCATTCATAAAATAATGACCAATCACAGCAACTTTCCATGGGTTTTTCAAGAAAATCTTTTTCATTCATATTTTGTGGCGCTAGTAGGAAGTTTTTTTGACAGTAGAGTAGTAAATTTGACAGTTAAGCGTCCAAATTTGACATTGACAACTGACTTTTGACAGTTGACAGCTGTCAAATGAAATCCGCCATTTTTTCCCCCACCCCTAAACTCATCTTGGAAATAGATTCGGCCAAAGAAATCTTGGCTGAGTGCACAGAGTACCTTCAAGCACCTTGTATACACAGACCAATAAGAGAACAAGTTATACTGAGTGACAACAGCCGAATAAGTGACATTGCATGAGCCGTCTGGAAATTAAGGGTGCTAAATAACCGGTAAACACCTTGAAATCATAGACTAGATAGATAATGATTAACCAATTAATTTGGGTTAGTGTTAGTCTGTTAGTTACAATGAGAATGCATAGATGATCCTTCCTAATTTCCCATGATCAATTATCAACTCTGTGTTACGTTACCCCTCGTTTCCATTGACGAGAAATTTACACCGATGTTCGACTAACATATTTATTTCTGCAAAAAATAAATACTAATATTTACAGGATAACAACTACTTATAAACGAACTTATAGTAAATTTTAATAAAAAATAAATAAACAAAATAAAATTATATGTACAAAAGTGAAAATGAATATAAAACGTACCTATATTTATTTAATCTGTGCAATAATTATGCAAAACGTCATGTTGTCAATTGACTTTGACGTTTCATGGCCGATTGGTAATTCAAGGAATCAGGCAATGATGGGGGAGTTGTTGGATTCTGGGAAATAAAGATCTAACATACCTACCCAACTTAATAAGTAATAAAGTATCTTGAAATGAAATAGCCGCCGTGTATTTAATTATCTTTCTCTACGTTGTGGCTAAACGGTAATAGTGACAAAAATGGCGACACAGCCAAGTGACTACACCGAATTTCCGCCCGAAGTAATTCTGAAGCCCCTGGCACTGGTCGCACTGTCCGGGCTGGACGCGATCAACAACGCTGTGCACAAGGAGATATGGGACGCGTTCTCCAACAACCGGCGCGCGGACCGCACTCCTGTGCGCTTCAAACTGCTCAACAACACGTTCGAGTTTCCCGTGGTAAAGCCCAAGAGAAACTCCTACGAATGGTACATACCAAAAGGTATCCTAAAGAAGAACTGGATTCACAAACGCGTTAGCTTAATTCCCGCCGTGGTGGTGATATTCTATGACATGGATTGGAATGACCCGCAGTGGAATGAGAAAATCATCGAGTGCGCATCTAAAGTGCAGTCTATTCGCGCGGCGGTTGAGGGGCACGCCACGCGCGTCGCCGTCGTGGTGATACAAAGCCGCCTGTCGCCGCCCCCCTCCGAGTACATGCTGGGAGCCGAGAGAGCGCAGGCGCTGTGTGCGGCATGTGAAATACAGTCCAAATCACTATTTGTGCTTCCCCACAGTGACCATCTTATGGGTTACATTATCCGTTTAGAGAATGCATTCTATGACATCGCCCAGAACTACTACCATCATGAAACTAAAACAATCAAGCAGCACAGGGACCATCTCAACAAAACCACCCATCAGTACCTGTTTGTGCGCCACCAGTTCAAACTAGGGTACCTGAATGAGTTGAAACAAGACATGAGCACAGCTCACAAGCATTACATGCATGCTTACAATAACTTACTGGAGACTAGAGTGGTTGATACAAACACACATGAGGTCAGAACTGTTGCTGGTTATATCAACTATAAACTTTGCAAGCTGTTGTTCACACTGAACTTGCCGAGGGATGCAATAGCTCAGCTGAAATCTCATATTGAGAGATATAAAAACAGAATTGGATCTACAGAACTGCTCTTTGAGCATTATGCTTGGATTGCTAGGCAATACAGTGCCTTTGGGGAACTGTTTGATGAAGCAATCCGAGCTGGTCTCCCTGCTATACAGTCACAACATCCCGGCTTCTATTACCAGCATGCAGCTCAATTCACACTGAAGAGGAGGCAGGCAATGAGGTCAGTGTGCAGTGATGTCATTCAGTACCCACCACCGCCTGACCCACTAGAAGGTATTGTAGAATTCTATGGCCAGAGGTCTTGGAGACCTGGCCGTCTCAGTGCTGATCCCCATGACCCACAGAAAGAGCAAGCGGCTGTCCAAGCACTTCAGTATAATGAAAAAACCTTCAACCACTCAGCAATAATCATAAGCTTCCTGGGTTGTGCCATTTCTCAGTTCAAAACATTCCATTCTCCTCGAATGAGGAAACAACTTGTTGTTGAAATGGCTAATGAGTACTTCTACTCTTCTGATTATGGCAAAGCATTAACTCTTTTGTCTCATATGTTGTGGGATTACAGAAGAGAAAAATGGTGGTTCCTGGCCTCTCATGTTCTCAACAGAGCATTGCAATGTGCCTACTTGTCAGCCAAGGTGCAGGACTATCTTCAGCTATCAATTGAGGCACTCTCCAAGGATATTCAAGTGCCTAACAATGATAAGGACAGAATATTCAGGAACATCATGTCTATTCTTAATTTAAACATTCCTGCTCCAGAACCAGACTTGCCAGTGTCCTCTCATAGCAAAGCTTTGGAACTGTGGCAAGCAGCTATCGAGAAAGAACCCCTATCAGTTCCTGTAGACATGGCCAACATATCCAGCTTTTTAGAAGTAAAGCCCAAGTTCAGGCACCCGAGATATAGAATGGATGAGATAATAGAAATAGAATTGTATGTCAGGTTGTCATATGTTGTTGCTGCTCTTGAAGCAAAAAACGCCTTTATTGCTGTATGTAGTCCTACTGAAACAATTGAGATTGCAATAACTGATAATGGCAACAGCATTATTTCTCTGCAAGGTGGTAAAGTGAAGAGATTTTTGTGCCAGTTCAAAGCAAATCCATGTGACATTGGATCTGATTTGCATATTAAGAATGTTTCATTTGTGCTTGATTTAGATAGAAAGAGAAAAATTGTTATGAATTTTAAAATAGATGATAACAAGGTGGCCGAGCCCACCATCCATCCTGAGCTGCTACACTTCATAATGAGTCCCAAAGCAGATTTTGAATTTGATTGTATTGTGCCTTTGACTGTTGCCTCTATAACATCAAGAGATTGTAAATTATCATTTGTTGTGACAAATGCCAGTCCAGCACTGCAGGGTGAATGGTTTCCAACAACATTTTCAATCACTAATAACGAAGAATGCCCTGTGTATAATGTTAAAATATCACTGTCATTATTGAGTTCTCCCGACAACCCAAACCCAGAATCTGTGACAGAACTCAGCTTGAAGGAAGGGGAACCCCAAACACAGCCACTCAAATTAACAGTTGGAAACATAAGCAAGTGTGCAAGTTACTCGAACATGTTTTACTTGAAGACAAACAGAACAGCCACCACAACTGTTCAAATAAAGGTTTCCTATGTTATTGATCTTCCTGAAATATCAAAATTGGAGTGTAATAAAGATTTCACTACAAAAATTCAAGTTATCAAGCCATTTGAAGTAACTACAAATTTTTTTGCTATGAATTTTAAGCCAATAACAAAATGTTTTGTGGACGACCCCTTTATAGTGATGCCGCAAATTAAAATTTTGAGTCCCTGGGATCTATTGATAATAGACACTGAATTAGAATTGGTAGATTGTTTTAGGAACAGTGATAATTGTAAACCTGTCTCATGTGTCAGTAATCTTGAAGTGGTCGAGAATAACATTGCTTCTGATGCTATATGTATACAAGCAAAGTACAAAGCTAAAGATAACCCAACACGAGTTGGACTGTACAACATAACTTGGCGGCGGCGCAGTGCCGAGGGGCGCGGCGTGACGAGCAGCACGGCGCTGTCTGCGCTGCCAATAGATGAATGTCCCATTGCCATTCAAGTCAATTATCCTGAAGTCATTGAACTATTGACTTCGGTACCACTCAAATGCACTTTAATTGGCAAATCTACAAAACCAATCAGGCTCAGTCTCACTGTAGAGGGCACAGATGCCTACATGTTCTCAGGGTATAAGAAAATGTCGATTACCATTCCTCCCAAGGAAAAAATTGAGTTGTGCTACAACATCCACCCTCTAGTCGCAGGGAACACCACCCCGCCGAGGTTAAAAGCAGCCATTATCGGCGACAGCACCCACCAAGAGGTAGTGAGTGAGATGTTTGATAAAATCTTTCCCCAGAATATATTTGTTATGCCTAAGTACAATAAATGAAATTGTATGATAATGACCTATAGAATTCCTTCGATTTGAATGAAGAAAAAATGTAAATAAAATGAACAAAATGTGCATACATAAGTTATAATTAATTGTAGTTACCCTGTAATTATTTTTATTAAATAATAAATTCAGTTACTTGTTGAGCCATCTTTCATTTGACAATCTTGGTACAAGAAAAATACAAACAAATTGAGAACCTTCTTTTTAGAAGTCTGTTAATAAAACTAAAAGATGGAATTATGATGTTAGAAAATATTTCAGATAAGATTGGGTGCTTTCATTCAATCAACACAAGAACCATGTATTATATGAAATACTATTTATTTAAACCAATATTAATCTTTGCGAAGTTCAAACTTCTCTTCTTGAATGCCACTAGCAGTGATGATCAATATGTAGATGCAATCTCCAGTGTAGATGTCACGCTCTGCTGCACTGATGAATACATCCTTCAGCAGCGCCAGAGCTTTCTCCCTGGGCAGCGGGGCCTCGGTGACATTCTGCATGTTTTTCAAACCAATTTGGTTGTCTAATAGGGGTTGCAGCTGAGCTCCCGCCGAGCCGCCGGCGCGGTAGTTGGAGCGCTCGCAGTGGCCGATAGGGTCGTAGCTGTACACACATCCCTTCCCATCGGCATCCAGGCCTGCCAGGATGTTTGACACGTAGTAGGGGAAAAAGCGCTTGTAATACATCATAGTTGACAGCATTTGCGCGACAGCGGGCGTCGACATTGACTTGTTGTGATCATGTTCATACATCTGCATCCGCGCCTGCAGCAACCTCGTCAAAGTGAGAGTATCGCACCAGCAACCCGTCGCGCCGAGCACGGTCTTGTCTGCCAGTTTGAACAGCTTCTTCTGCTCCCTTGTGTAGATCGAAAATCCAGTGCTGAGTCTCGTGTCCGCTCCAATAACGGCGTAATCATCACCGGCGATGGCCACAACGCTGCCTCCGTTGTCAGCGTATGGCTCGAAGCGTACTTGTTTAGCTCCGGGAACAGCATACTCAGGAAAGTTTTCATGTAGACCCATCATTTTGTACGTTATTTAGCTAAACAATCTTTTATATTCTCTGTGGTTATTTCAGAAGATTATGTTATGAAAATTCGTAGGAAATCAAATGACATGCACAAATCAAATTCTCAGTCTCATCTCACTAGTGATGTACCGACTTCATAAAACCGGTTTTATTAAAAAAACCCGATTACTTATGATTGGATATATTTATACGGATTTCCGCCGTTTTTTTTCTTTTGCCAAAATAACTGTTATAAACCGGTTCTCAAAATTGAAATCAGTTCAGCTCTACATCACACCCACAGAGCACAGAATACTAACTAATCTTCTTGTAACTTGCTTACAAGATGCCAGAGAGATTATAGTCAAAGCAAGAAGCTGATATAAAGTTCTTGCTTGCTTGTATCATACATTATATATAAAATTCTTGCTTGTATCCATTGTCTTGTCAGTCGCTGATAATATCCAAGAAGGTTATATAATATATCACCTTGATAATATCGCAGCCGGCGCGCCGCCGCCAAGCGCCAGCCCAGACTTAAAAATACTACGTAAAAGGCCAACCATAGAGAAATAAGAATAGAGTAGGGGAGCCCAGGCTCTCATACAAGCGGAAATGTGGCCCCGCTAGAAAAAGTGAGGAGATGAAAAGCTACCTTTCTCTCTCTACTAACGCATGCGCAGTCGCGTGCCTTCAAGAGTAGGGGAAGAGCGTCTGTTATACCTAGTTTTGCACAGCTTGTTAACATACATATAGTTCAGAAGGTTATGTTTGAGAAATGGTTTTTATTATGAATACTACGAGTATTTGATTTTTTTATGTACTATGATTCAAATGGTACAAAATGAGGAAAACTTGTGCCGTTTGCAAAAAGCAGCTCATACCATCTGATAGGAGTTTGCATCAGTAAATACTTATTGATCAAAAATAAAAACATGTATGATATGGATTTATATTTATTGAAAAATTTGAATTTATATATTACTAGCTGTGCCCCCCGACTTCGACCGCGTAGTATTTAACGTAACAAAAATTTCGGGATTATCGGGATAAAAAGTATCCTATATGTTAATCCCGGTTATAAACTATCTGTGTACCAAATTTCATCCAAATCCGTTCAGTAGTTTTTGCGTGAAGGAGTAACAAACATACATACATACATCCACACTCACAAACTTTCACATTTATAATATTAGTAGGATAAATGTCTTCCCACTCGCCAAAGCGCGCGACTGCGCATGCGCCATTATAGAGAGAAAGGTAAGCGGCTTCATCTCCTCTCTACTCTCAGCGCCGCGCCGCGCCGTTCTCCATCCTCTATTCTTATATATCTATAAGGCCAACCGCATCACAGTCTTAAAAATACTATCTTATCTCTGTGGTATCTGTGTATCTCTCAATTCCACAACTGTAAGGAAAATGTAAGTATCCAGACCAAGAAGCTTGTATTATGTATAATGTTCTTGATCGAGACTAATTCATCGTGACCAATTTTTCTTCCTTCTCCATGAAATATGAATCCAACAACCAACCAATGGCGAACAAGTTTACCAAGTGACGTGTACTTTGAATTAATAAGCAAAACAAGACGTCAAAAAATACCAAAACCAAACGCCGACTAATTTGTGAGATACTTTTAAAAAATGTCGTCACTCACTTCTGTGATCCCTAAATTGTACCAAGAATACACAACGAAGACATCTAAAAAGCTGAAGATTATCGACGCTTATTTACTTTACGTGTTTTTGACCGCCGTAATACAGTTCGCGTACTGCTGCCTCGTCGGCACTTTCCCATTCAATTCCTTCTTGAGTGGCTTTATTTCTACAGTCAGCTCTTTTGTCCTAGGAGGTAAGTTAGTAATTTCATTTAATTTACGTCGTTCATGAGGCCTTCATGTAGGATATCTCAATAACACTTAACCTCAATTTTGCCATGGTTAAGTTCAATAAGTTTTAAGCAGTACTTCCTAAATGGTAATAGGCTTACACGGTACAACTTAAGGTCAAAGATACTAATGTATTAGATGATCTAATTCCAAGTGTGATATTTGATTTCGTCTATAACTTTTCTAATGGGTGCTTGATTAAATCCAACGGGCCTGAGGCAGCTTTATAAATGCTATATATTAGATTCACTGTTCTAATACATATTATGTTTGTTGTTTTCCAGTTTGCCTACGTCTACAAGTTAACCCTGAAAACAAGAATGAATTCCAAGGCCTGAGCGCGGAGCGGGGATTTGCAGACTTCATATTTGCACACTTGGTATTGCACATTGTTGTCATTAACTTCATAGGTTAAACTCTGTATAATTACTGTCTAATCAAAATATCTTATTAAAAACATTGTTTGTCCAAGTGTACTTTTTTAAAATAGTTATGTTCTTCTCTTTTTTTAAAGTCATAGCCTTTTGACCAGTCGGTTCTTAAGTAATCATCGGGACGCCTGTCATAATAGGTAGCCTGGTGCCACCTGTGCACACCTATGTAACAGGTATCATGCTAAGTTGTCCCTCAAATGGGGATAATTAGCAGTCACCAAGAGGAAGAACTCCTAAAGTTACCTGTTTCATAGGCTCATTCATTTTATCTATGATAATGGGTACTAAAGTTATGAGATTTATGTTTACCTATTATTCAATAAAACAAAATAAATCATTGTAATATTTTTTTATTTTGACTAGTCATGAATCAATTTTCATTAGGTTTTTATAATTAAAGTGAAACAATAGTATTCTAGGAAAACATAAACATAAGTACATAGCAGTTCCTAAAATTGGCAATAATTATTGACTGGGGTTGAGTATCAATCGCACCACATTCTATCAACCTCATGAATCATGATAGACATAACTCTGTCATATGAATATTGCTGCAGAATGACACAAATTCATATTTCTGATGTCGACCAATGTTAACCACCCGACCATGTAGGGTTTCTAGTGTGACTGGCTGTGTGTGTTGGTGTATACACCTTCTTTTAACAGCTGTCATACATAATCAAAGACAAATTAATTTGTGTTTATGATATAAATGTGTATGTGATATAAACCAAAAGTGCTGCACTGTATAAATACAATAAAATATCTCGCAACAATAAAGTGAAAATAATCATAAATGTAACATTTTGGTATGCAATAATAAAAATTGGAGCTGTGTTAAGAAAAAAACTTACAAACTATTTATTAGAAGCATTGCGGGACACAAGATTAAAATAAATATTTTCAGTCTGCAGTGAGATTTTCTACAAATATTGTCAAAGTCACACACACACCGAAAGCACTTTTTCACTTTATATTTTGATGTAAATTGAATATCTCACTGCTGACTGCAAAATAATAAACATGCATTATTTTAATTTAAAACTTAATATTGAAATAGATCTCTTGCGAGTTTACCAATACAAAATCACATTGATAGAGAGATCAGATTGGCGATTTAAATTCATAGTTATATTATGAAGGCTAACTACAGACTATGGACGTTTTTTATAATTTTAATCACTTAGAAAAATACACTCTGATAGATATAATAGAAAAATAAGTGGCGCAACGAAGCGTCTAATAAGGCCCTCTCTCGTACGAGTCCAACTGAAATATTCTCATAAAAACCTCGAAACGGGGCCCTCAACGCGACGGGGGCATACATTTATAATTAATTTCTAATTAAAATATCACAAAATGTGAAACGCTCGCGCTAAATATTGTTTTAGTCTGTTCGCTAAAATTAGTTATCATCACGGTCTCAGTAAACGCGGCAGGACGATCTTTAACGGATCGTCTTTCAGAGTACGTATAATATCCAGCTCACGAGACGGGGCCGGTCTCCGATGGATCCGAGTATGACTGTAACGCCCCCTCGCGGTGCACGTGTCACTGGATCCGCTACTGGAAGCGGCGCGGGCGGCGCGGCTCAGGGGCGGGGCGGCGCGGGGGCGGGGGCGGGGGCGGGCGTGTCGGGGCGGGCGGCGCGCCGCTCCAGCTTGTCGAGGTAGCGGCGGCGCGCGCTCGCGATCAGCGCCTCCTTGCGCCGCTGCAGCAGGCTCTCGCGCTCCGACACCTTCCTCAGGAACCGCTGCGGCAGCGGCGCCAGCTCGATGCTGCGGGAACGGACGAGGGGAGCCCCTCCGATAATTATGATTCAGTGATGATGAGCGACGAATTTTGGCCAAGAAAATTATTATACCTATCTACGACGTCTTCCGAGGACGGGGCGAGCGAGGTCTCCGGCTCTGGCTCGTGACGGGCCGCGAGCGAGGGGGCGGGGGCCGGGGGCGAGGGCGCGGCGGCCAGGGCCGGGGCCGCCGTCGCTACTATAACGCTCGCCGCCGCTCGCGACTCCGCCCGGGGCGCGTCGGGCGCCGCCTCCGGCTCTGGTAACGGAAGGTACTCGCTTGTAACCTTTATAATATTATGATGATGCTTACGGTTCATCATCACGTTTGAATCATAAAACTGCGGAGTTTTGGGAACTAAGACACATTCAGATAAAGTCGATTAAAGTTTTAGAGGTGTTTCAGAAATAGATCGGCTCCGGGCAGCCGGGCGGGTACAGACCTGTGGGCAGCAGGCGGCCCTCGAGGATGTTGTCGAGCGTGCGGTCGGCGGAGCGCGTGGCGGCCAGGTCGGCGGCCAGCGCGGCGGGCGGGTACAGACCTGTGGGCAGCAGGCGGCCCTCGAGGATGTTGTCGAGCGTGCGGTCGGCGGAGCGCGTGGCGGCCAGGTCGGCGGCCAGCGCGGCGGGCGGGTACAGACCTGTGGGCAGCAGGCGGCCCTCGAGGATGTTGTCGAGCGTGCGGTCGGCGGAGCGCGTGGCGGCCAGGTCGGCGGCCAGCGCGGCGGGCGGGTACAGACCTGTGGGCAGCAGGCGGCCCTCGAGGATGTTGTCGAGCGTGCGGTCGGCGGAGCGCGTGGCGGCCAGGTCGGCGGCCAGCGCGGCGGGCGGGTACAGACCTGTGGGCAGCAGGCGGCCCTCGAGGATGTTGTCGAGCGTGCGGTCGGCGGAGCGCGTGGCGGCCAGGTCGGCGGCCAGCGCGGCGGGCGCGTGCTGCGGGAACATGGCGTGCAGCTGCCGCGCGGCCGCCTCAAGCTGCGCGCCGCCCAGCGCCGCGCGCACGCGCGTCACCTCCACCGAGAAGCTGGGCAGCCACGACACGTAGCGCGACCCTGCACACGCACCGGTCGAGGAACGGATCACCTCCTCTCCGAGACCGAGACTGAGATCTTATCTGAGTCTGTCCAGCACTTATTAGCAATAAGTCTTTTATAAATAATTAATACAGAATTTGTCTAAATGTTAAAAATAACATCAATCAATCAAAGCACTTTGAACTCTGTAGACACACACATTCAGATGAATCTGTACACTGTACATAGAAAGACTGTCAACTGAAGTGCGCGGCGGGTCTCGGATGTGTCGACTAGTATTGACTTCGGAAGCCGAGTACCAGGAGCACATAACCGGCAAACAGGTTCAACACCGATACGGAGCTGCTACATATAAAAATCAACCTAAATTACACGGTAATAGGTACGAGACCTGTCTGGTTCCATCCCAATACTCTGACCCTGAGTAGCAAGACCAGCACGGCGCAGCACACAGCTGTCAACACTAGCGCATATACCGCGAGGCTATATTGCATTAAATGAGAGCCCGGGGAGTGGCCGCCGGTGGCCGCGGGCGGGGAGGGGGCTGCACACTGCCCTGTTCTGGTATTTATTCACTGCATTTTTTCGACGGGAATTTTGTTTGACTTGAAGCTGATTTGATTTTGATAGAAGTCGTCAAAGATTTTGAATTTTGTTTTGCTTTTCGTGTGACGTCATGGACCAAAAAGATTTTTCGACAGAGGCGGATTAGATCAACATAGTTTGCATCACATTTTTATTTAACTTTCATCAAAGTATAGGTTAGATTCAAAGAAGTTGTAATAATGTAAGAGATTGGAAGCTGCACATCACATCCTTGACTTTGTGGCCAGTAGCCACGCAGGTGATGAAATCGGTCGCCAGGGCGCGATATGTCATTCAGACCTTGCACGAGACACATATGGGTAGTGAAAATGGTGTCATGAGGCATATTTACGGAAATTCTTCGGAAACTAGCAATTATACAAACAGATGTATTTCATCATTACGTACATTTTAAAAAAGTTGTTTAGTTGTGTTTTATTATTTATAAGGTTTTCCTCACGGTTTGAGAAAACAGTGGCGCACTGCACCATCAGGTTATGTAGATCGAATATTGAATTCACCATAACATTGTACCAAATCAAATTCAAATCATTTATTTTGTTTAGGCCTACGGGGGCACTTACATATTGTCAATTTACATATTTTTGTACTGTCATGGGAAGTGAAATCATGTGCAAAATTTCATAGGAATATAAAAGAAAACAAAATTAATGCTGCACCCTAAACTTAACGCTATCTATAGCGCGTAAAGTTCATAATTGAGTGTGCAGCATGCGCTTACCCAATAGCGCGCGAGAGTGTGCAAGACTATGTACCTTCCTGGGCGTGTGTGACGAAGCGGCGACCCTAGTTTCCCAAGAAACGATGCGTCATTAAATGTGTACTCTGTTATAATTATAATTGTCCCGCGGCACTCACCGTCGAAGTGGAACAGATGGTTGGGGTGTCGCGGCGCGAGCGGCAGCGGCAGCGCGTCCTGCAGGCCGCGCGCCGCGGGGGCGGCGGCGGCGGGCGCGAGGGCGGGCGGCGCGGCCCCGCCCGCCCCCGCGCCGCCGCCCGCCCCAGCGCCCGCCGCCAGCGCGCGCCGGCACGTGGGGCACGACGCGTCCTGCTGCACCCACTGGCACAGGCACGAGCTGACACACGCACACAACTCGCCTTACTAACCAATCGACGGGATACCGAGTGCAACTATGATGTCTTTAAAATATCACAGTAATATCGCAGCTAGAGACAATGGTTCGGTAGAAACGGGCAACGTCTGATCCCCTACTCGAATGTTTTTCAGTATGTTTGCACAGTCAGTCTCACTTGTGGAAGAGGTGCGAGCAGGGCAGCTTCCTCGCCTCCTTCATCGGCTCCCAGCAGATGGCGCAGTTGTCCTGGTTCTTCTCCACCTCCTCCTTACTGGCCATCGGGTAACTGGGGCAGAAACCGCAGAAAATAACACTTGCAACTGGAGAGTGTAGTCATTTGAAAAAAAATAAAAAAAAAAATGAAAAAAAAATTATTTATCTCTAAGTCTACATGTTTGCAGGTTAATTCGTTTACAAATGTTTTCCGTAGACTTGAGGAACAGAACAATAATTATGTAAGAGTGCTTAACTTGTGACCCTTAAACTAGGCATTGCCTGTATCTTAAGGGCCAGATATATTGCCAAAACAATTGCGCGTCGACATCGCGATGTCGAGAATAATAGAAAATTATACAAATCAAAATCATTGAAACCGGATTTAACTTTTAAATAAAACTACCTACTTGCAAATAGTCGTGTTGCAAAAAAAATCTCTAAAAAGTGGCAAAATAACGGTAAACACAATTTTTGTATGTCACCAGTCGTGTCCGATAACTAAGTACTTAAACACCCGGCAAATCATTTACAAGATTATAATACGCGCTCCTACTTATAATATAAATATGTATTGTTTTAACAGTATAGTAACTCTGATTCTGTGGCCATAAGGTCATCGAGATCTTCGTAAAAAATATTTTTATAACCAGGTTGTTGCTCCCAAAAGATGATCACAGACCTTCGTTGAGGTATAGGTACAATAATATCAACTACTAGCTGAGCCCGCGACTTCGTACGCGTGGAATTTAACTTAACAAAAATTTAATTTAACATAAAATGTTCGTTCATTTCGCGAAAAGTTGATAATTAAGTTAATAAAGAAATGTCCATGCTAAGTTTGACCTCATTTTTCTTTATTTACCTATCGCAAAAGCCCGCCCCCGCGTTCTGAGCCTGCATGACAGAACCCATCTTTGTTTTTGTTTTTCTAAAATAAAAGTAGCCTAAGTCACTGCCTATAACATCAACTATCTACCAGTGAAAGTCCCGTCAAAACCGGTCCAGCCGTTTCGGAGATTACCCGTAACAAACATACAGAAAGACAGACAATTTTTTTTTTTATCGCGTTTTTGCTATAGGTGTCGTATGTACTTTCATATCCATTTAAAGAAAAGGTGTTACCTTGATATTACAAACAGACACTCCAATTTTATTTATTTGTATAGATGTAGCGTATTTATTGAAGACACCGTGGGCCCGATGGGATCTCCAATCTCTAACTACAACAATGACAAACTTTCATCCTCTATTAAACGTCTCCTTATGGAATGAATTCTCTAAAAACCCTTCTTAGCGCTCACCTATGTTATAGTACCATCAACAAAGTTGACGCTTGATCATTTTTTAACACTTTTCGCTTGCAGACAGTAATGATAGATTGCCTCGCTAATAATGTTGTTGTCCAATGAGACGAATGGAGTCCGATGAAACAAAAGACCTTTTTTTGGAAAGCCATTTGTTTTAATTGTTTTATGACCATGCTAGCCGCAGGTGGCTGCTGGTCAATGCACACAAAATGCAACCTAAAGGTGATCAAGCGTCGAGTTTGTTGACTGTACAAGGAACTCCTGCGCCACATCGCATGCCTATAGACCCACCGGTGCAGGTTGCGCGCAGTCTGTCAGTCGGTCAGTGGAGTTGTATAGGGAGATAAGCGTGTCGACGCGCCCGGTGGCGTGACACCACTCGTCACTGATTACACTGCGGTTTACAATATTAACATCATTGCCCCCGCGCAGCTATTGAATCGAAGCTAATGAATGCCACACATCTGGCAAAGATAACTTTAGGAGCGAACGACCTCTTTAAACGGGACGTTAGCGATTATAAATCGGTCCCGCCGTTTTGCATGGATACCGCTTTTATAACGACTCGCATAAATAAACAGTTTATTTTAGAACGCTATCAGTGACCCCAGAACTGGGTACAACGAACTGTCATAAATTTTTTTGGCCCCACAAAGCCGAGTGGATAAGATAACTAGAAATCCTTGTACACCGATACAATTAAAACATTAATTATAATCTCATCAACAAACATAATAGGAACGTATTTAGAAAACAATTAAAATGCCGTTAATCGTTTATTAGTGGATAATTATTATCTGTCAATTAGGAGTATCAGCCAAACATGGATGCGAGAGTTAATAATAATAATTTGATCGCACCTCTAATTGATTCGTAATTAAGTTAAACCTTCTGAGCCCCCTCCAGTGATTAAAGCCGCTGCGATATAAGTGCTACATTAGTCACAGTAAGTACATCATTAGAAATTCGAATGAGTCAATAGCACGCACACAGCTATGAATATGCGATTTGTATGAATATGCTATCACCTGTGGGTGAATCAATATATTATGTGGGTACCTACATGAAGTACAGCTTTATTTTATTGTGAGTTCATTTATTATAATTATGATATGCTGACAATGACACTTTCATTACCGGTGGACGGAGCATAAGGTTTGTTCGGCTGGGTGCATTTGCCACCGTCAGACGACGAGTTAGTCGTAAATGGAAGACCAGCGTTGGTTTTCTTCCACCAGAATAATGCGCTGAATATGAAACGTTTTACGACGAGCACATAACATTTACTTTTATATAAAACTAGTTTATACCCGCGACTTCGTCCACGCAGTATTTAACTTAACACAAATTTCGGGTTTATCGGGATAAAAAGTATCCCGGTTATAAACTATCTGTGTTCCAAATTTCATCCAAATCCGTTCAATAGTTTTTGCCTGCAAGAGTAACAAACATCCACACTCACAAACTGTCGCATTTATAATATTAGTAGGATGTCGGCAAAAGCTTACGAACCGCCCGATGTTAAGCAGGTATGCATGCAATACCATAGGCATTTCTCGCACGATGCCGACCTGAAGGATGGGACAGAGGGAGGACAACGGAGGGAGGTTGTGCTCTCGCATTCAACCTTCGAACGTAGCTATAATAGTAACTTCACTTCTGTGATAAGACGGTACTACCCGATCGAGCCAGCCCGTACGTGAGCTGTTGTGAAGTCACGACAGCTTGGGTTTACCATCGTTCATCTTCCTGTACTTAGCTAAATGCTTCATTAATGTGTTTGTGTAGGCAGTGCTTATGGCAAAGAGACCTTTTTCTTTCCAATACACAATATATCGTCTCGGCCTGCTGGTGATACCTTTAAATATCCTTATAAAGTAGTGAGGCCCAGGCACAGGGTGCGGGGTGCGGGGTACTGACTTGCGGCTCATGTGCGTGGCGAGCGAGGTGTAGAGGCGGTGGCGGCGCAGGCGCGCCTGCAGCTCGTGCAGCAGGTGCCGCAGCTGCATGAGCAGCACCAGCGACGCCATGGACACCAGCATGTTGCTGTACACCACCATGTGCAGCACGTGCGCCAGCTCCACCACCAGCGCCGTCGACTGCCGGCCCAAGGACCATACACAACACTATTACCACCCAGATAAGGTTACTTAACCTAACCTCGCCCCGGCCCGCTGTCTCGAGGCAACATCTGACATGGTTCATTTTATCGCGTTTAGGAAGAAGGGAAGTATTAGAATAAATATGAAATGCTATTCTATTATATACAAATGCTATGCTATTAATCTATCGATAAAAATATACTTAATAAACTCGATCCTCAACTCAACTGAAATCCTGAACTGCATAATTTAAAGACGTGGGAAGTCCAGTATTAATGATATTTAAAACCACCTAGCAGTTAACCGATTTCGAGGATGTGAGTGGTCCATAATGTTAATTGTCAATTTTACTTCCAACACCTCTTATTATTTCTTTCAATTAAATTCGTGCGGGTTCCAAGACAATTTAACTTTTCCCCGGGAATCGTCGAGGCTCGAACCTCAACGTCATCGTTGCTCACCATTGTCGATCCTGGCTTACAGGACTAACAGTGGTGGAGTGTGTGGCTGGACTAGTCCCATATTCTAGTCCATATGTTATTCCAAAATATAACCTCTGCCGTAAACAATTTCATTAAAAACCCTTCAGCCGTTCTTGCGTGATGCTTAATAAAACTTACAAACAAACATTCTTCACATTTATAAGATTAGGTGGTTATTTTGATGATTTCACACTAATAACAATGTGAGCCGGGTACACTAAAGTGTAAGTGTTGTAACTCACATCGAACCCGAGGTGCGTGTAGTAGGCGACGGGCCCGGCCACGTCCGCCTCGCGCAGCTGCAGCGCGTAGCGCGCCGCCACGTGCAGCGCCGACACCAGCACTAGCACGCACTGCCGCCACACAACACACACACACCACACTCAACATTATCGCTAATAAGCTCGGATCAACCACCCTTTGAACTCCACACTCTAGGGCCTAGGGCATGGTTTCCGAAACACATTCACTTCAAGGTGTATACGATTTACGATCGACCAATCATATCCATTACTTATTACTTTCGATACACTAATCGATCCCGCCCCCCAACTTTTTTTACATTATTTAGATGTAAGTTATAGGTCCCTAGCGCGGAGTCCACAGGCTGGTTGTTCCGTGAAAATAAAATTATGGGTTCATCTTATATCATCCATCGGCTTAGATAGATGTAAGATGAAATACTGCAAGTTTCAGAGTAGCAAAATTGTTAACCAGTAAGTAAATAACTTATAATGTTGTTCACAAGGTACGAGCTAAACGTAGTTCAACAGTATCAATATAATGTTGCATGTTATTAGGTGCTTTTCTGGAAATTCGTAGAAAAAAATGTAAACAAGTCGTTGAACCAACTTGGGTAGGTCGGTATGTAAATGATGTTAACTCGCGGCCGACATGTCCGGCTGCCGCCGCCGCCGGCGCGCTCGGGGACGTGGTGCTCGCCATCAAGTTTACCATTCATTCCGATTATTTTATAATATAATCAATGGGGATTACTAATTAGTAGACACGAAAGAACGCTAGGAATTTTTTATTGTAGCCGTTACTAGTTGCTCTGAAATTAGAGCAGGTACAGCTACAGCCCCAAACTTTGACATACTAACCTGCACATTCCCCTTATTAATAAACGTGCTATAGTGCGGGAATACTTATACACCGAATGATCTCTTTCTGTCATCAGTAATTTGACATTCGAAAGAAGACAAAGCATGGTGTAACTATTGGCCGGCTAGTCCACGTTTATTAATAAGGGGTGATAGAAGAGGTGGTTTATATAGGTGATAAGTAGGTAGGTGTTAGTGGTGTACCTCAGCAGCCATAAACGCGAAGGTGTCCCGGCCGGCAGGCAGCCCCCACAAGACGGCGGCCGCGAACAGCGCGGTGGCCGCCGCCAGGATGCCGGCCAGCAGGCACGCCAGCCGCGCGTGCGCCCAGCCCGCCGCGCTCGGCGACGACGACAACTGCACGCCACACCCGCCCGTTACGTTACACACGTTACAAACAATACCTATGGCCCGTCTACATCATTTTCAAGACATCATTTTCAAGGTTCTAGTATTTCAGGAGTAAACCATACTCATGCAAATCCAAGTGTTTTCTTAATGTAAGCACCTATACTATCAGATATAACCCTGGATCACGGTCAATGCCGAAAGAAGGAGAGACCTTTGCCCAGGAGTGGAACACAAATGCTATTTAAAGTGATCGTTTGATGTTATTGAGATGACGCTGAATTATCCTACTAATATTATAAATGCGAAAGTTGGGGAGTGTGGATGTATGTTTTTTACTCCTTCACGCAAAAACTTCTGAACGGATTTGGATGAAATTTGGAACACAGATAGTTTATAACCGCGATTAACATATAGGATACTTTTTATCCCGATAATCCCGAAGTTAAATACTACGCGGACGAAGTCGTGAGCATAGGCTAGTTAAATTAAACAATTCTTGCAAAGTGCTAGTACGGCGAATCTAGGTATTTCACGGTAGTGAAATTTTAAAGCTTTGGAAGTCCACATTCCTGAATTAACTAATCCGTTAGATGTAATCTCGTGCAAAATAGTTTGGTAAGAAGACAAACAAGAGTTATTGGTGACTATCTACATAAGGGTCATGTACTTATTTACCATTTATTATAATATGACCTGAATCCGCCTCGCATCGAGGGAAAGCCCGAGCCTAAAAGTGGGGCACTCATCATCATCATTATCTGCCTTACCTTTTCCCATCATCTAGTGGGACACTAAAAGGGCTAATTGTGATTAACGACAATAGCGTGGTCAGAGGCATGCAATTCCGAAAAACAATTAAGACACTTCAATTTGTAAGTTCAATGCCAACGGTGTTTAATTGCTGATATTTGATGCGCAGGTTATATAGTCACCCCAAGATATAAGGGAATGTGGCCGAACCTGAGTAACATTAAAGTGAACTCCGTACGTCACAGGGTCAGCTACTCGATTACGCTTTGCGTACCATTGTACTACATCAGCGGTGACCTGTAGATTAATGGAACGATGCTCTTTATTGTAATCAAGAAAGTTAATGAATGCACCTGTTAACTCGTAATTATTTTACATTGCTGCTACTACTCCAACCATAGTAATTTGTATGTAACGCGCAGCGCCTACAGGAGCAAAAGAAGTAAACGCACCTAAGGCCACACACTAGTTCCAAGCAGCCTCTATACGAGTCTTGCCATATACAACAAAAATATGGCGAGACAAGGGCGATTTTGACATAGCATCCCTAGTTCCTTACATAAGACTAACATACATTTGTCAGTGAATTAATGATGAATATAAATAAACAACTTAATACATACAAAGTGATTTAGATTTAGATCATACAAAATGGATCTTCTCTAACCAATTTTACTGAGTACAGCAGAACCTAGGAATAGTATTTCATTACTTTGCTGATTTGTATATAATTTTATTGATCTGAGAATATTTCCGGAATTTGGCTTGTCACCAAAACTTATTTATACTATGTACTACTCGTCAGCTGGCTTTTAAATGCGATGTATTTAGTGGTTGTTATTAAAAGCTGTGTATTTAATTGTTAGAGAAGGTAAGCATTCCGCAAAATTCGATTAAAGGATCCCTACTGATATAAGCTAATCTTCGCCTACACCAAACTATTAGAATTTTTCTTTTTCATACTGTAATGTCGATCATGGAACACAACATGACCAGGATCTTGTTGCAGCAACTGCCTCTATTGTAACGATCACAAATACGCGATCTTGTCACACTTTAATTAAAGACAACGATATTTTAAATAAGAGGTTTCTGGCAGGTAATGTGGTCAAGAACAGCGGACCATTATAACCGGTTCGAAACAATGGTCGAACAAGTTGAATAAAAAATAAGCAGGTAATTGAAAATGGCCGATCAGTCTTCATTCGATCTTTTCATTGTCCGGTCATGACAATGGAGAAGGGTATAATGTCAATTACTTACATATTCATACCTATCCTTGCACAGCTGCCCCAGCAGGTGCAGGAACCCGACGAGCGTGAACCAGGAGCACCAGAGCAGCACCTCGTCCATGTACTGCACGTTGATGACTCCGAACACGAAGATGAACTTGTAGAACACATAGTTCCAGAACTTGTCTTTGACGCGCTGAGCCTCGGCCACGCGCAGCTGCCCGAACACCAGCCGCTGGACCGCGCAGCCGAACACTGCCAGCGAGCAGTACGCGATGTTGATTAAGGTCTGCAACAATACATTGGAACCGCTCAAGTATACCTTCAACATAACAATAGTTACAGATGCGACCCATCAGTGATGGTGCATTTCCTCGTTTCTTATTCGTTCTTAAATAGGCACATCATTAGCACTTCCCATTACTTATTCGCACTGGTTACAAATGTATTTTTTTAAATATTTTGCAAATATTGGATGTGTTTATTTAAAAACCAATGGAATAAGATTTGGCGGCAATTGGGTTGTACTGTAATAGGTATCGCCGGAGTCGTCTTGACGAACTATTAATAAAACCGGTGATAACGCGGTATATTTTTATAACGGGTAGACGACCTTTACCCACATTGGCTTAAGTCCATTATCATTCTCAATACAACAATAATATTATAATTTGGTTGGATGTTATTTGAATGTAAATCTCAAGAATATCAAGTTCTGATGCATTTCAAATTAAGACATGATAGGACGTTAATAATGCAGAAAATATAGCTTTTTTTTATTCCCGAAGGTAACGAAGGATCTTAGAAGTTTAACATAATGTACGTGTCTGGCCGTGGCATCATAGTCATAGCTCTCAAATGGACGATCCGATTTTTTTTGTTTGAAAGGTTTCCTGATTAGTGTTGTTAGCTATGCTTCAAGAAATTCTGTTTCGCCGTTTGAAGATCATCAGTTCTTTTCAAGTTGATGTAGGGATATGTATGAGAAACTTACACAGGTCTCGATTAGAAATTTGGTATCCTGTTACTCTATTTATATTGCACGGACATGGTAACGTTGACCTGATGCTGCACCTGATATCTGCAGGATACCCCATGACGTTTTTTTTTGCTCTTTAGAGGTTTTTTCAATAGTTTGTCTTTTTTCAGTTTTGGTTAAGTATGTTAAAGATTAAAACAATAATGATATTATTTATACCATCTTTTGTTACAATTACGAATCAAGGACAATGATATCAACGATTTGATAAAATTAAAATTATTCACCATTGCGGCGCTGAATTAGCCTTAGCAAACTGACCTTCGCCTTAGTTGGTAAAATCAATTCTTCCGTAATGTTTATAGGAAGGTTATATGAATACCTAATCACCGGAAATATATAAGAAATTTTTGAGTAGGTATAAAAAAAAGCTTTTAGCAAGTTATCTTAAGGTACAGGTGCTAACTGCAGTAAAGAACGAAGGAAAACACTGATCTGTAGATTTAGATTCTAGAGTGCATAACATTTTTTAAGTGTTATGGAATCGCTATATCATTTACATCGGTAATTAAGCAGTAAAGGCCAAGGTGACATGTGTATGTCCAGCGGTGCATTAGATTATAATAATAACCGGATTAGATAATCTCAGGTTTTTGTATCAACTTTTTTAACATCGCGATCGTCCAGAGATTAAATTAAAAGATTCGTAAATATAAGTATTTATTCGCAGCATAGACAGAAGTATTTTTTCAGTTTAAGAAGGCCAGATCAAGGAGCACACAAACTAAAGCACGTTTAACATTGTATGTGTTTAAATAGATAAATCAGCTTAATTGGTTCGACCATAAATACTATAAATAAATAGACCGGACTTACATACCGACGAGACGGTACGGTCCTAAACTAAGCAACGCTTACCTAGGTACAACGCTAGGTACTCTACATTGGGATGGGGCGATACCAGTGACACTCAGACCAGGGGCACATTACGGAAAGGGCATTTCTGAAATTGACTCCTGCGGTAATGGAACCTGCAACCTCTCGGTTAGTAAGCCGAGCGGCCCAGCCTCGACCCACCAAGTAAAGACACCACGCCAGTGGTGACGGTGTGAAAGATACAAATATGAATGAATATGTTTGGTGCTAAGTCGGCAAATGAGCGCGGATAACGACACCGCGTCTGTGTTGTGATGTAGATGTAGCACGTAACCAACCAACCAAAACCAATATTCCTGCGATTGAGCAAGCGATTTTTCAAATTTACCCCGAAGGGAATCGAAACCCCAGCCACACGGTGCAGTGAGCCGAGCGGCCTACGCTCGAACCACTACACGCCAAACGGTCGTCAAAATATTGTACATATAATTTACTTTTTAGGTGACTTACCTATACCTATATTCATAAATACTTCTCATCAATGCTCGGCCTGTGGCTAGACCATCCCGCTTGTTGCGTATGTTGCACAGCTGTTTAGACTGTATTTTAAATAATCCTACAGATGGTTTAATGTAATTACGTTTTCAATGAGTTTAATATCACACAGACCTTGGTCATTTAGTATGATATCACGCTTCTCCTTCCTGCACCTGTACGTATTACGAATCTAATAATAACAGTGGAACCGGGAACCTTGTCTTTCACGGTCGAAACTTTGGATGAACTTCCGTTACTAAGCGACAGCTTCCATCTTCTTATATTTTAAATGAATTAGAAGAAGAATGGAAGCTATCGGAAACTTTATGTAAACTGTGAATACCCCCTCCCCGCACTTATTATAACACTTTTAAATTAATTTAGACATACCGAGGCAAAATTCTTCTAATGGTAAAGAGGTAAAGTCCGGAGCTACATCTACATTGGCCTTATGAATCAAATCCAGTTACCTATACCTAATACCAGTTCCCCATGAATAATGAACTACATTGTTATACCTTACGTATTATATTTTATTATTATTTTTACCTGTACGTTATATGTATATTATTAAGGAAATACAAGAGAATGGCACTCGGCAGTCGACCGGCGCTACCGCAAGGCTGCTCACAGCCGCGCAAGGTGGTTCTCTAACGTCTTTGGACACATTCGATTTTATGGCAAGGTCATTATCACATATTCATCAATTATTCAGCTCTCAATGCAAAACAACTTTATAATTATTAAGCGTATGGTGTTTATTTTTGAGATTACATGTTTTTGTTTTCTTATTAGAAGACGTTACTACCAGAACGGCTACCTTACCAGTGTCAGAACCGCCGTCGCAAACTTGCTGCCAAATCTTTGGACTTAAGTAGGAAGAGCTGGTGTGTTCTGTGCTGTTAGTGAATAATTAATTCTATTCAGGGATTAACATTCAGTTCGTAGGAATTCCGGAGACTGGATCCGTGCCATAATAAGTCTCCAAGTAGATTCAGAACGAATTTATGGTTTTAATGATGCACTGCTCGGGATTTTTATTTATTTAAGTACGTAAAATATGGAGAAACAAAATCCGGTCGGGGGAGACGGGCATGCTCCAGGTTCTAAATGTATCGCTGTCGCACTATCCAGTCACCTGAATAACTCACTTACGCCAACCAGTTGATTTTCAGAGAACTTTTTCACAGTGGACGTCACAATGTTACGTATAATGTTTCTAAGCGTGTCGATTTCAGCCATTGAACGACGCAAGTCCCGTCAAGGAACTTCGTCCTTAAAACAATAAACATCGCGTATAGGCTAGCTATCATATCAGTGCACGTGAGCCGTGCACGAGATAAACTTTTTAACATTAGCCAACATCATGTCCCCAACCCATAGAAAATGTAGGGTATTAAAAACGTAGGAAATATCTGAAGATAAATCACACATCGTCTTAGAAAAAAGGTTGTAAATGACAAAAAAGTGTAATAAGCAGGTTGGTATAGTATAATGCTGAATGACATTAATGTGTGAACTCTGAAACATCAAAGAAATAAATTACACTGAACAGTTAAATAATTGAAGTTGGTAATTCACCGTTAGCAGTGCCAACGGTGGCTCACCTGCTTCAAATATTTTTTTCGTTCCATGAATAATGTAAGTTAATGTGTGCCTGGAGTTCAATGTTCTTATTTTTGTAATGACTTGGAAGTATACCGCTTACTTCTCGACTTAGAGGACGCCGAACGCAACTGTCCGAGATGTTAAATCGTATTTTTTTTCATTGTTACTTAATATAGTATTGTACTTACCAGATTGTCCGCCTGGAAAAGGCAAAAATGAGTAAGTACTCCAATCTGGCCGTAGAATGAGTTTCCAAGAAACCTCAAGAAGTACGATAACTAACAAACAGATAAGTAAGTTGTATAAGTAAGTTGTTCGCACGGATGGTAACGTAAACATCTTTATCCTTTATAAACATACGTACTGCACACTAAAAAAATCATTGATATCCAATTACCTATATTAAAAGTTAACAAAATAATTCGCCCTTGAGATGTGGATTCTGATATTAAAATTGTTATTGTTTTAAAGTGTTATTGTTTTGAGCCAGCGATAGGGAATTGCGTCGAACGTGATGTGACGAGTCGCGTGACGTCGAGCTGGGCGGTGGGCGCGAAACAACTCAACGTGGCTTTGGCACAACACCTACCGTAGATATTGTTATCGCGATATTTATAAAACCAACGCATTCAATCGACCACTTTGGACGGCGGATATCTTGTTTCAGGGTTTCGTACGTCAAAAAGAAAAAACAGAACATTTGTAGGATAATTTCGTTGTCTGTTTGTCTTTCTGTCTGCCTGTCCTGTCTATCAAGACCCTTTTTCTCAGGAACGGGCAAAGTTATTAAGTTGAAGTTAATATAAAATGCCCCTCGGCGGTTTCAACAAATTAAGTTTCAAGGCAATTAAAATACGAGGCATGCCTTTTAAGTTCTGTCGTTTCCATAATTCCCGGCAATTTTGAATTTGGAACTGTTCTATATTCGAATGTGTTTAAATTTCGAATCTCAAAACAGTTGAATGTATTAGGATTAATGTTATTGTTTAGTCAAAGCGTCGATTAGAATCTGTCAGGTTACGTACGAAAATGAATCTTTCTAAGGAAAATGTTCGTGCAATAATTTTCTACAACTTTAGAAGAGGCCTGACACGGCTTCAGTGTTTTGAAGAGCTAATATCTGTGTTCAGGGATGAAGCCCCATGTCTGCGGACTGTCGAACGCTGGTATTTAGAATTCCAGCGTGGACATACTAGTGTTAGTGACAAATCTCGCGAAGGTCGCCCAAAATCTGCATTCACTGAAGATAACATCATTGGAGTGAGACAACTAATTCTCGAAGATCGTCATGTGACGTATCGAGAGATAGAGGCTCTATTAGGCATCTCAGGGACAACCATTCAGAAGATCTTGCATGAAGCGCTTGGTGTAAGAAAGCTAGTTTGCCGTTGGATACCGCATCTGCTTTCCGACGATCAAAAGGCGGCCCGCGTCAGATGGTGTAAGAAAACTCTGCAAAGGTTCAACCGAGGAGAGTCAAATCACGTCTACGACATCATCAGTGGTGACGAATCTTGGATCTATGCCTACGATCCTGATTCCAAACAACAATCTACAATCTTGGTCTTTCAAGACGAGCCAAAGCCGACTAAAGTTGTTCGTTCTCGAAGCACTTCAAAGAAGATGGTGGCCACGTTCGTTAGAAAAACCGGCCATGTTGCGACTATTGCACTTGATGATCGTAGAACGGTTAACGCAGAGTGGTATACCACAGTTTGTTTACCACAAGTCATCGCCGAACTTCGAAGATCTAACTCAAAGCGACGCATCATCCTGCACCACGACAATGCAAGTTCACACAGCGCTCGTCAAACGATTGAGTATTTGAAGCAGGAAAAAGTAGAAATTCTTGACCATCCTCCATACAGTCCTGACCTAAGCCCTAACGATTTTTTTACATTTCCTTAAATTAAGAAAAGTCTTCGTGGTCAAAGGTTCCAGTCCAGTGAAGAAGCAGTCGACGCTTTCAAGTCAGCCATTTTGAACACCCCCACTTTAGAGTGGAATAAATGTTATAATAACTGGTTAGAGCGAATGGAAAAGTGTATTAAGCTACGTGGTGAATACTTTGAAAAACAATAAAAAGTACTATAAGGTTCTAGTTGTGTTTTTTTCTTCAAACGACAAAACTTAAAAGGCATCCCTCGTATACGGCCATTTGACGTCACATATTTTGATACTCGTTGTAAACTCACTCATTTAAATTTGTTAATGAATGCAAAGCCCATACCGCTGGTCTAAAAATTACCAAAAAAGGCTATAAATTACCAAAAAAATATTTAGCTGGACTGGCTGGCTATTGCAATTACTTTTATTTATAAAATTAGAAAGTAATTTTGAGCTCCAAAGTGGCTTTAGATAGATCTCGCTCCAAAAATCTGAAACACTACTACTTATGCACAAATATCTGGAAAAAACAGGTTACTAGTACATGATACGATATAACAACGAAAATTATAACCAGAGTTATGGGTTCACTAAATCACGAGCTATAGCCGACCAAGCTAAAGCTAAGGCGATTTCCCGTCGTTTCTGAACAAAAGTAGTAGTGAGAGTCAAGTTCTTATATTCCATTACTTTGGTTACAGATGCGATAAAAGTTCGCTGTTGAAATGGCTACGAAACTCTTCATTGGGCATGGCCGGTTTTTTATTTTTATATTGGCGCACTTGAGCTACAACATTCGAATAGCTTCAACCATATTGACACTGTTTGGTAAAGGTCACAAAAACAAAGCAGAGAGGTTGAAGCGAAGATTCAGGGTACAGATGTAGATAAAAATATATATTATCACGTAAATGTTTCTGAAACTGCGCGTCCCTTTAAATTTTACGTGGTTCGAGCGTAGGCCGCTCGCCTCACTGCATATGGTGGTTGCGGGTACGATTCCCGCCAAATTTGGAAATGGCCTTTACGTAATTTGCCGAGGTCTGGGTGTCACTGGGATCGCCGCCCGTCCATTGTACGGTACCCATAGTACGAGCGTTGCTTACTTTGGGACCATACTGTTGGTGTGTTCGTCTGGCGATATTTATTTATTTATCTTTTCTATGCCTTTTTTAGCTTGACGCAAAAGTCTTGCCTACTGCAAACGTCGACCTAAGTAACTCTAAAATTCTTTCCTAACATTATTTATTATTATGAACTTATGATACAATTCAATTGGTGTGGTTCGTGTAAACAGGTGACAACTTCTGAAGGAACCTGCGTTTTCTTGTCTTTTTAGTTTGGTTTTCATATTGGCTTGTATTTCTTGTGTCATGCTGACTCATGCTGTGAGTAATTTATCAGGTATATAACAATGGCTGCAGTTATTAGAGCAATCCGTTTGTTTGTTACCCTCGCACAATCAAGTAATTGTATATTCTGCCAAGGCGATACTATTTTCTTCACGCCCATAGCACAGTCGTACAAAGCATGGCAATTGACTCAAACTCAAAACTCAATCTCCTAATTGTTTTTATTCACTTAAGCCAACAAAGCATTTATGAATAGTTAGAATCTACCACCGGTTCAGAATGCTGCTTCACTCAATGGTTACTCTTTTCAACTTGTTAACACTATTTCGTTCCTAATGCACGGAATTATTTGCAAGTAAGTATGGTTTGTTTGCGAAGATGGCGGTCAGAACAAACAGCAAACGGTAACCTGACGGATGGGTCAATAACAGAACATACATGTTTAGGGTCGTTCACGTCAACGGTAGGAAAATATTAATTTAAAGGTTAATTGAAGTTAAAGTCAGACGGCAGGTAGATGTTGTTCTGTTGTTGTTGATGTGTTTCGTGATGCTATGGAGGCGTTATACAGACAGATTGACAATGTTAATTAATGTCGTCATAGTCATTACATCTCGTACGCTACTTTCCGAAGAAACATAATGATCAATGTTCACAGTGCATAAGAGTCGTTATTTCACCATCCTGGATTTTCGCTTCCTACTCCAGCAGTGGCGGATTTACCAGCAGGCTGAGTAGGCTGGAGCCTAGGGCGGCAGATTTTTGGGCGGCAAATTTGGGGACCGATATTTTTATTTTTTGCTACCTCATAGAAATCAAGCGCAATAAAAAAAAATACGTGCAATTTCAACGATTTGTTTGGATTGTAAAAATAATCTAGGACATAACAATTGTAGAGGCAATGGCGGCAAAAACTTTATACCTTGCAAATTTGTAAATCCGCCACTGTACTCCAGTCTGTAATGAATATCGCAATTTAAACGACGCAAATATATACAGTGGCGTTAATTTTCCCACTGTTATCTCACGGTTATCGGGTCACCTAGTAAAATTTCTCAGATAATAATTAATTGAGGACATGATGTACTTATCTAAAATAGCATCTACGTAATTATTTCACTCAATTAAGTATTAGTTTGAGAGTATTTATTTTAAACTAGCTGTTCCCGCGACTTCGTCCTCGTGGAATTTAATTATAAACTATCTGTGTTCCAAATTTCATCCAAATCGGTTCAGTAGTTTTTGCGTCAAAGAGTAACAAACATACATCCACACTCACAAACTTTCGCATTTATAATATTAGTAGGATAGGATTATAGTAGGATTATTAGACGTATTCTTCCTTCCTTCTTTATTCTTCCGAATAGAAAAATCATTAAAATGTATGCTTATTCGCTTATTTCGCTTTATTATTCGTTAATCTGAGCATATTCGTTACATAATTATGAACGGTGCGTCTCATCTCATCACATCCATAACGAAGCCATATTAATAAAAAGTTATCTTTATAGAAAGTACGGATTAGTATAGTGTTACATATTATGTCTACTGTTCAAAAAGCCAATTTTTTCTGTATTTCGTTAAGTTCATTGAAAGTCAAAATAATCATGTTATGAGACCTGAAAAAAAGTTCTGCACATCTTAATACTTGCAGACTAGATAAGTATAAGGGACATTTATTTATTTATTTATTTATTTATTTATTTATTTATTAGAACGGTCTAAATAACCAATTACACTAATAATAAAAGCAACAACAATTAAGTATAAACAAATTAAAAATATAAAAACGATCAGGCATCTATCTCGCAGAACTTCAAGCATACTGACATAATCTTCACCCATTCATCCGCAAACAAATCGAAACTTGCGTCTGAATCCAGGAGTTCATTAAGCGCAGTGAGGGTGCGGGGTACAGGGGACATCGCTCGGGCAACGGTCCGGCAAGCAGGTACAGCAAAAAGCTTATGCTTCCTGACACGACCGTAATTTTCAGGACTGAAGAGTCGAAGCAGGACACTGAGCAAATCAGGTGCATCGATCCTTCCAGAGATTATTTTGCAAGAATTTGAAAGTTGGGCGAATGCTCTCCTGACTTCAAGTGAGTTAAAGCCAAGAGAGCCAAGTAGGAACTTGGTGGGGTAAAGATATGGGTAGTACCCATGAATACGCTTATACAAAAATCTTAAAAAGGCTTTTTGCACTTTTTCTAGTAAAAGAGCATATGTCCTCTCGTGAGGATTCCAGACAGACGCACTGGTTTCCAACTTGGTTCTGACCAACGCATTATATAGTGTTTGGATTACAAAGCTATTTCGAAATTGACGTACATTCCTCAGAACAAAACCTAACCTCTTGAAGGACTCTCTAGCGACTGCTGTAATATGGTCATGGAATGTTAACTTCTGGTCGAAAGTGACACCCAGATCCTTCATAGTGATTGATCTGGATATACTGGAATGATTAAGTTTATAATCAAACGTTATTGGATGCCTCTTTCGACCAAAAGTCATTACATGACATTTAGCCAAATTGAAATCCATTTTGTTTTTAATGCTCCAATTGTATACTGCATCAATGTCACGTTGAAGTGCCACACAATCGGCCTCAGTTTTAACTTCGGCATACAGCTTTAGGTCATCTGCATAAAGTAAACATTTCGCATGGCTTAAGACTGCAGGGAGATCGTTTACCATCAGGATAAATAATAAGGGCCCCAGTATTGAACCTTGACTTACTCCGGAACGCGTATGATAGGGGGTGGACTCGAAGACACCTAATCTGACAAATTGCTGGCGATCGCGAAGATAGTCTGCGAAAAGGGAAAGGAGTCCACGGTCGAAGCCTATGGAGGAGAGTTTCGACAGCAAAATGTCATTATTTACCATATCGAACGCTTTCCGGAAATCAAAGTAAAGAACGTCAACTTGGGACCCGTGGTCTAGTTGTATGGAGATATAATCAACAATGGTTAGAAGGTTGCTATTGACCGACCTCTTGCTTCTGAAGCCATGCTGCTCGTTACACAAAAGGTTGGTAACCTGCGTACTTATATGTCTGTGTAGTATGCTCTCGAACACTTTGGCGGGCGAAGATAAAATCGCAATAGGACGGTATTCTTCAATGGCAGATTTATTGGAGCTTTTTGGTATTGGGGTGACCCTTGAAAGTTTCCACTGTGAAGGGTACACACCAGTCTTTAAAGCTAAGTTGAGAATGTGGGCGAGGGGCTCGGTCATATGTTTTTTTGTAAATTTGAGGAAACTTGGAGGAATATTATCAGGACCTATGGAGCTATTTGTTTTTAATTTTTTGATACCAAACAAAATGTCGTCAGGTGAAATATTAAATGTATATATATAATTATAATCGCCACAGGTATTCTGAGCGTTGATTTTTTCCATACTCAGGTGTGGAACATCAGGTAGAAAGACGCTTGAAAAATAGTCTGCAAAAGCCTCAGCAGCCTGTATTCCAGAGAAAGTAATACCGTTACGGGTTACATTTGGTTCAAACCCTCCTTTAGTGCGCATATTGGAAACGTGTTGCCAAAACCGTCGGGGATTAATTTTCAAGTCATTTTCTATGCGTCTTAGATAGCAGGCGTAGGCTTCACTTATTCGGGATTTTAAGGCCGTTCTAAGGTTTGAGTACGATTTATAATCGGAATCTAAACGGGTGCGTTTCCAAATGGCGTGCAATTTAATTTTGAGACGACTGTCACTTATAATGTCGTAAGAGAACCATGTGGGATAGCGTCTGCCTGAAACTTTTAACCGACGCTTCTTGGGTATACAGGTATTAAAAATATTATAAACAGTGTCGTAGAAATGTTGGGTAGCAGTGTGTACATCGATCGATTCCATAACTTTACCCCACGGATTCGCAGATAGTAAAGAAAACATTTGTTCATAATCACACTTTGCAAAATTCCAATCCTTAGAAGGATCGATGTTACTCGGCTCAATAGAATCTGAACAATGTCTCGCATCGACTCTTACCTCAATATCCAAAGGCGGGTGATACACGTCAGGAGGCACAATTCCATCAGTAGCAAATATTGATGATTCCCGTGTCCCTCCTCTCTCCTGGATCAGCACAACATCTAACATTCCTCCATACGAATTCACTACATCATTCTTATCAGTCAAAAAGCAATAAGATAAAAAATAAGAATAATACGTTTTCACACATAAAGAGGCACTATTTAAATTAATATCACCCAAAATTATTACAGGACCCTTAAGGTCATTAATAAAGGTTTCTACATGACAGAACCATTCCATGTAATCGTCATCTCTAGAGCTCGGTTTTAAATAGACAACACATAGATAGACTGCACGACCCCGCCATAGAAAACTAGCCCACAAATCTTCACCATGGTCAGTCTCAAGCTCAGGTCGTCGGCGCAGGGCTATGGGTGCACGAGCAGCTAACAAGACATATAATTGTATTGTAGATTATAATAGATAATATAACGAGATTGAAAAAAAACATACGAATTTTTAATATACAGGGTTATAGGGTAAGTCGACCTAAATCCTTTAAGAGATGGTAGTTTCCATCATTCCTGACAGATTTGACTAGGAAACCCCATATACCAAACTAAACCGTTCTCAAGTTATCGGCCTTTGAATTTATTTTATAAAAATTACAGATTTTTTGTCGATTGCCCCCTTCTTTTGTGTTTTGTGTTTCAATTTGTTTTGTTTTTGCTATTTTTGTGTAGTAGACTAGTTGCTTTATTATTTTAAACCATAAAACTGCAAGTAACTGTACCAAATGAGTCATAGTAGACAGTCAATTGATGAAAAAATTAAAAAAATTGAAAGAATTTATTTTTCTTTGTAAGATATTTTAAAAAAAGTCTATGACAGATGTGCTGCAGATGTACTATAAAATATCTACGGTTCTTCAGCTTTCCGATAAGGTATAACATGCTAGGGTATTGTTAGGATTCTCGGAAAAAACTTCAAACAAAGACGCCCAAGTAGCAAACGTTAAGTTGCTCGCAGCGCCTATTGTCCAGCAATGGGTGCGAGCGGGACATCTTTCAATGTAAACAGGTACGAGTGAGACAAGTTATTCCATGTAAAAACTATTTTGTTGTTATTGTGTGTATTTTTTAGTCAGTCTGCTTACGCGATTCGTCCGTGGTAGATGCGATACTTGGTGTTCTTTGTTTTTTATTCGATTTGGCTTGTTTTCTGGACTGTTTCTTCCTATTCGTGACTGTGCTTGTTAACTGGACCTTGATTTGTGCTTCTGATTTTGAACTGTTGAAGATGACGACCTTTACGAACGAAGAATATGCTGATATTTTGATTTGTTATGGGTACTGCAACTGTGTATCTTTACGAGCCCGTGAAGAATACATAGTACGTTATCCTGGCCGCCGAATACCGGATATTAGTGTCTTCGACGGAGTTTACCGACGACTTAGAGAGACTGGCTCTGTTTCAAGGCGACGAACAGACCTGGGTAGACCACGTATTAATGATGACGATGAAGAGCAAGATAATGAGATAGTTCGACGATTTCGACAGGATCCGACTACGTCAACCAATGTTGTTGCTCGGGAACTTGGACTCTCACAGTGGAAAGTGTGGTTTACAGTGCATACTGCCGGTCTCTACCCCTACCACTACACGCCAGTACATGTCATCGAAGAAGGAGATCCTGCGAGGAGGCTGGACTTCTGTAGATTTATGCTCAATGCAGATTTGGAAGATCCATCCTTTTTTAGAAGCATCTTGTGGACTGATGAATCGAAATTCGATCAAGGCGGGATAACTAATTATCACAACGCACATTATTGGGCCCCAAAATCTCAAAGAAATCCCAATAAAAAAAGGATAAAGGGTTCACAGAGACGTTTCAGTCTTAACGTGTGGATGGGAATAATTTCCAATCATTTGATTGGGCCTTACTTTCTACCCCAAAATTTAAATGGAGAAAACTATGAAAATTTTTTGAGACAAGATTTATCTGGTTTGCTCGACGATATTCCATTAAACCTCATCCGTGACATGTGGTTTCAACACGATGGGTGCCCCGCGCACTTCAGAAGGAGTGTCAGAGAGTGGCTAGACACTAATTATCCCAATAAGTGGATCGGAAGAGGTGGACCTATACCGTGGCCAGCCAGGAGTCCAGACTTGACCCCTATGGACTTTTATGTGTGGGGACACATGAAAAGTTTGGTGTACCATGAACCGAACCCAATACAATCGATTGAGGTTTTAAGACAAAAAATTATTGATGCCGCTAACGAATTAAGAAGAGGACTAACGACTGGTGTTGTAAAAAGTGGCCTAAGACACAGAATGCGTGTATGTGTGCGAAACAGAGGAGGGCACGTGGAACATTTTTTATTGTAAAATAGACCAATAAACAAAATTTGATATGTATTTGGATTGTTTTATTTTGTTTTCTGACTCAAAAACAACGCTTGATTATCGTTAGTATTTACTACTACCTGGTAGTATTTCATCAATGTTTTTATTAGATAAGTCTAATAATACCCTATGTTATTATACCTTATCGGAAAGCTGAAGAACCGTAGATATTTTATAGTACATCTGCAGCACATCTGTCATAGACTTTTTTAGAAATATCTTACAAAGAAAAATAAACTCTTTAATTTTCTTTTATTTTTTTAACAATTGACTGTCTACTATGACTCAGTTGGTATAGTTACTTGAGGTTTTATGGTTTAAAATAATAAAGCAACTAGTTTACTACACAAAAATAGCAAAAACAAAACAAATTGAAACACAAAACACAAAAAAAGGGGGCAGTCGACAAAAAATCAGTAATTTTTATAAAATAAATTCAAAGGCCGATAACTTGAGAACGGTTTAGTTTGGTATATGGGGTTTCCTAGTCAAATCGGTCAGGAATGATGGAAACTACAATCTCTTAAAGGATTTAGGTCGACTTACCCTATAACCCTGTATATTATCATGCTTCAAGTCTACTGCGAGTATAAGTAGTTATAGGTAATGTGAAAAGTACTGGGGCCCAACTCTGTTAGCCGCTGGTATCTTGATCGAATTGTTAGCAATACATGAATACTGGCCGTATCGCGTATCTAAATTTATACGTCAGTTTTTATAGTTTGTCTATGGAATAGTTTTTCTGAAGAAAAACTGTTAAAACCGACATATTAATTTACGCGATACGACAGTATTGACGCATAGCGAGTCGAGTGAGAGTAGATCAAGATACTAGCGGTGAACAGAGTTGGCTTCTGGTCTGGTACCAACGGCATCTATTAATTAAGGTTCCTTTTCTGCTTATAAAAAGTTGTAAACCTCTAAAAGACTTCTTTGCCTTCGTCGCGCGACGCCAACTAGTGAGAGGCAGGATATTTTTCCAGAAATGTAACCCCAAAACAACGTAAAGTTTGCTACCGGATTGGGGCAGGGCCACCGCAATGGAGAACTGATAGTGGCTATAGATACTTTGTACTATTATTACTATTGTGTATACAACTAAATAAATACATAATAATCTAAAAAAATGAATACTACATAAATCGATCTCAGCCCTGAGAGTGAACTCTTGAGAACAATTGTGAGATGTAATTTTGTACTGGACGGACCTCACAATAAATTTCCCAATTTCGCTGTCAGAGTTGAGATCGATTCATAAACATCGGCTTAATCACAGCTTTAATTTAAGTAACTATTATAATTCTAAGCTTTTGTCGTTCTGTCGTTCTCCTAAAATAAATTGTAAGCTATATGAATTTATATACTTATAGTTTGCCGAATTTATTTACTTATAGCCAGCAGAGTATACGAGAATATAATAGGTATTTATTGCAGTTAAAGCGATCAACAAACCCGAATATTTACTTTCACCACGGCAGCACGGTGGCGGCGGCGCGGCGGCGCGCGGGCGCCGGCGCGAGCTATTATTTTTGCGCTCCAGGCAGACACGTCTCGTGCTTTGAAAGTTCAATTCAACGAAACAGCTTCAGTTAAATATTTTATACACGTCGTACGTTACATAGTAGGTACCTATCTTGGTTCAGTTAATACTTGCTTCCTTTAAATAGTTAAATATAATTTTATTCACGTTTCAAAATGCACATCTACATTACCATAGAAATTGTACCTAATAAAATTTATTTGTCCATTAAGTACTACGCACTGAAATAATGTGAATCTATTTTAGCCAAGATAGGAATTTTCGGAAAATCCGTATTCTACACAATATCACCAGCATCACATTGTAAACGTGTAACATATTGAAAATAAATTTTTTTTCGATAATCAGGTTAATGCGTACTAGAGAAGTCCTTAAAAGTGGCATTTGTCTAGTGAAAGTGAGGAGTAGGTATTTAAGGAGGTTCAGAATTTAACCTGAACATATCATAATAGCCTTTTCCCAGCAGTGGGATGAAATATAAATGAATGAGAGAAAAACTAAAAAAAATTCACTATGTAAAAAATCTAGTTTACCGAAACTTATCAGGGTTGGATTTAATGGGCAATATCAACGGATTGAAACTAAAGTGGAAAAAAATTATAATATGGTTTTAATGACTAGAAAGACATAATCTATTTTTGTCTCCTCTGTTTTTATTTCCATGCGTTAACAACTTGGGCTTTTTTAAAATATGGAAAAACAATGTATTTGACAATGCATAAACTTTTTTCTGCCATGGGTAGATAACACCAATGTGTTACCTATACTGTTCCACTCACTTAATTGGGTGGTTGCAAGAGTGATTCACTTTTGGGCATAGTTAACTCCTCGATAGGTAACTCCTGAAGTCAAATGCTGCCAGCATTATGTGACCTGGACCATATTTACCAATTGGATCAAAGACAATGCTTTTATAAGGATAAATAGTTGGCTTACAATAGTTGGTTTTATGTTTACAATCAATTATCTGAATTAATAATCACCAAGTACTGTTGTTGTTGTGATTGTAGAGAATAGTGTTATCTTGCCAACATGAGTTGACCGAATACTAGAGTTTATTAAACCAAAACATTTCAATATAGTATAATAAAAAAACAATACTAAGAATTAAGTTATAGATAACCTACATCAAGCATGTAAATATTTATGTGTGCATTTACCTAAATAAACTAATTCGTAGATTTAAAACTTAAAATGATTCATTTACTTGTATGAAAGTTAAACTAAAGTAATATTATGAAATGACCAAGCTTGTTGGTATACCAACGTTAAGTTATTTTGCTCTAACTGCAGGGAGCACATAGTATACCTTCAATCCTTCAAGTAAAAATTGGTCTGTTGCTCCATGTGACGATAGTAATTATGAATATGATCATTACATATAGATAATTAAAGCACTTGTAAAACGTTGCAATTGCTTGAATTAAATAAAAAATCAAATATAATATGGATGTCACTGAAAAAAAAGTATTACCTCGACAAGTTTATATTGATTTGTTTGATTAGTATCACCAAAATAATGTACCTAAATATATATTTAGTCATTTTTTTCCAAATAAGGTTTGAAAATTGAGTTTATTATTATACGACTTAAATGTGTAATTATAAATTATTTATCTAATATTACGCTAGATTAGATGAAAGGAACTCACCCACATACAGAACGGTTCCTGCATCATAAAAGTCATAACATCGACGAACTGCTCAGTGAGGTTCCTGGTGCCGTTTACGGCCAGGCCCGGCGCCAGCGCCGGCTGTGCCAGCAGCGGCTCCGGGCCGCCCGGTTCCACCATCGCCTCCTGCCGGGGCTGTGTCGCGTTCACACGCCAATTCGGATCACTGGTAACACTCAGAGCGTAATAAACGGCTATTGAAAGCAACGAAACACTTCCCGCGGTGTAAACCTTGAGATTCGGCAAGGGCAACCTATCTATGAGTGTCACAGGCATGGCGAAAGAACAATTTTATATTATTGCGGAAAATGAACACATTTATTTACTACACCACAATTTAGAGCTTAATGACATTAGTTTGTTTTGTAACCAGTTTTTATCAAAAATAAGCAGACACGACTCAACAAAAGCACAAGACTTGTTTGTGAATGAATTGGGTTGCCATTTTACGAAAAAAACAGTTTTATAGGGTAATTTAGACTTTTCTTACACAATATACGTCAAAACTTACCTTATTGACAATTGAAGGAAAGTTGCCGATGTTGGAAACGACAGCTTCCATACTACCTGTTATATATGAAAAGAAACGCTCCGTTTCGTAGCCATTACTTTATTGCACAAACATTCGACAATCGCCTACCATAGGCAATAAGCCCCAACGACAATACAAACATAACACCTTCACCCTTAATTAATACAATTTCTCTACACACAACCTTAACAATAACACAAGAATAAGAAAAGATAAGTAACTATAACAAATGGAATAAAACTACCTACAAAGTTTGATGACTTAATCTACTCATCAAACCCATATCTTTTGGGAGGTCTACGAGATCTCTTGGGCAAATCATTGGAATTCCCGTTTAAAACACTGCCACCCATTGACGTCTGAGGTTCGCTACCGCAAGTTGTCGGTGGGACCTGAGGCTCCGTCTCCCCTGCTCTCCCTTCCTTCTGAGGCGATGAGCCGGTTGACACCTCCGAACTATCAACTACGTCTGCCGTCGGAAAAGACAACGAACTGCGGATATTGCTATGATACCCGTTATCATTCCCGACCACATCTACCCCTGCTGACGGACTGTCAACCCCCAAATCGACCCTCTTCCGTAACTGATCAACATGTCGATGAATGTCAGTTCCGAGAGAAGACCTTACTCTATAATCAGTTTCACCAAGCCTTTCTACGATTTGACCAGCCGACCACTTCCTATTCCTACCGCGATAGTCCCGTAACCATACGTTATCCCCAGGTACCAGTGTCCTAAATGTACCCCCTGCCGCCTTTTCGCTTGCTCTCTGGCGTTGAGCTACCCGTTCTTCGCGCTCAGGTCTTAAACAGTCCAGCCGCATTCGAAGATTGCGCCCTTGAAGAATATTTGCCGGACTATCTCCTGTAGTCGCATGTTCCGCATTGCGGTAAGCCAGTAAAAACCTACATAGGGCTACGTCTACATTCAAATTCTGTCGCAGAGCTTTCTTAATAGTCCGCTTACAAATCTTAACCGCACTCTCTGCCGCCCCGTTTGATGACGGATGATAAGGTGCCGTCAACATTTGTTCAATTCTATTCCCACTGAGAAAAGACTTAAAGTCATCGCTCGTAAATGGAGGACCGTTGTCACTCACTAGCTGTTTTGGTATGCCGAACCTAGCAAACAAATCTCTTAATACCGCAATTACAGCCTGCGCTGTTGTACGGGTCATTTTAATAGCTTCAATCCATTTAGAACAAGAGTCAACAAGAACTAGATAAGTCAGATTCTCTATTGGTCCCAAAAAAACAATGTGTACCCTAGACCAGGGTCGATTAGGCCACGGCCACGAATGTGGCGCGTGCACCGGCGGAGCGTCTGCCAGCGAAGCACACACTTCGCAAGCGCGGCACCGCGACTCGACGGCCTCATCGATCCCAGGCCACCAAACATAACACCTAGCTAAAGATTTCGTCTTAACTATTCCCATATGTGACTCATGTAATTCTGACAGAACCCGTTCCCGGCAAGTACTGGGTATAACGACTCGACGGCCCCACATTATACACCCTAACTCTGCATATAACTCCTGTTTCCTATTCATAAAAGGTTTTAATTCTCTTATTTCTGTATCGGGTGGCCACCCGTCATTGATGTAGCTGAGAACACGACTAAGAATAGGATCTGAAGCCGTTTTAATTTTAAGCATATTATAGTGTAATAATAATGCTTCGGTCGCAAAATGTAAGTAAGTTTGCTCTGGTAACTCTTCTTCTTCCGCCTGCGTTTCATACTTATGTGACTTAATCAACCTCGACAGAGCGTCCGCTGTATTGTTATCAGTCTTGACATACTCAATCCTAAAATCATAAGCCGAAAGTTTCACTGCCCATCGCTGTAACCGATTAGCTGCAGTGCTTGGTATTTATTTATTTATTTATTTATTTATTTATTTAGGTTTACCAATAACTGTTACACCAAAAATAACAAAGTTCTTATCACAATTTTTCTTATTCTAAATGTACAATTTTTTAAGGTAAACACAGCATGCAAGAAAATATTTGACCAGTAGGGTATGTTAAAAAAAAAAAGAAACACTTAGTAATAATTATTTCACTTTTAAAAATAAAATTAACCTAAAGAATTAAAAATAACAAAGAAAATAAATTAAAACACCAATATTAATACTATTTAATTAATTTGGTTTAGTTGGACCTGGTACTTGAGCTTGTGGAAAGATGTGTGAAATACATCGATTTTATCCATTTTGTTTAAAAGTTTAGAGAGCCTTGATACGGGTGAATTGGAACCAAGAACAGTTTTACGGAAAGGAGGACTTAACAATCTGATACGGTGTCGGGGGTATTTGTTTGGGGTATTAAAATTAAATAGTTTCAGCAATTGGGGACAATCAATGTTACTGCGCAGAATTTTGACAAGGTATTTTAAGTCAAGGTGATCTCTACGTGATTCAAGTGTAGCCAGTTTAAATCTTTTGAGTTGTTTTGAGTAACTTGATTGACTCTTGGCTGTACCTGTAGAATAAGCCAAATGCCTCATAAAACGTTTTTGAAGACGTTCAAGTCTCAAACAATGTGTTGCATAGTGAGGACGCCAAACAACCACACAATACTCAACAATACTACGCACAAGACAGTTATAGAGAAGTATTTTTGTGTTTGGGTTAAAAGATTTGGTATTTCTAATGATGAAACCTAGTGATTTTGAAGCTTTCCTAATAATATGATCTATATGAGGAATAAACGTAAGTTTCTGGTCCAACAGGACTCCCAAATCTCGGACAACGTCTACTACTTTCAGATGCAGGCCATTTATGTGGTAATTGAAGTAGATAGGATTTAGTTTGCGCGTGAATGTAATCTGAGAGCACTTCTCAACATTAAGCTTCATATCATTATTCGTGCACCAACTTATAAGTCTATCAATGTCAATCTGGAGCAGCAAAGCGTCATTATGGGTGTCTATGACTCTGGTCAATTTTAAATCATCTGCGAACAGGTAGGGTGTTGAGTGGACAAAACAATTTGGAAGGTCGTTGATGAAGATATCAAACAGTATTGGTCCTAAATGAGATCCCTGTGGAACTCCAGAGGTAATGTTAAAAATGCTAGATTTAAATCCATCCACAACCACATAAAATGACCTGTTTGTTAGATAAGAATTGAGCCATTTGAGAAAGGGACCCGTAAAACCATATGCATACAATTTCTGAATTAATATTTCATGAGAAACCTTATCAAAAGCCTTACTGAAGTCAGTATAAACTACATCAACTTGTTTCCTTGAGTCGACTGACTCCACAGTACTCTCGATAAAAGTAATCAAATTACTGCAGGTAGATCTATTAGAGGTAAAACCATGCTGGTGATCGGAAATATACTTTTTAAAATAGTTTTGAATGCTCGGGCATACTAGTGCTTCAAACACCTTAGCTAAAGTTGAAAGGATTGATATAGGTCTATAATTACCCACGTAGTCCTCCGAATCTGATTTATGAACAGGAACGACTTTTGCAAGTTTCCACTGCTCAGGAAAGATACCACTCGTAAGAGATTTATTAAATATAGAATGGAGAGGGTTAGCCAACATATTGGCGCACTTTACAATAAAACCCGGAGGAATTCCGTCACAGCCTGGTCCTTTAGATACATCAAGATTCTTGAGAAATTTAGCAATTGATACTTCATTAATACTAAGTGTGGGAAAACAATCAGAGGAATTAGATATTTTTTGTAAATATGGGTGCATGTTAATTACATTTTGCGTTTGTCTTAGAGGTGGAGAATATACTGACGAAAAGTAAGAGCCAAACATGTTACATATGTCCACACCATTATTAGCCGTTTTATTTCCATCTATCACAGAGGCCGGGTAGGTACTGGTCTGTTTGCGCTTAGCTTTAATGTATGACCAAAAGAATTTGCAATTAGTAGATATTTTCTGCTCGATGCTGTTTATATAAGAGTTGTAACACTTTTTTGCCAGTTGATCGCAGCGCTTACTACATATACGAAGAGAAATTTTATCCATTGGATTTTTATACATATTATATCGTTTTCTATATTTATTTTTTTCGCGTAACAACCTCTGTAGGTTTTTGTTGAACCAAGGGGGAGTTGAATTGCTTTTAATTGTAGTCGATGGAACAAACCTCTTTATTAGTTCGTTTATCACGTCATAAAATAAGTCGAGCATAATACTGGGATCATTGATATTCATGAATAACTCACTCCAATCAAGTTTTTGCAATTCATTATTAATAGCACTGTAGTCAGCCCTGTTAAAATTTAATCTAGGTGTAATATTCGGCTTTAAGTTATTATTTGATTTATATAGTACAAGGATCTCGAGAGGCGGATGGTAGTGATCGATTACGGATAGTATATGTGAAGCTGAAGTTACATCACAATGTGGTAAATCAACAAGAACCAGGTCCAGAACTTTATTTGTTTTATTGCGTATTGCATTACATTGCCTTAGGTTATTGGTGTACGTAAAGTCTAAGAATTCTTGACACATATTTGACTGTAAATACGAGGAAGGACTTGCGGTACTGTTTATAACACTCCAATCTATACTACTCATGTTGAAATCGCCAATGAGTACAGTATGACAGTTATTGTTTTCAGCCACAGAGTTGAAATTATCCATGAAGTGTCTTAAAACTGGATGTTGCATTGGTGGTGGTAAATAAATTGCGCACAGTACTATTTTGAAATTTGGTGCAACATCTACAGTTATCCACAGGTCCTCGCATTCACTCTCACAATTTGACATTCTGTAAGCATTGAACTTTTTGTTAATTGCAACTAGAACACCGCCACCATCTATTTTATTTTGGAATCTAGAAGTAACCCTATCTCGTCTAAAAACCTTGTATCTACTGTCAAAAAGTTCACTGCTGAGAATATTGTTATTAAGCCAAGTTTCGGTTAAGACAATTGCATCATAGTTAGTACATGCTAGATTACAATGAAAGTCTTGAGTTTTTGAGCGTAGACCACGAGTATTCTGATAATATATATCAAAAGTAGCGAACTTTATTTAGTTTAAGCTAGTTTATAGCCAGGAAATAGCTTTTAGTAAATTTAAAAAATTTTGTTCAATGAGTCAAAGTCCTTGATCAATTTATACTCGGAGTCATCGGTTTTCCTAACATAAATACGTCCTCCTCTTATCCAAACATGCTTGTAACCTTTTTCTTTTGATCTTAAACGTGTAGCTGCATGTAATGCCTTGTTAGATGGACTCAAATGTTCAACAACAAATATTGGAGATTTCTCGCCCACAAAACTAAGATGGGAGGTGTTTAATTTTTCATTGATGGGTTTCGACTTATTGAACTTGATTGATGCGGCCAAGAATGAATCACGCCATTTTGGTGTGCTAAATTGGACTACTATAGATCTCGGTATACCCATATTGGGTCCAAAAATACTAACTAGAGGCTTGTGATCAGTCCGTAGTACAAACTTTTGGCCATAGAGATATTGGTGGAACTTATCAACAGCAAAAATAATCGCTAGCGCCTCCTTATGTATTTGACTGTACCGTATCTCTGCCTGAGTCAGTGATCTTGACGCATAGGCCAACACTCGTTCGCGCGACCCGCCGTTGCTCTCCCGTTGCGCTAATACAGCCCCTAGGCCGAACGCCGACGCGTCTACCGTCAGTATACATTCTAATTCTCTATCATAGTGAGCTAAAACTTCTGTACTACACAATAATTGCTTAATTTTGCAAAATGCTTCACTATGTTGCTTTTGCCAACTCCATGCTCTATTCTTTTTTAACAATAAATAAAGAGGTGATAAAATGGTGCTTAAATTAGGTATAAACTTCCCATAAAAATTAACCATCCCCAAAAACGATTTCAGCTCTGAAACGCTTTTGGGTTCAATCATATTCAATATAGGTTTAATTTTTTCTGGATCCACCCTGACTCCGTCTTTACCAATAATGAAACCTAAATACCTAACTTCTTCTGCAAAAAATTCACATTTACTTTTTTTAATTTTTAAACCATTTTTACCTAATATCTCAAACACAGCCTCAATCGCTTTTAAATGACTATTCACATCTTTGTTTTTAATTAAAATATCATCATAAAATACTACTACGTCCTTGTTGCCCTTAAACAGATTAGACATGCATTTTTGGAATATTCCTGGACTAGACGATAGACCAAAAACGAGACGCTTATATTTATACAGTCCTTTATGCGTATTGATGACTGTATACTGTTGAGAACTCTCTGCGAGTACAATCTGATTATAGGCCTGTGAGAGATCTATCTTCGTAAACAAAGTGTTACCGCTAAGAGTGCTAAATAGATCATCGACTCTCGGAACTGGATGACGGTCGACCATAAGAGCTCGATTGAGGGTTACCTTGTAATCTGCACAAATCCTTAAGCCTCCATCGGACTTATGTACCAAAACTAACGGCGTCGCCCAATCGGAGTGGTCAACCGGCTCAATGATGCCGGAGCGCAGCATGGTGTTGAGCTCCGCATCAAGGCGCTCGCGCAGCGCATACGGCACTGGCCGTGCGCGGCAGAACACCGGTACCGCATCTGCACGTACCACAAGTTCCACCGGCTCACCCCGGTAGCGACCCAATGTTCCGTCAAACAAACTTTTATGCCTGGAAATCAAATTGTCAACTTCTGTATTTCTACCTAAAGAATTACTTTCGGTAACATGATACACCTTAGGTATAACCATATCTAACTCCGATAACCACTGACGGCCCAACAGATTTGTAGTTCCATTATCAATTACATACAGATCTAGCTGCTTTTTATTTCCACCATACTCTACCTCTACAGGTAAGTACCCTAACGGATACACAATAGACCCATCATAAAACTTAAGCTTTAAATTACAATTTTGCAACACATAGTCTTTAAAATCCCGTTGATACACCTGCTTGCTAATGCAAGATAGAGCTGAACCTGTGTCTATTTCCATATTTAATAATTGATTTTGAACCTTAACCTTAACACATACCGGTTTATATTTGCTTAATGACATTTGATACATTGGCTGCTCATCATCGTCTTCCTCACAGTCCTCAACACCTTCCATGTCCACTTCTTCTAACAAGTGCACTGGTCGCCAGCCCTCCCGGCTGCCACCCGCCACGCCACGCCCGCGCTGCCAACCACGCCGTGCCGTCGGGGTCCATCCACCCCGCACTCCGCGCCCGCGTGCTGTGTGATATGAGTCATAACCCCCAATGTTGGAAGATGAATTACTCTTCCCAAACTTTTGCTCATATTGCGCCGTGCCTCTTGTTTTTTGCTGGGGACACACTCGTCGTAGATGGCCCCTTTCTTGACAAAGGCTGCAGCTATAATCTTTGAATCTACATTGATTCGACTGATGATTCGCGCTTCCACAATTTCCACACATATCAAAGTGTAGTTTGTTTGTGTTTATATTTTCTGACCGCTGTTGACTGTCATTTTCTTTGCATTCAACTGCCCCTGCGTCTCTTTCGGCCGCCTCCAAGGTTGCCGCTAATTTGACTGCTTTAGTATAGTCCAGACTATCTTCCGCGAACAACCTCTGGCGCGTGAGCTCACTCTTTAAGCCACATACGAATTGATCCCGGATGTTCTCCTCCAAATTTGCCTTAAAATCACAATGTTTTGCCATCTTTTTTAATTCCGCCAGATAATTGGCAATGTTTTCCCCTGTCAACTGCCGCCGTTGCCGGAACTTGAATCGCTCCGCCATTGCTGACGGTTTTGGCTGTAAATGCTTCGTCAGCAAGTCCACAGCTTCCTTAAAACCTAATGACGATGGTTTTTTCGGGCTCGCCAGATTTGACAACAACTCGTACACCTCTTCGCCCATCACGGCTATTAATGTCGCCAACTTCATCTCTTCAGTGATCTTGTTGGCCACCAGGTACATCTCGATACGCTCCACGTAAGCCGTCCAGTTACCATTTTTTAAGTCGAATTCCCGGATTTTCCCGATCGACATTGTAATTTCGTTTATTTTTGCACGCTATTTCTTTACCGCTGCTTAATTCCAGCTATTTACCTCGTCGCCACTGTTATATATGAAAAGAAACGCTCCGTTTCGTAGCCATTACTTTATTGCACAAACATTCGACAATCGCCTACCATAGGCAATAAGCCCCAACGACAATACAAACATAACACTACCTATAATTTATTTGCCAACGAAGGTTGAAAACTGGCTTTTCCGACTCGGAAACTAAATCATAATTATTTAAAATAAGATTCTTAATATCTTTATTCTTCAAATCATGTCTGCACCGATGAATTTAAGTAAAATTTACTGCTATTTATGTTGCTTTCCTTATTTATTGGGTGCACACAATAAACGACAAAATCATAAATTGCTATAATACGTTTCAAACCAGGACATTTTAAAAATTATGTGGTATCACTTACACCTGTTTTCGTTCTGAAATCAAGAATTTTAAGGTACATTATCGACAATACACATACTTACACTTGTACTATAATATTATAAAAACTTATGATTTTGAATGGGCATGACATAACATTCTAAGTGATCAACATTAGCAAGGTGAGGTTGAGCAGGGAAATTAATTTAATGTAGACATGTACACGTAGGTAGAGTAGCTATATACATTAACCTACCTTTGCTTTGATTTAAGAACTTTATTAAAAATGTCGCAAATGACGGCTCAACAGCTGTGTCCATAAATATAATATGACAGTGACACCTATCGGCCAAGAGATTTTCAATATTTTGACAATTTCTATGGTTTCATCTCTATTTTTCTGGTTGTATTAAACAAAGAGGTCTATATATACATGTTGATGTTGTTGAGAATGTCGTAACGAAAATCGGAACGCCAAATTATCTAAAATTCAATCGAGTCAATCGAGTGGTTGAATTTTTTTAGACTGTTCGTTTTTAATAAGTTTTGTTAATAATTATTGAGAATGACTGAAAGGGACTACGCTCCGCTAAGCATAGCCTGTGTCCGCGGGCTATGCGACAAGATTTACGAAAAGAGGAAATTTGCTGGTGTAGAAATTGAAAAGTATGTAATGTTTATGTTTGTTGTTGGATCCACCTTCCTTTTTCTCTTTCTAAAACACTTTGCCATAGTTTGTGATGTTATCCCTGCACTCGGTCAGCATTCCTCAGTTTTATAAATAACAGTATAGCCAGTAATTCCATGGACTGCCTCGACGGAGTAGGTGGCTGTTGGATTGTAAGCCTCTGTTTGCCACTACACCATCGTTATTCAAAATTCGTTCTTGCCTTGTGGATCTACTTTGTGTTTTTTAGGATGGTGAAGGACTTCAGTGATGCAAAAAACACAAGTCAGATCAAGAGACTGATTCGAGTACTTGGCCAGGACCTCATGTCCTCAACAAACCCCAATGTTAAGAATGGAGCCCTAATGGGCTTGTCATCAGTAGCTGTGGGCTTGGGAAAGGTTAGAATCATGATCATAATTTATTTACAACTAGCTGTGCCCGAGACTTTGACCGTGTAGAATTTAACTTAACAAAAATTTAAGTTAACATAGCTTAAGTTACTAAATAAATATTGCCAGACTGACACACAAACTGTATGGTCCCAAACTAAGCAACGCTTGTACTATGGACTGGGGGCCATCCCAGTGCCACCCAGGCCTGGGCAAATTACGAAAAGGGCATTTCCGAAATTTGCCCAGCAGGAATGTGCGGTGAGCCGAGCGGCCTACACTCGAACCACTGCGCCAAGCGGTCGTCAAAACGGCTTGACCGATTTTGACGGGACTTTCACTGGCAGATAGCTGATGTTATAAGGAGTAAGTTAGGGTACTTTAATTTTAGAAAAACAATTAGGATTCCGCGTAAAAAAATAAAAACAAATGAAATCCAAGAGTATCTCCGAAAGGGCTCGACCGATTTTGACGGGATTTTCGTTGGCAGATAGCTGATCTTATGAGCAGTAAAATAGGCTACTTTAATTTTAGAACAATAAAAAACAAAAATATATGTTCACAAATGTTACCAGTCGCGCGCGACTGCGGGTTCAGAATGCGCGGCCTAGGAACGCGCGAGCAGGATTTTGCGATAGGTGGGTATATACAACACGAAACATCGACTCGCAAAAAAGAATAATGAGATTAAACATAGCATAGGTATTTCTTTATTAACTTATTTTTTATTAACATAGCTATTAACTTTTCGTAAAGTTAAATAACACGCGGACGAAGTCGCGGGCGCAGCTAGTATAAACTATAATCGTAAACTGGATAAAAATACAGTGGATAGTCCTACTGCATTGGTATATTATCAGATACACACTTAATAACTTTCTAGTTCATTGTAATGTGTGTATTATCGTGAAAGGTACCTACAATGCTTACTACGGCAGGGGTGCATCGACTACTTGCCGGAGCTGATCCACCCGATAGTGGCGTGCTTCAGCGAGAGCGAGTCGCGCGTGCGCTACCAGGCGGCCGAGGCGCTGTTCAACGTGCTGAAGATAGCGCGCGGCGCCGCCCTCGCGCACTTCCCCGCGCTGTTCGACGCGCTGGCGCGGCTCGCCGCCGACCCCGAGCCGCAGGTCAAGCAGGCCGCCGAGCTGCTCGACAGACTTGCCAAGGTATACCATGCAAATGGTTTGTAGAAACCTGAGGAGAGTCAAATTTATTATGTTTGCACTGACTTAAATTATTCTTAGATGTTTGTGTGAGGTCTTATACCTACAGCCTGCAGGATGATAATCATTGCTCACATTATTATGAAACAAAATATATTCTGCTTAGTAGCTATCTGGCATCCAAACTAGAAGGCACAGGAAGTATTACATATTCCCGATTGAAATGGCATAGTGTCCCTACACTTACCGTGAGATTTGGTGACAAGAGATGAAAGGAATTTATAGGAACTCCTTCTGCTTACAAGACATAGTTCGAGATACCCCATCTAAATGGCTTATTGTGTAAACACAGATTGCCAAGTTACAGAATATAATTTAAAAAAAAATAGCTGTCTGTACGGTAGCTTATGAAAGTAAAGCTAGCGACATGCAAAAAATCTACTAAATGGTTTTTAGGTACCTAATGTGTAATGTAATAAAGTAAGACTTCTTGGGCATAAATCAATCTCAAGTCTGAGAGCGGTTTTGGAAATGTCAATCTTATGTCATACCATACAAACTGACATGTCAAAAGAGTACTCAAATTCGTTCTCGGACTTGAGATCGGTTTATTAAAGAGGCCTTCAATAACAGTAATTTAGCGATACCTACCCACACCCGGCTCGTGTGACGTGACATATTTAAAGATAAAGGAAATGCAGTAGCTGTGTTATTGGTGTGTTGTTGATAAAGGTAGACACAATAACTTTGTTTGTCTGTCAAGCTATACTTCACTATATCACTGTATTGCAACAACATTGCAGTTTAGCTTCGTGAAGATTTTATTCTTATATTTATTAACAGTTTGTTAAAGTTATGGTTTTTAACAAAGTAAAAATAATCAAACAACAAAGTGGTGCAGCTGGTGCTGTAGAAGTTGTTACTTTATAGCTTATAGCTGCTCCCTCACAGCCTGCCAGGAGTGGGTCCAATTACATGTGACCCCTGTACTATGTAAAGTAAGCACTAAGCAGGTGAAGATACTTTAACTCGTCATATAGGTAGCGTTTTACGTTATTTTTACAACCAACACATAAATAGCTGATTAAAACCAGTCTCTGATAACTTGCTTACTTGCCAATCAACGTCATCCGTTTGGATAAGAACTACAATGCAGTAATATAATACGGAAAGAGAATACTTAGTGTCTACCACAGTTTAGTGTTGTCAGACTGTTGTACATTGCCGGTCACATAGGTTGGCAACCAATCTCCACTAAAGACTTCAAAGCTCTTGGCGATTAGTTTTTGGTCAGTAAATCGATTTCCGCCAGGACATAGTGACGGAGAGCAGCACGTTCGATCTGTCGTCGTTCATCCCCATGGTGCGCGAGCGCATCTACACGCGCAACACGTACGCGCGCCAGTTCGTGGTGTCCTGGGTGGCCGTGCTGGACGCGGTGCCCGACATCGACCTGATCGCGCACCTGCCGGAGCTGCTCGACGGACTCTTCAAGATGCTCGACGACGCTAACTCGGAGATTAGAAGAATGTGGGTACAAGGTCTCCCCGAGTTGAACGTAGCGAAAACGGTTCAAAAACCTTTGTATCAATTAATAAAAATGACAGTGTGCATGTTTTGTTGTGATGACGCTACTTTCCTTATGATTATGAGTTACGGGCACGAGTAATAATTTTCCCACGCATTAGAGCCTTTTATTTGTCGTCGTGTATATGTCGCAGCCAACTAGCTTAATTCGCCGTTCAATTAACAGCCTAAGCACTTTACTAAACAGCGCCGTTCAACTAGTGGCCTGAATGATATTCAGCCATTTGATCAAACAGCTAGGCAAATGACTTGGATCGATGACGTTTAATTACTTGCCTAGCCTGTTCATTTCAATGTAGTTCTACTTTCTGCCACCTAGCGCCGGCGCCGAAACTCACCAAACTGTCAATATCTCTATTATATTCTCTTTGGTCAATATGGCGTCGGCAAAAAACAACTTTGATGGAAAAATATTATTAGGTACTTAGGTATTTTACGAAATTGTTTAGGTCCACCGAATCTACTTGCCGGGTGGGATTTCTGTGGGGTCATAAAAAAATAACCCTAACCTAAACCCATCTGTGTCGCTCTGCTTGGGTAGTATTTTGAAAAAGTTTTGTAGTACTTAAATGTCAACCAGTTGCCTAAGCATTAGCCAGCCAGTTTATTAAATGTTTAACAGACGGCGCTGTTTAGTTAAGTGCCTAGGCTGTTAATTGAACGGCGGATTAAGCTATTTGGCTGCGACATATATATAAACCTACCTTTTCCTGCAGGTGTGACGTGCAGCTGAGCGAGTTCCTGAGAAGCATAAAGAAGGACCCCTCGCGAGTGGACTTCCAGGCCATGATCAACATCCTGATCACGCACGCGCAGTCGCCTGAGGAGTTGTTGCAGGTATTACCACTTATAGTTTTAATATACATTCATGGACGGTATCTATCATTATTTTACTGTTAGTTATCAAATACAGAATTCTGTGTGTTAAATTCGTCAGATCTTTCTTATTCATAAAAGGGTATTAGAATCACTCACACAATCAGTTGAAACTTTTACAAGATTATCTGACCGGACGAACACAGTGTGTCCAAATAGGTAATATCACAAGCGAGGAGGTCTCAGTGTCTTTTGGAGTTCTTCAAGGAAGTATCCTGGGACCGACTCTCTTCCTTGTGTACATAAACGACCTTTGTCAGATGCAAATCCCTCACGCCAAGATCATTACCTTTGCAGATGATACAGCCTTGCTATTCTGTGGTGACTCCTGGGATGATTCTTTTTTAAATGCACAGAAGGGAATGAACATTATAAATAAGTGGTTGTATAAAAACATTCTAACGCTAAATGTTGCAAAGACAAACTACATAACCTTCTCTATGAAAAGCAACGATGAGCCTGATCCTTCATGTCGTATTATTTGTCACTCGTGTGCGAATTCCAATGATGGCTGCTGTTCATGCCCCAATCTTACAAATACAGCATTAACCAAGTATCTGGGTGTGATGATTGACAGCAAACTAAACTTCCACCATCACATAGACCGTCTTGCTGCAAGGGTACGTAAGCTTATCGTAATTTTTAAGAATCTAAGACATGTTGCCCAAATAAACGTTATTAAAACAGTATATTTTGCTCTCTGCCAGTCACTACTTATTTACTGCATCACCTCTTGGGGCGGTGCAGGTAAAACCCATTTTCTAAAAATTGAGAGAGCGCAAAGACTACTTCTTAAAGTTAGTTTGTCCCTGCCATTCTATCACCCAACGTGTGATCTTTATAAAAAATGGGAAGTATTAACGGTCCGTCAGCTTTTCATCCTATATACAGTGACTAAACAACATTCCCTGTTAAAATATCAACCTGACCAACTCAAAAATCAGCGACGTAAGGATACAGTTTGCTCAACAACTCCGTTCAAAACTAGATTTGCACATAATTTTTTCTGTTACCAGGGTCCTAACTTATATAATAAGTTAAATCGTATCCTATCAATATATCCATTACCAAAAACTAAATGTAAGTATTTGGTAATGGAGTGGTTGAAAAAGTTAGATTACAACCGTACGGAAAACCTACTTCATCAATTAATATTGACTATCTAGCTCAAAGATATCAAAGATATTAACAAAAATACAAAGGAAAGGAACACTGATACAATAACACACATCCACACACACAAACATGCACTCACTTAACAAGAAAATACCTAACACACCCACACACACACGCACACACGCACACACACACACACACACACACACACACACACACACACTACACATTGAGGCGTTTGTTTAAGTTATATTCTTTTACGTATTTGGTTAAAAGGCCAATAATTTAACTACCTACCCCTGTTTCTCCTAATATATTGTTGTTTATTTGCTCCTTATATCAAAAAGTGCTAATATCTCAGTATTATTCAAATACAACTGGTCTTGTTTCATCCGTGGGTGGGGACCTGGTGATCTGTAATACAGGTATTTTCATGCCTACCTCAGACACCAGCTCCTCACATATTCTAGACTATGCACATACCTGTATTTAAATAGATATAAGTAAAAGTGTAATAATCTAAGGTCTATTTTTGTGAGGAGAAATAAATATTATTATTATTATGTTTTTTATAGATTTCTCTATCACTTTCCTTATTTAAGGAAAGGTAAATCCAAAGGCACGGGCCGGAGCCAAGTGACTAAGGAGGCTAATGATCATGTTCTGATATTTAGGACATGGACAGAAATTTTCGAACTAGTCTGCAGGTGTTGAGGATGACTGCTTTTTGTAACAGTATATATGTGGATGGATGTATGTTGAGAGTGCTGAGGCTTGTGTGTAGTGTGTGTGGTATCACTCCGGTAGAGGACAAAATGATAGGGATCGTGTGGACAGTGTTAACTTTCCATTGGGTTTTAATTTCTATTGCTAGGTCTGTGTATTTTGCTATTTTTTCAGTGTGAGTTGATGTAAGGTTGTGCGTATTTGGTATGGCGATGTCTATGAGATATACTATTTTTTTATTTTTGTCACGAAGAAGTATGTCTGGTCTATTGAAATGTATAGTTTTGTCTGTTATAATTGTTCGATCCCAGTATAATTTATAATTAGCTGATTCTAATACAGTTTGCGGTATGTATTTATAATATGCTGTTTTTTGGGTGATGAGTGAATATTTGAATGCTAAGTTTTGATGAATGATAGCGGATACCTGGTCATGTCGGTGTTTGTAGTCCGTCTGTGCTATAGATTTACAGGCTCCAGTTATATGCTGAATGGTTTCTGAGCTAACATGACATCGTCTGCATTTGTCGGTTACAAGGTTTGGTCTACGGATGATGAATTTTTGATAATTGCGTGTATCTATTATCTGATCTTGGATGGCTGTGATGAATGCTTCGGTTTCCGGAAAGAGTTCTCCTCGACATAACCAGGCGTTTGTTGCTCTTGTGTCAATGTGTGTTTGCTGTAAGTCCTGATGGTGTCGTCCATGGAGTGATTTTTGTGCCCATGCTAACATTTTATCTGCTTTGCTTATGAGTTTTTCGCATTGTTGAGTGTTTGTGTCATGTAAGTTGAGTGGTGTGAGGTGTTTATCAGCAATGTTTATACTGTGATGAAGTGTGGAGTGTTGTGCTTTGGCGAAGAAATATTGTCGTAGTGTAGCTATTTGTCTATTGTGCATGTTTGTTATATCAATTAGTCCCCTTCCTCCTTCTTCTCTGGGTAACGTTAGTCTTTGTATACAGGATCTTGGATGATGTTTTCTGTGGGTTGTCATTGTAGTGTTGATAGTTCTTTGTAATTGTTTTAGTTCAGATTGGGACCATTTTATAATTCCAAATGAGTATGTTAATATAGGGACTGCATAGGTATTGATAGCTTTGATTATATTACGGGAATTCAGTTGTGATTTGAGTGTTGAGTTTAACCTATGTTTGAATTTTTTGGTAATTTCAGTTTTTGTTTCCTTTTGGTGTATCTGACGTGATTGTTGGAATCCTAGATATTTGTATGTACTATATTGGTCCATAGGTTCAATCCTCTCCCCCGTATGTAATGTATATTCATTTTGTTCTATTAGTCCTCTAGATATTGTCAGTGTTTTACATTTATCAATACCAAAACCCATCTGAATGTCATTTGAGAATGTCTGTGTGATGTCTGCCAGGTGATGTAGTGATATTGTAGTGTTACTGTAGAGTATGTCATCCATGTACATAAGGTGTGTCAGTATTGTCGGTGTGTGCTGATCATTATTTGTTTCTATGTGCAACCCTTCATTACTTTCATTCAAGAGATAAGAAAGTGGATTTAAGGCTAAACAGAACCATAGTGGGCTGAGAGCATCTCCTTGGAAAATACCACGTCTGATGGGGATAGCATCTGTTTGTACACTAGAGATTTTGTTGCCGATCTTTAGTTTAGTTTTCCAATTACACATGGTATTTTCAAGGAATGCTATTATGGTAGGATGAATTTTATAATATTTTAGTATGTATAATAGCCAGCTATGGGGCACGGAGTCGTATGCTTTACGGTAATCAATGTACATGGTACTTAGGTCTTTTTTGTTACGGAGTGCTTGTTTCATCGCTACTGAATCTATGATAAGTTGTTCCTTGCATCCTTGACTATTTTTTCTACATCCTTTCTGTTCTTCTGCTAATATTTTGTTTTTATCTGTGTGTTGATAAATGAGTTCAGTTATGCAAGAAGTGATGATTTTATAAATGGTTTGTAAACATGTTATAGGTCTATATTTTGATGGGTTTTCGAGATCATTTACATCTTTAGGGATCATATATGTAATTCCTTGTGAAATATATTGTGGCATGGTAGCTGGGTTATGGATGAATTCGTTAATATGTCTGTGTAATATAACATGGCATGACGTGAATTTCTTATACCAGAAGTTGTGTATATTGTCGGTACCGGGTGCTTTCCAATTATGAGTTTTCTGTATTATACGCTTCAGTGTGTCTATTGATACTTCTGTGAATTGCATTTGTGTTATCTCTGTAGTATGTTGTGTTGATGACTGTATCCATTCAGCTTCCTCGTTGTGTTGTGCTGGATTAGACCATAAACTAGCCCAGAACTGTTGTAATGTATCTGCTGTAGGTGTTCGTAATTCTGAATTTTGATTATTTGTAGCCTGTTGCAGTCCTGTGCCGAGTCTTCTGTAAAATTGTTTTTCACTTGTAATAAACTGTGTATTTTGTTTTTTCCTAAGTGTGCAATTTACGTATCTTCTTAATCGACTAGTAGTAGCATTCAATTTCTGTTTTAGTGTATCTAATAACTGCTCGTCGGTTCTGTTCGGTTCTTCGTGTTGTGAGTGTATTCTGTGCTTCTGTCTTATTTCTTCTACTAGTGTAATAAGCCTTCTACTCCTATTTCCTTGCATAAATTGTGTTATTCTACCTATGTCCCTTCTGAAATGTTGTATTCTGCGCTGTAGTCTCTGTTGCCACGGTGGTATGTTTTCCCTATGATTATTATTTAATTGTGTGCTGTCTCTTATTTTAGTGTCATTTGCAACTGCTGCAGTATATGCGGCGCAGTATATTATTGTATTGGTATCTAAGAAACTACTAATTGAAGGTATATATTCAGGTATAATTTTAGTATTTATATGATTTATTATGTATTCAAACTTTTTCGAGGGTCTCTGTTTTGGTATAAATGGTCTGTCTGTAGGTTCAGTATGTGTGTATTTTGCATATGTAGCCACAAATATTTCATTTATTTTATTATCAAACTCCGCCGGTATGTACTGTATTTGCTGGTTATTAGGCTGTTCTAAATTATTATCTGCATGAGGAGTTGTGTTTTCTGTTGGAAGTGTAAATGATGAGTCTAATCCAGCAACAATATCAGTCGTATTTTGGGATGAGGAGTTGTTGTGTTGAGAGCTGTAATGTGGTGTTTGTATGTGTGTTTCAGATAGTGTTTGAGCATTATGTTGAGTGTTTGATGGGGTGTGAGCTCGTGTAATGTGTAGTTGTGTCTCAATTTCTTGTTTTATTTGTTGTATGCGCGCTTGTGATACCATTCTGTTATTGATTATTGCTCTTCTTTGATCTGATAGTCTTTGTTCAGAGACATGGTATAGGTGGGGGTATGCTTCAATGAATTTATCGTATAATTTTGGTCTATATGCTGTCAGGTTAGTTTCCATATCCGTAATTTCAAAGTAGATACGTAAAATCGTTTCATTGATGTCATTGGTCCATCTCATGCGGTTAGTAGTTTGTATAACTATGGGTTCTGGTTGTTGGTTTAGTTCTAAGTAAGCTATTACGTCCTGTTTTATTTGATCAAATGTACTAAGTGGCAGTAATTTATTCCTAACTATTGCTCGGCGTTGATCTCCTATGCTTTGCTTTGATGCATTCATTTCAGGATATTGTGTAGTGAAGCTATCGTATAAAGGTCCTAAATATCCTCGCGTGTTAGTTTCTAGTCGGGTGATGATGAGATAGGTGCGCCATATGAACTCATTCATTTCATTTGTCCATTTTCTTCTCGCGCGTGTATTGCCAGCAGTGGGTCCAAGTATGCAGGCATTTGCCTCTTGAACAACATCCACCGACATTGGTGATGATAATGATGATGATGTTGGTATGGAATTTACTTGCCCATCAAATGGATTAGGTGATGAATTGGGTGATGAGAAAGGGCTGCTTAAGGGCGTTTGTGGAGATGAAGTTGAAATAGGATGGGCAATAGCAGCGGATATAGTAGGTGACGTTAATTAATTGAATGAAGAAGAAGGTGATGAAACCCGTGTGGTTTCATTTGAAACAGGCATAACAGCCTGAGATATTTTTTTGCTTTTAGATCTAGTAATCATCGTATTCCCACGAGTGGCTAGGGACTAAAAAGGTCGACCACGGCAGAGCCCTGCGTTCACCGCGGTAAGGGTAAATTAAAACGGGAGGTCCCCTGGTATCCCGAGTTCGCATACTAGCGACTAGGCTATCCCCTAGTCATGCAGCCCTCGGCGTATGCTGTTTCACCTTGGCTTGGATTAAAAGGATAAGGACAACAAGGATAAGGATTTGGAGCAGGGGCATAAAGGAATTGGATCACGGAAATGGGTAAAAGGAAATACTTCAGGCCTGGGTGTGGACCAGAGGCTTGGGTTGTATCTCGCTTAGTCTGACCTCTCACTTTAGACCTGTCCGGCATGAGTGTCTCTACCGGCATAGCCCTAACGATCATTGAAGTACGCAAGCCCCACCACGCCTACAACGTAGAGATACGGCGGTGGGGTTATTATTATTATTATTATTAGAATCACTGTCATGTCATAAACAGAATCTGTTCTGATATAAAATAGTCCTCGTTAAACGGCAGCCGAAGAAATCAAGAGAATGCTTTCGGATATACTCGGTCAACGAGTAGCCAGACGAAATAGGCCAGGCCTCGCCAACATTCCCATTACCATTTAAAAAAGACGTGGATCAATCTGTATCACAAACCGTATTATTAATTAAACACAAAAAGTGAAATATTAAACAGGGAAATCATTAAATGGTTTTTGTTTTCATATTTATTTTGAAGTATGAGTTTGACAGCATGTAATCGCCAAGAAATCCTAGTCTGAATTAATTAGGAAATTAATTTTGAATTAAAAAGGAATTAATTTTACAGTTTGCCAACATTTGAGACCGATTTATGAATTCGGGCTCTAACTTCCTATGACATAAATATTGAGGCTGCCTGAAGCGGGCTGTTTAAATGATAGCTTATTAAAAACATCAAATTTAATAAAATATTAGTAGCTCATAGCGTGACTGATGGATGAGGTGTTAAGTGCGGTGCGTGGTGTTGTGTTGTCAGCTGACCGCGATCACGTGGATCAAGGAGTTCGTGGAGCTGGCGGGCGGCGCCATGCTGCCGTACGCGTCGGGCGTGCTGGCGGCCGCGCTGCCCGCGCTCGCCTACTCCGACGAGCCGCGCAAGAGTATCCTTTGTTACCGCCGCGCCACCCGCACACTACTGCACACTACTGCACACTGCTGCACACCTACGCGAGCCTCCACTCCAAACAATGTTGAGGCTCGATTCTTTAGACTAAGATGAAATTTATATTTTTTTAATATTTTTAGCGTTCCCTATTAATGATGTAAATATTTAAAGAAAACAGAGTTTTGCAGGGCTGAGAGTTAAACATGTTGGCTTTATTTGTGTAAAACAATACCATTCAAACAAATCCTTAGCGCGTAGCAGGTATCCGCGAGACGGCGGCCACGGTGAACTTCCAGCTCACCAAGCTCGTGGTGGCGCCCCCTTCGCTGGGGGAGCGAGGGGAGGACGGGGAGGGGGAGAGGGAGGAGGCGGCGGAGGGGGAGCGGCTGGACCTGGACGCGGTGGTGGGCGTGCTGAAGCAGATGCTGCACCACAGCTCCGTGCACACCAAGGTGGCGGCCTTGGACTGGATTCTGCATCTGTATAATAAGTTGCCCAACGAGGTTGGTATAGTTTTTGACAACAATCATTCAATTTCGTGGTCGTTTAAATTGTCTTAAACAAGGAACGCGAGACATGTAGTACCTGGCAACGGGCGCGTGATGGTGGGGGGTCGGCAGATGTTCCAGCAGACGGACGCGCTGTTCATGAGCGTGGTGGGCAGCCTGACGGACGCGGCCGACGACGTGGTGCGGCGCTCGCTGGCCGTGCTCGCCGAGATCTGCTCGTGCTCGCCGCCGCCCGCGCACTCCGCGCACTCCGCGCAGCCCGCGCAGCGCGACACCGACACCCGACCTGGTATCTGTGGCTCATATATTTTAGGTGTAATGTTTTAAAAACCTCGTCAGCTCTTCCGCGTATTCAATTTTTAAATATCCCCCGCGCACAGTATAGTCGCCGTAAAACCAATTCAAAACAATGGCCGCGGCGGGCTGGCCGCCTAGTGCGCGAGTACTCCAGTCCCAGCTCGTTCCTATAGGAACGGTACGCTGTAGTATAAGGTAGGGGCTGAGGCTTGCGAGTCGCTGTGCAGGTGACCTGGAGTCCAGCCCGTACTACTACAAGTTCCTGCGGGCGCTGCTGCGGCTGCTGGCGGCCGACGAGAACCTGCTGGAGGACAGGGGCGCCTTCATTATAAGGTACATTTATACGGTCTTTCTTGATGAGCGAGGAGGGACCCGCTTTTTGTCTTGAGTCACAATCCAGGGCCGGCACTCGTTTCATTTCATTTTCGATGACACCGGCAAAACATTATTTTCATGTCGTGTCAGACTCGCCAACGTGAAAAGTCCTGGCAATGCAGTTGTTGTTACTACTGTAACGGTACGAACTCGTCCGGCACGTGCACAAATATAAATATATCTAGCTAATATCTAAATAGAGACCTGAAGGTCTTGTTAATAGCCAAATGATTGGAATATAGGTTTCCTATTTAAAGGAATTAAATTATAGAAATGTGTCAGTAGAACAGAAAATCATCAATTAGACAATATTTGTTGATATTAAAAGTGGTTCTAAATCAATTTATTAATTAAAAATAGTTGGTTTAGTGACAAGTCATGAAAGATAATTTGATACGAGATGTTTTCCACCGTCGGGCAGCGGGGACGGGCTCCCGACCTTGTCGCAAATAAATAATTGCTGCATAATAATATCTTTCATATAGCCATCAGGTAAAACCAGTAGAAACTATGTATTGTTGAAAAGATCTTTACTCCAGAAATAATTATAAGTCAATTTATTTTTTATTAGATTAGTGGATCTAATAAAAAAGAAATTGACTTATAATTATTGACTTAATTCATTCAGAAATTGACTTATATTCATATTATTTGTGTATATTTATTACTTAAGGACATACACCTCTTTAATGTTAGACTTAAACTGTGTCTTTATACTTAGAACATAGAATATTATCGATTTAGGTTAGATTATGAGAGTATTAGATGTAGGTATGTTTGTTCTTAGAATACCAATCTTTCACTAATTTAGGTTACTATTTTCTGTTCACTATTTTAGGTCCTATAACCTCTAGACGATACGGATCACTTGGCCATTATAATATTCAAATATTTCATTATATATACCTCGGGTATGTGAGGTGGGTTGTCACACTACATTCATATGCGACACTCACCTCTCCCCACGATTAGGCCTTTGACGCTGATTTATTAGTACATTGTTACTTAAGGGGTGAAGGTAACCAATAGTTCGAGGGACAAAATAAGTCATTCACCCGAGGTAAACACTGTGCTTTTCATTACGAATACAAGGAAAGTAAAAATAAAAACAGGAATTGGCTAAAGAAATAATACAAGAAAGTCTCTACAACTCGAAAAAACGAATGAAGGTCGAATTGCCATTTGCCGCCTCTTTGTTTGTTTTTTTTTTTTGCGTTGGCCTGGTTCAATAGAAATGTCAATTGAACTAATTTATTTTTGATAATTTGACAGCTGTCAGTTGAAAGCGATTCTCCCTAGGGCGAAAAGTATTACTTTCAACCAGCTCCTCAGGCAACTTCAGACCTACTTTCCGAGTATGAGTAATGAAAAAAATATTTAGGGGTGCTTTATCAAGCTGAAGCTCTGTGTGTGATGCGTCATAACCTCAGTTTATTTCTACATTAATCGTGTCCTATATGTTTTGCTGAGAGCGCTTGTTGAATGGTGCAGTTTTGGTTTTCATCTAAATCGGCCCCGAGACTCCTCTGGGTATTTTCCATCCACGCTCCTTTAAATAATGCACGGTGTGTATGGTGTGCAGACAGCTGTGCGTGCTGCTGAGCGCGGAGGACGTGTACTCGGCGCTGGCGCGCATCCTGGCGACGGAGCGCGAGCTGCGGTTCGCAGCCACCATGGTGGACGCGCTCAGCACCATCCTGCTCACCGCCGCCGAGCTGTACGACCTGCGCACCCTGCTGCGCCGCTTCGACCGCCCGGTGCGTGCCCCCCCTCGCCCCCCGCCCCCCCCCCCCCCTGTCCCCCGCCACCATGGTGGACGCGCTCAGCACCATCCTGCTCACCGCCGCCGAGCTGTACGACCTGCGCACCCTGCTGCGCCGCTTCGACCGCCCGGTGCGTGCCCCCCCTCGCCCCCCGCTCCCGCCCCCCCTGTCCCCCCGCCACCATGGTGGACGCGCTCAGCACCATCCTGCTCACCGCCGCCGAGCTGTACGACCTGCGCACCCTGCTGCGCCGCTTCGACCGCCCGGTGCGTGCGCCCCTCGCCCCCCCGCACCCGCCCCCCCTGTCCCCCGCCACCATGGTGGACGCGCTCAGCACCATCCTGCTCACCGCCGCCGAGCTGTACGACCTGCGCACCCTGCTGCGCCGCTTCGACCGCCCGGTGCGTGCCCCCCTCGCCCCCCGCCCCCGCCCCCCTGTCCCCCGCCACCATGGTGGACGCGCTCAGCACCATCCTGCTCACCGCCGCCGAGCTGTACGACCTGCGCACCCTGCTGCGCCGCTTCGACCGCCCGGTGCGTGCCCCCCCTCGCCCCCCGCCCCCGCCCCCCCTGTCCCCCGCCACCCTGGTGGACGCGCTCAGCACCATCCTGCTCACCGCCGCCGAGCTGTACGACCTGCGCACCCTGCTGCGCCGCTTCGACCGCCCGGTGCGTGCCCCCCTCGCCCCCCGCCCCCGCCCCCCTGTCCCCCGCCACCATGGTGGACGCGCTCAGCACCATCCTGCTCACCGCCGCCGAGCTGTACGACCTGCGCACCCTGCTGCGCCGCTTCGACCGCCCGGTGCGTGCCCCCCCTCGCCCCCCGCCCCCGCCCCCCTGTCCCCCGCCACCATGGTGGACGCGCTCAGCACCATCCTGCTCACCGCCGCCGAGCTGTACGACCTGCGCACCCTGCTGCGCCGCTTCGACCGCCCGGTGCGTGCCCCCCTCGCCCCCCGCCCCCGCCCCCCTGTCCCCCGCCACCATGGTGGACGCGCTCAGCACCATCCTGCTCACCGCCGCCGAGCTGTACGACCTGCGCACCCTGCTGCGCCGCTTCGACCGCCCGGTGCGTGCCCCCCTCGCCCCCCGCCCCCTGTCCCCCCCGCCCCCCCGGCAGCCACGTGACGAGTGCGGTCGTGTGCAGGCGGCGCACGCGCTGTTCGCGCGGCTGTACGCGTGCTGGTGCCACAGCCCCGTGGCGCTGCTGGCGCTGTGCCTGCTCACGCACAACTACGAGCACTGCAACAGGCTCATCGCACTCTTGTATCCTTTCTGTACCAACTGTTTCAAATCAAAATTATTATTTTCCGTTATCTTTAAATATTCGTTGTTATATTAAACAGTGAACATTTTTTTATAAAAAAAATAAATCGACACTGTGCAGAAAATCTAGAAAACATGAGGACACTAGCACATGAGACGACATTGCAATTAAAATTATAACAGAAGAAATGGGCGCACTAAATCACAAGCTACAGCCGACCGAGTTAAAGTTAAGTTCATTCCCCGTCGTTCCTGAATAAACTTAATACTGAGTTCAAAATTAACCGCAAATATATATATTTTTCTTCTGTTTCACTACTTTGGTTATAGATATGATAAATCTTGGCTATTGAAATGGGTCCGGAAGCCTTCATTGTGCGAGTCCTGACGTGCACTTGTCTGGTTGTTTCTCAATAATCCAACACGTTACAGTCAAAACATAAATTTTGAAGAATCTCGCGTGAGATTAGGGGAGGGGGGAGTTAGTTGAAGAAAATCTTACGATATTTCACTAAGGGGGGAGGGGGGGGGGTCGAAAAATTCCCAAAAATGCCTCACGTAATTAATGGACGCCCCCTAAGGACAAACCGGTCCAAAATTGACGGAGAAGCCGGTGAACGTATACCTTTAAAAAAATCATACGTGAACATAAAACCTCCTCCTTTTTTGGAAGTCAGTTAAAAAGTAAGAGATCATGACAAATAGGGGTAAGTATAAAACGATAAACTACCGGCCGAAATTGACTTGCCGACCAAATAATTTAAATAAATTTGTATATAAATTTTTTGTTACCGCCACATTTGTTGTATGAATAGAATTGGTATCCTTATCGGAATGCGCAGTGGCGATCTAGAGATCACCGTGGACTTCTTGACGGAGGTGGACAAGCTGGTGCAGCTCATCGAATCTCCTATATTCGCGTGTGAGTATTCACAAGCAGTTTATAGCTACAATGTCGAGCCGAGGGATGAGGCCTTATAGCGAACTGACGAGCCGGGCTTGCGTCGCGGGAGGGGGTGTGATGGATATGACGAGGGTGGTGTTGCAGACATGCGGCTGGAGCTGCTGCGCGGCGAGCACAGCGCGGAGCTGCGCGGCGCGCTGTACGGGCTGCTGATGCTGCTGCCGCAGGCCGACGCCTTCCACGCGCTGCGCACGCGCCTGCAGTGCGCGCCCTGCCCGCACCCGCACCTGCACCCGCCGCCGCACCCGCACCCGCACCCGCCCCCGCCCCGGTCAGTACACACATGTTACCTCAAATATATTGCAGGGTAATGCGTCCTGTGACGCCATAGAAACATGCGTCTCGATATGCCATAGATCCTAGAATTCAATCCAGGGAGGTCGAAAAGCCCAGAGTAGAATCCATTCGAGTATTTTGTAAATCCAGAAGTGAGCCGGAGCCGGAGACGGGCGGCGCGAAGCCTTCCATCGACTTCGAGCAGCTGCTGGCGGACTTCCAGCGCGTGCAGGCCGCGCACCGCCAGTACAAGATGCTGGACCGCAGCCGCGGGAAGCTGCTCGACAAGGGCTACTCGTAGACCATACCGTACTGGATGCATACTGTTCATATTAGTCAGTGAGGACCCGCAGTCTAGTACGTAAGTGTATCTAAGCAGTGTTTTGTATATATTGAGATGCCTGCTTAATTAATAGAACTTGCATACTTGCTGCAAAGTCAAAGTGCCTACTGGCGTGCTAGTAAATATGGTGTTTTAGTAATATATTGTGAGACGCACGACCAAATGTAGCAATGTACCAAGGTATTGTTCTACCGTTTATTATGGTGATCTATGTAAATATTCTTCGTTGAATTACGTTCGCACATGAACACCTAATCCTTACCAATATTATAAATGCGAAAGTAACTCTGTCTGTCTGTCCGTCGCGCTTTCACGCTAAAACTACTGAACCGACTTAAAGAAATTTGGTACACAGATAGTCTAGAGCCTCAGAAAGGACATAGGCTACTTTTCAATGCAAAAAAAGGGTTGAAAGGTGGGATGAAAAGTTGTATAGAAGTATCGTCATTTTTAGAGCTAGAAGCTTGATACTTAATTTTTAGACTGTTTATTCGCTAGTCGATATAAATAACTAGCGACCCGCCCCGGCTTCGCACGGGTATTATATCAGTGTTTTTATCATATATTATGCATGTATTCTACATATAAACCTTCCTCTTGAATCACTCTATCTATCAAAAAGAACCGCATCAAAATCCGTTGCGTAGATTTAAAGATCTAAACATACATAGGGACAGACAGACCGCGGAAATCGACTTTGTTTTATACTATGTAGTGATATGATATTCAAAGTTCGTAAACGTTTTACCCTCAAGGGTGTAAAATAACAATAAGAAATAGGGGATGAAAGTTTGTTTGAAAATATGTAAGGTTTAGGTGAATGTTTTATATAGCCCAAATCATTAAAAATGCTACCTAAACACATTAAATAAAATAAAACTATTTTTACGGATTATATCGCGTTTATTTTTACTTTTTATGTTCCCGACGTTTCGGTTGCTTTACAGCAACCGTGGTCACGGGGGGACTGAGGTGTTAGACGTCCTGATGTCATAGTTAAAAACTGGGTACCCTCAAAATTTAGTTGGTATTTGCGGTCCGATCCACGCAGAAAGTGCTCACAGTGTCTCGAGGTCTTGCAATGGTACGCTTGGTTTTGGATTTAATTATATTAATTACTGGATCCCAAGTTGGTGGTAGCACCCAGCCATCTTCCCTATTGAAATTAGGATGTTTTTTAATTTCAATGGCCTCACGTATCATCCTTGGTCGGAATCGGTGTTCTTTTGCGAGGATCTGCGGTTTATCAAATCTGATATAATGGCGGGTGCGGTCCTGTACATGTTCACAGATTGCAGACTTCAATCTGCAATCCGTAAAAATAGTTTTATTTTATTTAATGTGTAGTATTCGCGTAAATATAAGAAATCAATATGCTACCTAAAGACACTATTCCACGCGAACGAAGTCGCGGGCACAGCTAGTAAGATATCTTATTTTACTTATTTTTTTTTCTTAATTCTATATCCAGATTGGAAATGAAAGGACGCGACCATTCATACAGCTTATACGTATATATCAGTCAGTTTGTGTGCTACCTCTTTGATAGTGTGACGTGTTCTTTAATTTCTGTAAATACACACATTGACGTATGCGCATCGTTGTTATACATTTCATTATTTTATTTACGAAAACAATAAGTTTATCAACTGATATTGAAAATACATTTTTTATTACTCATATTCGGAAAGTAGTTGCCTGAGCGGGTTGAAAGTAATACTTTTCCGCCCTAGGGAGAATCACTTTCAACTGACAGCTGTCAAATTATTAAAAATAACTAGTTCCATTTCGACATTTCTATGGAACTATGTCCCAACTTTTTCTACAGTCACTCAATTACAGCGCTATGTTAAATTGAAATAACATAAAGTTAAGTATTCATTAAAGAATATATATTTTTAAATGACTTAATTATAATTTAGTTTCAACAATTTCTTGAAAATAACATAGATTTGGGCAAAATATTTAAAGATGAAAATGAAAAATAATGAAGTTGGCCGACCAACTAAAAAAAAACAAAATAGGCGGCAATCCGATCTTCATTTGTTTGTTCACCCATTGTGTAACAATGTACTAATGCTTTTATTTTCTTCCGAGGCATCTAGTGGATGATGTTACCTATGAAGTGTGGTGAGTCTGTATTTGATTGTAATTAGATGGTCTGCAGAAAACAACAATACACTGTCCTAAAAACAGCTGTTTCATAACTTGAAATGTAATTATGATAATATTATTATAATTGACTTATGTTGAGCTATCAAAAAATAAAGACGGCTACATAAATTAATACAAGTATGTCGACAATGTAAACGAGGTGTAATATAATATGGTAGCGAGGTTAAACCTCGTGTTGTTTGGAATAAAGGCCTTGTCCAGTTAGTATATGGCCAGATCTTAATTTGTGCACTTCAAATACAATTAAGTATTTTAATATCGGTTTACTCTTAAGGATATGTTTATGATACGATAATGAAGGACCCTTAGAACAAATTTATGATAGTATTATAATTTGTACCATAGTTTAAATAAATTTGATTTGTTAAACTTTCACGATGTAAAATAATAAACATAGTGACTTTACATTCCACTGAAAAGTTAAATAAAACCAAACACTTATTAAAATAGAGTTTATTTATTTACTATGATCCTTGCTTATAAATTAACGCTTATTAATATTTACATGTAATACTGACTACTACTGATTTCGCGGTTTATAATGAAATGACTGTGAATATTGCAGCAAATAGTCATTAATTGATGTAATAATTAATAAATAGATTGGTCGATATAAAGGAACACATGACATATTGACGGCGTATTTACTACACAATCAAATGTTGAGTAACACGAGTAGCCTTAACGTGAGTTCGCATTGGACGAAACATGTTCATGAAACATATTGCAGTCTCATTTTATGATAACAAAAAATAGAGACAACAACATGTTTCGTGTACATGTTCCCGTCTAGTCGGAACTCATGGTAATAATAACAGCACCATTATTCTAAACAAATTAACTAATATTTTTTTAAAAAAAATATATATTTTATAAAAAGCCTACTAGGAATGATGTGTTCTACAGTCTTTGTATCTATTAAAACTATTTTTTTTACAAAATACACAGACCAATAAGCCATAGACGCTGCATAGCCGGGAGGCAGCCGCGCCGCTTGTCTAACATAATGCATTGCCACTGCATGTGTATGTCTGGCTCTACCTTGAATGGACCAAACAAAATTCGCAGTCTTCCCCGATACACCGCCAACTTTTGACTATTACATTCTCATACAATATCAGGTGTACATGGTGACTTGTCTTATCGGTCTATGACAAATTGTAATTAGAATTTATTAATCGGTTTCATTGAGATCCAATCAGTTCAGTTAAAAACATCACTGTCCTCGAGTTTCATTATGATCTATTTGGGTTAGCCTTATTATGAACTGTAGAATCATTATTACTACCGTAATAACGTTTATGGTAGGAATTCATACGCTCTACCATGGAGTTACACATTCGGAAGAATCATTAGCGTGTATGTACAACAAAAAATATCAGCATGACAAGTGGTTCCTCGGTTGACCACCTGTATAATTTACCATACAAATATTTTACGCAAACGCCGGCCACAAGCGAGCTTATGTTAGAGCCACTCACGGTAGAGTTTCCGATGTTCGCTGGTGATGCTTTATGGTGCGATCGACCACTAGTGTGTTTCAAACTGGAACTACAGCACGCTCAAATAAGGTCAGGCATAACGGGCGGCGCACGTTTAATATAACAAGGGTGGTTTATAGTTCGCAAAAATGGCCCATAAAACTTTAAATAGTCCATCTGGTGAGTCACAACACTTTAACGGGCACTTTTTTTCATTCTTAATGTACATTCAACCGACACAACAGGTGGGCTTGATGGCCCGCGCGGCTTCCGGTTCGAGCTCGTCCCGTTCGCCCCCCTCCGCCGGGGCGAGATCGCTCCGCTCGCCCCCTTCCACCGGGTCGAGATCGCTACGCTCGCCCCCCGCCGCCGGCACCACCGTCCGCGCGCCCCACTCCATGCTCGACGTCGCGCTCTCCGAGCGGCACGAGGTCGGCGGCGTCTCGGAAGCCTCGCTGTCGCTTTCGTCGCCGACCTTATCATAAAAAAATCATTTTGCGAGACCGTTTCATACATACTTGTTGACAACATGAGATATTTAAATTGTGATAAAACGACGTGTGCATTTGATGAGCGTCTCGTAGTTGTTTTAGAAGCTTTGAGCGTGATGTCTTCGACTCGATCTTATGTAGGCGCAGTACCCGCGGGTGCTAGGGCGCCAGGCGCTGCGTGAGCGTGTCGAGGCGCGCCAGCAGCGCCGAGTTGCCGGCCAGCGCCGCCGCCAGCTCGCCGTGCGCCGCCAGCAGCGCGCGCACCCCCGCGCCGCGAGCCGCCACGCCGCCCGCCACTGCCGCCCCGCCCGCCCTGCCGCCCGCTGCCGCCCTGCCGCCCACCGCCGCCGTGCCGTCCGCCCTGCCGCCCGCCGCTCCGCCCGTCTCCGCCCGCGCCGTGTTCAGCTGGGAAAACATCAACAGGTTAACGCCGGGCCCGCCCGACCGATAGGCGCTAGGCGAAAGCGACGCGCGCACCGACCTCGCCCACTCCGTCCCGCACGGCCAGCTCGGCCTCCTGCAGCCGCGCCGCCAGCGACAGCAGCTTCAGCTCCGCGCTCGACACGTCCTTGTCCAGGATCTGGGTCTGCAGGTACACCGTCTGCGCCACCTTGTACCTGCGCCGGACGGAACATTAGAACGTCCGCCGGGGGCGCGGGCGGCGGCGGCGGCGCGGCGGGTACCAGTCGGCGATGGCGTCGGCGCGCGCGCGGGCCAGCGGCGCGGCGCGCTGCAGCAGCGCGCGCGCGCGCCGCCCGGTCTCGGCGACGGTGATGCGCTCCAGCACGTGGAACTGCTCGTCGTTGTAGGTCAGCGAGCGCGTGGCGCGGTCGCGCACCAGGTGCTGCCACGAGTCGCGCAGCCTGCGGCCCGACAACATCACGGTCAGAGCGCCGGCCCCGGGCCGCGCCGCGGCGCCCCCGGGGCCGTACCTCTCCACGAGCGTCTTGGCCTTGACGTGCAGCCGCAGCTCGCTGGGGCAGGGCGCCTGGCGCGCCGCCTGCTCCCACTCGTGGCGCAGCCCCGCGCCCGCCGCGTGCCGCTGCCGCAGCGCCGCGGCCGCGCTGCGCAGCTGGCTCGCCTCGCCCGCCACCAGCGCCGCCAGCGCGGACCACGTCTCCCCGCCGCCGCCGCCTCCCGCCGGCGCCGCGCCCTTCATGGGCAGACGAAACGGACTTCATGCTCACCTATGATACGCTTGCCATAAATAGATTCAAACGAAATATACTCCATTATTGGACTCCACAAATCGATGAAGCTCCAATTCGGTGATACTTAGACAGTCAGACGGACCTGCGCGGCGGCGGCGGCGGCGGCGGCGGCGGCGGCGGCGGCCAGGTCGAGCGCGCGCGCGGCCGCGTGCAGCAGCGCGGCGTGCGCGTGCAGCGCGTCGGCGCGGGCGGCCACGCGCGCCAGGCGCGCCGCCAGCAGCGCGCCCCAGCGCGACACGCACGCGCCGCACAGCACGCCCGCCGCGCACAGCGCCTCGATGCGCCGCTTGATCACGTGGCCCACGCTGCACGCCGTCTGCGCACAGTCGCCACCCCGCCCGTTACTACTCGCGCCGATACTTCACAGGAGAACACCATTCTCTCTTCATCATCACCTTTGTAGCTTTATTTTATGGGACTCGATTGCTATCGTTTAATAATGTTTACGTATCCACCTTAGACTTATTTGCGCTGATCGATATCAGAAATCAATGTGAATCGCCTATTAAATCTTTAACACCCGTCCGAATCCAAAATGACCGAATTTCAACTCGACAGTTCCGCTAGTTAGTATTGGAGTGACCTTGGCCTGGGTGGCGTCGTTCTCGACGGACACGATGTTGGGGAACACGGGGAACTTGGGCACGTCGGGCTCGGCCGCCATGCTCACGTTGTTGTTGTTCTTGTTGAACAGCATCAGCGGCTCCTCCATTGTCGTGTCCGGGAAATCCTTGCCTACACACATACGTATACTTCCTATTATGTCGTATTGTTTGTATGTTCAATATATTAGTGTCATGTATAATTACCTAATCACAGTAATTTAAATCTATAAAAAATGTTGATTCATAGAGCTAATCTGAAAATAGGAATTTGGAGGGGTTTGCTTGCACCTGCAAGTACGCCGACAGCCATATCCTTTGTTTTCAAAGCGGCGCGCGCGAACAATTCAAACTAGTCGTCCATACTACATTTACGTTACGTACATTAGAAGGATGACAATAAGTTTAGTCAAGTTTATGTTGCGTACAACAGAATGGGCTCCATCTTCTGTGTGTTGTAGTGTCGTACCGAGTGTGTTCTCATCAATTTCGTGCAGTATGAGTCTGTCCTTGTAGAGCAGTATCTGCGACTCGGCGACGACGCTCGTCTGCTCGCAGATGTACGTCTGCAGGTGCTCGTACTTCTCCTCCGGCTTGAGGAACACCTGGCGCACCAACCGAACGAGATACTCATCACGATATCCTTTAAAACTATATTATTACTAGCTGTGCCCACGGACTTCGTCCGCGTAGTATTTAACGTAACAAAAATTTCGGGAATATCGGGATAAAAAGTATCCTATATGTTAATCCCGGTTATAAACTATCTGTGTTCCAAATTTCATCCAAATCCGTTCAGTAGTTTTTGCGTGAAGGAGTAACAAACATACATACATACATACATACATCCACACTCACAAACTTTCACATTTATAATATTAGTAGGATTATACAGGGTTATAGGGTAAGTCGACCTAAATCCTTTAAGAGATTGTAGTTTCCATCATTCCTGACCGATTTGACTAGGAAACCCCATATACCAAACTAAACCGTTCTCAAGTTATCGGCCTTTGAATTTATTTTATAAAAATTACTGATTTTTTGTCGACTGCCCCCTTTTTTTGTGTTTTGTGTTTCAATTTGTTTTGTTTTTGCTATTTTTGTGTAGTAAACTAGTTGCTTTATTATTTTAAACCATAAAACCTCAAGTAACTATACCAACTGAGTCATAGTAGACAGTCAATTGTTAAAAAAATAAAAAAAATTGAAAGAGTTTATTTTTCTTTGTAAGATATTTCTAAAAAAGTCTATGACAGATGTGCTGCAGATGTACTATAAAATATCTACGGTTCTTCAGCTTTCCGATAAGGTATAATAACATAGGGTATTATTAGACTTATCTAATAAAAACATTGATGAAATACTACCAGGTAGTAGTAAATACTAACGATAATCAAGCGTTGTTTTTGAGTCAGAAAACAAAATAAAACAATCCAAATACATATCAAATTTTGTTTATTGGTCTTTTTTACAATAAAAAATGTTCCACGTGCCCTCCTCTGTTTCGCACACATACACGCATTCTGTGTCTTAGGCCACTTTTTACAACACCAGTCGTTAGTCCTCTTCTTAATTCGTTAGCGGCATCAATAATTTTTTGTCTTAAAACCTCAATCGATTGTATTGGGTTCGGTTCATGGTACACCAAACTTTTCATGTGTCCCCACACATAAAATTCCATAGGGGTCAAGTCTGGACTCCTGGCTGGCCACGGTATAGGTCCACCTCTTCCGATCCACTTATTGGGATAATTAGTGTCTAGCCACTCTCTGACACTCCTTCTGAAGTGCGCGGGGCACCCATCGTGTTGAAACCACATGTCACGGATGAGGTTTAATGGAATATCGTCGAGCAAACCAGATAAATCCTGTCTCAAAAAATTTTCATAGTTTTCTCCATTTAAATTTTGGGGTAGAAAGTAAGGCCCAATCAAATGATTGGAAATTATTCCCATCCACACGTTAAGACTGAAACGTCTCTGTGAACCCTTTATCCTTTTTTATTGGGATTTCTTTGAGATTTTGGGGCCCAATAATGTGCGTTGTGATAATTAGTTATCCCGTCTTGATCGAATTTCGATTCATCAGTCCACAAGATGCTTCTAAAAAAGGATGGATCTTCCAAATCTGCATTGAGCATAAATCTACAGAAGTCCAGCCTCCTCGCAGGATCTCCTTCTTCGATGACATGTACTGGCGTGTAGTGGTAGGGGTAGAGACCGGCAGTATGCACTGTAAACCACACTTTCCACTGTGAGAGTCCAAGTTCCCGAGCAACAACATTGGTTGACGTAGTCGGATCCTGTCGAAATCGTCGAACTATCTCATTATCTTGCTCTTCATCGTCATCATTCGTGGTCTACCCAGGTCTGTTCGTCGCCTTGAAACAGAGCCAGTCTCTCTAAGTCGTCGGTAAACTCCGTCGAAGACACTAATATCCGGTATTCGGCGGCCAGGATAACGTACTATGTATTCTTCACGGGCTCGTAAAGATACACAGTTGCAGTACCCATAACAAATCAAAATATCAGCATATTCTTCGTTCGTAAAGGTCGTCATCTTCAACAGTTCAAAATCAGAAGCACAAATCAAGGTCCAGTTAACAAGCACAGTCACGAATAGGAAGAAACAGTCCAGAAAACAAGCCAAATCGAATAAAAAACAAAGAACACCAAGTATCGCATCTACCACGGACGAATCGCGTAAGCAGACTGACTAAAAAATACACACAATAACAACAAAATAGTTTTTACATGGAATAACTTGTCTCACTCGTACCTGTTTACATTGAAAGATGTCCCGCTCGCACCCATTGCTGGACAATAGGCGCTGCGAGCAACTTAACGTTTGCTACTTGGGCGTCTTTGTTTGAAGTTTTTTCCGAGAATCCTAACAATACCCTAGCATGTTATACCTTATCGGAAAGCTGAAGAACCGTAGATATTTTATAGTACATCTGCAGCACATCTGTCATAGACTTTTTTTTAAATATCTTACAAAGAAAAATAAATTCTTTCAATTTTTTTAATTTTTTCATCAATTGACTGTCTACTATGACTCATTTGGTACAGTTACTTGCAGTTTTATGGTTTAAAATAATAAAGCAACTAGTCTACTACACAAAAATAGCAAAAACAAAACAAATTGAAACACAAAACACAAAAGAAGGGGGCAATCGACAAAAAATCTGTAATTTTTATAAAATAAATTCAAAGGCCGATAACTTGAGAACGGTTTAGTTTGGTATATGGGGTTTCCTAGTCAAATCTGTCAGGAATGATGGAAACTACCATCTCTTAAAGGATTTAGGTCGACTTACCCTATAACCCTGTATATTGACAAGCACATAGGCTGGCAACCTGCTGATTTCATTGCGGCTCCTATCACCCATGCTGACCCTATCTAAATCATTACTACAAAATAGGTGTGGAAACAACAATTAGATCTCCTTTTTATGGGCGCAATTAGCTTTTTTACGGTTCGCTTGTTTTGCCACTCGAGGTTATTAAACTATTGGCTATGTGCGTTTTAAGCATTTTGACCTCTGTTCTATAACTACGTCACACTATTCAACATTGCAACTTGGTGCCACCAAGTCATTGAATCTTATCTCGTACATATTTTCACAAAAGTTAGACATTAGTATGAGTTACGTGTGCGCATATGCGTTCCAGGGTATTTAAATTTAAAGCATGCTTTACGAGATTAACAAAACATGAATTAATCTAAAACATTCAGATCGCGTACTATCCCACAGATATAACTACGTTGTTCATTCATGCAATGAAATTCCATAAAATTGCGAGTGTGCCGTGGCCGACCGCGTAATGGAAACAATGAGTGACCGCCGCCGCAGTATTGTCTGCGAGCGAGTCCGGGGCTACGTAACGAACGAGCGTTTGCGCAACCGTTAAGCACCCGACCGCGGATAATTGGATATTAATTCCATCGTCTAACATCGTGTGGAATTACGCTAATTCAGTACTGTCTCACATATACAGAATTGTATATTTCGTCTGAATGTATGTATGCATGCATGCAGATAATTGTAGGTATTTTATGTTACGTGAAATCAGTTTGACCTTGCACTAGTTTGACTGACTACACATTCAAGCATAAACACACCTACATTATACGCTCAAGCTTGGTAGTTCATGCATGCACTGCCGATTTTATGTACCGCTAACATGTGTCTATATTTCTTTGGATAATTATAACAACATTCTGAAATTGGTTATCCAACTACTTAAGGCAGGGTTATATAGCAGAAATCAACAAAATCCTACTTTTTGAGGATAAAATGCCTTTAAGTCATTCCAGACTATAAGTTATCTCCCTAACAATTCCATTGAAATCTGTTCTTCTGCTTTTGCATGATGCTTGGAAAAACTGAAAATGTTGATGTAAGAATTACTACCTTTATACTAGCTGCTTTATTGACATGGAATACATGGACAGCCTTGGTAGAAGTGGCTATCTGGACCTCAGTGAAGAACCTGTCGAAGGTCCAGATCCTGTGGGGGTCTACTTCTAGCAGACCGGCCAGCAGCGGGGTGACCAGCTTGCGGAGACCGGTGCTCAGCTGGCAGTGGGGGGGCAGGTCGCGCGCCCATTCTATGGGACCATTCTCTGTTGTTTGTGTGCCCTGGTGGTTATTAAAATTACATCACATTTAGATATAACAGGTAGGCACTAGGCAGGAATCAACTTTTTTATCTTTTCATGTATTTTAACGAACATTCAGTCATCTCCTAATATACTGAATTGTGAAATTGTTTCACTACTGTACAATAAAAAGTTGTAGCCAGTTTCTTGACAAAAAAAAAAATATAATTTAAAAGTATTTCTACTTACTGCTATTACTCCAGAAGCCTTCTTAGTGGTGATATAGAACATGGTCTCCTTATTCCTCCTACCACCATACGGCCTGAAAGGTAGTTGTCCAGTAGCCACGTGGTATAGAGTTACTCCAATGGACCACAAGTCCACGGTTGCCCCAAAGCTTTTCCCCACTGGTTTTCTCAACACTGCACGCTCATACATGTCAGGGTGCAGGTACTCCTCCGTGCCGTACAGGGACACAAACTGCTCCTCTTCCTGCAGCTCTCTGGCCGCCCCGAAGTCCGTCAGCTTATACGTCGTGGTACCATCCTCGTTTATAAACTTCATGATGTTCCCTGGCTTGAGATCTCTGTGCACTAAGTTGTTGTCGCGCAGATGCTTCATCCCAGCAGTCAAGTGCTCAAGCACGAGCAAGAATTCGTGCTCCTGGAGGCCGTATGTGTTCTCGGGGTCGTCGAGTATATTGAAGAGGCTGCCGCCGGTGCACAGCTCCATCACGATCACCTTCCCGCGGCCCTCCTGCTCCTCCTCGATCGCGAGCAGCTTCACGATGTTCTCGTGCTTCACCTTCTTCAGCACTTCGAACTCCCTCATTTGCACGTCATGCGGCCGCATGTGGCTGAGCTGGTTGAACGTCTTCACCGCGACCGGCTCTCCGTTGTTTTTGTTGACGCCCTGGAACACGGCGCCCGTTGCGCCCTTCCCGAGGACGCTGGTCGTGCACCACACGTAGTTCTCCGAACCCCGCAAGAAGGACATTTTCGAAAGTTACTTGTGCAATCCAATTATAAATTTGTAGTTTGGTGTAGGTCATTAAGTAGGTAAGTAATAAACGAAGAGCTTAATGGTAGTTGTAATGCACTGCCTAGAAAGTATATGATTTCAATTAAATACAAATTTAAAAGTCGCTCACGTTCAAAATAATCAAGTAAATATGTGTAAAAAAACGAGAATACAATACTACAGAGTACCTTGTTTACTACTAATCTACTAATCAAAGAGAATGTAACATCTAGTCACAGAGTACTTTGTATATACTATAGTGTATTCACGGAGACGAGTTAGCGCGTGAATAGCGCAATTTTTTACTGCGATTGGTCATTGGTAAACGCTAAGGCTGTGTACACAGTACGAGTACTTTTTAGTCTACTCATACTTCCCGTACTGTGTAGACGTGCTCTTACTTGTGATTGTGAATTTGTTTGTGTACTGGATTTTATGATTGATTGCTTTCTTGACGACTTGGCGGCTTATGAAACGGACTTTTCATTGTGAACTGAGATACTGTGATAATGGCGTTTATCGAACAACCTGCTGAGAAAAGGAAACGGCGGGCTTTTTTGTCTACTGAGAAGACTATGATTATAAATATTTACCACGCAATGAGAAATGCAGACTCTTCGGCCTCCAAGAGTGACATTCTAAAAGCTGTTGCATGTTCTTTAGGTGTTCACTGGGCTTCTGTTCCTAGAATTGTAAAAGAGAAAAATGATAGTGGTGATATAATAAAGCAAATTTAATCATTAACTCTCGATTTTATTTATTTCCTTCATCAACTCAACTCAACTCTCAATCCATCAATCATATAAAAATACCTATAAAATATATCAAATAAATGTCTCTCAATTTTAAATACGACAGATGAAGCCGCAGTATAAACTAAGCCAACTTTTAAGAAGCGCAGTCTGAACGCACGTTTACAGTTCTTTTTTTGTCTTTGTCATTTGTATGATATTGTGGGATAGAGAAGGCGCTATACTAACTCGTATCCGTAAATAGACTATAGTCAAGAATTTTATACATGTTGTTCCAAGCTTGTACAAAACCATAGATTAACGAACCAATGGATAAGTGACGTACTTCATTTTACGAATCAAATTTTCTGTCAGATTTTGGGGGAGACGAGGTAACCACTACAACGAAACGATGCACAATTACAAAAAAAAAACAAATTGTGTCATTATGAATGCACACTTAAATAAATATTCAACACTAGTAACTTTTACGCACACTAATCGGTCAAGACTTTTTGGCGGGCTTTCGAAAAGTCGAGGCGCGAATTTGAAGGTTTTTTCAAATAAATTCCTAAAATTATTTGTTTATAGTGTATTATAACTTTATTGATTACATTTTAATATAAAATAGTGTATATTGTGTAAATATTATGGCGGAGCCCCCCGGGGGCGACGCCTCGGAGGGCCGGAGACGGCCTCCCCCGAAGAGACCTCGGGAGACTGAGGACGATGATTATGCGGATTGTGAAGATCCTGTGAAAAAGAATGAGAACTTTTATAAACAGTATACTAAACCAGGCTATAAACGTATCTTCCCGGACAATATAGCCTGCGGACAATTTTGTGTTTACGTTGACGGCGATAAACTAGGTAATAAAAATCCTCTGGCCACAGCGGGACTTTTTAAACGTGATATAAAAGGCGTAACCAATATAAAACGTCTGAATGCGGACAAAATTAGTGTAACCTTTACCCAAGTTAACAATGCTAACAATTTTTTACAAAATACAGACTTTTTAAGCAAACACAAGTATACAGCATATATTCCCGCAAGAGCGGTAGAGAAAATTGGTGTGTTGAGGTATGTTCCTGTCAACATTAGCAATGAAGAACTATTCAGGAAACTCTCCTCAGTTTCCGAAATCATTAGTGTGAGGCGTTTCACCCGGAAAGTGAACAATGAAATAAAGCCATATGGAACTGTGAGTGTAACTTTTTTAAGCAACTCCTTGCCTGATGCTGTTTATTTGGACATTTTTAGATACAAAGTGTATGAATATGTTGCCCCCTTATTACAATGTTATAAATGCTTTAAATTCAATCACGGAGCCAGAATTTGCAAGTCCCAGCAGAAATGCTCTATTTGTGCTGGAGACCACCGCTTCTCAGAATGTAAGGATAATATAGTTAAATGTATCAATTGTAGTGGACCCCATCTTGCGATATCAAGGGACTGTCCAATTAAAATAGCTAAGCGTATGGAAATGAATAATAAGTCTAACTATGCCAAAGCTTTAACTGGTAATACAAATCTATTAAACAATTATGCAGCCGAATACCCAACTCTACCCACACCCATGCCACCACCCACACCCACCAGACCTGTAACACTTAAAAAAGATACACCTAAGACAGTTAAAATAACAGATGAACAATTAGTCGATGAAATTATTAAAAACGAGACAGTTATTATGGGTCTGGTTGGAGCGTTGGTAGCTCTAGGCAATGAAGGGAAAAAAGTCACTTTTTCTGTAATTAAAGATACACTTATAAAAAAACTAAGAAATGGATAAACAATTTATTAGAATTTCCCAATTTAATGTACAAAGTGTCACTAATAAAAAAGCATTGCTAATCAATTTTCTTCATGATAGTGAGGTAGACATATGTCTACTTAATGAGACATGGTTGAAAGGAAGCAGTAGATTTTATGTCCCTGGTTATAATTTTGTAAGTCAGCATGGCTTAAATGGTCATGGTGGAGTAGGTATTTTAATAAAAAATAATTTTAAATTTGATTTAGTTTCCACCCCATTTTACAGCTACTTGCAGTCAGTAGCTATCACTTTATACACAAAAGTTGGCAATTTATCCATTTTATGTGTCTATTCTCCACCAAATAGTAGTCCTAGTGGACGCTTAAAGTGTAAAAAACTGCAGCATATTTTAAATAGTTTACCTAAGCCTGTGATGCTTTCAGGAGATCTTAATGCTCATCATGTGGCATTTGGATGTCACTCCACCAATTCTCGCGGCACTGAAATATATAATATTTTAGATGAATGTGATTTATGTATATTAAATACTGGAATATCAACTACAGTAGGTACTACTCACCATAATCCTTCAGCAATAGATATCTCTTGTGTAAGTCCTGTCATTGCCCCATTATGTCAATGGAGTGTGCATGATGATCCTATGGGTAGTTATCATTATCCCACAATAATCGATATTCAAACATGTGTGGAAAAGTATGAAATTGGTGAACCATGTGAACGATATTTATATTCTAAAGCTGACTGGACCCAATTTGCATCTGCAACAAAAATTGCATTTGAACAATACTCACTTAATACTAATGATCCAATATCTAGCTATAATGAATTCTATGATATATTGTGCACAGTAAAAGACAAGTGCATTCCGAAACTTAAAAAAGTAATACAGCACAGGAGAATTAAGCCTGTGCCGTGGTGGGACAGTGAATGTACTGAAGCTGTTGTAAATAGTAAAAATGCTTTAAAATTTTATAGATCCAATCCATCTATTGATAACTATATTGAGTACAAAAAACTAGATGCCAGAAAGAAAAGATTACTTAGTGAGAAAGCGAAAATTGGTTGGAGAACACTGTGTGAATCATTCAATAGATATACACCTGTTAGCACTATATGGAATTATATAAGAAAATTTAAGAATATTTCAGTACACAGATCTTCCAGAAATGACGAATGGATTCCCTCTTTTATGGATAAATATGCTCCTCCATCACCACCTGAAAAAGACATAGAGTATGATGCATTATCTGTAACTTTCTCTCAAAATGGTAAATCTGATGCTTTCTTTCTCCTAGACTCATTTTCATGGAAGGAATTCACTTTAGCTATACAGTCTCGTAAAGATACTACTCCAGGCTTAGATGATATACCATATAAAATTATTCGGAACATGCATATTGATGTACAGCAAATTTTATTAAATTTATTTAATCTACTCTGGCAAACACAAAACATTCCTAATGCATGGAAAACACAATGTGTGATTCCCATATTAAAACCAGATAAACCACACGGAGATTGTAACTCTTATCGTCCTATTTCTCTTTCCTCATGTATTGGTAAGGTTTTTGAATGCATGATTAAAGTTCGCCTAGATTGGTATGTAGAGAATAATAAAATATTACCTGATCAACAGTTTGGTTTCCGCAAGGGTAAGAGTGCAGCAGAAAGTTTTGTGTCCTTTATAGCTGATATTAAGAATTCCTTCCATAGCCATTCTATTACTGCTGCTGCTTTTTTGGATGTGCAAGGTGCCTTTGACAATGTCAATCCAACAGTTCTTGTTGGCATTTTAGGAGACATAGGTATTCCAGGAAAAGTCTGTGAATGGATTTTCAATTTCTTATACAATCGGACTATGTATGTCAAATTTAATAATATTCTACATGGACCAAGAAATATTTATAAAGGGACCATGCAGGGGGCTACAATATCCCCATTACTTTATAATTTGTACACATCTGAGATAGGCAAGTACTTGAATAATCACAATGTTAAGTTTTTGCAGTTTGCAGATGATTTAGTTGTATATAGTGTACATAAAAATATTGATACTGCTGTAAATAGTCTTAATAGTGCTTTAAGTTGTATTAACGATTTGTATTTTCACAAGTTAAAGTTAGATATTAGTTCAAGCAAAAGTGGAGCTATGATCTTCTCCAAAAAACATGACTCTAGTACAAATTCTATAGTCTATAATGGAGCTCCCCTTCCATGGCTACAAGAAAAGAAATTTCTGGGTGTCTGTTTAGATAGGAAGTTAACTTTCATTAATCACATAAATCATATAACTAGAAATGCCAGTAGGGGATTGAATGTGTTAAGATCTTTGGCAGGGGTTCATTGGGGATCTGACCCAAAAACTTTGTCTATGTTGTACAAAAGCATAGTACGTAGTCATTTTGATTATAGTGCTATCGCTTATATGAACGCCAATGTATCCCTTCTAAGGAAGCTTGATGTAATTCAAAATAAAGCCCTTAGAATAATTACCGGTGGCATGTGTTCTACACCCATTAATAGTATGGAATGTGAATCTTGTATTCTTCCTTTGACGCTAAGACGACTGCAGATTGCTGAAAAATTCGGTTTAAAATTGTTGGCATTCAATAATAAAGTAGTTTTAAGCAGAATTTTACCAAAACAAGCAATTCCTTTTACTGAGTACGGACCTTATGTCAACGTTGAACAACTTCATTCGTCTCCACAGATACCCGAAATTTTACGCATCGTTGTGCATTTACAGAGTAATATTGTAAATATGCATGTAAGTGATATAAATAATTCTCTCCCGTTATACAACGTGTCTTTTAACTGTCTTGTAAACAGTCACATTAATATTTTAAGTTGTCATGTTCAAAACCAGAATGACCTCAACTGTAATTTAGAGAATATTAATGATTATAGAATGTATACCGATGGGTCAAAAACTGGGGATAGTGTAACTGCCGCATTTTATGACCCAACAATGAAATTAACTAAATGTTACAAATTGAATGGCAATTGTAGTATTTTTACAGCTGAGTGTTATGCGATTTACCAGGCACTTCTTCATGCTAAATTTGTAAATGCTGTAAATATTTTAGTTTTAAGTGACTGTCAGAGTGCGATAACGCTACTTAATAATAACATGTATATATATAGATATAATGTAAATTATTTAGTATATAATATCATACAATTAATTGAGGATATGTATGAGTCAGGGAAGAATGTATCATTTATGTGGGTACCGTCACACCGTGGAATATACGGCAACGAGCTAGCTGATCGGGCTGCTCGCAATACACACGATGAAGACCATTCCACTCTCATGAAGATTCCATATACAGATTTCCATTACATGCTAGCCGAAAACTTAAAACAACTATGGCACCATTACTGGCTCGCAGTCAGTAAGGAGAAAGGAAAATGGTATGCAGATGTCCAGAAAAAGCCGCCCGCCCAACCCTGGTACCATAAGTGTAAGGAGATTGAACATAGAAAGTTTATAACAACGATTAACAGGTTGAGGTTTGGACACTGCCGTGTGCCGGCCCATTTGCACAGGCTCAAAATAAAAGATAGCGCACAATGTACGGAGTGTTATGAAGAAGTGGCGGACTTAAACCATATCGTGTTTAAGTGCCCCAAATACAACATGAATAGACTGATACTGGTGGCTGAATTGGATAATGTTAGAGGAGAGTCGGAGGTTCCAGAAAACCTTATGGAGCTATTAAGGAAACAAGAATATTTTAAACCAATATATAAATACATTTCGAACACCATCGAACTATTGTAAATTAAATAACTGTGGCCAGTGACTGCAAAGTAAACATAAAACACATATAAGTGCAAAGTGAAATAATGTAATAAACGTAAACCTTAAACTGATAGGCTCAAAAGGGCTTGTACCCAGGGCCGTTAAACTAACTTTAAAAAAAAAAAAAAAAAACTAATCGGTCAAATACGTCAACAAGCAAGAATTTACGAGTGTATGACACTAAGTGCGATAGGGAGATACCAATATCGATATTTCTAATTAGATAGATAGTTTCACTTGCTCATCATCACAAAAATATTGCATAGACGTGTGCATTTCTTCATCTAATACAAAATAAGAATTATTTTGTATATGATGGTATCTTATACAGTACGATGATTTATCGTTTATGAATTACTTTAAAAAAAATCCCCTCGCTGTGGTAATGAAACATCTAAAATAAATAATATTTTACAATAATATACAAGGTGAAACTTCTACTACATAGTCTAGTCACAAATATTACCACACAAACACTTTACGTGTATATTTCAGTGAAATATTTTTTTAGAATCATTTCAGTAGAAGTATAAATCAAATACTTACAGCATCAGCTAAAAAATAATATTGGTACGGCATTATCTACTAATTTTCGTCGTTTATTAGATAAACATTGGAATTGCGACGAATCAAAGTGTACCGAACAAATAATACTTGTGCGAGTGGGTTCCCAACCTCTCTTTCTATTGCAAGATTTTTCCCATTTGGTTTTAATTGAGGGTCTTTGCTTTCCCTATTTCTAGTGGAATAATGATAAGTTAAAAAATTAACAATAAGTAATTATATTTTTACTATTTATAATTTAAAAGAAATATATAATAAAAACTCTAAAAAATATAATTCTATCGATACCCAATCATAAATTATCACTACCACAGCACTATTCAAAATGGCGAACTCGAGATACCATACTACACTTTTCAATTATTTCGTACTCGATTGTTTAATCGATAATGTTGTCGATTTTTATCACGTTTTATATTTTAATTATTTTATTAGGAAGAAGGGATTAATTACACCAAAAACACTTACATATGAAACGTTACTGCGTCTTTTTGTAGATTATAGGTGTTTGACCTTTTCTTGCACAGGTTAATAGCACAGGTCGGCATTTTTTACGGAGCTCCTTACACCGCGAAAACGATGTTGACTTTGATAAAATCGATTCCGTAAACAGTTTTTATAAACGTGTTAGACCTTCTTGGTCTTATACCTTGGTAGAGGGGAATGATCATGTAAGTCTTGTCCATAGATAAAAGGTAGATAAAAGGTCTAAGTACAAATACAACTCCGACTTGACACAACCAACTTCACTACTGTGTGGCTTAGAACATTTGGTGACAACATTATATTCTCTTTGGTGACGACAATTGACATAGTATAAGTAAATAAGTAAATTGTCAAGTATTGTAATTTGTATTCTCTTTGGTTCTCTTATTGGTCTGTGTCTCTTTGGTTGGTGTGATGGCATGGAGTGTGTGTGTATGTATAGATTGTATAGTTGTTGTTTCGCTGTGTTTCGCTAATGTTGATTTATAATGTATTTTACGAACATCACGTTTTAGTTGTAATACCACCATTTGGGTATTTTCTCATTTTGTAAGTGAATCTGAATCGTTAAATTGGAAAATATGTAAGTATGAAAATGGTGTTCACTGTTCTCTGTTTACAAAAAATATCTTATCAAAGAGAATGTAATGTATCTTATTTCATTTATAACCACTTTTAACTTATTTATTATTTACTAGCTGTGCCCACGGACTTCGTCCGCGTAGTATATAACGTAACAAAAATTTCGGGAATATCGGGATAAAAAATATCCTATATGTTAATCCCGGTTATAAACTATCTGTGTTCCAAATTTCATCCAAATCCGTTCAGTAGTTTTTGCGTGATGGAGTAACAAACACATACATCCACACTCACAAACTTCCACATTTATAATATTAGTAGGATTGGACTCTGCACATATACATAAAACACATTATACCCAATATTGTACCCATGTAATAATCTTATCATTAGGTCGTCTAAACAAGAAATGATGCGGCCCGAGCGATCCAGGAGTCAATCATTAGAACATCGTAAAGGTCGTAAACATAATAGCCGCGAAAGAAGCGAGTCCTACTCACAAAAAATATCAAAACACAGATCTCCAAGCAGAGAGACCAGGGAATCTAAACACAAAAAGAGTAAGAAAAAGAGACGGCGCTCGACCAGCAGCAGTTCCAGCAGTGACAGTGACGAAGAGGAACTGAAACTGCTGCAGAGGCTAGAGGCGGAGAGACTTCGACTCAAGGAGGAAAAGAAAAAACAGAAAGAACAGTTGAAAGCTAATGAAACACCCGAGGAGAAGAGGTAATCAATCAATCATGTAAGATCTCAAGTGTATAAAAAAATCATAAAAATAATTGAATGTTGATGGTATTTAGCTAGCAATTATCTTAAGTAAATTTTTTATTGTTTAGTGATGAAAAGCCACTAGTAGTGGAAACATTAATTTTATGCTTAGTCAATTAGTCAGTCTTGTTAACATTATATTTGTTGCAGGGCTCGTCGGTTAAAGGAGAAGCAGGAGAAGGAACGGAAGCGCCGGGAGCGAATGGGCTGGGACAACGAGTACCAGTGCTACACCAACCAGGACAATCCCTTCGGGGACTCGGCGCTGACTAACACCTTCGTGTGGTCCAAGAAGTTGGCTAAAGAGGGTGTCAAGAACGTGTCTCGGGACCAACTGGAGGCACTGAACAGGCAGAAGCAGTTGGAAAATAAAATAGAATTGGAGAAGGTATGGAGTAATTTTTGATAAAACTGAAGCAGCTTTTTTATGAATTCTTGTAATCAGTGGAACAAAATGATAAAGTGTGGTCGGTGATCAGGTAAAGCAGCGGCGGCTGGAGCGCGAGGCGGAGCGCGCGGCGCGCGAGGCGGAGACGGCGGAGGCGGCGCGCGCCCGCGAAGCGCAGCAGTTCCACACGTGGGCGCGCCACGAGGACGCCTTCCATCTGCAGCAGGCGCGCCTGCGCTCGCAGATCCGCATCCGCGACGGACGAGGTGCCGCACACTGCGCCACGTGCTGTTGCTTCCATCGTACGATACTTGTTGTATATCATTCTCGTAACGTTTCCGTTTACAGCGAAACCTATCGATCTGCTGGCGTGGTACGTCAGCTCGGAGGAGTGTGTCGACGCGCTGGAGATGCACGAACCGTACACGTATCTTAACGGCTTGCAGACCAGGGACTTGGAAGACTTGCTCGAGGATATCAAGGTGAGCTATCAGTCACCCATAAGAAATCTTTTGAAATTAAATTAGCTTAAAACGTGATCATAGAATGAGCGTTTCGTGTGCAGGTGTACAAGGAGCTGGAGAACAACGCGAACCAGGCGTACTGGGAAGACGTGCAGACCATAGTGGTGGACGAGCTGAACAAGCTGCGGCGGCTGGCCGCGCCCGGCGCGCGCCGCGACGCCGTGCACCAGGCCGTGGCCGATGACGTCACGCAGGTACGGCGCCGCTCCTCCGTCTAGTGTCCAATACTTTATATTAGGGTATGCTTGTAGTCGATTTTTGTGTTAACTGGACCAGATGGCCATTCTAGGGGTATATTTTGCATTCAGATATTCAAAGGCAAGACAGGTGCGCAGCTGGAAGCGCTGCAGACGCAGATCGAGCAGAAGATCAGCGGCCGCCGCGACGGCGTCGACGTCGGCTACTGGGAGAGCCTGCTCAGCCAACTGAAAGGTGAACCACCTTTATATAAAGTCCAATGATTATAAAAGCTGTTTACTTCTTATGTTATAAATACATCTCCTACCATTCTGTGCTCTTGGTACTTACGCAGTAGGCCGTAAAGTAAGGCATTAAAAGCCAAATATTACTTAGGCTGTATTAATAAATAAATCTCAAGTCTGAGAGTGATCTTGGAAATGTCATTATTATTACCAGTACAAAATGAAACGTCAAAAGCGTATTTAAGACCGTAGCGTAGCATACTTAAGATTTGAGATCGATTTATTAATACGGACTATAGTGATTTGTGATGTTTTTACCTAGAGTGGGAGGGGATTCAGATAACGAGTATGGGCATTTAACTTATTTGCTGTACGAAAGCGTTTTGCTGCGATTCGCATAGTATTCTACCGACGATCGGGTTACGTGGTCACCATCCCGAGAGCATCAGTAAAAGTTATAATATTTATATTAATATCTACTACCCTTTGTAATTATTGATTATAAGCAAATGGCGATAAAAAAAGACATGTAAAAAGACAAGCCCGCCGAGTTTCTTGGTTGGTTCTTGGATCTTCTCAGTCGAGGTCGCGTTCCGATCCGGTTGTAGATATAAGAAAAAATATATGTAAAATTGACAATTTGTAAGTGCCCCGTAGGCCTAAACAAAATAAATTATTTGAATTTGAAAGTGTGTATGTCGTGTGGCAGCGCACATGTCGCGCGCGCGGCTGCGCGACCGCCACCAGGAGAACCTGCGCCGCAAGCTGCAGCTGCTGAAGCAGGAGCAGGGCGTGCAGCCGCGCGCCGCCGCCGCCGCCGGGGACAGGTCGCACTGCACACACATACCGCATGCATTATATAACTGTTGGGGGTATAACACATACCTGCACCGAGATATAATGTTGAAAACAACAGACAGGCGTATCTTCACAAAACAGACCAAATGCCTCTTGGACCACACGTACTATAGGGTTCCTTAGACATCGCGCCGCTTTTCAATAATACGGAACCCTAATAGTTATGTTCATTTTATTGATGTAAAACATCTAATAGCTCAATCAGTGGTGTGAATATACTGAGTGTACGTTCAAAACTGCCCGTTTAAAAAAAACACATTGAACATTTTTGTCACTCCTCCTTCAAGCACGGGCGGTACCCAAGAATAACTTTTCTCTCAATATTTAACTACAGTTTTATAGCAGTACATGAATTGTATTTTTGTGCCAATTTACAGCCTTCTAGCCCTAATAGTCTCTGAATAAAATTACTGTGACGTGAGACAGACAGACAGACAGACAGGGCGAAACTACAAGGGTTCCTAGTTGGACTAGGGAACTCTAAAAAGGTCGAATAAACCGATTACCATCAAACTTATCAGAGTACCGTCTCGGGAATATCGGGGTGTTATTATTTGCAAACCCAATATATTTCGAACCAGTATTTAAAGCTCTTTATTGACGGGCTGCAGGTCGGGGACTCCCGAGCCGGAGCACTCGGGGCAGCCGGAGCCGCAGTCGCCGGGGGAGGCGGGGGAGGCGGGGGAGCGCGGCTCGGAGCGTGCGGATCGCTCGCCGTGCTCGTCGGACTCGGAGTCGGGCGCGGAGGCGGCGTCGTGCGCGGCGCTGTACCGCGCGGGCCGCTACTCGCCGCCGCCGCTGGCCGCCGCCGCGCTGGAGCCCGCCACGCTGCTCACCGACCCCGCCGCGGACGCGCAGCGGCTCGCCTACCTGCGCGCGCGCCTGCGGGCCGCCGCCGCCGCCGCCGCCGCCGCCGCCGTCCAGGTCGCACACCCACACACGCACACATACGACGAACAGAATATTACATTTTACCAAGGCTACGTTCCACTTGGCGTTCACAACGATCAAAATGCTCTTTTCGCCGTCCCACATAACGACCGCGGTCGTTGTGGTCGCGGCGAAAACGTCACTCGTGACGTCATGACTTACGCTCCCGCGAAGCTCACGACGACCCATCTAAAAAGGTGGGTGGTAGTGATCATTCAGAAAATTAGCGGGAAGTTCAAAACTCAAAGCATCAAAGATGGCGACCGTGAAACTTTTTCACAATCATTATTTTGTAAAATCGTATTCCATTCTTCATCTGAACTGGATGAACTAGTACTTTCTGGAGCATTATTGCGACCTCTTAACAAATATCCAAGTGCCGCCGTAAAAGGCATTTTAATTACATTTGGACGTAAATTATTGACATACAGAACTAATATTAAATATAAAAAAATAAATTATATATTTTTTTAATATGAATCGATTTAAACAATAATTGTTTAAGTTTACTTTATACAAGGCTTATAGATTACAACCTAATCTCTTAAATCTTTTGCTTTCTTTTTACTAACTCGCTGGTTGTATTATTTACCTCCACGCTCAAAACGCTCTAGAATCCATTCCACTTGAGTTTTCGACAGTAACGCTCAAAAGCAAGTGGAACGGGAAAAACTGCGGTCGTGAGCGTGATCGTTGTGAACGCTTACTGGAACACACCCCAATTCGCAAACGCTTCGAAATCGGTATCGCGTCGTAATCGAAATCATCAGCTCCTCAGTGAAGGACGCGTCAAGTGCTCATGTAAAATGAGTAGCAATGCATCGGAGTACGTTTCGGTGCGTGTCACTGTGATATCAGTCGCCCGAGCCGAGTGAGTGACGGCTTGTTGCGCTCGCGACAGGCGACGCCGGCGCCGGCGGGCGCGGGAGCGGGCGCGGAGGCGGGAGCGGGCGCGGAGGCGGGAGCGGAGGCGGGCGCGGCGCTGGAGCGGCAGGCGCGGCGCGCGATGGGCGCGGCCGGCGACGCGGCGCAGTTCAGCGTGGAGCACGCGCTGCCCGACCAGCCCTGCCTGTGGGCCGACAAGTACCGCCCGCGCAAGCCGCGCTACTTCAACAGGTACCGCCGCCCGGGCGCCGTCCGATACCGTCGGACGTTCCTAGTCCACTGCCCAAACAAATGTACCGAGCGGTAGGGTCGGTAGAGTGCACTCGAGCACCGAGTTTCTTCTGTTCCGACTTCAGCCGACGGTAGTGTTAAAAGATGTATGGATGTGGATGATGCGAAAGTGATATGACAGGGCAACATTTGGCAATCGGTGATCTCTACCTACCCGCGCCGGACACGGGCGTGAGTATGTATGAAATATGAATAATAAAATAAATGTATGTAATGTGTTCTTTGGACTCACTCTTGTGAAATCTCTGGCAGAGTGCACACCGGCTTCGAGTGGAACAAGTACAACCAGACTCACTACGACATGGACAACCCGCCGCCCAAGATCGTGCAGGGCTACAAGTTCAACATATTCTACCCGGATCTCATCGACAAGAACGCAACGCCGGAGTTCTCACTGGTCAGTATAGAGAATAGTCACATACACTTTTCTCTAATGCAAATAACTTTCGTTGCTTACAGCAATAAATGAATTTAGAACTTTTACACCATATTACTATCCTGCTCACACATTACACTCTTATGCTGACAGTATTTAGTAGTCTAATTTATTTTAGTCGTAATTAGATTACTACTACATAATATGTAGTCAACAGTTTTGCTAATAGAATGTATTAATATCCAGAAACCTTGTCCCGAGAACCCGGACTTCGCGGTGCTGCGCTTTCACGCGGGCCCGCCGTACGAAGATATCGCCTTCAAGATCGTCAACCGCGAGTGGGAGTATTCGTACAAGCGCGGCTTCCGCTGCCACTTCCACAACAACATCTTCCAGCTGTGGTTCCACTTCAAGAGATACAGATACAGACGGTAGAGCCGTTCACACCGTCCTCGGGCACACATGTATATTATATGTCTCATTTTACTGTATTATTGAACAATCAATTCATTATTAGTGTGAAAAAAAACAAACAATTATGATGACATACTTTTTTTCATTCAATTATTTCCTTCCCCACATTAATAACATAATCTTTTCTTGCACCTTGTCTTGTTTGTGATGAGGGGAAAAAAAAGCTCCACAGATGTTACTTGATAAGACTGGCCTGTCACAAGAGGCTAAAAATTTTTTATGCCTAGACTTGGTATAATTATATCACCATAATGAAATTCTGGAGTGCATGAGTTTTATATTCTTCTCCTAAACAGCATAACCAATTTTAATTACTTTTTTTTGTACTTATGGGGTCACGCAGGTGGTTCTTAAATATAACTTGATCTGCCCCCCTATTCGCTAACTTGATGATCACCAGTGACTAACTGGCTTCAGTTGTACACTGAACTTTGATGACAACTGAGAATGGTACAACTTTGGTATTCCGTATCACATTGAGTGGATATGAAGTTACGGTGACTAACGGGCGGAGAGCGGTGCTCTTCGATACAACACTCGACACCTCTATTTCTTATCGACTATTATACGACTAAATTGAACAACGCCTTTTGAACGTGTGAAGTACTACATTTTAGATAACATTTCATCATAAGCGGTTTATGTACATATGACATGTAAAGATGGCGGGAAATCAATTTTGTGCTGATTTTATATTAATTGTTTGGTGCGTAATTAATTTAATTACTGCGTTTAATTGTGTTTTGTAAGCCATAAGTTTGTTAAAATAAATCCTTAAAGGTAAGTTAACGATTAAGTTATGGTTTATAATGTGAAAATTATTAATTGAATCAAAGTTTTTTTAACTTCAATATTACCTAATGAAATCACTATAAGATCAAAGTAACTGAAGGTAAATTCATGTATTTAATATATTATATTAATGTAGAATTTCTATTTTTAAGATGCCTGCATGCAGAAGAGTTTCCGTAAGCCAAATGGAACTGCTGGTGGAGTTTGCGGAGTCTCATCGCGATATATCATTGGGTCACTTTACGGGAAGTCCACAAGCTGTTAGTCACCCGAGAAGCGTGTGACTACGTAGCAATTCTGCTAAACCTGTGGCATAAGGAACCACTACATTAGACCACGTAAGTTTACTAGTTAATAAATTAACTCAAGAAATGAACCATCTGCTTAAAATAGTTATTTTACCTACAATCTAAAAAGAATTCACTCAGTCATCATTAGTAGGATACTCAGCGAGTGATTAATCTTAGTTGAAAAGTAAATTCGCACATTAGGTAAATCTTAAAATTCCTAGAGTGCTTGTTTTTTTTAAATCAATTAATATAATAATAGGCTACATCATCAAACCAATTTAAATATGTAAATTTCAGTTCAAGGAAATGAGTGGGTGCGGTGCTGGGCCAACGTCATTGAGATACTTACGGCACATTGCTGCTGAAGAGCAACATGCAGCTGCATAAGGAACTGTGATGGAGCTTATGAAGGACACTGGAGAAGATGTACATAGTTATGTACATAATAATACTTCTAGTAGCATTCAAGTTAAAGCTTTATATGTATTTTAAAGTATTATTGTCTTCTTAATATGAAACATGTAATTTGTGTTCTTAGGTATGTAATAAATGTTAAAACAATAATATCAGTTTTACTAAGCCCGGTGATTATGGAATGCATTACATAATTATAAATGATTATCTTGAAACATTCCATAATTTTTGGTCTGTTATATCCCGACAGTTATCTGGATTTTCGATGATTCTTGCCACCACACTCTGTAGACTTAGTTCTGACAACATCACTCTGAGGCTCTGCATTGGAACATTCAGTTAATTGGCAATGTTTTGTAAAACAACACGTGCATTCACCACATTGACTGCTGTAATTGGGTTATAGTGTAGTTGTACCGTGTGTTAACAAGCACTGCCAACATGTTATCAGTACTCCAATACACCGTTCAACAGTATTTCTGTCTGTGCAGTGATCTTTTGGTGAACCCGGAGCTGCACCTAAGTTAGATGTCATCATCCAAGGGGTGCTGTGTATATTCAGAATCACCTAAAAATAATAATAATAATTTTCATATTTGTTTCAATTATTTATTGATTGAAGACTCGAAATATCTATTAACACATTTACATTAATTGAGCTCTTCATTATCAATAACCAGCCAAAATAATATTTCTCATCAAATAGCCAACAGTGTTCTTCATTTCTTTCAAGTCTTTCTAAAATACACTTTATGGGGTATTGACTCCACATAGGTATGAATCATGAACAGCATCACAAATCTGAAACAAGAAATTAATTTACCTTTTAAACATATTATGTAGATGTACTTATTATTTTAGTAGGTATTGTTATTACTTACTATTAAAACATTTAAAGATTGGCAATTTTTTCAATTAAAATATGTCTCCTCATGGTCATGGTCGGATTAAGGCCACATGAACCATCAAAAACTGAGTTCTTCTAATGCCTGTTGAAATCCAGCTTTAGGTATTCAGACAATTATATTTGCAATAAACCCTCTTGGGCAACTGTAGTAGATTACTAGCGACGTGCAGGCGGCGTCTCTCAATAAGTACTTAAAAATCCTTGTTTTCGCTTTTCTTTAGCAAATCCCAACCAAATAAGACGTGCCATAATATTTCTCTACGCACACGAATCACAAACAAACAACAAAAGTTTCAACTTTCACTTGCTTTACTAATTACCGGCTTCGGTGATCATCACTTTTACTTGAAAAACACTACCCTTGAGCAGTGTCTTTCACGAATATTTTGAAATTTGAAATGATTATCACTTTGATGTCCACTAAGCTTACAGAATACCAATCATACAAATATCGATACGAAAACATCTGTCAAAAAGTGTTACGGTGGCTATCAGCAATACTCGGTGCTCATGACGTCATCTTCGTTAGTCACTGGTCATAGGGAATACGAAACTAGCTGTTTGACAGTTATTCGTTGAACACTTTGCCAAGTGATCATCACTATGAGCTGTCAACAGAGTTAGCGAATAGGGGGGCTGGTAGGTAGCACTGTTGTTGATATCCAGAAACTAAAATCTACATTAGTGAAGGTGCTTTGGTTCTGAGCTTTTAGTTGTATAAAAACAACCAGAACAAATTGTACTAATTACTTCAAGAAAATGTTGTCTACACTAACCTACACAACATAACTACAAAATCAACACTTGATTCAATATTTTATTGATATATATTCATTTCAAAACTAACTACTATAATTTATATTTCACTCCTTCTTTGGTGAGTCTTCTGCAGGGTTAGTAACCTCTTCAGCAGCTGGGTTTGAACGGAAGTTGGGGAATTGTTCCCACGGGGCGCTCAGCTCGAAGCGCCTGAACTCCTGAGCCAGCTCCAGGGGTTCCACCACCACACGCTTCTGCTCATCATCATAACGCACCTCCACATAACCGCTGAGTGGGAAATCCTTTCTGAATGGATGGCCCTCAAAACCATAATCAGTCAAAATCCTCCTCAGGTCAGGGTGATTGGCAAAGAACACTCCATACATGTCCCAGATTTCCCTTTCATACCAATTAGCCGCTTTGAAAACCTCATTCGCGGAATCTACAGGGGTCAACTCATCGGTGTATGTCTTCACTCGGATCCTAGCATTGTATCGCAGGGAGAGCAGATTATATATGATTTCGAACCGGTTGGGCCGGCTGGGCACATCCATTCCAGCGATGTCCACCAGGCTCGCGAACTGTGCACTGTGGTGGTCCTTCAAAAACTGCAACACGGGGATCACACCATCCGTAGGTACCAGCACCTCTAACTCGTTTCCCGCTGTGAGTTGCACTTTCTGCACATATTTGGGCATACATTCGGCTATGTATTTACCAAAGTCTACCAACTGAGCCTTCTGAAGGGGATCCAGCTTAGCTACAGTGGGTCGTGTCTCCACTTGCGGAGTCGCTTGTTCGGTTTTTGTCGCGACGCATTGGACAATTGAGGGTTTCACGTTTTTCAACACCACACGTCCTAAGCTGCAACCCGCACCGAAAGTGCGTTTTAAAAAAAAGGACATTATGTATGAATCTTACTATATCCTTACGTAATTCCAATACGGATGATAGAAATCTTCACACCAAAACAATCCAGGTAAATGTATGTCATTTATTCGTTTTAATTCAACTCGCTTTTCTCATTTAGCCAGTGTCAAGTAGAAAAACATTTTATGCATCTTGCACATGAAAGCCATTTCAAATCATGTAGTCAAATCCAAAGATAGCGGGAGCTACTGCATCAAAGAATATCAGCTCCTTGATTGCATACATCATTTTAAAAATAAAAAGATTTTGTGTGTAAAAGTGGCAATTGATACAGGAAACATGTCTCATGTAAATCTATCATCATCATCATCAGCCGGAAGACGTCCACTGCTGGACATAGGCCTCCCCCATAGAACGCCACAGTGGACGGTTGCTCGCTATCTGCATCCAACGGCTCCCCGCGACTCTCATCAGATCGTCTGTCCATTTAGTGGGGGGCCGTCCAACTCTGCGTCTTAAGGTTCGAGGTCGCTACTCGAGAACCTTTCTTCCCCAACGGTTGTCGGTTCTACGAGCGATGTGGCCTGTCCATTGCCACTTCAGCTTGCTGATTCTGTGAGCTATGTAGGTGACTTTTGTTCTTTTGCGGATATCCTGATTCCGGATCTTATCACGCAAAGAAACTCAGAGCATAGCTCTCTCCATAGCTCGCTGCGTGACTTGGAGCGTATGCAGTAGGCCAACTGTGAAGGACCAAGTTTCGAATCCGTAATTCATGTAAATCCAATGTTTTCTATTTTAAATTTAATCCACACTATTTCATTATTGTGCATTTGACGATTCCGCAGCACAGTGGTTAATCTTTCGACAAGCAACGCTACCCAAGCGCAAAAAATACCAAATTGACTCAACCAAGAATATTTGGACTCAACCCACCTTAGACCATGCAACCCACCCACCCAATAATAAGTTATACGTACGTTATACTCAACCTCTTTTTATACATTTTCCAAACGCGCATTCAATTTGTTGATTTACTCAGAGAGGTGTTAATTTACTCAACTTGTCTATTGCTGGGACGATCTACTCGACTCTCAACATGTTGAAAATAGCAAAGACCTTTTAGAAATTTTCGCTTGATGTAAAGTAGGCGTCAATTTGCCTCCCTACAGCGCAATTTGTCAAGTCAAATTGATTCAACAGGTTTTTTTTTATATATCGCCAACTGACACACCACTGTATGGTCCTAAACTAAGAAACGCTTGTACTATTATGGGTACCGTACAAGAGACTAGGGGGCGATCCCAGAGTCACCCAGACCAAGGCAAATTACGAAAACGCCATTTCCGAAATTTGCCACGGCGGGAATTAAACCCGTAATCACCATGTGCACTCAGCAGCAGGCCTATTCGCTAACTCTGTTGACAGCTCATAGTGATGATCACTTGGCAAAGTGTTCAACGAATAACTGTCAAACAGCTAGTTTCGTATTCCCTATGACCAGTGACTAACTAAGATGACGTCATGAGCACCGAGTATTGCTGATAGTCACCGTAACACTTTTTGACAGATGTTTTCGTATCGATATTTGTATGATTGGTATTCTGTAAGCTTAGTGGACATCAAACTGATAAGCATTTCAAATTTAAAAATATTCGTGAAAGACACTGCTCAAGGGTAGTGTTTTTCAAGTAAAAGTGATGATCACCGAAGCCGGTAATTAGTAAAGCAAGTGAAAGTTGAAACTTTTGTTGTTTGTTTGTGATTCGTGTGCGTAGAGAAATATTATGGCACGTCTTATTTTGTTGGGATTTGCTAAAGAAAAGCGAAAACAAGAATTTTTAAGTACTTATTGAGAGACGCCGCCTGCACGACGCTAGTAATCTACTACAGTTGCACAAGAGGGTTTATTGCAAATATAATTGTTTGAATACCTAAAGCTGGATTTCAACAGGCATTAGAAGAACTCAGTTTTTGATGGTTCATATGTGGCCTTAATCCGACCATGATCATGAGGAGGCATATTTTAATTGAAAAAATTGCCTATCTTTAAATGTTTTAATAGTAAGTAATAACAATACCTACTAAAATAATTCTACATTCATAATAATTATATATTCATCTACATAATATGTTTAAAAGGTAAATTAATTTCTTGTTTCAGATTTGTGGTGCTGTACATGATTCATACCTATGTGGAGTCAATACCCCATAAAGTGTGTTTTAGAAAGACTTGAAAGAAATGAAGAACACTGTTGGCTATATGATGAGAAATATTATTTTGGCTGGTTATTGAAAATGAAGAGCTCAATGAATGTAAATGTGTTAATAGATATTTCGAGTCTTCAATCAATAAATAATTGAAACAAATATGAAAATTATTATTATTTTTAGGTGATTCTGAATATACACAGCACCCCTTGGATGATGACATCTAACTTAGGTGCAGCTCCGGGTTCACCAGAAGATCACTGCACAAACAGAAATACTGTTGAACGGTGTATTGGAGTACTGATAACATGTTGGCAGTGGAACATGGTATAACTACACTATAACCCAATTACAGCAGTCAATGTGGTGAATGCATGTGTTGTTTTACAAAACATTGCCAATTCACTGAATGTTCCAATGCAGAGCCTCAGAGTGATGTTGTCAGAACTAAGTCTACAGAGTGTGGTGGCAAGAATCATCGAAAATCCAGATAACTGTAGGGATATAACAGACCAAAAATTATGGAATGTTTCGAGATAATCATTTATAATTATATAATGCATTCCATAATCATCGGGCTTAGTAATACTGATATTTTTGTTACTGTTTTAACATTTATTACATACCTAAGAACACAAATTACATGTTTCATATTAAGAAGACAATAATACTTTAAAATACATATAAAGCTTTAACTTGAATGCTACTAGAAGTATTATTATGTACATAATTATGTACATCTTCTCCAGTGTCCTCATAAGCTCCATCGCAGTTCCTTATGCAGCTGCATTTTGCTCTTCAGCAGCAATGTGCCGTAAGTATCTAAATGACGTTGGCCCAGCACCGCACCCTCTCATCTCCATGAACTGAAATTTACATATTTAAATTGGTTTGATGTTGAAGCCTATTATTATTTTAATTGATTTAAAAAAACAAGCACTCTAGGAATTTTAAGATTTACCTAATGTGCGAATTTACTTTTCAACTAAGATTAATCACTCGCTGAGTATACTAATGATGACTGAGTGATTTTGTTTTAGATTGTAGGTAAAATAACTATTTTAAGCAGATGGTTCATTTCTTGAGTTAATTTATTAACTAGTAAACTTACGTGGTCTAAAGTAGTGGTTCCTTATGCCACAGGTTTAGCAGAATTGCTACGGAGTCACACGCTTCTCGGGTGACTAACAGCCTGTGGACTTCCCGTAAAGTGACCCAATGATATATCGCGATGAGACTCCGCAAACTCCACCAGCAGTTCCATTTGGCTTACGGAAACTCTTCTGCATGCAGGCATCTTAAAAGTAGAAATTCTACATTAATACAATATATTAAATACTTGAATTTACCTTCAGTTACTTTGATCTTATAGTGATATCATTAGGTAATATTGAAGTTAAAAAAACTTTGATTCAATTAACAATTTTCACATTATAAACCATAACTTAATCGTTAACTTACCTTAAAGGATTTATTTTAACAAACTTATGGCTTACAAAACACAATTAAACGCAGTAATTAAATTAATTACGCACCAAACAATTAATATAAAATCAGCACAACATTGATTTCCCGCCATCTTTACATGTCATGTGTACATAAACCGCTTATGATGAAATGTTATCTAAAATGTAGTACTTCACACGTTCAAAAGGCGTTGTTCAATTTAGTCGTATAATAGTCGATTAGAATTAGAGGCGTCGAGTGTTGTATCGAAGAGCACCGCTCTCCGCCCGTTAGTCACCGTAACTTCATATCCACTCAATGTGATACTGAATACCAAAGTTGTAGCATTCTCAGTTGTCATCAAAGTTCAGTGTACAACTGAAGCCAGTTAGTCACTGGTGACCATCAAGTTAGCGAATAGGGGGGCAGAGAGGTGTTAACTCAGTGAACCGAGCGGCCTACGCTCGAACCACTGCGCCAAGCAGTCGTCAAATTATAATTAGTCTTCTGTGCAGCCATAGTCTATGGTGCAGTGCAAAGACAAATAAAACTTGACACAACGTATTTTAAAGTCTGTGACACAAACTTAGTAAGTTGTTCTCTTTATATTCTCTTTGGTTCTCTTATTGGTCTGTGGTAAAAAACTAATTATTTGCTTGCAGTAAACTGTAAAAGTAGTGGTCTTTGATTTACGTTTTTTACTTAAAACTTATTATAACTACTAAACTAGAAAGTTTATGTTGCGAAAATCTCATCAATTTATATTAATAAAAACACGTACCTACTGATTCAATTCACTTTGTTAGAAACTTCGATTATACAGCTTTACGCAGTGAATATAGTTTATACACGCATAATTTTATTATTATGTTTTGATTATTTTATTACACATGTCTGGTAGGTTATTTATTTATTTAGACAGAATTTGGATTACGGCTTGCAACAAAACACAAAAACAAACACTGCAATTCTATTTTGCAGAGTAAACGCTTAAATTACGCAAACGCTTCTATTTCGCAGGGTACTACTACTATTGGAGGATTATTTTAATACCATGAGTTTGCACTAGAGAAATCTTTACACTGATTTAAGTTGGTGGTGTCTCTATTTTTTAAAGGAATAAAATAGGGACTATGAGATACTTGTTCCATGGAACATCACCATAAATCGTCTGCGTTAACGAAGGGTTATCAAACTAGTAAAACTATTAGCATGTAATTGAATATGATGATAGAATAATTTAATATGATTTAGATATATTTTTCAAGTATTGTCATATTCCAGTATAACATGGGTGACGACTTGAGTGGGTTAAAATGTGAGCTGCGGTCTGTGGTGGTGTCCAGCCCGACACAGGTGGATGTGAGAAGCTTGAACAATGACTACCGCAAGTTTACAGGCCGAGACATTCCGTACTACAAGTATGGGTACAGGGATCTTGTGGCATTCCTGAAGGAGCAATTTAATGACTGCTTCGTTGTAAGTATTACTTATAATAATAATAATTTAGCCATTATAATATCACATGCTTGGGCGCAGGCCTGCCCTCAATTCGAGGGGGTTTGGGCCAGAATTCGGCCACTGGGCGTACTAGCGGAGTTTGTATGTCTCTTGAGAATAAGTTAGATTTTTCTAAGATATGCAGGTTTCCACAATGATGTTTTCCACCACACCTCAAGCAGGTGATAATCAGTGTAATTATGATTTGCACATAGCTTCGAAAAACCCAGAAGTGTGTGCCAGGGTTTGGACCCAGGACCTTGTGCATGCAAGATACATGCCAATGATTATACAGCCATGATACCATTCAGCTGTCACTGCTTAATTCAGCTGTCACACTTAAATGTATACAATCTACATCCACATTTTATAATGTATTTGAGGTATTGAATGTTAATTTTATATTTTTGGTGGCAGTTTACTGGTGCACCTACAAATCCGTCCCTGACACTGATTGTTCCCGACTCCCTGAAGCATATTGATAAATTTGTACAGAAACAAAGGAGCACTTCTGTTAATAAATTGTAAGTAAAAGAAACCACACGGTCCAAGAACGAAGCTCAAACTATATATGACAGAACCAAATTACAACTTAATGTCAGTGTACCCACATAACAATAATAATAGTTAAATACCCCACAATCAATACACAATATACCTTTCCATCATAATCTTTAAGACCCACTTATATAATTAATGTAATTTAGAAAATAGAATAAATCAATCAACAATCTGGTATGCCTATTATGTCCGGCCACAACTCTGGAGGTGGTATCTCAATTGGTGGTTCCGGTGTAGATGAGCTTGACCTTGAGCGGTTTTTCCACTCGGTCGATACTGGTTCATCTCGGGTTTGAGTAAGCACCCGGGACACTATCTGATCCGCGTGCCGCCGATGTAACTCACCATCCTCCGTTCTTACCATATAGGAGCTAGGGCCTTCCACTACTTCTATTGTGGCCCTATTCCACTTCTCCCCTGGGCCATAATTCCGTGTCAGAACGGGCTGATCGACAGTGAAACTTCTAGCTGGCGCACTCTGTGCTGCTGTCTCCAACTGTAGTTCCTGTCGGCTTGGTGTGTTATCAGGATGTAAGCTTGACACAGCCGTTCTGTATCTACGTCCGTTTAGCATTTCTGCAGGGGTTTTATTGTTAGAACTGTTCGGAACCGTCCGCAATGTATACAAAGCTTTCGGAAGCTTTTCAATCCAAGGTATATGGTTCAAAGCCAACTTTTTTATCTTATTCTTAAAAGTCTGTATAGCGCGTTCAATCTGTCCGTTAGAAGCCGGGTGATAAGGCGGCGAATACAAATGCTTTATTCCATTGTTCTTCAAAAAATTATTAAATTCCTGAGAAGTGAATGCCCTACCATTATCTGAAACTAGAGATTCAGGTAGGCCTTGTGATGCAAAATTTTTCCTGCATACCGCTATGATAGCTGTCAATCAAAACAAGAAATGTCTTTCCCTGGAACGGACCCGCGAAATCCACATGAACCCGGCTCCAAGGTTTCTCCGTAACAATACATGCTTGTGGATCCTTAGGGGGGTTGTTTCTAACAGCTTGACATGACTCACAGCTTACGACAGTGCTTTCAATTTGAGCGTCCATACCTGGCCACCACACAAAGCCTCTTGCATATGCCTTCGTTTGGACTATCCCTGCATGGGGGGCATGCAATAATTTTAATACTTCCTGTTGTAAACAACCAGGAATTATGACTCTGTTACACCACAATAAACATCCTTTATTACGGGAAAGAGCCTCTCGCCGTGTCCAATATGGCTGCAATGTAGGGTCTGTAATCTTGTTAGGCCAACCGTGAAGGACGTGGAACACCACCTTCCTAAGAACTGGATCTTTATCTGTGTCAGTCGCTATTTTAGACGCATCCAAATTCCAACCATTTGCTTGTTCCTCTAGCAACAGTACTTCTCTCAACGGTTTCACAGCTATCTCTGATGTTTTGCGCTCTGTCCACCTGCTGAGTGCATCAGCGTTCCCAATCAATTTTCCCGGTCTGTACTTAATATCATAGTTGCAACATCCTAGTTTCAGGGACCAACGTAACATTCGGGGGGAAATTTGATCAGGGATGAGTTTATTTGTATTAAATAGACCCACCAAAGGTTTGTGGTCGGTAATTATGCTAAATTGACGACCAATCAAAAATCGTGTAACTTCTTCAACCCGAACATGATAGCCAGCGCCTCTTTATCAATTTGTCCATATCTTCGCTCATGCGGCTGTAAGGTACGTGATGCCATCATAACAGGTCTCTCACTCCCATCATCCATTACATGTGCTAATACTGCTCCGAGCCCGTACTCAGATGAGTCACAAATAATAACTAATTTCCTTTTGAGGTCATACCCCACCAAAGTCAAATCAGAGGACAAAAGATCTTTAGCCTTGTCAAACGCTCCTTGCTCCAGCTCGCCCCATGCCCAAGGCGTTTTCGCTTCTAACAGCCGGTGTAAGGGCTCTAAGATACTAGCTTTATCCGGAATAAACTTTTCATAAAAGTTATATAATCCTAGAAAGGCTCTCAAAGCTTGCTTACTAGTCGGCGCTGATTTCTCTTTAATTTCTTTGACTTTATTCGGTGACGGGTGCAGTCCCTCTGCATCTATCATATGTCCTAAGAAGTTGATACAATTGGAAGCAAATACACACTTCTCCATCTTCAACCGTAGGCCCAATTCGTGCAACTTTTGTAAGACTGCACGTAGCCTCGTATTATGTTCTTCAATATTCTTTCCAGTTATTGCAATATCATCTAAAAGACATGCAACGCCTTCTATTCCAGCGAGGGCTGAAGACATAACTCTTTGGAAAATGCCTGGTGCCGCATTCACTCCAAATGCCAGTCTATTCATTCTCATGAGTCCGAGTGGTGTATTCAGCGTTAAGAGCAATGCGGTAGCCTCATCAACCTTTGATTGTAAATATGCTTGCTTTAAATCTAATTTACTAAAAATCCGTCCACCACTGAGTTTTACAAAACTTTCTACTGCAGCTGGCAAAGGATATGTATCAACATCTATTGCCATGTTCACCGTTGATCGATAATCTCCACAAATTCGAAGAGAACCATCACTTTTCTTCACTATTCTTAAGGGTGTAGCCCATTTCGAATACCTAATTGGTGTCAGTATTCCAGAATTAATCATTTGATTCAATTCGTCTTCTACTTGCTTTTTAAGTGGGAATGGTACCAGACGCGCTTTTAAAAAACGTGGTTGAGCATCAGCACGTACATTTAGGGATACTTCTGGACCCTTGTACTCCCCCAGGACTTCATTGAATAAATCTGGAAAATCTCTTAAAACATCTTCTTTTACTTTTGCCAAGGTCCAACAAATTCCTGATATTTCCAACCCTAGAGCTCTAAACCAGTTTCGTTCCAAAAGACTTGGTCCATTTCCTGACACCACAATCAACTCGCACTGTGATTCTTTATTTCCCAACATGACTCGCACGAACGTGACCCCTAATACTGGCAATACTTCACGAGAATAAGTAACTAACTTCACATTAGTAGGTCGCAGAGGTGGGGGTGTTTCCCACAGTTGTCGGTAAATAGTTTCCGAAATGATTGTCCGCGATGCACCAGAGTCAACCTCCATACATGTCTTGGCCCCATTTATAGTCACTTCAGCCTTAATCGAAGGGGAATAGCCTTCTGAGCAAACATAAACTCCCATCATGTTTTCGTCTATTGTGCCGACCGCTGCTTCTTCTTCTTCTTCCACCACCTGATGCTGTTTCTTTGTCTTCTTATCAGAGGCTGACGCAATGTGGCCTAGGCGCCTACAAGCGTAACACTTCGCCTTAACGAACGGACAACGCTCGCCATCTCTGTGACGTCGCGTACAATGGCGACATTCCGTAGTACCTATTTTACCAATTTCCATTGGTTCAGCCGCGTCTAGATGAGTTTGCTTCGTATCTGTTTGTCTAGTCTCTGGGTACAAATCATGCGCAATCGCCTGATGATTAAGACACAGCTGCACAGCTGTTTCATATGTCAGGTTTTTCGTTCGCAGCAACTCGCGGCGCAGGCGGTCATCGCGCACGCCCAGCACCAGTCGATCCCTCAACTGACGCTTTAAATCCACGAAGTTGCATTTCGCACCCAGCAAACCAATGGCCGCGACGAAATCTTGCACGCATTCCTTCTCAATCTGTTTCCGCGTATGAAATTTTCCAGCTTGAAGTATTTCATTCAATTCCGGTTCATAAAATTGGTCTAACACCGCAATAATGTCTTTAAACGCCACTTCAGTTGGTCGTTTGGGACCCACCAATGACACAATAAGTGAATAAGTCTCTTTTCCACATTGTGATAAGAATATGGACCGGGCCTTGTCAACATTTTCACTTCCGACACCGGCCACATCCAACGAACACAATAATCGTTCCTTATATTCACACCACTTATCAGTCTTAGTGTTAAACTGTCCCGGAAACACAATGTTTGCTAAATTACACGCCATTATTACAATAATAATGCAATTTTCCGCAGTCGCCACTAAAAGAAACCACACGGTCCAAGAACGAAGCTCAAACTATATTTGACAGAACCAAATTACAACTTAATGTCAGTGTACCCACATAACAATAATAATAGTTAAATACCCCACAATCAATACACAATAGTAAGTATTTTGTCCATCAAGTGTATTACACTCTGTTAGTCTCATTAACTTTATTAATGTTATCTCAATCATCTTGGAAATAATGATCAACATAATTTTTGCCGAAAGGCAATCCCTGTTGGACATAGGCCATCTTGATAAATCTATACAAATAAATAAAATTGAGGAGTCTGTTTGCAATGTTGAAATAAAAGCTTAGGTCCTTATCAGTAGGGATTACAACTTAAACAGATAATTGGTTTATATTAAATAGAAAATGAGCTTTAAATTGAGGTACCTGACTAATATTAACATACATTAATCATTACCTAATCCCCTAATCATATTCAATTAACAATAATTTAGTTGTTACATAATTATATGTATCTACTAGCTGAGCCCCCGACTTCGTCCGCTTGGAATTTAACTTAACAAAAAAGCCCGCTCCCGCATTCTGAGCCCGCGCAACAGGACCCATTTTCTGAATTTTGACTTTTTGAAATAAAAGTAGCCTAAGTTACTGCGTATAACATCAGCTATCTACCAGTGAAAGTCCCGTCAAAATCGGTCCAGCCGTTTCGGAGATACTCTTTGATTTCATGTGTTTTTAGGGGGCGTCCATTAATTACGTGAGGCATTTTTGGGAATTTTTCGACCCCCCCCCCCTCCCCCCTTAGTGAGATATCGTAAGATTTTCTTCAACTAACTCCCCCCCTACACTAATCTCACGCGAGATTCTTCAAAATTTATGTTTTGACTGTAACGTGTTGGATTATTGAGAAACAACCAGACAAGTGCACGTCAGGACTCGCACAATGAAGGCTTCCGGACCCATTTCAATAGCCAAGATTTATCATATCTATAACCAAAGTAGTGAAACAGAAGAAAAATATATATATTTGCGGTTAATTTTTGAACTCAGTATTGAGTTTATTCAGGAACGACGGTGAATGAACTTAACTTTAACTCGGTCGGCTGTAGATTGTGATTTAGTGCGCCCATTTCTTCTGTTATAATTTTAATTGCAATGTCGTCTCATGTGCTAGTGTCCTCATGTTTTCTAGATTTTCTGCACAGTGCTTCAAGTTTTTACAGCTAGATCTACCGAAAGCCACTTTTTCAGCATAAACAAGTTCGGGACCCCAATACAAACTGTTTTCCCTTAATTCACACACTTAGGGGTGGAATTTTATAAAACGTTGAAAATTATATTTTTTATTCCTAACCTTAATACTAATTTTCATGGCTCTAAGTTGAGTTTTTTTTTTACCCATACGACCTTTCCCCCCTATTTTATACACTTAGGGATGGAATTTCACAAAATCCTTCCTTAGTGGATATTTACGGTATAAAAGGTACCTATGTCAAAATTTCATGTTTCTAACACCAGCGGTTTGGACTGTGCCTTGATTCCTTTATTTCGATTAGTGAATTTGCAAAAAGTATCAAAATACGCGACATAAATGACCATATATATTGAATGCGTTGTCTTAGAAGCCTAATTTTCTACACCTACAAAGGACCATAGGGTTTGATATTTAATATTACTTTCAACTTGATATCTCTATCCGTTTCTGAGAAAAAGGGTCTTGACAGACAGACGGACAACAAAGTGATCCTATAAGGGTTCCGTTTTTTCCTGTTAAGGTCCGGAACCCTAGAAATGAGGAAAACGGCTGACCCTAAAGGCCATCCTTGCAACTTCCCGCTAATTCCATACATAAGCGCTCAAAATGTCACTTATTACGTTTATGAGCTCTTCGAGCTCAAAAGTCTGATAGAAGTTATAAAACAATATTTTTTGAATTTTCAAACCACAATACCTAATAGCGCTTAAACAATCGAGCGCTACTTCGCCGCTCTGCGGGGTTCAGACGTACACGACATACACTATTGTCTCAGATTTGGCCATATTTTATTCTAGAAATAATTTTTCACGCAATTTTACACCGTTTTCTGCTAGAAAAATAATGACGTGATATTTGCCAAGACCCCCCCTCCCCCTAAGTGAGATTTGGAAAGATTTAGCATGACCCCCTCCCCCCCTAGAACACCTTACGCAATTAATGGACGCCCCCTTATTTTTTTACGCGGTACCCTAATTGTTTTTCTAAAATTAAAGTAGCCTAAGTTACTCCTTATAACATTAGTTATCTGCCAGTGAAAGTCTCGTCAAAATCGGTCCAGCCGTTTCGGAGATTACCCTGAACAAACACACAGACAGACAGACAGATAAAAAAAAATTAAATGGCGTTTTTGTTATAGGTGTCGTATGTACTTTCATATGCATTTAGTGAAAAGATCTTATTTTGATATTACAAGCAGACACTCCAATTTTATTTATTTGTATAGATTTATTATTATGTCTACTAAATTTGGATTCTTATCACTTTTCTACCTATCCCTTATTTTGTATCATAATTAATATATTTATGTACTAGCTGTGCCCGCGACTTCGTCCGCGTGGAATTTAATTGACAAATAATTAATCAAAATACTTTCTTAGCGGATGCCTGTGTCATAACATCTACCTGCATTCCAAATTTCAGCCCGATCCGTCCAGTGGTTTGGGCTGTGCGTTGATAGATCACTATGTCAGTCACCTTTGAGTTATATATATTTAGATAGTCCCCCTCTGTGATATTTATTTATTCTATTGCTCCATCTTTTCGGTGACCACACCTATTGGGCCTTGGCTGTAACTCAGCACTGCAGGAGGCTTTGGTGCCCTTCTGCTCATGCTGAGTCACAGGCCTTTTGGCACCAGTAACATGGAGGTACCCAAACATTACTAATTTTTAAAATCCCCATTTTTAACAACAGTAAAGGTAAAAGAAGAAGTATACCACAGCCGGTGGTGAAACCCACACCACCATCACAACCCAGCAACCTCATTGTTAGCACGTTTAGGAACAAATCCACTTCCATTGAAGAGCCACAGAACACTACAGAGAAGGCCAGCACGCACCAGAAGGACCAGAACAAGGAGAATCTCCACAATGGGATGGTTGAGAATAATGGTGAACCAGCAAGCAGAAATGCTGTAAAGAGTTTCCTGAAGAAAAGACTACCCCTGTACTGCAGTACACCATCTCTGGATGAGTACTCACTACCTGAAAAGGATGGCATATCCTCAAAAGAGGATTCTTCCGGAAAACCACCATCATCAAGTAAGTAGTAGACATTCTATGATCAAAAAGCTGATTTGCCATGTGCAGATTGGGCCAATAGTAATGTCCATCATAATGTCCGATTACCAGGCAGTAGCAGCACCAAACGACTTCAATTGGAGATACTCAAATCTGAGATAATGGATATAATTTCCGATGCACCCAATGGCGTGTGGTGCACCGACCTCATCAGGCTATACAGGTCAGTGACGCCATTTGAAACTTCAGACGGGCCGTGAAAGATAAAAATATAGTGGTGATGACGGTTCGCATAGGGAGCGGCACGATCGCGAGCTGAACTTCACGCAGCTGGGGTACACGAGCCTGATCAGCCTGGTGCTGGCGCTGCAGGCGCGCGTGCAGGTGACGCGGCCCGTGCACACGGGCGACTGGCTGCTGGCCGACGCCGCGCGCGCCGCGCCCGCGCCGCCCGCCCGCCGCGCGCCGCCCGCCCGCCGCGCGCCGCCCGCCCTGCGCCGCGCCGGCGCGAGCGATCCCGACGACGCGCTGCCCGGAGTCGACTTTGTGAGTATACATCACTACACGTCCGTGTGTTCGACCTCGCGCCCAGTCCCGTGCGCTCGATTACTCTACCTACGTCTAGCAGGACCCGGACGTGTTCCCGCCGGACTGCCTGGACTTCACGGAGAGCATCCCGGCGGCGGCGCTGGACGACTTCCAGCCGGGCGCCTGCATCAAGGTGATCGTCGGGGAGGTGTACTCGCCCTCGCACTTTTGGCTCATCCGCTACGGCGAGGGCTACAGTATCGCCATGGAGGACATGATGGACGAAATGACGTGAGAAATAGCATTAGTTTAAATCGTGAGTGTTCGCTGGCGGCGCTCAGTGGCGGCTCTACATGCGCGGCGTGTGCAGGCACTACTACTCTCGCGGCGCGGGGCGCGAGCGCTGGCTGGCGTGCGGCGCCGTGCGCGTGGGCCACTACTGCAGCTCCGTGTTCGAGGGCGACTGGCACCGCTCCATCATCGTCAAGATCCTCGACAGCGATACCGTCAAGGTGCGTCCGCTTGTTCGGTTAGGGATTGCAATCCGGAAAACCGGATCCGGCATCATTTGACGTCTCTGGTAACAATTTACCGGACCCGGTCACCAGATCCGGTAAAAGATCACGACTGCGTTTTTTTGGAAAAATACTGTCCTAACCCATCCCTCTTCTCCTCAGACCAGAATATAGCATTCATTGTTGATTTTTACATAATTGTTGAAATAAAATATCAATTATAGGGTTCCATAATCTAGCAACCCTGATAATTTCACCCTGTTCGTCTGACCTTCCGTCTGACGTCAGAATTTTATTCAGGGACTAGAAGACTCCAAATTGACACAAAAATAGATTGATGGTATGTACCACTACAGAACTGTGTATTTAAATATTGAAAGCAAAATTATGATAGAGAACCTCCCGAACTTAGGAAAGGCGAGTGAAAAATGTTTATTTAACCCTTGGAGTGGTACTCACTACCATTTTAAAATCATTTTGACGTTACTTTGACATTTTTTCAAAATTAATTCCAGTTGAGTAAATATTGAGCTTAAAAATAGTTTTTTTCCGCGTGGTATATATGGATCCCTATAGTATGCGTGGTCCATCACGCATTTGGCTACGGTTTATAATTTATGAAACACTTTAAAATGTTTTAAACAGTTAATTTTGGAACGGAAAATAAAATGGCTTTGATCCGACCAATCCGGCCGGATACGGTCGGTTGATGAAATTGGTGCCGGATTGCAATCCCTAGTTCGGTTCTCTATCCTCCTCTTATATGTACTATTGGAGATGAAAAAATGGCAGGATGGATGATATTCTAAAGTTTTATAATCAAAAAACTACTAACTACTAAATCCTGGGTGTACTAAAAAACTTGAAATAACTTTAACAGGGATCCTAAAATTTCTTCAATTTGGAATTGTCAGATTTTTAAACGTCAACTTGAGAACCACTTTCTTTTTGAAGGGGTGAAGGCGCCTGTCTAGCCCGCGTAATTCAAAATTTTCGAGTATTTTTATAGTTTTTAAGACAACATTTTGTGATTTGCGACAAACACAGTATGCAGTGCGTTTATTAATGCATTTATTTTGCTCTAAATATTATCACGGTGGATATGATACTAGTAAATCACTATATATACAAAAATTGCCAGATTATCTGGATAGCTGTCGTTCTTGAAATGTTTTAGAGTAATGTCTAAAAAACCTCAAAAAATTTGGACTTCGCGGGCTAGATGGGCGCTTTAGCCTTAAATAATAAATCTTGTCATTCTTCGCTATGAATATCGGAAATATAAGTGGATACTTTTATTTTTTCGAATATGTGAGGTGGGTATTAATTTTTATTAAAAAATTTCGGAGCTATCGTAAAAAGATCGTATAAAGACTTCTGTTTCGCCGGTCCGGGCGAAGGTCCGCCTCGAACCCGTCACCTTTATAATTACTTGTAACCTGCCTGATCGATCGGGGGGCGCGGCCGGGCCGGTCGGTCGGGCGGCGAGTGTACCGCGCGAGTGTACCGCGCAGGTGCGGCACATCGACTACGGCACGGTGGAGACGGCGGCGCGCGCCACGCTGAAGCCGCTGCGGCGCGAGTGGGCGGCGCTGCGGGCGCAGGCGCTGCGGGCGCGGCTGGCGGGCGCGCGCCCCGCCGCCGCCGGCCGCCGCTGGCCGCGCGCCGCCGCCGCGCACTTCCTGCAGCTGGTGCGGGAGCGCCGCCTCTTCGCCAGCGTCGTGGCGCTGGACCCGGAGGTACGCGCCGCCCCGCCCCGCCCGCCCCGCCCCGCCCGCCCCCGGCCCCCCACTCACCCCGCCCTCGGTCCGGCAGGAGAGCGCGGCGGAGGTGCTGCTGATCGACACGGCGGGCGCGCAGGACGCGTGCGTGACGGAGCAGATGGTCCGCGCCGGGCACGCGGACGCGCGGCGCGCGGCGGCGGTGAGTGGCGGCTGCAGCGGCTGCGGCGGCTCCGGCGGCTCCGGCGGCTCCAGCGGCAGCGACGTGTCGGCGTCCGCGTCCGAGCTGGTGGGGCGCGCGCCGCGTCGCCTGCCCGCCTGGGACGCGGACGCGGCCGGCGCGCCCGGCCCGCCCGGCCCGGCCTGCCCGCTCGGCCCGCCCGGCCCGGCCGCGTCGCGCCGGCTGCGGCTGCTGGCGGAGCTGCACGCGCGGCTGGCCGAGCCGGCGCCGGCTGCGCGCTCGCGCTCGCTGCGGCGGATTCTAGATTTGGATGAAAAAATTCGGAATTCCCAGTTGACACCGTCTCCCGAAATTTCCCAAAAAAAAATCATATTCTCTTATGAACGAACGGACGACCGGGGTACTCCCCGCGGCGGACGATGTGAATTTGATTCTTCCTCTTAGTATATATAATATACGATTCGAAAAGTAGAGCGAGTTTAGATGTGTATTTGTTGTATTAAAAAAATAATTTACTTAATTTACGGATATCGTAACGCATTCTGGTAAACATACGGTGCGAATATCACCATCTATACCCGGGATCGACGAATAAAGTTTTCTAAAAGTGCAAAATTGTCGGTCGAGTGCCCGTCGGGATCGCGCAATTGGAGCCGGCGGTTTGAACTGAAGAGTGTTATGCCGCGATGAACGCTTTGGCAAATGTTGTAATGATAAACAAAAAATTCAAATGATTCAAAACCATCACTCAATAAGCCATAATTCTATTATATTAGTTAAAAGAGTTAGCAATTGCGACGTCTGTCATGAGGCTTAAAGTTAAAGTTACTGAACATAACATGTCACTCGCTACGTAAGGCTCGAATTGGTCGGTATCACGGGCGGGCGGGCGCGGCGCCGCCCTCGAACCTCGGGGAGGCGCGCCGCGGTCCCTCCCCCGCGCTAACGCGGCGCGTCTCTTGCAGACGGGGGAGCCCTTCCTGTTCCCGAGGTTCGAGGCGCTGGAGGGCGGCGACACGCCCAGCTACGCGGAGCTCCACGCCTACCTGCGCGACGGCATCGCGCTCGACTATGTCGAGGCGTACCGTCGCCACGTGCCCGTCGACCTGCCGCCCACGCCCGAGTCCGAGACCGAGCCGGAGTCCGGGCCTGAGCACGAGCCCGAGCCGGAGTCCGAGCCTGAGCCCGAGCCAGAGTGTGCGCTCGAGTCGCCGCGCGCCGCCGCGCCCGCGCCGCCCGCCCCGTCGCCCGCCACCAGGATCCCGCTGCTGTGGCCGCAGGCGGCGGGCTCGTCCGCGCCCGCGCTGGCCGCGGCGGCGCCGCCCGTCCCCCGCAGCCCCTCGCTGCCCGCGCCGTTCCAGCCGCGGCCGCCGGGTTGGCCCGCCCCGCCGCCGCCGCCGCCGCCGGCGGGCGCGTGGCGGGCGCGGGGCTGCGGCTACGCGCTGCCCGCGTACGCGCCGGCGCCCCTGTGCGGCGGCGCGGCGGGCGCGGTGACGCTGAGCGTGACGGAGTGCGAGGTGTACCGCGTGCTGTGCGGCGTGGACCCGGCGGCGGCGCAGTGGTACATGTCGTGCGCGCTGGGCCGCGCGCTGGCGCGGGGCGCGGCGCCGTCCCCGCTGAACGCGGCGGCGCCGGAGTTCCGCATGCCGCCGCCCGCCTCGCTGCGCCCGCCGCCCGGCTTCTGAGCGGCGGCGGCGCGGCCCCTCCCACCGATCTACCTCTCATGTGGCTTATATTGTAACATAGGTGTATGTACATTACCCGGCCCCGTCTGCTCGTCAACGCTCGGCGTGTATGAATTCGATGACCTTCGGCGAAAAAACCAATCATGGTGCACGTGCGTGGGGGTAGTAGTATCGCGCGCGATATCTATTACATTCAGAGCGCGGTTGATATGTAGCTTTTGATTTTTATTATCCCGCTAATTGATATAACACGGATCATCGGGAAATGTATGTTAAAACTTTATTGTATCCTAGTCCTGGGTATCCATGTGATTCTTATCGAGCCTCTCGACCTAGTTGTAAGATTAATTAGTTTCATCAGAGTATGTTACGATATCCTTTTTGTTGTTATTCTGTTAAGATTTCGTTAAGTAATCATTTTTTATAAATAAGTAATGAGTGATGATCACGGTGAGCATCGTTGACGAACCAACGACCTGTGTTTTTGGATCTCGTTGGGAAAATCTGTTTTTATTAATAATATACTTAATATACTTCTCGACTGAGAGGGACAGAGCAATGCGAAACCTTTGAGATTGTCCTTTTGTCGAGCGCCGGATCAGACAGTTTCTTTGTGGAGCCTATCAATGTAAAATATTTATTTATGCTTTGTTCAGATACTTGCCAGCACGGCAATGCTAGATCTGAACAGATCATAATTTACTGCGACTAAGTTGATTCGAAAGACCCTTAAAATTGACATTTTTCTCCTAATTATATTATATTTTCTAAGAATATTTCTGTTGTACGTACCCTGTTTAAGGGCGTTTAGCCCTTATGAGCTAATTACTGAATACAGACTTTCTAAGTTGCTAACTCCCTGTAGGTATACAAAGAAATGCAATCACATTCAGCATTGAATACCCTTCGAGGAAGGGCGCTGTTCTTCCGATTCCTAGTAAGAAAAGCAGCTAAAGGAAATCAGAATTTAGGGTAGTACAGTAAGCTCTACCACTTTGTTATTTTAGATTAAATATGATTCTGTGATAAACCTAATTGTATGAATCATACAACAAAACAAAATAAAGTTTATATTAACATGATTTTTATTGTCTTCTGTACGAACCCCTTGAAAACTTGTATTACTTGTACAACTCACCACGTTGTGGCGGCTTTTCTATTACTGATTAAAACAATCATGCCTGTATTGTGTGAAGGGGTAGACATGCACTATCAAAGCGAATGTTTTCAATACAGTGTACTCCCCACCTATAATATCATACCTAATGCTATGCATTATTCTTGTTGATAGGTATTATATGATAAAAAAATTCACAAAATGGTTCGCAATCGCATCGCTCCGAGGAAGTTTTAAGTATTACGCTAATTCTCTTTGACGCTACGTACTTTTTTTTTTTTTTTTTTTTTTTTTTTTTTTTTTTTTTTTTTTTTTTTTTGAATTGACTATATGTTGTTGGCCAGAGTGGCCATAACAACTTCACCCGGACAGAGGGCGAGCGCAAGTGCGCTCCAGCCATAGGGGCAGGGGGGCAGCTAGCTCAAGGGCGTCACTAGGGACACGACCTCGGCTTGGGCCGCTGCCAGGAGAGGTGGCGAGGGTAAATCTACCACCGGATCGGAACGCGACCTCGACTGAGAAGATCCGGCAAGAAACTCAGCGGGCTTGTCGGGTGCCAAGGTGCGTCTAGGTAAGTAGACGCACCTTCTAGCGGAAGCGGGGGTTCGTCGACCTCGCCGGCGAGGTCGGTGTCTGGCGGGGAGTGTGCGTGTGTCGTTCTCCTCGACATCTGAGTCTAGGAGAGCGGTGAGTGGGTCGGGGGGGTCCAGCACCACATGCCGCGGCCTGCGGCGGCATGTATCTGGCTCGTGTGCGGGTGCATAATCGGCGGCGGCGACGATTAAGGGATTGGTGTGTTCAGAAGCCTTCATGAAATAGCGTTCAGACGCTATTTTGAAGTGCTTCTGGATAGAATCGAGGCGTAAGTCAGAATGAAGGTCTACGTTCCGTACGAACCACGGGGCTCCGACGGCTTGGCGAAGAAAACGGGACTGTAAGGCCTGGAGGCGACTAATGTGAGAGTTGGCCGCGTGGGCGAACACAACGCTCGCATAGGACATGATGGGGCGAATGCAAGCTTTGTAAAGTGTCACCTTATTTCTAAGGGACATTTTACTCCGCTTGCATAGGAGATAATGAAGGCGACCGAGCACAAAGGCGGCTCGATTGCGGACGTTTCTAATGTGAGGACCGAAGGTCATGGAGCCATCGAGCGTGACCCCGAGATATTTAACTGACTTGGACCAAGGGATAGGCTGCTTGTACAAAGAGACAGTACCTAAGTTGGAGCGAGTGTGGCGTATGGAGGGGCGTCGAGAGGTGGTCCTGGCAAAAAGCACGGCTGCGCTTTTGTCCGGGTTCACCTCTATTCGCCATTTCATAAACCACTCTCCGAGAGAATTGACAGCGCGTTGGAGAACGCGTGTGATCTGAGCCTTATTACGATGGGAGAAATAGAGCGCGGTATCATCCGCGTAAAGGGCGAGTTGCACATTGTTCGTGCGGGGGATGTCGTTAGTGTACAGACTGTACAAAAGAGGGGAGAGCACGGAGCCCTGAGGGACTCCTGCCCTGATGGGGTGGGGTGGGGAGAGCGTGCCCTCGACTCGATATCGAAAGGTACGGTTTGACAAGAAGTCTCGTAAGATGAGCACGAGACTGTCCGGCACGCCTAAGAGGTACAGCTTGTAAATCAAGCCGTTGTGCCAGACTTTGTCAAACGCCTTAGCGACGTCAAAGAAGAGAGCTCCCGTGGATAGGGGGCGGCCGGAGGAGGAGTTGAGGCCTTTGAGAATGTACTCCGTGATGCGGTGTACTTGGTGAACACAAGAGTGGCCGGCCCGAAAGCCGAACTGCTCGTTAATGAGAAGATGATTGGAAAAGATATACTCTTTGAGTCTTGCTAAAAGCAGGCGCTCATAGAGTTTGGCAATGGCCTTGAGGAGGCTGATGGGACGGTAGCTCGCAGGGACGTTGCGGGGCTTACCGGGTTTGTGAATGCCAATGACTATTGCCTCCTTCCACGCATTGGGAAAGATGCAGTTCGTCATAGCGGCATTGAAGATAGCTACTAGGAGACAGATAAGCTGGGCGGGTAAGAGTTTGAGAACTCTGTTGCTAATGCCGTCCGAGCCCGGGGCCTTCTTGGAGTTGAGACCTTTAATCAAATCCTTCACCTCGGATTCGGTAACCGGTGTGAGAGTGGTAGTGAGGGGTAAGGAAACCCTGCGCTCGACTTCCCTATCAACGAGTTCCAGGTGGTCGGGATCAGAGGATTGGGTGCTAGGGGAGCACTGGCTCTCGAGAGCGGAGGCTAGAAGCTCGGCCTTTTCGTCGTCATCGAAAGCAGGGGGGTCGCCTGAAGGGCGTAATAGGGGGGGCATTGTGACAGTAGAGTCGGACTTTAAGGCTCTCGCCAGCTTCCAGTAAGCTAGATGCGATGGCGAGATTCCTTCGAGAAGGTTACCCCACCGGGCGTCCCTAAGCTCGGCGATTCGACGCTTTACATCACGCTGTAAAGCGCGCATGCGAACACGGTTAGCTTCGGTGGGGTAAGAATGTGCACAGATTAGAGATATGTAGCAAGGTACTGTGTCTGTCTGTGGCATAGTAGCGCCCAAGCGGATGAATCGATTTCAATTTAGTTTTTTTTTTTAGAAAGTTTTTCTTATCGAGCCTGTTCTTAGCTATGTTTCATAAAAATCGGTTCAGTTGTTTGAAAATTATCAGCTCTTTTGCAGTTTAAAAAAGTCGCGCATTGAGGGATTTGAAAATTTTCAATTTTGAGTTATTCCGAATATATTTTATAAGTCTGTGCTACCAACATTACTTCTTCATTAGAGATATGTAGCAAGCATTACTTTTACTTCCAGGGATGGACGTATATTTTAGTAGTACGAGTAGTCGTTTGTATCCAAGGAGGTAGTACCACAGAGAAGTTCTTATTATTTTGATGCTTCACGCTAACCTTAGAACAAGCTAACAGACTTAAAAATATTCACCCTAAAAAAGTCGCTTATGCCCAAAGACCTTTTAGAAATTTTTGCTTCGTTTTAAGTATTATAGGCTATAATAAAAAAGTCGCTTATGCCCAAAGACATTTTAGTAATTTTTGCTTTTTTTTAACGAAGCAAACATTTCTAAAAGGTCTTTGGGCATAAGCGACTTTTTTAGCGTGAATATTTATAGCTACCGGTTTTTCTTATTTTGTTTCCGAACGAAAGCAAATCATAGACAGTTTCATGCACAGAATACATATACCCGTTTCATGTACTCGTTGTTTGACGGAAGGAAATAAATCATAGAAAACTATAAAAAAAATATATGATAACAAACATGGCGGGTTATGGAGCGTCGGTGAATTTTGTTTATTAGGTCAATGTGTTCGTTAATTATATTCACGTTATCGGATTATGTGGTCTCATACAAGAAGACGGAGTATCAATGTCAACGTCCGAAAAAGGTTTGTGGTGCGTTTAGCTGCGGTCCGTCGTGTTATCGATGATCGCGTTAGCGAGCGTGTTCGGTTGCAGGAGGTGCCGGGGCGAAGGCGCTCGGCGGTAGGTTAGTCGGCGGGTGATATGCAAGCGGCGCCGGCGCGCTACGTGTCAGTGAGCGAGCTGTACTCGACGGACGAAGTGGAGCTGCTGCTGGACGAGATCAGGGAGCTGGAGCCCACGAGCTGCCGCGGTGAAGACGTGCAGGTAACCACGCTGACTCGCCGAGCCGCCCACGCCTGCATTGTGTTGTGTGTGTGTAATTTAAATATAACTTTAAAAAACTGTATAAGTGCACGTCAGGCCATGCACAATGAAGGCTTTCGGACCCATTTCAATATAATTAATAATAAAAAATAATTTTAGCCCTTTTTGACGTCCCACTCCTGGGCACAGGCCTCCCCTCAACACGAGGGGGATTCAGGCCATAATCCACCACGCTGGCCCAGTGCGGGTTGGCGGATTTCACATGTCTTTCGAAAATTGGTTAAATCTTCTAAGACATGCAGGTTTCCTCACGATGTTTTTCCTTCACCGTAAGCAAGTGATAATCATATAGAAACATTTCCCATTTCAATAGCAAACATTTAATTATGGTCTCTATTATATTATCTCTATTATCTATTATCTATTATAATCTATAAGTCAAGGTATCTATAACCAAAATAGTGAAATTCAAGAAACAAACTAGTTGTTGTGGTTGATTTTTGACTCTCAGTATTGAGTTTATTCAGCAACAAGGGGGAATTTTAGCTTTAATTTGGTTGGCTGTTGCTCGTGATTTCCATTACTTATTTTATTTATAACTTTAATTGCAATTTTGTATCATGTGCTAGTGCAAGCCTTTTTTTCAGATTATCTGCATTAGTGTTTCAAGTTTATGCATAAGTATTTTGCTTTTGAAATCCAGATTCCAAAAAATAAGCCTGAATTTACAAAATAAAATTGGACATTGCATGTCCTGCGATATTGTAGCTCAATATTTCAAAAAGGGAAATTAATTTTAAAAAAGTGCCAGAGAATCCTCAAAATTATATTAAAATACCTATTGAACAATACCTCACTTGAGGGGGTTGTTTATTATTCTCAACCCCTTTCCAAGTACAGGAACCCTACAATAATATTGCTTTTAATATTTACATACACTGTTTTGTAGAGGTACCTAAACTTTATTTTTGTGCCACATTGCAGCCTTCTATCAATAATAGTCTGAGTAAAATAAAAGTCATGTCAGATGGACAGATGGACAAACAGAAGGCAAAACTGTTGTAAGGGTTCCTTATAAGTTTGACTATGGAACATTAACAAAAATATGTTATTTCCAAGCTGGCTGGAACAGATCAAAAACATCATAACACTTCAATTCTCATCTTCATTTATGCAACAAGTAGTTTGGCTTTAAACTATCCTGTAGTGTTTTAGTTTTACTTAGTGTAATTAGGACATAATCATCATATTCTTTTATCATTACAGCATTTGACTATGTGTATGTAATCCCTGCTATTAAGCAAGAGAAAAATGACAAATTTAAAGTCCTCAAGGAACCACCGATTGTATTGCTAAACATGTCTTATATGCTAGTCTTTATTTTTTTTTTTCTTCAAATAGCAGCAGAAAATAATGGTGCTGATTCTGTTAGTATACAACTAAACTTTATTAAACTATCTGCTTTAATGCACAGTAGCCTAAATTATAGATAGATAGTGAACATAAACATATGGCTGTACAGGACTTCGAGATAGCGGGCAGCGGGTGCGGCGTGGGCGCGGGCGGGCGCTCGCCAGCCGGCACGGAGCTGACGGAGCGGTCCTGGGACTCGCACGCGCAGTACCGCCGCGCGCCGCCGCCGCGCGCGCGCGCGCTGGCGCCGCTCTACTGCCGCGCGCGCCACCTGGCCACGCCGCGCGGCGCCGCCACGCTGCTGCTGGTGCTGTGCTGCGGCGGCGCCTGCGTCTGCGCCTGGGCGGCGGCCGGCCGCGGCGCGCGCGTGCCGCTGGCGCCGCGCGTGCGCCTGCTGCTGCTGGCGGCGCTGTCCTCGCTGCTGCTGCACTCGGCGCTGCTCGTCATGCACGTGACGCGCCTGGCCGCGCTGCTGCCGCTCGACTGGGCGCGCCTGGCGGCCGCCACCGCCGCCTGGAGCTGCGTGTCGCTGCTGGCGGGCGGCGCGCTCACGCTGCACGCCGTGCTCGCCGCGCCCGAGTACCGCGCCGCGCCGCGCCACGTGGCCGAGCTGCTGGCCTCCGCCGCGGGGCTGGGGCTGGGCGGCGCGCTGGCGGCGCTGGCCATCGCGCTGGGCGGCGCGGGCGCGTGGCTGGCGGCGCGGCGGGCGGCGCGGCGCGGCCGGCGCTCGGCGGCCGCCTACCGCGCCGTGCCGCCCGCGCCCCCCGCCCCCGCCCCCGCCCCCGCCCCCGTGCCCTCCACGTCGCGCGACGACCCCTTATAGTGAAGGCCCACCGCCACCGACTTCTAGACGCCTCCGCCGCCGCTCTGAGTCAGAGTTTACTATTACCGGTGGTCTGTCGCGAGTGTCGCGACTGACGCCGAAACAGACGACGTCGACGGGTTTCCCGTGATACGTTATAGATATACGCGCCGCCCGCGTCGAGCCGGTTCGACGGCAGTATTGACGGATTCATCCGAAATCGGTGGCTCCCCAGTGGACGAGGTCCTATGATCTTCTATGATTCCTTCTATGATCTCTTTATAATTTACCCAAGTCTGATTTTTATTCTAGTCCATTTTAGATTTAGCGAGGGCCATTGACAATGTTACCGAGCGACGACAGTTCCTCGAGTAGTTTTTGCACAAATATTGAGTAGATGTGTCTTTAGTTCAGGTGGTCGGTCCACGTCGGGTGGCGACGGATGCGGCTGCTATATTACTTATGTACAAATATTTATGCGAAATTAAAGTATGTATGTGAAATTATACACCTAATGTATGCATGTGAGGGGTGAAGTTTTTAATTGTAAGGCGAAGTATCTATTGTGTTGATAATGATCATAATGTTGTATAGAGGAGGCGCGCCCGTCGCACACACTTTATTTTCATTGTATCGCTTGTAATGGATCGAACCGTTCGCATGATATAATATGATTACGATATACATATAATTGTTCATAGTGATCGTACGTATAGTTAGTGGTAAGCGAAAGTTTGAAATGTAATACATGTGTTTATAGGAGATAATTTGATACTGTCCGACTGGTGCTCGCCCCGCAAGCTTGAAACATTGTGGTTCGTGCTGCGCGACCAATAGTTGAGCGTGGTATAGGCGACGTGAGGTCGTGACAGGACCACCCTCTTAGCACCCTCTTAGACGACACGACTCCGACGTATACTATACCTTCTCCCATATTTATTAACACTAATGTGTTTGTGCAAGTCGATATTACAGGCGCCTCGAGCGTGTCGCGTGGCTTAACGACAGTGTAGTGTCACCTAACAGTTTTACTTTCACAACATTTTCAGTTGTATATCTTATACATATCACATTAAAATATTTTCCCCAGCAACGTGGCATTTGTATAAGCGCTAAAACTAAAACGTTATGTTGTAGTACTTGTGTAAGCAACAGTGCGCTACAGCTCTCCTTTGAGTTGAAACATTCGCTAGTAGCCGGAGCTGGTAGTCGCTTGCGTCTGTGTCAACTATTTGTACACAATTTGTTTATTGATTTGTGACCAATCGATAGCGGAACTGATACATAATTGTCGCGAGTCGCGAATCAAACTCGCGAGTTGGGGACATACGATCTGCAGTGGAGTGCGATGGTACGTTTTGAGGTCTCAGATTTCACATCGAGAAGGTGATAGTGCCACCGGCAGCGCCCGGCGCCCGGCTCGCGCTCCGCCTGCCGCGCACGGCTGCGTGTCCGTTCATACAAACGAGTATAGCTTGTGTAGTTTTCTCTTAAACCTATTACTAACCGGTTTACAAGGAACACGGAGCTGCACGTGAGGGATGGCTACTAAATGATCTCGATAAAATAATGTGGTTTCATATTTATTTTAAAATTTTAATGATAATTATATGGTTTTGTACAATATTGTGTTTTTCTTTTACCCCTGTGGCGAAAGTTTTCGAGATCGTAGTGTTGAGGTAGCTTCGCTCGGGTCAGCCTTCACTTATCGACATTTCATTACTTATCTATGCAGTCGGTATGTAACGTTTGAAATTGTCTACTTAATTCATTCAATTATTCGGAATACCGTGATTACGTTATCTCAGAAAATAATAGATAATCAATCTATATTTGTCGTGATTATCAGGTAGGTATTACCGATAGCGTTACTATTGTGAATATTTTGTTCAGTGATTTATTCACGCGGCCGATGTCCTCCTATCACTCAATGTTTGAAACTCGTGTCGATGGTGATAAATCGTTAGATAGTCAAATAAGTGGCGACTAAGCGGACATGGACGCGCCCGCGTCGCCGCCGCCGCCGCCGCCGACGGACCGGTCGCAGGCGAACATATTTCGGAAATACTACACTGATAACGACTACTTCGTGTCACCAGAGGGGATCCTGAAAATATTATCTGCAGTAAGTAACATAACATGCCATTTCTTCGGTTTGCTTAAGGTGTGGTAACATTTAAGTGTACCTACTGTAGATCACTGTAGATGCATAGTTGCAGCAAATAATATTCCCACCTGTTATATTTAAGTGGATACTCTGCTTTACTAACCGGCTAGAAATTTCAAGCTGTTCTACATACATTGTTTTAAGGGTTTCATAGTCAAACTAGGAACCCTCCTAGATTCGCCATGTCCGTCTGTCCGTCCGTCCGACATCACAGTCTTTATATTCAGGGCTATTATGACTAGAAAGCTGCAAATTGTCACAAAAATAGAGTTTTATGTACCGCTACAAAACTGTATTTAAATATTTACAAAAAGTTAATCTATGGTACCTCCGGTACTTGGGTAGGGGGCGTGAATGTGAAAATAAAAATGTTTACTCACCTCTCCTCAAGTGGGAGATCGTTGAATGGGTATTTAAAATAACTTCGAAGTTCCTTTATAGTTTTTGAAAATTAATTCCCGATTACGAAATATTGATCTCCAAAGTGGCCTTTCTTACGTGAGCTGAAACTTTTATCCTCTAACTCTTGAACCACATTATAGATTAGGTACCTATAGGTTTATTGATTAGGCATGGTGAGCTATACGTTGAAGAAATATGGCGATCATATCAAGCACGTGATTGCAGAGTTATTATTAGGGTTCCGTATCATTGAAAATCTGGGATTTCTACGAAACCCACTAGTATGCGTGGTCTGCCACGCATTTGGCCGGGCATTCACAGCACTAAGGATAGGAAATTTGTTTAATAATTGAGTGGCTTAGGTACATAACGATCGAAACGTTGAACGATAGATTCGCAGAATGACAAAAACACACAATGCCAGGTATAAATATAATAGTACCAACACCAACCACAGATAAGTACCCCGACGTGTGCTCCCCACTGGGCGCACCGGGCTCGCCGGTGAGGAAACTTGTTTTAGTTGTAATTTGTTCCTTTGTATGTGTGATCGTTTGATGAATGATGTGCGTTCAATGGTGGCCGCTAGCTAGTGTGCGTGGTGACGGCGGTGGTGTCGCTGAGCGTGGGCGGGTGCGCGGGCGCGGGCGCCGCGGCGCTGGCGTGCGGCGCGGCGGCCGCGCTGCTGTACGCGGGCGTCGCGCTCGGCCTGCCGCCGCACGCGCCGCAAGCCTGGCTGTTCACGGTCAGTACCTGTATACTAACGACTTTCAAATTATACCTATATTCTTCTATCAGTTATGTTATTGACATCAAGTTATGGATATCCAAGAGTGGGTGGATTAAAAGTACCTACCTATAGGTAGGTAGGTACATAGATTAAGGAGGTTTTTTTTATAAACCAATAGGACTGTCCCACTCCTGGGCAAGGCTTCCCCTTGCGGCGCCACCGTGCGCGATTTGACCGGGGCCCGCTACCACTTCAGCAACGCAGTCTTTTTTCTCATGTCCATGAAGCCCGTTAGATAACACATAATGATGTTTCTGACACCATCGGTCTATTTAACACATAATATGCTGCAATCCATTATGATAGCTCTTTGGCAAACCATGAGTTTGGAATTTTGTTGTTTATTTGGTATTTGGGTTGGCATGTACATGGGTCCAGCTCTGGATCCCTACAGTAGGCAGCGGCGGACTAGCAGTGTGGGCCGCCCTAGCCGTGTAGTAGGTACAGTGTCGGTTTGCACCCCGCAGGACATTGTGGTCTCAACAGTGATGGGTGTGCTGCTGCTGGTCACCGCCGTGCTCAGCATGACCGTCTGCGACATGACCAGCGCGCTCCACTACGTGCACGGGGTGAGCCACATAGACAAGGCACCGATGTACTAACATAATCATTCGTTTGGTCGCTTACTAAGCAGCCACTGTATAATTTGTATCACATAACACTTAGCAGATCGGATGGAGGGTGTAAAATAATTGGAAACTTTAAACGTTTATATTTTAGCCATCTTTAAAGTTATTTCAAAAAAATTTTCAGTGTTAGTAATCGTAAGATATTCGATTTCTAATATCCAAATGTATTTCGACAAACATCATAGGTACTTACATCACGGCAATGTCTTTTCCAGCCGCTGGCTATTGTGAACGCGTGCATGGTGACCGCAAGCGCGGGCATGACGTACGCGTCGGCGATGCGGCTGTGGGACGCGGCCGCGCGAGCCGGCGCCGAGCCGCCGCGCCCGCCGCGCGAGCAGGACGCCTAGCCACTAGCCACTGCGGCTACTACCCCGCTGCCAGAACCAATCGTCCAACGTTAGAACCACTTCTACATGGTCGGGTCCACCGGCCGACAGAGGGCGGTCGATCAATGGGGTTAAAGAAAGAAGCTGTTGCAGTGGGACGCACCTTTTTACAGCTCAATGTCTGTGTGCATAACAGGTTGGGAGTGGCATGAAAGTGGATATTCTGTGTCTGATATGTCCATGTCGGTGCAAAGGATAAGTTTGTGATTTATATTATTTCAAGGTGAAGGCGCCTGTCTAGCCCGCGAAATTCAATATTTTCGAGTATTTTTATAGTTTATCCAAAATCTGAAAACATTTTGTGCTTTGCGACAAACACAGTATGCAGTGCGTTTATTAATAGTAATACATTTATTTTACTCTAAATATTATCACGGTGTATAATGGTACTAGTAAATCACTAAATATACAAAAATTGCCAGATTATCTGGATAGCTGTCATTCTTGAAATGTTTTAGAGTAAGTTGGATATATTAATAAATGCACTGCACACGGTCTTTGTCGCGAATTACAAAACGTGCCTTTTATTATTGTCAGATTTTGAAAAAAAAACTAAAAAACCTTAAACAATTTGAACTTCGCCGGCGCTTTAGCCTTAAAGCTGCTATTAGCCACGCCGAGATGAAGGTGCAGCGAGTTATTCTCGTTTGGCACCTCAACATTGGACACTGAATAGTTTATTTGGGTAATTAATGTTAATGCAAAACTCTTGTCTGTGTTTAATGTCACCAATCCGCTTTTCGATACTTTTAGTTGCACTTGATATTTTTATGGGAAAGTATAAATAAATAGGCCTTTTTTATTAAAAAAATTCACTTTACATGTTTGTTTTTGACACTGTCATTTTATTCTTTTTATAATAAATAAATAACATTTTGTACACTACCAACACCATTTACAGAATCAACACCCTACTATATTTCTGTGATTCATACTAGCTACTTTGTACACTTGTGAAGTAATGTTGCACTGACTCAACAAGGCTGTCTGCTTTGGGTGCTGTCGCCACGCCTGCCACCTCTACACCCAGGTTCTCAATCTTGTGTGCTGTTGAATTGCCAATAGCGAAGTGTGGAAGAGCAGAGAGTTGGTTACTGAATGTCTGTAGCTGCCGGTAGATGTACTCGCACCCCGAGGGACTGAAGAACACCATGCAGCATGGGTGTCGAGAGTCATTCAGGTCCACAAGATCTGTTCGCAAGTGCTCATTTTCTTTTGTCTCATACACTGTTAGTGAATCCACTGTGATTTTCGACGACTGCAACATGTCTGGTAGAGATTCACTTCTCAAATTGCCACAGGGAAAGAAAAATGTGGAATTGTCCTCATTTTCATTTATAATAATTTTAGCCAGATTTTCAGCATTACCTGAAGTGCTACCCAGCGCTTCCAAGCCTAGAAATTGTTTAATTTTGTGGCTACTCGCTTCTCCGACTGTATAAACTCTCTTTGTGTTCCATATCACAAATTTAGTGGGATCCCAACATTTGGATATGGCTTCGATTGCCCGGGGACTGGTGAGTATAATACCGTCATAATTTTTCTGCAACAGCTTTTTCGCCAACTCCTCTGTGTTTATAAACGCGAACTGCAGCGGCTCCACGAAAATAACTTGGTAGTTGTGGTCATGGAATGCCTTCTGGTAATCTTCCGATTCGCTTTTGAATAAAACCACTTTCTTCATGGTAGCAATTATTTAATGTATCGCTGAAGTCAACCGTGAGTTGCTGGCCCCATAAAAGCTCACCCTGAAATTGAAGGTAACCGTAAAGGAAACATATGTTATAAAATAAAAACTTAAGTGCGTCCCAAATTGAATCCATAAGAGTGACGATGAAATTAAACTTAATAATAAAATTACTTGTACCTGCCTTTGCTTAGGATACTATAAATTAATTAAAAATTGTATGTGCTTTTATTCTTTGTTTAAAATATGGTCCACCCAGTGCTCTTGTTTGTTTTTCAAACTAGTATCCATTCCAATTCCAATTTAAAGTTTATGGCAAACTACTATCTTTTCGTGTTTGTGACAATCAAAGAGAATACAATATAGGGATGTGCAAAAAGAATCGATTTCTATAAAAACCGATTAATAATCGTTTTTTTTTTTACAATAAAAATCGATTTTTATGACCGATTTTAAAATTTGAAATAAACGATTTTTTAAAATCCATTTTTTATCTGCCTCACCCCGACATTTAAGTCTAGCCGGAGCGCGAATTTCTATTAGGTCGAATTACTATTAGGTACATTAATCGGTCTCACAGCCGAATTAAACTTGTACATAGCTGCGCCTCTAATAGGATTAAAAGAAGATGGATTAGAATCCTGAAGAAGAATGAGGGAGCTTATCCCAAACTGACACAGTTAGCGTGCAAGCACCTTTTGGTACCGCCTTCTTCGGCTCCAGCAGAGAGATTGTTATTGAAAGCTGGCGCCATCGGCCATATTAACTAAGGCCAGGAGCCGAATATTATCCAAACGCTTACCTAAGCACTTTCTAAACTCATTGCCTACGAATTTTTAGGATTTTTTTATTAAAATAGTTTGGTGTTTTGTTGATTATAAATTACAAAACTTCTGATTTCCATTGTTTATTTTTAAGTTATAAAACTGTGATTAATAGAATATTTTGGCGTGTATTTTGGAATTTATTGAAAAAATTAGAAAAAAATCTATTAATGTAAACAAATCGATAATTTTTTCAAGAAAAATCGATTATTAATACATCGATGTTTTCATGCTAAAAAAATAATCGATTAATAAATAATCGATTTTTTATGGTGAAGTTCACATCCCTAATACAATACTACGTGACAATCAAAGAGAATAAAATACTATGACAATTGGGGGACTTGTCAGATCCTGACGTTTTTATCGATGTTGCCGCATATTATGGGTCTTGGCCAAAAAGTTTTAAGTATAATGTTTCGGCTACCTGTCAAGCGGCTTAACGTCAAGCACGTAATTGTACTAGATAGATCCGCTCTGTTTTACGGCTGTGAGACTGATGAGCTTTATTGAGCTTGATGCGCACATCAAGCTGCTTGAGCCAAGCCATGGGCGTTTGTAGAAATGTAACCGACTGGAATTAACTAGTTTTAACTTATTTGCTGAAAAAAACGGCTTTTTAGTATTTGAACAGATTTCATGAAAACGATTGCTTTCACGAGAACGATCACATGCTTGTCCTCGTCAATAAAAAAATTAAAATGAAATAGATGGATAGGTAGGTACCTACACTAGGTACAGGTAGGTACTTACTTCGAAGAAAAACCAGTGTAAGAAATTCCTTTCCTGCCGGGGTATTCAGTTCTTATTTAAAAACAACGGAAAGTTTCCAATGTCGGAAACGGCAGCTTTCATCCTACATGGTGTTGGTGACGCAATTTTTCTGGAATGATCGACGTATTAAGCGTACCGTCATATCACTTTCATCACTTTGATCTGAATTCTACTTAGTACTTACCTATACTATGAATGAATGATATTATTAATGAAATTCCGTTTGTTCGCTAACTTCCAAAAAAGGTTGATGTTCTATGGTTGTCTGTAGGTATGTATTTTTTAACCGCCGACGAAAAAAGAGGGTTTTATAACATCAACATGTGTGTCTGTATGTCTGTCTGTGGCGTCGTAGCGCCCAAGCGGATGAAATATGTTCAGCCGTTTGAAGATTATTGTTTATAGTTTAAGCAAATTCCACGTTTCTGATCAATTATAAATTTGGAACCTTGTTTATTCAATAATATTGCAAGGATATGGTAACCTTTACCCTACTCCTCACCAACTTACAGGTATCGTGTTTGGGCTCAATGGAATAATGGATAAAGAAGACACTGTCGTTCGTATCGTGTCGTACGTATAAAGTATAAATTTGATCAAAGCGTCGTAGCATCGGGGGTTTTTTAAATTTTAAATTTAGATTATCCTATGTTTACCGATGACTCCGTGTCAATTGTGGCCATTTTTTGAAAGGGTATAGGTACTCTCCAGGTGGTCCGCTAGAAATTTCATCAAAATCAGGCTAGTACCTAAGTAGTTTGAGAGATATATTATGGAGATTTATCTACGGTCGGTATTAAAGAAGTACCACTAAAAATTAAAAAATCCTAATTATACTGACTTCACAAATACCTGGGCTGGGTTCACTAAAACCCTAGAAATAACTTATATTGGAGTCGGTGGCACTATCTTTACACTACATTCGGACTAGGTAGGTACCTACTTGGGGAACCCCCCACAGTGCTTGCGTCCTCGTCGCGTTCCCTGGGCAACGACCCGGTTCTGACCACCGTAACGGAGTGGCAGACCGGTGTTCGGCTAAAGTGCACTGTGCAACAACCAAAGTAGAAGGCTGGCTGTTGGATGTATTTGGTGTGTTTTGTTGGAGTTTTTCGGTGATTGGTTGTTGTTTTGTTGCGGGTTAATATCAGTTAGCCCACAATACTTAAAGGGCCCTTATTAGGGCCAACAATGCGACCTTCTGGGTCGGAAGAGAAGCGTGAAGTGAGTCCCTCGCTTCGCATCGTTTTTACGGGAGAAAGGTCAGTGACCCAGCGTGCAGGAGCTTCGATGAAGCCCGGTCGTGTTACGCAGGAGGCTCTTCCTCCCCCTGTTGTGGTGAGCGCTGGTCCTCAGGACGAAGGCGGCGCAATGTCCGCTTCTTCGGAGTCGGACGCTTTTATCCCGCGTCGCAAGCGGAGTGTGCTGTCGGACTCGGGGTCCGATACCGAGGTTGCCGAGTCCGCGAGAGTGTCGGCGGCAAAGAGAGGGAAGGCCCGTGCTCCAGGCCATAACTACGGGCTTGCCAGAGCACGACTGGACATTAATCGCCTCCGCGAGGAAGAGGAGGAGGGCGAATTTAATAGGAAATTGCGGAGTCAGGCCTACCGCAAGGAAAAAGTTCCGGAAGAGTTGGCCGCAGAGTCCAGTGGGCCCCAAGATGTGGAGTTCCTGGACGCAGAAACCATGAGGGCAAAAGCAGGGGAGAAGGTGGCTAAGGTGCTTGATGTGGCCCTTAAGTCAAAGCACCTGCAGGGGGGCTGCGTGCGTGACCTGAAAGAGGCGGCGAGATCTCTGCAGGACATTGTAGACTGCCTGGCGGACCGTACGGTCGCCGAGGAGACTCGCCGCCTTAAGAGGGACAACATCAACCTTCGGAGGGAGCTGGAGGAGCTCAAGGCAGAGGTTCGAGCAGTCCGTCGGGACTACTCCGAGAGGAAGGCTCCAGCCCCTCCGAAGGCTTCGAGCGCCCCCCAGGTGCCTGATTTTGCCGGAGCCATTGAGGAGCTGAAGCGGTCCCTCCTCATCTCCCTTGGGGAGATGATGAATGCCCGCCTTGAGGGTCTGGAGGGGAGGCTACTGCCGGCTCCGATTGTTCGCCCCCCTCTTGCGTCCGCAAGCAAGCGTGCGACTGGGGTGCCTGCTGCGGTGCCTGCAGTGAGCAGGCCCAGCTCGCCAGTGTTGGGCAAGCGGGGGCGAGTGGCGCCCAGGCAGACAGCCCAAGCTAGGGTGGAGGTTGCTCCTTCTGCCCCGCAGACGCCCCAGGAGGTGAGGCAGGCCCCGGCCACGGTCACTCCTCCGCAAGCCGCAGACGGTGGACAATGGTCCACCGTTAATCGAAAGGGCAAAGGGAAGGGCAAGGGGAAGGGGAAGAAGTCCTCCCCCACACCTGCGGCGCCGCCCTCCACCGCCGCCCAGGCGAAGGGCCCCCCTGCCGCCAAAGCAGGGAAGAAAGGCCACAAGGCTACCCTTTCTACCCCCAAGACCGCCGCAGTGGTCGTTACGCTGCAGCCAGAGGCGGAAAAGGGGGGCAAATGTTACGCCGGGGTCCTTGCCGCAGCCCGGGAGAAGATTGATCTCCCGGAGCTGGGGATAGAATCACTGACGGTCCGCAAAACCGCCACCGGTGCCAGGATCATCGAGATCCCTGGCTCCCAAGGTGGTGAAAAGGCGGACCGACTAGCCGAAAGGCTGAAGGAGGCTTTGGCGGGCGTGGCCGACATCCGAAGGCCGACGAAGTGTGCGGACTTGCGCATCGTCGGTCTGGATGACTCCATCACGCGGGAGGAGGTGGTCCAGGAGGCGGCTAAGAAGGGGGGGTGCGAACCGGCCCAGATTAGGGCCGGGGAGATCCGCACCGATCGCGGGGGGGGACGGCAGCATTTTCATATCGTGCCCCGTCGCCGTAGCGAAGAACCTAGTGGGAGCATCCCGGTTCCTCATTGGGTGGAGCTCGGTGCGGGTGCTGGCCCTGGATGCGAAGCCCATGCGGTGCTTCCGCTGCATGGGGATAGGGCACACGCGTCCACTGTGCCCCTCGGCGGCTGACAGGGGTAGCCTATGCTACCGGTGTGGGAAGGAGGGTCACAGAGCGGCGACGTGCAAAGCGGAAATGCACTGCGCCGTCTGTGCCCACGCCGGTAAGGCAGCGGACCACATAATGGGGGGGAAAAGCTGCAACCCCCCCTCCATGAAAGGCAAGGGGGCCCCTTGGACAAGGGCCCCAACGACCGACGGCGGCCACAGGTCGGAGGGAGCTGACATGGAACAATAATGTGTGACAATGTCAGCTTCCTCCAGGGAAACCTTAACCACTCCGCTGGGGCGCAAGACCTTTTCTTGCAGTCCATGGCGGAGTGGGGCATCGACGTCGCTGTTGTCGCGGAGCCATATTTCGTCCCAGCCCGGCCCAACTGGGCTGGTGATCTGGATGGCTCCGTGGCCATCGTTGGTCGGACGGAGGGAGGCCCTGTCGTGGTGAGGGAGAGGGGAGCCGGGTATGTGGCGGCCGAATGGGGAGGGTATGCTATAATTGGCATCTACTTCTCCCCCAACAGGCCGCTGCGGGACCTAGAGGCATTCTTAGACGCTCTAGGCCCGGTGGTGAGGAGGATGGCTCCTCTCCCGGTGGTGGTGGTAGGCGACCCCAACGCCAAGTCAAGGGCGTGGGGGGAGGTCCGAACGGACCCCCGGGGGGCAGCAGTGGAGGAGTGGGCAGTCGAGTCCGGACTGTCCCTCCTCAACATTGGGACGGCGCACACGTGCGTGCGGCACAATGGCGGCTCAGTGGTGGACATCTCGTTCGCCACACCAGCCGTCGCACGCCGCGTGCGCAATTGGCGTGTGCTGGGGGAAGTAGAGACTCTCTCGGACCACCTCTACATCCGGTTCGAGGTGTCTTCTTCCCCCACGGCTGTTACGTCCCCCTCCCCCCGCGGGGGAGAGGCGTTCCCCCGATGGGCAATTGGCCGCCTCGATCCGGAAATGGCAGAGGAGGCGGCCATTGTTCAGGCCTGGTGCGCCCGGGCCACTGGAGTGGAGGGGGTGGATGAGTCCGCCACCCGCTACCGTACTGCCCTCACGGTGGTTTGCGACGCGGCAATGCCGCGATCCCGACGTCGCCCGCCGAGACGGGCGGTGTATTGGTGGTCGCCGGAGATCTCCTGCCTCCGCGCTGCATGCACAGCGGCGAGGCGGGAGTACCAGCGCAGCCGCCGGCGGGCGGTCCGGGACCTGGTGAGGGAGGGCCAGCTGCACGAGCAGTACAGAGCTGCCAAACTGGATCTGCAGCTGGCCATTGTCCGGGCGAAGGAGGAGGGCTGGGGGGAGACGCTGTCCAGTCTGGACGTGGACCCCTGGGGGCGCCCGTACAAAGCGGCTCGGAACAAATTCCGAGTCGCGGCGCCCCCCGTGATGGAGACGATGCGTCCAGAGTTGCTGGACAGCGTCGTAGCGGCACTCTTCCCTGAGCGCCCGGACTTCTCCCCACCGCCCATGCGCCTCCCTGCCGCAGGGGCACGGGCCGATGATGCCTCCATTCCCCTGATCACAGAAGGGGAGATGGAGGAGGTGGTGGAGCGCCTCCGCAAAAAGCGGAGGGCCCCAGGCCCGGACGGAGTACCGGGCCGAGTGCTGGCCATTGCCCTGAAGCACATGGGCGGTGGGCTCCGGGAACTTTTTGATCGATGTCTCACATCCGGTCAGTTCCCGGAGCCCTGGAAGGAGGGCCGCCTGTGCCTGTGGGCCAAAGAGGGCCGGCAGCCCGACTGCCCGTCGGCTTTCCGGCCGATCGTGTTGCTGGATGAGGTGGGAAAGGCTTTGGAGAGAGTCGTGGCTTCCCGCCTCATCCGGCATTTGTCGGAGGAGGGGCCGGACTTGTCGGACCACCAGTTCGGCTTCAGGGCTGGGCGGTCCACGACGGACGCCCTGATGGCCCTGAAGACGTGGTCGACAGAGGCGACCAACCGGGGGGAAAAGGTGCTGGCGGTGTCGTTGGACATCGCCAACGCCTTCAACAGCCTGCCTTTTGAGGCGATACTGGCGGCGCTCCGCTTCCACGGAGTGCCCCAGTACCTTCGGCGGCTGTTGGAGGGCTACCTCCTGGGGAGGAAGGTCGCCTACGTCGACAGGCGAGGTGTGGTGGTCCGGCGGGCAGTCGGGTGTGGGGTCCCACAGGGCTCTGTTCTTGGCCCGATCCTGTGGGACCTGGGCTACGACTGGGTGCTCCGTGGCAACCTCCTGCCACGGATGCGTGTCATCTGCTATGCAGATGACACCCTGGTCGTAGCCAGGGGGGGGAGTTGGAGGGAGGTGCAGCAGCTGGCCACAGTGGGCACCTCCCTGGTGATGGCCCGCATCGAGGCGCTGGGCCTTAGGGTGGCGGCGGAGAAGACCGAGGCCCTTCTTTTCCATGGGCCTCGGGGTGGACCGCCCCCTGGGGCGGCGATTGATGTGGGCGGGGTAAGGGTCCGGGTGGGGGCCCAGATGAAGTACCTGGGCCTCCGCCTGGACGGGCGGTGGAGCTTTGGGGACCATTTCTGCGGACTGGTCCCTAAGCTCGTGGGGGCGGCAGCAGCGCTAGGAAGGCTGCTGCCGAACTCGGGAGGGCCGGGGACCACCTGCCGCCGGCTGTATGCGGGGGTGGTCCGCAGCATGGCCCTCTACGGGGCCCCGGTGTGGGTGGATGCCCTCAGTGCATCTAATGTCCGTCTGCTGCGCAGGGCGCAGCGGACGGTGGCACTGAGGGTGATTCGGGGGTACCGAACGGTATCCGGGGGGGCGGCCTGCGTGCTCGCGGGCAGCCCCCCGTGGGAGCTGGAGGCCCGGGTTCTCGCCGCCGTGTACCAACTCAGGGCGGCGAGAAGCGGCGACGGTCAGCGCCCGACGTTTGAGGACGTTCTGGACACCAGACGTCGGGCGCAGCAGGAGTCGCTGCGGCGATGGGCGGAGGACCTGGCGGACTCCACCTATGGTCTCCGCACCATAGACGCAGTCCGTCCGGTCCTCGAGAGGTGGGTAGGGAGGCCTCGGGGCTCCTTGACGTTCAGGCTGGTGCAGGTGCTGACAGGGCATGGGTGTTTTGGTCGGTACCTGCACCGAATAGCCAGGAGGGAGCCCACCGCCGCGTGCCATGAGTGTGGCGCGGCGGAAGACACCGCGCAACACACCCTGGAAGAGTGTGTTGCGTGGGTTGAGCAGCGCCGCATTCTGGTTGCGGCGGTCGGAAGGGACCTCTCACTGCCGAGCATAGTTCTGTCTATGCTCGACAGTGAGAGGTCCTGGGAGGCGATGGCCTCTTTCTGCGAGGATGTGATGTCGCGGAAGGAGGCCGCGGAGCGGGCCAGGGAGGAAGACCCCCTGGCAGATCCGCTCCGGCGCAGACGTGTGGGGAGGAGAAGGAGGCGCTACGATCGCCTTCTTCCTCCCCACTAGCCGAAATCAGGTGGTGGGTCGGGGGACCCACTACCTATTGCACGATTTCGGCCGTCTGGGGGATGACTGGGGTGGTACCAGGTCGTCCCCCTTTTAGCGCCTGTGGCCCGGCAAGTCATTGCCGGGCCGTCCGCCGGGGCGTCTCGGAGCATTTCCCATGGACCCGGGGCGCCCCTCTGCATGGCGGAGGGTGGTACACCGTTGGTTTTTAGTGGGTATACTGCGCCCTTCAGGTGCAGGGACTCCCACATACCCCTCTCGTCTCCCCCGAGGCGTGAGGGGACCCATAAAGGGTTTTCCAACGAAAAAAAAAAAAAAAAAAAAAAAAAAAGGTAGGTACCTACTTACTTCTAGGTACTTTTATTTAATTGAATTGGCACCGACTCCTAATGAAACAAATTACAAGATCTAGTTATTCCTAGCTTTTTACTTTTTAGTGCACCGAGGTGCTTGATACCCAGGTATTTTTGAAGTTGGTTTAAATCTTTCATTAAAATTATTTTGTATTGATAATGTTCGGTATTTTCGCTTATATTTACGCTAATATTTACGCTTCACTCTAAGCACACATTTTAAAATTGGGGAACTAACTATACTTTTGTACTTGAGCAGCTACCCTCTACTTATATCACTTACTACATTAAACACAATTTAGGTTAGTACCTGCTTACCTAAAACTTCAGCCTGGAAGTTCCCGAAATACCATGGCACGGAGCAAGTGCCAAATACCTACAAGCGCTACGAAAGATACGAATATTTCGACGTCACCCGCCCTCTGAAAAATGTTAACGTTTTAGCTATATTGCCGGCCAGTGATTCCGTCTTTGTGTAGGCATACATTTTTAAAGTAGCAAGTACATTGTGAAAGCTCTTAATTACTACAGTGCTTAATTAGGAGCCGGTGTGGGGAGGGCGCCATGTTATTTCATCATTAAAAGTCTCGGGAGCGGATCGGACCGTGTCGTCGCTCGCGTCGTCGTTGGCCGCATGAAAAGTTCCGCAGATGATTTTTTTTAACCGACTTTAACAGAAGGAGGTTATCAAGTTGACGTGTATGTATGTGACATTGTTTAAAGTGCATAATACCTATTCACTCATGTTAGTCTACGTAGGCTCAAAAAATACTAAATGACGTGAGTGTAGTTATGTATGTAGTACTTTTTAGTTATGTATGTATGTTAGTCCACTCATTTCTCATAAACTATAAGTTCGATTGATATAATTATTTTTGAATTATCTTCTAAGTATAATATGTTTTAACTTAGGGACAGTGTAAGTTTCATCAAAATTGGTTCAGTCGTTTGAGAGATATGGACTATTATTTTATGGTTACCTACCAGTAATTCAATAGGTAGGTACGTATCACAACAAAACAAATTAACTGACTTCAAAAACCCTGTTTGCACTAAGACTATTGGGATAATCTTATAATTTCTTTCATTTGGAGTCGGTGCCAATTCGTGTAAGAAGTAAAGAAGAGAGGGTTAGTACTCCTAAGGCTGTGTTAGTTAATATCGTGATACCGACTCCAATTGAAATAAATTGTAAGGTCCCTAGTTATTTTTAGTTTTTTAAGGCACCCAGGTCTTTACGGTAGATTCTGACTATTCATAAATGCTTTGTTGGCTTACGTGAATAAAAACAATTTTGAGTTTGAGTTTATGTCGGTATTTTTTTTGAAAATGCCTATTTCTGAACATTAGACTTTTGCCATTATTACGGATATTATGTTGGTGCAACTTAGGTAGATGACTGTAGGTGGGTATAGCTGTAATCGCGGACCCCGTGATACTGCGAGCTGCCCCGTGGAAAGGATCAAGTGCCCCTTTGTCTATTATTATTTATTCAATATTGGGTCGCAACTTGCGCGGTGTTCGATAATTTGTCTTCAGTTTCCTATCCAGGCGTTGCTTGGTTACGGTTGTGCTTCCTTTTCTCTTTCTTTTCCTTTTTTCCTCTGATTCATTGATCGAGCGTGAAAATTAATGGCTTATTTTTTTGGTTCGTGCGTGTGGGCGTGTAAATAAATAGATACCTACTTATAAAATACTATTTGAATACAATGCATAGGTACATATTTGCTCAACTCCATATTTTCATATTGCTCTTTTACCCAGTTCATTTAGGTACTGAAAGTTCGATAATTCTATTCAACCAGGATAATAAATAAAAAAATCACTTGTAAGTAGGTAGTCGTAGTCGTAGGTAGGCACTATAAATAATCAATATAAAAATCAATTCGTCACGGCCATCTGATTTGTTGAAGCTGAAGTCACCATGCGTATCCCCCTTTCCTGGAGTGAGCTAATGTGACACGCGCCAGACCCGGGCGGCGGCGGCGAGGCACCAGGGCCGCAGAAGACGGATGGCGCTATTAGGAGCGCCCGGAGTGGCTCTCACGTGATTTAGATGTATCGCAAGCACCACCGCTTAATCTGTGTCACGCGTTTGATATAGGTAGGTGTACCTGGAGGCGAAGTCCTCTTGGAGATACCTTAGAAGCTTTACCTTCTTCTAGTTATCGACTACTCAATTTAGTGGTTTGGGAATATTTCACTCTTAATTTCAAGTCAGAAAGCATCCCCAAAAGGGTCTTCACAGGTAGAAAGCACCCAGTCGAGAGAGTTAGCTCTGGTGGTTTTAATAAGTACTTTTGATTACCTATCTGTGTGTCTGTATGTGGCATCGCAAGAGATGAACTGTTTTTAATTTAGTATTTTTTGTATGAAAGGTTTCATGATCGAGCGTGATATAAGCTATGTTTTAAGAAAATCTGTTCAGCCGTTTGAAGATTATGCGCTGTTTAGGGTAATGAGCAACTCCCACAGATCTGATCCATTCGAAATTTGGTATCTTGGTACTTCAATGAAATTTCAAGGACACGGTTATCCTGACCGATGCTGCAGCGTCACCTTGAATGTACAGGATACCCAAATGCTCATTGACTAACAGCGGAGACATCATGTTGGGGCTCATTTACTTAATAATGAATAAGTTATGGATACTTGGTGTTCAGGATCTGATGATGGAGCAGGAGAGATAAATGGGGTGGAAATAAATATATAATAAATATAAATAATAGCACCAACAGTATGGTCCATACTGTTGTTAGTTGGGGACCCCAACTAAGCAACAACGCTTGTACTATGGGTACCGTACAATGGACTGGGGGCGATCCCAGGGACACTCAGAGGCAAATTACGAAAAGACCATTTCCGAATTTTGCCCCGGCGGGAATCGAACTAGCAACCACCATGTGCCGTGAGCCGAGCGGCCTACGTTCGAACCATTGCGCCAAGCGGTCGTCAAATAATAGTAATAATAATATTTAGATGAAAGCGCCGTCGTATCGGGGTTTATAAATTTTTAATTTATCGTTATTCTTCTAACATCCGTAGGAAGCGCTATTGAGATGGTTTAATATGCTTATCCCAACAATAAATGTAATCAACATTGTCGTCGTAGTTTTGTCTTTCACTACCACATTATCAGGGACAGCGGATCTGGACCAACCAGCACGTAATTACCAGTTATCACAATAATTGACTAGGTATGTAGGACATTATAAGATTACCGCAATGTTTTGTGACTGTTACTTGTAACTGTGACTGTAACCAGTACCTAGTACTTAATAATAATAATGATGGAACTAATGTGAGTTTATATTCGTTGGTACTCTGCGGGATATTGTACCGCTATAGGTTCCCAATATTGGAGTCAGTTCTCGACATAATAATATTACGATATTGGGTATTGTTTTAGCCATATTGTCGGCGTCGCTTATGGTTTTTACCCTCGCTCTAACGAAGGAGATACGATATCTTCTTGCGAGTAGGTACTCCTGGGTCGTCCAATGCTGTTATTGTTCGGTCCGCGCACTAATAAAAGCAAATTACAACTACATTTTATTATTTTATCGGAGTCGTTTATAGCGAAGTACCAACATAGAAGCGATATGGGTTATTGTTTGGAGAAGAAATAATAAAATGCTATCACTATGAGATCACTATTGTTGGATAGGTATATCTTATAATTATGTGCTACACGTATAAGTAGGCAATCTCATTAGCAAAAACTATCTAGTGAGTATACCTACCTGCTTGTCGACTTTCGTCTAACACTGCCAAACATTAATAATTCTGAAATTAATTATTTCTTGTGGCAAGTTTAATTTTAGCGCGTCCTTGGGGAAGCTGTTGTTTTTCCGTCGCGACTCTCGACGCCCTCACACAATTATTATTCCAAGTTTAGATCATGAAGTTTCACAGACGATTATATTTTCATGCTGCTATTTTCATATTATTTATTTTCGTCCTCCGAAATATTACCCCGAACATAACTTGGGTAAGTTTCGTTATGGTAGGTACTTATGTAGAGACGTCTTTCACTTTGGAGCCGACCCTCCCGCAGCGGCCGACCGCTGACGTCTGACGCGTGACGCGTGACCTGACGAGGGTAGCTTGATGTCACTATTACAATGCGGCCTCATCTGCGAGCCTTGGAAACAATCACATTATCTGCAGATTAAATTCATTCTGACTCCGGGTGTGAAATAGATGACAGGATTCATAGCGAAACTCCACAGCCACATGATAAATTACTTATCTGTAGTAACTTTTGTGCGCGAGCACTAGCGACCCCTTGCCGTGTCACTGCCGCCCTCCTAGATGCCCGACCGTGCTGGTGATTGCGCGAGCACTAGCGGCCCCTTGCCATGTCACTGCCGCCCTCCTAGATGCCCGACCATGCCTATTCAAGTACCTAAGTAGGGGTAGGTAGGTACCTAAGAAGTCCTAGTGTAAAGATAGTGGCACTGATTCCAAATTAAAGAAATTATTTAGTCTCTAGTTACTTCTAGCTTTTAAGGCTAAAGCGCCCATCTAGCCCGCGAAGTTCAAATTTTTGAGGTTTTTTAGATTTTTTTTCAAAATCTGACAATAATAAAAGGCACATTTTGTAATTCGCGACAAAGACCGTGTGCAGTGCATTTATTAATATATCCAACTTACTCTAAAACATTTCAAGAACGACAGCTATCCAGATAATCTGGCAATTTTTGTATATTTAGTGATTAACTAGTATCATATCCACCGTGATAATATTTAGATTAAAATAGATGTATTAATAAACGCACTGCATACTGTGTTTGTCGCAAATCACAAAATGTTGTCTTAAATGTTTTCAGATTTTGGATAAACTATAAAAATACTCGAAAATTTTGAATTTCGCGGGCTAGACAGGCGCCTTCACCTTAAGTGCATCTAGGTTTTATATTTATTTTATTTATTCGTTTATAATCAGGCATCACAGGCCCATAGATATATACCTTATACTATCATACATATTTCTAATAAAACTAACACTATAACACTAAACTATTGGTGGTGCCGGCGGCAATCTCCCCCGAAAGATCCTGAACACCACACCCTTCGGCCAGTAGTCTTCCTGCATGAAAGTTTCCAGCCTTTCAGTGGGGACCCTAACCACAAATGCCTTGAAACTTGCGTTGTGACTAGAGTCCAACGGCTGAACTCTCAATGAGACATTGCTCTTCACTCGGATGTACTCTGCAATGTCCCCCGCCTTGCTGGTGTAATGGAGGCGGGACAGGTAGACTGGTGTGGTCGGCACTGCTGCACGCAACAGGAAGTTGGAGCCTATTGCCGCCGTGCCGCAGCGATTTCGGTTAACCCGCTGCGCGCCTCTCTTCTTCTGCACGGTGATGAAGCCCTCTTCATCACGGTCTTCGACGCGTGCTCGCGCAGGGGCCACGCTCGGTACCTTACGGATGGCAGGCCGCTGGACAGCAGGCTTACTGGCGGCAACGGTGGCAAAATCACGGAGCTTCTGTGGCACCGGTGATTTTGCTGGCGGGTCTGCTTCTCGCAGCGTGTCTGATGCCCGCGGGGTACGGGCAGCAGGGGCGGGGGCAACAGCTGCGCGCAGAGTTTGACTGGCGCGCGCTGACTCGGCAACGGGTGACGCGGGCGATGATGTTAAAACCGCTGACGCAAAGCTAGTCGCGGACGTATCGAAATTTGCACCGCGGCGCACATTTACGTTAGCGGTTGTCGATGACCTAATTACCGCTAGCGAACTGTGTAAACTATTAACTTCTTTGCGCAATTCACTAACGGTATTTTCGGACGCATCGAATCTCCGCGTCATCTCAGCCAGGTTCTTCTTCAGGAGCACGATGTCCTTCAGCAGGCTGGTCGCGTCGACGTGGTCGAATGTCACGGGAGGGAGCTTGTTAAGGTCCCTCGCCACAAAAGTCGGCACATCGTCCGGGTCGGTCACCTTGAGCAGCGTGATGAATTTTTGAAGTCGGTTCATTAATGTTACCTATGTAGGTAGGTACTATCGTGTTTGAATATGGAACGCGTTACTTGGTAAGTAGGTATTGTGGTGTCGATGCCAATAATTGTGTCAATTGAATCGGATAAGGATCGCATTGTGGAGTGTCGAAGCGCGCGCCACCCCGCCGCGCGCCCCCGCCGCCTCCGTGCCGCCCCCGCCGCCCCACTGCCGCCCCGCCGCCCCGCCGCCTCCGCTGCGAAGGGAATTCGCATCGAATGAAAACTTAATCCATTTAACTTTCCATAAGTTAACCTAGCTGCATCGGTAACGCGAGAAGATTCATTAATAGTAACACCTCAGCCATTGGTAAAGCATCAAGGTCCGTAAACGTATGCCGGTAAGGTCCGTTTCCGATACAAAGTGGCGATCCAAAGGGCAGCTGTGCGCACTGCAGTACCTCAGTCTCCCGCGGCCGCAGCCGCCTCCAGCTTGCTGCTACCATAACTAATTATTAGTTACACACAATTGCATCTTTCTATGAACAAAATAGGGATGAAAATAAAAGGCATTATTTGATAGTTAGGCCCGTTATTCATGCATGCTTATACCTACCGTAAACACGTTTCGAAAACAAGGGCTAACATAATATGTTATAATGGTAATATGCATGATTGCCTGCACATAAATCAGCGGGTCGGGCTAACAAAACAACGGCAAGCCCGCGCGACCGCCGCCGCCAAACAATAATGGTGTTCATCATGTCATACCTCTACAGTGCTGTAACCATTTTGTGAGATGGTTTCTTGTGTTACTTACGCCAATACTACACATGCGCCACCTACTTTTGATATAGCGTATTTATTCCATAGCTGAATTTAACGGTCCATGATTACATGGGACTTATATGTGGGACATATCCTCAGCCTATCTTGTGCCGGTCATCGTTTGTGTATCTACACAACAGCAAGCAAACATAGTGACGAACTCTTCACTGCAATATGTAGGTACCTACCTACCTGTGACACAGTTACTTTCTTCCCTTGTACGTTTGTATCAGCTACTCGGCGCTCAGGTCTCAGCTCAATAACTTCGCCATCATTGATTGTATCATTGTGGCCTGGGACTATTCGTGGAAAATGGCGTAGAAGGCCAGTGCGAACGTGTATGGTGAACACAGCCGCCGCTCCACACCGGTTGTAGCTTTATCAAAATCACTGTCCAAGGTTATAAAAATATGTTTTAATAAATCTAGCGAATGATCACGTACATCCTGAATTGAATGAATTTAATAAACTGGTTTTGATTCCCAGTAGGCCCTGCCTAGGTAGAAGTATTGTGACGAGTAAATTAAATCAAATCTCTAGATGTTTATGAATAAGGTAAATTGTTCACGGAACACTACATTTGGGACAAAACAGAACTTACGCGTGCAAAACAATCCAACAAATGCAATTCTCGTACAGCACAGTATATTATCTCGTTGAGCTATAAACTTGTACAGAACGCAATCGCCCGCCTATCTGTACTGCGCTGGTGCACTTGTTGAGCAAGAACTAGCGAGCAGGTTGGGTGACGGCGCCGCCGCGCAAAACCTTGTTGTTCGTAATTCATTACCGTTTGTACGTTGACTTGGCTTTGTTTATCAGTCGCATGGAGCTATATGTGTTCAAAATAATTTCTTATGTAGGTAAAGCATATAAAAAATTTTCAATTACCAATATTTAAAATGCTAACCTAAGTAGGTAGGCGCCCAAATTGTCGGGTTTATTTGTTTAATTTAGTTGCCGAGTTCTTGATTTAAAGTATTTTTACAACTTGGAATCTACAAAGAATTTCAAAATTATAATTATTTTCACAAGAAAATTAGGAGTAGAAACTAGAAAGATGTACTTTAAACGCTTCAAAATATATAATGGCCATGTAACGACACTGCTAACGCTTCAGTTTGTTTTTTTTAGAACACAGTGTCATTAAACCGCCCGAATTATTCATTTCGTTCAAACGAGACTCTCGAATTCCGGAATCCACCTCATTAGTAGATGCTTTATTGTATACATAAGGGTTCGTTATGCTTCGCGTTTATTTATTGTTTCAGGAAGTTTATTTAGGAAAACTTGGGGGGAGATATGTTCATGTTCTTCAGTTTTCTTTAAAAAAATTTAAAGGAAGTTCCGGTCTTCTAGTAGGCCGGGCTCCGGGTGACAGTACACGTTACTCCATGAGCGCAGCTTTGGTAATGCTTTGTGCGACGGGCTCTTAAAACACTAGGAAAACTGCTACGGTTTCGACGCCCACTACTTTAATTGCAAATTCGATAATAGGTACATTAGCAATAAGCTTACTTAAGGCCGAGGCCGCGACAACAATCTATAATAGCTTATTGATGCCGCTGCCATGCGATTATAGGAGTTTGCTTACGAAGTCGCTGTCGCATCCATATTACATTCAGGTTCTACTTCTTCTCCTAAAATACTCAATTTCTTTCAATGCGGTACAAATATTTGTCATACCGTAAACTCGGAACAGAGGCGTGGAAGCGTGAACTATATTTAGGTATTATACATATCTTGCAACCGACTGCGTTGTTACCACGTAACGAGACTCTTATTACTAGAACTTTTATTTTAGAAAAACAAAATTTAAAAAATGGGTCCTGTCGCGCGGGCTCAGGACGCGGGAGCGGGCTATTTTGTTAAGCTCAACTAGTCGTGAATATATAAATCGAGTAGAGTCGTTTTACTTGTAGCAATGGTACCTAAACATGCAGATATTATCACGATCCAGTTACAGAAACTCCTACATATTAATCGGACTTAAAGACTGGAGTTTCAAACTAATATTTCTCGTGGATACTTTTTCCTATTCGGACGCATCCTATTCGCATTTGAATACTATATGTGCGGCTCATGTCCCAGCGTGTCGAGTGCAAGAAGGTTATTACAGAAAACTTTTAATATTTTTTAATAGAGTCAGTGAATCTTGGATAACTTTTTCTCTTAAAACTGTGTGGCTCTGAGATTCTATTGCAGAGAGGCTTCATATTTTACTTACAAGTGATTTAGTTCAGCGTCTTTTGGTTTTCTACAACCGAATAAATTGATTTCATATTTCTTCAGAATGTTTATTTGATGATTAAACCACAGAGGCGCTCGCCAAACTAACTAATCTCAACATCCAATACACATCTAAATTCCCCTTGAAGCAGTGTTTTGAATTCGGTATGTATATTATTTCAGTATTTATACCCAATATACAAAATGTTGATCTCATGTCCCATATTACCATTTATTTACCACAAAGGGTCTAATGAAAATAACATTTAGTGGAAACTGCAAAGCGTTCATGTACTGTAATTAGGAAACTTGCGTCGCGGAGGCTCGTTAGTTTTTACTAGTTGCACGATGTAACGCCGCGCCGCCCGCCGCCCGCCGCCCGCCGCCCGCCGCCCGCCGCCCGCCGCCCGCCGCCCGCCGCCCGCCGCCCGCCGCCCGCCGCCCGCCGCCCGCCGCGCCGGCCACCTCCACGGGAAGTAATAGCGAATGTGGGATATATTCTATATTGTGCCCGTATACAATAGTACATTGTTACATGAGTGGTGAAAGTTACTTATTTTGTCCCGAGACGGGGTTTGGCGCCCGAGCGTAGCGAGGGCGCTTATAGTTCGAGGGACAAAATAAGTCTTTCACCCGAGGTAAACACTGTGCTTTTCATTACGAATACAAGGAAAATAAAAACAGGAATTGGCTAAAGAAATAATACAAGGAAGGATAAACAATACTCTACAACTCGAAAAAAAAATTGGATTGCCGCCTATTTTGTTTTTTTTTTCGTTGGCCGGCCAACTTCATTATTTAACCATTATTTTTCATTTTCATCTTTAAATATTTTGCCCAAATCTATGTTATTTTAAAGAAATTGTTGATACTAAATTATAATTAAGTCATTCAAAAATATATATTCTTGAATTAATACTTATGTTATTTCAATTTTACATAGTGCTGTAATAGAGTGACTGTAGAAAAAGTTTGAACCCATAGAAATGTGAAAATGGAACTAGTTTTTTTATAATTTGACAGCTGTCAGTTGAAAGCGAAACTCCCGGGCTTGAAAAGTATTACTTTCAACCCTCTTCTGAGGCAACTTCAGACCTACTTTCAGAGTATGAGTAATGAAAAAGAGTTTGTTTGAATGGGTCTCGTTTGTTTGTTCTCAGCTGGACATTAACAGGAGCAAGCTTTCTCTTACCAAGCACGGTCAGACAGAGCTCATACTCCGACGTTGTCGTAATCTCAAACTACTGATCCGACTCTAGATTTTTTCACTGATGGAGAGCCTCACTCTACCTGAGTGACATCTACTTACTACTTATATTATAAATTTCTTTCTCATGCAATATTTTTAAATGACAGACATACATTGCAAAGCAATAACAAATAATCCTGCAAATGAATCCGAGACGGATTCGTGATCCGACTGATTGAGTGATTTTCACCTACGCTTTTTGATTGATTGGTATAATTTCGGATCTGAAAGAATATTTATTAGGAAGATAATATTGTGTTATAGATAATAGTACCACGGAATAGCAAACACCATTAATATTGAGCAAAGCCAACAACACTCTCGTAACCAACAACATCTCGTCCTTGTTGGCCGCGGCGCCATTGTTGGCGGGGCCGTTCTTCGCTATAAAGCCACGTAGCGTCTCGACTTCGTTTATTCATATTTATTCAAATACAAAGGGAAGAGACATATTCTAATGGACACACTTTCGCATTAATGTTTATCTTATTTTGCTCTTTTTGATATTTTATCTCATTCTGGTTTTATGTCGGCTTTATGGGCGTAAATGCGGGAAAACCAATATCCAGATGCCATAAAGTAATCAATAGCAACAAAACAATAAACAAAGAATAACCAAATCAATTATTCTAACAGTGTAGGTCTGACCTGTGTAGGTCGGCGATGGCCTCCGCAAAATGCGGCCGCGAAGCGCTAATTTATATCGGCCATAAATTTTAAGCGATCGCCAATCCATTCACACACAATATCCCGTATGAAATCTTATTACCATCTTATTTTGAGAAGTAACTTGAATATATATTATCTTACTTACTGTCAGTATATATATATTTATTTTATCATTACACTGTAGTCGACAGCACTGACAAATACACTGCAATTGTTGTCATAATGTGTGTTAAAGTAAATAAAAATATTATAAACTTAAGTACCTGCTAAGTAGGTAAGTTCGTACTTGTTAGAACTAAAACTGATATTTTATTTATACTAGTAGTCGCCCGTGGTCGAAATTCGACCATAATTCATTTATTTATTTTATTTGAACGTTATTTATGTTCTATTGTGAACTATTAAGTACAAAAAGCAAAACCTTGACTGATACTGGCACGCTGAATGTACCATGGAAGTCGAGTAGAGAGTCTGTCAGTTACCGAGTGGAAGTTACAAATGTGTGTGTGTCAAACGCATGGTAGTGTGTGTAATTATTTATTTATTAGTTAATTGTATTTTTAAGTATTATTATATACAACATTTTAGCTTTCTGCACTCCTTATTCATATAATCTTTAACTGTGCCAAATTTTATACTCCACCATGCGCTATATTTTCGTAAAAGGGCTTACAAAATGTTTGCTTCACGTATTAATAAACTGATAAAGGAGTATCAGGAAAATACTTAGCTGTCACACACAACATTTTAATCATTAAAAGTGTGTATCATAATGTGTGTACTTAAGTATATATAGTGTGTATAAGTGCATATCATAGTGTGTATCAGAGTGCGCGCAGTAGCGGCGGGATGTCATTTATTAGTTCGCGTTTGTTGCTCGCGAATATTGGCTAAAAAGTAAAAAATATGTAAAAATTATAATATGTTATTTACGTAGATTTCGCCTCTCACTTATTATTTGCCTACCCCTCGCTAAAGGTATGGCTTGTGCCTGTTCGGAGCGGTCGATAGCACTGAATGCTTTCATTTTGAATGACAAGTCAAGGTTTCAACTTTCAATATACGTAATAAATAAATTTAGCCGCAGCCGGACTGAGCGCGTTTTAAATTTGAGCTTAATCCCAAGGTTTGATCGTTCTAACATGTTCAATTCAAACTAAAAACATGCAATAGGTACATAAACACTTGAAGAGTATTATTTCCAACCTACTAGGTACCAATTTACACATTATTTTGATAACTGTGCATGTGTGAAATTACTTTTACACATACTAAGTGTTAAGTCGAATCAATCTTCAACATGATGTTAAATAGAAAGGCCACATTATATTTCCCACTTTCCATCTTAGCTCACAATTTGCTCACAAGTTCGTCCGGTTTGTTTGCAGTGCGGCAGAGTTCTGTTTGTAATTGTCCTCGACTCGGCCGGCGCGGCGGCGGATGTTTGCTGCGCCTGTCCTCCGGGTCACCGCGCGCCTGCTGGCCCGTGCGTGGGGCTCCTCCATGCTGACTACTGACATCACATAACACAATCGAGACGCAGCTCTGCGTACCTACTCGCCTTTATGAAATTATGAAGTCAATTTGTAGATTGAAACCGAGAAAATCCAACCAAAGATCTTATTACATGAGTAAATGACATTGATACAGTCAACGATCGGTTCGTAAATCAGATGTGGCACGTTATTGTAACGGATCGCACCATTATCCCGCATCTGCCGCGGGGCGAGCGCCACCCGCGCGAGGGGGTGGCCACTGACAAGTATTGCCCAGGGATGCATTTCCAATAGGATCAAAGAGCGATCGATTTATGCGGCCCTGCGACCTTGACAAATAAAACAAGTTGCGCTCGCTAGCGCTCGTCCAAGAGATTTTAAATAGGTATGCAGACGCTATGTTTTTTCACAAGAGTTCCGTCACTATCCCTTATAATTCCGTAGTCCCTACGAGTAAAAATCAAATCATTCAGACGTTTATGTTCACGTAAACGTAAGTTACAACACTTGCCCGGTTATTTTAAATATATGGACCAATCATATTCAACCGCGGCGCACAAATCCAAAATACGTCCCTGCTCGCCCCCCACCTCGTCAGTCGTCAGGTCGTCACCCGCTCGCTCGCTCGACGTATTGTCGGCGTTCTTTTCCTCGGATTGACTCGATTTATACATTTCGACAATTTACCTTCTCACATTTCTACCTGTAGGTAGGTATTTTACTTTATTCTTGGTTTCGGTGTCGAGTTTTTGTATGACTCATAGGTATTGTTGGGTTAATCCTTTATGAAGTAAGTGAATTCCAATATGACCATTCTGGTTCAATGTCGCACTCAAATTTCATATTGGTCCAAAAATATTATCTGCCAAAAAATCAACATTTGCTCACAACCATTTTTGCATGCATTTACTTTCCCGTTTTTAAACCTAAGAGTTTCAAAAATGTAGGCGTACTCAAGGGGTAAGCCCTTGTAAATACCTAATAAAAATATAAATGAACATTCATTTTTAATGATGAAGCTATCAGATGAATCGGCGTGGCGGCGGTGGCGCGGGCGCGGGGCGGGCGCGACGGTGATTACAGATTAAACAACTTTCAACAGAAATGGTCCAATTTGTGAGTGTTATTCATTCGTAAGAAATTCATCCCAACGGGTGTGAGTGACTGTGGACTAGAAAGAGAAAGCACTTTGTTCTAGAATATAATATACTAGCTGTGCCCGCGACTTCGTCCACGTGGAATTTAATAGTATGAGTAAAATAAATGCGTTTAAATGTAGTCCAAAAAAAATTCAAGATTTTTAAATAAAAAAATGGTTGTTGTGCCTCACTCGACATAGATAGGTCTATACCTACGTGTTGCGGACTTTTTTGTAGATATTTATAAGATCTACAATTATTTAGGACATTTTATGGTTCTATCTTTTATAGTTCAGCAGCGTACGCAAAATAAGTAACTTTTCTGGTTGATTTTTTACACCTTGTGTCCGATAAACCCAAATATTTTACGGAACACTATTTTTTCCAAAATAAAATTTAGCCTATGTTACTCGTGGATAATGTATTTTTCAAATGGTGAAAGAGTTTTCAAAAACGGTCCAGTCGTTTTTGAGCCTATTCATTACAATCAAACAAACAAAGTTTTCCTCTTTATAATATTAGTATGGATAAAAACATAACATTTGCGGTTTTGCTCTCGCAACAGTGTTTGTGACATAAAAGATGACACCTTTTTTCAACTTAATAATTCTTAGCAGCGAACAGTAGTGTATATTATTAAGTCATAACAAAAATACATAAAACAGCGATCGTAAATAAGGTCGAACCTTCGATCTGATCGGTAAGGCTAAATTTCGATCGGCCCCAGTCCATTGTACGGTACCCATTGGTGTGGCAGTCTGTCCATATTTATTTCTTTATCTATGTACGGATTTAACCCGCAGATGGATTTGGCTGAATCGGCCTTACCGAAAGTTATGTACAAAATATTATCTCATTGATTAACAGGTTGAAGATGGATTGGAAGGTATACCAACCATCTTATTATTATAATAAACATGTTTATACAAAACATTTTCTCATATACAAAATATAAGCATAGCTCATTCCCGCTGTATGTCGAACGAATGGGAACGCGTTAACAACGTGTAACAAGTTTTATTTTGAGCGCGACGGGAATGAAGTTCCAGGAAGGGCTTTTACTGAAATTAATGAGTTTCTTTGTAGCGCCGCTCACGCACGGGCTTGTACACACAGTACTTACAGTTTAATATCTACTTACAGAGAAAAAATATCATTACCATATGCTTACGTAAAAGTTAAATGTTGTTGTTTGAAGTTGTATTACTCCCTAACGATCGGAACGAGTTCGGCGATACCACATGCCCCAGCATGACCGAGGGATCAACTAGGTGCCGATGGTAAATTGCTTAAGGTATACTCGTATTAGGTAAGTACTATAAGTTAAATAGAAAATTGCGTTCTGGTATCAATTAAACGGATTGACTCCGATTTTTAACTATAATGAATGAAAAATTTCACTTTTTTATGTACACTCGTACTGCTTTAACACGGAAATATCTGACATACAACTTTATCGCAACAATACACGGCTCAAGTCGTTTTCCATCCCAAACTTTGTTACTCCCTGATTTTTTTAAAGCTCGCATTTAAGATGCCGCTCCGCTCTTGGGTCGAAAGTGATCAAATCTAAATAAACGTTTCATTTCGACTTCTAAAGAGAATTTCTATATTCCTTATTGTACATTGTTTTTGGAACAAGAAGGTATCGTAGGATTGTAGAGTAATGTTTTTTATACCTTTTAAATATAAAGACCTTTTAATTTCTTTAATTTTGACTCGTTGCCAATTCAACTACCAAAAAGTTGCTCTAACGTAGTGTAGACAAAGTAGCACAGTCTGAAAGAAACTAAATGGTCCTAAATTATTTATAGCTTTTTAGTGCACCCAGCTTTATTAAAATCAGTTTAATTCATTTATAAAAAAAAAGATTTTATGAACGATAGTCCTATACTATATAATGAATTATACCGTCAATGGTCCTCTGAAACTTCAGATTTTTAAAAATCGGTTCACAATTGGCGGGGAAATCGGAATACATAAAAAACCGGACGAGTGCCAGCCATGCACAATAAAGGCTTCCGTACCCATTTTAATAGCGAACATTTTATCGTATCTATAACCAAAGTAGTGAAACACAAGAAACAAAGTTGTATTTTCGGTTGATTATTGACTCTCAGTATTGAGTTTATTCAGAAACAACGGGGAATCAACTATGCTTTAACTTGATCGGCTGTAGCTCGTAATTTAGGAAACCCATTTCTCTCATCTCCCCATCATCCATCTCTCTCATTTTCTGTTATAATTTAATTGCAATTTCGTACCATGTGCTAGTATCTTATTTTTTCCAGATTTTCTGCACAATGTGTGAAGTTTATACAGCTAGATCCAGTTAAAGCCACGTTTTCAGCTTAAACAAAATTATTGTACTGTACTGTATTGTATTGTATTGTATTGTATTGTGTTGTGTTGTGTTGTGTTGTGTTGTGTTGTGTTGTGTTGTGTTGTGTTGTGTTGTGTTGTGTTGTGTTGTGTTGTGTTGTGTTGTGTTGTGTTGTGTTGTGTTGTGTTGTGTTGTGTTGTGTTGTGTTGTGTTGTGTTGTGTTGTGTTGTGTTGTGTTGTGTTGTGTTGTGTTGTGTTGTATTGTATTGTATTGTATTGTATTGTATTGTATTGTATTGTATTGTATTGTATTGTATTGTATTGTATTGTATTGTATTGTATTGTATTGTATTGTATTGTATTGTATTGTATTGTATTGTATTGTATTGTATTGTATTGTATTGTATTGTATTGTATTGTATTGTATTGTATTGTATTGTATTGTATTGTATTGTATTGTATTGTATTGTATTGTATTGTATTGTATTGTATTGTATTGTATTGTATTGTATTGTATTGTATTGTATTGCATTGTATTGTATTGCATTGTATTGTAAAAATTATAAGAGCGTCGCGAAGCCTCTATAAAAAATATAGAAGTGTCGCGACGCCACCACAAAAATAATAAGAGCGTCACGACGCCACCACAAAAATATAAGAGCGTCGCGAAGCCTCTATAAAAATGTAGAAGCGTGGCGATGCCTCTATAAAAAATATAAGAGCGTCGCGAAGCCTCTATAAAATCTATAGAAGCGTCGCGATGCCACCACATAAATTAAAAGAGCGTAGCGATGCTACCACAAAAATTATAAGTGCGTCGCGACGCCTCTATAGAAAGGGAAGAAGCATCACGACGACACTATAAAAAATTTATGGTCCGTCACGACGCCTTCACGAAAATTATAAGAGCGTGGCGACGCCTCTATTGAAAGTGAAGAAGCATTATGATGCCACTATAAAAAAACAAAAGTCCGTCACGTCTCCTTCACAATAATAACAAGAGCGTCGCGACGCCTTAACAAAAATAAGGGTCGTCATGATGACTCTACAAAAAATATAGAAGCGTCAGAACGTCTCTATAAAATTATACAAGCGTCGCTACGCCACCACAAACATTATAAAAGCGTTGCGACGCCTCCACAAAAATGATAAGAGCGTCGCGACGCCTCTATTAAAAATATAGAAGCGTTACGACACCTCTTTAAAATTATCGAAGCCTCGCGACGCCACCATAAAAATTATAAGAGCGTCGTGACGCCTCTATAGAAAGTGTAGAAGCATTACGATGACACTATACTAAAATAAAATTGTGCTTGTATTTCGACCATAATAACGGGAATACTAGTAACTACCTATAGCAAGGTAAAATCAATACGAAAATTATAGACAATACAAGCAACTAATTTTGTATATAAAATACAAGCCCATTTTAATTTCAGTTACATAGGTAAAGTGAGGGGTAGCGAAAGTGCGCGTGCCACTGAACGTACTCCTCAAGGGGCCAGTGACGTCGGCTCCCGGTGCTTCGCGCGCCGCCCGTGCTGGCCAGCGCCCGCTTACGCTCTGACGCCATCACATATTCCGAGTGTGAATAGGTATCATGAGGCTATAAAAGATCGGAAACTAGTATATAGTTATGTACAAGAAAATAACAACTTTTCATTACTCACACTTGGAAAGTAGGTCTCAAGTTGCCTGAGGAGCGGGTTGAAAGTAATACTTTTCCGCCCTAGGGAGAATTGCTTTCAACTGACAGCTGTCAAATTATTAAACTAGTTCCATTTTCACATTTCTATGGAACTATGTTCCAACTTTTACTACAGTCACTCAATTACAGCGCGATTAAAAATTGAAATAACATAAAGTTAAGTATTAATTAAAGAAGATATATTTTTAAATGACTTAATTATATATTAATTACTAATTCAGTATGTCTTAAGCGTAGACTCGTCAACATGTGTATCTTGCCCGTCTTAACCTACGGTGCTCAAACCTGGTCACTCACTGAGCTACAGAAATCCCAACTCAAGGTTTGCCAACGAGCAATGGAGCGCAGCATACTACATGTTAAAAGGACGGACCGCGTCAGAAACACTACCCTGCGCTCCATCACTCGGATCGCTGACGTAGGCGAGAAAACAGCAAAGCTGAAGTGGGACTAGACCGGCCACGTGGCACGCATGGATCCGCAAAGGTGGGCAAACCGTATTAATACCTGGACGCCCAAAGATGGTCACCGTCGTCACGGCAGACCAAGGCGAAGATGGTGCGACGATTTGAACACCTTTGCGGGTAAATCGTGGCCACAACAAGCCAAAGATCTGTGGCGTAAAAAAGGGGAGGCCTTTGCCCAGCAGTGGGACATAAAACAGGCTATAAAAAAAATATATTTAATTCAGTTTCAACAATTTCTTTAAAATAACATAGATTTGGGCAAAATATTTAAAGATGAAAATGAAAAATAATAGCTAAATAATGAAATTGGCTGGCAAACGAAAAAAAAACAAAATAGGCGGCAATCCGATCTTTTTTTTTCGAGTTCTAGAGTAGTGTTCATACTTCCTTGTTTTATTTCTTTATCCAATTCCTGTTTTTATTTTTACTTTCCTTGTATTCGTAATGAAAAGCACAGTGTTTACCTCGGGTGAAAGACTTATTTTGTTACATTCACCCCTTGTGTAAGTACATTGTTATGTACATTTCGTAGAATGGCCAATAGTCTCCATCGAAGTTATTATCTCCTTGCATTACCAGGATTGGGTATACATATATATAACTTATTTTAGTTTAAAAGCTGAACCTACATTTCCCGTACGAAGCGGTTTGTAGCGGCTTTGTAGTGAAATGAATCATGGCGCGCGGTGAAGGAGTGGACTTGAAAGGGCGGCGGAGATCTCTTTGTACGCCCGTCTAAAGGCTAAAGTCTAAACACTGTGGGCTTCACTCAAAAGCTCGTGAAACACTATGGCGTGAGGAAAATTAATCATTTACTTCAAAATTATCTTATAGTATGAAGAAAAGATTTTGTACGGAAAACTTGTTTATTCAACCGAGAGCTTATTCCAACAATCACACTCGATATCGGTCGTCACTCATAAACATTGTTAATTATAATTTGATAAAGGTACTTGCTTAAATTTTTACTAACGGTTATTTAAAAACGATACCGCTTTATAAACCGAGTCGGAAAATATTTATCCAATCCCGGAAATGATAACGGCGGCGGGTGTTTCTGGAAAATGCGAGCAACAGAGCTCATTGAATATTAATTAATCGCCCATAAAATATTCACGTTAGTTCCCGCGCGCGGCGCGCCATTGCGTGAAAGCAATGGTTACGCATTGTTGACCTAAATTACGCTTACTAAGCTTTCACATGCTTGATATAAATATAAACCACAAAAACTTGTTTACAAAACTGTATTATTTTAGATTCGTTCTAAGTTATATATATATATATACACACAATATATATGTAATTTTTAAATAAATGTAAATCTGTTTATCAATATAAAAAGATGCAAACTAGAATGCCAAGTTCTGTAAAGTTACTATTTGTATTACCCTAACACAAAAGGAGTAATGCTTCAAACGTCCTGTTTCCTCGCTAAGCTCTATCAGAATGCAGCGTTCAATTAGAATGCTAATGTATTAACGCATCAACCACCATGCAGCTTTCCTGGACACATGTGCTATAAAAGATCTCCTTGTTCAGAAAAATGAAAATATTGTTTACAAACAAATGAAATAATAATTCATCAAATTTTATTAAATAGAACGGTAAAACAATGTTCATCATCATCATCTTGCCCTTATCCCACACTAGGTGGGGTCGGCGCAGCACGTTCTCTTCTTCCATTCAAGCCTATCATCCGTCATCTCTGCCTGCCGGGTGCTGCAACTGCGCGTCGCCTCGGGGGTACGCCCTAGTCCGATCGCATCTATACCTATTACTTTCCATAAATGTGCTGCAAGGGTTTTGGCATGGTTTTTACGACCGGCCGCCTGCCTGACGTCAACCCTCCTTGGGAATGCTGTTGCTGACCTAAGCTACTAGCCAGTACAAGTCCCTTAGTCGCCTCTTACGACACCCACGGGAAGATTGGGGTCGGTCCTATTATAATTTTTCCTAGATGCACTTTTATGAATAGTTTTGCATAGGCAATGAGACATTTTGTTTTAAACGAGTCCCCCCAAAAGTTGTACGGTCTACGCGGCCGGGCGCGGCCCTGCTTCGCTACCGGAGCGGAACAAACTCGCCGCCGCTTTTGGAGCAATTCGATAAACGATTCGATCTGGCCGCCACCCTTCCGGCCATTAATGGCTCTTATTATAATTGCTGTTTGAGAAGCGGATGATCATTTTATTCAACTTACTGACAAGAAAGTACTATTTTTTTTAAGATTGCATGATATTGTTTTTTTTTTCATATTAAGGAAGATATAGGTAGGTTTGCAATGATGACTAGGTACAGAGTGTCTACTTATCCACTGCTGAACAATTTGAGGTTTAATTTACTAGAAGATAAAATGGCTGATTATGTAGATTATTTTGTTGGAAATTTATTTTTCTATTAAAGAGATAGTGTGTTTATATCTTGCACCGCCATCTGTTGCTGTTGGCGTCATAAAAATATGTGAGGAAAAAAAGGGAGTGCGCAATTGTTACATACAGTGTTATATAGAACTAAACTGTAGCTGTTGCGATTCATACTCACATGTTTTTAAACTGGATTCACGCGGGAACGATCTACTTGCTACTAGAACATAATTCAAACATCATATATAGCGGTAGATTTCGGCTGAAATGATAATCATTGCGCTTTGAGAGAGCGCGACTTGAATGCGCTCCGTTTCATCAAACGTCTGTTCGTCTGTATTGTACAGAGTGTGCGAATCACATTACACGCGCTGATATAATGTATGTAGGAAACTGTTGCTTACTCAGTCTTTACTAACAGTTTTTGGAAAAAAATCATTAAACGTATTCTTCTAGTATTGTGAATTTGAAATAAATTATCTGTGATTTATCACTCGAGTCAAATAATGATAATGGATAGTAGCAGTAGGATTTGGTAGTGCGTCAGTCAGTCAGCGCCGGTACCGTGGCGATGGACGATAAATAATTGCCTGCAGTCGTAATCGATAAATATTTATTACAATAAAAGAAACAATTTGAATAATTATATATACATATATAAATCATCATCATCAGCTAGTAAATAATAATTTATTAATTAATTTCTTCTCGTAAAAAAACTGGCCAAGTGCGTGTCGTGGCGTGCATTATGTAGGGTTCCATAGCAATTTCAAATTTTCCATAACGAAATTATATTTATGGCCAGCTAGTTAGTCGATTATCATAAAAAAATAAGAACTGCCCGAATTAGTTACGTACATTTTGATTAAATCTTTAAAAGTTAAAAATCTCGTTAACCGAATTGCTTATTATAAAATACTGTATGGAAACACCATTCCATTTGAAAGCATCTTTTCAACATAATGTGGGGTACCTCACTAAAAAAAATATATCCCCTCTTTCTATGTTCGAAGATGTGAGTAAGTAAGTGTCTCTGAAAAAAAACAAATTTCACCAACGTCCGTCAAAAAATGTAGATGTTATGGCCCTGTGACAAACTGAGGCAGAAAGACGGTAGGACGGACAGACAGACAGACTGACGAACTGGATGGTCTTGTAAGGGTTCCTCGCAAGGACTACTAAAAAACGAATTAGTTATCGTGAAGGTGACCGTGTAGGTTTTTAAGGCTGGTCGAGTCTATACTTTATGATTATTGTATTACGATCTACTATTCGCTAGAACGATTCTATTTGACCAAAATGCTCGCGCCTCCCAAGTAATTCCCTTTGCTCATTCCCTTGTTACGGCGCGGTTCCAATGACACGGCGTGCCCACTGTTCGACTCTTAACGGCTGGATACTGTTCTGCCGAGTAATGCTGACTATATTATATTACTTTTGAGGGTAAAAGCTTGATAAATAGGGGCTAGAAGTACATTTCACAAAGTAAATGTTGAACGTAATTAAATTCCATTGAATATGACGGTTACAAGGGTGAGGTATATGTTACAGTTCTGCTTGCGCTTTCCACTGCTCGAGACTGTTTACGAATACGAGTTGTCTGTCGGCCTTTGAATATTCCTCTCTCATTCATATTTATGTATCCCGTTTGATAATATCGGTATTCTAAACACCTTTACTTAATTCAGAGAGCATATTATGACGAGTTACTTTCGTAGCCCTAACCTCCTGAACGAAAGTTCATATCCGCATCGTAAAATGTTACTTATATGCTGTTTATTAATATTTCGTTGACGGTCAGTGAATGTGACGCAGCACGTCCCGCGTGCAGGCGAGCCGCCCTCCGGGAACGAGCCGCGCGCGGCCGCCCGCCCCGGCCCGCCCCGGCCCGCTCGCGGACACGCGATGCGTTTTATAATTTCAGCAGTTCACTCCGCATACACTCTGCCTGTTTTGTTAACCTAAAAAAAGGTTACTATAATATGAAACCAACACTGAATGCTAATAAAACGTAATAGTTATCGCAATAAAAATAGCTTAATTAACGTTTCGCATGAACAAACAGCATACAATTTAATTTTAGCTTTGCTGAGAAAAGCGAGGAATTTTCATTTCACCTTTTGAGGATTTTATAAGCTGAGAAAATTCGTGGTGCATCCGAGATTATGGCGCTATTTCATATAAGACGTTTAGTAAGGGGAGGTGAGCTCCGCCAGCCGACGACGCGACGCGGGGCGGGCCGGGGCGGCACGGCGCGGGGCGGGGCAGGTGCTCGTGCGTGCCACAGAATAAAAATGACTCGTGATGATATAGTGATTACTTTTTACTGCTTTTATATCAATCAGAATATTTAGGGTTATGAAACCTACGTAAAATAAAATTTAAAATATAGGTATGTACCTACTTACTATGTACAATTTTAACACAGGGACATCGCGTGTGATATATATGCTCGAAATTAATTGCACTTAGAAGAAAAACAAACACTTAAAAGAGCTTGTTATATTTATAATTGAAAATAGTCTTAAAATTCTACTTCTTACAACATTTGGTATATATCAGAAATATTGTGTATGTTATTACGCGCGGTAAACGTCGGCCGGTGATACGCTATGAATTAACTAGCTAGAACAGATACTAAAAAAAATACAGTGCCGTCTAGAGACGCCCGAAAGAAGCGAAGCTTTATAGTATAGAGCGTAGGGCAGCGCAGTGGTTCGAGCGTAGGCCGCTCGGTAACCTGCACATGGTGGTTGCGGGTTCGATTCCCGCCGGGGTAAATTTCGGAAATGGCCTTTTCGTAATTTGCCCAGGTCTGGGTGACACTGCGATCGCCCCCAGTCCATTGTACGGTACCCATAGTACAAGTTAAATTGTGACTTTACATTTGGTGTGTCAGTGTAGGGCGATATTTATTAATGACCTGACAAAAGTCTGTTTCTTGTGTGTCATAACCATAATGTGGGCACGTTCGCAGCTAATCACAATAGCAGCCGGCGTGCGGAACCAATCACGCGTTTGTTTACCACGTTCCACTCCGGAGTCATTACTGGCCAATAAACCTGTTTTGTAAGGACATATTATGTACTTTTCAGATGACATTCAACAAAATATTAGGTACTAGCTGAGCCCGCGACTTCGTCCGCGTGGAATTTAACTTAACAAAAAAGCTTGCTTCCGCGTTCTGAGCCCGCGCGACGGGACCCATTTTTTAAAATGTAGTTTTTCTAAAATAAAAGTAGCCGCATTTGTTGCTTATAACAACAGCTAACTGCCAGTGAAAGTCCCGTCAAAATCGGTCCAGCCGTTTCGGAGATTACCCGGAACAAACACACAGACAGAACCGTAGCTACGGTGCTACGGCGACGTACCTACGGCGTAGGGACTTACCTACGGCGTAGGGACTTACCTACGGCGTTGCGACGTAGCTACGAGAAAGTTCAGCAACGTATTATGTGAGATCATAAAATAATTATACAGGTATTATGAATGCGATTTACCTTACAAATAGTAAAATAAATTAAATTAGTGAGCGGCTCGGTGTAGGCTTACGAGGCTTTAGTAAGATGTGCGCGGCTTGATGCTACTACATAGGTGGGTATAACTCTCTAGATTACTTCGTACACAGTCTCTTCATACCATCACTGGCTATTCATCTTTCACATATACCACACTTATATTTCATTTCATTATTTTCACAGAATTATTTTCTAATTGGAACATATAGAGCTACCAAAATCACAAGGCCTTGACATACAATTATTCAATACTAGTATTCCTAAACTTTAAAACTATGAACAATATTTTTTTCAGTTGAGCGTTACGTATGTGATTAATTAATAATTATATTTCTTCAAGCTGTCCGTGCTAACTTGTAATTGGCCTTTGTCTGGTTATATTTATACATATTACATGTTTTAGCTGTAAGTTACCTGAAGATTTTTTTTAAGCTCTATGTAATAAGTCTATAAGCAACCTCATAAGTGGATAATATTACTCGTGAGTAATGTTTTAAACAAATTACCTCCGTGTAGAGGTCGCTATGGACAACGTTAAATAAATTAAAATTGAAAAATTTGCACAGGCTCAATTGGGTTTTTGAAAAAAAATATGATTTTTTAATGTATTTTGGAACTTTATTAATAATAATATTGATATTTAATGCAAAGATCCAAAAAAAATTTTTTTTCAAATAATTATATTCAATTGAAAATTGATAGAATTTTAAAAAAGATCACGTGACTATAAACGCGCCAAGCTTGGTAGTTGTGACGTCATAATGTTATAGCTATTTAATAACAGTACCTACAGCGTTTACGGCTATTACACGTGACTAGTCAATAATATTGAAATTTATTGCTAAAAACGAGTTGTTAGTTGGTTACGATTGGCTCTGTGTGATAAAGGATTTATTAGGGCAAAGTCTGATAATATTCCTGATGTTGATATATTTATGATAACCAATTTTATACCATTTATTTCGACGTTTGTCATCTTGGGGAACATTTAAAAACATTTTTTCAGGAGTTGTTTTTGTAGTATTCATGCATAATGGTACAAAACAAGAACGATAACTTTGAGGGTCGACATTTTCAATATAAATATTTGAATATTTAACAATGACAACAAAATTAAATAGATCAAAACACTGTACTTATTATTTCTATATGAACTGCATTGAGGGAAAACTAACATTATGACGTCACACGTGCTCGGGTTTGTTCGGGAGCTGTCGGCGTGACTTCGGTACTGGATTCAAAAATTAATTTTTATTTTGAAATAACTTTTGAGTTATTGCGAAAATAAAAAAATAAAAAACGTTTTGTTTATAAAACTTATATATGATCTTTCCATTTATCACAAATATTTTTTTTTTTCAAAAACCCAATTGTGGAGGAATTTCTCGCTATGTGTATTGCTTTAATAAGTATTTTTTAATGTGGCTTTGCTTGCTTCGTTCAGACCCTGTCCAAGGATCGTGAATACCTACCTGCCATTTACAGTTTACACGGCACGGATGTCCTCACCTTTTACAGATAACATTATAATAATGTAATTTGGTTTAGTTATGTTGGACGCTTGATCATATGGGTAATTCAACTTGATAAACGCGTGTTCACAGACTCTCCATGGAGCTAACCATGAGAGTTTGCCATGGCAAGCTGGTCTAAGGCTATAGAAGGGGTGAGTGGTAGAGTTCTGCACCGTAATACTAGTAAAGCGGCGATTGAAAATTTATTTTATTAAGATTAAAATATTATTTGAGTAATGTTCCGGGTTATTAACAAAACAACTTATATAGACGTGTGAAAGGGGGGGCGGACCCTTTCGCAAGTAATGAAGCGGTGAGTCCGGCGAGCACGGCGCGGGCGCCAGCTCAGACGTGCCGGCGTGCGACTGCGTGACGTGCTGACCTCAATCACGTAACTGAGGCCAATATCTGAGCCGAACCGATCGGTGCCTAAGAGCTTTCTTTTACTCGATCGCTCGGAAGTAACAAAGAGTACTTTTCGTGTGTATTTTTTTATATAAAAGCCGTATATCCAGGTTGTCTAAAACGTAGTAAAAGAAACGAGTGACAGACGTGTGCACGCCTCGTTCGTTTAAACTCACTTGTCTTACATTATAATATAAATGTGGAAGTGTGTTTATATCAATTTGACTGTAAGTATCACGTAATAATGGTGTTGAGCTGTTTACGTACCGTAAGAGGTAAGGCATGCTCTCGAATAACATAGTGGCTACTTTACATCCCCGAAATCAACGAGTGGAACCGCAGCTAAATACATGAATAGTGAAATATGTCTCAATGATGGTTCATATGTTTGTTACCGAACAAGCTGTAAACAATATACGACGAATTATGAACACAGTGGAACACGCCTGCTTATAAAGGGGTGTTTTGGCGAACAATAACCCAATCCTAGTCCGCCACACAATGGCTTGATGAAGATCGCGCGCGCCGGCACCGGCAAGGGACCACTTTGTTTAAGGCTTTCTTTAATTATATGTTATCATTAATTATCAAGAACAAAAATATTTCTAATTAATGTTACAATTCAATGTTATTCTCATGAAAGAGCATAGAATGGTCTTAACACGGGACTAGGAGACTAGACTGGAATGAAACATATTGTAAACATATATATAATTGTAGAATTGGGATTTAAAGCATTGTCATTGCGATGTCGACGAATTGAAAGTTTCAAAGGCGTGGTTAGTTACGAGGAGCACTGCACTACCTGCATGATCTAATGCGGTTTTAGAGAATCAATTCAGGCTATTTCATCTACGGCCGCGTGTAGCGCTGCTTGCAAGATAGAGTTCCGGGGCCATTAATTCTCGGCTAATATTGTTGAAGTATTCACGGGGGCGCGCTCCGGCAGCGGCGCGGGGGGTCGCGGGGCGGCGCGGGGCCTGGGGGCCGGTTCCACTCAAATTCATTACGGCCTTTGTATTTTCCCGCATATTTTACCTTGTTTATGTGACAACATGGCTGACATTGTTGTCATTGTGAGGATTTAAGGCGTAGAAACTAGCTACTGATAAACACACTTTGGATTTCTTGAGTACCTAACCAGTGAAAGTAATGTGTGTTGTGAGAATGACTGTACTCCTTTGCTTAGTGATTTGGCAGGACGTCGTTTGCATAACATTATGCATTTATACTTCGAGAATACGGTATAAAATAAAAGAAATGAATAACACGTGGCTCGAAGCTCGGCACAGAGCGGCGCGCCGCCGTGTGCATTATATAAATTACCATGCCCGCGCCGCCCGCGCCGCCCGCCCAGCGCCGCCCGCCCAGCGCCGCCCGCCCCGCGCCGCAGCCTGCTCGCCAGGCAATATGTGCCAAGTAGGTACACATTAAACCAAATTGCCCATTCACGAAATTAGGATCTTACTGAACACTTGTTTTAAACGAGCCACATTAGGAGAGCGAACCACATGTGCGCTGTGTTTCCTACGATTCAACTTTCAAGGATAAAATCTAATACTCGTCTCAAAATTTGAAGAGAAAGAAAATACGTTCTGTAATTTCATTACTCGAGAACATGTAAGTACATTGACATCATTGAATCCCGTTTAACCTTCATCACAGACCTATCTTCAACAGCATCACTAAATAAAAAATCCAACCGCAAACATTTTTAGCTACTAATTGTCATTTTAACTGACGGCAACAGTTTGCTCAAACAACCGGAATACCGGGGGGTGTCATTAATTGTAACAAAAATGAGTCTCCGGGAGCCGGGCGGTCGCATTATTTAATTTACATTCCTCAGGGTCGACGACCGCTCTGTGATTCAAAGAAATTCTCACCGTTCAGTTAATTTTATAGAAATGAAATCATGGCAGGAATGACACTATTGCCTTTAAAACACATTGTGTACCTACCTACTTGTATTTATACTGTAGTGTATGTTGCAGTGACAACTAGCCTACTAGTTATTAAATACTTACATATTCCAAAACGATGCCTTATCGCTCCCGGCAGTTATCTGAGCCCCGTGTGCGGCTGTCCGCTCGCTGGGCGCGCGAACCGTGCAACGGCTGCAGTAACCGGCACTCAGCGAGTGTAGAGTGGTGACCTCCATCCTTCTTAGTTCGGGACTTTAGGTTACTGGTTACCACTACGTGGTTTTAGTGCCGTGTTTATGCAATGTATACTACGATGTGATAAGATAAGGGACAATTAAGTAATTTATTAAATTTGCAAGACAGTTGTCTATAACTGCTGGAGGTGGTAGATGGCTCTGGCCGTGACGTCACGGCTCCGTCTCCACATGATTTATAGGTTTAACCCCCCCTCTCCCTCTCGCGCTACGGGTCGAGGTCAACCGACTCGCTCCAACTCGCTGAAGCATCATTCACCAACGATTTATACCTCACAAAACTATTTGTTTTCTCTGTTCCGTCGAGTGGAAATATACCGAGCCTAGGGCATAAAATATTGTACCTTAAGATAAGAAATGTAGGCATTATCCTAGTTTCTTGGTCATAAAGGTAGCAACATTTACAAGGTGCCTGTATAGAATGAATAAAAAAGTCTGGGTATATTTTAGTTCAGCCGAAGAGGGTCCTGTCTGAAAGGCCGGTGTATTTGTACAATTAATCGTATTTGTCGTCGACCTACATAATATTTATTTTTCATTACTCATACTCTGAAAGTAGGTCTGAAGTTGCCTGAGAAGCGGGTTGAAAGTAATACTTTTCAGTAGTTTCACTTTCAACTGACAGCTGTCAAATTATAAAAAAAAAACTAGTTCCATTTTCACATTTCTATGGAACCATGTTCAAACTTTTTCTACAGTCACTCAATTACAGCACGATGTAAAATTGAAATAACATAAAGTTAAGTATTCATTCAAGAATATATTTTTTAAATGACTTAATTATAATTTAGTTTCAACAATTTCTTTAAAATAACATAGATTTGGGCAAAATATTTAAAGATAAAAATGAAAAATAATGGCTAAATAATGAAGTTGGCCGGCCAAGGAAAAAAAAAAACAAAATAAGCGGCAATCCGATTTTTTTTTCGAGTTGTAGAGTATTGTTTATACTTCCTTGTATTATTTCTTTAGCCAATTCCTGTCTTTATTTTTATTTTCCTTGTATTCGTAATGAAAAGCACAGTGTTTAATAGTACATTGTTACATGAGTGGTGAAAGACTTATTTTGTCCCTCGAACTATTAGCGCCCTCGCTACGCTCGGGCGCCAAACCCCGTCTCGGCACAAAATAAGTAACTTTCACCACTCATGTAACAATGTACTATTAAACACTAAAGGCGTCTCGGACATCTATTTATTAGCGGACTTTCAACCCCTTCCGCGCGTGGCCCCCACCCGCGCCGGGTGATCGTGATGTCCCCTCGATATTTATAAAGTGCCTTGCATCTGCGCTCGCACTTTACATAATATTATGATCACTTGAAGATATTCTCAAATTGTTACCCGGGACTGAACTTCAATAACCTACTTACTAACATCCAAATTACATAGTTATATCTTACAAGCTGCATTAAACATAAATCCTGGAGAGTATGTCACTGCCTGGTGCGTTGGGACTCTTAACAAGTGAAAGAAAACCAATTAAAATGTTAGTATGTATATTTTTTAATAAAAGTTTAGAGTTTGAGTTCTGGTAAACTTTTTACTAAAATCAAAAATTTTAAACGTATAAGTATGGATGTGGAATCCATCTGTCGCATGTGCTATGCAGATTTCACGTGGCATACATGCCTTAAAAATTCCTGCTCGGTAAGGTTCAACTATTGTTAGCCGCAAGCGCCGGGCCATTGTCGACAGCACTGGTTACATTGAAATTAAAATAAAATACATTCCGACGCGTCCGCGCCAGTTCCTACTCACAAAGCCTCCACATATATCATACAAACATTGTATGTAGAAAATATCTAGATGGCGACACGCATATAACGAATATTTGTTGAATTTCAATGCTGCTTTTAGTCCCCTGCTGCTAGTAGTTTAGTGCTAGTAGTTTAGGGTCCCCCTGTAGCTGCCTGCAGCATTGTTCTCGTGGCTCCATTTCGGACCAATCAATACCAATCAGGCTTCAGTTTTGACTCAAAGATCACGGTGCAATTAATTTGAAGATTTAAAAAGACATGAAGTATATGAATGAATACAAGGTAAACTATAATGTCACTCGAGAGAGAGTTGTATTAACAATAAACTTTTCCCAAATTCCTATTTATATCCCATGTTATCGCGCCATATCAATCATCAGGACCATGTTCCCATTTATGTTTTTACGAACAAACATACTCAGAGTGTAACGTCCCAAAGTTGGTAGTACTTGTTGTTTTACGAGTTGCGGGTCCTGCATTACCATACAGATAGGTCTACACGTGCAAAACAGAAAAGTTTCCGTGAACGATGCCCGTCGCCGTCGCTCTTATCCAATTGAATTTGTCAAATGGACGTGTGTTTTCCTCTCACACGCATACAAAAATATATATTAGCCCTATATAGGTAGTAAATTTTACATACAATATATATATATATGTAGGGATCAAGGCACTTATCCAGAACAAATAAACTATTCTTTACATTTTATTTTTATTTCTTTACACAGACAAACTTCTTTCACTTTGAATCTTTTCTGACAACTCCGTATTTTGACATAATGACAGTGACATATGAAAATCTAATGACATTTGCAATGTTACCAGTATTATTAACTAAAAACAATCTAAACAACAAAAATATTAAATCAATCATTCGACACGGCCGTCCTGTTCATTCATCTGTCCCAGATGAATCATCTTCTGGGGAAATCCAGGGTTTCATGAAGTCAGCTGAACTCGTCGTATTGAATGGGCCTTCGCTGTTTCCAATCTTCTTTACAATGTATCTATCATTCCCTTTGCTTTTTATTACTTCGTAGGGTCCAAGATACTTAGGGTATAATTTGGAACCTTGTGAAAACTGCGTCTTCTTTATGGCTACTAAATCGCCTATCTCATATGTTTTAGCTTCCTTTCTTTTCCGGTTGTAATTTCTTATATTTTCTTCTTGTATTTTCTGTATTGATTCTTTCGCCTTTTCTCTAAGTTCTTGTCGTTTTTCATTGTAAATTTCTATATTTTCTTGCTCTATTAATCTTTTCAAGTCGTCGTCTTTGTCTCTCATTTTGGTACCAAACATTAACTCGAATGGCGTCATTCCGATACTTCGTTGGTAAGTCCCGTTCAGGCAACGCTGTACATTAGATACCCATCGGTACCATTTCTCGGGGTCATCCGCGCTGAGTTTACTCAGTACAGCAATCATAATTTGGTGAATTCTTTCGACTTGACCATTTCCTCTGGGTTGGCCAGTAGTTATTGTATAGTGTGCAATATTCTCATCATTACAATATGTTTGAAATTCGCCTGAAGTAAATGCAGCATTTCTGTCCGTTATTATTCGTTCAGGTGAGCCAAACGTCTGCTGTTGTAGTCTTAATTTATCTAAAGTCTCTCCAGTGGTTAAAGTCTTAACAGGATAAATCCAAGTGAATTTAGTGTAGGCGTCTACAACAGTAAGGATATACTTGTAGTTCTTTTGAGTTGACGGCAAGGGTCCTAAATGATCGATATGGTATGTTGCTAGTGGTACATCACCTTTATCGATTGAATGTAGTATGCCTTCGTTTTTGCCTCTTTTGTGTGAAATAAGGATACATTCCACACAATTTGTTATTACTTTTTTAATCTTCTCAGGTAAATTTTCGATGTAGTATTCTCTGTTAATCAGTTCTTCCGTTTTATCCACTCCGAAGTGTCCTTTCTCGTGGGCTTTCCGAATAATTTCATATTGCATTCTTTTGGGCACGACTATATTCCTAATTCCATTATTTTCTTTGTATAATAGATCGTTTTGTACAACAAAATTATGATAAGGTTCTCTCTCTATAACTTTCTTCAAAAGCTTTATATGTTCGTCTTCGTTTTGGGCCTTCTTTAATCGGGCGGTAATTTCTGTATTACAGAGTATTAAGCAGGTGGGATATCGACTTAATGCGTCTGCGTGTTTCATCCTTGAGCCTGCTCTGTGCTCTATTTTATAGTCATATTCTTCTAGAAGCAAAGCCCAGCGGGCTACTCTTGGAGGTAAATCCTTTTTTTGTAAGGTCATAGTCAGAGCGGCACAGTCAGTAACAATTTTAAAATGAATACCTAAGAGATATACTCGGAACTTCTTTATAGCTGTGGCAATGGCCAAAATTTCAAGATAATAACTGTGATATTTTCTTTCAGCTGGTGTTGTCTTCTTGCTCATATAGTGAATCGGATGAAGTTGATCGTCTTTAGGGTTTCTCTGTAGTAGAACAGCTCCGTAACCATCAGCGCTAGCATCTGTGTGTAGCTCAGTTTCTAATCCTGGGTTATAAATCCGAAGAACTGGTGAACTGCATAGTACTTGTTTTAATTCTAGAAAAGCTTTTTCGCTATTTTCATCAAAGTCAAACTTGGCGTCCTTCTTCAACAAATCTGTCATCGGTTTTGCAATAAGGGAATAATTCCTAATAAATTTTCTGAAATATCCTGTCAACCCAAGGAAGGATTGAACAGTCTTTACATTATTTGGTTTCTTGAATTTCGCTACAGCATAAATTTTCTCTTCAGACGGTCTTACTGTGTTACCACAGATTACGTAACCAAGATACTGGATCTCTTTCTTCAAAAAATGACATTTTTTCCAGTTAAACTCAAGACCAAATTCCTGTCCCCTCTTTAGCACCTTCTCCAGCTTTTCGAGTCCCTCTTCTTCTGTTCTAGAAGGGATGATTACATCGTCGAGATAAACTAGTAGAGTACCATCGGTTATTAAATCATGAAAAATGTCATTGATAAATCTTTGGAATACAGATGGTGCTGTACACAATCCAAACGGCATTTTCGTAAATTCATATTGACCTTGTGGAGTAACAAATGATGTGTACTTCTGACTGCCTTTATGTACTTTTACGTGTAGAAAACCGTTTTTTAAATCGAGAGATGTAAATACTTTTGCTTCTTTTAATTTGTCAATCTGATCTTCTATTATGGGAAGTGGGAATCGCTCCTTTATAACTTTCTTATTTAATTTTCGATAATCCACGCACATTCGTCGAGATCCATCTTTCTTATGAGCCAGTACTATAGGAGATGCGAAATCAGACTTGCTTGGTTTTATAATTCCTTTATCTATCCATTCTTTAATTTGTTGGTTTACCATATCCATTTCTAAAGGTGATAGACGTCTTGGGTTTTGGAAAACAGGGTCTTCATCGGTCAGTATTATTTTCAATTCTATATTACTCTCTTTCTCCTTTTCGTTAGGCTTATACTCTTCACACATCTTATAAATCTTGTCTTTGTATTTCGAATCCTGAATGTCATATCGTTCATTCTTTTCTTCTACTAAAAGTGTAAGATGTACAATCTTTTCCATGTGAATTCCATCTGGAGTAAAGTTAACTTCAAAATCTTCTAGTATTGGATTTCCGATTATAATGCTAACAGGTATCTCATTATCCTTAACAACATGAAACTTGACGTCGGCATGGTGTCCATCGATCTGTACGTTTGCAGTAAATGCTCCTTCTGTATAAAGTTTTTTCTCAGCTATACCTGTAAGACATGTTGTCGCTTCTGTGTCATAATTTTTAATTCCTTCTTTAATCTTCTCAAACTCCGATTTTGCAATCAGGTTGACGTCGCTTCCAGTATCTATCAATGATGTTATTTCTACGCCGTTAATTTTTATTTTCTTATAGGGAACTTTCTCTTTTCTATTTGAATGTTGGATGTTCAGAGCTTTCTTGGCTTTATTAGAGCACTCAGGAGATTTGTGGCCAAATTCGTTACATTTAAAACATTTGATTCCTTTCGTGCATCCAGGTGTTTGATGGTCTAAGTCACCACAATTGTAACATCTTTTAACATGCTGCGGCTTGCGATTTACATTACCAGAAGAGGCATTACCAGTCTGTGCAGGTTTATTAGTCATCTTCTTTCTAAAGTCACTGTAAATATCCAACTTCTTGCGAAAATCTTTCATGTCTGTAGCTCCATACAAAATTGACTTATTGGACTCTACATCACGAATTCCATCTATGACATATTCTATGAGCGCAGCGTCTTCAACTTTGCCGTGCAGTGCCAATTCTTTCATAGAAAGGAAGTATTGTTGATAAGTCTCATCATTCTTCATTTTACGTGAAGCCAATTTTTTGTGAATAACTGCACTATTAATCTTCGGTCCAAATTCTTCTTTTAGCGCATTCTTCAAAGTCGTATAGTCTTTCACTCTTCCAAAAGACCGTAAGAATAATTTTGCAGTTCCATCCAAAAGTCTTTTAGCATAGACCAGCTTCTCAACCTTGCTCCACTTCATAACTTCTGCGGCATCTTCAAATTCATCAATAAACGTTTCAATCGGGTATGTGTCATCACCAGTAAAAACTGTCATCGCCTTCTCCAAATCTTTAAATGAGATCTGTACGTCGACCCCATGTTCTTCATCTTCAACTTCTTGGGAGATTTTTTTCGGCGGCATCTTGTTGCGTAATGATCGTCTTCTAGTCGGGCAATATGTTGGTCTTGTTAATGCCATGTGATATTTTCCTTAGATAAACATTACGTCATTCGTTACAATATTATCACATTTTGTGCGTTCATAAGCTGGCAACATTTATTATCATATTTTCTGCATTCATAATCTGGCAACATTTACGTCTTGCATCGTCGGTAAAGCAGGTTCCTCAAGCCATAGACATTCGTAATAGGTACTTCGGCTATTGGTCGAGTAGGCAAACAGGGTCGGTAAAACAGAGCAACGCCACCATTACCTCGAGATGTTCAAAATCCAATGCCGATTTTCAACGACAGTCTTTACACCTTTCAGTAGATCTGTTCCAGAAAATGTTGATCCCGGACGAGCCCCCAAAAGATGTAGGGATCAAGGCACTTATCCAGAACAAATAAACTATTCTTTACATTTTATTTTTATTTCTTTACACAGACAAACTTCTTTCACTTTGAATCTTTTCTGACAACTCCGTATTTTGACATAATGACAGTGACATATGAAAATCTAATGACATTTGCAATGTTACCAGTATTATTAACTAAAAACAATCTAAACAACAAAAATATTAAATCAATCATTCGACATATATATATATATATATATATATATATATATATATATATTTTATATGTATATTGCTATCGAATTTCGGAAATCGAAAATATATTTTAATAATATTATTATAATAAATCCGCTATGCAGTGAACAAGATTAAATAAAGTGCATTCAAGACGAGAACCTTGTTGGGGTATCATATGCTCTTGATAGGCAGAATAACACGTAATGAAAAAAGTAAACCCACCAAAACAATAATGATCAAAAAGCGTTGGTAGGTAGTTTAAAATGTTGGCATTGAGCAGTCGATGAACACAGTTTGAACAAAACCGTTTCCACCAAAGCAGTATTTAACAATGGACTTTAAAGAAACTAAATATAGAATATTATTTAAATTGTGCCGTGCAAAATTGTAACGTGTAACGTGGTTGTCATGCTCCCAACGACTTGATCCCGACTTGAGTCCGGAACTCAGTTAAAGAGATGTACCGGCACAGGAGAGGTGTGCAGTGGATGTGTTATACCTACCTGCGCTTTATTGCTTTAAGTACTACGCCTGCAGGTAGATAAGATTGTCCAGCCTGATTCCATATCCGTTGAACATTGCTACAAAACTTCAGTGTTGATTTAAATGTTGACAGTTATATTAAGGAAAAAACGTTCATACGTAGGATTAAAATAACAAAATTCACGTACTTTAAAACTATTTATTGATTTAATTGTAAGCAAGTATGATAGTAGCATATAAGTTTTAGCAATACAAGAGTATTTGGTCACAAGACTTCACGAGAGCTCGTATAAATTAGCGTGGATGAGTCAGCGTTTTGTCGCAACACTCGTAAATTAATCAGTTATGCATTAACTTTGTTCCCGAGTTACCAACGAAACTAACTCCAACACCTACGCCATCTCCGCGGCCATTGCTGTTCGAGAACTAATATTTGTGTTTTACAAAAACTTCCCTTCTGTAGGAGCCTGTAGAACAAAAGTAAGTTTTATACCATTTTAAATATTAATGGGAAAACTTTATATTATTGGTTGATAAAGGATCGAATTATACAACTTACTCCAGCTGTTCGCACCGAAGGAATGTGATGTGTGTGTGTATTGCACAGTGGCGACGATCGAACTCGCGTTATGAATTAAATAAAATGTCTTCGGGAGTGATGTACGGCATATTAGCCACTTTCGATCATGTCAGTAATGACTGGGACAGTTTTAAGTCACGTTTGTCCCAATGGTTCATCGCGAACGACATAACCGACGCAACGGACAAAGCCAAGGTCAAGCGACGAGCAATACTTTTGAGTGCATTCCTAGCTACGGGTTTTATTGGTTGTTCCCGCGCGCTCTCGTATATTGCACAGCATCAGTTCCAATTGCGGCAATATTGTACCTACCGCTATGGATCCCTGAATATTAGCGCGAGGCGGATCTCGAGATAATATAGCAGCGGCTATCATGGGGAACCATCAAATGTCTGTGTAAAGGTATTTTCTATGAAAACTCAAAACTCAACATTGTTTTTAATCATGTAAGCCAACAAAGCATTTATGAATAGTCAGAATCTACCACCGGTTCAGAATGCTGCTTCCACTGAGAAGAGCCGGCAAGAAACTCAATGGTTACTCTTTTCAATGAATGAAAGACGGTGTACATTCTCAGGAACAGCATAAAAAAATAATATGAGCAGGCAACACCATTGCCACTAAATAGCTAATAGTAAATAATAATCAAATCTCACTCAGATTTAGGAATGTAAATAAAATGAGAAAGCGTGTACGTGAATGTAAAAAACTGTGAATGTAAAACAAATGAAAAAGTGTGATGTGCATACCTACTCATACTTACATCAAATTAAACGTTTACGAACCAAAATAATAATTAATAAAACAGGGGTGGATAATATGATAATTGCTTTGGTGTGATGCCTTCCATGCTAAGTAAATAAATAGTATTTAACGACAATGTTGTTAAGAGGCAAGTGAGTGGCCCAATCCCCGCAAGCAGCACCCGCGCACGAGCATGACTTGAAAAGCGGCATCACTCTCCTCAACCATAATAGAGGGAAGAGGGTGACCCGCTCCACAAAGCCACCGCAAACAAGGACATTGCAGTGAGCATGACCAACACCTCACCTCAGAGACAACAGTTCAGCAAGGATAATAAGCATGAGGTATGGTTTATTACATAGAACATTTGTTAATTATTATTTTAAGTGTTATGGTTATATTGTGGCTTCTACATTTCATACATGATCTAAATTACGTAAGTAGATGCAAAATGTAGAAATTGTGATTGTATGTAAAGAGATACACATATAATGATAGCTTGCGATTCGATAAAATGAATGTGATTTGTAAGATCCTATAGATTTTTCTGAAGCGCGTATTTTAGCGTACCCTCTTGTTGTAACGATATATTATGGGAGAGTGACATAGCTAGGCAATTGCATCTCAAAAACTTGGAAACAGCCTAATAGTATCGGGTCTCGGCGCGGGCTCCGGCGGGCGGCGCGGCGGGCGGCGCGGCGGGCGGCGCGGCGGGCGGCGCGGCGGCGCGGCGGCGCGACTCGAGCGGGCGTCGATCGCTTGCGGGAATACTAATAAAAACAAATTGCAACAACTTTTTATCAGGAATTCTGGTCCGAGCAGTTCCCGAACGGGCGGATAGCGGTATATTGAATAAGCTACAGCGCTCGGTACAGGGAGACGGTAATAAAACGCTACTGCCGGGACATCGGTTTAATAGCCGAATTAATGCTAAGGCACTTCGCAGTAAACACGCCAACTGAAAGGCGCTATTTATGTGGACAAATCAAATCTCGAATTGATCTACCGAAAAGGAAGATAGTTTATTTTACCTTTCCTGAAAATAGGTGTCTATTAGGCTACTTAATACACAATACAATGAAATCGTTTCTATAATTTATAAAACACTGCGCAATAATTAATCGAATGTGCTAAAAGTTAGTTTTGTTATCAAATTCAGGTATTTTATTTATTTATTTATTTATCAAAAACTTATAGCTATTATAACAGGTTGACCTAATTCAATAGCTAAGCAACACAATTCCAACAGTACTTAATTATCTATAGCTACTAATGTTATTAATGTCGCTCCTAGGTTTTAATTAGATGCATCTAAAATTGAAGCTGGTAACCGCACCTGCAGTGCTGGTTGGTCGGTGGCCGCCGTTCATAACGGTTTCAGGGCGGAATATAATCCGAGCTAGCCGTAGCAGGTGACGTCACAGCTGCCGAGTGTCGTCATCCGCCATTAATAATGTCAGCGAGGACTCACCGCGCGGCGCGCGGATACAGCAGCGGGAAATGTACATGCATGGGCGACACCAACGCGAGGCGGATTAATGTGTATCGTGATTTAACAAATCCTGTAGCTGTGAGACAGGAGCGCATCCCTGATATGAATGACATTATTATGTGCATTATGAACCATTTAGTTTTATCGAAAGCTTATGTACTGTGTTTAAGCGAGAAAATACCGAATACTCGTAAAATGATTGACAATTAGAGTCACATAGGTGTTCATAAAATGTCAAAATTTAGAAATGTTATACATAATGATGCACCATAACGATGAACGTCATTTCCCCAAGTGTCGCAACTTCAGTATAGCATCCCGCGCAAATTCGCCAGACGTTAAGAAAAGTGTGGCGTCTGGCAGATTGATTCCATATATGTATAGTTTTTGATTTGCCCATCCACATACCTTTGAAAAATTCCTGTATACAGGTATACATAAAGCTGTTTTGAATGTGGCTTATATTTTTTCGAAGTAAATAATTTGTAAATCTATTGTAAGCAGGTTATTATGAAAATCGGAAAAACGTGTAATGATTATTATGTACCGATCAAAAAGAAGGAAATAACAAGAGCCGACAATTTATAACGAGGCGACAAACGCTGAGTAAAAGGGAGAAAGTTTTCTATTTACGAGTTCCACGGCCGACCGTGACGAAGTAAATCATCGGAGCCAAGTCCGCGCTGAAAATACCGAATAACTTTGCGGAATTATGTTCTGATGTTATTTGTGAAGAAATTACAGAGGGGGTCGGAGCTACCGTGGTTGCGCCGCGCCGTGACGCTTGACGCGGGACGAGGGTCCTCTGTGGTCGCTACTGAACTTCCTACTACATATGACGTTGATGTTATCAAGTTGATAAGTCACTGGACTTCGATCGTGTTGAAACTGGTATGGAGTAGTATATTTTAAACAAAATTGCTTGTAAGTGCGCTATGGAAGCCGCTTCCGCCGCATCCCATGCGCAGACAATTTATCCTTCTACACACACATTAGCATTTTAATTGCGCGTCACAAGGTGAAATGGGTAGCACTTGCCTGCGGGTGTGCGGGTGTGCGGGTGTGCGGGTGTGCGGGTGTGCGGGTGCCGACCCTTCCAAGATTCAAAGGTGTGTATGAATTTCAAAGAATAATATAAAGTTCGTATAATCACTCTATTTTACGAATAACTATTTGAGTAGGTAGTGTCTACTACTTATAAATATATACTATCAATCATTAAATAATAGTATAAGTCAGAACGCGTTTAAATCAACGCGGAATATTTCTTAGGTTACTTGTAAACCTACCTGTTCAAGAATTAATAATACATCCCGCTCGAATGAATGTCTCTTGGTATACGTCATGCCTCTTGGTATACGTCATGCCTAAATAAGAAGTCTTCTGCAGTAAAATGATTGATTGATGCAAGCCATGGACTCGGCAACTGAACACAACAAGAACTCCTATGACGAAGGTTCAGATGCCTCAGTTAGTGTGGCAGCAGCAGGCGGGCGAGGGGCTGCCCCGGGCCAGTGTGGGGGCACGCGGACCCACATGAATAATGTGCAAGTTTAATGGTTTAAGTCGTTTGTCTTTGTCCGTTACGTTTACGACGACGTAAAATTATATTTTGATATTTTAAAACGTATTCTCTGTAACTTCGGAATCTTAAGTATTATAAATTAAATTTATTGTTATCCTCGTGAGGACAGTGGGGTAATTACGTTGGCGTGTGTGCGCAGCAATCTGCGGCACAGATGTCATCCACTCTTTGTGTGTGTGTTCAAGTGAGCTCGTGTGCGAACAATCAGACGCACGGAACGCACGCGCCTGACAAACTTGTAATTACTTCGATGCAACTTTAGATTTTGTTGACCTATTGAACTATTTGTTCGGACAGCCACTTTAATCTGCTGTCGTCTAAAGGAAGGTGCATTTTATTCGGCTTAAACAAAAAACTAAACACTCGATTTAAACTTACATAATAGGTAGTCACAAAAACGTATCTCTTAATTTAATTAATTATTAATTAATTTTTTTTTTTTTTTTATTATTTACATTTATCAGTGATTTTGCGACGCCGCTGCAGCTCTGATACCATATCGATGGGGAATTTATTGGCTTGGCTACCGATGAGACGGACCATCTTACCTCACTCCGCCGGTCTTTGTGATGAGGTAAATTATGACACAAGAATTGAATAATCTAAGCAATATATATAACTAACATTATATACCTATAGATCTATCTCACGGAGGAGAAAGTACTCAAACAAACATTATTCACGCATAAGTATTTATTTCGCTAGTCATTGGGAGCATGAATATTGCTCTAACCTAGAAAAATCTAACCTAGTTTGTTATAGACATGTTCTCTACAAAGTAATTTAGAAGTCGTTTTTATTGTAGGTAATTATTTTATCAATAAGCCATGTAATCATTCCTTCTTTGAAGAAAAAAAGTAGTGAAGTTATAAACAGTTACGCCAAAGGTATTATTATAATATCCTCACGGGTTCTAGACAAGCCCCACGCTGTCAGGTAGTTACTTCACCATCAGTACAAACTCTGAGAAAATCCAATTTGTTTTCAATCAAACCGATTTCAAGAAACGATCGGTCTTCATTAAGAAGCTATAAATTACAAACTACCGCGAGCAGTAGCTCGAACGCTTTGAGCTAAATTGCTCTACACTGTTTCAATCTCAAACTTCAGTTGAGACCCAAAACCAATAGTAAACTAACCATCAGACATCCTTCGAACGCATAGTGTATAGTCACAGGCTAGTAAATGACATAGTCATCCGGCGCAAGACTGAGTAGCTAATAATCATAATCCGCATTATATGCCCGCTCGGAGACGATGGCTGACTGTCGGCTTACTGTATACTGTGGTGTAGTCTCATGTGAAAGTGAGCATGCTTGTTTGTATTAACCGCGCTCTATCAAGCGTAGTAACCTCGCCAATTGATGTAACTTTGAAATTGTATGAATGAATATCGTTTGGATTCGCGATGGGTGCGCTTGCGGAGTGCGGCGTGTGCTCCCGCTCGGCCTTGAGTAGTTGACCAGATGAGTAGTGACGCGACTTTATGTGCTATTATGATTATTGCTAAAATCACTCCCACTTTCCATGGAGGAGAGGTACCTACCCTAGAATAATTTTGCTCTCGACATTTGAGCATATCTTTGGAGCGGTAACAAATTTATATAATTGTGCCAGGCATGTAGTCCTAATTGTCTCCGAATAAAAAACCTGTGACATACAGACAAACGGACAGACGGGGGACTGACAGACGGGCATGGATAAACTATAAGGGTTCCTTAGTGACTAATCAACGCTAAAAATACATCAACATTAGTGCATTTTGGGCGGCCATATTGCAACTGCGATTTCTTCGAGGCAAACTTTAGACGAAGGATTTTAAAACGAGGTGATCCGAGTCGCTGTCAGTTATAACTAATGAATCGATTAGCAGCTTCAGGCGCCGCGGCCGGCGCTAGGGCCGCGGCCGGGTCGCACGCTCCGGCTGCGGTTAAACCAATGAGTTTCTGAATTAAAACGTTTGCTGATCCATTAACGCTGATGCGTTATTTTACTATCGCTTTTATTATTTATGTACTATGTACTTACACTTGCTGAATACAAATGATTTTATTTTAACCCTCTCTATGTGTTTTAACCTTACTTTACCCTTTAAGCCTTAGACAATCTATAACATCTCTCTGGTTTAAGCAAACGAGACGTCTAAGCATGATGACGTCTAAGCAAAAATTCATTTAGTTCGTGTTAACCGCACCTCTCTTAACTAATCATGGTGTAATACCGAGTGGGCCCATGAATATTTTAATATATTGCACAATAATTATCTAAAGAATGTTGTGTGTATATGTTATGTATATATATGTTATGCATAATATATGATGACAGGTGCGGAAAAAGAAACAATAGTAATAAATACAGAGCAGGGCATCAAAGGGTAGGGATGTCGTAATAAAACATGACCGCTACGTATGTACGACCGGTCTGCGGGCGGGACGTGCGCGTGATATATTGCGTTCGCACCTACTCTATACACATTATGAGTATTGATATAATCATAATGACACCAGGCTTGTTTTGTGTCGTTGCACATTGCAGTTTATTAGGGTCAGGTTATTCCTGAATTAATACTGTAATAAGAAAATAAAAAGCATTTGTGCATGATATCGCCGGAATGAGCCCACGCACGTTACTTATTGTTGGGATTGATCCGTGTCATCGAAAATATCGAAATAATACGTGTTCATGGTAGGAACATAATAGGTTAGTACATGACTGAACGTAATCAGTTACAATTGTTAAATTACCGCTCGCGCTGTGATCTTAATGAACTTTATAAGCCAAGATAGTTTCGTAATATTGATTTCATATCATAATTTTAATTGCTCTAGTTATACGTGCATGGCGACTGAAATATTTTTATAATAATGACATGCACCTTTGATATATTCATATTTTTACAGACCAAAATGGGTTTCATTTCTAAAAAAGTTGACTTTTCGGGCATGTCGGAATATTCTCATGAGCTTTAGTAAATCCTGAGCCACCATGGCTGAAGACGGTTTGGTTTAAATATTAAATTTTACTTCAGCTGGAGGCGCTAGCACGTAACACAGTAGTGCTGAACCTCCCCCGAGTGTAGTGGGAGCGCTTCGTAGCACAATTATTTCCGTCTGTGCTACGCCGTAGCACTACATAAATACACAATGGCGCTATGGAACGTTGCTACGCCGCCTGTCGATATGATATTATTTATTTTCGGATTGCAGCTGGTCTGAACTAGGTTTATTTTATAATGTAAATTCAAATAAATCGTCTCTTGCAAGATCACTTCGCTCATTTGCTTCTACATAAAATATGAGTATCGATACTATGCGTGAAGACTTGATGCAATGCAATACGACAAGCCCTATGCGTGTGGTCACGGTCCGATTTGTTATTATTTTCGACATCGCGTTACGTGTTCACCGATAGTCAAGCATTCATATTGAAGTAAACTAATAGGTTGCGAATTCACCCGGCTACTTATCTGGAAACTTGTGTGTATCAGGATGAGTAGAGTAAATAGTTAGTTTAAGCTTAAGAAGTCAACATTTATGTAACTTAATTCAAGCGGGTCACAGGCGTTTGCTTTTTTGCGTTTGCTTAGTTTATAGCTGTTATACATTAGGTAGGTACGAGAATTTATTAAGTTTATAAAATCTCAGAGCACGGCAAATAATAACTCCAACAAAAAATAAATCCTACTAATATTATAAATGTGAAAGTTTGTGAGTGTGGATGTATGTTTGTTACTCCTTCACGCAAAAACTACTCAACGGATTTGGATGAAATTTGGAACACAGATAGTTTATAACCGCGATTAACATATATGATACTTTTATCCCGATAACCCCGAAATTTTTGTTACGTTAAATACTACGCGGAAGAAGTCGGGGAGCACAGCTAGTAGGTTTATATAATTTTGTAAACGTCAGCTACACAATAACGGACCTGGATTTGTCTCATGAGGTTTTGTTTAATTTCATCAAGTCGCACGTGACAGGCGCTCCCCCTCCCCCCGCACAGGCGGAGTAGAGGCACGGGAGCGCGCGGCGGCGGCGTAGGATTTCCCGCGGGAGGCCGAGTACTGTGCACGGAGTACTTAATATATGTGCGCGTACATCAAAGCAACACGATGTTATTAGTCATACTAACGGAATATTAAACGACTAGCTGCTACTTCCTCGATGTTTTAAAACGAAATCATAGCGTTTTTAAAACCAGGCTATAAGCCTGGAGTACCGAATGATATTATTGTACACTGTTTCTGGTGCGAGAAAAACGTACAAAATAGATTCCTGTATGCTAGTTTTTTAGAACATACATTCTGCCATTTATATTTTTACAACTGAGAAACGTTATTACGCCCTTATTTTTTCGGCGGGGGCTAAAAATGAAAAATGTATTAGCGTATCGTATTCATGGATTGTATTAGCCTTCTTAAGTATTAGTAAGACGTATATGCCTATCGAATACGGAAACAAGAACGTCATTCTGATGAAATAGAACCAATAACATTCAGTGGAGTAAGCAAAAAATAAACAGCCAATAGTCATTTGTTAGGCGAACGGCGAACTATTCGTTATTATGTATGTAATGTGCCGGCTGCGGGCGCATATTGCGATGCGACCGCTGCTTTATTACAGGTCAACCCTTTGTAACTAACCTTGTTTATGCGCGCTTGTTTATTTTCTACACTACTGCCCGAGGGGAGGAAAAGAAAAATAATTTGGCTGCGTGCAATCCCAACCGGGACAATTCGCCTGCGCGGGGCGGTTATTAGTTAAACATGTTCTGCGTGGAAACTGAGCCGCATTTGGCGCGTGCACCTCAGTGCAGTGAGCTGTACCACGCATTGGAGACGAGCCCAATTGGCCGCGGCTCAAAGCCGGCCCTGCACGCTCGGGGACTCTTGGGAGCACTTCCAATCAACGGACAGAATGCTTTACTTCTTAATGCGTTTAATATAGTTTTGGCTTTCAATTTAGTAAGTCAACATTATTGCTAGTCTGCATATAACTACCAGTTCTATGGCCAAACTGCTCCATACAAGAATGTTAAAGTTTATTTCGTGCAGGACAGTGAAGAAGACATGATACATGTCATAGAGCAGGTAGTCTGTGGTACAGACAGCGGCTCGCTCACCGGACCATTATTCTCTCCGCTCTGAAAATACCTATGTCCGATAATGTAATAGTACATTGTTACATGAGTGGTGAAAGTGACTTATTTTGTCCCGAGACGGGGTTTGGCGCCCGAGCGTAGCGAGGGCGCTAATAGTTCGAGGGACAAAATAAGTCTTTCACCCGAGGTAAACACTGTGCTTTTCATTACGAATACAAGGAAAATAAAAACAGGAAATGGCTAAAGAAATAATACAAGGAAGTATAAACAATACTCTACAACTCGAAAAAAAAAATCGGATTGCCGCCAATTTTGTTTTTTTTTCGTTGGCCGGCCAACTTCATTATTTAGCCATTATTTTTCATTTTCATCTTTAAATATTTTGCCCAAATCTATGTTATTTTAAAGAAATTGTTGAAACTAAATTATAATGAAGTCATTTAAAAAAATATATTCTTGAATTAATACTTAACTTTATGTTATTTCAATTTTACATCGCGCTGTAATTGAGTGACTGTAGAAAAAGTTTGAACATGGTTCCATAGAAATGTGAAAATGGAACTAGTTTTTTTTTATAATTTGACAGCTGTCAGTTGAAAGCGAAACTCCCGGGCCGGAAAAGTATTACTTTCAACCCGCTTCTTAGGCAACTTCAGACCTATTTTCAGAGTATGAGTAATGAAAAGATATAAACTTTTCCGCACCGTGCTGGGATATGCAAGTTTCAATACATAGTATAAAACAAAGTCGCATCCCGCTGTCTGTATGATGCCCCTATGTATGCTTAGATCTTTAAAACTACGCAACGGATTTTGATGCGGTTTTTTTTAATAGATAGAGTGATTCAAGAGGAAGGTTTTTTACGTATAATACTTGCATAATACAATAGAGAAACACTCATAAAAAATACCCGTGCGTAGCCGGGGCGGGTCGCTAGTTTAAATATAAATGCTGTTGGTGAACTTAGCCATAAACAGAAATTGCGGCGAGAATGGCCCGGCGCGCGGCGCTACAAGCTGAACAAACAAAGCTATTAGAAGTGAAACTGTACATAGGTTATAGTAACTAGTAGTACGCGCAACAGCATTATATCACACATGGATCACTGGAACACCCCTAATAGGAAATACAGATGATGCACCTTTATTTATTTTTTCAATCGCAAGACCCCTGGTGTCGAGCCCATTCGCTGTCCCGCCCGCGTCCACTGAACTACGTGGAAGTGCGTCAGTCAGATTCCTCGCAAAATTCTCGTTAATATTTTTACAGTTTTAAATACCTTGTGACGCTTTGTAGTAAACACATTTCAGGAGAACTAATTTCACGTCGCTCTTAAAGCAACACATTTATTAGACCGCCATCTTATAGGTATATATATATTTTCCTTATCAAGCAATATAGAATTGATAAATTAATAGGTATCATTAGGAAGCTCGTTCAGTAATAATCATCCAGTAGTTATCTCGTGACTTGATAAATGAAGCGAAGATCGAGTCCCCGCGGGCGCGGAGGCCTCCAACTGCGCGTTCAAAGGAATTAAATGCCGCGAAGAGAAATTAATTGGCCGGCCTTGTGTTTAATATTAAATTTCTCAGAACATTTTTGTAATGTTGAAATGAAATAAGATACCTAAACTGATATTAAAATAACATAATCCTAATGAAAATGTTTTAGCCGTTGAATTCGTGACCACATGAACGTATTTGAGATAGTTAGATGACAAGTTAATCGTAAGCTATTAATTAATTACACACATGACATTACATTAGCTAGCGGTGAATCAATTTCCACCGCGCATCACAGCTGTAAATAAGATGTAAATAATGCACATTATGGCTTATTCTTCCACTTCACCGAACTACTTATGTTTAAGTTACTATTAGGTATAAAAGCCTTCGACTGTGATATTATTTTCTTTTATTTCAAACATGTAAAACCACCTTGTTTTAAAATAAATTGGTAGAAAACGCATTTGATTGTCTACATAAATCTAAAATATTTATAGATAGTAGTGTCTGGACCAGTCTGGACAATGAAGCAAATTAAGTCTGGACAATAAAGTAACCGAGCCGACTCATGTCTTATGACCACAAATACTGGATTTGATCAAACTAAGCCGACGCAATGCGGACAGGCCAGTGTACATTATGAACGTTGCGGGCGGTGCGGGCGCTGCGGGCGGTGCGGGAGCTGCGGGCGGTGCGGGCGGTGCGGGCGCTGCGGGCGGTGCGGGAGCTGCGGGCGGTGCGGGCGGTGTGGGCGCTGCGGGCGGTGCGGGAGCTGCGGGCGGTGCGGGCGGTGCGGGCGCTGCGGGCGGTGCGGGAGCTGCGGGCGGTGCGGGAGCTGCGGGCGGTGCGGGCGGTGCGGGAGCTGCGGGCGGTGCGGGAGCTGCGGGCGGTGCGGGCGGTGCGGGAGCTGCGGGCGGTGCGGGAGCTGCGGGCGGTGCGGGCGGTGCGGGCGCTGCGGGCGGTGCGGGAGCTGCGGGCGGTGCGGGAGCTGCGGGCGGTGCGGGAGCTGCGGGCGGTGCGGGAGCTGCGGGCGGTGCGGGCGGTGCGGGAGCTGCGGGCGGTGCGGGCGGTGCGGGCGGTGCGGGAGCTGCGGGCGGTGCGGGCGGTGCGGGAGCTGCGGGCGGTGCGGCCAGCCCCCACCCCTGCGCCCTCTCATCGATATCAATCGCTACCTACATGCATAGTAATTGACAGGTCATTATTACATTATAATAATAAACATTACTCATAAGTGAAGCTAAATTATTTTATGAGCAGTCGGTAAGTAACCTTGTAAATTATCTGCGGTTATCGAGATACCTACTAAATAATTAATTATTTATGATTGGACTGGGTCATATATCTCCTCCGGGGAAAAAGCTATTGATTGATAAGATCACAAACAGGCTGAACATCTAGTAAAAGAACAATAAACTGGCTGTTGAGTCATCCACTCACCAGGACGACAGATGCGGGGGCCCAAGAGGAGTGGGACGCAGGCAGCGGGCGACCGGTCGAAGACGGCCGCCCGCGCCATATAAGGCAGTCAGCTGTTACGAGCCTGGACGTAAACACGCGCTCGCGCATATCAATTTAAATTACCATTTTATATTTTCTTATCTAACCGTAGACGCGACTACAATTGTTACAATCTCCTTGCACTCATTATAATTTATAGTATACAGTCCACTAGTTTTATTACCGCTCCAGCAACAAGCCATCGAAGCCCCAACATTGGTCCATCACCCGTTATTTTTTGAACGGCGACAAACGGAGCTACAAGGTGCCTTGCTAAGGATTTTAGTCGTCTTCATCTGTGTTCGTCGACATTTTCTTCACGTCGTGCATTGGAGGTCAAGAAAGTCAGCACGGTTTCAAAATAACCGTCTTTGCCGAATTTTTTTTCTCATCCAAAACCACAAGAAGAGGCGATCTACAGGACTACGGATACCTAAAGAACAGCATAACAACGGATTTTTCGAAGCTCAAGTTTGGAGGCGAATACACAAATCTTCAGTTGTGTTCGTGCATCGTGAACCTCAAAAGACGAAACTCGACGTCACAGCTGTTGTCATCAGTGGTTTGCTTGCACCAAAAACAGTGAGATCGATCCATTTCCTATACTTATTCTTTATTTCATATCCACTACATTCTAATAATCAGTCATATACACATTTGGTTTCCATTTTTGCAATTTCATTTGAATAAAATTGCAAATCATCACGGGTTAACCTCACATTTGTTTTATACTGTTTTCATCTCTTCATATTATGTTAATTAGTTAGCCAGTTTACCAATATTTTTTGCGATCACTTTTAAACGCTTTTATTTCTCATATGCATTCACTCAAATCAGTTACAACCAAATACGCTGCCAACTTTTTCGCAAAGCGCAACGCCTAGCTTATTTGAATAGCAATTACACGATTCGTAGTAAGGTGGCAATAAGTTTATCGGGCGCATAGCTATCTTTGCTCGCTTCATTTTTGCACTGTTTTTGTTCACATTAGCGCATTTTCTTGATTCCTTAAAATATCAATATGGCTGATGTTAAAGCTTTAATTAAAAAGCGAGCTTCAATCAAGGCCAAGCTTACGCAATTTTCATCTTATATAAAAATGTCAAAATCTTGTGAAAAGTTGAGCGAATTGCAATTCATTGAAGTCGAGTACAGGCTTAATACGTTCGAAGGCTTATACGAAAAATATGATCAATTACAGAACGACTTGGAAGCAATGGTGGACGACCCCAGCGAGCAATATGCAGAACGCGAAGAATTTGAAAAGCTATACTACGGCTTAGTAGCTGTTGCGCGTCAGCTGATCAGCAGCGCTCGCGGACAGCCTACGGTGGACGCCGCGTCTGGGGTGGATACATGTTCTAATCACACACACAAGCATAACCTAAACACAGTTCGATTACCTAAAATTGATTTGCCAACATTTTCAGGAAGCTATCATGATTGGCTAGAGTTTAGGGACACATTTAAATCTATTATACACAGCAACGATAACTTAGATAAAATCAACAAATTGCATTATCTTCGCGCTTCCCTGAAGGGTAGTGCTTCTCTTGTCATAGATAGCCTTGACTTCAAATCGGTTAACTACGACGCTGCCTGGAAGTTACTCTGTGAGAGGTATGACAATAAGAGATTGCTTGTCAACAACCATGTGCAGGCTCTCTTTAATATTCAACCTATCAACAAAGAGTCAAGTAAGTCATTACGTCATGTCATCGATACCACTAATAAGAACCTTAGGGCTTTGGCAACTCTTGATCAACCAGTCCAACACTGGGATACACTTGTGATTTATATCATGTCTATTAAGTTAGATCAGATAACTAATCGTGAATGGGAAGAACATAGGAACTCTTTGTCTGAACCTCCAACATTAAGTGTTTTTATTACATTTCTTAGCAATAGAGCTGATTTATTAGAGACACTAGAGGAATCTAAGTCTGTAAAAGAAGACAAGAGTAAATTTAATAAGAGTTTTGTGGCACAAACTGAAAATAAAACTAAAAGGTTAGCATGCCCTATGTGTCATCAAGATCACTTCGTATTTGCCTGCGATATGTTCAAAAATCTTCCAGTGCAAGTTCGCATCAAAAAGGTTCATGGTTTCAACGTCTGTCTCAACTGTCTTCGTCCAGGTCACGAAGTTTTGAAATGTAAACTAGGACATTGCAAGTATTGTCGTGAGAAACACAACACGTTGTTGCATGTTGATAGTGACACAGACTTTTCCAACACACAAAACATCGCACTGTCAATAAATCACTGCACTACATCTAAGGTCATTTTACTGTCCACAGCGCTCGTGCAGGTGATGGACTCTCAAGGCAACTGTCACACTGCGCGAGTCTTGCTGGATAATGGTAGTACAGCAAACTTCGTTTCTGAGGAGTTTGTACGTAACCTTCGCATGCCTACCTACACTGCCAAATCTAAGGTAATAGGTATCAATCATCTTTCTTCTCATTGTTCGCAAGGCTGTTCAATCAAATTTAAATCCTTCAATAGTGATTATGAGGTCAACATTGAATGCTTCGTCTTGTCAAAGGTATCTTCATCGACTCCAAATTCTCTTGTTGATGCTAGCAACATTCGTATACCCGATAATGTTCGTCTTGCCGACCCTACATATAATATTCCGTCTGCGATCGACATACTTGTCGGCGCGGAAGTATTTTGGGACATTATAGGCGCGAATAGTATCACATTAGGGAAAAATATGCCCGCCTTACACGAGTCAAAACTTGGTTGGCTTATTTCGGGTGTCATCTACCAAAGAAATTCATCTCATCATTTATGTATGCACGCTGACAGTGTACAGTCGGATCTCACTCGTTTTTGGGAGTTAGACTCAATAGCTTCAGAACATAAATTTACTGCTGAAGAGCGAGCGTGTGAGCAACTTTTCATAAATACCACTTTCCGCAATCCAGATGGACGGTTCGTGGTAAACATTCCTCTTAAAGAATCACCCAACGTACTGGGCGACTCATACACGATGGCTAAACAGAGATTTCTTTCTCTTGAGCGACGCTTAGCTAGGGACCCCCACTTCAAAAAACTCTATGTTGACTTCATGAATGACTATATAGAGTTGGGTCATATGTCTGATTGTAGTCATACAGCACTCGGTTCTTCTACACCTTCACATTTTTTGCCGCATCACGGCGTTTTTAAAGAGTCAAGCTCTACGACCAAATTGCGTGTCGTTTTTGATGCTTCAGCCACTACGTCATCAGGCAAGTCATTAAACGACATCCAAATGGTTGGTGCTACTCTACAAGACGACCTATTATCCATCTTGCTTCGGTTCCGTCAGCATAAAGTGGTCGTTAGCGCGGACATCGAAAAAATGTACCGACAAACAATTGTTAGTGATGTACATCGGCCTTTACAAAAAATACTTTGGAGAGCAGATCCGAGCCATCGCCTTAAAACATACACACTGAATACAGTGACCTACGGGACGGCATCGGCACCTTTCCTAGCCACTCGATGTCTAATTCAATTGTCTGAAGAGTGTTCTGATGCCTCGATAAAGCACACTATAGCACACGACTTCTATGTCGACGATTATTTGTCGGGTGATTCATCTGTTTCAGAGACGGTGAATAAGTGTCGTGCAGTCGTTGCTGTTCTTCAATCAGCGAGATACAATCTACGGAAATGGCAATCCAACTCACGAGAGGTGCTTCAAGCGCTTTGCGGTGATCATGCTGTTTCTGACTTTGTAGACTTAAGCGATAAGGAAATGTCGAAAACGCTAGGTCTTAACTGGAGATGTCACACTGATACATTTTCCTTTTCCATAAACATACCTTCCATCGTCAAAGCCACTAAACGTCAAATCTTGTCGACCATAGCGCAGATTTTTGATCCTATAGGCCTAGTCGTTCCTTGCATTGTGGAAGCTAAAATCATCATGCAGCAGCTCTGGCTTGCTAAATGCTCATGGGATGAGCCTGTTCCTGAAAAAAATCAGCACACTTGGGGTGCCTTTCAAACTACGCTACCTCTTCTTAATGAATTTAACATTCCCCGGTGGATAACATGCGAGTCACCATCTTCGTTGGAATTGCATGTGTTCACTGATGCTTCCGAAAGAGCCTACGGCTCATGTATTTATGTTCGCAGTATGGCGGCGGACGGACAAGTTATCGTGCATCTTCTCACCGCCAAAAGCAAAGTGGCTCCCATAAAGCCGACAACTATCCCTCGACTCGAACTCTGCGCTGCTTTGCTTGGTACTCGTCTTTACCTTAAGGTGCGTCACTCGCTCACTGTACCTATCGACGGGGTAACGTTTTGGTGTGACTCCACCATCGTCTTGGGTTGGTTATCTACTTCACCAACACAACTTAAGACATTTGTTCGTCATCGTGTGTCCGAAATTCAGGATCTGTGGGGGGAAGTACGTGGCGCTACGTTCCGTCATCTGAAAACCCCGCAGACCTCGCTTCGCGTGGACTCAGAGCGGACAAACTATTGTCTTCCTCGTTATGGTGGTCAGGACCGCAATTTCTTTGTAAAGATTCAGCTTTATGGCCTCTATTTCCTGAATCTCGTCATGAATCCTTACCAGAAACGGTCACTGTCTATCATGCGGATATTTCACAACATATTGACAATCCCATTTCATTATTATGCACTAAAATTTCTAATTTCAATAAACTACAGCGCGTGATAGCATATATCCTGCGATTTGTAAACAAGTGCAGAAAACAATCTCACGAGGCGGGTACACTCACAAATATAGAGTTGACCACTTCTCTTAACTTACTATTGAAACTCAGCCAGCGAGAATCGTTTCCTGAGGAATATCAAGCGTTAATGTCAGGAAAACCATTGTCAGTCAAAAATAAACTTATATCCTTATCACCGTTCTTAGACACGTCCTCTCACTTAATACGTGTAGGTGGTAGGTTGAGCAATTCATTTTATGATTACAACGTAAAACATCCCATTATCTTAGCTAGTTCTCACATTATTTGCAAATTAATATTCAACATGTATCATCTACAACTGATGCATGCTGGCCCTCAGCTCTTACTCGCTACGATTCGTCATAACTACTATCCCATCGGCGGTAGAAACTTAGCTAAACGGGTTACACAACAGTGTGTGAGATGTTGTAGGACCAAGGCTCACACTGTCCAACCTATAATGGGTAACCTCCCAGAGCAGCGTCTACACTTAGAGTTTCCCTTCTTAGATACAGGGGTGGACTATGCTGGCCCTATCATGATAGCTGACCGCAAAGGTAGAGGGTGTAGACTCATTAAATGTTTTATTTGTGTCTTTGTGTGCTTAGCTACACGAGCTATTCACCTCGAACTCGTGTCGGACCTTACAAAGGAAGCTTTCATAGCTGCAATGCAACGCTTTATTGCTCGACGGGGGAAACCCCGTAACATGTTCTCCGACAATGGCACTACATTCGTCGGTGCCTTTAATGAATTGGCTAGCTTGCTCTCGCAAGATTTTGATTTTAGCCAAATTGATTCCGGGATCAACTTTTCGTTTATTCCTGCATACACTCCACATTTTGGTGGCTTATGGGAATCTGCAGTAAAGTCAACCAAACACCATCTAAGGCGCGTTTTGGGCTTAACAAACCTTACATTTGAAGAGATGGCTACATGTTTGATCCAAGTGGAGGCCATCCTAAATTCAAGGCCTTTGACGCCTCTATCCAACGATCCTTTAGACCTTACTCCACTGACCCCGGCCCACTTCCTAATTGGACGTTCACTCGTTATGCTGCCACATCCACAGATCCAGAACCTCAACGTCACCAGCCTACAACGGTTTCGCCGCATAGAATACCTCAAACAACATTTTTGGAGTCGTTTCACTCATGAATATGTTCTATGGCTTCAGGAACGAACCAAATGGTGCCGCTCTGCAGGTGAACTCAAGACGGGAACACTCGTCGTCGTCAAGGACAAAGGCTCACCTCCCTTGATGTGGCTCCTTGGACGCATCACCCAAGTGTTACCCGGCAGAGATGGGGTCGCGAGGGTCGCAGACATCCGTACACGCAAGGGTGTCATTCGGCGAGCCTTTAACACAATCTGCCCTCTTCCAGTCACTGCTGTATCTGCTGTTGAAGACACTTCAACCGGGGGAGCATGTTGAGTCATCCACTCACCAGGACGACAGATGCGGGGGCCCAAGAGGAGTGGGACGCAGGCAGCGGGCGACCGGTCGAAGACGGCCGCCCGCGCCATATAAGGCAGTCAGCTGTTACGAGCCTGGACGTAAACACGCGCTCGCGCATATCAATTTAAATTACCATTTTATATTTTCTTATCTAACCGTAGACGCGACTACAATTGTTACAATCTCCTTGCACTCATTATAATTTATAGTATACAGTCCACTAGTTTTATTACCGCTCCAGCAACAAGCCATCGAAGCCCCATCACTGGCCATAAACAAATTGGCACATCAAACATTTCATTCGAAACATCGACATTTTATTCGTTAGGAGTAAATTATTTATAGAGCAAGATTTTACCCACCTACTGCTTATATGTAGTCTTATGTTTGTGTTAAGTCTAAATTACTAAAATCCATCGATAATAACATATCTGAATAATAACTAAGTAAAAATATAGCTGAGCTGAATGTTTTAGATCCTTCACATCGGCTTGAATTAGTCTGCGATGGATTTTGATGTCATAATAAATTAGCCTACATCTTTTGATCAAACAATCAAAGCACAAAGCTTTGAAGGGCTAACGTCTAGACTGAACATAACTCTACACAAACAAAACTAATTAGAAAAACTAAAAATGTATGTCTCTAGATAAGCCGAAATAATTATTTGTACTTGTACTGAGTACGATTTTATAGTAGGTATTGTACAACGGTCAGCAGGTCCCAGTACCTAGTTACTTAGCATCCGTATATTGCTTTGTGTCGCAGTAAGCCCCGCCAATCGGTTATCTTAACTTGGGTAGTTAGTCAACCGTGCTAGCTAGGTAATTTATTTATTTTCTCAATACATACAAATATCTTTACAGGCTAGACGCAATGCGATATTGTGGCAAACTTAAAAATTAAAAATCATTTAACTGTTTTTTATGAAATACTGAATTACCTGTGTATTCTCTTGTAGTTTTTAGTGACAATGGATGGTGTTGCCGCTCACATTGTGTTGCTGTTCCTGAGGATGCACACGATATTTCATTCCACTGCAAAGGAGAACCATTGAGTTCCTTGCCGGATCTTATCAGTGGAAGCAGCATTACGAACCAGAGGTAGTGTCTGACTATTCATGAGTGATTAACTAAACCTATGAACCTAGCTGTAGGTCAATTGGCCTACAGAACTATAATATTTTTTTCATTTTGTTCACTTCACGGTTTTGGTATAAGTGATTGTTCAATAAAAACCTAATTTTACGGCTCATTAGCATCGATGCCCACACGCGTTGTCCCACATGTTTAAATAAGGAGATAAGTGATCAAAGCACTTGCTATGAATGTTTAAACACCATAATTCGTTCAGGGAAGGTCCAAATATCAAAAAATATAGGAACTTTCGCTCGTTATTTTTCTGTTATATGGATCTTATATATGTTGTTTAATTTTATAATTATAATCAGAAACATGATATAGATGCGGAACCGCATATAGGTATGTATAGGAACATACAATTTAATTAACTATGATTGCTATGAACTATGGTGACCGCAAAAGATTTTGAATACGTCTAAAAACTAGAAAGTGCCAGTGTACAGTTGAATATTATATACAATCCGAAAGTTAATGTTTCTTTCTTGTTAATGTTCCGGCGAAGGCGAGGGGAGGACGTTTAGTACAACAATTTAAAGGCTTTCAAAGAAATTGTCCAAATAAATTTCGAGATTTCACACAGATATAAAACAGCGTTAGCAGTATTATTTAACAAGTCATCCGTGAGTATTCTGAAACCGATAATTTAGCAATTTATTTCCTGAAAGTTAAATTATACGAGTATATGTATGTTTCCAAGAGATGAGTCTGGGAGTAGGCATACATATAAACGAGTTGTCAAGACACTTAACTTGTTACGGAGTGATGAACGCAGTTTGGTAACTAAATACAGTAGGTATAGCAGTAATAGGCGGCGGCGGGGCGGCGGGGGCGGCGGGGGCGGCACGGACAACCTCACAGAACACCCACCAACACAGATTACTCTTGAGTTTGTTACATTTCACCGTCCAGAGGGTGACGTCACCGCTTAAGAAACAAGGCGCAAGTTGCCTGGAGGTCAATATTTGGTATATCGTTACATTTTATTACCTTGAGACATATATTTGACAGCGATGCGGGTGCATTGCAGCTCACCTCTGCCCACGCCTTCGAGGAGCACAGGTGGTGATGGTTTAGCAATACTTACAAGTTTCTTAGTAGTTCGGTATATAAGGCAGATCGCAACGGTTTTGTGATAAATGAAAACTCGGAAATTGAGTTTGTTACACCTACGTGGCCTTTCTACCGTTTGTATTAAGTTGGGAAAGAGCTCTAGGCTAAGGTAGAGCTGAATGGAAATTGAGCCACGTTTATTATTGGCTCGGATTAAGGAGGAGGTAACGATGCTACCGGTCGGAGACGGTCGCCTCATTTTGTGAAGAACATTTTAGTTTTTATTTTGACAAGTGTAGTCTTTAGTTTATTTCTGATAGCGGCCCGCCCTGGCTAACACGGGTACATTGCGGTTACATTATTCGAGTTTTAGTAAGGATTCCTATTTTTATGAAAATATATTATATCCTATGTCACCCGGGGATAGTGTAGCTTCCCAACAGTGAAAGAATTTTTCAAATCGGTTCAGTAGTTTCGGAGCCTATTCATTACAATCAAACAAACAAAGTTTTCCTCTTTATAATATTAGTATGATATGCCATCTACCTTGTAGGAACTCCTTCAATTGAAGCACCGTGGCACAATAATATTCTTCATATCCACGAGTATTTCAGATTATATATATGGTCCTATTACCAGGGTTGAAGTTATATTCATTGTTGGAAGGAAAATATACACAACTATTATGATGGTTGTAATGCTGCAGGTACAATTGTTGGTGCTCTAAAACGTTTTGTTCTTGTGTCGCAATATTCAAAATTTTGCTTTCAGGGTGCATTTTATAGTTAGGTACTTGCTACTATGTTGCCAAGAATGTACAAATTTCTATGAACAATTTTTAACTATTGTTTGAAACTTTCTTAATTAACGAACTGAGCTAAAATGAAAACATTGGAAGTAATTAGATATGGGGCAATGTATCAAATTAACATTTGTATTGCAGAGTGGAAAATATAGGAGATTGACTTTTTATACAAATTTCAAGAAAAAAATCTTCACTTGATTTTATTCATGTGCTTTATGCATTAGACGCATAGCTTAAAGTACATTGACAGTAGATAATGCGATGCAAGTGCTGTCTGAAACAAAAGTAGGTTTCTGGTCACGGCGCCGGCGGCAAAAGCTAGCCTCACTATCTTATCAACGTCAAAATGCGTTCTGTGCTCTTCAACAACCCCTTTGCGAGCTAAGTCTGCAGCGACTACCTATATTATATAGATTTATGATCGGGACAACTCAAACAATTCAATTACAATTCCGCAATCATTCCGTTAGCGCGGCGGCGGCGGCGCGATCCTCCGCTCAGGAATTAATTAAGAGGCTGTTCAGAGTGGAGGCGAGTCGCAGGGATGGGGACGCCCCGTTGCTTGTCAAGTCTGAGGAGTGATGGCCAGCCCGGGGTACACTTTAAACGGCCATCACACGGCTTTACTAAATAACGGGTTATCACGATCGCTATAATTAACGTTTGTGATGGCATTGTGTGGAAAGAGCACGGGGATTCTAGATCTTATAATAACTGAACACAATTACAGGAGATATGATTATACTACAAAACATTTCGTTGTATATCATAGCACACAATCTTTATAGTAGCAAGTTTAAACAAAGTATCAGGGCGCGGCGTCCATACTGCTATAATTTTCTATAGAGGAAGTGTCATGGCTGCTCGCTGGGTGCTGGGTAGCGGCAGGTAGGAAACCTTTCACATATGCGCGGGTCATTTTATTATGTTGGCAAGTACGAGTACAAGTACGATTATAAATTATAATATAGATATATGGATACAATACTTCAGTAAATAAAGGAGCCTGTTAGATTATTGAATTTAAACATAGTTGAAAATGAGTAGGTAACAAACGGTATCGGCCTAGCCTACTTTGATCATATAATCATCAAACGATATTCATTTGAAGACATTGAAATTTGACTCTGAGCATGCACATAGAATAGGTTGTACAGCTTTGTTCCGATCTGGAGGGCCACAGCCGCTAGACTAGAGCTTTATAACACTGTTACCAATACCAAGAGATAATCTCGATATTGCTGGAATATAGCTACGAGTAGGTAGACGAAAATAAATCCGAGGCCTCCGATAAGAGTTGAATTGAATGTCACGATAACATTTATATTTGTAATGGCACGGTATATAAATAGTAATATGCATTGAACATGAAGATATTGTTATTTACAATAAAGCTGATTGGTAAAATACAATTGAATTACCTAGCGTAGCAAATATGTTAAGTGCAAAGGATAAAGATATTATAAAAACGGATTACAAGGAAATAAACGTACTTTTAGGGTTCCGGACCTTAAAAGGAAAAAACGGAACCCTTTTAGGATCACTTTGTTGTCCGTCTGTCTGTCTGTCTATCAAGATTTTTTTTCTCAGAAACGGATAGAGATATTTAGTTGAAATTAATATCAAATATCAAACGCTTTGGTCCCTTGTAGGTGTAAAAAAAATAGGCTTCTAAGACAACGTAATCAAAAGATACGGCCATTTTTGTCGCATATTTTGGTACTTTTTGCAGATTCACTTGTCAAAACAAAGGAATCAACGCACAGCCGAAACCGCTGGTGTCAGAATCATGAAATTTGGGAATTTCGTACCTTTCATACCGTAAATATCCACTAAGGAAGGATTTTGTAAAATTCCACCCCCAAGTGTATAAAATAGGGGATGACAGTTTGTATGGGAAAAAAGCTCAACTTAGAGCCATGAAAATTAGTATTAAGGTTACTCATTACAAATTAAAAATATAATTTTCAGCGTTTTATAAAACTCCACCCCTAAGTGTGTGAAATAAGTGTAAACAGTTTGTATTGGGGTCCCGAATTTGTATAAGCTGAAAACTTGGCTTTAGTAGTAGATCTTGCTGTAAAAACTTGAAACACTGTGCAGAAAATCTAGAAAAAATGAAGACACTAGCACATGACACTACATTGCAGTTAAAATTATAACCGGAGAAATAGGTTCACTAAATCACGAGCTACAGCCGACAAAGTTAAAGTGAAGTTAATTTCCCGTCGTTTCTGAATAAACTCAATACTGATATTCAAAGAACAACCGTAAATACAACTTTGTTTCTATTCTTTCACTACTTTCGTTATAGATACGAGAAATATTCGCTATTGAAATGGGTCCGGAAGCCTTCATTGTACATGTCCTGATGTGCACTTCCCAGGTTTTTTTTTTAACTTACTTATTGTAAGTCGGTAGTCTTATAATGTGGCGTAAAAAGCACAGAATAGTGAAGATGGAACTCATTCGCCGCCACATCACATCGCCAAGCCCCGCCCGGTGGTGGGGTCACGGAATATCCCACTCCAAGCCTCACGACGACTCACGACTCACGACTCACGACTCACGGCTGCCCATATAATATTGATGCAGACGAGTGCCATGTCATACGGTAAGTACTGCCCTCCGCGTCATGCCTACACTGGGCACCCATGCGAGGTTAACATTTGACACCTGCGGGGGACATTACATCACATCACACTCGGCGTAGATAGCACATAACACAAATAGTTCATTGCCAACCAATAAAATGTTGCTTACATATCTTAAATACGAGCATTCCTCCATAAAACCACTATGCTTTTACAAACATTATGAGTCGTAATGTTGTTTGATGGACTAATCCATCACCGGAGAGGTGAGACTATGTACAGGCAGCGGCGGCGGCGGCGGCACCGTCGCTCACTCATAAAACACCCTATTACCTACATACTGTACACTCCAATTAAAATGATAATAATTAATTCAGCGGAGGGTGGCAGCGGTGCGCCAGTGGCGGGCCAGTGGCGGGCCAGTGGCGGGCCAGTGGAGGGCCAGTGGCGGGCCAGTGGAGGGCCAGTGGCGGGCCAGTGGCGGGCGTCTCGCGCCCTATCATAAAGCTACCTCCATCTCATACTTTTTTATTAATTTTATCTAGTATCTAGTATTTCGTCGCTTAAAAGTAATTTTTGGTGCTTAAGCCCGTCGTAGAAAATGCACACGAAGACAGATTATTTTGGTAGGACGAATATGAGGCGAGTAAGCAAAGATGGGTGTACGGGTGAAGTGAGAGTTTTGCTCACCCTTTGAAATTCAGTGGCTCATTGTCCGCCGCATTTAACTCGAAGAGGCGGCGGCGCGGCGGCGGCGGCGGCGGCGCGGCGTGTTCCCCAATACTTGCGACGTTACTCGTTGCAGCCAACAAAAACAGACTTCTCGAATGACTTGTTCATTAAAATGGACTAGTTGCTAAGTTATTCATTGTTATGTAGGTACAAGGTAGGGCAAGTAGACTGTGTTATTCAGAATTTAGTGTATAAGCTACTGGAGTAGGTACCTAAAGGAGATATTAATTAGATAAATGTCTCTGTTAGGACTACGGGCGCACTTAAAAATTGTAAATTTTACATTGTTTCTTATATCTACCACCGGATCGTAACGCGACCTCGACTGAGAAGATCCGGCAAGAAACTCAGCGGGCTTGTCTTTTTACATTTTGTTTTTAGATCGCCAGATTATATACATTGGTAATATTAATATAATAGATCCAGTTACCTTTTAAGATTACCAAGAATTACAAAGTAATTCGGACTAGTACTAGGTACTTTCACAAACCTTATGTACTTCATTGGTTACTGGGTAAATATGTGTTACAACCAACAAATAGTACAACACCAGCCACAAGTTACCGACCGTCTGTGTAGCCAGTAGGTAGTGTGTGCTTGTTGTGTGTTAGGGGTTTCGTTTACGTTTCTGTCACCAACTTTTACTACTGTTTAACGTATAGTACGTACGTATCGTAGTATTGAACGGTAATAAAAAGTTGTCTACCTTATTAGTTATTAAACACCGTCAATGTATTCATTGACGGTGTAATTTAGAGTAACATGCATTAATTATTTTTTCTGATGCGGATAGGCCAGAAAATGTACGGCTGCAACGATAACGTGTCATAACGTCAACCTCAGTGTGCTCACGTGGTTTGTACACGAGTGCGGTTGTTTGACAAGAACTACAGTGCGGATGAACGTATAGGTAATTGAGCGGGCATTGTCCTGTGAGATAGGCCGCGTTGTATTACACCGCGGCTCTGATCAGCGGTGATCCCGTTGTTCGTTATCGATATCTGCACGTAGGCACTTGAATGAAAATAAACATCTTCGTAAGTAATAGTTGAGTGAATGCAAACGATTTTTTTCTCATGAACTGTTTACAATTAATTGGATGTTTACTGTGTATTTAATTTATTTCTAATAAGTGCTTTGTGTTTATAATTCCGTGCAAACCCTGTCGTCAGCCAGCACCTCAGTGTGCTGCTCGTTCACGCCATGCTTCCGGTCCGGCCCGCGCTATTGCGTTATGATCACGCATAAGTATGCAAGGCTTGTACATTCACCTCAGCGCACAGTTTCATGGGCAAACGCCGTGCTTACGTAATTAATCATTTTTATTACCCAAATATGTATATTACGCATATTCATCAGTATAGGAGTAGTAAGTAGCCCCACCTGATTTATTTGAACAGCGAAACATACCTATACCATATAGTTTCTAAAATAAATTCCGGCTTCAGTATCAAGTAAGAGTATTATCAAGTAGGTGCGCCACTTTGCGGCAGCCCCGCCACTGTGGGCGCCGCGGGATGACGGCGAGGCACTGCTTGCCGTCATCCCGCGGCGCCGCGCCGGCATGAGACTCGAGTACTCGACCCTCTCTCCAATACCCAACACCCAAAGAGAATACAATACTACCCAACACCGAATATTGGCGCATAAAGCGATATCTGTCAATGTCTATACACGATGACAGGAATAACAGAGTATCGCTATATAATTCTCCCGCATGGAGGATTGACGTTCGATAAATTATAATAATCCAATTTGATAACTCGCAGGGGATAAATTTGAATCCAGCCACTAGCACTGCCAATTTTTTAGTTTAAGGTTTCTGTTTCTTAGGTTCGTAGGTATATAATATTAATAAATTGCTCTCAAGTCTGCGAGCGATCTTGGGAATGTCATTCGAGTACAAAATGCTATGTCAAAAGTGTACTCATGAACGCGAGAGCGCAAAATCTGAGAAGATTAAGATTGATTTATCAAAAAATTGCTGACTTGAATTGCAAGATACAACTCATGCAACCAGTCTGTTAATATAAAACCATTTCAAATCCAATGGTCATTAATATTTATGTTTGTGAATTTTTCAGCGTAAATGGTAATTTCTTAGCCATCGTCATATTATCGGCCATCTGCTGGCAGGCCTCTGGCAGACCACATGTCGACCGCCAAGAATTTACGCTAAAGAATTCACGAAGATAATTATTAATGAATAATGGTTTTCAATTGGTTTTAAATAAGAAGTCTCGGGGCCTTGGACAGGGGGCAGTGAAGTCATCAGAACTCAGAAAATTTATAAAACGATTGAAAAAGTTTTTTTATTTGAAAATATGTTCTTCCAGGTTGTACCCATAGAAATTTCATCAAAATCGGTTCACTATTTTGGCATTTAATTCAAAATAAATAGAAAAAATACGTCATTCAAGAAAACGAAATTGCGTAATTTGCTTTCCTGTAACTTTTCAGTGATGTTTGCGGTCATTAGAATAGTCTCAATAAATTTCCTACCTTCCGGCTTCATCATCAGATGATGATGTGACCGGAACGTAGGCTCCGGAATTCCGTAATAAATCAATGTTACCTAGTCGTGTTTGGGCTTACTGGAATTGTATTTGGAACCTTATAATTTATGTAATTTGGAGTCGGTGCCGATTCAAGTAAGTAAGGGTACGTTAAAACTTCAAAGTTGTCCTAACGTAGTGGAGGTGTTAAAGGACATAACGCCGCGAGCAGCCCGCACCCGTGTTGCCCCTAGCCGTCTTATGATGGTAATTTTAGGGACACACCTAGTGAGCGGCAAGCCACGACCTGCCGCAGATAGTTGGATAATACTGATTATGGCAGGTGTCGAATTCTTTGCAATAGCCCAATATCCGGTCCATTCAAACTCCACCAATATAACCTTTTTCTCTTTCCATATTTGCAATAGTTCCTGCACCTGTTGGGGTCAAGACGCTCTATATGTCCCATCATTAGCAGCGGTTGACCTAAAAATATGCCTTACATGACAATAAACTTCTCACAAAAGGCCTCTACATGTTGGACCAATGTCCCCATGCATGCCTTCCAAAGGACCGGGCAGAGTCCGTGATACAGAGAGACAATAATTATAAATATTTACTTCGGATAAAATCCATATTATACAGGTAAAAAACTAAACTAATCAAAAATGAAGTATTCATTACAATACAGGCGACTGTTGACACTGTACACAATGTGAGATCTCCTCCAATGTTTCATGAGAGTACAGTCAGCGTCCAGGTTTTGAGAAACAGTGTTAGTTACAAGAGGCTGTTAGTGCTTCCCCGTATTCTAGGAGAAGATAGTGGCGCCGACTCTAAATGAAGGATATTATAAGGTCCCCAGTTATTTCTAGCTTTTTAGTGCACCCAGGTTTTTTTGGAGTTGGTTATTTTTTAAATATGATTTTCATGATTGTTAGTAGTTAAACAAGATACATATTATTGAGTTCCCGGTGACGGTACATCGCCCATATCAAATATTAAAGAATTTTCAAAATCAGTTCACAATTTACGGAATAATCAGTGAATATACATAAAAAACCCGAACGGACGACCTCCGTCCTTTTTTAGAAATCGGTTAAACAATTACTAACAATTATTATTGCGAGGATTTGTGAATTATTTGTCAATTTGTCCGTCCACCCAACCCACACATGAACCTACCTGTATCGCAGTGCTGAAAATATTTATATACTCCAGATTTCAACTAAAATGTACATAGTTTACTGTGGTAATAATTATTACACAGTACGATGTCGCTTTCGTTTGCCCGCGCTGGCGATAGTAAATAAGTGCTAACTGTCTTTGTTCTCACGCCAGTGACGGCGATGAAACAATTCGTTTGATATTTAATAACATTGCCTCGCGCCGTTATAACTTCACGATTATTTGGCGACAGTATAAGTTTGAGGAACGACAATTATCTTTACAACTATGAAGATCATTCTTTGAAATGTCCAAAGTGATTACGGTGTGTAACAATATTTGCTCGAACAAAGTGACAGGCGAGCGAATCGCTACATTTAACTGTAGGTCCACAATAAATAGCACAAGTATATTATACTTTAAAATCATAATAAACCGTTTATTAATATCACACGTGGTGATGATCCAGGTGCACTTTACCACTGAGAGCACTGGTTTACGATATGAATTGTGGCCATTATTCGGTTTCATAGAACTTCTTGAGGCCCAGTAGCACATAATCGATTGTAGGTAAGTCCACAAAGTGGCCCTTCTCCGTGTAATTTTATAATTTTGCTGATGTGAATAGAGCACTCACCTGCGCAGGCATGTACAGCCTCGTAGACTCGGCTCCGAGGGTAGGTTCACTCGGCGCATCACGCATAGTCAACAGGATTGTGTTTTCTTTTCATCTTACCGTGATGAGCAAACAAAACGTGACAAACATTTGGGCACGAGCGAAACGAAGATGCCTCGCTAGACTGACTCGCTAGATTGACTTATAATGGAGCTTATTCAGCGTTTACGTTTATTAATAAATTGGGCAAACAGAACTGATATCCTGAAACGTTGGGAATATTATTTCTTTGCTCTGTAATGAGCCATAAAAGTGCTTATTTCACAAATGTATGTTCTTTGTAACTGAATGTTATCGGAACGTGTAAACACAGAATAGCTAACAGTTAGAAGAGTTAAATCTCATGCCAGAGATTTCTATGAATCCTAGGCCAACCTTTTAAGGAAAGGTTATTAAGATTATTGTATGCGAGCATTCATATATATATTTATTATATTCAAAGAAATACTTTGTTAGACTTACAGTCATTATCATACCAAATATTCCACCTCATTTTTTGCGCCTGGTAGGTATGTATTCATAACATCACTACATATTTACAGACCCGATAAATATTTAAGTCAGGTCCACAATTTAATTCAAATAATAGCTGTAATTCAGGGGCCCTGTAATAATAATCAAATTCAGGAAATAATAGCTATCTAGTTACTTGATCAATTGAGCGGAACTGTCTAGGGCGCGTCGTCGACGGTCGAGGCATAGTATAAAGAAGAGGGAGTAGGCTATCTCCGGCCCAATTCGCGATATAATTGCCTACTGTCTTAGGGTTGTCACTTTTAGCTAAATATTAGGCGCGGCTGTTCGCGCTCCGCTAGCAACCGCATGAACAGCGGCAACGTCAAGTCGCGGTCCCGACTCGCCATGTCGCCGCTAGATGGTACAGGCGGCAACATAGTCTAAGAGCTTGTGTTTAATTTATTTGCTTAGTGCTTTATACAAGTCAGCTTTTTGTTTTTTTTTATAATGCATAATGTAGTATTTTTACACATAAAGGACCACAATTATTTTTGATTAATACAAACATATCTATTGAATCACACATTTATTACAATATTACAAATTAGCTACAGAAAAATACTTTCTTCGGTTTCGACTATTACGAAACGCCTTGTTATTAAACTTTAATGTGTAATATATCCGCATCCTTATAAATAACTCTTGCAAATATAATTTCGGAAAATTTTGATGATGATATTGATGAATAAATCATTTAGCGGTGCCGAAAAGCCGTGACGCGCGCGCGAACCTTGTGCAGTGTTAGCCCCGACTGGCGCACTGAGAAACGGGTCGAGATTTTGTTAAAGTGTGCGTGCGTCGACACATAGATACAATAGCGCACACATACAAGCCGCGCGCAGTGCGTTTGTATGAAGATAACCTACTTCCCCTTAAAAAGGGCGCTGTAGTCGCTACGAGAAGATCGACTCCGTATTTATAAAAGCTCAATAATTAGTTAAACTGTACATATTTACTCAGAATGGTGTGAATTAATCTTGGGTAAGCCTAACTATTATGTGACAGTGTTATCAAAGCTAAATAGTGTGTGATCTATTCTAAAAACTGATTGCATTCTATCTCAATACACAATCAAAACTATCCGTGACAAGTGCATATTTGTGAACAAAAACCAAAAAGGACAAATAGAATTTCTTAAGTTTAACAAAAAACTACTAGTGAACTCTGCTATTAATACTAAAAGTGCGAATATTTAAAAAGTAAACATTGCAGGATCCGTTTTTTATTCAAATTTCATACGAACTCAAACCATTGTGATAACTTAAACAGTGACATCTAGTTAACTAATGCAACATCGAAGAGCAGCCAATAAAACAGTTTAACATAATATCGTGTATAGAAAAGAGGCATAACTTTTGGTCGCTTCACGTACAGCCACGGTAGCTCGATTGGATAAATCGCAGCATATGGTGGCACGTTACATGGTTCAAATCCTGACACAGGTTCCCTTTTGAAGTAAAAATATAACATTCATACGAAGTTCGTGATTAGCACAATGAGTACAATAATGGAAGGAGACAACATAACTTTTCGCAAACCGACTAGAACAAGCTCACTGAATGACGTTTCAAACTCCACATTGTTTGACTCGACGACTATGAGCCTACCCAATAACAGTATCAACGAAAGTCATTCCGATCTCAAGAAACAGTTAGATAAGTTAGAAACTGACTTGATGACAGCTAATCAGGAAATAGAAAATTTAAGCTTAGAAAATCAGCAACTAAAGATAAAACTAGAACAAAACCAGAAAGTTATTGAGAATTACAAAAAGGTTGGATTTGTTCAAAGCCCGATATCGACAAGATCAAAGAAGAAAAATAAACGAGAATTAACTAAAGAACAAGTCACAACAGTTCAAACTACTTCACCTGTTACTCTTAATCTAAAAAACGATGATAGTACTTACTTATCAACCGAAGTGACTGTGGATAATGAGATTGATAAACACGTATCGCCTTTACCTATATCCACACCCCCAAAAACCTTAACTAATAAAAAGGAGAAAGATGGTAAAAGAGAACCAATCAACAATACAATACAAGAAAAACAAGGGCATCAAAAGAAAAAACAAATAATTATATTTGCCGATCAACAAGGTAGAGGAGTAAGACACACACTACAAAAATTATTAGGACATGAGTACAACGTCTCGTGTTTCTGGAAGCCAGGTGCGAGACTCGTCGATGTACTTAATTGGAAAACAGACTATATAACTAATCTATCAATGGAGGATTATATTATTATTTTAGGTGGTACTAACGACTGTAACCCTCATGACTATCAATTTTATATTAGAGAATATCTTCAATTCATACAGAATACTTGTGGGGTCTCTACGGAGGGATTTATTGAAACTCTTCTTCGGTTTTTAATGGACTGTATTTTCTTTAACAATTCTTCGTGTTTACATTTCAGGTTTTGCTACGGGGCTTGCTGGGGGCTTGCATCCAGGTCGTCTTCCCGCCTTTCTGTCTTCGTGTTCGTGTTCGTGCAGCGAGTCTTCAGTCTTCCCTAATTTCTTCCAATATTAATTCCGATGCGTTGGTGCGTTCAGTCCCGGCGATGATATGATCGCCACTCTAGATACGTTTTGAGGGTGGGTACTCGCGCTTGACTATTAAGCCCCGGTCGGTCTCCTACCCTATTGCGTCCATCGTGTGACCGGTAGGCCCGTGTTTGTAGACAGGGACGCAGCATCCCTGCGCCACTCGCCACCCATCTACCCTCGTCGACCGGGGACCCACCCTCGACTTAAATTGTATCTTATGAGGTTTTTCAGCCAAACAAATCTGCCTGAATGCTTGCCTGAAGGGCTATTCGTTCACCCCTGAAGGATTATCTACTTGTCCTGAAGGGTTATTTGTGTACCTGAAGGGTTATTTGTGTGTGCCTATCTGATTAAATAAATTAACACATTATTTGTTTTATTTACTACATACAGCTGATTAGGTACATTTTTATAACTTTAATTATTTGGCGGCTGTGTCCTCAACAGTCTCCCCCCGGCGTAGCTTGCGCAGCCTCTTCTCTGCCGGGGAGGACCACCAGTCGCCTCACGGGTCGCCGAAATATTCCGCCGCGCGTCCGCACGTCCGCACTCCGGACCACTCCATCTGGTCCGGTGTACACCTCTTCGACCCGTCCCTTGGGCCAGATGTTGCGCGGTAGTAGTCCGTCTGCGATTACTACGACGTCGCCGCGACGCAGGTTCTCCTGCTTGCCACGATGATCGCCGCGCGGGTTAAGCGTGGGCAGATACTCGCTTACCCATCGCCTCCAGAATATGTCTGCCAAGGCCTGTGCCGCCCGCCACTGTTGTCGGTCGGCCACGTCGCACTCACCGACGTAAGGCGCTCCTGTGGGCGTTCCCAGCAGGAAGTGGTTGGGGGTGAGCGCCTCGGGGTCGTCAGCAGTCACTGGCACGTGAGTCAGAGGACGTCCATTCAACGTGTTTTCCACCTCTGCCATCAGTGTTCGCAACGCCTCTTCCTTGGGCGCGCGTTCATTTAGTGTCACCGCGAGCGATAGCTTGACGCTTTTGATTAGGCGCTCCCACGCCCCGCCTTGGTTCGGCGCGCCGGGGTCCGTGAACCGCCATTCGGTTCGTTTCATAACTGCGTATTCGCGTAGCTGAGGGAGCCACGCCGCATACGCTTCCTGTAGTTCGGTGTCCGCTCCGCGAAAGTTGGTCCCGTTGTCGGAGATGATTACTTCAGGCCATCCCCGCCGCGCGGCCATTCGCCGCATCGCCATTATCGCGGAGTCCGTACTCAGGCTTGATAGCAGCTCAATATGAACCGCCCGTACTACGAGACATGTAAACAACATGCCCCATCTCTTCTCCCGTCGCCTCCCGATGGTTACCCACATGGGGCCGAAACAGTCGACTCCGCAGCGCGAAAATGGCCGTGTGAACGCACTTATTCTTTCCGCGGGCAGGTCTCCCTTCACCGGGGTGTTTGGGCGTCCTCGCCGCGCCTTGCACCACGTACAATTCCATAGTACTTTGCGTACGTTAGGCCGCACGCGTAATATCCAATATCTCTGTCTCAAGTTATTGACTATCATTTCCCTTCCGCCGTGATTACGGTTTTGGTGCTCATACTTTATGAGTAGGCGCGCGAGTTCGTGTCCTCCGTCCAGTATCGGTGGTTCCTTCATCGATACTGGCACTGTAGCAGCGTTGATTCGCCCGTTCAAGCGCAGCAACCGGTCTCCGTTCGAGTCGAACTTCGGGTCTAGCCTATAAAGGCGGCTCGTACGGTCCACGCCTTGCCCCCTCTCCAGCCGCTGGATCTCGGCGGGGAAGCTTTCGCCTTGCGCTTGGCGAATCAATGTTTCCTCTGCTCGCTTTATATGCGCCGCTCCGAGCTCTCGGGCGCGCTTTCTACATTTATCCGTGAACAAGTGCACGTGCGCGACTGCGCGCAACAATCGTTCGTACTTTGAGAAACGCGCTATGTCAATCAAGCTCTTTCTCTCGTCCGTGTGTACTACGATCACTTGCTCACTTTCCTCGTCCGCGTCGTGCGGGTTTGTTTCCGCGGGCCAGTCCTTTTCTGGCGCGCGGATGTCGGGTCCCGTTAGCAGCTCGTCGTTGAGACATCGCCCGCTCGCTCGCGCCGCGGCGTCGATCACGAGCCTTATCTTGCCTGGTTTGTTCGGATTGGTTACGGCGAAATGCGGTAAGTACCACTCGTTCGGAGGGCTCGGGTCGTTGTCGTCGCTTTCCACCGGCGCAGCGTATCCTTTGTCGAACATATTGTCCATCTGCGCGGTGTATGCTTTCTTGAACTCGACCGACTTGTCCGTCTTTCGTTCCATTGTTCGTAACCTCTTCACGGCCATGTCATAACTGGGTGGCAGACACGGTTCGTTCGTGCGCTACGGCAGTCCCACCTCGTAGTGTCCGTCGATACGTCGTACTGATCGTTCGAACATTTCGATGGCTCGTTCATCCTCCTTTACCGGCTTGATCCTTTGCGATATCCCGAGCGCGTCGATCGCGAAGTGCGAGGTGATAAGCTCGTCCAGCCTCTCGCTCCCGACATTTGTTCGATCCGATGTGCAGGACGGTTCCGTCGTCCTCAGATTCCACGATCGTGTTGGTGGTGCGTGGTCTCATACCGTGCACCACCCATCCCAGCCGCGTGAGTGACGCGGCCGGTTGGTTCTTGTGCCCGGCCAACAGCCGGCGAGACACAATTAAATGCCAATTATCCGCCCCGATCAATATCCTCGGGTTGGCGTCCTCGTAGCAGACGTCCCGCAGCTCTAGTCCTTCCAGATGACCGTGCTTCAGGAGGTCCGCCGTTATTGTCTGGCTCGTGATGTCCAGATTCTTGACAGTACGCGCTTCAATCGTGTGGTAATCGGTTCGCGACCCACGTATCTTGATTTCTACACGCCTACTGTCCGGTTCGTGTTGCGCCGTTGTTACTCCGTGGATTCGTAACGGCCGCTTCGGGCCGTGCGCGCCAACTGCTGTAGCCAATCCCTCGTCCACGAGCGTGATCGTCGATCCCTCGTCGAGCAACGCGTGGGTGTGTACTTCCAGTCCGTGCGGTCCTCGGACCACTACCGGGCAGACTTTCAGTAGCACCATATCCCCCTGCGACGCGTCGTTTGCCACAGCGGTCACTACCGCTTCCTCGTCCCGTGACCCGTCAATCCTGTCGGGTCCTTGGGGTTCCACGTGTAACAGCGCGTGATGCGCCTGGCGACATTCACCTTTGCCACATTTCTTGGCCTTACAATCCAGCCGTCGGTGACGACTGTCCATACATTTGAAGCATGTTCCCGTTTCCTTCACCCACGCCCACCTTTGAGGGACCGTCATGGCTTCTACGCGCTTACACTGCGGGGCGGCATGTTCCCCGCCACAGCATAGACACGCCTTCTTGGCCTGGTCTCTCTTTGCTTTCGCATCGGTGGTTTTCGCATCGGTGGCGACGTAGACGGCGGCGCTTTTTTTGGCTCCTCCGTGCCTAGTCGGCGGTGTCGTCTTGCTTGCTGTCGCTGGTGACGTCACGGCCGCTGCTGTGTACGCATATCTTACGGCGCGGTCCGCCTCTCGCATGAGGAATCGCGACAACAACACGATCTCGGCGTCACTCCGACCGTCATGCTCCTCAGCGTAATCACACCACCGTGCTCTCAGGTGTGGGCTTAGCTTCTCCGTTACCTGCCGTGCCAGCATCGGGTTGTGCAGGTAACCCTTGTTGTCTACGCACGACAACACACTCACCACGTTTTGGAGTTTTATCGCGAACGTGTTTAACTCGCCCGCGCCCGCTCCTGGGCGTGGTAGCTTCCTTATGTCACTCAATGTTTTGTCGATAATAATCTCCGGTCGACCGTAACATTGTTCCAGTGTGCGCATTATCACTTCGGGCTCGGTCGCGGTGTATAATAACGCAGTCACTGATTCGCGGGCTTCTCCGCGCAAACACGTCCGTAGACGCGCTAAGTTCTCCGCCGACGAGAATCCGTGTAGCTCAGTCGAGTCCCTCATGGCGGCCTTAAACGGTAACCACTCTCCGGCGGCACCGCTAAATATCGGTAGATCCTGCGTCTGCCTAGGCGGGACTCTGCGGCGTGCCATACGTTCCAAGGTGTCCGCTAATCTGTCGACTCCACGGTCTCCTGTACGGGTCGGCGTCGGTGACCTCGCTCGTTGCGTCTCCTCAGCGACGCAGTTTCGGCTCGTGAGCGGGTCCTGTTCGAAGTGGGCTCTCAGTTGTACGGGACGGCGCTCCGCGCGCTCCCCCCGTACATTGGCACGCTCTAGCCAATCATTGATGCGCACCTCGACGTCGGTAGTCTCCTGGACTCCGTTGCTTTCTTGATCCGTCTCCTCCCGCAGGGTAGCAATGTCTGCGGCGAGCTTCTTTCGCACTAGATCCGCTTGCAGCTGTAGCTCGTGTCGTCTAATCTCCGCCAACTGTTCCTCTGCTCGTAGTTCGGCCTGTCTAATCCGTGCAGCCACACTCATGGTCGATCGTTCGGATCGCACCGACGGGGCGTGCGGCCTTCCTTCCCTTGTCGCGGCGGCGGTGGCAGCGGCGGCAATGGTCCGGTCCGTAGCTGTAGGCGGCACTGGTTCTGTCGCGGTTCGTTCAACTGCAACTGTTGTCGGTTTCCCTGTGCTGACGGGGTTCATCCGTGCTGCGGCGGCCTCGGCGGTAGCGGCGGCGGCGGCAGCGGCGGCGGCGGCCCGGGCAGATCTTGTTGGTCTTGCTGTGATTGTAGACGTAGGTGCTGACGCGGATGCTTGTGCGGACGGCGACGCTGGCGGTTCTTCATGTACTCGCGGCGTCCTCTCCTCGGCTCCTTGGCGCTTCGCTGGTGTCCTCGTAGCTGGCATCTTCGGCACTTGCACGCCTCCCTACCTCCCTAGCCGGCCCTAGCAATCCTTCGGGAGAGCCCAGATGAGCCGGGATGTGCTCCCTCAGGGATGGATTCGTGCGGGATCGGAAGGGGGGGTCCTGAGCTGGCAGAGGCTTACCAGCACAGACGTGCAACTTCAGTCCGCGCGCTTGTGCGCTTCTTGATGGACTGGCGATGCCGCACGAGGCACCACACCGCCGTGAGGCGTTAACCCGAGGTTGCCTACCGTTTGGCACCGTTAGGTGGCAGGCAAACAAGGGCCGCGGTAAACCGCGTATTGGCTGTAAACTTGGTTGCAACGCTGTGAAGACTCGAAGCCGTTGCACGATGACGTAGCACGAAGACTGGCACGAAGGGCTGGCACGAAGGCTCGCACGATGAGCGACCCGTAGAAGTGAAGACTCGCTGCACGAAGACTCGTACCACCGTAGACTCGAAGACGGCGGTCGGCGGCGGTCGGCGGCGCCTCCCAGCGGCCCGACGACACGTTCACCCGTCGACCCGACGATCTTCGATACGGACGATCTTCTGTAATGAATCTTCTTTCTTCTGTAAGGGTTCTTCAACTGTTCGTGGTCTTGCCTTCTTGTTTCTTGCTTCTTGCTGGCTTCCGATCCGGCTCCGTAGGACCAATTTGTGGGGTCTCTACGGAGGGATTTATTGAAACTCTTCTTCGGTTTTTAATGGACTGTATTTTCTTTAACAATTCTTCGTGTTTACATTTCAGGTTTTGCTACGGGGCTTGCTGGGGGCTTGCATCCAGGTCGTCTTCCCGCCTTCCTGTCTTCGTGTTCGTGTTCGTGCAGCGAGTCTTCAGTCTTCCCTAATTTCTTCCAATATTAATTCCGATGCGTTGGTGCGTTCAATCCCGGCGATGATATGATCGCCACTCTAGATACGTTTTGAGGGTGGGTACTCGCGCTTGACTATTAAGCCCCGGTCGGTCTCCTACCCTATTGCGTCCATCGTGTGACCGGTAGGCCCGTGTTTGTAGACAGGGACGCAGCATCCCTGCGCCACTCGCCACCCATCTACCCTCGTCGACCGGGGACCCACCCTCGACTTAAATTGTATCTTATGAGGTTTTTCAGCCAAACAAATCTGCCTGAATGCTTGCCTGAAGGGCTATTCGTTCACCCCTGAAGGATTATCTACTTGTCCTGAAGGGTTATTTGTGTACCTGAAGGGTTATTTGTGTGTGCCTATCTGATTAAATAAATTAACACATTATTTGTTTTATTTACTACATACAGCTGATTAGGTACATTTTTATAACTTTAATTATTTGGCGGCTGTGTCCTCAACAATACTAATGTCATAATAACGGAAATACCATACAATAATTTTTTAAGAGAAGAAACATTAAACTATCAACTTAGATTCATATGTAATAAATTCAGAAACGTATCATACATAGATATGAACTATAGTAGATATGTGCCAAATAGAAATTATTTTATAACACAACTATGTCGATCCCTACTTAGAGAAATTTTGCGTTTAGATTACATGCTCAAGTCCATGAATTATTTTAAGAGAAATATTAATTTGCAACGATCTATTACGATTAATGTTCAACATAAGCAAACCCAAACAGAAATTTCAACTTATCTAGAAGTACCAACTGTACCTAATGTAGAAAACGATTGTAACGATAAGTTTTTTCGTTAATAACTATTTGTATTTATTGCATCAAAATATTAATGGTCTTATTAGTAAATCCGACTTGATTTTGGTTAATTTATACAATATGGCGAAAGAAGGCAAGAACATAGATGTACTGTGTGTAACAGAGCATAATATAATAAAAGAAGATTTAAGTCGATTGAAAATTGGTAACTTCATGATGGCTTCCTGTTTCTGCAGAGCAGTAAGACGTGGTGGCTCATGTATAATGGTGCAAGATTGCCATAAGTACGAGAACATCGATGAAATTGTCGAGCTGTCTATTCCAAAAATAGTAGAATGTTCAGCAATTAGCCTTCCTATGCACAAAATATTTGTAATCTGTGTGTATACGAGTAGACCGCCCCGATGTCGTGTACAACAAATGAACACATTCCTCGACAAACTTGATCAAATACTAACAAAATTGTGTAACCAAAGTAGCTTTAAAATTATATTGTGTGGTGATTTTAACATTGATACCCTTAAAGCAAGCAAGGAAACGACTGATTTTAAAAACCTCATAAATGCGTATAACCTTAAATTCCAATTTAAGCAGGCAACTAGGCTCAGTAGTGGTACAGGCATTGATAATATTATACATAACATTCGAGGTAGCACTGGTGAAGTTGCTGAACTTGCTTTATCAGACCATTCAGCACAGATATTAAAATTCCCAGTAAAGAAATTTTTCACAATTAGGTATTGGTATAATATAATAAGAGATTATAATGTTGATAACAGGCGTAAATTCAAAGAATGCTTAGAAAGTCTAAGTTTCCAAAGCACTTTTGAAAAAAGTCAAGCCAATGATGCTTTTAATCAGTTTCATGACATCTTTACTCTATTTTATAATTTGTGTTTTCCCCACAAAAGAGTAAAAATTTCAATTAATAAAAAACCAAAATGGCTATCTAAAGGAATTAGAAAATGTAGTTGTATAAAGAGGAAACTACTATGGAAATATAGATCTTCTCCAAATGCAAATACCAAAAAAGCATTTAAAACATATGCTGCTAGATATAAAAAAATAATTTCCCTAACACAGAAGTCACAAAATGATTACCACATACAAAGAGCTAAAAGTAAAGCCAAGGCCACATGGAACATTATTAATAAATGCCTATATAATGAACCAAGAGAAGCCGTTTCGAAAATAAAGCACAACAATATGCTCATTACTGATCCCACTGAGTTAGCTAAGGTTTTTAATACCTACTTCTCCGAAATATCTCCAATTAATGCAAATGCTACCACTAATATAAATATTAACTGTGACAATTGTAACTCAATCTATCTGAAACCATGCGTACCACTTGACATTCTTAAAATAATATCCTCTCTTAAGACCACAAATAGCGTTGGGTACGATGATGTATCCACTACGGTAATTAAAGACGTAGCGACAATTGTTTCACCGGTTATCAGCTATATAGTTAATTTATCTATTGAACAGGGAGTCTACCCAGAAAAACTTAAAATATCGGTTGTCAAACCTCTTCATAAAAAGGGATATAGATATGACCTGAGTAACTATCGCCCAGTTGCACTAATCCCAGTCATGGCAAATATTTGAAAAAGCGATTTATGAAAGGTTATACAATTATTTTGAAAAAAACTTATTCTTTTCTGATAAGCAGTATGGCTTCAGAAAGAGTAAAACTATTAATATGGCAGTTTATGACTTTCTACTGAAAGTGATGACCGCAGTAGATGGAAAGAAAAGGGCAGTAGCCCTGTACATGGATATGACAAAAGCCTTTGACCATGTTAACCATGATATCTTACTGAATAAACTATTCAGCTACGGGGTTAGGGGGACTGCATATAGGTTGCTCCAATCATACCTAAGTAACAGAAGACAAATCACGCAGATTAATAAAATATGTCCGGAAACTCTCACAAACTCAACACATGCATCGGACATGAAATCGGTTTGTTTTGGAGTTCCACAAGGGAGTGTACTAGGGCCACTATTATTCCTAATTTATATAAATGACTTGCCTAATGTAACTAATCATGCAATGACTCTTTTTGCTGATGACAGTACAATACTATTTATTGGGGACGATTCTGACAATCTGAATGATGAAATAATGAATACTTTGACATGCATTAATAACTGGTTGACATTAAATAACTTAAAAATAAATTTGTCGAAAACACATATAATGGAATTTAAACAACAACGTCGTACGCAAAAACTTGACATTAATTATTCAAGCACAAATATTGCTGATACTGAATCAACGCGATTCTTAGGCCTAACGATTGATTATCAGCTCAAATGGAAACTCCATATTCAAAATATATGCAAAAAGCTGTACCAATTTTCATTTGCACTATATAAACTGGTGAAAGTTGTTAACCTATCAGCGGTAATGACTGCCTATCATGGACACGTAGCCTCAATATTAAGATATGGAATCATCTTTTGGGGTAACTCGACAGACAAGATGCAGGTATTCAGAGCTCAGAAGCGATGTATGCGCTCAATGACAGGCTTAAAGAAGAGAGACACCTGCAAAGATAAATTTAAGCAATTAAGGATACTAACAGTACCATCCCTTTACATCAGCGAAGTTGCAATATTTGTTAAAGGTAATAAACACCTGTTTACTGAATACCCTTCTGGAAGTCGTCGTGAACATACCCTGCACCACTTGCCCAGTAAAACGCATCTGATGCGCACTAGTATATTCTGTATGGCGCCAACTATTTACAACAAGCTGCCCATATCAATTAGAAAGACAAATAGTATTAATGTTTTAAAAAGTTTGTTAAATAATTTCCTAATAGATAAGGCCTATTATACTGTTGACGAATATTTAAAGGAAAACTAGATTATTATTATAATTGTTTAGTATTGAATGAATATCAATGAATGTATAATATAATAATGATAATAATTTTAATTTAATTGGATTGACCCATTTAATTAATTTGAATTTTGCATGCCAATTGGTGGAATATAGCATAAGCACTTTTATAATCTGTAACATCTATGTATACCTACCTATATTCGCAAATAAAAGTTTTTGTATTGTATTGTATTGTATTCCCCTCTCTTTATACTATGGTCGAAGGCTCAGTTACGGGAATAACGCCGCGCCCCGCGGAACAAAATTAAAGGGCCGAACTGTTTAAACCTTAATTTCCAAGAAGATTTAAGTAAGTTCCCTTTATGTTAATATATTTCCATTATGTATGGAATACATACTAATACTAATAATAATGTCTTTGCTGCCAAACACGAGTAATTGTCTCTAAGCCTAGAATATACAATTTCTTTGTTCTCATTTACAATATACCATAAACAATATAGTGAGACCTGGACCCGAAGTGGCAGTTAGAGATTCGAAAGCAAATGATCATTATTTATACAACTTACAACGTCTTGCGCTTACCTGATACAAAACAAAGCAATAACGTCCAGTGAAAGAAAAATAAACTTAGAAAGACGGAACGATAGGGATCGCTGGTGAAGCCGGCAGCCGGCCGCCGGCAGCCGGCCACCAGTGGCCACAATTACAGCGGTTTCATGAAACTTTCGAAACGCAATACCGCGCCCGCCGCGTCATGTCGCGGCAACTTCCATATTATGAAAGTTGGCGGATCATATTCCACGACCACGTGATACACGCGCGAGCTTGCCTTGCAATTTGAACAATTGTTCCATTTAGCCATAAGTTAGATTTGTCACACCAATAGGTGCATATGCCCATTCGTTCTCCTGTTAATAAACAGGATAACGAATGGGCATATGTACGACATGGCTTCAGGTTCATAACGTCACTCGGTAGTCTCTACAACTTGAATCACATGGCTCATAGGCTCCAACGCCTCGCGCCGCGCTGCGGACCGGTTTACACAGTAAAAAGCACCGCACAATAAACAACCGCCAAGTCACGAAAGTAGAGCCAATATTTACGTCATTACCAAACGAGGTACATTAACCACGCTCTGAACGCTTCGGTCTGTCGTGTTGTAAGTTCTGCGTTTATTAACAATAGCTGACCCGACCGACGTTGTCCTGTCTTAACTTTGAATAATGAATTCGTATAGTTCCGCTCAACTTTCTTATATTTTTCTTTCATTAGCACCTTCTCCTGACAATAATAAACACAACAAAACGAAAATAAGCGAAATCCAAGAAAATAGAGATTCATTTTTATATTACATAGATTATAGCGGCCTGTCCCGGCTTTGCACGGGTGGCCATTTAGAGTAAATTTCTAAGTAGTTCCGAAAATAACTGCCTAACTTAACCTATTTACACACCGTACACCCAAATCATTTAGAACATATGCCTATATCAAGTGAAATTGCATTATTTTTCCTTGCGTATCAAGCTTGAAACGCGATCTCAGCGTGGCTAAAGCACGTGGCCGGACTCGCGCGGCCGCCCCCGGGCCCCCGCCGCCCGCCGCCCGCCCCTGCAGCCCCCGCCGCCGCCGCGTTGGGCGCCCCCCCACCCTCTTGCAGGCTCGTATTAGGTAATAAGCTTAGCGCTAATTGCGCGGGCAGGCGCTGACACTAATTCAATAGCAGCCCATAGCGGCGCGATAACTGGATGCCGCCGACCACTACAAGCCAATATTTTTACCACTTTGGTGACGACTCGAGTAATCTAAGGCTGTGAGATCCGTATTAAATTATATCTGGCTAAATAAACTAGTAAATCATAGTAATATGGACATATTACGACCTCCCGACCCATCTAAAATGTGAGTACTAAGGTTTAAATTAAAATAATCAAATTTTCATACTGTCAAATAAAGCATCCACGCGGTCTCTAATGAAAATTATTTATTTGTTAACAGGGGTCGTTTTATACACCTATAATCGTGTGAGACACGTATAATCGTCTTAAAACTTATAATATTAATGATATAAAAATAAACATGTTATAAAAAAATCCCGAGTTCATCAGGCTAACATGTGACGAATATCAGACAGGTACTTAACCTAACAAGACATACCACAGCGTGTATGATAGCCAATATGTGCAGCTGGCGCTGATGCGTACGACGTGACCCTAAAGGCTTTTGAACATTGTACCTAAGTGTAATCAGAAAGATGTGGCCGCATTAACGGAAGCATATATATATGAAATACTTGGACTCGGGAAGCATGATGTTTATTTTGTAGTACCCCAAGTATATCCCCTGAACACATGCTAACTGCTGACTGAGCTGCTGGTGAGTAACTGTGTGAAAGCAGGAAAACACGTTACAATATTTATTTACTAGCTGAGCCCGCGACTTCGTCCGCGTGGAATTTGACTTAACCGCTCCCACTCCCGCGTTCTAAACCCGCGCGACAGGACCCATTTGTTTTTTTTTTGTTTTTCTAAAATAAAAGTAGCGTAAGTTACTGCTCATAACATCAGCTATCTGCCAGTCAAAAACCGGTCAAAATCGGTCCAGCCGTGTCCGAGATACTCTTAGATTTCATGTGTTTTTATTTTTTTACGCGGAACCCTAATTAGTTTTCTAAAATTAAAGTAGCCTAAGTTACTCCTTATAAGATCAGATATCTGCCAGTGAAAGTCCCGTCAAAATCGGTCCAGCCGTTTCGGAGATTACCCGGAACAAACTCACAGACAGACAATTTTTTTTTAAATCGCGTTTTTGCTATATGTGTCGTATGTACTTTCATATGCATTTACTGAAAAGGTGTTACTTTGATATTACAAACAGACACTCCAATTTTATTTCTTTGTATAGATTCCATTACGGCGCTTTAGATACCAAACGCATGGGCAGATTTTGATTATTTTTATGTTAATTGATTTATCTTAATCTTTCGAGTGACGCCATATTATCAAAAATAATTGTCAAAAAGAGGTATTTCAATATCACATTTAGGTTTCTCTTTTATGTTATGACGCGTCGTTTTATGTCATGGCGTCGCGACGCCACTATGACAGCGTCGCGACGCCACTATTAAAGTGTCGCGACGCCACTGTGGAAGCGTCGCGACGCCACGATGACAGCGTCGCGACGCCACTATAGAAGCGTCGCGACGCCACTATGAAAGCGTTGCGACGCCACTATGGAAGCGTCGCGTCGCCAATATGAAAGCGTCATGACGCCAATATGGTAACATGGCGATATTACTATGCTAACATGGCGATGTCACAATGGACGCTTCGCGACGCCACTATGGAAGCGTCGAGACGCCACTATGAAAGGGGTGATATTTTGCAGATTGCAAAATTCTTCCTTAATGGATTATATATTTACTAATTATAGTATAAAAAGTAACCACTGTCCAAATATCACGCTTCTAACACCAGCAGTTTTGGCCGTGCCTTGATTCCTTTGTTTTAATATGAAAATTAGCAAAAAGTTACAAAACAACAACAACAAGTATCTTTTGATTGTTAAGTCATCTACCTATATTCGAGAGTATGTGTTCGTTGACTGTAGTGATGCGTTCGGTAACAGGGCAGTTCATTAACTAGAGTGAGCACAGCCCCTCGCTACGTCTCGCGGTGCCTCGTCATGCCTCGCGCCGTGTTTACGCCGCCTCATTAACTAATTGGCGCGGGTGCGGACGAGGCGCGAGACAGCGCGAGCGCCGCTCTATGCTAGTGTTTACAGATGCCAACAAAGACATACAGCAGCGAGACGTGGAAACCAACAATAGTTAGTAAGCAAATGTAATGGCTATTAGAAAGGGCTAGGTAGCAGTGATCCTTAGACCAGACAATGAAGATCTCAACGATGTTTTAATATAGTGAAAATTAGTACTTTGATCATCGATGCATCGTTTATGTAAAGTGATCTTATCTAAGTGGAACTAAGAACTATTACTTACATCACGAGCTCCACACTATATGGTATTAATGCTTCCAATTCAGTAGTATCCAGTTAAGTAGTTAAAAATTAACAACTAAACTATAATTTACAAATAAATCAACGTAATGTTCGTAAGAAAAAAAGATTTATTTAAAATAGTATTATTCATATCCATAGGCCATATTGCAGTTTTTTTCTGGGAACGCAAACTTCGGTAACAGTACGAGTATTAGGTCCTTACAAATGAAATTGGCGTTTTGTACGGGAGGAATATAAAGTATTTTTTTTGTACAATATATTTCATTAATCACAGTATGCACCGTTGTTATCTAAGCACTTTTGCCATCTCATAGGTATCTCTTTACAAAAAAACCATGGGGGCGAGAATCAATAAACTCTTAGAAAGGCGGAATGGACTGCCGCATCGGAGTTGATTTTTTTTTCCTTGTAAGAAGTTGTCCTGTCCGGAAAAAATGGTAATCTGTTGGAGCAAGGTCCGGGGAGTACGGTGGATGTCGTAGACGTTCCAATTGTAGCTCATTTAACTTATTGGTTGTGTTGTGCAGTGTGTGGTCTTGCGTTGTCGTGAAGCAGCAGTGCCTAGAGCGATTGACCAATTTCGGTTGTTTAGCAGCTAGTTCTTCCTTCATGGTTTGCAGTTGCTGACAATAGATATCTGCCGTAATAGTTTGGCCAGATTTTAGAAAGCTGTAGTGAACGACACCGGCGCTAGTCGACCAAACACTCACAAGTAACTTTTTCTGAGTCAATTTTCGTTTAGGGCAGGATTTGGCTGGGTCTCCAAGGTTCAGCCATTCCAACGAGCGCTTCCGATTACCTTACAGTATCCACTTTTCATCACAAGTAATGATTCAATTTAAAATAAAGTGTTTGACGCCAATCACAATATTTTGTCTTAAATGTTTTCAGATTTTGGATATATTATAAAAGAGCTCTAAAATGTTGAGTTTCGCGGGCTGGACAGGCGCTATCACCTTAAACCGAACCGAAACAAAACATGATGTGGGTACTCACAATAATAAATAGACATGTTTACACAAGTCCGCTGGTCCGCTGCTCGCGACAGGCCCCTGGGCCGCTCCGAGCGTATAATTAGTGCCAGCACTGAACTACACCTTGCCGTTTATTGATATCTTCTGTCTGGTACTGCTTCCAACTATGCAAAATTCCCTAGATTCGGTGCCTATTCAAATTTTATAAAGGGAAGAGAGCCACTTAAATATATAAAAATAAAACCAGACCTATATAGACACATGAGCAAATCAAGCCGAGGCGGCACTGAGATCAGTATAAATTTGCAGCTAGCGGAGTCAGCGTTTTGTACCCAGAAACAGTAGGCTTAAACTCCTAACTTCATTACTTATGCATTAACTTTGATCCTTCACCGAGTTGCGAGCGAACAGGCTCCAACATAAATACACGCAGCTTCGCGCGGCTATTGTGAGCGAGTTCCTAATATTTTGTGCGTTTATAAGCAAACAATATATGTGGAAACACCTGAGTAGTCCCTCGAACTGAGGCGCCGACACGAGCTTTGATTGTGATTATTAGTTCAACAACTTGGATAGCCATGTTCCTTACGAGGCTCCATGTAAACTGTAACGGTCCCCTACTGAGCTACATAACGGTAAAAAACCGGTCAAGTGCGAGTGGAACTCGCGCCCTGAGGGTTCCGTACAATATTTTATTATGATTTTAGATAGTTTTTTCCATTCCTGGATTCCAATATCGATACCGGCAAGATATTTTAATAATAAATAGTTCCCAAAAATGCTTAAACAAATTCGGGAACCGAATACAAACTGCAACCAAACTGAATACAAACTACAATACAAACCCTTATTTTACACACTTAGGGGTGGAATTTTACAAAACGCTGAAATTAATATTTTTTATTTGTAATAAGTAGCATCAATACTTATTTTCATGTCTCTAGGTTCATTTAATTTTTTTACCCCATAAAAACTTTCACCCCCTATTTTATGCACTTAGGGGTGGAATTTTCCAAAATCCTTTCTTAGTGGATACTTGCGGTATATAAGGTACTTACTGTCAAAATTTCATGATTCTAACACCAGCGGTTTGGGCTGTGCGTTGATTCCTTTGTATTGATAAGTGAATTTGCGAAAAGTATCAAAATATGTGACATAAATCACCGTATCTTTTGATTGCGTCGACTTAGAAGCCTAATTTTTTTACACCCACAAGGGACCATAGCATTTGATATTTGGTATTAATTTCAACTTGATAACTCTACCCGTTTCTGAGAAAAAAGGTCTTGACAGACAGACAGACAGACAGACAGACGGACAACAAAGTGATCCTATAAGGGTTCCGGTTTTTCCTTGTAAGGTCCGGAACCCTAAAAATATAAGGTACCGACTATCGAGCGAGGCGTGACGCGCCAAACGCTTTCACTTAGTGCCTTATTCATATTTCAACGAAGAATATTATACAATTGAAGAGGGCAGCGCGGTCGATGTCAGTGCTGTGCTGATCATTTATAATATAAGTATTGTGCAGTGCTGGCAGCCGCCCGCGCCGGGCCGGCGGCGGATCCCTCATCTAAGCATAGCACACCTACTGGGTTATATGACTGTGCCAAATGTGGCGAAAATAAGAATCTGATTCGTTTAGCTCACCGTCATGAATTCAAGACCAGAGTAGAAACGTAAGAAAGTAAAGTACGTCAATGTTTGAAAGTATAAGGGAACGGTGCGGAAATGTTGCGCCCTGCGCTGCCCGCCGCCGCCGCCGCCGCCGCCACCGCCGCCGCCGCCGCCGCCACCGCCGCCGCCGCCGCTGCCGAAGCCCCGCCGCCCCGCCGCCGCCGCCGGGTGTCGCCTCATCCAGGTTTCGTGGCACCTGGCGCATCACGTCACGAAGGTCCTTTGACGTCACCGGTGTATAGCAGTGTGATTGTGTCTCATCGGCACTCCTCGGGAACAAAGCGATAATATGAATTTTCAATAGAACATGTACACGACAGTATAACCCAAGGAAGTTCGGGTCTGCCAGACTGACAAAAATTACCTAGGTGCAAACTGGAATATGTTTATACATGACATGCAATGCAATTTCATTAATATCAAACAAATTTGTCTCTTTGCATACTGAAGTACCTACTACAGTTTGTTGTCTGTTTAAAATAGTGTGCTTTCAAAAGTATAATATCTATTTAATATCCGGGTCAAGAGATCTTTTCATGATCTGCGCAGCACAACCAATTTCGGCTAAACAAAAGCATTAGCATTTTAATTGCACGTCGTACATAAGGTCCCGCCTGCACTTACTTGTTAGAATAGAATAGCAGAATAATAACTCTTTATTGTAAATCTCATCATAGGAAATATGGACAAAAACATAAACTAGCAGTAAGTAGTGTACATTGGTACTATGAGGATGTCGGCTAATGGGCTAATGGCTACCTATATTCCACATTGTCATTGATTCGGCTACCGACGACAGCTAAACGGAACAATAACGCTGCTATTGAAGGTCCCCTATTGTGCGTTTGTAGCCGCTTTTGAACCTCACTGTTTGACGTGTCAGCTGCAGGTTTCAGTTACGTAAAGCCAACGCTTCCTGATGCAAATTGTTGGTAATTTTGGAATACACAGCCCTATAGGCCGGCACCTAGGAGTGCGTAGCTCGTGACGTCAGTGCAAGCTCCCGCTACCATGTAGGTGCCTAGCCCGGACTCACATATCATGCCCGCATAACGCATTGGGCACCTACGTACCCTTTGTGTTCAAGACGAGTATTTCAAAATCGATAATATACTACGATTGTCTTGTTGTCGATTTTATACAAATTTAATGCCGCATCCTAATATTAGTTTCTTATGAAATAATGAATGAATAATTGAAAGGTTACCTTTGAATCGGTCTCAGTCTGTGTACAGTAAACATTGCTAAAGTGTTGGGAATCAAATCAAACATCCAGTGGTCGCGTCGCCGCGCCGGGTGCCCATCGACTTATTTTGGGTAATAATATTATTGTGTAGGTTCACCATTCATTGAATAACACTTACACTAACTTATTTTACTACTTAATTATTATAAGTTTAAAAAGTGTCGCGTTCTGCTTGCTTAAAACCGATTATTATGTGTGTATAATAGTATCCAACTTATTAATACACCCCAGGGGCTAAAGCCGCGATATTGGTACTTGATTGAATTTCGGCTTACTAGACGTTAGTCTGCTTAAGATTATTTGTAACAAAATATCTTTTCCTTTTTTATTGGTAAAAATGAATCTGACGATCGAACTAAAATACTGATAACACTCCTATAATAATTAGTGAAAGCACTTTCAATAGTATGATTCCGCAGCACCTTTGTAGAATGTTCTATTTCTAAAGAAATAAAGTTGGGTTACGTTTCGTAAAATCGATATTGCGTCATTGGTGGCCGTGACGTAGCTGATGGAAGGAATGATCGTGCACTGTGTCACCGCCACTTGCCGGTGTCGCAATGTTCTATTCTTACCGCCATGACTTTGTGTACTCTTACTGGAAGACGTTAAGGCTCCGGATCAAGAATTCTATAATGGATAAAGTGCATCTCCATATCCTAAGTAATGAATGTTGCCCTTCCCTTGGTGACGGGTATGGGTGCAAATTGTCTTGACAAAGTTTTGTAGGTAACTGATTTCTCCAAGGTTTGAGTGCTGCTTTTCAAACAACATTCACTTCTTATAAAAGAAAAGGACATTCAGTTTAACCATTCTTACTTTGAAAATAAAAGTAAATTACAGTGGAAAATCTATTTAATATTCGAGTCCATAATTGGAGTTCTGAAACAGATACGGAATATTGAATACTAAATGTTAGTCCGCAAACTGAATTAATACTCGTATACACAAGTGATCGTAATTAAAGGGAGAACGGGAGTGGCGGAGCCGCGGGAGCGGTGGGGGCGGGGCGTGCGGGGGGGAGGAGTGGTCTGGTTCAAGTTTATCAGTGGAAAGCGTCCAAAATCCAAATACTCCTCAACGGATTCAAAGCTTTGATGCAGCCGGTCGGAGCTGGAGCCGACACGCAGCGGTCGGCGCGCCTGCGGTCGGAGCCCAATTAGTCGGTTGCCAACAAAGTTGCTATCATTTCGTTCAATTATCGTCATTTCACCAGTCACTAATTCGTGCTAACGCCTAAAATGAAAACAGAACAACATGTTTGTCAGTAATTTTTCCGTGTTTTGGATTTCACCTGATATAATAAGAGAATATATACAGCGAAGTATTTACGTACCTACAGTAATCGCCCTTATTCTTCGTAGCATAATAATTGCATCTAACCGAATATTTATTTCCTGAAGCACGTGACTGTCAATACATTGTTCGTAGACGAACAATTTTTTTATCATAAAAAAACAAACACCTATATGTTATACTGCTGTCCGGGATTCGCAACAACCACAATTTACACTGAGAATCAGAGCGGCATCCTGAGAGCGCTAGGGATTCCAATTTCACACCAGATAACAGTGGAACTCCACCAACATCTTATTTACTAAAGTCGTCACTAAAAACTGGTGCATTATTAAACAAGAGATAGGTGTTAATTGTTTTGTGTGCAGTATAACTATAGCACTGTGGGGCGGCATCTCAAGCAAACATCCCGCACCCGGTCACAACAAAAGGGATGATATAACAAAGGAGAGGCAACGTTCACCTACCAGCGCAGTTCACACAAACATTTGCGAATAATGGTTAAAGTTAAATATTTACTGATACCTGATGGGAATATTAATAAAATATGGAAAAGTAATGTTGGTTATATTGTATTGATTAGTCTGATTTTAATTGAGAGCTCGGCTCTCACCTGTGCATTTGTTTCTTTGGTGCATCACCTCCACCACTAGCTCCATGACTATCAGCTCTGGCGCGCGGTTTCAAATGTCCAATACAGAGAGCATCTCAAACTACTACATAACAATTGTTTTTGCATCGGTGCTTTTATTCTTACAAAACCTTAAAAATTTTACCCGTTTTCGAGCAAAATAACCTTAAGTGAGAAGCAGTCGCACGCGCACGCAGTCATACAAAGCGGGAGCGCGGTCCGCAAATAGCGCGACGCGGCCCTCGGGCCTGCGGCTCGCGGCTCGCGACTCGCGGCTCGCAGGACTGAACAAAATAATTAAAACGAAAATCCCTATCCTCGTGCATTCATTGTAGCTACTATATTTTGCACATTTTGGACTGGCCTCGTGAATTATGTGGTTCAGCGGTGTTACAGGAATCATTTCGTGTGAGTTAAATAATTACAACGAGTTTTTGTACAAACACACTCTTTTATTTTATTTATTTAACACAAAACAGGTTTCAATCATGTTAGCATGAGGTAGATATGTACAATTTAAAAACTTATAATATGTACAATCATAAACTAAAACTGCTGTCACTAAAAGTTTAAAATTGATTAGGTAGAAGAGACAATATAAATAACTAACGTGAATGTATGTAGATGTACAAGTTAGGATTTGACTCTAATGCTATTCTTACTTATAATATAACCACTAAAATTATCATAAAATTGGCGTTTGTTAGTAAATTCGTTGCCCATTATAAGATCTCAAAATAAGCATCGATTGATCCCAGTAACACACACATACATCTTCAAGTGTCTTCTGACTGCAGCAGCAGCGCGCTATGAAAAATGTGTACCTACTTGCCACGAACTTGCTGCGCTACGCCATGCTACGCCGTGCTACGTCGTGCTACGTCGTGCTACGCCGAGCTACGTCGTGCTACGCCGCGCTACGTCGTGTTACGCCGTTCCGTCTCTCCTGAAGTTGATCAGAAGTGACATGCCGCTAATATATCACCTGCCAAACGTAGAATGATATAACAGGAAAAAGTCGCTTTATTTTCTGTCCGTGACGTAGTTCAGTGTCGTGTCTAATAACTATGAATCGATCAAGATAGTGACAAGAGGTGAAGAACTTTGTCAAGCAAAACACTCAACTAATTCTGTGAAGAGTCTCGAAGTCTTAAAAAAATATATATACGATACATAAGTATAACCTTAACATAACTAGATGGGATTACTTACAGTTCGTCATTCAACGGGGCTGCGATATCACTTACCACTTAACATAACAAGTAAGCTCAATTTTTGAGTACCTATTCTAAGTAACATGCAGATAAACTGAGGGAATAATTAGGTTACACGCAATTATTTAATATTCTTCATCAACAAGTAAAAACATTTAAAATACTGTAGCCCGAATATGGAATTACACGAAATATATTCAGAACTACCGATAGGTAGTGCTCATGAACTAGTATTCATGAACGCTGACATATAGTAAAAAATGGTTTATCTTTCGCTTGGTGTATTTTATATTGTATCTATTATATTTATAAATATGTACTCAGATATTTTTTTACTATTATTATTTTTTTCCTTTATAAGACATTCAACACCTAGCCTATGTCACCTGGACCATAATAACGAATCGATTGAAAACCTTATTCATCAAAATCGTAGTTAAGGCACAACAGTGGAACATAAAAATGATACATACATCCAAACACACATAAACTTCTATAAACATAACCCTTCCTTTTGACTTTACTGCAGTCGGGTAAAAAGAGGTTTTTTAAAATGTTTGTTCAATTTCATCTACCTGTAGTACCTGAATAACTAATATGTAAATAGTAGCGCTAATAATCCAGCTCCTTTCACTTTTCATTTACGTTTGTATAATAGTATATTCAATTGTAAAATAATTATAAATTTGGTTAATGTAGTCCCGGTAGGCGGCGGGGCCGGCGTGGCGGCCGGTGCGGGCCACTCAGCAGGGGTAAGGTTTATTTCCAAGGGAGCGGGTTTAATGCCGTGGACGCACTCGTAAATTCGCTAAATGCGGGAATATAAAAGTAACTATGTGGCGCAGAGCCAAGGCTCGCCAGGCGCACTCCCTCTTGGCAAAAGATGATTTAATTGACCCTCGAACCTGTTTGTCTATCAAAAAACATAACCATGGTTTGCTTATCCTTATATTATGAATACCCCATAAACATCTCGTCTGTTAGTAATCCGGATCCCATAATTATCCGCATCTTTTACACTTATTGCGTCATAAAATGTAAGGTTGACTAAACGATTCAGGGTTCTGACTCTTAACAAGTTCGTCCGTGGCACCCCTCCCTGGGCCGTATAGGGTCCTGGACTCATAGCTATTGTGCGAGCGCGGCGTGATTGCAACAACCTTCCCGCACAAAGTACTCTGAAGGGATTGAAACATTGAGAAGAAATTACTCTTTACAGTCGCGGCCTTGTTAAACACCGTCGCCTCGGTGAAAAAGACCGTTAATGTTTTTAAAAAAATACATAAATATTATGAATAAGTAGATAAATTAAACTAAATAGAAGTTGTGATAGCCGATTGGTTAAAGCACGCGTCTTGCGGGAACCAGGTCTTGGGTTCAAACCCCGGCTAGCAACTCTGGACATTTCGAAATCTATGTGCGAATCATAATTTCTATATGATTATCACTTGCTTACGGTGAAGGAAAACATCGTGAGGAAACCTGCATGTCTTAGAAGATCTAACCAATTTTCGAAAGACATGTAATATCCGCCAACCCGCACTATGCCAGCGTGGTGGATTATGGCCTGAATCTCCCTCGTGTTGAGGGGAGGCCCGTGCCCTGGAGTGGGACGTAAAAGGGTTAAATTATTTATTTAGTAGATAAATTGAGAAGTGAAATTAGTTTTATTTTTATTTTTGCCAAACATCTAATAAAGCATTTTTTTATTTGGCCTTAAGATATCGTCCTTCTTCTTGCTGGAGCAGAAATTAAAATAAAAGCAACGTATGCAGTTGATGATTCTCACTTCAACAAATCGTTTTCAATAAGTCTCATGGTGTATTCGGCTTGACGCACTGGACACGGCCACCACTTCAACTGCCCTTCTCTTTCAATTAAATCTTATTTCAATCATATTGACTTTTATTTCTACTGTGTAATTGTTAAAATTGAAATGGATATTTCAGCCATTTAATAGTACATTGTTACCCTAGGAATGAAAATAATTTATGTAGCACCGAGACGGGGTTCGTCAATAGTTCTAGGGACAAAATAAGTCTTTCACCCGAGGTAAACACTGTGCTTTTCATTACGAATACAAGGAAAGTAAAAATAAAAATAGGAATTAGCTAACGAAAAAATGAGTGAGCAAGGAAGTATGAACAATACTGTACAACTCGAAAAAACAAAATATGAAGATCGGAATGCCGCCTATTTTGTATTTTTTTTTCCTTTGGCCGGCCAGCTTCATTATTCAGCCATTACTTACTTTTGATTTTCATCATTGAAAAAATCGTAATTATTTTGCCCAAATCTATGTTATTTAAAAGAAATAGTTGAAACTAAATTATAATAAAGTCATTAAAAAATATATTATTTACTTAATTAATACTTATTATTTAAATTTTACAGCGCGCTGTAATTGCGTGACTGTAGAGAAAGTTGGAACATGGTTCAATTGAAATGTGAAAATAAAACTAGTTTTTTTAAATTATTTAATAGCTGTCAGTTGAAACCATTCTCCCTAGGGCTGAAAAGTATTACTTTCAACCCGCGCCTCACGCCACTTCAGACCTACTTTCCGAGTATGAGTAGTGAAAATAACTATTATTCGATGCCATAGAAGTTCCTAAAATATCTCCGCAAGGCCTAGGCGCTCATAATTTGTCGATACAGATATATTAGCAAAATTCATTTCCTTGATAAAATATTACAAAAGGCGGAGTAAGTACGAGTCAGCGAAATAGTAATACCCTGTTAGAGCAGAGCCGAACCCATGTCATTCATTACGCAATACGACAGAGCGAAGAATAACTCGACACGGCGCGGCACGGCGCGGCACGGCGCGGCGCGGCACGGCGCGGCGCGGCGCGGCACGGCGTGGCCTTGTCGAGCTCGAGCGGGGTCGTCGCTAGATACTTGCAATACAGAATTCACGCTATGTGCGTACGTAGGAGAATCAGACGAAGGCTGGGACTAAGTTTCCATCTTGCGGTAACTCAAACATTTATATGGGTTGTACCTCGCGTCCATAAATTAAAACATTATAGTATAGCTTACCTACTTCTTATTGTAGACTCGCAGTATCTGATTCAGTAAATTAAACTCGCTGAGGTCATGACGTATAAGTTATTAGTATTGTTTAAATTATTACTTACTTACTGCTGCAGAAAAATAAGTAATACTTATGATCTCAAACCGTGAGATGGCCAAAATTGATGTAACATAATATCTTTGATATGAATTTGCATATTTATTAATAAATAATTATAAATATTTTGTTTGTTAATTAAGTTTAATATTTTAAAAGGAATTTGGTAGCGCACCACGTTTCTACGCCAGCCTCGCAGCGGCCCGAGCGGATGCCGTCCCACTGGGAACGGAAATCACTACATAGTAGATAACTCTAAATTGAAAATTTAAAAACCCCCGATGCGACGACCTTTTCATCAAATGCATACAATAATCAACAGAAAATCTGTGTAAAATTATGAGACATTATTTTGTTATGGCATTATAATAATTGACATTAGAATAGACAACGAATCTAAATATTGATGCCACGGAGGTTTAATTCCTAGTAAAATATTATCAATTATGATTCAATTTCATGTAAATAACTCTGGTTGAGGTGGACGGTAGCAGCCCAGGGAAAGAATTTTTAATAACGCTTAAATTATTTTAAATTAGATTTGTGTTTTTTTATATTTTTTCTCAATGGCGGAGCAGCGCCCTCTAGAATTATTATAACGTAATATTCCATGACCATTAACAAAACAAACAAAATTTAACGCATGCGCGTATCCATTATTTGACACGTGACTGATGGAACGTCTTTAGTTCATACACAAATCTCATATAAAAATTGATAAAATATACATTTTTTCCAGAATCAGGGACACTTTTCATATTTATAATATTGTAAAAAGCCAGTTCAGACTATTACGATAATTTAAAAATATAATAAATCTAAATCCAATAATCTCAAATTTCGATCGGATTCGAGCCGTGGAAGTTGGTTTTGGCCGTGAATGTGGCTTTTTAACCTACAAAAGAGCTGATGATCTTCAAACGGCTGAACCGATTTTAATGAAACATAGCTAAGAACACTCTCGATCAGAATACCTATCTAACAAAAGAAACACAATTGAAATCGGGTCATCAGCTTGGGCGCTACGTTGCCACAGACAGACACACAGATACACAGATACACAGATACACAGATACACATGTTAAACTTATAACACCCCTCGTTTTTCGTCGGGGGTTAAAAACAAAGTCGCTTCCCGCTGTCTGTGTCCCTATGTATGCTTACATCTTTAAAACGCCCACGCCAACGAAGTTAGATGCCCATAAATCGGCAGGTCCGGATAATATCCCTGCTATTTTCCTTATCAAGTGTGCCAGTTCGCTCTCTGTTCCTTTAACGTACCTTATGCGTGAATCCCTGGGCACCGGCTATATGCCAAGCATATGGAAATCGGCCTTTATAACACCTGACCATAAAAAAGGCAAAAAAGACGTTACGTCTAATTACCGCCCTATATCTAAATTATGTCTGGTAGCCAAGATACTTGAAAAAATTGTATACGATCAACTGTACGATGCCTTAAAGACCAGCTTTCCCAGCACCCAGCATGGATTTTTAAAGGGGAGGTCTACTGTTAGTAACCTTATTCTTTTAAACGATTTTGTCACTAGCGCCATGGACGATGGATACCAGACTGATGTAGTATATACCGATTACAGTAAGGCCTTCGATAGAATCGATCATGGAATTTTCTATATGTATGTTGGAAAATGCTGGGATCAGAGGTGATCTACTACGATGGTTTACATCATACATTAAAAATAGGAGTCAAGCTGTTGTGTTGGGTAATTATATCTCTGGCTGGAGGTCTATTCCAAGCGGCGTTGCGCAAGGTTCCTTATTAGGTCCTCCTCTATTTTTGGTGTTTATATCTGATATTGACGCCTGTTTCCATAATTCATCAATTCTCAATTTTGCTGATGACATGAAAATGTTTAAAATAATTAGTAAACCCAATGATGCTCTTGAGCTACAAGCCGATTTAGCCGGACTTGATACATATTGCATTGCTAATAGGCTTGACCTCGATGCTAGTAAATGTTCATTCATTAGAAAAGAAAGAAACAGCCAATCAAGTACGCATACTTGCTTAAAGGCCTTCACTTGCAATCTGTGAATGAAATTAGAGATCTCGGCGTGCTGCATGATTCTAAACTGCTCTTCGAAAATCATATATCTTCTATAACCAAAAAAGCATCCAAGGCTATATAATGCGTAGTACTAAAAATTTCCAGCAAGCTAAGACCTTAAAAATCCTATACTCCACCTACGTACGCTGCCACTTGGAATACGAATCACAGGTTTGGAATCCGCGTTATGAGGTTTATATCTCTAGGCTGGAGAACATTCAAAAGCGGTTTATCAGGTATCTAGGCTATCATACCACGAATTACTCTATGAACTATGATGACATTTGCATTAAGCATCATTTTCTCAAACTTAAAACACGCCGTGACCTTGCTGACCTCATGCTTCTTGCACGCATTATCACTTCATCATCTATCGACTGCACCGACCTTTTGGCCAAAATTTTTATCCACACGCCCAGTATCACCTTGCGCCAATCGCATTTCTTTGCTCTTCCAATTGTGGCTACGAACTACCGTCAGAATAGTTTTCTCTATAGAGCTTGTTCTAAAAAATATAACGATATGTTACGCAACTATGACCTAGATATGGCAGGAGTCAGTATAACTGGCTTCAAATCTAAATTGAATTCTATATTTTTTAGTAGCACTTAAAATTCTTAATATGTAACTTTTGGTATATTTTTTTACTATTGGCCTCTGTTCCGCACTGCTCTTATATTCTTTGTAATGTTGTGTTCCTAATGTTATAATTTCTTTGTATTCTTTTCTTCTTTGTTTTTTTTCTGTATGGTTTATAATTGTATACTGTTATTGCTTATTCTGTCTTATCTATACTATATCTATTAGTGGAGATTTTTTAATAGCTTTATTTTTTCTATATTAATTATGTATTTTAAGTGTAAATAGCTGCTAATCTTCCCAAAACTGAAAAATAAAATAAAATACAATGTATTGCAATCGTGCGAAGCCGGGGCGGGTCGCTAGTCATACTAATATTATAAAGAGGAAAACTTTGTTTGTTTGGTTGTAATGAATAGACTCCGAAACTACTGAACCGATTTGAAAAATTCTTTCACTGTTGGGAAGCTACACTATCCCCGGGTGACATAGGCTATAATATCTTTAAAAAAAATTTGGGATCCTTACTAAAACTCGAATAATGTAACTGAAATGTACCCGTGCGAAGCCGGGGTGGGCCGCTAGTGTAGAATAAAGTAAAAATGTAAAAGCATTTAGTGATCCAACACATAAAACGCACCCAAAAGACAAAAGGAAATTACTGATACATTTAGAAATTAGAATATGTTTAGAGCCAATTCTTCAGATTTAATTCATCTTTTATATATAACTCCAAAGAATTTATTAGATTTGGGTTACATACACTATTGTGCAAATAGGATAAGTGAAGGAGGAAACTTTTTATATTGGATCCATGTAATGGCAACACGTGCGCTATGATTCGCCAAATTACCGTTTCCCACTCGCAACGCTTGCCGCCGCTACAGGTAACAATACGCGGAAATATGAAAGCGCCGCTCGAAGTGCCCATTCTCAAAATAAAGATCGCACTTTTACTCGTTCAAGACGGCTCACGCGTATGTATAGTATCTATACAAATAAATAAAATTGGAGTGTCAGTTTGTAATATCAAAATAACACCTTTTCACTAAGTGCATATTAAAGTACATACGGTACATATAACAAAACGCGATTTAAATTTTTAAAGCGAAGCTTCTTTACGGACTATATAAGGGCAGCGGCGGCAGCGGCGGCGCGGGTGCGGCGGCAGTGGCGGCGGCGCGGCGCGGCTTTTACTGACAACCGTCTAACTTTAAACGAGCGATGTCGCGCTAGTTCTATTCAAGTACCCCACGTCACAGTTTAAAAGTTGTCTCAGACTATCTCTATTCGCTTACATCTTTAGTGTGCTGCTTCAATGACAATGAATACCGACTCTGCATGACACGGAATTGTATTTTAGATTTCCGCGCCCGAGGCGAATAAAACTGGGTTGCTCTTATGAGTAGTTGTTCCAGACGAGAAAATTGTTGCATTTAAAAACATTTTGAGAGGTTGAGGTCAAACTCGGGTGAATAGAGTAGGCACCATAAGCTGGGACACATAGGTAGCTATTCAATGTTTTCTCATACATTCTTAATGCGGCGCAAGAAAAGCGCGTGAAAATTCTTCCTATGTAACGTTTGATAGCGAGCCCAACGAGTGTACAGTATTTCAAACAAAAAATATTTTTAACAACTTCGTGATGATGCTTCAATATTGGCATCACATAGCTGTAGTGGCGTTCCTTCTACAGAGGCGTTCGCGTTAGGACGCTGTCATGCTGGTGGCACAACCCTGGCATCAACTTAATTTCACCACTACACTAGCCGCTACACCATTTACGCTACTCACAAAACGTATAGTAATAATATTCGTGTTTTCCACACTCGAATACCACAACATATCAATATAAAGACACCACCGTCCCTAAACCTTTTTAATTCCCGGCAACTCGAGTTAGTTCCACGCTTGTTGCCTCTCGGCTGCGTGCCCCTCGCAGTGTGAGCCAATAAGCAGCTCCTCTCGCTGAGTACAATTTCAGTCGCCCTCCGAACTGAATATGTTATTAACAAACAGCCTCCTAGTCGGCACAAAGCAAAAAAGTAAAATAAATATTGAATCGGTGGCGGATGAGGCGCCGCTCCGCCCCACCCCTCGCGCGCTTACAATCGATTGCCCGGAGAAGTTCGCCCGAACCTGAAGCTTCGGCCCGCTCCTATCGCATTTCCCATGATTTCCCCTATTTTCAGCCACATTCATGTTTAAAAGAATCATCAACTCCACGCGATTACATTTCAATAAGATATATCTTTGCGCTCCGAGCTCTAGAAGCGGCGAGTAAACGACTGCTTATTTGTGTTTTATTAGAGATTTATTCTCGATTATTTACTAACTTTTCGAATGCTAAACTAAAACCTAAAAACAAGAAACCTATCCTAGTTTGAAAAACCCGTTATCCTTAATGTTGTATGAGTTATCTATCAACCGGTGTACTAGCTGCACCTTTATTATTATAAACGGATAGTACTTATTGTTTCGATGACGCATAAAATTATGAGCGTCAGGACATCTGTATATAATACACTAGCGGCCATCTCGGGGGTCATTGCGACTCTTTGTGCATTTCTGATGCAAGTAACTTTTATTTTATACCTTATTCGACACCGGTTCATTGAAGTTTAGAGGCTGTCGCTGTTCATAGGCATTTCCCTGGTTCATTCCACATTATGCAGACAACGCCGACGGGTTATCAGCATGGAGCGAGCGCGTGGCGGGCGGCGCGGTGCGGGCGGCGCGGTGCGGGCGGCGCGGTGCGGGCTTTCGTGCGATATGATTAATGTTCTCGCGGTGCGCAGATTTCCCCACTGACTGCACACTGCCAATTGTTTGACTTACAAAAAACAATTCATCCAATTAGATACTTTGTTAAAACATAAATAACAACATTACTATGCTAAACTCTATAAATCACTTAAGTATAGATAAATCATCATTGTGTGATAAAACAACATTAACAAAATTCTGTTACATATGCTACGCTGGTAGCGTGCTACGACAGGAGCTCAGCGTGGCGGGGCGGCCGGCTACTGGATGCGAGAGTACCTATATGTATATAGTACTTGTATGCACTGATGCAACTTTCCACCGATGTATGTTAGTGTCTCATTTTAACAACACAAAATAGAAAAGAGAAAACAATATAAATCGGTGCAAATGTTTCGCCAGCTACTGCATAAGTTTTACTAACCCTACGTTTATACTGGACGAAAAATTCACACAAACCATGTCATGTTGTTGTCTCTATTTTTAGTAATAAAATAGTGTTGTTTTACAATTTACAGTAGCTGAGAAGAGGCTAATCACGTTCCTTCGCCTCCCCGGCTTTGCTCCGTTTTAAGCAACAATAATAAAATATTTTAAATAGCAACACTGCGCGCTGTTAAAACTGCAGAACGCGCTGCAAAAATCCTGTGCATATTGTAATTTCATTAAATTGCAAACAAATTGACAAGTCAGACACGCGAGTAGCGACAAGATATCGCGTGCTGTCGCACGACGCATTCGTCTTCAAGTACTGAAGTGACATGATAATACTAATATTAACGTAAAAACTTTAAGTAATTAAAAACCTTGAAAAATAAAGTAAAAACATAATATAATTATAACCCTATTGGCCTTAAGTTTAATATAAATAGATAGTAATATTGTGAACAAAGCGTTGTCGGGATCGGAATCGGGAGACGGGTCTGAACTGCGGTCCTCCGAGGAGTACGGGGGGTTTCCCGCAGCGGCCGCAGTGTCATCGTCACAATTCGCTACAACTAATATTTTCGTCGCTAAAACTTTGTTAATATGAAATAGTTGTGCGCTCCCTACTGCGGCAAGTCATTACTAAGTTGTGGCTCGCGCCCGGCCATGTGACGTCATCTCATACAGATTCATAAAACAACAACGTTTGCTGATAACAGTTGTGTGATTAATAAACTAAACGCGTCGAGGCCGTTATTTATCGCTAGGGCTCCAGAACCGTTTTTATGACAACACTGTTGACTATAGGCTGCAGAGACGGCAACTTATTTAAGATAAAATTACGTGAAGACCTTTTAGCGATCCCTCTTAACTATACCATATCAAGTTTAAGTTCATCGCGCCTGTTGTACGCCGCATACCTATATATCTGTATTATACAGTAAGCAATCATTTCGCTCACTTGTGTGTGACGCACAGTCTCTATCAGTGTATTCGAAAATAATAAATATTAGGGGTGTCATTATAAAATACGACGCTGTGACTCTTTTGTTTCATTTAATCCTAGCTCTTCGGGCACTGAGCTGTTGTCGTGACAACCACCACACATCTCGCGCGCCCCGCCCAGCAACAGATTAGCAGCGTTCAGCGGAGATTCCGGCGAGAGCGGAATAGGTCTACAGGTACAGCGGAACGCGTGAATGATTTAGCCAAATAACGCGGAACCACGTTACAGCCGAAATAACAAACAGCGCTCGCCGCCGCCGCCGCCGCCGCCGCCGCCGCCGCGCCATCGGGCGGCGCCCCGCGCGAGTAACCGGAAACGTATTACAGGTACATTGTTCCGCTCAGAGTTGTTCTCGCGCGCACATTAAGGGTCATAAGGCATAATATAAGGAGTCCTATACAGGGTTGCTTGTAACTCGCCATACTCCTTGCAGGTTGTGATAGAGTAGCTAAAACGCTACTACTTTTACTCCACCAGTTTGACAATACCTAACCTATATACAATAACTTTAATTACCTACGCAAAGATGCGGGCGTCGGGCGAGGCGGGCGTTTGTTGCATACTTATTTTATTTTTCATTTTATTTAAATATGTATTATATTTATAATTATGTGTAAGTACTTATTTTGTTGTAATTGGTGGCAAAGCTTAGTGCGTTGTGCATTAAATGTTTTTTTCTTATTATTTATTTTATTATTTCTCTTTGGGTAGCCAAAATTGTGTGTAAGACAGGGTATGAGGAGGCTTTGGCTGAAAATCAGCGCTGGAGGATCTCGTTCCCCTCCAGCACATGCTGAGCCAAATGCCTTTCGGTACAGCTCACACTGTAGGAAATGTAGATCTCTTACCTTATGTCTATTTATTTTACTTATTTTATAATTATGTGCTGTTCTTTTCTTATGTGTCTATTGTGTGTTCCTGTGCTGAATATTTTTTTTTTCATTTCATTTTCATTTCATTTACAATGGAAACTCGACAAACCCTAGTTGTTATTATGGCCATTCTAAGAGATTCCTAATTATTATCCCTGACAGCTATCTCACGGAATTAAAGTTGTACTTATATTTTTTCTTAGGTTTATGCTGCACTACTACTAACCAACTTCATAATTTTTGGGTTCCGTAGTCAAACTATTCCTAGTCCATTATAGTTTTGCCATGTTCGTCTCCCTGTCCGTCTGACGTCATAGTCATAATATTTTATTCAGAGACTATTGGGGCTAGATGGTTGGAAATGGGCACAAAAATACATTTTTGGTACCCCTACAAGAACTATGTAAGTATTACTATTGAAAAAAAAATTAATCTTAGGTACCTCCCGTAGATGTGAAGGGGGAGTGATAAAAAATAATGTTCACCCCGTCGGGTGAGGTATCGTTGAATAGGTATTTTAAAATCATATTAAGGTTATATGGAAGTTTTTCAAAATTAATCCCCGCTTGCGAAATATTGAGCTCCAAAGTTGCCTTCTTTTCGAGAGTTGCACGATTCATCCTTTAACTGCTGAACCACATTATCTATACAAATAAATTAAATTGGAGTGTCTGTTTGTAATATCAAAATAACACCTTTTCACTAAATACATATGAAAGTACAAAAGACAGGTCTATAGCAAAACCGCGATTAAAAATTTTTGTCTCTCTGTCTTTCTATCTGTCTGTGTGTTTGTTCCGGGTAATCTCCGAAACGGCTGGAACGATTTTGACGGGACTTTCACTGGCAGATAGCTGAAGTTATAAGCAGTAACTTACGCTACTTTTATTTTAGAAGAAAAACAAATGTGTACTGTCGCGTGGGCTCAGAACGCGGGAGCGGGAGTTTGCGTTAGGTATATAAAGAAAAATGAGATTAAACTAAGCATAGCGAATAAAATAAGCATGATCGAACATTTTTGTTAAGTTAAAATTTCACGCGGACAAACACGCGGGCTCTGCTAGTAAATTAATAAAATGAATCATCACGTGTATTATTATTGAAAAGCGGCGGGATGTCTACGGAACCCTATAGTATGCGTGGTCCAACATGTACTTGGCCGGTTATATTATTATTTTGTTTGTATTACGTCCCTGCCGTAGGATCGAACACACATGCATAATATTAATAATATTTATAACAATATCTACCTTTGTAATTATTGAAAATAAGCAACTGGCGATTAAAAAAAAAATGACATGTAAAAAGACAAGCCCGCTGAGTTTCTTGCCGGATCTTCTCAGTCGAGGCGCGTTCCGATCCGGTTGTAGATATAAGGAAAAAAAAATGATTTGAATTTGAAATTTGAATTTGCAAACCGGGAGGGATTGCTAGTTGCGAATACAAATTTAAACAACTGTTAGTTAGTACATAGCACAAACGAGCACAAGGGACTTCCGAAACAAACATTATTTAAATAAACAACTCAGTTAGAGCTAAAAAAAGGTGGCAACATAAAAGCGTAGTTTATGAAAACCAAATTTCCATAAACATGAAATTTTATATTTTCTTGAATGTAAACTAAAAGCGAAGTGGTAACATCTAGCCCTAGCATTATTCCCGAGTGAACTGTGCTTCTGGTAAGAGAGTCGTCGGCGGGTCGGGGGCCGTGCTGTAAGTGGTTAGTGACGCTGGCGTGCAGTGTGTACGCCGCGTGACGTCACTCGGACCCAGCATCACCGCCCCGCCCGGCCCCCTCGCGCCCCTCATATGCCCGAACGCGCCCCCGCGCCCCCGCGCCGCAACACACTCGGCGTTACAGTCGATAAGAGTGTCTTACTAGACCAGGAGCCAGTTCCAACAAAACTCCAACTTTTATACTATTGATGATTGATGATGATTGACATAATGAAGTATTTTCTTTTTGTTAAACAGGAAAACTGCCCTAGACTAAGGAGCTCTATTTATCTACTTACTATTCGTAACCCGGCGAGAGGCATTCAACTGGTTACATTTTCTGAATTATGTTATTATTTAGCTTATAAATACAATAATTGTATCATACGCAGATCGTAGCAGACATTGTATGGAGTAGAGCACCCTGTGCGTGACTCTCGGGCGGTCGCTCGGGCGGCGGGCGGCGGCGGCGGGCGGCGGCGGGCGGCGGCGGCGGCGGCGGCGGCGGCGGCGGCGGCGGCGGCGGCGGCGGCGTAGCTCCCGGGCGAGGCGTACGAGACGTGCGGCCAGCGCGGGCTCCCCGCCAGTCGCAGCGAGCTCCCCGCCCTGGACGCAACTCCTGCCGCGTCCGCCGGGTCCGTCGCCGCCGCATCCCCCGCCCCCGCCGCCGCCGCCGCCGCTGCCGCCGCCGCCGCGCTTCTCACGCGAGCCTCGAGTCGCGCGTTCCGTGCTATCCATAACTGATACACTGACAAACATGTGATTCATTGTTACGTTTTATGGAGGACAGTGCCAGTGACAGTGCCGGTATCGCAACCTGGAACAGTGTCGGAAACTTCACTGAAAACTTAATTACACATAGGAGATGATGATGCGTACGTGATGTTAAACTTACATATTATTATCAAATTATCGTGCTAGATGCCCCCTCCCCATCACACAACAAATTACTTAATATAAATATATTTACATATAAATATGGTATATTCTGTAATTATCGCAATATGATTATGGATGTCGTAGGTACCTACATTACCTACTTGCACGGAAAGGTAAATATGTGGTCGAACCGAAATAGCACAGACAGACTACTATAATATAATAAATAATAATAAAATAATAAAAATGTATTTCCAGTAAGTACAAAAGTTTAATAATGGATATTATGCAGACAACGTGAATTTGACTCGAGAAACTTTGCAATTGTTACTCTTACACCTTAATTATTCTTACGAGTATTAAATTGTAAAGCTACTGCGCTCCCTATTGTTGTTATAGTGATAACTACCTGCTATGACACTAACATCAGCTAAAATCATGAACCCTCCCGGTTACAACAAATTAACCAAAGAAAGCTGTTCAAATTCAAGACACGTGATAAGAAAAAGACATAACTACCTAATTAAAATGCCTATGTATATGAGATCTGCTTTAAAATTTTGTACCCAAGATAGTAATCCATACAAATAAATACAATTGGAGTGTCTGTTTGTAATATCAAAATAACACCTTTTCACTAAATGCATATGAAAGTACATACGAGACCTATAACAAAAACGCGATTTAAAAAAATGTCTGTCTGTCAGGCTGTGCGTTTGTTCCGGGTATTCTGCGAAACGGCTGGACTGATTTTGACGGGACTTTCACTGGCAGATTGCTGATGTTACTTAACTTAGGGTACTTTAATTTTAAAACTAAAAAATATAAATGGATCCTGTAGCGCGGGCTCAGAACGCGAGAGTGGGCTTTTGCGATAGGTATATAAAAAAATAGATTAAAATTAGTATAGATATTTCTTTATAAACTTCATTATTTATTAAAATAATTACTAACTTTGCGTAAACTCTGCGAACTGAACGAACATTTTTTCTTAAATCAAATTTTTGTTAAGTAAGTTCCACGCGGACGAAGTCGCGGGGTCAGCTAGTTCATAATTAGATATATTATTTTTGTGTTTGTTCCTAGTTTGACTACGGAACCCTAAAATCCCGATCTTTTCGTGATTTTATCACTTATTGATTGACGTGATTTTATAACTTTAGATATTCTTCCACCCTGTTTGCCGTTACATGAGATATTTTCCTGCTCCGAGACGATACGAAATCGGTCTACCCACCAGCTCAAGCAGAGTTTAGCAGAGTCGCCGCTGTAACGGCCGACTATTCGCTGGCCTGTTTTTTTTTCAGAAAAAGACGGACAGCAAATGATCGGTAGATACAAACGTGACACTCGGCCGCGGCAGGTACTTGCGTAGGTCGGACTCGGCGCCGCGCGGAGCTCGTAAAAATTACATCAATCTTGGCGCCCGGCGGTAATCAATCACGGACATTAGCCTGCAATACCCGCCGCCTACCCGCGGCTGCCTAGGCCGCGGACTAACCCTTTCACATCGACTCGCGTGAAACATAACTGAAGCCGTCGCTGTCACCTCGAGCACCTGCACAAAAATGTTCCCCGCGTGTTATAATAACGCTATCTCACCAGTCTGCAGACAGCCTATCCACTAGCTCGCGCCGCCACGCCGCCACGCCGCCGCCACGCCGCCGCGCCGCTGTCCCGCGCCGTGGAGCCGGCGACGTGATTCACTGATAACCGACGCTACATTATTATGTCTCTGTTCTATGGTTCATCTCTCGTCAGCGGCACGTAGCACGTACGATTTCCTATAAATTTAGAAATCATGTATGCTTCGGCTTTACGAGCTGCTGTCAATAAATGGCGCTACGATCGACAGCTGTTTGATTGACAAACCGACAAAAATGGTCGGCGCGGGCGCGGCGGCGCGGCGCGCGCCCGCCTCACAATGTAATACCCGCCACCTTTACGTACCTATGGTCTGTCTCCAATAATCATCTACGTATCAGCTACCGTATATGTACCTAAGTTAGTTGGAAGTAGTTAGGGACCTTATGGTTTCTTAAATTTGGAGTCAGTGCCAACTCGTACTAAGGTGTTAATTTTTTAAATAAATCATTATTTTACATATTTTTGTGCTAAACTACGGTCGGTCGGTAATCTAATTGTCGCTATTTGTCCATATCTGTCAATCTACTGAATAAAATAAAACTGTTATTATCACAATTAACAGAAAATTCCGTAAACGTACATTTTTATTTATTATTTATTTATTTAAGCCTTGTAATTTATTCCATTCTCGAAAACAACAAACATTACAGATAAAGGTTAGTAAAAGTTAGTTTTTTTTTTTTTCTTATATATTAGTGTTAATTTTGTTATTCATTATTTATGTGAGAAGTGGACCCCTATTTGGGTAAAGGCCTCCTCCATTTTCTTCCATGTTTCTCTATTTTCACCTACTATCATCCATTTTTTCCCAGCAATTTGGACTATGTCATCGGTCCACCGTTTATATGGTCTCCCGACCTTTCTTTTTCCTTCTGGTCCCTTCCATTGCGTTGTCTGTATAGTCCACCTCTTGTCTGTGAATCTTGCGACATGGCCAGCCCATTGCCATTTCAGTTTCAGGGCATGTGTAAGAGCGTCTGTCAGTTTTGTTTTCTGCCTAATTATGTTGTTATGTACTTTGTGAATTTTTCCAATTCTGAGAATGCTCCTCTCCATTACTCTCTGGGTGGTTATAATTTTTTGTTTCACTTTGTTCGTGTAAACCCAAGTTTGGCATCCATATAGTAGACTAGGCAAGAGACAGGTGTCAAATACCACTTTTTTCATGTTTAAGCTGTAGTTTCCTTTCATTATCTCTTTTAAAAAAAAGAAAAAAAAAAAAAGAGATAAAGAGATAAAAAACGTACATAATAACTATAAATTTCAAATAAAAAAAATACCGGTAGTATCAATTAACGTAAGGGACAAACCCCTGTTTTTCAGGAGAGCGAAAATAAGATTTTTCTTTTAGAAATATGCTTGTATCTTTTTGTGGTAATGCCTCTCAGGGCAAAGTTTCTTAGAATTCTTGTGTCTTTAGAGCTACCTAAACTAAAATAAGGTAATTCTAACGGTTTCAGAAATAGCATATCCCTTACATTAAAAAAAATATCATAATGGTGCCTTACATTACTCAATTTATAGATTAACACTATCAATGATAACGTAAGTGCCATTCATGAAAATAAAATGATACATTATGTTAATGTAAGAGTCTTTGCATATGTTGCATTTTATTGTAAATATACCTACTAAAACCATTTCAGTGAAGTATTTTATGCCTTACGTGTATGGCATTAGTTTTCATAACTTAGAAATTTACCGAAATTATATTTTATTCATACTTAGCGGTTGTGGCGACGTCACATTCACGTCGCCGACAGAAACGCACAGATGGCGCTAAATGCAGCGCCTCAATACAATGTACGGATTCTTCATACAAAAACTGAATCACGATATTAAGAATCGCAAGCATCGTGACTATATATACAAGACCCCGAGAATAACCACCGGGGCATAGCGGTCGCCCCGCCAGGTATAACACCCGCCTGCCTGGAAGATCTTCCCTTTTCCGCTAAACGGTCGACTCCATAATCTGCTTACTAAATTTCCAAGATTATAGAAAAACTGGAGCGTTTTAACATTTTAATTGTAATGTTATTATAAATGTACTACTCTCAAAAATAGCCTATTTTCAGAAAGTAAGAAATCAAAATGAATTTACCATTATTTCAATGAAAATTGTCTTGTAATTCATCATCTATCACTTCTTCTTTGTCTTCAGCATCGCCCATATAAGTCTATCACTAAAGATCTACTTAATAAGAGCGATGAGTTGTTAGATTTGTTGTCGTGATAAAAAATATGCAACAGTTAAAATAATGAAAGATTAATATTTTTTTGTTACTTTTTGATATTCTATTTAATGTGAGAGTTCATTTTTATAACATTAATTATAAAAAATAAATACTTCAATTCTTTCCATAATCATGTTGATATTTTGGCTATAGAGTAGTTAACTTATAATATTGTTAGGTACTAGGGGTAGGTACACTAAATGCCGTTAAACGTGTATAAAGGTTTATTAACGCTCTCCACAAACTCGACAAATACACAGTACTACACTAGTTACACACAACAAGCACTGTTCCGAATCACTTAGCAGACTCGCAGTATTCCAATATTATCGCTCAGGTTACTGGTATATTACTCTTCGTTCGCGTACTTGAGTTCCGTACACTGTCGCTTCCAAGAAGTAACTAACTCGCTGCCCGTCGTCGACTCCTTATATATCGAATAAAGAAGTGGGCTAGTTGGTACCCGAACGTTCTCGATGTAGGTATGTAATAATAATCGCAATCGAACAATCCCGAGACCCATTGTCGGCTTTCCTTTGTATTCGCTCGACGCCGCCGTCGGCGCCGATAACGCATGCGCGTTCACCTTATACCTACATACCTACAATTTCGAACATTGAATTTTCCAGATGATTTTTCATGATGAATCTATGGAGTACATCTAGACTAACAATGCGTTTTAGTCTAAAGGTGGTAGGATGTGGATTCTTCGAGATAGAAGACGACACAGTTCCAAGGTCGCAACAATATTATTGTTGCGACCTTGAAACTGGTTCGTCCATTGAAATCGAAATTCTGAATCCAACGATATATATATATAACTCATTTTGGTCAATTTGTCCCTTACGTTTATTGATACTTCCGGTATCGACACGATATTTCGGTTTTTTTGAAAATGTTATTGTATTCATTTAGATCATTCCTTAAGCTCAAAAATTCTTTTGAGCTAAGGAATGATCTAAATAAAATGCTCAGGATGCTCAGGATCAAGAAACCTTTCATACAAAATAAGCTAAATTTTAATCGGTTCATCCGCTTGCGGCTTTGGCGCTACAATGCCATAGACAGACACACAGATACACGCGTTAAACTTATAACAGCCCTCTTTTTTCCTCAAACAGACTAGGGTTGACGAAGTGTTCGTCGTAGAAACTACGGAAATTTAAAAAAGTTTAACCTTCTCCGCAGCACTGTCAGTGGTTCCTCTCGCCACGTGGCCGTCGCTCACGTGTCCTTAGATCTACGTATTTAAGTATTCTAGTTGTACAGAGATCACACACCTAAGTCAAATTGTTCTGCTAGATAAGAAGTACGGTCCATAATCTATGCGCAGCCAGCATGCGTGACGCGATGTAGCGCGGCACGGTCATCGTCAGCAGGCGGCAGCACGCAGAGCCACGTGGCATGGCGACGCGCGCGCTCGCGCTCGCGCTGCTCGCCGCGCTCGCCGCACCTGCCGGACACGCGCTCACACGTCAGTACCTGCCACTCCCTGCTCTTGCAGTCGTGCGGCCATCCGCTTTTTTATCATAGGGGCGGAAAGGTAGCGCAGCATTTTCCTGTTTGGTTCTGCCCGCTTTTAACACTTACATTGCCTACCTACACCGAAAATTACAAACGTGTCTTTGGCTGAACTTTCTCATAAATATGTCACAGTCATGTACGGAATAACAAACATATTCGGTAACTTGGACGCAGAACGGTCGCGGCGCGTGCACCGCGACGCAGCTGCGATCGGCACACAGGCAGTGCTGGACGCTGCGGCCGCCGCCGCCGCCATGGAGGCGGCCGAGCTGGAGATGGCGCAGGTGGCGGAGGTGCCGGCGTGGCGCGAGCTGTGGTACGGCTCGCTGGACGCGCTGCACCGCGAGCCCACCATTAACAACACGCAGGAGGACGTCATCGCGCAGCTGGGCGTCCTCGCCTTCCTGCACTGCCCCGTGCGCAACCTCGGCGAGAGAGGCGTCAGTGCAGTGCCGTGTAGAGTGCGTTGTCGTGTCGCGCCGCCTCGCACGCGCAGTAACGCGCCTCTCTGCTCTGTGTGCAGGTGTCCTGGGTGCGCCGCCGCGACTGGCACATCATCAGCTCCGGCATGCTCATGTACACCAACGATGAACGCTTCCAGGTCAGCTACGTGTACTTCATATTTTTAAGCAGCTCCTTATTTTTACTTTGATAAAATAAAGCTGCAAAAAAGTTACTCCTTATAACATCACCTATCAGTCACTGAAAGTCCCGTTACAATAGGCCCAGCCGTTTCGGATATTAGCTAGAACAAACATACAAACTAAAAAATAACTTTTTAAATGTTTTTTTTCTATACCTATGTATCATTCAATTCATCATCATCGTGTCATTCAATTTGTTGTCCAGGTGCTGCACAGCGAAGGATCCGACGATTGGATATTGCAGATAAAATACGTACAAAAACGTGACAACGGCACGTATGAGTGTCAGGTAGGTCCCGGCCGGCAGGCGCGGCGCTGCCTCAGGGCGGCTCGTCCCGGGGGCGGCGTGCCCACTTTTACTGGGTACCAGCAGTGTGATTGGTGCATGAGTGTGTATTTCACGCTCACCACAAGTTATACACTCTAAATTTAGTTGGTGTGGCGTGAAATACTATCTGACACCAGCCCTACACATGTATGCATGTATTTAATTCCTTTTTTATAAATATCCACTTAGGTGTAGTCTAAAAGTGTTAGGTAGCGTGTGGTAGTAACATTCCGCTTGGTGCGGCGCAGGTGTCGACCGGCGCGGGCACGCTGTCGCGGCTGGTGCACCTGCACATCGCGGTGCCCGAGGCGTTCATCCTCGGCGCCGACGAACACCACGTGGACGCCGGCTCCACCATCAACCTCGTGTGCATCATAGAGAAGGTGGCTCGCCGCCCCCCGCCGCCGCGTCCTCCACTAGCTAGACCCGCCGGGCGCGCGATCTAACGTGCGCGTTGTTCTGCGCAGAGCCCGGTGCCGCCACAGTACGTGTTCTGGTACCACAACTCCCGCATGATCAACTACGACGCGGCGCGCGGCGTCACCGTCGTCACCGAGCCCGGCCCCAAGACTCAGTCGGCGCTCGCGATCCGCGCGGCCGGCCCGCAGCACTCCGGCAACTACACCTGCTGCGCCGCCAACACCGAGCCCGCGCACATATACGTCTACGTCTCGGAAGGCAGTGAGTGCAGCGCGCGGCCGCAGCGGCATCGGCGTCGTTCCATCGCGCCGCCGCGCCGCGCGCCGCACTAACCACGCGTGTTCTGTCGCAGGCGACAAGATGGCAGCGACGCTCAGCCGCAACACGAGCGGCGCGCCGCGCGCCTGCTCGCTCGGCGCGGCGCTGCTCGCAATCGCGCTCGCACTCGCGCTGGGCAGCCGCGGTCTCGCGCGCTCGCTGAGGCGCTCCTAATGAGCATTACGCGTATCGTCCTCTAGTTTTACCAACTATCGATACTTGATGGATGAATAGTTGACCTCTAAAAATAGTCATAATATTGATAGTATTGTCACATATCAGTATTTTGACGAATTTTCGAAATAACGATAGTTTTGCAATAATATCGATATATACCTACTTAATCGATAGTTAGGCAACGCTATCGTCCACGGAGTTTAACTTTTATGAATAAATAGATCTATATTATTAATAAAATGTAAATACTTATAAATAATAACTATCCGTCTGGAATTGTGTACAGACGTATCTCGTTTTAAGTACTCTGGTAAATATTAGTAGGTAACTATTTGGGTATTGGAAATAAAATACACATTTCCTCTCAACGCTCAACGCTCAATGTTCCCGATGGACTGATCGCAGAAGTAACCTATATTCCATTTATTATAACATTAGACATAAGAGGCTCGCAGAAGCAGGGATGCAAAACATTTTACTTCCAAGTCAAAACAACTTTTATTTAGAGTCATTACATTAAAATTGTTTTAACATAACTTTTGATAGATAAATCTAAAATACGAAATACTTCGATAAACAAAATAAAAGTACGGGGGTACGTTTCAGTCGCCGTTGGCTCTGGTCAGCAGACTCAGAACTTACATGTTGTAAGCCACTCGGGCCCGCACCGGGATCACCCATAGCTCGACAAAACGTAACGTTATGTACAAACAAGTCAATAACAACAGTAATAACGATAACAAAACAATAACAAAGGAAAACAGTAACAAGTAACAATTAAAACACGAAAATTCGACAACAATAACAAACAAGCTATTCACAGGAACTTACGAGTGCAGGCATATGACTCAATGACAAACACTAACAGCACAATATTTACGTCAATTTCATAGATAACATAGTCCGACAAAATTAAAAATACCCTGCTGTCATAACCTCTGAAGGGATTAAGTAACATTTTAGATTTGGTAGGATTATAGTGAAACGAAAAACGTTCCCGGTATGTTCACCCCTGCTTCTTTTAGGTTTTTAGCATCGACACTAATTTTAAATTGTATTGAAATAATAATTATTTAAATGAAATCCAATATATTTAATAAGATAAATAATTAATATTATTACAGTTAGGTGTGACAAGCTGGTATATAAATAGATTATAATAAATTCGACGTCAATCGTAACTGTAACTCGTAAATTGTACTTTTATTACAAAGTGGACACAAAATAACCTTTTTTAACTTCTGTCTAATGCTATAACAAATGGAGATTCAAATTCACACGCGCGAAACAATTCTTGTCTCGACGCGTGGTGATCACTTTATGAAGGATATTGCATGCGGCTGACATCATCGGTATGATTTATACAGGTGTAACAGTAATAGTGCAACATTAAGTAATTTTAAGATGTCACCAAAGTAGGTATTATAACATTAACAATAGAAACAATAACTTCCTGGCAGTTTGAGTTAATCGGTAGGTCAATTGCGGAGAGCTCGATCATACAAGACTTGAAAACCAACTTGGTTATGCTTTTCTTTTACTCAATTATAATTTTGGTATTTTTATTTATCATCTTACACATTGTTTTTTTTTTTATATTCATATATGAAATATTTTGCACTGTTGTTGTTAGGCTGTTGTAAATTAAGATAACTGTAAACATGGAGAATTTTTGGTAATAAATAATTGCACCCTCACGGCCGCAGTCCTTCCAATATGTGTTTTATTTTTACCAGACTACGGTGAAGTAAAAAGGTGGGTTAAGATTTTGTATTTTCATCAGTTCCCTCAAAACTCCTGAACTAAAAATCATAATTTGACTACTGAGGTATAGTTAAAATCATCTCGTTCGCGCCCGGTCGAAACGGGCTCAAATAAGGGAGTCAGTCAGTAAGTAAGTAAACCTAAACCTATTTGTTCGCGATAAACTGCTATTCAATTTCACATCAACTCTTCCGATTGCTTCAATGCACAAATTGACCCCACTTCTGCCTTCTGCATCCGATTCAAAAATGCACACCATACTCTTATGGTAACCTACTCGACCAAGACGTTCCGAGCCTCGGCCCTGTGGAACTTGATGCAGCGATAGAACAAAAATGACTGCGATGATTCATCTGGCCTGTCAGTACTAGTCAGGAGTCAATGCAGATCCGAGGCGGGAGAGGCGGTCCCAAGATTCGCCCGCCGCGGCGTGCTGGTCGGATGAGTTAGAGCGTCCTAAACGCTCAGTTATCGAAGCTCTCCGTTGAATTCATACCGCCTCGGGACAGGGATCCCCAACTGACTAAATGCTGGAAGATCAGCGCGAAAAGAAGGCCCGTTACGCAGACCTCCTCAGATCTGAATGCACCCGACATTTTAGGAGCTTCTGTGAACTCCAGACCAAAGAAAACGTCTGGTCTCTCACGAACAGGAATCAGCTCCCCGCCGCCCTCCTGCGACCCTGAAGATAGGAAGTCGCTTCACTACCTCAGCTCAGTACACGACCGCAGCTTTACTCACCCACTTCTATCCAGACCACCTTCCAAATACTGTACCTCGCCACTACACCCCTCGAGCTAACACCCACTTCTCCCCCAGTGAAATTTCATAACCGGTACATTTCACATAATTAAAATTTTACAGCAGTGAAATTTCATAATCAGTACATTTCCCATAAGTGAAACTTCATAATCGGTACATTTCACATGCGTCAAATTTTATAACCGGTACTTTTCAGATAAGTGAAATTTTAAAACCGGTACATTTCACAACAGTGACATTTTTGTGACATTTCAGTGACTGACTGACTGATTGACTGACTGACTGACTGACTTAAGCTTAGGCTTAGGTTTAGGTTTAGGTTTAGTTGTAGGTGTAGGTGTAGGTTTAGATTTAGGTTTAGGTTTAGGTTTAGGTTAGGTTAGGTTAGGTTAGGTTAGGTTAGGTTTTTTTTTTTTTTTTTTTGGGCCCTTTGACTTTAGTCAAAGGGTTAATAGGCTTTCATGTTTAGGTACGAGTATGTGTATTTCGTCTCGATTGTATTATGGTGTTAAGTTTCGATTTTTAATTTCTCCTCTGCTAATGGATACAGAGAAGATTTGTTTTCAGTTAAAGGTTTTTAAGTGCGATTTATTCTTTTTAAGTTGTTTATAATGGATTTGATGAAAGTTATGAAAGATTTAATTGCGATGGGGTTTTTGGCTATGTCGTTAAGTTTTAAAGGGTCTATGTTAAGCATTGAGCATGCGCCTTCGTGATTAAGTCTAGTGTTGGTAAAAATTGGACAGTGTTTTAGGAGATGTTCTGTGTTCTGGGTTGTGGTGTCGTCGCATGGGCATGTACTGTCAGATGTTATTTTGAAGCGGTTTAGGTAAGATTTGTGGTAAGCATGGCCGGTAACAATTTGGGTAAGCTCAAAGCTGGTTGGGAAAAGTGTCCTAAATTCGGTGATTTGAGCTATGTTGGTGAACCATGCTTTAGTCCCTGCTCCTTGGGGACTATCTTCATACTCCTTTTGCCACTTTTCCATGGTTTCGGATCTTAGTATTCTCTTTGAGTGCGATAGAGGGTAAAGTTGTGGTCGGTGGCCGTTTTTGCCGACGCTGCACTTTTGGCCGCGGCGTCGGCGCATTCGTTGCCCGGGATGTTATTGTGGGCTCGCACCCATGCGAATTTTATAGTGGTGGTCTGTTTTGTGTTTTGGATTATGTGGTGGATCGAGTTAACAGTAGGGTCTTTATTGTTTGTGTCTTGTATTGCAGCTAGTGAGGAGAGGCTGTCGGAGAGGATGTAGACTGTTTCTCGGATTTGTTCCCGCTCTATCCACATCAGGGCTGCCTCGATCGCCCTGAGTTCCGCCATGAAGACGGTGCAGGTTCTGCAGAGTTTTATTTTCTTTTGATTTATGATAGTGTTGTATCGGAATGCCACGTAGGCTGCACCTACATCTCCTGGGTTAGGTTAGGTTAGGTTTTTTTTTTTTTTTTTTTAATTAGTGGTTGTGCACAGAGTGTGCACAACCGCCGCTTTTCCCCGGACATGATCCAGGCCCTTGTTTAGGTTGTATTTTTTTAGGGTTTCTTTTCTTTTTTCCCTTAGGGTGTAAATAATTTTTTCAGAGATTCTTTTAATATATGGTTAGTTACATTTTCTTAAAATTTCTATTCGTAATAGGTAACAGTCACATTTTTCATTCGTGCTTTCAGGTGTATTGCGGCATAATAGTATATAAAATCAGTGTTATTTTTTACAATTTCTAATTTCTTAATGTTTATTAATTATTAACAATTTTGTACGAGATGATTTGTATAAATAATTCTTAATATAGTAAAGTAAAGTCTAATAGTTGTGTATATTGTTATTATTGTAAAATTTAAAAATTTACTTTGTAAATTGGGAGAAATAATAAAATGGTAAAATTGTAAATTTTTAAAATTGTAACATTGTAAAATTGTAAAATTGTAAAATTGTAAAATAGTAAAATAGTAAAATAGTAAAAAGTAAAAAAGTAAATAATGAAATAGTAAAATAGTAAAATTGAAAATTATTTGAACATGATTTGTATACTCTAGACGTGTTCGGCCTTGCGGACGAACTCGTGATTTTCTCGACAAGCACGGCAAGGTGTTGGTGTGTATGGTTGTTCATGGTCTTGTTCAGTTTAGTTGCATAGTATGGATATTCCAAGGAATATTTAGTATGTCAATTTATTAATGACAAGACCATGAACATGGTATTGGTGTTGGTGTGTGTGTAATGAGTGTATAGTTGATGTGTGTTGGTAGGTGTTGTTGTCTGTTGTGTGTGTGCGTAGATAGTGTTGGCAACACATCAGTGTTGCCGTATCTATCAGTGTTGTGTTTAGTGTTGTTTTGTTCAAGTATGGCCCGGATACAATCCAAGCCAACATTGAACATAATGTTGCTTTCAAATATAATATTTGTGTTTGTTTCCGGGTCATGGTTAGGTTAGGTTGGGTTAGGTTAGGTTAGGTTAGGTTTTTTTTTTTTTTTTTTTTTTTTTTTTTTTTTTTTTTTTTTTTTTTTTTTTTAACGGGCCTTTATGGCCCGGCCGCGTTCACCTCTGATGTGGGGGTCAGAGACCTTACTCAACACGTGTAAATAAATATACCACAATTTTTTTTTATTGAATTAAAAGTAACACAGGTTTTATTAAAACATTTCTCAAAAAACGAGTAAAAATAACAATAAAAAGAAACTTATCATTATATAACAAAAGTGGGACAGCGGAATAATAACAAATAAAATATAACGTGATAAAATAAACAAGATTCCTTCCTATTTTATTGCACGAATATGTCAGCCTGCGTGATTAATAGCGCAGTGTTGTATAAGTTGCTGTGGGGGCTTATTAGCATAATAAGTTGTCAGCTGGCCTCTTTCTGCTTAG